>CM048746.1:188165858-190885858 GCA_026315105.1 Locusta migratoria | reverse complement strand
AAACAGTGTGGACAGGAAGAGGATTGAGGCTTTTGAAATGTGGCGCTACAGAAGAATGCTGAAGATTAGGTGGGTGGATTGCGTAACTAATGAGGAGGTACTGAACAGAATTGGGAAGAAAAGAAATTTCTGGCATACCTTAACTAAAAGATGGGATAGATTGGTAGGACACATTCTGAGACATCAAGGAATTGTTAATTTAGCGTTGGAGGGATGTGTGTGGGGTAAAAACTGCAGAGGAAGACCAAGAGATGGATACAGTAAGCAGATTCAGACACATGTAGGTTGCCATTCTTATGTGGAGATGAAGAGGCTTGCTCAGGATAGCGTATTGTGGAGAGCTGCATCAAACCAGTCTCCGGACTGACGACCATAACAAGAACAAACAGATAAATTAGGTACAGAGCTTTATTTCTCAGGACTGTAGCGGAAAAGCAGTGTAGCACAACAGTCATTTCACAAACATAAAACACTGTTGCGCAGAGTCGACAATACGCTCTCAGAGCCAAAAAGGGGGCTTCTGTCATAATAATAATCAAAGTCGTGCAGGTGTTCACAGTAACCAGTTTGAATACAGCCTGTGCCTTGTTCATCATGCCTAAAGCAACGTGCTGAGACAGCGTGAAGTTGCGAGGATTTGTTCGAGAATATGGAGAGAAGTTCTTTAGTACTGATGGGAAAATACTATTTTGTAAACTGTGTGAAGTTATAGTTAGTGCAGAAAAGCGCTTTAATGTGCAACAAAACTATAATACCGCCAAACACAGCAACTGTGTGAAACGGAGTGATGAAAATAACAGCAGACAAATGTTGTTATTTGAACAGACAGGTCAATCTTCAACCGTGTAATCATTCTGCATGGATTTGTGTGAGATGATGGTGTCCTGCAACATCCCATTGGAAAAGCTGAAGAATCCATGCTTCAGACAGTTCTTGGAGAAGTACAAAACACACCCAGTTCCAGATGAATCTACACTGAGAAAGAGCTATTTATCGGTATGCTACAATGATGTGCTCAACAAAATACGAATTACTGTTGCTGAGCAAAAAATCTGGCTTTCGATAGATGAAACTATGGATGTTAGTGGGTGGTATATTGCAAATGTTGTTGTTGGTGTTCTAAAAGTTGATGGGCCTGAGATATTTTTCTACTAACGTGTGAAGCTCTCGATAGAGTAAACAATTCAACGATTGCCATTTTGTTTGACAACACTCTGAAGCTACTGTGGCCGGATGGAGTGAAATGAGAGAGAGTGAAATGAGATAACGTTCTGCTGCTTGTAACAGATGCCGCTTCATATATGGCTAAAGCAGCCAAAGGACTTCAGATTCTCTACCCCAGTATGGTGTAAGTCACTTGCCTTGCACATGTGTTGCACAGAGTTGCTGAAGAGGTACGACCAAATTACCCTGATGTGGACAAGTTAATTTCCTGTGACAAGAAAATCTATATCAAAGCTCCGCTACAGGTGCAGAAATTCAAGGAACAGGCACCTTCAATACTCCTCCTACCTAAACCTGTTCTTACATGATGGGGTTCTTGGCTTAATGCTACTGAGTATAACTGCACCAACTACACCCAAATAAAGACAATCTTCTGTGAGCTTCATAGTGATGAATCAAGTGCTATCAAAACTGTGAAAGACGTATTTACAGATACATTGTCTGGAAACTTGGTATACATCAACGCCAATTTTTCGGTTATATCAAAAGCCATCAAACGACTGGAAGCTGTTGGCACTCAGCCATGTGAGACCCTGAATATTGTGCAAAATGTGCAGAGTGAGTTGGATCAAGCCCGTGGTCATGTGGCTGAGAAAGTGAAAAACAAACTGCAAAGTATTCTACAACGAAATCCTGGGTATTGATTTGATTTTGATTTGATTTTTCCAGGGAAGCCAAAACAGTCTTGGTCCAACCCACCACTGCCCGCACTGAAACTAAGTTTATTGTGCGGTATTGCGCCCTGTATATCTAGTAAAGCCAACCACTGCCCTTTAACAGTGCAAGGAGTCCCTTTACCAGTTCTTTATTAGACACAATTTCTTCAGGTCTGGTTGTCCCAAATGTTCTGTGCCTTTTACTCTCCAATGCAATGCATTCAAAGATTAGATGTGATGCAGTTTCATCACCGTCATCACAGATCCTACATTTAGGGTCCTCTTCTGTTATTCCCATTGTATGTAGGTGTTTTTTGAAATTCCCATGGCCTGTCAGCAATCCAACCATGAGTCTAATCTCTCTCTCCTGTTCAGAACCAGGATTGCAGAGCTTCTTTTAAAACATGGCTTTGGCATCATTACCTTGCCATGTTTTTGTTGATGGACTTTGGTCCAATATTCTACGTGCTGTCTTCTGACCCAGTTACGTAGCTCCAATTTGATCATTGCCTTGGTGATTGTTGGAACAGGTTCTGGTCCAATAAATGGAGACTCTGCCCCCATCCTGGCTAATCTGTCGGCATGTTCGTTGCCACTGATCCCCGAGTGGCCAGGGACCCACAATAGGTTTACTCTATTGCTTTCCCCTAGCTCCACCAGAACCCTGTGACATTCTGCAACAATTTTAGACCTTGTTGCAGGAGCTGCCAGTGATCTCAGGGCTGCGTGGCTGTCTGAATAGATGTAGATGCTACGATCTTTGTAGCACCTATGGAAATACTCCTCCACACATGCCCTGATGGCAGTGATTTTGGCCTGGAATACTGAGGCCAGTTTCCCTAGAGAGATAACGCCCTCCAGTCTTGGCTGCACCCCGTATACCCCGGCCCCAACACCTTGGTCTGATTTCGACCCGTCAGTGGCAGACAATATCCCCCGTACGGTGTCAAACTATTGTCTCCCACTGCTCCCTATTTCCAATTGTTATACTGAAAGGCTTGTTGAAGCAGTATGGGGTTATAATATAGTCAGCTGGCATTTCCCCAACCTTTCCTATATTTACCTCACACACTATTTTAGTGTGTGATTCTGGATATCCCAAATAGTTCCAGTTGTTACCAGTTTTGAGTCTGTAGGCACCAGCTGCTGCCTCCATCTTGACCCAAAGGTGTAATGGGGGCATATCCAGCATGGTTTCCATCCCAGCAGTTGGTGTGCTGCTAATTCCACCTGTTATGGCTAAGCAGGCTAGTCTCTGCACCTTACCAAGCACCTTAGCAGCCACACAACCGCCCCATAGGTGATCCTGGGTCTAATCACTGTGGTGTATATCCAGTGCATACCCTTGGGGCTCAGGTCCCAATTTTTGCCACAAGCTCTCCTGGTACTTACAAGAGTACCTTTTGCCTTGGAGCAAATATTCCTAATGTGAGGGGGTCCATGTCAGTTTCTCATCTAGGGTAACCCCTAGATATTTTACTGTCCCCTTTACAGGTAGTGCTTCATTGAAAAGCTTTAGATTCCAACTTGAATGTTGGATATGCTTCTTTGTGAATGGTACAACAACAGTCTTCTTAGGACTAACACCCAGATCCTGTTTTCTGCACCAGTCTTGCACAACTTCCAATGGACCTTTTGCCATATTCTTCACTGTGTCAGCAAATTTGCCAAGTATTACTATGACAAGATCATCTGTGTATTCTTGGCAAAAGTACTGCCTAGAGTTTAATTCTCCAATGAGATCATTCACCACTAGATTCCACAATAAAGGGGAAAGAACTACTCCTTGCGGGCAACCCCTAGTGGTGTTGATTACCATTTTTTCATTCATCATGGTAGCTTCTACCTTTCTTCCACTGAGCATGAAAGAGGACAGGCTGATTGGTTTCATATCCTTGGCCTTGGTATGATCAATTCTCCCTGGCTTTGGAATGAAGACAACCTTCACTGCCCTCCAGGCATTGGGAATGATTCCTGCTGCTAGGCTAACCCTGAATAACCTGCATAGGAATCTAATGAGATTTTCTCCCGCTAGTTGCAGGAGAGCTGGAAAGATTCCATCGGGGCCAGGTGAATTGAACAGTTGAAATGTTCCCACCGCCCATCGGACCTTACTGAAATCGACACACTCCTTGGCCAAATCCCAGTCCTCTTTGGGAATACCTGAGAACCGTTGTCTCTCAGGAATTGCATTCTGGTCTGAGTTATCCCCCAGAGTATATTGAGGAAAGTGAGTCTTGAGGAGCAGTTCCAGCATTTCATGTGCTGTGTTTGTATACTCCCCATCCTCCTTCCTCAATGTTCCTCCTAGATTAGTTGGTACCCTAGTGAGGATTTTATGAAGTCTCGCTTGAGCAGCCGTGCCCTCGACTTCCTCACAGAATACCTTCCAGGATGCCTCCTTTGCCCGTCTGATGGCAAGGTTGTAATTGACAAGGGCCTCACGATATTTTGCCCATTGTCCTTTGTGCCTTGCAAGGTTAAACAGTCTTCGTACATGTTTCCTTTGCATTTCCAGGTTATTATTCCACCAAGGCACACTCCTATATGTGCACTTCTTGGTGATTGAGCAGTTGTCCTGGTATGAGGTCACTATAGCAGAGGTTACAGCCTCTGCTACTTACTCAAACTCTGCTGGATTTCTTATCGAAGTTTTAATTTCCGATAGGCTGAAGTCAAGGTCTCTCCTATATGCCTCCCAGTCCGTTTTCCTGGGATTCCTATAGGTCATGGTCTGTCTGGTTCCCATTTCAACCTTGAATTTAATATACATGTGATCTGATGAGGATGTCTCCAGGACCATATGCCACTGTTTGACATAACTTCCCATCATCATGGAACCAAAAGTTATGTCAATTACTTCTTCCCTTCTACTATTCCTGAATGTAGGTTCATCACCCCTACTCAGGATCTCCAAGTTGCTAGATAGGAGAAATTCAAGAAGGTGCTCACCTCTACTGTTGGTGTCCTTGCTGCCCCACGATAGATTGTGGGCATTGGCATCACATCCCACCAACAGTTCGTTACCTTGCCGATGGCAGGCTTCCGTCAGTCTCCTCACTTCCAAAGGAGGAGGAGAGCTGTCTTCATAAGGAAGGTATGCTGAGGCCAAAACAATTTCCCTCTTGATACCTTCCTCACGTTGCTGCATCCTGATGGTCACCAAGTCCCTGGAACAAAAATCCATCATTGATATGAAAGGAATTCCATTTCTAACATAAATGCATGTTCTGGAGTTTTTTTTTAGATTTCTAGCATAAATCAGCTTACCTCCAGTACCACCGAGGCCCGATACACCCCCTTTGTATAAATAGGGTTCTTGCATCAGGGCCACGTCCACCTCTGTCTCCCCAGGCGACGGCTCAGGGCAGCAGTGGCCCCTTTACTGTGCTGCAGGTTTATCTGCAGCACTTCCAGTCCCCATCTTGCTGCCATTAGCTTTTAAGGTCTTTCATTACCCTGATGGCGACCTGCGAGAACCCTAAAAACAGTTTCAGGCCTTGCTCTTGCATTGCCTTCAGGGACTTCTCCCCAACCTCCACCACCAGGGTTCGTCCTTCCGGATCGACCTTTTGGTTAATTACCCTCCAATCCTCTGTCGAGACTTTTGGGTTCTGGACCCTTATTTTCTCGAACAGAGTATTTTGGAGGGACATCCTTAAGGATCTTTGGTACCCATATTGATACCTTTGCGGTCTTCAGGAGTTCGGTTGCTGTCTTGACCAGCAGCTGCGCATCCTCCCACGGGCATATCATGGGCACCTTATCCTTAAGCCATTCTGCTGTTTGCTCCCCCTCGCAGACAGAAATGAGGGCACCGCGATCTAGATAGACCCTCCTGACTTTGGGTCCTGGACCAGTGTCCCCCCCAATCTCTTCAAAGAGGGCCATCTGCACGAGCTCCTCCTGCTGCGAGGTGAACTTACCAGTGGGTATCTTTCTTGGACAACCGCCACTCTAAAGACCGAGACTGCAGTACTATAGGTCTGTTTCCCTATTTCCTGCCTCAGCCTTTTAGGATCACACTTGTCTAGAGAGGAGGGAGTCTTAGATTCCCTCTTGCCACCTGTCTTTGACGTCGAGGGGGTCTGTGTATCCCCTTCGAACTGAGGTAGTTTCTTTTTGGAGGTCTTGGGCTCAAGCCCTTTTGATTCCCTCCACTTATGCTTAGGAAGCCATTCTTTTCCTTCCTTTTGCTTCTGTTCCTTGAGAAGTTTCCTCCTCTGAGCCCCAGACAAGGCCTTAATCCTAATCTGGTCCAACTTCTCTGTTACAGTTCCCACTTCTTGCTCAGGTCTAGACCCTGATTCAGAAGTAGGAGTGCACTCCATCGGTCGTGATCTCGATGTCTGAGTATCTGAGGTCTTAGATTGCCCCTCAGATTCTTTTAAAATGCTTTCTTTCTCTGTGTTCATCTTAGTCCCACGAGATTTGGGGATTTATATTGTCCACATCACGATAACCCCGCGCGGTGCAAGGCTACTTACTCAGGGAGGTCGCCCGGTATCCCTGAGGCTCAGTTAGAGACACATCCACCCATGTGCCACGCACCCCTCGGCACAGATCGCATCACACCTTGGGTTGGGAAAGGAATTGGGAAAGAACTGGGAGAGGATAAGGAAGACGGGACATTGTGGGACTCACTTGGTCTGATCCATCAGCTGAGGCCTTTCCGGCAGTAGGTTCTCTACCTTCGGTATAGCCCTCTGCTTCACACGGATACGCAAGCCTCTCCACCCGCACGGACAGTGCTTCGTCAAGGTGGTGTCCCCAGGAGAGGAAATCCTGGGTATTGTACAATGTGTAAAATTAGTGACAGTCTTTCTGGGAATGCCGCAACATTTAAAGATAGTGAAGCAAAGCTGACCTGTAGTCACCTGGCTGCCTTCAAATACGCTCCAGTGACGTCTTGTGGAGAGGAGCTTTTCCAGGTACAACCTTAGATCTTTGATAATGGAAAACCTGAAAATGTACCTTGTGATCCAGTGCATCTTTGCAGATACTGAAGATTAACATTATTAAATAATGTACTGTTTCGATAGATGATCTCCTGTTCACTGTACTTTGTGTTTAGAAAATAAAAAATTCAGACGTTTAAAAAATAGGTGCTAATTAGCCTCAAACCCTACAGAAAGAAAGAACTATACTTACAATATTTTGAGAAGGGAATTTTGTATTATTTTATGGTAAATAAAAAATAAAATAAAGAAACAAGAATGCTTGAAATAAACTCCTATTAAGTCATATTTTACTTTTTTAAGATCATATTTATATAAGTTTTAGGTCATAAATGCTTACATATTTCACTGTTTTTTAGGTAATTAAAATCCGGGCCTTACTAATTATGTATTCATCACTTTATATGATTCACTGTTTCACATGCTGCTATTTTATGCGAGGAAAGCATAGCAGAAATCTTTGGCTTGCTAACCTACGGGAATTTTTTTCATAATAAGTATTTGACAGCAGACCTAGAGCAAATATAATACTATTCCACTTTGTTGAAGAGCCTATGTTGAAATAAAAATAAAGACTTTTGAGCATGATTTTATGAGGCGATTCAGTCTACCTGCTTCGACACATGACGTCATGAACATGGTGGCAATGACGTATATACTCATAGCCAATATGGTGATCAAAACAATCATGAAAAATACCGACAAATGCACATATAAACAGATGAAACTTATATAAAACCAATAAAATTACACTAATGAGACAAGTGCAGGAATGTGATGGTTTTGGGTGGGGACATTCTAAGCAGGGAAAAATGACAAAAAAGTCCACTGAATATACACAAAGTATGTGAAATAAAAACCGAAAATGACCAAAAAACTATACATGTAATTGAATAGTTCAATTGGCTTATAAGACACCTCAAATGAAGAAAGTGATACCAAACAAAACTCTTTGACAAAACCAATAGCATTAAAACGATATTCAATTCTTCAATTAACTTATACTACTCCTAATATCAAGAAAACAATACCAATCAAGCCGCACCCAAATCCCATCAAAATTAAAATGGTATTAAGTACTTAAATTGATCTGTAATACATTTCAAATGAAGACAGTGGCACCAATTCAACCTCCCCCTAACAACAAAGAAATAGTATTAAACACTTCAATAATTTCAGATGTTCCATTCTAACATAATTTTCTTCACCACGACCATTCTGTATTTTCACTTTCGTTGGCTTCATCAACTCTCAACTGAACTGTTTCCTCCCAACTTTACTTAGCTACACTACAGATCAATCTGTCACCACATTTATTGGTTTTGCCAAAAGCAATAATCACACCACACCACCTACATACAATATGATATGTTGCCAACCTACACACAGTATGGAAATGCCGCTGGAAATCCCCCTTACAGTGATCTGAACCTTATGCAAACATTCTCAGCTACCACTAACACCAACAGAAAGTAAACTATAAAAAGTAAAAAAACTACAAAAAATATGTTCCAGCACACAAAACACTAACACACACACACACACAAAAAAAAAAAAGCCACAAGCACATATGCACTTTAAGAGAACCAATAACTCAACATTAATATGAAGAATGTCACACACCGTACTCACATTACAACCAAAAAATGAACATGAACCATTTAACTTCTACCACAAGATCATGCCACCACATGCCTACACACACCACCTATAAACACAGATAACTCGCAATTATTGTGCAACGATGATGTCACAATGCCACCAGCCGACATCGTGGGTCAAAGCCTATTGGTGGAATTGCGTCCTACAAATGACCTGATCTTTATCATTTCATTAATATTGTGGTCATACAGAAAGACTATATGCAAGCTAGACTGTCAGACCATCCTCATGAACCACAGACATTGCCATGGTTGGGTGCCTTAATGATACAGGTAGTTGTACCATAGTTGTAACCACAGCGGAGGAGGTATCTGAGGAGAGGCCAGACGGATGTGTGGTTCCTGAAGAGGGGCTGCAGCCTTTTCAGTAATTACAGGGGCAACAGTCTGAATGCTTGACTGAACTGGCCTTGTAACATCAGCTAATGTGGCTTTGCCGTGCAAGTACTGTGAACAGCTGAAAGCAAGGGGAACCTACAGTCACTACTTTCACCAAGGACATGCAGCTCTACTGCATGAATATATATGATGGTGGCATCCTCTTGCACAAACTATTCTGGGGGTAAAATAGTCCCCCATTCAGATCTCCAGGCAGGAACTACTCAGGAGGATGTCATGGAATGTTCTAACCCATAATCATGTAGGTAAGTTAGGAAATTTGAAAAGAGAAATGGGTAGGTTAAAGTTAGATAAGGAGAAGATGAGTGAAGTTTGGTGGCATGATAACAGGATTTCTGGTCAGGTGAGTACAGGGATATAAATTCAAAATTAGTTGGTGGTAACACAGGAGTAGGTCTGATAATGAATAAGTAAATAGGAATGTAAGTTACTATTACAGCATATTGAACACATTGTAGCAAAGATAGGCATGAAGCCATCACTGACCATAGTAGTAAAAGTTTATATGCCAACTAACTTTGCTGCTGATGAGGAGATTGAAGAAATGTATGAGGAGATAAAAGAAATTATCCAGAGAGTTAAGGGAAAGGAAAATTTTATTGTGATGGGGTATTGGAACTTGATAGTAGGAAAGAGAAGAGAAGAAAATGTAGTGGGTGAATATGGACTGGGGAAAAGTAATGAAAGTGGAGACTGCCTGGTAGAATTTAGGGAAGAGCACAAGTTTTTATCATCACAAACACTTAAATATCTTGCAGACATACTATGCTGAACCAGTAGTAATCTTCAAACTTGTGGCTATTTCATTCAGAGTTGTGCCTCTATTCTCTTTTTTGATCTCCTCCACTATCACAATTTTCTCTTCCATCACTATGAGGTGAGCCTATCCTGGTCTTGGTGCATCCTCCACAGAAGTTACACCACTTTTAAATTTCCTACAACACTTGTACACTTTCTGCAATGACAAAGATGAATTGTCACATTGCACTTTCGTTCTGTGATGAATTTCAATTGGTTTGACACCTTCAATACACAAAAAATGCATCACATATTACTGCTTAGTCATGTTACATGTTGTCAGCAGAGAGGTCATCTTATTGTGGATGCTGCTGACTTCTCTTGCATTGTAGCATCACTCTGCCACCTGTCATCACTTCTTCAAGCTCAAAGAACACTACTATCACCCACACTCCATCATACAAATTTTTGATATTGAATGGATCTTGTAAATTTTTCATTTGATCCACCATTTTGTATGCACAACTTATCCAGTTGCTATGAACTTCAGGCCTATGGTTCGTGGGTGCAGAGCTGTCCAGCAAATTTGGTGGCCAAGCCATCAACATTAGTTCACTATCATATGAGATGCCTGTTTTGACCAGCCATTTACCTGGATGATGGCATATCCACTCACAGCAAATTATCTGGTGTAACAAAAATATGTTTAATCTGATCAAGTGAGACATTTTAATTGATTCTCAGTTAAATCTCAGTTATCTGACCACTGCAGTTGTAATGAACTGTGTTGTGGGGTCTTCAAGTCTATGTTCAGTGATTCAGACCTTGATGCTCAACAGCTTCTGCCTACTTGTAGTTCCATTGTCTTTTATTGACTTTCTATTGATACTCACAAATGGAGCACGCAAACAACTGACCAGCTTTGCGCATTTGTTAGGGTCTGGTACCCAGGTGCTGGATCATAATAATTTGTCACAAAGGTTTGTAACAAATAACTGGCGAACAACAAGCAGGAAACTAAAAATTTCCAGATATTTAAAAACAAAGTCAAAGACTGCTTTATTAATCACTCTACAGTCTGCCTTGTTACTTGAATGAATAATAATACAGTCTGTCTTAAGTAAATTCCTTACAACTGTAATTAATCCAACAGGATGGGGAAATGGTGAGGAATGGATATCAGTGTTGGAATTAACCTGTAAAGCAGGTCAAATTTGGATAAAATGATGTTTGAACAGAGAGCTACTGAGCCCTTTTAATACAAGATTTATTTGACAAACAAAAAGTACATTTTCACATTAGGTATAAGTTGGCCCCTACAATAACAGACAGAAGCAGCCATGAAGTAATGGGGACAATGAAAAGAGAGACCAAGGAAGGGAGTGGGGGATTTTACATGTTAAAAGAGTCAAAGATCTGCATATCTGTCTTGTGGGAATATGTTGGAAGGTGTTACAATCTGTAGTATCCAAACCAAATAAATAATCGGAAAGTAAAATAAAAAAATAAAAAGTGACAAAACCTTACATTACAGGTATGTGTCGAATAGAGTTAAATTAGTACAGCAGAATGTACATAATAATTGTAATAGCAAATACTCAGCTGATTTTGGTTTACAAAATTTGATGATTCCAGGGTGAAATCTGCTTTCTACTTGGAGCAATCAATATGTGTGGATTCCATATTTTCTGATTAACATATAGGCGTACCGGTACAGATACCAGGTGTTACTTTAGTGAATTCCAGAATATTTATTTTAACATACAAAGTCGCACAGATCTCATCCAAAAACTTGATCACTTGTAAGAAACTGGAATTGATGATGAGCACAGCCACTGTCAATTTATATTAAATATACAGTGACAGTATTACATAACAATGTTTGAAGTTGTTACAAATTAAAGTTACAATTACTACGTTTTGGTGGTGGTGGTAGCAGTGGTGGTGGTGGTGGTGGTGGTGAAGGAGGGGCAGGGACAGATATTCAAATACAGTAAAAAGAGATGATATTCTTAAATAACATTTACAGTTGCTTACATACATTAATATACAAAAATTATTACTTCACTCTTTAAACAAAATGTTACTGTAATTTTGATTTACACAGAAATTATGTTTTTCATTACTAATATTTACAGAGCATAAAGACTTCAAGTACAATTAAATTACAAAGGTAGATTTACAGTAAGATTTCCCTGATTATTAAAAATCTTAACTTTAAACAAATGAATATGTTCAGCATGACTGATAAATAAGTCCTTCGGCTGTCACACAATGAATATTTAAGCAATCATTTAGGTGAAGTTGTTTTTCAGTCCTCTTTCCAATCCACTGTTCAGTATTACTGTGCTCATAAATTTAAACAAATTACAGCCGATAAACAAAAAAATTTAATCAACACAATTAATTTTTATCAACAAATCATTATTGTGATTCCTTAAAAATGCATTATTATGTGTAATTTAAATGTTTCATATAATATGGTTATACCAAAAGTTGCATCTCTATGAGACCTCTCATCTGACACCTCTCTCATTACTGTACTTCAGTGAGCCTCTGGATTTTTATAACTGAATTAATATTAGTTTTCTTAATAACTTTTGTTGTAAAATTAATATAACTGATATCAACACATCATCTGAATCGCACTATTCTCCTCTTTTATTTGCTTCTCCATGCTAGACTGTGACTCTAACAGTTTCAGCTTAGTATCTAAAAATACAGACAATACTGTATTTTCGGCAGGAAAAAAAGATGTCATGTCCACCAGCGTGTTGTCCAAGCGGTTGTCCGCCCGCGGATGTGAAGCGGGGTGAGGCTTACTTCCTCACAGGGGCTGATTGCCTGTTCAGTCATCACAACTTTTGATGCTCTCTGCTGTAAAACTAGTCAAATGGGAGTTGTATGATGTAATATCACAAGATGATACAGTTAGGATGAACAGGCTGAGATGGTATGTTCATGTTATTTACATGGGAGACAGAAGGTTACCTAAGAGACTCATAGGTTCAGCAGTAGAGGGTGAGAGGAGTCGAGGCATACCAAGGAGAAAGTGCTAAGATTCAGTGAAGAATGATTTCGAAGTAACAGGCTTAACATCAGACATGGCATCAATGTTAGCATTGAATAGGGGATCATGGAGGAATTTTATTAGGGGGACTATGCCCCAGACTGATCGCTGTGATCGCTGAAAGGCATAATAAGTCGATGATGATGATGATGACTTTTTCTTTGCCCCAGAAATATAACACCCCCTCATAATCTTACTGTAGATTTATTGTTGTGGTCTGTCTCGTGTTTTTCCACCATAATTAATTAGTGTCTTGGAGTGCAGGAATATTGTGCAGGAAAATGTAACGACAACCCATTTGAAAACCCAAACACACACAATTACTGTTGTTTGTACGTATGTGTACACACAAACCTGTGTTTATAATTTGAAAATCCACTACATAAAACATTTTTGTAATCAATTGTGATTCATAACTTAACCTTTAACTGATTGTAAAGAACAGCTTTCATTCAGTATGAATTGTACTTTTTAATTTCTCTTACTGAGCCATAAAGATATGTTCATCATTGTTCGTTTGTAAAATTCTGTTATCTTTGTGTATTGTCTGACAATTCTGGCAGTATTCCCACAATGAACACATTTTCCAAGAAAGAAAAATTATTCATAAATCACAGAAATTTTGATTCTCTTATACTCACCATATGTCTTTATTATGCCAGGCCTTATAAATTGTTTTGGATGTGATATTTTGGACTCTTCCTTAGAAACCAACTTCAAACTTAGATAATTTTATTACAATTGTCTTGTTTTCCATTATACTTACAAGGAAAATAATTAATATTATACTAAGACTGAGTTTTTGACTAGTCCATTTGTGAATTGTATTGAACAAACATAATATCAACTGAATTTCAAACATCATAAGTAAGGGACATATACTTTCTTGTGCTTTATCCCTTGTGTTTATGTCATAAATGGTTTTTTACATTGTTGTACAGGTGGAATGGTACTTATAGCTGGAACTGGTTCCAATGCTCTTCTCTTGAATCCAGATGGGACTCAGAGCAGATGTGGTGGTTGGGGCAACATGCTAGGTGATGAAGGAAGTGGTAAGGCTTTAACATCAAGTGTACATATTTGTACTAATGTAGGGTAGGGTTAAAGTTACTAAAAAAATATTCATCGTCCCCCTCCTGCCAAAAAAAAAAAAAAAAAAAAAAAAAAAAACAACTAATATAGATATACTACTTTACTTCTACAGTATAATGACGTAGTTTGAAATTCACTGTAAAGACATTCATTGAGCTGTGACAGGCACATAAAAAAAAGACACTAATACACAGTGCCTGTTGCAGCTTGACAAATGTCTTTGCAGTGTTATTTGTTTATGGTAACGAAATCTTCGTTTTCCTGCTGCTACCGCATTATTTCATCCATACATGTTTTGCCCTCCTGTTTTAGATCATCATCATTGGAAATGAACTTTTGTTTACAGATGTAGCCTTAACAGATTATAAACAGTTTGCTTTGTTTTAATCAAAATAAATATGAGCTGCTTCAAATTTAGTCTTTGGTGTTCTTCCCACCTGGTCACAATTTTAATTCACAGAATCCACAATTTATGCACTTTCTTCTTCATTTTTGATTAAGACAAAGTGAACCATTTATAATTTGTAAGACTACACTGTAAAGGAAAAATGTAATTTCTAGCTAATGAATCCACTGATAGTGCCCTAAATAGAAGAGGGCAACACACACCTGAATGAAAGAAAGAGCAAGGAAATGGTGGTTTCATTACTAAAAATGAATAATTTGATATTAGCTGCAAAAGATGGCCACACAAACAAACAGTTTCTGTTTCTCTTTTTTCCAGTGAGTTGTGTACTATCCTCATTATATTGTAGAATTCCAAAATGGACATTCTGTTGTTAAGTATTATTATATTTTTACTTCTGTTTGGTGGGAATCAAACTTGATGTATCCTCCATAATATAAATCTTCCAAACTGCCTTCAGAGTGAAATAATTTTTCTTTCTATTTTCACTGTTATTAGCAACAACAAATTATTTTAAGTATCATTCCTTGAACGTAGAATTTTTTTAAAGCACAAATGGAGGAGGATTTTGGATTTTAAAACCTGTTCATGGGTATATGCTTTATGTGCATTAATGGCTATTCTGTATAATTATTGATTGTTCCTGAATTTTTGTTTACTTGATTTTTGCACTTTTAACAATAATAAATATACACTACATTTATTCAGTTGTAGATCATTGTAACCTGACCATGACAGGCAACAAGAAAATCAAGAGCAAGATCCCTTAGCACACTAAAGTGGACCTTACACTTCCAACACACTTATTGGGATTTTAATACACAACTGGTTAACTTCTGGGAAAGTGCCGGGCATTTCGCATTCTGTGCAGCTCATAGACGTTTTGCCACTAAACTGTAGTATCACACTTTCTGTGTTGCATAGTAAATTTGATGCACTGTTTTAAATAGTGTAACAGCCAGATATTTGAGTTTAGTTCCTTGTATGTTGTGCATAACATGCCTCCTGGAAGCAAATATGCACATATCAAGAAGACTGTGCCTCAGTGAGTGAGCAAGCCTGTGGATATCCACATGGAACAAGTCATGCATTTCTCAGTCACCTTTCACTCTGAAAAGCACATTGATTTCCAGTACTTTCACGTTTTGAATTGCAGTTATTGATCACAGATCAACTTGTATCATGTTCTGTCAGTCAACAATACAAGTGGGGGACATGTCAACTGGAACCCTCAGCATTGTGACTATGGTTACATACACCACTGCTATGGAACAGCAGCTCTTGCTTGCTGTATAAGTAAGTGCACAAAGACACAGCTTTCATGCCCTCTGACAGAAACTCTGAGGAGATCCAAACACTTCCGGCTGCACTAAACCTGCCAGGAGGCACAGCTTATTAGGTAATATTAATCAGAATTCAAAACTGTGTTGGTAGTCTTCACACTTCATATAGCTCGCTCAAGCACTCAAACATGAGATTATCCAAATCAGAATAGCAATTGAGATAAGGCATGACCAATTGCTCCATTGTACAGTGCCAGCTTACTGCTAAGCACAAATATTGTTCCTATTTGAAGAATGTGTACCACATTACAACAACATGCCCTCTCGTATTGGCAATGTATCTGTCTCAAATACAGCTGATGGATATTCTATTCTGCATAGTCTTCCTAGATCAGAAGCAGACGAGGAAGAGGTGGACAAGATATATGAGCAGATAGTGGTGCACAAGGAAAATGGAAAAGGTCAAATAAGAGTGAAAGAGGAGCTAAACAAACAGGGTTTTGTAAGAGTTATGGGTTTTTGATTGCCAACACCTGATTCAAGAATCATAAACAAATACTATATGTTAGGAAGGCATACATGATAGACATATGATTCTGCAGCTGGTCATGAAGAAATTGTCTTAGAGGAGGAACAAAAATGTGACAAAATCAATAGGGGCCAATAACAGAAAATTTGGAGGTGGAGACAATGATCTATGGCCTCGTAACAACGAAAGCAATGGGCTGTACTACTGGCTGAAACACTGAAGGCCTTAGGGAATGAGGTGAAACATTACCACTTCTGGTCTGATAGACATGAATATTTAAATAGCTCCAATCACCTTATAATTCTATGAAAGTGTTGGTTTGAGGGCCACTACATAAAGTGACCAGAGGAACAACTCAAACCTCCAATGGGAAGCAACCGTGCACTCCGCAGCAAGACACCTTAAGAGTGCTTGGCCACTCCCACACATCGAGGGGAAAGAAGTAAAAGACTGGTGAGGTTTTAGGAAATGGAGTTACAGAAAAGTCACCCAGAACCCTAGGTCAGAGGAAACTTACTGGGTGGAATGAGTAGGATCTTTTCTTGGAAACTGCTTATTTTGTTCCCACTGAATATAATTATAACAGTTTTTAAACTAATATTGAAATGTACCCAACATCTTTCAGGAACCATATTTTATTTATACATAATGTTTCTGTTTACTGTGTTCAAATTGCCATAGAATTATGTTGTCATTTTGCAGCATTCTGGGTATCCCACAAAGCTGTGAAAACCTACTTTGATGATGAAGATAATCTTGCTAAGGCACCATACGACACCTCATTAGTATGGCAGATAATAAAGGACCATTTCAAAGTCAATAATAGGTAAGGAGGATCCTAACAGTATTTGAACAACTTTCAATTTTCCTCAGTACTTACTCCATTTTTGTGATGTAGAAGGATATTATATAATGGAATAGGGACAAATATTTCCTTCTTTACTACATACAGGACATTTCTGCTACATATTATGTAATTATCTGCTGAGTAATGACTGCAGGAAATAAAAGACCATTGTAGCTTTAAAATTTTACTATTTAGTTATTATTATTATGTCAATAATGGTGGATAGCTAACAATTCACCATTATCGATTAATGATGAAAATTCTCCTCAGGGATGATAAATATTGTTGAAACGAGATAGAATGGCTGGCCAGTACTTACCATTGTGCTGTACCGCCGATAGTAACACAAAATTAAAAAACAGAAAAAAAGGGGACAAAGCGACAAGCTTTCAGAACAGAGTTCCTTCGTCAGGTGGGAGAGAAGGGAAGAAGAAAGGATGGGAACAGAAGGGAAAGGTGGTTCACGACCTAGGTCATGAAGGTGGTGTTTCGGGAGTGTGGACGTCAGAGATACTGCATGTATGTACTGAGCCAAGCCAGAGAGGATAAATATAACCAAAGGGGAAAGATCAAGTAGTAAAGAGAAGAGAAGATGAGTGAAATTAATGATGCTGAGGGGTGTAGGAGGGCAGGGGGGTGTCTAAAACGTTTTTCATAAACAGGGAAATATGGATGGACACACACACACACACACACACATACACACACACACATGGAGAGAGGTAGAGAGAATGACAGAGAGAGCGAGAGGGCGGGAGGGCGGGGGAGAGAGAGAGAGAGAGAGAGAGAGAGAGAGAGAGAGAGAGAGAGAGAGAGAGAGAGGTAAGGAACGGATAATGAATAGGTGAGCTGAGGATGGAGGAAGGGGAGGGGTTAGCGTAGATTTAGGCCAGGGGGGTGGCGGGAGGAGAGGATATGTTGGAGGGCAAGTTCCCACCTCCGTAGCTCTGAGGGACAGGTGTTTGTTGGTACTATCCAAATGGCACGTGTGGTGTAACACGTGCCCAGGTCCCTGGAGTTATGCTGGAGGGCATGTTCTGCCACAGGATATTGGGTGTCCCCCAGGCGAACAGTCCGTCTGTGCCCATTCATCCGCTCAGCCAATTTGTTGGTATTCATACCAACATAAAAGGCTGAACAGTGGACACATGTCAGCTGGTATATGACATGTGACAACATGTGAGACAACACATGTCATATACCAGCTGACATGTGTCCACTGTTCAGCCTTTTATGTTGGTATGACTACCAACAAATTGGCTGAGGAATGAATGGCCACAGACGGACTGTTCGCCTGGGGGACACCCAATATCCTGTGGCAGAACATGCCCTCCAGCATAACTCCAGGGACCTGGGCACGTGTTACACCACATGTGCCATTTGGATAGTACCAACAAACACCTGTCCCTCAGAGCTACGGAGGTGGTAACTTGCCCTCCAACATATCCTCTCCTCCCGCCACCCCCCTGGCCTAAATCTACGCTAACCCCTCCCCTTCCTCCATCCTCAGCTCACCCATTCATTATCCGTTCCTTACCTCTCTCTCTCTCTCTCTCTCTCTCTCTCTCTCTCTCTCTCTCTCTCTCTCTCTCTCTCTCTCTCTCTGTGTGTGTGTGTGTGTGTGTGTGTGTGTGTGTGTGTCATTCTCTCTATCTCTCTCCATGTGTGTGTGTGTGTGTGTGTGTGTGTGTGTGTGTGTGTCCATCCATATTTCCCTGTTTATGAAAAACGTTTTAGACACCCCCCCTGCCCCTCCTACACCCCTCAGCATCATTAATTTCACTCATCTTCTCTTCTCTTTACTACTTGATCTTTCCCCTTTGGTTATATTTATTCTCTCTGGCTTGGCTCAGTACATACATGCAGTATCTCTGACGTCCACGCTCCCGAATTCACCATTATCCTCCAATATTGACATTCCAATCGGATTTTCTATTGTTAATAATATTACTTTTAAATTTCCTAGATAAGTAATGATGATTGTTACAAATAGTGCTCTTTTTCTGATGGAAAAAATGGTGTGTATCTGCTTCTAAACTTGCATGTCCACAAAGTAACCCTCTTTACTGTGATGGAGGACTTAAAATTTGCCAATAATTTAATTTTTTACATGGCAATAATCAATATATGAAATATGTTACTGCAGTCTGTATGGCAGTAGCAGCTGGTGTATAAGTGCAGAACAGCACATGAACCTAATTTCTGACTCCATGTACATTTATTTATTATTTTTGTTTGAATACTGTTAATCTGTAAGGACTTGTGTGTGAGCACTGTGTTCACAGTAATTTTAAAACAATCAGCATTTTACCAATTTTAAACAATCAAATATTTGTGTTTTCTTATAAACACAACTAGAAATACTTATTTAGACATATTAAATACATTAAAAACTGTTCTTTGACTGTCAGAAAAATGCTATATTCGCGATCGATCGCGTAACTTTTAAAGTCGTGAGTTCTTGCAGGTTAAATGTAATATGGGTGCCATTATCTTAAATAAACGGCACTTACATCTACTGCTCTGGTTACAAGGCAGCTCATACAGACTCCATGAAATCGTCAGGAACACGGCCCCTGGTGTTTCTGCACATGCGCAACTAGTATGACATCATTGCCTTATGGGCCCAATACACAGGGTTTGGTAGACAATGTGCACACTAGGTGGCAGTTCCACTTCAAGCACAGGAGACACTGTAGCCTGTATTCCTTCTCAAGTAGCTGCTGCTAACTGCTTTTGTGAACAGAGGATTTATCAAAACCATATTATCCTCTGTAGGATTTCTTACAATTAAGTGTCAATCAATGACACAATAACTGTAAAAAGTGTCACAAATTCTAAACTAATGAAAATTGTCGGGCAGTGTTGTTCAGTATTGCCTAGTGGTTAAAGGTGAGTGGTATTTCACATGTAATGATTGCTGGTTAGAGTCCTCATATGCATTGATATTTTTTATCTTAGGTTCTTACTTGAAACAGATTCTGAGACCAACTGTGACATACATATTCTTACTTGTCACAAATGTTTAAACAATTTTATAAGGATACCGTTATATCAGATTTCAAAGGGACTGATGAGGCAAGAACCTAAGATTAAAATTTAAATAATATTTACAATTCATCACTTGTCAAAAATACTTATCATTTATTTTTGAACATATTGCAATTACCTATGGTGTGGTTAGATGGCAAGCTATTAGTACAACTTAAATTGCTGTAAGTGAAATGAGCAGTGAATAAATATTTTACTCATCCACGTTGTCACAGATAGTTAACTGTTTGGGATGACATATGGAGGGTAGGGTTTACACATGTGCAAAATGAAGTACTGGTACTATGTGTAAATGTATTGTATTCACCACCGACTCATTTGTGTGACTGTTCTCGATAGGCAGGCATCTTTTTAAAGGTGAATGCATATTTACTAAACTGAAGTCATACATGTGGACAGGTTTCTTATTCAGGATACGAGAACTTGTGAGCAATAACACTTCGGTAATATTAACATGACTGGCAAAACGAAGAGTAGCGGAAGGTTACAGATTACAATATTAGATTCCTGCCCTACACTGTATGTAATTGTGTCTAAAATGACAAAATTCAACAAAACAATTCTTTTCTGGATCAGGAAAGTTATGTTTTTTATTATTATTGGTAGTGACTAATTTGTACAAATTTGTTCATAATTCTAACTTTTATGAAACATATGCTATTTGAGATTTCTATGTTTATCTGAATCTAAAAGTTTGTGAACACCCAACATGTGTTCTCACGAACCACCACTGTGTAGTGGGAAAAATGATACATTTAAGAATTGAAGAATGCAAGAATGCATAGTGGTCCTCAGTAATCAGAAACTGTTTAAGCTATAGAAGAGCTGAAATTTCAGAGGAATTACACTGAAAAGGGTAATAGAAAGAAGATGCCTTGAGCCTGGCAAATTTGATTATTCTCTACAAAATTCTAGAATAACATATGGTGAGACAAGTATAAAAACCTTATGCAGCAGTTTTAGTCTTATAGAGACACATATTTAGAGAACTTGGGGATTTATTGTTGGAGAAGAAAGTGCTAGTATCCCTCCTTCCTTTTGCCAATGCTGTGAAATGTAGAGGAAGAAAGTATCCACTTCAGTTGTATAATTTTTCTATCAGATCATGCACTACCATGTTTCTGGCAGCTTAGAGCCCATCATGAGGTGTAAAACTAGAAATCATAAGTGTGAGGCCCTCACACAGTGTGTGGCAAAGGATGCTATTTGTGGACTGGTTGGCTCATTCCGCAAGTAGTGTCCATCGTCTCATGTTGCATATAGTTAAGTAGTCAGTTCTTTATATCCACTGATCATTTGTAGAAATTTGAGACCTCAGCTTATCACACTGAAAGTGTTAATTGAAAGTTAACTAATTTAATTTAAATAGTAGAAAAGGCAAATGGTTGACTTCAATTTGCTGAGCATTACATGAAAGTGTAGCTCACCTATATGATCCATTGCGGAACTCATTTTTGGGTATTCATGGTTGTTTGGGATACTCACCAGGTTGGATTAAAGGAAGTCATTGAAGCAATTCAAAGTCGTGAAAAAAGAAGAAAGAAATATCAGTGTTTAATGTCTACCAATGACAGAGCACGAGTTTAGATTAGGGAAGGATGAGGGAATAAAATCAGCTGTCATTTATTTGTTTTAAGTGATTTAGAAAAATCGAGGAACACTAGAATGAGGATTGTTGGACATGGATTTGAACCATCATCCTTCTGAATGTTAGTTCAGTGTGCTGACTACTGCATGACTTCTCAGGGGCATACTGGTAGATTCATTGCTGAAAGTGTAGAGAATTAGCATGCGTTTGACTGCTAAAGGATTCTGCTATTACCAACATACATCTCACTAAAGAACTGCAAAGACAAGATAAGAGGAAATGGGTTGAATAGAATTGTGTAGACATTGATATCCTTCACTCCATATGCAAGTGGAGTAGGAAAGCAAATGACTGGCAATGGTACAAATGACTCTCCACCACCATATGGTGGCTATGAGAGTGTACGTGTGGTTGTACATCTGCATCTTGGATATCCAGTAACATGCTAAGTTTTATTCACCCTTAAAGTTTTTTTTCAGTGATATACAAAATTAAATTTTTTATTCAAGTGTACAATCTTGCCCATAATTGGGGGAGGGGGCACTATAATATCAAAACAAATATACGTTGCTTGTAGTGGCCATTTGAGCAGCATCTGAATACTATGTATTTTCACTGTAGTATTTTTTAAAGAAAGTGCCTTTTGCTACTGCGAATGAATATTTTTTATTTTTATAATTCACCAATACATGTTTCACCCTTTTCACAAGACATCATTAGTGGGTGCCCTGAAATATTTACAGGTTTTTGTTTACACATCTAGGTTAGGATTTTACATATGTACAAAACATTTCATTTCTGATTCAAAATAGTTCATTTTTTTCTATAAAATGGTATACTTACAGGCAGGTCGTTTGCTGCATAACCAGCTTCTGCACCACTGGTCCAGCAAAAGTGAAAAGAGATGAGGCATGGTGTCTGTGTGGCCCATTCAGTCTAGGGGAGCACAGTCAGCAGGTGTCACATCACACGCTTGGAAGATTTCAAACAACCATTTAGGACTAAATTCATTTTTCTCATTTAATATTGCATCTGGAGCCCTTTTTCTTTGTGTGTAAAAATCTCGATGTGCTCCAAAATGTTCAAAGCATTGGAGCTTTATGTAAAATTTTCATGTTGTCACTTATTTTCCATAATTTATGCTCACCTTTTTTCAAATGCACTGTTAATACACTACCACTTCCGTTGTAGGAGTGTTGCCTAAATCTCGTGTTAAATTTCCTTTCAGTCTGTCTGATATAAAATTTTTCATGGTCATTGCCTTTTATTTGTACCCTCCTGAGCCACAAATATTTGTCTTTCTTATCCCCACACACCACCAATCCTTCCCCCAACCACAGTAACCAGTCACAACGGAATGTCCTTGTCACCCAATACCATCCCGGACTGGAACAATGTAATCACATCCTTTGTCAGGGCTTTGATTATCTGTCATCAGGCCCTGAAATGAGAGACATTCTATCCAAGATTGTTTCGACCCCTCCTAAAGTGGTGTTCCATCACCCACCCAGCCTCCACAACATCCTAGTCCATCCTTATGCTACTTGCAACCCCAACCCCTTACCACAGGGATCCATGTGGACGACCCTGATGCAAAACCTGCCCAATCCACCTACCCAGCATTCCTATTCCAGTCCTGTCATAGACTTATCCTACCCCATCAGAGTTAGGGCCATATGTGAAAGCAGCCACATGATATACCAACTCTGTTGCAGTCATTGCACATTTTATATTGGTATGATGACAAACCAGCTGTCCATCAGGATGAATGGCACCTGCCAAACTGTGGCAAAAAAAAAAAAAAAAAAAAAAAAAAAAAAAAAAAAAAAAACAAGATAGACTACCCTGTGGCACAGCATGCAGCTGAGCACAGCACTCTGGATTTTAATGGCTGCTTCACTGCCAGAGTCATCTGGTTCGTCTCCTCCACCAGCAGCTCTTCTGAACTGCACAGATGGACTTGTCCCTTCAACACATGCTACAATACTGCAAACATCCTGACCTCAACCTAAGATAACTTCCCATATGTGCAACCTATGCCTAACATCTTCCCCCCCCTTCCTTCCCCATCCTTTATCCTGTATCTCATGGCTTCCTTACAACCATGTATCACCACTTACAATATCCCCTTAATTTATTACTTTTATTTTTAGTGTTTTAGTTTTTCCTTTACTTCCTAACTTTACTTTTCATTTTATCCTATTTTTATTTTTCCTTTTTATTCCTATCATTTCAAATCCCCACACTCCTATACACCTCCCTTTTATCCTTTCCTGCCCCTTTCCTTCACTGTATTCATTCCCACAATTCAAATTTCCACCTATCAGAGCCTTTAAAATCCATCATGCAATGTGGAACTTTCCATCCCCATCTTTACCCAGCATCCTTCCCTCTCCGCTCCCCAATTCACTCACAGTCTAGCTTATGTTGCTGGAGTGGCCGGACATGATAGTTATGTGTGTATAGTTGAATGATTGTGTGAATGTATATTTTTATTTTTCTAACGAAGGCCATGGGTGAAAGTTTAAGTTGTGTGAATATCATAATCTATTTTTGTGTCTGTCAGCAGCTCAGTGAGCCTCTTTACGGTGAGTTGTTATCTATCATCCGTTATTGATATTTCTATCAGATTTTCCATAGTTAAAATGTCTTTCTTATTTCCTATTATGAGCTGCAGACAGGCATGAAAAATAGACAATCAAATTCACACAAGTTAAATTTTTAGCCATGCTCTTCATCATAAAAAGAAACACATACATTCACACAATCACTCAGAGAACTATACATGCACACCCATCGTCTCTGGCCTCTCCAGTGGCACAAGTATCCTGGCAGTGAGTCAGGAGGGGAATGGAGGGTGAAGGATGCCGGATAAGGGTGGAAATGGAAGATTCCGTATTGCATGATGGATTATAAAGGCTCCAATAGGTGGAAATGTGAGATTCAGCATTGTATACAGCAAAGGGAAGGGGTGAGATTGGATAAAAAGAAGGTGTAGAGTAGTCTGGAGAGGGAGGGAGGGGATTTAAAATGATAAAAATAATACAGAAAAATAAAAAAGTAATTAATTAAGGGGATATTGTAAGGGGTGAAACACAGTTGTAAGAAAGACATTTGTTGTAGGGATGCAGTATAATGAGTGGGGAAGTGGGTGAGGAAGAATGTTAGGCATAGGGTGTAGGGATGGCAAGTTATCTTAGGTTGTAGAATGTGTTGAAGGGACAACTCCCATCTGTGCAGTTCAGAAGAGCTGTTGGTGGAGGTGAGGCTCCAGATAGCTCGAGTAGTAAATCAGTCAATGAAATCAAGAATGTTGTATTAAGCTGCATGCTGTGCCACTGGGTGGTCCATCTTGATTTTTGCCACAGTGTGATGATGGCTTTTCATCCTGATGGGCAGCCAGTTCAGCATCATACCAATATAAAACACTGTGCAATGAATGCAGCAGAGTTGGTAAATCACATGGCTGCTTTCGCAGGTGGCCCAATCACTAATGGGGTAGGATAAGCCAGTGACAGGACTTGAATAAGTGCTGTGTGAGTGAATTGGGCAGGTTTTGCATCAGGGTCTTCCACAGGGATATGATCCCCGTGGTAAGGGGCTGAGATTGGGGGTGGCATAGGGATGGACTAGGATGTTGTGGAGGTTGGTTGGGTGACGGAACACCTCTTTAGAAGGGATCAGAAGGATTTTGGGTAGAATGTCTCTCATTTTAGAACATGATGATAGATAATAAAAACCCTCACAGAGAATATAATTGAATTGTTCCAGTCCGCAATGGTATTGGGTGACAAGAAGGACACTCCTTTTTGAATGGTTATTGGGGGTGAAGGGAGGATTTGTGGTGTGCTGGAATATGGCATGGGAAATCTGTTTGTGGACTAGGTCAGGAGGCTAATGCCTGTCTGGTAATGTCTTTGTGAGGCCTTTAGCATATTGGATAAGGGACTTCTCATCACTGCAAATTCACTGTCCAGGCTATACGGGATTTTTTAAATATGGAATAGATGGCAGCTGTCAAAGTGCAGGTACTGTTGGTAATTAGTAGATTTAATGGGGTTAGAGATGTGGATGGAGCCATCATTCAGGAAGATGACGTGCCAGGCTGAGAAGTGATGGAGGAGAAGGAATCAAGATTGTGAAGGAAAGAGTATGGGTCTCCTGGTCCTGAGTCCATATCAAAACCAATCCACTTGGTCCTTGGCTGCATAAATACAGGTCTTCCACATGAATATAAACCCCGTGGCAAGGGGTTTGGATTGGAGATGGCATAGAAATGGACTACGATGATGTAGAGATTTGGTGGGTATCAGATCACCACTTTAGGAATGGTGGGAAGGATCTAGGGTGGGATTTCACTCGTTTCAGGATATGATGGTGGATAATCAAAGCCTTCTACTGAGTGAGGTTTAAGCAAATGCTGGGATGGTTTCCTTGAAAGGGCATGAACAATGTCCTTTTTCATCCATGACAAAATTTGAGCTTGTGCTCTGACTCTAAGGACCATAATAGCAATGGACCTTAACTCCTAGTCTTCCTTCCTCCTCTACCATACCCCCCCCCCCCCCCATACACACACACACTCAACCTCCAAATGCCATCTTGTCTAACCATCTAGTCCCTACATGCTTTGCCAGCCAGTGCTGATGTCTCTACCCTCTCCCCAACATATTCCAGACCGCACTTGTCTCATACGAAACATCAGCTGCAGCAGCCAGAGACAAATGTGATGTCTGAATGTGTTCTCTTTTTGAGGAATGCTTTATTTAGCCATGAGCTAAGTTGTGTGATTTGATTGTGACTTTGAATTAGCATGCATGTCTACAACTCAATAGTTATCTTTATGGTGAGTTTGCAATCTATCCACTTCATAATATCGTTGTGTATATTGGCATGAAGTTAGTAGAAGGAACTTCTCACGAGTTCTTTGGTGCTACCAATAGTCCAGCACAGCGACTGAGCATAGGGAATTGAAAAGAATAGGGTATAATTGTCAAGGAACTTATGATATGCTACACATCTCTGTATACGATAGTATATGACACTTGAGGTAGTGTGAAAAATAGTGGATAGTGGATGGCTGGAAAAGAAGTTATCTGAAGGGATGAATCACATTATACACCTTGGTAAACTGATGTAAGGTTTTGGATTTGACAAATTCCTGGAGAATTTACCTGCCAACAACTGTGAAGTACAGAGGAGATGGTGTTACAGTGTGATGCCATTTTTCATTATTATGGTGGGGTCCTCTTATTGCACTTAAGGAAATGCTAAATTTGGAAGGATAGGAACACATTTTACAGTATTATATACTGCCTACAGTAGAGGAACAATTTGGAAATCATTGTTTGTGGACTGTAAAATTTCTGAAATGGACTTGTGTTTGCAACATGAAACCAATAGAATGGTTTTGACATGAGTAAAAATATCAGTATCCAACCTTCTCTAGTCTTGACTCTTGAGGAAGTAAGTTGCAATTCCTCCATGGACACTTAGACATGTCACTGAAATTGTCTTCCTCGGAGTTCAAGTTGTGATAAAGGCAAAGGGTGGACACTCTCCATATTAATATCCACTAGCAGATGACAAGATACTTTTGATCAGATAGTTTGTAAGAAAAGCAACATGGAATCTGTTGGAAAAACATGTATTTCTACCTTGGTGTGTTTGCATGTGTATATGTATGGGTTTGTGTGCGATTGTTTACCTTTCCTTTTTCCCCCTTAAGATAAGTCCTTCCACTCTCAGGATTGGAATGACTTCTCTTCCACTTCCTTAAAACCCGTATCCTTCCCTTTTCCCCCCTCCTTCCTTTCTCTTTTCCTGAGGAAGCAGCCAATGGCAACAGTTGCGAAAGCTTGAATGTTGTGTTTGTGTTTGTTTTTGTGACAATCTATGAGCCTGTGCTTTGGTTAAGTTATTCGATTTCTATTTTTTATACATAATAATACAGTAAGGACAGTTTACAACTCACCACAAAGATGTGGTGACGAGCTGCGACAGGCACATACAAAAGACACACACATACAACACTTTCAGCTATTGGCCATGGCCTTCTTCAGAAAATGGAACACTCACGCAATCACACAGGCACACAACACAGTCATACAACCATCACCTCCGGCTGCCGCACTTCGAATCACCGGAGGTGATGGTTGTATGACTGTGTTGTGTGCCTGTGTGATTGTGTGGGTGTTCTATTTTCTGAAGAAGGCCATGGCCAATAGCTGAAAGTGTTGTATGTGTGTGTCTTTTGTATGTGCCTGTCGCAGCTCGTCACCACGTCTTTGCGGTTAGTTGTAAACTGTCCTTACTATATTATTAATTCCAACCTGGACTTTCCATTATTCTATTTTTTATACATATTTTTCCCACCAGGAAAGTTTCCTTCTATAATATATTTATAACTTTCCCCATCAGTAATTTAAATTAGACATAGTAATGTTATTGTGTACATGCCCTTGCTCTTAACAGTCAATTTACCCTAAAGGGGGAATATTGTTTGCATTGTCTTTCTGTGGATCATGTAAATTTATGTATAGACAGTTTTGTAAAACTGTTTAAAAACTACACTTAGTTAATCTGTGTGCTTGACTCAGTCAGATTAATAAGCAAAGGTTGACTGTGCAGACTACCAGAGTTAATAATGTGGTTCTGCCAATTCATAATTGCAGATGGAGCCCACAAATGAGCTACTACAGTATTATTTCAAGTCAAGGAAACACCCAGAGGACTGCTGTACACTACTTTGCACTTAACGCAGCATGCATTCTGTTAATGCTGTATTGGAATTGTTTCTGTAGCACTTGTTATCTGCCAGCACCAAATGTGAAGGCCATTCCCAACAAAATCAACAGCTTTATGGCATACAGTTCACAGTATACAAACTCCAGTAAGGATTCAACAATATTTTTGAGAAGCATAGTTTGCTACTCTCAACTCTTGATGAGTCACAGAAAGACACACATAACAGATTATGACTTACTAGAAAGGTTTAGGCGGTTGTAGCCTTCGTAAGACAGAGAAAAATCACTTATACAAACAACCATATCTCTGGCTACTGTGGCCACAGATGGCTGTTGTGTTTGTGTGTGTGTTTCTGTGTCTGCCAAAGGCTGTAATCATTGAAAGCTTTGCAATAAGTTGTAATCTGTTGTGTGTGCCTTTTTGTGGCTCATCAAGGTGTCTCTGTGATAAGTAGCAACCTATTTTTGAGAAGGATATCACTGTATAAAAAGTGGATATAGAATAAATGGAGTACATTTGATCCACAAAAAAGACTTTATTTACAATTTTGTCTATATTGCATGATAAATACTGCATATCTGTACTTCAGTGTGTGTGTGTGTGTGTGTGTGTGGAGAGAGAGGGGGGGGGGGAGACTTCTCGGGTATACATCATCAATGATGTTTTTATTCAATTTTTTAGGTTTGATCTGCTGGAACACTGTTACTCCAAGTTTAATAAACCAACATTTGCAGCACTGTGTAAGAAATTGGCAGAAGGAGCTAGAGCAGGGGATTCATTGTGTCTATGGCTGTTTGAGCAGACAGGTCGTGCTCTTGCCACTATGGTACGAGCACTAGTGCCTGCAGCTCACAAGGTACTTTAAATAAAATTAATTATTTTCTTAATACAGAGATACATAGTAAATTATTGATTGTTCTTAAGGGGTAATCATGCATGTTTATGTCAGAATTTGTCTATTAATTTTAGACTAGCTACATTCTTGTCCACAAGTTAAAGGATCTTACAGTTTCGAAACAATGTCTCAGAGGGGCACTCTGTTGCCTAAACTGTAGATGGACAACATGGTTACCTAGTGAAATGAAGGCATAGCTGCATGAGGCCAATGAGTGTGCCAGCAACAGGTCAGATGAACAGATTTCTTGGCTGTAATTGTTTTTGCTGCCTCTTGTGTCACACTGAAACTTCAAGTTGAAGGAAAGCAAGATAGCACATTGAAACCATTTGGATGTCATCTTTCATGGTGGTTTAAACATCAGAAAGAAGTAAGCTTCACAACAGTGGAGAAAGTTGCAGGAAGGAGGAAATAATCAACGGCAGTACAGGCCAGGTTGACCTCATACTATAATCCAGCACCAGGGGTGTTGCTTGCCTTAAGTGTCCAAAGACAAACATCCATCCATCCAGCACAGCACCTGCACTGACTAAAGCCCCTGTGGCAGGCTCTGACTGTGTCACTGGAATTTGTGCCATGAGCTTTGTAGTTGATAATCCTGCCTATGTCTTCCATGCAGAGGTTCCACATGTCTATCCACTGTGTATGGACCCCACAACATTGAACTAATGCCTTATTCACAGATGAGTCATAACTCAGTCTGGAGAGCAAATCTTACTGTCTATTCAACTGGTACACATCTTGGACTTTTTCTCTTCTTTATAACGCTGCCAATGATCTGGAAAAAGACAATGTTGTCCTTGTAAATTTCATTCAGAAGACTGGTTTGATGCAGCTAACCATACTAGTCTATTTAGAGTAAGCCTTGTCATCTCAGAGTAACTATTGTAACCAACATACCCTTGAGCCTGGCTACTGTGCTTGTTCTTGGTCTCCCTCTGCAGTTTTACCAAATTGGCCATTCCCTGATGGCTCATGATGTGTTGCATCAATTCCCTCTTTTAGACATATTGTGATATAAATTTCTTCTCCTCCCATTTCAGTTCAGTATCTCTTCATTATAAATATGATTTACTCAGTTGTTTACAGAATTCTTTTGTAACAATACATTTGAAAATTTTGTACAGGTATTCCTTTCTCATCTGAAATGCTTATTGTCCATATTTCAAATCCATACGTAACTGTAGTTCAGCCAATTACATAAAAAAAATTCATTTCCTAGTGTAATATGTTTAGTGTTGCATGATTTAATTTATCTATTTCATTTTACACTTATTTTACATATGTTGATGTTCATCTTATAGTTTCTTTTCAAGACACTGTCCATTCTATTCAACTTCTCTTCCAAATTTTTTTGCCACTTGTTGAATTACAAAATTCAAAAACTTAAAAAGTTGTTCTCTCTTCTGCCTTTGATCTATTTCTTAAATTTATCTTTAGTTTCCTTTACTGTTTTCTCAATGTACAGACTGAATAACACCAGGGCCAACCCTTTCGCACTTCTCACTCTACTGCTTACTGCTACTCTATGTCCTTGGACTCTTTCAAATGCAATCTAGTTCATGCACAATTTGTAAATAAACTTCAGTTCCCTGAATTTTATCCATTTTATCCTCATAATTTCTGATAGTGTAATGTCATTAGTACTGTCAAAAGCTTTCTCTAAATTTACCACTTCATAAATGTGTGTTTGCCTTTCTTTAACCCTTTGTTTTTGTACTTTCACCTTCTTCTCTAAAATGAGCTATTTTGGTATTGTTGAATTAAATAAGTTTTTGAGGTGAAAAGACGTCATTATTTAGCCACCTGCATTCAATATTTCAGACCTATTACTTCTTTTTTGACTTTGAAGGACACTGTTCATTAATTATAGCAATGTTACTTGATTAACAGTCACTTTATCTTCTTAGTAGCTCGACACCTTAGTGATCTTCCAAATCTCTTCCAGAGTCTGCACCTGAGTCTTGATTTGATAGTATTTTTCCCATTTTACTCGTCACTCTACCCAGACATGAAAACACAAGTATAGATTTCGGTTTTGTAAAACTGCAAGTAATTGCAACAACATTCATTCACAGAAGAGAGCAATTGTATTGATTCAACATCAGATACTGAGAACAGAAAAGTGTAAATGTAACCATATGACAGTAGGCTGGTGCAACTGTTGCCATACCAGTACAGTTACCATACCCAAAGGGTTAACGTGTCTTCTAAGATAAATTTGTAGAATGTTTCTACATTTCTCTGGAGTCCTGTCTGACTTCCTTGAGATCATATTACTTCAGATACTGTCTGTTCTTTGTAAATATTCCTGTTAGTATTTTGCAACCATGCCTTGCTGAATAACAGTTCGATATATTCATACTTGGCTGCACCTGCCTTTTTGAATTTTGAGACTATTTGATCTGGCTGATATAGCATGCACCAGGGGAAATAGTTTTGTTATGGCTGGTCATCACATGTATTACAATAATTGTGAGGAAATGTCATCCGCTTTGTTTTGAGACAGGTCTTTCAGCCCCCCCCCCTCCCGTCCAGTATTATACCTCGTATCTCATGTTTATTTATTTACTTTTTTTTCTTTCTTTAATATTATCTTCAGGCATACAGCTGCACTGTTCCTACAGGATTATTGTTATGGCTACATCCTATACGGATGTTATGTGTCAACAGCATGTGCACATTTTTTATGTTTATCTAGCTTAGTTGCAACCAATTAATGATAATGCCTGACAACACAGGACTGTTGGGGTAAGCACGTACAACATTCATTATCAGATCTTAAATCCAGATAAATAGTATGGAATGCATATAATCAGAAGGAAAGCAGTCATAACACAACTAAAATTGACCATTCTTGACCTCCAGTGGGCTCTTGTCCAACAATGAGAGGCAGTACTTGGAATCATGCTGACAGCCTAGCCATGGCATTGGGAGCTGTTGTGTATCCTGTATTGCCATGTGAGACCTTATACCATTATTGGCTAAATAGATTTACTCTTTACAATTTGTATTTCACTGGCAGTGTGTCACTTTACAAGTTGCCATCCATAGTCAGTTTTCCAACACATGTTGTATCTGTAATGCTCATAATTTCACCAAGGAACACTTTGGTGTACACTTTAGCACTGTATATTTTTCAGAGATCCTTTAAATTGTGGAAATTATGATAGTATACATGTGAACTCACAATTAATAAATAATGAGACCACTTGTTTGTTTGCAGGATCTGTTTTTAGCCGATGGCGGTTTACCTGTTGTCTGTGTTGGATCTGTATGGCTTAGTTGGGACCTTATGAAGAATGGATTTGTCTCACGACTACAAGAACTTCCACAAAATGAGAATGAGCAGCCAGTTTGTGAGCTCTCTTTGCTTAAACTTACCACCAGTATGGCAGTTGGAGCCACATATCTGGCAGCTGATGCTATTGCACTTGACATGCCGAGAGATTATCGTCGCAACTACACAATTTTTTATCATTACACACCTCAGCAAATATGTGAATGTGCAGGTTCCTATAATAAATTGTGAGGTGTTGTTGGTAATTATTTTAGAAACTGCATTAGAGGTGTAAACATTGTGTAAGCATCTGACTATTTTCGTGAGACTTTTGATGCAAAAGTTACGTATGTTTTTTGTATTCCAGTTGTGTGACACTATGGAGCACCGCCTTTCACTCTTCTGTGGTTGTCACTAATGTATGGATGTTATTGGAAGTGTTTGCTTCTAATTTTCCCACTTCTCCTCTCCTCCCCCCACACCTCTCCTTGTTTGCACAATTGTATTTTATGTCATAACATTCATTGCCAACCCTTGAGGGGTGTTCTGCATTCCACACACAATATGAAACTGTGGGTTCCATTGGACTTGCTACATAAGACATAACATAGCAAAATTTCTTTAAGGAATAACGAAATAACATTGAAAATTTATATTGTTAGTTTATTGGTTCTAGTAGAAAGAGAGTTATCAATAACAAACTGATTTAGTCTCCTCTAAGAGTCAGTTTGGGGATTAATATGTATGATCACAACTAACCTTGATTAATAAGTTCTTTTCATAAAGGTAGAATTTATTTGTTTTCTTGACTTTTCTGTAATGCATTTTTAAAAGCACAGTTTGTAGTAGTAGTGTATTCAGTCAAGTACACATTGTATAACTGTATTCTTAAGATGGACTTTTTCCTATACTTCATTTCCAAATTTGTATAGGATTTTCTACAGTAAAACTTGTGCCGATTCCCTACTAGGTGCTCATTCCTTTTAAAGATGCCTGTATTTATTGGCTATATCTACTTACTCTTTCCTCCCTGAATGAGGTATACTTGCACAATGTGTGCATATTTTCTTGTTACTATACTATATACATGACACACTTCAAACATTGTTGTATAATGAAGTTCGGGAAAGTGCTCAAGTAATTTCCCTTAATCTCATCACAAGTCCCTCTTTCCACTAATATTGCTGCTGCTGCTGTTACTGTCATTACATACAATTCACAGCCTCTTCTCCCAAGTATGCAAAAAGGTTCTAAAACAGAAAATTGGTATTCTAAGATATAAATTCTATGTTTTAGTAACTCTATTGGTGTTGCATTAACAAACATCACACATTAATCACAGTAACAGTAGATATGTGGGGGTTTGAGGGAGATCTGAACAAGTGTTTTATATTGTTCTACACTCATAAGAAAAAAATGTTTAAAGTTACTTCTATGTTAATATTCAGGTTGTGAGATATTGTTTATGGGGGAACAAAACATCATTCAATAATGCTTATAGATCATGACATTCCTAAAAAAATTATTGGACATATAAAGGCAGAGCCTAGTCTCAGGGAACGAGTTTTAGATATCACTCGTTGAGTAGTATTTAATGTGTATTAAAACTTGTTGAACATTTAAAGGCCCGTCATTTTATGATATACTGAAACATGGTTGGTGATTTTGTTTGGTTGTGAACAAAACTTTGGAATTTATGTTTATTTATATCAAAAATAATGCCATTCTTACTTACAACTCTGATAGAAATTGTTTCCATAGTATTTGTTCACTTTATGATACATTTTAGATTATAATCAGTAGATATTAGAAGTCTTCAGGTGAATACTGCTCATGTACCTCTCAGTGGCAACAGTAGAGTTGATTGCTGATGTGTAGTGTTAAATTTGCATATTCTGTGGCTTCAACTTAGACAATTTAATTGTTTGTTACCTCAGTGGGCAATTTGAAATCTTTAGTTGCTCTGGATGAAGGACAGAACACAGACTGCATTTCTCAGGTCGTAACCTTGCTGGTATTGTATGCTCCTCTCCCTTCCACACGGCAGGTAGTTTGTGGGACAGAGTTACCGTAATTTTAATTCTCTTCATTTACATAACACAGAGCAAGCAATAAGTACATTTGTACATTGAAGTACATCAGATTGATTCTACACTGTAATAAATGTGATGATATCAGAATCCTGCATGAGTTAAGCCTGACCGACTTCCTTAAAACTAAAGTATTTTTAGTTATTATATTGATTTTTTTCTGATCTTTGGAGTCTAATATATTTCTGTCTGCTGTTTGCTAAGCTCTCTACTTACCTATGTATTTGTGTCTGTATACAGATAAAATTGTTAATGTCAGATGCAAAACCTGCTCCATTTTGTAGTATTTATTTCCCAATGCCAAAAGATATTGTAATATTTGCTTTCCAAGAAAGCAATTAAGAGAGTGACACTAGAATAGAAATGTAAATTATAACATTGTATCATGCCGTATACAATATTAGTCACTTACATACATGTAAGTGTGTATGTGTTTTATGACTAGTGTCTGAGAAGCGGTGGGCATGGTTTTTGTGTGGTGGTTCATGTCAGTGACTTTTTTTATTAATTTATTTTCCTGTGTGAGGATGTTGGTATGCATGTGTATTTAAAACACTGAAGAAATGTACAGAACTTCTGCAAAGCATGTTCAGGCAGCAGTAATGCAGAGAAAATCTTGTGGCTGTTTCAGATGACAGGTCTAAGTTATTGAATGCTCAGAACTCCAGCTCAATTGTGTTGGAGAATATCATGTGAAAGGACAAAAATCTATCATTCTGTGACACGGATTAGGTGTCAAGAAGATAGCCATTAATGATGACCAAAACTAATAACTCTCATAAAAAGAATGAATGGGTGCAGTTGAATAATATTTTATATATTAAAGAGAGATGATTTTGTGATAATTAAATAAAAAATGGGGCACACAAATGTACACTTGATCTGACTGAAAGCTATTAAGTAGTAAAATTAAATAAAATGATCAACTCTAGTATGAAACATTTTGTAAATAATTTGTAGATATTATTCCCTTCTTTTTGTCTCTTCAACATATACTTTGTAGCATATTTTGCTTGTATATATTTAGAGAACAAATTTATGTTGGAAGTACAACCAATTTACATTTATCATTCATAAAATGAATGTGTGATGTGAGATTTATTTGTCTGGTTTGTAGTAGTTCCAATAAAGTACAAATTAATTGTGCCGAGGAAAGCAATAGCCCAGCTCAGCTACTGTATTGTAACAGAAGTGAATAAATTTTTAAAATTAAATAATACTGCCTCTATTATATCAACAGTTATCACAGTGGTGTTTCAAGAATATACTTGGCTATAGATTCAGATAATTGACACAGTATTTTAATGCTGTTGATCTTTAAATAAATGCAGTAAACTTTTTTTAGTGTGTAATATTATTTAATTTACAGATGCAAAAGTTAACAACTTCATGAAACTGAAGTGGTTACAGATATCTTTATTCTGAAATTAGCTGATTACTCTTGAAAGAGAGACAAAATAGTTGATAGTGGCTGAGTGGAAAGATAATTTTTTGATACATTATTAATTATGCTCCACACATTATCAGAGAGACAAATTGTCGGTGCACCTGCGGAATACCACAGGTGTGATTTGATTGGGACTGTGCACTAGGCCAGAGATTTGTGATAAATACAAGTCAAGTAAGGGGGGCCAAAGCCATTTAGTACTGAATTGGAATTCCATCTGGATGTTTTCAACTCTCTTTGGTTGCTTCTTCTAAACCAGGGACACAGAAGTGGGATGTTAACAACTGCATTTCTATTTTTCCTAGCAAATATACTCTCCTAATCCTCTTGGCTGATTTATAAACTTTGGTAACCATCACTGCTGTTACAGTATCATGATCACTATTTGCTGATTTAGCTGTACAAGACAGTTTTGAGAAAACCCGTTCCAAAGTAATGCACTAGATGGCTTCCTTGTACCATCTGCAATAAAGCCATAGTCATTTATACTCATCACTAGACTTGCGCATAATAGTTCGCGATCGGGAGCGCTCACTTTAGTTGACGGCTCTGCCGTGAACTAATTCGCAGTTCGCTCTTTTAGTTCGTCCGCTCCCAGTGACAGCTGAGCGGCGTGGTCTGTGCGTGCAGGTGGAGGGGAAGTTCCCCCACCTAGCTGCTTCATGCGCTTGCTGCTTGAGCCGCTAACAATATCACGCAAACCCAAAGGAACAGTTTGTGGATAATTTCTTGTGTTTAAGTTTAGAGTTATCTCTATATCTTGGCATTATGGAATTTATTAGTCAGATATTGCAGAGTGCAGAACACATCAAAACAGAAATTTTGTAGCACTGAAGTATGTAATCTAGCAAGCAGACGCTCACCTTGAAATGACTCATCAGCAGAAGGCAAACGCATGATTTTTAATTCTGTTACGCGCCCTCTCGCTATTGCCCGTTGGTCTTCAGAAAAGAATCCAATGAACTATGAAGAGAGATACTTTTGGCATAATCGCCTGCTGCTCCTAGTTCGTCCACTGCTCCTAGTTCGTCCGCTGCTCCTAGTTCGTCCGCTCCTTCTAGATCATCCGCTCTTTTTGGCTTTTGCTACCGCTACTAAATTAGCTCTTTTTTTATGACAGCTTTTTTATATAATGAATCAGTGTTGCCAAAGCGTCGTGTGCTATTACCCGTATTTTTGGGCAATTTGACATCAAATACTTAGGCAAATAAACCAGTTATTTACACGAATGGGTGATACAATGGTATTCAACTACTTTTCATACAGAGTACTCGTAGTACTTTATTTTTAAAATAGATTTCTTGTGGCAGTGAAAACTATGAAACTACAGCTGAGCTGCATCTCAGCTCAAAATGAAGGTAACTGGCAGAAGGGAACCACACAATTCTGCGTGCCCTTGCATCCTCTCACTGTTCCCCATCAGTCTTCGGAAAAGGAGCTGACAAATTAATGGGCAAGGGATCTGCGAACTAGTGCGCGTAGTTCACCTGTGGGAGCGCTCTTCCAAACTAGTTTGTTCGCAGACTACACAAGACTACTCATCACCTCCAACTAATACTACCTGTTCTGTTTATTCTGGTGCTACTGACTGTAGACTTTCCTTAAATGAGCCAGGTGGCCAATAAAAATGCCTAAAAATTAACTTTATATTTTTCATATACATATACACTACCAGATACCTTCACAGTCACACTCAACTTTGACCTCAACAGTGAGAATATTTTTGTCAACTGCAACGAACAGGTTCACACCTATGGTGCCTACTCCATCTTTCCGATATATGTTCCATAAGTTGGTAAATATTTCAGAACTTCCTGTCTTCAGATCCAGACATCTCTTACACCCAAGAATATTTGAGCACAGTAAAATCCTGTAATGCAGTAATTTTTTTTTAGCTTTGTTATAAATAGTTAGAAAATTAACTGTTAAAATTTTGACATCCAAACTGTCCTTACTATGAATACAGTTCAATTTTCTGACCTGCATGACACCTGGTGAGTCTTCAACTAGTGCCTAGCAAAAAATGGAAAGAAATAAAAATAAGAAGAAGAAATGCATTCCACAGCTAATTTGCTACGAAGTAACTGCTTCTTTGTGCAGTGCAGCTCTGATCTATCAAGAGGAGTCTTTACAGCTCTCTGCCAGGTAAGACAGATCCATATATCTGCAGCCAAGACCACCACAAGACTCACTGAAGCCTCTGTATGAGGCTCTCCACTCAGCTCCTAACTGAAAGATCACAGTGAACTCTGAGGACAGTGCTACAAATTGTAAACTCTGTTTCCACTCCCTGACGAGGTCAACAGACTTCATTCACAATTCCACCAGTTCCTTGTATGAACTCAGAATGGCCTCAGAACCCAAGTGACACATGGGTCTTTTATAGGACACAATTCCACCCATTGGCTTTGCCTCGTGGCATCAATGTGTTGTTGTGTGTGACGTCATCGCTGCATGGTAGTTTTGAGGTGTGTGCATGTTTGTAGGTGGCATGAGTAATTATGTGGTGGCTAAGTTAAAGATGATTGTTTACAAGCTGAACATAGATTATAGATTAAGGTTTTGTGTTTAAAAACTGATCTGTAACTTCACATTGATAGTGATGTATAGGTTAACAGAGAGGGTTTATTTTTATTTATTTATTTATTTATTTGGCTGAGACCTGTGATCAATGGCACATGTTGTTGTAATCAATAATTTATGAGGATAACCACAGACTATTTACTATCTACAATACATATGTATTAAGATATTATGGTTTTCCCGAAATGTTGATAACGTCATGGGTCAAAGCAGACGTTTGAAATCGCCTCATAAAATAATGCCCAAAAGGCAGCGTTGGTGCTGTCACGAGACACAACTTTAAGATGACTATACCTTGTAGGTTCATAGCCACACTCAAGGTCTCCTGGCAGACATACCAAGTAACCATTGGATTTTTTTCCAGTTCTGAATGTTGTTTTCTTAAGGGGTTCTTCAGCATGCCTAAAAAATCCCTCCTCCTCTGTGCCTGCTCGGAATCTGCTGAAAGAGTGGCCACATTTCTGGTCACAGGATGAACGGGCTAGGACAGATGGCAAACCTTTACATTGACCATTCATCTCAAGCAAAGTGAATGTGTTCTCACTTGCCATTCACCAGTGGAGATGGTGGCTCCACTGTTTCAACTAAACAGTCCATTTATGAAACAAGGGACCCCTAAGGTGTCCCATGCGACATGCCAGATTCTCAGTCTGCTTCTATATGAGTATTCTGCAATTCATACTTAAGTGCCTTTCACAGTTTTGAACAATTTACAAACTGTTTCTGTACTGCTTCCATCTCAAATAGCATGGGGGGGGGGGGGGGGGGGGAATGAACAGCTAAATCTTTCTGTACTAGATCTCATTTCTTTTATTTCATTACAATGAACATCTCTCCCTATGGTGGTGAAGATTAGCTAAATATTTTCATATATGGAAGAGAAAGCCATAAGAAAAGTAATAATAGAAATTTCCACTTGGTGGTTATGATAAGCAAGTTTTGTAAATAAATATTTCATATTGATTTTGGTCATTGAATGAACATCCTTAGTGCAATTCAAGTTCAGGGGACTCAAGTATGCTGGTGTTTTTTTTTTTTTTTTTTAAAAATGATTAAAATACTTGACATGTCAGCATTTGCACTACATATTTATATTAGTTGAATATGTAATGCAAATGCTATCATGTCATTTTATGTTGTTTGTTAATAATGTAGATAGGGAACAACTTATCGTAAAGACAAACGTTGAGCTGCTGACAGACACATATAAGAGACACATAAACACACACACACAATTCAAAATTTTGGCTCATCCTTCCTCACAAATAGAACACTCCTCGACACAATCACTCAGGCACACTCATCCCCACACGTCAGGCATCTCTGGCCGCCCAACACAGTTTGATTCAAAATAATTAACATTCCTTACTGGACCTTCCATTGTAAGGTTTTTTTAAATAAAAAAAAAGATGGAAATAAATAAGTAGTTTACAGGAGCCTCCTTGGGCTTGAAAATGCACTAAGGATGTTCAGCATGAATGAACAAAATCAATATGCAAGTTTTTAAAAATAATTTTCATATCATAGTCACCACATTGATATTTCTATTTTTATTAATACTGTAATATTGTGGCGGATTGGGCACAAGACTCATAATGAAGTCTTTTTACAACTACTACAAAAATGCCTGTTTCAATTATTGCCATCTCAACTTCTGTATCATTTTGAGGACATACTCTCCCCCTACATAGTGACAATAAAAAAACAAGCTGCCCTGCTTTGGACTTTTCAATGTTCTCCATCAATCCTAGCAAAATTTAGAAGTAAGAAATCAATTTGAGATAGTCTGCTGATTGCACTCATTACTTAATGATGATCAAGAGTTGCTGCACAGGAAGCTGTGCCAACATTATTCAGTATATCAAATCCAGTATCACTCAAAAAGGAAAGTCTTTATAGAGAGGATCAGTGAATAAGTCCAGTGCGTAAGAGGCTAAGTTTGATACAGAGGTGACTATGATGTGTATTAAATTTTGGAGAGGAGTTATGGGTCCGAGTCTAATTCAGAACTTTTATATATATTAAATTTTGATATGACATACTGTCTTCATTGACAATACCTAATACCTGTGTGTCTTGGCTGAAAACACGAATCAATATTCCAGAATAGATACAAATACTGAAACTGATATTGCTGTTTCTGTTGGAAATGAAGGCAGTTTATCAGCCCATAGTCCAAAGAAAGAAAAATTCAATAAGCTTTCAAATTTTGTGATAAATTTTTAATAAAAAATCTCACAGTAAGTGAAATTGCAGATGGACTGAAGAGATCATAGATAGGAGGGAATGCAATATCCAAAAGAATTAGAAAAACAGGGCTCTTGTACTGTATTTTCTTAATCACAAAAAAGCCTTACAAATTAATGAGTGAGACCCATCTATGACGTATATATGATACGATACATTGTAGGTGCTACATAAATGAATGGAGACTGAACAAGGACCGATATTGGTTTCCTTTACTATATTTGAAGAAATTGGTGCACTGACTTGACTTCCTGGAAAGTATATTAGTGATGTGGATTTATGTTAATGCATCAAGCCCTTGATTTATTATTTAGCTGTTTTATGTATTGCAAGACTATTAATTTTGTCTAATCATGTACTGTGCATTCTGATTCATTATTTTATGCAACTTTATTCTTGTGATAAATAAAAATTAGCATTATTGTGCCAGTTTTTTTTATTACTTATGGCTATTTATTTTTCTGTTATTTCATATTACTAGTGTTTATTTTTTTGTATATATATTACAAACAAATGTTCATATCACAACATTTTGTGCGTTATTGTTTTAAAAGTTTTAACTGGATTACAATTAGATACAGGACCACAATGAGAAATAGTGGCAGGCAGAATAGAATGGCATTTCTGTTTGTAAAATTCTTCATTTCATTTCTGTTAGATAAACTCAATTTCATAAAAATATCAATTTGGAGCTGTAGTAGTAAGCAGTACCATTTCAGGTTCATTTGGTTTCAATGTTGTTGTTGTGGTCTTCAGTCCGGAGACTGGTTTGATGCAGCTCTCCACAATACCCTATCCTGCGCAAGCCTCTTCACCTACACATTAGAACGGCAACCTACATCTGTCTGAATCTGCTTACTGTATCCATCTCTTGGGCTTCCTCTGCGGTTTTTACCCCACACACTTCCCTCCAACGCTAAATTCACAATTCCTTGATGTCTAAGAATGTGTCCTACCAAACTATCCCATCTTTTAGTCAAGGTATGCCAGAAATTTCTTTTCTTCCCAATTCTGTTCAGTACCTCCTCATTAGTTACGTGATCCACCCACCTAATCTTCAACATTCTTCTGTAGCACCATATTTCAAAAGCCTCAATCCTCTTCCTGTCCGCACTGTTTATCGTCCATGTCTCACTCCCATACAAGGCAACGCTCCATACAAATGCCTTCAGAAAGGACTTCCTAAGGCTTAAATCAATATTCGATGTTAACAAATTTCTCTTTTTCAAGAACGCTTTTCTACCCATTGCCATTCTGCATTTTATATCCTCTGTACTGCGACCATCATTTGTTAGTTTACTGCCCAAGTAACAAAACTCATATACCTCCTTTATTGCTTCGTTTCCCAATCTAATTACTTCAGCATCACCTGATTTTCTTACACTGCACTCCATTACCCTAGTTTTGCTCTTGTTAATCTTCATCTTATATGCACCTTTCAGCACACTGTCCATTCCGTTCAATTGCTCTTCCAGGTCCTTTGCTGTATCTGACAAAATTACTATGTCGTCGGCAAAAACACAATGTTTTTAATTCTTCCCCCTGAACTTTAATTCCTTCTCCAAATTTCTCCTTACTTTCCTTTATAGCTTGCTCAATGTACAAATTGAATAACAATGGAGAAAGACTACAACCCTGTCTTACTCCCTTTCCAACCACTGCATCCCTTTCATGCCCTTCAACTCTGACAACCACTGTCTGGTTTTTGTACAAGTTGTAAAAAACCTTACGCTCCCTATATTTTACTCCTGCTTGTTTCAGAACTTGAAAGAGTTTGTTCCAATCAACATTGTCAAAAGCCTTCTCCAAATCTACAAAAGCTAGAAATGTAGGTTTGCCTTTTCTTAATCTATCTTCTAGGATAAGCCGTAAAATGAGTATTGCCTCCCGTGTTCCTACATTTCTCCTGAACCCAAACTGATCTTCCCCAAGGTCAGCTTTTACAAGCTTTTCCATCCTTCTGTATATAATTCGTGTTAATATTTTGCAACTATGACTTATTAAACTGATAGTTCTGTAGTTTTCACACCTGTCTGTACCTGCTTTCTTTGGAATGGGGATTATAACATTTTTCTTGAAGTCTGAGGGTACGTCGCCTGTCTCATACATCTTACACACCAGGTGAAACAGGTTTGTCGTGGCTGGTTCTCCCAGAGACTTCAGTAGCTCTGAGGGAATATCATCTACTCCAGGGGACTTGTTTCGACTTAGGTCTTTCAGGGCTCTGTCAAATTCTTCTCTCAGTACAGTACCTCCTATTTCATCTTCATCTACATCCTACAATATTGTCTCGAAGTTCATTTCCTTTGTAGAGCCCCTCTATATACTCTTTCCACCTTTCAGCTTTCCCTTCTTTGCTGAGAACTGGTTTTCCATCAGTGTCCTTGATATTCATAGAGCTGTTTTTCTTATCTCCAAATGTTTCTTTTATTTTCCTGTAGGCTGTATCTATTTTTCCCCTATTTATACATTCTTCTACATACTTGTATTTGCCTTCTAGCTACTCCTGCTTAGCCATTTTGCACTTCCTGTCAATCTCATTTCTTAGTCGTCTGTAGTCCATTTTGCCTGTTTCATTTACTGCATTTTTATATTTTCTCCTTTCATCGATTAAATTTAGTATCTCCTGTGATATCCAAGGATTTTTTGTAGGTCTTGCCTTCCTACCTATTTTGTCCTCTGCAACCTTAACTATTTCATCTCTCAATTTTACCCTTTCCTCCTCTACTGTTTTATTTCTCCCTGTTTCTGTCAATTGTTGCCTAAAGCTCCTTCTGAAATTCCTAAGAACCTCAGGTTCTCTCAATTTATCCAGGTCCCATCTCCTTATTTTCCTACCTTTTTGTAGTTTCTTCAGTTTCAGCTTATAGTTCATAACCAACAAGTTATGGTCAGAGTCTGTATCTGCCCCTGGGTATGTCTTACACTGTAAAACTTGGTTCCGAAATCTATGTCTTACCATTATAAAATCTATCTGGTATCTCCCGGTGTTGCCTGGTCTCTTCCACGTGTACAACCTTCTTTTGTGATTCTTGAACTAGGTGTTTGTTATAACTAAATTATGTTCCATGCAAAATTCTACCAGGCGGCTTCATCTTTCATTCCTTTTGCCCAGAACATATTCACCTACTATCTTCCCTTCCCTTCCTTGTCCTACTACCGAATTCCAGTCTCCCATAACAATTAAGTTTTCCTCTCCCTTAATTGTCTGAATAAATTCCTTTAGCTCCTCATATATTTCTTCGATTTCCTCATCATCGGCAGAGCTAGTTGGCATATAAACCTGTACTACTGTTGTCAGTGTTGGCTTCGTATCTATCTTGACAATGATAATGTGATCACTGTGTTGCTCATAGTAGTTTACTCACATTCCTATTTTCTTATTCATTATCAATCCTACTCCTGTGATACCCCCAATTGATTTTGTATTTATAATCCTGTACTCACCTGACCAGAAATCCTGTTCATCCTGCCACCGAACTTCACTAATCCCCACTATATCTAACTTCAACCTATCCATTGCCCTTTTAAAATTTTCTAGTTTTCCTACTCGATTAAGGGATCTAACATTCCATGCTCCGACTCGTAGATTGCCAGTATTGTCTTTCCTGATGATCACATCCTCCTGAGTAGTCCCCGCCCGGAGATCCGAATGGGGGACTATTTTACCTCCGGAATATTTTACCCGAGAGGATGCCATCATCATATGTTCATACAGTAGAGCTGCATGTCCTCAGGAAAAATAATGGCTGTAGTTTCCCCTTGCTTTCAGCCATTCGCAGTAACTGTGTGGCAAAGCCACATTAGCTGATCTTACAAGGCCAGCTCAGTCAATCATCCAGACTGTTGCCCCTGTAACTACTGAAAAGGCTGCTGCCCCTCTTCAGGAACCACACGTTTGTCTGGCCTCTCCACAGATACCCCTGCGCTGTGGTTGCACCTACGGTAAGGCTATCTGTGTCGTTGAGGCACGCAAGCCACCCCACATCGGCAATGTCTGTGGTTCATGGGAGTTGGTTTCAATATGGCCTCAAATTCAACAATTAACTGCATATAATTCAAATAAGCCATGAGCCACATTTTCTTCGATATACTTTCTATTCTGCGGTTTTGTGCAACACGGTGTTCTAGCTTTCAAGTTCCTCCTGTTTCACAATACAACCATAGTCATCTCACTGGAAACAGTTTGTTTAATCCTGCATCTCCTGTGTTGTACACCACATGTGAACAACAGCTTGTGCCAACCTCGATAAATTCATCACAGCCACTCTTCAAATAGAGATGTAACAGACGACGTCAGTTCTGCATTTGGATCAGTTCAAAAGGTTCGGGCTGGCAAGCTCCCCAAGTAACCACCACGACTTCTTAATATAGATGGAATTTTCAAAGCTGACACTCAGTTCATATGCATCAGGCAACTACACGACATGGGCCACATTAGCAACCTGATTTTAAATATACTGACTCAGAAAAAACATGCCTCCATAAAGGTGAACATCATAGAATACTTGTCATGCTCTCCACCTGAGGCGCTGCACCAGATGCTTCACGAGGAGAGTTTGGCTTCAAGTTCACCTCTGTAGTTCTGGAGACATCTGAGGGCGTAGGTGAATCCTGACTTTAGTCAAGCTTCCACATTAGTTAAGTTGTAACTGCTTTCACAGGTCTCTGATTCATTAGAAATGAAGGTTTACATGGCAGAGCAGTGGAAGCCCTCTGCCTCATCACCTGGGTGATAGAGGCCACTCAAGGTTAGAAAGGATTTGTCTTTAGTCGTCTGTGTTGTGCATTGTTTGCAATGGCGGTGAAACAACAGACACCAGGGCCTTCTAACCCGAAAAAGAGTGGGAAGAGTATATATGCTTGTAAATGTCAGACAGCATTCGGCATGCAGCTAAAGCATACTTGCATTTCGATATCCAGCACCACCTCTTGGGCAGACATTATTTTTGCTGTCAGTATTACGTACATACACAGCATGAACTTACAGGTTTCACAGGGTATGATTTCAGCTTGCAGCACACGTGCGCCCGATTAGAGCATTAGCGGCCTGCACTGGTGACCGCAGCAAAAGTGCTAACTATGCTGAAAATCTTAAGGCTTTCTTATGAGCCTACAGGAGACACTCAGCACTCAGACCAAGATTGTGTCAGTGATTGTCACACCCCACACCACAGACCCTTTACGCTGGATTCGTATCATGTTTGGACAAGAAGGAATTTCCTCCTACTCTGTGCATAAACCAACAGGCCAGTACCTCTCCTATTTTGACTGCTCTGTGTGTGCGTGCACGTGTGTGTGTGTGTGTGTGTGTGTGTGTGTGTGTGTGTGTGCGCGCGCGCGCGCATTTACATCTATGGTGAACAAACAGTGAACATCATTCAGTGCAATGAATTGGAGGAAGTATAGTTTACAGTATTCCCACTTTTATGGAATTCTTTCGTTGGCCCTAGCAATAACACCATAAATACAGTGTTCCTAAAATTTTAACAAATGGGTCAGTCCATATCAAATCATCAAGTTTTTGACATTGTTGAAGCTCAACCATCTTCAGTTTTGTTCTAATTTCACCAGGATGTTATTAAAGATGATAAAGGATCTTATACATAATTTTAGGCCCAATGTGGCTCGATACCACAGTGGTAGAGTGATCGTCTATGAATCAAAGGTTGCAGGTTCAATCCTTGGCAGTTCCTAGGATTTTTATCCATCACTGTTCACTTCTTTCATCCCTGGCAAGATTGCTGATGTGGAAAATGTCAAGTAGCACCTTCGTTCGCAATCCATGTTAAACTGTAGGTCTCTTATAACTGGCTGGGCAAGTCAGTTCGAAGGTCAGAGGAAGAGAATGCCATACCACCTCCAACAGGACCATGCCTAGTAAAGCACTGTGGCATTGAAACCAATCTTTTGATTGTTGACTCCTTTACCTTATGTGGTTGAGACTCCAGGGCCCCTTTTGTGGAAGGATGTCATGCATTGTGTGTGTCTGACAAACTTCTGGCCAAGTTAGAACTTTCATTGCTCTGCATCTATGGTACTTCACATTTCCAAGTCTACATTTGTAGATCAGTTTTGCCCAGAGAATTGAAAAATAACATTATCGTGGGTAAAGATTAAGAATTTTCCAATGTAAGGCGAAAATTCCATGACCAAAATATTAAGGTCAACTTTGGCAATCCCTTATTAAATGGCAAAGGTTGTTTACACCTTGATACTCTGCCTCTGTGTAGTTGTTCTGCCTGATAATTCTTTGCATCAATGGCAAAACTGTGTCTGTTGTAGTTCCTGAGATAATGGTAAAAAAAAACAGAACACAAAATTTTACCAAGTTTGGAGGCAAATATCTTCATTTATGTCACCTCAGATTTTAATTTAAATTGCAACATTAGAAAGATCGATTTTACTCTGCTAGAATATTGTCTATCTATTCTACATGCTATGGGTTGACTTGCAAAATGGTTTTGAAAAATGACAGTACGATCTTTGCAAACACATGTTTGACAACTCATATCAATAGCACATCTTTAAAAGCCACAGTTGAAGTACTAGAAATTATGAAATATTGAGTGTGATCGCCTGAAATCCTTATCCAATCTGTTACCTCCGCAAACCATTGATGCCACTTCCCTTATACAGAAACATCCTGCACACCCAGGGCCTTGCTGCGATGGAGTATTTCCTTGTACACTGACCACCTGCAACTCTACCTAAAACCTCTTTTATTACCCTAGCCAGCTTCATCCTGACCCACAACTTCACTTTTGATGGCCAGACATACCGCAAGTAAATGGAATAGCCATGGGAACCAGTATGGGCCCCTCATACTCAAAATTATTTATGGGACGATTAGAGGAAGCCATCTTGGATACCCAAGCCTGTCAACCCAAAGTTTGGTTTACATTTATTTATAACATCTTCATGATCTTGACTCACAGTGAAGAACAACTCCAGAATTTCCTCTCCAACTTCAACTCCTTTGGTTCCATCAGATTCACCTGGTCCTATTTCAAATCCCATGCCACTTTTCTCTATGTGAAATTTCATTGCCAGTTAATTTCTTAATTTTTGTTAGTGCTTCTGTTTTTAAGAGGTTTCTTCTCACCTACTTGGCAGATTTCGTTTGTGCTACTGTTTTAAGAGTTTATTGTCCCATTATTTGATAAATACCGTGTGTATAGTTTTCATCTGCTGCAAGCTACATGATTTAAGTGTCATATTGTTACTTCCTTATTTTGTGTTATGCTTTAAGAAAGCTTATATTCCCGCATGTTTGATAAGTGTATTCCATACATTTTCTTGTTTATTTTAAAAACAGCCAGACTCAGTTTTGTTGTTTTGACAGTGTAGTTACCACTGACCACCAGTCAGTCAGCTGCCAGCTGCCTTTATTTAAGTACTAGACTAGTTAAAAGTTGATTATTTAGTTTTCTACTTTCTACAGTTAATTGTTTTGATAGGATGTGTGCTTGCGAACAGCTGAGTGTGCTGTTGGCTACAGTCAACCATCTTCAAGCTGCTGTCTTGGGGTGCAGCGGTGGTGGGGAGTCTGATGCGTTGAGTGCAACACCTCAGGTGCCTCATGCTTCGCCCTCTGTCCCTGCTACCGAGGCACCTTGAAGTGCACCGGACGTGGTCAAGCCGCCCCTCCGCAAGGGGAGTAGCAGGTTGAATGGCGTTCGCGACGTTTGAGAAGGAACGCCAATGTGGAGGCTAGCCATCCGTCCACACCCATTCATCCTGTGAGTGGATGTGTGGCCACTCCTTCAGCAGGGTCTGAGCAGGTGCACAGGGAGAGGGGATTATTAGTTATTGGGAGCTCCAATGTTAGGCGCATGATGGAGCCCCTTAGGCAGATAGCGTCAAGATCCGGAAAGAAGTCCAACGTGCACTCTGTGTGTCTACCGGGGGGGCCTCATCCGAGATGTGGAGGCGGCCTTGCCAGCGGCTATTGAGGGTGCAGGGTGCGGTCGACTACAAGTCGTGACTCATGTCAGCACCAATTATACTTGTTGCTTGGGTTCTGAGGACATCCTCAGTTCCTACGGGCTGCTGGTGGAATTGGTGAAGGCTGCTGCCTTCACATGCGGGGTGCAAGCAGAGCTGTTGATTTGTAGCTTTGTTCACAGAGTTGATCAGAGTCTTTTGGTTTGGAGCCGTGTGGAGGGTCTGAACCAGAGGCTTTGCCGACTCTGAGAGAGTCATGTGTGCGGATTTCTGGATCTGCATTATCCGGTGGGAAATTGTAGGATGCCCCTAGATAGATCAGGAGTGCACTACACTGAGGAAGTGGCTACTCGGGTAGCAGCGCACTTGTGGTTGTTGTTGATTTTTGAGGGGACTAAACAGCTAGGTCATCAGTTCTTGTACGTGTGGAATGCACATTTTTTTAGGCTAGGCGCTAGCTCTGATGAGCACTCGCCTGTCAATATTCAGACAGTGAATTCAGGCCATGTTCGGCTCAAGAATTCAACTATCAAAATATTAGCTGTAAACTTTGAAAGTATTAAATACAAAGTTCCTGAATTTGTCGCCCTGCATGGAAATTATTGTGCTCAGATAGTTTTAAGGCACAGAAAGTCGGCTAAATCATGATGTGGCAAGTTCAGAAATATTTAGCGAGGCGTAGAATGTATATCGGAAAGACAGATCAGACAACCGAAGGAGGAGTGTTAATCGCTGTGGACAAAGGTATCGTTTCTATTGGTATCGAGGTTGACAGTAACTATAAAGTTGGGGCACGTATAACAGGTCTAAGAGAAGTAAAGTTTATGAACATTCACCATTGGGCGTTTTTACTGCCCCCCCCCCCCCCCCCCCCCTCAATGCAGCTGTAGCAGTTTTAGAGTCATTCAAAGAAAGTCTGCACCAGTTAGTGTGTAGGTATCCAGGCCATGTAATTTTAGTTGGGGGAGACTTTAACCTTAAAAGTATAGATTGGAACCTCTCTAATTACATTTTAGGCAGTACAGACAAGCAGTCTCGCAAGCTGCTTTTGAATACATTCTCCGAAAACTATCTTGAGCAGTTAAACTGGCAACCCATGTGCAATGGAAATATTTTAGACCTTATAGCTACGAACAGGCCTGACCTTATTAACAATTAGCATATATGCCCGTGCTTCACAACAGTTGTTAAAGAGGGACCTGTATATATATCATGGCTTTTTAGGGTTCCGGACCTAGGTCAGCAAAAACAGAATCTTGTTGGATCGCTCTGTCAATAAACTCAGTTCTCCTAGCCAAGATGTCAAATTTAAGTTGAAGTCATTGTTGAAAATGATGAATGTTCATAAAGTTTTTCATACAAAAAGTGAAATTAATTTAAATCTGTACTCTGGAATGATGTAAATTCATTGTTAGTTTGTGTTCATAAAGTTAAAACTTCTATTGTTGAGGTCAGAAACTGTAATAATAATAACAGCGCCATGTATTGGTTCTACGGTGTAGTACTATACTGTTTATCTGTCACAGTAAGTTTATACTGAAGTATTAGAATGCTGCAGTGTTGCACTGGGGACAATGTTGTTATTCTGTATGCAGTGCTCCATATTATCGAAAAGTCGACGAATACTGAAAGTCTGGTAATTCAATCAACAGAGCAGTTCATGTCTGTTTAAATAAGACATCATGGTTGTGTCAATGTGCAATAAAGTAAGTCTGGGTAATCATTGAAGGAGTGGCGTCAGCTGATCATCTGTATAGAACTTTCCATTAAATTGTCTTGACTGTGTTAGCAGTATCAGTCACTCTTTCAGCTAATACATGTTCTCACGTCCTGCAGTGATTACTTCATAAAGCACGAAGTTGAAATCAATCTTGTGTAATAGAACTATATATTCAGAAGTCGGATTATAACTGTAAGTACAATTGTCTCTGCAAAAGAAGATGTCTTTCTCTATCTTAACGTACTCCGCACCAAAAGTAAGTAATTACAAACTTTAATCACAAAATTGTACTGAACAATTATGAAAGCAGGGAGGGTTCTGATGAGTTTGTAGCTCGCGAGTGTATATTACCGCTAGTGGCAGGCACAGAGCAGAAATATCTCTGGAGTGAGCATTCAGATGTGCAGAACAGATTTTCTGTCCTCGACATTCAGGTGGAAATATCACCTAATATTGGGAAAAATCTACTAATCGATGACTTCATCTTTGTCCTTTTTTTGTTTGGTTAAGATGGATGACTGTGTAAATGACCTTTTAGCGACGCTTCCTCAACTTTCTTGTTGCTTCTGTGACACGTTTATTTAGATATTATTTCATGTTGTGTGGTTGCTCTGTTAAAAGGAGATGGGGCTTCTATGCAGCCAATGTGGTACAAACCAATCCTAAGAGCAAATAAATGTGTGGAAAGAGTGGATTTGTCTCAGTATCACTTGGTAATTCTAGCTTAATGTTGAGAAGATGCACAGAAGCCAGTGCTCACTCCATAGATATTTCTACTCCATGTATAATTTAGTGGTTATACCCATCGAAAGACGCACTTCTTTTCTTTCCATGACATTGCAAAGCATATGGGATACAGCTAGCAAGGAATTTTTGAGTCCTACCTGGGCTAAACTTCACTTGCAGTAGCAGTGGTTTACTTATCTATCATTGGCAATGAACTATTTGCTTGAGGAGGATGATTAATTTACTGGCCAGAAAAGCATAAATTATTTATTTCATCATGTACATAAGGAATTATTCCCCTCATTCTACGTGACTGATTTTTGAAAAAGCATTCAACGGCCATTGCCAACATCAGCGCACAATGCCGCTGCCGTAAGTAAAATTGTACTTCTTGTAGTGTATTAAGTTATGAGAATGAAAAAAACTCAGCAGAGCTATAATTAGTTATTTGGTGTACTATGTAACTAATGTCGCCTCACTTGGTCCTTTCCTGTACTATGGCATTTTCGAGGCATTACTAAAATGTAATGAGGATACACAGAAATCAGAAAGGGAACTACATAAATTCTATTTTCCTTGCAAAGAATTCTTTTGTAAATTAGAGCATCGCTAGATGTGAAGGAATGTTGTTATGTTTTACATTCAAATGATACTCGCGGAAAGAAGCACTTTTTTTTCTTTTCATGGCATTGCAAGGCATGCGGGATACAGCTAGTAAAAAAATTATTTTTTATGCCGTACTTGGGTTAAATTTTACTTGCAGTGGAGCGGTTCAGTATGTCAATGTTGGCAATGAAATATTCGCTTTAGAGGGATCATTAATTTACTGATTGGAACAACATTATTTAATTCATTATCAACACTAAGAATTATTCCCCTCATTGTATGTGACTGATTTTTCAAAAAAGATTCAATGGCCGTTTCCAACATCAATACACTACACCACTGCCATAAGGAAAATCATAGCCCTTGTTTCAGTGTATTACACTTTAGTTATGAGAATAAACAACACAGCATCGCCATGTATTAGTTATTTGGTATACTATGTCAGTAACAGCGCCTCTATCGGATTTTTGATATACTACGCTGCAGTTCAAGCATAGCATACACCAGAAACTACAAATTATGATATCTTTTCTTCCCCTGATCCGATTTTGATGAAATGAGGCGTATATGTTGCACCAAGGTACTCTCAGTTGACCTATGAAATCCCATGAAAGTTCTTGTAGTACTCTTGGAGATTTGCTGTACTACACCATACTTATAAGCATAGTATAAACAAAAACTTCCAATTACGATATCTTTCCTTCCTCTGATCCAATTTTGATGAAACTAAGCCTATGTTACTCTCCGAACTATTCTCAATTTACTTGTGGAAACCCATTAAAGTTCGTGTAATACTTTTAGAGATTACCCTCAACAAATAGACATACATGATGGGTTTTAAGGAAATGATAAAATTATATCATATTTATTTTCTGTGATCCGATTTCAATTATTGAAGTCTTTATGTAACCACATGAAGTTCAAAAGTTATGTGTGAAAAGCCCATGAAAATTTGTCAAGTAGTTTTGTAGATATATGTGTTTAAAGAGACAGACAGACATAACGGTCGTAGATAAAAAAATTGAAATGACGATTTCTTTTTCTGTGATCCAACTTTTATGAAACGAAGTCTACATATTGTCCAGCTATGCTCAATTTACCTGTGAAAACCCCATGCAAATTCGTGAAGCAGTTTTGGAGATAAGAGGTGTTTAATAGTTGAAAAAACAGACATGACGGTTACTGAAAACACTGAAAATTATGATATCTTTTTATTTCTGTGATCCGATTTTAATAAAATTGTGCCTGTATGTTGACCCAAACTTTTCTCATGTTTCCTGTGAAAACCGCATGAAGATTCGTCCAGTAGTTTTGAAGATTAAAGGGAACAGTGACAGGCCTACATTTGCAGACTTATTATTAGTATAGATGTCTGTGTAGACACAGGAACTAGTGATCATGATATCGCCACCCGGCCAGCTACCCCACGTGCTCAGACTCCTCACTTCCTGCCCTCGCGAGCGCGCGCGAGCACCAAAAGTTCAACTGCTGGGGTTTTTTCCCCCTACGTCATCAACTTCCCCATGTGAGCTGTTCTAACCGATTTGCCAACGTACAGCGCTCAGCCAATACATTTCTAAAACCGTACTTAAAAACAAAATAATTACACTACATATTAAACAAATTTCTTCTTAGGTGTTTATATTGGTATAAACATCCTTTGTACTGTTTATCATAATCGTGCAATTTCTTATATCACAGATAAGTGATTTAATTGAATACTTCAAGGTAATATACACAAGATTAATTGAAAATAAAATGATAAAATAGTTAATATATTATTTTTATAAACAAACATTGCCATGCTAGTTATGTAACTGTCTTGTCTTCATTAGCAATTTATTACTTTTCATTGTCAATTAAACATATTACATCAGATGTGACTATATCAGCTAATGTATTGTTTATTTGTCAACAGGCTATTTTGTAATGAGGGCCTTAAAGGTTCCTAACTGCATTGTATTACTTCAAATGCCAGTAGTATTAGAATATTTTATTTCACGCTGTGCACTGCACTGTGCCTGGCTCTCGCCATTGTCCCTCTCTTCCCTCACCGGAAACGAACTGGAAAATCCTAAGCTGGAACAAGCCACCAACGTCGGCCTGCTCGCTGGCCTCCCGTCAGCTACAAGCACACAGCAAATCTCAACGTGGAGAATTTCTACCTATGGCCTAACTATAAATGTTGTCACCCAACTGTGTACATACATTGCTAGCATAATTAATAAGATTAAAATTGTGTAACATTTAGTGCATTGGCATGGTCAATGTTTGCAGTGAACTTCATACTGTTTAATTATCAAGTGCTATTAATTACCAGTATTTCTATTGGGCGGTAATCTTAAAAAACCAATCTTCAGATTGTTGACTGCTTTATCTTTTATCTTTCAGAAATCTTACACACAGGAGGACCACACAAATGTACCATCATTTGATCAACATACTAATTCCGAAATGGAGGACGTAGTAATATGTATTTCTTGTGTAGAGAAGCAGCTGAGAGAGCTAAATACAAAAAAAGTCTCTCCTGATCCAGATGGAATACCAGTTCGTTTTTACAAAGAGTACTCTGTGGCATTGGCCCCTTACTTAGATTACATTTTTTACAAATCTTTGATTCAGCGCAAAGTTCCTAGCGATTGGAAAAAAGTGCAGGTGACTCCTGTTTATATGAAAGGAAAGGCTAATATCGTTGACATCAGTTTCCTGTAGAATTTTGGAGCATATTCTCAGTTCAAGTATAGTAAATTTCCTTCACACGGGAAAGCTTCTTTCTATGAATCAGCACGGGTTTAGGAAACATTGTTCATGTGAAATTCAGCTGGCCCTTTTCTCACACGACTTCTTGTAAGCCATGGATGAAGGGCAACAAGCTGATTGTGTTTTTCTCGACTTCAAAATACCTACATACAATGGGAATAACAGAAGAGGACCCTAAATGTAGGATATGTGATGACGGTGATGAAACTGCATCACATCTAATCTTCGAATGCATTGCATTGGAGAGTAAAAAGCACAGAACATTTGGGACAACTAGACCCGAAGAGATTGTGTCTAATAAAGAACTAGTAAAGTGACTCCTTGCACTCTTCATGGGCATTGCTTGGCTTTACTAGATATACAGGGAGAGATACCGCACAATAAACTTAGTTTCGGTGCGGGCAGTGGCGGGTTGGACCAAGACTGTTTTGGCTTTCCTGGAAAAATCAAATCAAAATCTAGACTTCAAAGATGTGTTTGACGCAGTGCCACACAGCAGACTTCTAACAAAGATACGAGCATATGGAATAGGTTCACAGATTTGTGACTGGTTGGAAGACTTCCTAAGTAGTAGAACGCAGTACATTGTTCTCGACGGTGAGTGTTCATCAGAGATGAGTGTATTGTCAGGATTGTCCCAGGGGAGTGTGATAGGACTGCTATTATTTTCTATCTATATAAATGATCTGATTGACACAGTAACTTGTAATTTGTGGCTGTTTACTGATGATGCTGCGGTGTATGGAAGGATGTCATCTTTAATTGATTGTAATAGCATACAGGATGACTTAGACAAAATTTCTAGTTGGTGCGAAGAGTGGCAGCTAGCTCTCAATGCAAGGTGATACACATGAGTAGGAAAAACAATCCCATAATGTTCAAATAAAGCATTATTAGTGAGCTTCGTGATGCAGTCATGACTTTCAAATATCTAGGCGTAATATTGTAGAGCGATATGAAATGGAACGAACATGTTAGGACAGTTGTGAGTAAGGCGAGCATCTGACTTCAGTTTATTAGGAGAATTTTGGGAAGATGTACTTCATTTGTAAAGGAGACCATGTATAAAACGTTTGTACAGCCACATATTGAGTGTTTGGGACCCTCAGCAGTTCAGTTTAAAGGAAGACATAGAAGCAGTTCAGAGGTGAGCAGCTAGATTTGTAACTGGTAGGTTCGACCAATGTGCAAGTGTCACGGGAATGCTCCAGGAACTCAATTGAAGATCACTGGAGGAAAGACAATGTTCTTTTTGTGAATTTCTGTTGAGGAAATTTAGAGGGCCGGAATTCGAATCAGAGTGTAGTACGAACTTCCAGTCGTCTACTTACCATTCCGCGTAGTGATCACAAAGACAAGATAAGAGAAATTAGGGCTCGTATGGAGGCATATAGGCATTCTTTTTTTCCTCGTTCTATTTGGGAGTGGAATAGGAAAGGGAATGCCTAGTACTGGTACAGTGTTCCCTCCGCCACGCACCTTATGGTGGATTGCAGAGTACCATCAAACGGGGCGGACAGTTTTGAGAATATTTTCACTATAACTTTCATATGTTTTGTCAGATTTCATTGTTTTTTACAGTATATGCATAACCAATAAAATATCATAGAAATAGAACGTCCATGTGCATCTACTTTTGCCTGAGACAGACAAATAGTGTCCGAAATCATCCCATTGACTGGGGTGATTTCAGACACGTGTTTTTTCAATCTCTGTCTGGTGTTTCAAAGGGTATGGGGGTGATTTTGGACACAAATTAACTTTTTTTTCATTCTATTTCCCTTCTGTTTGATTTTAGTGACTTTTAACATATTTTAGGACATTCATAATTAACATATAGATAAGGAATTTTATTTACTAAAGGCTTTTCTATACGTAAATTTGCCACACTAAATATCTGTAACTGCTTTCTTTAAAATTTACGGGTTGTAAGTAAACCGATCTTCAACACCTTTCTTACTTTTATACGTTCTCGACATTGTCCAAAATCTCCCCACAAAGTACATAATTTCGAATAAACCTCGTTACTTTGAAACTTTACACAAAACTTGAGACAAACTGGTAGAAAACTTTTCAAAGTGCCGCAAACTAGCGATCTTGTTGGCAACTGACGCTACTACACTTTTCCGCCATCACAAAAACAGGAAGTTTCTGCTCCTTAACACAGCGAGACTGTATGACTGATTTTTGTGGCGGTAAGCAATCGATCCAAGCGCAGGAGTTACAGTCTCGTGCATAAAATAAGCAATGTGTGGAGGTGAAAATTAGCAGTAATTCGTTGCTATTCTGTGGGAAAGAGAAGATAAACCATACCGTTCGAAATCGCCCCAGTGTCCGAAATCACCCTGTTTGACGGTATGTATGTAGATGTCAAGCTCCATCTGTCCGATGTCCAGCTATACACATCTGTCCATATCAAATCCACTAACAAACAACAGTACCTCCATTATGACAGCTGCCATCCATTCCATATCAAACGGTCCCTTTCCTACAGCTTAGGTCTTCATGGCAAATGAATCTGCTCCAGTCCTGAATCCCTGAATCAGTACACCAATAACCTGATAACACCTTTCACATCCCGCAGCAACCCTCCTGATCTACTACAGAAGCAAATTGGCAGGGCCATTTCCTCATCCCCCCAAACCCAGACCCTTCCACAGAAGAAACCCAAAAGTGCCCCTCTTGTCACTGGATACTTTCCAGGACTGGATTGGACTCTGAATGTGGCTGTCCAACAGGGATACAACTTCCTTAAATCCTACCCGAAAATGAGATCCATCCTTCTTGACCTCCTTCCCACTCCACCAAGAGTTTCTTTCCGCCCCCACCTAACCTTCATAACCTCTTAGTCCATCCCCAAACCACCTACCCATATAACCGCCCCTGGGGGTAAAACCTGCCCTATGCATCCTCCCACCACCACTTATTCCAGTTCTTTAACCCAGAAGTTGTACATGATTAAGTGCAGAGCCACTTGCGATAGCACCCATGTGATTTACAAAATGACTTGCCTGCACTTTGAAGCCTTCTACGTGGGAAAGAGCAGCAACAAACCGTCGATTCATATGAATGGACACAGGCAGACAGTGTTTGTTGGTAATAAGGTTCACCCTGTGGCTAAGCATGCCTTGGTGCACGGCCAGCACATATTGACACAGTGTTACACCATCCGGGTTATCTGGATACTTCTCACCGACACCATACTTTCAGAACTCTGGAGATGAGAACTTGCCCTTCAGCATATTCTCTCTTCCCATTGCCCACCACATCTCAACCTCCATTCAAATTCCAGCCCACCATTCAACAACATCTTTGCCTCTTAATCTCTGGACAGAGCCTCTGCCTTGACTGGCATATCTGTCCAACTTCTTTGCATTTTGCATATGTCTGCCTTGGTGTGTGTGGTGTATGTGTGCATGTGTGTGTTTACCTATCCTTTTTCCCCTAAGGTAAGTCCTTCCTCTCCTGGGACTGGAATGACCCCTCACTCACTCCCTTAAACCCACATCCTCCCTTCCTCTTTTTCTGAAGAAGCAACCTAGGGTTGCGAAAGCTTAACATTTGTATGTGTGCGTATTTTTATTCTATGTGTGTATCATCTGGTAAGTTAAAATATCTTTACTTTTTATACATATTTTTCCAACCAGATATGTTTCCTTCTATAATTTATATTTATTTCATTTTCAGCTCAAACTTTTAACATTGTTAGTCAAAAGGTCAAACAATTCGGAATACTATCCTGAAATTGAGTTCTGCCAAAAAATTTATGTTGTAGGCACAAACATATATTCATGGAAGATGTCTCTGGTTGTAGCCCAGTATAACTGGTTGAACAATCAGATGACAGAAAAAATTCTGAAGTGACGTGGAAGGGAAGTGAAGTAGAAGCATTATGTATTTAACCCTTTATTGGTCACCCACAGAAATTTTATAAAGAAAAATTATTTTATGGAGATGTATATGTTCATCTGAACTATTAGACAAGTATCTTAAATTTTATAACATTTATTTTTTTCAAAATACAGCATGTTTCTTGTAAGCAACATTGCCCTTAAAAGATGCACGTGTGCTACAATATGAAATACTACATAGTTCCTGAAAAAAGTTGCATTGTTCTCTATTTCATATGACAAGCCTTAAAACAGTTCCTTTTATAAACAAAATACAGACCAAGTCCACACTTTTCACATTTTACAGTGGAATATTCCTTTGGTCTATACTCTGGCCAGTGACCAACACCATCATATCTTACATCTTTCACTGGCACAGGAGCTGCAATTTTTCTTCTTCTTTGGTACTGGTTCTGCATCTAGTGAAGGCCTTCCAGGTTTCCTCTTCCCAAAAAACATTAGTCCATTTGCAATATTACTTCAGAATTTCTTCAATGACGTTTTACTGCTTCTTGTTTCAAGACGGTACAGAATCCATGCATTTACAACACAGAGATCTAAACATTAGGTTATTCGAATACAAAACCAGGATCGATCCAAAATTCAGTATGCCACATTGACTGCGCATATGAGCCAACTACATTCATCCCTTGGCACTCGTGGCTTATATTGTATTCCTGCACCAGGGAGAATGAAAACAATGAAACATTACCTTACACTGTTATCATCATTGCCTCGCTTATACATTTGTTAAATTACTGTATGGTAATGAATTACAGGTATGACATTTTTATCAGTATCATTCGCAATAGTGAATTTCTCACAGCTTTGCTGTATAAGGTATGGAAGTCCTACCAAATGATGTGTCACCATATCATCTTACAGCTGGCTACAAGCTACATAACATTTTTAATGCTGATGAAACTGGTATATTCAATTTAATGCCAGACAGGACTCTTACTCTTTGTTGTGCATGAATACAAATGCAGCGAGAAATTAAAAACCTTTGGTCATTGGAAAGCCTAAATATCAAAGTGGCGGCAAAACAAAATGAGCCCCCCCCCATGTAAGTGTTACTATATGAAAAGTAACTTTTGAGATTTGGAGGTCCCCCAGGACAAGAGGCACAGGACAGTCTACAAAAATATCTTTCTTTCTGGGGCCTCCAAATATCAAGAGGTCAAGGGGCTAAAAAAAAAAAAAAAAAAAAAAAAAAAAAAAAAAATTGTTGCTTTTGAGGTATTTGGAGGGTCTCAAGGTGAGGACCCATGGTGGCTCCCCCCTTCCCTAAGTCCACCAATGATGGGGAGTGATGCAAGAAGAGTACTTTTGGTCATTGTTAGAGGTGGAGTACATCCAAATTTCACCAGCCACCTGCAACTTCTCAACTCAGGCACAACAAATGACCTTAACCCAGGTAGCACAGAAATATTTTTGATTAAATTTTTTTCTCAGAAGCTATTAATTACCTTGATATGACTGCACAAGATCATTATAAGTGATTTTTTTTTTCACAATCACACCATTAGTTTCGCAATACTGCTCTTCTTTCTAGAATTATGTCAAAATGAATGTTTTATAATTTTAATCTGACAAATCACTATTATTAAAAAAACATTTAAGATGAAATATATGCATTTAAATGTCTCAAAAATTGAAGAAAGGTCAAGAAATATAAACCCAAATATGAGGAAGTCTTCAGTATCTTCTGTATCAATCTCAAACTTTGCAGCTGTATCTACCCACTTTACATTCAACAGTACAAGCTAAAATTGATCTGCAATGGGAGCAGGCGATTCAAAGAAATAAAATATGCCACAATACACGAATTCTCACAGACAAGAATCCTTCTGGAAGGATGTCGTGCTATCGGGGTTAAGGTTAAGATCAAGATAGTGCTGGTAAGAAAGGACTTGGATGCCAGAGACCTGAGAAAGTCAGGAAGCCATGGTTACAGTTGAAGCTAAATATTTTACAGGCTATGAGGATGAATATGTATTCACAAATTGAAGTGAGTGCTGAAATGAACAAAAACTGTTTCATGAAAGCAGGAGTCCATGAGACAGAGATGCTTGCTCCAATAGAAAAAGTTAGATGAGAACTGCGGAGGTTCCAAGAATTAGTAAGCAATAATATTGTCACTTTAGTGGGCTTGTAACCACCAGTGATAAAGTGTCAACCACAAGAGTGCCCGAGAAGCAGAGAAAACAGAAGTGATAATGAGATGGAAGACAACCCTGTGCTCTCATATACCAAAGTAGCTGAAGGATTTGAAAGATTCAGAAGGTTTACAATGGCATTAAGTTTGAGAATACAACAACAATACAGCTTTCTCATTTGGTTGAAGAAAAGGTTCTGAATCAATAAAGAAGAAACAGCAAACAAACTTGCTTGCTTGACTGCTAAAAAAAAAAAAAAAGTAAAAATGTGAGCATATTTGTATTTTACAACTAAATTATTAATGTTGTGCTACTAATTATTCCAAGTGTGTACCATTTCTTTGAATCCATGATGTCAAATGTTAGACCGATGTACAGGACCAGTGTCAGTTATGGGGTTGGCATTTTCTCTCTCTACTCCTTAAGATTTTCACAGGAGCAGTACCTGCCCTTTATTCCTTTTTTCCAAATTTCATTCCTTCTTCTTTAGACTTGTAACTGCCTATTTATTGATGTTAATTTAGTTAAGGCATCTTTAAATCACTCCAGGAGGGGAGATCTTATTATTGTAAATCTTCCGAAGAGGAGGAAACCATTTTTGTAATATTCCTTCTGAAATAAAGTGTAGCTGAAACAGCCAAATACCTCATCATCTAATTAGTGATGCACATGAATGGATTAACAAGATTACTGATGTCACTATCTACTAACCAGCGAAACTATTGCGAAGTGAACGAGCTTGGAAATTAATTAGTGAGTGAAGACCACACATGACGCTTGGGGATTACCAGTCTTCCATCACATAACCTATTGCTACAGCCACCTGTTTTAGGCAAAGCATGAAATCACAATATTTTTGTGATATTTTACAATTTTTGTGGAAAATCACGAAATCATTGAAATTTACGAAAAATCATGAAATAATCCAGAAAATTTTGTGAAATCTCATCAGTCATTTAAATGTTCTGGTGGAAATTTGCGATATAAATGACAATCAATTGTACACCACTTCAATATATATCGTTTCAAGTCCTGCCAACCTCATTTCCTGTGCAGTGAAGAAGTCCGTTTCCAGTGCTTTATTTGATCATGTGACTCATAGTGTAATGCGTGGTCATAATCGTTTCTGATCGCTAGTTCTATCAGTGATATGTTTTAGTACAGCATATTACTAACATGCTCTTAATAGCTTCTGATCATGAAAGAGAATTCGCATCAGATGGATTTTACATTTTTGATAAAACAAGGAAAATACTTATGTGCAAATACTGCATGTGCGTATTGAATGGCAAAGAAAGGACACATATAAATAGCAGTTCTTGCCATAAGAAGAACAAAGAGAAAGTGCCGTCGACAGGTGTCAAGAGGCAAGTTGCACTTGTGGACATCAATGCAGCAACAAAACAAACGAAAGTGGACAAGGAAGAATTCATGTTATCAACAAAACAAGCTTTCATAGAGGCAAACATCCCCTTGTAAAAAGTTGATTATCTGAAACTCAAATAGTGGATGAACAAACCATATTTACCTGAATGAAAGCCGCACCTTTTTTTTTTTTTTTTTTTTTTTTTTTTTTTTTTTTTTTTTTTTTTGCAGTTTTCGAGATCTAAAAATATGCCTGCAGCTTAGAATCGGAGGCAAAGCTTCAGGATGTTCCTTGAAATACCACTAGAAGACACCATAAATAGTTTTTGTGATTGCTATACATTCTGGATTTCACCCTCTGTTGCAGTGTTTGCAGTCTGCTTTTAAACTATCAAGTGACTTGCTACCTTGTATTCGATTGTGAAGAAGCATGTCTTGTCTTCTTCTTTTTTTGCACTGGATGAAAACGCAAGAAATTACCCGAGAACAGAAGATAAAGGATTTAAAGGAAGCCTCAATGGAATTATTGTGTGTAGCTCCGAAATATTTTGACCCTTTTACTGCTCCGTACGTAAACATATGCTAATCGTTTCAGTGCTCAAGATGTAAACACTCGATTTTCTCTGAAAAGATTAGAAAGGAAACATTTATTTATTTACACGAATTGGCCAACTAAGGACCACATTACAAATTTTATTTCATATTCAGTTTCTTCTTTCTCTTCTCTAGGGCTGCTCTTCTGACTGCTGCCATTTTTGCCAGATGTCCAGCTGTCAGTTTCCTGTTGGTCTTCTTTCTTGGGGCCTCCTGAAAAACCTCGAATTCAGTTACTGCCTTTCTGTCACTGTTCCTATTCATCGCGTCCATTTCTGTGAGTCCAAATTCCACGAGGTTTTTCTTTATTCCTTGCAACTAACAGTTGGGTGTTTTCCTCTGTTGAATTAAATTGAAGATTTTCTTCGTTTATCTGCTGTCATCCATTCTCATGACTGAAGAACAACAGTCTTCTCTTTTTCATTTCCGTTGTAACTGGTTTAATAAATTGATAGACCTTCTCATCTTTACCCATGTTTCGCCAATTTGTTTGTGTCCACTAAGACGTTTCCTCAGAATTACCCTTTCCTTCCTCTCGAGCTCATCTACTAATCCTTTGTTCTAGAGGGAGAGAGTTTCTGCTGCATATTGTACTTCTGTTCTTGTCACTGTCTTGTAGTGTAATAGCTTCACATTTCAAGATAAGCATTTTATGTTGTTCAGCTTCATTGTTAAAATTTGTGCCCTCCTGAGTTTAGCTACTCGAAGTTTGACAACTTCTTTTGCTATGCCAGTATCCGTTATTGTTTCTCCCAAATATTTACAGTGTTTGACCCTTTCGATGCATCCAATAATTGAGTGCAATTTGTTGACTTCCTTAAATTTGTTAGACATGAATTTAGTTTTTTTCTTGTGATATCTGTAAACCAAATTTAGCTGCATGCTTTTCTAAGATTTCTATTTGTTTAATTGCATCTGGCATATTCGAGGACAGGACAATATCGTCTGCAAAAGCTAGTGCATGTATCGTAAGCCCTTTGACTGAGCCTCCAAAAGAAATTCCCTTAACTTTTTCTTGTGTGTGTTCCGCCAATGTCTGCCTTATTATCTTTTCTAGAGTGATGTTGAATAAGATTGGAAAGAGCCCAGCCCCTCGTCTCAAACTTAGATTTTGAAAGGGTCTGAAATCTTGCCTTGAAATTTCACCTTGGACTTTGTATTGTCAATGTTTGCTTAACAATCTCTCTAGTTTTTCTATCAATTCTGAATTCCTCCAGAGTTCTAATGAGGCTTTCTCTGTCTATTGAGTCATATGCTTTTCTAAAATCAATAAATGTAGTAACATGTGGTTGACAAGCACTTGTTCTAATTATGTTTTTAAGATTTATAATTTGCTCTCAAAAGCTCCTCCCTTTTCTAAATCCACCTTGATATTCTCCTATTTGTGGATCGAGAACTGTTTAATATCATCTTGGAAAGGACCTTGTACGGAATGGATAGAAAAGAAATGCCCCTGTAATTGTTCACGTCTGATCTCTCACCCTTTTTGTGGAGTGGATGTATAAATGCTGTCCTCCAATCTTCTCAGTTTGCCAAATTTCTTTAATAATTGTACCGAGATGTAGTGTTACTTTTTCCTTGCCTAGTTTCAACAGTTCAGCTGTGATTCCATCTTCACCAGAAGATTTGTTGTTCTTGAGGGATTTTATAGCTTGCCAAACTTCATCTAGAGATGGTGGATGTGATTCTGCAGGAATTTCTTCTGTAGTTTTGAATTCGTGTTTCTCGGGGGGCGCTTTACAACTGAGAAGGTCTTTGAAGTAATGGGTTAAAATATTGCAGTTTTCTTGGTCATTTGTACCTAATTTCCCTGATTTGTCATGAAAGTTTCAACTGGGTGGAAACATATTTTACACAAAAATACTAGATTTTGTGTCTTTTTTTTTTTTTTTTGTCTCAATAATGAATGACTGCTAGTCTTGCACACACACACACACACACACACACACACACACACACACACACACACACACCATGTGATAACTCCTCATCTGCAGTATTCCCTAATACTTAAGTGCATCAATGCAAGAGCCACCGAGAGTAAATGCACAGTTATTTCTCACGGCTGTCATTGTTTGCGATGTAATAGTAATTTAAGTATGCAAATCACAAAGGAAGGGCCAAGCTATCCATTTTGATGATCCATATTTTTCGTTTTTAAGTACGGCTTGAAATTGGAGTAGTTGGGTTTCTCTCTCTCTCTCTTTTTTCTGTCTTTCTTTTTGTGCGGCTTGCATTCGGGTAAATACAGTATATACCAGGTTGGTATAATATCACCAGTTTTTTGAAATGAATCAATATGAGTTGAACAAAGTGCCAGTTAGATTGTGGAACTTCTTAGAAGCAATTTTCTTGGTGTTGTTAGAAACATGACTTTCAGTTTTCATAAAACATACACACTCATGTACTTACGCAACATCAAACTTATTAAAGTAGCAGGATAAGTGTTTCTCAAACATTCTTTTTATTAAGAGTCTTCATCAGATCTAAAATTTTTATGTTTTCAAGTGTTACAATGCAATGAGGCTATAATTGATTTTTGCTTTAGTTTTTATTCAATAAAAAGTAAAAACAGAATTCGTGAAATTATTGACGAAATAAAAGTAGCGAAAAATATACCGAAATAGCTTTTTAAAAATGATGAAATCGAGCAGAATTTTTCGCCACAAACAGGTGCCTCTACCTATTATATGGTTGGGGGCATGTTTATAGGTAATATGCAGGGACCTGAAAAATTCACAACTTGTGATAAATGTGAATTCTGCCACAAAGTGTGAAATTATGTAACAAATGCTATTTTGCGGTGCGCCTCGGTTGCACAGTGGTAGAGTGCCAGACTACAAATCCAAAGGTCGCGGGTTCGATCCCCGCAAGGTCCTAGGATTTTTATCTGTCACTTTCCACTTCTTTCACCTCTGGCAGTATTGCTCATGTGAAATAATACCGAGTAACACCGTGGTTCGGAACCCACGTTAAACTGTAGGTCCCCCTATAACTGGCTGGGTAAGTCAGTTCGAAGGTCGGAGGAAGGCAATGGCATACCACCCCCAAACAGGACCATGCCTAGTAAAGCACTGTGGTGTTCAAACCAATCTTCGGATTGTTGACTGCTTTACCTTTTTTTATATCAATACTGAATTGAAACTGTTTCTTTTTCTGTGATACCTTCATTTCCACTATTTTCTTCCTATAAAAATCTTCAAAGTAATCAATTTTCAGTTACCGTTATAACGTCACATGATTTGGGAAAAGTTTTACCTGTACACAAACACAACCAAGTATCAGTGCGTGCAACACGAATATCACATTATTTGCAGTGAATTAAAGTGCAGAATCTTTCTTGAATTTAGCAAACTGAATTGTTATAAATGCATATAGCATACTCATTTTTGTGCTGATCACCATGTAAGATCTACGGAGTCATGTACAAAAGAAGCATATCTGCTAAACATACAATTAGCGCACTTGAACCAAAATCTTGAAGAAGTAGCTTGTCTTTTTTTGCTTATTAAAAGTTTTCCTGCTACCAATCGTGATTATCTTTTAATTACTCTTGTGTCTAAAGCATTTTGGTAAATAAGCCCCACTCTAAAATGTTTTTATTACTGTATTTCATTTTCAGTGTGATGTATATGAGTTGTTGCGTTCAGTCATGATGCTGCGAAATGAGAAGACTTTGAAGTGATGTTCTTTGAAAAAATCTTTGTGTATACTTTTTTGAAATGTGAATGTCTTTGATGGTAGGTAGTTCTGTGAGGAAAAATAAAAAGTTTGTTGTTGAGTACAAGACATCCAGTTTTGCACAACCTTTCACGACGACACATTGTTTGGTGATGAAACATGGGAACGGCAGAGTGAGCTGAGAAGAAAGAGACAGAACTACAAACATGTGGAAGACAAGAAACTACATGTACCTCCTCCACAACACATAAAAGTGCAACTGCAAGGCTATAAGTATTTCAAAGTACTATGAGAGCTTCAGAGCAGTTATGAAGTAATTGTCGCCTAGGGTAAGTATTGCACGGTTTGATATGCATCTGTTGCTGTTTAATTCGAACTCTTTTGCTTGTAATAATGATGTGTGTTATTTGTGAGCACTACCACAACAGTGCCTGTGCCTAGTGCTGCCACCTGTCAGCCATTTGTCGTGCCACAGTTACTTGTGCTACCCCTGTCAGTAGCCCACTGTACTACAGCCGCTAGCACTGCCCCCTGTTGACTGGTGCCACCATCGGACAGGTGTTCACTGTACTAGAGACTTTAATATCATGATATATTCATAAAAATCATAACATTTGCTCACAACAATTTAAGCTGTACACTTAGGTTCCTCCCTAACCATAACCCTTAAAATCATGACATATTTGTGAAAATAATATTCGTCAATGTACCCTAGTCCAGTCAGTAATTGAATTATCGTACACAACATTGGCTACTCAAAATGTACTATGTTGCCAACCTAACACTGCTACGGACGAACTGCTATGCTACCCATGCCGCTGATCGAGACCTTAACCTGATCAGTTAATTATCCTCCAAAACGAACATTTCGTTGCCAACATTACAGCAATGCCGCCGCTGCCGTAAGTAAATATTATTTTGTTTGTAGATAGATTTGTGTTTTGTTTTTATGCCACTTGCCCAGATATGTGTAAAAATGGCATTTATTGAAGGAGGCGGTCGCAACAAAAGAACGCCGAGAAGACGAGAGGGGGGCGGGGAGGAGAAAGAGTTTGTGTCTCAGAGTCAAAGATCTGGCACTGAAAAACACATGAAAGTGCAGAGTATAAATGAGTCACACTACTTATAAAAAATAAGAGAAATTTAAAAGAATTTTTCGTGTATTAAAAGTGTGTATTACTGTTGGAAACCAAATTTAAGACTCAAACTTATACCAAAACGAATATTATAATCTTAGTTTCAAAGCCAGATGTGACTTAACATTAAAAAATATTACGAAAATTGATTTTTGTCACATTTTAACCTCGAGTTAAATACATTTTGTACATATTTAAAAATATTTTATTCCTCCTGAGAAATACTTTTAAAATATGTGACCCTTCAAGTTTTTTGGTATTTTCATATAAAAATTTCTCTTGTAGCAAAGACTTATCTATTTATAACAACACTGCCAAGGGAAAGACTTTTCTTTCCCTACATTACAATATATTCTTCAATTTTTTAATATTGGTATTCTCTAAGAAATTACGACAATATAACACAAATATTTAAATCGGTGAAAAAAGTCCTTCTGTCAAAAACAGTTTGTTGACCTAAAAAAAAAAAAAAAAAAAAAAAAAAAAAAAAAAAAAAAAAAAAAAAAAAAAAAAAAAAAAAGGCAACCTGCTGGATACAATCATTGGCAATTTTTTTCACAGTATTTAAAATACTTGGTGTATATTAAAAAAAATTTCAACACATATTTGCATTAATATTTTTGTTAACATTATTTTTTCAACATCTATATCAAATTTGACACACCGTATCTTATGACTAGTGGAATTTTCAACATACCATTGAAAAATTGTTAAATATTACAAAAATATAGCACTGAAAATGTAAAAAGATTACCAGAAAATAACACCGACAAGTGCAAAATATAACACCGATTTTGGCCATAAAATAACACCGATTTTTTCCTGTCCCTACTCATTCCTCATAATCCTTGTTCCCTTTATCCTTACAACCCTTCCTCTGAGGGAATTGTATGCACTCAAATCTGTGGCACAGCCACATGGATCCCTCCTATGTCAACATGTTTATGGGCAGTATGAAGGAAACCTTCCTAGCTTCCCAAAACCCAACCTCTGGTCTGGTTCACTGACAATATTTTCATGAATTTGACTCAGGGCCAAGACATTCTAACCTCTCCCCCCCTCCACAACTTGAACTCTTTCTCTCCCGTCTGCTTCACCTGGTCTTCCTCAACTTACCATGTCATCTTCCTGAATGTTAACCTCGCCTCACTGATAGTTGCAGTTCAAATTAAACCCACCAATTGCCAAAAGGGCCTTTCTTTCCACATAAAAACAAATCCCTGCTTTACAATTTGACCACCCATGGCTGGTGAATCTGCAGTGTAGAAAACTCCCTTGCTCAACGTGCTGAAAGTCACACAACAGCTTTTATAGACAGGCACTACCCTCCAGACCTAGTCCGCAAACAGATTTTCCAAAGCATAGCCCCACACCCCCACAATCCTCCCTCCACCCTCAATAACCAGCTATAGGAAAGCACCCCCCTCATCAACCATAGCAGCGTGTATTGGAACAACTACACAACATGCTTTGAATTTATTTGTTCATGCCCTGAAATAAGAAGTGCCCAAGATACTTTCAACCACTCCTAAAATGCTGTCCTGTCGCCCATTCAATATTGAGACACTGTAGTCCATCCCTATGTCACCCCAACCACAGACATCATATCCCTTGAAAGACCATATTCAACATCTGTTATACAACATGGGGCACTTGGACAACTTCCCAACAGACCTCGACCTACAGGCACCTATTGTCCCCACACCTAACAGTTCATGCCCGCTTTGTTCTACACCTCTCCCAATTCTTGTTTCATCAACAATCGTCTGCGCTACATATATTTTTTCTCCTCCTCTACTCCTTGCCATTTGGCTTCCCTCCCTCCATTGCATTCTTATGCTACATCTTTTTCCACCTATCTAATACCTACATGCTCCATAAGGCAGCAGTAAATCCATACCCACCCTTGCCTTGCATCCTTCCTGTTGCTCCACCACTCCCATCACCAATCTGAACTGCGCTCACTGCGGAGCATCACTTGGAATGCAGCAGCTGGAGATGACAATTGTGTGTTTGTGAGTATTGCCTGAGTGATTGTATGAATGTGTGTCCCCTTCCCAATGTAGGCTGTGGCCGAAAGCTAAGTTGTGTGTGTAGGAGTCTTTTTAACATGCCTGACTGCTGCTCAACAATTAGTCTAGGTATGGTAGATTTTTTGACTCAAATAGAAGATATCAAATTTATATATTTACAATTTTGCTTAATTACAAAAGCTACAAATTAATCTGTTTCTCAAGATGTAAATAATTATGCGTAACTGTTAAATAAGACTATATGCATGGTAGGCAATTTATATAAATAGGAATTCTTGAAATGCATTACCTAAATAAGTATGTGTATGATGATGACAGGAGTAAATAAACTGTTATTTCTAATATACTGCTTCTTACTGCATAATTGGCTACAAACTGATCCACATTCTTGAAGGATGTTGTCCTGCATAATTAATGACTGCAACTTATATACCTATTGTCCTATTATAAAAGCTTATATCACTTTTGACTTCACACATACAGATGTGAAAAATTATTTTATGTAATGTTCTTATAACTAAGTCCAAAATATTTATGGATTATGTAGTACAAATGTCTGCAACTTTTAAATGCCATCTTGAGAATATACACCAAATAGTGAAGATAATCAAAGCACAGATAAATCTTGATAACTCATACCTTACTGGTAACAGTATGTAAGGAAATGAATGGAATCAAAATTTAAGGAACTATTGGCACAGACATAGAATATGTCAAATTTTAGGACCTTGGCAGATATCGATCCATACCTGATACATCATCAGTGCAAATATATTAAAACGACAGTTAAAATTTTCCAGTCTGGTAACTGGCTTCAAGGTATAAAAATTGTGAAAATACACAAATTTTAAATTACCCGTCTGTTGTTGCTTGCACCATGTGGTTTACCACCATTTTACACTGTACAGTCTGACCTTTGTTATTCACATCTGACAGCACTTTGCCACTTTGGGACATATAGTCATCCTGTATTTGTAAGAAACCAACAACAATCTTAAATGGTACCAAACTGGTTTCTACAGTTATGGCCCAATATTTCACAAGGTGCAACTAAGCTTTTGTACCCAAAATCCACTATGTATTGTCCAACTGCTTATCACACATTTTCTGAATACTCGGTGGCAAATCACATCCAATATAAGAGTTTCTTTTGATACAGAATGATACCAGAATACGCCAGAATGGGTCACGTGATAAGAGAACTGGATTTCCTACAACTACTAACAAAGCTCGTGCCCTTGTAATAGCCACATTTAACCTCTGTGGTGATGCAACAAATCCCAGTGCATGTCTAATGTCATCTTCAATATGACACGCATTACTTCGAACAGCTGAGAGAATAGTCACCATTCGTTCTTGACCTTGAAACTCTTCTACTGAGCCAATCTTGGGAATAGAAGTTTCCAACTGTTTAAGTACATCTCTGAGACGCTTTACCTGAAACAAGAGATGGATAATATTAAACATCTATCAATTGGTCTGACATAATCATTGAGGGTTTAGTACCCAATTCTTAACATAATGCTCAAGACAAATGAAAAGTGTTCATCAGTTCTCTTATTAATAGGCTGATGTTTTGGCAGAACAAGTGGCTAATATTCTCAAAGAATTAGCTCCCACTGCTATTTGTGAACTGTACTCATGGGTGACGTTATGTGTATTTGTGGCAAAATTGTCAACCGTCTTTTTCTCATTATAATGGGTGTGTTCCTCCCCCCCCCCCCCCCTGCTAGCTGCTGCCATAGTCCAGTAATGTGTGTCCAAAAGTGGGTTACCAGGAAAGTTTTATGGGAGTTTTGAAAATTTGTGTACTTACAGATTTTGACATGCTCTTTTAGAATTTTCACTTTTGTCATCTCGAATCTTTGCCACTCATGCTGCCATATTAGGAAAATGGTGACCAAAAACAGTGTTTTGGCGATACATTCTTTCTGACTCATTTTAGATTGAAAATAGTTGTGTCATAAATTAAACCAGAGAAAATTTAATATAATTTAGGAATTGACCATTTTTTGTGAAATGAATATTTTACACATATACGAGTGCCACAAAGTCTACAAAATGAATAATATTTTATTTTGTGATGAAAACCCAGCCTACTGTGGTCTGCCTGTGTTTACATCACGGCCAGCCAAATGTTACACACTGTGCAAAGGTGTGGAAATGCTGCACAGGTGCGCATATGTAAGGCATCGAGAAATGATGACATCTGTACATAATGAACGGTGATGGCTCAATTTCCTGGTTTATGCAGCAGCACCACACATGTGCAGATATAACTGTATTTCCTTCCTTGACCCTGGGAACTTTTCAATCTCTTCCACGAAATATCTGCCAACCAAACTCAAACATTCTGCCTGAATATCTGTATAAGTGGATTGTTCTACACCACAGTTTTGAGGAAATGAATTTTTTTTATCTTCGAATATCCACTGCAAATAACTTAATTGAGGTGAATGAAATGAAGGAGAAAAGACTGGAGACATTTTGTAAGTCAAGTACTACAAGAAAGTAACAACAAGAGGAAATTTTTGGAGGCACTGGAAACGATAGTGGTTCACAATATGTGTCACAAATACTACAAAAATGAGAAATTAATCTGCATTTTTGGATAGAGGAGGCAATGTCGCATCTTCTCACAACTGAGATCCACCAGTACTTCAACATTCTCATTCAGAGATCATTGCTTTTTGGGTGCTACTAAGATAACAGCAGAGTTTATAGTGAAACAGAAACAGACATGGTTGTGTGTTTATAATACTGTATATAGTATGCGTAAATTATTAATTGAGAACAGCATTTTACAAAATGCTAAAACTGATAATGAAAATATATGTTGTTGTTGGGTTTTTAAAGGAGAGTAAGCTGCTTGGTTATCAGTCCCCTTTTCATGGCTAAGAGATCACATCCACAATTTGACAGTTTGTAATGTAACGCTCCACACCCAGTATACACTAGGTACAGAGAATCAATGAATATTAAAATTAGAACATAAAAGGAAGACACAGTAGAAGTTGACCTAAGAGACAATGGAGCTAAAATATCACAGCAAATGTTTGTGGTTGGCTGATCACAAGGATGAGCCAGCCACTCTGAACACACTAAAATTCTCCAGTTAGAAACAAGACATAAAACATAAAAGAGACAACAGATTTAAAAGTTCTGAAGGGGTGAGGACTAGAGTAACCATGCAATGAGCCCACCACTAAATAGAAGACTAAAAGCCAGCTGTGTGAATAAAGTCCACCAGGATGTGGATCACTGTCAACAATGAACCACAATGGCACTTTCGTGGGGTCCTCTCAGCAAAGGAGGTAGCCATTTGTTAACCACATATGGCCAATACACAGTCGATATCCAGCAAATGATTCGCTACAAGAGAACCTCAGGGAGGACTTCCACATGCCCGTGGAGAGTTTAATTGCACAGAGCTAATTTGGTACACTCAAGTCAGCCCATTCAGACTTCCATAGCCCTGGGATCTTGCGGGTCAAATCCTGGAGGCTAATCTGCAAGGACCATGATGTGGTGGCCTGCTTGGCCAACTTATCAACATGTTCATTGCCCCTTATGCCAAAATGGCCAGGGGTCCAAACGAAGGCAACAGAGTGGCCTGACTTGGGCAGGGTGGATACAGAGTCTTGGATAGCCTGCATCAACGGGAGAAAACACCACTCTCTGTTGTTCAAGGTGGTCACCATGGAGATAGGCATATGCAGTTTGGCCATCTACTAGGGAACCATTGATGTAGACGACTTCTGCATCACTGAATGATTGAATGAGTGCCTCGAACTGGCAATGGAGGATCGAAGGTGAAACGGAGGCTTTCGAATCCCGGGACAAGTTCAACCTTAGCTGCCTGTGAGGAATACACCAAGGAAATGTATGGGAAGAGTGGTGGAAACTGGGAGGGAAGGGATTAAAGTGATGAGAGAAAGAGTGGACACGGACCACGATCGGGAGACCTGACCTGGGCTGTCTTAGTTGGGGTGGGAGTGCAGTAGTCGGAAAAAATGAGCCTGCAATGTGAATGGTGAACTGAAGTGTAGGGGGGAGGGCTCGAGCAAGTAGACTTGTCACTGGGCTCGCGCGAAACAGACACCAGTATGTAGGATGGGGTCTAAGACTCGCAAAGCAGAAGGAGCTGCTGAATCATACATCTGACTGCCATAGTCCAGGCATGACTGGAAAGAGCCTTATAAAGCTGTAAGAGAGTTGGACGGGTGGCTCCCCAAGCAGTGTCGCTGAGGCAGTGCAGTATATTTATGTACCGCCAGCACTTTTGTCACAGCTGTTGAAGGTGTGGGACCCATGCAAGACAGGCATCAAACAGCATGCCCAAGAAGCGATGCGTCTCTTCAATGCAAAGAGTTCCTCACCCAAATACAGTTCAGAGTTTGGGTGCCTTGCCCACAGGGAAAAAATGCAAAGCCCGTGTTCTGGAGGCACAGAACCGGAACCCATGGGCTAAGGCCCAGGACTGCACCTTTTGAATGGCTCCCCGCAGTAGCCTTTTGGCGATACCAATGGTAGTGGAACTAAAATACATACAAAAGTCATCAGCATACAGTGAAGAGGAAACTGATGACCCTATTGGCGCAGCGAGACCGTTGATGGCAATCAGAAATAGCGGAACACTAAGAACAGAGCCCTGTGGGACTCCGTTCTTCTGGGTGTGAGGGGAGCTGAGATAGGTTCCTACTCTAACCCGAAAAAGTGTGAAGTGAGAGAAGTTCTGGATGAACAGCAGAAGTGGACCTCTCGAGCCCCAGCCATGCAGCATAGCCAGAATATGATGATGCCAGGCTTTTTGAAGACTGAAAAAGAATGCAACCAGGTGCTCACACCTGGTGAAAGCAGTGTAGATAGCCAACTCCAACGGCACTGAGTTGTCTAAAGCAGAACAGTCTTGGCGGAAGCCCCCTTTCTTTCCCTATTCCTGTCACTAATGTTTCGTGGTAAGAACAATTGATGGTAAACTCCATGTGAGCTTTAATCTCTCTGGTTTTACCTTCATGGTCTTTTCGCAAGATATACAATTGCACCAAAAAGTATTGGCACATGTGCATATTTATCATTACTGGTTACGAACGGTACATGGCACATGTACATACTACCTCACATACCAGACATCAAAATTCCGCCCACAGTGCCGACCATTAACAAAGAAATGCAATATTAAGGGCAAAAATGTGTGTCCTCTGCAAACAAAAAGTATTGGCACAGAGCATGACTTTTCAGTATATTGCTCGGTTTTCAGCATGTTGTTGACGGCCCGGTCCCTAGTATGTTGCTGTATTGTGCGATAGTGGTCAGCACGGGGCCGAAGAAGAAGGAACATTCAGTGGCATTCAGTGAGAGAGTGGTATTGTTCCATTCACAAGGGAGAAGCTTTCGACAAATCGGAGCAGAGGTGTCTGTTAGCTACACCACGGTACGAGCCAACAGTCATAAAAATTACGGTTGTGTCCGAGTTGTTCGGCCGAATCCATTATTCGCCGAATCTAGCACACTGGCTTCAGATTCGAGATTCGGCGCATAATGGCCGAATACTACCAAATCCAGAATCCAAAGTGTTATATGGAAACCTTCAGTTACGAATGTACATTACGCCATGTAATCTTCCGTGTTAGCTGTTACCATATTTATATTGCGTCCGCCTAACAAACCAGAAAGACAACGGCAAACACGGAAGAATATAAGCATCACGTTAATGTTTACATTTGTATTATTCTTATGCTGAATGGGAATAGTTAGAAATGAAGCACGGCAGGTGACTTCGTGTAGTGATTTTTAAATCTTGTACGAATAAAAATTCTGTGCAGACTAGTTACGTGATCTAAAACGTTTGAAAGAATAAATAAATCTGCAAAGTACCCTTGCTTAACCCTCTGAAATGCACAATCTTTTCACAGTTCTGAAATGTCATGGTGGCAATAACAAGTACACACATGTCGAATAAATGCGGTTTTCTATGTGTCTGAATGTTCTGTCCGTCACTTATGAAATGCCTGATATGTCTCTATAAAATTATTTAACATTTACACATCCTAGTTTTTAAGAATCTATTATTTAACTTCCAAAATATCTACTCATCTTTTCAGGTTTTATTTTTGAGTCTTCCCCTTTGGAAAAAGAAAAACAATTCGTAATCCTTTCCTTTCATAATTTTTTATTTCAAAATGTAACATTTTGTAATAGATTGAAGACAGTTTCTTCTAATCTTTTAGACCATCTCAACAACATATATATCGAAATGTTTCATACAAATTTATTTTAAGGGTAAGGGGCATTAAAAAATCTTTTAGATTTAAAATAAAAATCTAACTGAAATTTTAATTTCTTAAATTTTACTGTTAATATTGTCATTTGATTTCACCCCAGAAGGCTTTATCTTCATCACTGGCTGTGATAGAGTAGTAATTCTTTTTAAATACATGTACTTAGGTTAACAGATTATTTGGGTTCGAAATTCGGAAGATTCGATTCGAGTTCGGTATTCGGCACATGTTTTATTTAAGATTCGGTATTCGGATTCGATTCGGTAAAAGTAGGGTTCGACCCATCCCTAATAAAAATAAAGATACTGGAACAACACTGAATAACTGTTGTCCTGGATGTCCAAACATGCTTACAAACCAAGAGTATCATCGCACTTGCTCGGAAGTAACCTGCTACAAGTGCAGCAACTATTGCTGACATTGTTCAGACAACATCCGACAAGACAGCTAGTGTTCAAACTATACGAAATGTGTTGAATGAGGCTAACATGCATGGCCGTTCTACCAGGAGAGAGCCATACATATCGGGAATTAACCGGTAGGAACACCTGCATTTTGCCAAGAACTACATCAGCATGCCAATAGAGTTTTGGAAACTGTAATATTTAGCGAGAATCGAAGTTCAATGTGTTCAGATTTGATGCAAGAAAGTAAGTTTGGAGGAAGCTATATACGCACCTCGACATCAAACACATGCATCCCACAGGCAAACATGGTGGGGGGGAAATCATGGTCTGGGGCTGTATGACAGCATCTGGCGTTGGAAATTTAGCTATAATCCATGGTACAACGGATCATATGAGGTACATCAAAGTGTTGCAAGGTAATTTATACGTTAGTGCGTAGACATTGGGCCTTACTGGGGTGTCTTATCTCCAGCAAAACGTCAACCCAAAACACACCACCATTGAAAACCCAGGAGTGGTTACTGTACAATGTCCCCAGAAGGGTTCTAACACCACCTCAGAAGCCTGATTTGAACCACATTGACAAACAAGTCAGAAAAGGCGACCGTTTGGTAAAAACAACTTGGAGAAAGTGCTCCTGGAGGAATGCTCGAAAATTACCCCTGATATCAAGCATAATTTAATACAAAGCATTCCTAGGCATTTACGTGGTGTTATAGATGCTAAAGGGATGCACATTAGCTATTAGAAGGTGAACATCAATGAAGAAAGCAAACACATTGTCCGATTCATAAGTGTGTGCCAATACTTTTTTGGATGCAGAAGAGTGATGTTTATTTTTCATAACACTGTATGTTACTTTACAGACAGGTGATTTGGACATATTTGTAACCTATATAATGTAAGGTGGCATGTGTCTGGGTTCTGTTCTGAAGTATATGTTTTGTTTAACCTACAACCACTAATATGTAACTGTACCAATACTTTTTGGTGTGACTGTACATAGGAGAAGGCTATATATTGATTCACTCACAGAAGAAAACTGAAATGAACATGAAAGTAATCTGTAATCTCAATAAAATGTTTGGAATTGATTTAAAAATTTTACGTGGACTAAACCAAAAGACAGAAAATACTTCATATATATATATATATATATATATATATATATATATATATATATATATATATATATATATATATATATATATATATATAAATAAATAAAAATAGAAAAGAGATGACTTACCAAAAGGACCGGCTCGTCGAGAGAAACAAATAAAATCACACACAAACACACATACAAGCTTTCGCCACCACTGGCAGCTTCTTCAGGAAAAAGAGGAAAAAAGGGGAGGAAAAGGGAAGGATATGGGTTTTAAGGAAGTGGAAAAGGAGTCATTCCAATCCCAGGAGTGGAAGGACTTACCGTAGGGGAAAAAAAGGAAGGTAAACAAATACACACACACTCAGACATATCGAAACGCAAGCACACCTAGACAGACATTTTTCTATTTCTATTTCTATTTTTATTTATCCCACCGGGAAAGTTTCCCATTATAATTTTCGTTTCATCAATTTGAATCTAACAATCACGATCGTTTGTTATTACCTTTCGAAATCTTTTCTGTCCTCTTACTTTCTCCTTCTGTTTATATTCTACATAGTATTTTCACTCTATTTTTACCTCCTCTATTAGTTACAATTCAATTTTCTCCAGGCAATTAGACTACATACAACAATCTGTACAACAATCAGTAATATTAACCTGTGAGCCTATCCAAACAAAACGACCAACGTCATTATTATTATTTTTATTCATATTCTCGCGGATACCGCCTTCAAAACTGCATCTCGATAATATCCCCCTTTCATCTACATTTCTCATTTTACTGCAAACATCATCTCAGAACTTCATTTATTATAACCTTTAATTGGCACTTCATAACAATTTTCGGCTTTTCATATCAATTTTCGGCATTTCATAGCAACTTCGCGATTATTTCCATTCCGTTTTTCGATATTTCCGTTTGTTCTTCCGACATTTCCGATCTTTTTTCTACACGTTTACATTTCTTAACAATTTTCGGCATTTTTTAGCAACTTCGCGATTATTTCCATTCCCGTTTGTCGATATTTCCGTCCGTTCTTCCGACATTTCCGATCTTTTTTTCTACACGTTTTCACTTCCATTCATTCGGTAGATTATTTTCGTCCTTCAACCTTATTCTACCAACAGTTTTTTTTTCCTCCATACTACTCATGTCACCCTACATTGACCCCATCAAATTTTATCTACATTCCCTCCGTCAGCATGCCTTGTTGTTGTTGTTGTTGTTGTTAGGTTGTTTAAGGGGGACAAAACTACAATGGTCATCAGTCCCCCATTCCACCTCTAGGCGGCAAAAGTAAAACCAGACACGTGAGAGATATCACGCACAGAGTTTAAAATTGCGATGTGGGAGAGGAGTCCCACCGAGTCCATAAAACATAATCAAGAACAAGACAAAACGAAGAGATGGTCACACAAACACAACTTACAACAAATAAACCGATGGCCGTGGTTGACCGACCATAAGAATAAAAAAAAGGAAAAGTCAACCACTTGGTAACACACAGAAATCTCCAGTTAAATCGAATGATAAAAACCACCTGCTCGTATAAAACGTAAAACTGTATCTGCCATTGTGGCATCGTCACCTAAAACTTCCGATAAAACAGCAGGGAGGTTAAAATGTCTCCGCAAGGCGGCTAAAAGGGGGCAGTCCAACAATATGTGGACGACTGTCAAATGGGAGCCACACCGACATTGGGCTGGGTCCTCACCCCGAAGGAGATGTACATGGGTGAGCCACGTATGCCCAATGCGGAGGCGACATAAAACCACTGAGTCCCGTCGTGAACCGCGCATGGAGGAGCGCCATGCAACCGTCGTTTCCTTGACCACCCGGAGCTTGTTGGGCGTGCGCAGGCTACGCCACTCAGTATCCCAAAGCTGACGTACTTGCTGGCGCAACAATGAACGGAGATCAGAAGCTGGGAGGCCGATCTCTAGACAGGACATACCTACAGCCTGCTTGGCAAGCCTGTCAACACGTTCATTGCCCGGGATACCAACATGACCTGGAGACCAGACGAACACCACCGATCGCCCGGACCGTGTAATGGCATAAAGTGTCTCCTGAACGGCCAACACCAGGGTAGACCGTGGGTAACACTGCTCCAGAGCTCGAAGGCTGCTCAGGGAGTCGCTGCAAACAACAAAAGACTCGCCTGAGCAAGACCAGATATGCACAAGAGCTCTGTGAATGGCCACCAGCTCTGCAGTGTAAACACTGCAGCCATTCGGCAGAGAGTGCTGTTCCACATGGTCACCGTGTGTATAGGCAAATCCAACACGGTCATCCACCATTGAGCCATCGGTGTAGATCAGGTCATAACCACGGAACTCCGCTATGACAGCCGAGAACTGACGGCGGAGCGCCTCCAGTGGTACTGAGTCCTTGGGCCCATGGGCCAAGTCCAGCCGAAGAGATGGCCTTGTCAAACACCATGGAGGTGTATGCACCTGGACCCGATATGGACACGGAAGGGGCAAAGACTCAAGTTCCAGGAGGAGGGACCGAACTCTATAGGCTATCGTATGACCTGACCTGGGGCGTCGCTGATGGTGAGGGACGACCACATTAGAAAAAAGAAAACGACGGTTTGGGTGGCCTGGGGAGCAATACACGTTCGCTGCATAAGCTGTGAGCAGGTGTTGGCGGCGGATCCCCAAAGGTGGGATCCCAGCCTCCACTAGTAAACTGTTCAGCGGGCTGGTGCGGAAAGTGCCCGTCGCAATGCGGACCCCACAGTTGTGAATGGGGTCCAGGAGATGCAGTGCCGAAGGTGCCGCAGACCCATAGGCAATGCACCCAAAATCGAGACGGGACTGCACCAGCGCCGTGTAAAGCCGCAACAGTGTCGAGCGATCAGCACCCCAGGTCGTATGACCCAGGTGGCGGAGAAGGTTGAGATGGCGCCAGCACTTCCGTTTTAGCTGACGAATGTGGGGGAGCCACGTCAGCCGGGCGTCAAAGACCAGACCCAAAAACCGATGCGTGTCTACCACTGTCAGGAGTTCGTCGTTAAGGTAAAGTTCAGGGTGAGGGTGGACGGTCCGACGCCGACAGAAGTGCACCACTCTAGTCTTGGTGGCAGAGAACTGAAAGCCATGACTTAGGGCCCAGGTATGTGCCTTCCAAATAGCACCTTGCAACCTACGCTCAGCAACCTGGGTGCTGCAGGAACTAAAAAAGATACAAAAGTCGTCAGCGTAAAGAGAAGGGGAGACCGACGATCCAACTGCTGTCGCTAGACCATTGATGGCAACTAAAAATAATGGAACACTTAAAACTGAGCCCTGAGGAACGCCATTCTCCTGGATGTATGAGGCGCTCAGGGAGGCACCAATTTGAACACGAAAGGTACGGACAGCTAAAAAATTCTGGATAAAAATCGGTAGGGAGCCCCGGAGGCCCCAGTCATATAAAGTGTTGAGGATGTGGCGTCGCCAGGTGGTATCGTATGCTTTGTGCATATCAAAGAAGACGGCAACAAGGTGTTGGCGCCGGGAAAAAGCTGTGCGGATTGCAGACTCGAGGTACACCAGATTATCGGTGGTAGATCGACCCTGGCGAAAACCGCCCTGGCATGGAGCCAACAATCCTCGAGTCTCAAGAATCCAACACAACCGCCGACTGACCATCCGCTCCAGCAGTTTGCACGGCATGTTAGTCAGGTTAATGGGCTGATAGCTATCCAAGGAAAGAGGATTTTTGTCGGGCTTAAGCACTGGGATGATGATACTCTCCCGCCACTGTGACGGGAAAACACCATCACACCAAATGCGGTTATAGACCGCAAGTAGGTTTCGCCGACTATCTGCTGAGAGATGTTTCAGCATTTGACTATGGATGCTATCAGGCCCTGGAGCCGTGTCAGGACATTGTTGAAGAGCACTGAGGAGCTCCCACTCAGAAAAGGGGGTGTTGTAAGATTCATAGCGGCTGGTACGAAAGGAGAGAGACTGGCGTTCTACCCTCTCCTTTACTGCACGGAAGGCCGGTGGATAATTTGCAGAGGCAAAGGCACGAGCATAATGCTCGGCGAACATCTCTGCAAGTGTGGCCGGGTCCGTACATAGGACTCCATTTGAGGAGATCCCAGGGATTCCCACTGGTGTCTGTAATCCCTGTAGCCGTCTGATCTTACTCCAGACCTGCGAGGCTGAGGTGCCTGTCCCAATAGTGGAAACGTACCTCTCCCCGTACTCCTGTTTCCGTCTTCTTATAAGCTGGCGAGCACGAGCGCGAAGACATTTAAAATTGATTAGGTGCTCCTGAGAGGGGTGCCGTTTGTATCGCTGTAAGGCCCGCCTGCGGTCTTTAATGGCCTCAGCGATCTCCGGCGACCACCACGGCACTGTCTTACGCCGTGGGCACCCTGATGTACGCGGAATGGTCGCGTTCGCAGCAGAAATGATGGAATGTGTGGCACTCTCGACCACCGCATCGATTTCCTCGAGTGGGGGAGGGCCAACGATGGCAGCGGAAGCATAGTCTTCCCAGTTAGCCCTGTGCAGAACCCACCTAGGTGGGCGCGCTGGGGACTCGCGTTGTGGGAGTGACAAAAAGACAGGGAAATGGTCACTGCCACACAAGTCGTCATGGTCTCTCCAGTGAACAGATGGTGGAAGGCCGTGGCTGCAGATCGACAGATCAATGGCCGAAAAAGTGCCATGTGCCACACTAAAATGCGTGGGGGCACCTGTATTCAAGAGGCAGAGGTCGAGTTGAGTTAGGAAATCCTCGACAACCCTGCCATGACCAGAGATCGTAGAACCACCCCACAAGGGACTGTGGGCATTGAAGTCGCCCAACAGTAAGAAAGGTGGGGGTAGTTGAGCAACGAGTGCAGCCAAGACGTTCACAGATACGTCACCATCTGGCGGCAAGTAGATACTGCAGACGGTAAACTCCTGTGTGGTCCTCACCCTGACAGCCACTGCTTCTAATGGCGTTTGAAGTGGCACAGATTCACTATACACAGAGGTGAGGACATACACACACACTCCACCTGATACCCTGTTATATATGCTACGGTTGCAGTAAAATCCCCTGTAGCCACGAAGGGCAGGGGTCCGCATTGTTGGAAACCAAGTTTCCTGAAGAGCAATGCAGAAAGCAGGTGTCGTGCTCAAAAGCTGCCGTAGCTCAGCCAGGTGGGGGAAGAAACCGCCGCAGTTCCACTGGAGAATGACATTGTTCGAGTGCTGGGAAGACATGAATCCGAGTCGGTGGGCTACAACTCAGCATCACTGGCACCCACCGGTGTAGGCGTGTCATCGGGATTGTCCGTTTTCTCAATGGCGTCCCCGAGAGCGAGGTCCTCGGGTGACGCAAGAATCTCCACCTCATCCTCAGAAGCAGAGGTGGAGGTGGAGGGGAGTGGTGGCACTGTAGCCACCGTGGTGTCTCTTGTGATGCCTGTCTTTGGTTTCTGTTTACCCCTCCGTTCCCTCGGGGGCTTCGCCGGTGGGAGGTGCTCCTTGGACTCAGCCACAGGGACTGAGGAGGAGCGCGAAGCCCTACGACCAGCAGTCTGCGAGCGCGCCGGCTGCTGGTTAGTGTCGATATCGACACTGGCAGAAGGGAGTGTCCCAAGGGACCCCTTCCGCCTGAGGGAAGCCGGAGAAGGTTGTTCTTTCTCCGGCGGAGAGGTGGTTGCTGACCCCGAGGCTTTCGCCTTGGGATCTGTGGAAGGATGGCCCCCAACCTCCGTGGGGGCAGGCTTAGGTTGGTGGCCCTGGGGGCCCACAGGAACAGGTGAAGTAGAAAATACTGTCGCCGCCAAGGAGAGTGGCGACGACGTCACTGCTGCGAATGAATTTTTCATAGGTACTGGGTGCAGACGATCGAACTTTTTCCGTGCCTCATTATAGGATATACGGTCCAGGGTTTTGTATTCTGTAATTTTCCGCTCCCGTTGAAGTGCGGGACATTGCGACGAGCAGGGAGGATGGTTCTGACCACAGTTGACACAGATGGGAGGCGGTGTACATGGGGCGCCCGGATGTGCTGGACGCCCACAGTCCCTACACATAGCATTGGACATACAACGGGACGACATGTGGCCGAACTTCCAGCATTGGAAGCACCTCACAGGGGGAGGAATATAAGGCCGCACGTCAACACGGTAAACCATCACCTTGACCTTTTCGGGCAATGTATCACCCTCGAAGGCCAAGATGAAGGCACCAGTTGCGACCCTATTATCCTTGGGGCCCCTATGGACACGCCGGATAAAATGAACGCCTCGTCGTTCCAGGTTCGCCCGTAGCTCGTCATCCGTCTGTAGCAATAGATCCCGATGAAATATTACACCCTGGACCATATTCAGGGACTTGTGTGGAGTAATAGTCACTGCAACATCACCCAGTTTGTCACAAGCGAGTAACGCCCGTGACTGGGCAGGAGATACTGTGTGGATGAGGACAGAGCCGTTGCGCATTTTAGACAGTGACTCCACTTCCCCAAACCTGTCCTCCAGATGGTCCACAAAGAACTGAGGCTTGGTCGCTGAGAATGAGTCCCCATCAGTCCTGCTGCACACGAGATACCTTGGAGCATATTCATCAGTCGGATTTGCGCCCCGACGTCCCTCCCAAGATGCAGTCAGGGAGGGGAACGTTTTGGGGTCATACGTGGAAGCACTGAATTTTCCTCGCTTAGAGACGGCGGTTGTACGTCCGCCAACGTCACCCGATTTTTGTCTCTTCATTGCGGGTGATCCGCCCCGATGCCACCCACTCCGATCAGGGGCTCTCCTCATGGGCGCCACCCAGCCACAGCAACGTCACCTGGCGGGATGACCGTTGCCGGGAGTCCTGATGCCCCACAGAGACAAGCATCGACTCCTTGGCTTGCACGAGGAGTATGCTGCTCTGGCACCGGTAGAGCGATCCCTGTGTTGTCAGGGGGCTACATCCAAGAGGGTACATGACGACCCCACCACAACGGACTGGCTACCGTGTTGGCTTTCTGGCGCTACGTGAACCATCAGAAAGGAGAGTGCTGAGATGGCAGTGCACAATGGACGCGACTTGCACGGAAAATCAGTGACGTGCCCAGTGGCAGAAGAGAATCCGCAGTCGCAAGTCCATTCCATGATGGGTGCATTAGATGGCATGGCACAAGAATGACATGTTGCACCACGTAAGGTGTCCTTCCCCAAATGGGTCGCTCTTCTGAAAAATTTTGAAAAATGGAGGGTCAAACCCACATAGGGGACCACAGATGGAAAACCGAAAAGTATGAAGACTCCTTTTAGTCGCCTCTTACGACAGGCAGGAATACCGCGGGCCTATTCTTACCCCCGAACCCGCAGGGGGGCAGCATGCCTTTGCCCTAGCCAGATTGAGGTCACACATTTTATTCATTCAGGCTTGCTTAACATTTGGCATCACCCCCAAGGGCCTCACACTGAAAGTTCCCATCTCTGGCTGTAACCCATCCTTTCATCCTGCCTTATACCAATTCCAAACAGAACAATCCACAGCCCTCACCCGCCTGATCCTTAACCTATACCTCAACTCCGCCAATGAACACACCTGTCAACTCCTATCCCTGATCAAAATCCTCAACCTTTCCACTCCCACATCCACACCTAGAGTTCAGAACATCCTTTTACAGGCCAACCGCTAATTGGAACAGCATGCCAGCCTCCACCTCAAAAAACTGTCCAAACTCCTGGTCACCCACCTCCAGAAAGGCAATACTCTCTCCCTCAACAACCTCTCCAATAAACCACAAGCTCCTCTGATTGCACAGAAACCCAGTCTCTCCCATCTGCTCAATCTCCCACTTCCAGCTCCACTCCCCCCCAAACCTCACAATCCTAATCCACACAATCCTGAACCACAACATCCCAATTCAGTAGTCAACCTCTCCTCTAAACCTCTCTCCCAATCTGAAACCTCCGTCCTATCCAAAGGCCTCACCTTTAGTCCCACTCCCAAATTCAACCAAACAGCCCTTGTCAAAGACCTACTATCCTATACTCGTAGCCTTGGCTGGAGATATCACTTTGCCACGAGGAAAAATAATCCTACTCCTGATGATCCAGTTCCCCAAGACATCACTCAGATTGAACCCTGCCTGGAACAGTTCCGTCCTCCATCACAGCGAGACCCACCTGCTCTCCCTCAAAATCACCCCCTTCAAACCTTCCAGGAATTCCTTACTTCCAACCTTGCCTCTCAGTCCTTCCTGAAAAACCTTAATCCTACTCCCAACATTACAGACAAATGTCTGTCTAGGTGTGCTTGCGTTTCGATATGTCTGAGTGTGTGTGTATTTGTTTACCTTCCTTTTTTTCCCCTAAGGTAAGTCCTTCCACTCCTGGGATTGGAATGACTCCTTTTCCACTTCCTTAAAACCCATATCCTTCCCTTTTCCTCCCCTTTTTTCCTCTTTTTCCTGAAGAAGCTGCCAGTGGTGGCGAAAGCTTGTATGTGTGTTTGTGTGTGATTTTATTTGTTTCTCTCGACGAGCCGGTCCTTTTGGTAAGTCATCTCTTTTCTATTTTTATTTTTATTTATCCCACCGGGAAAGTTTCCCTATATATATATTCAAACCTGTTTTAAAAACCGAGTAAGAAGTATAATACAATTTCTCCCAAGTGCATAGAAATTCCTAATCCCATGCAGATAGCATAGTCCTAAAAATTTGTGCTTGTGAATTTTAAATAGCTACAACAATACTTGTACAATCAAAAATGAAAAATGTTGGGTACATGGAATAGATAATAGTAGAAAGTAGTTCATAGCATATGTAGTGTGACAAAATCATAACTGACTTTGGCGAACTATTCGTACCTCAGTTATATAATACATGTGCCTTGCATTTTTTGTTTTAAATATTACAAATATTGAGCAACCTATTAAAAATTGACAGGCACAAATTTCAGGCTTGTCTGCATGTGATAGTAATAATAAAACTATTATAATATCATCGTCACTGCTAGAGTTACTAGATATGGTACTATAGGCGGCAAAGTAAACAAAAAGTGCTCTTACGTCACACTCAGGCAATGAAACTGATTTAATTTTCTTTCACACGGCAAGCGACTCAGCAGTACGGGAGATTGGAGTCGTGCCTATGTGAATGTGATAGGCTACTTGAGTTGTACAGTTTCCTAGTCTCCTATTCATCACATAGCTAGAGAAGTAATTTGCATATCCTCATGTGAATAGGGCCTAAGCTTCGTTGCAACCGCAACTTGAACGAAGCTAATAGTTCACGCCTTAGTTCTTTGTGAAGTGTGACAGCCTACTGTTCCTGGAATTCCTTACCCCCTTGCCTCGCTCAGTCCAATGCAATGGACAGCCAAGAGTTTCCCAAGCTTACCTGTTGTTTGTAAGGAAAACGAAAGATTATATATATGAGAGAGAGAGAGAGAGAGAGAGAGAGAGAGAGAGAGAGAGAGAGAGAGAGAGAGGGAGGGAGGGAGGGAGGGAGGGAGGGAGGGAGGGAGGGAGGGAGGGAGGGGGGAGAGAGAGAAACACAAACTTATAGCTATATAGAATAACAGTGCTCCAAGGAGACTTACAATTTGAAATCATCTGTTAGCTTACAGTATTTATCTGTCAGTAAATACTTCAGTTTATTTTGTAAGGTATTTAAAATAGTCATATTAAAATTAAATGGTTGTCTGTTCACCTTAGTTATCCCTCTTGTTGTTTTTTGTTGTGTAAATGGTCAGTCTGTATAGACTACTGGTGTTCCACACCCACTCTCAATACTATACCATGCTGAATATGCAGAAGTATCAATGTAAAATATATTTTTTAAGGTTTTATTGCCCAAGGAGATTTAGACATATTTAACTAAATACATGTTTATGTTGAATTTCTTACAAATATGTTCCACACACACTTTTCATGACAGGTGTTCACTCACAACAATACAGTACCAAAAAATTTGTGTTTATCTAAGGGCCAGTGGAGATGTATATTGAGTAAAGTGTATATGTAGATTACAGCTAAGCAGGAAGTGCATTGTCACTGCCTTGTTTTTATTTACAAGGTAAGTAAGTTGACAGAATATTGTAATTGATTTCACTACTGTTGGCAGCAGTTCCAAATACTCTGTTACTTTACTTTCCATAAGTCTTTAGTTCAAATCATAATTTATTCATTATTAGTTCTATTTCTAAAAATTGCAATTTTTTACTGAAGCAGGTAATGGTATCTTTATGTCTGTGTATGCTCTCAACAACTGATTCTTCCTAATGGAAACGTTTTATTAATACTGCTTCACCTCATTTGTAACCTAGTGTAATTCCAATTTTCTTGAAGTTTTTTGTTCGTACTACTTTTGACATGTAGTTCTGAAGTCAGATTCTGGTATGCTTATACGAATGTCTTATTACAATAGCATTGCACAAACACTTCAACTAATGTTGATATAATGAGGCTTAAACATAAATGGGAGATGATAATTCTGCAATTAAGACACCTGAAGTATTAAAATCAATTGACTGCAGTATTTCAGGTGTCTCAATCACAGAATTATCATCTCCCATTTATGTTTAAGCTTAAATATATCAACATGAGCTGAAGTGACAGTGTACCACTATTGAAATAAGGGTTTCAAAACTTGATTAAAATAAGCCTTGTTAGATTACGTGTTATCCTTTTAACTTAGAGTAAAACACTCATTATGTTCCTGTATATCAACAAAATTTGTAGATCCTGTCAGAAAATGAATTAAATGTGGTTAGCGACAAAGCACAATATGACCCTGGAAAAATACAAAAATTGATCTGGAAAACTAAGGGAATCTTTTCTTTTAGAATCACTGGACTCCCTAGGTGAAAAGGTAGATCATGTTATTCTTTTGATGGATTTATACACACATAAAATTATATATATCAAACCAGGTGAAGGAAAAAGTTCGTAATGAATGTATTCAACAAAAAGTATCGTAGATAAAATAGTCACAGATGACACACTATTCTTTCATGCTTTTAGTGCCTGTGTTACAGCAGCACTCTTCAATCAAGAAAAAATAAAATGTGTCAAGCTAACAAAAAGGACAAGATTTAGGAGCTTGTATGGGTATTAAAAAAAAAAAAAAAACAGTGACCCACAAATTCTTGTTATATGGTAACAGTGATGTGGAAAATGTGTTGTTAAACAACTACAGATATAAATGCTTCACACAATTGGCATTCAGAAGTAAATTTAATTTTGCATTGATGCAATGAGAAAGGCAGCTGCATAACATTTATTTTGATCTCATCGCCAAATTCAGCAATGATTGGAGTGGAAAAACATGCTGAACAATGGGGGATAGAAAAAAATCCAAGAATGGGCTAATTACTATCACTACAGAGCCCCCAGTGCCATATAAATTATTGCTATTTCTTGCAGAACGGGATCATAGAGAGCCTGTGAATGCAGAAAGGCTGGATTAAAGTTCTCCAACATCTGTGTGAATTGCAGTGGTACCTGTAATAATTCTGAAATTCCACAGATAGGATAGTGATGAAGAGGAGGAAACAGAGACTGTTCTGCAGCTAACCTATCATGAAATTGAGGAAAAAGGTGGTAATGTATCAACAATGCTCCAGTAGCTCTACCTTGTGGTAGTGTGGACAGGAGTTATTTTTTAAACATACTCATGTTGGAGTAGACTTTGTGGCACTTGTATGCTGAAACTATTCCTTTTACGCATGCCAAAAAGAGAAATGTAAGAAGGTAAGATTAAGAGATGAACTGTAGGGTTTTTTTTTTTTATCATATAACTATTTTTACTTTAAAGTCAGCCAGAGAGGAGATATAGTCAAAAGACTGTTTTTGGGTGGCTTTTTCAGATATGGCAGAGTGAGCTGCAAAGTGGAAATTCGAAAAGATTATGTCAAAATCGGTAAGTATATAAATTTTCAAAACTTTCCAGGCAACATAATCAAATAACTGGACTATCATGGTTCTGGGTAGGAATCTTAACACCTTGGTACTTCTAAAGAAAGACTTTTTGTCCAAAAGTTTAAATGTTCAACATCCTTTTTAAGTCCACAACTAAATGGTGTGCAACAATCTATCCTTTTTGTATTATTATTATTATTATTCAATTCTGGACTTTCCATTGTTTGAATTTAACATTTGATAAATCTGAGGCTTTTCTGTTTATTGCTGAATTTGTTATTATGCTTGTGTGTCCCAAACTGCGAGGGTTTGACCCAAAATACACCTCAAACTTAATTCTAAAAACTTTTTCTCGGTCTGTATATAGTTTTCTATTTATTACCCTTAGAATGAATGGCACAAAGCCCATGCCAAATTTTCTCCTGTAATGGTGTCCTTTCATTAGGTGGTGGGCTATACCAAAGTTTTTCAGTATAAATATTTTCCTTCACAATATATAAGTGTATTGTATCTCACGTCCCAGTGATGATATCTAAAATATTCCTCTTTCATGAGTTGCACTTATGTGATAAAACCTAACATCAGTGAAATTCTCTGATTGAGCCATCCACTCATACTTATGAAATGACAGAGCCACCAGTTGATAAACCAAACACATGCAAGAGAAAATGTCAATGAGCTTTCTGTTCCAATTCATTAGTCAAAGATAAAAACTATCAAATGTAATTTTGCCTCTCAGAGAAAAAAGTTACCTTAACAGTAACACTACTACCTGTCTTTGATATGGTGTGATGACTCCAATTTGATCAGATGTCAAACCCAATTTATAAAGTTTCTGTATGTAGGAAGTTACAATCACAATTTCCTCTGGGTTATACCATGATGGACATTCAGCATCCTGGTAATTTGTGCCAATAACACCATGAAATACAACTGCAGGTGGTGATGAGCGTGATGGTAGTATAGACTCAACTGATGCCAGGAGTTTTGCCTCATTGCTTTCTGTTTCAGGTATCTGTTTTATAAACAAAAAGAATTTATTGTAGTCATTCAGCAGTATGTGAATAGCGTTACAACATCAATTATACACAGTTTTCCTAAATATGTCTGAAACATTCTGATTTCATATAATGTGCTGCACATAATCCTATAATCAATTTCCATTGTGTAACTCAAAAACCAATCCCATGGTGTTCTCATGTCTAACAGAAATGTGTTAAATGTGCCAGCATTACAATATTTAATCAATTACCAAGTAACAGCAAAGGGCTATAACTAACAATGCATTATTTAAAAATAAAATAAAATACTTACTTACTTGATAAAACTTTTCAGCCTTCATTTTTACTGTTTGATGTATTTTCTTTCATTTAGCTTCTGTTTTATTTAGTTTAATTTTCTCTGCAGATATTTTTGATGAATTAACCATATTAAATTCTACGAATTATACATCTACACTGAAGAACCAAAGAAACTGATACATCTACCTAATATTGTGCAAGGCCCCTGCAAGCATGCAGAAGTGCCACAACACGACATGGTATAGACTCTACCAATGTCTGAAGCAGTGCTGGAGAAAATTGACAACACATCCTGCAGGGCTGTCCATATATGCATATGAATACAAGAGGGTGGAGAACTCATCTGAACAGCATGTGTTGCAAGGCATCCCTGATATGCTCAATAATGTCCATGTCTGGTGAGTTTGATGGGTAGTGTAATGTTTAAACTCAGAAGAATGTTCCTGGAGCCACTCTGTAGCAATTATGGACATGTGGGTTGTCATACTGTCCTGCTACAATTGTTCAAATCTATTTTTAATGCTCAGTGGTCATGAATGGAAGCAAGCGATCAACCAGGATGCTTATGTACATATTACCTGTCAGAGTCATATCCAGATGTATCGGGGGTCCCAAATGTACACACCCAACAACAATGCAGCCTCCACCTGCTTGAACAGTCTCCTCCTGACATGCAGGGTCCAGGGATTCATGAGGTTCTCTCTATACCTGTAAACATACATCCACTTGATAAAACTGGAAATGAGACTCATCAGACCAGGGAACTTGTTTCCAGTCATCAACAGTCCAATGTCGATGTTGACAGGCCCAGGCGAGGCATTAAGCTTTGTGTCGTGAAGTCAGTAAGGTTATATTAGTTGGCCTTCAGCTCTTAAAACCCATATCGATGATGGTTCGTTGGATGGTTTGCAATCTGACACTTGTTAATGGCCCAGCACTGAAATCTTCAGCAATATGTGGAAGGATTGCACTTCTGTCACACTGAACAATTCTCTTCAGTCGTTGTTGGTCCCATTCTTGGATGATCTTTTTGTTGCTGCAGCAATGTTGTTTTACCGGATTCTCGATATTTATGGTGCTCTAGTTAAATGGATATAAGGGAAGATCTCCGTCTCCTTGCTACCTCAGAGATACTATGTTCCACCTCTTGTGTGCCAACTATAACACCATGTTGAAACTCACTCAAATCACGATAATCTGCCATTGTAGCAGCAGTAACTGATCTAACGCCTGAGCCAGACATCTGTTGTATAAGAACTGCTGACAGCAGCACTGTCCTCTGTGTGTTTACAACCAGTTTATTTAGCTCTTCAGTGTATTTCTAACGTCATTCTTCTTTTTCTTATGCCTTTGTCTCACTTGTGTGGTGACGGTGTGCTCAACTATGGATTTGGCATGGTTAATTTTATGGAGCAGCTGGATGTCCTTCCTGTGTCACTCCATCACTGCCCTGGGAGGAAATATGTGCGCCCCCAATGAAATATCGAGTACTGTGCATGCCAGAAAAGGTACAATGCATCGTGAAACAATGTCAAGGATCAAGCGCAGTGAGCAAAAGACAAAGAAACTGTATGGCGTGTGTATTTGCTATTTGATTTAAGCAATTTTCTCTACTTGTGCATTAAATGAAAGGTTTTAGTACAAAATCAAGTGAACTGTATTGCTAAACTAATTTTATTGTGAAGTGTGGAGGGAAGTACATATACAAATGTCTCAAATAAAAAAGCAGTAACCTAAAGTTTTGTCATGAATTCTCTAAAGAGACATTGTCCAAATTTACTTCAATAATAAATTTTTTTGGTGTACATTAATATGCTTTCAACAAAAGAACTTAACTCATCATGACATTAAGAATTTTATAGCAGGATTTTTCATAGTTCTACATCTGGTGATTTTTATTATAAAGTCAATAGATCACTGCTTTATACCTTACAGTAACAAGCTAGTTAGAACATGCAATTTTTGTGTGACAATTCTGACACCTTGCTTTAAGGGGGGAAAAAAAAGAATAAAGTAATAAATAAAATTATTTGTTTTCAGCAGAAGCCATCACACTTTGTGAACTTCTTGTAAAAACTACACAATATTTAAAATCATCGATTTAAAAATGAATAGCAAGAAAGCTTGCTTATCAGAGATCTTTTTTATTGTGTGTGTGTGTGGGGGGGGGGGGGGGAGAAGTAGAGAGAGCTAATTTGGAAGGACAATACTTGAATGGAGAAAATACTACTTGTACATCCACATGATGATGGTGAAGCTGATTTTCACATAAGTAGTTTATGTATCAAACAACAGAAATTTCAGCAGTGCAATTGTGTTGAGCTTACATAGTTCTGAAATAAGAATTCTTGTAGTGTGCAGCAATAATGAATTCGGCACTAAGAAATTATTTCATTTCACAAATATGCAAAGATCTAAAGTAAGCAGCACAATATGACAACTGCATTTATGGGCTAATCAATTGTCATTTGTCTATCAGATCCAAGTTTCTTTGAAATGAATTTTGTTATGCTTTAATGAAGGAATTAAATGATGAGATAATCACTTTGAAATTATCATATAAAGGAATACATGAACAAGTGCTAGATTTCTCTGAAAATGTTGGGCAAGCACTGCAGAAACAAACCAAATTATTAGAAGACCCTGTCAAAAGCTTAATGGTCATATAGATAATTTAACTCTTTAGCAGGATAAGGTACATACCCATTAATATACTCTACAATATAACTACGATAGTTCACAACTCACCACAGAGATGTATGATGAGCTGTGACAGGCACATAAGAAAAGACACTCACACATACAACACTTCAGCTATCAGCCATTAGCCTTTGTCAGAAAAGAGAGCATTCACACAATCACACAGGAACATTTCACAGACACACAACTGTCTTCTCCAGCTATCACACTACAAATCACACTCGCATGAGGGTAAGGCATTGATAATGTTGGAATTGGAGAATGTACAGTAAGGAAAACTCCCATCTGTGTAGTTCTGAAAAGCTTGGAAGGGGGGTGGGGATAGGAGGAGGATCCAGCTGCTTGATGTACCATAGATGGTCTATCTTGTTTTTGGCAACAGTTTGGCAGTGGGAATACATTTTAATTGACAGCTGGTTAGTAGTCATATCAATATAAAAAGCTGTGTGGTGATAGCATCACTGTCGATATATTACATAGCTGCTTCCACAGGCCTTTGATGGGGTAGGAGAAGCTTGTGACTAGACTGGAATTCAAAGTGCTGAGTGGAAGATTGAGCAGGTTTTGGAAAGGGGATCTTCCACAGGGATATGATCCACATGGCAGGTGTTGGGGGTGAAATAGGGATGAAGTAGGATATTGTGGAGGTTGGGTGGGCAACTGAACACCACTTTAGGAGAGGTAGGGAGGATCTTTGGCAGGATGTCTCACATTTCTGGGTACAATAACTGAAAATAATACCTTGGCAAAGAATGCAGATAACTGTTCCAGTCCATGGTAGTACTGGGTGAGGAGAGGAGTGCTCTTTTGTGGCTGGTTACTGGTGGTGGAGGGAGGATTTGGGGAGTCTGGGAATACGGCATGGGTAATCTGTTTGTGGACTAGGTCTGTGGGGGTAGTTTCTGCCTGTGAAAGTCTTTGAGAGACTTTCAGCATAATGAGAAAGTGAGTTCCTGTTACTGCAGATACGACATCCATACGAATGCAATGGAGGGATTTTTTGATGTGGAATGGGTGGCAACTGTCAAAGTGTTGGTGGCTGGTAGGTTTAATGTGTACAGAAGTGTGGATGGAGACATCAGAGAGGTGGAGGTAAACATCCAGAAATGTGGAACAGTCCATTGCGGAAAACCAACTGAACGACATGGGAGAGAAGAGGGCTGGGGTGACATAGGGATGGAATAATATTGACGAGGGAAAAGGTGTTGAGGTTGCAAAGGTAGGAGGATATGATTTCCTGGCCTTGAGTACAGGTCATGAAAATGCCACCAATAAAACTGATCAGACCAGAGATTTGGGGTTTTGGGAAGCTAGGAAGGTTGCTTCCAGATGGGCCATAAATATGTTGGCATAGGAGGGTGGCATGCGGGTGCCCATGGTTGTGCCACGAATTTGATTGTAAACTCTCCCCTCAAAGGAAAAGGAGTTGTTTGTTACAATAAAATTGGGGAGGAACATGAGGAATGAGGCATCAGTGCTGAATTCAGAGGGGCTTTGGGAGAGGTAGTGTTCGGCAGCAGCAAGCTATTAACATGAGCAATGTTTGTCTATAGGGAAGTGGTGTCAACTGTGACAAGTAAGAATCCAGGGTAGGTATGATGGAGGGTTGGTGAAGGTAGTGGTTGGTATCCTTGATATGAGAGGATTGATTATAGACAGTTGGTTGAAGGTGTTGATCAATGAGGGCCGAAATTCTTTCAGTAGCAGTACAGTATGGTTCCTGGGGCATCCAGGATTATTTGGTTTATGGATTTTGGGGAACATGTAGAAGGTGGGTGTATGGGGTGCTGTTGAGGTGAGGAGGGAGATGGATTCAGGAGAGATGTTCTGGGAGGGATTGTATGATTTCAACAGGTATTGGAGATACTTTTGGACTTTTGGGATGGAGTCATTCGCGCATAACTTGTAGGTAAAAGAGTCAGAGAGATGGCGGAGCCCTTCTGCCAGTTAGTCACTGTGATTCATAATAATAGTGGTGGAACTTCTGTTTGCGGTGGGAATAATTATTCTAGTAATTGTTTTGATGTTGTGGATGGCTCTCCCTATTTCTGTCAAAAGGTTTGTGATCTTAGGAAGGGACTGGGGAAAATGGTGAGACCAAGATGGAGGTGACAAGTTCTTGGAGGGTGACCAGAGGGTGGTTAGGTGGGAGTGCAGGGGGGATCTCTGTTGGATGGTGGTATGAACTGGGAAAGGCAGAGTTCAATGATGTGATTAGGACAGCTTTAGTCAGAGGGTTTGTTGGCAAAGAAGTGTTCCCATCGTATTGATTAGGAAAAGGAAAGTACATCTTTGATAAGGCCAACATGGTGCAATTGGATAAACCAGAAATTTCTTTGGGGTTGATGGTTTTTGTGAACATGTTAACCACAGTGTTTAGGGTTGTGGAGAGTTGGTAGGGATTTTGGAGGGATGTGGTAATTTCAAGAAGTGAAATATTTTATGACAATAATACGTCTATGTGGCACTATTAATCGAGTAATAAGATTTGCTATCATTGTGGGGGTGAGATACAAATTCTATAAAATGATTGCTTAAGGCTTGAAGATGACACAAATTCTACTGAAATCAATAATGTTGAAACAAGAGAAAATAAAAATTGACAACACAACCTTGGCTGAAAAAAATGTCATTATAATGAGGTTCTATCAACCAAGTGTTTTTAATGGTGTAAAGTGTATAGTTGTAAATTGGTAATTTCACATATTTTTCTCCAATGAAGTTGATCCACCTCCTCCCTTCACCGCAAATACAAACATAAACCAATACCAAATAATGTCTAATCTATATCTATAAATGTGAATGTCTGTTCGTTGTACGTTTATCACGTCTGAACCACAAGACATAAAGAGCTAAAAATTTGTAGAGTTACTAATGTCTACCTGGGGAAGGCTTTAGGTACGGTTTTATGGCAACATTAATATATATATATATATATATATATATATATATATATATATATATATATATATATATATATATATATATATATTAATGTGAATGTCTGTTAGGTGTACGCGTATCACGTCCGAACGACAAGACGCAGAGACTTGTTACTAATTTATACCTGAGGAAGGTTTTAGGCACAGTTTTATATAGCAATCTGATATATATTTAGTAATTTCAAGAATATAACACGAAATGCAGAACAATAATTACTCTTTGAAAATTATACGTACTCTTTGATAATGGTTTTATTGGTTGCACTGTTGCTTGAGGGTTGATAATGATAAAAGGGTGGAGTATATTGGGATGGAAAGTTATTGGTGTATATAAAATTCTACGTGTGTGTGTGTGTGTTAATATTTCGCTCTGCAGTGAAAACTACAGAACGCAAACAAACAGTTTGTGTGTAATTGTTGTCCGAAGTCTCCCGTTGTACACCATAGCAGTTCCATACCTATAGCTATAAGGGGGTGGAAGATATGGTGGTTGAAAGTCATCAAATTATTAAAAAAAAAAAAAAATGGACTGCAGGCCAACAATGACGTTTGCGACTCTATAGCAAGGAGGTTACATATAGCGAAGTGTGATGCCATAGACCATATCTTTGGTCTATGCGTGCTACAACGTCTTCAGCTCTTTCTCAGAAGGATAAGATATGAATAAGGAAATATAAGAATAAATAAATAAAGCAGTAATAAAGAAATTTCCTTTAATACATCTCTTTAAAAAAAAAAAACGATTTGACGTTTCGCGCATTATCTATCATAATCAACCAACAAGCGAGCGGAGCCGTGTTTAAGCTAGTAATAAATATAGTCACTTTGCAAACTGCAGGGGGTCCAGAATTTGAAGGCTGGTCATCAATAGAGCACAACACTCTCACTAAGAAACATGTTTATTGCGAATACAAGTGTACACTCAGTACAGACTGACTCCTGCTTGGAGTGCTGCACTATTTATACATAGAAAGAATTTTCTGGAACTTACAAGCACATCAAACATAAGAAACATATAGAACATTATAGAAACAAATATACAAAGAAATAAATTCTGCCCATAGTGGGATTTGAACTAGAGACAGCAAGCATAGAGATCTGCAATGCTAACCATTGCACCATGTGTGCTGTCGGCAGACTCGTGGCATTGCTCCCCTTCCCAAAAGAACAGCGACCCGCTGTTAGGTTCCCTTTGCAGCCAGCTGCAGTGTCCTGGATCTTGTCATGGGTCCTCTGTATGGCAGTCCTGGAGAATCCTTCCATTCTGCCTGCATGCCTTCCTTGCGGGCGATGATAACCGGATCCACCTGTCATGGCTTCATCATTACCATAACAGCTTTCAGAGTCCTTGAACAACAGTCTGTTTCTGTCTGCTTGTTCCTTGGGATCGTTGTATGTGACGTCTGACAGGTGGCGTATGACATGATAAGGATGAAATTATCGCTTCAGTAACTTTTCCGATAGCCCAACTTTCTGTACAGGGGTAAAAATCCATATCAGATCTCCTGAGCTGTACACAGCAGGTCGGTACTTCTAGTTATACCGCTGGTGGTCCTTCTCCTGGGCACCCAGTCTCTGTATGCGAGCCAGCGGTCTTGCTTCTTCGAACCTGGTGATGAGCTTTTTCATATAGTCATCCTGAGTATCGCCCGGTTAGAACAGAAAGAGCGTATCCATTGTCGTCTCAGCCTCATGCCCATGGAGCAAGAAAAACAGCGTGAAGCCTGTGGTGTCTTGCCTTGCTACATTAAGAGCAAAAGTCACGACTGACAGTATTGTATCCCAATCCTTCTGCTCAACGACGATGTACATCGACAGCATATCTACTAATGTCTTGTTAAAATGTTCTGTAAGACCATTTGTCTGAGGATGGTAGGTAGTTTTTATTCTGCGGACAATGTCACAATGTGACATTACCTCTGTTACTAGTTTTGACATGAATACTTTTCCTCGATCAGATATCATCACACATGGCGCACCATGCTTTAAAATAATGTCTTCTACTAGGAATTTTGTGATCTCTGGGGCTTCTGCAGTCGGGACAGGTTTCGTGACAGAGTAGCAGGTGAGGTAGTCAGTGTAGACTATTATCCATCGGTTACCGGCTGTCAACTTCGGGAACCTATCTAAAAGGTCGATTCCAATCTGGTGGAATAGAGCTGCTGCAGGTGGAATTGGTACCAGATGACCTGGAGGTATTTGTGGCACATGGTTCCGTCACTGGCACTTCTTACAGTGACTCACATAGTACTTGACAGATTGGTAGAGACCTTGCCAGTAATACTTGTGTCTGATTCTGTCTAGGGTCTCCACAAATCCCAGATTAGATTAGATTAGATTAGATTAATACTTATTCCTTAGATCATGTATACGACATTTCGTAATGATGTGGAACGTGTCAGTTTAGTAAATTTTGTCTATACTTGACAATCTATATTTTAAGATTTAAAAAAATTTTTTTTTAAGTTTTTTCTAAAAATTCATCTACATTGTAGAAGGAGTTGCCATTCAGAAATTCCTTTAATTTCTTTTTAAATACGAGTTGGCTATCTGTCAGACTTTTGATGCTACTTGGTAAGTGACCAAAGACTTTTGTGGCAGCATAATTCACCTCTTTTTGAGCCAAAGTTAGATTTAACCTTGAATAGTTAATATCATCCTTTCTCCTAGTGTTGTAGCTATGCACACTACTATTACTTTTGAATTGGGTCGGATTGTTAATAACAAATTTCATGAGTGAATATATATATTGTGAAGCTACAGTGAGTATCCCTAGATCCCTAAATAAATGTCTGCAGGATGCTCTTGGGTGGGCTCCAGCAATTATTCTGATTACACGCTTTTGTGCAATGAATAGTTTTTTACTCAATGTTGAATTGCCCCAGAATATGATCCCATATGAAAGCAGTGAATGAAAATAGGTGTAGTAAGCTAATTTACTGAGATTTATATCACCAAATTTTGCAATGACTCTGATAGCATAAGTAGCTGAACTCAGACGTTTCAGGAGATCTTCAATATGTTTCTTCCAATTCAGTCCCTCATCAATGCAAACACCTAAAAATTTTGAATATTCTACCTTAGCTACAGATTTATGTTCAAAGTCTAAATTTATTAATGGTGTCATGCCATTTACTGTATGAAACTGTATATACTGGGTTTTATCAAAGTTTAATGAGAGTCCATTTATAGAGAACCACTTAATGACTTTCTGGAAGATATCATTTACAATTTCATAAGTTAATTCCTGTTTGTCAGATGTGATAGCTATACTTGTATCATCAGCAAAAAGTACTAGCTTAGCATCTTCGTGTATGTAGAATGGCAAGTCATTAATATATATTAAGAACAGCAAAGGACCCAAGACCGAACCTTGTGGGAGCCCATTTTTGATAACTCCCCAGTTAGAAGAATTAATTGTCTCATCTACATCATGTGAATTGCTTATTTCAACTTTCTGCACTCTTCCAGTTAAGTATGATTTAAACCATTTGTGCACTGTCCCACTCATACCACAATACTTAAGCTTATCTAGAAGAATCCCATGATTTACACTATCAAAAGCCTTTGAAAGATCACAAAAAATCCCTACTGGTGATGTCCGGTTATTCAAAGCATATAATATTTCATCAGTGAAGGTATATATAGCGTTTTCAGTTGAAAAGCTTTTTTGAAAGCCAAACTGACATTTTGTTAGAACTTTATTTATACTAATACGTGAAGCAACTCGAGAATACATAACTTTTTCAAAAATCTTTGATAAAGCTGTAAGAAAGTGAGATGGGCCGGTAGTTGTTGACATCGTATGTATCCCCTTTTTTATGCAAAGGTTTAACGATAGCATATTTCAATCTATCTGGGAAAATACCCTCCTTTAATGAGCTATTACAAACATCACTGAGAATCCTACTTATCTCCTGGGAACAAGTTTTTAATACCCTGCTGGAAATGCCATCAATTCCATATGACCGTTTACTCTTGAGAGAGTTTATTATTTTCCTAATTTCTGAAGGTGAGGTGGGTAGAATTTCAATTGTATCAAATTGTGTGGGTATGGCCTCTTCCATTAATTGCCTTGCTCCTTCTAATGATCATTTAGATCCTATTTTCTCCACAACATTTAAAAAGTAATCATTAAAAATATTTTCAACTTCTGACTTTTTGTTAATAAAGTTTTCATTTGTTTTGATGGTTATACCCTCTTCTTCTGCTCTTGGTTGCCCTGTCTCCCTTTTAATAATATTCCAAATTGTTTTAATTTTATTATCAGAGGAGCTAATCTCAGACATGATGCACATGCTTCTTGATTTTTTAATAACTTTTCTTAATGTAGCACAGTAGCTTTTATTATATTTTATTGTTTCTGGGTTATTACTCCTTCTTGCGGACAGATATAGTTCCCTTTTTCGGTTACACGATATTTTTATTCCTTTAGTAAGCCATGGTTTTTTGCATGGTTTCTTAGAATTAAATTTTACTACTTTCTTGGGGAAACAGTTATCAAATACCCTTATAAAGGTATCGTGAAAGAAATTATATTTTAAATTAACATCAGGTTCCTTGTAAACCTCATCCCAGTCTAACTGCTGTAGACTTTCTTTGAAATTTCTAGTTATTAAGTCATTAATCGAGCGCACAATTCTGGTGGACTGTTTCGAATTACTGAACGGAGCTATGTCATGTACTGTTACTAGCTGTGCACCATGATCCGAAAGACCATTCTCAATGGGACAAGCATTTATGTTGTTAAACTTATCTTGGTCTATAAAAAATTATCTATCAATGTACTGCTGTCCTTTACTACCCAAGTAGGAAAATCAATAACGGATGTCAGATTGAATGAGCCAAGTAAGACTTCCAGGTCTTTCTTCCTATTACACTCTTTCAGTGAATCTACATTGAAATCACCACAAATAATAATTTGATTCCCTCTATCTGACAGATAGCACAACAAGGCATCCAAGTTTTCCAGAAATAACTGAAAGTTCCCTGAAGAGGACCTATATACTGTTACAATTATAAGATAATCATCATTAAGTTTAAGCTGGCAGGCACATGCTTCAATATGCTGCTCTACACAAAACTTTTTTGTTTCTAAATTTTTTACACTGTGATAGCTTTTGGCATATATGGCAACTCCTCCTCTTATCTTATTATCTCTACTTACATTTGAGACTAATTTATATCCACTGACATTCACATTTTCCATACCGGTGACAATGTGATGCTCAGACAGGCATAGTATATCTATTACATTATCAGTTTCTATACCATCTAAACAAACTAAAAGCTCATCTATTTTATTCTTTAGTCCCCCAATATTCTGGTGAAAAATGCTGACATTATTTTTTACTTTACTTTTCTGAGAAATATTTGATTTTTCAACATTTTTAGTACCTGCCTGCCTGAGCTTCTCATTGGACACTGATCTTAGCCTAAAAAAGAAGTACCTTCATGAATTGCAGTGTCCCCCCTTAAGGATTTTGCTATCAACCCAGCTAGTTTCCCCTTCTCTTTCCTATTGAGATGCAGGCCATGTCTAGTGACATCCCACCTATCAATAGCATCCATCCAGATATTGGAGAATCGTGGAAATACTCGAGAACAGCTGGCCAGAGATGAGCTGGAATAACCGGTAGCCATTTGGGGCCCAGTGTTTTTATACAATGGTCGGTTCTCATTTCTCTAAGGACTCTATGGTTTGTAATAATGCCTGATCTCTGTTCAGATGTAATGTCACCTAACTCAGTGAGGGCTGAAATTTCATCCATGCTGTTGTGTTTGGCTAATGACCCTCGAAAGGCAGTCAGCATCCTTGTGTTTGAGCCCATTTTTTAATACCACTGTGACATCGTACTCTTGGAGTCTTAGTCCCATCTTGCTAGTCGTCCTGATGTATCCTTCAAATTGGTCAGCCAACATAAAGGATGGTGGTCTGTCATGACGGTGAATGGTTTACCAAATAGATACAACCAGAACTATTGATAGCCCAGATAACGGTGAGACACTCCTTGTCGGTTGTAGAGTAGTTCATCTCGGACTTTGAGAGAACTCTTGATTTTAGCACCTTCCTGAATTTGTACAAGCACTGCACCAATCCCATAACCACTAGCACCTGCGTGAAGTTCAGTTTCCCCATTCTCATTGTATAAGGCTAGAATTGGTGAGGAGGTTAGAACCTCCTTAAGTTCCCGGAAAGCTCAAATGTTCAAATGTTTGTAAATCTATCGGACCAAACTGCGTGGTCATCAGTCCGTAGCTTACAAACTACTTAAACCTAGGTAAACTAACCTAAGGACAAACACACACACACACCCATGCCCCAGGGAGGACTCGAACCTCCACGGGGAGCAACCGCGCGCTCCGCAGCGAGGCGCTTTAGACCGCTCGGCTACTCCACCGCGGCCCGGAAAGCTCTTTCTTTTGTCTCATCCCAGTAAAACCTGGCATCTCCCTGCTGAAGTTCTTGCAAAAGACGCGCCTTGTTACAAGAACCTTCTATAAAACAATGATAATATGAGCAAAGTCCACTGTGACAGCCCTTACTTTATCTGGATCAGGACGCACACCATTGCCTTTCACTAGGTGCCCCAGGATTTTTTTTTTTTTTTGGCAACGAAGAGGCACTTCTTTGGGTTGAGGTGGAGTCCTGCTGTCTGAACACACTTCAACACAGTTGACAGCTGGCTTAGATGTTCCGCAAATGTCCTTGAGGTAATACAGACATGTCGGCCATTTAAGATGTCGAAGCAAGTTGTTCATCGTGTGTTTGAATGTAGCCGGGACATTTCATAGTCGAAACAGCATGACCTTGAATTCATAGCGGCCGTCAGGTGTAAAAAGCAGTCTTCTCCCTGTCAACTTCGTCAACCTTGATTTGCCAGTAACCTGTCTGCATGTCCATGGTTGAGAAGTATTGGTTAGTTGGTGTTGGGGGTTTAAAGGGGACTAAACTGCTTGGTCATCAGTCCCCTGTTCCCAGCTAAGAGATCACAGGGTTTCATGTATGATTAAAATAAGCGCCCTACAACTAGTACAAAAGACGTACAGGAAGACAGTGTTGGTCATAATTGCAACATAAAAAGGAAAAGGGAACCACAGTAGTGGTGGAACAAATAATCAACTAAAAATCACAGCAGATGTTGTTGGCTGGCTGATCACTAGGATAATAATTGATGAGCCAGCCATTCTGCACATTCTATACAACTGCCAGTTGGAAAAGGGTCTGACAAGACGTAAGTGACAACAGATTAAAACTATACGCGGTGTATGCCTGAAGATCATGCATACGAACCCACCGTTAAAGCTTGTGATAAAAGCCCGCTGCGCGAGTAAAACCTAAAACACAGTCAGCCATAGAGGCGTCGTCAGCTAAAATCAAAGGGAGTGCAGGAGGCAGCTTAAAAGACTGCCGCAATGCGGCTAAAAGTGGACAGTCCAACAAGATGTGGACTACAGTCAATACAGCTCCACAATGACATTCTGGCGGTTCCTCTCGGCGTAAGAGGTGGCCGTGCGTAAGCCACGTATGGCCGATACGCAGGCGACAGAGAACAACTGAGTCCCTTCGAGAAGGCCTTAGGGAAGTCTTCCAAGCTGCTGTCGTGGGCTTGATTCCACGGAGCTTATTGGGCATACTCATTGTTGCCCATTCTGAATTCCAAGCCTCAAAGATCTGTCGGTGGAGACCCAAGCGGATATCGCCTTCTGGGGTACCGATATCCAGGCGCTGGCATGTGATGGCCTGCTTGGCCAGCTGATCAGCGCGTTCGTTCCCTGGAATTCCAATGTGGCCTGGGGTCCATATGAAAGCCACAGAACAGCCTGACTTGCCAAGACTAAACACCATGACTTGGATGGATCGCACCAAGTGGTGTCTGGGGAAGCAGTGGTCTAGAGCGTGCAAGGCACTCAGAGAGTTACTACAGATAAGATATGACTTCCTGGGGCATGCTCTGAGATGGTCGAGTGCACGGGTTATTGCGATTAGCTCTGCCGTAAAGACAGTACAGCCAGAGGGCAGGGAGCGCTGTTCGGTGTGGTCGCCATGAACATAGGCGTAACCCACTCTGCCGTCTACCTGGGAGCCATCAGTGTATATGACGTCTGCATCACGGAATGTGTTAAGTATGTCCAGGAACTGGTGTCGAAGTAATTGTGGTGAAATCGACGCCTTTGGACCGCCGGACAGTTGCAGGTGAAGCTGGAGGCGTGGGATGGTCCAAGGAGGAATATTAGATAGGCAAGAGAATGCAGGACGGAGAGGAAAAGACTCTAGGGAAGAAAGAAGAGAATGTACACGGACCGCAACTGGAAGACCCGATCTGGGTCGACGTTGCGGAGAGGGAAGGTCGGTATTTGCAAACAATAACCTACGATTTGGATGGTGAGGTGTAGCGTGGGCATGGACAATGTAGGAAGCCAGCAACTGTTGCCGGCGGTACCTCAAGGGAGGGATGCCAGCTTCGGCAAGGAGGCTAGGCACAGGGCTGGTGCGGAATGCCCCTGTTGCTAAACGGACACCACTATGTAGAATGGGATCCAAGATCCTCAGTGCTGAAGGTGATGCAGAGTCATATACTTGGCTCCCATAATCCAGGCGTGATTGGATGAGCGCCTGAAAGAGGTGCATGAGGGTTCGACGGTGAGCTCCCCAGGCAGTATGGCTGAGACATCGCAATATATTTAGGTGCCGCCAGCACTTCTGCTTCAGCTGACGAAGGTGTGGCCCCCAAGTCAGTCGGTTGTCAAACAGCAAGCCGAGAAACCGATGGCTTTCTGCAACAGGAAGCTGGTCAGCAGCTAGGTACAGTTCTGGGTCAGGGTGAACAGCCCGATGACGACAAAAGTGCATCACCCAGGTTTTAGAAGCTGAAAAAGTAAAGCCATGCGTCGTGGCCCATGACTGTGCCCTTCGGATGGCTCCCTGAAGACGCCTTTCAGCAACACCAATGCTAGGAGAGCTGTAGTATAAGCAGAAGTCATCGGCGAATAAAGAACAACAAACCGATGACCCCACTGCCGCAGCAAGACCGTTTATCGCTATTAAAAAGAGCGGTACGCTGAGAACGGAGCCCTGTGGGACTCCGTTCTCCAGCACTCGGCGTGAGCTGAAGGAGGTACCAACTCTCACCCTAAAAGTGCGTAGCGAGAGGAAATTCTTGATAAAAATTGGGAGTGGACCCCATAAGCCCCAATCATACAGTGTAGCGAGAATATGGTGGCGCCATGTCGTGTCATACGCCCGCCGGAGGTCAAAAAAGACCGCAACTAAGTGCTCACGTCTAGAGAAGGCTGTACGGATGGCCGACTCCAAAGACACTAAATTGTCGATAGTGGAGCGACCCTGGCGGAAACCCCCCTGTTGTGGGGCCAGTAGACTCCGATCTTCAAGGATCCACATAAGACGGCGACTCACCATACGCTCAAGCAACTTACACAGGACATTAGTCAAGCTGATGGGGCGGTAACTGACAACTGCCAGCGGATCTGCTCCCGGTTTCATAACAGGGATAATAAAACTATCCCGCCAATGGGATGGGAAAACACCCCCTGTCCAGATCCTATTAAATAAGGCGAGCAATTTCTGATGGAAGTCTGCTGACAGGTGACAGATGAACTGGCCATGTATGCGGTCTGGTCCCGGAGAGGTATCGGGACATGCAGCAAGAGCAGTGGTAAACTCCCATTCCGTAAATGGAGCATTGTACAGTTCCCGGCGGCGAGTGTGGAAAGATAGAGGATTTCGCTCCACCCGTTGTTTAAGGGAGCGGAAGGAGGCACTATAATTTGCTGTCGCGGAGCATCTTGCATAATGCTCTGCCATGCACTCAGAAATTACGGCCGGGTCAGTACAGAGAGTTCCATCGACGGTCAGAGATGGGATTCCCGCTGGTGGGCGGTATCCACAGAGGCGCCGTACCTGAGACCAGACGCGAGAATGGGAGGCACAAGAGCCTATAGAGGCGACGTACCGCTTCCAACAGTCCTGTTTACTTTGCCTGATAAGTCGTCGGGCTCGGGCCCTGAGCCTTTTAAAAGCTATCAGATTCTCAAGTGTAGGGCGGCGCCGGTGGCATTGTAGTGCTCGCCGACGGTCCCGTATAGCCTCAGCAATCTCTGGCATCCAGCAGGGCACGACCTTGCGCCGAGGGGAACCAGTGGTGATCGGAACGGTCTCCTCTGCAGCTGAGACTATAATAGCTGTGACCTGTTGGACTGCCGTATCAATATCATTTGGTAATGGAACAGAAGCCACAGCAGCCGAGGTGTAACGCTGCCAGTCTGCTCGATGTAGACACCATCTGGATGGGTAGCCTGCAGGTTCAAAGTGCTGGAGTGACAGAAGAATGGGGAAATGGTCACTCCCGCAAAGGTCGTCGTGGACCCTCCAACTCAAATGTGGGAGCAGGCCTGGGCTACATACAGATAGGTCAATAGCAGAATATGTGCCATGTGCTATACTAAAATGTGTGGGTGCACCGGTGTTTAAGAGGCATATGTCCTGCTGTGTCAGTAACGTTTCAACGTCTCTACCACGTCCCGAGGGCTGTATACCGCCCCAGAGAGGATGGTGGGCGTTGAAGTCCCCCAAAAGGATAAATGGTGGGGGTAGCTGCGCGACCAAGGCAGTGAGGTCAGCAAGGGAAACGACCTCATCTGGTGGGAGGTATAGAGAGCAGACAGTTATGTCCTGCATTGTTCTGAGTCTAACAGCCACTGCCTCGAGAGCCGTGTGAAGAGGCACGGCAGCACTAGGAACAGTGGCGAGGACATAAATGCAGACACCTCCAGATACCCTGTTGTAGTCAGCGTGGTTGTTATAGTAGCCCCGATAGCCACGGAGGGCTGGGGTCTGCTGGACAGGAAACCATGTTTCCTGTAGGGCTACACAGAAAGCAGGATAGCGGCACAGTAATTGCTGCAGCTCGGGTAAGTGGCGGAAAAAGCCGCCACAGTTCCATTGCAAGATCATGCTACTTCTTGATTGCTGAGGCATGGCAGTATCGACGGTGCTGTTGGTTCCACAGAATCACCGGTCGTCGCCGTCGGTGGAGGCAGGGCCTCTACATCCATCGCCTCCAAAGTCTTGGTGATAGCCAAGTCCTCTGGTGAGGCGAGGAGTTCCACCACGTCCTCAGATGTGTGAGGTGGTGGTGGTGGTGGTGGTGGTGGTGGTGGTGGTGGCAGCGGCACAGTGTCCACCGTGGAAGGCGTTTGCTTAGCAGCCTTCGACTTTTTCTTCTCTCGCTCTTTTTTAGGTTTCTCTTGCTGGGAGGGCTTTGGGGCCTCGACCTCAGCCTCAGGGACTGAGGAGGACCTTGAAGCCCTACGACCACGAGTCAAAGTAAGTGGCTGTGTCAGCCACTCACTGGTACCCACATTATCAGTGGGAGAAACCATAGGAGGAAGGGAGCCCAGGGACCCCTTCCTGGCGAGAGGTGCCGGAGAAGGCTGCTGCTTCTCCGGCTGGGTGTTAGGGACCGGAGTCCCCAACGGGTGTGGGGCAGTTGCCCCCACAAGAGGTGGTGGGGGGGGGGGGGCAACAGAGGAAGGGCCCCCAACCGTCAAGGGGGCAGTTTGATGTTTTCGGCCCACAGGGGGCACAGAAGGTGGCGTGACATGGGAGGCTGACGTCCCCATAGCGGTCGGAGACGACGCAATGGCAGCAAAGGATGACGACATCCGAACGGGATGAAGACGCTCATATTTTCGTCTGGCCTCTGAGTACGGTAATCTATCCAGGGTTTTGAATTCCATGATCTTGCGTTCTTTATGTAGCACACTACAGGTCGGCGAGCAAGGTGGGTGTTGCAGCCCACAATTCACACACACAGGAGGAGGTGTACATGGCGCGTCCGGGTGTGATGGACGCCCACAGTCCCTACAGGCGGGGCTGGAAGTGCATCGGGAGGACATATGCCCAAACTTCCAGCACCGAAAGCATCGCATAGGGGGAGGGATGTACGGTTTTACTTCACACCGGTATATCATTATCTTGACCTTCTCAGGCAGTACATCGCCCTCGAAGGCCAAGATAAATGCACCGGTGGCAATCCTGCGATCTTTCGGTCCCCTGTAGATGCGCCGGACGTAGTGAACTCCTCTCCGCTCTAAATCAGCGCGCAATTCGTCGTCAGTCTGTGACAGAAGATCACGGTGGAATATTAAGCCCTGGATCACGTTGAGCGTCTTATGCGGCGTGAAACTTAAGGGCGACGTCTCCTAGCATGTCACAGGCGAGTAAAGCCTTTGACTGTGCAGGGGATGCCGCTTGTATTAAGACAGACCCGCTTCTCATTTTAGAAAATGATGCGACTTCGCCAAATCTATTTTTGATGGTTTCAACAAAAAATTGCGGCAGTATTAGTAAAGGATTCCCCATCAGCCCGAGTACAGACTAAGTACTGGGGTGAGTAAGGCTCAGATCTGTTAAGGGCCTGACGTTCTTCCCAAGGTGTGGCCAGGGAAGGGAACGACCTGGGGTCATACTGCGCACCATTAAATTCATTTCTTCCTCTCTTAGAGACGGCGGTTTTTCGCCCGCCCACGCTGTTTATGGCTTGTTTCATTTCTGTCCCACGAGCAGCTAGGGAAATAAGGTCCACCCAGGCAGAGCCCCGCTTGCCTGGGTAAGCCTTGTACAACTGAGGTGTGGCAGGTTCCTCAGAGGTTGCTCGCTAGCGGCTGTTCAACCTCAACAGCCATGCATCTCCTCGGCACGTAGCACACCTTGAGATTGAGGGGTTTTTATAGAGGTTTGTACCATCCTCGCGACCCGGGCAATTAAGCCAAAATCCCCGGGCTCTGAAACGTACAACGTTCCACCGTCGCGCCGAACGATGGTCGTTGAAGCACGCACAGAGCTTACGGTGTAGCGGACTGTTGGCGCGACACAGCCCACAGCTCAGGACCCCGGGTTCGCCAAGCCCGTACTCAGCAAATCAATGCTGAGCCCCTGAGGGGGGGTTGAGAAGTATGTAGCTCCTTTCAAACAGTCTAACGTGTCATCAGTGCATGGCAATGGGTGGACATCTTGCTTTGTGATTCTGTTCAGCCACTGATAGTCGACACAGAAATGCTATGTGCCATCCTTCTTCTTCACGAGCACCACCAGAGATGACCAGGGACTCTCTGAAGGTTGAATAATGTCATCGTGCAATATCTTCGCCACTTCTTCTCAAATTATCTGTCTTGCAGCTGGCGACACTCTGTATTAACGCTGGCCAATTGGTGGATGTTCCCAGTGTTGATACTGTATTTTATCGTGGGGCATTTCATCTGACACCTGAAAATTAGTGTTGTATGGTTAACACCTGCTGACATTCCTGCGTCAGACTGGGCCCTATATGCAATGCCATACTAGTATCCTGTAGTGCATTGTTGGCAGTAAAAGCAGAGCATGAGACTTCATTGAGCTCACTGTCCTGTACTGGTTCAGCTGTTCCAATACACATTCCTTTAGGAATGATTTGGGATTGCTCATGAAAATTAGTGATCCCAAGTTCTCCTTGACCATCTTTATTGCTTACAAAAGCTGTTAGTACGGAGATTTCCTTTGTTATACTGGTTAGCTTTTTGCGATCGAGAAACACTTCACCATCCAACTGATCATCTCGGTTGCTGATTGGAACTCTTCTCATTGTTAACAGCAGGATCTCAATATTCTCGACTGCAAGAAACCTCCTAGGTAAGCCCATGTTGCTTGCACTCATCAGAGCGGCTTTCTCAATTTGTAGCTCATATCTTCCACAGTTAATGACAACCTGGTATGCCTGAAGGAAGTCCCATCTGAGGATGACATTATTGCTACATTCTGTTAAAATGACAAATTCAAAAGGCTGTGTCCTGTTACTGATAGTTACTCTTGTGACACATGTTCCTGCCGGCTGGACGTATTTTCCATTTGTGACATTTTTTAGTTTGCGGCAGTAGTCATTCAACAATACAGGGAAGGAAGCTTTCTGAATCGACTAGTGCCCAGATAGGTTGGCCGTCAATTATGACATCAATGAAATTTTCTGACATCTTAGCGACTGTCGTCCATGGAGGATTTTCATCTGCTGCGGCCTCACCTCTGTAGATGGTTGCCTCGCCTAGTTCTCCTGAACACGGCAGCTAGGCAAGCGGCTGGTATCTCTGTAAGGTGACAGTGAACAATTGTGGCATGTTGGAGGGTGACCATGTCCAGGATATGCAGTAATCATCTTGCAGTTGACTGCCATGGGAAGGGCTGGTCAGATGGTTGGTGTCTGGTGGCATAATAATTGTCAAATACTCGTCTTCTCTCCCTACAGTATTGTACGATATGTCCGGGAAGGCCATAGTGGAAACATAATAGCATGTTGTTTTATGTCGTCCAGCAAGGCTTCACAGTTGCCAGAGAATTTGGTTGTGGTTGTGTCTGTCAGTTCCTAAGCTGCCGTTTGGCGTCTGGGGCAAAGGTCATACTAGGGTGAGGCCATTCGTCATGTTGGGTGCAACTGGCAGGGCTGACAGGCACTAATGTTTTAAATGCCAATTCCTCAGCAGCGCCGGCTCCCTCTCAACACACAGAACTGACATCCATGCCCATAATCTGGTGCTCAATTGGTCCAGCAGTCCTGGCTGGTATAAACTGTTGTAATTCTTCTCTCACAATTTGATGTATGAGAGAAGCAAAGTCATGTTGGTCTTCCACAATAGCCATAGGGACTACATTCGGGAGTCTGTCTTATTTCTTTCGCCCAACCTGTTGTATCACTTCAATTTTCTGGCACCACTGGATAGCTGTTGTGTCATTGAAATGTCTTTTAACTCAAGAGCTTGATACATGTCTTTCGCCCTGTCCTGGTAGAAATACACGTTTGCCAAGCACATAATGTTATCCCACTTATTATACTTGGCGACTTGGTCGAATCCTTTCAGCCATTTGTTTGGAACCTGTGCAGCATCTCCAGAGAACACTGATGGGTGTCTGATGTGCAGCTGGCTTACCGCTGTTTTGGCATCCATGGGTCTTTTGATGATAAGGACCTTCGGATGGAGGTAGTCAGTATACCATTTGTATTCCGGTTCTTGTCCATTTAGGAAACGGCTCTTACACTGCCTAATTGGAGCCACAATGATGCAGATGTATTGCACGATACCCGGCACCTCCACCAGAAAGTGTCACATTGCAAACTGCAGGTGGTTTAGAATTCAAATGCTAGTTGTTAATAGAGCACAACACTAAGAAAGACATTTATTGCATACACTCAGTACAGACTGACTCCTGCATGGAGCGCTCCACTATTTATACAAAGAGATAATTTTCTGGAACTTACAAGTACATAAAACATAAGAAAAATATAGAACATTCTAGAAATAGTATTACAAAGAAATAGAATTTTTTCTGCCCGTGGCGGGATTTGAACTAGGGACTGCAAGCACAGCAATCTGCGATGCCAACCACTGCACAACGCGTGCTGTTGGATGCCTCGCAGCAATATTTCTATTCATCAGAAATTGACTTCAACATAACTATCAGCAACAATGTCTGGTAACACAGGAAAAAAGCTTTCTTGATTAAAATAACCATTTTGTCTATCTGACTTACCAACACCATGAAACACATGTTTTGGCGCCACTTTCATGTAGGTGTTGGTTATAAACATTTTGTTAGTGTCAGCTATTGCCTCCTGCTTGCTTATTGACAGAATCTTTGTCTTCATTTAGCATCCCAGTTTTATAGAGTAGCATACTTATAATAACCATAAATACAACAATGGAAAACATTACATGCTAAATCACTATCTGAGCCATTAACTGGATAGTAATCAACTGAACTATCTCTTTTGGAGCATTTTGTTACATGATTAAAGCTCTATAGTAATTATCTTTCATTTGTACCTTTAGTGTATCTTAGTGTCAACTGTACCTCTAAATTTACTAAACAAAGCAGTGCAGCCAATTTAATTAAAAACTCTATCACTTACCTGAGCAATTAACTCATTGTCGTAGAACATTTTGTTAGGTACTTCAAGTATCTCAGGCAGTGAACGATAATTGTACAGTAACTTTGTTACAAGTCGGGGATTATAGCCTGTACCAGGAAACCCAGCTGTGTCTCGCAAATAGGGGGAACAGCTTAGAAGACGAGACAAGTAAGACTCGCCAAGCCCATATTCTTTCGCTGCACTTGATGACACTATAGGACCCAGCTGCTGCGGGTCACCTGCCAGCACCACCTGACCAAACTTCTTGTCAAGGCATCCCGCTGTAAAGAAAAGGAAATCACCATACTTTTCATCCTCAGGCTAACAATAAACAAATAAAACAAAAACAAAAAATTTAATAATGGAACTTCCAGGTTGGAATTAACAATATAGTAATAGGACAGTTTACAACTCACTGCAAAGACGTGATGACAAGCCATGACAGGAACACAAAAAAGACACACACATACAAAACGTTCAGCTATCAGCCATGGCCTTCTTCAGAATTAGGAACATTCACACAATCACACAGGCACGCAACACAGTCACACAACCATCAGCTCCAACTGCCACACTTCAAATCACGCTCTGCAGTGTGGAGATAGGAGAGGGGATGGGGGATAGGAAGGTTACATCGCAGTGGTGGGGATGGATACAGCACATCCTCTTCCAGAGTGTGTACATATTAGATGGGAAGAACGAGATGCAGCTTACAGATGGAGTGGGGAGATGGGTGAGTGGAGGAAAATAAAATAAAATAAAATGAATGCACTCATACCGTGCACACACACAAACACACACACACACACACACACACACACACACACACACACAGCATGCAAAATAGGACAGCTTTGCAATAGTGAGGTGGGAACTGTAGGGTGTGGAAAAAAGGGAAGTTATCATAAGTTGAGGCATGGATAATTTTGGGATCTCAGAATGTACTGTAGAGATAACACCCATCTGATTTTGGGGGGCTACAAGTGAAAGCATCTTTCTTAATTTGATATGTTCTTCAGTCATGCTTGGTCGTCAGGTACTCTTCTCTTTGCAAAGACAAGTCTGAGTCTTCAAACTGATGATACCATCTACAGATGTTATCACTTGGAGGGGTAAAATGGAACTTAATACAGAATGCATTCTAATTAGAGGTCCAGTCTTTGCAAAATGTAACACACAAAAAGCTTTCTATAACCCAGTAGCCATCTTGACTATTTGTTTTTCTAACGGAACACGGAGGAACCAGAGCACGAACACAGACACTTGTAGGACAAACTGTTTGCATTACTCATTCATTTGATGTATAATTTGTAGGATTTAGGCATCTGTAATAAATTTTACAAATCTTTAAATCCCTGTTGTTCAGTCTAGTATGCCCTGTAGACAGAATGGAAAGTTTAAAGAGCTCAGACAGTTAATTAGGTCAATCAGAAGGAGACAGACAAATATGTTGACACTGCACAAAAAGCCTCTGCCTAAAAGTTAAATCATTCTTATAACTATCATCCTCAGACTGTAGCAGGAGGAGGTGCCAGTTAAGTGTGCATGATATGTGCCTGAATGCCTGAGATCTTTTTTCTGATGAAGGCTGTAGCTTAAAATTTATGTTTTATGAATGTCTTTTCTAAATCCTCGTCTGTTCTCAGGTATCATGTTTATGGTGTGTTGCAACCCATTCTCATATTGTTGACATTCCAACCAGGACTTTACACTGTTACACCCTTAAGTTTTTTGGCTGCAATTTGGCAGTCATTAAATTTGGATAACAGACGTATTTTTTTAATGTTTGATTATTCTAGTCTATAAAGTGCTAGCTAGTATACTCTGCATTTGAGCATACAGACTACATATTTTGTAGCTAAGCATAGATAATTAAAACAGGTACGGAACAATGGAGATAAAAATATAAGTTTAATGGACCTAATAATGGAAAGTTCAAGTTGGAATTCAACAATATAATGACAGTTTACAACTCACTGCAAAGATGTACAATGAGCTGAGACAGGCACATAAAAAAGACACATATATACATTTCCGGTTTCCAAAACTTCGTCTAAATATGTTAGACAAATGTCAAATTCAAAGCCTTGTTTATTTTTGACATACCGTCAGAAGCTACAATGTTTCATCAACGCCAGTCTCAAAGTATTGACGAGGCGTTTATTTTAACAGACGCTCCAATCAAAACAGCGTCTAATATCATGTATTAAATCAATACTATCGTGTTTTATTGTTTGTTTTCATTGATGTTCTCTAGTTCTCGATTGAACAAGTGAATGTCACTATGTAAATAGCAGTTTTTCAGTACAGCCAAATTTGTTGTGATCTGTAAGTTTGGTGAAACCGGGTAATAATAATGCTGAGACAATGGAATATACCGATGAAATAAAGAAGAGAGGTTCTAAATTTTCTGGTGATGAGAAAAGTTTGTTTGTAGGCCTTCTTTCGATAATGAGAGATGTAATTCCTTGCGGAAATTCACATATAGGCCTAGGGGTCTCAGTGGTGCAAATGCTTCTGAAACATTTTTCATATATCGGCTGATGGTTGATTTCGAAACCCCATTTAAGTCTGCTTTACCATTTGAAGAGGTCCAGTACCATAGAATCACAGAGTTAAAAGCAGCTGTTTTATTGGGGTTAATGGGCTGTTTCTGTTTGTTGGATACTCTAGTCTTATTTTCATTTTATTCCAGACATTTTAATGCTACTTTCTTGGACAACCTTAACTGACTTTTATATCATTCCTTGTGTGGAAATGATCATTGCACTCAGAAAGTACACGTTAAGGCCCTAGATTTTCTAGCAAATCTATGAACAATACTTCCGCATAAAAATTATCTCCCATCTTCACAGCCAGAAGACGTGAACAGCAATAAACTATCTATGTTACCTTTACAGAAACTCCTGTATATTCCAACTACAGTAAACCTGTCTTTCATAAACAACCCGTCAAATGGTTTGATGATGCAAAATCGGCGCGTCAGTTTTGACGACTAGTTTAACGATCGTTACAGTAAACAGACGTCGATGAAACGCAAAAATGAAAGTTAAACGATCATCAATGTCATAAATGACGCTTGGTGAAATTAAATCAGCCATTGTGTTCTCCAGAATAGAGAGCATTTACACAATCACAACAAAGGTACACTTAATAGACACATAACCATCATCTCCGAATTCAGAGTATGGCATCCAGAAATGACACTTGTGTGACTGAACTGTGCCTGTGTTGCGATTGTGTGAAAGCGGTCTATTCTAAAGAAGTGTGTCTTTTTTATCTTTTTATCGCAGCTCGATGTATGTCTTTGCAGTGAGTCTTTATCATATGGAGCCATATGACAGGGAAAATTTGAAGGTGCTTATGTACAAACTGAAGTGTAACTTACTAAACTTTCAATTACTAAGGAAAGTGCACTGTTGAAAGGAAGGAAGGAAGGAAGAAAAGAAGCTTAGGGTTTAATGTCCTGTCGACAATCTGGTCATTAGAAATAGACCTCACTCTCAGATTTTTGGGTAAGGATAGGGAAGGAAATCGACCATGCCCTTTCAAAGGAAGCATCCTGGCATTTGCTGGACCGATTTAGGGAAATCATGGAGAACCTAAATCTGGATGGCTGGAGTTGGATTTGAACCAATTTCGTCCTGAATAAGAGTCTAGAGTGTTACCACTGCATACCTTGCTCGGTTGCACTGTTGTGTCAGTACTTTGATTCACTTCATTATCACTTACATAGACAAACAAAAGAGCTTTTAGCCATTATTTTAAACTGCTTAAATAAAAAAAATTTGATGTACACACATCTCATAATCCTGTAATGACCTTCTGGAACTATCCCTCAACCATCCTAGACTGAAAAAACTGAACAAAATTCGTAAAAAGTGTTTCAACCACTTATCATCAAGCCCAGGAATGAGGGTCACATCACTCCTTTCACAATGGTATTCACACTTCACCCATTTATATTAGTCCACCCTTACAGCATTTCTACTTCCTACTCCTTATTAAATCGCCCATATCACGGAGACAGATACAGGTGTGAGATCTGTCCAATTACCTACTCCCTGCACCTCAAATATCAAACTCTAGTCCCATTCTATCCAATCAGAGACAGGGCCACCTGTGAAAGTTCTGTTGTATTTTACACACAGCATTTTATATGAACATGATCAATCAGGTGCCCTACTACATGAATGCCTACTATTAAATAGTAACCAATAGCACAGTTGATCATTCAATGGTCGAACATGCTCGATTTCACTGGGTCATTCACAACATGGACCATCTGAATCCTTCTTTCCAACAACTCTGAAAATGGTCGTTGCAAAACAATATTGTAATCCTCTTAGCACTCTGATAGTTCTTACAATACATCCTATTCACACTTCCCTCATGATTCTAACTCAACTTATCCTTCACTTACAACCTCTTCTCAAGAGCATTTCTCTTCCTGTGCACTACCTCTCCCCTCTTGATATACCCCACCACATTATATGCTGGGTTCACTGGTACCACATTCATATCATACATCCTGGGTGCTGTTGGAGCACCCAAAAAAAACACCAAACAACAAACTTTCCATTATCTACCCCAGCAGACTTATATAACAAGATTTCTAAAAACAAAAATTGAGCTCTTGTTGTTAATAAAATATCATGCTTCTATCTCTCATACTTATAAAAAATTCTGTGTGTGTGTGTGTGTGTGTGTGTGTGTGTGTGGGCGCGCGCGTGCACGCACCATGTGGAGTCCAAGATGGCTGGTGCAATTTTGATGATATCTTCATATTACACCAGAGGGTGATTCTGTGAAGTTTGGTAGTGATCGGATCAAGATATTTATTGTTTTGAAGTACAATGTGAGAAGGTATTTACTCTCCAACTATTCAAGGTCACTCTATTTCCGAAAATGTTTGTATTGATTGATATGTTCTACGTAATAAGATTCAACAGTATGAATACCATGCTTATACAATCCTCAGTGTTATGTACTGTATTAGAATTCAGCCCCAAAAGTTGCTTTAAAATAATTCAACTTTATCTAGATTTCGACAACCACCAAGGGGGTCTTCATAAGATACAAAACTACAACATGAGATGTTTATACAAAGAGCTAAATGCGCTCAAGGGACATGTTGGCTGCACATAGCGGTGGGCCACTACATTATTTTTTTATTGTTCAGACTGTTAGTTATAACTATTAAATATGTTTTACAACTAACTTTATAAAACATGAGAGCATTTACCTCTTTGTGTAATAGTCTTGTGTTGTAGTTTTATTTCTGATGAAGACAACTTTAGCAGTAGTCGAAATCTAGATAAAGTTCAATTATTTTGAAGCAACTTGTGGGGCTGATGTCTCATACAGTGCATTACGTTAAAACAGTTGCTGCTGCGGATGGGCTACGTTCAAAATCATAAAATTCTCAGTGTGTTTAATCCGTGTTTACATACTAATAATACAGGCTACTGTATAAAAAACAGTTTGTGCTTTGCACTTGGAATAACAGTAGTGCCCTTGGCGAAGAAAGAGACAACCGTAACAGCACTATCCCTACTGCAGTGTCACCAATTGGTAAATCTTTATAAGCCACTGCAGAACAATTTTTGTGTGGGTATGTGAACACTGATGTAAAAGCGGATTCAAAATGTGCTCGTATTTTGGATCTTACTGTAGTGCTATAAATTGCAGCACCAATCAAAAGAATATAACAGGAATATCTCTCTCTCAATTTCTAAAGTATGCTGAGAGATAAGTCAATAATATTATGAATAATGTAATATTCTCATTTTAGAATGACTGGTGATATCCTCCACACTTTGTTATCCTGCAATCAATGTACACAGACAAGCTAAATGCATGCTTAAAATCATCATATTTGGGGAACTGAGTCAAAAAAATCACACAACTGATGAACATGCATGTGAATTTGCAAGTCCCAATACAACTTTTAGAAATCGGAAACGGAAAATTCAATAGAAACTACCTGGCAAAACAGTCAAATACAAATCAAACAACACAGTAATGGTTGAAAACAAAGTTGTCAATTATCCAACTGATTTCTATACTCATTAGAACCATCTAAAATGTGACTACACATATTAACATTGAAGGATGCATCACCGGCGATGCTCTTTCATAAATTAAGTGCAACAAAGGTATGCAACTGAATCACATTAACCATCGAAACCTTTAAACCAACTTTAATGAAGGCACCAATCATTGGTGGCAGATTCAAAGGTGAAACTTACTGAAACCAGTGATTGCAAATGATTTACAAAACAAATTCAAATGACTCCAATTTCCTTTGCTTCTTGCCTTTGCTATTATCATTAATAAAGTGCAAGGCCAATCATTGACTATTGCTGGCTTAAATTTGGAACATTCACGCTTTTCACATTTTCAACTGTATGAGGTTTGGATTGACACAACAAAAATTGTATACTTTTTATTCAAAACAGAAAAGATCCAAACAACATTGTCTACCTTCTAACCTTGAGGTGAATCAATAAAAGAAATATGATTTCCTATTTGTCTTAATATGCCCCCCCTTCTTGGCTGTAGCCCAAGCATAACTTTAGAAGTAAGTAAATTGATTAAACCAAGTAAATTTTTATAACAGTTGCTAGTAACAAACTGTAGGTTGACCATACTTACCAACAGGAATAAGTAGCTCTGGTTCAAATGCTTGTCCGGCCTCATCCACTAGTACATGTGTGAAATGGCCACGAGGTAGTCCTGCAAGGAATAATTGGCCAAGTGCCACACAAGTTCCTACAGTAATACGATGTCTCCCCATCAAATGTGATTGTTCAACTTCAGCACAAAGGCAGTAAGGAATAAGTTCCTCGGGCATTCCACCTTCCTCCAGGTACCGATATCCCACAAGTCTCACCATATCACCAGGATGAAGCAAACCTGACTCCAATAATCGCTGAGACACAAGATTAGCAGAACTATTTGATGGTGTAGCAACAACCAACCTGAAAGTAAGCAGGGCAAGAAGATTAGTTAAAATCAAATCATTAGCCACATATTTTCAACACTGGACATCAATGCAAAAGAGAAGGGAGTGTTCAGAGAAATCCAAAACATTAAACAAGGATTTTACAGTAAAAAGAAATCAGATGTCATCTGCTTGTTACCTGTAAGTTCAGAAGTAGCCATTATTGAGATCATATTTTAAATTATAATTTATCTCAGCATGTAAAGTTTAATATAATATAGTGTATTCGCAAATCCCATAATTCTGTTCTGTAGTTGAAGTCGTCATATTTCAGTACCCTTCAGATAATATAAAATATGCGAACTGTTAGTTTAATGGAGATTAAATTAGTGCACAGTACCATCATCAGACCATAACCTGGAACAGAATTGTCAAGTTTATTTCCCATGTGTGAGTTAAACCGTCTAGAGAAGTAGACTTGACATCTTTGCAGCAGGGAATAGCCTAGAGATGGTACTGTGTACCAAAAGAGGTAGCCAGTAAACTAAATAAATAAAATAAGTAACTAGAAAACACAAATACCTTATTATAATTATATTCGTAACTGTTTCAATCAATAGATTGTTAGGGATATGTAGGACTCAATATCAGGGCATAAGAGAATAGCTTGTGGTACTACAGGGCAAAAATTGTAAGTGAAAACAGAGAATGAGGTATATACATACACATACATAATACACAAGCCACCATTTGTTACACAGTGGAGGCATGTCATATCACTGTGAGTCATCTCCTTTTCTGTTCCACTCCCAGTTCAAGCAATAGAAAAATGCCTCTGTACAAACACCAACTTGTCTTAAATTCATGGTCCTTCATGAAATATAAATTTGCAGCTGAAGTATTGTTCATAAACACTATTCAACAAATCAACAATTGCTCTGCGTTAGGCAAGAAGTTAAAGACATCTTGGATAACAGAAATGATTTGACCATCTTTGTCGATTTTATAGGTTCTTATGACACTATGTGGAGGCTAAAAGTATTAGATAAATTATTGTATTATGGTATTAGTGGTAAAATGCTGAAATGGTTGTATTTATTTATCCACCAGTGATACTGTGCTAGTAGGTAAATTACATGATGCCATATTATAAACAACTGAAAACTGGTGTACCTCGGAGTTGTTATCAACCCAAAATTATTTAATATCATGAGTAATGACTTACCAGAAAAGATACAAAAAGTTGAGTGCAGTAATACAAGGCATTATGCTGATGACCTAGTCATGTGGAACTCACTGTCATAGAGAAAAATTGGTCAACCTTTGGCGAAAATGAATGAAGCTCTCATTATACTAGCAAACTGCCCAAAAGTTGATTTCAGTTAACACTGAAACAACATTCTTACAAGTTTTCTCACTGGCCAATTCAATCCCCAGTATGAATTCACAGTTAGACAATAAGCAATTAACTCAATGTGATGATCTGTGTATCTTGGCATCTCTTTGAGCCATAAAATGATTTGGGTACACCATATACAAAATACCATTCATAAGGTTAAGTAAAAGCTGGACATCCTTAAGAGATTTGCTGAAAAAATGGAAATATTAAACTATACTTGTAAAAAGTATATGAAACTCAGCATATTGTATGGATGTGAAGTATTATTCTCAACAAATATAACTCAATTATATGCCTTATTGTAGCAGAAGTAAAAACACCACCAATTTCTGCTTGAAGCAGAAACATAAAAAAATTATGAGACTGGCACTACTCCAATATGAAAAATTAATCAAATTAACAAATGTGTCAAACTGGAAGAATCACCAATGTCATGTTAGCCAACTGGAAAGACAAAAATATTCATACAATGCATTGATGTATTAAGATAGGACCACTGTCCACCAGTGAGCAAACCCAAGTCTGTCCTCACATTCAGACTTTAATTCAACAGTGGAAAACAAAAGTGAATAAAGAATTTGTTAAAAATATGGCTTATTTTCTGACACTACATTGCATTACTGTTGTTAAAGTTCATATTATGCTGCCCTTTCAAGACACTGTCACTTCCGTTCAACTGCTCTTTCAGGTCCTCTGCTATCTTTGACAGAATTAGTATGTCACTGACAGACCTCACAGTTTTTATTTCTTCTCCCTGAACTTTAATTCCCTCTCCAAATTTCTCCCTGCATTCTTTTACAGCCTGCTAAATGTCCATATTGAACAACATTGGGGAAAGGCTTTCTTACTCCCTTCCCAACCACTGTATCCCTTTCATGCCCTTCAACTCTAATGACTGCTGTCGGTATTTGTACAAGCTGAATAGAGCTTTTCCCTCCATATATTTTACCCCTGCTACTTTCAGAATTTGAAAAAGTGTATTCCAATTAACACTGTCAAAAGCTTTCTCCAGATCTACAAATTCCACCAGTTTCTCCATTTGTCTGTAAATAATTTATGTTAGTATTTTGCAATCATGACTTATTAAACTAATAGTGCTGCAATTTTTAATTTGTCTGCACTTGATTTCTTAGGAATTGGAATTACTATATTCTTCTTGAAGTCAGAGAGTATTTCCCCCGTCTCACACATCTTGCATACCAGGTGGAACAATTTCATCATGACTGGCTCTCTTAACAATATCAGAAGTTTCACCAAAATGTCATTTACTCCAGGAGCCTTATTTCATCTCAAATATTTCCGTGCTCTGTCAAGTTCTTCCAGTAGTATTGTATCTCATATCTCATCTGTCTCTACTTCCTCTCCATTTCTAGAATACTGCTGTCAAGTTCATTTGCCTTGCATAGGCTCCCTACATATTCCTTCGACCTTTCAGCTTTCCCTTCTTTACTTAGTACTGGTTTTTCATCTGAGCTCCTGATATTCATGCAGCCACATTTCTTGTCTCTCTTATTTTCCTGGCTTTCCCCTAGTTGTACATTCTTGTACAATCTTGCACTAACCACTCCTGCTTAGTCAGTCTTTACTTCCTGTAAACCTCATTTTTCAGCCGTCTGTACCCCATTTTACATGCTTCCCTTATTGCACTTTTATGTTTTCTCCTTTCCTCAATTAAGTTGAGTATCTCCTGTGAAACCCAATGATTCCTATTAGACCTTGTCCTTCTACTTATATGATCATCTGTGACCTTCACTACCACTGACTAAATACAGCATAGACTGCATGTGTCCCTATCTCTGCAGTGTTGTTGTTTGAAACTAACATCTAACATATCCCCTAGTCACGTGACTGAGTTTTCGTCATTAGGTTCATTTAAGCAGCTATCAGTTACTAGCTTCCCGTAAACTGAGCATGCACAGAGCTGTTATAGAGGTACTGCAACAGCTCTGCACATGCTCAGTTTACGGGAATCTGGTAACTGGTAGCTGCTTAAACGAACCTCTTATGAGCAACAGTTTTTCTAGTTTTCAGCTGAAGTCAAGTATTGATTTTAGCAATAAAACGACTTTGTATGCTTATTACACATGTAGTACTACAGGAAATATAGTGTTTGCACAATTATAATAATATTAATGCTTTGATCATTTTTATATGTGACGAGTTGACACTTATTCAGTTCTTTTTACAAGAAATAGAATTACAGATAGTGTCTGTGCAGCATTATGTTTTATTTTTATTTATTTGTAGAAGAATGTAATTATCAACAATTCTAACTAGTCTTGACTAAATTTATATTTCATCAAGTAAGTCATTTCTAGTGCAGATATGCTTTTAATAGCGGTGTACACGGCTATATTTTAATACAGAACATTCAGTATAGCTATAAAACTAGTTTTAGTTGTGTCTGCACATCACTTATTCCATTGTAAATAGGAGTACTTTGCAAGGTTTACGTATTGGCATATACATATGCAGAAGTCATAAAATACAAATGTTATTCTTGTGTAAATAAAACTGATATTATGGATATAGATCGTTTTTAGTTCCTACAAAAGCATAACAATTATTGTTGAGAAAACATAAGAAAACTGATGCTGTTTGTAAAACTGACTGCCACAGAAGAATGCTGAAGATTAGGAGGGTAGATTATGTAACTAATGAGGAGGTACTGAACAGAATTGGGTAGAAAAGGAATTTTTGGAACACCTTGACAAAAGACGGGATTAGCTGGTAGGACACTTTCCTAGATATGAAGGTAACATAAACTTATCATTGTAGGAAAGTGTGTGGAGACGAATACAGTAAACAGATTCAAATGGATGGGTTACCATTCTTATGAGGAGATGAAGAGGCTTGCTCAGAATTGAGTAGGGTGGAGAGCTGCGTCAAAACAGTCTGCAGACTGAAGACCACAAAAACAACAACAAAAATGGTGTACTCACCTGACCAGAAATCCTGTCCATCCTGCCACTGAACATCACTAATCACGAACCTATCCATTTCTCTTTTCAAATTTTCTAACTTGCCTACCCGATCAAGAGATAGAACATTCCGCACTCCAATCCGTAAAATGCCTGTTTCGTTTTTCTTGATGACGATATCTTCCTGACTAGTCCCTGCCCACAGATCGGAATAGGGAATGTTTTTACCTATAGAATATTTTATCCAAGAAGATGCCGCCATCATATATTCATACAGTAGAGCTGCATGTCCTTAGGGGGGGGGGGGGGGGGGAAGAAAACCACGCACTGACATGTTTTACGGCCCACTTTAGATTTGTAGTTTTATAAGTTTTTGCAAACATTTTGGACCAAAATAATAATCTAAATAATAAAAAATTAATTAATAAGTGTGCCTGAAACCCTTTTAGGAAAAAAAAATTAGGTAGTGGCAGGTTACGAACCACTGACCTTCAGCATCACACTCCAACACATTGCACACTACATTACAGCTAACAGTTTGGAATTACGTACTTTAATCTCATACTATTGATGGCCGTTGTTAACTGATGCTAATATGGCATTTGTAGACACTATATTATCATTTATCATACGAAGAACGACGTGTTTTTTGTTAATCCTTCAGTGCGCCATTGCTTTGAAATGACAATGTGTAAGTTACAATAACAAAATCATCAAATACATAACGCAAGATGGCGTATGCCAGAGAGAGTTCTGGGCGAGGAATATCACGTGACATCTGCGAATGGCTGGTTTCCGTTAATTCAATGGAGGGTTTCAAAATTCCATTATTTTTGCAAATATCTCTCAAACAATAAGAGATATGAAAAAAACATAAAGGAACAAAGTTGTAGATAATTTTCCCCTGTACAAATTCGTTTATTCAATTTTCGCATCAGATGAACGGTTTACTTGCAATTAAAATTAAATTACAAACGGCTTTTTTGGTATTACTAACGTATTTCTTGTCCGAAATATTTCAAAAAGCGAGGTTCTGGTCTTTGGTAGCCAACAATTATGTCTGTAAAATTTGGTGCCGATCGGTTGAACGGTTTGACCTAAAAAGTGGGAACACATTACAGCCAGACATACATTGTCAAATCGCTGTTATTTTTGCAAATATCTCTGCAAAGATGCAAGATATGAAAAAACAAACCATAGTGGAGCGAAGTTGTAGAGAATTTTCCCCTCTACCAATTAGGGCATTCAATTTTCGAGTCAGATGAACGGTTCGTTTACAATTACAATTATATTACAAACGGAGTTTTTTGGTATTACTACCGTATTTTTTGTATGAAAAATTTGAAAAAGGGAGGTTTTGGTCTCTGGTGGCCTACAATTACGTCTGTAAAATTTGGTGCTGATCAGTTGAACGGTTCGTCTTAAAAACAGGGGAAACGTTAAGGACAGACAGACAGACGGACAGACAGACACAGACAGGTAAGGTGGTTTGGGGATTTCATAGGGATGGACTAGGAGCTTACAGAGGTTAGTGGGCGGCGGAAAGACACTCTCAGTGGAGTGGGGAGGATGGATGGATGGATGCACCTTCCCTACCTTCTGGCTCCTACCCTTGTAACCGGCCCCGTTGCAAAACCTGCCCTATGCACCCTTCCACCACCACTTACTCCAGTCCTGTAACCCGGAGGGTGTACACAATCAAGGGCAGAGCCACTTGCGACAGTACCATTGTGAATTACCAACTGACAAGCCTGCACTGTGAAGCATTCTATGTGGGAATGACATGCAACAAACTGTCCATTCGCATGAATGGTCACAGGCAGACACTGTTTGTTGGTAATGAGGATCACCCTGTGGCTAAACACGTCTTGGGGGCATGGCCAGCACATCTTTGCACATTGTTACACTGTCCGGGTTATCTGGATACTTCCCACCAACACCAATCCTTCAGAACTCCGGAGATGGGAACTAGCCCTTCAGCATATTCTCTCTTCCCGTTGCCCACCTGGTCTCAACCTACACTAAATTCGAATTCCCACACACCATCTTAACATCTTTGCCTCAGTTCTCTAGACAGAGCCTCTGCCTCAAGTGGTATCTCTGTCTAACTTCTTAGCTTTCTACAGTATGTCTGCCTAGGTGTACTTGCGTCTTTGTAAATGTGTGGGTGTGTGTGTATTTGAAACTTCCTGGCAGTTTAAAATTGTTTGCCGGAACCGAGACTCGAACCTGGGACCTTTGCCTTTCACAGGCAAGCGCACTACCGGAAGTAAGTAAAGTTGTGAGGCAGCATCGTGAGTCGTGTTGGGATAGCACAGTCGGTAGTGCGCTTGCCCGCGAAAGGCAAAGGTTCCAGGTTCGAGTCCCGGTTCCGGCACACAATTTTAGTCTGTCAGGAAGTTTCATATCAGCGCACACTCCGCTGCAGAGTAAAAGTTTCATTCTGTGTGTGTATTTGTTTACCCTCCTTTTTTTCCCCCAAGGTAAGTCTTTCCTGTCCCAGGATTGGAATGACTCCTTACACACTCCTTTAAACCCTCATCATTTCCTTTTGCCTCTCCTTCCCTTCTGCCTGACAAAGCAGCTAGGCTGCGAAAGCTAGCGTTTGTGTGTGTGTGTGTTCTATTTATTTGTGCTGCCGTCACACCTGTGCTCCTTCGCCTGGTGAGTAATCTTCGTCTATTTTTTATATATAATATACATATATAAATATAAAAAATAGAAAACGGATGACTTGCCCTAAGGACAGGCTCGTCGACAGACACAAATAAAATCACACACATACAAGCTTTCGCAACCGTTGGTCACTTCTTCAGGAAAAGAGGAAGAAAGGAGAGGAGAAAGGGAAGGATATGGGTTTTAAGGAAGTGGAAAAGGAGTTATTCCAGTCCCAGGAGTGGAAGGACGTACCTTACGGGGAAAAAAAAGGAAGGTAAACAAACACACACACACACACACACACACACACACACACATATCCAAATGCAAACACATATATATGTACAAAAATAAAGATTGTTTGACTTACCCAAAGCACAGGCTCACCGATAGACACAAAAAAACACAAATAAAAACAGACTAACATTCAAACTTTCACAATTGTTGGTTGCTTCATCAGGAAAAGAGGAAGAAAGGAAGGAAGGAAAGAAGGGAAAAAGGATGCGGGTTTTAAGGGAGTGGATGAGGGGCCATTCCAATCCAGGGACCAGAAGGACTTACCTTAGTGGGAAAAAAGGAAGGTAAACAAATACACACCCACACACACATATACACACTCAAACACACCTAGGCAGACATTTCCCACCAGGAAAGTCTCCTTCAATAATATACATATATATGTATATGTATTTGTATGTGCCTGTCGCAGCTCATCACCATGTCTTTGTGGTGAGTTGTAAACAGTCTTTATTACATATTATTAATTCCAACCTCGACTTTCCATTATTATATAGTGTAATATTTGCTTTTGTAAGTACGCTGGACAGTACCATTCCCATTTGGATGGAGAGTTGGTGGCAATAAATCTAAGTGCTAAAATAAGTTATTTAGCTCTAAAGATCATATTTCTTTATTTTTACAGGCAACAGCATCTTTCCAAACACCTCTAAATGTTTGCACAAATGAAATATAATCCTCCATTTTTCTCAGTTACCAGAGCTGGAAATGAAACAGCTTTTTAATGGATATTAACACATATAGAAATTCATGGGAATGAGTTTTGGCAGATTTTTTAATTAAAAAAATGAACAAAAGTCTCTGTAACAAATTGCCCAAAATTATCTTACATCTCAATTAAAAAACCCATAACAATAAAATGAAGAAGTAGTTTTATGATCACTTGAGGATAAAAGGGAAAGGAATAGACGAGGTTTATACTGGTAGAGGATAAGAGCAGCAGCCTATTCAGTAGTTACTGGGGTAACAGTCTGGATGATGGACTGAGCTGGCCTTGTAACATCGTGGCTTTGCCATGCAGTTACTGCGAACAACTGAAAGCAAGGGGAAACTACAGTCGTTACTTTTCCTGAGGACATGCAGCTCTCCTGTATGAATATATGATGATGGCGTCTTCTTGAGTAAAATATTCTGGACGTAAAATAGTTCCCCATTCGGATCTCCGGGTGGGGACTACTCAGGAGGATGCCGTCATCAAGAAAAACAAAACAGGCATTCTACGGGTCGGATCGTGGAATGTTCTAACCCTTAATCGCATATGCAAGTTAGAAAATTTGAAAAGGGAAATGGATAGGTTAAAGTTAGATATGGCAGAGATTGGTGAAGATCGGGGGCAGGATGAACAGGATTTCTGGTCAGGAGACTACAGAGTTATAAATACAAAATCAGTTGGCGGTAACGCAGGAGTAGGTCTGATAATGAATAATAAAATAGGAATGCGGGTAAGTTACTATGAACAGCATAGTGAACACATTATCATAGCAAAGATAGACACGAAGCCAACACCGACCACAGTAGTGCAAGTTTATATGCCAACTGGTATGGCCGATGTTGAGGACATCAGAGAAATGCATGAGGAGATAAAAGAAATCATTCAGAAAGTTAAGGGAGACGAAAACTTGATTGTGATGGGGGACTGGAACTCGGTAGTACGAAAGGGAAGAGAAGGAAATATGGTAGGTGAATATGGACTGGGAAAAAGGAATGAAAGAGGAGATCACTTGGTAGAATTTGGCACAGAGCACAATTTAATGATCACCAACACTTGGTTCAAACATCATGAAAGAAGGCTGTATATGTGGAAGAGACTAGTAGAAACTGGAAGGTACCAGATTGTCTTTATAATGGTAAGGAATAGATTTAGAAACCAGGTTTTAAACTGTAAGACATATCCAGGGGCAGAAATAGACTCTGACAGTAGCTTATTGGTTATGAACTGCAGATTAAAACTTAAGAGACAGCAGAAAGGTAGAAACGTTAGAAGATGGAATCTGGACAAATTGAAGGAACCAGCGGTGATTGTTGAATTTCAGAGGTAGCATTGGGCAAGGATTGGCTGAAACAGGGGAAAGTAATACAGTAGAAAAAGAATGGGTAGCTCTGAGAGATAGAGTAGTGAAAGCAGCAGAGGACCATATAGGCGGAGGGACAAGGTCTAATAGAAATCCGTGGATAACACAGGAGATACTGAACTTAATTGATGAGAGGAGAAAATATAAAAAATCAGCAAGTGAAGCAGGAAAAAGGGGGTACAAACATCTGAAAAATAAGGCTGACAGGAAGTGCAGACTGGCTAAGCAGGAGTAGCTAGAGGACAAATGCAGAACCGTAGAAGAATGCATAACTAGGGGAAAGATAGATACTGCCTACGGAAAATAAAAGAGATATTTGGAGACAAGAAAAGCAACTGTATGAATATCAAGAACTCAGACGGAAAACCAGTACTTGAAGGCAGTATTCTAGAAATTGAAGACGAAGTAAAGGAAGATGAGATAGGTGATTTCATACTGCGAGAAGAACTTGACAGAGGGCTGAAGGACTTGAGTTGAAACAAGGCCCCTGGAGTACATGATATTCCGTCTGAACTGCTGATATCGTTAGGAGAGCCAGTTATGAAAAAAATGTTCCACATAGTATGCAAGATGTATGAGACAAGGGAAATACCCTCTGACTTCAAGAAGAATATTGTAATTTCAATTCCAAAGAAAGCAAGTGTAGAGAAGTGTGAAAATTACAGAACTATCAGTTTAATAAGTCATGGTTGCAATATACTAACACAAATTAAAACAGACAAATGGAAAAACTTGTGGAATCTGACCTCGAGAAAGATCAATTCGGATTTAGAAGAATTGTAGGAACACGGGACATAATACTGACATTACAACTTATCTTAGAAGATAGGCTAAGGAAGGGCAAACCTACATTTTTTGTGTTTGTAGATTTGGAGAAAGCTTTTGACAATGTTGACTGGAATACACTCTTTCAAATTCTGAAGTTATCCGGGGTCAAATATAGGGAGCGAAGAGTTATATTCAACCTATACAAAAACCAGACAGTGGTTACTAGAGTCGAAGGGCAAGAAAGAGACGAAGAGGTTGGGAAGGGAGTAAGACAGGGTTGTAGCCTTTCCACAATGTTGTTCAATCTGGTCATTGAGCAAGCAGTGAAGGAATGGAAGGAGAAATTTGGAGAGGGAATTAAAGTTCAGGGAGAAGAAATAAAAAGTTTGCGGTTTGCCGATGATATAGTAATTTTGTCAGAGACTACAAAGGATCTGGAAGAGCAATGGAATGGAATGGACAGTGGCTTGAAAGGAAGATATAAGATGAACATTAACAAGAGTAAAACAAATGTAATGTCAGAAAATCAGGTGATGCTGAAGGAATTAGATTAGGTAATCAGGCAATAAAAGTAGTAGATGAATCCTGTTATTTGAGTAGCAAGATAACATCTGATGGCCGAAGTAAAGAAGATATAAAATGCAGAATGGCTATGGGAAGAAAAGCGTTTTTAAAGAAGTGAAATTTATTACCATCCAATATTAATTTAAATGTTAGGAAGTCCTTTCTGAAAATATTTGTCTGGAGTGTAGCATTGTATGGGAGTGAAATGTGGACAATAAGGAGTTCAGACAAAAAGATGATAGAAGCTTTCGAAATCTGGTGCTACAGACAAATGATGAAAATTAGATAGATCACGTAACAAATGAGGAGGTGCTTAACTGAATTGGAGAGAAAAGGAGTTTCTGGCATATCCTGACTAAGAGAAGGGCTATATTGGTGGGACACATTCTGAGACATCAAGGAATCATCAACTTAGCATTAGAAGATAGTGTGTGGGGTAAAAATCATAGAGGGAGACCGAGGGATGAATACAGTAAGCAGATTCAAAAGGATATAGGTTGCCAAACGTATTCTCAGATGAAGAGGCTTGCACAGGATAGGATAGCGTGGAGAGCTGCATCAAACCAGTCTGCGGATTGAAGACCACAACAAGAACTTCTTGAACATCCATGAGGAAATTGGTGGAAGCATTTTGGAAAATTACTTGGGCCAAATGGCACAGGAGCACTGGGTGCGCTAAATGAGGCTCAGATTGTTTTGGCCCTACTCAGCACTTTCCAGAAATACTCGTTACAGCGCGACATTTCACACTGGAGTGTGTTGTGGGTTTTTTGTCTTATAGTGCAATATTTCTTCTGCTAAGGAAAATGCAAATCGTGTAAAATTCATTTCAGTTTTGGAAGAAAAATAAGAATAGTTTTCAAACTGTTTTGAGGATATTGCCAATGTCACAGTTCTTTTGAGAATTTTTGAAGACCATTTGCTGCATCAACCCGTTTGCAGATATAACTGATAGGTTACATCTACAGAATGACTCAATATTTTGTTTTTGCCTGTCTTTCTATAACTCAGTACATAAAATGTAAGAATTTTACATGGAACAACACGGCTCACACATATTTCTAGGCCTAGTGTAATGCAGTTACGAAACAAACATAACTAATTTTTTTTTTTAACTAGTGGTCAGCAATGGTATAATACTTGCTGTAACGCACACTTCAACATGCGAGGATCACATTGTCAAATCTGAACCTGGACTGCTGATGCGGCTGCCTCTCCCTCAGCTCTGGTCGCCACTCTCCGCTAGGTGTTGTGGCAGTAGCTTTGTTGAGCAATGAGCAAGATGTCTGGCGGACATCTGGAGTACTGTTGGCGGGATTTGAAATAGTCCGCGTCTTAGTCGAATGTGCTTTCTAGGTTCCCTCACCCTTTGGGAAGTAGATGCTCCGCCCCTGGGGAGGCACCTTAGTCGTCGATCTCCATGCCTTCCATGGAGGAAGACAAAGGACAGTCCCCGCTGGGTGACCAGAGATTCCTGGCCGGTAGGGATGAGTATGGAACAAAGTGACAAGGCTTAGGGCATTTGAATGTATGTCTAAGGACTGGAGAAAGTGTCACAGGCAGCATCTCCGCATCTGACAGTTCAACTTGCGTTTCGACTTGTAGGAGGTTCCGTGCTGGAACATTGTGATATAGTCAGAAATGGTGAAACTTAGGGCACTGATGACCTATAGCAACAACTGGTGAGAGCGAATGGTGGTGGTCATTGTCCCCCAGAACATCCCTGATGGGTGTCGCATCACCTGATGACAAGGGTACAGTAAGGCTTGATGCACGAAAGTATTCGATCTGGCGCACAGACCAGAGGATTTGCTTCCCTTGGCACCTGGAGTGGCGTGAGCCGTGTTGTAGGTGTTGCAGAGGTGACCACAGGAGGAAGTAGAGCACAAGAAGAAGGCAGTAGCCTCTCTGCAACAGGTGAGCCACCTGGGTCAGGAAGAGGCTGTGAACCGGAGACCCAGCAAGGTCCACCAGGTGTCCCATCCGCCACCCGCAGACGCAACTGATCATGGTGGTGCATTACCACACCATTGCAGGTCTGAACCTGACAAAGGCACCGACCTTGCAAACTGTGCACCACAGCAGGAACCCATGTAGGGTGGTGCCCAACCTCTTTGGCCCAGACTTTAGCCCCTAGGCCATATCAAGAAGGTTGGCGAGAAGGAACAAGAGAAGATGGAGACAAGGAAGGCCAAAGAAGACGAAGATGTGCGAGGTTGATGGCCATGTAACAGTTCTGTGGGGCTTTTATCCCCAATGGGAGTGAAGCAATAGGAACTCAAAAGACATGTCAAGGCCTCTATAGTGGATGAACCTTCAACCTGTTTTCTCATTTGAACCTTGAACATGTGAACCATCCTCTCTGCCTCACCATCGGATTGAGGACGAAAGGGAAGAATATGGCAAATGCCTTGTCGAGCACATAAGTTCCGAAAGGATTGGAAGGCAAACTGAGGGCACGATTGTAGAGGGAATTCCTTCAATAGTAAATACACGGGGCAAAGCCTGAATAGTGGCTGTCGAGGTTGTGAAAGTACAATGAGCTTCGTAAGGAAATTTTGAGAAGGCATCAATAACAATAAGCCAGTATGAAGAGAAAAAGGGGCCCTAAAAATCAATGTGAGTAAACTCCCTGGGATACTGGGAGGGCGACCATGGCGAGAGAGTAGAGTGCAAAACCACCTGATGTTGAGTGCACAACGGGCATGCCGAAACCATGTGAACAACATCACTATCAATGCAAGGGCAGAACAAGTGGCAATGTGCCATATTATTTGAGCGAGAGGCACCTCAATGGCCTTGATGAAGCAACTGAAGGACTTGCTGTCTAAGAGCATCGGGAACGATGACCATGGGAGATGAACCTTCGGTAGCTAACAGCAAAACACCTTGGAAGACAGTGAGGCAGTAGCACAGAGCAAATTAATTGTGCAAGGGATCTGAAGCTTTGCCCAGAGGCTTTTCTAGCCACCCATTTTGAACTAAGGAGACCACCTTATTGAGCACTGAATCCCTAGCAACAGTCGCAGCAATCCTGAAAGCATCGATGGGAAACCTGTCCACAATGTTTTGAGCCTCTATGTCCAAATGGTAACACAGCAACCCACTACTATCAAAGGATGGTCTGGCCCCATCGGATGCTGAGAGAGAGTATCAGCATTGGCGTGTTGATCAGTGGGCCAATAGTGGATCGTATAGTGATACCGTGAAAGAAACAGTGCCCAGCACTGAAGCCTGTGGGCAGCTTTATCAGGCAACATAGCTGAAGGATTGAATAAGGCAACCAAAGGCTTGTGGTCAGTAATGAGGTGACACTTAGACCCATATAGAAACACATGAAATTTCTGAATGGCATAGACAATGGCAAGTGCCTCCTTTTTAATTTGGGAATATTGTTGCTGAGTAGCAGTGAGGGTCATGGAAGCCAATGCAATCAGATGCTCAGACCAATCATCAAATTAGTGAGAGACGATGGCACCCCATACCGTCTGGGAAGCGTTGATAGCCAACACCAAGTGCTGGCCCTGATGATATGTGACCAAACAAAGAACAGATGTGAGTTGGGTTTTCAACCTCTGAAAGGCGGTTTCACAGGCTAGTGCCCACTGAAAGGAGTGTTTTTAAGTAAGGCATGCCAAGGATGAACCATTGTGGCAGCATCAGGAAGAAATTTATTGTAAGAGGCGATTGTGCCTAAAAAAACCTGTAGCTCTTTAACATCAGTAGGCCTGGGTATAGCCGTAATAGCAGCAACATGATGTTGCAAGGGACGAATGCAATCTTTAGAAAGCTCAAAGCCAAGATAGATGATTGAAGGCTGGAAGAAGCTTGATTTAGAAAGGTTGCATTTGAGGCCAGCTGTCTGAAGGACTGTGAACAGTATACGAAGATTTGACAAATGCTCCTCTCTGGTGGTACCCGTGATGACAATGTCTTCTTGATAATTAACGCACCCTGGAACGGTTACTGTTAATTGTTCTAAAAAAACATTGGAAAACTGCGGGAGCACTAGCCACTCCAAATGGAAGATGCTGATATTGTTACAACCCGAATGGTGTGTTGAGTGCCAGAAATTGTTTGGAGACCTCATCCAATGGGGCCAGTAAGTACACCTCTGAGAGGTCCAGTTTGGAGAAAAATGGGCATCTGGCAAGTTTTGCAAAACATTCGTCTGGGCGTGGCAATGGGTATGTGTCAATGATGCTCTGGGCGTTAACAGTGTTCTTAAAACTGGCACAAATATGTAACTGGCCATTAGGTTTTTTAACAATCACTAGGGGCGACACCCATTCGCTGGAGGGAATAGGCTTTGTGCCCAGAGAAGTCAACCTATCCAATTCCAGTTTAACTTGGTCGCGCAAGGCAAAGGGCACTGCACGAATGTGAAAAATCGAGGGCGAGCCGTAGACTTGAGACTAATGTGTGTCGTAAAATTGGTGGCACAACCTACACCTTCCGAAAAGAGAAATGAAAATTTAGAGGGTAGAGTCTTAATTTGCTGGTAAGGAACATTTTCAGAAACGAGGTGGACGGAGTCCGTTACAGAAAATCCTAAATCCAACACGAATCATCTACAACCAAAAAAGTCAAGGAATGAAGCACATTTTTATACGTTTACGACACCATGAACTTTCCTAGAACCATAATGCTCTGCTTGTTATAATTGACCAACTGTCGATCAACTGAAGAGAGTTCAGGGGACCCCAAGTCTACATAGGTTTGGGAATTTAAGAGTGTCACGGCAGCACCGGTATCCACCTGAAAGTGGAGCATTTGTCCCAATACTTTAAGTTCTAAAAACAATTTAGTCATGCTGGAGGACATAGGAAAAACACAATTAGCATCCATAGTAGTGTCTGAGTCGACAGAAAACTGAGAGCGGCATACAGCCACAATGTGGCCTTTCTTCCTGCATTTATTGCACATGGCCTGGCATTTTGGGGACGCCGCACGGTCATGTTGGATGAAACATGAAGGGCACAATGGAAGTATTGTGCGCGGCCATAGTGTTGCCCCCCGTGACTGTTTTTGCGCAGCCGATCGCTGTCCTTCGTGCCGCTGGGAAGAAGTGTTTACTGCTGCTACAGCTTCCGCGCCATGTGAATCAACAAAGGAAGGACCTGGAGAAGCAGGATCAACGGCCAACACATCACACATAGCTTCAATTTGATCGCTGGCTGCTCGCGAAATCTCAAAAAACTGAGCATTGTTCAATACCTCAGCTAACAATGGGTTTTCACATTGACGAGCACCTCTTTGTCAGGAGTCAACCTAATGACAGCATCACAAACCATAGAATCAGCATAAGAATCCTTGTGAGCATCAGTAACGAACAAACATCTCTGACTCAAACACTGAAGTTCCATGACTAAAGCGTGATAAGTTTGATGGGGCTTTTTCTGACAGCGGTAGAATTCAACAGGTGCTGCGACAACATGTGTGTGTTTGTGATAATAAGTAGACAACTGACAAATCTCATCAAAGGAAAGAGAGGTCGGGTCCCACAGAGGTACCAACTGGCCAAGCAATTGATAAGCATGGCAAGAAAGCCAGGACAATAACAAGGCCTTACAAACGTTAGCATCCACGACCACAAATGCAAGAAAATGTTGCCGCAGCTGCTTCTCGTATGTGTCTCAATCTTCAGCCAATTTGTCATACTGAGAAACGGGGGCGGAAACATCGACAGCACAGATACCCTAGCAGACAACATGGTGGAAAGCATCATGATTGCTGAAGTAAAAGCTCTCTGCTGATCTAGAAGAGCCTGAATGACAGCCTCAGTATCCATAAGCCCTTACAGAGATCACAAGCAAGCGAGAGACACGTGGAACTTGAAACTTGTCACCAATTACTGCTGTAATGCACACTTCAACATACGAGGCTCACCTTGTCAAGTCTGAGCCTGGACTCCCACATGGCTGCCTTTGCCTCGGTTCTGCTCGCCGCTCTCCACTAGTTGTGGCAGTAGCTTTGTCGAGCAATGAGCGAGACCTCTGGCGGACATTTGGAGTACTGTTGGACGGATTTGAAATATTCCGTGTCTTAGTCGAATGTGCTTCACAGCAATACTCTTATGATCTATAGATTCTTCAATTTTGCGAATTTCCTAATATGGCATAATATGAAACCAAATCGTATGCAAAATGGTCTCGTGTTCCATTGTGATGTTTCTGCTGTCTAAGCATTGACTGCAATTTATTACTAAGTTGCCACTCAGTCAGCACAGCGGCGAGTTGGGGAAAGAAAGAGATGGCGCACGGATCAGCAGGGCATCTGCGAGCTAATTTCGTGCCCCCCCCCCCCCCACATTCACCACAGCATTATCAACAAACAGCTGTATATACAGCAAATAATTGAGGACATTGACAGTCAGTGATACTCTGAGCTGAAGAGACTATCAGGAGAGGAAATCACAGTAGGCAGCATCATCCAATCATCGAGCAGAATCGTGATAGAAAAGACTGTAAATAAAATTTTTAAAAAGTGTAATTTGCATAAAACATGCAATACATTGAACATGATAGAAAAATTTTACATATTCCATGAACAATAAAAAATAACTACATCAAAGTAACTAGACAACACTCACCTGCTATCAGGTATCAGATGAAATATTTGAAGAATAACCTCTACCAGTGTGACTGTTTTGCCCGTTCCTGGTGGACCAAATATTACATATGGCAGGGGACGTGCTTCCCCTTTTAAAATACATTTTACAGCTTCCTTCTGATAAATATTTAGATTTCTATTAAACCAATGTATTTCACGCCTTGCAAAATCTATTTCATTCTTACTACTAGAAGTGCTATTCTGATGCTGCCCTTCATCTTCATCCGCAATGTGAAGTTGAGGTGATTTTAATGTAACTGTGGTTGGAAACAGCATTTCAGGGCCAAGGTTTTTAACTGCAAGATCAACTGCAGCGTGACATCTCATGAATCCACTGCGGCTTATTCGAAATGTTACATCATATTCTTCTCCATTATATGCAAGGTGAAAGTTTTTATTGAACTTCAACCAAACTTCTCTTTGGTAAACTTCATGAACATATCCTTCATACTCCAATCCTAAAAGGATTAAGAAAAGAAATAACAATACAGAAAAATCAAGTGAGGACTGTTCAAGACAGAGGGAAAAATACCTTAGCAAAGTTAAAATTAGCTAGGCTTCCAATGAAACAATACAAGAAAGAAAATGTGGGAAAAGTATATAAAGGATGGGGAAAGTATATATAAAGGCCTTAAAGACATAAGGAGGTAGTTCCCTACCACTTAAATATCTGAGTCTCCCAGTATATATTAATTAAATTACTTAATACTGGGGACTGATGACCAAGTAGTTTAGTCCCCTCAAAACAACAACTTAATACTGTAACATGACTAGGAAATTTACGCAAAGTATTTTACAAGTATTCACTAAAATGTTCTGTCACTACTGCTGCTGATCCACGTCTATAAAAACATTCATTGAGATTTAACCCTGATCTGCACGCAAATTAGTTCACATTCTGAATTTGTAGTAACTTCACTTAATATTTTTGTATTTTTACTGTTGTAAACATTTTTTCCACCGTCAGTGTTCTGCCTGTATCTGTGATATAAATTCCTTCTCAGTTTAGAATTTCATTGCTACTGATATCAGGTTTCAGCTACCTTTCCATCCACAGTATTTTGTAGGCACTGTGGCCATTTTAAGCAAGGCCAGTTCTGCAACCTTCCACAGGCATTTCTACAATTAACTATTACTAAATCTAATAATGGGAAGTCCAGGTTGGAATACAAACAATATAATGAAGATAGTTTACAACTCTATTAGCATTCTCCATAGATCAAATTAGCATGACACAGATCATCTTGTGCAGTTTAAGCAGTCTCTAGTGCAGACACTTTTTTTCTCCTTTTCTTTTACACCAAGAGAAAATAAGTAGGTATAAAAAAATAATTAAATGACGAGTAATCTGTACATGAAAAAGAAAAAGAGAATAAAAGTTACAGAACAAAATTCCCTTTTGTTTTAATTTCAAACGAACACTTACCGGCTGTATCGTTATACAACTCACTGCAAAGATGTACGATGAGTTGCGACCGGCATTTAAAAAAAAAAAACACTAACACATACAAGACTTAAGCTATCGGCCATTAGCCTTTGTCAGAAAAGAGACCATACACGCAATCACACTTCACAGACACACAAACTGTCATCTCTGGATGCCGAATTTGAAGTGGGGTGGCCGAAGATTGTGTCTGTGACGTGTTCACTTTTCTGTCAAAGGTTAATGCGCCATAGCTTAAGTGTTGTATGTGTGTGTTTTTTATGTGCCTATCACAGTTTACTGTATATCTTTGCAGTGAGTTGTAAACTATCCTCATTATATTGTTAACTACTACAAAATTAACATTTTCTTTCTCTGTTCTTTTGTTACAAATGGTATGCTGCCTTGACTCAGAATGCCTCTAGGGTGTGTGGAGGGATTTCTCTCACCCAAAAATACATGTGCATGCCACATTTACGCCATGTTTAATGAACACAATGTCGACAGACAGTATGCCATTATCTTCCTTCCCTTTGTGTGTGTGTGGGGGGGGGGGGGGCGGGGGGGGGGGGGGTACTCTGCTACAATAGCAGCATAGTAAAGAGGAACCTGCATTTCTTTACTCGATAAGAGAGGTCAAGATATTTGCAGCCAAGATTGCCACAGAATGATTTGAGCCTGCATTTAAGTCTTACACTCGGCTCCAAACCAGAGGACCGTGACCTGGTCTAGGAATGATGCTAAAAATTGATAGCCCTATTTCCATCCTATGATCAAGGCTAGTTGCCTACATCAAATCCAACAGCCTAAGTGGCCTCTGAACCCAGGCAGCAGGCATCTTTGGTGAGCCAGGCAACTGTTGAATGGCAGTGATATGGAAATCAGAAGGCGTAGCAGCATCAGAGATCCCAGGCCAGGACTAAAGGCATTTGAGATGACCTATGGTCCCCACAGCCCAGGGAACCAGCCTGGCACCTGCTGACTGTGGTCAACACAGCTTCCAGCTGTTTACAGAAAATGTCAATTCCTCTTGACTCTGAACACAACATGTGCTGTCATTATCAATCTCAATCCAGCTATTTGCCTCCTACTACAATATACTACACTTACTGTCTGTCTATCTGAAGTAACAGTCTCTGTCTGTTCAAATAAACAAATTGCTGAGTACGGCTCTACAACTACCTGAATTAACACTGAGTACAAAAATTTGAGAATAAAGGAGATAAAAACATAACATTTAAGAATTAACTACTAAGGAAAACACAAAGTTAAATTACGTAACTTGGCAGTATAGAGGTGTGATACAGGAAATGGTTGGCACTATATTGATTTGTAACATTGATCCCAGAATTGATAATGATCCTCTGCTTTGGCTGAGTGGTAGCCTTAAACCAGGTGCTTAGACGATTATGTAGCAATCTTAACTTTGGATTTCTTGACCTCTGCTACTGGGTGGAGAAATGAAAGGCCCTCCTTAATAGGATAGTGGTTATTAGGGTCTTATGTGGTGTGCACATGTAAGGTTTTTAGGATAGAGAAATCCCTCCACAGATCCAAAAAGACCTCCTGAGACCAGACAGGATGGCATTCAGCATAAAAGAACTAAGGAAAAAAATGTTAACAAAGTGCAGGAGTATCTACAGAAAGGAAGACTTAGGAGCAATTCTTCAGAGGCTGGCAGCTAGGTTTGTTACTAGTAAGTTTGATCAACGTGCAAGTGTTGCTGAAATGCATCAGGAACTTAAATGGGAGTCAGTGGAGAGAATGTGATGTTCTTTTCAAGAAACACTGCTGAAGAAATTTAGAGGGCCAGAATTTGAAATGGACTGCAGAACAATTCTATTGCCACTAACCAACATTTTGCATAAAGACCACAAAGATAAGATCACAGAGATTAGGAATAATTAAGATGAATATATGCATTTGTTTTTCCCGTCGTTCTATATGGGAGCAAAACAGAAAAGCAAGAGCTAGTAGTGTTTCTAAATAACCTCCATCACACATCTTTGAGTGGATTGTGGAGTATGTATGTAGACATAAAGGTTCTACAACTGTTTTCAATTATAAACTGCCACAAAATTAACACAGTACCATGGACAGCAACTTCTGAAACCAAATGTCAATAGTAATGTAGTTTTAAACTCAGACTGGAACGTATATTGCAAGGACAGGCTAAACACTGAAGGTGGAAGTATTCAGAGAGAGGAATAAATAAATATTTATTTCATCATAAATAAATACAATAATATCTAGTAACATTTGCAGAGGTCCAGCATGTGCAATGATTTGCCTGAAGATCATGGTTAGAAGGGGATCACACTAGTTCAGAACATTATTATAAGATCCAAAGATGGCAGTTAAACTGCCAAAACTGGTAAACTTTATAAAAAATAAAATAAAATAAATAGTGATCTTGACTCTTGTTTTCAATAAATTGATTAAAAGATCACCCCAAACATGACATACCTTTATTTCCCAAGAATTTCCTAGTAATGTTGTAATATTTGGGGGAGATTTTAACTTACCAAATATAGACTGGGGTACTTAAATTTTTAAGACAGTTATAGGGATAGAAAATTGAGTGAAGTTTATAAATGCCTTGAGTGAAAATTATCTTTAGCAGTTAAACAGAGAATTCACTCCTGGAGATAATATCTTAGACCTGCTGGTAACAAGTCAGTCTGTATAGAAATCAGAATCAGTGATCAAAGGTTGTTACAGTATCAATGTAAAGTAAATGCTAATTAAAATTGTGTTGGATGGGAAACAATAAGCTTGTCCAATCTATCAGCAATCACAATGCCATTAAAATAAAGGATGACACCTAAAAAGCTGAAATGCTAAAAGTGTTTTCCAAATTTGTTTCACAGAGGAAGATCACACTGTACTTCGTCCTTTAAATTGTCTTGCAAATTACAAAATGGCAGCTACAGAAATAAATGATTAAGGGATAGAAAAGCAGCTGAAATTACTCAATAAAGAAAAAGAAGAAGAAGGAGGAGGAGGAGGAGGAGGGGGAAAAACCATGGACCTGAAGGTATATCATTCAATTCTACACAGGGAAAAAAAAAAAAAAGTAAATTGCTTCCCTTCTAACAGACGTGTGCAGTAAACTCTAGAGGAGCAAAGCTGTCTTAATGGCTGGAAAAACAGTGGAAGTCATTCACGTTTCCAAGTAGGTTTGTCAAACAGAAGTGCAGAACTATAGGAACTTTTTTTATACTCTTGTATTACTTAGCGTTGATTCCACTAGTAGCATGTTTATTTATTAAGCAACAGCACAAAAATAGACCAGAAGAAGGGCACTCAAGCGCCCGAAACCGGTCGTTGAAGTTCAAAATAAATAACGATAAGCAACTGGTTGCTGCATTTGATTTATTTATACTAGACGTTTACAAACCACAAAGACTAAAGCTATTTCTTACTGGCCGCACAAATATGTCCCCTGATTGGCAGCCTTCACCTGCCTCATCCATTGTGCCTTTGCCAACATCTACACATCAAGTACAAGTTGTGGACTCGTAAACTGTACTTCAACCCAATCATGTGAAACCAGGTTCACTTTACTCATTCACGAGACTCCATGAAGCAATAGATACGAGCTTCATTCAGCAATCCATTTGATATGGTTGTACAAAGTCCTCTAATCAACAAAATACAAGTGCACAAAAAGAAACACAGAATGTCTGTCTCAATGGGGAAAAGTCTTTTGATGTGAAAGTAATTTTTAGTGTACACCAATACAGTGTTATACAACCATTATGTGTTCACAATAAACAAGGGGGAGTTGGAAAATAAGTTTCCCCTGTTGAATACGGTCAGACGTAATAATGAAAGGAAAAAGATAGAATGAGTCATTAAAGATCAGACATATCTTTAGTTTCTACATAATTTCCAAGTACATTGAGAAATTTGCCATGCCGCTTTATAAGATTCAAAAAGCCGTAAGGGAAAAAATTAGGGTGTTGCATACGAAAGATGCGTTGAATGGCTTGTTTTACATCAGTATTGCTTCCAAAACGCCTTCCACGAGATCAAGCCTGTATGGCAGTTGGTGTAGGCACTCCCAACCAAGAGTTACAACATGGTTCTGCAATGCCATTGCTGAGTGTGGTCTCGCATTTTCATTCAACAGCAGAATGCCAGATCTGAGAAAGCCAGACTATTTTTCCAAATCACCTCTTTCAATTTCGACAGAATGGCACAGCAAGATACAGCATTGATGGTTGCTTCCTCCAAAAAGTCCAGCAAAAAAACAAAAAAAAACCTCTGGCGGCCGCAGTGGCCGAGGGGACTGAGGCGCTTCAGTCACGGTCTGCACGGCCACTACGGTCGGGGGTTCGAATCCCACCTCGGGCATGGATATTTGTGCCATCCTTAGTTGTAGGTAGTTCATAAGTTTAAGAACTGATGACCCCATAGGTAAGTCCCTTAAAAAAAAAATAAATAAATAAATAAATAAATAACCTCCTTGGGTGTCCCAGAAAATGGTGGGTGACACTTTACCTGCAGACGGAGTGCTTTTGAACTTCTTTCAGACAGGCGATGATGGATGTTTCTACTCAATGGATGCGCCCTTTGATTCAGGCATGTAATGATGGATCCATGTTTCATCCCCCGTCACAATCCGAAACAGAAAGTAATTGCCATATTCATGGTCAACCTCTAGCCAATGATGTATCAGTGTCTTGCACATGCGCATTCTCCTGTCATCTTTAGCCCATAGCCATTCAATGTTGCTTCCATATGCAATGCGCTGATTTTTTCTTGGATGGCTTTTTGAAGCTCATAAAGAGGTTTGACAACTATCTCAATGTATTTGGAAATTATATAGAAAAATAAAGATATGTCTTATCTTTAATGTCATATATACTGCCTGTGCTCCTTCGCCTGGTAAATAGACTTCATCTATTTTTTTACACACACACACACACACATATAAGGATACGACTTCCTTAAATCCTGCCCCGAAATGAGATCCATCCTTCATAACATCCTCCCCACTCCACCGAGAGTGACTTTCCGGCGCCCACCTAACCTCCGTACCCTCTTAGTCCATCCCTATGAAATCCCCGAACCACCTTCCCTACCTTCTGGCTCCTACCCTTGTAACCGCCCCCGTTGTAAAACCTGCCCTATGCACCCTTCCACCACCACTTACTCCAGTCCTGTAACCCGGAGGGTGTACACGATCCAGGGCAGAGCCACTTGTGACAGCACCCACGTGATTTACCAACTGACATGCCTGCACTGTGAAGTGTTCTATGTGGGAATAACCAGCAACAAACTGTCCATTCACATGAATGGCACAGGCAGACAGTGTTTGTTGGTAATGAGGATAACCCTGTGACTAAACACGCCTTGGGGCATGGCCAGCACATCTTGGAACAGTGTTACACCGTCCGGGTTATCTGGATACTTTCCAACAACACCAATCCTTCAGAACTCCGGAGATGGGTACTAGCCCTTCAGCATATTCTCTCTTCCCATTGCCCACCAAGTCTCAACCTCCGCTAAATTCGAATTCCCACCCACCATCTTAACGTCTTCGCCTCAGTTCTCTGGACAGAGCCTCTGCCTCAAGTGGTATATCTGTCTAACTTCTTAACTTCTTTGCTTTCTACAGTATGTCTGCCTAGGTGTACTTGCATCTGTGTAAATGTGTGTGTGTGTGTGTGTGTGTGTGTGTGTATTTGTTTACCCTCCTTTTTTTCCCCCAAGGTAAGTCTTTCCTCTCCCGGGATTGGAATGACTCCTTACCCACTCCCTTCAAACCCTCATCATTTCCTTTTCCCTCTCCTTCCCTTCTGCCTGACGAAGCAGCTAGGCTGCAAAAGCTAGCGTTTGTATGTGTGTGTGTGTGTGTGTGTGTGTGTGTGTGTGTGTGTGTGTTACTATCACTGCCTGTGCTCCCTCGCCTGGTAAGTAGACTTCATCTATTCTTTTACTTATATTTTTCCTGTTAGGAATTATTTCCTCTATATTATAGAAGGAAACTTTCCTGGTGGGATAAACAAATATAAAAAATAGAAAACGGATGACTTACCCAAAGGACAGGCTCGTTGACAGATAGAAATAAAATCACACACAAACACACATACAAGCTTTCGCAACCGTTGGTCGCTTCTTCAGGAAAAGAGGAAGAAAGGAGAGGAGAAAGGGAAGGATATGGATTTTAAGTGGAAAAGGAGTCATTCCAATCCCAGGAGTGGAAGTACTTGCTTTAGGGGAAAAAAAGGAAGGTAAACAAATACATACACACTCACACATATCAAAACGCAAACACACCTAGACAGACATGTGTAAAAAGCAAATGTAAATATTGTCATGTTGAAAACTGCAGGTGGTCTGGAATTCGAGCGCTGGTCATTAATAGAGCATAACACTTTACACTTAGAACAGGTTTATTGCTAATACAAGAGTACACTCAGTGCAGACTGCCTCCTGCTTGGAGTGCTTCACTATTTATACATAGAAAGAATTTTCTGGGACTTACAAGTTCGTAAAACATAAGAAACAAGTAGGACATTCTAGATATAGTAAATACAAAGAAATAAACGTTTTTTTTTTCTGCCAGTGGCGGACCACCACCATAGGGACCACCAGCATAGTGTACTGTGACGTAACCACTGCGTCATGCGTTCCGTTGGAAGACTCGAGACAATATATTGGTCTATACATCTTGGGAAGCTCCTGGCATGAATCTGCAGCACTATTTGTGACAATACTGCATGAAACTCAAAGGAGGAGCTGATTTCTTCTAAAGTAGTCAATTTGAATAAAAAATTCCTGAGAGCTAACTGTTCATGTTTATTAAGTAATAGGGTTTTGCTATTATCATTAATTAATCAATTAATTATTGTTTTGTTTTTAACTATGACATACCTATGATACTACTGTTTTGAGGGCATTAGATAACTGTCGTGTTTGGCCTGTAGATCTACCATGGGTGGAGGATCATCATGTAAACCATGCACAGATAGGTATACTACATACTGTGGAAGAAAATAATTACAAAATTATGGCCATTCACATTTTAGTAGCATAAGAATGGCAAAATGCAAAGAGTACCTTTTTCAATTTTTAAAACATTGAATCGTAAAAGGTGTACTGTATTTCTGTAATTTGTAGTTATTTGCCATAACTTCGTAATCAATGTGATAAAACCATAACAATTACGGACAATACATAAATGTTGGCAGCCCTGCAATATATTCAAATAATTCCTATAGTGAAACTGAATGTCACAATACCCACAAAAGAATACCACTATACTTGATTATAGTAGCAGCACCAAATCGAAATTACTTCCAATTTCTGAAAGAACATTTTCATACCAATGAACAAAAACATAAGTTCACTTATGCCAGATACACAAACCTTCACTAAAACTATACTACTGCCACACATATGAATTTGTTACAGTTGCCCATCTCTATATATAAAAATGTTGTACTGGTTTGAGTGTGTTTGAAAATGTTCTTCACCGATTGAGCTCCAAATTTTTCACGACATTGCACTGTAACACAGGAAGGTTCTGAGACACCTATTTGTATAATATATTACTCATAACCTATGTATACATCCCTTTTGTGATTTTTGGCCTGAACGTTTCCACACTGTAAAATTTATATAAATTCATATGCGATATATATTTAAATAATAGGTATGTAAAAACATTTGCGTAATTTAGTATACTTTGTATCAATATTTCAAAGCATTCAGTCAAGAACTTTTGGACATATATTTTAAACATAAGACTAGTTAGATTTCTAAGACAAGATACAAGATGAGTACGAAATGACGAAGAGGGAAGGGGATATATACACATTCTTTTTTAATTGTAACCAAGACTCCCAATACCAATTATTGTAGTTCATGCTCCAAAAGCAGCATTTAAAAAAAAAAAAAAATCTTTTCATCTCCTATTTCACCCCCTTAAAGGCTGATTTTCAGAGAAAGCTGAAAGGCGCCTTTTTCAAATTCTAACCAAGAATCCTTATACCAATTTATGTACATCTAGCATCACAATTGACTGAATAACAGTGTATTTTCCTTTAGGGGCGGAATATCGAAAAATCACTTCTTAAGGTTTGCCAACAGTGTAAGGTGAACACCCTCTCCAAGTTTCAAGTATTTATCATCAGTGGTTTTGGCTCGGCGATGATGAGTCATTTATTTAATCTGTCTGTCAGTCACTCGGAACATTGCCTTTTATTTATAGATATTATTCGTTGCAGGGTGTTGTGATCTCTCTCGATGGTGGTCTATGCAGTGCTCCGTGTTCTATACTGTGTATTATGTATTATCAAGCAGAGCGCAGCAGAGTCGCTTACGGACTACTGGGAGGATGATCCTGTTGCTCAACGAATTGCTTTACGATGAACATATGGTCCCCAAGAGTGCCAAATAGCAGCCCCCCATAGTGCAAAGAATCACTGGTGATACCAGATAACATAAACATCAGGGATATACACAGGTATAATTTCGTCATCCATACAGTGTTGAGGCATTGATTAAATTTATCCAAAGGCTGCGGCGCAGCTTGCCAATGTTGGCAATGGAATGTTCATTTTGTGTGGATAATCAATTTTCTCTCAGGACAAGCTTTCAACTAGAGCACAAGCGCAGACTCAATTACCTGTTAAATTGTGAGCACGAAAACATGTTCCTCTCAGTCTCTGTTATTGGGTGCTCGGCTAAATTTTACTTACTGTGTCAGCAGCGGAGAGTGTTGGCAAGGAAATCTTCAGTTTAGAAGTATAATTGATTTATTGACAGTGATTTGTACAGGAACGTATTAATGACAGAGCTGCATTAAACGGTTATTTTATGGGAAAAAAAAAAAAAAAAAAAAAAAAAAAAAGATTCATTCAAAATATTCATTCTGATAAGGATATCCTTTGAATTACCACTGCTTTATGGAGAATAACATTCCTGAGTAACTTTCGAGAACCATATGCTTTATAATAATGTTTGCAACTGAAGTAGCCGGGCCTCTAATGATATATATATGGTATATCGAACGTGCACTTCTAAATCCCTGTCGACAAAAATGGACATTTTCCATCGTAGAATTAGTTGGAAATGAAAGGGTTATTTTACTTACGGCAGCTACGGGATTCCCTGCTAATGTAATATTTAATAGTAAATGTGGAAGATTATTAGCCTCATAATATGTAACTGAGTTTTCAAAGAGCAGTCAAGAGATTTTGGCCACAAGTGAAATTATACAGATACGTCAACATGAAAAATGACGTATCGATTTTCGATTATAATTTTACAAGGAGGCCAATAAAACTTACACAATTCAAAATGCGCTTTGCCATAGATTTGTGCAAGACAAAAATCATGTGTATATGTAGCCATTAAGAGGAAAAAGGAGGTAGATGTTTTCATATCTATATCTCTGATCACACTTTAAATTCTCCAGCTGCCAAATAAGTGAGCGTCGAAAGTTGAGGTGGTAGCAACTTCTGCCTTGTGTAGCAATTCCTTAATTTTTAATTTCTTCATTTTATGTAGGTACGACAAGCAAAAGACAAGATGCGCATATAGGTAGCTGGAGGAGGAGATTGAAGATGGATGGAAGGAAAGGGAGTGATGAACAGAGGCCGATGATTAGAGAGAGGGAGATAGTGGGGAAGCAGGAAACAGACACAGCAAATGGGAAATAGATGGAAAGAATGTAGAAAACAATAGCTTTTTACTAAGATGGTCCAGAGTCAGTAAATTGATCTGTATATTTGTGGAGAAAACGAACGACAAAAAAAGTAATCTATCTTAAGGGTTTAAAATAATGTGTATCTGTTAAGCTAAACTTTCGTTTTACATAGCCACTGGAGCCTAACAAACAAACAATATTGATATGATTGAAGCATTCTCTCGGTGATTCTATGTTCACATGAGTTACAGTATTTCCTTTTCTGTTTATTCATATGAGAGTGAGCCACATCGAAGAGTGGCCGGGTTTAGCTAGTAATATAATAGTTTTGTGAATTTTTCTACATTCTATAATGTGTCACACTGCTCCTGTTCACAGTGCAACACCTCTTTCAGTATACCAATCAAATGGTAACAAAAAAATACGAAATTTGAAAAGGTATTGCTAAACTAAACTCCATCCCATACAGGCCTTGTGTGCCCAACTGGTAGGCTGCTGATCAACCGCCGTGCCATCCTCCGTCCGAAAGCATCATCGTATGCGGTATGGAAGCAGACATGACCACTGCCCCTGCACTCCCGGATGTTGTGTCGCTTTACCAGACAGTTGAAAAGGTAATGATGGTGACAGGCTCATCTGTAGTGTAGCCCAAGATCAAGGATAGGTTGAAAGGTGACAGGTTTTTTTGAGCTGATGAAGCCAACAAATGAGAAAGCAGAAAACCATTGTGGGAAGAAAATAAAAATAAAAGTAACTGATAACAGAAAAACTTGCCGTTTCAATAAAAGCACGTTACGTTAAAATCCAATGTTTGAAACTGAAACATCACTATTAGCTGCACAAATCAGCTGTTATGCCACCTTCGCATCCCATCATCATAGTATGCATTACCAAGACACACATCACAGTGAGAACACAAGTGACATTTACTAGAATTTTATCAACATGTTATCAAATTGGGCTTGATGTCTGACATCTGAGTATGTAAATCCGGAGCAGCATCCAATATACTCATAAATTTATTTTTTGTGTAAACATAAGCTGAGAAGCCCGATTTCAAACAATACATGGAAACAAAGGGGAGCAGAGCTCTGATAGCCTTTTCAGCTACTGACGGTAGCACAGACTCAAATTTTGTTTTTAAAGCAGAGGTACAACAGTGTTCTATGACCTCTTCATACTCTCCCATCAACAAAATGGTCAATTTACTTTAGTTGGAAAATGAGTTTTGCACCCACTGGATATCGTTGCTAAACTCTGAAAAGTACTCTGAAAGGAATATCACAAAGCTCATTAAATGGTAACAAATGCTTTTGTTCATATATGCTTTGATTTCCAACTCATTTTCGCTCAGAAAATGATGCTAGAAAAACCAAGAATGCTTTATCATGTGGAGATGATACTTTCTTGTAACATGTGATTGTCATGAAGAGCAGTTGCTAATCTGTGGTAAAACAATTTCTGTTGAGAACTGGGTCTTTGGAGAAACAACTGTTCTCTCCACATCAGTGATACAGGTATGAAAAAGACATCGTCATGATCTTCAGTCTGATGCAGCTCTCCATCCCAACTCTATCCTGAGCATGCCTTTTGCATTACCTCATACTAAACACAGCCCACATTAATTAGAATCTGCTTACTGTATTTGTCTCTTGGTAACCCTCTGCGATTTTTAGCCCATATCCCCCCCCCCCCCTGAAGTCGCAATGCGAAAAGAAGCTATTCGTAATCGGGCTAGGATTAGGGGAGGAGGGGGTGTAGAGTGCCCTAACCTGAATTTATTTCAAAAATTGACAGTAAAAATCTCCATTTGATGTGTAATTATACAAGAATAATGGTTAAGACACAAGACGGCATCCACTAAAAAACAAATACACCTGTAGAAGAACATATGTGACTTTAGAACAAACATTTACAGCAAATTAATAATCAGCCAACCAGTTGCAATAATAGTTGTTTAATAAACTTCACCACAGTTTTGACGGATATAAACCCGTCTTCTTCAAACCACATTCCCTAGATGAGTAAGCATGAATGACTGCAAATGTGCTGATGCATCTTTCAGTCTAAACCACATTCCCTAGATCATAGTGATGTCCAATTCCTGTGATATGCAAGTATGGTATTCGAAACTGTATCAAGTTTATTAAATAACTGTTATTGCAACTGGTTGGTTGATTATTAATTGTCGGCCGCGGTGGCCGAGGGGGCTGAGGCACTCCACTCACAATCTGCACGGCCACTATGGTCAGGGGTTCAAATCCCCCCCTCGGGCATGGATATTTGTGCCGTCCTTAGTGTTAGCTAGTTCATAAGTAGTTTGTAAATTTAGGGATTGATGACCTCGTGGTTAAGTCCCATAAGATATACAAACATTTGAACATTTTTTTTATTATTAATATGTTATTCTATAACCATTTCTGAGACGCAGTCATGTTAAAAGCAAATATTTACCTTTGCATTTCTTTACCTACGTCTGAAACAGACTAATAAAGTGCGACATTTAATTTAGGAACTACTCAATAACTGATTTACACTCACTAATGACATATTAACATGAACATTAGTTCGCCAAATCACCCCCAGTGTGCAGTTATCAAGGCTCCACTTCAGTGTTTGTGTATATTATACTGCTTGTACAAAACTGATTGTAAAAGGGTACAGCGACATTGCATTATTTCTTAACTACAGAGGTTCATACAATGACCCAACGAAGAACAGTGTTTCTAAACTACTGAAATAAATAAAAAATCGAATTCCGTAATTAGCACAAGCGCCCGTAACATCGTAAATTTTGCCTAGAAATCACGATAATTACGGACTTGGCATGTCTGTCAAGACTTCCTTATGCTTAAATTAATATTCCATCTTAACAAAGATATCTTTTTCAGAAACACTTTTCTTTCCATTGCCATTTTGCAATTTATATCCTCTGTACTGTGACCAACTTATTCATGTAACAGAACCCACCAACCACATTTATTGTTTCGTTGCCTAATCTAATTCCCTCCGTGTCACCTGATTTTCTTAGACTACATTCAATTCTCCTTGCTTTGCTCCAGTTAATGTTTATCTTATACACTCCCTTCAAGACACTGTCCATTCAGTTCAACTGATCTTCCAGGTCCTTTCCTGTGTCTGACAGTAGTACAATGCCATCAGCAAAACACAAATGTTTATTTCTTCACCTTGAACTCTAATGCCTTCTCCACATTTCTCCTTGCTTTTCTTCTCAGCTTGCTCAATGTACATACTGAATAACACTGGAGAAAGACTACAACCCTGTCTTACTCCCTTCTGCATTCCTTTCATGCCCTTTGACTCTTAATATTTACTGTCTTTTAACAGCTGACTGATTTCTGTGAAAGTTGTAAATAACCTGCTATTCCCAGTATTTTACCCCTGATAACTTCAGAAATTGAAAGAGTATATTCCAGTAATATTGTCAAAAGCTGTCTCCAAATATACCAAAGCAAGAAATGTAGGTTGGCCTTTCGTTAATCAAACTTCTAAGAAAAGTGTTCTCCTAAATCCCTAATGATCTTCCCTGAGGTAAGCTTCGACCAGACATCTTTAAATAATTAATGTTAAGATTTTGCAACTATGACTTATTAAACTAATTATTCTATAAATTTCACACCTCTCTGCACCCCCTTTCTTTGGAATTGACATTAGGTTACTACAATTTTTTTTTTTTTTTTTTTTTTTTTTTTTTTTTTTTTTTTTTTTTTTTTTTTTTTTTTTTTTTAAAATCTGAGGGTCATGGCTCTGACTCTCCTAGACACATCTGCAGTTCTGAGTGAATGTCATCTACTCCTGGGCCCTGTTTCAACTGAGGTCTTTCAGTACTCTGTCAAATTCTTTTCTCAGCATAGTGTGTCTTATCTCATTTTTGTCTACTTCCTCTTCCCTTTCTACAATATTGTCTCGGAGTTTGTTTCCTTTGTAGAGCCCCTCTATACAGTCTTTCCACCTTTCAGCTTTCCCTTATTTAATCAGAATTGGTTTTCCATCTGCGCTCTTGATATTCATGCGCCTGGTTTTCTTGTCTCTAAACATTTCTTTTATTGTCCTCCTTTCGTACATTCTTCTACAGATTTGTATCTGCCCTCTAGCCACTCCTGCTTACTCATTTTGCACTTCCTCTCAGTCTCTAAATGTCATGTGTTCTACATTTTATATATAGGCAGTGATAGTACTTTCGCCTGGTAAGTAGACTTCATCTATTTTTTACATATATTTTTCCTGTTAGGAATTTTTCCTCTATTATATATAGATGAAGTCTACTTACCAGGTGAAGGAACACAGGCAGTGATAGTGGTCAGAGTCTACATCTTCCCCTAGATAAGTTTCACAGTTTGAAATATGATTCCTAAATATATGTCTTACCATTATAAAATCTACCTATTACCTTCCTATGTCTCATCGTCTCTTCCACTTATAATACCATCATTAGTGATTCTAACGTGAACTGTTTGTTATGATTAAATTGTGTTCCATGCAAAATTCTACCAGGTGGCTTCCTCTTTTCATTCCCTTTCCCTAGTTCATACAAATTTATTTTTCCTTCCCTTTCTTTTCCTACTACTGAGTTCCAGTCCCCCTTGATAATAAAGTTTCTTCTGACTTAACTGTCTGAACAACTTCATTTATCTCATCATACATGTTTTTTCAATTACCTCATAATCGGCAGAGCTAGTTGGCATATAAACTAGTATTATTGTGGTTGGTGTTGGCTTCATATGTATATTGGCTACAATAACTCAATCAGTGCACTTCTCACAGCAGTTTAGCCACATTCCTGTTTTCTTATCCTTTATTAGACCTACTCCTGTGATACCCCCAACTGATTCATAATTTTTATAACCCTATACTCACCTGACCAGAAATCCAGTTCATATTTCCAATGAACTTCAGTAATACCTGCTATATATAACTTGACTCTATCTATTTTCCTTATTAAAACTGTTTCATTGAGGCACCCAAGCCAATCCAACTTGGCAATGTCTGTGATTCATGAGGCAAAGGAACAAGATGGCAGATTAATTTCCTTGTTTATTGCTTGGATGACAACTGACAGTTGGTTTTATTGTACAGTACAAGTCAAATTTGATTTTTGAACTCTCTGCTAGTCTTTTGGGCAACCCCAGATATCCGTTGGAACACAGTTCAGGAACTGCTGGGCCAGACAATGATTAATGATATGTCCAACAAGAGAGAAAGAACTGTTGAGTGTGGTTACAGTACATTCAATTTTGAAGAATAATATAGGGACCATATATTGTAAGGATAACACCTATCTTCTGAAAAGTTGGCGCCATAGGGAGGTCTATCTCGATTTTGGCCACAGTTTGGCAGTGGCCATTAATGCTGACAAACAGCTTGTTGGTACTCACACCAATATAAAAATCTACACTGGGATTGCAGCAGCGTTGCCCTTGGGTCACCTGTGAAAGCAGCAGGAGTAAGCACCACCAAACTTGGCCAAAAGTAAGGTAGACCACCCTATGGCACAACCTTTTCTTTTCTTAGCTGCACAGGGAGGCGTTACCCCTACACCATATTCTCTGGACCTAAAATCATACAGGCCTCTACCCAAGGTCACCTATTGTCCCCAGACAACTCACATCCAACTGTTACATTGTCTCTGTTCTACACCTTGATAACCGTGGTCTACACAATATTTTTTTTCCCCTTCCCCACCCTTCTTCAATCCTCCCCAGTTAGGTCCCAATGCCCACATCCACATTCTCAAGCTGAATTTATCCCCACCCACCAATACCTACAACACTCTGCAAGGTGAATGTATCCCCACCCTCACCTTGCATCCTCCCCTACCCCCTCCTCTTCAGTTCCATCCCCACTCCAAGTCGCATTTACTGTTGAGAGTCAGTCTGAATGCAACAGCTGGAGATGACAGTTGGGTGTTAGCAAGTTATTCCTGTGATTGGACATGTGTTAGTTTATGTTCTAAAATAATGGTAACTGTGTGTGTGTGTGTGTGTGTGTGTGTGTGTGTGTGTGTGTGTGTGTGTGCACGTGTACACATCTGTCTGTGGCTTTTGTCTTTGCAATGAGTTGCAAGTTATCCTCATTTTAGTGCTTACACCCAACATGGACTTTTCATTGTTAAAATGTAGAAGCCTTAATTCTGATCATACTTTTATTTGAACAGAATATGTACAGTGTCCAGCAATGTAAGCTGTACTACTTATATCTTAAAATAGTCCCTAATTATTGTATTCTTTCAGCTAGAACATTACACAAATAGCCTAAAAAATATAATATAGATTTATAGAGCTCCACCTCACTATTACAATGATTCAATAGCAAAATTTTGTACTTATGCACTTGTTGTTCTCGACGGCGAGTGTTCATCAGAGACGAGTGTATCATCAGGTGTGCCCCAGGGGAGTGTGATAGGACCGCTATTATTTTCTATCTATATAAATGATCTGATGGACAGAGTAAGTTGTAATTTGCGGCTGTTTGCTGATGATGCTGTGGTGTATGGGAGGGTGTCGTCTGTAACTGACTGTAATAGCATACAGGTTGACTTAGACAAAATTTCTAGTTGGTGCGAAGAATGGCAGCTAGCTCTCAATGTAGAAAAATGTAAGGTGATGCGCATGAGTAGAAAAAACAATCCTATAATGTTCGAATACAGCATCAGTAGTGAGCTTCTTGATGCGGTCGCGTCGTTCAAATATCTAGGCGTAACATTGCAGAGCGATATGAAATGGAACGAGCATGTAAGGACAGTTGTGAGTAAGGCGGACAGCAGACTTCGGTTTATTGGGAGAATTTTGGGAAGATGTACTTCACCTGTAAAGGAGACCGCGTATAAAACGCTTGTACGACCACGTCTTGAGTATTGCTCAAATATTTGGGACCCACAGCAGATCGGTTTGAAGGAAGACATAGAGGCGGTTCAGAGGCGAGCAGCTATATTTGTTACCGGTAGGTTCGACCAATGCGCGAGTGTCACGGAAATGCTCCGGCAACTCAATTGGGGATCGCTGGAAGAAAGACGACGTTCTTTTCTGTTAAGTAAATTTAGAGGGCCGGAATTTGAAGCTGAGTGTAGTACGATCTTGCTGCCGCCTACTTACATTTCGCGTAAAGATCACAAAGACAAGATAAGAGAAATTAGGGCTCGTACGGAGGCATATAGGCATTCTTTTTTTCCTCGTTCAATTTGGGAGTGGAATAGGAAAGGAAATGCCTAGTAGTGGTACAGTGTACCCTCCGCCACGCACCTTACGGTGAATTGCGGAGTATGTATGTAGATGTAGATGTTGTGTTACTTACCTTTGCTTGAACTTGGTCCAGCAACAGCTTTGTCACCAACAAGAAGTGATGGTCTTTTTTCAGCTAAACCTGGAACTTCCAATGCTAAAAATTCTGCACCTGGGCCAGCAATTCTGAAGGTAACATTTTTTAAGTCATATTGCCTCATTTTTATTGTTTCCGAAATTTCTTCCAGGTGTAACAGTGTGTGGAAAAACTCACTATAATTTCGAAAGTCCAGAATTTCTGACAAATATGGAACAACATAAGTTAGGCTTTCACATTCTCCATCGCCACTTTTTCTTTGAGTTTCAACCGTATACACAAATTGCCATAGATATTTTGGCACTATGTACTGTCCTATTCTAACAGGTACAAAAGGAGGTGCCTTCTTAGGCTTCACACCTGCAATAATCAATCTGCCACTAACATCATTTTCTCGTTTGATTGCATCCAGTGCATCAAATTTCATTTTACGAGACTGTGAATTTCTAAAATTATTGGTATGTGAATCATCTTTTACCTTCACTTCCACTGAAATTTCTATTTTAAAGCCCTTAAAAACAAATCTGAATTTCTCTGTGTGGCAACCTGCAAATCTTGCAAGGCAAATAAAATAATAAGAAATACTTTTTCCAGGATGCAGAACTATTGTTTTGTCAATATTTGGAGACTTCAAGCGAAGCTGTGACCATGACTTTTGACTTAAAAATTGGCAAAATTTCAATACCTGTTTTGTGTCTCCAGTATTCATTAAAGTAACTGATATTTCTTTTTCTTCGCCTACCTTCAGGTCACCAGATTTCAGAAGAGCAGGAGTAACAGTTACGCCATTCACACAGAGTGGCTCCAAAATGGGTTTCACCTGTTCTGATTTGTCTTTGGGGTTACGTTGTAGTCTATTGCTTGTATGTAGTGGAACAAGGCTAAGAGCACGCCACAATGCGGATTGTGTGGTACTTTCAATCGCCTCCACTATAACTTCGTCTTGCAATTCAGGGATATAGCCTGGTTCACACACTTCCTTGCTGAAATATATCGAACTATCCACAAGGCCATCACCTGTGCTGTCGTAATGAGTTATGCGTCCGGTGACAATACGAGATCGCAACGCACGTACAGAAAATAAATGTAAAACTTCACCTTCCAAATTTGCTATATTGCCATCTATCTCAACAAGAGCATCCATCAGTAGCCAGTCCCCTGAAATCAGAAAAAAAGAAAATAGGTTAAAAAATACACAACCTCACCTGGGATGCCATAGAAATATCCTTTCACATACACAAACCTTCCATTGGAATGAAGTCACAAGAGACGTCATCCAAACTAAATTTTAGTTTATCTGAAATAATAACATTTCTACCCTCTCTGCTCACTACTTGTCCAACAATACTCCTAGACAGGGTGTCTCGTTTTTCAACTAGTGGTTCAGAATTTTCCCAGTTTTCATCTTGTATAGAATAAACTTTCTTAACCCTCCATTCGTCCGACGGTCTTAAACGGAATGCGAGATATTCCAACTTGTTACCGACCTTTATATTCCGGTATGCAGGATCTTTTAAATCACAATACACCTCACCATCAATCAAGGCATAGTCAGGATGTACGTCAGTCACTATTCCTACTCTGTAACAACAACAACTGTCTTTGTTGGAAAAGTCTTGTGGAACATTAGGCTCAATTTCTGATACAGTAGACGATTCATTACTAACAGCACTTTGCTCCAATGAAGACAGAAGATCAGTAACACTAAAATCTTTTTCCTCAGTCTCTACTTCTGATTCCGTGGATCCTAGTAAGTACCTGGATAATTTTGCAACAATCGAAATCATATTTGTGTTAAGTCTAGCTTAACAAAACACGGGAAAAACTCAGGAGGTGAATTTTAAGAATGTCACCCTCAAATAAAGTCATTCATAAATTGTTTACATAGTACACAACCTTCGAATTACTACACAATACACAGTACACTCGCGCGTTTCAGAGATGTTCATCACCCAACAAAAATAAAACACTTGCCACACCACTAAATCATAGACCATAGATAGTATAGACTGCGCGTGACGTCATAACACTGAAACCAACATCTAAACCACGTGACTCGGGGCAAGAAGCGGAGTTTTTACTGTGTAAGAGTGCGACGCTTTACTGTTGAACTTCGTTTTCTTTTATTGTTTGTGTGGTATTTTCACTTGTAGTTACTCTGCTACAATGGTGAGATCCTGTTCTGCGTTCGGTTGCACCGAAAGATTCGTAAAAGGAAGCAATATATCTTTTCACAGGTAGAGTTTTAATGCTACAAATCGCTTTGTGGATACATTTTGTAAGATGAATTCAGTATATTTACAATCAAAAGCAATGGGCTATATTGTTCCAAAGCAGATACAAATGCTTTTCTCAGTATATTTTACTTTTGTAAATGTCATGAAGTGAATTATGAAGGTCCCTATACTGTAAGTCTAACTGGGATTGTTCAGTAAAAATAAGTGATGAATTTCAGTAAGAAATTCCATGGTCTTTGTTTTTTCTCGTATTTCCTGAATTGTTTCTACATAATCACAAAATCGATTACAGTTTTCCAAAAGATGAAGGGCGGAGAAAAGTTTGGACCCTTGATTTGAAAAGGGAGAATTTCAAGCCCAACGAACACACAATGTTGTGCAGCAAACATTTTTCGCCTGAATGTTTTGATACCGAGGCTTTTGGTTTCGGAAAGAAACTAAAGCCAGATGCTGTACCAACAATTTTCGATTTTCCTCCGCACTTACTACCTAGAGGACGGAAGAGGAAACCACCAGCTCTGAGGGACATGCAAGAAGCGTCATCATCTTCCGAAAATGTGTAAGATGAATTTTATTTTTACCTAATAGTTATCTGTATGACATTAAATTTGTTATGGACAATTCGAATCACTTAAACATAACATTTAAATTTAAGCTGGTATCGTAAAATTAGATTTGTTAGGTTTGAGAGGTCATAATGTAAGATTTTTTTTCCACCATTTAAACTCATTGTTTATTTTGAAATATGACAAGTGAATTTAAACCACTATTGTAAAATGTGCTCTACACAAGACACTTCAGAACATCAAATTAACAATGCTGATAGTGGCCTGTCTTTATACATTTTTCTGTACATTAATATCTAGTTATTAAAGCTATTAACAAAACAGTTATGTGGTAGTTTAAAAGTACATGCAAAGGGTAATATCATCCTTTGCATATATAGCCTACTCTTCACTATAAAATTCATTCTCTCTAATAATACTTTAGAGGTTTTCTCGATGCTTTTTCACTTCACTCTTCTGTATAGGAATAAAACAAACATGCCTTTGCAGTTGTACAAGTATGTATTGAGGACCTTTGTGTGTGTGGCACTGAACTCAGCAGGCCTTAATTTTTTACGATGTTAATGAATATCTGCATTTTGTTTTCTAATAATGTAGGCCTATTGCCATTTATTTCTGAAACTGATTTCTCCCTTCATGTACATACTTTAGAACACACTATTTTTTATTGTGGAAGTCAGTTTTGTATCACTGTTTGTTTTATTTAAGGTAACACTGTCTTTTTCAATACATTAATTCTTTTAATATTATTACTCTTGGGGTTTGCCCAGTACAGTAGTTTCCTTCTGTAAATGTTTTTTAAAAAGTGTGTGGTATACTGCAGACCTAAGCCTACATACTAGTTTATCATAATGTGCAACATGTTTCATTATAAGTAGCTATATGACAATAGCTCCAAGTATCAAAATATTGTTGAATTAGTGTACAAATCAGTCCAAAAATTGTCAACATATTGCTTTTCTTAGTCCCATCACAGATGAACAGCAGCTGAAACGGCCAAAAACATTCAGGAAGTCATATATAGGAGATTATAAAACAGAAGCAGTGGCATTGTCACCCAGTAAAGCAACAAATTTTATTGAAGTTGCTCAAAATAGACTTGCAGATACAAGAAAGAAGTTACGTTTGGAAAGGCAGAAATGCCGTCGTTTATTGAAAAAAGTTACTACTGCTGAAGCACTGCTGTCAGAATTAAAAGAGAGGCAGTTGATTACTGAAAGTACATCTGACATATTACAGGTACGACAATGTTTCTATTTTTTCATATAATTACAGCTGTATAGTGCTTCGACGTGAAGAACTCTGTAGAATAAAACAATAGTACAAATGTGATAACTTGTTTTGGTGTAATACATTTATTCTTTTAAACGGAAGAGTGTTAGAGTAAAAGAGCAGTAATATACACTTTACGTAAATTAAAGTAGAAAATACTGGAACCAAGCTGAAGTTATATTTTGATTAGAATTGCTTTAATTCAGATCTTACTACAAATAAGTTGTCAGTTTGTGTGTGTGTGTGTGTGTGTGTGTGTGTGTGTGTGTGTGTGTGTGTGTGTGTGTGTACGCACAGATGTTATTAAAGTATTGATAAATGTTTTACTTTCTGTTTGTAGAATCTTCTCCCACCTGTTGTGGTCGAGTTGTTGAGGAGTTTTAAAGGAGAGCATGGGAAGGAGTACCCTGAAGAGCTTCGCAAGTTTGCCCTTACATTGAACTTTTTTTCTAGCCGGGCATATGATTATGTAAGAGAGGTTTTCAATAATTACTTACCACATCCCAGTACATTGCGTAAATGGTACCAAGGGGTAAGTGGAAAACCAGGATTCAGTGCTGAAGCAAAAGCTGCACTTATTCAAAAATCATGTCATATGGCAGCTGTGGGCAAAAAAGTTGTCGTATCTCTGATGGTGGACGAAATGGCCATTCGAAAACATATTGAATTTGATGGTAAAAGGTTTATTGGGTATGTGGATTGTGGCACTGAAATGTTGTGTGAAAATTTACCTGAGGCAAAAGATGCCTTGGTGTTCATGGTGGTGGCACTGAATGACAATTGGAAAATTCCAGTGGGTTACTTCTTGACTAATGGTTTATGTGGTAGTGAGAGGGCTAATTTAATTCTATCTTGTCTGGATTTTTTGCAACAAATAGACATTAATGTACTTTCTGTAACATTTGATGGTGCTGCTGCAAATATGTCAATGGCTCGTTACTTGGGAGCGGAACTTACTGCTGACAACATGAAGCCATGGTTTATAAATCCAGCAACAGGTCTGAAAGTACACATTCTGTTAGATGCCTGTCACATGCTAAAGCTTATCCGAAACTGTCTTGCCACAAAGGGGACACTCTTCGGTAAAGATGGTCCAATAAAATGGAGTTACTTTGTGGAGCTCCAAAAATTACAGGCTCAGGAAGGACTGCATTTGGGGACAAAATTAACGAAACGCCATATTAATTGGCATAAAGAGCCCATGAAGGTAAAACTTGCCGCACAGACATTGAGTCAAAGTGTAGCCAGTGCCTTTACATACTGCGAAAACGTTTTGGGTTTACCTCAGTTTCAGGGTTGTGATGAAACAGTGAAATTTGTGAGGTTAGTAGATAATATATTTGATATATTAAACAGTAGGAATCGATTTTCAAAGGGGTTCAAAAGACCCTTGGAGCAGACTACATACAATAATGTATGCCAGTATGTAAAGGAGGCTACAGCTTGGCTCTTTGCACTAAAAGAATCAGCCAGTGGAACATTATTAGTGTATTCTTCAAGAAGAGTTGGATTTATAGGCATGATTGCAAGTCTGCATTCAAGCTTAGCCATCTATGAGGACATACAAAATAGATTTGCACCACAAATGTCTTTCTTGCTAACACACAAACTAAGTCAAGACCACTTGGAAGTTTTCTTCAGTGCAGTGAGAAGTCGTGGGGGGGCCAATAATAATCCCACAGCCCGACAGTTTGAAGCTGCTTTTAAGAGACTTTTGGTACATATTCAAATTGGTGCACCAACTAGTGCAAATTGTTCAGCTATTGATTCGACAACAATTCTTAGTGTAATGTCAAGCGGTAATAAAGAAGACCTTGATCATGAATTGCCACCTGTTCCGCAGGTTGCATTTATTAATCATGACCATGATATATACCAAATCCAGCTTCACTTACTTTGTATGTACATGATGTTGTGCAATATATAGCTGGATTTGTCACCAAGAAACTTCTGAAAAAAGTGAAGTGCCAGTTTTGCCAAATGGCACTGTGTTCAAATGTTTCAAGTTCTGGGATCTTGAAAGTCAAGAACAGAGGCGGCTTGACAATTCCATCGAATGATGTTGTTTATCTTTGCAAGATGGGTGAGAAAATATTACGGCAAACACAACTTTTAAATGTGAAAAATTTATTGAACAGATTGGTTACCTTGTCCATGCAGGATATAAAGAGTGATATTTTTATGCAGCTCTATGAACTTGTGGCAAATTGTCCTCCAATTGATAACCATGTTCACCAGTTGAAGAAAGCAGTGTTGTATGAATATTTTAAAGTAAGGTTGCATCACGAAGCAAGACTCCACACTGAGAAGCTACATGATGCACGTGTCAGGAGCTTCCACACAAAAATTATTTTGTTTAAGAACCAGTAATTGTACATTTTGAAAATTCATTTCATTTGCTGGCTGATTTCTTGTATTTATGTGAAATAAATTAATTTTTAAACTGACTTCATTATTTTTCTTCACCCCCCCCCTCCATATTTATTTTTCTTTTCTTTTTCCTGTCAAAATATCATTGGAATGAGGTTATTTTTAAAATATGTGATGAGTGATTATGCATTATAAAATTTGCACATTACAAGGATATAAAGTTTGTGTGACTCTGATGTGTTTATCAATTCAATCATTTGTTTTTATGGCTGACTTAAGGAAATGATTTCTTTTTGGCATTAGTTCAGGAAGGAAGAAATGTTAGTCATCAGAAGTTTACTTACTTGTCCCTGATAATTTACCAGGAAAGGCAGCAGTCTTTAACATCTACAGATCCTAATGGTTATGCGCATGTGTGTACACACACACACACACACACACACACACACAGCATATATGGTGTATTCATGTGGCCCAATCAGTTCATCTAAAGGAAGTGTACGAACAGTAAACATTGTAATGTGTAGAGTGTACAAAACTACATAGCTGTTTGTGTTAATTTTAAAGTGGGGGAAGGATAGTATTTCTGTTACAATTTTGTGTTGACTTATATACATTTTCCAAAATCCTTTTGTCAACCTATTCTCTGGAGCAGAGCACCTGGAGTAATTTAATTCACAACAACTAATCATAGAATATGTTGTGTGGGGTAGATGTCCATACAGTTCAGAATGAGTTTTTAAAGAACTTTGAATTCTTACTCCCCAATACATGTACTCCTAAATGGTTTTTCCACTGGCAACAGAAACCTCTTTTAGCTGATGTAGACAACACTGAGGCAACCAGAGACATTTGTATGCACAATTTATATTCTTGCCCAGTCTTAAGGAGTAATGAATTATCATGCTAACACACAGTGTTCACTAAGTTCCTGCCTAAGATAAAGCAAGATATTGATTTCAATTCTTACCAAATGATTCAAAATTAAAGTATACTTAATCACATGTTCCAGTAATTACTTCAAGTAGATTGAGTTTTTATAGTTACTCGACAGGTATTTTGTATACAACTAAAGGTGGATGTACCAGTCTTTGACAATGTACCAGTAATTGGAATTGTTTTTGTGTTTTGGGATATATTAAGGAACCATCTCTTTGACCACATGTAAAAGGTAAATGAAATTCATGTGTTCATGAAATTGATTGCAATGTCAGAAATAACTTGTCTTTGTTGTTGTGGATATGAAGGTGTACTACAGTAGGGCATAACTGAAGATTGGGGTACCACAAGTTCGCTTTGAACCCATGACAGCAATATACTAAACAGAAAAATGTGGAAAGCAACATTTCAAAACACACAAAGTAAAACTTTCCATTACACAAAAAGAAACTTTCCTTTTCCATAGTGTTCTGGCAAGAATTTGGCAGTATGAATTATTGGCGTTTCAAGTAATTATCCTAGTGTTCTTTAACAGCAACATGGGACTCAGTTGGTGAAAGGATGAATGTAAATTTATAAGATCGTATTGATAATGTCACATTCATAACAGAAAGATTGTTTCAAGCCATACAACTTGCTGACGTCATGGGTCAAAAGGAGTAGGAAGGGAGCTAAAAGTTTAATGTCCCATCTATAGCATTATTATTAGAGACTGAGCTTACACTTGGATGTCTGGGTAAGTATGGGGTGTGGGCTAACAAAATATATTGGCGTTTGGAGAAAGTTGATGAATTAAATTTTGCAAATAAATCTCGCACAACGAATAATGCCTTTCTTATGTTGATATTCACTCCAACTTGTGCATCATTTCTGTGTCTCCTCCATTAATTGTTATGATACAAAATGAGCTGCAGTTCTCTGAACACTCTATATCGTCAGTCAGTCACACTTAATGGGAATCCCACAATCCACAGCAATATACTAAACCAGGACATACAAATGTAATATAGGCTGTTTCTTTAATAGAACTGTTGCATCTCTTAAGTGTTCTGCCAATGAAATTTAAGCCTTCATTACAAGATTTTCTGTGAAACATTCCAATAACAAGCACTAGGCTTAATTGTACATATGTTATTTTGTGTGTTTGAAAAACATCAAATCCTTCAATACATAGTGAAGACTGAACATACTGACTATTGGATGCGCCTATTGCAACATAATAAGGCCTATCGTTCCTTTAAAACAGTTTTCTTGATATTGTTTCGGTATCTGCACTTGATTAAGCGGACGCTTATTTGGTGTAACAAACCTGACGTACTGATTATAAACGGATTTCGTTTCATACGAAAGCGTACTAAACATTTCACACGTATTATTGAATTGTTAAAAACCAATGCAGGATGCAATACAGAAGTCAAATGACGTGACATTGAAACAAAAACACGTATTCACTAAAGAAATGTGGCCTTTACAAACAACTGTCACTTGGCTCCACATAAAATCGATAACCACTGCATTATCAAGCGAAATTTCCGAGATTTTACGTGAATAGAACAATAACATGTGTAATAGGAATAGGACGTGTAGTTTCATTATTAAAATCAATGCTTGATTTCATTTATAAATAAGAAATACTACAACTGTCAGCTGCACATCACACTGCTAGTAATGACGTAAACACTGCTTCTTGCCCCGAGTCACGTGATTTAGATGTTGGTTTCAAACCTCAACATGGCAGAGATAGGAGCGTGCGCAGTCTATGTTTATTTATGGTCTATGCACTAAATACTATGCTCAGAGATGTAAAACCATGGAGGTGTAAAACGATTCTGGTAGTATCTGTGGCTTCGACCAGTATCTATGGTCGAAGATCTGTGGTCGGAGGATTCTGGTCTGGTCCCATTTTTCGATAGCTGAAACTGGCGCTAGTAACACACTTCACTCAAATGAGTGGTTTTACTTGTGATCTTCGTGCTTTGTCCGTGAAGAATGTCATCCTTTGTATTAAAGATCTTTGCGTCAATTGAGTCATGTTTGTTGTGGTAAATACTGACGCAAGGTGAAAGAAAACAATTGGGATGAGTTTGGTAGTCTACCTGTCATTGAACAAGTGTGAATGCCAGTAAATTGAGTAGAAGTTCCGATAACAGTGCAAGCAGAATGTCAAAGACACCGTGTGAAGCTTCTTCTGATGTACCAAGTAACGAGGAAATTATTGCAGAATTAACTAAAGATTTGGAACAGTGCGCAGTTAGCGCGGATTCCGTAAATGGTGACACACCTTCCACACGAGAGCGTGGTGGTGTCGATTCTTTACTGACTTCACCAACAAATTGTGACAGTGAAAATATTACCAGCGTTTCAGGAGACAAAGGAGAAGACTGCAATATACCAAATGATATTTATAGATCAGACGACGATGAATCAGTTGTGCACGAAGATTATGATACAATTGATGAAGAGGCTCTAAAAATCGCAGAAGCTACGTATTCGGAAGACAAAAAAAAGGTGGGTACATTTTACATATACGGTAAATATGTATTTTTAGATTGATGGATAAAACTTTACCTTCGGCTGCGACGGCGTAGTGTACTGATTTTGGCAACCATCGTCAAATGCTTTGTAAAAACCTAATCACATAGAATGCGGACAAAAATTCATTTCGTCCACCATGAAATAAATAGGCTAATCAGTGTTGTTCCTATTGTATGGTACACCGGTTATTGCATAAATTATCACCGTAAAACAAACATTTTCCTGCTACATTAGCACACTACACCACCGCGTATAAAATTTAACCGATTAAAGAAGAAATTACTGGGCTTGTAAGTTTGGATATTTATTTGTTAGAGCGAAATAATGAAGTGTTGCAACAGCATGAAGGCTGGATTTTAATATGATAACAACAATAATGTTTTATAGCTTTGTGCTACTTCTGGGAACTTGACATTGATGGTAGGATGCACAAATTGTGGGGTGCTGTATGTCATGATCCAATGTCCGATGTCAACACCCACAAAAAACAAAAAAAGAACAGCACCCCAGTCACATTTACATGCAATGACTGAGCAATATATTTGACGTGAATTTCCCGTTTAGCAGCAGGCTTTCTAATGGCGGTTTGAAATCTGTCAGTAATGCGCCTATAGCTAGTTGTTTTGAGGAATATGATATTCATGATGGTTGTAGTCTGTTTTGTTTCTTATCCTAATAAATAACCAGGCCTACGGATTTAATGAAGCCTTGGCAAACACTTTAAAAACTCACAGCAATATTTCTGGTCAGTTGAGGGTACAGGAGTATATAAATACATAATCAGTTAGTGGTAACACAGCAGTAGATCTGAAAATGAATAACAAAATAGAAATGTGCTTAAGTTATTATTATCATGCCAAAGAGGGACACGAAGCCACACAGTAGTGCAAGTTTACATGCCAACTAGTTCTGCTGATGATTAGGAGAGCAAAAAAAACTGGGGTGAATTGAAGTCTGAAATACGACCTGTTGGCTTTGGCCAATGATGTGATATCTGAGTTATAGACAATAGTCTGTTACAAGCAGAACATATATTATAGATTATGATTTTGTGTTTTAAAAGTGATCTGTGGCTTCTCTCTGATGGTTAGGTGTAGTTTAACCAAGAGATTTTTTTCCCCTCTCAAGTAAGCATCAAAACTGCAAATTTTTGTGGCTGAGACCTGTGATCGATGGTGCATTCTGTTTAGGTAATCTGTTATTGACGACGATAATCACAGGTGATTCATTATCTACAATATAAAAGTAGGGCTATTACAGTATTATCCCGTATGTTTATGTATGTTGAAAGTATTGTTTTTCTTGTTGACCTATATCGACGTAGCATATCGTGAGAGACTGAAATATGACCTCATTGGTCAAAGCCAATGGGTTGTATCGTGGTCTTCAGTTATGTCAAACAAAACGGGTAAAAGTGCAGTTTATGAGTCCACGACTGGTGCTTCATGCGTAGATGTTGGTAATGGTGCGGTGAATGATGCAGGTGAAGACGCCCAATCAGATTCCACATTTCATGTGTTGTGAATTTGGCCTTTCATCACATGCACCACCGGCACTTAAAAAAATATTCTTGTTTAACCTATACCTGACCTTATCAAGGCTACACTACAGATCACTTTCTTAAGTGAAAGGATGTTTCAAACACACTTTCAGACTTTGATATCTTCAAAACCAACAACAGGCCGGCACAGCTTTAAGGTTAGTTACATAGGTTACACAAGAAGTTTTGTCTCATAGTAGCACCTAAATCTCCAGTTTAGGACCGCTCAGTGTACGTAATTGCGCTCGTAAAGGCTGTGAAAGTCATGCAATTACCACAATTAAAATCACTGGTGAAAATAATTTTGTCTACATAATACAGCCAGTATGCTCAATCTCCATTACGGAATGTAAATATAAATTTCACATTTATTGAAATTCAATATTTTAATCTAAAGATCTTTACACCCACTACTCCAATTTGTTTACAAACCATAATTGGCCACGCGAATGTGGCTGCTGATTGGCTGTGGCGCTGTTGCCAACGTCCAAACATGAAACGCCACTCGCAGGCTCTTAAACTGCACTCAGCGACAAAATATAGGCCTGTGAGGAGATAAAAGAAATTATCCAGATGGTTAAGGGATAGGGAAACTGGATTGTGATAGTAGAAAATTAAAGAGATGGAACCTGGACAAATTGAAGAAACCATTGGTGGTTGAGAGTTTCAGAGAGAGTATTAGGAAAGGATTGCCTGAAACTGGGGAAAGTAATACAGTACCAGTAGAAGAAGAATGGGTAGCTCTGAGAGATATAGCAGTGAAGGCTGCAGAAGATCATATAGGCAGAAGGACAAGGTCTAACACAAATCCATCTATAACACAGGAGTTACTGAACTTAATTGATGAGAGGAGAAAATATAAAAATACAGCAAGTGAAGCAGACAGAAAAAGAGGTTGACAAAGCAGGACAAATTCAGGACTGTAGAAGAATGTATAACTAGGGTGAATATACCTCTGGAATATTTTACCAGAGAGGATGCCATCATCAGATACTCACACAGAAGAGCTGTATGTCTGCGGGAAAATTAACAATGGTTGTTTCCCTTTGCTTTCAGCGTTTGCAGTTACTGCATGGGAAAGCCACGTTAGCTGATGTTATAAGACCACCTCAGTCAATCATCCAGACTGTTGCCCAGAGGCTGCAACTACTGAAAAGGCATCTGCCCCTCTTCAGGGACCACGTTTTTGTCGTCTCTTCAAAGTTACCCATCTGCTGTGGTCGTCTTGTTGAGGCATGCAAGCCACCCCACCTTGGCAATGTCTGTAGTTCATTTTTATTTTATGTAACCATACATTTTGTATATTTTCCGAAGAGATGAGAATATGACACCCTTCAATGTTGAAACTGGTCTTCTTGTGTAAAAAATAAATTATTGTGGTCTTCACTTTTTCTCATTATATTATTCTCTGCATTGCTGTACTAACTCACCACCACCTTTCCTAATCTAGGATGACTATAGTACTCATAACCCTTTATGAGAGTGGAATCAGGATTACTTATGGTAAAGATATTAAAAGCTTACTGATAAAGTTCGACCTTTGCATCTTAAATATGGATGCTCCACGCATTTCAGTGGTAGCTTATGGAAACTACTCAACTATTGATCTGTCCATTTGCAGCCCTTGTCTACTTCCCTTCATCCATTGAAAAGTTCACGATAACCTCTGGCTGCTCAGCAACATTTCAAATGCAGTCATTTTAATGATAGCCAACTTAGTGATCCAGTCAAATTCATCATATGCAGCAGGGTTGCTCATGTGGGTGATTGTTCACCTCTTCCCCCCTCGCTGCCTAAACTGCATGGGTAACCTCGCCGCTGCCTCCCGTGACTGTCCCATTTATCCTGCTGAGCAAATGATTAAAGAAATTTGGGTAAAAGAAAAGGTACCGACACTGGTCGCAAGGAAAATATATGCCAGTCGTAAACAGATTACGTTAGCATCTGGAACTTTCAGCTCAGTTGTTGCTACTCCACGATAACTGCGGGACGTATCTATGCAGACATGCGACCTACAGTTCAGTGAAGCTAAAATATTGTAACACCACCTATAGTGGATGTGCCATTATGTGTGACAACATTGTTCCATTTTGTGGGAGTAATACTGCCCAATGCTTCACGAACTAAGAATTCTACTTTTGTTAATGACGTATGATTTCATCTGAGTCCACACGAGTTCTATTGCATTGAAATGGCAATGGTATTGTGGAAGGCGCAACACTCTATGACCGCTTTCTTCAGCAATTGTATCAATTTCATATATGATTTTTCGGCTTTTGTTTTTGTAACACAATGAGACAAACAATGAACACGCGACAGATGCTTTGCACCGACTGAAGCACGCGCACCCTGTGTGACCTTGAATGGCAGGGTGGCAACGCGGCACCGTTTATGTATTCCAGAGCTCAGGTTTGTGGTTGAGTATCCCCCACCCCCCACCCTCTGCGGCCCACGTGCGTGAACTGTCAGGGTTGTTCTTTTGGCGGCCCGACTATAGTCCCATGATGACATCCTCGTCATCTACTGCCGTCCCACCAGAATTTCACGCCCTTGTCAGAGGGGCTCTATCCTGGCGGATCTCCTCAACCACGTTAACCTCATCTGTCTCAACACTGGCAAACCCACTTATCTTTCAGACTCCACACACACCTTTTCCCACATGGACCTTTCCATCTGCACTGTTCAAATGGCCTGTCACCTCGAGTGGTCTGTTCTTTCAGACATACACTCTAGTGCCCACTTTCCATGTGTTATTCGTCTAATGACGCCCTTCATTCCAGCTCGTCCATCCAACTGGCATCTTTCCAAAGCTGATTGGCAACTTTATCCTTCATTAGCTAATTTCCACAAACGACTTTTTCCCAGTATTGATCACCAGGTCGAGTGTCTCACTACAGTAATCCTCACTGCTGCAGAATGCTCTAGTCCTTACACTTCTTCCTTGCCACAATGTCCCCCAGTTTCCTGGTGGACTGAGGAATGTCGTGAAGCACTTGGAGCTTGGAGACATGTTCTCCTAGTCTTTAAATGCTATCACACACAGGAAAACTGTGTTCACTACAAATGGTTGCATGCAAAATCCTGCCACCTTTTTTGGGAAAGCAAATGAGCTAGTTGGCTTTCCTTCAGTTGTTCGTTTAACAATTTTACCACTCTTCTGTTGTTTGGAGTAAACTTTGCAGACTTTCGGGGACCTTGTATCGTTATCCAGTCCTGGGTATAACCATAGTGAATGATACTATAGTGGATCCCACTGATATCGCCACACTCTGGGCCGTTTTTTTCCTAAGATTTCAAGTTCTTTACATTACCATCCCTCTTTCCTCCCTCAGAAACAGGCAGCGGAAGCGGTATTGCTCTCTTTCTCGTCTCAGAATTGAGAATGCTACAATGCCAATTTCACTATGAACGAGCTTCAACATGCACTCTCCTCATCATGGTCCTCCACTCCAGGACCCGACGGCGTTCATGTACAGACGTTAAAACACTTTTCTTCTGAAGGCCTGCAATTTCTTCTTCGAACATACAACCACATTTGGACAGAAGGCATGTTTCCTCGACGCTGGTGTGAAGCCATCGTGATTCCTCTACCTAAACCTGGAAAGGACAAACATCTACCTGGCAGCCACTGCCAGATCTCCCTCACCTGTAGCATTTGCAAGGTGATGATTGGTATGGTGGTCGATTGGTATGGTGGCTCGAATCTTGTAATCTCCTCACCAATGCACAATGTGGTTTTTGTAAGCTCCATTCAGCAGTTGATCATCTAGTCACCCTATCAACTCATATTATGATTAATTTTCTGCAGAAGCGCCAAACAGTGACTGTTTTTTATTTGGAAAAGGCATATGACACCTCATGAAGGATGGGTATCCTTCATACTTTGCACACATGGGATCTCTTGGGGTCACTTGCCAACCTTTATTCAGGAATTCTTAAAATACCGTGTTTTTTGGCTGCGTGAGGATTCTGTCCTTTCGAATCCTTTCCTGCAGGAGAACGGTGTACCTCAAGGCTCAGTGTTGAGTGTTATCCTATTTGCTATAGCAATTAATCCTATTATGGACTGTCTCACACCGGGCAACTCCACTTCTCTCTCTGTTGATGACTTTGCAATTTACTGCAGCTCTCAATGGACCTGTCTTCTTGAACAGCATTTTCAGTAGTGTCTTGACCGTCTTTACATCTAGAGCATCAACAACAGCTTTCGCTTCTCCACAGACAAGCCAGTCTACATGAACTTCTGGTGGCATGTAAAATTTCTCCCTCCTTCCCTCCATCTTGGACCAGCTGTTCTTCCATTCATAGACACTACAAAATTCTTTTAACTAACATTTGACAGGAAACTTTGTTGGTCCTCCCATGTCTCTCACTTGGCAGCTCACTGTAACTGTTCACTTAATGTTCTCAGAGTGTAGTGCAGTACCTCATGGTGAGTGGATTGGACCACCCTCCTCCACTTGTACCGAGCCCTTGTTCGCTCAAAACTAGATTACAGACGCATTTTCTATTCATCAGTCCGACCATCTATCTTACACCACCTTAACATGATCCACAACCAAGGGATCCATTTAGCAACAGGGGCTTTCTACACAAGCCCTGTCGAGAATCTTTATGCTGGATCTTCTGAATTGCCACTGTCCATCCTCCTTAGTCGTTACGTGAGTCGGTTGTCATCCGTATGTGTCCACCCATTCTATAAAGCTTTTTTTGATGATTCACTAGATCGTCAATATGCAGGGAGTCCTCCTTCCCCTCCCGGAGTCCGTTTTTGCAAACTTCTTTGGCAGCTTGACTTTATGCTCCCTGCCTCACTCCCGACGGGAGCGAGCTCTACCCCGCCATGGCTCTGTCCCGAGATCCTTGTCAACCTTGACCTCACTTTCCAAAGACTCTGCTGCTGACCTCATCTACCGCCTCATGTTTGTTGCTCTTCGCTCACAGCTTGCAGACAGTAACTTCTTCTATACTGATGGTTCCAAGACTGACCATGGTGTCGGGTGTGCCATTGAACTTGGTGACGTTTCGTCTAAGTATCGTCTCCCAGACTACTGCTCGATCTTTACGGCGGAGCTCTTTGCCATTTATCAGGCCATGCAGTGCATCAGGGAACACCATCATTCTAAATGTGTCATATGCTCAGACTCCCTTGTGCACTACAGAGCCTGTGTGTGTCATATCCCAACCACCCCATAGTGCAACAAATCCAACAGTGCCTTCACTCACTTATTGCCCCAATGTTCTGTTTCTATGGGTCCCGGGTACGTTGGCATTTCATCCTTTCTGGATATGTGGTCTCACTTTGGCATGCACATTGGTCCTCCCTTCAAGGAAATAAACTTAGCGAAGTTAAGCCTCTCCCTATTGCCTGGTCAACCTCCTTTTGGGCCTCTCACTGTGAGAAGGTAATTCTCACCTGGCTGCACATAGGCCACTGTTGGTTCAGCCACCACCACATACTAAGTGATGACCCTGCTCCTATTTGTGGTCACTGTTTCCAACAATTGACTTTACACCATCTTCTGGTGGAATGCCCATTTTAAATGGTCTATGCCACAGTCTGTGTTTCCCATCAGAGTTGCCTGATATCTTAGCAGGTGACACGCAGTCTGCAGATCGCGTTTTACTTTTTAGCATAGCAATATGGCGAATGAAATTTAACATTCCCCAGCTGGGGAGACAGCCATATTTCTATGGTAAATAGAAATTTACTTAGGGATAGCCTGTTTTTTAACCTATTCCTTTTAGAAAGTTGACTGACTGCATAGAGACTTCTCCTTTAATCTGGCTTTGCCTTTGTCATCATGCATTTTAACTTTGTTCTGACTTGGGCACTTGTGAAGCTCAGCAGTTTTGCACCCTAAAAACCATTTAAAAAATCTGAGAGTTTCCTCTCAGTATTGTCATTGACCTTACATCCAGTAGGCTCATTAATTAGAATAAAAAGGTCCATAAACACGACAACTAAATTATAACAGATAAAAGAAAGACATATGGTTGACTACACGGTTATTGGTTCAAAATCTTAGCTAGAATACTACATATTTACTGTGTGCAAGACATAAATTATCAGATGTTTCCTATAATTTTTGCCATTCATCTGATGTATCGGAATTATTTGATTAAGATAGTCGCAGATATTTCTGTCTTCGTCTGCTGCTGCTATGGCGTATTGTGTTCGTGTTCTTCACAGCCAGGGAACACCATGGCTGGTTGCAGCACAGGAAATTCAGCGACGATGTTTCCATGTTTCGCCACTTGCTGCGGCGGCTCGGAAAGTCGCCATGAGCAGGTTCGACAAAGACACTTACTTACCATACGAGAAACTTGAGCAGAACCTTGGTATTGTTAAAAGACCACAATCTGAGCCTTCTCAACGATGGTTCCCCAACTCATTTTAGTGCCGCTCACGGCACCTTTTCTGCCATAGACCTCTCTCTCACTTCTCCTTCTCTCCTTCCTTTATTTCACTGGTCGGCGTATGACGACCTCTGCAATAGCGACCACTTTCCGTTGATCCTTTCACTTCCCTCACGCCTACCACGAGTCAGGGTACCCCGCTGGGTATTCCGTCGTGCTAATTGGCCGCTATATACATCCCAGGTTGTGTTCCCATCTTCCCCCTCAGGCTGTATAGATGATATTATAAGCCAAATTACCAACATGATTACCCAAGCTGCCAACGCCGCTGTTCCCGTCGACAGGCCCTCCTTCTCGCCGGCCTGTCCCTTGGTGGAATGCAACAGTTGCCGCAGCCATTCGCGAGCGCCGAAGGGCCTTGCAACATCTTAAGCGCCACCCATCGCTCGCTGGTCTAATAAATTTCAAACGTCTGCGTGCCAGAGCTCGTTACTTAATCAAACAAAGTAAGCGGACATGCTGGGAGCATTTTGTCTCCTCGTTGGGTTCTTCTGTCCCTTTGACAAGAGTGTGGGCTATGCTCCGATCTATCCAAGGTAGCTGGCGGCCGTCTTCCGTCCCTGGTCTTGCCCTACCTGATGGGGTCTGCACGGAGCCATCTGTTGTTGCAGAACATCTTGCAACTCACTTCGCCAATGTCTCGGCGACAACTTCATATCCGGCGACCTTTCTCCTTCAGAAACACCAGGCCGAAACCTTCAAATTAGGCTTTACTTCTCACCAGGTGGAACCATATAACGAACCTTTTACTGACTGGGAGCTGTCGCTGGCCCTCTCCTCTTCTCGTGATTCAGCACCTGGCCCTGATGATATCCATAATCAATTGCTGAAACACCTTAACCCCTCACAACGACAATTTCTCCTAAAAGTTTTTAACCGTATTTGGCTTCAAGGGGTGTTCCCCTCCCAGTGGAGGGAGAGTATTGTGGTCCCTGCCCTCAAGCCTGGCAAGGACCCGTCGGCGCTGGACAGTTATCGACCAATAAGCCTGACAAGTGTCCCCTGTAAACTACTTGAGCGGATGGTAGCCCGCAGATTATGCTGGGTTCTTGAATCCCGGGGACTTCTCTCACCTTACCAGTGTGGGTTCCGGGAGGGACGATCCCCTATTGACCATTTACTTCGACTGGAGACTGCGATCAGACAGGCCTTCTCTAAAAGACATCATCTGGTAGCAGTCTTCTTCGATCTGCATAAGGCGTACGACACTGCTTGGCGTCATCATATTTTACGTTCTCTTCATGACTGGGGCATCAGAGGCTCCTTACCAATTTTTATCCATCAGTTTTTATCCCACCGCCTGTTCCGTGTTAGAGATGGCTCTTCCTTTAGCTCCCCTCGGATACAGGAGAACGGTGTCCCCCAGGGCTCAGTGTTGAGTGTTACACTTTTTCTAATCGCCATCAATGGGTTGGTGAGCTCTGTTGAGTCACTGGTAACCCCGGCATTGTATGTCGACGACTTTTGCATATGGTACAGCTCCTACTCATTAGCCTCTACTGAACGTCAGCTCCAGAGCGCCATTCGGCGGGCTTCAGTGTGGGCTACGTCCCATGGTTTCCAGTTTTCCTCATCAAAAACGAGGGTGGTGCACTTTTGTCGTCGTACTACAGTTCACCCTGATCCAGAACTGTTCTGGATCAGGGTGTAATCAGCGCCTGGAAGTTGTAGCACAGCATCGTTTCCTGGGTCTTCTCTTTGACAAAAAATTGACTTGGGTGCCCCATATTCGCCACCTAAAGATTAGTTGTATGAGGAAACTCAATGCCCTACGTTTCCTTGCTCATTCATCTTGGAGTGCAGACCGAACAACTATCCTCCGTATCTATCGGGCTCTAATCTTGTCCCGATTGGACTATGGGTGTCAAGTTTATGGCTCGGCAGCTCCTTCTGCCCTGAAATTATTAGACCCGGTTCACCATTATGGTGTCCGCTTGGCTACAGGTGCATTCCCGACTAGCCCGGTCGACAGTCTCCTTGTTGAGGCGGGAATCTGCCCTCTTCAGGTCAGGCGGCATCAGCTTCTGGCGTCTTATGCCATCGCCATCCGGCAATATCCTGCTCATCCCGCTTACCAGGTTCTTTTTGCATATGAAGGGCTTCGACCCCCTGATACCCGGCCGCGGGCGGGCCTTCCCGTCGGACTGCGGCTTGCCTCTCTTTGCCGGGATTTCCATTTCCCTTCGCTAGATTGCGCCCCCTATTTTACTGCACGCACACCTCCGTGGATGGTGCCGCGATCACTAATTCAGACGGATCTCTTCCAGGGCCCAAAAGCTTTAATTTCCCCCATGGTCTTTCGGCGTTTGGTGCGCCCAGTACTAGAAGAGTTTCAGGGAGCCTCTATCTTCTACACTGATGGCTCGAAAACAGCGGGCCACTCCGGATATGCTTTTACGTCTCCTGTTGGGGCGGAATGCCATTCTCTGCCAGAGGCATGCAGTGTGTTTACAGCAGAGCTGATGGCGATTTATAGAACCCTCTGTTTTATTAAACGTTCTGCCGTGGAACGTGGTTTAATCTGTGCTGACTCCATGAGCAGTCTGCAGGCCATTGATCGTTGTTTTCCCTCCCATCCTTTAGTTGTTTCCATCCATGAACTCCTTGCTGACCTTCATCATGCTGCCTGCTCGATTACCTTTCTCTGGGTGCCAAGCCATGTTGGTATTACAGGGAATGAAGTAGCTGACCAGTTGGCTAGATCGGCAATTACTCGCTGCCCGTCTCCCTTTCAAATTCCGGGTGCGGATCTCCGGGTGCGGATCTGCGGGTGCGGATCTGCGGGTGCAGATCAGATCTTTGCTTCACTCCTCATGGGATAGCAGTTGGAAAGCTACTGCCCCTTCCAATAAACTCCGCACCATCAAGGATACGACTGCAGCTTGGAGTTCATCTTTACGCCCTTCCCGGAGAGAATCAATTGTCCTCTGTCGCCTCCGTCTTGGACACTGCAGGCTGACCCATGGATTTCTTTTACGAAATGACAATCCACCACATTGTGATTGTGGAGCCGTACAATCCGTGTCTCATATTCTGACTGAATGTCCTCTCCATTCCACACTCCGTGGCGACTATGGCCTACCGCCTGCATTGCCTTCAGTTTTGGCGGATGACCCACGGATTGTTGATCGCGTCCTTGCCTTCCTCCGTGAAAGTAGATTTTATTGTCAGCTCTAGGACTCGCTTGTTCGGGGTGAGTGGGTTTGTGATTCTTGGCTGATTGTGGGGTTTAGAGCCTTATCCCCATCAGCCCCCCCCCCACTCTTTTACATTTTAATGTAGTTTTATTTCTCCCTGCTCTGGAGCTATGATACGTTGACCACTGTGCCATTAGTACCTTGTGGTTTAGGCTAGAGGTCGCTTCCAGAGCTGTGAGATCGGACACTGTAGCATTTGCTGCCCTGGGTTGGTCTTAGTATTGTTGGCGAGTCGATTTTACTTCCTAGTGTAATGGTCTTTTGGCTTTCACCTATTTTTCGTTGGGTTCCGTGGCGTATAAAATTTGGGGATGAAGGGACTGATGACCTCGTTGTTTGGTCCCTCATGTCCACCACCACCACCACTTATTTGATTAAGAGGTTCCACTGTAACAAAATCATTGTCCTCATCTGTGCTTGTCTCGCTATCAGATTCGTCAATTGATTGGGTCAGTGAAATGTAGATAGTAGAGAACCTCAGTGTATGTGAGACTGCATCGTTTTGCCATCGTAGCTTCAATGATGAGAACTCACAAGAATTTACCACAAGCTGATGTGGCTGCTAACACGAAAGCCTCAGCCCAAATGGCTTGACCAAAGACAAAGATAGAGAGGAAACCTCTGTAAGGGCGATGCACTTGCAATCTGCTGTCGTGGCATAGTATTATCAGTAGTGCCTCATATAGAGAAGCGATGATTCTGTTGCTTCCCAGTATTACTTCCTAGGTCTGAATGTTGCCAGTCACAGAAAACCGAAAGCAGCACTGATATAAGATGTCACCTGAAGTACAACTTTTTAGTATTTCACATTATTTTTGGCTTAAAATGTCGTGATATACTGCAACATCTTGTGAATAACACTAAGGCCCGCCAAGAAATTATTTCATGTCTAAAAACTGGTGTTGTTGACAACAAATTGTCTTAAACTGTGTATGTGTACCCACAACAGAAAAAAATTTCATACTCCTAGTTGGCCTAGGGGGATGAAATTTTGGTGAGTTCTACAACTCCATAAATGATTGAAAGTCACAAGAAGGTTTGGTGCTACAATGAATATGAAGATGGGGAGGGTACTCGAACCCCCCCCCCCCCAGCCCCGGGTGAAAAATGACCCACTTGGTACTTCAAGTGTTAAGGAAATCACGGAAAACCTACATCTGGATGGGGGAAGGTCTATTTGAAGCAGTGTCCTCCCGAATGCGAGTCTGGTGCCTGGTTCTTCGGTGAAATTCAACCTATCTTCACTATATTATTGATATACCAACATGAACCTTTCATGTTTGAAAAAGTGTTCATAAATTCATAGCCATGTTGGGTAATTCAGAGGATAGTAGTGAGCATATGCTGTGGTATTCCTCTTCAGTCCTTGAATGTGGTTTGTAATCTGAGGAAGCAGCACTATTTATTTTTCATACTCTTGATTAGTTTATCCAGTTAGATTGTGCTCCTTAATAAGCTAGCAAATACAAGACTCTACACTTATTTTTGTAGACTGCAGGTATTCATATAGTGCTAACTTAATCGGGGAATAAAAAATATCACTGTATTTTAAGATGATAACTGGAAAATTAACTTTACTCTTTTTATAACTAATTTTATACTTAAGAGCATAAGTTCTCATTGTAATGTGATATCTATGATTTATCGATTTGCTGGTGGTCTGGATTTTGCTATTTTCCTTTGACATTCATAGAGTAGATAATGGGTGCTGATGTAAAGCAGCAACTTTTTGTGAAAAAATGACTGGCCATGGAATGTGCCAGCAGTGCATGGCAGTTATTTATTTGTTCAACAATATTTTAATTTTTTTATCTGTTTTTCCCTAATTGCCAAAGCGAATGCTTGGATGGTTTGTTTAGAGAGACCACCATTCATTTTTATTTCCACATTCTTGTTGTGTGTGGTTTGTCTTCATACTTTTATGCTATGTTTTTCCATACTCTGTATTCTTATCTGCAGTTATATTTTTGTAGTGGATTTAGTTTGTATCAGTGTGTCTGATAACACCTTTCTGTTTTGACCACCCTGTTTCCAGCATATATAATGTGGCTAACATAAAATAACTAAAGACAACTAATCACAATTCAAAAAATAACACAAGATCCTTGAGAATAACCCAAACAAAAATCCCAAAGAAACACACAATTGAAACTGAATATTTCATTTTACTATGTATTTGATACTATAATTCCCCCATCCCCTACACACAGAAAATCAATGAAATTGGTATCACAAATTTCCTTTCACCTATATAGCCCAAATAACAATAATGCTGTTTAAACCCCCTGCACCCTCCCAGAATATCGTTTATAAACAATTATCACTAAGTTCACAGTACCCAGAACTTACTAGCTACTCGAAAACCCAAACATTGTGTTTTGCTTCAATTAAAATACACAGGCACTATTAATCTAAACAAACATACAATATATAATGCCTTAAAAACCAAATAAATCTAGAGAGAGAGAAAGAAAAAAAGGAGTTGCGCGCGTGCGCGCGCGCGCGCGCGCACACACACACACACACACACACACACACACACACACACACACACACACACACACACACACACACACCCCATTACATTTTGGCCATTAAAGCAGTGACCCTATTAATACCTAATACAAGCACAATCACTAATACACAAGGAAGTGGCACACACTATTGTAATAAACTTCACTAAATGAAGGTATATTGTCTAATGACTCACTTACTTACCTAACAGAAACACCTTCAAACACTGAACATAAGAGCTTGCCTCCAAGTACTACAATAAGTGATCTTCAAACACAATCTGACTTGAAAACAACGTATAACCGTGACATCACCATGTGTCAAAACAGACGGGTGTAATCTTAAACTTTTGTTGACCCTTGATTTTTGGCATGTCTGATATTTTTGACGGCGTGCTCCATGGACAAATAACTAAATAAATGTGCACTTTGAACCAAAGGTCAATGTGATAATTTCTTTTTTTGTAGGAAAAGAAAGATGAAGCAGAAAAAATTAAATTATCTGCAAATGATTTGTTTAAAGAAGGCAAACACAAGGAGGCTGCTGTAAAATACACCCTTGCCTTACGGACTTGTCCACTGAAATATGACCATGACAGAGCCATCTTATACTCCAACCGAGCAGCAGCAAAAATTAAAATGGTTTGTTGGAATTAATACATTTTTATTCTAATTTATGTTTTATCACCTGCAAAATTTCATTTCATACATTTCAGTATAGTCTTGTCTAATAATAGAAAACTCCAGGTTGAAATAACATAATGTGGACAGTTTACAACTCGCCACAAAGACGTAACGACGAACTGTGACAGGAACATAAAAAAGACACACACGTACAACACTTAAGCTATTGGCTTAAAGAATATTCATGCAATCACACAGGCACACTTCAGTCACATAACAGTCTTCCAGCTGCTGCACTGCAAAGAGTACGGCAGCCTGAGATGACGGTTGTGTGACTGTGAAGTGTGCTTCTATGACTGCGTGAATTTTCTTTATTCTGAAAAATTCCATGGCCAATAGCTTAAGTGTTGTATGTGTGTGACTTTTTTATGTTCCTGTTGCAGCTCATTGTTGCATTTTGGAGTGAGTTGTAAACAGTTCTGCTACATTGTTTAAGTATAGTTTTGGTCACATAAAATTAATCAGTATGGCATATTGTATTTCTGTAATTCACCATTCTACTGTAGCAGCGTTCCATTGTAACTAAGCAAACAGTTGAGTAACTTTGCTGTTGCTTATGTGTAAAAGTTATAAGGCTCATGTTACAGTCAGTAGCTGTTAGTGTTTTATATCATCTCGTGATAGAAAATGATACAATTCTAACAATACAGAAGTTTGGATTTTAGCTCAAAAATATCTTTTATTGACCAGCCCAGATTAAATTCTCCTGGTTCTTGACATCTCATATTATGATAATTTTGTGTATATTGAGTAACTTTTTTCTTTCCATGAAACATCTCAAATTATTTCTTTAACTTTCATTCCTGAGTTGTTGACTTTTGACATTACATGCCTATGCAATTTTTGTACGATTTTTTCAGTTTTTACAAGCTCTAAAATATATTCTACTTGACTCTACTTATAAGAATTATTAATTTTCCCACACTAAAATTTTTAACTTCTTAAAATTTTAAAACTGGAGTTTTTGTGAAAAAGTGGATACACTGTGCATACACAGATTTTTGATTCCTCCCATAGGACCCAAAGCTCTTTTGTAGGTACATTTGTGGTATGCATGGGACCCCAAGCCATTGCAGCCTTTCTTCTTATTTTTCCAGGCTGCATTACCTCACCCAGTTCCCTTCTGTCCTGTCCTAATTCCACTCTGTTCCCCTCTCATTTCCCCTCTCTAGGTGTTTTCCTTTAAGACAACCTGGCTATTCCCATGATAATGATGTGGTCTTGGTGATTTCGCTTTCATTGCTGTTTTCCCCCCGTTTTCGGCCCAGTTTGGTCCCCCTCAGGGTTTGACCCACATCGCAGAATTTCAGTAATCAGTTTGAGCCATTTGGGGAAGAATATGGAACCCAGCCCCTAAGGCATTGGTCCCATCCCTTCCTTTTCCCCTTCCCTCCTCGCCATAGTCCCCTACCCCAGGTGGGTCCCAGCACATGTAGCCAGTCTTGTTTGTCTGGAGAGGGTAGAGGCACCACTATTGGTACCTGCACTGTCACTTCCTCATGCAGGTCAAGCAGTCGCTGCCCATCCCCCTGAGGTATCAGGACTCCTGGCAATGACCATTGTGCCAGGTGGTCATCACTGTGCCTGAGTGGGGCCACGGGAGAACCCCTGTTTGAATGGGGTGGTACCAGGGCAGATGTTTTGCACATGAAACACATGATGCTGCAAAATGGTCATCCTATAGCCATCTCTGAAAATAGGAATGGTGCTTTTAATGCTGCTGCCTCTGATAAGAGGACATTCCCCTCCCTTGGGAGGGAGGCCAGGCATGTCAGCTTGGGGTGAAACCCTTTCTGCACTAGGAGGTAGTATGTTCACCACCACCAAAACACTGTTTTTTGCGGAACAGTTAGAGGACAAGTTTAGTGAAGTGACTCGATGAGGAAGATGCACTCTGGTTCCCTACTGTTTCAAAACTGTTTCTGACCCAATCTGCTGCTCTGTACTCCTGCGGCCATCTTGGAAATGTCCCGCTGCTCACCAGTATTTAATATGATTCAGGGAGTTATTGTTATTGGGACCACCTCCTTCAAACTGATGAGGAACTCCAGACCAATCTGGAATGGTGAGGTGTCCACTTTGTTCACTATATTTAGAAAGGCCCTAAGGGTAATGGCACTGATATCAGTGCCTTTATCTCGGCCTTCGAGGGGGACCCATTCCCAGTGAAGGTCAAGGTAATGATTTACAGATGCAATGTGAAACCATACATCCCGCCTCCAATGTGATGTATTCAATGTATGTGGTTTTGGCACATGTCTCCTCTCTGTACAGCAGTCTCTCTATGCGGTGAATGTGGATGTCTACTCCATGAGGGGAGCCCCTATGTTCACCCCAAGTTTGCATTGATTGTAAACAGCACCAATCTTCATGCTCCTCATATTTCCCGGCGTACAAGGAGGAGGAGGAGGAGGAGGAGAAGAAGAAGAAACAAGAGTGCAAGGCTCTTTGAATGCGTAACATATCCTGAGACCCACTTTAAACAAAATGGTACCTCTGTTTGCCTCTGTTACATCCTGTATCCTTTCCTCCTCCTCCTCCTCATCCTGCTCCTTCTACCCCCCCCCCCCCCCACCACTTCCACTCCCATCTCCCCTCTCCCCTCTCCCTCTCTTACAGCACCTTTGCTCCCCTATGCATACCCTTCTTTAGCAACTGGAGAAGTTCTCCCCATCTCTGGCACTTGCTGGTAAAGGTGCCCTCTCTCAGGGTCTCTCTTCCCAGTGTTTCTTGGATCAGAGGTCTTCCTCCTCAAGTAGAGCTGCTGGACTCACAGTCGGCGAGTACCAAGGTCGCCTGTTCTTCATCAATCCCAGACCTCACCTATGCCAGTTCTCTCTCTGGGACTTCCCTTCCCGTCCTCCGAGAAAGAAAGAGGAAGAGTAGGAAGAAGAAAAAGAAGAAGAAACAAAGGTCGCAGGACAAGGCCCCTCCAGTACCACATGAGGTGCCAACTTTGCTCTTGCAACCACCTCATTCCACTGAACTTGTCTCTGGTCTGCTGTTTATGGATGTCTTTCTTCCTCATTGGTGATGGATGACTTCCCAGCAGCATGATGGGCTTCAACCTCTTTGCCTCCCATCTGGATCCTTGTGCAGCACTCATCCAATGGCACTGTAATGACTATTACCATCACCTCCTGGAGTTAAAACAACTTATTTCCTTCTACTCCACAGCTTGTGTTGTTCTGCAAAATCAAATTTTATTGATGCACATTCACCAACCCTTCGTGATGGTTCCCCAACCAATTTTAGTAGTGGTCAAGGCACTTTCTCGGCCATAGATCTTTTACTCAAGTCACCTCGTCACTTCCCTTAATTTTACTGGTCATCTTATGATGACCTCTGTGACAGTGTCAATTCCCATTGATTCTTTCCCTTCCCCTCCCACCTGATAAGGGACAGGCTACCCTGTTGGGCTTATTCTCATGTTAATTGGCCTCTGTATACATCCCAGGTTGTTTCCACAGCCTCCCCATCAGGCTGTACTGATGTGATTACTCAAGCTGCTAGTAGCCTATTGCTGTCCCCTGGTCAATAGGCCCTTCTAGCCTCTGGCCAGTTCTGTGGTGGAACACAACCATTGCCAAAGCCATTTGTGAGTGTCGTCGAGCCTTGCAACAGCTTAAGTCCAACTCATCCGTCGCTGGTTATATCAACTTCAAATTACTTCGTACTAATTAGTGTTGGCTGTGCTTTGCTCCGTAAAAGGCTGGCAGCAGCCATCATCAATCCCTGGCCCTGCCCTACTGAGTGGTGTCTGTACAGACCTGTATGTTCTCGCAGAGCGTCTTGTGATTCATTTTGTGAAAGTGACTGATACCTGTCCGGTGGCCCTTCTTAAAAACAGACTGAAAGCTCCCACTTTTGTTTTACCCCTCACCAGCAGGAAACTTTCAATGGACCCTTTACTCAATTGGAACTATTTCAGGCCCTTTCCTCTTCCCATAATTACACACCTGGCACTGATACCATCCACAAACAACTCCTCAATCCTCCACTACAGCAACAATATATCTCTTCCGGGTATTTAATCATATTTTGCTCCAAGGGGTTTTTCCCCTCTCAAGCCTGCCAAGTATCCATCTTTCCTTGACTGTTACTGGCCAGTTAGTCTGACAAATGTACCCTGTAAATTGTATGAAAGGCTAGATGCCCACAGATTATGCTGGGTTCTCAAATCATGGGGACTTCTGTACCTCATCAGTGTGGGTTAGTGTGTTAGTCGACACTCCATTCAGTCCCCCACAGATCCAGGACACTGGCATTCGACAGGGTTCATAGTTATATGTTACACCCTTCCTAATTACCTTCAGTGGGCTGGTGAGCTCTGTTGGGCCACTGGTCACTCCTGTGTTGTATGTTATCAATTTTTGCACATGGTACAGCTTTCACTCATTAGCTTCTGCTGAATGCCAGCTCCCAGGTGCCAGTTGGTAGGCTTACACATGGGATTTTTCACATGGTTTTCAATTATCTCCTTCCAAAATGGGGGTAATGCATTTTTTTCTCGTCATACTACAGTTCACCCTGAACCATAATCTTCTTAGGTACTCAGTGCCTGGAAGTTGTGATGCACCACTGTTTCTTGGGCCTCCTTTTTGATGAGAAACTGACTTGGCTGCTGTCTCTTATTCACCACCTCAAGACTAGCTGCGTGAGTAAGCTTACTGCTCTCTCTTTCCTTGTCCATTCATCTTGGGCTGCAGATCATGCAACTCTCCTTCTATCTATCGATCTATGATTTTGTCCTGATTGGATTGTGGGTGCCAGATTTGTGGTTCGGCAGCCTCTTCTGTCCTGAAACTGTTAGACCCAGTTCACTATAGTCATGTACACTTGGCTACGGGTGACTTCCGTACCTGTCCTGATGACAGTCTCCTTGTCGAAGCGGCAATCTTCTCTCTTCTAATTAGGTGGCATCAGCTTTTGGCATCCTACGCCATTACCATTTGACAATTTCCTGCTCACCCCACACATAATGTTGTTTTGCATTTGCTGGGTCTCGACCTCCTCATATCTGCCCTTGATTGGGATTGCCTGGAAGATTGCGGCTCACCTCTCTTTGCAGGGGCTTCCATCTCCCTTTCCTGGACTGTACTCCTCACCATACACCATACACACCCGATTGGATGATACCCCAGCCACAAATTCGGAGGGATCTCTTTCAAATCCCAAAAGCATCAATTGCCCCCGTAATTTTCCAGTGTTTCTTGTATCCAGTACTGGAAGAGTTTCAGGATGTCACCATTTTCCACACATGGCTTGAAAACTATTGGCCATTCGGGATATGCTTTCACATCTCCTGTCAGTATGGAATGCCATTCTCTGCCAGAATCATGTAGTGTGTTACGGCAGAACTGATGGCCATTAACAGAGCCCTTCATTTTATCAAACAAGCTGTGGGCCATGTTTTAATCTGTACCAACTCAATGAGCAGCATGCAGGCCATTGACTGATTCTACTCTTCCTATCCTTTGGTCATTTCTATCCATAATCTCTTCACAGACCTTTGTCATGTTGCCTGCTCCATTACCTTTCTCTGAGTCACCAGTCACATGGGTATCCTAGGGAATAAACAAGCTGACCATTTCCCTTGACAATCCCGAGTGCAGAATTGTGGGTGCAGATAAGATCTATGCTCATAAAAAAAAATGGAACAGAAACTGACAGGCTACTGCCACATCTAGTAAGCTCATGAGGTTATAATTTGTTTCATAGATATAAAAGAAAAACAGGGGGTGGATTGAAACTTCAAATTGCAAATTATGTTCTTAGTACTTGACTTTGTTCCTTTGTGTTGAAGGTATTTTGATCCCATTCAGAAACATACACAGAATTGTGGCTGAATGTCTGATTCTTTCTTTGAATTAATATTCAGATATTTATTTTTATAAACCTGCTATGCAACTGAAATAAAACATGCTATTTTTCCACATGCATTTTGCCTTTATTTGCAAGACATCTTTAGTGGCCAGTTTCTTTGGCATGTGCCTAGAACTAGAAATAAACATTCCAATGAGATAAAGAAAGAAATGAAAACAGCAACCTGAGGCAACAAACAACATAAGTGTAATAGCATCTATGAAAACTGCCACTAAAGATCCCTTGCAAATAAAGGCGAAAATGTATGGCAAAAGAATTTGTTTCATTTCAGTTGCATAGATGGTTCATATAAATAAAAATCTGGATAGAAGAAGAAATGGGTAGCTATGAGAGACAGTGGTGAAGGCCACAGAGGATTATACAGCTAGAAGGATGTAGTGTAACAAACAGTTTGAGTACATACATATGGCGTCTGTTCCGAAGGAACAGATGTCACTTCTGATCCTGCAGTTGTTATTCTTTCATATTCACAGAATATATGACATCAACTGCAAATGGGCAAAGCTGAAAATGTGTATCCAGCTGGGATTCGAAGCCAGGTCTCCTGCTTTCTAGGCAGTTGCACTGAGCCCTACACCACTGGGGACAAAGTGATCACTGCACCTGCAAGGACTACCCAAGCATGCCTCGCGTCAGATACAAATTCCCAGCTTCACCCTGCCCCAAGTACTCAAACTCGTAGTTATGAAACTCATAACACAGTTATTGTCATATTCTGATAATATGAAACAGTTTGAAGTTACACTGTGTCCGTATCCTGCTTTGAAATGTGCGAATTTGCCTGAAATTAGTTGAAAATGAAGGTGAACAGATACTGTGTGCCTTGTACTTGTGTGCACAAGTACTCAAGAGCAGGGGAATACAGCCTTGTGAAGTATACTTGCTGTGCCAGGAGAGGAAGCTCTACCTGTCATGGAATAAACAAATAGTGAACGCTAATCTATATGGAGAAACTCTTGATCTACTCTTGTTATAAAACAGTTGAGATTATTTTAAGATTCATTGAAGTGAAGGCATTGAGTTAAGATGTGTTCTGAATGCTGTTCATTTACAGTTGTTATTTAACTTAAACTATGGTTTCAAGTACATCATTTATTATGTGAGAATAATCATTAGATATCTCCTGCTGCAATCTGTTCGATGTGCCTTATCCTCAAATAGTGAAGAGAATTGGCTGAAAGAAGAGAATTTAATCAATCTATGAAGAGGATTCAGAGTACCAAGAGTATTTTATTAATAAAATATACATATTTGATATTCGTAGCAGATCTCTCTCAAGGAGAATTCTATGAGTCTGAATCTCCCACACATGATCCGAGTTGGGACACTACAAGGACTAATAGAAATCCTTGGCTAACACAGATGATCCTGAACTTAATTGATGAAAGGAGGAAATATGAACATGAGGCTGTGGAGGCACAGTGATCTTGCATCTAGCAAGTTGAGTACGTGGATTGCAGTGTGCGGACAGGCATTGTCATGTAGGAAATTCCTCTGTGCACACTGGTACAGTTCTGGCTGAGCCTGCCAGATGCGTAGCAGCAGCCTCATAAACTTCCATGTTGACAGTATGACCCTTTTGGGAACAAATAAATGAGGGATTGCTCAGTTTTGTGCTCGATGTTGCAATGACTCAAGTTACACTGACCCTGGATCGCAGCTTGTACCACCGCTTCACTGTAGTGCTTTGCATGATAGAGAGCAATTGTTGTTATCTCCTTCAGTGTGCATGTGTGGGCACATCATCCTCGCCAGTGCAGTTTGTAAAATATGGGACCATTCACAGAACTTTTCATACATACCTTGTATATTTATTATAACCTGCATATTATAACTTGGAACACAGCAGTCGGAGATGATGATTGTGTGTATGCGAAGTGTGCCTGGTTGATTGTGTGAGTGCAAGTGTTTGTCCTTTTCTAATGAAGGCTGTGGCCGAAAGCTAAGTTGCGTGTGTGAGCCTGTCATGGCTTTACGAATGTTTTTGCAGTGAGTTACAAACTATCCTAATTATATTGTTGAATTCCTAGCTAGACTTTCCATTATTAGATATTGTGAAAAGGTAGACTACTTCACACTGTTTAGAGGCTGTATTGGATAGAATTATAGCACAATGAAAAGACTACTAAATATTTAAGCTTTTGGCCCGAAGGCCTTACACACACACACACACACACACACACACACACACACACACACACACACACACTTGCAGTTCACACTCATGACCCCTGCTTCTGGCAACTGTTGCTAGACTGCAACTGTGTCTGTAGGGCACAGAAACCTGTGGGAAGGGAAGTGGTGGTGGCAGAGACAGGTAAGTTGGTTTGCTGGTTGCAGAAGCATGGAGGTATTTTATAGGAGATGGACAAGGGTGATAGTTGCAGTGTAGCTGGAGAAGCTGGAGGTGGGGGGAGGGATTGAATAAATGAGAGAAGTAGAGGCCATTATCTTGTTATTGTTATTCCATTTTGAAGTTTCCATTATTTATTATAACTCTTACTTTAGGGCCAACTAACATTTATGTAAATGGTTGTTTGTTTGTGTGTTCCGAAACCATTCATCCAATTGCAATGAAACTCTGTATGCCCACAGTCTAAGATATACGTCACAACACTTACTGCTGTGAAATTTGTTACCAACTGAGAGATGGAATGATACTAGCACTCCTAGCGGTGGGCAAGCAGCCGAAAGAGTAATGTTTGTTTATAATTATTTTTCCAAGTAATTAATGAAATAGTTATTATTATTTTTGCATTCCAGGGATTAGAAAAATGTCAAGAGACATAAATAATAGTCAGCTGAAAGTAAAATCAGTCAGATTTGCATGATTCATTGATATAAAGAGCAACTTATTCTGAAGAAATGCTTAAGAGTATGTATATTTGCAGCTTACTCCACTGAAAGTAGGTAGAATATAAACATAAGAGAAACATAAATTTATGTTATGGTCTTCTCTCTCTCTCTCTCTCTCTCTCTCTCTCTCTCTCTCTCTCTTACACACACACACACACACACACACACACATATATATATATATATATACGTAAAAAATAGATGAAAAATATACGAAGATTACTCATCAGGCGAAGGAGCACAGGTGTAACAGCATCACAAATAAATAAATGAATACACACACACACACACACACACACACACACACATAAACGCTAGCTTTCGCAGCCTAGCTGCTTCGTCAGGCAGAAGGGAAGGAGAGGAAAAGGAAATGACGAGGGTTTTAAGGGAGTGGATAAGGAGTCATTCCAGTCCCGGGACAGGAAAGACTTACCTTGGGGGGAAAAAGTAGGGTAAACAAATACACACACACCCACACCCACAGATTTACACAGACGCAAGTATTTACTTGCTTATATATATATATATATAAAATAGAAAAGAGATGACTTACCAAAAGGACCAGCTCGTCGATAGAAACAAATAAAATAAAATAAAATTACACACAAACACACATACAAGCTTTCGCAGCCTAGCTGCTTCAAGCTAGAAGCAGCTAGGCTGCGAAAGCTTGTATGTGTGTTTGTGTGTAATTTTATTTTATTTTATTTGTTTCTGTCAATGAGCCGACCCTTTGGTAAGTCATCTCTTTTCTATTTTTTATTTTTGTTTATCCCACCGGGAAAGTTTCCCTCTATAATTTTCGTTTCATCAAATATATATATATATACGTAAAAAATAGATGAAGAACACTTACCAGGCGAAGGGGCACAGGCAGTAATAGCAACAAATAAACACACAGACACACACACACTCAAAAATGCTAGCTTTCGCAGCCTAGCTGCTTCATCAGGCAGAAGGGAAGGAGAGGGAAAAGGAAATGATGAGGAATTTAAGGAAGGGGGTAAGGAGCCATTCCAATCCCGGGACAGGAAAGACTTACCTTGGGGGAAAAAATGGAAGGTAAATAAATGCACATACACCCACACATTTACACAGACACAAGTACACTTAGGCAGACATACTGTAGAACTGTAGAAAGCAAAGAAGTTAGAAGTTAGACAGAGATGCCACTTGAGGCAGAGGCTCTGTCCAGAGAACCAAGGCAAAGATGTTAAGATGTTGGGTGGGAATTCGAATTTAGCGGAGGTTGAGACCAGGTGGGCAACGGGAAGAGAGAATATGCTGAAGGGCTAGTTCCCATCTCCGGAGTTCTGAAGGATTGGTGTCAGTGGGAAGTATCCAGATAACCCGGACGGTGTAGCACTGTGCCAAGATGTGCTGGCCATGCACCAAGGCATGTTTAGCCACAGGGTGATCCTCGTTACCAACAAACACTGTCTGCCTGTGTCCATTCATGCGAATGGACAGTTTGTTGCTGGTCATTCCCACATAGAACGCTTCACAGTGCAGGCATGTCAGTTGGTAGATCACGTGGGTACTATCGCAAGTGGCTCTGCCTTTGATCGTGTACACCTTCCGGGTTACGGGACTGGAGTAAGTGGTGGTGGAAGGGTGCATAGGGCAGGTTTTACAACGGGGGCGGTTACAAGGGTAGGAGCCAGAAGGTAGGGAAGGTGGTTTGGGGATTTCATAGGGGTGGACTAGGAGGTTACGGAGGTTAGGTGGACGGCGGAAAGACACTCTCGGTGGAGTAGGAAGGATGTAATGAAGGATGGATCTCATTTCGGGGCAGGATTTTAGGAAGTCGTATCCTTGCTGGAGAGCCACATTCAGAGTCCGCTCCAGTCCCGGAAAGTATCCGGTGACAAGAGGGGCACTTCTGGGGTTTTGTGGAAAATTCTTAAATTGGGGAGATGAGGAAGTGGCTCTGGCAATTTGCTTCTGTACCAGACCAGGAGGATAGCTGCGGGATGTGAAGGCTGTTATCAGGTTATTGGTATATATATATATATATATATATATATATATATATATATATATATATATATTATAGAGGAAAAATTCCTAACAGGAAAAAAATATACGTAAAAAATAGATGAAGAACACTTACCAGGCGAAGGGGCACAGGCAGTAATAGCAACAAATAAACACACAGACACACACACACACTCAAAAATGCTAGCTTTCGCAGCCTAGCTGCTTCATCAGGCAGAAGGGAAGGAGAGGGAAAAGGAAATGATGAGGGATTTAAGGAAGGGGGTAAGGAGCCATTCCAATCCTGGGACAGGAAAGACTTACCTTGGGGGAAAAAATGGAAGGTAAATAAATGCACATACACCCACACATTTACACAGACACAAGTACACTTAGGCAGTGTGCTTGTGTCTGTGTAAATGTGTGGGTGTATGTGCATTTATTTACCTTCCATTTTTTCCCCCAAGGTAAGTCTTTCCTATATATATATATATATATATATATATATATATATAAAATTATAGAGGGAAACTTTCCCGGTGGGATAAACAAAAATAAAAATAGAAAAGAGATGACTTACCAAAAGGACTTGTCGATAGAAACAAATAAAATCACACACAAACACACATACAAGCTTTCACCACCACTGGCAGCTTCTTCAGGAAAAGAGGAAAAAAGGGGAGGAAAAAGGGAAGGATATGGGTTTTAAGGAAGTGGAAAAGGAGTCATTCCAATCCCAGGAGTGGAAGGACTTACGTTAGGGGAAAAAAAGGAAGGTAAACAAATACACACACACTCAGACATATCGAAACGCAAACACACCTGGACAGACATTTGTAAATATATTGAAACACCGCATTAAAACACATAACCAACATGACATCTGTACTTTAACCAACTAAAGTCGGTGTCACCTATGAAGGCGGCCCAATTTTCAGTTGTTCTGCGCATCTCCCTCCATTACTGCAACGGCAGCCAATACTATTCATTCTGTAGGCGTGTGGCTGGCAGCAAGTTATGCAATGTTTCTACTGCAGCTCCACTGTTGGTGCTCAACCATAGCTCCTCCCCTCCTTGCTTCTCCTTTTGCTCTGCCTCTATGCACAGAAGCAACTTCTTTTATGAATCCAGCTATACATTAAAAATGATATTACATAGAAATTGTTGGCATTCATATCATGAATAGTGTTTTAAAAAATGTAAGCATTATCTCACTAATCTGTACATAACAATACTTTGCACCTGCAGAGCGTGATACTTAATAGTGAACTAATAGTATAATAAAAATAAAAAAATAGAAAAGAGATGACTTACCAAAAGGACCGGCTCGTCGATAGAAACAAATAAAATCACATACAAACACACATACAAGCTTTCGCCACCACTGGCAGCTTCTTCAGGAAAAAGAGGAAAAAAGGGGAGGAAAAAGGGAAGGATATGGGTTTTAAGGAAGTGGAAAAGGAGTCATTCCAATCCCAGGAGTGGAAGGACTTACCTTAGGGGAAAAAAAGGAAGGTAAACAAATACTCACACACTCAGACATATTGAAACGCAAACACACCTAGACAGACATTTGTTTTACAAAAGTCATCTCTTTTCTATTTTTTATTTTTGTCTATCCCACCAGGAAAGTTAACCTCTACATTTTCGTTTCATCAATTTTAATAGTATAATAATTATTATATGGAAAGTTTACTTAAAACGAAAATGATCCTCAAAGAAATAAAGTGACTGCTACCTCATTTCGATCTCTGATAGCATGTTTTAACCACATTTTAAGCATTTTTTATTGTTTGGAACATAGAATAACAAGAACGAGAATTACAGTAAACCATTTTCAGAAAGTGAGTGTTCAAACAATATTTTCACTGTTAGTGAACTTTACAACAGCAGACATAGCATTGTGTCAGTTGACTCCAGTGGGGCATCTTAGCAGGCTTTCAAATTATTTGAATTACATTCTCCCACTTTTTTTATCTTTACAAAATGCTGAAATTCACAAGGAAAGCAAGCATGTTATGATAATACAATGACATAATGAACCATTTAAGACAATTTCCAGAAGTCAGTCAATTACTCTAAGAGCGTAAAGTGCTCATAGCTGCTTAGATCCAATTCACTGTGGCTTTCTTTAAACACTTAGCTTTAAGTTTTGGAGTGGTTCGTTTTCTTTAATCCTCTTGTCTATTTTGTAATTTTGAATGTTATGAGAACGCACAGATATTAAGATGTTTTGAGAGATTGACCTCTAAAGTTGCTATTGACATACTATTTTCATAATTCTATGTTGTTCTAAAAATTCATAAAATGTTTAAGATGTGCTTGAAAGAACTTACCAGTACCACATGTACTGGATTTCAGTAATTGTTTTTCTTTTTAATTGAGACCTTTTTTATTTTTATTTATTTATTTATTTATTTTTTTGAGATATCTAGAAAAAAGATAATCAATGACTATAAATGTTATCTGGTATCTCTTAATTTTCTGACCTTAATGATTTTATTTCAAATCATTATATGATTATTTTAATGAGAGTGTCACTATTCTGCAGGACTTAAAGAAAGAAGCAGTCGAAGACTGCAGTAAAGCCATTGAGCTAAATCCAACATATGTGAAAGCACTCTTGCGTAGGGCACAGGCACAGGAATCGCTGGAGAAACTGGATGAAGCCTTTGAAGATTACAAGAAAATACTTGAAATTGATCCAAGCCACAAAGAAGCAATAGCAGCAGTTCAGGTGATTAACGTTTTAGATAAATATAAAATTTGGCACTATTATTAACACCTTGGATACAATGAGTCTGTCATACAATAGCAACAACATCATATATATTTTTTTTCTTCAATGCTCCTCATTTGTCACCTCAAAAAAGAGCAAAACTAATAAGATGTTTTAGTATCTTCAGTCCACACACAAGGAATTTCTCAAATATTGTTTGTCTTTATATTTTCTGTAAAGCAGCCTCACCTGTATTTTTGTATTTTGTGTGTTAAATAGATATTTACAGCATTTAAGTCCTTGATGACTATGATTATCAGGCCTGAAATTCATAGCGAATTAAGTTTAAACATGGCCTCATTAAAATACCAGAATGCTAAAAGATTAGTTGTGTGTGTGTGTGTGTTATAATTCACAGATTTTATGGTATTATCTGTCACTCCATTAACACTTGAAAGATTAAATTGTTTTGAACAATGGAAAATGCTTCATATTTACAATAGATTATGTATTATAATGGGTTTGTATTCAGCACTGTATAACAATTTTCTATGTTGCAGAGGTTACCATATGAGATACAACAGAGAAATGAAAAACTGAAAACAGAGATGCTATGTAAGTAAAAGAAAGTAATTCCTAATATTTCAGAACGAAAGTAACAAATGAAACTAACAGAAGTATTTTCTCTGTTTCAGCAAAACTGAAAGATTTGGGAAACATGATACTTCGACCATTTAACCTTTCAACTGACAATTTTGAACTCAAGCAAGACCCAAACTCCGGTGGCTATTCAGTTAATTTTAAGCAGAATCCAAGATGAAAAATTGTGATAGGAGATACAGTTTATTGGCACATGGAACTGTTGTTCTATTTTAACAGTTCTTTCCTTGTGACAGTGTCTTTCTGTGATATATTATATGGTATTAAAATGTGAACCAAAATAAATGAAATCCTATTATGATGCTAGTCTATCAGAAAAATAATTTTTAAGAATTGTGTTATAACCATTATTGTTTTTGGTACCCTTTATTAAGTTTATTTCTTTTAAGAGAAACATAGTTTTGGCTGAATAATAACAATAGTGTTTAAAACCAGTATGTTCCTTTAGAATTTCTGTTTAATTTCAATTGTGTACATAGTATGGATTTGGTTAGTACGGGGTGAATCACTAGTCACAGTACACAAGCTGGATAATTATTATCTGTCCATGAAGCAAAACGGCTTTACTTGGCAAACATAGCTATGTGGCACCTGCCTTTTGTGTACACCAACCAAAGACCACAAGTTCCCTACAGCATGTTTCCAGCTCCACGAGTCTTGTGACCGACTACTCTAGTCGTAGCACTTTATTTTTCTACAGACATTTCTGAACTAAATTATTTAACACAAACATAGTTTTTACTGCAGTAAGTTGTTATTAAATTTATTATAAATTTGGTGATATAGTAATGAATTTTGTGGCTGTGTGTTTTCTCTCATAAATTGAGTCTTAGAAACCAGACAATGCCTTATATATTATAATACTTACGAGTTACCTTCAGCTCCAACTTGTGGGATGAGATCCTGGACAGTTCTAATGAGTTTAGAAACTACAGCGTGTGAAGTTGTCATGTCATCACTGTATCAATTGACACGTACATGGCCACCTCACCCAGTATTTGAGCAATAATTATTTTATTGATGCGTCCCAAGTAGGGCTGGGTTAATGATACTCGCATTCAAACATGTTCCTGATGTCTTGATACAACATAGAGGTCAATACAGTACTGTTCGAACAGTTAAATGACAAATGACTTATGTGGCGCATATGCGGGAAATTTAGAAGTGGTTGGGCTATCACTTTGCTCAGAACAAATTTCAGAGGGAGACAGTTTGAAATACAAATTGCTACCATCACTTTTTTTATTTGGAAAAAACTGTATGTCTTCTTTAATTTATATTGTCTAGTTTTATTCATAATGATGTTTACTATAGCAGTTTGTAAATTATTTACAGTGACTGAAACATGTGTAACACACATTCTACGAAAATGAATGGTGCTATTTCAGTTTAGTTTCATTTCATATTCTGATAAGACACATTATCTCATAAAAATTTCACATATTTTATATCCATGTTATTAAATTGTAAAATAATTATTTAGTAGTTATTTGATTTTTGGTAGTACAGTGAGTCCTTCATAGTAAGAAGTTATATTTTACTATTAAGGAAGTACGATATTTTATTTAGCTCTCAGTCCTCTAAATTTGTGTGCATTTTCTACAGTGGCAGGTGTAAAATGAACACAGTGCTGGAATTATTTTGACATTCTTCCTGAACAAAGAGTGAAGTGCATGATATGTGATAAGTGTACTTCAGAACGGATGCCAAACCACAAGTCATGTTAAGGCATTTAAAAATACGTACCTTCAGTCCTTCAGAGACTGCGAGCAATCAAAGTCAACAAGAAGCACCAGTGCCAAACATTACTCACAAATACGCTGGTGTTGTACGTCCATGCTGTATTTATGCATAATAGCCGGCTGCGGTGGCCAAGGGGACTGAGGCGCTTCAGTCACGGTCCGCACGGCCACTACGATTGGGGGTTCGAATCCCCCCTCGGGCATGGATATTTGTGCCGTCCTAGTTCGTAAGTAGTTCATAAGTAGTTTGTAAGTTTAGGGACTGATGATCCTGTAGTTAAGTCCCATAAGCTTAACATTTTTTTTAATGCATAATATGAGTTTTTAAAGTTTCATACATTTATGGAAGTAAACTATCAACTACTATCTGTTCTTCTTTTCTTATTGAGTCCTCACTGGTTCTAGGCAATGCTCCTAGGCAGTCCCAGATAGACAGTGCATTGGTTATATATTGATCACAAAAGACTAGCAACCTTTGTCTATAGTTGAGGATAATGGTTTCACAAATTTTGTGACACTGCTGGATCCTCAGCATATGAGTGCACCAAAAAAGAAGTTGAGGCCAAGATATCTGCTGCTCAGCATGTATCATTAATGACTGACATGTGGACTTCTTCGAGTACAGAATCTTACTTAGTTGTGACCTGTCATTTCATAGACGACACATGGGACTTTCAAAGTCCATCACTGAAAACTTCATGTTTTGTAGGTGCTCACGCAGCAACTCAGATCACGTCATCACTTACGCAAATTATGCACGAGTTGAGTCTAAATGGCAAAGTGACAACTGTAGTAGCTGATAATGCTTAACGCTGCAAACATGAAAGTTGCTTAAGTCCATCTAAAACATTCAGCATTTCCCCCGTTTTGCCCATACTATAAATCTCATGGTAAAGCAGGCTACTACAGAAGTTCAGGAAGTACAATTAGAGGCAAATGCCATAGAATCATTATTATTATTTTTTTTTTTTTTTTAATCTTATTGTTTGGCCAAAGGAAAGCTAGATACTGTGCAGCAGCAGTTACAGAAACCTCGTCACATATAGCTTCAAAAAAGTGGAAACGTGGAACAGCACTTTTGCAATGTTCCTCAGACTGTATGAACAAAGAGTATGTGTCACTGCTACATTAACTTGTTTCCCAAACACCCCAAAATTGTTGAATGTTGTGTTGTTAATATTTGATTCGGTGACAGCTGAAATGTCATTGTAGACATGTTTCCATATCAAAAGTGATTCCTGTGACTAAAGCACTGTAGACTGCAATGCATCTTCATGACAATGCTTGTGATCCAGTTGAAATGTTGGAGCATAATCTTGTTTAACAGGTCAAAGGAAGATTCTTTTTGGCTGAAAATATAAAACATATGACACTGGCCACTTTACTAGTCCCCCACTTTAAGAAGTTAAGATTTAGGAGTCCAGAAATAGCAAATGAACATTTTGGAACTCTTACAGCCCTATGCGCATCTTTAATGAAAATGGAACAGATATCACAAACTGAGTTACTCTTTTCGTCATAACAACAGGAGAAGAATTTTTCAACACCTACTTCATCATTATTGCATTGAGTTGCTATGCTGCAATACGCGAAGCCATTCTCCGTCGGGGGTTCAAGTCCCCCCTCAGGCATGGATGTTTGTGTCGTCTTTAGTATAAGGTAGTTCATATGTAGTTTGTAAGTTTAGGGACTGATGACCCCACATTTAAGTCCCTTAAGCTTAATGAACTACAACATCGTTATGGAGTGCATCTGACTATGAAGTCCAGTAACATAACGATCAACACACAGACACTTCGGATTCACCCATTAAGGTTCAGCAATGTATGGGGGACATCCTCCTACATCAAACCGTGTTAGCAAAAAAAAAAAAAAAAATAAAATAAAATAAATAAATAAATAGATAAATAAATAAATAAAAAAAAAATATCCAACTGTAGTGAGTTCTCTACCAGCAGAACAAATACTTTCGAAGACAGGACTAATACTTAACAAGAAGAGGAGCACTTTTATCTGGTAGTATGGTCGACAAGATCGTTTTCTTCAATACTAATAGCGTTTAATTGTAAGACTTGTACCTTCGTTCAGCTTTTTTTACTGTTTGATGTATTTTTATTCATTTTCATTGTTGATAGGTTGTGAACAGAAATATTTATTGGTCATATGAATGACAACTTATAAGTGTTTTTATTATGTTTAATTGTTTTACCCTGATATTTCTAATGATATTTGAACATCTCATTTTGAGGACAAGGTTTTTTACAGTCATCATGATGTATTTAGGTTTTTTTCAGATGGCACATTTATTGTTTAAATAGGCCTACATGTAACATAATATTAATAATAGATAAAAATATGGATATCAGCATGAGAAACTGTAATATTTTGATTCAAACTGTGCACATATGAGCTGTCTGATATTGCTATAAGTTATTATGAATTGAAAACAAAATATCTGCTTCTAACAACAAAACTACTGCACAGCACCGAAATGATTTGTGAACACTTGAAATATTACAAGCTCAATGATATATTATGGCTGTAAGCCTAGCTCTTTTGTTGTAAGTCATGGAGATAGTAGCTTCTTACATCGCTAGATCAACTATTTGAACAGATCCTGAGACTTCCTGAACTGTGACATAAATTGTTCGAACAATTTGAGTTGTGTTCAAACCCAGCTCTACTCCTAATGATTCACTGTTAGGTACCAAGATAACTCTTGTCACGTAACCGAGCCTTGTTGCTTGAATTTTCTTGTAAGCTTGGAAGAAGAAAACCTCACGAACTAGGTTCTTTTGCAAACTTATTACATTGTTGAAGTGGCTTTCAAATTTTATTAAGCCTTACAAACTCATTGCTGTGTGACCTTTGGCAGTCTGGAGGATGGAGCAAGGAGCACAGACTCTTCATGGTTGTAGAGTTGGACTCTGATATTAGTTGTCCACTGTAAACTTTCTACATCTGCCCACAATGGTGAGGATTTGAGGCAGACTTTGATCTAGGCTGCCACAGTGCCTTGCTAAATACTGTTAGAAGTCACCTGACTCTACCATTCAACATTCAGTTACCATGGATGTCTTGCAAACTTCAGTTAAGTGCCTTGATCGCTTGCTTGTGTAATATTGATCATTTATCCTCTGTCATCAACTTTCACTGCTGCACCAGTGTGTCATGGAAGCTGGTCTTGCATATATTGTGAATGGGCATTTCCTCACTCACAAGGTTCAGGGGAAGCTTCAACACTGAATGGGCATTTCTTGCCCCCCTATACCCACTCAAGCCATGTTGTGGTTACCCCTAAGGATGCAACAACTAGTGGACATTCTTGTCCTTGAACAATTGGACCAGCAGCAAATGAACAGGAATGTCTTGCCAATGCCCCCAGATGCAACCAAGATGGAGCCACCCTGTCCCCCTTCTCCGTTCTCCACACGACTCAAAATTTTATCAAAAATGTGCCTTTGCTCTGGTAATAACAAGGATCAGTTTGGGCAACTTGAGCCTTCAAGGTTGACATGACAGTATCCAGATCCCATGTAAAGATGTGCTTGAATTTCATAGATTTGTAGAGCTGCATCAGGGGGGAATATATGCTCTCACTTCGCATAAGTAAACTATCTTCTTGACATTTTTAGGAAACAAATCAGTCTCATATGCCAAAATGAAGGCTCCAGTTGTAACCCTATTATCTGTTAGTACGTGATTGACATGGTAGACAAAAGGACTCACCCCATTGCTACAAGCTGGCATGCAGCTTATCATTGGCCTGTAAAATATCTCAGTGGGATATGATAACTTGTACCATGTTAAGATTATTTTGAAGAGTGATAGCCACGGGTATGTCAACCAGCTTGTCACAAGTGCACAACACCCATGGCTGGGCAGAGGATGTTGTTTCAAAAAGAATTAACCCACTCTTCATTTCTGAGATCCTGTAAATACCCTACTTTCAATAAATATTAAAGTTCTTATGGCAAAAATGCAACTAAAATTCATCCTTGAACGAATTAAGTTTTGAGAGAGTAGTCCCTCATTGCCACTTAGCCCTATATTTCACCCATAGCATAGCCATGGATGGCAACATTGTAGACTCAAATCTCTCTGCCTCATAGGAATTCTTTGCCTTTATGGGAGACTGCTTGTGTCTTATAGCCACAAACAGAAGAAAGTTTGATCAGTTCATATGCAGTCATATCCAATGGTGTCACCGACTCCAAACAGGAGCTCTCCCTGTTAATCAAACCACAACCTCAGGAATGTTAGCCTGTCCAGTAATATATTCCTTGGAGTCCTTGTGTCCCATCCATGGGCAGTGCAAAGCTCAGGCACCAATGCATTCAAAAAATATGGACTTTTGGAACTTTTCTTTTTGTGGTGGAATTGGTGGTGATTGTGGCATTATTGTCATTGTCAATTTTGCTACTTGTATGGGAGGTATGGTATACAGCAATCACTTTTATTGCCCTTCACTTAAGGGTGGGCACTCAAAGGGTCCTTTTTCCTACCGGGAATTTATTTTATTTAATTGTGCAAGGACACACAATTTTTGTTATCAGGTGTGATATCCACTAATGTTTTACTGCTTGTGGTACTTTGTATCAGTGCCATTTTGTCTCTACAGAGCCAACTCTTTGTATGTGTTGTAGCATATTGTTAAGGTAATCTATCTTGGTAAACATTTTTTTTCTACACATTCTTTTTCCTTCTGTTATAGGTATTTCTCTTGGACTGTGTACATACTTTGTGGCTTTTACCCACTACCAGACTTTGTGTGATATGAAGTTGGTGGTACTCCATGTCAATGATTCTTATAGTAATTTTTATTCTATTACCAACTTGTATAATTGTAATTTGGTCATGACATTGAAATGGTTACTTTTAGAAAAGGATACGAAGGGATTTAACAACCTCATTGCAGCCGATATTTTGATGTTTATGTGCTTGGTAAATCGTTTTCCAGACACACACTGAAGTATTTTTCTCCCGGTGACAATGGAATTCACTGATTCACTACAGTAAGATGTCTATTGTGTATTGGGATCATCTGGGGAAGAGAACCAACATCATTTTTATTGGGTTATGGTTATTTTTTCCCTTGTTCAAACAACTTACAAGTATGCTGTCACGTGAGATTGTCGATCGCTGCCGATATTTCAACAGGGGCATACCCTGCCATTCTCTTTGTACAACTGCACTCAGGAAGCAATTTTCAAGGGGAAAAAGGTAACATACATAGGGTTAAAGTGCAGTTTATGCGGCAGCGGTTAGCCGTCGCTCGCTAGGTTGGGAAGGGCAAAGCAACCAATCAGGAGTTGTGATGCCGTGGCAAATGAGATTGCGTGTTTCATGACGAGTAAATTTGGCGTCAATTTCGAAGTTTATTCGAGGATATCGGTGCGGCGTTTGTGTGATTGCAATTGATTTTTAGAGATTTTTAGATTGTCGTATTACGGACATAAGTGACCTATTATTAATACACCACAGCAGTGAAACATGTTTTATTTGTTTTATGGCCAGTACGAAACAGTGATCATCAAGGGTACATACAAGAACCTGTCAACCATAGAGCAGGTATAGCACGTTTTATTTATTTTATGATATATTCGAAACAGTGATCGAGTGACATCCATACTGATAGCAACTGTAACTTGTAGATCGTCAAAAACTTTTGCATACACAGCTTCAATTTGTTTACATAGTACAATTGTAATGCTCTTTCTTATTGGCCGCGGCATCGTGACTCTTGATTGGCTGCTCTGCCGTTCCAAACCTAGCGAGTGCGACGGCTAGCCGCTGCCATATAAACTGCACTTTTACCCATACATAGTGCAAGTAACCACAGAGTAAACACAACCAATGATGACCCACATCAGAAATATTGATACTGATTATTAATTAACAGGTGAGGCAGCATTAATCTGTCCCTCTGTTTTCTGATGAGAGACAGAGCTGATTTCAAACAGAATATAAACAAAAACCACCATCTCTGTAAGGTCACTTGCTAGTTTAATTCCAACAGCTTCCTTAATAATGCTACCTCAATAAGTGGAAGTGCAAGCTAGAATCTCTGTGTTGTTGTATTCCATAGAATGACCGCTGCCAAGACAATGTTCTGCAACAGCGGATTTACTCAGCTGTTGTAAGCACATGAGTCACTTGTGTTCAATACACCGATCTTCCACAGTCGTGATTGTCTGACAAATATATGACCTGCTACAACTGCAAGGAATATGGTAGACACCAGCCTTACGCAAACCAAGATCATCCTTTATGGAACCCAACAGGGCGTTTATCTTAGAAGGTGGTAAAAAAAACATATTTTACATCACATTTCCACAAAATAAGACCAGGCCTGTTGTAAATGCTTCCTGTGTAAAGCAAAAAGGGCATAGATTTAGATGCCACGTTGTTACTATCATCACTCATCCATTGCCCAGTTGGCTGATAGCGCAACACGCACCTTATCTGCATTGCACTATAACCATTCTGAAGAAAGGTGACCTCGAGATGGGACAACTCAGCTGACAAACCTTCAGTGTCTGAAATGACATGGACCCTGTGAACCAAGGTACAAAGTACTCCTTCACACTAAGCTGGATGGTGACAACTATTAGCACACAGGTACAAACAGTGTGAGGCTTCCTATAAACTGCACATCCCAATGTACCATCAACCTTCCTTCTGACCAACACATCAAGGAAGGGAAGGCAGCCATTCTTTTCCACCTCCACAGTCAACTGAATGAATATTTGGATGAATTGAATTTATGTGTTCCAAAATGCTATTTAAAATCTGACTACCATGAGGCCAAAGACAAAAGTATCATCTACAAATCTGAAAAAACACTCAGGTTTCAAAGTCATTGACTCTAAAGCACATTCCTTGATATCCATCATAGACAAATTGGCCACAATAGTTGACAGCTCCATTAGTCTGTTCGTAGTACTGACAACTGTGTATATGACTTACCAAAAGGACCGGCTCGTCGATAGAAACAAATAAAATAAATAAAATCACACACAAACACACATACAAGCTTTCGCCACCACTGGCAGCTTCTTCAGGGAAAAGAGGAAAAAAGGGGAGGAAAAAGGGAAGGATATGGGTTTTAAGGAAGTGGAAAAGGAGTCATTCCAATCCCAGGGGTGGAAGGACTTACCTTAGGGGAAGAAAAGTAAGGTAAACAAATACACACACACACTCAGACATATCGAAACGCAAACACACCTAGACAGACAGTTGTAAAAAGCAAAGAAGTTGGACAGAGATACCAATTGAGGCAGAGGCTCTGTCCACAGAACCAAGGCAAATATGCTAAAGATGGTGGGCGGGAATTTGAGTTAGCGGAGATTGAGACCAGGTGGGCAACGGGAGGAGAGAATAAGCTGAAGGGCAAGTTCCCATCTCTGGAGTTCTGAAAGGTTGGTGTCGGTGGGAAGTATCCAGATAACCCGGATGGTGTAACACTGCGCCAAGATGTGCTGGCCGTGCACCAAGGCATGTTTAGCCACAGGGTGATCCTCATTACCAACAAACACTGTCTGCCTGTGACCATTCATGCGAATGGACAGTTTGTTGCTGGTCATTCCCACATAGAACGCTTCACAGTGCAGGCATGTTAGTTGGTAAATCACGTGGGTGCTATCGCAAGTTGTGAATTTATTGAAATTATGCAAACACCGATACATTTCCTCCTCATAGAGGAAAACAATGTGAAACCTTAACTTTTCTTGGCAAACTGAATGTGCCATGGCACTTCTGGGTGTCATTTTTGACCACTGCCAATATTTCAACAGGTGCCCACCCTGCCATAGATATGGAAAAGTATGTCTGCCTTTCCTTCCTTGATGTGTTTGTGAGAAGGAAGGTTGATGATACATTGGACATGTTTTTTATAGGAAGCCTACTCACACTGATTTGTATCTGCAAGCTGATTGTTGTGACGATGCAGCTCAGTGTGAATAAGTACTTCATACCTTGGTTCACAGGGCCCATGTCATTTCAGACCCTGAAAGTTTGTCAGCTGAGTTGTCCCATCTTGAGGTCACCGTTCATCAGAATAGTTATAGTAAGATTGTTTGATTTACCCAAAAGAAAGAAGGAAGCTTGGAGTTTAACATCCCGTTGAAAGTGTGGTCATTAGAGACGGACTTGGCCAAAGCACAGGCTCGCGAAAAACACAAAAAACACAAATAAAAACACACACAAACATTCAAGCTTTCGCAACCGTTGGTCACTTCTTCAGGAAAAGAGGAAGGAAGGAGGGGAGAAAGGGAAGGGTACAGGTTTTAAGGAAGTGGAAAAGGAGTCATTCCAATCCCAGGAGTGGAAGGACTTACCTTAGGGGAAAAAAACGAAGGTAAACAAATACACACACACCCACACATATCCACACGCAAACACACCTAGGCAGACATTTGTAGACATTTTTATACATATTTTCATATTTTTGCCACCAGGAAAGTCTCCTTCTATAATATTAGTTATAGTAAGAGGTAGATAAAACGTGTTTTGCACTATCAGCCTACTGTGCAATGAGTGATTGTCGATAGTAACATAGTGGCACCTGAAATATGGCCTTTTTGCTTTATGCAGGAAGAATTTACAACAGGATTGGTCTTATTTTGGGTAAATATGATGTGAAATGTGTGTGTGTGTGTGTGTGTGTGTGTTTTTTTTTTTTTACCACCTTCTAAGATAAAGGCTCTGTTGAGATCTGTAAAGGATGATCTTGGTTTGCATAAGGCTGGTGTCTATCATATCCCTTGCAGTTGTGGTATGTCACATATTGGTCAGACAATCAGGGCTGTGGAAGACCAGTGTATTGAACACAAGTGACACATGTGCTTACAACATCTGAGCAAATCCATTGTTGCAGAACATTGTCATCCTATGGAATACAACAGCACAGAGATTTTGGCTTGCCCTTCCACCTATTAGGATAGTGTTATTAAAGAATCTGTTGAAATTAAACTAGCAAGTGACCTTATAAATAGAGACGGTGGTTTTTGTATAAATGCTGCTCTGTCTCTCATCAAAAAACAGAGGGACAGATTTAATGCTGTCTCATCTGTTGATTAATAGTCAGTATTCATATTTCTGATGCTGGTCATTTTGGGTTGTGTTTACTCCTGGTTACTTGTGCTGTACATGTTATCTTTGTTTTCCCTTGCAAATTGCTTCCAGAGTGCAGTTGTGCCTTGAGAATGGCAGGGTATGCTCCTGTTGAAATATCGGTGGTGGTTGACGACGTCACCTGGCAGCATCCCTATAAGTTCTTTGAACATTCAGGGGCAGTTCGTATAGGTTTTTCTAGAGGGTTTGAAGAACGATGGATAATTAAATTCCAAACAAAAATCTACAAAATTAATGGCAATATAGAAATAATATTCCAATTAAAATAGAAATTCACTATAGAATTAACTCTCAGCAACCTGAAAATTTGCATAAACGTTTGCGATACCATTATAATGAAATTGTGAAAAGTCTCCATCAATCCCATGTATGCAAAAAAGTTATTACACAAGGTTCAGTTTTGCAAAAAGGTTTTATTGTGTTGGCGATACAGTTAGTTTTATGATGAAAATAGGCCTAGCTCAGACAAAAACTATTCTGATACTTTTTTCCCTAATATGAGGCTTGTTTTTTTTAGTAAGTTCCATTTCAACATAAGTACACAATGAAGGGTTATTTAAAAAAAGTAAATTTATTTTCAGAAAGTACATAAATTACTCTACTTTTCAATCTAGTTGTCAATTTTGTTCAAACACTTATCATACTTCTCAACCAATTTTAAAATATCCTCTTCATAAAATCTTGCGACCTTCTCCGATAACAAAGAATTCACTGCAGTTTTCACGTCGTCATCTTTGTAATGGTTGCCACGGAGGTGTTGTTTGAGGTGGATGTGGAACGACTGTTCTCATGAATCCTCACTTTAACTGAAGTCACCAAATCATCTGCATTCGAATAATGGCGACCCGAGTGGTCCTGATCATGGATGTTATCATGGCCATCTTTGAATTTCTCTACCCATCAAGGAGATTACAATACAGGGAGAAGTGTTCTTATTGTTGAGCTAATGTTTTATCTCACTTAAAACAGGAATAAAATGTCCAACAGTTTTGCCGTGATGTACAATGTGCAAAGAGAGTGCAAATAATCTGTTAAAAATTAAGTTTTCAAATATATAATGATGAAGATTTATTACTATTTATTCTAGAAAGTATATTGTTTGAAAGTACGTACTGTGCAATGACTGTCAGTTCAATGCATTAACAGTAAGAGGGTCAACTTAACACACAGTTTTAATGGAGAAATAACATTCCAAATCTGACCAAGCTTGCAGACAGGCTTCAACTGACATATGTGTTCGGCATAGATAATGCCATCTCCCTTTATTCTAACCTCCTTGGTTCCCACTTACGCACTTTGCTTTCATTCTTAACAGTATCACCTTCCACTTCGCAAATCTGTCAATGAATTTCTGCAGCAGATTGGTTCCTTATTGAAAAAACCGCAACATTGAGGGAACCACAGACACGGCGGGCGAGCTGATAATCTGAAACATTTTGAAAGCACAGAACAGACCCGTACAGATTAGCTACAGAGCTGACACTGAGCACAGTTGTTCTCAAGGCAAGTCGGTACACGATGCACACTCTCATTGTGGTATAGAAGTGAACTACTGGTGTCTACAACAAAACTTACTTTTTTATATATATGACGAATATTACTCACCAGGCGAAGGAGCACAGGTGTGACAGCATCACAAATAAATAAATGAATACACACAAACGCAACTTTCTACAGTATTTCTGCCTAGGTGTACTTGTGTCGGTGTGATTGTGTGGGTGTGTGTGCATTTGTTTACCCTCCATTTTTTCCCCCAAGATAAGTCTTTCCTCTCCCAGTATTGGAATGGCTTCTTACCCCCTTTCTTAAAACCCTCATCATTTCCTTTCCCCTCTCCTTCCCTTCTGCCTGAAGAAGCAACTGGGTTGCGGAAGCTTGTGTGTGCGTGTGTGTGTGTGTGTGTGTGTGTGTGTGTGTGTGTGTGTTCATTTATTTATTTGTGATGCTGTCACACCTGTGCTCCTTTGCCTGGTGAGTAATCTTCGTCTATTTTTTATATTTAATTTTTCCTGCTAGGAATTTTTCGTCTTAATATTCGTAAAATTTTATTTTTATTTTTATAACGTGGTTTCTCCGGTAGGCCTACTTGACGATCTGCTTTATTGGTTTAATGGAACCTCAGGACTTATTCAGTATTCTTCTTCTTCTACATCCTCCTCAGTCATTGAAAATTGTTGAAACAACAAAATTTCTGGATGTAATGAATAAATGCATTTGTCCACGAAGTGCAAATTCGAAAGCACAGACTGTAAGCACTGTCCAATTGTTGTCTCATATTTTTTTCCCTAAAACATTGTACTCTAGCTTCACAATCCATATGCGATGCTGAACACTCGTGTTTCTTTATCTGCTGTGTTAAATGTCAGAGATTGTCAATGCTTTTTGCTTCAAAGTTGTTTCACACCTAGAATTTTCTTTGGTGAACAACAGACTTGGAAAACAGTACAACTTGTTTGTATTTTCATAACCACATATCGAATTTACTTTCCCATAAATGTCTTCTTTGAAACGTCGTACAATTTGTTTAACTTTATTATTAGTTTTTTTACTAACTTGGTATCTAGTGTCGATCTTCAAGTGAAAGGGTAGAGAAATTATTCTCCATTAGCCTCTCAATTGTATTATCACACAGGTTAATGTCATAATTAAGACCCTACAAAACTGACAACTCGCACCTTCAAACCCACAACTGCATATTGAATCCCCACGATGTTGCATGTGATCAGTTGTAAAATCTGGCTGCAGTATCGGTAACTTCATAGTAACAAATAACAGAACACTCTTGTCTGTTGTTGCTAACAAGATCCTACTTATTATTGAAGTTTCAGAAACTTAACTGCTAGCAGGCATCAATGACAACATGACTGTACAGTGTAGATATGAATTAGTTTCAGATTTTAGCATTTTTGTGTCATGTTGGCTGAAGAACTGGGAGGAAGAGGAACTAGTTGCTGGTGAGGTGTGGCAGCAGGAGGGGAAATGGAGGCTTTGGCTGATACACGATGGAGTGTTGCGCCAATGCTCAGGATAGTAGACACCCCCTTTTCACGCGCCTTTCTTCTTTTGCCACGGAACTCAGTGGCTGGAATGCGATCACCAGGGTTGCAGAACTCGATTGTGCACCAAGGCTGAAGCAGGCTTGGAATAGCTGACCGCCAGCTGACTGCAACTTGACTACAGACGTTAGTAGGAAAGTTCATATAAGTAGCTAAATAATTATGTGTCAAGAAGACAGAAGAGTAAGCTATTGAAAGTTTAACATTGTTATATACTGTGAAGTTTTCTCAAAGGCGAATATTTCTGTGGGGGTTTATTGCTCTGTTGTGCCATAGGACGAATCGCATCTGGGGCAAATATAGATTTTTGATCAGTATCTTACCAGAGTCAAAATTACCTTCATACCAAAAATTAAATGTTGATTTAAACATCACTAACTGCCAAATTTTAATGGAAAATATCCATGAACCAAAAATTACAGAAGTATGGGAAAAAAACAGACTACGAATAACTGGAAAGATTTTGAAACTAAAATTATACAGAAATGAAAACTTGATTGTGTCATATCAGAAACCAGACAACAGATATTTTTCAAAGTCAGAAAACAAACACTTAAACTACTTAGACAAAGTAAACTATAATAAAGAACATAAAAACTCAATTGAAAAAGAGTTCAGAGATCACAAAACACAGGACTTTAATGAAACGTCCGGAATCAAATTACGTACTGCAAAATTTGTTACCTTTGAATCCTAGATGCACTGCTTATAGTCATAAATAGTGAACTTCTTTCAAGAAGAATGTTTTATGCCTTTTCCCCAACACATTACAGTGTCAGTCTCTAGAGCATATATTTTTGCCCGCAAACCAACAAATTCAGCTACAGTTTCCCCCATTCAGTTCATCTTTGATTAACCTAACCAGTTTTTTGTTCGGCAGAGGAATACTGTAATTGTAGTTTGCTGGGAAACCAGAGGTATCAAATATTTTATGCATACCATACTTGAAATCCTCATAGAGATTTGGGGTTTTAATATGATAAATGAGGCTGTCAGTGTCTGTGTAGCACAATTTTAAGCGAACAGGTGAAAATTTCACTAAAATATACCCATAGTGAAAGTCGTAAAGAAGCAACTTGGGAATACTTAAAACAGCCATACCAACTGTAATTGGTTTATCATAGACTATATTTAGCTTAGCCAGCTCAATGGCAACCAGATTTTCATTAAAATTCACACTCCTCTGAAAATTTAGTTTTGCAATGAATGCATCTGCTCGATATCTGCCCTCCCATGATGTTATCAGTTTAATGTTTCACATCTTTTGCACATTCTATAGGGTCTTATGGAAAACGGTATTGTCCATGAGTTTTAAGAAGTTCTTCTGAAACTCATTGCACGCAGTCATCCATTTTAGTTTATTAATATCAATGTATGGACTCATCTAGGGAGCTAAGATTCGATGAATCTTTTTCAAAATCAGATTATATTTCTAACACTGTTTTAAATTTCTATAATGAATGACCTTTTTTTGATGCAGTGTTGTGAACTTTTTTTTGTTTGTTTTGTTTCTTACTATCTGATGGTGGATCCATTTTCTCTGGGCAAAAGGGCAAATCTGAATGTAAATCATGAATACTTTCAAGGTAATTGAGATCTACTTCTCATATGTAATCTGTGTGTGAATCACCCAGTAAGTTTATAACATCAAAATCTTTGATACTTGATGGAGAAAGCCAATCAAAATTAGACACAGGAAGATGCTGCAGTATTGCCCAGCTATATAAGCTATTCACATCAAGATATATGATGTAAGATTCATCAATTGTTTTGTCATAATTAGTCATGGATCTGTTGTTGGCAACTGCATGTCTCCATGAACAATGAACGACCTCACCTCTATTACATCATTCAACAAACTGCAGCTGATTCATATCAATTATCGGTTGTAGCTTTATGTTAATAATTTTCAGCAGAGCATCCAGTGCTAACCTGGATGATGTAACATAATGTGCGGAATCTAATTTGAATGTAGTAAGGCAAAGACTGCGGAAGTTTTCATACACATCGGCAAGGAGGAGAACATAAATTTTGAATTATAAATCAGAGTATTCCCCAAGAGTCTTACAGTTGAATGCATCCCATACATTGCATGCCCTTTGGTACTTAACCTCTCTTATTGTTTCACTGTTAACAAACTTTCAAACTTGTCGATTGAGGACAACTGATATTTATAAGGAAAAATTCTCTTTTGATTAATAAGACTAAACCCTCGATCATTGAGAAAATATGTCTTCACTATTGTGAGTTCATCTGGGGATAAGTATTTCTCAAGTGAAAACGTGGGGAAATAAATGGATCAATAAATCAGAAATTAATGTTGCAGAACTGGCCTTTGTGCCTTAGCAGAATACTATTCCTAAAAGATTTATATTTTTCCATATACGAAGGGATAATGAAATGTGGCTTGGGTTTAATGTAATGTTTCTGTTATCTACTGCAACCTTTTGTTCTCAAATGTTTGGGATCAAGAAATGAGTGTCGTAACTGCTCAGACTGTGAAACAAATTGGGAACTGTAAATTGCGGTCTGTGATTTACACTGCAGCCAGGATGTGCTGCCCCTGGGAAAGCACCAGTGAAATGACAAGGACCCTGTAACTTTTCCTGGTGTAATGAATTTTCAAACAACTTGCCGGATGACGTCATTGACTACCGCTGATATTTCAACAGGAGCACACCCTGCCATTCTCAAGGCACAACAGCACTCAAGAAAGCACATATTTTTCTTGAGTGCAGTTGTGCCTTGAGAATGACAAGATGTGCTCCTGTCAAAATATCAGTGTAGTCAATGACGTCAACTGGCAGCATACCCGTTGTTTCAAAATGATACCTGTGTTTAACACTGCCTTCCTCCAACAGTTTCTCACAAATATGACAAACAGTTGTCATTTGAAAAGTCATTTCTTCCTCAGGGATTAACATCATAGGTTTATTTTCCAATAGCAAGTGATGCACAATCTCCGTGATTGCATAGAGCTGTTGGGTAAACCATAACATCATAGCTGCAGTGTATGTTGTATGCTACACTGAATTGCTTACGAACACGCATCAGATCAGAATATGAACCAAAATCAGCACTGCGACTGCAACCAGCAACTGGTTCCAAGATGCATTTCGTATCAGCATAAATCACGAAACCCAGTTTAAGTTTATTATTGAATTTCATAAATTTTACGAACTGAGTCTTTTCACTAGGCATGTCACTAGTGACTGGTTTGAAATATGCACAGTCAACTAAATACACATCTAAATTGACCTTGCTATAAAAATGGCACAAAAATCACTCATACACTAAAATATACTGCTGTGAAGGACTAATGCTACTCCATACAAGCCTTGACAAGTTTTTAATATGATGTCATACATCTGATTTAATATCAACCTACAATGTTAATAAATTCATGTGTCTATTGCGTTGGTATGTTTAACATACAGTAGCACAATACAGAATGCTTTGTCTGTCACCTTATTGGCCGCAGTCATCCATTCATAATCTGAATACTGAATGCCATAGACATTAACAGACAAGTCTTCATTTTATTTTTTGAAAACGTGCACATGTCTGAGTTCTGCCAGGAAGGGTACATTTGTGAAGTTCAATTCAGATTAATATACCAGATATTTAGATACATAAAATTTAAAATTTTCTTGAAGAACTGAATATTCAAACATTTCAGGCTTGCAGCCGGTCGTTGTTGTATTTAGTACACGATATTTCAGCTGGACACTTGCCCCGACCATCCTCAAGTGAGCCACGGGGACTGAGGAAGACGTTCTCCATTCTGCCCTATATAGCATGCTAATAGTAATCTGCACATGCTACCAATGAAGGGAAGAAACACTAATGACTTTTCCAGAGTGTCCTCCTCATTCTGGGTCTTGGTTTTAATAAAAAATGTTTTGTTAATTTGCTGATAAGAGTATCCATTCTCTCTGAATACATCTTTTAGGTGGTCAAGCTCCTCAGGTAAACTATCTGCATCAGACAATGTGTAGGCTCTAAGTACAAGTGTCTTTAGGACACTGACAGCTATTGAGGGTGCGGGCTGTGGTCGACTTGCAAGTTGTGGCTCATGTCGGCACCAATGTCGCTTGGGTTCTGAGGACATTCTCAGTTGTTATGGGCGGCTGGCAGAATTGGTGAAGTCTACTGCCCTTGCACACGGGGTGCAAGCAGAGCTGTCAATTTGTAGCATTGTTTCCTGGGTTGATTAGGGTCCTTTGGTTTGGAGCCAAGTGGAGGGTCTGAACCAGAGGCTTCACCAACTGTGTGACAGTCATGGCTGCAGATTTCTGGATCTGTGTATTGGGTGGGGAATTGTAGGACGCCTCTACATAGATCAGGGCTGTACTACACTAAGGAAGTGGCTACTCGGGTAGCAGAGTACTTGTGGAGTGTACATGGTTTTTTTTTAGGCTAGGCGCTAGCTCTGATGAGCACTCAGCTGTCAACATTCAGACAGCGAATTCAGGCCACATTCGGCTAAAAAAATTCAACTATCAAAATAATAGCTGTGAACTTTCAAAGTATTAAAAACAAAGTTCCTGAATATGCCGTGCTGCATGGGAATTACTGTGCTGAGATAGTTTTAGGCACCGAAAGCTGGATAAATCATGTGGCAAGTTCAGAAATATTTAGTGAGGCGTGGAACGTATATCGGAAAGATAGATAGGACACAACTGGTGGAGGAGTGTTCATCGCTGTGGACAAAGATATTGTTTCTACTGAGATCAAGGTTGGAAGTAACTGTGAAGTTCTCTGGGCACGTATAACAGGTCTGAAAGAAGTAAAGTTAATAGTTGGGTATTTTTCCCAGCCCCCCCTCCCCCCCCCCCCCCCCCCCCGCAGTGCTGCCGTAGCAGTCAAGGAAAGTCTACACCAGGTAGTGCATATGTATCCAGGCCATGTAATATTAGTTGGGGAGACTTCAACCTTAAGAGTATAGATTTGGACCTCTCTAGTTACATTTCAGGCAGTACAGACAAGCTGTCTTGCGAGCTACTTTTGGATACATTCTCCGAAAACTGTCTTGAGCAGTTAAACTGGCAACCATGCGCAATAGGAATAGTTTAGATCTTATAGCTGCGAACAGACATGACCTTATTAATGACGTCTGTATAGAGACAGGAATTAGTGATCATGATATCATCATAGAGTCAATGGTGACCAAAGTTCATCAAGGAGGCTAGGAGCATGTTTTTCTTAGGAAAAACCAGTAAGCATTTGTCAGGATGGCATTTAGAAAATGAATGGAAGTGGTTTAGTTCTGGTACAATAGATGTAGAGGAATTGTGGACTTAAGTTAAATTCATTGTACATAAAGGGTTAGAGAAATATGTGCCTGTAAAGTCGATTAAGGATCGCAACTGGGCCAAAAATTCGATTTTTAGATTTTAGCGTATTTGAAATGCCTGGTATTTCCTACGTGAAACAGTTTTTGTTTTATATAAATCCGACAATATTTTCGTGAGTTATGATGGTTTTTCTGACGCTCTGTGCAATCTGGCCACGCCTTCCGTTTTGCGCCATGCGGAGAAAATGCGCACAGCATTCTTTTACTCCTTGTATATCATTTCATGCTTCTTGTTTTTATCACTTCAATGTTTCATACCCTGTATCTACTATCGATACTTTTTGTTCCGATCGAGTTTGTTATTGTTTTCGAACGTTACCAAATACTGTATTTTTCAGATCACAAGCCTCAAATTTGGTGTTTATGATGCTATTTTATGCTTCAATGATGGTGTAACTAGAAAATTGGATGTTTTGGAATTATTGGGCATACAATCTAGAGGAAATACTACAAAATCCTTGGCGCATATAGATAAACAGAGAATCCGCAAAGCCTATATTACTAATTTAAAATGCACAAAAGAAGCTAGACAGAGAAGAAGAGGGACCAAGAGAAGAAAGGAAGATCAGTATGATTCAGATGATGCTCAATATGGTGCAGGAAAATATTAGTGGTAAGTAATTCCCATCAATAACTGTACTAGAATTGCAATATTAAACTTTAAATTGATTTTTCTCAAAACTACATTTTTTTTTTAATTTTCAGGTACCTTTATTTGATAAACTAATGGGGTTAGAAAGATGAAATTTGGTCTTTTTGTACTGAAGATGGTAATAAATCATTACAAGTAAATTGAGAACCACAAAACAATCATCAACTGTATTATAATAATTAATGTACTAAAAAAGTTAAATTTTACTGGTGAAAGAATAAAAAAATATTTTTCTTCAAAACCATTAGAGTTATTATGTTCATTTTACTTGTAAATGGGGATGCAGTAAAAATTTCGTTGTTTTATCACTTATAGTTCCTTTGAAACGTGTACCTATTGAAAGGGTAAAATAGCATTGGCAGAATGGGGATATAAATTGTCTTCTGTCTCCCCTTAAGTAGATTGTAAGTCTAGCCCGAAGACCGTTCTCACATCATTCGCCGAACTTCATTGTCAGAGGTTGTAATACCAATACTATTATTTGCCATGTGTTATCCTTTACGGGTAGTAATGATAGACTACGTATTATTATTTTCACTTCTTTTATGCACTGATATCCCTTACTCCAGTTTAAACTCCTAACGAACCTAGACTTATCTGACCAAGCCAAGGTCTTTGATTCATCTAGGGTCCAGCTGATATGGTCATGAGTCCAGGAGATGAGCTGCAGTCTGTATCGTGCCGTTAGAAAAGTACTCGTCTGCTGCCAGAGCCATTAACACCAAATTACGCTGCACTGTCCTAACGGGTACTTTCGTCGTACGCTCCATTTCCCCACCTAGCCCTAGGATTTTTATCTGTCATTTTTCATTTCTTTCACATCTGACAATGTTGCTGATGTTAAAAAAATATCGAATAGCACCGTGGTTCGTAATCCACGTTAAACGGTAGGCCCTCACATTACTGGTTGGGTAAGTCGGTTCGAAGGTCAGAGTGAGACAACGGCACACCACCACCAAATAGCACCGTGCCTAGTAAAGCACTGTAGTGTTCAATCCAATCTTCGGATTGTGGACTACTTAACCAATTTCCAAATTCCAATTGAAATGTCCCATGCCTCTGTCTCCAATTACCATTCCGAGTTCTAAGTCTGTTAATTCTCGATGTGCAGCAATAATAATACCGCAAACCTTTTCACGTGAATCATCGGAATACAAATCACAATTCTACATTGTGTGCGCGATAATGCGATCATTTGTTTCTGCGCATATCGCGACGAAAACTTTTCACCAAAATTTTATCGTCAATTATCTTCTCTGAATGTGACAATGTTTGTTCAAATGTTTGTATAGTCTATGGGACTTAACTACGGGGTTATCAGTCCCTAAACTTACAAACTACTTATGAACTACTTACGAACTAGGACGGCACAAATATCCATGCCCGAGGGGGGATTCGAACCCCCGACCGTAGTGGCCGTGCAGACCGTGACTGGAGCGCCTTAGTCCCCTCGGCCACCGCGGCCGGCATGACAATGTGAGGGTTGGAACTTAAATAGTGGCAACACTGCTGTGGAGACATTATGCAACGGAATCTGCTATTGTCGCTGATAGCACACGCTGTTGACATACCTACCTTACCTCCAAGGAAATGGACCGACGTGCCCACAATCGAGGGAAACACAGTAACTTGTGAGCGAGCGGTCTAACGTATCGGTGTCACTACGTTTTCGAAACCGGAACAACGGAAACCGTCAATGCATAGTATTACTGTTCGATTTTGGAGCATCACCTGCAACCAGCTTTGTGAAAGAAGCGGCAACATTTTCTGTGCAACCCACCAACATTTTGCACAGCAATGCGTGGGCGTATACAGCGCAAGCTGTGATTGCTCGGTTCGGTCGATGGGACTGGGAAGTACTGTACTATTCACCATACTCCCCGAACATAAGTCCTTGTGACTGTGATTTGATTCCGAAGATGAAGGAATCACTTCGTGGCATTCGCTTCAGAACTGCTCCAGAGATTTGACAGGCAGTAGACCGCTCCATTCGCATCATCAAAAGAACGGGCTCTGCTAACGGTATAGTACACCTTCCACATCCTTGGCAACGGGTTCTACACAATGCTGGTGACTACTTTGATGGACACAATTAGGTGTAAAGATGTAACGCTTTTGTATCAGTTGTGAGTAAATAGTTCCAATCCTTGTACTTTATCGACTGCCTCCTGAATAGGGAGAAATGATCATCTAAATAAAATAAGAGTTATCAAATAGTGCAAATGGTTGTATAGTCTATGGGACTTAACTACGGGATCATCAGTCCCTAAACTTACAAACTACTTATGAGCTAACTAAGACTAAGGACGGCACAAATATCCATGTCCGAGGGGGGATTCGAACCCCCGACCGTAGTGGCCGTGCAGACCGTGACTGGAGCGCCTCAGTCCCCTCGGCCACCGCGGCCGGCCTAAGAGTTATCAGAAATATTTAGGCGTTAATTTTTGTCACGTGCTATTCGAGAGTTGAACGATAGAAAAATAGTTTGAGAGAGTTTCGATGAACACTCTCAGGTGTGAATTGTAATCGTGTAGAAATGGATATTGTTAATTGTTATCTTATCACCCTTTGGGGACGTTTGAAAACTTTAAACTTGTATCGGAAAGGCATTTCAAATCTTAACAGTGACACTTGTGTATCGAAATATTAAAGGTTTTGAGAAATTATCTGCTATCTGTTTGAACTTTAAAGTACTGAACTAATTAAATTATGTATTGTAAACTTAAAGAGTAAATTTTAAAATTTCTATAGCAGAGCGTGGTTTTGATCCACGAACCTTCGGGTTATGAATCCAACGCGCTTCCATTGCGCCACCCTCCTTCTGCTGCTGAGAAACCCTTATAGCTCCAGGTGAACGTAGTACGAGTCACCCTCCTCAATTGTGGGGCTACGAATGGTGAGGGAGCGCGCTTTTGCACCTGCGTAACATGCAGCCGACCGGTTTTTCTTGGAACTCACGGTTGTGCTATATTGCACGTTCATTATCAGACTAAAAATTATGTTAGAAGATCGTCGTCTGGTACAGTACCGACTGTTGTTGACTCGTACATCGAGCCTTTGCTTAAGAAAGAAAGCAAAATCTTCTTTTTTGTGCTTGGCTATGCTCCCGCATATGCAGGGTCGGCTTTGTTCATTCGGATTTGGCGTGTTAATATTTACGGGGTAGTCAGATGCCCTTCTTGCCGCCACCCCATTCCCGCCGGGAGGAAATGTGTATCGCAAATGTATGTGAATCTCTAATTATATAAAAGCGAAAGGACACTCATTCATACACTCACTCACTCACTCACTGACTAAACATGAAATCTCGAAAACTACTTCACCTATGAAGCTGAAATTTGGCAGGGAAGTAGTTTATAGGTAGTAGACGTCAGCTAAGAAACGATTTTGCGATAGGACCGATAGTTCAGGAGATATGGCGTCATAAACAATGAAAACTTCCCCGTCTTGCGGCACGTGATACTGTGACTTTACCAGTCCACTATTTGAGAATGAGAGCACTTAGCGACTTGCAACAAACTTTAAACGTAACTTCAAACCTTCAGGAAACTTTTTCTCGCTGACAACCATGGCAAAATGATGAAAGGAAAAAAGTTTCTCGCTTACTACTTTTCCGCTGTTCACGGAATAAAACTACGGCATTCAGTATAACGTTGAAATTTATAATTTCTACACTACATATTGTATATACAGGAAATTTTACAAACAGTATACACACATATAGTGGAATGTACCTTCTGCATTGAATCACAGTACGACACGTAGTTCATGAGATACGAGCACATAAACAGTAACGTTCATGGAAAACCGCCCCATCACGCACCAAGCTTTAATCTATTACTTCTTTACTACTAATTACATTCGCAACAGATTTTTCACACATACAGCACTTATACAAATGAATATATACCTGATAAATTATACGATTGTACAACATAGAACTCAGTTAATATGAGATCATACAGGGTATGTCACTAAGTGTGTTTGCCTCTGTAACTTATAAAATAATAGGTGACGGGAAATTTTAATGCGGTAGGTCAACACAAGAAATGTTACACTTTCTGCGGAGCTATGAACATAGTTTATTGTATCATTTTCTAAAGAGTTACAGTAGATATAATTTTTTAAATGGAACAATAGTTTTTTCTATCGTGTATTGGATTCGTTGAAACCAGCTGCGTCCAAATCAATTTAAACTACATTCCTATCACTGTTAGTTTGGGAGCTACAACCCTTCAAAGTTTCAGGGGCAGATACCACACGCTGTACATAATACATGGCTGTGTGGTGGGGTTGGGGCGCCATGGTCCTCATTCACGGCCCGCAAGATCGCCCAATTTAACACCAGTAGATTTCTTTTTGTGGGGATATCTAATGGATCGTGTTTATGTCACTGAACCCACATCCCCAGATGATCTAAAACGGTGCATCGAGGACGCATGTCGCTCCGTCACACCGGCGATGTTACATCTCGTCCGCAGATCCTTTCGACGGCGCATTGCATTACGCATTGAGGAACATGGACACACATTTGAACATCTCATGTAAATCAACTTCCCACCGCCATAACATCCATCACCCACCACACATCCATGTATTATGTACAGCGTGTGGTATCAGCCCCTGAAACTTTGAAGGATAGTAGCTCCCAAACTAACAGTGATAGGAATGTAGTTTAAATTGATTTGGACGCAGCTGGTTTCAACGAATCCAATGCACGATATAAAAAGCTATTGTTCCATTTAAAAAATTATATCTCTGTGCTGTAACTCTTTGGAAAATGATACAATAAACTATGTTCATAGCACCGCAGAAAGTGTAACATTTCTTGTGTTGACCTACCGCATTAAAATTTCCCGTCACCTATTATTTTATAAGTTACAGAGGCAAACACACTTAGTGAAACACCCTGTATATACTGCGACGGATAAAACTTTTCACATCAGGCGTCTCGTTTTATTACATTTCTTATTTACTGCTAACACACTTCTGTATTCCAGTGAGCTTAAGAAAATTCCTGAAAGATTAAAGTGCTGTTGAAAACTTTGAAGCAACTTTGAACTGTCAAGCGCATACCTCTGTAGGAAGAAGCAATAAATATCCATAGAGCTACAAGGAAAGGAAGAGAATGAAACAGTGTACATCCGACGAATACTCATTCTTTCCGACAGATCTGGCTTTTAACTTTAAGAGACTGCAGTTTGCAGTGGGACTTCCACTCTCTATTACGAGTAATAAATCACAGAGCAATCTAGTCACTACTGTGGAGTGTATTTGAAATGTCCATATTTCTCACATGGGCAGCTTTATATCGCTTGCTCAGGCATGGGCTCTCCATAGAAAATATTCATATTATATTATGGGCAAGTTGCAAGAAATATTGTTTATAGTCCGAAAGAAAGGAAGGAATATTTGCGTTTAACGCCCCGTCGGTGTAGTACAGCAAATCTCCAAGAGTAATATACGAACTTTCATGGGTTTCATAGATCAATTGAGAGGACCTTGGGTCAACATATAATTTCATCAGAATCGGATAAGGAGAAGAAAAGATATCGTAATTTATAGTTTCTGGTGTATGCTATGTTTGAATTGCAGCGTAGTACAGCAAAGATCCGATAGAGGCGCTGTTACATAGTATACCAAATAGCTAAAATGGCGATGCTGCATTTTTTATTCACATAACTAAGGTGTAATACATTGAAACTAGGGCTACGATTTTCCTTACGGCAACGGTGTAGAGTATTGATGTTAGCAACGGCCGTTGAATGCTTTTACAAAAATCAGTCACGTAAAATGAGGGAAATAATTCTTTATGTTCACGATGAAATATATAATTTATGCTGTCCTGGTCAGTAAATTAATCATCCTCCTAAAGTGAATAGTTCGTTGCCAACGATAGCAAACTAAACCACTGCTACTGCAAGTAAAAATTCCAGGTAGGTTTTTGCTGACTTAGGTACGGAACCCTAACAACCGTTGCGAAGCACGGGCATATAAGCTAGTAGTGTTATATGTGTGGAAGTGTAAAGTGTTACGAAATGTTTGAGTATCGTGTAACTGAGGCGGTACCAGCCGGTATTCACCTAGGGGGATGTGGAAAACCGCCTAAAAACCACATCCAGGCTGGCCGGCACTCCGACCCCCTTCGTTAATCCGCCGGATGCTTTAATACGCTCGATCACTTGCGGCGATCCAGTATAGGCTGAGAGCAAGAGGAATCAAATGGACAGGGAGCACTACTATCCTAGTGTGCTACAAGATATGAATTCGGGTTGGAAGAGAAGCGTGCCTGGATAGCCTAATTTGTTTAGCGACCGCTGGTCCAAAGTGGAAAATCCGCGTTCGAATTTCCGTCCAGCATAAATTTTCATCTTTGCCACTGGATTTATTTAAATGCTCTGAAACGACCGAAATGTTTAAATATTTCGAATTCGTAAAACTTTTACAATCCGCAAGCCAGCGTATGGTGCGTAACAAAGGATATCTTGCAATATACTTAACAGTGTTTCACTGATCACCATGATAGTTAACATCTACATCGGATACTCTGCAAATCACATTTAAGTGCCTGTCAGAGGGTTCATCGAACCACCATTATACTATATATCTCTCATTCCATTCTCGAATAGCGCGCGGAAGGAAAGAACACCTGAATCTCTCCGTTCGGGCTCTGATTTCTCGTATTTTATTCTGATGATCATTTCTACGTATGTAAGTGGGAGTCGACAATATATTTTCGGATTCGGAGGAGAATGTTGGCGATTGAAGTTTCGTAAGTAGCCCACGCCGTAGCGGTAAGCGCCGTTGTTGTATTGATTCCCATCCCAGATCCTGTATCATTTCCGTAACGCTGTCTCCCATGTATCGTGACAATACAAAACGAGCTGCCCTTCTTTGGACTCTTTCGATGTCCTCCGTCAAACCTACCTGATAAGGATCCCACACTGGGCAGCAATACTCCAAAAATGGACGGACAAGCGTAGTGTATTCAGTTTCTTTTGTAATTATGTTGCATGTTTTAAGGGTTCTGCCAATAAAACGCAGTCTCTGGTTCGCCTTTCCCACGACATTATCTACGTGTCCTTTTCAATTTAAGTCTGAAGTAATTATAATTCCTAGGTATTTTGTGGAGTTTACGGCCTTCACTTTTGATTGATTTATCTTGTAAACAAAGTTTAACGGATTTCTTTTCGTACTCATGTGGACGACTTCACACTTCTCATTATTTAGAGTCAATTGCCAATTTTTACACCGTACTGATATCTTATTCAGATCGTTTTGCAGTTGGTTTTGATCTTCAGATGATTTTACTAGACAGTAAATGACGGCGTCATCTGGGAACAACCAAAGAGAGCTACTTAGATTTTCCTCTAAATCGTTTATGTAAATAAGGAACAGCAGAGGACCAATAACACTACACTGTGGAACGCCCGATATCACCTCTGTTTTAGTCGATACCTTACCATCGATTACTACGAACTGTGTCCTCTCTGACAAGAAATCCCCTATCCAGTCGCAAATTTGGGGCGATATACCATAACCACGCAATTTGATTAAAAGCCGTTTGTGAGGTACGGTGTCAAAGATCTTCTGGAAAACAAGAAATAGAGAATCGATTTGTGAATCCTTGTCACTCGTCACTTCGTGTGAATAAAGAGCTAGTTGTGTTTCGCATGAACGATATTTTCTAGACCCGTGTTGACCTTGGGTCAATAGATCGTTCTGTTCGAGATAATTCATAATATTTGAATACAGGATATGTTCCAAAACCGTGCTGCAAATTGACGTCAATGAAATAGGCCTGTAGTTTAGTGGGTTATTCCTAATGCCTTTCTTGAATATAGGTGTGACCTGTGCAACTTTCCAGTCTTTTGGTACAGTTCCTTCTTTGAGAGAGCGGTTGTATATGGCTGTTAAGTAAGAAGCTATCGCTTCAGCATATGTATCTCGTTTTTCATAGGTAGAGGAGAAGATGACCTGAGAGAGCGGAGCTGAACAGAAAGAGGACGAAGAGATGAAAGAGGAGGGAGAGATGGGCCGGGAGAGGGGGAGGAGGATATGGGCAGAGAGAGGGAGACGAAGCGATGGACAGAGGAAGAGAGAGGATAGGAGAAGGGGAGATGTGGAGGGGGAGAGAGATGGGGAGGGGGAAGAGAAATGGTCCGACAGAGGACACGAGAAGAGGGCAGGAAGAGAGAGGGGCAGGAAGAGATGGACAGAGAGAAAGAGAGAGAGAGACAGAGATAGTGAAAGAGAAGGAGGGTAAGGGAGGGAGAGAAGAGCGGAGTTTGAGTAACGAGAGTATGGGATAGATACGTACCCCAGCAATGTTAAATATATGGCAATTAATTGTAATTTGTTTTAAATATGCGTCTTTTTAATTCTTGATTCTGAATATTTTTATAAAAGCTTGTTAATAATGATGATTTCAGTTAAATAAACATCACAAATTACATTTTGGAACAATATGGAAAAGTCTTTGCTAAGTGAATAAGTAAAGGAAACCGTCATCAATTAATAATTAAGAGCTTAGTGTAAAATTGTAATTTGTGACTATTTTTTAATAGAAACCTTTCATAACACATTGAAAATTAACAATAAACAGAAGACGTGCAAGTTTCGAAAAAAAGAAATGCAATTACATTTGTGTTAAATACTATGTATTAGACGTATTTTTAATTGAATCTTGTAGGTATTTCCACACAAAGAAAAAAAAATTGCAAACCTGGCAGGATTCAAAATATTCACCTTAAAATTTTCTTGCGTGGCAATTCACAGCGGTAGCGATGTGCCACATAGACTGTCGGAAATTGACTCTCTTTCATTTGTTTTTAAGGGTCTTCATATAACCTTCAAAGTCTTTTTTCTCGGGAATTTTACACAGTTCCATCGAATAGCTTTGGCAAATTGCTATTTGAGTTCCAAACTTCACGTTCCATAAATATAAAATAAACAGCGACCCGTCCTGGATTTGTACGGGAAGCACTAACATTACTGTAGCTAGGTGACTTCTGGTTAATAGACGGAACGGTTAGCAATTGGAGATGAGCAATTAGTAACTTTTTAAAGAGGGTCTTTTTCCTACTTCACTCTAACAAAAATGTATAGGTTACCTACCGTATTAAGGGAGGAACGTTTAGTTGGAATAATTATTGTGGCCGATTCTAAACGTCAAGATGTTGTTAAGATTAGCAGGTCATAAGGAAGTTCATGAAAGGAAGGAAATGCTCTGGATTGTATTAGACTACATGTGGATATAAACGAAGAGGTATTGGTTCAAAAATGTTCAAATGTCTGTAAATCTATCGGACCAAACTGGGTGGTCATCAGTCCGTAGCTTACAAACTACTTACACCTAGGTAAACTAACCTAAGGATACACACACACACCCATGCCCCAGGGAGGACTCGAACCTCCACGGCGAGTAACCGCGCGCTCCGCAGCGAGGAGCTTTAGACCGCTCGGCTACTCCACCGCGGCGAGGTATTGGTAATAATACGAATATTTTACAGTTAGTACTCGTGAAACGAATTAAAACAGTCGCAGAGGGTAAAAAATACGAGGCAAACATGTGAAAATGAATATAATCATTTCCTTCTGAACTTAAACACCTCTGGTAATAACTCATCACTCGCCTTAAACGATTGTTTACGGTACAAATGCGATTCTGCTACTGTCAACCAATGTCTGCGAACAGTATGTATTAAACTGCACTGAAATTTTAATTCTGTAGTCTACAATATGAAAATTCTATAAGGGGTGTGCTAACAGGTTCTATATCATTTTCCCCTCCTCCATGTTGCCATGGATGACGCACAACAGTTCGCGTTTGTACCGCAATAACAGTGTAGACGAGGGTTATAGTTACTCCCCACTACACTGTGTGAAGAGTAGAAATTCTTAAGTTCACCAACCTGACGTCTTCTGTAGATTTCGTCCACACGCAGATGATAGCACACAGGTCGGAGTTCTTGAATGAAGCTTAGATTATTACGTATTGGCAGGAACTCATCTAATTACGGAATAATACTGAAGTTCTTGGGATGCCAGCTAATTTATTTAAAGAATGCATAAAAATAGCAAACCGCATAATAATATACACTTGACACGCATTTTCTTAAGTGGAAGTTCAACATTAAGTCATTTAGCATTGTTCTGAAATTATCAATTTATGTTTTATGACCGTCTACATATGCGAGAGCTACGTGTTACTCCTACGAGTGCTTGTTCTGGACTGAAGCGTGGCGGCTCGATGCAAGGCTGCCTTCGCAACGGAATTTGGCGCGCAAAAATGGCCGTCGTGCATCGTCCGTCTTATATTAATTGTTTTCTTTATTAATTTTGCAATAGTTAATATATGTTATCTAATCAGGGTATAGCTTGGCTTTGAGAGTTTTCCTAACTTGAATTTGACATGGAATAAATAATTAGTTTATTAAGTATAATAAGAATATGATCACGTTTTGGGGCGTGACCGCCAGTACCACAGCCAATCGGCGTTCAGTGCCTGCCGCTCGGGGACTTCCCTAGAATTCGGGAAAACTTACCAGTACTCTTTCCCATGAGAACCCAACCTACTAGTAGCACCTGTTATGCTTCTACCATCTGTCGGTTATTGGTTCTAACCTGCTATACCGAAGCAATTCTCAAATCTTAACATGATGGCTGTAAGCCAGAAATATTGCAAGTCTGATATTAACCGTTTTTCCTGCTCTTATTGGGAAATACACCACTATGTTTAGTGATTGCGAAATATGGGAATAATAGCTTTGCCGCGGTGCAATAGCGGAGCGCTCTAAGGCGCCGTTTCTGCGGGGCACGTGGTTGCTCCCCGTCGGAGGTTCGAGTCCTCCCTCTGGCATGGGTGTGTGGTTTCCTTAGGTTGTTTGTAAGCCTAGGGACTGATAACCGCAATAGTTAAGTCCCATAGATTTACAAACATTTGATATCTGAATAATCTAATATATAAAGTACAGTGTCCATATATTTGTACGTGTTGCATACAAATCTACAGTTTTGTTCCAATCTTTATGAAATTTTGTACATGTAAGCTTCAATCCAGGAGGGCGGTCGCCGTAAGTGTAAGAATCACATACGATATATAGTTCACGAGATATGACGTCATAAACAATGAGATGCGCGAAAAATGCAGCATTTTGCGACAATGCTGCTCATTTTCTCCTAAACCATTGGACCACCAGAGGTGCCAAGCCAAATTTCCGCTGCCTTCAGTTAGCGCTTCGTAGTAACCGAGTGACAACGTACGTCGTAGTCAATACAGTGACAGTTCTTTCTTAAAATGAACACGACATCAATGGATACTACATCGCGTAAAGTGAAAAGAGGTGATTTGATATTAGGGAAAGAAAACAAATTGAAATCGTCAATTTTGGGAAAAAATGGATACGTATTTGATGGCAAGGAAAAGATCCACAATATAGTGGCCTTGTGCGTTAACAGGAGGAAAAATAAAGTGTCCGTTTGTAAAACTATGAAAGAACCGTTTCTTTTTTTTTAATGTAAACACAGTAAAAGCCTGGAGCTTGGAATTTTTATGGTAGCGTTTGCATCCTGTAAGTGATGCTCTTGAGCTGTAACTTTGTTTGGTTCTTAAACTGCTGCAGTCCACAAGACGGGTGTGTCGTAGTGGCAGAGAAATACCCTACACAGCGCGCAGTACTTGCGTGTCTACCTCAGTTTGCGACCTATTCACAGACTCACCGTCGTAAGTATAATGCTACTGGCTGAAAACCCGGCGTTTCCCGGGTATTTATTTATCTATTTATTCCTGCGACTTTTCAGGTATATATTCATTTTTATAAGCGCTCTACATCTGTAAAATCTCTTGGGAATCCAGTTAGTAGTAAAGATGTGATAGATTAATAGCTGGTGCGTGATGGGGCGGTATTCCATGAACGTTACTGCTTATGTGCTCCAGTCACGGTCTGCACGGCCACTGCGGTCGGGGGTTCGAATTCCCCCTCGGGCATGGATATTTGTCCCGTCCTTAGTCTTAGGTAGTTCATAAGTAGTTTGTAAGCTTAGGGACTGATGACCCCGTAGTTAAGTCCCATAAGTTCTACAAACATTTGAACATTTTTTGCTTATGTGTTCATATCTCATGAAGTACGTGTCAGAATGTGATACAATTTAAAAGGTACATATGTGTATATGTGTATATGTGTATACCATTCTTGAGAAAATAATTTATTGGTTGCTATGTTGCTATGTTCTGAGTATTACGATTCAACACAATGAATACCATGCTTATGCAATCTTCATCGTGTTTAATCCTTATTTACATGCAGTCCACGGTATAGGGAAACGCTTACGCCTGGCACTTGGAATGACAGTAGCGCCCCTTGCGGAGAAAGAGCCAATCGTAGCTGCGCTATCAGTACACTGTCTAACGCCAACTATCACGGGAGCGACAGAAGCGCTCCAAAGCGGCATCACACAAACACAGAATGTGTTACAAGGTTGAGTCAGTAAATTAGTCGCAAACTGAGATAGTGTCGCCAGTACAGCGTTTACAAGCCTAAAAATTGCTTTACTTTTCAGCTGACTCCACGTGTAAATTTAACCACTCGTTCCAGCATTCGAGAAGGCTTTAAAAGCCTGTAAAATCTTCTCTATGCAGATCAGTTTTAACCACTGAAATTTAAGAAGATGCCTGTATTAAACAGCTGATGTAGTGCTCCAATCACACGGGCTCCGAAGCGCTACTGCATGTGCCCAAAGCGCCAATGTTTTCCTGTTTGGAATAGTCTGTTTTGGAGTAGGTGTAGAACAAAAATCAAATGTTCAAATGTTTGTAGAGTCTATGGAACTTAACTACGGGGTCATCAGTCCCTAAACTTAAAAACTACTTATGAACTACTTACAACTAAGGACGGCATAAATATCCATGCCCGAGGGGGTATTCGAACCCCCGACCGTAGTGGCCGTGCGGACCGTGACTGGAGCGCCTCAATCCCCTCGGCCAATTAAGACATCACCAATTCCCGTCCAAACGTTCACAGAAAATCTGTGTCGATGACGTGATTGCACAATTGGGTGTGGATTCTCGTCAGCACACACGAAACAATTGGGTATTTTGACAATTGCCTGCAGGAATTATTTCAATTTACATTTAAAGAGAAATACTAAAATGAGCTCTAACATGGAAATTAAGCATTTCCGGACACTTGTCCACGCGACCGTGTCTTATCTGCTGTCTGTCAAATGCTTTCTGGGTGGCAAACCGGCCCACGGCCCACCGCCAATTTCAACCAAATTTGTTACAGACATTCCTTACCGTGAGCTAACAATTGCTGCATGGTTAAGAATCGCATACGGTACATGGTTCAAAAGATATTACGTCATAACCAATAGAAGTCGCAAAAAATGTCATTTAATGCGGCGAGACTTTATAAATACCCTATATGAGAATGAGAGTACTTAGTGACTTGCAACAAACTTTAAACTTAATTTCAAACCTTTATTAAACTTTTTCTCGCTGACAACCATAGCAAAATGATGAAAGGAAAAAAGTTTCTCGCTTACTACTTTTCCCCTGTTTATGGAGTAAAACTACGGCATTCGGTATGACGATACAATTTATAATTTGTACACTTCAAATTGTAGCCGCAGGAAATTTTACAGGCAATATACACATATACAGCTGAATGTACCTTCTAAATTGTATCCCATTCTGACACGTACTTCATGAGATATGAGCACATAAGCAAAAAATGTTCAAATGTTTGTAGAACTTATGGGACTTAACTACGGGGTCATCAGTCCCTAAGCTTACAAACTACTTATGAACTACCTAAGACTAAGGACGGGACAAATATCCATGCCCGAGGGGGAATTCGCGTAAACGGATTAGGCGCAGGTCCCTCGAGTATAGCTACATCCCTGTGGCCGGGGGATGAGGTCAACACCGTACCTGGGCAGTGCAAGGATTCCAACAATGTCTACAGGCTTGAAGTTTTCAGCTAACGTTTAGACAGACATACTGGGTAGATAGATACCTTTGCTCTTTATCCGCATATAACACGCCGATATCCGCGTCGCTCGCAATTTCATCCGCAAAGTAAAATATACTGCGGATATCCGCAGACTTCCCCTCGTTCCAGCATTCGAGAAGGCTTTAAAAGCCTGGAGCTTGGAATTTTTATGGTAGCGTTTGCATCCTGTAAGTGATGCTCTTGAGCTGTAACTTTGTTTGGTTCTTAAACTGCTGCAGTCCACAAGACGGGTGTGTCGTAGTGGCAGAGAAATACCCTACACAGCGCGCAGTACTTGCGTGTCTACCTCAGTTTGCGACCTATTCACAGACTCACCGTCGTAAGTATAATGCTACTGGCTGAAAACCCGGCGTTTCCCGGGTATTTATTTATCTATTTATTCCTGCGACTTTTCAGGTATATATTCATTTTTATAAGGGCTCTACATCTGTAAAATCTCTTGGGAATCCAGTTAGTAGTAAAGATGTGATAGATTAATAGCTGGTGCGTGATGGGGCGGTATTCCATGAACGTTACTGCTTATGTGCTCCAGTCACGGTCTGCACGGCCACTGCGGTCGGGGGTTGTCCACATAACATATTTCCTTTCTTTGTGTCTGAGGGAGGACGGTGGTTCAAATCCACCTCCGTCCATCCAGATATAGGTTTTCCGTGATTTACCTAAATCAGTCCAGGCAAATGCTGGGATGGTTCCTTAAACAGGGCACGACTGATTTCCTTCCCTGTCCTTACCCAAAACTCGAAGCATTAGCACCGTCTCTAATGACCAAACTTCGATGAGACATTAAACCCTAAGCTTCCTTCCTTCATCCATCTCCATTATGCAAACTAACCCTGATTTCGACTACATGTGGTTCATGAAATACGTTCATGATGTCATGGGTGAGCACTTTGGGGGCTTCATTATCGCTCAGAAGTACGCAGAGGCCACTGCCATGATTGGCCACCATGTTCTCCGGATATACTGCTCGAATTCCTAGCGGAGTGGCTCCGCCTGGTGAGTATGTTTCTCCGTGTAGCCTGTATTGCTAGAGGGAAGGCTAGCTTGCCGGCGACTTGTGACTCCCCTCACAAACTACGTGTCCTGTTGTGATACAATTTAGAAGGTACATTCACCTACATGTGTGTATACTGTCTGTAAAATTTCCAGTTCCTACAATTTGTAGTGTTCAAATTATAAATTGTAACGTCATAGCGAGAGCCGTAGTTTTACTCCATGAACAGCGGAAAAGTAGTAGGCGAGAAACTTTTTTCCTTTCATCATTTTACTATGGTTGCCAGCGAGAAAAAGATTAATAAAGGTATGAAATTATGTTTAAAGTTTGGTGCAAGTCGCTAAGTACTGTCATTCTCATACAGTGTATTTCGAAAGTCTCGCCGCATTATATGGTATTTTGTGCAATTTGTATTGGTTATAACGTAATATCTTTGGAACCATGTGTCGTATGTGGTTTTTAACCATGCAGTGTTACCTCATGGTAAGTAATGTGTGTACCAAATTTGGTTGAAATTGGTCGAATGGTTTAGGAGAAAATGAGCAGCAATGTCGCAAAATGCAGCAGTTTTTCGCGCATCTCATTGTTTATGACGTCATATGTCGTGAACTATATATCGTATGCGATTCTTACACTTACGGCGACCGTCCTCACGGGTTGATGCTTACGTGTACAAAATTTCATAAAGATTGGAACAAAACCGTGGATTTGTATGCAACACGTGCAAATATACGGACACTCTGCTTTATATATTAAATATATATATATCTCGAATTATATCTATACATGTGGCGTCTGTTCCGAAAGAACAGACGTCACTTCTGATCCTGCAGTTGTTATTATTTAATATTCACAGAATATATGACATCAACTGCGATTGGGCAAAGCTGAAAATGTGTACCCAGCCGGGATTCGAACCCGGGTCTCCTGCTTTCTAGGCAGTTGCGCTGACCCCTACACCACTGCGGACACAGTGATCACCGCACCTGCAAGGACTACCTAAGCACGCCTCCCGTCAGATACAAATTCCCAGCTTCTCCCTGCCCACAGTACTCAAACTCGTAGTTATTCAACTAATTCCCGTAAGAGTAAGAGTGGGGAGGGGTGGACAAGTTTGAAGCCCTTACTCTTACGGGAATTAGTTTATTAACTACGAGTTTGAGTACTGTGGGCAGGGCGAAGCTGGCAATTTGTATCTGACGGGAGGCGTGCTTAGGCAGTCCTTGCAGGTGCGGTGATCACTGTGTCCCCAGTGGTGTTAGGGGTCAGCGCAACTGCCTAGAAAGCAGGAGACCCGGGTTCGAATCCCGGCTGGGTACACATTTTCAGCTTTGCCCAATCGCAGTTGATGTCATATATTCTGTGCATATTAAATATCTCGAATTATTCGGTGCCCATACCTAACACAAAGTACCTTCCACCACAAATTGTGACGTGGATTGCGGAGTATGGACGTGGGTGTAGACATGTCGCGGACAGCAACTTACACCGTTCCTTCCCAGATGACGCTGCAGCGTCGACTGAATGAACGTTGTAGTAGGTGAGTAGCCGTTCTTCGCATCAGCCGCTCGTAGGAGGAGAGGAGGGGGAGGGGGCGGGTGGGGGCAGGAAGAAAGCGCCTCCTTCTGCTCCTCCTCCCCCCTCCCCGCCGCGCCCTCTTGGCATGCGCGCAGAACGTCGCGAGCAAGTATCGAGCGGCCGCGACGACGCCCGCAAATGAGATGTTACGGCGAGCGTGCCGCGTGGACGACCAATCAATACCGGCCGCAGCCACAGCCGCAACACGCCGCCACCTGCGCCTAGGCCTCCAGCCGCTGGGTTGTAGGCTGTAGCCTGCCCTACTGTGTACCACGTCTCGCTCCCCCCTCACCGACAACACGCCACGTCTGCAGCTGTTGCAGGCGACGTGTAATCCACGCGTCAATAGCAGCGAGGGTCGGATTACCCATTAGGACTGTAGGCAACTGATAGGCTACTCCTCGCCTCCCGATCAATGATATTGGTCCACTTTTGGATACGGTAGTAACACTAAAAGTGGGCCGTTGCGATCGTCTTTTCAAATTCAAATGTCTGTAAATCTATCGGACCAAACTGCGTGGTCATCAGTCCGTAGCTTACAAACTACTTAAACCTAGGTAAACTAACCTACGGACAAACACACACGCCCATGCCCCAGGGAGGACTCGAACCTCCACGGCGAGCAACTGCGCGCTCCGCAGCGAGGTGCTTTAGACCGCTCGGCCACTCCACCGCGGCAATCGTCTTTTGACAGCTCGAAATTTAAATGAAAATAACCGCTTAACTATTCATCTGACACGAAAATTGAATAACCGAATTTGTAGAGGAGAAAATTCTCTACAACTTTGCTCTTATGTGTTTTTTCATATCTCGTAGCGTTTCAAAGATATTTGCAAAAATAACGGCGATTTTGGGATGTATGTCTGTCTGCCCGTAACATGTTCCCTGTTTTTAAGACGAACCGTTCAACCGATCAGCACCAAATTTTACATACATGATTGTAGGCCGCCAGAGACCAGAACCTCCGTTTTCCAAATTTTTCGGATAAAAAATACGGTGGTAAAACAAAACAAAAAAGCCGTTTGTAATATAATTGTAATTGCAAACGAACCGTTCATTTGACACGAAAATTGAATAACCTAATTGGTAGAGGAGAAAATTCTATACAACTTAGCTTCCTTATGTTTTTTTCCATATTTCGTATCGTTTGAGACTTATTTGCAAGAATAACGGAGATATGACACCCTCCATTGAATTAACGAAAACCAGCCGTTCGGAGATGTCACGTGACATTCCTCGCGTATTTGATGATTTTCTTATTGTAACTTACACGTTGTCATATCAGAGCAACGGCACACTGAGGAATTAACAAAAACACATCGTTCTTCGTACGATAAATGATAATCTAATGTCTACAAATGCCAAACTAACATCAGTTAACAACGTCCATCAATACTGTGAGATTAAGGAACTCCCGTTTTTTTACTTTTTTTTTTTTTTTTTTAAAGAAAAAGTATCGTAGTGGGCAAGGTGCTGGACTGTGATACGAAAGGTCGGTGTATCGAAACCCGCCACTACCTAATTTTTTTTCCTAAACGGGTTTCAGACACTCTTATTAATTAATTATTATTTAGATTATTATTTTGGTCCAAAATGTTTGCAAAAACTTATAAAACTACAAATCTAAAGTGGGCCATAAAACACGCCAGTGAGATTTTATTTTTTTTATTTTTTATTTCAGAATGTTTCTTCAAATGATAATTAAATTTGAAGATGTACACTCCTCATCATCAACCTAAACTAAAGGCTATGCCTTTGTAAGAAAACTCTAAAAAAATGTTGAAAAAATATATTTTGAAAGTAGCCAGGTTTATAAGGATACATTTTAAAATATTGCCTTTGTATTTTATATTATTTATTTAGTTTGCCAGCTAGCTCAGTAAATTGATTAAACATGAACCTTCTCAGGAACATGATTATTTAGGTTAAATTTTAGTTGAAGGTCTTCAACTTGTGCGAGTATTCTTACAAAGTAGTCTCACATAAAATGCTATAAAAATAATATTCAATTGCAAATGAAGTCAATGTGGAACTTATCCTTTGTATTAAAATTCTGAGTATTATTCTCAGTTACGTATATCATCGAAACTTTAATTGAATGTCAAACTTGAAGTAAAATCGCAAAGTCTGAATTCAGTGAAGCTAAATGAAAACTGTCTTTTAACTTTTTAAGATATGGCTATCAGGAAATTATTTAATGGAATGTTATTCACTTCTCACTCAGAATAATAATAACAGAAACTCTGAATACATATGCACTTCGTAATTTATAGATCTTTGTTTTACCATACATTACCACAGAAGTTGGCGTAATTTTTATATATGTCCAGTTTGATTTTGCAGAGCTGAAATAGAAAATTATGTTTTTTATTAAACATTTTCCACCTGTCATTGCTTTATCAGTTAGGTATTCTATATTTGCCACGTAATGGCGGCGATTGATGCAATCTGTGTCGTTAGCTTCTTGCTGAAACAAATGCTAATGGCGTCCTTTAGCATTTCATATAAATTATCAGGATATTTCTAATTAAAGTTCGTACACTTATTTCATTTAATACCTATATTTTAAGACTTCAAAAATGTTCAAACACATTTATAGACCCTCATTACAATATTTCCTTCATTTTAATCAAAAACGATCTCGTCACGATTATGAATCGACCAGCGCAGATAAGAGACAAGACACAACCAGATACAACAAAACACAACAAGCTACAACAAGATTACTTTTTAACATTACATACATTTATATATTTTAATTGTACAAAGATAATAACACACATTAAAATAATTATTCTTTGTTACGAGCGTATACACAGACACCTTTTGTTACATGGTGCCTCTATATTAGTGGCACCACTAAACTTTTCAATCGTCGATTTCGGTAAAAATTGGAAGGACATTACACCTTGTCGACATAGCCACGTCCCTCTCTCCTCCTCAGTTCTTCATACGATTTTATCCCCATATCTTCTTTGATGTTATTAAAATACGTTGCTCTTGGCCTGCCTCTTGGTTTTTTCCCCTAAAACTTTTCCTTCAAATACATTCTTTAGTAGCTTAGTCTCATTATGTGCCCTATCATTTTTTATTTTCTTCTTCCTATATAATTTAGCAGAGTTCTGTTCTCATTCACTTAAGACCTGTTCATTACTTTTTCTATCTACGCAGTTTGTTTTCGTCATTCTTCTCCATATCCACATTTCCATTCTTTCCACTTTCTTTTTCTCTCCTTTCCCAGAGTCCACGCTTCACATCCGTATGTTAAGACACTTCAAACAAAGATTTTAGCAAACTTTTTCCTACTTTCTAGAGTTATATAATTGTCTATTAGTAATTCCTTTTATTTTTTTTTAGCTTGCTTTGGCGAGGCTATTCTTCTCTTTATATATGTGATACATTTATTGTCGTCATTGATTGTGCTCCCCAAATAACAGAAGTTCTCAACCTAATCTTCATCTTCTAGTTTAATATTAACTTTACCATTTTCTTTTGTCTTCCCTACTACCATAGTATCTATTTTCTACTTATTAATTTTAGATTAAATTAATTTAGGATTTTGGCAAATTTTAGCAACATAAACTCCATTTCCTTTACCGAGTCAGCAAGTACTACTATATCATCTGCAAAATGGATACACTGTGTTCGTTTCTCGTTAATTTAAATTCCTTTCGCCATTATTTTCAACTTTTCAATGACTTTTTCAGTAAATAAATTGAAAAAATATGGCGATAATGGGCATCCCTGCCTTACTCCCCTCCGTATTTATGCTTTATTCTTCACACCATTCACTTCTATCTTTGCTTCCTATCTTTTATACAGGTTCCAGATTAATCTTCTGTCCATCCAATCAAGATTTATTCAATTTCCAATTATTCATGCCAAATGCTTTTTGTAAATCTATAAAGGTCAAGTATGTTCTTCTGTTAACTCCAATTCGTCTCTTCTAATACCATCCTCAGAGCTAGTATTGCGTCTCTAGTTCCCTTTCTGGATCTGAAACCAATTTGGTCTTCTCCTAGGTTTGCCTCAATTATCTTTTTTTTCGATTTTTTAAAATTATGTTTAACATGTATGTAAAACCACAAACGAGGCCAAATGTCCATTAAAGGACTTATAACAAAAATAAACTCTATGTGCTAATTCTGGGCTACAATACTTTGCTTAACAGCCAAAGAAACTGGTGCACCTGCGTAACATCGACTAGGGCTCCCACGCGCACGCAGAAGTGCCACAACACGACGTGGAATGGTCTCGACTGATGTGTGAAGGAGTGCTGGAGGGAATTGGCACAGGCTGTCCATAAATCGGAAAGAGTACGAGGGGGTGGAAATCTGTTCCGAACAGCACGTTGCAAAGCATACCAGATATGCTCAATAATTTTCGTGCCTGGGAAGTTTGGTCTTCAGCAGAAGTGTTTAAACTCAGAAGAGTGTTCCTGTGGCCACACTGTAGAAATTCTGGACGTGTACAGTGTCGCATTGCCTAAGCTCAATGGACATAAATGCATGCAGATGATCATCCAAGATGCGTATGTACGCTTCACCTATCTAGACGTATTAGGGGGTCCCATATCACTCCAGCTGCACACGTCCAACACCATTACAGAGCCTCCACCAGCTTCAATACTCTCCTGCTACCATACATATTGGGGGATTGAAGAACAAAGTAGATGAGCTTCTGGTTTCTTTACATGACATAGAATCAGAGAATGTAGTAGGTATACTATGCGTATCTGAGCATCACATTGTGACGGATATGGAAAAAGTAAACATAAGCAGTTACAAACTAGCAGCACATGTGAATAGAGAGAATAAGGTGAGAGGGGAGTTGCCATCTATATCAAAAGTTATTACAGTGTAAAAAGTTTAGTAACACAAAACTTTTGTGGAGAGCAACATATAGAAGCATGTGCCTGTGAGCTTAAACTGAAAAAACGTCCTTCTTTTACAATTGTAACAGTATATAGGTCCCCTTCAGGAAACATTCAGTTATTTATGGAAAATTTGGATGCCTTGTTGTGCTATCTGTCAGATAAGGGAAAACAAATTAAAGTTTTGAGGCGGCATCGTGAGTCGTGTCGGGATAGCACAGTCGGTAGTTCGCTTGCCCGCGAAAGGCAAAGGTCCCAGGTTCGAGTCCCAGTTCCGCCACACAATTTTAATCTGCCAGGAAGTTTCATATCACACTCCACTGCAGAGTGAAAGTTTCATTCTGGAAATTATTATTTGTTGGGATTTCAATGTTATTATTTGTTGGGATTTCAATGTTGACTCACTAAAGGAATGTAATAGGAAGAAGACCTGGAAGTCTTACTCGGTTCTTAGAATTTGTCATCTGTTATTTATTTTCCTACTCGGGTAGGGGTTGAACTGGAAAAAACACATTGAAGATCTGCTGAAACGTTTGAGTTCAGCTATTTGTACTCTCTTTTTCCTGTTTCACTTGCTGGTTTTTATATTTTCTCCTCTCATCAATTAAGTTCAGTGTATCCTGTGTTATCCAGGGATGTCTATTAGGCCTTGTCCTTCTGCCTATATGGTTATCCGCAGCCTTCACTACCCAGTCTCTCAGAGCTACCCATTCTTCTTCTACTGTATTACTTTCCCCCGTTTCAGCCAGTCCTTGCCTAATGCTCCCTCTGAAACTCTCAACCACCTCTGGCTCCTTCAATTTGTCCAGGTTCCATCTCCTAACCTTTCTACCTTTCTGCAATCTCTTAAGTTTTAATCTGCAGTTCATAACTAATAAGTTATGGTTAGAGTCTATATCTGCCCCTGGATATGTCTTACAATTTAGAATCTGGTTTCTAAATCTATTCCTTACCATTATAAAGTCTACCTGGTATCTTCCAGTGTCTCCTGGTCTCTTCCACGTATACAGCCTTCTTTCAAGATGATAAAACGAAGTGTTGGTGATCATTAAATTGTGCTCTGCGCAAAATTCTACCAAGCGATCTCTTCTTTCATTCCTTTTTCCCAGTCCATATTCACCTACTACATTTCCTTTTCTTCCCTTTCCTACTACCGAGTTCCAGTCTCCCATCACAATCAAGTTTTCGTCTCCCTTAACTTTCTGTATTATTTCTTTTATCTCCTCATACATTTTTTCGATATCCTCATCATCGGCCGTGCTAGTTGGCATATAAACTTGCACTACTGTGGTCGGTGTTGGCTTCGTGTCTATCTTTACTACGATAATGCATTCACTATGCTGTTCATAGTAACTTACCATCATTCCTATTTTCTTATTCATTATCAGACCTACTCCTTCGTAACCACCAACTGATCTTGTATTGATTGTAAAACAGACTCTGCAAGAGTCATTTGCTTTGGGGGAAAAGTCTTTTATTCTTTGAAATGATTTGTTTTGTTGTATAAAAAGAAGAATGTTTGTTTGTCATTTGTTTACGATCGCGGCCGGCTGCCACGATATAGTGTCCCAGTAATAAATCAGTCTTAATTTTTAGTAGTAATATTATTTAGCAATAAAATACAATTTACAGCAGTCTCAAAATACATAATTTCACTATATGTCATTTGCCATAACGATTTCGTTTCGACGACATGTAAAGGTAACATGTTGGAAACAAAGAAGTTGACTATGCACTGATCCACAATTGCTGCGAGTTGCTGCAATGCCGGGAGTGCTCCTACTGGTACCACTGTCGATATCAGAATGCAAAATATTAACATTCCTTTTGGATTTTCCTCTACCGGAACCTGCCTTGACTTTCTTCAAACTGTAGGGACGACGATTTATGGCATCTCCTCGTGTGCTGTGTAAAATTATTAAGGCTTGTGGTGTGGGCGTTAAATGTTGATTTTTTTCGGAAGGCACAAGTTACAGTTGAAAAGAATTTGTTCTCCCGATCTAGGTATAAAATCAACAAAATCACTTAGATGTGGCCACAGATTTTCATCGACTGTTGGGCCCATGATAACGTTTTTACACACAAATCTTCTTCGACACTCTTCTTCGATCCTTCCACTGGCAAAAGGTGCACTTAATCCTTACTTCACAAGCAACACTCTACTGCCGGCGAGAATAGACCACTGAAACGAGACGTTAAACTCTCAATCTTTCTTTCGTCCTAGACTCACTTAGCGCAGATATACCCAGAGTCGCGGGTTTCCCTCAGTTGGAGCAACAGGCTTACGCTAAGTTGAGGGTTTCCTCTGCGCCCCCATTTCCGCTGTTCTGGTCTTGGCGGCGCCATTCAGAAAATCAACCACGCGCTTCCAGGGAGTGATTCAACCCATAGCCTGGGCGTAGCCGCATACAGAAGGAACCTGCACTAAAATAAGCATAATTTACGCGCCAAGACTTCATAAGAATTGGGTACAAAAGTAATGGAGTAACGGTCTTACGGCAAATTAAGGAAGTTTAAGAACCTGTTAACGTTTTTTAAAATTAACTTAAAAGTTAATCCGTTACTCAAAAACGATTAACGATTAACGAGCTTCTGTCCAGCTCTGCGTTAACCTTGCCCTCAGAGAACGTCCATACAATGTCTAAAAAAGCCAATTATATTCCTGCATTGGAGGAACAAATACTACTGCCTCACCTTCATACAACGAAATGAGTGCGCTTGCGATAGATGGGGGGCTGACTATCTTTGGGTTCCAAACTACATCTGTGTTCTCAAGAATATATATAAATATTCTGCATGACAGTACATTGAAAAGCCTTTTTTCTCTCTCCCTATCTCTTTTTTAAATTTATTATTATTATTATTATTATTTTTCAAGAAACTAATGTAGTCCTGTGGGAGGCAAGATTGTTTACATTTTTGTGACTCTTCAAAGAACCAAGTTCTTCGTTCAAAAATATTTCTAAAGGTTCTGGACCAAACTGCAGTGGTCATCAGTCCCTAAACTTACAAACTACTCAATCTAACTTTCGCTAAGGGAGGAGCTGCTTACTCCGCAACAAGGCGCCTTAGAGCACACGACCACTCCAACGCGGCAAGTTTTTCGTGACACAAAACGTATTATTATGTGTGAGAAGTGATATTATGTTATTTATTACGTATGTTCGTCTACTGTCAGTAAGATAGTGAAGGCATGTGAAGGAACCATTGACGAGTGCATATTGTCCAACTGCATTCATTATTTAATTTTTTACCCGATGAAAGGACAAGGAAGTATATGAAATGAAACTGCCTGAAAAGTTGTCGGTGTGTTGGTTTAACAGTTTCGATCGTGTAATGAATACGAAAATGTTCAAGTGTTTGTTATGCTTATGGGACTTAACTGTGGGGTCATCACTCCTTAAACTTACCAACTATTTATAAACTAACTTATACTAAAGACAACACAAACATCCATGCCCAAGGGAGGATCCTAACCCCCGACGGGGAACGGCGTGCGCATCGAAACATAGCGCCTCAATGCGATCGGCCACTCCGCCGCGGCAATGAATACGAGTACAATGAAATCTTTTCGCACCGTAATCAGTGCAGTTGAGCAAAGGGATCGAACTTCGTTTAAGTTGAAATTAGATTGCAGGTCCTAAAAGGTGAAAGGCTGTGAGTGAATTAGTCGTAAAGTGGAACTGAATTTAAATTTCCTAGTTACTGAACCAGTTCGCTTGAACTGGCGTCGTTGAATACTAGATCACTTACAGAAAAGTTTTAAAATCTACTGTCGGTGGAGATGGATTGTGAATTTAAAATACCCTTGAATTCATGCTGGAAACAATTTAATTATTATCAGTGCGAACCTACATACAAAATGATTCAAAATCCCAGTCGGGAGTGGGACAAAGTAGCTTCTGACCAAATCTAGGGCCATCAGCAAACAGGAGCGGGATTGATAAAAAAAGTGCTTCTAAAAGTTCTTCAATCATTTCATTGTTATGACAGTGGCGTTTTTAATCTGTGAGGGCCGACTGTTAGATTTACCCAAATCAATTATTAACATGGGAAAAAATAAGGATCGTTTAGATACTGCTGAATGCTAGTACAGCGCCATCTCGTTCGTAATAAATTCTGGTGAGGATTATGGTAGTATATTGTACAGAAGTTTTGAAGTCATGCTCCTAAAAAGTTTTCGTTCGTAACGGTAGAGCTGCATTGGGCTCTTGGATATTGTTCCTTGTTCTGTTGAGTCTTTGAAAGACTTGGAATTTTGGCCCGAATGCTAATAGTGCGAAGTTATGATTTCTGAACCTGCTCATTTTAAACTTCACGCGGATCGTCAGTTTGTCACTCGCTCCCGGGCGCCAAGCACAGCTTGGTAGCAATTAAACATTCTCTGCTTGAGCGTGAATAGACGAAAAACTATTTATTGTATCACTACGTGAATAGACGGAAAACTATTTATTGTATCATTTTATAGGAGTACACTCACGTTCAGAAAAAATATCTTCATGAACGTGAGATAGGAAGTGCATATTCACAGAAAATACACATCAGTATGTTTTTGTAATTTGACTACATAATGGAGATTGTACCTGCCATGGACGAAAGCTAATATAGACTGCGCGTGACGTCATTATACTGAAAGCAACAGCTAAGTCACGTGACTCGGGGCAGGAAGCCGTTTTCATTATTACGAGCAAACAGAAGTAAGCGTAGCTGAAAGTTGCAATTCTTATCATTTATACTGGAAAATAAGCTAAAAGTTTAACAATAAAATGTCTTGTCTTGTTCGTATTAGACGTTTATAGTATAGTTAGCGTTATCGCTCCAAAATTTCCAATATTATTGCGACGTCTGCAGTTTTTGAACGTGCCTAGATGAAACGTATTTACAGCTTTTTTTACGAGCAACAGAAGTGTAATATTTAACGAATGATTGCTTTTGTTGTTCTGCGAATCATTTACTTTGTAGCTTACATGGATGTAGAACACGAGATATCAGTTTGACAAGCAGCAACAGTTTTCTTACGATTCCTCAATAATACATGTTATGCTTTTATAAGAAATTAAATCGGCTGGTATACGTTGTGTTCTATTTTGACGCATTACAAGCGTTTATATTTTATGTCTTTTTTCACATAGAGAGATGCCAAAAAGTATACTTAGCAAAATATTGGTATATTTACATTAAATAATAACGCACTAACGCGAACTGGTTTTATCGATAATCACATTCATCGGTTCGAAAACAGTAAAAGATTCATCATGTAACACAAATACTGAGTGTCTGTAATTCTGTTGCTTGTTAAAAGAACTGACAATACTTTTTCACCTTGGCACTTGTAAAACGATAATCACCGTTTTAATAATGGCACTGTGGATAAATTACATTACCGTACTACAAACGTGTAACAGAAATAATAGAAGTTGTCGTATTGTTAAAATCAACTCAAGATTTCACCTGTAAATGAGAAAAACTGTTATTCATAATGACGAAAGCTCAGTTACGTGACTCGGGGCATTTTAGACGTTAGTTTCAGACCACAACACGGCAGAGTTAGGGAAACGCGCAGTCTATGTTATCTTTGGTCTATGGTGCCTGCCCACCTCAATATTGTAATAAAATCATGAAATTTCCAGCTTGGTGGGCGATATGAAGTATCGGTGTAATATACAACATAAAAATATATACGCCAAGAATTGACATATTTTGTATAACGATATTACTACCAGAATGCAAGTCATGATGACTCATGTACTCCACATAAAACATTTTCGTCAGGTCAATAAAATAACTAAAGAGTCTCCGTAGTACATGTTAAAATTTTAAGATGAGGAAGCTGATTACATTCACCTCTGCAGCTAAACTTACAGGCAACTAGCGCCTGCCGCCCTCTTTATCTGAAAAGTTTATTATATTGTATCATTTTTGAAAAGATAAAAAAGTATTAAATGTAAAAAAAGGTGTATACGACAATACAAGATAAATAGAGTTTAAAAATAAAAAGTACACACAGTATGCAGTATTTTAAAAAAATATAGATGAAATTAACATTTTTCATATCTTTTTAGACATGTGTTAAAACGTCGAAATTGCCTACGTTAACTGTTAAAATTTAAAGTTTACGGTGTATCAGGTTAAAAAAATCTTTTATTTTAAAAATTGTGTTAAGAGAAGTATAATAGGGTCAACAATTTTCCACAGTAAAATATTGGAAGATAGACCGCAGTACACGTCATCTGGTGTTGTTTTATAACAGTATTTTGGTGGCCGACCTTATTTACCAATAACAGTACGTCGAAACATAAAATTGCAATTCTTATAAGTTGGTGTTAAAATAAAAATTAATGCGTAACAAGAAGAAACAATGGGAGTGGTTTTCGCCATATCAGTCATGGATAGCGTTGTATACATACTACCCCCGGTATTGTAACATTGTTTACATATAGGAATTGTCGTTTGCGTTAGCTGCATTATGCTATAGTACTTATGATATGCATGTACTAAATGAAAGGTGTGTATATGTGATATGACACTGTTATAGGTAAACAAAATCGGCCAGTAAAATATTGTTATAAAACAATATCCGATGGCGTGTACCGCGGTCTATTTTGCAATGTTATACCATGAAAAATTGTTGACCCAATTCTGCTCATCTTAATATATTTTTAAAAGAAAAGAATTATTGTACCTCATACGCTGTAAACTTTACATTTTAACAGTTAACGTAGGCAATTTCAATGTTTTGACCAATGTTTAATAGATAATCGCCAGACGGTACTGAGAAAATGAAAATTTCATCGATATATTTAAAAACTACTGCCTAATCTGTGTAATTTTTATTTTTAAAATCTATTTTATCTTATAATGTCGTGTAGACCTTTTTATGCATTTACTATTTTTTATCTTTTCAAAAATATTACAATATAATAACGCTCTCAAATAAACAGGGCGCCATTCACCAATTGCCTACAAGTTTAGCTGCGTAGGTGTATGTAAGCAGGTACATCATTTTAAACTTGGGACATGTACTAGGAAGACCGTTTTAGTTATTTTATAGACCTGAGTGTTAAATGTTTTATGTGGAGTACATGAGTCATCATAACTTGTACTCTGGTATGTGATTTCGGTATTCAAGTATAACTTTGTTGGCGTATATTTTTTATGTTGTTTTAATGTCTGACTCAAGGAACTTGATTTTACAGCACTGATGTTCCATCATGGGAACGAAATCGATATGTAAATTTTCTGTTGTAAAGTTTTTCTGAAAACCAAACTGACATTTTGTTGTAACGTTATTTTTACCTATATGTGAACCTACTCTAGAATACGTTACTTTTTCAAGAATTTTGGATAAGGCTGTCAGAAATGGGATTGGACGGTAGTTGTTGACATCAGACGTATCCCCTTTTTTGTGCAGTGGTTTAACAACAGCATATTTCACTCCATCAGGAAAAACACCCTGCTTCAGAGAACTGTTACGTATGTGGCTAAGAATCCTACGTATTTCTTGAGAACAAGCTTTTATTACCCTGCTGGAAATACCATCAATTCCATTATTTTCTTAATATCAGTTGGAGAGGTGGGTGGAATTGCTATTATAAAATTGTGTAGGTATGGCCTGTTCCTTTAACTACCTAGCTTCTTCTAATTAACATTTAGATCGTATTTTCTCCACAACATTTAAAAAAATAATTATTAAAAATGTTTTCAACTTCTGGCTTGTTAGTTGTAAACTATTCATACACTTTGATAGTAATTCTGTTTCCCTGTACATTTGGTTGCCTTGTCTCCCTGGTAATAATATTTCAAATTGTTGTAATTTTGTTATCAGAGGTACTAATCTCAGACAAGATGCACATGCTTCTGGACGTTTTAATAACTTTTCTTAATGTAGCACAGTAGTCTTTATAATATTTGAGTGTTTCTGGGTCATTACTCTTTCTTGTTGGAAGATATAATTCCATTTTTCGGTTACAAGATATTCTTATTGCTTTAGTAAGCCATGGTTTCTTGCATGGTTTCTTGTCACTATTTTTAACTATTTTCTTGGAGAAACAATTTTCAAATACTTTTTCAAATGTATCATGAAATAAGTTATATTTTAAATTAGCATCAACTTTCTTATACACCTCATCCCAGTAAAACTGCTGAAGATTTTCCTTGAAATTTCTAATCGTTGAATCGTTAACTGAACGCACAACTTTGGAGGACTGTTTTGAATTACAGAGAGGAACTATGTCATTTACTATAATTAGTTGTGTACCATGATCAGAAAGACCATTCTCAACAGAATAAGCATTTATGTTTGTAATCTTATCTTAGTCTATAAGAAAGTTATCTATCAGCGTGCTGCTGTCCTTTTCTAACCGAGCAGGAAAATAAATTATAGATGACAAATTAAAAGAACGGAGTAAGACTTCCAGGTCTTGTTCCTGTTACATTCCTTTAGTGAGTCAACATTGAAATCCCCACAAATAATAATTTGTTTTCCTTTATCTGACAGATAGCACAACAAGGCATCCAAATTTTCCGTAAATAACTGAAAGTTTCCTGAAGGTGATCTATATACTGTTACAATTACAAAAGAAGGATTTTTATTCAGTTTAAGCTGATAGACACATGCTTCTGTATGTTGCTCTACACAAAACTTTTGTGTTTCTAAACTTTTTACACAGTGATAACTTTTGACATAGATGGCAACTCCTCCTCTCAGCTTGTTCTCTGCTAGTTTGTAACTGCTTATGTTTACCTTTTCCATATCCGTCACAATGTGATGCTCAGATAGGCATAGTATATCTATTACATTCTCTGATTCTATGTCATGTAAACAAACCAGAAGCTCATTTACTTTGTTCTTTAATCCCCCAATATTTTGGTGAAAGATAGTGACATTATTTTTAAAAATTAATTGATTTTTCCATCGGTACTTGACAGAACGAGATAATAATATCAAAAAGGAACAACTTCCTGATGTTCTGTAAAACTTATTTATTGGTCACAAACCGGCTTTCGGCTTCTTAGGCCATCATCAGATGACAACTGACTATAGTACACATTTTTTCAAAGATGTTAAGATTTACAAAGATGTTATCACAGACAACCGATACTTCACAGGAAAGTTCATCGCAAGTACTTATTTATGAAAGTTATTAACCTTTATATAAAAATATAATAAGCATGTGTAAAGAATCCAAACTAATATGATGATTTTTGTGGAAAAGGAAGGTTGCAAATAAAACTTATTTCAGTAGAGGTGTAGAGGGGAACTGGATATGATCGTTTAATACTAAACTGGCATCCTGAGCCAAATGTTTATTGATTTCCAATATTTCCAGTAGTGTCATCTTTCTGCTTTTCTTCAGGCGATGTAGGATCTCACAGTTTACATCATAATTATGGCCTTCTCTGAGCAGATGTTCAGCAAAGGTTGAATCTGTCTTTTTTAACCTCCAGCATCTTTCATGTTATGATAATCTAATAGCTACAGCCCTGCCAGATGTTTGCATGTTTGCATGTGATCCTGTATACACCACTTTGTGATGGGGGTTGTATTTTGTCCTTACGATTGAATAAATACTTAGAAATGTTGTTTGTATTGTAAAATGCAAGCCTGTAATTTCGAGATTTTAACTTTCTACCAATTTGATCTGAAATTTTGCCTAAATATGGGATGACACACCAGTTTTTCTGACTACTGACTTGTTCTTGTTGGCCAGCATATAAAAGTGTTCTGATTTTTCTCATTTTCTTCTTATTCAGTATACTGTCAATAAGGGCAGGGCTATAGCCATTACTGGATGCTATATGTTTGATTGTTTGTAATTCTGATTGAAATGCAGAATCGAATAATGGAACAGATATGAGGCGATGGACCATAGAATGGAATGCTGCATGTTTATGGCTGCGTGTATGCTGTGAACTAGATGTATCTGTATCTGTTACTACGGATTTACTGAAAATACTGAATAATTGTTTATTTGTGCTAATGTCAATAGTAAGGTCCAAAAAGTTTATAGAAGATCCTCCTAGTTCCATAGTGAACATAATTTTCTTGTGTTGGGAATTTAAATGTTGTAAAAAGGTATCTGATTGTCTGGTGGTACCAGTCCATAAACACAGCACATCATCCACATACCTGAACCAGTATCCAATTTTGCACATCAGTGGTTCCTTCTGTAAGAAAATCTGCTCAAAATGATCCTTGAAGATCTCAGATAGAATGGGACTAAGTGGAGAACCTATAGTTAGGCCATCAGACTGATTGTAGTACTTATTCTCAAACTGGAAGTAATTTTGCTTCACACTTGTCTCTGTAGCAAAATAACTTCCAGGTGCGTCACTGGAAGGCTCCCAGCTACCTGCCAGCTCCACAACATCGATGGAGTTAAAATTCCTGAAGATGGTCTAAATAATACTGAAACTAGTTGAATGAAATAAATTATTGCATTCTAGACTGTTCTTTATTCATAAACATCCCTTTTCTACTGCGGTGTAGGCCATGCCTTGTGAAATCCCTCCTACCTATAGCCTCAACAGGAACCAAAAGAATGTCTGACAGTGTGGCCACCCTACGCAACTGATCTAACTGCGCTGTTACTGATATAGTATACCAAATAACTAATATATGGCGATGCTGCGTTGTTTATTCTCATAACTAAAGTGTAATACACTGAAACAAGGACTATGATTTTCCTTACGGCAGCAGTGTAGTGTTTGATGTTGGTAACAACCGTTGAATCCTTTTTGAAAAATCAGTCACGTACAATGAGAAGAATAATACTTAATGCTGATAATGAAATGATCGAACTTCATATTGGCCATCCTGACAGAGCGGTTCAACTGCGGCTGATCATGTCGCACGAAAGCAGGCACCAGACCAACATTTGTGTGGGTCGCAGCAGAGGGTATTTTCACCAGGTCACACTCAATACTGTAGCCCTGATCCCTATCGATACTGTTTCCCACTGCACTCACTACCACAACATGATCTTGTTTATTGAAATCTTTGCACAGGGAACCTAAATCCTCTACCATCTGGCTAAGATATGCTCTGGGCTTGAAAAGTTTGTGATCTGGTACCTCTCACCTAATTTTTCTACAAAATTTGGACCACACCGCTTCCATGGCTGCTACCTATCAACGGAACTTTCTTCCTATTTTCTACTTTTTTTGAAACCCTTGGTTTCCTAATGAAGTTCTGTTGCATCTTAACTACTCCAACTTCTACTGGAGCCGCATCTTTACTTAATTGTGAGAGCAGGGAAGATCTATTGGTTGTGCCAATTGTAAAATTGTCAGACACTATTCTCTTTCTCTGGCCCCTGTTCCCAGCTATCACTTACCACCCCTGGTTATCCTCTTCCCCCCTTAACCTCATCAGTTCTGCCCTCACTCTATTCAAATAAGCCTCAGGGCTCTAATCTTCCCCTCCTGTTCTGCTATTTTCCTATCTCTTGAGCCAACCTTGCAAAAGAATGGAAGAGTCTCGTTTGTTTTCCCAATGAAACCACCTGTCTCAACCAGTGGCGTAGCAATCATAGGGCTAGGCGGGGCAGTGCCCCGGGGCCCACGAGATCAAAGGGCCCCTCGGCCTTCGCGAGCAAAGTTCGAAAAAAGTTACAGTAGAGCGTCGTTTATTTTTTTATTTATTTTTTTTTTTTTTATTTTTTTTTTTTTACCTTCCCACCCTACCGTCCGTTAATTCCCCCTCCCGTCAAACTAACCTTCCCACAGTAGCCGCACTGGGCCACAAGGTGACAGAACAGTGCTTCTAGTGGGGCCTGCTGACAGGCCAAGCCGACAGTCGCTGAGTACAACAGTCGGCACACTCCAGTCGGCAGAAGTAGCTGCAGCATCACAGCTGTTCACAGCAACAGCTGCGCCTTCCAAGTGTTGCGGCGTGCCGCTCAGCGCAATGTGAAGGATCGCGCGATCCAAATCCACCCAGTAGTTTCTGCTTGAAAGCATAATTAACTTTCACAGCTATAATTATATTAGAGAGTACGATTAAATATTATTTGATGCGTGAGAAACAGTAATTTACTTAAAGAGTTTTTGGGTTTGCCTTATTATGTCTTCCAGTAAGCGGTAATGACCTGATGAAGTAGTATTGCATCTGTATAGTTCATAGGCGCCGATTACGGGTACGCTCGGTCGCTTAAGCATACCCCAAAATTTAAGTGGGTATGCTCGGCATACCCCACTGAAAATTTTGGTATTATTTTTTCTTTACGCTATATTTCTTGATTGTAATTAAATTCGACTCTCTCATTCCATTGATAGGCGCCTGGCTTTTGTAGTACAAAATGTTCAAATGTTTGTAAAGCTTATGGGACTTAACCACGGGGTCATCAGTCCCTAAACTTACAAACTACTTATGAACTACTTACGAACTAGGACGACACAAATATCCATGCCCGAGGGGGGATTCGAGCCCCCGACCGTAGTGGCCGTGCAGACCGTGACTGAAGCGCCTCAGTCCCCTCGGCGCTTTTGTAGTACACCGCTGTAAAAAGATTATCTAAAACAAATAGGTAATTGAATTCGGATGCATTAAAATTCATGTTGACATGTGAGTGAACTGATCATTTTCTAAATAGTCGAATGTTAATGGAATGCTGCTTGTAAGTTCAATATCGTAAACTGAAGGCAGTAACCTTTAATTGTTGTATTAAATAAATAGAAGTGAAGTGGGTTTGGTACGATACGATGAAAATGTGTATACTACTAATTTAACGTTTATGTATTCCCTTAGAATTCAATTGTCTTCAAGGAATCGCGTTAGTGTTAAGTCATGACATTTTTCATCCTGTTTACTGAATTGGTGTGTGATGTAACAATGGGTTGTAAACCTATTGGTATCGACAGACATGGTATGACAGCAGAAGTGGTTATGGACTATTTTCGTACTACTGTATAGAAAATAAATCTGCAGAAGAAAGAAGGAAGGAAGACCATCCGATGTTAGTTTTTGCGACAATGAACACAGTATTCATAATACAGGCACATCAATAACTAATATGCATGTCTAAGAAGACGAAAACTCTGAAAATGATTTCTGTATTTACTACAACGGGAAAACAGGTTCAAATGGTCGCAAAAGGCGCCCAGTAGTTGTAAAACGTGAAATTGAAATTAATGGCTGTTAATTTCTTTACTGTATATTAAAAAATTACTTTTCTCCTTTCAGAGATTAAAATGGTCCTAAATCAACACCAGATAAAGCAAAAAAGATGAAATGCTACTAAAATAAAACAATATTATTGCTTTACCTTTGTACCTGGAATTTGAAATTTTTTTTATAAAGATTTGTTTCTTTTTTCTTTCTTTTTTAGAAATACCTGCCGGGGGGGGGTGCAGGCCGGCAACCACCTCCCCCTATTGGAAACGCCGCTGAGCATACCCAAAGATTTTCAAAGTCAGCGCCTGTGGTATATTTTTAGTTTAGAGAGGGCCACAACGTCATTTTTGCCCCGGGGGCCTTGGTGTAGTAGCTACGCCACTGGTCTCAACAGCTGCATGAAACCCCAGAACTAACTTTCCTACGGCAGCTCACACACTTGGAATTCATGATTGTTTACAAATTAATTACTAGATTTACACTACTGGCCATTAAAATTGCTACACCAAGAAGAAATGCAGATAATAAACGGGTATTCATTGTAAAAATATATTATACTAGAACTGACTTGTGATTTCATTTTCACGCAATTTGGGTGCATAGATCCTGAGAAATCAGTACCCAGAACAACCACCTCTGGTCGTAATAACGACCTTGATACGCCTGCGCATTGAGTCAAACAGAGCCTGGATGGCATGTACAGGTACAGATGCCCATGCAGTTTCAACACGATACCACAGTTCATCAAGAGTAGTGGCAGGCGTGTTCTGACGAGTCAGTCGCCCGGCCACCATAGACCAGACGTTTTCAGTTGGTGACAGATCTGGAGATCAAATCAAAATGTTCAAATGTTTGTTAAGCTTAAGGGACTTAACTACGGGGTCAGCAGTCCCTAAACTTACAAGCTACTTATGAACTACCTACAACTAAGGACGGCACAAATATCCATGCCCGAGGGGGGATTCGAACCCCCGACCGTAGTGGCCGGGCAGACCGTGACTGAAGCGCCTCAGTCCCCTCGGCCACCGCGGCCGGCAGATCTGGAGAATGTGCTGGCCAAAAGAAAGGTTAACCGCAGCCATGGTCTCCGAGCTGATAGTCCATCTTGCTGCAAACGTCGTCGAATTGTTCATGTAGATTGACTCGGGGATAAGATGCCTGCCATATCGACTGCTAGTGATACGAGGCCGTTGGGATCCAGCACGGCGTTCAGTATTGCCCTCCTGAACCCACCGATTCCATATTCTGCTAACAGTCATTGGATTACGACCAACGCGAGCAGCAACGTCGCGATACGATGAACCGCAATCGCGATAGGCTATCATCCGACGTTTATCAAAGTCGGAAACGTGATGGTACGTATTTCTCTTCCTTACACGAGGCATAACAACAACGTTTCAGAAGGCAACGCTGCTCAACTGCTGTTTGTGTATGAGAAATCGGTTGGAAACTTTCCTCATGTCAGCACGTTGTAGGTGTCGCCACCGCCGCCAACCTTGTGTGAATTCTCTGAAAAGCTAATCATTTGCATATCACAGCATCTTCTTCCTGTCGGTTAAATTTCACGTCTGTAGCTCGTCATCTTCGTGGTGTTGCAATTTTAATGGCCAGGAGTGTAATTGATAACGATAATATATATATTAACGACAAATATAATTATGTATTAGACACTGATATGTATGGAAACTATTAGAAAATGCTCTTAAACCTGAGGTGTCATGCTAAATGTGTACCCACGTAAATTAGACTGGGCTTTAGGAGCACGCCAATGAACGTATTTAATTAGTTAAAATGTTAAATTACACTTTATTATTAGCTAAATTCCTTATCTTTACCCTCGGAAATTTGCCCTAACAGCAGTATGTAAACAAGACCCGAGGAACCTTAATTCGTTTATAGGAACATAAAAAAATATTGATGACTGAAGAAATCAGAAAATAACAGCAACCAGTCACCTTTTGTATGTATTTATTTCCACAACCGGTTTCGAACTGCCTGCCGGCCGCGGTGGCCGAGGGGACTAAGGCGCTTCAGTCACGGTCTGCACGGCCACTACGGTCGGGGGTTCGAATCCCCCCTCGGGCATGGATATTTGTGCCGTCCTAGTTCGTAAGTAGTTCATAAGTAGTTTGTAAGTTTAGGGACTGATGACCCCGTAGTTAAGTCCCATAGACTATACAAACATTTAAACATTTTCGAACTGCCTGGCAGTTCATCATCAGGCGGTGTACATGGTTTAGATGTTGCTTATAATATTGTGGAATACGTTTGGAGTTGGTTCACATTTCTGATTGATGGTCTGTGATTTTTCAAGCAATTTAGTGCTCAATGGATGCACACACAACACAACACTCGTATTCCACAATGTTATAAGCAACATCTAAACCATGTACACCGCTTGATGATGAACTGCTAGGCAGTTCGAAACCGGTTGTGGAAATAAATACATACAAAAGGTGACTGGTTGCTGTTATTTTCTGAATTCTTTAATCAACACAGTCGCAGGTTCCACACTTCCAGAATGGATACAAGTTTAATTGATGACTGATATTGTAATTACTAATAGTGGGTTGAAAAACGGCTCAAATCTCTAAAGCACAATGGACCTCTAGGGCCAAAAGGTTCACTGACAGTTTGTACACAGAATCTCCGCCGGATTTAGTTCCTCTCTTTACCATAATTTACCGCGGATGCCTTAAACAAAACAGGCACGTCAGGATCACCTGTAAGAAACAGATAAAGGATACAACTGGAAAAGCCCTAAGTAAACTTCTTATAATTTCAGCAGTAATGGATATAATTGTTAATACATTTAACCCACTATGAGACAAGACGGTAAATTCCTCCATGCACAAATATTTGCAGTTAGCTACAGGACATGATTGTTACCCAAGAGTGCACCACTTCGGCCTAAACATATTGTTGGTCATGAATGTTTTCCTTCAGGGCCCCAAAAAATATGCAAATCGCTTAGGGATAAATCTGGAATGTACGGAGCACGGGTAACGGCTTCCCACCATTAACAAAATGTAGGAGGGCCTTATACTGATACAGAATAATGACACTTTTTGTTAGCTTTTTCAACATTTCGCGAAGGGCTTAAACCACAGAAAGCACCCCCTTGCTACTCCCACACTCTTAATAATCAAGAAAATTGTGAGAACCTTATCAATCACTTGGATGACTCCTCAACCATGCAACACCTCAGGAAAAACTATAACTAAAAATGCATATACCACAAAATGCAAATTCTGACCCACCAGATGAAGCAGAAGTAAGAAAGGCAATAAATTAATCGAAAAACAACAAAGCATCTGGTAAAGATGAAAGTATATCTGAACTCTGGAAGGTGGTCAATGATGCTTTCATCAGTGAAACATGAAAACTTTTTCAAGAAATTAGGAAAAAAAAAATAAAAACAACAGAGAATTGGCTAGTGGAATTTATACACCCATTGCATAAAAGAGGACCAAAAACAAATGTAAACAACTATAGAGGTAAGAATGAAACTTCACTCTGCAGCGGAGTGTGCGCTGATATGAAACTTCCTGGCAGATTAAAATTGTGTGCCGGAACCAGGACTCGAACCTGGGATCTTTGCCTTTCGCAGGCAAGCGCACTACCGACTGTGCTATCCCGACACGATTCACGATGCCGCCTCACAACTTTACTTCTGCCAGTACCTCGCCTCCTACTTTCCAAACTTCACAGAAGCTCTCCTGCAAACACGCAAGACTAGCACTCCTGGAAGAAAGGATATGGTGGAGACATGGCTTAGCCACAGCCTAAGGGATGTTTCCAGAATGAAACTTCACTCTGCAGCGGAGTGTGCGCTGATATGAAACTTCCTGGCAGATTAAAATTGTGTGCCGGAACCGGGACTCGAATCTGGGATCTTTGCCTTTCGCGGGCAAGCGCACTACCGACTGTGCTATCCCGACACGACTCACGATGCCGCCTCACAACTTTACTTCTGCCAGTACCTCGCCTCCTACTTTCCAAACTTCACAGAAGCTCTCCTGCAAACACGCAAGACTAGCACTCCTGGAAGAAAGGATATGGTGGAGACATGGCTTAGCCACAGCCTAAGGGATGTTTCCAGAATGAAACTTCACTCTGCAGCGGAGTGTGCGCTGATATGAAACTTCCTGGCAGATTAAAATTGTGTGCCGGAACCGGGACTCGAACCTGGGATCTTTGCCTTTCGCGGGCAAGCGCACTACCGACTGTGCTATCCCGACACGACTCACGATGCCGCCTCACAACTTTACTTCTGCCAGTACCTCGCCTCCTACTTTCCAAACTTCACAGAAGCTCTCCTGCAAACACGCAAGACTAGCACTCCTGGAAGAAAGGATATGGTGGAGACATGGCTTAGCCACAGCCTAAGGGATGTTTCCAGAATGAAACTTCACTCTGCAGCGGAGTGTGCGCTGATATGAAACTTCCTGGCAGATTAAAATTGTGTGCCGGAACCGGGACTCGAACCTGGGATCTTTGCCTTACGCGGGCAGGCGCACTACCGACTGTGCTATCCCGACACGACTCACGATGCCGCCTCACAACTTTACTGCCAGGAAGTTTCATATCAGCGCACACTTCGCTGCAGAGTGAAGTTTCATTCTGGAAACATCCCTTAGGCTGTGGCTAAGCCATGTCTCCACCATATCCTTTCTTCCAGGAGTGCTAGTCTTGCGTGTTTGCAGGAGAGCTTCTGTGAAGTTTGGAAAGTAGGAGGCGAGGTACTGTCAGAAGTAAAGTTGTGAGGCGGCATCGTGAGTCGTGTCGGGATAGCACAGTCGGTAGTGCGCTTGCCCGCGAAAGGCAAAGATCCCAGGTTCGAGTCCCGGTTCCGGCACACAATTTTAATCTGCCAGGAAGTTTCATATCAGCGCACACTCCTCTGCAGAGTGAAGTTTCATTCTGGAAACATCCCTTAGGCTGTGGCTAAGCCATGTCTCCACCATATCCTTTCTTCCAGGAGTGCTAGTCTTGCGTGTTTGCAGGAGAGCTTCTGTGAAGTTTGGAAAGTAGGAGGCGAGGTACTGGCAGAAGTAAAGTTGTGAGGCGACATCGTGTGTCGTGTCGGGATAGCACAGTCGGTAGTGCGCTTGCCCGCGAAAGCCAAAAATCCCAGGTTCGAGTCCCGGTTCCGGCACACAATTTTAATCTGCCAGGAAGTTTCATATCAGCGCACACTCCGCTGCAGAGTGAAGTTTCATTCTGGAAACATCCCTTAGGCTGTGGCTAAGCCATGTCTCCACCATATCCTTTCTTCCAGGAGTGCTAGTCTTGCGTGTTTGCAGGAGAGCTTCTGTGAAGTTTGGAAAGTAGGAGGCGAGGTACTGGCAGAAGTAAAGTTGTGAGGCGGCATCGTGAGTCGTGTCGGGATAGCACAGTCGGTAGTGCGCTTGCCCGCGAAAGGCAAAGATCCCAGGTTCGAGTCCCAGTTCCGGCACACAATTTTAATCTGCCAGGAAGTTTCAACTATAGAGGTATATCACTTCTACTTGTTATGTACAAAATCTTCTGTAAAATACTACTAAATATGTTTGAACCTCAACTTGAGTCAAAGCTGGGAAAATACCAAGAGGCTTCAAGTGAGGGCTCTCGTGTCCAGAACAAATATTGAACCTGAAACTGATGATAAAATATTACACCACATGAGCTAAGGACAGCTTCCAATGCCGCGGCGGAGCGGCCGAGCGCATTGAGGCGCTATGCTACGATGCGCGAGGCCGTTCCGCGTCGGGGGTTCGAATGCCCCTTCGGGCATTGATGTTTGTGCTGTCTTTAGTATAAGGCAGTTAATAAGTAGTTTGTAAGTTTAGGGACTGATGAGCCCGTAGTTAAGTCCCATAAGCTTTACAAACATTTGAACATTTTTTGAACATCTTCATATCTTTCATTGACTTTAAACATGTCAACACGAATAAACTTCTACAATAACGAACGGATCTATGAATTCCCCTCCCCCCTTAAAAAAATAAAAAAATAAAAAGGAACAGGCATCATCCTTGAATATTTTTAAAACACACACTTTTATAATACTGTTGCAGCCCAAAATAGTAACAGACAAACTTGTTATAATCTTAGATTGGGCAAGTGTGTTCTATGATGCAGCATGTAAGCTGACTCATGAATCAATTTGGCAGATTATTCGTAGCCGACATAGTCATTGATCACAATTTTACAAATACTGTACTTGCATTCGAGGCAAACAATAAAATTTGTTTTACAGTCACTGACTGTGTTTTTAAATTCTTTGACAAAAATAGTATCCAAATATGTGTGTAATGGTGTTGTGAATCATCTCAAAATGTAATCTAAAACTCGGCTGAACATCAGAGAGCTCACCACTAAGTGTGTTTATTATCCGTAAATATATATCGACCGCCCAAAATGTTCGGGGACTGATTTTATCCATGGGGTGTAAACGATGTTTTAACTGCGGTGGCAGTTTGAACTAACAACTCTACACAACAGATGAGCATTCTACCAGTTAGCTAAGGGCAGGCAGCGTTCTGCATCTACATCCACCCGACGGTATGTGGCGGAGGGTACCTCGAGTACCACTATTGGTTCTCCCTCGTATTCCAGTCACGTATTGTGTGGAAAGAAAGATTGTCGGTATGCCTCTGTGTCGGCTCTCATCGTTCTGATTTTACCCTCATGATAGTGGACGTATGGCCATAGTGTGCCGTGGCGAATCTTGGAATCTGGTGTGAGGGCAGGAGGAACTGAGTTCACAGGGCAATCGAAACCCCCAGAAATTCGCAGGTTTTCTGTAAAATAAATAAATAAATAAAAAAGACAGAGAGACATACGCATCCAAAGTCTTATCTGGTGTAAGAGTAGATTAAAACCTCTAGATAAAATATTTTCATTTTTTCCTGAATGCTGTCACGAAATGTTTTGAAATGCCAGAATCTCTTTCCTTATTCGGTCTCTATCATGTTCTGTTCATTCTCTTAAAGCTCTAACAATGCAGGGACCACTACAACGGCCCGTGCCAATGCTTAGCAACAGTTCGGTGCGAGACAATTGGCGAGCGTCGTGAATGTGCCTCTGGAGACAAAAAGTGGAGAAAGCCGTTGAAGATAAGAAGAAAACGGAGCAATGAAAGCAGTCAGAAGGTAAGTCTAGCGGACATCCAAAACAATTCAACAGATTTCTGGTTTCTGAAGCCTCAAATCGTAATTATCATAATTTCCAAGAACCCTTGGTAAATTACCAGTAATTTGTAAAAAGCGTTGCATATCACATTGAGAGCCTATTATCGACATGTGGAGCATCGCAGTGTCGCTTTTCGAACACACGAACGTCGCTGTGTCGTAGGAGACTACTGATGCCAATGACGCAGGCAGAAACTAAAAAAAGAAAATCGTTTGGACAGTGGTATTTGCAGCAAAAGGGAGATTTTAAGAACAGTGTAGCGAAAAGCTTTCACTGTATGTCATAAATGTCCTATAATAGTAAAGAAACTGTTACTCCCATGTAGTGAATGGTTTTCAATATGAGGGGTACATCGAGAACCAGTCACTACATGGGAATAATTGTTTCTTCAAGTTCAGAAATTGTTGCGTATAAATGAAATGAAATTAAAAACCGGATACGCTCACGAAATGACGGGTTTTCGATGTGGATGACTTTCAAAGGAAGAAATAGAAACCGAGTAATGAAATAACTTACTGTGTTTCATGAATGTTGTCTGCTTAGAGGATCTGAATGTCACTATATCTTGATAAAGTTATTCATCAGATGCATCTTATTTATGAATGTCACTCGATTCACCAACTTCTTCCTCATCCACTATGCCATTGAAAGTATACGCTACGGGTTTTAATCCCTTGGTTCAAAATGTTCAAATGTTTGTAGAACTTATGGGACTTAACTACGGAGTCATCAGTCCCTAAACTTACAAACTGCTTATGAACTAGCTAATACTAAGGACGGCACAAATATCCATGCCAGAGGGGGGATTCGAACCCCCGACCGTAGTGGCCATGCAGACTGTGACTGGTGCGCCGCAGTCAATGCGATATGCAACGCTTCTTCCAAATTACGCAATCATCTTAGGCATATACAATCATATTCAGGAAAAAAATCGCCCTGGCGTGTTTTACGGCCCATTTTAGATTTGCCTGTAGTCTTATGATTTTTTTTCAAACATTTTGGACACAAAAAATAATAATAATTAATGGACGATGCGATTACCACTCGACTGTTGTGATAATACCGATGCACCCAACACGTAATATTCTTTCTGACTGTATTTTAACAAACAGCCAAAATTATTTGGTATTTGAGTTTAGCTTTGACAATTGTACTTTTTTTTTTAAACTTTTACCTCTTTAAACCATTATTTTAATATCTCTCCCACATTTTCATTATAATTTAATTTACTCATCTTAGGGAACGATATTATTCTGTGAATAGGATAGATGCCAAGATCGCAATTTTTATTTAATCTATTCAAGACTACCAGTTTCGACAGTCTATGGTGTCATCATCTGGTCTCATTGACATTAAACTTCTTATTATACATAAAATCTGGTAGGTGTACTGGATGATATTTATATAGAAAATCATGTGCTGGTGAATAGTCAGATATAAAATGGATGGCTGGTCAAAATTAAACAATAAAATATAAATAAAATAATAATCACCATACTGCACATGCTGGTAGGTTTTATGGAGGTTCTCAACGTTTGGCGTTCGGAAATGAATCACGTGACATGCCTCGTCTGAAACCTAGCTCCCGAAACTTTCTTTTGTATACGCCATCTTGTTTTCTGTATTTGATGATTATCTTATTATAACTCAAGCATTTTCATTTTAAAGCAATGGCGCACTGAAAATTATCAAAAACACATCGTTGTTAGGACAGTGACTTACAATGTAATGTCTAAAAATGCCGCGTTAGCAGGTAACACCTGCCAACTATAGTACGAGAATTAGGAATTACTCTCGCAGCTGTTCGGCGTAGCGTAATGGGCAGCGAATTAGTTTGTGATGCATTAGACGGTGGTTCGAAACTTGCCAGGCGGGGTGGCACAGAGCGCTCGGTCAGAGGGCTGCCGGCGTGGTAGCTCAGCGTGCTCGGCCAGAGTGCTCGACATCTTCTGTAACGAGAAAACTGAACCAACGACGAAACGATCAAAATTAAACAAAATAAACCAACGTCCACGAAGAATCAATGAAAAGAGAGAGAAAGAAAGAGGGTTCAATGCAAGCTGTAATAGAAAATACTGAGCAAAATTCTCAACGAACAACCAACAACGAACACGAACAAACGTCCGCAAAACATCAACAACCCAAATAAATAAATAAATAAAAATAAAAAAAAACTCGCCACTGATATTTTTTTTATCTTGTTTCCTAAAAGGTTTTCGCATACTGTTGTTAATTGAACACAACTATATCCTTCGAGATTCTGAGTTGTTCAAAGGTAACAGCGCTTTCTCTGAAAAGTGCATTTGTTCTATTTCGTGAACGTATCATGAAATACATACCAACGAATTGCAAACATAGGCTTCTTTATCACATGTACACCAAATGGGGAGATTTACAATGACTGTTGTAAATGACATAATGATAATAGTAACTTTGTGTATAGATTAAGTACTAGAGCTTTGTGGAATTCGGTATTACCACACTTATTTCGTTTGTTATTTTAGCTGTAAGAGAAAACGTAGTCACGGTATGAAACAGAATATTTGCTCTTTATTTTAGCACAGAACAAAGTAATATGAACAAAATCATATCTGAATTACAGAAAAGGTAATACAATCTACCTTAAAATCATCCGTAGCAATCATGCCAAAGACAAACACTTTTGTAGACGCATTGATTCTACTTAATGACTTTCAACATATTCCATTAATAGTGAATAATTGTTTAGGAAAAAAACAGGTAATTTTTTGGAATGTGTACACTTCTCTTCCATTTCATTTAGGAACGACAGTTGCCATAGTAATCTAGGACTCCATTTATATATGAAACTGTCAGTATTTTCACGTTGTTTAGAATGTTGATTATTACAGTATCCTCCCTGTTGTTGCGCAAATGCTTCAGAAGACCAGTGTTCAATTCGTTACTGCATATTTCACGGCATGTTCACGAAATAGAACAAATGAAAATCTTACATACGCACAACTCTAAACATAGCAGAAGATAGCTCATTTTAATTAATAAGAGTGCCGGAAACCCTTTTAGGAACCAAGGGGAAAAAAAGCGTACCGGCGGGTTTCGACCTACCGACCACGCGTATCACATCATAACGCATTAGCCACTACACGACGGTGAATAACTATGGCATTGTCCATTAATTTCCACACAGTTGCTAGCAGTTGCTAACAACAAAAATGACATTTTTAGAAACTAGATTATAATTTATCGTACAATGAATGACGTGCTTTTATTGATTCTTCAGTGCGCAACTGCTTTGAAATGACAACGCGTAAGTTAGCATAAAAAAATCATAAAATATAGGAAGCAACATGGCGTATGCCAGAGAGAGTTATGGGCAAGGAATGTCACAAGGCATTTACGTAAAATCAAGAGGCGGTGTCAAATCGCCGTTATTTTTGCAAATACCTCTGTAACGGTGCGAGTTACGAAAGAGAGAGAGAGAGAGAGAGAGAGAGAGAGAGAGAGAGAGAGGAAAGTCGCGGAGCATTTTCTCCTCTACTAATTCGGTTATTCAGTTTTCGTGTCAGATGAAAGGTTAGTTTGTAATTACAATTACATTAGAAACGGTTTTTTAGTGATACTTGCGTATTTTTTGTCCGAAAAATTTGTAAAAGGAAGGTTCTGGTCTCTGGCGGCGAACTATTATTTTATTTCTGTAAAATTTGTTGCCGAACGCTTGAACGGTTTGACCTAAACAGTGGGAACACATTGTAAGGAGTCAAGATTCCCTTACATTGTTTTCCGACATATTTCACCCTCAGAAACGTTTTCTACCCTTCCAGACGAACATTTCGAATATAAACTCTACAGTATTCTATTGATTAATAAAGAAGTTATCATCATATTGCTTATAGTAATTATGGTCATGTCGCAGTGCGACAAGGAAAGGAGTAATTAACTGCGAGGTTGTCGCGCACACACGCGATTTTATACACTGGAGGTATTTTAAAGAATGCGGAGCGCCTGGCGTAAATACCAGATGGTGGGAGGTCCCCCACACCCCAGCGAGCAGCGAGAGACAGATGGCACTCGGCGATAAGCCAGCCCTCGGCAGCACAGGTAACAGAGAACAGGATAGCGGAAGACAGCACAGGTAACAGAGATGGTTGTGAGACAGTTCACTGTTAATTGTGCGTTGTGTGTTAGCAGTCCCAGTTAATTGTGCGACAGTAGCCTTGTAGTCGCGGCTGACGCAACTCGAAACTTCATGGTGCAATAATCGGCAAGACTTCGAGCTGATGCAACACCAAGCCTAGTGACGAAACGGCGCACGCCGGTGGCGGGATATTTAAAGGGAGAGTCGGGATTAGCTGTTCCCCCAGCATAACCCTCTCAGAGAAACATTTTGATTAGTAGATGAAGAGACACATGTGCCACACGTAGGAATAGACAAGAACTAGGGACAAGGAAGCTCCGGAAAGCAGCGAGAAGCTTCACTTCTCTTTGGTGGGCGGCCATAGGAGGTGGTAGTCGTGTTTGCTGACGCCATCCTCTGTGTGGGCGAAGTCCTTTCACGGTCTTTCACGTGAAGAGCAGCTCTGTCGGCGAGCGAATCATAGTATCTTCTAGTGAAGTATGTGTGATTACGCGTTTGTTCGAGTGTTGAGTCGCGATACTTCATATCCGGCTGTGAACAAGTGACAGAGTGGCGATAGTGTAACGCTTGCGAGCGCATATTGAGTGGCATCGCGGAGGGTTGGCAAAGGCCAACGTACCACGCCAGTAGAATTAACCTAGGGCTTGTAGTTATCTTGACTTCATCAAGATTCAGGGACAGTGGATCGGCGGTGGTCAATCAAGGCAGTAAAGGGAGTAGTTTGCCAAACTGAGAGTGCGGTAAATTGTGTAAAATCCAGTAGGCGCGATTTTCCGCCATTCTATCAGCCTACTACAGTTATTATTTACTATCCAGTCTATACCTATCCTATGATTTTTAAATGAACCGGAAGCAGTAGAGAAACTATGTATATAAATTTGCTTTTTATCTCACTTGTTAAAGTAAAATAAACCAGTCATCTTTTAGTAAAAAAACTTATTTTTCTTGTAGCTAGAGGCATCATAACGTACCCTTATTGAGCCCCACTAGTTACTAGCTTGTAAGCTTTTTCTTTCAGGAGTTGCCAGCGACAGTGACAGCGAGTGACAGTAGCACACCAGTGTTGGCATCATTAGATAAGTGTTAGGGCAGCTCTCTGATTTCAACGTGTTCTTGCTGTAGATGTCTTCCTTGCAGGAGCCAAGGGTACATCACGAGTCAGATATCTTGCGCATTTAATATTAGTTGGAAGCATAATTTAATATCACAGCAACGACTCACACGTTAGAACATTACGTTCAGACCCACAGACAGACATCTTCAAATCGCTGTTATTTTTGTAAATATCCCTGAAATGATGCGAGATATGAAAAAAAAAAAAGAGCAAAGTTGTAGAGAATTTTCTCCTTTAAAAATCAGTTTATTCTTGTTTCGTGTCAGATGAACGGTTAAGTCGTTATTTTCTTTTAAATTTCGAGCTGTCAAAAGACGATCGAAAAGGCCCACGTTAGGTGTTAATACCGTAAACTAAAGTGGGCCAAAACCAGAACAGTTTGAATGAACAGATATGGTAAACTTATATTTGCAGGGCATTTTCGTTACTATGTTCTGAAGAAAATATTAGCTATATCAGTTGCCGGCCGCGGTGGCTGAGGGGACTGAGGCTTTCCAGTCACGGTCTGCACGCCCACTACGGTCGGGGTTCGAATGCCCGCTCGAGCATTGATATTTGTGCTGTCCTTAGTATTAGCTAGTTTGCAAGTAATCTGTACGTTTAGGGACTGATGACCCCGTAGTTAAGTCCTATAAGCTATACAAACATTTGATTTAGCTATATCAGTCACCTCGGTTCAGTGTGTGCGTACTAGGCACGGGTCCACCATGGGTCATGATATGTTGTTCCATGTGTGATAGCATCGACGCGTAAAAGACATGAATGGCAACCTGTGTTATAGCCGTCCATACTGAATTCACCTGGTCCAGAAGTTCATCTACAGTGGTTGGCATTGCTTCACAGCGATGCACTCGTTTCACCATATCCAAATGTTCAAATGTTTATAAAGCTTATGAGAGTTAACTGTGGGATCATCAGTCCCTAAGCTTACAAACTACTTATTAACTAACTTATACTAAAGACAGCACAAACATCCATGCCCGAGGGAAGACTGGAACCTCCGACGCGGGAGGCCGCGCGATTCGCAATGTGGCGCTCCAGACCACTGGGGTACTCCAACACCACATAGAGAGAAGGTCGCGGCGCTCTCGTGTGGCGTCATGCAGCGTAGGCTGTGGGCACATAGCTGACTGGCTGGCTGATTCGCCATAGCGGGCCGTGCCCCAGCGGATACCCAGTCAGCTACGCCATAGACCAAAGATAACATAGACTGCACGTGACCCTATCTCTGCCGTGTTGTGGTTTGGAACCAACATCTAACATTGCCCCTAGTCACATGACTAGACTTTTCGTCGTTATGAGCAAACAGGCTTGACTTCGAAAGCAACTAAACACAGCAATTGTACTGAATGCACGTTTATTACGAACTCAACATACACGCAGCACTGACTGCCTCTCGGGCAGAGTGCTCTGCTATTTATACACAGACAGAATTTACCAGAAATTAGAAGAACAGTTAACATAAGAAACAAGTGGAATTTACAAGTGAACATAAGAAAGATGTAGAACATTCTGGAATTGTTAATTACAAAGAAATAAATTTTTTTGCCGGGGGGCGCGATTGAACCGGCGATCTTCTGCACCGCAGTCCGGACGCTACTCCCTGCGCTACGCCGGCAGTCGGTGTTCGTGGTCTCTCGCGACAATATTAATGCGATGATCCTTTTTATATGTGACAAGTTGACACTTACTGACAGTTCCTTTTACAAGAAATAGAATTACTGTTAGTGTTTTGCAGCAGTATGATTTTTTTAACTAATGAATGTAATTATCGACGGCGGGACAATTCTAGCTGGTCTAGACTAAATTTATATTTCATCAAGTAAGTCATTTTTGCTTTTAATGGCGTTGCACACAGCTATATTTGAATACAGAACATTCAGTATACCTATAAAACTAGTTTTAGTAGTTGTGTTTGCACTTAAATTATTCCAATGTAAATAGCGATTACTTTCCTTGGTTTACGTATTGGTATCGCTGTATATGCAGAAGTCGTAAAATAGAAAAGCTTGTATTGTGTAAAAAGATCTGATTATGGATTTAGACCGCTTTTAGTTCGTATAAAAGCGTAACATAACATTAACTCGTACTGTTGAGAAAACGCAAGAAAACTGATGCTGTTTGTAAAATTAATTTTTCGTCTTCAAGTCATTTATACTTTTCACCTAGTACATGTGAAAACTATAATCACCGCGTTAGGAATTGCGGAAAAAAACGTTAGCTGTACTGCTAAAAACGTTATAAGGATATGGTTAGACGTTCCGTTGTTAAAATCAACGCCTTATTTCAGTTATAAATGAGAAAACCTACATCTGTCAGCTCCACTTCACATTGCTCTTGATGACAAAAGCGGCTTGTTGCCCCGAGTTACGTGACTTAGATGTTGGTTTCAGTGTAATGACGACATACGCAGTCTATGTTATTTTTGGTCTACGAGCTACGCGCGTGCAGCCTACTCTGCATGACGTCACACTATAGCGCCGCGGCCTTCTCTATAGGTGGTGTTGGCTACTCCCGCGCGGCTCACCATATCCCACACACTTTCGACTGACGTCACGTTTGGTAATCTGGAAGACCAGGGCAAAAGCTTGACATCGTGTGACACTAAAAAGGCACATGTACGAGCAGCAATACGTGGCCGTGCATTGTCTTGCTGAAAAATGGCGTCTGGGGTTTCGTGCAGAAACGGCATGACTAGGGGTCGCTCGATGTCATTCGCGTACCTCCAATTGGCCACAGTGTCTTAGACATGCATCAACTGTGATTTGTCGTCGTATTCAACCGAACCCGACGCCATAAGGCCTTGAACTGGCCCTGTATGTCTTGTGCGATTGCAATCACTGTGATGCCGCTGCCCTTGTCTGCGGAGGACCAAAATGTGGTCATCATTTTCAAACTAACACACACTGGATTTTTTCCAAAACGTTATCTGATGCCGTTCCTGTTCCCAGTGACGTCGATCAATACACCATTGTCGTCTATCATGTTTCTGTACATTAGTGGAAGGTGGTCGGGAAAATGGACGACGCGCACGCAACTCACGGTCTGCCCCTCCTGATACCTGCGTCTCGGGATCCGCTGGTCGAGATGCTGATTGGATAAATGTTAGTTCATGACGTCATATACGTTAGCCAATCAGGAGCGCGACTCGACCTACGCGACCGGCGGGTCCCGAGTCGCCTCACGATTGTAAACAAACCACCTGCATCTTGGTTTCAATGCTGTTGCTGTAGACGTATTTCGTATTTATGAATACGTATTATGAGAAATATGGCTTTCCAATGACCAACCGCATTACAGATCTGGCGCAAATTAGTTGTTTAAGTGCAGATTGTTGTGCTATAGTGACAGCAAGTGTGATTTCAGTATATAGGCGTAATAAGATTTATGAAAAATGAATGCAAGTAGCCCAGTTCAGATTCTGTTACTGTCATCTTCAGTGCCTTTTAATACTTACTACCGGATTTCAGAAACGCAGTAATAAGGTTTCTGGCAGTATTACAATTTCTGATTGAGTGTGTCTCTTAAGAAAGGGAATAACTATTTCAGTGTTATTTACTTAGGTGCACTTACATGTAGTTGCGAAATTTTGTATATATTGTTTAATACGAAAGGCCTCATACAACATTACATATGATACCGTATTCCGAATATCTGTTGTTGTTGTTGTTGTGGTCTTCAGTCCAGAGACTGGTTTGATGCAGCTCTCCACCCTACTCTATCCTGAGCAAGCCTTTTCATCTCCTCATAAGAACGACAACCCACATCCACTTGAATCTGCTTACTATACGCGTCTCTTGGTCTCCCTCTGCGATTTTTACCCCACACACTTCCCTCCAACGCTAAATTCACAATTCCTTGATGTCTAAGAATGTGTCCTACCAATCTATCCCTTCTTTTAGTCAAGGTATGCCAGAAATTTCTTTTCTCCTCAATTTGGTTCAGTACCTCCTCATTAGTTACGCGATCCACCCACCTAATCTTCAGCATTCTTCTGTAGCACCACATTTCAAAAGCCTCTATCCTCTTTCTGTCCACACTGCTTATCGTCCATGTTTCACTCCCATACAAGGCAACACTCCATACAAATGCCTTCAGAAAGGACTTCCTTAGGCTTAAATCAATATTCGATGTTAACAAATTTCTCTTTTTCAAAAACGCCTTTCTACCCATTGCCATTCTGCATTTTATATCATCTGTACTGCGACCATCATTTGTTATTTTACTGCCCAAGTAACAAAACTCATCTACCTCCTTTATTGTTTCGTTACCTAATCTAATTCCTTCAGCATCACCTGATTTTCTTACACTGCACTCCATTACCCTAGTTTTACTCTTGTTAATGTTCATCTTATATGCACCTTTAAGCACACTATCCATTCCGTTCAATTGCTCTTCCAGGTCCTTTGCTGTATCTGACAGAATTACTATGTCGTCGGCAAAACGCAATGTTTTTAATTCTTCACCCTGAACTTTAATTCCTTCTCCAAATTTCTCCTTGCTTTCCTTTATAGCTTGCTCAATGTACAAATTGAACAACATTGGGGAAAGGTTACAACCCTGTCTTACTCCCTTCCCAACCACTGCATCCCTTTCATGCCCTTCAACTCTGACAACCGCTGTCTGGTTTTTGTACAAGTTGTAAATAACCTTACGCTCCCTATATTTTACTCCTGCTTGCTTCAGAACTTGAAAGAGTATATTCCAATCAACATTGTCAAAAGCCTTCTCCAAATCTACAAAAGCTAGAAATGTTGGTTTGCCTTTTCTTAATCTATCTTCTAGGATAAGGCGTAAAGTGAGTATTGCCTCCCGTGTTCCTACATTTCTCCTGAACCCAAACTGATCTTCCCCGAGGTCGGCTTCTACCAGCTTTTCCATCCTTCTGTATATAATTCGTGTTAATATTTTGCAACCATGACTTATTAAACTGATAGTTCTGTAGTTTTCACACCTGTCTGCACCCGCTTTCTTTGGAATGGGGATTATAACATTTTTCTTAAAGTCTGAGGGTACTTCACCTGTCTCATACATCTTACACACAATGTGAAACAATTTTGTCATGGCTGGTTCTCCCAGAGACTTCAGTAGCTCTGACGGGATATCATCTATTCCAGGGGCCTTGTTTCGACTTAGATCTTTCAGTGCTCTGTCAAATTCATCTCTCAGTATAGTATCTCCTATTTCATCATCATCTACATCCTCTTCCCTTCCTACAATAGTGTCTCGAAGTTCGTTTCCTTTGTAGAGCCCCTCTATATACTCTTTCCACCTTTCAGCTTTCCCTTCTTTGCTGAGAACTGGTTTTCCATCAGTGTCCTTGATATTCATAGAGCTGTTTTTCTTATCGCCAAATGTTTCTTTTATTTTCCGGTAGGCTGTATCTATTTTTCCCCTATTTATACATTCTTCTACATCCTTGCATTTGCCTTCTAGCCAGTCCTGCTTAGCCATTTTGCACTTCCTGTCAATCTCATTTCTTAGTCGTCTGTACTCCATTTTGCCTGTTTCATTTACTGCATTTTTATATTTTCTCCTTTCATCGATTAAATTTAGTATCTCCTGTGATATCCAAGGATTCTTTGTAGGTCTTGCCTTCCTACCTATTTTGTCCTCTGCTGCCTTCACTATTTCATCTTTCAATTTTACCCATTCCTCCTCAACTGTTTTATTTTCCCCTGTTTCTGTCAATTGTTGCCTGAAGCTCCCTCTGAAATTCTTAAGAACTTCAGGTTCCTTCAATTTATCTAGGTCCCATCTCCTTATTTTCCTACCTTTCTGTAGTTTCTTCAGTTTCAGCATACAGTTCATAACCAACAATTTATGGTCAGAGTCTATGTCTGCCCCTGGGTATGTCCTACACTTCAAAACCTGGTTCCGAAATCTATGTCTTACCATTATAAAATCTATCTGGTATCTCCCGGTGTCTCCTGGTCTCTTCCACGTATACAACCTTCTTTTGTGATTCTTAAACCAGGTGTTTGTTATAACTAAATTATGTTCCGTGCAAAATTCTACCAGGCGGCTTCCTCTTTCATTCCTTTTGCCCAGACCATATTCACCCACTATCTTCCCTTCCCTTCCTTGTCCTACTACCGAATTCCAGTCTCCCATAACAATTAAGTTTTCCTCTCCCTTAATTGTCTGAATAATTTCCTTTAGCTCCTCATATATTTCTTCGATCTCCTCATCATCGGCAGAGCTAGTTGGCATATAAACCTGTACTACTGTTGTCGGTGTTGGCTTCGTATCTATCTTGACAATGATAATACGATCGCTGCGCTGGTCATAGTAGTTTACCCGCATTCCTATTTTCTTATTCATTATCAATCCTACTCCTGTGATACCCCCAACTGATTTTGTATTTATAATCCTGTACTCACCTGACCAGAAATCCTGTTCATCCTGCCACCGAACTTCACTAATCCCCACTATATCTAACTTCAACCTATCCATTTCCCTTTTTAAATTTTCTAATTTTCCTACTCGATTAAGGGATCTAACATTCCACGCTCCGACCCGTAGAATGCCAGTATTGTCTTTCCTGATGACAACATCCTCCTGAGTAGTCCCCGCCCGGAGATCCGAATGGGGGACTATTTTACCTCCGGAATATTTTACCCGAGAGGATGCCATCATCCGAATATCTACTGGTACAAATTGTGCAACAGATGGAACGATGTTATCTACTGGTACAAATTGTGCAACAGATGGAACGATGTTGTTTCGTATAATTTGCCATATGGGGTTGCATCTAAATGCACTACTTATGGTGAATAAAGCATGAATGTTTATTTGCCGTTGAATAGACCACTCTACATATCAGACATGGTAGCCTAATACAACCAAGGAAAGCAGGATTTTACGTTACAGGACTAGCTAATACGCTATTTTGAATGTGGAAATGTGCCTGTGGCTTGAACCTTCATGTGTCATTTTTTGTGTACAACTAACGGTCATTCTGTCGTTACTGACATAATGGTTTGAATTTTATATGTTAATAGTACCATCAGCATACATTATAACACTTGCTAGAAAGGGACTGATGACCTAGTTGTTTAGTCCCCTAAAAAACCAACAACAACTTGCTAGAAAAAGAATTCAATTGGGCCAGTACATCTAGTGTATTGCCTCATTTGTGTTTAGGGATAGCGTTAATCTGTTCAGAGATTCTTCCATAGACCTACTAGAAATATGAATACCAGTAACTATTGGAAACTGAACAATAAGTAACTGAACTTATAGATATGTCATGCAGACCTTTTGTTTGCTATTTGCATATTATTTTTGAGGAAATAGGAATAAAAAATTGCGTTATTTGTTATTGTGTACCAGTTTGTGGGATTTTGTTTATATAGTTATGTAGTGTTCATACAGCAAATGTAAGAGCTACCATGTGTGTCCAACAATTCTCTACCCTGCTCTTCATTGTTTTTGACTGCCTTCCTGAGAGTGCTAATGAATATGCAGACTGTCTCTGCCATATATGTGAACTTTCAACTGCTTTTTTGAAGTACAAGGACTTCATTTCTTTTAGTAATCTCTCTTTTCCAGTAGTAGTTATTAATGATTTGATTTGCTACTTATCGTATGATATTTCAGTTCCTCTCTTTATTTTTTAATAAGATTCCATTTCCTTCTTTCCTTCCTCATTATTTTTTACTGTTCATTTTAATTGGCATAACTAAAGACTGGGATACTACCCATTAGCTTTGACCCATGATGTCAACATGTTGGGCAACCCATAGATGGGATACTATCTTAATACTCGTGTATTGTAGATAATAAATAATATGGGATTATCCTCATAAATTACAGATTCCAACAACAGAATGTACCATCAATCACTGATATCACCCCACCTTCTGCACTCACTTGTGCGCTGTTAACCTATACCTCCCTATCATAGTGGAGATGCAGATCATTTTTTAAATACAAAATCTTAATCTATGTTCTGCTGGTAAACAAACTGTCATCTTTAACTCAGCCATCACATAAATTATTCACGCCACCTACAAACACACACACGACAAAACACCGATGCCGCAAGTCAAAGCCAATGGGCAGTAGTCCCATTTCCTGTGAGCCATTTAATCAAATTAAAACCTATTTAGCCTTTTTTCACAATCATTCTGTTTCCAGGTTACAATTCCTTTTTATAACACTTAACGACTTACAAAGAGGAGATTAAAATAAACATGTTAACTTCTTAAGGGATTGGTTATTTGCATTTGCTTGCTGAAAAAGTCATCTCTGGAAATAGTTCTGACAAAATTCATAACAGTAACAATAACTTAAAACGCATTGGAGTAGAGTTTTGGACAGGAATGAAATTGTAGTACTTATAAATGGAAGCACCTAGTTTCTTCTCCTATGTGGGGGCTGTAACATTTGGACCCAAAAGGAATGAATGAATTAACTTCGATCAAAAGGTTACATTTTACAACTGAATTAAATTTTTTCATAGTGATAAACTTTTCTGTGTTTTTTTTTAAATTGCTAACTGAATGAGCTTTGCACCCTTTTGTGTAGAATTTCCTTTTGCCAACAGCAACAGTACTCATACAACCCTTCTACAATGACGTAATGGGCAGGGACATACTAAATGTAAAGAAACAAACTCGTGCTGGATGGTGAAGGTAAATTGATCTGTTTGTATTGTAGAAAGTAAGGACACATTCGCAACAAAAGAATATCCCTATTGCAAATGATCAGTATTTCGAGTAGTACAACACATCACATCACACTGACATCAGGGGTCAAAGGTGACAGGTGGCTTAGTGTGCTTCACTTGAGCCGGAATGTTGCGGTTTTGGGCGAGGACATTCTAAACTGGGAAAAAACAACAAGAAACCAAACCGATAAACACACAAAAAATGAAAAATAAAAACAGAAACAACCAAGCAATTACATGGTAGTGAATCATTCAATTAACCGTAAGGCATTTTTGGCTGGGAGATACCATCTGCGATTGTTCGGCCGTCTAGTGCAAGTCATTTTACTTGACGGTACTTCGGCGACTTGTGTGTCGATGGTTATGAAAATGACGACGACAACACAACACCCAGTCCCCTGCCGGGAATCAAACCCGGTCTCTCTGAGTGGTAGTCAGCGACACTGTCAACTGAGCTATGGGGGCAGATAATGGACCTATAATACACCGCAAATAATGACAGCGATACCAATTCAACATCCTCCCCAAAACAAGCAACAAATAACAAAGAAATAGTATCAAATACTCAAGTCATATCAAATGTTCCCTTCTAACGTATCTTTACCACAACCCCTCTTGTATTTTCACATTTGTTGGCTTTGCCTACTCTCAACCAAATTAGCCTCACAACCTAACATGGACCTCGGGATACACTACAGATCTCTGTCATTACAAACAGTTCTTTGCTCTTCACAGCCTTTGGCTTTGCAAATTCACAACTACATAGTATCGTCCAAGCCTATCCAAAACCAAGGGCTACACTACAGATTAGCCTGTATTTACTTATTCCATTTAGCTGTATGTGGGTCTTGGTATAGAATCTGTTAAACACTTAATGAAACCAACAATAGGTGCACCAGATAAATGATGCATTTAGAAATGGAGTAATGTGAATCTTCCAAATAACACTAGAAGAAAGCTACATTCACAGTGGTATGTGATGCTTTTATGCTCCTGCCAGTGTTATTTGGAATACAGAAGAGTCAAGTTGCTCAACACCCTACTGCAGAACTGAATCATGTAACCTGGACACATATTGTCTGTCACAATCGCGTTTATCAGATTTCTATACGAAAAACCACATACATGCTTCACAATATCAAACAATGGAAATTACAGGAAGGATTCACCAGTATCTTTGTGAGAGATAGGTAGCTTACCACAGATGTCCAATGAGCTGCAGAAAGTCATAAATAAAAGAATACAACTTGATAACTTTTGGCTGTAAAGGCCTTCGTGGGTTAGAAAGACACACTCACACAGACATGACTGCCGTCTTGCTGTTATGGCATCTGTTTTCTTCTACTTTTCAGTCATAGCTTTACATTTAGTTGTCACATGTTTTACTTATTTCAGTCTACAATAAGTCTGTTTTCAAACATCTGACTCATGCATTAACCAACATATACTAATATGCCAACTGATATTTTAATCTTAAAATCTAGGCTGATGTGTGCATGCGTCCAGTACTTGCATTCACGCTAGCAAATATTAGAATATGATGCTTAAGCACAGGCCAGAGGTTTGAAAATGTATTATCAAAGCCCAAAATCTGTTCATTATTACACCACTATCTATAAGGCTAACCAAAATGTATCATTACCACTATCGGCAAAGCCTATGAATATGAAAGGCGAAAATCTAGTTTCGGTGACAGGCTCATCTGTAGAGCAGCCTAGGTTTATGTAGGTAGGGAGCCAACATTTTGGTTGTGAGTTGGTGAGGGCAACGAATGTGAGACGCGAAAATCTTGTTTATCTGACAGGCTAATCTGTAGTGTAGCCCAAGGTTTAGGTTAGGCTTGGACACGACATTGTAGTTGTGAGTTGTCAAAGCCAAAGAATGTGAAGAGCAAACGAATGTAATGACAGTGATCTGTAGCATATCCCGAGGTCTAGGTTAGGTTAGGAGGCAAGTTTAGTTGAGAGTAGGCAAAGGCAACAAATTTGAAAATACAAGAGGGGTTGTAGTGAACATATGTTAGAATGGAACATTTGATTTGGCGTAAGTATTAGATACTATTTCTTTGTTATTAGTTGCTTTTTTTTGGGGGGAGGGGATGTTGAATTGGTATCACTGTCTTCATTTGAGGTGTCTTATAGGTCAATTGTCAGCTCCCATAGCTCAGTTGACAGTGTCACTGACCACCACTCAGGGAGACTGGCTGTTCTGTTGTCATCATTTTTATCATCATCAACACGTAAGTCTCCGAAGCAATGTCAAGCAAAAAGTCTTGCACCAGACTGCTTAACAACCACAAACAGGCTCTCCGAGCCTAAAATGCCATACAGTCATTCCTTTCATTGGTCAATTGAATGATTCTATACCATGTAATTTCTTGGTTGTTTCAATTTTCATTTTTCATCTTTTGTGCAAACCAGTGCTATACCCCACTGAACAGAATGGGGCATGTGGCCGGTGGTGGCCACACTGCATCGGGCGCACGGCATTGCTGTGACTGCCGGCGGGCACGCAGCGTGAGGTCACATGGCAGTCAACATGTTAAGTGTCTGTTGTAATCAGTATCAGTGAGAGACTTAGCTAATGTACCTGGTTAAGAGTCCCAGCAGTTTGTGTGTGTAATTTTAATATCCTGCTGCGTACCCCAGTGAAATTCTTGTTGATGTGAAAAAGGCTGCAAGTTCAAAGTTGCACTTTGGTTCAGAATCCACATTAAAAAGCCTTAAACTTCACACACACACACACACACACACACACACACACACACACACACACACACACACACAAGCCAAAAGCCATAAGAAGAAGCTGTATTACTTGGATTATTGTTACACTTGCTGCCCAGGCACATGAGTATCCTAAAGTAGTCTGATGGAATTTGTAAGAGCAACAACTTAAAGAAATTGTTCTAAAAATCAGATGATTCCCGAGCACTGTTAGATGAAAAACATTTCATGCAAGTTAGTTGAACATGCAGTTTTCAAAGATTCTCTTGTGCACACCTCCTTTGCTGCCATATATTTTACAATTCCTTTAATGCTGTACTTTCATAAAGTGTAAATTATTGTAAATAAATACTGCATTGTAGTTTTATAATATAAATAACACTATCTTATTTTCAAATGTGGCATCATGAAACATTTGTGTTAAATGGCATAAAATACATCCAAAGGGATTTTCACTCTGTGGTGGAGTATGTGCTGGAATAAAACTTCCTCACATAGTAAAACCAGATTAATCTGCCAGGAAGTTTCATCAGTAACAATTGCAGATTAGGTATGCTTATTTTTCTGCAGACATCATACCTGGTCTGCAGATATTACTATATTATGTATTTGCTAAATGCAATTCTGAATGTTAAACAGTCTAATGTGGTATGTGAAACTTTTATAGAATGAAATGTATGAATTTTTAAATATTTTCAAATGAAATGAATTGAATTTAGGAATGGAAGAGAGAGAAAGTTGAAGATAAGTAGATGATGGTACATAAAAATCAAAGTATTAGAAAATAATGAATATGAGAAATTTACAGAGATTGTGGGTGGCGCCAAACTAAATTGAAACATTTAACAAAGGTAAAAATTGGAATTTGCTAAAGCTAGTACGAAAATATTTTTAAAAAACAAAGGAAGTCTTGGAATCAAAACCTAGAATTACCAATTCCAATGGTACCAGCATAATATTGTTATTACTATTATTAAAGATGAAGTGTTGCCATCAGTAAATAGAGTTGACGTATAAACCTCTAGGTCAATCCTAGTTACCAGTACCAACCATTCCTGAAAAAAATATGAGGAACTAATATTGGTAACTAGAATTTAGCTATATACGTAAATTTTAGTTACCAAGATCTAACATTCCTGCAGAAAGTATGAAACGCTGATTTCGGTAATTACAACTAGAGTTATATGGGTGTATTCTATTTACCGATTAGAAACACTCCTGTAGAAAATACTAAGTGCTCGTATCTGTAAATATACAATTTTGAGCTACACAGATCATATCTGCTACAGTGGCGGCATAGTGTACTGATACTGGCAACTATCTTTAAATGCTATTTGAAAACCTTGTCACATAAAAGGAGAGGAATAATCTTTTGTGTTGACCTTGTAATAAATAATGTTTCTACTTTGTGGTTGACAGGTTCCTATATGTACTCTTTTATGCTCAATAGAATTACTTATCTTTGGGAAGTAAACGTTTCGTTCCAACATCGGCACACTATGCAACTGCTGCATAATTCAAGTCCTTCCCCAACAGTAATTCATTATTATATTCTAAGTTAGCCACTTATCACTATTTATGAGAATGTGGTTAGGTAGAAAAGTGAAAGCACAACTCAAGTTTATATCAAAATGCAGTTACATTGTGTGATCATAACTATGAAATCCAAAGAAATATATTGATACAGAAGAGTCCTGAAAACTCTGCGTAAAGTGGACCGAAGATTGGTCGAGTTTGTGAAAATGCCGGGTTATCAGGAATGGTGCTAGAAAATGAATAGCTGAGATTGTTTCATTATAAAGTACTTTCTATTGTTACTTTAGAATACAATACAAATGGTGGAATACAGTAACACTACATAAATGTAAGACAATATCTTGCCAATGATATTCGTTTCTTACACTCACATGTACTTTACAAAACACGGTTAAGAAAAGGCAAAGTCTGTAGGCAGGTGAGCGGCAGAGTGCACATGGTCGTGCTACATGTCTGTCATTATTGTCTGTTGTAACTAAGTTCATTATTTGACCATCACGCCTAAGCTGACTGTAAACGACACTGAAAAGTTAAACTCCCATAGTTTTGATCATAACTGTTTTTAGTATGAAGACACATCTACATACTGCATTAATGAGACAAAGGATTCTTAAATGGAGTGTAGGTGGCACAAAAAAAGATGTCTGGACCCATACACATCATAGCCTGTAACTGCTACAATTTCATTTCTATCCTGCAAGCACAGAATAATTTCAGGGGGTGTGACTGAGTTATCCGGACTGCTGGGTTACCGAGTTTTCGGGACTACTGTAACAATATTTTTCTGTGACTTGCAATAACCACAAATATAATCATCAATAGGTACAATGTAACACGTGACATCTTTGTTCAAAGCTGACAGGTGGTATTGGATACTAGGACTGACCCCCAGCTTTCTATACTGTTGTGAAATTGATATTTCATTGACATCTTGGAACACACACCAGTTCAGTTTCATTTGCTTTGCTTTGCCATTTAACTCTTAACATATTTGACTGTGATATTAGTGTGTTTTAAATATTGGTTCAAACAATGGAAATTCCAGTAAGGACTGACATTTCCCTCAACATGCATTTTAATCTTTTCCTATGGTTAAGGAGAAAAGCCATACTTGCAAATCCCAGCTTAAATATTAAGAAGCAGCCACATTTAGAGCTGAAAAAGCTGCACTGCAATCAAAAATAGTTTTGCTTTTCTTAGAGCAGGCCCTGTTTAGCCAATACTTAGTTGAATATGAAGTTTCCAAACATCTACCTGCAGACTTCACTTTGTACATATTACATTTTATGGGACAATTTATTCTTAAATTTGTCCTACCTCTGCAAACTTTATTAGGTTTTTCATTGTATTTCTGCCAACAGAACAATTGCCAAAAGTCAATGTTTAATACAACACTAGACTAATGAACATTTGCGAAATCTATAAGGGTTGGTGTGATGCCACAGTATCCTACAGCTTGATTTACTTATGAACTTTGTGTCCTCATTAGGTCACACAAGCCTTTTGATTGTGAAGCCTTAGGGTGGGGTTTTCTTTTTTACATTTATAATTTGTAGTCTTTTCAAGTAGTATGTCCTTTTCATTGAGAAAATATCTTAACCAGCTGCTTTCAAATCTTTAGTCTCAACATTAATCTCTTCTGTATAATCTAAGACCAATGCTCAGCTCTATTTCAAATAATCTTACCTCTTCACTTACATAAACAGCAACTATCTCCCTTCTGCCTGTCTACTACTATGCAAAACTTCACAAAATTGTTCGTTACATTTTCTTCTGGTCCAAGTTCAAATGACTCATCTGCTAAAAGCATACTATAAATTTTGCTGCAAAATTCTTACATTTTAACAAGTTATGTTGAGAATGTGTAATGAAACTAAATGAAGAAAAATAGGTGTAGCACACTTTCGAATTCCATTTCCACTATGAGTAATTCTCTAAAACAGTAATGTGGTGTACACAGTTAAGTGACAAAAGGTGGAACAAAGTAATGAAGTTGCTGTAGCTCACTAAACAGATCACCACTTGTAGTAAAAAATATCCGGAGAAAGTGCACATTTGTCATCCAGTGAATTAAAAATGCCTTTATTTAACAATAATCACATATCCATGTAAACTTGTTTAAAGGGCAAATTTCATCAATTATATTGCTTACAAGTAATGAAGCATACTCTGTACCAAACAATGAATGAAATACCCCAAAAAGAATAATTTTGGCCTCTGGACTAATTGAGATATTCTGTAATCCATGTTTTGCATACACAGGGTATCCATTTACATCAATCACACTTACATGTTGAGGACAAGGTAAGGCATACACAAAATTTGATTAAATGTGTCATTGCTGGACATAACACAATGAAATTCTAAAAGTAATTTAAAAGCAGCATGAAATGATACTGAAAGGGTAATTATTAATGTTCTGGAAACTGTGATAATTTCACTACTATGGTCACCTTTGATACAAAACACTAATTTATTCAAGCAGAATAAAGTGTTTTAAGTCTTTGGCCCATATGTTAGTCAATAATTGCTGTAAATGTTTTTCAGTTGATATTGTAGGACTTTTTCAGAATTGGAAAAAAATTTGTTATCACTTATATTTTGCATTTAACAATATCTTGCAAGACGATAAACTTTATAGTCTTGGTTACATGGATACCAAATGCACTGACAGATGTGTAACTTGTGGAGAGAATTTGCAAAGTAGTTAAACAGTATTTCAATTAAACATTTTTAACACCACACAAATAGGAAAAGGGGTATCATCAAATGAAACAACTTTTACAACACATTTTCAATTTTATTTATTAATGCTTTTTCGCTGAAAATGTTTTGTCGCAAACGTAACACACAATATCAGCTGCCATTTTGCGAAAATAACAAAATACCTCAATAGGTCTTCAGCGCACGTGTTCAAATGAGTGAACACTGAACAGGATAGCAGAAGATATGCATGCCGTCGACTCGTGCTCCTCATTGGTTAACGTGTATGACGTTATGAAACAACATTGACCAATCAGCATCTCGACCAGCGGATCGCGAGACGCAGGTCTCCTGATAGTCTACCGTGTGTTACGTACACTCAGAGCTGGGCACGAGTCCGGTAATTCGTTAATCGTTAATTAACGGAGTTTACCTTCTGAGTAACGGATTAACTTTTAAATTAATTCAAGAAAACATTAACGGATACTTTCACTTGCGTCAACTTGTTCTAAGTCAGTTGATCCGTTATTTTTGTACCTATTTCTTGTTTCTCTCAGCGATAACAATGGCGAACGAGAACGTTGCAACGAAATGTTTGTCTTATGTCCCTGTTGATTAATAGTACTTTCAGCGACGACGTACTAAACAAATAAGTATGTTTAATGTTCTAACTTGTGGAGTATTTGTTCGCCGTAGGTATTAGTGGTGAATGGAACAGGAAGGCAGGAAAAGTTAATTTTCATTGCAATTTTCTCATTGAATTTTGTTGTAGCTGACAGCAACAAATTTAAATTGCTTACCGCGAAACAATCGATAATGGAAGCTGCGAGAATCGAGATATGGCTTACACACCTGATCAAGAAATTAGCATACGATTTTAATTATATTAGTTTCCCCGTCTTATGCTGACTCCAATTAAATAAATATTTTACAGCAGATGCGTTTCGTTTTTTATTTGTAGCGAACCTTCTGTGCAAGATTATTTTTTTAAATTTTGTCATTCAGTCTAAGGAGCCAACAGGCCAAATATGTCTAACAAGTAAAGTACACAATCTAATGAAAATGTGGCTAGAAGTGAAACCAAAATATGCATTTATCGACGTGGTATTTCTTGGGGAAAATATTTTAATAGAAATTTTTATAAAATATATTACTGCTACACCTTCAAGTGTTGCAGTGGAACGTGTTTCTCCTACAGGAAAAAGTATTTTGACTCCCAAACATGCCTAACAGTCAGACGAGAATTTTAATATCTTAATGGTTTTTTAAGACATTGTGTACCTTATGTAAAAAAAAAATAAAAAAAAAAAGTCCAAATGTTTGTAGAGCTTATGGGACTTAACTACGGGGTCATCAGTCCCTTAACTTACAAACTACTTATGAACTAGCTTATACTAAAGACGACACAAACATCCATGCCCGAGGGCGGATTCGAACCCCCGACGAGGAACGGCTTCGCACGTCGGAGCATAGCGCCTCAATGCGCTTGGCCGCTGCGACGCGGCTGCCTTATGTCAAATGATATTCAGTGGCGTTCCATGTTTTGAGTCGCTCGTAAATTTTATTTTATTGCTCAATTATTGTTATTATTATTATTACAAACTAAGCTTTATGTGTTACTAGGGAACTAAGTCCTGGCGGCCTGCCGCGAGCATAAACAAATAACAAAATCTTCAATATGTACAAGAAGACTAATCATCTCACAGAACATAACACTTTTCCGCCAAAGCGAACGAATCTAGCGAAGGCGGTTTTGCAACTTTACAATGTGGTGTGTGATTAGTCCTCAGTTTTTTACGCTTTTAGCCGAATGCCAGGATAGAGGGTCCGAGTAACAATATTTTTTATTTATATTCCAAGTCCTACTTAAAGTTGCCCAACCAAAACATTTTTTATGTCGGGTAGGGTAATATGTTTTATTTAATTGCTCACTTCAATAATGCGGAAACCGCAAATATATAAATATGGAGACTGAAGGCGAGTTTCCGCAGATGCACAGTACTTTTACGAGTTAACGATTAACGTTAACTTCCGTTAAATTGTCCATAAAGTAACGGTTTAAGTTTTAACGAAGTTAACTTTTTTAGTAAAGGATTAATTATTAACGAAGCTAATTTTTTTTATTAATAGTGCACAGCTCTAATTACTCTGTTGCTTCGCGATAGCGGTGTTGACCTTGAACTTGCTGATCAACGTGGTTCAAATGCTAACCATTCCAGCAGAACATATTAATGTACAAGTCCTGTGAATATTAATTTTTGTACCTCCAGTCTTTCAATGTGTTCCGTTTTTTTCTTCTCTCTATTATTATACACGTAGTAGACCCTTTGTGGATCACGTGAAACCTCTATAGTACTTCCTGCGATTTGCCCATGAGACATTCATTTTCTAACTCAGGGCTTTCTTTCTTTCATCTGTCCACTTAGTTCCAGTTTTTTTTTTTTTTTTTTTTTTTTTTTTTGCTTCTGCAGAGTCCTGAATAGTAACTCGAGCACTAACCCTTAAGGTTTTCAGTGACTGTGAGAACCTGGCGTGTGAGTCTATACTCAGGGACTCTGTATATGTGTCCATAGAATTTTTTTACGCGTCTTCTTCTAATGCCAGCAACAATATTTGAAAATATCTCTGTAGTTTTGTTGGTTTGCAGTCAATATCCACTTCAGTTTTTCGTGGCCCAAGGATTTAGCTAAGGTTTCTGCTGCGTATAGCACATCGGATTTAATGACAATGCCATAATGCTTGATTTTTGCTTGCATGGACATGCACTTTTTGTTGTAAGTTAGTGTTCGACCGTAGGCTCTCTTTAGTTTCTTTGTTCGAGTTTCTTGAGATTATTTTCTAGTTCAGTGGGTTCCTAAATTTCCCCTAGGTATTTAAAATGTTGAACTCTGTTTATCAGTGCATTTTTTGGGGTCAGATGCTCTATGTTTACGACTGTACAAATAATTTGCGTTTTCTCGAAAGAAATTTGCAAGCCAACTTTCTCGACGCATTTCTCCAGTATTTACATTTGATGTATTGCATTTTGTTCATTGTATGTCAGTATTGCAAGGTCATAGACAAAAGCTAGGCAGGTGACTTCACCTTTCCTTCCGTTTTTTAAATTTATTTTTTATTTTTATTTTTCTTATCGTGAGTGTATTTGGAGTGGATATAGATATCTTACAAACAGTAATTACATTCAATGTAGTTTCGTTTTCTAAAGCTGATATCCAGGACGTTTATCAATGGGTGTTTGAATTAATTTGTTTTGGAGACTCCCGAATTTTATAAGTCTTTTAGGTGTCATGAAAATCAATATACTATAATTATTTCACTCTCATAATCAATGTTCGTCAAGTTCAATTTACTATACAGTGTCTTTAAAATCATGTTTTCGGTGCGCAATCATATGGATTTCTGACGCATTGTGCAGGGATTTCATGCGGCAAGCTGCATTTTATCATAAAACTAATTTGTTGTTTGAATTATCAGTTTTTTTAAAGGCTGGATATAAGCTGAACGTAATGCGATTTGAAATTGTAGTTTCTGCTGACTTAAATTTAACGTTTTTGTTCGAAATAAATGTTTGTAAATCTATCGGACCAAATAGAGTGGTCATCAGTCCGTAGCTTACAAACTACTTAAACCTAGGTAAACTAACCTAAGGACAACACAAACACACACACACACACACACACACACACCCATGCCCCAGGGAGGACTCAACCTCCACGGCGAGCAACCGCGCGCTCCGCAGCGAGACGCTTTAGACCGCTCGGCTACTCCACCGCGGCTAACGTTTTTGTGACAGCTTTACTCGTGTCTTCAGCCTCAACACAGTACATCCATATTTCTTGAAACTTCCTCTTCATGGCCCCGAATCGACCGAGATAATTTCAGTTTCAGCAACTAATAATATTTTGATTCCCCTCGGTGCCAGTTTTGATGACCAGTCGCTTATGTGTGCAGTAGGTTTAACATTGTAGCCACTGTTGCTTAACGCTGTGTTTCATTTCGGTCATAAATGATTTATGGCAGCGAGAATGATTTATTCATGACATCTGCGCCATTGTGTGCTCCCTCGTACCGCACATAAAGTGGACAACAAGTTTATTAATGGCCGAACGTTCGGGTGACATTTCACTGGCAGCAATATCATCTGCAGCAGGCGCCACACGCGAGAGAGTTACACGGCAAATGCAACCAGTCCACTGCGTCACAGGTTATTTTATGGAAAGTGAACTGTTGTGTTCAGCAGCGGTGGCATGTGAAAGTTCACTAACAGTTGTAAAAACAGATGTGGCACTTAAATGAACTACTTTTGGCACGCTTATAAAAAAAAAAAAAAAATAAAAAACAGCGAGTGAGAGAGGGAGAGAAGAAACTGCGATGCCTACCCTTCTTCCTCTCCCACGAACCACGCTATTAAAAGTGACTGTATTAAAATGTTCACTATTTGCCTTTAAAAACTGTTCTTTATTTTACTATTCTCTCCTTCCGTTTTTACTATGTTACAAATACACCATCTGACAAAGAAGTGAGGGACTCTTAAGAAACGGTCGAATTTTAAGGTACCGCGTACCTTTTACTATTTTTTTTCGCGCTTGTTATCACTATTTTGACTTACTGTTTAACTGAAAGTTATATGCGAAAACTTTGTTGTTATTCTGACACTATAGACAATAGTGGCCGGTAACCAAGAAGAAATGCAAATGATAAACGGGTATTCATTGAACAAATACACTAGAACTGACATGTGATTACATTTTCGCGCTATTTGGGTGCATAGATCCTGAGAAATCAGTACCCAGAACAACCACCTCTGGCCGTAATAACGGTCTTGATAATACGCCTGGGCATTTAGTCAGACAGAGCTTGGATGGCGTGTACAGGTACAGTGCCCATGCAGCTTCAACACGATACCACAGTTCATCAAGAGTAGTGACTGACGTATTGTGAAGATCCAGTTGCTCGGCCACCATTGACCAGACGTTTTCAGTTGGTGAGAGATCTGGAGAATGGGCTGGCCAGGGCAGCAGTCGAACATTTCCCGTATCCAGAAAGGCCCGTACAGGACCTGAAGCATGCGGTCGTGCATTAACCTGATGAAATGTAGGGTTTCGCTGGAATCGAATGAAGGGTAGAGCCACGGGTCGTAAAACATTGAAATCACAGGCGCTCCTGTCTGTGATGCAGCGTCAAGGGTAACCGCAGCCAAGCTCTCCGAGCTGATAGTCCATGCTGCTGCAGACGTCGTCGAACTGTTCTTGTTGTCTTGCAAACGTCCCCATCTGTTGACTCAGAGATCGAGACGAGGGTGCATGATCCGTTACAGCCACGTGGATAAGATGCCTGTCATCTCGACTGCTAGTGATACGATGCCGTTGGGATCAAGCACGGCGTTCCGTATTGCCTTCCTGAACCCAACGATTCCATATTCTGCTAACAGTCATTGGGTCGCGACCAACGCGAGCAGCAACGTCGCGATACGATAAACTGCAATCGCGATAGGCTACAATCCGACCTTTATCAAAGTCGGAAACATGATAGTACACATTTCTCCTCCTTACACGAGGCAGCACAACAATGTTTCACCAGGCAACGCCGGTCAACTGCTATATGTGCATGAGAAATCGATTGGAAACTTTCCTCATGTCAGCATGTTGTATGTGTCGCCACCGGCGCCAGCCTTGTGTGAATGCTCTGGAAAGCTTATCATTTGCATATCACAGCATCTTCTTCCTGTCGGTTAAATTTCGCGACTGTAGCACGTCATCTTCGTGGTGTAGCAATTTTAATGGCCAGGAGTGTATTTCGTAACAATTCTTTGAACTGCATGTAAATTGATCAGACATGTTGAAATTGACCTTACGCTGGTTCTGTAGTGAGTATTATAAAGAATACTGTTGATTCAGTACAATTGTTATTATAATTTTTGTTTCTTTTTTCCTTTTTTTGTGCGAATGGGACGGTATTCTACATTGTGGCAAGGAAGCTAGATGGATGAATATAATGTGAAATCTGAGTAAGAACCTGACTAGTAGCTTTTTTTTTTTGTATAGAAATGAAATCCATTACCTCCTTGCTTAAGAATATTGTAAATTTCGTCAGTGTATTGAGCTTGATATCCGTGGCCGAGTAAGTAATGCTGTGGCTTCCGAAGCACTACGATGTGCTGTGACCCACAACGAATTTTGAACTTCTAACTACAAAAGATATAAAGTGCAGGTTGTAATAGAAAAAAACTGGAATAAACTTGTTGTTAAAGTTAAAAGCGGAATTTCGAATAATGAAAATTTACACTGCCAAGCTGTAACTCCATAACGACGTCAACGGCACAGACCACATAACTGGACATTTATCCGAGAAATCTTATATTATCGCTAATAAAAGCAAAGTATACAAAAAAAATTGTTTTCGTTCATTATTACTGAAAATTCCTGGAAACATACCATAACATGTAGTTATAAAAAGCAGAAAATGAAGCCGTCATAGCATCTTGCGTCTTCATCGAAAGAAACAGAAAACAGAGTAACGTCGGTAGAGATTTCTAGCTACCAGATGCTAATAAATGATAATAGGATCATCGCTTTTCTACTAGCGAATTTAATTTAATTGTGTTGGCATTTCTTTAAAGAGGATCTATAGTCAACGGGAAAAAATTCTCCTATGAAAGGAAATGGTACAGATGCCAGTGAAAGTAACTTTGTAAACGCACACACAATAAGCGAATATGTAAACTATAGCCGCGGTGGAGTGGCCGAGCGCACCAAGGCCCCTTTCTGAAGAGCGCGCGGTTGCTCCCCGTCGGACGTTTGAGACCTCCCTCGGGCATGGGTGGTGTGTGTGTGTTGTCCCTAGGTTAGTTTAAATAGTTTGTAAGCGCAGGGACTGATAACAACAGTAGGTTTCCCTATAGATTTACAAACATTAGCCATTTTTGTAAAGGTATACATACAGCTATACTCCGCAAACCACCTCACGGTATGTGACACAGGGTATTTTGCGTCTGTATAGCTTATGGGACTTAACTACGGGGTCATCAGTCCCTAAGCTTACAAACTACTTATGAACTAGCTAAGACTAAGGACGGCACAAATATCCATGCCCGAGGGGGATTCGACCATAGTGGCCGTGCAGACCGTGACTGGAGCGCCTCAGTCCCCTCGACCACCGCGGCCGGCTCTAGGAGCTTTGATAGAAATTAAAAAATAATACAAAATGTTTTCATTACTTCTAGTAATTTATTTACGCCTTTTGCGTTTCGGCTTTCGCTATTTTCAAAGCGTTCAGAAATACACTGATATTTATAGACCATCACACATTTTGTTACAGTGTGTAACGTTTTTGCATATTGTTCATTTCCGCAGACTTACAGGAGTAGCAACATAAAACGAAAAATGCAGCGGAGCCTCTACTAAAATCTACCGATCTCTTCGACATTAAATAAGATAGAAATAAGCCAATATCATACGAATATCGTCTGTAGCTACATGTCTCTGTTAACATTGACTAACAACTAAAACAGTAATCCAAACTTATATCGAAATATATGTATACCAGGCAAACTAACGATCAGAATACAAATAAACACATAATTTGTTATATAGTTTAAAATCTACCTAAATATAAACTCACCAAAACTGATAGTTAGAAAATAGTGTCATATTACACAAAATTTACAGATAGACACAACTTTTGAACAATGTCGGAAAAGTATTGTGCAAAGCAAAACCTTATATCTCATTACACGCAGTCTGACCAGCACGCAGAAAATACTGAGAAAGAGCCTACACATGTTTCCATTCAACATTCAAACGCAACAGCCCGTACAAGCTGTGCAACAAAGGGTTGTCTTTGCTAATCAGATGCTCACAATGATTGATAGTGAAGGATTTGATGTTGACTGCATCTGGTTTACAGATGAAGCACACTTCCACCTGAATGGATACGTGAATAAGCCGAAATGGCGATTTTGGGCTTCCGAAAAGCCATATTGGTGTGAAGCGAAACCCCTGTATTCTCCTAAAGTTACTGTGTGGGCTGCAGTATGAAACAGAGGCATTATTGGCCCTTTTTTCATTCGAGAAACGGTCACTGGTGCACGTTACGTTGCAATTTTCGAACAATTTGTCGCCACACAACAAACGTTAGAGGATCGACCAGGTACTGAATGGTTTATGCAAGATGGAGCCCGACCACATCGAACCGAACAAGTGTTTCGCTTTCTTGAGGAATACTTAGGTAATCGAGTTATTGCTTTGGAATATCCCAAATTTACTGGTGCAGGTACGGATTGGCCTCCATATTCGCCGGATTTGACTCCCTGTGACATTTTTGTGGGGCACAGTGAAAGACATGGTCTACCCGAAGCATCCCCCGCCACACTGGACGAGCTTGAATCGGCGATCTCTGTGGCATGTGAATCCATTTCGGTTGAGACACTACGAAATGTGATGGCGAATTTCATTCTTCGTTTGCGCCATCTCTGTAGTGCCAATGGTGAACATTTTGAAAACATTGTGATGTGATTGTTTGCAAAGAGTGTTTTCATGCGATTATTTCACGTATGTATGCTGATATGAGCTGTACAGCGTACAGCGCCATCTGTTAGCTGCTTTTGTAACTATTATTTCAAACTGCTGTATAAACTTCTTACAGCTTTCACAGTAAACATACCGTTTACTGCATTCCTCTATCGATCTTTGTTTTTGAGACACCATGTATATATATCTTTTGAAACTTCCGAAAATAAAGTCAGATTAACTATTTGAAAACCGACCATATTAAAAAAAAAAGTTTGATATCATAAACTGTTATAATGTGCTAAAAGTACTAAATGATGAATAACTGAATTGATAAATGCTGTTGGCGGCCTCTAAATAAAAGTAGAATGTTGAGACTAAAAGTCATTCATAGTTCTGATGAACAGCGACGAGTGTGCACGTGTTATTTATTACAGTTGTGTCTGCAGTATACGCCAACTTTGTTTTGTTTAGCGCTTCGCGGTGGTATAGGGCGCTCATTAGGCGAGGTACTCTGGAATAGTACCGCGAGTAGGCACCACTACTAGCCACTGGACTGCTACGGATGACGACATGGCTCACGTCACGGACTTCGGCATGGACAGCACTACAAAGGACCTACATCAACAGCAACAACAACAAGGTGACACCAACAAACAAGGCGTTAAAGCCTTGACGCTACCAGACACGAAACTTAAACATCGGGAAGAAAAACTGGCCGAACGTAGCAGACGTCGGAAACAAGCACTAGACGGAAATAGAAGAATTAAACAGAAATATTTGCACGACTCCGACGATGAGTACGACGACACACTAACATCAGACTTCAACGAAGACACCTTGACCAATACGGGAGGAGACACCATGGAGTGCCAAACTGCTGATGGCGTCAGAGACGAGGAAGGGTTCCGACAAGTCAAAAGTAAGAAGTCGTCACGGCGCCGGACAACGAAGAAGGTTACAACAACAGCGCCACAACCCCTGCAAACGTCAAACAAGTTCGACGTTTTAGCAGGACCATCCAATCAGGACACGCCACCGGCAGCTGACATACCGTCAACGACACCACAACAGAGACCACCTAAGATACCACCAATAGTCATCTACGACAGCACAAACCACGTTAAACTGTGCCGAGAACTAAAGGACCAGATTGCTGGCGGGATCAGGGCAGCGTATACGGGAGATGGCGTCAAGTTTTTCGTAGACACTATGGATGACTACAACAAACTTTTGGCCTATTGTAAAAATAGGGAAATACCATTTCATACATACCAGGACAGCAGCACCAGAGATTTAAAAGTGGTAGTAAAAGACCTACCACCTACGGTCACTGAGGAAGAGGTCAAGCTTGACTTAGAAGATCAAGGTTTCACTATTAGACAGGTACATCAATACAAAAGGAAAAAGCAAGGGAAGTTGTACCCACTACCTGTATATGCAGTTACTCTACCGCAGAAGGACAAGACGGACGAAATATATGGAGTGAAGTACGTACTATCGACAATGGTGCGAGTCGAGGATTATCGCTCGCGGAACGAGCCCACACAATGTAAAAAATGCCAGAGATGGACGCATACCACCAACTATTGCTGGTTGCCGGCACGTTGTGTTAAATGTGGGGATATGCACCCCAGCAAGGAGTGCACGCTTACACAGACCTCGGACCCTAAGTGTGCAAATTGCAACGGACAACTTGCAGCTTCATGGAAAGGGTGCCCAGAATATCAAAAGACTTTGAAGAGGTTCCGCGCTCCAATTACGACACCTGGCAAACAACGAAAGGAAACACCGAAGAACGACACAACCGTCAAGATGGTTGTGGCAGACACCGCAGGAACAGCATCACCAACTCAGAGGATTCAACGGGAACAGGACACAATACACCGACTGCACGAAGAGCAGACTTACGCATCTGCACTACAAGGCCGCAGAAGAGACACCAGCCGAACCAGGGCGCCAAGAGACAGAGACGTAGATGCGGCGCTTACAGAAGTCACCACGGTCTTGAAGTTCCTCAGTAGCCAGAATTTTCTTACTAAGCTTATCACAGCTGGCAGGAGAATGCTGGCAGCTAAGGACAAACTATCAAAAATTGTGATACTGGTTAAAACGTTAGCATTACTGGAAGCAGCCGAGTAACACCATGGAGGTCAGTACGACAGATCTGAGACTATGTATCTGGAACGCCACTGGGGTTCGGAACAAGAAAAACGAATTACAGGATTTCATCTTCAGGCACAAGATTGACATTGAATTACAGGATTTCATCTTCAGGCACAAGATTGACATTGATTGTGATGTTATCTGAAACCCACTTACGACCGCACCAAACCTTCAAATTAAGAAATATGGTGGGATACCGCACGGACAGACCAGCTAGAGGTGGCGGAACTGCAATTTTCCTCCATCGATCGATCACCCACAGACCTATCGATCTACCACAACTTCAAGAACTAGAAGCAACGGCAGTCTCAATCCGGACAGAACTTGGAGAGATCACTCTAGTAGCTACGTATCTTCGTCCTCGAGCGCGGCTGGTTCCACAAGACCTGGAAAACATCCTTGCGCCTCATGGGAAGACATTTATCGCAGGAGATTGGAATGCAAAACATTCCACTTGGAATTCCCGAGTAACAAATCCAAGAGGCACCCAGCTCCATCAGCTGGAACAAGAACAGGAGCTTGAAGTGTGGGGACCAACCGAACCCACACACACACCAAATCTACCAAACCAACGGCCGGACGTATTTGTCATCGCTATCACTCAAGGACTCGGGATCGACCCCCCGCTGATTACGGTCAACGACTTATTGTCAAACCATGACCCGGTCCTTGCAGTACTGCCACGGACGGGTACCATACGCCGGCGCAGGACATATCAGGAGAATAACTGGACACAATTTAAAAGATACTTAAATAACAACATAGACCCAACTATGGCAATACAAACACCACAGCAGATAGACTCTGCCGTAGACGTCTTAACGAAGAAAGTCCGCAAAGCCCATAACTTGTCTCTACTTACGATTTCGGAAGAGGCGCACTGCATGGAAACATTACCACCGCTGCTAGAAGAACTTCGGCATCAGAAGAACAGGTACAGGAAACTCTGGCAACACACAAGAAATCCAATGTACCGCAGACAATCCCACCGACTTCAGCGACAACTACGTAGACGACTACAGGAATGGAAAATAGAGAGATGGGAGGATAAAATGTCAGACTTCCTGCTCCAGACGAAAGATGAGTGGCGACTGGTGAAGAACATCAGGGAAGAGCCCACGCCAAAAAGACCGTTGCAAACTCCACAGGGGTTAACGAAAGACCCATTAACCAAAGCTGAAACATTCGTCACCACCTACGAACAATAAACAACCCTTCTACAAGAACAACTAAACCCTGCCCAACGGGAGCATGAGGCCACTACAGTGCAGATAGTCAATCAGTTCATCACGTCAGAAGATCAATCACTTCCAAGACTAGCGAAGTGCGGAGTGTCATCAGCAAATTACATCCCAATAAGACACCAGGAGCGGACAAAATCAGCAACCAACACCTCAAAAACCTTCCGAGGAAGCCACTGGTACTGATGACTAGAATATTCAACGGTTGCATGCTGACAAGATACTTTCCTGTGGCATGTAAGCTAGCTAAGGTAGTGCTAATACCCAAACCGAGGAAAGACACGACGCAACCAGCCAACCATCGCCCCATCAGCCTTCTCAGTGGTATGGGGAAGACCTTTGAGAGGGTAATACAAAAGCGGATACTGGAACCACTAGTAGAGGACGGAACTATAAGAGCGGAACAATACGGTTTCCAGAGAAAACTGTCGGCGGAACTCCAATTACTACGTTTGGCAGAGCACATCACCAGGAACATGAACGTAACCAAAGCAACGGCCGCCGTATTTTTGGATATAGAGAAAGCTTACGACAAGGTGTGGAGGGAACTCCTCCTTCGGAAATTACACGAGCAAACGCCCATACAGTTATCTTCAAGACAGGACTATGATGGTGACGGTGGAGGGGAAGACATCATCAACCAGACCCGCAGCAGCTGGGCTACCCCAAGGTTCGGTGTTATCGCCGGTCCTGTTTAATATATACGCTAACGACATTCCAATGGTGGAAGGAGTGCAAATTGCACAATTCGCCGATGACACGGCTTTTATAACCAGCGGAAGGCATGTTCAAGCTAACATAACACGGCTCCAACGACAACTAGACAGAACTGCTGAATGGTGTAGGCTGAATAAAGTACAACTCAATGCAGCAAAAACCACGGCGATCTTTTCTCCAGGAAACGACCACAGATGCCAACTAACTTACGACTTCACGGACAGGTCATCCCATGGGGATCGGCGGTCACTTACCTGGGAGTTACCCTTGATAAGCACTTTTTTCTCCACAAACATATTGATAACTTGCGACCTAAGGTCTCTGCAATGGCCAAAAACTTAATGCCGTTCTTTCTCAGCGCAGAGTTGAATACCAGTACCAAACTGCGACTATACAAAGCAACAGTGCTATCCAAAATGTTATATGGCAGCTCAGTCTGGGGCCTAGCTAGTGCGACCCAAATCTCAAGACTGCAAGTTATCCAAAATAAGACGTTACGATGGATCCTCAGGGCTGGCCGTTACACGAGAAACGTGGAAATCCACCAGGAACTCCATATGGACACTCTCATGGAGGCAATTAAGAAGAGAACGACAAAGATACACAAGAAAATAGATCAACTTAGGGCAACAGTACATAACATCCAAACCTTAGGAATGACAGCTCCACGCCCGTGGCATAGGTACAAGGTACCACGATCGTTAGTTACCTGAATAAAACGTGCTAGTAAGAAGATGTGGTAACGTAATTTACATTGTAACCTTCATGTGAATTACTCGACAGTGGAACTACGTACTAAAATCAAGTGGGGTACCTTACGGACCGATATACTGGCCCTTAGAAGCCTACCCCCAAAGTTTATTGTAAAATGAAGTTATCATTCACCCACATACCTCTGTAATCCCAGGAAGTGTAAGTCGCCAGTTGGCGATGGGACTTATGGATTTGTAAACTGTAAGGCACTGTGTATATTAGAAAAATGCGCGATGTGCAGACCTGATATTGTAACAGACTTGTGAATAAACCTGTAAAGCGGATAAATGAAATATATATATATATATATATATATATATATATATATATATATATATATATATATATACTGCATTGCGTATTGCATTTTATTCTACCTACAAGATGCCTGAAATAGTTGATTTTTACGTGACGGTAATCGAAGCTGATACGACGCAGCGTCTTGTTGCTGCCACGCGGGAGTAGCCGAGCGGTCTGGAGCGGCACGTTGCGGATCGCGAGGCTTCCTGCGTCGGAGATTCGAATCCTCTCTCGGGCATGGATGTTTGTGTTGTCTTTAGTATAAGTTAGTTTATAGGGACTGATGACCCCGCAGTTAAGTCCCACAACCTTTACAAACATTTGAACATTTTTTAGTGTCCTATTGCTCAACGTCTTCCAGACAAGCCAAATACTATAGTTTAAAAGCTCCACTTTCACTTATAACCTGAAGGGGGGTTGTTATAAGACAATATATCTGTTTAAGATATGTCTGCTACAGCAGAGGGATTGGAGGTAAAGCGTGGAAATATAACAAGTGCCATAAATAATAATGTTCAAAAATTGTTCTAATGTTTGTATAGCTTATGTGACTTATTACGGGGTCATCAGTCCCTAATACTATGAACGGCACAAATATCCGCTCCCGAGGGGGGAGTCGAACCCCCGACCGTAGTGGCCGTGCAGGCCGTGACTGGGGCGCCTCAATCCCCTCGGCCGGCAAATAATAATGTACAAATACCGTTACCCATATAAATACTTTATAATAAAATTATTCCCCATTTAAAAACCTCGATAGTGACAGCCGCGGCGGATTAGCCATGCGCACTGGGGCGCCGTGCTGCGGTGCGCGCGGACATTCGCCGTCTGGGTTCGAGTCCCCCTTCGAGCATGTTCAAAAATGTTCAAATGATTGTAGAGCTTATGGGACTTAACTACGGGGTCATCAGTCCCTAAACTTACAAACTAATTACGAACTACCTTATACTAAAGACGGCACAAACATCCATGCCCGAGGGGGGATTCGAACCCCCGACGGCGAACTACCGCGCGCACCGCAGCACGGCGCCCCAGTACGCACGGCTAATCCTCTGCGGGTAACCTGCGAGCATGGGCGTTTGTGTTGTCCTTAGGTTAGTTTACCTTAGTTTAAGTAGTTTGTAAGCTACGGACTATTGACCCAGCAGTTGAGTCCGATAGAATTAAAAACATTTGAACATTTGTTAGTGACACCTGTAGATAATGTAAACAGATTTTTAACCTTCTATATGATACTGGTCGATATATTGCCCACCTACTATAAGTGCGAAACGGCGTACGTTGCGCTTTGCCTTCCTTCTTTTTACTCGCTTCATTCTGAAAAACAAGCTTACCACTGGAATTTGTAATATTTCTTAGTGTTTAGTAATGTTTTATTGTTTGAATATTGTGATGTGTTCATTATTGTACAATTCAGTAAATTATTTAATAAATTGTATTTTTTTGCTTTCCAAATGCCATTTTTAGTTATCTATTCCGGATATAAGAAAGCAAGCAAGCAAGCAAGCTCAGGGTTTAACGTCCCATCGACAGCTTGGTCATTAGAGACGGAGCTAATGCTCGGAGTTTTGGGTAAGGATGTGGAAGGAAATCGGCCGTGCCCTTTTGAAAGGAGTCATCCCGGAATTTGCCTCGAGTGATTTAGGGAAATCACGGAAAACCCAAATCAGGATGGCCGGAGGTGGATTTGAACCATCGTCCTACCGAATGCGAGTCCAGTGTGTTACCACTGCGCCACCTCGCTCGGTCGGATATAAGAATGTGGTTTTTTAAATGACCACCATCCACAGTAGTCTAAGCCCCACCCAAAATGGATAGTGGTCTGTACATCAACCAACTATTTCTTCCTTTCATTTCCAAGTTAAATGAACATAACATTTCATTCCATTCCATGATGGTGGTGGTGGTGACTAATGCAGCAACAGTCTACAAAATACAATGTTTGCAGTGCCCCTTATCATACATTGACCAAACTGGACGAGCCTTCAAAACTAGGTTCCAAGAACATCTTTTAACTAAGAAAGGCGCTGCCAAAAATAATTCGACCTTTTCCGAGCATCTCAAAAGAAGCACACATTTAGCTGCCCATAGACAAATTTCACGTTCTTCACTCCCCCCCCCCCTCCCCCCCCCAAAGGAAAAAAAGCTCTCACTTCTGGAAGAATTAGAAATCACTAAGTTTGTGAAACGGTCCCCAGAACACAGTCTCAACGATCAGCTCATTACAAAAAATCAAACTTTTTATGACATCATGTTATCCATCTTTTTCCAAATGACCCCCCTTCTGACAATTCACATCTTTCTGGCGCCCTACCCCCACACCTGAAATAATTTCGCTTTCATTCATTCATTATTGTTTCACTTCCACCATGTATCATTTCAGAAGATTCATTCCCCCATCTCTGATAATACCCGAGGGGACTGAGGCGCTCCAGTCACGGTCTGCACGTCCACTAGGGTCGGCGGTTCGAATCCCTCCCTCGGGCATGGATATTTGTGCCGTCCTTAGTATTAGTTAGTTCATAAGTAGTTTGTAAGTTTAGGGACTGATGATCCAGTAGTTAAGTCCCATAAGCTATACAAACATTTGAACATTTTTTTTCTGATAATACCAAGCTACCGCTTGGCAAGCCGCTCATTCTCGCAGGCGTAACTCTGCCCAAACCGCTTTGTTTAACGGTCGCATTTATTTTCCGCAGCGATTAACAACACTAACAGTTGTAAACGTGGACCTGCCGCGACAGCGACTCCTCTGCTGCTATGGTGAGTTTTATCATATAAAAAGCATTCTATTAATTTCCATACTGTACCCCTTTAGTCCCTAGTTATTCTAATTCAAATAACCGTTACGTACTTAGTACGTTTACCTCTTTGCAGAACACAAATTGTTAAGCTACCTCCACCACAGCTTTAGATAGTTCTGTGGCTCCATCTCCTACCAAGTATGTCTGACTTTTCAACATTTACTGACCTTAGCCACACTAGATTCGCCGCCCGTCAGGTACCAAAACATTTGTCTGTTTCCAGTCTGATGATGCGCTAACAGCGCGAAACGCGTAATTGGAGTAATAAAGAATACTGCAACAGAGACTGTAAATGAAAATAAAATAATTCTGAATATATTATATGCCTATATAAGTCAAATGGGATGAATAAAAAACTACCTTTCAAATTTACAGAAGTTGTTTTTCTCCTCACACCATCTATTTTCCACAAAGTAAAAAGGCCTGCTAAGGAAATTATTTTATTTTTGTCGTTTCTTCATGAACACTTACAACAGCTCTGGGGAGTCTTTCTCTGTGCTGTGGCTGTGGTTGCACCGTGCCCGTAACTAGAGATGCTGTATGGCGTCTCTGGTATTATCTATTTTCTGTAAAAGCTTCTTTAACTGCTATTAATTCAGCAGTGTAGATGCTAGTCAATGGTGGTAGCATAAACTTTTTTGATTTGTGTAATCTGGGCAATAAAATGCACAACCAGCTCCCTCAGGTGTTTTGGCTACGTCTGTATATATATATGTAAAAATCTGGTCATTTGCTTTCCAAATAATTTGTTACATTTTTATTGTCTTTAACCTTTTCAATCTTTCTGTCTGGGAGATAAAAAACTTCAGGTTGGTAGACTATTGTCTCATATTCCTTGCTGGGTAAAATTGGGTCCTTCTGTGTCAGAGGAAATGTAAAACTGAGACATCTGAAGCCTTTTACGAACAAAGGTGTTCGCTTGTCTTCTGATGAGTATCCTCTTACTGACATTTGCTTAGCTTTAACTATGACCGGGTGGTTGATCACTACAAATCTTTGAAGCAGAAACCTTTTGGCAAGTAGTTCTCTACGGATATCCAGAGGCATTTCTTTCGCTTCAATTAGGAGGGTATTTGATGGTGACGACTTCATTGCTCCTAGACACTGCCTGATGGCCCGAAACTGCAATACATTTAGTTTTTGAAGTGCATAGTATGGCGCATTTCCATATAGAAAACATCCATATTCCATTTCAGAGCGTAATATAAGATGAGGAGGATTTTCGGTTGGGCACCCCACCATACACCGCTTACTGCTCGTAAAACATCAAGGGCTTTTTCTGCCTTCTTAACAATGTGCTTGCTGTGTTCAGCCCAGGATAGTTTGCTATCCAAAAGAAGCCCCAATACCTTTGCTATTGTTCTTACGTTAAACGTAAAAGGTCCTAGATTTATGGCATTCATCTGGTATGATTGGCGTTTCCGCGTAAAGAAAACTACAGAAGATTTTGAATGTGATAGGTTTAAGCCATTCTTCAGGTTCCATGCAGATAGTTTATCAGCTGCCTTGTTCACCCATAAGCAACAAAGATCCAGGCTGGTTGAAGCTGTATATATGCACACATCATCTGCGTATTGTAACAGACGAATAGTGGGATCGAATATATTTTCTAGATCTGCAACATATAATGCGTATAATATAGGACCTACAATAGCTCCTTGTGGAATTCTTTTCCAAACTGAGAAAGGTCCATATAGACTGTTGTCTTGCTTTTTAAAATAGATTGTACTTTGGCGTAAGTAATTTTGGAGAAATCGAAGGCAAATGTGTGGAATACCTAAGCGTTCTAACTTATGCAAAAGTAAGGTAGTGTCAACAGAGTCATATGCTCCTGATATATCCAAGAATAAAGCAGTTAGATAACGATTTTCAGCAAAAACTTTTTCAATATCTAATGTTAGAATGCTTAAATAGTCCATAGTGCTTCTACCTTTCCGAAAGCAATACTGCGACATGGGCAAATTTTTATTATGTTCCAGCCACCATTCAAAACGTAATTTGAGGAGGCGTTCCAAAGACTTTGCTAAGCACGATGACAGTGCAATTGGACGATAGGATTCCGCTATAGAAGAGTATTTACTGGGCTTTAATACAGGAACAATAATTTGTGTTGACCATTCGTGAGGAACTTCACTTTCTGCCCATATTGCATTCTATATCTGCGGCAGAATGTTTTTTGCTGCTGTAGATAAGTAAGATAACATGGGGTAATTGATTTGATCAATGCCAGGAGCTGAATGAGTAGAACAATTGAGGACCAATCCTAGTTCTTGAATTGTAAATGGTTTTGTGAATAATTCACAAGATGGCTTTGAGTCTCCATAATTGCTATTTTTAAACAGTAATGTTTCTCCTTCTGCTGAAGGAGGTGCAATAATATCTGCAAAATTTTCAACTCAGTTGTTTATAAATTTTTTGTAAAAGATTTATTGTTTATACGTCTTATCAAATGTTCAAATGTTTGTATAGTCTATGGGACTTAACTACGGGGTCATCAGTCCCTAAACTTACAAACTACTTACGAACTAGGACGGCACAAATATCCATGCCCGAGGGGGGATTCGAACCCCCGAACGTAGTGGCCGTGCAGACCGTGACTGGAGCGCCTTAGTCTCCTCGGCCACCGCGGCCGGCATCCGTCTTATCATTGACCATATTTCTGAGATAGGTGTATTTCTTGAAATCTTTTCGCAGTATTTTTTCCAGGAAGATTCCTTTTGGGCTTTAAGAAATCGTTTGGCTCTGGTATCCTCTTTCTTAAAGTTGCAAAAATTTTCTCACGTGCTGTTACGCTTGTATAATGTGTGAATGCTAATTTACGTTTGGCAACTGCAAATGAGCACTCGGAATTCCACCATGCAGCAGGTCTAAATTACGGATTTCTTGTTACTTTCTTCTGAGGAATTGAGGCTTTCGCAGCAGTATTAATCATGTTTATGAATCTGTTATATGTACTGTGACATCCATCTGTCAGTTCGAATGAAATGCATTGTGCTGTTACTGGGGATGGAGTGTTGGGATATCAAAACAGTAAGAAGCGAATTTCTATTTTAATTTCATTTTTTATTATTAAAAAAGAAGAAAAAAATTAATAATAATAGACCATTATTAATTAATGTTGAGAAGAAAAAATTCATCTGTGGAACTAAAAGAAAAAAGTGGGAGAGCAGTGTCTTTGCTTATTAATTAGCAGTCAGACTTGTTTTGTCTTTTCGAGCAGTTAAAAGTGATGAGCTGTCTCGTTCTTTATTTTTATTTTTATTTATTTTTTTTTTTTTGTGATCTTTCAGTTGTGATGTAAATGTTTTTAGAAAAATACAAATCCTTCTCAAGAGTGAAAAGTTTCGTCTTAGTTTATTACTTAGGCCTTAAAGTGAACCACATAATGACCCTGAGATTTGATGATTTTGGTTTATATGTAATTTTTGTTGGTGAACTATTTACTGATATTTCAATTGGGAAGTTATCTGAACCTATCAGATATGTGTATGCTTTCCATTCGAATAAACCTGCTAACGATGCTGTACAAATAGTTAAATGAATAGCTGATTTACTCTGGTGCGGCTAAGTGAGCAAAGTTACCCATCGTTTAATATGCATAAATTAAATTCGACCATTACTTCTAGAATGGCTTCTCCATAGATATCATTTACTTCGCAACCCCATGAAGAATTATGAGCGTTGAAATCTCCACAAATTAAAAACGACGGATCTAATTGACCGAATAAAGCATACCATTCCTTTATTTTTATTTTTGTTTTTGGAGGACATTATAATGAGATTATAGTTAGAACTTGTGATGAAATCCGCACTTTTGCTGCTACCGCTTGAAAATTATGTATATTCGTAAAATGAATATAGTGAGCGGAAAAAGCAACTGACGATCTTAATAGCAGAGCCACACCACCTTTTCCATCATTTCTGTCTTCACGAAGTACATGATAGCCTCTAAGCTTAATATGTGTGTCAGGTTTAAATCACATTTCACTAATTGAAGCGATCTCGACATTTTTCAAAAATAGTTCATGCTCTAAGGAATCCTTGTTTGAGATTACTGAACGAGCATTCCACTGGAAAATTTTCATTATTATTTGTTTTAATTAAGATAAAATACTAACGATTTCCTGTTGTATAGTTATTGGATCCACAGAGTCGGTGTTTGTTGCCTGTACTTGTTTCATAAGTCTGGCCACAAGGCTAAGAAGTTTTTCAATAATTACTGTGTTGCTGAGCGTATCAGACGTAGCGGTAGTGCCTACATTTACTTCCTTCTGGCTGGGAATATGGTGATACTGTGGCCTATTGGTCCTAATGGTAGTTCACTTTCATGGTGTACGACTGGGAATCGTGGTACCGTCGAAGTTAGTGAGGATTTTGTTTGTTGCCGAGGCTGTTTGTATGTTGTGAACCTATGTTGTGTCTTAGGAAGTGTTGGGAAAGATTTCTCGTCATCTCGCGTCCACTGAGCCGACGCAACTCCCGCATAAGGCTTGTTAGTAACTAAATCCTTAGCTTCTTTGTGTGGTATGTTTAACTCGGCAGATATTTTCTTTATTTGTTTATGCTACTCATACTCTGGACACCTCTTATCCATTGAATTATGATTCCCTTTTTTTGTGTCCCAGCCTCGTCGCTGCTTTTGTGTCTCGTTTCCGCCGGTAGACCTGGGTGTCGGTGTCGGTGGCCGAGTAGAAAGACCGACACAGGAATACAGGATGCACGCTTGTGCAGGTAGGAGGTGACCAGCCAGTGGGACAACAGAAAACTAGAAACACTAAATTAGAACGAGATATATATTTCTTAGAGACTTAGTAATACTTAACTTTTACATAGCTCAGTACTGCAGAATGCTGATACATAGTTGAGCTAGAGGCCTGCCTAGTGCCTGTCCGATAGCCAAGTCTTCACTGGTGCCTATCTGATTCCGAAGTGTTAACTGGTTCCTATCTCAGTCCCAAGTGAACGATGTCGTTCAGTGGTGGCCACGAGCGGAGTTGTAGGAGAGGGCGCTCGTGGCTGACGTCGTAAGAACGCCACGCCGTGCGTGCATGGCGGCGCGCAGCGAAAGTAGGTGGCGCGCACTTTAGACTTGTGCGACACCACACCTTTGCAATTAACATAAGTAGGATGAGTACTGGAGCATTCATCTGCTGAGTGATTATCACCGCAATATTTACAACGCTTCTGAGAGCGACATTGACTGCTAGATGTGGTCGAATCTCAGACAGTTGTAGCATTGTCTGACCGTTGATACATATGGTCGGACTTGACACCTCATCCCGTATATGCTTACGTATTCTGGCAAGTACTGGGAATCGAAGGTCACAATACATGTTTTGTATGAGAAAGATGACAAGGAATTCCCATTTAAGACGCGCTTAGTCATCCTTCTGATGTTGAGAACTTTCATTGGAGATTCTAAAGCTTGAAATAGTTCGTCATCCGTGATGTTGAGATCAACATGACGAATTACACCACGTCGAGTTAATCTGTGAGCTGGAATGTAGGCTAGTAACTGATTACTGTGGAACAGTGAAGATTGAACTAGGTTATTTGCAGCTTGCCCGGAAGTTAGATCAATTCTAATTCTATTTTTCCGACAGTTTTGATATTTGTTATTAGCCTCCGGCATTCTGGTTTTGCTTGAAATATAATTTTTCCCAATGCCATTGGATGCAAGTTGCCAACATTACCAAAGGGTCATCAGTCCCTAAACTTACAAACTACTTATCAACTACTTACAACTAAGGACGGCACAAATATTCATGCCCGAGGGGGGATTCGAACCCCCAACCGTAGTGTCCGTGCAGACCGTGACTGGAGCGCCTCAGTCCCCTCGGCCACCGTGGCCGACCCAACATTACCGATCGATTCCTCTACGTATATATAAAAAGGACCTGAGGAATCGACTTTGTATCGATTATCCTTGGATTCCACATACACCGATTGTGTGTTTGTCTTTTGATCTATATTAACTGTATTTGCCATGGAATGTGTTACATATAAGTTGTCGTAAAGTGTTTGGTGCTTTTCATTACTTAACGAATTATTTCCAGAATTTTGTACGACAGTGTGTTCTGTCTTATTGCATTGCAATGTCTGTGACGTATCTTCGTCAGTTTTGTTCAGTAGTTTCTTTGCTTTTTCCTGCCTCTTATCTTTTTTAGTTAGTGTATCATCAGATAAACGTTTGCTTTTCAACTTACTGTTTGTGGTCTCGACGGTTGCTCGACGTCCATGTTTAAGTTCTCATTGTCTGCAATCTGGTTAATTGTGGAAACCGATTGGCTTGCATCTGCATACCAATGGACCCTGTGTAGTCGATGGAGTTCGGCGGGAAATTTGAATGTCCGCCTTCGCCGTATTGACCACTGTCCATTATTTCATTGAACACTGAAGGAAGCCAAACACTGAAAATAAACACTACAACTCACTAAAATCAGATTTTCAAATTGATAACTTATTTCACAAAATAATAAAATACAGAACGACACTAAATGTAACTTCACCAAAGATCGAATCATAAACGTATTACCTCCCAAAGCTATGGAATGTTGATTTGAGTTTTAAAATGTATCTTTGAGATTCTGACGACATTACGCAAGGATTCAAAAATTCTTAATCATTAATTACAGTAACTTTCACAATTGTGACAAAATTACTTAGGATTTTACCAGTTCCTTAAAAACAAAATGATTGGTTTGTTTGTTTAACAAACTGTAAAATATTGCACCCATTTATCTATTACATCATCGACGATATATTACTTTGAAATTAAAAATTTCTGCGTTGGTTGTTGATCATGTGATGTTAAAATATTTCACTAAACAAAACTGTACAGTTATAAGTAACCAGTAACTGAAAAGTATAATTCACAAATGAAAATCGCACTGACGTGTTTTACGGCCCACTTTGGAGTTGTAGTTTTATAAGTTTTTGCAAACATTTTGGAACAAAATAATAATCTAAATAATAAAAAATTAATTAATAAGAGTGTCTGAAACCCTTTTAGGAAAAAAACTATAGTCAGCGCCGGGTTCCGAACCAAAGACCTTCATCATCACAGTCAAATGCGTTGCCCACTACGCTATGGCTAGTAAGTAGGACTTGCCTTCATTAATCTCATTGATGCCCGTTGTTAACTGATCCTAATATTGCATTTGTAGATACTAGATTATCATTTATCGTACGAAGAACGACATGTTTTTGTTAATTCTTCAGTGCGCCATTGCTTTGAAATAAAAACGTGTAAGCTACAATAAGAAAATCATCAAATACGCAACGCAAGATGGCGTATGCCAGAGAGTTCTGGGCGAGGACTGTCACGTGACATCTGCGAACGGCTGGTTTTCGTTAATTCAATGGAGGGAGTCAAAACTCGTTATTTTTGCAGATATCTCTCAAACGATGCGAAATATGAAAAAAGGGAACAAAGTTGTAGAGAATTTTCTCCTCTACACATTCGTTTATTCAATTTTCGGGTCATTAAAATTACATTGCAAACGCCTTTTTTTGGTATTACTAACGTAGTTTTGTCCGAAATATTTCAAAAAGCGAGGTTCTGGTCTCCGGTATCCAACAATTATGTCACTAAAATTTGGTGCCGATCGGTTGAACGGTTCGACCTAAAAAAATGGGAACACGTTACAGCCAGACAGACGTCGTCAAATCACCGTTATTTTTACAAATATCTCTGCAACGATGCAAGATATGAAAAAAAAAACATCGTAGAGCGAAGTTGTAGAGAATTGTCCCCTCTACCAATTAGGTTATTCAATTTTCGTGTCAGATGAACGGTTCGTTTGCAATTACAATTATATTACAAACAGCTTTTTTGGGTATTACTACCGTATTTTTTGTCCGAAAATTTAGAAAAAGGGAGGTTCTGGTCTCTGGCGGCCTACAATCATGTCTGTAAAATTTGGCGTTGATCGGTTGAACGGTTCGTCTTAAAAACAGGGAAAACGTTACGGACGGACAGACAGACGGACGGACAGACAGACAGACATACATACCAAAATCGCCGTTATTTTTGCAAATATCTTTGAAACGATACGAGATATGAAAGCAACATAAGAGAGCAAAGTTGTAGAGACTTTTCTCCTCTAAAAATTAGCGTATTCAATTTTCGTGTCAGATGAATGTTTAAGCCGTTATTTTCATTTAAATTTCGAGCTGTCAAAAGACGATCGCAAAGGCCCACTTTTAGTGTTACTACCGTAACCTAAAGTGGGCCGAAAAGGAAGAGGACCTACGTGTTGAAAAACGAGTCACTAGTCTACGACAAACACTTTCAGTCGTAAGGAAATACTGTTCGTACCGCCAATAATCTACGGACTGGGTGGCCGCTCCCGCAGGTGCTTCGAGTCCTCCATTGGTCATAGGTGTTCTTTTGAGTTAAACCAGTCGGTGGTATCAACCGAATGAAAAAATCGACGCAGTTGGTTTAAATAGTTTGTAAGTCTATGGACTGATGACCACAGCAGTATGGTCCAATAGGTTTAGAAACAGTGGACCATTTAGAACAGCCAGTAACAGTGCCACTTTCGACACACAGCGTGCGGCAGACTGCTCGCCCGCTCCCCGCCACCCCTTTCTGCATGCCATCGGCGCTGGACACTGCCTCAGGCCGTGTTCACACTGCCGGCCGGGCCGAGCAGAGCCGAGCCGGGCCGAGCAGAGCCGAGAGATTAAACACATTGTTTTAAATTGCGCTGTTCACACTGCCGGTCGGGCCGAGAGGACTCCGCTTCAGCCGGCTCACGCCGAGCCGACCACATTCGAAATGTTTAATATTTCCGGCGCGAGCCGATTGGGCTATGGTGTTGCTTCTGCAGCACAAGTATCTCACGTCTCCAGTAGTGATGGGAACAATCGAATGAAAACAATCGATTCATTCGGTTGTTGGAAAAAAATCGATTATTCGGTTGTAGTTTCTCGTATCGGTTGAATTATTCATTCGTTCTTCTGAGTGAAACCAGTCGGTGGGACCAACCGAATGAAACAACCGATTCAGTCGGTTGGACTATTCATTCGTTCTTCTGAGTGAAACCAGTCGGTGGGACCAACCGAATGAAACAACCGATTCAGTCGGTTGGACTATTCATTCGTTCTTTTGAGTTAAACCAGTCGGTGGTATCAACCGAATGAAAAAATCGACGCAGTCGGTTGGACCACTCATTCCTTTTCTTTTGAGTTAAATCAGTCGATGGGGCCAACCGAATGAAAAAATTGACACAGTACGTTGGCATTTTCATTAGTTCTTTTGAGTGAAACCAGTCAGTGGGAGCAACCGAATGAAAGAGTCAGTCGGTCATAGTTTTACTTTATTTTTTTTTCGAATGAAAGTAGTCTGTGGGAACAACCGAATGAAAACATGCGACACTTTTGCAGTTTTGTACATTGACTGAATTATTATTCTTTCTTTTAAAGTGAAAAGAGGCAGTACGTTTTTCGCGGGGAGCGGGGACTCGAGAGGGGGTGCTGCCTCGCTTGCGTTTTCACTGCTGACAGCGCCAGCAGGCGCGCGCCAAACTCCACACAACAGTGTCTAGCGGCGTCGCAGGGCGTGCCATCGCCGATTGTTGTCGGTTACTTACTGTCTCAATAAAGAAGCGTCGAAACTACAGGGTGTTCCAAAATGATCGCTACAAGTTTAATCTCGCATATTGTATCTCCGAAGTGGGAACAGGTAGAAACGTGCGGTTTGCGGCTTATTGTTCATACATATCTAAGGTACTAGTAGGACAGAGTTAAGTATTTTAACTTTGAGCATATTTGCTAGATCCAAATTCGAAGATCACTAAAACATTAGATATTGTAAAAAAAGGTTTATTAAAGTATTTTGTATTAAAATGTTTCTTATAAAAATATTTTTGTTAATTCCATCTAATTTGAAGGAGTACGAGAAGACATACAACATTTATCAGTGCTGTAAATTTCCTTCAGCGCGTCTGTATTCGTCAACGGTCTATGAAAACATTCATCTCAAGTTTCATAATTATTCACTCTTGTCACAGATATTTCTGTGGTTATCGGTGAAACGGTGTGAGGGTTTATTCCATTCCTGCGCCATGTACCATACAAAATCTTAGATGCCACTTGTTTTGAAAGTTAAGTGTGCGAAATTTCATCAGGATCGGAATAAACTCTATATTGGCGTCGAATTCTGGAATACCTACTCTCATGCATCGAACTAAAGTAGATGTAGACGGTCACCATTGTCTTTCTTTGAGGGTGAAGAGTTAAATATATCATTAAAATTCGAATACAAACGGAATTTGTTGAAGTTAGTAGGTAAAGTACCCTCCGCCATGCACCTACGAAATTTATTGTACACAGTTACCTTCGCCTTGTTTTAAAGGTCTAGTGTGCAAAATTTCATCAACATCGCAGCCAAATTGTGGTTTTTGTCGAAGTTAGTATGTAAAGCACCCTCCGCCATGCACCGAATTAAAGTTGATGCAAGGAGTGACGTTTCTCTTGCTTTGAAGGTCAAGTGTGCAAAATTTCATCAAGATTGGAACAAAACTGCAGATTTGCATGCAATAGAAACAGACATACGGACACACTGCTATATTCTTAAAATTTGTCTTTAAGAATGTTTCATGCTGAATCACGGTTCATTGATACCCGAAAAGGCTGAAGGAGTATGCAAATAAAGTCACGCAAAGTCGATGAATTAATAAAAACATCCATATAACTGCAGAAACCGACAGACTTTTTCCAGTCGGTTGTATCGCATCAAGTGAAACCACTCAATGCCGAGAACATTCATATAAAGGACAGAGACTTGTTTCATTCGGTGCTCCCGCATCGACTGAAACCACTCAAACCCACTGAATGAGTGAAAACATTCATATAGCGGCTGCAACCGACAGAGACTGATTTCATTCGATTGTTTCGCATCGACTGAAACCACTCAAACCCCATCAGTGAGTGAAAACATTCATACAGCCACAGAGACTATTTTCATTCGGTTGTTTCATTCGACTGAAAAAACCGACTGAACGAAAAAACAACCGATTGACCAATCGGTTGTTAAAAACAGTCGGTTGTCCCATCACTAGTCTCCAGCGTGTTTTCAAGTCTCTTTGCATGATAGCTTTTTTTTCATTTAAATAACACTCGTGAAAATATTTTTTTTATTTTTATTATTACTATTCTGTAAAATTAATACAAAATTCAGAATTTTTGTAGCTGTTCTCATAAGGAAAAACTTTTCTAAATGTCAGTCGAAATTCATGGGATGAATCCATTATCACCTGTTCCTTATTATCCGATAGGTCACTACAGTGTGACAAAAAAAGAAATAAATAACAAAATCAGTGAACTGTTAGCTGGCTCAGTCAGCAGTAAAAAAGTTTTGGTCACCACCGTGTTTCCTTTGATTTTCAGCTGACTATGAGTGAGGATAGCTTGTTGCTGGGGACAAGCGCACCAGGGGAAAAAACCCACAGCAAGATATAAAGTGGCACACGCTTCGCATCCTTTACTGACGTGACTTGTTTCTGAGTCTAAACTATATCAGCGCATTTTTCTTTCAGTTAACATTTAAAAAAAATCGATGTACCATTGAGAGAAAGAATATTGTCAGCAGATGATTCACCAAAATGTTCGTAGAAACGCAGTTACCCTCTGTCACCTTCTTAACAAAATAAATAAATAATAAAATTCTGAGACATGTGTTGAGTTCTTTGAAAGTGGAGATGGGTTGAAATACAGTACAGCGTGTCCCACATAAAACAGGTAAACCTCACGTATGCCACCACTTGCAACATCCCTTATGAGGAGGTAACTACATATTTTTAATGTTAATATTATCTATTATTTTTTACTTGGTTCGTTCTTAATTTAATCTCGGGCTTGAGTGATATTGCTTTTATGTGGGACAAGGTGTATACAATTATTTTTACCTTGTGATAATTTTTTCTGAGAGCTACAAAGGCGAAAATAAAAAAAAATGATTATACATGACTTAGGTGTAGAAATACCTATAAATTTCAGTATAATTTTGGGCTACTTCCTTTTATCATTTCCAACTAGATACCCAATACGTATAATGTCAAACAAATTTATTTCAGTCCATCTACCAAAGTAACTGTTAACATTAATTTATTCTTCACTTCTAATCCCATTCACGAAATATATATTCCATTTATTGTGTAATGTGGACAAGAAATCAGTCATAGGTCTTTCATAAAGTATGACCTCATGAAAAACCATAGCAGGACATTGTCAATTATAATCGGTTACCACCCAAGAAAAAATAATTTATACTTGTTTTCTGGTTATGGATTATTAACACATCACGAGGAAGCGACAAACGTGGCCAGCAATTCATTCTTTCGGCGCTGCAGTGCTTCGCGGTACGTCCAACACCCGCCGAGATCGAAGGCTTGCTGCCGCGGAATAACACCGCTCAGATAACTCGTAATTACTTGTGATAGGTGGTAGATATCAGTGTGGCTACCATTTCAAAAACTTTTCTGTACTTTTAGCTCAATTTCACTCGCTGTAATGTATGGTCTAAAATGCATAGAACAGTAAGCTGCCCGCTATCGAACTTTTTCAATACACAATTTGTAAATCAATTGCGCATACTTGACAAAAAGCATCATTTGAAAAAGACTGTTACGAATTTCAAAAAGGTGAATGTTTTATTCGAAAGCTAAGATTTTGTACTAGCATGTGCCCAAAAATCAGATTTTTTTAAGCGCATACTTTCATCGAAATCGAGTGAGGAGCGTTACAAAACTCACGCGGAATGAAAAGTAGACTTTTTATTTTTTCACAGGCTAGGTAAAGATTTTAAGGCAAAAATAACTTCATAAAAAGATGTGGCGAGGTTTTATATACCGTCAAAAATTTTTACAGCGTGAAAATCGGAAAAGTTGATTTTCCCCCTTTTTTTTTGTCTCGGCTCGGCCCGGCGCGTAGTGTGAACACCCATGCTGTCGGCGTGCACCGACTAGGCGCCAGCCGGCTCGGCACATCCCGGCTCGGCTCGGCCGGCAGTGTGAACGCACCCTCAGCTGCAGCGACACACGGCCTGGCGCAGCACCCCCTATAGAAGAAAGCCTGCGCACGACGTCACAACATGGCGGCGGAGAGAGGCTTAGAGTCCTCTGAAAGATTGTAAACATTAGCAGTGCACGCTGTTTATAGTGCATTCTTTCGTTCAGCAGAGTATTTATTACGTAAATTGGTGTTGTGTACGGTGTGATCGCTACGCTGGGCGATTTGTGTGTGTGAGAACAACATGTGATCTCTTTCTTACTGACAAAATGCCGTTTCGCTGTTCTGTGCCGAAATGTAGAGGAAATTACGACTGTGCCGCAAAAGTTACCGTCTTTAAACGTATATAAGAATAAGCTAATGGGGGTGCTTATGTAAATACAATGAATCGCAATATCCAACGGTAAACAGTCATGACTTAAAACTCTTTTTTAAGGTTAAAAAACTTACTCATTAACGTGAACAAAGAGCCAAGTTATTTTGGGAATTCTTCATATACATTTCTTTTTCTCCGGACGTTTAAAGACGGTAACTTTTGCGCCACAGTCGTAATATCCTCTACATTTCGGCACACAACAGCGAAACGGCATTTTGTCAGTAAGAAAGAGATCACATGTTGTTCTCACACACACAAATTGCCCAGCGTAGCGATGACACCCTACACAACACCAATTTACGTAATAAATACACTCCTGAACGAAAGAATTCACTATAAACAGCGTGCACTGCTAATGTTTACAATCTTTCAGAGGACTCTAAGCCTCTCACCGCCGCCATGTTGTGACGTCGTGCGCAGGCTTTCTTCTATAGGGGGTGCTGCCTGGCGCGGGTGAAGATCGCATCGGCCTCGCGTCCCCTCTACTGCCAGTCTGCGCGGCCCCATTAGACCGCGCTGTGCCGCCCGCCTCGTTTTGCGTCTGGCCTGGTCAGCCGCTGTGCTGCTCGGTTGCGTACTGTGCACGTAGGACGAAACATCTCCATCACATCTCTTCGCAATGTATACTAAAGCGTGTACTGTCAAAGTATTACCCTTTCACCTTATAACTGCCGCTTCAACTGAACATCCGGTTAACTCATTCTTGAACAAAAAATCAACCGAAATGAATAATAAGAATATAAAGCTATTGTTTCACGGTCAAACAATGCAGCAGCCCGTTTGCAAATAACGGTACAATCCTTTTTAAATATTCTTGTTAAAAAAAAATCTGTTCTGTTACTATAGAATAACTGATGACTGGAGCGAATACATAATACATTTTCTATTAATACATTTTTTAAAAATAAAATCGGTCGAAATGAAAATAAAAATTTTGTTTTGTGATGTAATAACTTGAGTTTCGCGGATAGCCGAAAAACTTTAGATTTTAGAGAAGTCGTCAGGGAAGTACCCTCCGCCATGTACCAGACGAATCTTATGTAGACAGTGACCTTCCTCTAGTTTTGATCGTCAAATGTGCGAAATTTCATCAATATCGCAATAAATCTATAGATTTTGTTCAAATGTTTGTAAAGCTTATGAGACTTAACAGGTTCATCAGTGTCAAAAAAAAAAAAAAAAAAAAAAAAAAAAAAAAAAAAAAAAAAAAAAAAAAGTATAATGTTTGTATTGGTTATTGGACTTAACTAGGGAGTCATCAGTTCCTAAAGTTATAAACTACTTATGAACTAGGTAATACTACAGACAACACAAATATCCATATCCGAGGGCGGATTCAAACCCCCGACGCGGGAGGCCACGCAATTCGCAACGTGGCGCTCCAGACTGCTCGGCTACTCCCGCGCGGCATAGATTTTGTTGAACTCTATAAGTGAAGAACCCTCCGCCATGTACCATACGAAGCTTTTGTATACATTGACCTTCTCCGTGTTTTGAACGGCAAGTCTGCAAAATTTAATCAAGATCGCAACAAAACTTCACATTTTTAGAGAAGTCGTAAGGGAAGTACCCTCCGCCATGTACCAGACGAATCTTACGTACACCGTGACCTTTCCCTAGTTTTGATCAGCAAGTGTGCGAAATTTCATCAAGATCGCAATAAAACTATAGATTTTGTGGAATTCTAGAAGTGAAGAACACTCCGCCATGTACCACACGAAGCTTTTGTATACATAAACCTTCTCCGTGTTTTGAATGCCAAGTCTGCAAAATTTAATCAAGATCGCAAGAAAACTTCACATTTTTAGAGAATTCGTAAGGGAAGTACCCTCCGCCATGTACCAGACGAATCTTATGTAGACCGTGACCTTCCCCTAGTGTTGATCAGTAAGTGTGCGTAATTTCATCAAGATGATAAAAACGTAGATTGTAAGGAATTCTGTAACTGAATTACCCTCTGCCATGTACTTCACGAATCTTATGTAATAGTGACCTAACAGTTGTTTTGAAAGTGACGAGTGAACATTTAATCAAGTTTGGAATAAAGCATGACACTAATACACAAGCACTGTATGAATAAAGAAGAGGTAGCCACAGAGATAATTACCATGCTTGAATTGTATCTGTGAGTCTTTTGTAACAGTAACAAGCTCGGCTCGTCTCGCCAAGCTCGTTTCAGCCAAAGCAACTACACGGACTGTCTTAAAGCACGTCTCCCCCCCTCCCCCCCACACCATATACTTTAATTCTGCCTCATGTTCCCTGTGAAATGCGTATCAAATTGCCAGGGCTCTCCTACATTGGAATAGCACCCAAGCAAAGAACGCGAATAGGAACAATCTCGCCTTGTTCCTCAGGCCGAGGTGATATAAATATCAACAAATAATACAATTCCTTGAGCTGAGTGGTCTGAAGCACCTACCTACTAAGTAGAAGGTCCCGGGTTCGAATCCCGGCCATAGCATAAATTTTAATTCAATGCCGCTACTTGTGTTTAATAACGAGACAATGTTGTGTCAAGGAATTGTATTATTTGTTGATATTTATATCACCCCGGTCTGAGGAACAAGGCGGGATTAATCCTATTTGCGTTCTTTGCTAGGGTGCTATTCCAATGTAGGAGAGCCCTGGCAATTTGATACGCATTTCACAGGGAACATGAGGCAGAATTGAAGTATATGGTATGGAGGGAGACGTGCTTTAAGGTAGTCATTGTAGGTGCTTTGTCTACAACGCTGTGTAAGCTGAGTGGTCTAAAGCACCTTCCTAGTAAGTGGGAGGTCCTGGGTTCGAATCCTGGCCACAGCATAAGTTTTAATTCAATGCCTCTCCTTATGTTTAATATCTTATTTTTAATTACGTGGTTCCGATATAGAGTGGTTTGCAATATTGTAGCTCGAAATCTTCTCTATGTGCTAAATAAGCAGATTTGAAAACCAATGTTACAGTTGCAAAAGAGACACATTAATGATGGTCGCAGAAATAAAATTTTGTTGTAGGGAGGATGATAAGCATAACTGATAATGCATTTTACAGTGGCTATATTATGTGCACTATTTCACGGAATTTATGGTTGTACAATAACATAATAATGATCACAGTAGATTGATGAAGGTTTATGAGGACGAGATTGTAACCCACAGTCTTGGAACATATTTCAAATGCTATATAGGGTATGCATTATCGATACATATACAGGATGTTACAAAAAGGTACGGCCAAACTTTCAGGAAACATTCCTCACACACAAAGAAAGAAAATACGATATGTGGATATGTTCAAATGTTTGTACAACTTACGGGGTCATCAGTCCCTAAGCTTACAAACTACTTATGAACTAGCTAAGACTAAAGACGGCACAAATATCCATGCCCAAGGGGGGATTCGAATGTTCAAATGTTTGTAAGGCTTATGGGACTTAACTACGGGGTCATCAGTCCCTAAACTTACAAACTACTTATGAACTACTTACAACTAAGGACGGCACAAATATCCATGCCCGAGGGGGGATTCGAACCCCCGACCGTAGTGGCCGTGCTGACCGTGACTGGAGCGCCTCAGTCACCTCGGCCACCGCGGCCGGCTGTGGATATGTGTCCGGAAACGCTTAATTTCCATGTTAGAGCTCATTTTATTACTTCTCTCCAAATCAAATTAATTATGGAATGGAAACACACAGCAACAGAACGTACCAGCGTGACTTCAAACACTTTGTTACAGGAAATGTTCCAAATGTCCTCCGTTAGCGAGGATACATGCATCGCATGGAATTCCTGATACGCTGATGCAGCCATGGAAAATGGCGTATTGTATCACAGCCGTCCACAATACGAGCACGAAGAGTCTCTACATTTAGTACCGGGGTTGCGTAGACAAGAGCTTTCAAATGCCCCCATAAATGAAAGTCAAGAGGGTTGAGGTCAGCAGAGCGTGGAGGCCATGGAATTGGGCCGCCTCTACCAATCCATTGGTCACCGATTCTGTTATTGAGAAGCGTACGAACACGTCGACTGTAATGTGCAGGAGCTCCATCGTGCATGAACCACATGTTGTGTCGTACTTGTAAAGGCACATGTTTTAGCAGGACAGGTAGAGTATCCCGTATGAATCTTGATAACGTGCTCCAGTGAGCGTAGGTGGAAGAACATGAGGCCCAATCAATACATCACCAACAAATCCTGCCGAAACGTTCAGAGAAAATCTGTGTTGATGACGTGAATCGAGGAAGTACAGTACATATTGACGAAAAAATTGAGTATTTTGACAATTGTCTGCACGAATTATTTCAATTTACATTTAAAAAGAAATACTAAAATGAGCTCTAACATGGAAATTAAGCGTTTCCGGACACATGTCTACATAACATATTTTCTTTCTTTGTGTGTGACGAATTTTTCCTGAAAGTTTGGCCGTACCTTTTTGTAACACCCTGTATAAGGGAGATGTAACCCAGGGTCTAGGTTATGAAGTAAAACGTCTGACAATCGAGTTCAGTGAATAGTCCTGTAACATTAACGTAAATGAACTATGAACTACAATTACCTTTCTGCCCTTAGAAATAGTCACCTCCTATAACTACGTACCTGAGCTCTGAGATACATGTCTTGGAACCTTTGCACGAAGTCTTCCTTTGGGATGGTGTTCAAAAGCCTCATCATGTTTCGTTGTACGTCAGGAATATCGTCAAATCTCTTTCTTTTCAAAGCGACTTTCAGTTGAGGGATAGGAAGAAATCTGGGGATTGATATCCAGCAAGTATGGTGGTTGTTCAAGTTGCACTATCTCTCTCTCTCTCTCTCTCTCTTTTTTTTTTTTTTTTTTTTTTTTTTTTTTTTTTTTTTTTTTTTTTTTTTTTGCCAGGAACTGTTTGACGATATTGGTTTGTTTGGGACAGTGTTGTCTTGAAGCTTATAACCTCCAACATACTCGCCGGGTCTCAATCCTCAATACTGCTTCGTATTCTCTCGATTCAGACTTGGTTTGAAATTAAACAGATTTGACGATATTCCTTACATCCAACGAAATGTGACGAGTGTTTTGAACACTATCTCAAAAGAAGACTTCGTTCTAAGTTTCCAGGACCAGTATCGCAGAGCTCAGCGGCACATAGTTACGGGAAATCACTATTTCTAAGGACAGTAAGGTAACTGTAGTTCATAGTTCATCTACGTTAATGTTAAGGGTATTCACGGAACTTCGTTGTCAGAGGTTGTATTTTATTAACATGATAACCAAGTACAATAACAACCTAATGATGACCGTGCAGACTGAATATAAACTTGGTTTACAGTAATGTAGCTTGTAATAACCCAGTTTGAAAAACAATGGTTTCAGAGATAAGTTGGTAACGTAATATTGTTGGTTACAACATCATAGTTTTATAGCAGGGAGTATGGAGGTTAGATTTGAAAAGTACATTTGAGAGTGACTACTTGCCTTCCAAACTTTCAGGATTGCATGAGGTAAAACCCGATGATTACAGCACTCATGTGTCATTAAATAATTACACATGAATGGACAATGATCCAAGGATTCAGGGCTCATTAGTACAATCACGAAATCTATAATTTTCGAGGTTACAGGGATCTGTTAAATCATGCCTCATTATGCAGAATGTAATTGATAATTACATTGTTTGGAATCGAACCAATACATACATAGATCCAGGCATCCAAGACTTAGCAGAATTGGGTAATCGTGTGATGTCACGATGGGCTGGCTCCTCGGGGATGTTGCAACGTGTGACCTTATTGATGTTATTGCCAAAATGAGGCTAGCGTAATTGCGGTAGTTAAAAAGTGATCTTGAACTGTTTCATAATCTGCAAACGCTCCGTGCTGTGTCAACGACCTGACGTTATTGATATAGGGGATAAACAGTGTCCGTGAGATGAATAATCCTTGGGGGAGTCCGTCTTGAAAAAGCTTGAGTTTGTCCATCAGTTTTAACCAGAAATTTTATGTCCGTTAGGAAATTATTTCTGTCAATAATACGAGGATATGCAGTAACTCATCGTTAAGACGATCGCTTAGCCACAGACAGTCACATATAAGAGACAAATATATTCACACAACTTCTAATTTTCGCTCACCGCCTTTATAAGAAAAAGATACATATACAATCACACAAACATGCACACATGATACGCAACTTTCCGTTGTTACAAACTATCAATGCGTTTGATATAGCGGCCCGATATGACATACAAGGTGTTTAATTTCGCGAGTAATGTATTATTCCAAATGTGAAACTTCCTGGCAGATTAAAATTGTATGCCGGAACCGAGACTCGAACCTGGGACCTTTGCCTTTCGCGGGCAAGCGCTCTACCGACTGAGCTACCCCGACACGACTGACGATGCCGCCTAACAACTTTACTTCCGCCAGTACCTCGCCTCCTACTTTCCAAACTTCACAGAAGCTCTCCTGCGAACCATGCAAGCCTAGCACTCCTGGAAGAAAGGATATGGTGGAGACATAGCTTAGCCACAGCCTAAGGGATGTTTCCAGAATGAAACTTTCACTCTGCAGCGGAGTGTGCGCTGATATGAAACTTCCTGACAGATTATAATTGTGTGCCGGAACCGGGACTCGAACCTGGGACCTTTGCCTTTCGCGGGCAAGCGCTCTACCGACTGAGCTAAGCGATTGACCATGCAGTTGTTGAACAAATTTGTCAGGCTGTAACATTATAATCCACATGTGTGGATTTCTGTGATGTTTTCTAATTTTGTGGATTTGTACATTTGTTGTAATGTTTTGTTTATTATCTCTATACTTAACAAGACGCATTTGTTGTCTGTCTGTCTCTTCTCTTATAACTCACGATCCAGACAACCAGATAACGTGAAATTTGGTACACGTACACAAAATTACATTGGGAAGGTTCTTAAACAGGTTTCGTTACATTTTTTGGAAAACTAAACGGAAAATTTGAGAAAAAGTGAAAGTACGTTTTTAATGTGTCCATGTAAATATATATCTTCGCACTGATCTTGATAAACTTTTGCACAATTGACCTTCAAAACAAGAGGAAGGGCGCTGTCGACATAAAATTTCGTTCATTGCATGGTGGAGGGTACTTATGGATTTCGCCAAAATCCACAGATTTGCTCCGATCTTGATGAAATTTTGTGCACTTGACCTTGAAATCAAGATGAAGGTTACTGTGTACATAAAATTTCGTTCGCTGCATGGGGGAGAGTACTTTACTTACAGAATTCGATTGCTATCTCTATACATATAAGACGCTTTTGTTGTCTGTTCCCTTATAACTCAAGATCCAGAAAATATTCAAATGTTTGTAGATCTATCGCACCAAACTGCGTGGTCATCAGTCCGTAGCTTACAAACTACTTAAACCTAGGTAAACCTAAGGACAACACAGATACCCAAGCCCCAGGGAGGACTCGAACCTCCGCAGCGAGACGCTTTAGACCGCTCGGCTACTCTACTGCGGCCAAGATCCAGACAACCAAATAACGTGAAATTTGGTACACGCACACAAAATTCCATGGGGAAGGTTCTTAAATAGGTTTCGTTCCATCCCAATCGCACTCTGGCCAGCCGGCCGCGGTGGCCGAGGGGACTGAGGCGCTCCAGTCACGTTCTGCACGGCCACTGCGGTCGGGGGTTTGAATCCCCCCTCGGGCATGGATATTTGTGCCGTCCTAGTTCGTAAGTAGTTCATAAGTAGTTTGTAAGTTTAGGGACTGATGACCCCGTAGTTAAGTCCCATAAGCTTAACAAACGTTTCAACGTTTTTTTCACTCTGGCCATGTGCCTGCTCCAAGCCGTGTGATAAAGAACAGCCCCCCCCCCCCCAAAATAAATAAATAAATAAATGAATAAAAAAATACACGAAATCAAGAAGTTTGGTTATTGAGAGTGATTTTGAATGTTTTTGTGGTGAAGATGAGGATGTAAGTAATAGTCCCTCAGACAATACCATGCAATTCAAGAGAATACAGTTCCCTTTGAAACTGTGCTTTGCCATGACAATCAACAAGCCACAGGGCCAGTCTCTTGGGATTGCTGGTATAGTCTTGCAGACACCATGCTTCTCTCAAGGACAGTTGTATGTAGCCTGCTCCAGAGTGGGCAAAGACCAAAATCTTTTTGTACATACTCCATGTGGAACTGCCCAAAAAAGTTGTTTATCACATTGTTTTAACATAAAAGTACCCTTTTATTACATTCAAATAGACGGTTTTGTACGCTTCTACAGAAAACCTTATTTTAAACTGGGCAAAGACGGGTACTTGCAGCTAGTTGTGAATATTGAAATTGTAAATATAGTAACTTGTACTGGGAAAAGGATAGGAGGAATATTATCTTTGTCAGAGATTTACATTACGAGGAGAATGTGCCCTCTGGCGACCGGGTGATGCGCGTAAGCATTGGGGAGTTGTTGGAGTGCTGCCAGAGGAGAGGAGCACGAAGCAAGTGCCGACGGACGTGCAGTGGCACTTTCTGGGTTCATCAGCCCTACGTGAGGCGGAGTACTGATTCTGCGGCACCTAAGCCTCTTATGAGTGGGCGCGGATGTCGCAGTTTATAATTACTTCAGGCTTCTGTTCCGTAATTTCTCATTGACAATGGGAGTGTGCCTCTAGCTTCATCTGCAGCATTAGCGTATCAACGACAACTAACTATAAGACCACTCCAGTATTTTGTCCACGGTAACGATTAGGTGTTTTATGAGGTGTTTGCCAGTTTTGACATGTTTTGAAACTTCGATACTATACCAGTACATATATAAAGTAATCCTATTTGTTAATTTCAAATGTTCAAATGTTTGTTAAGCTTAACGGACTTAACTGCGGGGTCATATACAAGCTTCCTAGGGTTTTATTTGCGGAGGGAGAAGTTAGTACTGCTTCCTCCCACAAGTCCCCTAAAACCCCCACATCTTTGCGGATGCTGTTGCGTAGCAGTGAGCGTTTGTACCGCCCTACAGTACGCACGAGGTGCCGTAGTTGCTTTCCAAGACTTTATGGAAAGCATAGAGTTCTGACTAACCTGTTGTCTTCTATAGTTGTGTCCCCAGCGCAGAAGACAGCACAAAGGTCTTTGGTTCTTCTACAGCATACAAGTGAGGCTAAAATAAGTTCTGTATGATGGAAGCATAATAACCGACTCGCGAGATTTTTAATTGTCAGGGATGCCATTTATTAAATAAATAATAATAAAAAAGAGCAACTATTGTTAATATGATACGGCCTATGCTGCCCTTAGCTCATGTTGAGACCTCGACTGTTATCACTATTACAAAAATATTTAGTCATGACCGGCGCGATCCGGTGCGTATAGTGGTCAGCTCGAGACTGAAACTGCGGCGCGTTGCGAGAGGGCACCTGACGCTCTATTTCGCGCCAAAACAGGGCCGTCGCGCGCCTTCTGCAAAATCGCTCTTCTCTTGTTACAATAAGAGAAGGCACCTTAAACTTTTTAAACTATCAAAACCTAGCCTGTCCTTGAGAGATATTTATTACGAATTCTCAGCTCTGAATAATTAATATTTGGTATATAATAAACAAAACTAATTTCAAAAGAAATCACGTGACGTGAAATGCAGCAGCCAATGCGAAAAGAGCACCAATAACATAGGCGGGCTTTCCCACGGGAACCAGCACCTACTGTGCCATATGCTACTGCTCCCCACCCCACATTTCAACATATGCTGCACTTCTGTCTTTCTTCCGCGTTTAAGACGCGTACGATGTTAGCAAAGAAACGGCCAGCGGTCAGAAATATGAAGTGGCCACAGGTCAGGAATATCACAATCAGTCCCTAAACTTATAAACTACTTATGAACTACCTTATACTAAAGACGACACAAACATCCACGCCCGAGGGGGGATTGTGGTGGCACCAGTTTTAATGAACTCTGAGTTCATTAACAAACAACTCTTTAAATGACAGTGACTTCGTGTCCGAAGTTAGATAGTACCCACTCACAATAATTATCAATGACGATAATTTTAGCTTCCAAATTATTTGTAATAAATTTATTGACGTGAATATTTAAAATATTTCAGGATTATTTTCTAAAATCAGATACTAAAGTTCGTAAACCCTGAGTAAAATTTTAGTTGAGGACTCTACGAGAGTTTCTTGCTTCACTGCACTCTTATATATCTGCATTAGATAAAACCATGTCAACTTTCGTGCAACTTTAGTGACATGTCATTATTGTGTAAGTCTTTCAAACCACATTCAAACTTCACTTGAGATAAAATCATTTACATATCTTGATTCAATTTTTTAGAAATCGTAGATTCTCATCAGTAACTTCTTTTCTAAAATAAAACATTTATGTTAAATATATTTGACGTAATTCATCACACACAATTCAGTACTACAAATCAAAATTGCAAAGATACTTCCTCTCAATAAGGAATACAAAAAACGACTAACTCTTTTTCATTCACATTTTTCTTCATATTCATTAATAATAATAATAAAAAAATCTATCACAGTCTGCAATGGCTGGCAATGTCTTCTAGTTCAGCGCGCCGACCTTCGACTAATCAACGATAGCGACCAACCTTTTCTCTCTGACGTCGACGAGAGAACTCGTCACTGAGTACTGCTGCAGCACCGTCGTTACACATGAAAAAAAAAAAAAAAAAAAGCAAATAAAATTCACACAAGTATATGTTCTCAAACATTAATAACATTCAAAATAACATATTCCGTAAGTACTGAATAACTGCGAAATTGAGCTTTATGAGGAAAATAGTGGACAGTTAAATACATGTCCCACTACAGGATTCGAACCCCTGACCGTAGCGGCCGTGCAGACTGTGACTGGCGCGCAGCAGACCGCTCGTCCACTTCGGCCGGCTTTGATAATTTCCCGAGTCATTGTTGCCTTCATAAGGTTCTTTTTCTGTCCAGTAAAGTGATAACCGAATGTCACTATAAGGCCACGTTCAGACATGCGAGAACCGCGCGGATGAAACTGCGCGATTTGAACCGCAAAACGACGGCCTGTGTGTTCAGACAGGCTCTGTCCGGCCGCGCTTAGTAAGCTGTTGCCGTTCGCTGTGTGTAGCGCGAACTGACATTGTCAAAACGGAAATCGAAGAATAGCTCTGGATGCTTAACACCTTGACTGCCGGCCATGTAACCCATTCCATACCTTAGAATGCCCGACATTCTGCTTGCAGGAATAAGCCGAGCTGCACTTGGTTTCCTTATCTTCTGTCTGGCATAAAAAAAAAAAAAAAAAAAAAAAAAAAAAAAAAAAAAAAAAAAAAAAAAAAAATAAATAAATAAATAAATAATGTTTGCTCTTTAAATGAGCAATAAGGTTCCCTGTCCTTATAAAACAATCGGTTGAAGAATCATCAAACTAGAAATAATTTGACGCAGTTCTTGTTGCACAAACACTGGATCATCATCTGAATTGTCGATTTCGTCGTCCTCACTGTCTTTATCAACAAAATGTTTCTCAAATTCATGCAAAATTTCGTCCAGCGTAAGAGAGCGTGGAGCCATGTCCGTTCATTTACCTATGGAGAGAGCGGGCACCACTTCCTACCTGTCCCGTTTCATACAATGCATGCGACCAGTCGGCCGATTTGGAAGCTAAATTTACAAGATCTACAGGCTGCTTTAGACGCTAGATTTATCAAGTAAGGCATTTAAGGTGGATCTAGCCCGTCAATAAACTTAATTTTGTGTTTAAAAGTACGAAAACAAAGATCACGTCAAATGACGTAATTAGCATTCTACAGAGTTTCGATATCCCGTCAATTGACGTGATTGGCAGTCAAAGTGTTAAAAGAAAGAGAGTGAGAGTAAGAAAAAGGCATTACTGGGTGCATCCTATACTAAGTGATCGGGTCGTACATGGACAATTCGTAACGTTGTATCCCACATTAAGAATGTATGGAGAAAAATTCGTTGACTATTTGAGAACGCCAATAAATTACTTTGACGAGCAACTTCAATTATTCAGGGACGATATTTCAATTTCTTAAAAACACATGAGACAAAAATATGATTTTATGTAAATTCATTTTTGTTCAATAAATAACTACTTACCAGAAATATATTTTTTCAACGGTGCCTCGCCGTTCGTTGACGTACTTGTCAGGCGTAAAGCAAGTCGATGCCTGAGCCATAGTGTTTAGCCGAAACCCACCCACACGGACCGGCATCTGCACGCTTCATCATTTCCAAATATATACACCAACTGATGCCAAGCTTGGTTATTGGCAATTTTATTAGAATATTCATCGCTCTGAAGATCCCATAATGCAGGTCGCTTCTCCACTTCATCAATAAATAATTCAGTGTCGAAGCAATCCATTGAAAACTTGTGGCACTGAGACGCCCGAACGGCGCGATGCCCGCAACCAAACTGAGCACTTCTATAGGATTGCACAGAAGTAGAAGATGGTATTTTCCGGCGGTTGAAATGCGGCTACCGCGTGATTGGACTAGCCGCGCGGTTACGTGTGAACACCAACGACGATACTCAAGTAAATAAAACCCGCGCTGGCACCGCGCAATTCTGTAACCGCGCGGTTGTCGCCGTGTCCGAACACGGCCTAAAGAAGGTATTTCCGGTGTAGAGAAGCAGCTGCGAGAGCTAAATACGAAAAAGTCTGCTGGTCCGGAAGGAATACCAGTTCGGTTTTACAAAGACTATTCTGCGGCATTGGCCTCCTACTTAGGTTGCATTAATCGCGAATCTTTAACTCAGTGCAAAGTTCCTAGAGATTGGAAAAAAGCGCAGGTAATTCCCGTTTATAAGAAAGGAAAGAGAACTGACCCACACAATTACAGGCCAATATCGTTGACATCAGTTTCCTGTAGAATTTTAGAGCATATTCTCAGTTCGAATATAGTAAATTTCCTTGAAACGGAAAAGCTTCTTTCCATGAATCAGCACGCGTTTAGGAAACATCGTTCATGTAAAACTCAGCTTGCCCTTTTCTCACATGACATCTTGCGAGCCATGGATGAAGGGCAACAGGCGGATTGTGTTTTTCTCGACTTCAAAAAAGCGTTCGACGCGGTGTCACACTGTAGACTGCTAACGAAGATACGAGCTTATGGAATAGGTTCACATATTTGTGACTGGCTGGAAGACTTCCTAAGTAATAGAACGCAATACGTTGTTCTCGACGGCGAGTGTTCATCAGAGACGTGTGTATCGTCAGGCGTGCCCCAGGGAAGTGTGATAGGACCGCTATTATTTTCTACCTATATAAATGATCTGATGGACAAAGTAAGTTGTAATTTGCGGCTGTTTGCTGATGATGCTGTGGTGTATGGGAGGGTGTCGTCTGTAACTGACTGTAATTGCATACAAGATGACTTAGACAAAATTTCTAGTTGGTGCGAAGAAAGGCAGCTAGCTCTCAATGTAGGAAAATGTAAGGTGATGCGCATGAGTAGAAAAAACAATCCCATAATGTTCGAATACAGAATTAGTAGTGAGCTTCTTGATGCTGTCGCGTCGTTCAAATATCTAGGCGTAACATTGCAGAGCGATATGAAATGGAACGAGCATGTAAGGACAGTTGTGAGTAAGGCGGACAGCTGACTTCGGTTTATTGGGAGAATTTTGGGAAGATGTACTTCACCTGTAAAGGAGACCGCGTATAAAACGCTTGTACGACCACGTCTTGAGTATTGCTCAAGTGTTTGGGACCCGCAGCAGATCAGTTTAAAGGAAGACATAGAGGCGGTTCAGAGGCGAGCAGCTCGATTTGTTCTTTTCGTGAATTTCTGTTGAGTAAATTTAGTGTGCCGGAATATGAAACTGAGTGTAGTACGATCTTGCTGCCACCTACTGACATTTCGCGTAAAGATCACAAAGACAAGATAAGAGAAATTAGGGCTCGTACGGAGGCATGTAGGCAATCTTGTTGTCCTCGTTCAATTTAGGAATGGAATAGGAAAGGACATGCCTAGTAGTGGTACAGTGTACCCTCCGCCACGCACCTTACGGTGAATTGCGGAGTATGTATTTAGATGTAATATCAGGGCCGCGGCGGAGTGACTGAGCGTTCTAAGGCGCCTTTCTGTGGTTGCTGACCGTCGGAGGTTTGACTCCTTCCGGTGGGGATGGATGAGTGTGTGTGCGCTGTCCTTAGGTAGAGAGAGATGGTGCCTCGCCGTTCCTTGACGTACTTGTCAGACGTAAAGCATGTCAATGCCTCAACCATAGTGTTTAGCCGAAACGCACCCACATGGACCGGCATCTGCACGCTTCGAGCCATCACCACCCACCGCAAAAACGATCTGTTCTAAGGACGTTGGCACACCGGCAGAAGTAGTCTCAGTCAACGAACATCTGCAGAAGGAAGTGAGACACTTACGGAAAGTGTTTAAGGAAAATGGCTACAGCAACCGCCAGCAAGCCATCCATCCGAAGACACGCAAGCAGGAGACCCTCAAGGAGGAGACAAAGAAGCTTTTGCTGTTTTTGTGGCTCGGTAACAGGAAAGATTAGCCAGCTTCTTAAGAGACACGAGATCGACTCCGACTTGAGCCTGGTGCTGGCCTCAACATGGACCCGAACGCCCCATCCATCAAAATGTTCAAATGTTTGTACAGTCTATGGGACTTAACTACGGGGTCATCAGTCCCTAAACTTACAAACTACTTATGAACTACTTACGAACTAGGACGGCACAAATATCCATGCCCGAGGGGGGATTCGAACCCCCGACCGTAGTGGCCGTGCAGACCGTGACTGGAGTGCCTCAGTCACCTCGGCCACCGCGGCCGGCCCCATCCATCGAACTGTAAATCTCCCATCCAAAAATCTGCGCCCTCTGCGACCAATGTGGGGTGGAGCACCATCGTTTAGTAACCACATGTTATGATGTATGCCTATCGGAATGTCTTCTAACGACGTTGGCAGCAATGTTTTCTTTAGAAACAATCGGCAATAGTTACGAGTCAAACGTGCAGGTAAAACATAAGGCACAATAATGTAATCATAGAGCATACCCGCCCACACATTAACGTAAAATCGTCGCTGAAAATGTGTCGCCACTACGAGGGGAGGATTATGTACACTCCACGTGTGCATGCTATGGATATTCGTTATTCCATCGCGAGTGAAACAAGTTTGCTCTGTGATGAGTATTTCGTTGACAAAATCATGCTGCGCACTGTGTAACAAAAACCACTCTGAGAATTCACGCCGAAGAGGGAAATCACGTTCGCCGGCCGCGGTGGCCGAGGGGACTGAGACGCTCCAGTCACGGTCTGCACGGCCACTACGGTCGGAGGTTCGAATCCCCCCTCGGGCATGGATATTTGTGCCGTCCTAGTTCGTAAGTAGTTCATAAGTAGTTTGTAAGTTTAGGGACTGATGACCCGTAGTTAAGTCCCATAGACTCTACAAACATTTGAACATTTTGATTTGAACGACAGTGTGCGATACACACACTTAGCGGGCGGTGCTTCTAGTACTCTGAGTTGGATCCTCCTGGACGCGGTCCAGAATTCTTTCCCCAGCTTCCAGTGTACGATCGGCGAGTTGTGGGCCACCGCCTTCTTGGGGGGGGGGGGGGGGGACAAGGCTGAGGAGTGTGAACATGTCCTTACAGGCTTTGTGGGACTAATTTTAACCCTTTGCTCCACAATGGTATTCTCACAATATCATGGCCCCCACAAGGGTTGGGCTGGGTGGACTCCTGGGTCCAGGGCCCGGACCTGAAGGGGGCCCGGAAACGCTCACATGCACTATAATTAAAAAAAAAAAAATTATCTAACTGAATGTTAGAATATTGTTTAACTAACAGACAAATGTTTGAAACAGATATTTATGACAAACCGTTTATGGTAACAGTTTTATGAAAACTATCACTACGTATGTCGTATGGAAGTTGTGTGCCAACCGACAGGCTGGAGTTGCCTCAGACTGGCGGCAGCTGTTGGCGCATTTGACTGCTGTGTTCTCCACTGGCAGCTGACCAACACCTCCTAGAAGACAAGGCCTTACAACAGGCCGTGCCTACATCACACTTAGAGGTCCCGGCCGCCACCTCACTGGCTGGCCGCTGGGGCACGCCCACCGCCACGCAGCGGCCGGCCAGTCAGATGGCGGCCGGGGCCTCTAAGTGTGACGTAGGCACGGCCTGTTGTAAGGCCTTGTCTTCTAGGAGGTGTCAAATTTGACGGGATTTCATGTTGTGTGACGGATAAAATTTAGCTTTGACGGTTGGCGGATTTTTTGACGGAAATTATTAGAAGTTTACTTTTTTATTGATGGATATTGTTGGTTTAATAAAATTTTGAAAAAAATATAACATTTTTTTGAAAAAACTATTACGGATGCAAATATTTCTGTGCCTGAAAAACAGTAGCATAGTACATTAACGAGCTGTTGCACTAAAAACCAATAATAAACATCTCAGATGACTGGAAAACTAAGTAGAATAAACATTACGGTGGCATATGGCTCTAATTTGTGCGGATGGAAAAATATGACACGTACCTCACCAGCAGCCTGATAACAATTATGTGCTTTGCTTTAGGAGTAAGTTCGGGGAATTCTGGATAGTGAGTTCAGTACGTCGGCTGAGTTTGAGGATTTTTAAATGCTTCTCTGACTCATACACGAAGTAACGAATATTGTGTTTCGTATAATTTATTTATTTATTACAAAACGGTGAACATCTAATTTTGACGGATTATTAAATATTTTACTAATGCATAAACAAAGTAACGGGTTCCAAGTTTTAAAGTTTTAAAATACTTGTTTCTTTATTTTGCAAGAAAATACAGAGATATCTAATTCTGACGGATTATGACGGATTTTTGGGTGTTGGTCTGACGAAAAAATTTCCATGAGTTGGCAACACTGTCGGGCACATGCAGCCTGTCAGCTTCCTGTGACGCGTGCGGAATTTGTCATTTTTCTCTCCTGCTACCAAAGCTATTAAGTCATTTAGTTAAGTTCGATGTAAAGATACATTACAGAAAAGTACTTCGTTTTGCTACTATCGATAATATTCTTGAACAACGTAAGGTACGAGAAACCATTACTAACAGTTCAATTCGAAAAACGCAGATTAACAGTATATTCAGGCGCGGATACAGGATTTCTCTTACGGAGGGGCAGTTTCTAAGTCCGGTGCCCATCTTCTCAAAAACTTATTGTGAACAAAAATATTAACAAATGTTTGGTTTCTTATATACCTATACGTAATAATTGCACACGAGTTATGTTCTGATTGATTTATAAAATAGGGTGAAACAAACACTCAGAGATATTGAGAAACAATTTAAATACCGCAGAACCTAATTTAAACGTACGTCAAAGGGTACTCATAATTACTTAGAAGTCAGATACTGATATCATTATTTATGATCTCAGTCGACAGAACCTTTGGCTACCACGAAGGGGCCCGGATTCGATTCCCAGCAGGGACCTGGCTGTTGTTTGTTGTCTTTATCATCATTTTCATCGTCATCGACACACAAGTCGCCCAAGTGGTGTCAAGTAAAAATACTTGCACTAGGCGGCCGAATAATCCAGGTAGGATCTCCCAACTAATAATGCCACACCATTACTTCCTTTTTTAGTGAAAATAAAGGATAGAGCGGTACTATATTTATAAAATTTATAAACGATAAAGATAGATTTATATATAAAAGAACAGTATAGAGTGCAAAAAAATTTATTTTTTCGACTAGTTTCGGACTTATTTTAGACCATCTTCAGGAAATTAAGGTCTGAAATGTACCATAATTACATTTAGAGGACTTTCAGTAGTATACATCAGTGTTAAACTAAATTAATAAAGAGAAATAAAACGCACTAGAAGGCTCCAAGTTTCCTGCTAGCTCCACAACATCAATGGGTATAACATCGTTTTATTTCTCTTTATTAATTTAGTTTAAGTTTGACACAAATGTATATGACTGAAAGTCCTCTAAATGCAATTATGATATATTTCAGAGCTTAATTTTCTGAAGATGGTCTAAAATAAGACCGAAACTAGTCGAAAAAATTTTTTTTGGCACTGTAGACTATTCTTTATATATAAATTTAAATAAGAGTACTGTTTCCCATAAATGGAACAAAAGTGTTTCCAAAAATATGTGATAAAGATAGAATACAGTATTTACATAAAATCTTTTCATTTTGTCCTATTTAAAAAAATTAGATACAATATGTAATCAGGCACTTCGCACTGCTTTAACAAAATGTTGTTTTGAACTTGATCATGCTTTAAAGGGATTAAAATATTTGGCTTGTTTCAGCTTCCATGCATTAAATGCATAAACCTCATTTTGCGAATTATAAATTATAAATTATTTTTGCACTAATTTAACGTCTGCACAGATCGATTGCACTAAACAGTTCACTCAGTTCAGGTGTTTCAAGATTAAAGTCATCTCCATCACTCTCACTTAAGTTCTTGATCATTGCTGCGTGTTAGCACACGTCAGCAATAATCTCTTCATCTCGTACACACACAGCGAGGCTGTCATTAAAACGAACAAAACTGACGAAATCTGTAGAGCTAGCTTATTACTAGACACGACTTCAAAATCACCAATGTTATCATCATCATCGTCATTAAGTGGAATGTCAACCTGCATTACCACGTAACTTTTATCGGTGTACACCTGCAATTAAATCGAATCATTGATTACTCTCTACTCATGAGAAGCGCGCGCAGCTGTCGTTCCCCAGGCGACGTGAGTGAAACAGCTTGTAAACACGTTTCCTGTTTTGTTTCCAGTATACCATTTTAATTTTTTTGTTACTTTAGTGTGTACAGTAGAATCGCTCACACCGTCCTCTATGCCTCTCTAGCCAACAATGCAACCCGTAACCTCAGTTTCTAACACCAGAATAGCAGACACAATAAGTATTGCTTAAGAATGTGTCAGTTTTTCAGATAGTAATATTACTTCATTTCATCACTTTGTACCCTTAAAATTCTTAGCATAAGGCCAGTTAAATCTGTCGTCAGATTGTTTTCTATGCACCGTTACATTATTTCTGACATCGAAATTCTCTCCGACAATTTTGTGCAACACACACGAAAATAGAAAAAAATAGAACTGTGGCATATACAAGAGAGTGTTACACTTGTTTCTGTTCATTTTGTCTTTTCCACTTTTCAGGCTGTCGAGATCTCTTCCTAGCCTTCTGTGGCTAGTGAAATATTTCGTTCTATTGCACTCACTTAAAAGTTAATTATTAGTAACAATCCTTATAAATGATTCAGAAACTGAAGTACCGGCTAGCGTTTCTTAATATCTGTCGCCATGACAGACTTTTCGGGTAATTTGATCGGACACGCTGTTACCATTGGTGCAGATTGCTTTATTCAGCAGATTTTCGTATTTGATACAAAACATCTGTGTAGATGTCCGCTTTTAAAGTGAACAGTTTTTTTTTCACATTTGAGTCCGTTAAGGAAACAAGCGGACTACGACAATGCAAAGGCCAGAAAATTCCTATTAGAATCCGTTAATAACTAAATTTTGACCCGGGGGTCAGATATCCGGGTCTGATATTAGGCCACTCATATTTCCTTTCTTTTTGGGAGTTTTTCTTCAACTTCCTGTCGGCCTGAGCATTTCAGATAGTGATTTACCATTTAGTAAATTTCATAATAAAATGCAAGTAGTAGTATTTAGCTGAAATATGCTGTTCTTCTACGATGTGCACTGATGGGACTGACCAAGGAAAAGTTACAAAACATGTTCAAATGTTTGTAGAACTTATGGGACTTAACTACGGGGTCATCAGTCCCTAAGCTTACAAACTACTTATGAACTAACTAAGACTAAAGACGGCACAAATATCCATACCCGAGGGGGGATTCGAACCCCCGACCGTAGTGGCCGTGCAGACCGTGACTGAAGCGCCTCAGTCTCCTCGGCCACCGTGGCCGGCAAAAAAGTTACAGGTATGTTAATAGTTGTGGAGGGCCCATAACGAAGTTATTATTTTTGATCGGTATAAATAAAACTAACTTAAAACATCATGCGGAACAGTCTTCTGGCACTCTACAACTCGTCCTTGTAGCTACTACATTTGTTTGTTATCTTAAGGGCGGAGTGTTTCGAGTGGATGTTTCAGTCATTCTAACAAAATGTTTGACTTTTTTGTATTACGTACGTAGTGATGACGATTCTCTCAAACATACAGAAATTAGATTACTCTTGCGAAATTTTGCAACTAATGAAAATAGAGTATTCGGGTCGTAATCCAAAGAAGGGCACATGCCCAGTGATGCCATTGCCGTATTGTTTCGTTTCAGATGACATAACGCAACAATGTTAAGATGTTGAGCTACAAACATAAATTTGGAGCTTTAAAAAGAAAACTACAAAGAGACAAATTCGAAAAAGTAGCTAAAGGTCGCCAGACTACTACAAAATTTTTGAAGTATCATGATACAGGAGAGCTGTAATAAGTCCAGCTTCCTGCTATGTCAGAACTAACAACAGCCCCAGACAACGGACCTTCGTATTTGGTAGTTCATTCGGTTTCAGCCCTAAAAGATGTAAAGCAACTGTTGTATTTTGGACGATCCTAGTACTTGGCCTCGAGTGATAAACTGCGACAGGTTCAAATTCAAATGTTTGTACAGCTTATGGGACTTAACTACGGTGTCATCAGTCCCTAAACTTACAAACTACTTATGAACTACTTACGAACTAGGACGCGCACAAATATCCATGCCCGAGGGGGGATTCGAACCCCCGACCGTAGTGGCCGTGCAGACCGTGACTGAAGCGCCTCAGTCCCCTCGGCCACCGCGGCCGGCGAAACTGCGACAGGAAAATGCGTCGTATTATGTTGGTTTTTCAGCTTTTGAAACCGGATCGAAGTCATTTCCAGTTGCCCTTTCAGGGAAACGCTTTGATGAGACTTTGTTATACATGGAAACAGCTAACAAAATGTTCAAATGTTTGTAAAGCTTATGGGACTTAACTACGGGGTCATCAGTCCCTAAACTTACAAACTACTTATGAACTACTTACGAACTAGGACGGCACAAATATCCATGCCCGAGGGGGGATTCGAACCCCAGACCGTAGTGGCCGTGCAGACCGTGACTGAGGCGCCTCAGTCTCCTCGGCCACCGCGGCCGGCGAAACAGCTAACAGAACAAGTAAAACATTTCCACGTGAATCGAACACTTTACCCAGAATGGAAAACCCTTCAGTTATCACTGAAAGGCTATGGTGTCCATTGTAATCTTCAACAGATTATTAATTGTGAAGAAACAAGGTGGAAAGCTTATTACAAAGAATTTCTAAACACTATTCTTGAGTAGTAAAGGTTTAGCTTTCTAAGGCGAAAATACCCAGATTGGTGTTGTTCACGCCACGGCGGAGCGGCCGAGCGCATTTTGGCGCTATGTCGCGGGGCAGTTCTCCGTCGGGGGTTCGAATCCCCCTCGGGCATGGATGTTTGTGCTGTCTTTAGTATTAGTTGATAAGTAGTTTGTAATGCGTCGCCGCCGCGCGCTCCGCTAGACCCCGTCGATCTTAAGCTTAACAACATTTGGACTTTGTTTTGGTGATGTTCACAGTGAAATTTTTTTAGGAATTTTGGAACTTATTGGCAAATATGAGGCAGTAACTCCTGAACATCTAGCCATAGTAAAAGAAAACCAACTGATGATTAAAATATGACAGGTCAAGCTCACTATCTATCATGATACTCACAAAATGAATTTATTTCCCTATGTGGCAAAAACTATTGAAAACTATATTACATCAAAGAAAAAAGTCTGTTTTCATTTCCCACCAGGAGCAGAATGTGCTCATTCTGCGCTATGTATACCAAAATACAGAAAAATCTTATTCGGAATTTATGAAAGATTCATTGCAGCGGCGTAACTATGGGGGGGGGGGGGATGAGGGGGATAGAAGCCCTCCCAGAACCCGAAAAAAAAATCGTATAACAGCTAATCTGGTAAGGTAAAGATTGGAAACATGGGGTGTTTTACCATAAGCTTTCATTGGATGGGAGTGAATTAGTTTCTTAAATGGTAGTGGTATATGGTAGTCTGTCTGGAAACTAAAATTTTGCTCGTCAAGCAGATCTATCCCCCCCCCCCCCAAAGCCAAGTCCTAGTTACGCCACTGATTCATTGAATCTATGAATTTTAATGGGAAAACACGTCAGGCCATAACTGATGAAAAACTCTCCACGTTGGGAACTCATGGAATGCCACTTGCCGGTTGTCGTTCGCAGGACTATGACAATGGCTCCAACATGCGAGGTCACAGAAGTCAAGAATACTTGAAAAAAAAAAAAAAAAAAGAAAAAAAAAAGCAAGTCTACCATTTTTTCTCCCTGCGAACAGAGTTGGTACCAACGCCGCTAAGCTGAATTCTGATGTAACATTTTTTTGGACGATAGAAAGTTTTCATAATTTCTTCTTTAGCATCCCTGGTCGTTGAGAACTAATGAAACAACAATATTTCGAAGAACTATCCTTCATTCCTCACACTTTTAGACTTGTTCAAAATAGATAAGGCACCCACATTAACTCATCAGCAAGAAATGCTTTTTTGGGACGTACGAAGTACTTTGCACCCTTCAAAGGCTTATTGATGACATCATTTTGGCACAAGATCTTGGCCTCTATTAATCAGAAAAACTTAATTAAAACTCTCAACGTAGAGACACAGCTAATTAAAGAGTTACTTAATAAAGTGCAGGTCCTTAGAGATTCATGGGAAACCATTTTAAATGAAGCTAAAGTAGTTGCCGAGGCAGGTGATATTACACAAGAGCAGTAAGTAAAAAGGAAAGTCAGTGTAGATCAAAAGAAGCCTGAACACCTTCAGCTAGAAGCATCAAATGAGTTCAAATTATCTGTTTTCCTTCTGTTTTGGATTTCATCATGACAGCCTTCACAATACGTTTTACGAGCTGTGAACAAATTGTGATCTGTTTTCACTAGTTTTAGATTTCATGGACTTAGAAAATGATGAACTGCAAATTAAAACCACCAATCTTGTCTCAAAATATTCTTCAGACTTCTCAGATTCCGACAGCTTAGTTGAAGAAATTCATAGTACAGTCTTCAGTCAGTAAGGGACCCAATGAGACTTCTTGAAGCAGTTATTTTAAACGTATGTACTGCAATTAGACTTTCCTGTACCATTGCAGTGACAGTGTCTAAGGCTGAAAGATCGTTTAGTAAACTGGCGAACTCTAAAAACTTGGCAAAGGAGTACAACAGGCCAAAGTTAATCATTTAGCAATTTTATCAAGTGAGAATGAGCTCGCCAAAACTGTCGACTTTTCCGACTTATTGATCAGCTTAGAAGAAAGCGCCCAGGCTATTATTAAGTATTATTTGTCTGTAGCCAGTGTCTACGGCTGACATTGAATGTAATTTTAGGTTTTTGTAACTATGTTTATTTTAATCTTCGTCAGATAAATAAATATACTTGCTGTGATCATTTTTAAGTAAAAGAATTGTATTGTATTGTATTGTATTGTATTGTAAAAGTAAAAGAATTGTATAAATAAAGTCTAGTATGGACCAATAAAATAGTTACTGGAACTATACCCTGTATTTTTTAGTTAAATTACCTTCTAAGCACAGTGTTGGTAACAAATAACCACGAAATTTTAATGTAGCATGCAAATATAAAATAAGGGGGGGGGGGGGGGGAGGTCCCATCTCTGATGCTGGGTCCAGGGTCCGCAATCGAATGCGGGGGCCATGCACAATATCACTGTTTTATTAGCTTCCACGCCTTTTAATGTCATAGTGGTATTGTGAGAATACCACCCATAATTTTTTAATTACGTGAGACAAATTTCTGAAAATAAATTTACGCATAAACATTAGTGGTCTCTTTTGTTACTTTGTGTGGAACAAGTGCTGATTTTGAGGAAAATTTAATTTGATGTGCAGCAAAGGGTTAATATATATATATAATAAATTTTGTTACAGTCATTGTCCCACACAACTGGTATAGGAAACACACAAAATATTCCAAGGCCACAATCGCTTATTAGAACTTTTTGATATACTTCCATCTAACTACCAATGCACTATTAGTTTCTGCGCACTACGGCGTCATTTTCAAATTCATTATGATCACAAAAATATTACAATGATTCAATCACATTAAACAGTGTAAATTTACTAATTTTACCACAAAATAAAAACACAATAACAACAGAGAATTTAAAGCCTCAATGCCCTGTGTTCAGCTGTGGGCACACTTGTTTCATCCTTAATCATCCCAAAGGATGAAACAATTGCCAACAGCTGAACACTGGGAATTCAGGCTCTGAATTCAATTCCATATGTAACTGTTTCTGAGCTTCGCCATTTGGGTATATGCGAATCCCTATACTGAGGAAGCCATGAGAAATTGACGTAACCGTCACACGTGGCCGTCTGTTTTGTCCTGAGAATTACGATCGCAACGAAGAAAAGATCAGCCAGATCGGTGAGGCCAATCTCAAGTGATGCGCTTTCATACACGTGGAAATTCATTTTTATTAATGTAGATTACGGAAAAAAGAGCAAAAAGCAATTAAATGGAAGTCAAATTACGTTATGTTAATTACAGGGATTATGCATTTTTAAACTCACAATTACATGCTGCCCGTAAGTAAAAGTTAATTATTCTAATGCTGAGATTCTCTTCCTCCCTCCCTTACTTACTCTGTCTCTCTCTCTCCCTCTCTCTCTCACTCATTTTTCGTCAGGGCGTCTGCGGAGGGGGGGGGGGCGTGCCCCTGTGCCCCCCCCCTCCCCTGAATCCGCTCTTGCTAGGAGGTACTGTATTTTACATTTCATACGACTTCCTCCGTTTCAGAAGGGGTGGACGGATGGTCTGGGACACCCTTTCACCTATTTGTACCTGTTTAATCTCGTATGGTGACGTACTACTGTGAACTAATTGGATTTACGTGACAAAAAAATGCAATGGATTCAGCATTTGCGTTGATTGATGCCCTCTTGCCTGTATTGCTTGGGGATTTACATCTGACCATACATTTTGGTTATGGAAATTCACAGTACCATCTGTTGTAAACCTTGCCTCATCGATAAATAAAATCTTGGATATCAAATAATAAACTTTTTCCAGAAATATATGTAGTCTTTTATCTCTGAAAGGATGCGAATCCCACCCATGCTTATTAAAATGATTTCCAATCCATGGTGTACAGCAATCAGTTAGAATAAATACTGCTTCAAACCGTCTTGATTGCAATTTTTTTTTATTAGTTAATGACGCGTTTCGCCCTTTAGCAGGGCATCTTCAGATTATAATGCGCTCTCCGTGGTGTGACACGTGGTGTAACAACTTACGGTGTCACACCACGGAGAGCGCATTATAATCTGAAGATGCCCTGCTAAAGGGCGAAACGCGTCATTAACTAATAAAAAAATTGCAATCAAGACGGTTTGAAGGAGTACCCATGCTTATTGGTCATTGGACTTATTCTTCTTGTTTGGATGACTACTGCTACTTCTCAAAGTATTCGTCACTTTTTATACTGTAAATTACATAAAGGATAGCTTTTCTTTCTTTTCGTGGTCCGATTTTGATGAAAAAAAAGCTTATATGTTGGCCCAATATAAAGAATAAAATATATAAATAAAATAAAGCCTGTATGTTGTTCCCAATATTTAAAAAAATGCACTGACTGTTTTACGGCCCACTTTAGATTTGTAGTTTTATATGTTTTTTGTAAACATTTGGATCAAAATAATAATCTAAATTAAAAAAATTAATTATCAAGAGTGTCTGAAACCCTTTTAAGGAAAAAGTATTAGGTGGTGGCGAGTTCCAAACCACTGACCTTCGGCTTCACAGTCCAACACGTGACCCACTACGCTACGCCTAACAATTAGGAGTTGCGTTCTTTAATCTCCTACTATTCATGGCCATTGTTAACTGATGCTAATATGGCATTTGTAGACACTAGATTATCATTTATCATACGAAGAACGACGTGTTTTTGTTAATTATTCAGTGCGTCATTACTTTGAAATGACAACGTGTAGGTTACAGTAAGAAAATCATCAAATACACAACGCAAGATGGTGTATGCCAGAGAGAATTCTGGGCGAGGAATGTCACGTGACATCTCTGAACGGCTGTTTTTCGTTAATTCAACGGAGGGTGTCAAAACTGCATTATTTTTGCAAATATCTCTCAAACGATACGAGATATGAAAGAAACATAAGAGAATAAAGTTGTAGAGGATTTTCTCCTCTACAAATTCGTTTATTCAATTATCGCGTCAGATGAACGTTTTATTTACAATTAAAATTACATTAAAAACGCCTTTTTTGGTATTACTAACGTATTTCTTGTCCGAAATATTTCAAAAAGCTAGGTTCTGGTCTCTGGTATCCAACAATTATGTCTCTAAAATTTGGTACCGATCGGTTGAACGGTTCGACCTAAAAAATGGGAACACGTTATAGCCAGACAGACATCGTCAAATCACCGTTATTTGTGCAAATATCTCTGCAACGATGCAGAATATGAAAAAAAAGAAATAAAATAAAATAAAATAAAATAAAAAATAAAACATAATAGAGCGAAGTTGTAGAGAATTTTCCCCTCTACCAATTAGGATATTCAGTTTTCGTGTCAGATGAACGGTTTGTTTGCAATTGCAATTATATAACAAACGGCTTTTTTTGGTATTACTGCCGTATTTTTTGTCCGAAAAATTTGAAAAAGGGAGGTTCTGGTCTCTGGCTGCCTAAAATTATGTCTGTAAAATTTGATGCTGATCGGTTGAACGGTTCGTCTTAAAAAAAGGGAACACGTTACGGACAGATAGACAGACATTCCAAAATCACCGTTATTTTTGCAAATATTTCTGAAACGATACGAGATATGAAAAAAGCCATAACGGTTCGTTTGCAATTGCAATTATATTACAAACGGATTTTTTTGGTATTACTACCGTATTTTTTGTCCGAAAAATTTGAAAAATTGAGGTTCTTGCCTCTGCCGGCCTACAATTATGTCTGTGAAATTTGGCGCTAATCGGTTGAACGGTTCGTTTTAAAAACAGGGAACACGATACGGACAGACGGACATCCCAAAATCACCGTTATTTTTGCAAATATTTCTGAAACGATACGAGATATGAAAAAAAAAAAAAAGCATAAGAGAGCAAAGTTGTAGAGAATTTTCTCCTCTACAAATTCGGTTATTCAATTTTCGTGTCAGATGAATGGTTAAGCCGTTATTTTCCTTTAAAATTGGAGCTGTCAAAAGACGATCGCAAAGGCCCAGTTTTAGTGTTACTACCGTAACCTAAAGTGGGCCAAAAAAACCTATCACTCTTTGGATCCTCCAAAAAGATAACGAAATGGCCCAATAGCAATATCTGTTTCCTCCTGTCATCTGAACGTGAGATGCGGACTGCTAATGGTAGTCAACTGCAGGGAAGATGATAATACCGCAGAGCCGACTGGAAGATTAGCGATTAGAAACTGAGCGCCGTTGCTGGGGCCCAAATGGGGAGGCAATAAAAAAGAGAACAGCGGCGGAGCTTAGTGTAATGACGCTTGCGGCTCGAACACAACCGCGGCCGCGGCGCTGAGTGGAGTGGAGGAAGCTCTGCTCGCTCTGTTTCCCTCCTTCCTTCCTTCCCCGCTCCGCTTCTGCTGATCCGGCGCGCAAAGCCCCGGCGACGCGCACGCGCATGCGCCGTGCAGCGGCAACAGTTGAATGCGGCTCGGCGCGACCTGCGAGGGGCTGCCCAGTCCGCCCGGCCACACACCGCCTGCCACAAGCGGAACTTTGGTCTCCACTGCTGCCGCGACGTCCTCGCGCCCGTCTGCAGCCGTTTCAGATAGCGACGTCTCTAACGGTAAGTGGGCGTCAGCCGGCCGTACGACGCATCCTGCGCTTTTTCGTTTGTAGCGTAATGCCTGTTGTCGGAGCCCACAAAAGCGGACCGGTTCATTTTCGCAGCGCCAGGGGTGTGTACTGTATTCCGCCACCCGAGAGGCACTTTCTGCACAATGCATAGCGCACAACGATTACCTTTCGCTACGCTAATTACTAAGGACCCCTTTACACACTACAACATGTCTGTGCAGACTAGTTTTGAAACTTTAATATTCACAGAATATATGACATCAACTGCGATTGGGCAAAGCTGAAAATGTGTACCCAGCCGGGATTCGAACCCGGGTCTCCAGCTTTCTAGGCAGTTCCGCTGACTCCTACACCACTGGGGACACAGTGATCACCGCACTTTGCCCAATCGCAGTTGATGTCATATATTTTGCGAATATTAAATAAAAACAACTGCAGGATCAGAAGTGACGTCTGTTCTTTCGGAACAGACGCCACATGTATATATAGTTTTGAAACGACTGTCTGCGTATTAAAACGTTGCATTTACACTTTCCGACCGTTGGTACATCTTTGCTCGGTCTTGAGTTGTTCTGTCCATGGTATAAATGCTATTGCTTATGAAACAATATTGCTGTCCACAGCAATTACATTGGAAGAAAAGAAAAGAAAAGAAAAGAAAGAGGCCACAACGTAAAAAGTGGGTCAAGGACTGGCTATTAAAACGTTAATCACCTTCACGCATTAATCTTTTAAAAGAACTAAAATTCGAAAAAGATGACTGGTTCAATTATTTACGAGTGGATAAGGAAACATTTTTTTTGTGCTTTTAGAACACGTCACACCGCACATAAAGAGACATGACAGTGTGATGAGAAAGTCAATAAGCGCTTTTGAGAGATTTTTAGTGACATTGTGGTTTCTGGGTACAGGCAGAAGTTATGCTGAACTTAAATTTTCTGCTGTGGTGTCATCTTCATCACTATCTCACATCATTCCAGAAACGTGTGTTGCTATAAGGCAGCAATATTTGAAGGTGTGGCCGAGGGGACTGAGGCGCTCCAGTCACGGTCTGCACGGCCACTACGGTCGGGGTTTCGAATCCCCCCTCGGGCAAGGATATTTGTGCAGTCCTTAGTCTTAGCTAGTTAATAAGTAGTTTGTAAGTTTAGGGACTGATGACCCCGTAGTTAAGTCACATAAGCTCTACAAACATTTGAACATTTGATTTTGATTTGAAGGTGAGAACAGAAGTTAGTCACAACTCCTTATCCATTTATTTATTTATTTACAACAATTTCTCTATTTGCATTTGGCTCGACTTCTTTCAGTTTTGCTATTAATGCTTGATATGCTACACGTTTTTTATTTCTGTTAGAATAGTCCCTGCTTTTAATCTTCCATATGGCTGGAAACGACTTGTGAAGTTCAATGAATTCCGTTAAAAACTCTCTTGAGTACGTTCGAGAATCGTGACTCTCTCCTGAAACATCGCTAATATTGTTACGTTAGCCTCCTCACTGTCACAACTACAACAATACTACACTGTACGCTGGCTACAGCAACAACTGACTGTGCAATTCGTCCGAGATGTCGTTTACACGCTCCGACTTGCCTGAGTGCCATCTGTGTGATTTCAAACCGTGCCAGACTTTGCCCAGACCGGACACCGACCAGTAAATCAGACCAAATCATTCGTCGATGAGTAATTTACACGCTACGAGATGTCTGCGCAAACAATATCTGTACAGTCAAGTCTGCGTACATGTCGGAGCGTGTAAAGGGGCCCTAAGACGACGGTGACCGGTCGTAATGGCATCCTGCAAGCTGAGGAGAGATTGAACTCGTCCGTTTGGGTTCGTCACGTGTTACACGACATTGCTATTGACGAAATTTCTGCGATACCGTGTAAGTCGGAGAAGCGGCGTTGATCTCGAAATCTGTGTCGAGAATATTCTGCCATAATTTCTGGACAAATTTATCTAGTATTCTTCACAAATTGCATGTAAAATATCCTTGTTTCCGCTAAGGTTCTATCTTTTCATGTAGTAAGCAATTAGAAGTTATTTGTGCTCGATTCTCACTCTGCATCTTAATGTTAGTTGCAGACTTCATGTTGCGACAATATTTGAGAGGTTGTTCATGGGATTTACAGAGTGTAAAGCTTATGCTCTGCTGCTTTTATGGATCGAAAATACGAGAAATAATGTACGTATTAGACAAATGTTGTTCACAAATATAAATCGCGCCCGCATTTTTTAATTAACATTTTTTTTATTTTTCATAACAAAAAATTCTCTAGCAACTATAGCGTGTACCGTTTTTATTGTCTTACAGACACATCGCCAGGTGCACATTTAAACTAGGAAAAAGCACACAGTGACAGAAAATTCAACCCTTCACGCAAACGCCAAAAACTAATCACCTAATTAAGAGAAGCTAAAAACATAAGATCATTAAAACACACACGACACTGGTGTAATATTCTACAATATTTATTGGTTTATACAAACTAGTTTTCCGCTGTTGCACCATAGTCAGGTTCAAAGATTACTATAAACAAAAGTTATGTCAAAGATTTTACAAAATGTGCACCAAAGAACTACATAAACAGCCAAAAGATAAACGTACTGTAGGAAGGCATACAAGGAACTGATGCGAAATTATAAAGTATTTTGTATACCTTCCTAGCAGGGTCGTAATTAGGGTATGCGACGCCCCTGTGCAGTAATTTATTTTACGCCCCCTCCCACTTTGGCATAAAAAAAGAAGTCTCTGGATTATGCCACTGCTATCAACACAACAACCTGAATTTATTATTTCTGTAATCGAAACTCTGAATACATGCATTATTTAATCAATTATTTAGGTAACGTATACCATAACACTAGTTTTTTTTCGATGGCAAAATTTTGCCGCCCTGTGCAGCTGCAGATGTTGCACCTGCCTAAATACGGCCCTGATTCCTACAGTACGTTTATCTTTTGGCTGCTTATGTAATTCTTTGAGGCACATTTTGTAAAATCTTTGACATAAATTTTGTTTATAGTAATCTTTGTACCAGATGACGTCGTAACAACCGAAAACTAGTTTGTATAAACCAATAAATACTGTAGAATATTACACCAGTGCCGTGTGTGTTTTAGTGATCACGTATCAAATATTCTACCAAGCACCAACGGAACAATCAATAAAAAAATTGTGTACTTAAAAAAATTATTTTGATCTCATTGGGGTTGTTGATTGGGAACGATACATGTGTGGACTGTATTCTGTCCAATTCGGAACTAAATCTATAAAGTTACGCTAAAATTTGAAATATATTAAACATGCCGGTTCTGTGATTTAATGTGATTGCCGATAATTGGAATTTAATAAAGAATGTTCTTAAAAACTCTTTATCTATGTCTAAAGAGTAATATCTATTGTCTTGCATTTTTCGTTCCACTTCATTCAAATCAAATGTTTGTAGAGCTTATGGGGCTTAACTACGGGGTCATCAGTCCCTACACTTACGAACTACTTATGAACTAGCTAATCCTAAGGACGACACAAATATCCATGCCCGAGGGGGGATTCGAACCCCCGACCGTAGTGGCCGTGCAGACCGTGACTGGAGCGCCTCAGTACCCTCGGCCACCGCGGCCGGCTCCACTTTATTGTGGTGATAATAAAAATTAACAGAAACATTTTATTTACAACTATTGGGATATGAATTTACATTTCACTGGAAAATTTGAGTTTCAACTGCCATATTCTGTGTTTCCGGTCAAATATGTGGAGATAGTGAACGGAACCATTTCCCAGGCAGTACATGTAAAATATTTGTCAATGAGATTAACTAGCGTTCAAGACTTTAATGTCGAAAAAAAAAAATATTTTAAATCCAAATAATAAATGTATTTACCAACAGCCGTAAAGTTGGTTGTTTTATTGAACTAAATACAGCTGCTGATAAATAAATTTATTATTTGGATTCAAAATATACAAGCCGCAGTCGCAATTCCAGAATAAGATGGAACTACAGCGGCTAAGAATATATTTCATTGATAATTGTAGATTTAACAGATAAAGTAGGATGTTCTTTTGTGCCAGACGTGATTCGCAGAGTCTATGTAGCAGAAGATAATCACCAACAGTAGACTATTATGGGGAAATAATTTCATTGAACGTGGAAGCACGTACTCCTACCAAACGGTATTACGGGGAAAGAACTTCAATGAACATGGAAGCACCCACTGTAGGACGACGAGACATTTTGTGAATGAAGCTGCAATAAGGAGAGCCCTACAAGCAAGAAGATCGTAGCAATAATTTTGTGTGCCACACTGAGGCTGTCGTGGATTTGCAGGCATGAAGGGTTGGCGGAAGTATTTGGATATATACTTTGGCTTTCTGGACATTGTCGGGATGTGTAGTTTGTCTTCTTGTGTAGACGGGAGCGCGGGACTCAAGTTGTATCGATTAAGGAGACCTGCTGAGACTGTAACGGAGCTGGCGGCATTCTGCCAATAGCACAGCGTGTTCCGAGCTGCCTGTATCGTTTTTGGACTCGTCCGTTTTTGCGAAAATACTCTTGCAATGGTTACTGCTTCGGGGCGTCTGGACCTTAAGTGCTCATTTGTTATAGCTTTAGCTGCTAAGAGACTTTCTATTGCTTGGTCTGCTATTGCATGGCCATGCCATATTGAAGTGCAATTATTTATCTGATCTATGCAGGTCCTCCACGTATTTCTTGACATAAAATTCCTTACTGGCCGTTACCTTAAGTGATTTGCTGGAAACACTTAACATTGCCCCACTGGAATTTTAACCTTATTCGTACTTCATTTTTTACTAAGCATGGTCTTTATCGTATCAGACCATGAAATTCTGATGTATTTGTCTCCAACAGTAATAGCAAACTCTATTTTGGTCCAAAACGATCAATTTCGAGTACACACATACAGTGGTCTGTTAAAACAAGGGAGATTATAATGTCAGAATCCACTTGTCACCGTTTTATAAATATTGCATTAGTAATTGGAAGTTGCCTGCTGTTTCTGTCACTTTAATTCCATTTACTCTGGACGTTCCTCCGTATTTTATACTAGCTATTCCAGAATTATCATAACTTGCACGATTTGTTTTATCTGACTGATCATTGTTTTTATAAAAATCAAATAAATTATGTCGAATCTGTTACAGTGACGTCTTTTATGCAGTTTATCCTCTAATGGAAGACAAATTTATAATTTAATCGTCCAATGTCATCACTCTCACTCGGGCGTCACGGAAGTTCAGGATTGTGACCGTAATATTATTTTTATGAAGTTTCTGTTTATTTTCAAACACACATAGTTCTTGATCTCAACGTGTTCTTCACCGGAAGTAGCTTGTAGCAGCACTAACGTTACACATTCGTAGTCTACGTGTGACGAATAAAATGAGAACAAAAGTGGAGTGCGAGATAAGATATCGTTGTTGAAAAACAAACTTCGGTAGCAAATAAGTATTTGTTTGAGGTACTAGGTATGTGTACTGGGCAGAATACAGGAACATTTAATTAAATTCGAATTGTGATAGGTCGTCTATAAATAGCCGTTTCAAGTTACGAGACAATGAGTAGTAAAGATTAGATTAGTGTGGGTTAGATTGCAGGCGTGATGTCACATCTATCAGTTTTCGTGTATCCGCGCTAACTGCATTTCTTTGCGAGAGTGTTAACAGTTGTTGACTGAACTGTCACAGAGATTTTCTGGGACTTGTAATTAGGTTCTCGATTATAGTCACGTGCTTGGATATTTCAGTAGCCGTCACAAACGAAGAAATAATTTTTTATCGTTCACCTCGTTGGAAGTATCGGCATTGAAAAAGACAAAATAATCTTTACATTCACTGTTTGGATGTAGCTGTAACAGTGTGTATTATCGTCAAAGGATTGGCGTATAATTAATTTCAATACACGTAGTTTAACTGTCGTAAAACATTTGCAATGTCCTACATTGAGTTTAAGCTGTACGACAAAATGGTCTTTGAAACATTTCAGAATATTTAAAACCTCTAACAGGTAGCGTGAATAAAGAAATTGTGTCAAATGTTGTGGAAAGGTTATCCAATGCCTTCGCAAAAAAAAAAAAAAAAAAAAAAAAAAAAAAAAAAAAAAAAAAAAAAAAAAAAAAAAAAAAAAAAAAAAAAAATTCGACTGTTTGAACAGAAGATTGGCTTTACGAATAATAATAATAAAGCTTCTATTCCGTCTCTAGTGACCTAATGTCGACGAGACGTCAAACACTAATCTTCCTTACTTCCTATTACTACTATTACAACAACATTTCTGCCACTGATTATCACAAGCGTCGTACGATGATCAAAATATTGCAATTTCGATTATCTGTGTCTTTAATGTTTTATTTACAGTTCCTTTTACAAATGATAAGATTATTCAGCCAGTATCAGAAGTACTTTGCTCCATGAAACGAAAAAAAAAAAACAAAAAAAAAAAAAAACAAAGACGGAGTGTATTTGCAAATTTATAGAAATGGCTCCAATCCCTCACTCTGTATGCGGAGCACAGTCCATTTACATAGCACACAAGCATTCAACCAGCACGAGGATTGATTACAATCGCGACGTGAGCCAGCCACGAGGAGAAATGTTACAACGTTTACGAGCTCCGTAAAGCCAGATTTTATGCTCTCTTGTGCAGCTGGTGGGAAATGACGTCGCAGCTGAAACCGCCAGTACTTAAGGCGGAGTTGGGATTAAGCTCAGCGAACGATCCGGGTCAGGTAGCGCGTCAGACTAGCTCTATTCTCTTCACTGTATATCAGTCTGCTGGCATTTTCGGCCGATTGTGGCTTAACAAGAAACATATTAAACTGTACGGACATCTACATCTACATGGATACTCTGCAAGTCACATTGAAGTGCATGGCAGAGGGATCATTGAACCGATTTCATGATAATTTTCTACAGTTACATTCTCTAATAGATCGCGAAAAAAAAGGAAAATCTAAATCTTACCGTTTTTGATCTGATTCCTCTTATTTTATTATGATGATCATGCCTCCCTTTCTAGGTGGATGCTAACAAGATATTTTCGCATTCGGAAGAGAAAATTGGTGAAAGAAATATCGCAAATAGATCTCGACGCAATGAATAACGCCTTGCTATTAATGATTGCCACCCCAACGCGTGCATCATTTCCGTGACACTCTCCCCTATATCGCGATAATACAAAACGAGTTGCCTTTCTCCAAGTTCTCTCTAAATTATCCGTCAGTCCTGCCTTGTGTGGATACCACAATGCGCAGCAATACTCCAAAACAGGCCGCACAAGTGTAGTGTAGGCTATTTCTTTAGTAAAACTATTGCGTCTTCTAAGTGTTCTGCCAATGAAACGTAGTCTTCGGTTCGCCTTCCCTACAATATTTTCCAATTCAATTTGTTCGTAATTGTTATTCCTAGCTATTTAGTTGAAATTATGGCCTGTAGATTTGACTGATTTGTGGAGTAAATGAGGTTTAACGGATTTCTTTTAGTAGCTATATGGATGACTTCACACTTATCATTATTAAGGATCAATTGCCAATTTTTAACCATGCCGATATCTTATCTAAAACATCTTTATTTCTTAAAAGTTATTTTTAATGAATTTTATATATTCGTATAGAAAGTAAAACCTACGCCTGAAGACGAACGGTACTAGGAGAAGTGGTGCACTAGTTTGGGAATACTCTCAAATTTGCAAGTCACAATAATTCGGTCTCTTGCTATTTTACCTTAGCTTAAGTTTTTGCTTGTTAACTCTAAAAAAAATATGACATTGTAGAGACTCGTACGGGGAAAGGCAGATATCCATCATACTTTTATATCACACTGAATATTACACTACTGGCCATTAAAATTACTACACTAAGAAGAAATGCAGATGATAAAAGGGTATTCATTGGACAAATATACTACAAGACATGTCATTACATTTTCACGGAATTTGCTTGCATAGATCCTGAGAAATCAGTACCCAAAACAACCACCTCTGGCCTGGGCATTGAATCAAACAGAGCTTGGATGGCGTGTACAGGTACAGATGCCCATGCAGCTTCAACACCATACCACAATTCATCAATAGTAGTTTGTTTGTAGAGCTTATGGGACTTAACTATGAGGTCATCAGTCCCTAAACTTACAAACTACTTACGAACTAGCTAATACTAAGGACGGCACAAATATCCATGCCCGAGGGAGGATTCGAACCTCCGACCGTAGTGGCTGTGCTGAACATGACTGGCGCGCCGCAGACGACTCGGCATCAGTAGTAGTCACTGGCGTATTGTGACGAGCCAGTTGCTCATTCATTGACCAGACATATTCAATTGGTGAGAGTTCTGGAGAATGTGCTGGCCAGGGCAGCAGTTGCACATTTTCCGTGCGGTCGTGCATTATCCTGCTGAAATGTAGGGTTTCGCAGGGATCGAATGAATGGCAGAGCCACGGGTCGTAACACATCTGAAATGTAACGGCAACTGTTCAAAGTGCCGTCAATGCGAGCAAGAGGTGACTGAGACGTGTAACCAGTGGCACTCCATACCATCACGCCGGGTGATACGACAGTATGGCGATGACGAATACACGCTTCCAATGTGCGTTCACGGCGATGTCGCCAAACACGGATGCCACCACCATAATGCTGTAAATAGAACCTGGATTCATTCGAAAAAATGTTGTTTTGTCATTCGTGCACACAGGTTCGTCGTCGCGTACTCCATCGCAGGCGCTGCTGTATGATGCAGCAACAAGGGTAACCGCAGCCATGGTCTCCGAGCTGATAGTCCATGCTGCTGCAAACGTCGTCGAACTGTTCGTGCAGATGGTTGTTGTCTTGCAAACGGCCCCATCTGTTGACTCAGGGATCGAGACATGGCTGCACGATCCGTTACAGCTATGCGGATAAGATGCCTGTCATCTCGACTGCTAGTGATACGAGGCCGTTGGGATCCAGCTCTGCGTTCCGTATTGCCTCCTGAATCCACCGATTACATATTCTGCCAACGCGAGCAGCAATGTCGCTATACGATAAACGGCAATCGCGTTAGGCTACAATCCGACCTTTATCAAAGTCGGAAACGTGATGTTACGCATTTCTCCTCCTTACACGAGGCATCAGAACAACGTTTCACCAGGCAACGCCGGTCAACTGCTGTTTGTGTATGAGAAATAGGTTGGAATTTTTCCTCATGTCAGCACGTTGTAGGTGTCGCCACCGGCGCCGACCTTGTGTGAAAGCTCTGGAAAGCTAATCATTCGCATATCACATCTTCTTGCTGTCGGTTAAATTTCGCGTCTGTAGCAAGTCATCATCGTGGTGTAGCAATTTGAATGGTCAGGAGTGTATTTTGTTGCAGATTACCGTCACAATAAACAGTTTATATATAAAAACGAATAGCTGTGCGTTAGTCTCGGTAAATCTCAGAAATGGCTTGCACCATATGAATATTTTTTTCTGTTTCCTGTAATAGATGGGTGGTGTAGGTAAAAAACCGTGGGAACCCAAAGGAACAGCTGACAAGTCGGGAAGAAATCTAAAATCCTCGATAGGCATTCCGTCATACACCACTGTTTGGGAGTTGCAGTCTTAAAAAAAAAGATGTTAATGATATTAATATACGTAAACGAAAATTCAAGTACCGATTTTAATCTTATAACTCTTATATGTAAACAAGTGTGTCCCATTGCATGTCTGTTTGTTTGAAATTCATACAAATTTACAGTTTTATTCCGATCTCGATGAAGTTACGCATACTAGACCTTCAAAAGAAGAAGGTACCTTACAGCTGATTTCGACACCGCTTGACTAATTATTAGAAAGTTCCTCGTGTATGAATGTTTCCGAGCAGAGGGTATTCATAAACCTTATACAGATAAATGCACGGTCTTAATTAATGCTCTTTCATGATCAGCTAGATTCAACTGGGGTCTGCGGGCTACAGCACTGCAAAGTATTTGTAAAGGAGCAATACTGCCTATATTATCGTACGGGTCATCGATGTGGATAGACGCACTGGAGCGATAATACAACCGTACCAAAATGGTCAAAGCTTACAGAACGACATCCAGTGAAGCACTCTGTGTTTCAACAGGTCTCACGTCCATAACTCTTAAGATATAGGAAATAGTCGAATATTATAATCTGGTCAAAACTAAAGACGCGAGACAGACAATCAACATCGCTCTAGAGTGTAGAAACTGGGCACACCCGGCAGACTTTACGAGGATAACTGAGAAGGACGCAAGCAAAAGCTATTCTGTTGAAGTGTTCACAGATGGAAGCAAGTCAGACGACGGAGTGGGTTCGGGAATAGCAATATTTGTAAATAAGAAGCTTATTTACCATTTTTCGTGACAAAGGGTACCTTGCAATAAACATTTGTGTCAGAGGACATATTCATCTTTTCTGTGCTCAGACAGGAGCATTTTTCAACTGGTTCCCGTCTTTTTCTTGTTACATCAGAGTGTACTGCTTATATAACGCGAAATCAATGGTGAGTAAAATTTGGATTGTATTTTACATACCTTGATACATTTGGACAAACGTCAGACCAAATTAACTATGTAGTAGTTTACTTTCTGAAAAAGCTTCGCATTCAGATAATTGCTAAACACGCTTAACTATTTCAAAGAACTTGGTTAAATACTATCAATATCGTTCCATAAAAAGCATGTAAATATTTTCGAGTCCAGCTGAAAATTTAGTTTTATATGATGTTGCTATTTCACGATAATTCAAGTCGTTCATGTTGATCCAACCATTACGATGACGAATTTTGCACGTCCAGTGGCCTGAAAGACGTGAATGTTGATGGAAAATCAAGCGATTAATAACACTGCATATTTGTCATGAATAACTGCGATAACTTTGAATCTACAGATCTCGGTAATGGATATTATTATCGAAAAAACTTTCAAAGCTTTCCGGAATCATAATATTAGAACGCATCGTAAAAATTTCGACGATTTGTGCCATAATAGAAATTTAGATTTGCCAACGCACGCAGTTGGATCTTTAGGTACCAAAAATTATGATTTTTTTAAGCGTATGGCGATAACGAATACACATTTCCAAAAACGGGAAACGGATTTTCCAAATAAACATCTAAACAACACACACACACAAGTTACGTCACAATCAGAAATAGCGTTTCGAACCTATTACTGTCGCTTGCTAGCATTCACGGACCGATATCTCAAGAACCACACAAGATATTCTGCTCTAAACTTTAAATAAAATTTCTATATGTTATCTACATTTCATACGCAGCTATGTGTAACCTAAAATCAACCATACGAGAAGTCTACGCAATGTGTTTTTACCTCTGCAAACTCTTTAAAAGATGTTACAATAGTTCACTCAACAGAATGCTGCATATTAACTAATAAAGTCAACGAAATAAAAATCACCCCTTCATCGACCAAAGATTTCAATCCTTAATATGTACAAAAATCAAATTTTTCCGCTGAGTATGTTTTTTCAAATCGCATGGTAAGTTTCAGAGCTGTCCGAACGCCCTCTTTCAGCACAATATGCACTTTTTCTAGCAAAATATCGCGGTTTTTCGGCCGTGTATCTTGCTAACGGACAAAGATTTACGACAACTGCAAAATGCCGTTTATAGGTAAATGTCTACAGGATGAATTGCAAATATTTGAACAATGTTCTATCGTTAGTTATTCAGATATTTGCAATTCACGGTGCTAAAACGGCTAAAAATCGGGTTTTGTGATTTTGTGCAAAACTATGATAAGTTTCAACCTCTGGATGTCAGTAACGGATAAAGATATCGAAAAAATTTAAAAACTGCCTCGAGAATATCATCATAAGAACACATGGTAAAAATTTCGAAGATTTGCAATGAATAGAAAGTATCGAAGTGACCATCCCCACAATTCGTTATTTTGGTGCCAAAATATCATGGTTTTTTAGATTTTCTCAGGAACCGTCCATGAATGAATGGTGGTTTTGTAAGCTTTTTAACTCCCACCATAGACTACACGTCATGTTCAGAAGCCAACTGATTTGCTCAATTTGGATGGGCTCCAGGAAGTGTGGCATTTAAAAAATGTTGACGATGTACTGTATAATAGCTATTCTATGCCCATTCTTCTAATATGTACACAAACGATCACTAGGCCAAGATCTATCCAGAACTGTTTACCCCTTCACTCTGAGATGAATAGAACCTGAGATATGGGTGCCTAAAAATCGCAAATTCGCACGCGCCGTTTACGAACATGTTAATACCGCGCACGGTAGTGCGGGGTATGATAAAGGTTGAACCAATATGTTTTTCGAACGCACCGCAAAACCGTGCGATTAGCAGACGAAAGGGAGTGCATCTCCAATGGGAACCTAAAACATTTGATCGCGAGTTGATAAGGTCAACCGATTCCTCCAAAGGAAAACACATATGATATATAATATATGACACTGATGATGGCATGTGGGTCATATGACAGGAATCTCTTGTCGACCCACCTAACTTGTACACTTGGTGAATGGGTAAAGAGATTCTACCTTGCCCGATTTAGGTTTTCTCGGGGATGTGTTAATCACCCCCAAAAAAGTGATGAAATCGTAAGGGTTTGTCTCATAAACTGCAATAAATGAATGCAACAGTTTCACAGTCGCACAGTTTTCGCTGTGCTCTGTCAAAACATATGGTTATCGTTTTCGAATTTTTCCATGTGTAGATTGTCAAATCCTGCATATGTCCAAGCAAATCTGAACATGTCCCCATACTACGGTGAAGTTACCCCGCATCGGACGGAGGACAGATAATAATATTCTGAAAATGAAAAAAATGAAATTTTTGCCTGTGGAAAGGCTCCAATCAAGGACGTGTCGCTCAGCAGATCCTCACACTAACCACAGGGCCACAGCAAACCTGTGCTGAAAACTTGCTCGACATTTTCGAAAAACTTACGGGTATGCTGCCAAGTACCAAAATCGACGACGGCCGATATTTCAGCAGGAGACCACCCTGCCATTTTCAAGGCGAAACTGCAGTAAGAAATCAATGTGCAACGATCTTTAAAACCTCGGTTTTCAATAGTAAACAGGAAAGACAACACACACCGAGCAAGCAAGCACACAGCACCGACACGACCAAAGTTGAAACCGGTCAGAATATCGATAATAAACATCAGTTCTCGACATATGAGGTCGGATTAGTTTTGTCCCTCTGTTTTTTGACAAGTGAGAGAGCAGGATCTCAAGCGGAATTTAAGCAGAAGCCTCCATCCCTATTCATAAGGTTGTCACGTAGTTTTATTTCTATCGCTTCTTGATAACACAGTCCCAGTAGTTGGAAGTGCGAGCCAGAATTTCCGTTTTGTCGTATTCCATAGGGTGACTTGTGTCAAGACAGTGTTCGGCCACAGCAGATTTGTTTGGCTGTTATGCTCAATACAACGGTCCTCAACAGTCCTAATGGTTTGACCAACATATGATTTGCCACAACTACATGAGATACGGTAGACACCCGCCTTACGCAAACCGATATCATCCTTAACGGATCCCAACAGTGCCTTAATTTTATAAGGTGGATGAAACACACATTTTACATTGTTTTTACGCAAAATGCGACCAATCTTATTGGAAGTACTGCCAACGTATGGCAGAAAGGCCACTGACGTGGGTGCCAACTCAGTGTTATCATCACTAGCCCGTTGCACATGTGGTCGACAGCGCAATGCTCTTTTAATCTGCCCTTCACCATAGCCATTCTGTCGAAAATTTACCTCCAGATAAGACAGCTCAGCGGGAAAACTTTCTGGGTCAGAAATGACATGAGCCCTATACACTTAAGTTCGAAGAACCCCTTCACGCTGAGCTGGGTGGTGACAACTATCAGCTTGCAAATACAAATCAGTATGCGTTGGCTTCCTATAAACAGCATGTCCCAACGTGTACCATCTGCCATTCTCCTGACCAACACATCAAGGAAGGGAAGGCAACCATTCTTTTCCACTTCCATAGTGAACCGGATGTTGGGGTGGATTGAATTTAGATGTTCCAAAAAATAATTCAAATTCTCACTACCATGAGGCCAAACAACAAACGTGTCGTCTACATATCTGAAAAAAATAAAAAAAATAAAAAATAAAAAAAAAACCAAGCAGGTTTCAACGCCGCTGACTCCAGTGCAAGATCTTCGAAATCCTCCATGAATAAATTGGCAATGATGGGTGACAAAGAGCTTCCCAACGCAACTCCATCTCTCTGTTCGTAGTACTCGTCATTGAATAAAAAGTAGGTGGAAGTCAAAACATGTCGAAATAAATTAGTTAAATCAGTACCAAACTTCGTCTCGATTAGTTGCAACGAATCAGACAGAGGAATGCGACATTGCTTATCTTTCGCATGGTCTGCTAAGTTTTTATATTTTGCTTATTTTTTCATATTTCCACACAACTGTTTCCTGTTTTCTCGATTGATCTGTTCAGTTTTTCACGGCAACTTATAATTAAATCTGAGAGGTGTGCGGTGCTTCGGGAACTCAGCTGGGAGTCGCTGGAGGGAAGGCAACAATTTTTTCCGAGAAGCACTGTTGAAGAAATTTAGAGGTCCGGAATTGAAGCGGACTGCAACACGATTCTACTGCCGCCAACCTACATTTTGCGTAAAGACCACAAAGATAAGATCAGAGAAATTAGGGCTCTTACAGATGCATATTAGTATTCGTTTTTCCCACGTTCTATATGGGAGTGGACAGGAAAAAACGTAACTAGTAGTGGTACACACTGCCATGCAAGTTTTAGTGACTTATGGAGCATATATGTAGATGGTCATGGTTGTACGCTGACCGAAATGCCATTTTCCGTGCGGAAAACGACTGTACGGACATATGTTGACAGTTTGTGTGATTATATCGTTAATTCGTCGCAGGGTAGGAAAATAGTGGTTTGTTGCTTTAATTTTAGACACAAGTGAATTTTAACGAATGATGGGTATCGTTTCGTATTCTACATCGATACTCCGCAATTCAATGTAAGGTGCGTGGCGGAGGGCACACTGTACCACTACTAGGCATTTCCTTTCCTATGCCATTCCCAAATAGAACGAGGAAAAAAAGAATGCCTATATGCCTCCGTACGAGCCCTAATTTCTCTTATCTTGTGTTTGTGATCTTTACGCGAAATGTAAGTAGGCGGCAGCAAGATCGTACTACACTCAGCTTCAAATTCCGGCCCTCTAAATTTACCCAACAGAAATTCACGAAAAGAACGTCGTCTTTCTTCCAGCGATCCCCAACTGAGTTGCCGGAGCATTTCCGTGACACTCGCCCATTGGTCGAACCTACCGGTAACAAATCTAGCTGCTCGCCTCTGAACCGCCTCTATGTCTGGTCTGCTGCGGGTCCCAAACACTTGAGAAATACTCAAGACGTGGTCGTACAAGAGTTTTATACGCGGTCTCCTTTGCAGGTGAAGTACATCTTCCCAAAATTCTCCCAATAAACGGCAGTCGGCTGTCCGCCTTACTCACAACTGTCCTTACATGTTCGTTCCATTTCATATCGCTCTGCAATGTTACGCCTAGATATCTGAACGACGCGACAGCATCAAGAAGCTCACTACTAATGCTGTATTCGAGCATTATAGGATTGTTTTCCCTACTCATGCGCATCACCTTACATTTTTCTACATTGAGAGCTAGCTGCCATTCTTCGCAACAACTAGAAATTTTGTCTAAGTCATCCTGTATGTTATTAAAGTCAGTTAAAGACGACACCCTTCCACATACCACAGTATCATCAGCAAACAGCCGCAAATTACAACTTACTCTGTCCATCAGATCATTTATGTAGACAGAAAGTAATAGGGGTCCTATCACACTCCCCTGGGGCACGCCTGACGATACACTCGTCTCTGATGAACACTCGCCGTCGAGGACAACGTATTGCGTTCTATTACTTAGGAAGTCTTCCAGCCAGTCACAAATCTGTGAACCTATTCCATAAGCTCGTATCTTCGTTAGTAGTCTGCAGTGTGGCACTGCGTCGAACGCCTTTTTGAAGTCGACAAAGCACAATCCGTCTGTTGCCCTTCATCCATGGGTTGCAAGATGTCATGTGAGAAAAGGGCAAGCTGAGTTTCACATGAACGATGTTTCCTAAACCCGTGCTGATTCATGGAAAGAAGCTTTTCCGTTTCAAGGAAATTTACTATATTCGAACTGAGAATATGCTCTAAAATTCTACATGAAACTGATGTTAACGATTTGGCCTGTAATTGTGTGGGTCCTGCGCTTTTTTCCAATGACTAGGAAATTTGCGCTGAATTAAAGATTCGCGATAAATGCAAGCTAAGTAGGGGGCCAATGTCGCAGAACAGTCTTCGTAAAACCAGTATTACTATTGGTACTGTCTTCAAAACCTACACTCTGTTTTGTGTAGTATCTGTCGACTAAGACACGTACTCCATACTTAAGATGCTCCTTAGTTTCTGCTGGACAACTCCGGTTTTGATGCTTTCCACGAAAATTATTTGAAGCAAATCTATTTTCGAATTTTCACAATTAAAATCTTAATACACAGTGTATTTGTATAATACACAGTATAATTTACCGGCAGAAATTTAAATTTCAGTAACATTTGTTACTTCCCATCTAGAAGTTATGGATATTAAAGGAAAATTTGTATGTTTGGTATAAATCTGTTAATGGATGTCGATATTATTTCTTTGAATGTAAGCCACATCTAGTCTGCACTCACATTGGTAGTTTCGAAAGACCGGAGATTTTCACTCAAGAAAGCGTTAATCGACATCTTATCTGCTTTTTCGAATAAATTGATGGTTTGTTAAAGAAAGATAAATAGATAAAGTTTAAATTTTTTCATCAAATAATAACTCTTCATTTTCAAGATATGATCGTTTAAAGCCGAGCTGAATATAGCATGCCGTTATTGATCAACGAACCGGAGGTCGCTGCCAGGCAAATACTGTGAATTAACTGTTTCTGCTGAATAAGTCAATTTAGCTGAAATTAATGCTCAGATAATGGCGCCATTTTTATACCGGCTATTGGGATTTTATCCGGATTATACATGAAAAATATTTGAGAGATATTTGCTTCTCTCCCCTTATACGGTTTCACGTAGGTCAAATCATCTCATACTTTGCACTCTTTTTAAGGCTTTCACAAAATACAAACATAGCTTCGGACATCGTATTAACGTTTCGCTGCTTTTATACATTTTTTTTTCTGCACAAAATAATCCTATACCCCGTCTTCACTGCTTTAAATTTTAGTAATTCTTGTGTTACATATGTTACGCAAATAATATAATGATGGCCTGCAGTTAAGGTGAAACTCATTATTAGTAACCATTAATCAACTACTTTGCAACCAAGACGGCTTTTATTTCAAAATAAAACTTCAATGGTTACTGTATGAGCTGCATCATGGAAACCATTTTAAAGGTAGATAAATTAATTATGTCAGAACGACTTTTTATCTAATTATAACTATTAGTAGTAGAGATATGTTTTGAACTCCAGCTAAATTTAACATTTGCTGCGACTCGCAGAGCTTCAAGGCTTTTGCGTTGAACTACAGTAAAATTATCGTAAAGACGGAGTTTATTTCCATTTTCGTAGAGTAATTTTGAAGGCCTTCTAATTTTCTAGTAGAAGATTTAGCTATTGGCCTTAGCTAGCAGATTTAGAAATGGTTAAACTCAAACTCTTGACATATACGCGTTTTCGTTCGAGTGAACCACAATTCCCCGGCGCAGTGAGTTGTTGAATGGGCGCATATCTAACAGCAAGTATTCCTGAACATGTAATGTCATACTGAACGTTATGAGAAATTCCATATTACTTGACATTATCCCATGTGGTGACGTGTTATACTACACGACATTACGTATGGCGTACATTATGTATGCGTGAATATGTCGAGTTATTTTTATTGAAATATTTTTCATCCTGCCAGATAAAATTTGAAGCTAGTTCCCTTCTTTAACATATTTTGCTCTGGCCAGTACATATTCGTCTTTCTTTGAAATCTGGTCATGTGGATTTCTGTGGTGCACAGATCAGATTAGATTAGCAGTTTGTTTCATAGATCCGTATTGAGGAGATTCTCGTGAATGTGAAATACGATAATATATTATTATTATTATTTTATAAGCTGAAACAATACATACAGCACATCATTTGGTTCTATTCAAGAATTCGTCGATGGAGTAAAAGACGTTGGCCGCTACTACTAAGTCTTTCAGGCACCTTTTAAACTGATCTGTATTTGTAGTAAATGTTTTATGGTTGCTGGCAAATTATTGAAAACGTGTGTTCCTGAGTGATGGACCCCTTTTTGAACTAAAGTAAGTGCTTTTCTAGTCTTTGTGTAGATCGTTGTTTTTGTTCCTAGTATTGTTTGTATGAACTGAGCTGTTTGTTGGAAAAAGAGATATATTATTTAAGACAAATTCCACTAAAGGAAAAATATACTGAGAGGCAGTAGTTGATGTACCAAGTTCTTTGAAGAGACTTATACGTGAACTTACTTCGCATGTAATACGTATTACACACTTTTGGACCTTGAAAACTTTTGTTTGACTTGAAGAGTTACCCCAAAATATTATAACGTATGACATTATGGAATGAAAGTAAGGTTCGCGAGCTTTTTTATTTTTATATCGCCTACGTCTGCTATCACGAGAATTGCAAATATAGGTTTATTAAGGAGTATCTGTAGTTCTGCGGTGTGTTCCTCACAACCGAATTTATTATTAAGTTGTAATCCCAGGAATTTAATACTGTCAAACCTCTGCTCTTCTTCATACTTTATGTATATACTGGATGGACACCTCTTAAATGTTCTCAGCTGCATGTAGTGAGTCTTTTCAAACTTTAATGTAAATGAGTTTGCTTTAAGCTATTTATTAATGTCCATGAAAATATCATTATCAGGCTTTCTAGAACTACACTTGACATTCTATTTATTCCGTTATTTGTATCATCTGCAAACAAAACGAACTCTCCTTCTGGCAGTGTAACCGATGAGATGTCATTAATGTACAGCAAAAAAAGCAATGGCCCTAAGGTAGAAACGCGTGGGACACAACATGTAATTTCTTCTCAACGTGATGATGACTGATGGTTTCATTCACTAGTCCTTTGCACTAATACCTTTTGTTTCCCGTTAGTGGGGTATGACTTGAACCATTGTGCAACATTTCCCATGACACCATAGAATTCTGATTTACTTAGAAGGATGTTGTGGTTCACAAAATCAATAGCCTTTGACAAATCACAGAAAATACCTGCTGTTTCTAATTTATTACCTAATAAATTAAGTACATTCTCACTGTAGGTGTAAACAGCCTTCTCAATATCGGCATCCTTCAGAAACCCGAAATGTGTTATGGACAATATATTATTCGTGATCAGATGGTTGAAAAGCTGCCTGTACATTACCTTTTGTAAAACTTTGAGAATTCTGGCAGAAGTGGAATCAGTCTGTTGTTTGATGATATCTCTTTATCCCCTTCCTTGAATAGAGGTTTAGTATCTGCATATTTTAGCCAATCAGGAAATGTCCCAGTGATAATAGGCCGGTTCGCAAATGACTTAAAATTGTTTAAACTTACAAGAACATGCCTTGATTAGCTGTGATATTTCATCGTAGCCACTAGAATGCTTTGTTTTTAAATATTTAACTGTATAACTTGTTTCTTGTGGTGAAATGAGTGACATTCCTGAAGTTATTTGTAAAGGTCAGTTTAAGGTATTGAAGGGCATTATTTACTGACCCTGGTAATCCCATACTATCGGTAACTGTATGAAGTATTTGTTGAATAGATTTGCCACACTACGTCATTGTGTGTAAATGTTACAGCTATCAAATGTTAAAACGGCCACGTCGCTGACAGTACTGGACACTGTTAGTTTTGCATGCTGCTAATAATGTACAGAACGGTGTCTCATACCTAACTGTACATGTTACTGTTCATTTGTTTGTCTTTCCCTTGCATCCCATGCGTCTCATAGGAATGAAGTGAAAGGACAAAGTGAATAAACTCTGCAGTGCAATGTGAAATGTTAACGGCTTTTTCAATCCATTACCTATTATAATGTGCAATAACACTTAATATTCTGTTTACTTGGTTTCGTTTCTTTAGGCTACGTATATTAAAACGTTACATCATATTCATAAAAGGTATTCATAGTAGCTTGTGCACTTCATAATATGCCATAAACGTTACATGATACCAAAACAGTTTCAAGAAATGGAACTCTTCAAAGGAGTATTTTCCAATACGCTTTATCTTTGTAGTTTTGTTTAAAAACACATACTGAAGAGCAATTATATTTTGTAAAAATTCATAGTATGATGGAACAGGATCAGAAACTGTTAAATATTTTATTTTTTATTTTCTTTACAGCCGCAGTTGCACACTTATTTTATGTACTTTTAATGATACACGGGGATTTTCAAAATAATTGTACTGTGTACATAATTTGAGAAACGAGAGCTGTCGATATAGGCGTTTTACCGAAACCAATATAGGTGGTCACTCCATACTCATTTGTTCGCCGAAAATTACTAATTTGAGTCGGTCTGCGGTCATAACCTACTTGAATTGCGAGCTTTCGACACACAGGAACAGGTTATCGATACAACATTTGAAATGATGAACATTTACAAGTAAAGCGACAGTTTTGGAAAAACCAGATCAGATTTTGTAGTACTTTTTAAAGTTGTTCGATCATTCATTTTCAATGATGTATGTATGCAGACTGAAGTACCATATGAAAATAAATACCAAGTTCGGTATTCCAGCCCGATGTCGTACCTACGAAGCAGTTGTTCAATTGTAAATTAAATAGCCGAGCGGTCTAAGGTGCCTCGCCGCGGAGTGCGCGGTTGTTCGCCATCGGACGTTCGAGTCTAGATTTACAACAATTTTTTTTTTTTTTTGTAAATTAAAAAAAGAAAAACCCTCGCTTTTTTCAAGTGGAGTTATTCATTTGTAATTGCGCCTACATGTGTATCCATTTGCAAGGCACTTGTTAGCACGATATACTATAACACGCACGATATACTATAACACACGTCATCGTGATCTTCAATATGTTTCTACCAATTCAGTCCCTCGTCAATGCAAACACCTAAAAATTGTGAATATTCTACCTTAGCTACAGATGTATGTTCAAAGTCTAAATTTATTAATGGTGTCATGCCATTTTTGAATGAAACTGTATATACTGGGTTTTATCAAAGTTTAATGAGAGTCCATTTGTAGAGAACCACTTAATAACTTTCTGTATGATATTATTTACAATTTCATCAGTTAATTCCTGTTTGTCAGGTGTGATAGCTATACTTGTATAATCAGCAAAAAGTACTAGCTTAGCATCTCGTAAATGTAGAATGGAAAGTCATTAATATATATTAAGAACAGCAAGGGACCCAAGACCGAACCTTGTGGGACCCCGTTTTTGATAACTCCCCAGTTAGAGGAATTATTTGTTTCATCTGTATCATGTGAACTGCTTATTTCAACTTTCTGCACTCTTACGGTTAAGTATGATTTAAACCATTTGTGCACTGTCCCACTCATACCACAATAATTAAGATTATCTAGAAGAATCCCATGATTTACACAATCAAAATGTGCATGAAGGCTAACAAGTCCATAAGTGCCTTGAAAATGGAGATAACTGTGGATGCCATAACAAGTGTACCACTCCACTTGAACAAATTGAATATTTATTTATTTTTTAAATTGCAATCGATCAACAGACTAATACACATTGAGAAATCGCCTCGTATACGTTATCCTGTACTTTCTCCACAGATTGAGTACCTCAGACATCAATATTTTATTTATGTACACTTTTATTAAAACAATCTGTAATGTAGTTTCAGCCTAGTGATAATGATCTATTGACACAAGGTCAACACGGATTTAGAAAATATCGTTCATGCGAAACACAACTAGCTTTTTATTCACACGAAGTGATGGGCGCTATCGACAAAGGTTCGCAAATAGATTCCGTATTTCTTTATTTACAGAATAAACGGCTTTTAATCAAATTTCGAGGTTATGGTATTTCGCCCCAAATTTGCGATTGGATAGGGGATTTAAAGTCAGAGAGGACACAGTTCGTAGCAGTCGATGGTAAGTCATCGACTAAAACAGAGGTGATATCGGGCGTTCCACAGGATAGTGTTATTGGTCCTCTGCTGTTCCTTATTTACATAAACGATTTAGGGGAAAATCTAAGTAGCTCTCTTAGGTTGTTTGCAGATGACGCCGTCATTTACCGTCTAGTAAAATCATCTGAAGATCAAAACATACTGCAGAACGATCTGAATAAGATATCACTGTGGTGTAAAAATTGGCAATTGACTCTAAATAATGAGAAGTGTGAAGTCGTCCACATGAGTACGAAAAGAAATCCGTTAAACTTTGTTTACAAAACAAATCAATCAAAAGTGAAGGCCGTAAACTCCACAAAATACCTAGGAATTACTATTACTTCAGACTTAAATTGGAAAGAACGCGTAGATAATGTCGTGGGAAAGGCGAACCAGAGACAGCGTTTTATTGGCAGAACCCTTAAAAGATGCAACAACTACTAAAGAAACTGCATACACTACGCTTGCCCGACCATTTTTGGAATATTGGTGCCCAGTGTGGGATCCTTATCAGGTGGGTTTGACGGAGGACATCGGAAGAGTCCAGAGAAGGGCAGCTCGTTTCGAAATGGCCATCAGAATAAAATACGAGAAAGCAGAGCTCGAACGGAGAGATTTAGGTGTTCTTTCTTCCCGCGTGCTATTAGAGAATGGAATGGGAGATAAATAGTATAACGGTAGTTCGATGAACCCTCTGCCAGGCACTTAAATTTGATTTGCAGAGTATCCCATGTAGATGTAGATAAGGTATGTCCTCTAAACATGTCACTAAATAAATAATTTAAATAGCTAACACAAATTTTGTGACCGTTAGCGACGTAGATAAAAAAAAACCTGTCATCACTTGCATCGTACAATGTGCCAGTTTAAAAAGAGCGATCACAACTTTTGAGTTGTCGTTATACCGCTTTGTGTTCAGGACGACCAGACCTGCGGAAGTCGTACTCGTGACCACCAGAGGATCCCGGAAACAGACCGCAGACACGCTCCACTGCAGCACGCGCGCCTAATTATCGTGACTCAGCTGGTATTCACTTAAGCCGCTTGTCTGTATTCGCTCCAGTCGCAAAGCATCTGTTCTGCGGCCACAACAGTCGGAAAACCACGACGGTTCCAGTAAGCTTGCTTCAAGCAAACGCCCTACGCGAGTAGACAATGGAAGCTTCGTTTGAAGTAAAACTGTGGATATTCAAATTCCATTAACGAACAAGTGAGCAGGAATGCTTTGTAGATCCTCGTTCTCTTCGTACATAGACACGCCATTGAACTTTGCATTAACATTGACGACAATTATTAACAGAGATCGGTTAAACTTGAGTAAATATTTGTAGTAAAAATATTGGGTATGAGTTCCGCCTGATGTACAAAACACTGTTTTTCTTGTTACCCAAACATGTTTCAGCACAACCGGGCCATAATCAGTAGATTATTCTATTTACAGCTTAGTTTTACACTGTATCATCATGTGTGACCATTTTTACAACATCTGACATTAGTAGCGTTGTCATAGTTAGTTCTGGCATATATTTCATCTTCTTTTCCGTGAGCCATAAACAAACAATACGCTTATTCCTTACACTTATTGCTGTCACAATACCCAATATTTTCGGTTACACAGTACATCGCACAAATCTCAAGGCAGTCAATGCAACTAATTGCCCAAAAATTACAATTACGAAGAACGAGATAATATTGTGCGGAAGGGAAGTAACAAATCCAGTACAGCGACAGTTTCAGTGATCACTGCTCGAACGAAAAACTTAAGTGTTCGGATTTTACCACGAAACATCAGAATGTGTCTGTGGTTGCAATCTTCTCGCACTATTCTGTTTTCGTGCCGGAAGTTTCCAAAGTTGTTGACTCTTACGGGTATCTTTAAATTTTCTGAAGGTTCGCGTTTGAGGGCCAGAGATATTTTCTAAATCTATTCGTTGTATTTGTACCACAGAAATTCCGGTCAGTGAAGATCTCTTCCTACGCTGTGCAGCAATTGAGCGCATAATTAACTTAGTATTTTGTAGTGGTTTCAAGTTTAAGATTAAAATTTCGGACTTTTCTTTTTGTAAATTATATCTTGTTATTCCTTAAGCTCGGTTCAGAAATATGACCAACACCAAATACCATCTTTTTTCTTACACGAAAAGGGGAAAACAATGCTTTCTTCTCTGTCTAATATAAACACAACAGTATTGTACAGGGCTGGCCACACGAATAGACCGTCCTCGCTTCGACGCCAAGCTTCTAGCAATTACCAAGTCGGTCAGTATAAAGTATTAATAAAATTAATATTCAAAATATGTTATTTCCGATTTTAAATATAAGAATAAACTGAAATAGGTAAATTTAGAAGAATCATGTAAAAGGTATTGTTAAATGTGTTTGTGTTTAATAACCTTATTTAAATGTATGGGAGACAGTATCACACATGATGTGACTAGCAGTTATACTTTCGCCGGTATTTCGAGTTTCGTTTTTAATTAAAAGTTTACTTAAAGTTGAGTTTCACTCAGTTTGTCTAAAACAACAGTTTACTGGGAGATATAAAAACATTTTGGAATAAATACAGTCAATTAATACAATAATTAATATAATATACACTTCGACTGAAATCTTCAATCTTCTGAGAAAGTTTTAATTTTTTAAGGGGTGATTTGAGTGACCTTTAAACTTTTCAACTGACATTCGGATTTGAGAAATGTAGAAATCCACTATAAAACCACGTTTGCAGCTATATAATGTCATAAAATTTTAACAATATAAAATGATTTATATACTCTCTGCGATTAATTGTGAATTGCAGAGTACTCATGTATATGTATATGTAGCAGGAAAGAAGAAAGTCTGAAAGGAGAAGTGTTAAGGCTTAGTCTGGATATAGATCAGTGAAGACAACAGACAGAAGATACGGATTTCCGGACAGAAAAATATAGGATAAAGTCGACAGTAGTAGAAAATGGTGTAGGGGGAGTGCGGTTCATGATGAGGCATCCAGCCCTCAAATTGAACGTGCTGAGCTACCACTCCCGAAACGGATAGTTCGCTGTTAATTACACTGTAATTTCCCTCCAGTCTAAGCTGGTCTGGCCCGTTGGTTACTCCAGAATACACACGGTAGCACAGTACAGTGCAGCATGACCTAATCCTACAACAGATTTCCCATAGTCTCGATTGTTCAGCCATGGCTAGCTGAAACTGTTAGTACGGTCGGGACTACAGCTGCGTCTTCCTGCTCTCACATCGTTACCAGGTGCTGCCAACTTCCCCAGCACATCAGTATATCTACATCTACATAATTACTCTGCAAGTCACATTGAAGTGCATGGCAGAGGGATTCGGAAGACAAAATTGGTGAAAGAAATTTTGCAAATAAATCTTCCCGCAACTAATGACGCCTTTCTTTTAATCATTTCCACCCGAACTCGTGCATCATTTCCGTGACACTCTTTCCCCTATATCGCGATAATACAAAACGACCTGCCCTTCTCTGAATTTTCTGTACATCGTCAGTCAGTCCAACTTGGTAGGGACCCCACGATGCGCAGAAATACTCCAAAATAGGACGCATAAGTGTAGTGTTGACAGTTTCCTTAGGAGAACTGTTGCATCTTCTAAGTGTTCTGCCAACGAAAAGTACAATGTTTTGTATGTGTTCTTTCCATTTCGTTTGTAATTGTTACTCCTACGTATTTAGTTGAATTTACGGCCTTTAGTTTTGACTGATTTATCGTGTAACTGAAATTTAACGGGTTTCTTTTAATGGTCATATGGATGACTTCACACATCTCCTTTATTAAGGGTCATTGCACCTTGCAGATATCTAAATGATTTTGCTGTCGCATTTGATCTTCTTGTCACTTTCCTAATCGATAAATGACAGCAGTCTAAGAGACCTACTCAGATTGTCTCCTAAATCATTTATAAAAATAAGGAACAATAGGGGTCCTATAACGCTGGGAAACGCCAGATATCACTTCTGTTCTACTCGATGACTACTAGAGGCTTCACATGAGTTTGTCGAAACGGCTGATGCGACACCCAATTTTTTGGACCTGGTGTCTCCCATACCGCCTTGAAACGAAACGACAGGGCATGGAATGGCGTTCTCCTATATCACTTCGTCGGAAAAAGGCCTGAGCAAAAAAATCACGCATCAAAAGGGTGCTCATCAACTTTTTCGGTAGTCATCCTGTTATCCGCGATGAATTTCTGAGGAAAACATTAAAATTATGGAAGCCCACAAAGCTATTCGCAAGAAACTATGTTTTTTAAAACTGGCCCAACAGCAAATGCTTTCAGAAACTTTTAAGCTGATAACCAATGCACATAAAAGTGTTCGTAAAAAAATAAATAAATAAATAAAAACAGGATGATGATGATGGTGACGTTCCAGATATTAGTAAGCACATGAGCGTGCACGGTGTTGTACAAATAGATGATGCATATGGGTTGTGTAAAGATAAACCATATACGCTTGGTAGGTTACCTGTACTTTTGTAAAGACACATAGTAGTTTCTTTGACTTAGGCCTTTATTCTTTGGTGTGATAAATATCATGGTGTGCTCCACCAGCAGTTCAGTCGTTAAGCGCCAACAGTCGTGTAATGTTGTCGAGGTCGAACAGTCGAGGATTATCTAAGCTGATCCAGTATAGGCTGCATATCTTAACAATTAGTGGCACACACTTTGGTATTTAATCGTTGTGAGATTTGTTTTATATGCGTGAGAAGTTTTCTGAAAATAAATATGTCATCATACCAGCGCAAATTGCATTTCTCCATTGTAAATACCCAGTTGTTGTTAGACTTAAGAAATTAGTTGATGCAGGGCCTGATGGGGAGTAATAATCAGTTAATAAATAATAAAAACAAAGAAGAGTAGGGGACCTATAACGCTTCCCTGAGGAATGCCAGATATCACTTCTGTTTTACTCGATGACTTACCGTCAATTACAACGTACTGTGTCCTATCTGATAGGAAATCGTGATTCCAATCGCAAAACTGTGGCAATATTCCATAAGCACGCAGTTTGATTAGAAGACACTTGTGAGGTACAGTGTCGAAAGCCTTCCGGAAATCTAGAAATCTATTTGACGTCCCTTTTAGATAGCACTCATCACATGTGAGTTAAGAGCTAGCTGTGTTTCACAAGAACGATACTTTCTGTATCCGTGTTGACTATCGGTCAATAGGTCGTTCTCTTCGAGGCAGTTCATAATATTTGAGAAAAGTGTATGTTCTAAAATCCTGCTGCAAACCGACGTTAGTGGTATGGGCCTGTAATTTTGCGGAAGACTCCTATCGTCTTTCTTGTATATTGGCGTAACCTGTACAACTTTCCAGTCTTTGGGTACGGAACGTTCGCTGAGCGAGCGCTTGTATATGATAACTAGGTATACTGCGAGACTAGCTCTAATACATGACTTCTGAAATATTTAATGTAGCTATTAACTCTTGGCGTGCACATCACGTGTAATCCACCTGGTCCCTCAGCTGCCATACTCATTTAAAGTTCCTAATTCGACGATATAGTCGAATATCAAAATAATTGATAGTTGCCCTAAACGAGACACAAGGTTTCCTGAACAGCCACTGAATACTAGTAAAGTCATTCTCCAGTAAATTTTCACTATATTTAGACATTGAATCCGTTGTTTTAGTTAACATCCAGGTCACAGTCGTTCGCTACTACTGTTACTTTCTACATTAAATTTTACCCTTTAAAACATCCGTTCCCAAACTGTGCGTCGCGACCACTAGAGGGTCGCAGAGTCTATTCAGGTGGGGTCGCCCAACGACTTTAAAATATCTGCCTAGAATATTTTACTGACTGAAAAAGATATGAAAATCCATTTACAAAACCAGTCCGAAACAAAAAACCAATGTGGCTAATGACGTACTCAGGGCAATACGAGATAAACGGAGCTGTAGCAATCGTTCATAATTGCGATATGGCAGCTCTGGGTCCTCAGTCACTTGCGACTGGTGTCATGTGAGTAGCTTTCCATTGATTTGCTGTTTCTGTGACTGTGCGATCGTACCCGACTTGCTTGTTGTTTATTTTGTGTATCGGTTTTTATAGTGATTTACTTTATTTTACAGAATATTTATATTCTCTATTTATTCGACGATTGGCCCTTGAATTAAGACTGGAACTTTCCGCATTCAGTGGGGTGGGAGGGTATAGCTATGAAGGAAGAGCTTTTTTCCTTTGCAAAATACTACAAACTAACTATGCATGGTAAATGACTTACGTCTAAAGCTAACAACTTTCAATACATATATAGAATGTATCGATAACACCATGGTAAATACTACCTCTAACCTCACTGATTTTACAATTTAATTTAAACAAATTAATTTCTTACTAAAGAAAATATTTTTTGGAATAAATGTTTCCTTCAACAATTTCGAAAGTCTTAACAGCAAACCATTTGCATATAACTTCAATTTCATATGCAAATAATTGTTATGTTGTTATTAATTGCCGTGAAATCAGTGTAGTATGGGTTGCGAAGATATTTCCAGAAAAATTCTGGGTCCCACTACAAAAAAGATTGGAAAATAATGCTTTAGATATTTATTGGGGCCCCGCGGGAATGGAGGACTAAGGCTGTCAGTCACGGATTGATCGCTCTCTCCTAGTGTGTGTGTGGTCCTTAGTATATGGCAGTTTATGTAGTTTGTAAGCCTAGGTGCCGATGACGTCATCAGTTTGATCCCATAGGTTTACAAACATTTGAACATTCATTGGCTGGCACCCTGCAAGGTCAAAGAAAAATGGCGCTTTAATCATAGGTTATACGGATTACTTATTAGAAAATAGACCTAATTATTCGCTAACTACACATTTTACCGAAACCTCCAATACAGATCATCACACCATACTTGTTTCAAGGCCAAATACTACTTATTTGACTATATAACATGTAAAGCTACTTGCATTGCGAGCACTTCACTCGTACTGAAGAGACATCGATACAACTACTGAAATTACGAACTTTTTCATGTACAACAACAATATTGAAAACCTTATTTTTCCCTCATAGTTTTCATCTATTTGTGATGAAATGTCTAATTTGTTCCAAGACTAATAATTAAATTAGTTTTTTGTTAGTTTTAATATATCTTCGCTATCTGACTTGTCTAGTGTTTTTTTCTAGCACTATCTCGTCGATTTCGCCAGTGCTATAATATATTACTTGGCTTTTGTTATATTTCACTTGAAAATAGCCCAAGGCCAAAATTTAGATATTGCAATAAAAAAACAATAAAATATTGAAATGGCGGAGAAATCGTTTTTAATTTTACTTCACTTTGCCTTCTCAAGAAACAAAAATCATAAATTCAGTTAATTATATGAGAATTCGGGCTTCCTTATTGAATCTCAATGATGAAATGTTCTCGCGTCGACAGCTGAGTAAGTAATTTGTTCTCTGGCAATGTTTCTGCATGTTCCTTTCTCTTCATCTTCCCTTTCTTGCCCATCTCCCCTTTTCTTCCCATCTCCCCTTTTCTTCCCATCTTCCCTTTTCTTCCCATCTCCCCTTTTTTGCCCATCTCCCCTTTTTTGCCCATCTCCCCTTTATTGCCGATCTCCCTTTGTCTTTCTTGCTGATCATTGTTCAAATGCCGCGGTGGAGAAGCCGAGCGGTCTAAGGCGCCTCGCTGCAGAGCGCGCGGTTGCTCGCTGTCGGAGGTTCGAGTGCTCCCTGGGGCATGTGTCTGTGTATGTTGTCCTTAGGTTAGTTTACCCTAGTTCCAGTAGTTTGTAAGCTATGGACTGATGACCATGCAGTTTGGTCCGATAGATTTACATGGCCGCGCGCTCAATAGCACGGTGCCCCAATGCGCACGGCTCATTCGCCTTGGCGCTGATTGTTTGCTTTCTTGCCTATCGTTGTCTTCCTTGCCTATCGTTGTCTTCCTTGCCGAACGTTGTCTTCCTTGCCGATCGTTGTCTCTCTTGCCGATCGTTGTCTCTCTCTTGCCGATCGTTGTCTTTACTGTCGAATCTTTTATTTCTAGACACCTTTTATTTCCTTCTATTTCTACGCACCCTTTCTTTGTTGACACCCTTTCATTGTAGACACCCTTTCATTGTAGACACCCTTTCATTGTAGACACCCTTTCATTGTAGACACCCTTTCATTGTAGACACCCATTCTTTGTTGACACCCTTTCTTTGTTGACACCCTTTCTTTGTTGACTCTTTTTCTTTGTTGACACCTTCACCATAAAATAACAATGAAACATGACGAATCATTGCCAAAAGACAAAGCATTGACTCGGCTATACACCTGAGAAGATTTCATCATCATTTCAGTTAGTTGTGGGATACTTAGAATTTTGTTATAAAGCTCCTACTTTTCTTCATTGAAATGTTCCAGTACAGCATGACTGTATTTTATCTTTGTCACACTTAGGGATCACATCAGTAAAGGTTGACGGAAAACTATATTTGGCGCGGTTTCAGGAGGGGAGGGCGGATGAATGGCTACAAACTAGGTCATTATGACATGCCCTCCTTCCCCTTCCTCTGAACTGAAACCATGGATCCTTCCTTCTTGTAAATATCAGCTCGCAAAACATGATGATCGAAATATTAATGCGCGAGTACGAAAAATGAAGTACCGCAATTCATTATTTTAAAGATACCTTGCCATTGATGTGCACTGAAAGGCAATCATGTGTGTATGTATTCGTCAAGAATGTACAAGGATTTAAATGTTTTCATTTCCATAGCTCTGATGTTACCTTCTACATCACATATTGAAACGTCCAACTGTAGTAATAATAATACTGAGAATAATGAAACTTGAAAATCACTGCCTTTCATTTAATGATTTCCACACTAACTCATGCATCATTTCTGTGACACTCTCTCCCCTATAACGAGTTGACTTTCTCTGAACTTACCCTATATCATCCTTCATTCTCACTTGGTGGGGATCTCAAAATTTGCAGCAGTACTCCAAAATAGGACGTACGAGTGTTGTGTAGGCAGTTTCTTTAGTAGTAGTACTGTTGTATCTTCTAAGTGTTCTGCCAACGAAACGTAGCCTTTGGTTCACCTTCCCTAAAATAGTTTCTTTGTATTCGTTCCAATTTAAGTTGTTCGTAATAGTTACTTCTAGGTATTCAGTTGAATTTGCAGCTTTTAGATTTGACTGATTTAGTGTGTAACTGAAGTTTAACCCATTTGTTTAGTGCTCATGAGGATGATTCCACACTTATCATTGTTTACGGCCAATTCCCAAGTTTTGTACCACACAGATATCTTAATTAAATCATTTTTCAGTTGCTTTTGATCTTCTAGTGACTTCACTAACATATAAACGACAACCTCTTACCATTATCACAAAAAAGGCGGGATATCCCGCCTATAGTAAACGGAGGATACTCTGAGGTGACAGAAGTCATGTGATAGCGATGTGAACAGATACAGAGGTCGGTAATGCTGCTTACGCAAAATTATAAAAGGTGCGCTGCACCAAGGACAGGTCGATGAACTGTATCTAATGAGCGAGAACAGCGGCGTTAGTGAGCAGTTGTCAGTGCTAATAGACACGCAACACTGCGTGAAATAACCACATAAATCAATTTCGAACGTTGGGCGCAATTTCGCGTTAATGGACTACAGTAGCAGTCGCCAGAGTGGACTGCCTTTGCCTTAACAGCTCTGCATCGCCTGCTCCGCCTCTTCTGGACTCCTGGCCATATTGGTTGGACCCTTGGCGACTGGAAAACTGTGCCTTGGTCAGAGCAGTATTGATTTCGGTTGTTGAGATCTGAAGGTAATGGCCCAAGCTGTCAGATTGTCATTGTGCAAACTGGCGGTGGTTCGATAATTGTGTCGAATGTTTTTACATGTAATAAACTCCACTATGTTGTCCAACAGAAGCAATTATGGTCTGGAAGTGATTATTTTAGTCTACTTCGAGACCTACTTACAGCCATTCATATACTTCATCTCCCCAAACAACGATGGAAACTGTATGGAATGGAATGCGCCATGTCGTTGTTCTTTTTGTCTTTTGTCCAAAGACTGGTTGAATGCAGCTCTTCACGTTACCCCTGTCCTGCGCAAACTTCTTCATTTGTAAATAAGAACGGCAAGCTACATCCATTTGAACCTGCTTATTTTATTTGTCTCTCTGCGATTTTTAGAGCTCGCACAGGAAGTCGTGGCCCGTGCCCAGAAACGCAGTCTCGAGTTCTGTTGTTTCCGAGAGGCTACCGGCTTAGCTGCACGTTGCCCGCTGAGCCGTACGCTTCCGTTTGTCAGTGTGCCGTCAACTGCGCCCCTCGACAAGTAGACAACGCGCAACTGAGGTGGCCGCCCCTCCAAAACAAAGAAATGGACTCGCCCAACCCTCTGTTCAAGAAAGTAGGGGCCACTACACAATTCTCTATACTGCTAAATTGGCGATTCTTTGGTGTTTTAGAATGTGGCCTGCCTATTTATGCTTTTGGTCAAGATATGCCACAGGTGTATTTGCTCCTCTATTCTGATAAATACCTCTTCATTAGTTACGCGATCTACCTATATACTCTTCTGCATTTTCCTGTAGCACCAAATTTCAAACGTTTCTATCATTTTTTTTGTCTGAACTCCTGTAACTGCTATCCGGTATTTGTACAATTGTACACGTTGTATATAACTTGTACCCTCTATTTCGCCCCTGTTACGTTCAGAATTTGGAACAGTGTATTGCAGTCAGCAGTGTCAAAAGATTTCTACAAAATCTAGAAATCTAGGTTTCTCTTTCCATTATCTATCTCCTAAGTTAAATCGTAAGATGAATACTGCTTCACGTGTTCCTACATTTTTGCCATATCTTAACTGATTTCCCCCGAGGTTACCTTATACCAGTTTTTTTCCCATTCGTCTCTAAATATTTCGTTTTAGTAGTTTGCAACCATGAGTTATTAAACTAATAGTTCTGTAATCATCACACCTCTCTGCGGTTGCTTTCTCTGTCTCATACATCTTGCATACCAGGTGGTACAGTTTATTCATGTCATGTCATGTCATGTCATGTCACCGGACCATAATAATGTTTCGATTGCTTTGAGGAACATCCAGCGAATGATTAGGCCTCCCAAATCTCCCTACATCAATCCATCAAACATTTATGGTACACAGTCGAGAGGTCAGTATATGCTCAAAATCCTTCACCGGCAGTTATGCACGTCTAGCTGAAAACCCGGAGTCACCCGTGTATGTATTTCTTCAATTCTTATGTGAGTTCAACTCCTCCTTACCGCTCTGACCATCATCTCCTTTCCCAGTCTACTTTCACCTGCATCTTTAGTGATATTCAGCCTGTAGTTTACTTTTCATGTCGCTCAATCTTTGTGGCGTTACTTCTCCTGAACTGTGTGACACACAATAATGTAATTTTCTACGGGCGTAGAGTGGAATTTTAGGAAATAGCTAATGAAATCTTTTGCGAATACAGTTAGTAGTGAAGACGTTACATATTAAAACGTTTTGCCTGATTGGGTGGTTAATCATTCCTCTCATTGTTTACGACGTCACATCTCCTGAACAGTGTTTCATACGTGGTTTTTACCCCTACAGCAATTCTAACCTCACGGTAAGGAATATGTGCACCACATTTGCTTGAAATCGTTCCGGTGGTTTAGGAGGAGACGTGCAACATTGTCACGTGTTGCAGCAGTGTTTCGGCATCTAATTGCTTATGACGTCATATCTACGAAACTGTGTGTTCTTCGTGATCCGTACACCCACGCCAACCTTTCTCTTGGTGTGGTCACACTATATACATAGAAAGATAGTTGCAGCGTTGCTCATTATTCCTGAGGGGTACTGCCAAGTTCCTGCTAAGACGATATGAATCACTTCCCCGGGCGAAAGGCCGTTCGATACGGTCTGTTCAGAATGACTGTAGGGTTGACAGCTACGACGTTATCAGTAGAGGGGGAGCCCACGCGAAAGGCACGAACCGCCGCCCGCCAGCCCCGCCGCATCTGACAGCAGCCGTCTAGACGACACAAAGACTTCCTAACTCTTCACCCAACACCACAACACTCTCCGCTTATTTGCACAGTGACTGAGTTTCTACATCTACATACATACCGCAATTCACCGTAAGGTGCGTGGCGGAAGGTTCACTGTACCACTACTAGGCATTTCCTTTCCTATTCGACTCCCAAATAGAGCGAGGAAGAAAAGAATGCCTATACGTCTCTGTACGAGCCCTAATTTCTCTTATCTTGTCTTTGCGACCACCACGGGAAATGTAAGTGGGCGGCAGCAAGATCGTACTACACTCAGCTTCAAATTCCGCCCCTCTAGATTTCCTCAACAGAAATTCACGAAAAGAATATCATCTTTCCTCCGGCGATCCCCATTTCAGTTCCCGGAGCATTTCCGTGACACTCGCGCATGGTCGAACCTACCAGTATCAAACCTAGCTGCTCGCCTCTGAACTGCTTCTATGTCTTCCTTTAAATTAATCTGCTGCGGGTCCCAAACACATGAGCATTCTCTAGACGTGGTCGTACATTCGTTCTATACGCGTTCTTTTTTACAGATGAAGTACGTCTTCCCAAAATTCTCCCAATAAACTAAAGTCGGATGTCGGTCTTACGCACAACTGTCCTTACATGTTCGTTCCATTTCATATCGCTCTGCAGTGTTACGCCTAGATATTTGAACGACGCTACTGCACCAAGAAGCTCACTACTAATGCTGTATTCGAACATTGTGGGGTTGTTTTTCCTACTCATGCGCATCACCTTACATTTTGCTACATTGAGAGCTAGCTGCCATTCTTCTCACCAACTAGAGATTTTGTCTAAGTCATTCTGTATGCTATTACAGTCAATTAAAGACGACACCCTCCCATACACCACAGCATCATCAGCAAACAGCCGCAAATTACAACTTACTCTGTCCATCAGATCATTTATATAGATAGAAAATAATAGCGGTCCTATCACACTCCCCTGGGGCACGCCTGACGATACACTCGTCTCTGATGAACACTCGCCGTCGAGTACAACGTACTGCGTTCTATTACTTGAGAAGTCTTCCAGCCAGTTACAAATCTGTGAACCTATTCCATAAGCTCGTATCTTCGTTAGCAGTCTGCAGTGTGGCACCGCGTCGAACGCCTTTTTGAAGTCGAGAAAAACAGAATCCGCCTGTTGCCCTTCATCCATGGCTCGCAAGATGTTATGTCAGTTTCAGGAATCTTGCTGTCCTGCGTGGTAGTTACAATTTGCGATTTTGCCTTTTGTCGTTTTTATGGTTGCAGAAGCTATTATTTCGTTTGCTGACACCGTTATATTCGTAAGGAACTGATAAATGCCAGATTAAACTTCGCCGAATGAGCGAAAAAAAGCAATAAAAAACCGCTTGTTGTGTTAGTCATGACATTAAGGTACGACGTCAGTCGACAGAATCGGTTTGCCCATTTCGTGACTACTTGGCCCACTTCTCTCCATTAATTATGTATTTGAAAAAGAAGGAGTAAGATTTCACGTCCCGACGACAGGGTGATCATTAGAGACTGTGTTCATCCTCCCAGTTGGTGACGGAAACCGTCCATGCACGTTGAAAGGAACCATCCCTGCATTTGTATGGAGTTATTTAGGGAAATCACAGGAAACCTAATTGGCTGCAGTTGGATGACGCAAAATTACACGGTTGAAAGTGCACATAATAGAAGCAAAAATGTCCCAGTAAACATGGGTCCGCAAACGAGCCGTTTGCGAGACAATTGCGAATGTATGGTTACCAGCCGCCATTGACGTCATTGTAAACATCGTTCTAGTTAGAAACACATTAATTTGAAATTTAGATTTTACTATTGAGATTTCCATCACATTTAGTTCATTTTTCACTGACTATTGTAAACAACGTCCTAGTTACTTGTAGCTGCGGCACATTTTGCTGCTGCTGTGAAACGGCATATAACGCGCAGATACGACCAAAGATGGATAGGTCGAAGCGGACCTGTACCTTGGTCTTCAAGATCATCACCTGATCTAAATCCTTAGGATTTTTGTGTCTGCAATCACCTCAAAAGCGGAGTGTACAGTGTACCCGTTAACACGGTTGAAGTACTGGAGCGGAGGGTTGTACACGCTTGTCAAGAATTCAGAACATATTCATGGGTTTTCAAAAGAATTCGAAATTCATTGCGGAGACGTGCACAGTATTGCATTCAGATGCAAGGAAGACGCTTCGAAAATCTCCTTTAACAGGTAACCCATACGTGAAATGTGAACTAAATGCAGTCTAAAACCTAGTAGTAAAGTCTAAATTTCAAATTAATGTTTACTAACCAAGCCCCCACAATCCCGTAAGCGGCCGACTGCGAACAGCGGACAAATTGAAGAGCGCCTCGGCGGCCATTGTGGTGGCAAACGTCCGCACAAACTTTAAATGTGCGTAAGACTCTTTTCATTAGAGAGAGTATTCATTTGAGGTAAGTCGCGAACTATGTCTAATTACAATATATAACTACAAAACAGTTTCAGACTCTTTGAATGTACAGCAACTATCGGTTGTGTGTAAATTTTATCGCACATACGGTGTAGAAATTGGCCAACAGCGTTTCCTCTTCCTAACGAAACCGAACTATAACATTTAGTTTTTTAGCGTTCTAAGTGCAGCATATCAACGAAATTTATCGTCAGACCCGATTTTCTGACACTTTCTCAGTATATTCTACGATTGTGAAACTATTGTACAAACATTAATTTCGAAAGACTTTCAAACTTTATGTCTTTCCTTTAATGCTGTATCCTCTAATATTTAGATATTTCATAGCATGAAAAAATGAAACAGGGCTGCCTGAAACAGCTAATTTAAAAATCGATTGTGAAAGTGAAATATGCCATCAGATACATAACTGAAAAATAGCGTCTTTACCTTGTGAACACAGCAACCAGCCACTACCAAATTCTTTTAAAAACACGAAGTATGCCATAACTTTTTCTCAACTAATGCATCTAACATTAGTATCAGGGTATCTAGCAAAATATTAGCATTTTTTATGCTGTAACCAAATACCTTTTAGTAGCGTGAACTGCTCAAAAGTCAACAACTATTGTCATAGGGTTCAACTTCACAAAGTGCATCCAGTGTGGCTATGTGTCATTCATATATGGAGCTACACACAGTTCTGCAAACCCCTTTCATTTGTTATACATAAATGTAAAGCAGATTACCTTTCAATTCTGTGTTACAAGCTGCTAATATTAATTTTATAAACAATAATTCGAACTGCAGTGAGGCAACTAATCTCGTAACCCCAATAATTATTTTAAACAATCATAAAATGAAACTTTTTGAACTTCCTGTCCACCAGTACTGCCTAAAGTAGCTTCTTTTTAAGAGCTGCCAGTATTGTAAAAGCCTGTTATTTATTTCATTCAATGCTATATTGTCTTGAATAACAACCTGTCAAGCAAGAACACAAGTAGTAGGGCTACCTGAGAAATATAAATGGGAAGACAGTATTCGTTCTTTTTATTCCTTTCTTAAATTGATTTATGTTTTTAAATGCTGAGCGTCTCTTCATATATATTGTCCCAGCTATCTTGTCCACCCAAAATATCTCTAGAACAATAACAGCTATTGGAAAACGACTTTCACGGGTATCAATGTACGGCTGGGGTCCATGAATATTTGGAAACTTTCTAAAACGAAAGAAAATGTGTTTTTTTTTTAACACAAACTTATTTTTTTTAATGGAGACCCTATATTTTTTCTTCAGCAATCCATAGCATGACAAATCACATAAACAATGGTGTTGATTGCATCGCAATATTCCAATTACATCCCGAGATATTGCGACGCGAAGTTGACGCTTGAGATACGCGAAACGCGCGGCTAGCGCACGTTCTGAGATTCAGGCGAGAACCCCATGCTGCTCAGGACGTGCGCTAGCCGCGCGTTTCGCGTATTTCAAGCGTCAACTTCGCGTCGCAATATCTCGGGATGTAATTGGAATATTGCGATGCAACGAACGCCATTGTTTATGTGATTTGTCATGCTATGGATTGCTGAAGAAAAAATATAGGGTGTCCATTTAAAAAACATAAGTTTGTGTTAAAAAACACATTTGCTTTCGTTTTAGAATGTTCATGGGCCCGAGCCGTACATTGATACCGGTGAAAGTCGTTTCCCAATAGCTGTTATTGTTCCAGAGATATTTTGGGTGGACAAGATAGCTGGGACACCATGTATATATATACACCGCAGTAGCTATTTTATACACGATTTACTTCTTGCTAACAACACTCTTACTTAACAACACTGACGCTTACCACTACCATGGCGGCCGGCCGAAGGTTCAAATTATCCCGCGACAGCAGCGCCATTAGAGAGTCGAGTTGATTTTACAAGGTCTTTGGTACTAACTAGGTCTATGTTTACAATGTCAATGGCGGCTGGTACCCATACATTCGTAACTGTCTCGCAAACGGCTCGCTTGCGGACCCACGTTTACTTGGACATTTTTGCTTCTATTATTATCGTGTTCTTTCAACCGTGTAAGTTTGCGCCATCCTCTTTGATACACCCCGTATATATCAAGAACTGCAAAGGACCCAAATCCGAACCCTGTGGGACTCCATTCTTGATAGCTCCCCAGTTAAAGAAATCAGCTGATTTTTGCAGTTTACCTGGACCGCTTACTTCAAATTTCTGCTGTCTTCCAGTTAAATATGAAGTAAACCATTTGTGCACTGCCCCACTAATACCACAATGCTTAAGCTTATCTAGAAGAATTCCATGATTTACACAATCGAAATATTTTGAGAGATCACAGAAAATCCCATCGGATTATGTCCAGTTATTCATAGCGTTTAATATTTATAACTTTAATTGAATTTTCCGTCGGTGCTTGACAGAACATGATAATATTATTAAAAAAAGGAAAAATTCCTGATGTTCTGCAAAATTATTTATTTGGTTACGAACCGGCTTTCGGCTAACATTACTTCACAGATATGCCACTTGTTGAGTTGTGGTGGAGAGAGGAAGGTGGGGCTGTTACATTGCGAAATGGTATTGAAATGGTAACATTTGATATATTTAAGAAACTGACGACTAAAACTTATTTTAATAGATGAGAAAGGGGAGACTGCATTTGAATCATTTAATACTATCCTGGCGTCCCCTGCCATATGTTTATTGATTTCTAGTATTTCCAATAGTGTCATCTTTCTGCTTTTCTTTAGAGAATGTAAGATTTCACAGTTTACATCATAAGTGTGGTTTTCTGTGAACAGATGTTCGGCAATGGTTGAGTATTTCATTATTAATCTCCAGCTTCTCTCATGTTCTGATAATCTAATAGCTACAGGCCTGCCAGATTGACCAATGTCCACATTTCCTCAACATTTGCATGTGATCTTCTGCACACCACTCTATGCTAAGGGTTGAATTTTGTCTTTGCTGTTCACTAAATATTTTGAAATTGTGTTTGTGTTATAAAATGCAGGTCTGTAATTTCGAGATTTTTATCTTTTTTAGCAAGGTGATCTAAAATTTTGCCTAAATATGGGATGACACACCAGTTTTTCTGACTATTAACTTGCTCTTGTTGACCAGAATACAAAAGTGGTGTAATTTTCTTCATTTTCGTCTTATGTAGTATATTGTCAATCAGGGCAGGGCTATAGCCATTACTGGATGCTCAGTATCTGATGGTTTGTAGTTCTGTTTGAAAGGCAGAATCAGACAATGGAACTGATATGAGGCGATTCACCACTGAATGGAAGGCTGCATGTTTATGACTGTGTGGGTGCTGTGAGCAAGCAGGGAAAACTGTATCTCTTACTACGGATTTTCTGTAAATATTAAATAATTGTTTTGTTGTGCTGATATCAATAGTAAGGTCCAAGAAATTGATAGAAGATCCTCGTAGTTCCATTATGAATACGATATTGTTGTGTTGGAAATGTCATGTTTTAAAAATGTATCCAATTTTCTAGTAGTCTAGTAGTTTAATTTTGCACATCAGGAATTTTTCCTTTTCCATAACATTTCGTATTTGATCAGTGATGGCACATATAGCATTTTCTATTGAATAGCCTTGCTGGAAACCAAAATGACATTTTTAGTACCTTATTTTTACAATTATATGACGTTTGTGACCTGGTTGTACTTCCGATCACTGGAACTACGTTTTAGACCATCAGTGGATCGAGGGCACTGGGTGTGTTTTCTACATCTACATCTACATAGATACTCTGCAAATCACATTTAAGTGCCTAGCAGAGGGTTCATTAACCACTTTCATAACTTTTCTCTCCCGTTCCATTCTGTAATAGCGCGCGGGAAGAAAGAACACCTAAATCGTACCGTTTTCGATCTGATTTCTCTTATTTCATTGGGATGGTCATGTCTCCATAAGTAGGTGGGTGCTAGCAAAATATTTTCACATTCAGAAGTAAAAGTCGGCGATTGAAACTTCGCAAACGGATCACGCCGCAATGAATAATGTCTTTGTTTTAATGATTTCCACCCCTAATTCGTGCAACATTTCCGCGACGCCCCCCCCCCCCCCGTAACGTGATAAAACAAAATGAGATGAACTTCTCTGAACCTTGTCAATATCATACGTCAGTCCCACCTGGTGAGGGTCCCACAATGGGCAACGGTACTCCAGGAGAAGACGCACAAGTGTGATGTAGGCTGTCTCTTTGGTGGAGCTGGTGCATCTTCGAAGCGTTTCGCCTTCCCCACAATATGTTCTATGTGTTCTCTCCAGTCTAAATTGTTCGTAATTGTAACTTCTAGGTATTTCGTAGAATTTACGACCTTAAGGTTGTACTGATTTATCGCGTAATTGAAGTTCAGCGGATTTCTTTTAGTGGTCATGTGTATTACTTCACACTTTTCTTTATTTAGTGTCAATTGCCAATTTTCGCACCATGTAGAAATTTTGTCTAAATCGCTTTGCAGTTGCTTTTGATCCTCTGTTGACCTCACTAACAGATAAACGACAGCATCATCCGCGAACATTCTAAGGGAGCTATTCAGATTGTCTCCTAAATCGTTTATAAACACGAGGAAGAGTAGGGCACCTATAACGCTTCCCTGTGAAACGCCAGATATCACTTCTGTTTTACTCGATGACTTACCGTCAGTTATAGCGAACTGTGTCCTTTCTGAAAGGAAATCGTGAATCCAATCGCACAATTGTGGAGATATTCCATAAGCACGCAATTTCATTAGAAGCCGCTTGTGGGGTAGTGTCAAAAGCCTTCCGGAAATCCAGAAATGTGGAATCGATTTGAGATCCCTTGTCGGTGGCACTTAACACTTCATGTGAATAAAGGGCAAGCTGTGTTTCGCATGAGCGATACTTTCTGAATCCGTGTTGACTATTGGTTAATAGGTCGTTCTCTTCGAGGTAGTTCATAATGTTCGAACAAAGTATGTAGGGTGTTAGAGAAAGGTACGGTCAAACTTTCAGGAAACATTCCTCACACACAAAGAAAGAAACGCTTAATTTCCATGTTAGAGATCATTTTATTACTTTTCTTCAAATCACATTAATTATCGAATGGAAACACACAGCAACAGAACGTACCAGCGTTACTTCAAACACTTTGTTACAGGAAATGTTCAAAATGCCCTCCGTTAGCGAGGATAGATGCATCCAACCTCCGTCGTATGGAATCCCTGATGCGCCGATGCAGCCCTGGAGAATGACGTATTGTATCACAGCCGTCCACAATACGAGCACGAGGAGTCTCTACATTTGGCACCGGGTTTGCGTAGACAAGAGCTTTCAAATGCCCCCATAAATGAAAGTCAAGAGGGTTGGGGTCAGGAGAGCGTTAGGGCCATGGAATTGGTCCGCCTTTACCAATCCATCGGTCAGCGAATCTGCTGTTGAGAAGCGTACGAACACGTCGACTGAAATGAGCAGGAGCTCCATCGTGCATGAACCACATGTTGTGTCGTTCTTGTAAAGGCACATGTTCTAGCTGCACAGGCAGAGTATTCCGTATGAAATCATGATAACGTGCTCCAGTGAGCGTAGGTGGAAGAACATGAGGCCCAATCAAGACATCACCAACAATTCCTGCCCAAACGTTCACAGGAAGTCTGTGTTGATGACGTGATTGGCCAATTGCGTGCGGATTCCCGTCAGCCCACACAAGTTGATTGTGAAAATTTACAGTTTTATTTCAATTTACATTTAAAGAGAAATACTAAAATGAGTTCTAACATGGAAATCAAGCGTTTCCGGTCACATGTCCATATAACATATTTTCTTTGTTTGTGTGTGAGGCATGTTTCCTGAAAGTTTGGCCGTACATTTTTGTGACACCCTGTATATTCCAAAATCCTACTGCAAATCGATGTCAATGAGATTGGCCCGTAATTTTTGGGATCACTCCTATTGCCTTTCTTGAATATTGGAAAGAGCGCCAGATTTGTCGATTTGGTTAAACCGTGATGGCGGCGTGGAGAGTCCATTACACGCGCCGAGCGGCCAGAGCAAAATTAGCGTCGGCAGGGATTTGCGGCCGAGGGCTAATACAGGGCCGAGCGCTGTCGTCCTGATATCTACGCGGCCGCCACGCCGCTACGAGGGACGTTATCGTCGGTTGCGAGCGAGCGCCCGTTACGACAGGTGACTCACTCTCCGCTGCACGCTGTCTTCTGCGATAGCCACGTTCACTTCTCTCCGCCCGCAGTCAGTACTGCACCACGTACGACAATGGAGCCCTGTAGTTAGATAAGCTATGCGGCGGCAAACGCCGTGAGGTATTTTTATTCTTCTGACAAGGAGACGACATGGGTACCGGATTTTAAAATTTCTTGTTATTTTTGGTACTTCAAAATCAGAATTCAAATAACAATCAGCCAAAGCAATTCGACGCCACTCTTCAAACTTCTCGGGAAAATCGACATTGGAATTTTGCAATTATAGGTAATTACCAATAATTAAACCAGCTGTAGCATCTGTCGGTGTAGCTTAGGTGGTATATTCTGGCTTTCCAACCATGGAGTCGAAGGCTGTATTAGGATTTTTTCTTTTATCTTTTTTCGTTGTGTTCGAATACTTACACAATTTTAATATCTAACGGTAATTCTTACAAAAATGCATGTATTTCTATTTATTTGTAATTTTCTACATTTCATAAAAAGATAGTAATGGGGGTTTCACTGAAAAAATAACGAGTACATGTTTTTAGTGTTTGCTTCACTATTAGGTTACTGGCCATTAAAATTGCTACACCAAGAAGAAATGCAGATGATAAACGGGTATTCATTGGACAAATATGTTATACTAGAACTGTTATGTGATTACATTTTCACGCAATTTGGGTGCATAGATCCTGAGAAATCAGTACCTTGAACTACCACCTATGGCCATAATAACAGCCTTCATACGCCTGGATATTGAGTCAAACACACCTTCGATGGTGTGTACAGATACAGATGACCATGCAGCTTCAACACGATACCACAGATCATCAAGAGTAGTGACTGGCGTATTGGCCGGCCGCGGTGGCCGAGGGGACTAAGTAGTGATGGGAACAATCGAATGAAAACAATCGATTCATTCGGTTGTTGGAAAAAAATCGATCATTCGGTTGTAGTTTCTCGTATCGGTTGAATTATTCATTCGTTCTTCTGAGTGAAACCAGTCGGTGGGACCAACCGAATGAAACAACCGATTCAGTCGGTTGGACTATTCATTCGTTCTTCTGAGTGAAACCAGTCGGTGGGACCAACCGAATGAAACAACCGATTCAGTCGGTTGGACTATTCATTCGTTCTTTTGAGTTAAACCAGTCGGTGGTATCAACCGAATGAAAAAAATCGACGCAGTCGGTTGGACCACTCATTCCTTTTCTTTTGAGTTAAATCAGTCGATGGGGCCAACCGAATGAAAGAGTCAGTCGGTCGTAGTTTTATTTTATTTTTTTTTTCGAATGAAAGTAGTCTGTGGGAACAACCGAATGAAAACATGCGACACTTTTGCAGTTTTGTACATTGACTGAATTATCATTCTTTCTTTTAAAGTGAAAAGAGGCAGTACGTTTTTCGCGGGGAGCGGGGACTCGAGAGGGCGTGCTGCCTCGCTTGCGTTTCCACTGCTGACAGCGCTAGTCCAGCAGGCGCGCGCCAAACTCCACACAACAGTGTCTGGCGGCGTCGCGAGGCGTGCCATCGCCGATTGTTGTCGGTTACTTACTGTCTCAATAAAGAAGCGTCGAAACTACAGGGTGTTCCAAAATGATCGCTACAAGTTTAATCTCGCATACTGTATCTCCGAAGTGGGAACAGGTAGAAACGTACGGTTTGCGGCTTATTGTTCATACATATCTAAGGTACTAGTAGGACAGAGTTAATTATTTTAACTTTGAGCATATTTGCTAGATCCAAATTCGAAGATCACTAAAACATTAGATATTGTAAAAAAAAGTTTATTAAAGTATTTGGTATAAAAATGTTTCTTATAAAAATATTTTTGTTAATTCCATCTAATTTGAAGGACTACGAGAAGACATACAACATTTATCAGTGCTGTAAATTTCCTTCAGCGCGCCTGTATTCGTCAACGGTGTATGAAAACATTCATCTCAAGTTTCATAATTATTCACTCTTGTCACAGATATTTCTGTGGTTATCGGTGAAACGGTGTGGAGGTTTATTCCATCCCTGCGCCATGTACCATACAAAATCTTAGATGCCACTTGTTTTGAAAGTCAAATGTGCTAAATTTCATCAGGATCGGAATAAACTCTGTATTGGCGTCGAATTCTGGAATACCTTCTCTCATGCATCGAACTAAAGTAGATGTAGACGGTGACCATTCTCTTTCTTTGAAGGTGAAAAGTGAAATATATCATTAAAATTCGAATACAAACGGAATTTGTTGAAGTTAGTAGGTAAAGTACCCTCCGCCACGCACCTACGAAATTTATTGTACACAGTTACCTTCGCCTTGTTTTAAAGGTCTAGTGTGCAAAATTTCATCAAGATCGCAGCCAAATTGTGGTTTTTGTCGAAGTTAGTATGTAAAGTACCCTCCGCCATGCACCGAAATAAATTTGATGCAGGGAGTGACGTTTCTCTTGCTTTGAAGGTCAAGTGTGCAAAATTTCATCAAGATTGGAACAAAACTGCAGATTTGCATGCAATAGAAACAGACACACGGACACACTGCTATATTCTTAAAATTCTTTAAGAATGTTTCATGCTGAATCACGGTTCATTTTATACCCGAAAAGCCTGAAGGAGTATGCAAATAAAGTCACACAAAGTCGATGAATTAATAAAAACATCCATATAACTGCAGAAACCGACAAAGACTTTTTCCAGTCGGTTGTATCGCATCAAGTGAAACCACTCAATGCCGAGAACATTCATATAAATGACAGAGACTTGTTTCATTCGGTGCTCCCGCATCGACTGAAACCACTCAAACCCACTGAATGAGTGAAAACATTCATATAGCGGCTGCAACCGACAGAGACTGGTTTCATTCGATTGTTTCGCATCGACTGAAACCACTCAAACCCCACCAGTGAGTGAAAACATTCATACAGCCACAGAGACTATTTTCATTCGGTTGTTTCATTCGACTGAAAAAACCGACTGAACGAAAAAACAACCGATTGACCAATCGGTTGTTAAAAACAGTCGGTTGTCCCATCACTAGGACTAAGACGCTCCAGTCACGGTCTGCACGGCCACTACGGTCGGGGGTTCGAATCCCCCCTCGGGCATGGATATTTATGCCGTCCGAGTTCGTAAGTAGTTCATAAGTAGTTTGTAAGTTTAGGGACTGATGACCCCGTAGTTAAGTCCCATAGACTATACAAACATTTGAACAAACTGGCGTATTGTGACGAGCCAGTTGCGCGGCCACCATTGACCAGACGTTTTCAACTGGTGAGAGATCTGGAGAATGTGATGGTCAGGGCAACTGTCGAACATTTTCCGTATCCAGAAAGGCCCGTACAAAACCTGCAACATGCCGTTGTGCATTATCCTGCTGAAATATAGGGTTTCGCAGGGATCGATTGAAGGGTAGAGCCACGGGTCGTAACACATCTGAAATGTAACGGCCACTTTTCAAAGTGCCGTCGATGCGAACAAGAGGTGACCGGGACGTGTAACCAATGGCGCCCCATACCATTACGCTGGGTAATACGCCAGTATGGCGATGAGGAATACACGCTTTCAATGAGCGTTCACAGCGATGACGCCAAACACAGATGCGACCATAATGATGCTGTAAACAGAACCTTGATTCATCCGAAAAAATAACTTTTTTGCCATTCATGGACCCAGGTCCGTCATTGCGTACACCATTCGCAGGCGCTCCTTTCTGTGATGCAGCGTCAAGGGTAACCGCAGCCATGGTCTCCGAGCTGATAGTCCATGCTGCTGCAAACGTCGTCGAACTGTTCGTGCAGATGGTTGTTGTCTTGCAAACGTCCCCATCTGTTGACTCAGGGATCGAGACGTGGCTGCACGATCCGTTACAGCCATGCGGATAATATGCCTTTCATCTCGACTGCTAGTGATATGAGGCCGTTGGGATCCAGCACGGCGTTCCGTATTGCCCTCCTGAATCCACCGATTCCATATTCTGGTAACAGTCAGTGGATCGCGACCTACGCGAGCAGCAATGTCGCGATCCGATAAACCGCAATTGCGATAGGCTACAATCCGACCTTTATCAAAGTCGGAAACGTGATGGTACGCATTTCTCCTTCTTACACGAGGCATGACAACAACGTTTCATTGGGCAAAGCCGGTCACCTGCTGTTTGAGTATGAGAAATCGGTTGGAAACTTTCGTCATGTCAGCACGTTGTAGGTGTCGCCACCGGCGCCAACCTTGTGTGAATGCTCTGAAAAGCTAATCATTTGCATATCACAGCATCTCCTTCCTGTCGGTTAAATTTCGCGTCTGTAGCACGTCATCTTCGTGGTGTAGCAATTTTAATGGCCAGGAGTGTAGTTGACGACGGTAGTCTTTGATTTTTCGTATTGTATAGATCCACGACGCTGTTTTTGGAAAGTCGTCTCTATAGTTCGTAATTCCTTACAAGCAGCTAACGTACTCAACCAAGGTTTTAGGTGACGAAACAGTGTTCAGCTCGTCTACATTCACATAAAAGAAAACTGACACAACACTTGGAATTGGAGATCCCAAAATGTTTTATATAACTGACACAGCTGGATTCGAACCAACAAACTTTATGACTGGGAGGCCAGAACACTACTGCCTAAGCTACACCGACAGATGCTGCAACTGTCTCAATTATTGGTACTTACGTGTACTTACAAAACCTCAAAGTCGATTTTCTCGAGAATATTTGAGAGTCGTGTCTAATGGCTTCGGCTGATTGTTACTTAAGTTCTGAATTCACGTACTATAAATAAAAAAAAAAAAAATTAAAATCCGATACCCATGTGGGCTCATTTTGAGACCCTCATAACATTTGCAAATTTTTTCTTGGGGGTAAAGTGCCAATTTTCAAAGACGGAAACAGAAAAGATTGTATCGATAATCGAGATATCTCTTTAAATAGCGTTTCCGGGGAAATATTCTCGGGTATTTTTAAAAGGAGGGTGCGAGTATTAGTCAAAGACAAGTTGGATGAAAATCAGTGAGGGTTTAGGCGTCTTAGAGGACCAGATCTTTAGCTTACGGCAGATAATGGAGAAGCGCTGTGATTGGAACAGGGAATTGTATCTATATTTCATATATCTATAAAAGGCTTATGACCGTGTCCCTAGGAGGAAGCTATTGTCATTTTGACAAGATTATGGAATAGGAGGCAATCTTCAGCAGGCAGCTGTTAGAGTAGATGGCAAATTAGGTTCATGGTTCAGGGTAGTTTCAGGGATAAGACAAGGCTATAACATGTCACCAATGTTGTTCATACTATTTTTGCATCATATGTTGAAAACAGTAGACTGGCAGGGCGGGTTGAAAATAGGTGAAAACAAAATAAGCAGTCTCACATAAGCAGATATCTTAGCTGTGATGGCAGATTCGATTGAAAGGTTGCAGTCTAGTGTTTCAGAGCTCTATCAGAGATTTAAGGTTAATAATATGAAGACTAGCATCTCCAAAATTGAAGGGAAAGAGATTTAAAGAGACTGAGTGCGAACAGGAGGAACAAAGTTAGAACAGGTAGACAGTTTCAAATACCTAGGATGTATTTTCTCACATGATGGCGACATAGTGAATGAAGTTGAATGAAGATGTAGCAAAGCTAATGCAGCGAGTGCTCAGCTAAGATCTACTCTCTGGTGCAAGAAGGAAGTCAGTACCAGGACTAAGTTAGCAGTGCACCGCTCTATCTTTCGACCAACTTTGTTGTATGGGAGTGAAAGCTGGGTGGATACAAGTTATCTTATTCATTAGATTGAGGTTACAGGTATGAAAGTAACAAGAATGATTGCAGGTACTAAGAGATGGGAGCAATGGTAGGAGGGTGTCCATAATGAGGAAATCGAATGGGAATGAACAGCATAGATGAAGCAGTCAGAGCGAACAGGCTGAGATGGTGGGGTCATATTACACGCATAGGGGAAGCAAGGTTACCTAAGAGACTAAATGGTCTCGGCAGCGGAGGGTAGGTCGAGGTAGGCCAAAGAGAAAGTACTTATATTTGGTGAAGAATGATTTTGAAGTACAAGGTATAACATCAGACGAGGCATTAATGTTAGCATTGAATAGGGGATCAGGAGAAATTTTATTAGGGGGAATATGCTCCAGACTGAATGCTGAAAGGCAAATCAGTCCCTGATGATGATTATCATAGTAAAGTGTTTTAGTGTATTTTCGGAGATTTTTTTCAGGTAAAGTGCCCACTTTCAGGAAAAACAGAACACCATGAAGGAATACAGATAAGTTGGATGTTGCGCCAACGTTTCAATGTTACCTTTTTTATATGAGATCAATACAAGGAAGAAAATTCATTATCTCAACGCCTGGATTCTTGACTTTTGTCATGATATAAAGAGCTCTAAAATTCTTGATGTGTGATGGTTACAAACTTCAATTTTTGCAAATACAATTTACTATCCTGTGAAAAGTTAGAGATATATCAGTCACAGAACAATATCTGTGGCAGAATACATGCTACAATTTATCAATAATCGTTACGTAATGAGCTACATTCTGACGAAATGAAATTCATTCGTCATTTAAAAGTATGGAAATAAGAGACGCATATACATTATAACTTATAAGTACACTTATTCTTACCTTATCTGCACTGTAAATTTGCCCTCCTATTTTTTATCGATGGGATTTTATGACACCCACTGATTAAAGTCTGCGATCTCCATTACGAGATCTTTTTCAATGCAAAGCATCATCAAAACACATTTTGTACCCTCGATTCTCTGATGGACCATAACAGTTCCAGTGATTGAAAGTACATCTATGTCACAAACGTCAAATATTTGTAAAAATAAGGTACTAACAAACTGTCAGTTTTGTTTCCAGCAAGGCTATTCAACATAAAGTGACAAATATGCCTTCCCTGATCAGACATTAAATGCTCTGAATAACCGGACATCGCTTGTTGGGATTTTTTGTCATCTCTTAAAAGCTTTCGATTGTATAAATCATGGAATGCTTCTAGATGAGCTTAAGCATTGTGGTATTAGTGGGGCAGTGCACAAATGGTTTCCTTCATACTTAACTGAAATAGAGCAGGGATTTGGAGTAAGTGGTTTAGGTAAACTGCAAAAATCAGCCGATTTCTCAAATGGGGGGCAGTCAAGAATGGGGTCTCAGAAGTTCGGTCTTGGGTCCTTTGCTGTTATTTATATATACAGGGTGTACCAAAAATGATGGCGCAAACTCACACGGTTGAAAGTACATGATAATACAAGCAAAAATGTTCCACTAAACATAGGTCCGCAAATGAGCCTTTTGCAAGAAAATTACGAATGTATGGTTCCAAGCCGCCACTGACATCATTGTAAACTTGGTCCTAGTTAGTGCACATTAATTTGAAATTTAGAGTTTACTATAAGGTTTTCTGCACCACAGATATGCGTGAAAATGATATCATTCTTTTCAAAATTTGACGTCATGGGAATTGTGAAAATTGAATTTAGCAGTTAAGAGCACTCAATGAACGTTTCCCCTAGGTTGTTGATCATTACAAACTCTACTATGCCAACAACGCCACATAATGACCTAAACTGGTAGGTAATTTGTGGATGAAACAAAATTATTGCGACTGCTATTGCAATGATAATACTGGGTGGCACATGACATACCTGAAAAGAAACAATGCTAAGAGAAGTGTCCCCTGTAGAGCCATACCACTTACCGGAGCGCTGGGACCCGTTTCTGCCCAGGGGGTTTGCAGGCAGCCTGCTAGTCCGAGGCCAACGAGAAAGACAGGCCGCGGCACACAGTCACGTCACGTGATCAAGTGAGGGCTGAGTCGGTGCGATCGCTAGCTGATTGGCCGGCCGCTTGTGCACAGCCAACTGTCTCATAGCGGCCAGTCACTCAGGTAGCGATCGCATCTGCTCAGGCCTCACTTGATCACGTGACGTGACTGTGTGCCGCGGCCTGTCTTTCTCGTTGGCCTCGATGGTACTCCCTGTGACGTCACTGGCGCACACGTTACGAGGTGCCACGGTCAGATCTGGACTCGTCACCGCCACAGGTATAATGGGTCCAGTTGCCCGCCAAGGAGTTGCGGGAAGAATGGAAGCCGGCCGCGGTGGCCGAGGAGACTGAGGCGCTCCAGTCACGGTCTGCACGGCCACTACGGTCGGGGTTCGAATCCCCCCTCGGGCATGGATATTTGTGCCGTCTTTAGTCTTAGTTAGTTCATAAGTAGTTTGTAAGTTCAGGGACTGATGACCCCGTAGTTAAGTCCCATAAGCTGTACAAACATTTGAACATTTTTTGAAGAATGGAAACCCCCTGAGCTGGTAACAAGGCCGGTAGCGAACACTTCATGAGATTAGGAGACAACCAACTAACAAAGAAAACTTTTATGTACCTACAGAAATAAAAATAACTGCAGTCTGTATGGAACGAGTCCAAATTGATCTAAAAAATGCTAACATTACAACCAGACACTGAAGATCGTAAAGCCCTCTGACATAAAATCCACAGCTGGCAAATTTTACCAGAAGATGAACCCAACACATCGAGGGGGAAATGGACAGAAGAATGTCGAGCCAAACACAGCGAGATGATGAAAAAGTTCTGGAAGAAGAAGAAAAATAACAGCGACAGGACATAATTTGTTTTATGTGATCCTCTTTGAGTAAAATAATGTTAATAATAATAATAATTTTAATAATAATAATGTATCAATTCGGGAAATTTCTGTTCCAGTGGAACGAAGTATTTCGGTAGTGAACGTATGCGTGAACAAAGATTGAAGGCAGATTGTAGAACATGACGAGGTGGGTCAGGTTGCACCACCCACTTCACTCCCCGAGAAGACTGACACCTCAGCCGAATGCCATTGCAGGACAAACCAGTTTCCTCTTCGGCTCTGACACAACAGTGGAACAGTGATTCACATCATGCACTATCAGGGGTGGGCAGTCCGTTTACTACGGCACGGGTTACGTGCGTGATGTCCAGTTCTTTGCCTGCCTTTGATGTGCAGAAACGAGTGAAAAGTCAAAGTTGGTGAATCTAGCCATGTCGCTGGAGACAGGAATGACCAAAGATAGTATTTCTGGACTAATCTAGGTACTGTCTGTTTGATAATGATGGCCCCATTTTGGTCCTCCACAGACTGGAGGAGTAGAATTATAGTTACTGCACTCACACAAGACATTCAGTGCCATTTCAGGGGCAATGGTGTGAGGTGCTATTGGGTTGAACCACAAATCATAGCTGGCGCGTGTCCAGGGCTCTGTGGCCAGTTTGACCTACGTGAATGACATGCTGCTACCCCTTTGTCAGACCCTTGCTGCAGGAACCCCAGACGCCATTTTTCATAAAGCCAGGACACGACCACATCTTGATCCACGAACACGTTCATTCCTGGTGCCACAGGATGTCAGCCTTTTGGCCTGTCCCGCATATCACCAGTTTAAAATGTGTGGGTTATGGTGAACGACGAGTGCATCGCTATGATCCAATGCAAATTACCACAGATGAACTTTGGAACCAGGTGAATACAGCATGGATGACTGTATAACAGGACGCCATTCGCTCCTTATACATGTCGACGTCATAACACATAGAATGAGTTATCTAGGCCCATAGCGGACCCTGCGCTTACGTGAAACTGGACACATTGTGAACCAAGGTGACTGAAATGCTAATTGTTTCTTTAGAAAATACAAATTAACATGTCCTGAGAATTGGAACTTTCTATCATTAGTCTTTCAAAATGTTCTGCTTTTTTTCCCTAAACTTGAATGTACTTAGAATTTAATAAAATTTGTGCTCTGGCCGGCATTTGTACCCAGGACCTCTTCCAAGTGCTTCAGACCGCTCAGCTGACACAGCGTTACGGCCAATGCGACTACACGGACTGTCTTCAAGGCCGTCTCCCTACGCACCACATACTTTAATTCAGCCTCAATGTTTCCTGCTTCTTCCTTCAGTCTGCTATTGCACCTTCCATGTTTCAAGTCATTCAGGTCTTGAATTCTTCTTCTCCTCCGTCTAGTAAGCAGTAGATTCCGGATTCAAATTCCGGCCAAAGCACAAATTTCAGTTCAATGCCTCTCTTACCTTTGGTATAATGAAACAATGTCTGTCCCAAAGGAACTTAATTATTGATATATACTTAGAATGTCCAACCTAATGCTACGCGCAATGTACGAGGCCATGCTGATAGGTACTGCCTCAGAACTTACTGGAAGTGCAAAAAGTATTCGTCTAGCTCAGTGTTTTTCAACCTGTGGGTCGCAAAGTCTTTCTGGGGGTGAGAGGGGGGGATGTCGCCGTTACAGGAGGAACTATTTGTACCATAAAATAGCTAGGGGTTCAGTAACACAAAAACGCTTGCCTGAGTGAAATTTATTCAATGTTAAAATTACGGAGTTACGTGCTTAACAGTGTTTATTAATTAAATATATCATAAATTGTTTTATAATACAAAGAGTTAACGATGAATAAGCGCAAAATCTCAAAACAGTTTTCGGGAACTGACCGATAGGAAAAAGAACATCATACAATAAGTAATTCTGAAAATTAAAAAGCTACCTCATTACAAACTGTCTACTGTGCGTCCTTTTTTAAGAAGCGTAATTCGTGTCTGAGTTTTGCCTGAGATGCGACTCACTGCTTAAGCAGAATGTTTTTTTCTGTTGGAAATCTTGTAAAAATACGATAATGTGCACCATGCCGAAAAATACGCTAAACGAACTTAGTCCAACAATTTAAAAGAAAGCTGTAGCAAAGTTTACACTTGGTTCCTTTGAGATAACATAGTTTTTACTATAATCGACTTGTGAGAGTCAGCAGTTGCACTAATATTTGAAATAATTTGTCTGAATGTCAGCCAACAGATGCAAAAGTTTTTTTTTTTTTTTTTTTTTTTTTTTTTAACACTTACATGTTTCGATCCTACAAGCAATGTACTTGTCATAACATAGAAGAGACGTGTTTCAGTCGCAACTACAAGGTTCTAAAGATGATCCTGGAGGCTCGAAACATGTAAAAAAAAAAAAGGATGGTTTATAAGAAAAAAGGAATAGGTAATACCCAAAGAAAAAAGTGAAAAATTGGGGGGAAAATCTAAAATCCAATGACAATGCTATTCCTTTGTTTGTATTGCATAAAAATCCAATGTTCAAATGTTTGTAAACCTTCTCTGGTCGTCAGACCGTAGGCTTAAAAACTACTAAAACCAACTTAAGGGCAACACATACACCCATACCCGAGGGAGGACTCGAACCTCCGACGGCGAGCAACCGCACGCTCCACAGCTAGGCGCCTTAGACCGCTCGGCAACTCAGCCGCTGCTGCATAGAAATCTACAGTTTTATTTCGATCTCTATGAAATTTTGCACACTAGGCATTCAAAACATGACGTAGGTCATCGTGTAGATTACATTTCGCATGGTGGATGATGGAAGTTACTTTATTTACAGACTTCGCCACTTACGAGCTTAAAAGTAATTTTGCACACATGACCAAAAAAACAAGAGTTCTCTCTCTGTATACAGAGGTCGAGGTTGATAGTAACTGGGAAGTTATCTGGGTACGTAAAACAGGTATAAGAGAAGTAAAGTTAGAAGCTGGGTGTTCTTACCGGACCCCCAGTGCTGCGGTAGCAGTTTTAGAGTCATTCAAAGAAAGTCTACACCATGCAATATTATTTGTGGGAGACTTCCACCTTAAGAGTATAGATTGGGACCTCTCTAGTTTCATTTCAGGCGGTACAGACAAGCAGTCTTGCTAGCTACTATTCTACGCGTTTTTCTAAAACTATCTTGAGCAGTCAAACCGATAGCCAACACGGAATGGAAATATTTTAGACCTTATAGCTTCAAACAGGCCCTACCTTATTAACGATGTCATTGTAGAGACAGGAGTTGGTGATCATGATATCGTCATAGCGTCGATGGTGACCAAAGTTCATAAACCAATCAAGAAGGCTAGGAGCGTGTTTAAAGAGCCGATAAGGAATAGTTAGCATCACACTTAGAAAATGAACAGACATCGTTTAGTTCCGGTACAATGGATGTAGAGGAATTGTTGACTAAATTCAAATGTATTGTAAGTAAATGGTTATAGAAATATGTGCTTATAAAGTCGATTAAGAATGGTAAAGATCCACCGTGGTATGAAATAATATTATAAAGCTACTGAGAAAGCAAAGGCTATTGTACTCTCGGTTCAAAAAGAACATGCAAATGATGACAGGCAAAAAGTTATTAGAGATTCGTGCGTTTATAAAAAGATAGATGTGCGAAGCATAAAATAATTAACACAGCCAAACCTTAGCAAAAAAATTCTGGTCCTATATAAAATCGATAAGCGGGTCAAAGCCCACTATTCAGTCACCCGCTGATCATTCCGGGGCAGTAGTAGAAGAAAGCAAACGGAAAGCCGAATTTCTAAATTTAACCTTTAAGAAATCTTTCACGCAAGAGGACCGCACAAATGTACCATCATTTGATCAACGCACTAACGCCCAAATGGAGGAGACAGTAATAGGTATTTCCGGTGTAGAGAAGCAGCTGAGAGAACTGATTGCTAAAAAGTCTCCTGGTCCGGATGGAATACCAATTCGAATTTACAAAGAGTATTCTGCGGCATTGGCCCCTTACTTAGTTTGCATACATCGCGAATCTTCAGTTCAGCGCAAAGTTCCTAGTGGTTGGAAAAAGCTCAGGTGACTTCCATTTATAGGAAAGGTAAAAGAACTGATCCACATAATTACAGGTCAATATCTTTGACATCAGTTTCCTGTAGAATTTTAGAACATATTCTGATCTTGAATATAGTAAATTTTCTAGGGACCCATCAGCTTTTCTCTATGAATCGGCAAGTGTTTAGGAAACATCGTTCATGTGAAACTCAGCTTGCCCTTTCCTCACATGACATCTTGCGAGCCATGGATGAAGGGCAACAGGCGGATTCTGTTTTTCTCGACTTCAAAAAGGCGTTTGACGCGGTGCCACACTGCAGACTGCTAACGAAGATACGAGCTTAAGGAATAGGTTCACAGATTTGTAACTGGCTGGAAGACTTCCTAAGTAATAGAACGCAGTATGTTGTTCTCGGCGGCGAATATTCATCAGAGACGAGTGTATCGTCAGGCGTGCCCCAGGGGAGTGTGATAGGACCGCTATTATTTTCTATCTATATGAATGATCTGATGGACACAGTAACTTGTAATTTGCGGCTGTTTTCTGATGATGCTATGGCGTATTTGTGGGTGCCTCTTTAATTGACTGTAATACAAGATGACATAGACAAAATTTCTAGTTGGTGTGAAGAATGGCAGCTAGCACAGAATGTAGAAGAAAGTAAGCTGATGTGCATGAGTAGGAAAAACAATTCCATAATGTTCGAATACAGCGTTAGTAGTGAGCGTCTTGATGCAGTCGCGTCGTTCAAATATCTAGGCGTAATATTGCAGAGCGATATGAAGTGGAAGGAACATGTAAGGACAGTTGTGAGTAAGGACAGCCGACCTCGATTTAATGGGAGAATTTTAGGAAGATGCACTTCATATGTAAATGACACCGTGTATAAAACGCTTGTGCGACAACGTCTTGAGTATTGCTGAAGTGTTAGGGACCCGCAGCACATCAGTTTAAAGGAAGACATAGAAGCAGTTAAGAGGCGAGCAGCTAGGTTCGTTACTGGTAGGTTCGACCAATGCGCGAGTGTCACGGAAATGCTCCGGCAACTCGATTGGGGATCGCTGGAGGAAATATGACATTGTTTTCGAGAAATTCTTTTGATGAAATTTAGACGGCTGGAATTTGAAGCTGAGTGAATAACGATCTTCCTGCCGCCTACTTACATTTCGCGTAAAGATCAGAAAGACAAGATAAGAGAAATTAGGGCTCGTACAGAGCCATAAAGTCATTCTTTTTATCCCTAGTTCTATTTGAGAGTGGAATAGGAAAGGAAATGTCTAGTAGTGTACCGTCCGGTACGCACCTTACAGTGGATTGCGGAGTATATATGTGGATGTAGATTTCGTGTCGTGCACGGAGAAGGTACTTTCCTTACATATTTCAGTACATACCTACAATTTTACTCCTATCTTGAAGCCGAGCGGTAGTATCTGCGTAGTTTAAGGTATCACGCTACAGACTGGGCGGCCGCTCCCGCCGGAGATTCGAGTCGTCCTCGGGAATGGGTGTGTGTGGTGTCCTTAGTGTTAGTTTAAGTTGTTTGTAAACGCAGGGACTGATAACCAAAGCATTTGGTCCAATAAGTTTACAAACATTAGAACATTCCTGTCCACAAGAAATTGTGTACACTTGATGTTCAAAATGTTCTAATGTTTTTAGAGCTTATGGGACTTAACTACGGGGTCATCAGTCCCTATACTTACAAACTACTTATGAACTAGCTATTACTAAGGACGGCACAAATATCCATGCCCGAGGGGGGATTCGAACCCCCGACCGTAGTGGCCGCGTAGACCGTGACTGGCGTGCCGCAGACCGCTTGGCCACCGCGGCCGGCTGTGTACACTTGACACCGTTTCGGTAATTATTAGAAATTTCTATCATGTATGAATGTCTTTATGGAAAGGGTTTTTGTAAACCTTAAGTCAGCGTATGGGGTATAGCAAAGGGGACTTTGCAATAAACTTTGACAACTTTTTTTACTGATCACCACGAAAACTGACATGTATGGGAGGTATAATAGATACTGGGGCGTGAGATGACCCAAAGAGGCAGAATGAATAGAGAAATGACGGAAGAGGGAGATTGGGGGATGCAGAGGCTGAAGAGATATGCCAAGAGAGGAGGGGGAGAAGGAGATGGGCAGAAAGATGGGAGAGGAAGAGATGGACAGAGAGAGAAAGAGAGGAGGAGAGGGAGGATTTGAGGTTAGATGGATTGCAGTAATACGCAAGTCGGGTTTTCAGTGAGTCTAAGAAAAAATAGAGCCTATATCTGTCTGTATTTTTTTTACAATCGTCGTAGTTACATCGGGAGCCTCTGAATGACAGAAAACACAATAGTGGCGTGCAGATCCTGTAGCAAGAAAATAATGGCTCTAGCCAGCAAATCATGTTTTCAATACGGACGTCAACTGTAGTTGCAGCTGGTACGTGATGGTAATAACATGGACTTTAAGATTATTACAATTTCTCCTCATTGTACATCACATCCTGTCGCAACCGCTTGCCATGAATTCAACATTAAATTAACAAATTTATAATGGGGTTTCGGAGAGACTTAAGGAGACAATTTCAGTTGAGACTTAAAAGAAATTCCATTTATTGTGTACAGCCTCATAGATGGTTAATGATACAAATAACGTAGAGTGCCTGTCGCTGTCAGTTTCTCTGGAACTAGGGCGGAAGTAGGGCAGTGCATTACGTAGATTGGCGTGTGTGCGCAATGACGCTGCCGCGTCGGCTCCAACTCTGAGGGTCCTTGTCGCCTTTCAGTGCACCAACGGGCTGTCGAGTAAACAAACACACCAGCACTCGGCCGCTGTCCTTGTGTGTGTGTGTGTGTGTGTGTGTGTGTGTGTGTGAGAGAGAGAGAGAGAGAGAGAGAGAGAGAGAGAGAGAGAAGAGAGAAGGTGGGGGGGGGGGGGTGCATTAGCAACTGCATTCTCGGCTCTTTTCCAGAGCCTCCGTTCACGACATATTGTACGATATGTACGATATATGTGTTCATTTAAAAAAAAGCATAGGTCTTTTCCATTCTTCTCGAAGGATCTGGATCTTTATAGTTTCCAGCTGAATGTACTCTTATTTTGGATCTGTAAATTTGCCCCTTACTCTCTGCTGTAAAACTCCCCATTTGGGTTCATTTATGTTAAGACATAGCGATTTTGCTATCCAGGCGTTGTTTGATAATCTTCTGATGTTATGAAAAACACGCCGACCTTTCTGGATGTGTGTTTGGGCGCGTTATCTTTTAGGCAGTATTTCCTAGCAATATGTTAGTCATAATAAGCTGTTTGTTGTCGAGGAATCGTAATTATTCGATCAGTGAAAATCATAGTAACAGATAAATATAACTACATAGATGTCTAAATCATGATAACCTCCCCGCATCCTTCACTGTAGGAAGCAGGCATACATAAATCTCATTGTCTGTTTGATCGGATCTACAACCCCACTTGGGGTATAACAGCCATAAATGCCACAAGACATCTTCATCGGACCTATCAAATACTTCGTCTTGAAGTGTCCATGTTTTATGATCGTGGCGCCACTTCCTTTGCAGCTTTACGTTGGCTTCCATTATTAACGGTTTTGTACTGCATTCTTCCCATGGACTGTTTAAGCTCCAGGAGTACTGTTTTTATCGAAACAGTATTACCACAGCCTAACGTATACAGTCACGACACTCCCACTGATTTTTTGTTATACAAAGGTCTATATAGGAGAGGTGTGATCACGCTACAGTGATCCTTTGCGGTGGCGGCCATTTTGGTTCTAAAATGTGGCTGTAACAGACTCGATTGGAATAATGTTTGTCACTAGAAAGTGTTAGTTGCATAAAGCAGTGAATGTAAAATTGCGACGGAGTATGCCGGTTACAAAATGTTCCAATGTTTGTTAAGCTTAAGGGACTTCACTGCGGGGTCATCAGTCCCTAAACTTAAAAACTACTTATGAACTACGTTATACTAAAGACAGCACAAACATACATGCCAGAGGGGAGATTCGAACCCCCGACCGTAGCAGCCGTGCAGACTGTGACTGGCGCGCTGCAGACCGCTCGGCCACTGCGGCCGACATGCAGGTTACAGAGGATGTAACATCCATTCTAATTGCAATGTATATGTGGTATTACTAACGATACACCCTCCACTGTGAGGAAAAAGTAGCCTTGTTATTAGCAAAATTCTACTTCCCCCAATCGTATCAGTGTAACATAAACTGTATGTGTTTTCTTCTCATAATATATATTAAGTTTCCATTCGGAATGTTATAGACGTAGGATCAACGAAAGTTTTTTGTTTTGAACTATCCGAGAACAGAATCTTACATGGAATGTTGGCTTGAATTCACATGAAATTTTCCTGTTGTGTGCGTTTCCATTGATTCGACATTACGTAAATGGAAGAAATTTCTAGATACTGGATCTGTGTCACACAAACATAGGACAGATCCTAGTATTTTAACCGCTGAAAAATTACGAAACTGAAAATTATTTATGTAAAAATCAGTGTATTAGTTTCAGTTATAATAACTTTTATTATTATTATAATGAATGTAGTCAAACCATTTTCATTATTTGAAGTGTCCACTGAAAAAGTATTTTTAAAAAATCTAGCAATTATCTGCAAAAGTTAAATTACATTTATTTTGGGTGATAGTCATTAATAAACATTCACACCATTCATGTTATGAAAGCATTTTTCGGCAAGACATTTTTTCTGAACATAACAATAGGGAGAATGGTACATCAGTGGTGGCGAAGCACCTAAAGGCAGAAAAACATTCATTGGGCAACATCAGTGGCAGTATGAGAATAGTTCATTTTGAGGACAAAGGACGACTGTTATCATATCTGGAGGAAATTGAGATATTTTGGGCTTTTAATGAGAGTTGTGACACCGTGCTGAATGAAAATACAGATGTCTAAAGAGGATTTTTGGTCCCATTTTAATAACGTCCTCCTTTCGAAATAATGACTTATCCGTTTGTTTACCATTATATAGGAACGTGTTTTTCTAATTTACACTGTTTATTTAAACATCGCCTTACCTAGACACTATCTTTGATTCCTTCACAACATTATCGTTGATAGCCGTGAATGTTCTCTGTTCCTTGTATCTTTGACATGTAACATTGTGGTTACGTTCCCTCACTAGTGTATTCTACATTAATTTTTATGATAGACATGCACGAAACTTACGTACGTTTTAGAGTTTGACGTTGCTCATTGGCAGAATGGTTATTTAATTTATAAGGTGGGTATCTTTGGTGTATTTTCAGTTCGTTGTTTCCAGTTTTAAAAAAAAGTCGCATTTATATGTGATTTATGTGATTCCTTGTTTTTAGCGCTTGAAAATGGGACAATGTGATCTCGAAACATGTCGTGACGACTAAAGTGTTATCATACTGGCAACTGGTGCGAGATTTTATGATACAAACTGGAGGATTTGTTGATAATATGCTGTGAAAGGACTTTCTCTGCCTGAGTTTGACTGAAGGGCTGCCATTGTTAAGTGGTACTTTGCCACAGAAAGACAACACTACCTAGAAATGAAGTTTTAGTCCGTGGTGTTATGTGTAAAGATAGTGTTGATCATTTTTTTTTCTTCAAACTAACTCCATAGAGGCGGAGTTGGTGGTGGTGGGGGGCTGATATTTTGTCATATAAGATACAGATACAGGGGTTGTGACGACCAAAGTTGCTAGACTGGCTAATGGCTTCGTAACTGAAATTTCACACCATGATATATACAACTGCAATTCAAAAATAAATCAAATTTTGTGATTAGTCACGATGGTGTGAAACCTACTCTAAAAATCCTACTAGAGGCTATTAAGATTTCCAAATTGCATAGATGAAAATTCGTCCCTATCTCGCCACTTCACGCTGTTCTTTCTTTCTGGAAGACACTGTCGCCACTGCGGCGAGACAGCGAACCAGGACTCATGAATATGCCAGTGAACAGGACTAGTTCCTAGGGTAGCCGAAGGTGTATGTCAGTCTGTAGTGGGTTACACATACTGCTCCTGACTGCCAACCTGTAGACTAGGACGAAATATTGCGATGACATATTTCGGAACAGACCACGAACAGCACTCAGTTATACTGGTTGTTTGTGGCTACGAATTGATCTTGTATACAATATGTCATCGTATCGGCATAGCAAATATCGGAACAGTATAACAAATACGCGAAGCAATTTACGTACCTCGCTAATTGTTTGCCAGTAGCCTCATCCGGTGCGCACTAAATGTATTGAGCGACAATTCAAACAGATTTTGCAAATAGGATTCTGTATGCATTGTACAACTTTCCGGTGGACACAAGCATTTACCAGATGATTTGCCTGAAGTGTTGACATTACTCTTCTGCATCATAAGTAAATAGAGGAAACAGACAGAAGCATAGCATTTATTACAATAAAGAAATTCATAAAAATAAAAGAAGCAGTGTGTGAAGAACATGTATAAACACAATCATTGCAATTAAGCAATACGATAAATAAATTGCAATGAAACATCGGTACTGCCACTTTCTGACATTACCAGAAAAAGATTCTTGATATAGATTATAGTTTCTCTTTTGAAAGCAAAAATTGACTAGTAAAATTAAAAGGGTAGCTGCTACTTTGGGAAAGTGCTGCTGCTTTGTCAGTTATAGTAAGCAGATATTGTTTAACTTTTATTATAGTTCAGTACCTACGAACATGAGTGCAACATCTTTCGGTGTGCTATACAGATAGAAATATGTTTACAATAAACCAGCTGAAAACCTGGCGTCGCACGGGTACTTGTTTATTTCAGTTTTAAGTTAGTCCCTCTCTTTTCCTTCTCTTTCTCTCTCTCTTCACTTTCTCCTTCCTTCTCTCTCTGTCCATGTCCTCCTCTCCCCCCTCTCTTTGTTCATCTTCTCATGTCCCCTGTCTCTGTTCATTTCGTCCTTCCCCTTTCTCTGCAATCATCTCCTCGGCTCTCTGTCGAACTCCTCCTTCACACCCTCTGTTCATTGCTCATCCATCTGTGAAAAATTATACAATTCTATTCTCTTTCCTGGTGATCAGCAAGGTGGTGTCTTAAGTTTTTTGCGGTGCTCTCCGCCATCCACCATATGAAATCTTAGGTAGACGGTGACGTTCCTCTTGTTTTGAAGATCCAATGTGCAAAGTTCCATCACAATCGAATTAACGGTACGGCAGCGCATAAAATACGAACAAACATGATGCGGCAGTTTTGCTCGCGGCACAGTTTTTATGACGTCACATCTACTAAACTAAAAGTCGTAAAATGAAATAGTTTTGTGGTTGCTTTCAGTGGTATACCTGTATACTGCTTGCAAAATATGTTGCGAGACATTTCCTAGCAAAGAAGTAAATCAACGTCATTCAAAATGTAGCAGTTTTTTACGCGTCTCACTGTTCATGACTTCATATATCCTAAACTACGTGTCGTACAGTCACGTAATTATGCCAAAAACCTCGGGAAAGTGCAAGAAATATTTTGACAAAGTTTCATCGCAATTTGATAAACAATACGGCAGCGCATAAAATAGGAACAAAGATTCAAACTCACATTTTTATGTATTAGTTATTGCACCCAGCTGACAATAATCTTAGATGCGTCACTGTGGATAATCAAATAATTGTTATCAGGCGTGACTTATCTGCTACATTTTAATCATCTTTGTAATTTATGGTTCATGGTGTGGGTCCCGGTAGCCATGTCCTAGTTCATAAACCACGGGCAACGTATGAGTGGTCAAGTAAGTGGTCCTGACAGTTGGGATACCAGTTACTTTGGAATAAGGTTGGGCATCTCGGACATATTCTGAGTCGTGGCCACCTTTGTGCTCAGATGGCAAAGATCAAATCCACCGGTTAGTTCCTCCACCGTTAGGGGTAAAACCCAGTGGGGCCCTGGGCAAGTAAGGCTAGCAACCTGCTTCCCAGGTACTTCAATATCATCCTGGCAACAATCAGAGCAAAATGCCTTGGACCTTTGGAGGTGACGGAGTCCCACCTCTAATTGACAGATCAGGGACTCCTCAGATAAGACTTAGAAAACGATCTGGAATGAGATGGGGAACTATTATCAATGGGGATTACACTGGGGAGAAGGTAGAGCTGGCAGGGTAAGATGGCGTTAGATGTTTTAGCTGTTAGTGATGTTAGAGTAAGGGTAGAGAAAGAGGGCGAAGTTGGAGAATACAAGGTCTACCTGTCAGGAGTCAAAGTAGGAAGAGCACAGTGGGGTGTAGGGTTTTACATCAGGAAAGCAATCGAACGCAGCATTGTTGCTATAAGGTATGTAAATGAACGACTGATGTGGATAGATTTGGCCATCTCCAAGCCGCGGGATGTGCTGGTTAAGTTTTTGCTGCTGTTGAAATTTGAGACACCAGCCAGTGGTGACGCATTTTTCGAGACAGTTTGTGCGACCACATTAGCTCAGAGTTTTCTGAATGTTGAGTGACATAGGGCGGAGACAGTCTTTATATGCAAAATTCAAGTGGATGAGGTCTACAATAAGAATGCTAAATCCAGTTTTGCCTTGGTTAATACTGGTTATCTCCGTTTTTATTATACCGTTACGTTTTTGCATTTTGCAAATTATCGTGACACTCGTAAAATTAAATAATTACAGTCAGATTATGTTTACTGCCAAGTGAATCAGATTTCATGTGAAGGGACACTATTTGAGTGCATAAAAGTCTGGCCCAAATTCTCTTTTGAATTCCCAAGTTAAAATATAAATGGGAAGACAAATTTTCAAATGAAATAGGAAATTGTTGAATTATAACCATAAAAAGAAAAAAAACATTACAGACACATGTAAAAGTCATTGCGCTTTCCAGTTTTGCTCCAGCAGCCGTGCCATGAATTCTGTTCTTCGAAGTGCAGTTTACGGGTGTAGTCTCCTTCGCATAAATTCGTGTATAGAAAAGATAACTATTATCTATGTTAGCATCGTAGCAGGAATACTACCCGAACCTTTTGCCAAAAGTTCAGTTTGGAACACTTGAAGTGTGTCAGGAAATCCTGGAGCAGCAAGTCTCTGCTTCAGTGATTGTTACTGCAGGAGCAGTGAACTTCGTCGGCGTGTTGCCAAATTGTCAGACTTCAGAACAAAGACCGGCGATGCAAATAAATGTGTCTATTTGCAAAGGAACTCGCAGCAAAGTTATCTAAGAGCACATGATTAATAGCCTCGTATTTGCAGAAAATAGTTATTTCATAAAATAGAGACTTTTGTGTCATAAGGAGTACCACGTCACTGACTCAGTTAACACGTTTTTTATAGGATATCTGGGATCACATGTACAAATTGTGATGAAGGTGGTTTGTGCATGCATGTAAAACATTTACTTTCGTAAGGTTCGATAGTTCTTATCAAGATAATTCACATGAGTTGTCTTCATACATGTAGATGAAACAGTCTCCTGAACTTTGATGGGGAAAAACAAGATATGCAACGTAACCGCAACTGTCAATAATACTGTATTCTGTCATTGGTATCGTCAAATTTTACTTCGGAGGAAACCAAACATTCATTCAATCTTTAATTTCTTCAATAATAACATTTCGCTTACAAAAGTTTAATAATGTGCCTGGAAACAAGATGAAAATTTAATAATGTGCCTCGAAACAAGATGTGGGGGGAAAAAAAATAACAGCAGTCAAAGACAGCATTAAAATTATCTATCGATAACTGATGCGGACTACTTGTGCTTACGTAAGCTATATTTGAGAAGTGAAATTAAGAGGATGGCTGCTACTTTGAAAAAATGCTGCTGCTTTTTCAGTTACAAACAAATAGCCGTAGTTTGTTATTAATATTACAGTAGCTAGGAGAATCAATGCAGTAATAATTAACACAAAACAAAAATTGTTTGCACGCCATAAAAATTCAAATACGTTTATAATGAGCATTGTTACTTGTTGACGAGCTAGCATATACTTAACTATAAGTAATTAAACTATGTGTAGGGTGGCAGATCTTATAAGTTTTAATAATCTTTGCAAGTTGTAAGTTTCCTCTACATTTTTCTGGCATTTTAAGAGATTATGCAAGACTTCACCAAAATTCAGAATCACAACATGAAAAAAAGGAGGACCATCAGACGACTTTGCACAAGTGTACTGTCTGATTAAATTCCGGTGTACGCTGATCTGCATGGGGCAAGGATTCTCTATTCCTATAGTAACTTAAAACGTTTTACCACCTTACAATGTTCTGTTTACCGACTCGGTGATTGTGGTCTTCACGTCTTAATAAATCTCCACAGCATTAAAGTTCAGGACAGTTACCTTGATATCTCGTGGATGTAGAATCTGCTTAAAACACAGCATCTACATAACCTGCTTACAGCAATCCCTAGAATTCATTCAGAATACATGCAGCTAGAGAAATGTTCTCTATTTCATGTGTGCATCAAAATTAAGGCAAGAACTCAGAGCAAACACCAGGTATCTGAAAATCTGTTTAATTTCATCACTTGACCCTACAATGCATTACAACAATATGTACATCGGGGCCCAAACCGGCATAGTGGCGGCTTGGAAAGCTGTTACAAGAATGGCTTTTTTCGATCTTTGAGTGGCCTACTTTTATAGTCTGGCCTTCAATACCATTCATTGTTACAACTATTAAAGATATGAAAAACAATTATTCTGGCCATGTTGTGGCAAAATAATAGAAGCTTTACATTCAAAATTAAGGTAATTATTAATTTACATCCTGCTTTCATATATTTGGTTGCATATCTGAAATATGCTTAACTATAAAATACAACAATACATTGTTTGTTTATACTAATATCTTGAAAGATAGTGAAGGAAAAATGTTCCTACCATGTACAGAATAATGAAATAAAGTATCAGTTGTTTTGCTGTATTCAAGAACACGGGAATATTTCTTACAGGCTTAGTTAATCTACAATGCTGCCCATGCTGGCAAGTTTATATTCGAAACATTTATTATATTTGTTTTTTCATGGCCAGTTCCTACTCAAATATACAATAGAATATATCTCTAAGCATAATATTTCACTTTGTTTTCCTAAAGTGCACATTAGCAGGTTTTAGTTTCATGGCCATGTGCTCTTGTTTATTTTCCTATTATATGATGAAATGTTATTTGTTTGTCTCCCTAGCAATGTATGTATCTTCTCTTAACCATTACTATATCTAGAAATCATGTTTCTTATATTACACACACTCTGAGATCGCAAACTGGCATTTAATAGTTGAGGTTCTAATAAAATAATTTGTTATTTCGGTGGTGAAGTAGTAAACATTTAGCTCTGTAGCTTGCCTATTACATCTCAAACTTCATCATTGTACCAAAGTTTATACTGTCTGTTCGACCTCCCCATCCCTCCCCGCAACCCCAAATTCTGGGGTTACTGTAGCTTTTCGCCGTTCAACAAAAATAATTTTTGACCCTGGGAATAATAGAGACTTTTCTCCTTACTTGAACAGATAACGGATTCCGTAAGAGAGCCTTAGAATGGGAGAAACGAAAAAATTACTAGTTTCTAATGTGGTGTCATTTTTACCTGCTGTTCTTAAAAGCCCTGAAGCAGTGTGCTTCTAACGAGGGACACCTTTGACCTCGAACGCTCGGGACCATGCTTAGAATATCAAGCAATCGTAATGAGTCATTTCTATGCAAAACGCCGCACTTGCTTGCTAGCGCCACTAGATGGTGTAGCTGCACTAACCAGTGCTCCAGTTGCGTGAGTGCTGTAACTGCAGTACGTATTTGTCTCTTGGAGTGTTCGCAAGCGAGTTACTGTATAAACTGTGCACAGTGCAATGATATGAAGAGAATTAATCCTACGAATGTGGTCCAAATATTAGGGACCGAGTTGCGACGTGCTGAATATGGATATGACTTCGGGGCCGAGGATTTGGAGCTCACGGGTATATTATATAATAATTAAGAAATATAATGGAAACACAAAGGATTCTAAAATAGCTGATTTGATGCGATAATGAATGAGGAAGAGAGCAAAAAAATCGGTCATTCAAGAAAATCTAGGTTGTGAAACAGATCGAAATACCACTGTCTGGAAACAAAAATTTGGTCATTTATTAACCCTTCTTTATTATTATTATGATAACTAGTCCAAATTTCTGACTCTTCAAGGATATCTAAGGTAATACCCTTCGTACCAATATGCAAAATAAATAATTCTGCTCCATATTTCGTAGCTTATGGTTTCTTTCCCTTAGGTAATATCCTAAAACACTGTTGTTAGCAGCATAACCGTGTTCCCGGTATCTAGTATGAAACTCCCTTCCCGTTTGTCCAATATAATATTTATTACAAAGCCCACATACAATTTTGTATACACCTGATTTACAGAATTTATCAGGCGTTGTTTCTACACTATCCCGTAAAATTCTCTCTGTGGCCATACATAGAGGGCGCCTATGCTACGTCTAAGTTGCTCAATAGTATACTTTCCATTCAGTGGTATTTGCATGTGATCCATCGAGCTAGCAACTTATGTTACAAGTACAGCTGATGTCGACCGTTAATGTATTATGGGTTTTTACATGCATCTTTTTCCGTTCTCCATTCAGGAGAGGTATGTACCTTATAATTGTAAATGCCAGATTTCTTTTTCTTTCTTAATTTTGGTCTTTGTAACTATTTTTACCTATATATACTGTATCCTGTACTTTGTCTCCGATGATGGACTGGACCTGAAACGCGTCAGCGAAAAGAGAAAAATAAAGGATTTTACAACGTCTACAATTCCTTCATTACCGCAGCCAATCAGATTTTTTAGACTCCTTTGTGTTGTCATATTAATGATGGCTGCCTATCTCTACCAGGACTTTAAGCCCGATTTGCAAGAAATATAATGGCCACTTTGTTTTAATCATTTATCGAAATTCTGCATCTGCACTTTGAGGATTAATATAATCACTTTCAGATTGTGGTACTGCTGCATATGTGTGCTTTGCACTATTATAAATACTTGAAGCACAAAGTTTTTGGCGCTGCTGTTTGAATATGTAATGATAAACTGACGCCATTAAATTACATAGAATCTCCTTCCAACGGGATTGATATCTTGTTACTTTGTTTCTCTGCGTTAGGATGTTACTTGATTAGATTAGATTAGTACTTGTTCCATAGACCATGAATACGACACTTCATAATGATGTGGAACGTGCCAAGTTAATGAAATGTGTCTTTACAAAATATTACTTTGTACTAAATATTACATGACAATTTTTTTGTAATTTTCTTTTTTTATATTTTTTCCAAGTTTACTAATTTATATCTAAAAATTCATCTATAGTGTAGAAGGAGTTGCCATGTAGAAATTCTTTTAATTTATTTTTAAATGCATGTTGGCTATCTGTCAGGCTTTTGATGCTGTTTGGTAAGTGTCCAAAGACTTTTGTGGCAGCATATTTCACCCCTTTCTGTGCCAAAGCTAGATTTAACCTTGAATAGTGAAGATCGTCCTTTCTCCTAGCGTTGTAGTTATGTACACTGATATTGCTTTTGAATTCGTTGGGATTGGTAATAACAAATTTCATAAGTGAATATATATATATATATATATATATATATATATATATATATATATATATATATATAGAGAAGCTACTGTGAACATCCCTAGCACTTTAACTAAGTGTCTGCAGGATGATCTTGGATGGGCTCCGGCAATTATTCTGATCACACGCTTTTGTGCAATGAATACTTCTTACTGAATGATGAATTAACCCAGAAAATGATGCCATACGAAAGCAGAGAATGAAAATAGGGATAGTAAGCTAATTTACTGAGACGTATATAACCAAACTTTGCAATGACTCTAATAGCATAAGTTGCTGAACTCAAACATTTCAACACATCTCCAATATGTTTTTTTCCAGTTCAACCCTTCATCAATGCTTACACTTAAAATTTTTGAATATTCTACCTTAGCTACAGATTTCTCACCAAGGACTATATTTATTGATGGTGTCATTCCATTTACTGTATGGAACTGTATGTACTGTGTTTTATCAAAATTTAATGAGAGTCCATTTGATTAGAACCACTTAATGATTTTCTGTCTGGTGTGATAACTATACTTTTATCATCAGCAAAAAGAACCAGTTTTTCATCTTCTTGAATACAGAATGGCAAGTCATTAATATTAAGAACATCAAAGGGCCCAAGACAGAACCTTGTGGCACCCCATTTTTGATTGCTCCCCAGTTTGAGTAATCAGCTGTCTTTTGCATATTATGGGAGCTACTAATGTCAATTTGAGGTACAATGCAACGTTTTGCATGGAAATGACGCTCACCACTGACCTGTTTATGACTGCCTGTTATTACGAGCATGGTTTCATGCGTTTCCGAGCGTTCGTTGTCAAAGGTCAGGCCCTGGGAGGGAGCTCCAAATCTCGAAATGTGGAGGCTCCGCAGGACTTGACCATTTAATTCAATTTGTAAACACGGCAAAAGTACGTTATGTAGTTAGAGGCCCCGTACGTATGCAAATTATAAACACAGATACCAAAACTCCATTCGCCGAATCGAGACAGTGCAGGTAAACGGTGCTACATGCCGGGCCTTCCCGAGGAAGCGTAGTGCAGGGCATGATCGTGTGTGCACCGGGAGGTTTAAGTTACAGAAGGCGAGGCTTCTCAATAACAAGGAGCTGAGCACGCGTAAAAATCGGCCATGAGAATGAAATATGTAGTTACGTACACAATTACGCCGATCTTAACGTCCCCCTCCGACCAACGGATCACCACCAACAGTGTCCCTTGCCCTCACTCCATGAGACACTGGGAGAGGTTTGGGATTTAACATGACTGGACCTGATCGGTCGTCTTACCCACTCCGTCGCATTGGCACTGCTCATGTGTTATTTTTTAAATTTTTCATCAGTTCGAGTGACATCTATGGATAATATATACACTACTGGCCATTAAATTTGCTGGGAAAGGCAGATGTCGATCATACTTTTATCTCACACTGAATATTACACTACTGGCTATAAATATTGCTACACCAAGAAGAAATGCAGATGATAAACAGGTATTCATTGGATAAATATATTATACTAGAACTGACATGTGATTACATTTTCACTCAATTTTGGGTGCAGAGATCCTGAGAAATCAGTACCCAGAACAACTACCTTTGGCCACAATAACGGCCTTGATATGCCTGGGATTGAGCCAAACAGAGCTTAGATGGCGTTTACAGGTACAAATGCCCATGCAGCTTCAATACGATACCACAGTTCCAAGAGTAGTGACTGGCGTATTGAGAAGAGCCAGTTGCTCGGTCACCTGCAACATGCGGTCGTCCATTATCCTGCAGAAATGTAGGTTTCGCAGGGATCGAATAAAGGGTAGAGCCACGGGTCGTAACACATCTGAAATGTTACGGCCACTGTTCAAAATTCCGTCGACGCGATCGGAGGTGACCGAGACGTGTAACCAATGGCACCCCCATACCATCACGCTGGGTGATACGCCAGGTATGGCGATGACGAATATACACTTTCAATGTGCGTTCACCACGATGTCGCCAAACACGGATGCGACCATCATGATGCTGTAAACAGAACCCGGACTCACCCGAAAAAATGTTTAGCTATTCGCGCACCCAGGTTCGTCGTTGCGTACACCATCGCAAGTGTTCCTGTCCTTGATGCAGCGTCAAGGGTAACCGCAGCCATGGTCTCCGAGCTGATAGTCCATGCTGCTGCAAACGTCGTCCAACTGTTCGTGAAGATGCTTGTCTTGCAAACGTTCCCATCTCTTGACTCAGGGATCGAGACGTGTCTGCATGATCCGTTACAGCCATGCGGATAAGATGCCTGTCATCTTGACTGGTAGTGATACGAGGCCGTTAGGATCCAGCACCCACCGATTGCATATTCTGCTAACAGTCGTTGGATTGCTACCAACGCGAGCAGCAGTGTCGCAATACGATAAACCGCAATCGCGATAGGCTACAATCCAACCTTTATCAAAGTCGGAAACGTGATGGTACGCTTTTCTCCTCATTACACGAGGCATCACAACAACGTTTCACCAGGCAACGCCGGTCAACTGCTTCTTGTATATGAGAAATCGGTTGGAAACTTTCCTCATGCCAGCACGTTTTAGGAGTCGCCACCGGCGCCAGCCTCGTGTGAATGCTCTGAAAAGTTAATCATTTGCATATCACAGCAAATTTCTTCCTGTCGGTTAAATTTCGCGTCTGTAGAGCGTCATCTTCGTGGTGTAGCAATTTTTATGTCCAGGGGTGTAGATTCAACGTCAGTGTACTGAAGACCTTGGATTTAACCAAGGTGATCCAACACTTTTTCTGATGTGTGTACTTTTAATGGGACGACAGGCCCTAGTGCGGTATCAACGCGGTAACAGCCATTCTCCAATTAGACTTGGCTACAGTTGTAGCACGTTCGCCCAGCGTGATATTCGGATCCAATTCTGCATTAGGTAGGCGTGTCCGGATACTGTTGCCCAGACGAGAGTACTTCCATCGTGGTCTCCAGCGCGAATGCGACAAGATGAAGAACGAGGCGTGCGTGTTCGCTGGAGACACCGACCGCTACCTTACCCACCGACCGGCAGCGTGAGGTGTGACGTGGTATTTGTCTTGGCAACAGTGGGGCTTCCCGACGCGTGTGCTACAAGTTGCACTCTGCCGGTATCTGCGGACGGGCTTCCCACTCTCTGCTTGCACTTTGTTGTTAAGTGTGTGATAGTCTTTGCTTTCGATTGTTATCCCGCAGGAATACGGTATAACAGCCTGACGTACCACAGGCATATAAACTGTTGAGAGACCAATGTCTATAATCGAGAGCCCCTGAAACGTGGCTTACATTAAATGTACGCTCTGTATTGTAAAATGTAAAATTTCACGGCCGGAAGGTCAATATTACTAAAAACTAGCTTATACCCGCGGCTCCGCTCGCGTGTTGGTTGATTATGATAGATAAGCCATCTTTCAGTCGTATGCTATGAGACTGGTTTTGAAGGATGAAATGAAATACAATACCTTCTTTAGAAACAAACTGAAAACTATTCGTATCAGACTGCAGAAGTCTATGCACTTACCGTTTATCAAAAAATGTTCAAATGTTTGTAAATCTATCGGACCAAACTGCGTGGTCGTCAGTCCGTAGCTCACACGCTACTTAACTAAGGTAAACTAATCTAAGAACAAACACACACACCCATGCCCCAGGGAGGACTCGAACCTCCGATGGCGAGCGACCGCTCGCTCCGGAGAGCGAGGCACCTTAGACCGCTCGGCTACTCCACCGCGGCCGGTTTATCAGAAAAGTAAGTAGTGTAGATCAAATCACACGTAAAAATGCACTCGTTTCGAGTAACCCAATCACGAAATTCAACAATAATGATTGTAATAATATCACAGATCGATCAGTTGATGTAATGCGCGACACGTAAAATCGATTTTTTAAAGAGATGTATTAAAAGAAATTTCTTTTTTACGTAGAATTTTATATACAGCGATAATTTTCTATCCCAATATACTCCACCCTTTTATCATTATCAACCCTCAAGCAACAATGCAACCAATAAAACCATTTTCAAAGAGTAAATATAATTTTCAAAGAGTAATTATTCATCGGCATTTCGCGTCATATTCTTCAGATTACCAAATATCTATCAGATCGCTATAATAAACCGTGCCTAAAACCTTTCTCAGGTATAAATTAGTAACTGTACAAATATGTAAGTCTCTGCGTCTTGTCGTTCGGACGTGATAAGCGTACACCGAACAGAGATTCACATTAATATATATAGATAAATAGCAATCCGATCGCCATAAAACCGTGCCTAAAGCCTTCCCCGGGTAGACATTAGTAACTGTACAAATTTTTAGCTCTTTATGTCTTTTGGTTCAGGCGTGATAAACGTACACCGAACAGACAGTGCAGTGCTCTTATGGATTTATTATTCAAACCCAACGTTTCGTCCCCAACTGCGGAGGACATTTTCAAGGGGGATCGTGGCACTTTTGTAAGTCCGATGCACTCCCTGGCTCGGTACTGACTGAAACCAAACTCCGTTTACGAGGGCTCGCGCGCAGAGGTGTGACGTCAGATGTTTTGTATCTGCGCGCGCAATTCGTCGTTGCCGATTGCCGTCGTCCGTTGTTAATATCGTCGCATGGTTATTGTTTTACCAGAATGATCGCTAAACGTTAAACTCACCAATTTGATCTTCTGCACGCGCCTCTTCGTTTTCTTCTCATTTACGGAATATTATTGTAACGGATTCAAAACGTAGTGGGTTCTTTAGTTAGGACTTGAAAGAAGGGTAAATACAAGACAAGTGTTGTCCACTACAAAAAGTGCTTCAAAGACGAATGTAGTGGTAAGCCAAGTGAAGTAACCAGCGTTGCACGTACATAAATCATCTTTGATGACTATATATTGAGTCAGAGGAACTGTGTCTCTATTTTCTGTTTCGAGTATCTCCGTGAAAGGAAGCGGAAAAGTAATTAAACGAAACGTTTCATTTGAAAACAGGACGACACAACAGTCAAGCGGCGGACTGCAAAGAGCTGCTGCGGAGCGGCCGAGCGCATTGAGGCGCTATGCTCCGATGCGCGAGGCCGTTCCCCGTCGGGGATTCGAATCCCCCCTCGGGCATGGATGTTCTGCCGTCTTTAGTATAAGGTGGTTTGTTAAGTTTGGGGACTGATGATCCCGCAGTTAAGTCCCTTAAGCTTTATAAACATTTGAATCTGACTGCAAAGAGTGAAATGACCCTGAACAGTACGAAGCAATTCGAGTGGCTAGGAAAACGGCAGCCACGGATTTCTGTGACCTGCAACTTCTAGTGGCTCAAGAAGCATAAAAGGAACTGGAAGCATATTGTAAATAAAATTTGAACTACTTCTGGAAATAAGACCGCATTTGATGAGAAAAGATATTTCTGGAGTATACATGAAATAGTTACGTCTCACACAAGTAAAACTTGCTCTGTGGTTTTGAAAAAAATATACTTTTTTTTTTTTCCTCTCGGTAATGTACCGTGAAAGGAAGATGCTAATAAGAGCTAAGATTTAAGTACTTACTGTGTCTCTGTAGATACGAAATTCATTCTACGATCAGTTAAAACACCAACGAGCCAGCAGTCGCTACCAGATTCGTATGATATGAGACTCCACTTGCTCTCTTTTTATATAGAAAAAAGAAAGAGAACCGCGGCTGTCAAGTAAACAAATCCTCAGAAGAACGCAAATGTTTACGGAAGTATTTAGCCTTGTTGTCCTTTCTAGTTAGGGTGAAAAGCGAAACAGGTAAACACGGCCGAAGGGATTAATTTGCGTCCCTGTTCAACATAAAAGCAGTGGATTGCCTCTCTATTTACCTTGTATAATGTTGCGGTGGCCGAAAGGACGTTTAGAGCTCATTAGCATGACTCATAACGAATCACTCAGCCTTAGTATGGCAGGGAGAGGAGTGAGACATTCAGCCGTAAAAGTGTTTGACCAGCTATCCGGTTACGCACACAATTTAATCTATGCAGGGCCTATACAAAAATCAACTGCTGTGAGTTAGTCTCGCTAAACCCCAGAAATGGCTTGGCAGATTTCAATAAATTTATTTTGTTTTGTTCACTTTATTACATGGGTGGTTTGGAAAGGAAAAGTAGGGAAAACCTAAAGGAATAGCTGAATATTCGAAAAATAAATCTATATTATCCGATTTTGAAGGTGAAAAATCCGCCAAGTGTTTGCTGCAACTGATTTTATTTCTCTCAGACGCGTTTCGCCTTTTATTTTAAAGACATCTTCAGTGGGATCTAAAAGTACATTTTTTTGTGAGACGCATTGTTTCTAGACTATAAGCAGTAAACATTTTTTTTAATTTTTTTTTCTTTTTTTTTACATAAGGGAAGACGTTTTTACTCACAATTTAGTTGTCTTTTCAACTATCTTCTGCTGTTTCTTCCGTCTGCACAAGGCCACATGTTGCACGTTGTATAACTAACACATTTTTTCGCACAGTTGTACACATTTTGGAGGCGTCCAGCAGCCATGATTTACCCTTTGTATTTTATTGATTAATTTGTTTTGTTGCCAACATAACGAATTGTTTGTTGGTTGCTGACCTTTGCGTGTGAACAAAATGAAAGAGTAATATATTTATTTGAAACAGAAGAATGAGAAAGAGACAGACAGAGAGAGAGAGAGAGAGAGAGAGAGAGAGAGAGAGAGAGAGAGAGAGAGAGAGAGAATAATTTTATTTTGTGCGTGTATGATTGCAATATCTGTATGAGGGTGTAAGAAATTTTGGTGTTTAGTTGATTTTAGTTTTGATTTAAATTATCTGTGGAGGGGGGGGGGAGGCTTAATGGGAGCCTGAGGGTTTTCGATTATGTTATTATTTTATCTAGCAGCGTAAACAGCGAATTGTCTGATATGTTTACTTGATCATTCAGCAGAATTTTCTTTTCAGCTTTTGTTTTCTGTATGTCATAATTTTCTTGATGTGTGAGAAGGTGCCGGCCGCGGTGGCCGAGGAGACTAAGGCGCTCCAGTCACGGTCTTCACGGCCACTGCGGTCGGGGGTTCGAATCCCCCCTCGGGCATGGATATTTGTGCCGTCCTAGTTTGTAAGTAGTTCATAAGTAGTTTGTAAGTTTAGGGACTGATGACCCCGTAGTTAAGTCCCATAGACTTTACAAACATTTGAACATTTTTTTGTGAGAAGGTGTCATTTTTAGTATTATTTATACTAATTATTTTCATATCATCTTCTCTGGAGGTTGGTCTGTGATTCTGTTATCTTAGATGTTCGGCAAATGTGAAATGGTTTGTACCATATTTCCAAGCTACCATATGTTCTTCATATCTGACATCAAAGGTTCTGGTGGTCTGTCATATATATCTCCCATCACAGGTGTTGCACTGTAATCGGTATGGTCCGTGCTTTTTGTTGGTTTTTGAGTGTATTTTTGGATAGAATTATCTGTTGAATATGCTAAATTGACAACTGTCTATGGGCATCGCCACTTTGGATTACATTGGTATCTTAAGCGTTGTGATAGCTTTCATCTGATTGCGATAAAGTATTGCATACGTGTCCTGCAAAACAACAGAGAAAGCTTTGTCTACATAAGATTCACAAAGTGCATGGCGGAGCGTACTTTACAACAAACGCCTACACCAGTCTACAGTTTTATTCCGATATTCATTTTGCGCGATTGACCTGCAAAAGAAGAGAATCATCACTGTGTACATAAGATTTCGTATCGCGCATGGCAAGTTGCGTGTTACGTCAGACTTAGAGACCGTTTGACCGGTCACAATGAAATTTGGCAGATATGTGTGATTTTGCACATACAGGAGAGAAGGGGCAGGAAGATGTTAGCAAAGAGCGGGAGAGGTAATGATGTAGGTAGAAGGGGGGATGGGAGGATAGAGGGGGGGAAGGAGGACTAGGAGGCAGAGGTAGGAAGAAAGAGAGCTAGAAGAGGGAAGAAGAGATGGGCAGAGAGAAAAGGGAGTACCAGGGTTGGAACTTACATAGTGGCAACACTGCTGTGAAGATGCTATGCAATGGAATCTACTGATAGCACACGTTGTTGACATACCTACCTTCCCTCCAATCAAATGACCTCGCCCGTCCCACGTCACCGGCGTGCGCACAATCGAGGGAAACACAGGCACTTGTGAGCGAGCGGTCTAACGGAGTCACTACGTTTTTGGAAAAGGAACAACGGAGCTGGATCAAGATTGAATGTGCCAGAAGTCGTACAGCACAACAGTGTCAACAAGGCGTGTAGGTCATCGGCATTGCCGTACAGAACAGTGACACGTTGGGTAAAAGCTTGCAACGAAGGTCGGCAAACTGCGGTAGACAAGCATCGGGCAGGTCGCTCTAGTGTGTCTGAAGAAGTAGTGCACACTGTTGCCGCGTTAGTCGTAAGTGATCGACGCCAGACAATTCGTGAGCTCCCCAACGAAACCGAATTAGAGCATACTACTGTGCTTCGTACCCTGAAGGAACGCCTGGGCATGAGAAAAATTGCATCACGATGGGTTCCGCATGAACTGACGGAATGCAGAAATGAATGCGTTACGACGCTGCTGAGACGCAGTTTGAGCGCTATGAGCGCATAGGAGAGGCTTTCTTACGACATATCGTAACACTCAATGAGACAAGGCCCGCATCGTACGAGCCAAAACAGAAACGCCAATCCAACGAATGGTGTCATTATGGGTCACCGCGAAAGTCGAAAGTCTGTCAGAGCCCTAGTGTGGTGAAAGTTATGGTGATTCTCCTGTACGACTGTGGCGGTGTTATCCTAACGAATTACCTTCCTTCACGGCAAATCGTCAATGCACAGTATTACTGTTCGTTTTTGGAGCATCGCCCGCGACCAGCTTTGCGAAAGAAGCGGCAACACTTTCTGCGCCACCCGCCCATTTTGCACGACAATGCGTGAGCGCATACAGCGCAAGCTGTGGCTGCTCTGTTCGGTCGATGGGACTGGGAAGTACTGTACCATCCACCATTCATCCCGGACTTCAGAACTGTTCCAGAGATTTCGACAGGCAGTAGACCGCTCCATTCGCACTATCAACAGAATAGCCTCTGCTAACGGTATACTATGCCTTCCACATGGCTGGCAACGGTCTCTACCCAACGCTGGTGACTTCTTTGAAGGACAGCTTATGTACCGATTGTGAATAGATACTTGCCACTATTTAACTTATATAATTGTGAATCTCTTCTTCCGTGTCCAAACCATTCTACATCATGTCAGAAGAAAAAAGAAATCTGTATGCTGGTTCTACCAATTTGTCGCATTTAAATTTCTTGGATTTATCGTTAATTATTTCTTCGCAACAAATGAAGCTAAGTTTGTGCGTTTGTCACCCTAAAAATAAAAATTTTCTTTCTTCGTCATTTCAGCATTTAAAATAAGTATATAAAAATAAAATAAATTCTTAATTGCAGATTCAGAATTATTATACTCTTTGTATATTAAAATAATCTTCTGCAACTTCTAAGCTCAGAAGTAGATTCCGTCTATTTTCATAGCTCCTCGTGCTGGAGTCTTGTGTGATGGTGCAGACAATTCCAGTGGCATCGTCTATACTTGACCTAATTCAATATGCATATATAACATGCTGAATTTGCATTCCGGAGGACGGCGTTTCAAACTCGCCTCCGCCCATCCTCATTTAGGTTTTCCGTGATTTCCCTAAAGCGGTGGCCGAGGAGACTGAGGCGCTCCAGTCACGGTCTGCACGGCCACTGCGGTCGGGGGTTCGAAGCCCCCCTCGGGCATGGATATTTGTGCCGTCCTAGTTTGTAAGTAGTTCATAAGTAGTTTGTAAGTTTAGGGTCTGATGACCCCGTAGTTAAGTCCCATAAGCCATACAAACATTTGAACATTTTTGATTTCTCTAAAGCATTCACGGCAGATGTGAGTCTGGTGAGGCCTTTCCCTAGCAACCATTCGCTCTCCCTGTGTCTGTATCAAAGAAAATCTGGATAAATGCAGTCTGGAAGACAGCCTGCGTTAATGTAATTGGAACTGTAACGCCCTGGTGTTTTCCATGGTGCTACAGTTTAGGACGGGCGAGAGAAACAGTGTAGGAGAGGGATAGTCACGACAAAGCGCATACACAAAGCGGTCGCTTTCACAAAGCTTTTATTTCCCTCGGCAAATACAGTAACAAGCCCATCTAGGCCGACGATCAGTGCAAGTGGAAGTGCAGTGATAAATGGAAGGTACTGAGGGCCAGAGCCAGTCCTATTGATTAAGCTTGTTGTAGACTGATTCTGGTACACTGTGGATACTCTACAGGACAGGGTCGAAATGCAAACATTACATTCTTCTAGATCAGCTTAAGTATTGTGGCATCAGTGGGACAGTGCACAAATGGTTTAAATCATACTTAACTGAAGAGTGCAGAAAGTTGAAATAAGCAGTTCACATGATATAGAAGAAATAAGTAATTCCTCTTACTGGGGAGTTATCAAAAATGGTGTCCCACAAGGTTAAGTCTTGGGTCTTTTGCTGTTGTTAATATTTATTAATGACTTGCCATTCTGTATTTAAAAAAATGCTAAGCTAGTTCTTTTTGCTAACGATACAATTATAGCTATCATGCCTAACAAACATGAATTAACTGATGAAGTTGTAAATGATGTCTTTCAGAAAATTATTAAGTTGTTGTCTACAAATGGGCTCTCAGTAAACTTTGATAAGACCCAGAATATACAGTTTCACACGGTACATGACAAGACACCATTAATAAATTTAGACTTTTAGCAGAAATCAGTAGCTAAGGAAGAATATTCAAAACAATTTTAGGTTTTTGCATTGAAGAGGGATTGAATTACAAGAAACACATTGAAGATCTCCTGAAACGTTTGAGTCCAGCTACTTCTGCTAGCAGAGTCATTGCAAAATTTGATGAAATACATCTGAGTAAATTAGCTTACTATGTCTATTTTCGTTGACTGCTTTCATATGGGATCATATTCTGGGAGAATTCAGCATTGAGTAAAAAAGTATTCATTGCACAAAAGCGCGTAATCAGAATGATTTCTGGATCTGACCCAAGATAATCCTGCAAACATTTATTTAAGAATCTAGAGATCTTCACTGTAGCTTCACAATATACATTCACTCCTGAAATTTGTTATTAACAATCCGAGCCAATTGAAAAGTAATAACAGCGTGCATAGCTATAACGCTAGGAGAAAGGGTGATATTCATTACTGAAGGTTAAACTAACTTTTGCACAGAAGGGGGTGAATTATGCTGCCACAAAAGTCTTCAGTCACTTACCAAGTAGCATCAAAAGCCTGACAGCGAACTGGTATTTAAACAGAAATTAAAGGAGTTTCTGAATGGCAACTACATTTTACATGAATTTTTAGATAAAACTTAGTAACTACCCTTTAAAAAAAAGTAAATAAATAAAAATAAAAAATAAATCCTAATAATTTGGTTTCATGTATAGACACCATTCACTAAACTGACACGTTCCACATCATTTCGAAATGTCGTATATATGATCTATGGAACAAGTATTAATCTGATCTAATCTATTCTAATCTATACACTTCCTGCATCCCAGCGTAACTGAGCAAGTCGGATGGTTTCTGTACATTACGCGTGTTTTCAGCTGGGCTTTATGCGGTTTATACACTAAAGAACCGAAGAATACTGGTACAGCTGCCTAATATCGTTTAGAGCCTCCGCGAGCACAAAGAAGTGCCGCAAAACGACGTGGCATGAACTCGACTGATGTCTGAAGTAGAGCTGGAGGGAATTGTGCACTATGCAACCTGCAGGACTGTCCATAAATCCCGAAGAGTACTAGGGGGTGGAGATCTGTTTTGAGCAGCACGTTACAAGGCATCCGAGATATGCTCAATAATGTTCGTGTCTAGGGAGTTTGGTGTTGCAACGCCCTGCTCGTAGCGTGGGTAGGAGGTTGGCCGTGATTAGCAAGGATGTGGACAAGATCTGTAACTAAAAAGAAGCGACTACACCTCAAAGGAATTATTGACAGGAGAAATCAATACTTAACTTTGATGTGCTTGTGGTGGTACAAACTTCTTTTACTCTTACATAGTTCTGCAAGGTATCACATAATATACTGCTACGGCATGTGCTAATATTGCTGGGTCTCCTCTGTTGCACTATTGGAACTGTAGTATTCTTGGAGCTGCCTCGTACTGACTGGACCTCCCGTACCGTCTGCCGTTCCTGTGGTGCGCCAGCATATCTAGGCCAGGCCCCTCTTCGTATTGGCAGGCGCGCAAAGCGGGCGAAGAGGTACCGAGACTGCGGGCGCCCACAGCGGCCAAAGTACTACTAAGGCTGGTATTACACTATCGAATTTATTGGACAAAGAAATTGGATGAAATATTGGTCGTATTTCTTTGACAAAGATCTTTGACGTGACGCCAAAAGTGGGTATTACACTATATCCAATATTTGATGAAAGTTTTTACAGAAGACAGTAACTCATTATTATATTCGTAGGTGCGTTTTTACAAGAAAATAAAGAATGAAATAAAAATTGTAAATTTACTAGAAGTCATAGAAATCATCGCGAGATAGAAAACATACAACAAAATTTGTAACAGGAACTGCGAGTCGAGGACGTAAAGGCACATAGCCATATTAAAATTACACGTGAATGGGCGATATAGTAAATTTAAATATATGGTAATGAAATAGTTTTTCTGTTCCTCATATTACAAAGCAGAAAATTCACCTCAAAAAAATTATATACTCGAAAGACAGAGCTAACTTGACGCTCCGATTTCTTGCAACAGCAAAAAGCTACTTTAGTTTACAGCTGGCGCTATAATACTGCAGTGCACATTGACTAAAATAATATTACAGTTTACAGTTGGCAGTCAAGTACTGTATCGTGCATTGACAAAAATAACAAGCAATATATAAAGCACTTAAAGAGGTATTATAATGTATACACCGTTTAGTACAGTATATTGTCATCGGAAACAGTCTTTATTTAGGCATTTATTTTCAAAACTTATTGTTTCATCAACTACAGATTTGACGAAAATTTACTATGCAGATAAACACTTTGTAACCAGCGGCATCTGAAGTACAAAAAGTGTCATCTGACACGAAAATTGAATAACCTAATTGGTAGAGGGGAAAATTATCTACAACTTCGCTCTATTATATTTTTTCATATCTTGCATCGTTACAGAGATATTTGCAAAAATAACGGCGATTTGACGATGTCTGTCTGACTAACGTGTTCCCACTTTTTACGTCGAACCGTTCAAACGATCGGCACCAAATTTTGAAGACATAATTGTTGGCTACCAGTGACCAGATCTTCGCTTTTTTAAATATTTCGGACAAGAAATACATTAGTAATATCAAAAAAAGGCGTTTGTAATGTAATTTTAATTGCAAATAAACCGTTCATGAGAAAATTCTCTACAACTTTGTTCCCTTATGTTTTTTTATATCTCGTATCGTTTGAGAGATATTGCAAAAATAACGGGAGTTTTGACACTCTTCGTTGAAATATCGATATCACATGACATTCCTCGCCCAGAACTCTCTCTGGCATACGCCATCTTGCGTTGCATATTTGATGATTTTCTTATTGTAACTTACACGTTGTCATTTCAAAGCAACGGCACACTGAAGAATTAACAAAAACACGTAGTTATTCGTACGATAAGCATCAGTTAACAACGGCCACCAATAGTATGAAATTAAAGACCGCAACTTCTAACTGTCGTCTGTAGTGTAGGAGGCAATGCGTTGGACTGTGATGCTGAAGGTCTGTGGTTCGAAACCCACCATTACCTAATTTTTTTTCCTAAAAGGGTTTCAGACACTCTTATTAATTTTTTATTATTTAGATTATTATTTTCGTCCAAAATGTTTGCAAAAACTTGTAAAACTACAAATCTAAATTGGGCTGTAAAACACGTCAGTGCGATTTTTGTGTTGAAAGAGAACAGCAGAAAGTGACGGCGGAAGAGAGAGGAGACAGTCCTTATGGGAGAGAACGTATGTGCACACAGTCATGGCGACAGAGAGACACTGGCAGTAAATACGATAAATGAATGTAAGCAGAACAGTGGAAGCAACAGAGGGAGAGTGCAGACCATACGTAAAGTTTTGGGGTCTGGAAGATTCTCAACGGCTGTTTGGTCCCTCATTTCCATCAACATACACACATTCTCAACAGCTAACTTCAACAAGAAAATTTTTGTACACTTCACTCCATCCATAACTCCCACGTATTAAAGTTTCTCGGTGCAGGGTTTGTAGCCCAACCAATCCATCCGCAAGCACATTTGTAGAGGGAAGACAACGGTTACTGAATAGGCAGACAGTTATATCACCATTATCATCATCATCATCATCATCATCTCAGCCTTTTCCCATGTCATGTGGAGTAGGCGTTACTTTGCTGGCTCCTTCTCTTCCACAAATCTCTGTCCAGTGCTTCTTCTCTGAGCCATCCTTTCTCCTGTAGGTCCCCTGCTACCTTGTTTTTCCATCTCGGTTACGGTCTCCCTCTTCTTCTTGATCCTTCGATTTCCAGGTCTTCAACTCATCTCCCCACATAGTACTCCCCTCTTCTCTGCACATGTCCATATCATCTTAGACCACTTTCTTGGATCTTCTTCCCCATGTGCCCCACTTTCACTGTTCACCTGATGTACTCATTCCTTATTCTATCCTTTCGTGTCACCTCGCTCATCCACCTTAACATGCTCATTTCTGCCACTTTCATCTACTTCTCTTGGGCTTTTGTAATTGGCCAAGTTTCTGCTCTGTACAGCATCCCAGGCCTCACCACAGACTTGTAAAACTTTCATTTTACAGCTAACCTTCTTGTCACACAGTACTCTGCTCAGTTTCCTCCATTTAATCCATCCACTATTTCTTCCGTGCTGTATTTCGACCTCCATTCCTACATCACTTTGCATGTAAGAGCCTAAGTATGTAAATTTCTCGACAGCGTCAGGTGTTCTCCTTGCAGGTTAATACATAGATTTTAGGCACCTTTGTACACTTATACTCTATTTACTCCCTGATAATTCTCACCCCCCCCCCCCCCCCCTTCTGCTAATTCTCATTCTCGACTGTTCAAGCTCGTCTTGAAGTGCCTCGCGGTGGGTTGACAAACATCATCGGCAGACATCATACTCCAAGGTGCCCCTTTTCCCACATCTTTGACTAGTACATCCATGACAAGGTCAAAGAGATATGGGCTGACAGCAGTTCCCTGATGTAGTCCTTCTCTCACTGGAAATGCGTTTGTTGCAACTGCACTGCTGCTGTATAATGTAAGTAAGAAAATAAAGAAACTGTGGCAATCAGAGAGAAAAAGAATGGGGCATAGACAATGGCAGAGAGACAGCAAAAATGGCATAGGCAGTGGTAAAGGAGACTGAGAGGTATGGATGAAAACAGGCAGAGACGCTGTCGGTGGTAGAAAAACGATTCAGTTGGACAGAGACATATGTAGACGGTGGCAGTGATGGGGGATGCTGTGTGAGTCATTGAGTAAAAGGATTTAGCATGTTCTGTGTCAAACGAACACGTATATGTTCGAATGACGAAAGTTTTGGTGATTAAGGAGGAATCAGGACTTAAGCGTGGTTATGGTATAGCGCCCCAAATTAGCGACTGGATAGGGGATTTCCTGACAGAGAGGACACAGTTTGTAGTAATCTATGGTAAGGCATCGATTAAAACAGAGGTGATGTCGGGCATTCCACAGGGTAGTGTTATTGCTCCTCTGCTGTTCCTTATTTACTTAACGATTTGGGAGAAAATCTAGCCAGCTCTCTTAGGTTATTTGCTGATGACGCCGTCATTTACCGTCTAGTAAAATCATCTGATGATCAAAACCAACTGCAGAACGATCTAAATAAGATATTAGTATGGTGTGAAAATTGGCAATTGATTCTAAATAATGACAAGTGAGAAGTCGTCCACATGAGTACGAAAAGAAATCCGTTAAACTTTGTTTACAAGATAAATCAATCAAAAGTAAAGGCCGTAAACTCCACAAAATATAAAGGAATTACTATTATTTCAGACTTAAACTGGAAAGAACACGTAGATAAGTCGTGGGAAAGGCGAACCAGAGACTGCGTTTTATTGCCAGAGCCCTAAAAAAGATGCAACAGAACTACTAAAGAAACTGCATACACTATGCTTGTTGGAGTACTGCTGCCCAGTGTGGGATCCTTATCAAGTGGGTTTGAAGGAAGCCATAGAAAGCCATGGTCACGATACAGGGCAGACAGCGTCACGGAAATAATACAGGATTTGGGATGGGAATCATTACAATATCGGCGCTTATCGATGCGGCGTCAGTTACTTACGGGACACCCATCGCCAACATTATCCTTCGAATGCGAAAATATATTGTTCACTCCCACTTACATAGGTAGAAAAGATCATGAGAATAAAATACGAGAAATCAGATCTCGAACGGAGAGATTCAGGTGTTTCTTCTTCTCGCGCGCTATTCGAGAATGGAGTGGGAGGTAAATAGTATAAAGGTGGTTCGATAAACCCTCAGCCAGGTACTAAAATGTGATTTGCAGAGTATCCCATGCAGGTGTAGATCTTCAGGTCTTTAAACATTCAGAATTTTATGTGTGTAGCATGTCGGTGGAATTCAATTTAATTTTGTATCCAAATCGTGATTGTCCACGTAACACACTTTCCTCTGATAACCTCGTTACTTTGATTACTATTCTGCTTTCCATTTTTGCAGCAGAATTTCTCACCGTCACTACAAACAAATGAGAACTCACGTCATACACTTTGTGTACCTTTGGATACAGTCAGCTCATTCCGACAGCTCCCGGACCTTGCTTTGAATGAGGTGGCTAGTTTGAGTCTTTTACAACAGCAGTGTGTGAATTTTTGGTAGCCGTCGTTTTCTGATATAATATCAACGCCCTGCCAGAGCCCGACTCGATTATGCAGCCTTTCGACCGAGTTGACTTCTACTGCTTAGAATAAAACTCACAAAAATGCATTATTCACGCGCCGAAGTTATTTGGGTCTCAGCGCAGTGTAATGTTTCAGGATTGCTGGCGGCCCCTCATAATCTTGTTGGCGCAGCCACAACTCCTCGTAAGCATTTAAGTCTCTTGAAACTTACTACTGGACGCGCCGTTTCTCCATCAATCCTTGGGTACTAAGGACCAGCCTGTAATGCGCCCAATCCATTACGGTGTCATTATCGTCTGCGGCTCATTCATCGTGCCCTTTAGTGTTATTACTCGTCTTCTGATTTACCCTATAGGATCGACGCGGCCTTCCCACTATATCACTCTCATCCCTACACTGCTACAAGTTCCCACAGCATCAGTTGTGAATTTACCATGTTCAGGGTCGTACGTCTGCTACGGAAAATTTGCTGTATGATTTCACGACGAAACACATAGACTGCCCCTTCACTGACGAACTTGACGTACGTAAGCTCTTGGTCATGTTTTATTTTCTCTTGTGTTTGCATCCTCTCCTAGTCTCGGTCAAACGTGTAGGTTGGAAAAAACAATACTCTTCTTCTAGATAAGCTTAAGCATTGTGGTATTAGTGGGCTGAGCAAAAAAAAAAAAAATTGTTTTAAGTCATACTTAAATGTAAAAGTACAAAAAGTTGAAATATGTTGTTCAGGTAAACTGAAACATCAGCTGATTCCTCAAACTGCGGAGCTATCATGAATGCCGTCCTGCAGGGTTGGATTTTGGGTCCTTTCCTGTTCTTGATACATATTAATGATTTGCCTTTTTATATTCACGATGATGCAAAGCTAATTATTTCTGATGATGATGTAAGTATAGTAATCACACCTGACAAACAAGAAATAACTTATAAAATTCTAAATAATGTCTTTCAGTAAATTATTAAGTGAAACTTCCTGGTAACTTAAAATTGTGTGCCGGAACCGGGACTCGAACTTGGGACCTTTGCCATACGCGGGCAAGCGCTCTACCGCTGAGCTATCCCGACACGACTCACGGTCCGTCCTCACAACTTTACTTCTCCCAGTACCTCGCATCCTACTTACCAAACTTCATAGAAGTTCTCCTGCGAACCTAGCAAGACTAGCAGTCCTCGAAGAAAGGATATGGTGGAGACACGGCTTAGCCACAGCTTAAGGGGGGTTTTCAGAATGAAACTTTCCCTCTACAGCGGAGTGTGCACTGATATGAAACTTCCTGGCAGATTAAAATTGTGTGCCGGAACCGGCACTCAAACCTGGGACCTTTGCCTTACACGGGCAAGCGCTCTATCACTGAACTATCTCTACACGACCCACGGTTCGTCCTCACAACTTTACTTGTACCAGTACCTCGCCTCCTACTTTCCGAAACGCAAAGGTCCCAGGTTCGAGTCACGGTTCCGGCACACAATTTTAATCTGCCAGGAAGTTTCATATGAGCGCACATTCCGCTGCAGAGTGTAAGTTTCATTCTGGAATTATTAAGTGGTTCTCTTCAAATGGACTCTTATTAAAATTTTAATAATACACAGTTATACAGTTACATACGGTAAATGGCATGACAACGTTAATAAATACAGACTATTAATTAACGTCTGTAGCTAAGGTAGGATATTCAAAGTTTTTATATGTGTGTATTGGTGGGAAAATTGAATTGGAAGCAACACATTGATGATCTACTGATACGCTTGACTTCAGCAATGTACACTATTGACGTTATTGCACATTTTGGTGACAAACATTTCAGTAAATTAGCTTACTATGGCTATTTGCATTTACTGCTTTATATGGGCATCATGTTCTAGGGTAATTAATCATTAAGCAAAAAAGTATTGATTGCACAAAATCGTGTAATTACAATAATTTCTGGAGCTCAGCCAAGATCATCCTTCAGACACTTATTGAAGAAACTGAAACTAGTTCGAAAGCTGTAGCTATGCTCACTGCTCTAGCTACAGATAATCTACACTCTTCAGATAAAACTTCCGGGCTGAGAGGCTGTGGTCCATGTATAAAACTACTTCTGCCTGACGTTTCGTCTCCATCTGCGGGCGTCATCGTCTGAGGGAAACGCCGGCCTTGAACGTTTACATTGGATGATCTACACTAGTGTTTTTCAATCTGTGGGTCGCGACCCCTACGGGGGTAGCAAAGTTTTGGTCCGGGGGTCGCCGTTCAATTCAATTGTTTGTAAATCTATCGGACCAAACTGCGATGTCATCAGTCCGTAGCTTACAAAATAATTAAACTAACCGAAGGACAACACACACACACACACCTTCACACATGCCCCAGGGAGAATTCGAACGTCCGGCGGCGAGCAACCGCGCGCTATAGACCGCTCGGCTACTCCATAGCGGCGGGTCGCCGTCACACGAGGAAGTACTTGCACCGCTGAACAACCAGCCCAGTGTGCCTATGACTACAAAGGGTTCCGTAATACAAAAATATACGCCTAACAAAGGATAAATTTACTTTTTGTTAAAATTATATAATTCATTGTTTAACATTCATTATGAACTGAAAAGAACGTAGACGTTTGTTATCGATGAATAAGCGCAAAGTCTGAAAACCGTTGTCAGGAATATTGGTTAGATAAATGTACAAGATGCAATCATTAATTCTAAGACATTAAAATAAACTACATCTTAATCAGCATAATTCAGTTTTCAAATTTGTCTAAGTTCGAAACACTCGTTACGCAGAATATACATTTCTGTCGAAAACCATGTAAAAATGTGTTCCATTCTGAAAAATATATATAAAAAACAGCGTCCAACAATTTACAAGAAAGCTGTATCAACAGAAAGATTCGTTGCCTTTGAGATAAAGAACATATTTTTGTTAGAGTTCATGGTGAGTAGGGTTCATGGGGGTTGCCAGAATATTTTTAATTGGAAGGTGGTCGCCGAATTATTTTAGTCGGAAGGTCGTGTATTGGAAAAGGTTGAAAATCACTGCAGTACGGCAACGCGAGGCGCTGATGAATTTCCTTATCTATGTATATAAAAATGAATGTTTGTCTGTATGTCCTCTATGTATTCATAAACCATTCATTAGATTGCAATGAAATTTTGGTGAACTGTTCACCGTACGCCCAGGAAGGTTCCTGACCCAAAAACAAAAGAGCACGACACATAACTCAGGAGATATGACGTCAAAAATAATGAGCGGCCACCGCGTGAGAATAACCAGATTATTGCGTCAATTATTGGAAAATGGCAGTAGTTAGGGACCTGAAACAAAGTTTGCATATAATTTCGGACTTTTATGAAGCGTTTTGTAACTAACCGCCTCCCCCCTCCCTCCACAAAATGATGAAACGAAAAGAAGTCTACCGCTCACAAAAGTTTCGCTGTAGATGCCATAAAACTGTCGCTTCAGGCATGACCTTGTATCAAATGAAATTATCGTTACAGATCTGCACGTTACTATTCATTTTTGTCTGCAAGTCTCCCTCGTGGATCCAAAATTAAGCAATCTGTTTTCTCAATCTCTTTCTATTTAAAGGCGAAAGGACATTCACTCATTCACTCACTGACTGAACATGAAATCTCTAAAACTACTTCACCTATGAAGCTGAAATTTGGCACAAATGTAGTTTATAGGCAGCAAACAACAGCTAAGAAACTATTTTGTGATAGGTGCATAGCGGAGCGTACTTCTCCTACAAAAAATCTACGGTTTCATTCTGATCTTCACGAATTTTCGCACGCTAGACCTTCAAAACAAGAGGAAGGTTACAGTCTACCTCAAGTTCCATATGATGCAAGAGGGAGAGTACTTTGCAACACAAAAAGTGGATCCCTAAATACCTTGGTCACGCCATAATTTGAGGGCGGCTCAACCTATTTCATAGATCCTTTTTGTTTTTGTTTTGTTTTTGTAATTCTCAGAAGAAGGGTTCTATGAAATAAAACTGGAACATTTTTCAATGTGACAAATGTTTGCAGAAAACGTTGCCCAGAGAGGGAAAGGTGGAAACGAACTGAGAGATGGGAGAGAAAGAAGTGGATGCAGAGAGAGGGGGGGGAAGGGACTGTAGACTACGAGAGTGTAGGATAAATAAACACCCGGGCAACGCCGAGTTTACAGCTAGTATTTACATAAAATCTAATTACATCGTACGCTTCATAACTGACAAGAGCAATAATTTTCGAAGTTGTCGTTAACCGTCATTCAAACAAAACGACAAATGAAACCATTAATCTGTGAGCACCATAAACATTGAATATGTCGCACATAAACAATCGGTAGAGAGCACTGCGTTTGCCTTGCTTTGTACCCGGTATGTGTCAAATTACTGAATTTGTGTCCTGCTTAAAAGCTGTCATTATTGTGTGGAGATGTGATCTGATGACGGTTTCGTTTTAGCTGATATTTTAGAGGATGTATTTTAAATGACTGTTTGAACAATACCCGTGTTCTGAACCTACTTCTCGTTTTCTTCTGTTCCAGGTGAGTTCCCAGTGTTGAATGCCTCTGCACCATGCAAGTCTTACCTGGTGAGTTGTATTCAGTTTGTCGTCTCGTTCCACAACGATTTCCAAAGCCCTATATTTCTAAACAGTGCAGAAAACAGTAACAGGGTTTTGAATACACAAGAGCTTTGCAGTTAAACGCCAATTTCTAAAAGCTACTTTCTTACGAGTTAAACAACTTTCTCTTTATATTCACATTTACATTCGGCTTTGAGTATATCCCATTCTGTGAAGAGAAAAATGAGACTTCTGGTAAGTGGTGAGTCTATACCTGCGGTCAGTAATTTCTTGATGGAGGTGGAGCCTGTGGGACGACAGGGCGAGTGGTAAATAATTCTATGTTTTGGGTAATTCAGAATCGCTATCCCGGGCTTCTAGGGATTGTACAAAAGTTTAATATTGTGATAATGAAATCATGATCGGAAATTAATCTGTTACTTACATATGGAGTGGAAAAAAAGTAACGACAACTATTATTTTTCTCGGAGATGACATTATTGACAGAGATGCGTACCGTTACACACTTTCGGTATAATCGCCCCCCGTATTTATATGACCTTTTGCCGAATGTTAGGGAAGGCATCGTATAGCATCTGCGCGTCTATTTTTGATGATGTCGCGTATTGCTTGCCCTCCGGCGTAGATGAGTGTTTTTCAATCAAAGTCTTGCGAGGAGCGAGGTGGGGGCGGGAGGGGGGGGGGTTACAGGAGGAGGAACTGCATGTTCAGAAGGAAACCTACGTTTCGTGCTTATGTTGGCACCACCGAAACGCCTAACAATGAAGCTACTTTCGCACCTCATAATGAATTGTTACTTAAGATACTTCATAGCGTTTGTGCAGTACTGCTACAGTTATTTGCAATTGTCGCAATCTTCCTGTATGACTTTATCACATGTTCAGGTATCGTTATGTCAGAAAAATATCACTAACATAATTTTATTTTGAGTTAATACATAACAATACCTTTTTACTATATGATCATAGTAGTTTGTTGCTGGTAACGAGTTTTCAGTTCAGTATTATTTTTTAATCAATACAATTTCATTACAGTTACAATTTTATTTTGTTGCTAGTTAAGGGTATTCAGTATCCTTTCGAAGAAATCCAATGTTTATGATCACCCTTGAAATATTAAGAAGTGATACATCAGGTATGATGGTTTTATACTCGCGCATTACAACACGTCACCTGAAATTACGCATTGAGGTTTACTATTAATGACAGAAAAACCATACATCAAATACTTGCAGTCATAAAATCCTCTACTGCAGCTTTATCCAGATGTGAATGGCAACGTAGATCTTAGATACATCTAAGAAAGAAAAGTAAATACTTTGGGTTTGGAACCACTCACATAGCTTTGTGACGGGCCTGTGGGGTCGTGCGTTCAAATAGGTTGAAACACACTCATCTACACTATTGCGGATTAAATCTAATTTCAGTACAGAAGGGTGTGTGAATATTAATGGTACCACAAAAGCATTTGGCCACTTACCAAATATCAAATGTCTGACAATTATGCAACCATAATTTAAAAAGAAAATAAAAGAATTTCTGAATGACAACTCCTACTCAGTAAATGAATTTTTATACATAAATTATGGTAAAAAAAGACAATAAAATAGACATGTGATTTTTTTTTGTCTTTGTCGCTCTTTCTCCTCCTCTGTGCCCCCTCCCCCCGTTCTCTCTCTCTCCCCCCTGTGTGTGTGTGTGTGTGTGTGTGTGTGTGTGTTGTTAGTCTCTCTCCGTCTGTGCGTGTTGTCAGTCTACCTCTCTGCCTTTGTATCTCTCTATTTCTCTCTGCTAAGTGAACTACCACGACAACTCCTTTGAAAGGGAACAGTTAATATCCTTTCCGATCCTTCTCTAATCCCAGCTTATGCTCTGCCGCTAATGACCTCGTCGCCAAGGTGACATTAAACTCTAAATCTTCCTTCCTTCTTCCTCCCTTTCCACTCTCTCCTTTAACGTCTTCTTCTTACGCTCGATTCCTTACCACCCTTCCTCTCCCTGCCATCTTTCTCTGTCTACCAAAATTTGCGAACAAGACACACTTGTCTTCTGCCATCATCCCCGTGCTCGCTCTCGCAAATGTTTGGAAGGCTTGTCGGTATTAGAGACGGGTGGGTGCAGGGAGTGAGGTTGGCGGCCCTGCCCCCCCTCCCCCTGAAGCCGCAGCCGAGACCTGCGTGAGTAATTGGCCTTCCCCCGCCTCCCCCCACCCCCTCGCCCTCCACGGCTGTAATTACGCCAGGCCGGCCACCAGAGGCGCTTGCGTGCGTCGCCTACCCTCCACCAGCGCGTCCCACCGCGCCGTCCTTCTTCATTACGGCTCTCAGCCAATTCCGCCGTCTCCGCACGTTTATCTCCAAACACGTGAAATCCAGGAGCCAGTCTGGCTATCGGATAACATTCTAGCCACACGGATTTATACTAGGTTCGTTCGAGTGGCCCAAACGCTGATAGTTCCTGATAGTTACTGACGATTTGGAAGGTCTCCACTGCGCATGCGCGCTTTTTGACAGTTCCCAACTCCAAAGCCAACTCGAACGCTTATTTCACCTGTTTCGCAGTTTGGCCACCCATAGCGCTAGTTGGCATCTTTGCTCTCTACCGATGTTGAAAGTGAGGTTATGACTGGCGATATGTTATGTATTTATCAATTGAGAAAACTATTTAACTCGTCATGAAACATTTGCAATTTACCGCTAAACCAAAGTATAATAATAAAGATTAACAAGACACATTTGCCTGCAAACCGTGTATCTGTCGAGTATAAAATGAAAATCGCGTGACGAAACTAGGTTAACTTGCGAGTCGCGATGTTACCAGACGACCGTTCCATCAAAACATTCTTCTTGAGAAAGCTCACGTTGACGTGAGGTGACGGACCGGCGACGGACATTGTGAATTCCGTCATTAGAAATACATTCTGATCCTAAACTTCGACAAAACGCAAAATACACGTAAACATGTCCCCCCATTTATAAATAATGTAGCCAATTTAACCTGACAAAACCTCATACAAAAATGAGGTAAATTAGGATAGTTTTGTGTGAAAGGAATATTTGGTAACATACAACTTCATATGCATTTTGTCCCATTATTACGAGTCACAATAAAATTTAAAAAATGAAACATACAAATTAATATACAAAAATTTGCATGTGTTGTGCAAGAATTATCATCGTACATGATTTTCCCAGAAGTTACACATTTAGTGTAGAAACGCCCACATTGGCACTAATAGATTTATATAATAAATAACCACAAGGAAAAACGCGGAACAGTAATTGTGAGACGCTATAGTGGCAAATATATAGCTAGATGTCGGTTATAAAAATCTATCACTGCTAATGCCTATTGTGAACTATATTATTCATATGTGTCAATCACTTCATTTACAGATAGCACAGAAAATCTCAGTAGGACAATTTTGACTTCATTTTCAGGCGAATATATCACAATCCAAACTGTAAAAACATATGCATTCATCTTTAAATTCGTATGTTATGAAATTTCGACACCTTTCATTTATAGTATGCATGGATGTAATAAAATGGGGATGTACTGTATTAGAAGGCCACATAAGTTGAAAGAATGCCTGTCTAATACACAAAACTCAGCCTCAATCAAGAGAAAATGTAAGACTTGGAACAGAAACCTCTTCGTAAATGTGCAGGCTTTTCTTTTGGAGGGGGCTTGTTAAATGCTTTGGAGTCAGTCAGAAAACGGTTTGACGAAAATCTGCCTACTTAAATAAACGATCTCAAACTATCAGTTCCGCCACTCGGACACCTGATTGGTCAGTCAGATATCGTCAGAAAGAGTCAAAAGTGCCACTCGAACGCCTGAAATCGTTTCAGATCGTCAGCAGTGCCACTCGAACGAACCCACTGCTATTCATGGAAGGCCATACAGGAAGGGGGGAGGGACCATGGATGACTACGCCCAGATAGCTCAATAAAACTTAATTATGGGTTTTAGGGAAGTAATTATGTAGTTATATCAAACACAAAAATTGAAATATATTTTAAGAAAGAATTATAATTAATTCAATTTCTTGGGAATTTATAATTTTAACAACGAAATCGCTCAAATTAATAGGTCAATGTGGTAATGGTGTTGTTATAACAAACACGAACATTATTTTGATAGGGTTAGATTTATATGGATCTGGACTTAAACACCCTATTTGAAATACACACATTTTTCGGTTTACAATATTTTCAGTAAGAAAGAATTAGCCCTAGAACTACCAAGAATTGAAATTAACGATTCCTGCGTTTCCTAGAACTGCCACCCTCGAAATAATCAATCTTTAGAAAAACCGAATTTATAATATTGATTTGCCATCTAGTAAGTATCTACTAATTACTAAAATACACAGGGATCTTTGTTTATTCAATCTGTTAAGTTTTCTGTCGATGTTAGTCATATTTTAGGCTACAAAGTTTAAAATAAACTGGTGCGAAATTTGTAAACATTAGTCAATGAAAATGGCTATTTGGGAAAAAATTATGCAAATTAACCGGCCGAGATTTATGATTTACTTGAAAATACAAATGCTTTTATTAACATATAAAATTTTAAAACGTTAATTAAAGATTCTGAAACTGAAATTCATAGCGATATTTTAGAAAATAAATTTTTATACATAATAATTCATCGCAGGAATTTAGTACTCTTTGAATTCTGAAAGTGAAACAACTCTAGTCATTCATTGGGAAAAATTAAAAAAAATACTACAGATGTCGGCCGGTTGAGCATTACGCCTCCAGAGAAATAAGTTTAGGTTTTATTAAGAGAAATGTGGGGTTTAAACTTACCAAAAATTGTAACCCTAGCGAATATTTTAAATTATTTTTTCCACCAGATTTAAAGTAAACGATGTTCGTCATAGACTTAGCAAGGAAATTAACGCAGAGAATGATAAATCTTGGATTAAAATGTATGAATTTACTTAGTTAACCTAGCTATAAGGTTCTTTAACTGTTAACAAGTGTTACCTTTCAAAATCTAAAAATTTTCATAAATTCGCAGTTTTTTGCCGTCTTCCCGAGGTAAAAAAATATTGCCGACAATATTCCCATTTTATAAGTTCCTTCCCACTGGGCATATTCCCGGCCCACATAACTATTTAGTCTTTTAGGAAAATCATTTAAAATTCATTATATTGCAAACAGAAGTAAGTTTCTAGGCAATATTTTTTAAAGGTTACTTAAAACTCTACTTTGGTCCTTGTATTACTGCTTGAGTAAAGACGGGTTTTAGAATTTTTTAAATTATTTATGGTACGTGAAGTTCAGAATACAAATGACAATCAGCCAAAGCCATTCGACGCAATGCTCAAATATCCTTGAAAAAATCGACTTTTAAGTTTTGCAAGTACGCGGGAGTGTTGTTGTTGTTGTTGTCTTCAGTCCAGAGACTGGTTTGATGCAGCTCTCCACCCTACTCTATCCTGAGCAAGCCTTTTCATCTCCTCATAAGAACGACAACCCACATCCATTTGAATCTGCTTACTATACGCGTCTCTTGGTCTCCCTCTGCGATTTTTACCCCACACACTTCGCTCCAACGCTAAATTCACAATTCCTTGATGTCTAAGAATGTGTCCTACCAATCTATCCCTTCTTTTAGTCAAGGTATGCCAGAAATTTCTTTTCTCCCCAATTCTGTTCAGTACCTCCTCATTAGTTACGCGATCCACCCACCTAATCTTCAGCATTCTTCTGTAGCACCCCATTTCAAAAGCCTCTATCCTCTTTCTGTCCACACTGCTTATCGTCCATGTTTCACTCCCATATAAGGCAACACTCCATACAAATGCCTTCAGAAAGGACTTCCTTAGGCTTAAATCAATATTCGATGTTAACAAATTCTCTTTTTCAAAAACGCCTTTCTACTCATTGCCATTCTGCATTTTATATCATCTGTACTGCGACCATCATTTGTTATTTTACTGCCCAAGTAACAAAACTCATCTACCTCCTTTATTATTTCGTTACCTAATCTAATTCCTTCAGCATCACCTGATTTATTTACACTGCACTCCATTACCCTAGTTTTACTCCTGTTAATGTTCATCTTATATGCACCTTTCAGCACACTGTCCATTCCGTTCAATTGCTCTTCCAGGTCCTTTGCTGTATCTGACAGAATTACTATGTCGTCGGCAAAACGCAATGTTTTTAATTCTTCACCCTGAACTTTAATTCCTTCTCCAAATTTCTCCTTGCTTTCCTTTATAGCTTGCTCAATGTACAAATTGAACAACATTGGGGAAAGGCTACAACCCTGTCTTACTCCCTTTCCAACCACTGCATCCCTTTCATGCCCTTCAACTCTGACAACCGCTGTCTGGTTTTTGTACAAGTTGTAAATAACCTTACGCTCCCTATATTTTACTCCTGCTTGCTTCAGAACTCTAAAGAGTTTATTCCAATCAACATTGTCAAAAGCCTTCTCCAAATCTACAAAAGCTAGAAATGTTGGTTTGCCTTTTCTTAATCTATCTTCTAGGATAAGTCGTAAAGTGAGTATGGCCTCCCGTGTTCCTACATTTCTCCTGAACCCAAACTGATCTTCCCCGAGGTCGGCTTCTACCAGCTTTTCCATCCTTCTGTATATAATTCGTGTTAATATTTTGCAACCATGACTTATTAAACTGATGGTTCTGTAGTTTTCACACCTGTCTGCACCTACTTTCTTTGGAATGGGGATTATTACATTTTTCTTAAAGTCTGAGGGTACTTCACCTGTCTCATACATCTTACGCACAATGTGAAACAATTTTGTCATGGCTGGTTCTCCCAGAGACTTCAGTAGCTCTGACGGGATATCATCTACTCCAGGGGCCTTGTTTCGACTTAGATCTTTCAGTGCTCTGTCAAATTCATCTCTCAGTATAGTATCTCCTATTTCATCATCATCTACATCCTCTTCCCTTCCTACAATATTGTCTCGAAGTTCATTTCCTTTGTAGAGCCTCTCTATATACTCTTTCCACCTTTCAGCTTTCCCTTCTTTGCTGAGAACTGGTTTTCCATCAGTGTCCTTGATATTCATAGAGCTTTTTTTCTTATCGCCAAATGTTTCTTTTATTTTCCGGTAGGCTGTATCTATTTTTCCCCTATTTATACATTCTTCTACATCCTTGCATTTGCCTTCTAGCCATTCCTGCTTAGCCATTTTGCACTTTCTGTCAATCTCATTTCTTAGTCGTCTGTACTCCATTTTGCCTGCTTCATTTACTGCATTTTTATACTTTCTTCTTTCATCGATTAAATTTAGTATCTCCTGTGATATCCAAGGATTCTTTGTAGGTCTTGCCTTCCTACCTATTTTGTCCTCTGCTGCCTTCACTATTTCATCTCTCAATTTTACCCATTCCTCCTCAACTGTTTTATTTTCCCCTGTTTCTGTCAATTGTTGCCTGAAGCTCCCTCTGAAATTCTTAAGAACTTCAGGTTCCTTCAATTTATCTAGGTCCCATCTCCTTATTTTCCTACCTTTCTGTAGTTTCTTCAGTCTCAGCCTACCGATAATGAAAGCAATTGCAGCGTCTGTTAGTCTAGCTAAGGTGGTAGCGTTCTCGTCTCACAACCATAGGGTTGGTGGTTCGAATTTTTTGTTTTCGAATATCTAATGGTATCTTTCAAGAAAAGTGCACATATTTCTGCCTATTCGCAATTTTCTATATTTTACAAAAGTTACTTTTGTTAAAGTCTTTCGATATTTTAATAGATTTAGTACCTTCTTGTCTGATATTCTCACTGGACAAATAACGTATCTTAAAAAAAAAATCTGGCTTAAGGACTTAGCGATAAACCCAGACTGTTTGGTTTCAATAAAAGAAACATAAGTTACATTTTTTACACTAATGGCTTCACTATTAGTTGACAACGGTAGTCTATGTGAAGAGCAACGACGCTGTTACTATGCATAATAACAAAGTGAACACAGTCGAATTTGCTAAAGTGGGAAGTGGTGATGGTAGAAAAAATAGGTGGATTTCCGGAAGGCTTTTGACACTGTACCCCACAAGCGGCTTCTAATTAAATAGCGTGATAAGGAATATCTCCCCAATTGTGCGATCGGAGTCACGATTTCCTATCAGAAATGACACAGTTCGTTGTAATTGACGGTAAGTCATCGAGTAAAACAGAAGTGATATCTAGCGTTCCCCAGGGAAGAGTTATAAGTTAACTACTCTTCCTTGTGTTTATAAACGATTTAGGAGACAATCTGAATAGCTCCCTTAGACTGTTCGCAGATGATGCTGTCGTTTATCGGTTAGTGAAGTCAACAGAGGATCAAAAGCAACTGCAAAGCGATTTAGACAAAATTTCTACATGGTGCGAAAATTGGCAATTGACACTAAATAAAGTGTGAAGTAATACACATGACCACGAAAAGAAATTCGCTGAACTTCAATTACGCGATAAATCAGTCAAACCTTAAGGTCGTAAATTCTACCAAATACCTAGGAGTTACAATTACGAACAACTTAGACTGGAGAGAACACTTAGAAAATATTGTGGGAAAAGCGCGCCAAAGATTTCGTTTCATTGGCAGAATGCTTCGAAGATGCTCCAGCTCCACCAAAGATACTGCCTACATCACACTTGTGCGTCCTCTCCTGGAGTACTGTTGCTCCTTGTGGGACCCTCGCCAGGTGGGACTGGCGGAAGACATTGAGAAGGTTCAGACAAGGGCAGCTCGTTTGTCACGTTACCGGGGCGAAAGCGACACGGAAATGTTGCACGAATTGGGGTGGAAATCATTAAAAGAAAGACGTTATTCATTGCGGCGTGATCTGTTTCCATCGCCGATCGCCGACTTTTACTTCTGAATATGAAAATATTTTGCTAGCATCCACCTATTTAGGGAGACATGACCATCCCAATAAAATAAGAGATATCAGATCGAAAACGGAACGATATAGGTGTTCTTTCTTCCCGCGCGCTATTAGAGAATGGAACGGTAGAGAAGAGTTATGAAAGTGGTTAATTAGACCCACTGCCAGGCACTTAAATGTGTTTTGCAGAGTGTCGATGTAGATGTAGAATAAGGAGGCTATGGAAGCACAGTGACCTTTTGTCTAGCGAGAAAGTTGAACAGGTGGATCGCAGTGTGCGGGTTTACACTGTCGTACAGGAAATTCCACTGTCCACTCCGGTACAGGTCTGGCCGAACTGCTTCAGCACGATACACTTGCACTAACATGCCATTGGTCTCCGTCGCCGCTTTGCCTAAGTTGAAGCAAAACTTGATGTTATTGCGTTGCTCCATTTTCCGCTCCATGTTGCAATGACACGAGTTCTCACACTGACGTATACGTGTTTTACTTTTACGATTTTTCGTATCAAAGTTTGACCATTATAAAATTTATATAAATTGATGTTAGTAAATCTATCGGACTCAACAGATTGGTCATTAGTCCGTAGCTTACAAACTACCTAAACTAAGTTAAACTAGCCTAAGAACAACATAAACACCCATGCCCGAGGGGTGGGGGGTGGGGACTCGAGCTCCCTACGGCGAACGCCCGCGCACGCCGTAAAACGGCGCTCCAGTGCGCATGGCTAATCCGCCGCGGCTATATAAATTCATATATGACATAAACTGAAAAATTGTGTATATAAAACTTGCACATATTGCAGTAGAACGTTGTGTTGAATAATTTACTTTAAGTCCTCATACATTACTTCAATCTCATCATCTAGTTGGCATATAAACTTGTACTACTGTTGTCGGTGTTGGCTTCGTATCTATCTTGACAATGATAATGCGATCACTGTGCTGCTCATAGTAGTTTACGCGTGTCCCTATTTTCTTATTCATTATCAGACCAACTCCTGCGTCCCCACAACTGATTTCGTATTTATAATTCTGTACTCACCTGACCAGAAATGCTGTTCATCCTGCCACCGAACTTCACCAATCCCCATTATATCTAACTTCAACCTACCCATTTCTCTTTTTTAACATTTCTAGCTCCCCTACCCGATTAAGGGATCTAACATCTCACGATCGGATCCGTAGGATGCCAGCGTTGTCTTTCCTGATGACCACATCCTCATGAGTAGTTCTCGACTGGAGATCCGAGAGGGGACTATTTTACCTCCGGAATATTTTACCCGAGAAGACGCCTTCATTATAGATTCATGCGGCAGAGCTGCTTGCCCTCGGGAAAAGTAACGACTGTAGATTCCCCTTGCTTTCAGCCGTTCGCAGTAGCTGTGTGGCAAAGCCACATTAGCTGATGGTACAAGGCCAGCTCAGTCAATCATCCAGACTGTTGCCCCTGTAACTACTGAAAAGGCTGCTGCCTCTCTTCAGGAACCACACGTTTGTCTGGCCTCTCCACAGGCACTCCTCAGTTCTGGTTGCACCTACGGTACGGCTATCTGTATCATTGAGGCACGCAAGCCACCGCATCGTGGCAATGTCTGTGGTTCACGACCTCAGTGCTGGAATAACTGATCAGCGTCGTGTGCCCTGGCGTCAGTTAGGGATGGACGGTTATTGCTGAAACAACCAGTTTTCGGTTATACCGCTTCTTTTCATCTCCAGTTTAACCACACTGCAAAAATTGCTCAAGATAACCGGTTTTCGCTCTTTTATTGCTATTATTTTCATTCAGTAGAGTTCGACCGAAACATAATTTGCGGCCGAAACAGAAACCGTAATCAAATTTTCGGTTCTTCTAGTTTCGGCCAAAACCGAAACTTACGAAATTTAGTTAAAATTTAGGTAAAATTACGTTATATGACAAATCACTAGCCTTTCCATATTTTGCAAGATCCCCTCCCAATACTGCGCCTTCTTGAGTGTGTGTAAGCCTAGCCAGGCGTTCGTATAAGACGATATACGAAGCATACAGATTAACTGGCCTAGTATTTCCATCCGGCAACCACTCCGTAAGTGTGGCGCATTCGAATATCTCCTTATATACAATATAAAAAGTTACAGTCAGTAAATGAACTTCAATCAGCGCTGCAGAAGTATTTCGAAAAATAAAGTCACAGTTCCGACTAACAGTATGATTTTTGTCAGTGCAAATTTACGCAAATTAAACTAGGAAAGCTGTGTACCACATGATCAATGAATGTTCAAATGGGTGTGAGTTCTTATGAGACGTAACTCTTTAGATCATCGTCCCTAGACTTAAAAAGTACTTAATCTAACTTAACCTAACTTACGCTAAGGACAACATATACACCCATGACCGAGGGAGGAGGGAGTACTCGAACCTTTGACTGGAGCAGCCGCGCAGTCCGTAACATGGAAATGTTCAAATGTTTGTAAAGCTTATGGGACTTAACTACGGGGTCATCAGTCCCTAAACTTACAAACTACTTATGAACTACTTACGAACTAGGACCGCACAAATATCCATGCCCGAGGGGGGATTCGAACCGCCGACCGTAGTGGCCGTGAAGACCGTGACTGAAGCGCCTCAGTCTCCTCGGCCACCGCGGCCGGCCGTAACATGGAGCCTCAGACCGCACGGCTACCTCGCGAGGCATCACATGATCAATGTTACCTAAATCCATATTGCTTATTAAAAAAGCCCCTCGCTTTCAAGGAATCACATTAATATAACTTGTTAGCATAACAATATAATACATTAAAAGTTATTATTCCAAGCTTACATAATAGGTATATGAATCGAATTTACCTTGTCTTCCAAGAAACAATTTGGATGCTTTCTCCTTAAATAACACAGAATGTTTGTAGTACCTGCACCCGTTTTCATCTTTTTAAAGCAAATGGAGCATTGCTACCGTACTTCGCGAAGAACTTCCATACTCGGGATGGTGCCATTTAAGACACAACCGATGTCTGGCGACGACGGCAAGGACCTGCCGCATGACCAGTAGTGAGGGGAACAATCGAATGAAAACAATCGATTCATTCGGTTGTTGGAAAAAATCGATCATTCGGTTGTAGTTTCTCGTATCGGTTGAATTATTCATTCATTCTTCTGAGTGAAACCAGTCGGTGGGACCAACCGAATGAAACAACCGATTCAGTCGGTTGGACTATTCATTCGTTCTTTTGAGTGAAACCAGTCGGTGGGATCAACCGAATGAAAAAATCGACGCAGTCGGTTGGACTACTCATTCCTTCTTGTGAGTGAAATCAGTCGGTCGGAGCAACCGAATAAAAAAATCGACACAGTCGGTTGGACCACTCATTCCTTTTCTTTTGAGTTAAATCAGTCGATGGGGCCAACCGAATGAAAAAATTGACATAGTACGTTGGCCTCTTCATTAGTTCTTTTGAGTGAAACCAGTCAGTGGGAGCAACCGAATGAAAGAGTAGTCGGTCGTAGTTTTACTATGTTGGATTAATATTCGTTTATTTTTTTCGAATGAAAGTAGTCTGTGGGAACAACCGAATGAAAACATGCGACACTTTTGCAGTTTTGTACATTGACTGAATTACTCATTCTTTCTTTTCAAGTGAAAATAGGCAGTAAGTTTTTCTGTCGGTTGAACCATGTAATCATTATCCCAACTGAAACGACTCATTAGTGTTTTAGCTTACATTTCTATGAATGAAACGGACATGTAAATAAGATAACTACAGCAGTGCTACATTATACCGCCATGTACAAGGGATATGCCAAAGTTAAAGTTAAAATGCGTATTACAATGTTCATTTAATTATGTACTGAATGAAGTAACTTTTCGTTGTAATATATACAGCAGCCGTGATTCATATTTTGTTGTAGATTAAATTGTTCGAGGTGTCATCAACGAGTAACTAATTAGATGTCATATCGCTGCAGCAGGCCTGCGATCACTTTAATTGCCCACCCCAGACTTCAAAAACGCCGAACATCTGGGCCCGATCAGATTATACCCACAATCTGTAGAAGATAAGTGGCAGTTGACCACGAAGTACCGCGGGGAGCGGGGACACGAGAGGGGGTGCTGCCTCGCTTGCGTTTTCACTGCTGACAGCGCCAGCAGGCGCACACAACAGTGTCTGGCGGGCGGTGCGTGCCATCGCCGATTGTTGTCGGTTTCTTACTGTCTCAGTAAAGAAGCGTGGAAACTACACGGTGTTCCAAAATGAACGCTACAAGTTTAATCTTGCATACAGTATCTCCGAAATGGGAACAGGTAGAAACATGCGGTTTGTGGCGTATTGTTCATACATATCTAAGGTACTAGTAGGACAGAGTTAAGTATTTTAACTTTGAGCATATTTGCTAGATCCAAATTCGAAGATCACTAAAACATTACATATTGTTGTAAATAAATAAACGTTTATTAAAGTATTTTGTATAAACATTTTTCTTATAAAAATATTTTTGTTAATTCCATCTAATTTGAAGGAGTACGAGAAGACATACAACATTTATCAGTGCTGTAAATTTCCTTCAGCGCGTCTGTATTCGTCAACAGTGTATGAAACATTCATCTCAAGTTTCATAATTATTCACTCTTGTCACAGATATTCCTGTGGTTATCGGTGAAACGGTGTGGAGGTTTATTCCATCCCTGCGCCATGTACCATAAAAAATCTTAGATGCCACTTGTTTTGAAAGTCAAATGTGCAAAATTTCATCAAGATCGGAATAAAACTCTATATTAGCGTCGAATTCTGGAACACCTTCTCTCATGCATCGAACTAAAGTAGATGTAGACGGTGACCATTTTCTTTCTTTGAAGGTGAAGAGTGAAATATATCATTAAAATTCGAATACAAAAGTAATTTGTCGAAGTTAGTAGGTAAAGTACCCTCCGCCATGCACCTACGAAATTTATTGTACACAGTTACCTTCGCCTTGTTTTAAAGGTCAAGTGTGCAAAATTTCATCAAGATCACAGCCAAAGTGTGGTTTTTGTCGAAGTTAGTATGTAAAGTACCCTCCGCCATGCACTGAATTACATTTGATGTAGACAGTGTCGTTTCTCTTGCTTTAAGGTCAAGTGTGCAAAATTTCATCAAGATTGGAACAAAACTGCAGATTTGCATGCAATAGAAACAGACACACGGACACACTGCTATATTCTTAAAATTCTTTAAGAATGTTTCATGCTGAATCACGGTTCATTTTATACCCGAAAAGCCTGAAGGAGTATGGAAATAAAGTCACACAAAGTAGACGAATTAATAAAAACATCCATATCACTGCAGAAACCGACAAAGACTTTTTCCATTCGGTTGTATCGCATCAAGTGAAACCACTCAATGCCGAGAACATTCATATAAAGGACAGAGACTTGTTTCATTCGGTGCTCGCGCATCGACTGAAACCACTCAAACCCACTGAATGAGTGAAGACATTCATATAGCAGCTGCAACCGACAGAGACTGATTTTATTGGATTGTTTCGCATCGACTGAAACCATTCAAACCCCGCCAGTGAGTGAAAACATTCATACGGCCACAGAGACTATTTTCATTCGGTTGTTTCATTCGACTGAAAAAACCGACTGAACGAAAAAACAACCGATTGACCAATCGGTTGTTAAAAACAGTCGGTTGTCCCATCACTAATGACCAGACAGAGGCAAGTCTCAACTAGTGATGGGAACAATCGAATGAAAACAATCGATTCATTCGGTTGTTGGAAAAAAATCGATTATTCGGTTGTAGTTTCTCGTATCGGTTGAATTATTCATTCATTCTTCTGAGTGAAACCAGTCGGTGGGACCAACCGAATGAAACAACCGATTCAGTCGGTTGGACTATTCATTCGTTCTTTTGAGTGAAAGCAGTCGGTGGGATCAACCGAATGAAAAAATCGACGCAGTCGGTTGGACTACTCATTCCTTCTTTTGAGTGAAATCAGTCGGTCGGAGCAACCGAATAAAAAAATCGACACAGTCGGTTGGACCACTCATTCCTTTTCTTTTGAGTTAAATCAGTCGATGGGGCCAACCGAATGAAAAAATTGACACGTTACGTCGGCCTCTTCATTAGTTCTTTTGAGTGAAACCAGTCAGTGGGAGCAACCGAATGAAAGAGTCAGTTGGTCGTAGTTTTCGAATGAAAGTAGTCTGTGGGAACAACCGAATGCAAACATGCGACACTTTTGCAGTTTTGTACATTGACTGAATTACTCATTCTTTCTTTTCAAGTGAATCGAGGCAGGAAGTTTTTCTGTCGGTTGAACCATGTAATCATTATCCCAACTGAAACGACTCATCAGTGTTTTAGCTTACATTTCTATGAATGAAACTGACATGCACATCAGATAACTAAGCAGTGCTACATTATACCGCCATGTAAATGGGGTATGCCAAAGTTAAAATACGTATTACAATGTTCATTTAATTATGTACTGAATGAAGTAACGTTTCGTTTTATAATACACAGTAACAGTGACTCATATTTTGTTGTAGATTAAATTGTTCGAGGTGCCATCAACGAGTAACTAATTAGATGTCATATCGGTGGAGCAGACCTCAAAAAAGCCGATTATCTGGGCCCGATCAGATTACTTTCGCAGACACCCACAATCTGTAGAAGATAAGTGGCCAATGACCACTAAGTACCGCGGGGAGCGGGGACACGACAGGGGGTGCTGCCTCGCTTGCGTTTTCACTGCTGACAGCGCCAGCAGGCGCGCGCCAAACTCCACACAACAGTGTCTGGCGGCGTCGCGGGGCGTACCATCGCCGATTGTTGTCGGTTTCTTACTGTCTCAATAAAGAAGCGTGGAAACTACAGGGTGTTCCAAAATGATCGCTACAAGTTTAATCTCGCATACTGTATCTCCGAAGTGGGAACAGGTAGAAACGTGCGGATTGCGGCTTATTGTTCATACATATTTAAGATAGTAGTAGGACAGAGTTAAGTATTTTAACTTTGAGCATATTTGCTAGATCCAAATTCGAAGATCACTAAAACATTAGATACTGAAAAAAAACCTTTTTTGTATTTTGTATAAAAATGTTTCTTATAAAAATATTTTTGTTAATTCCATAATTTGAAGGAGTACGAGAAGACATACAACATTTATCAGTGCTGTAAATTTCCTTCAGCGCGTCTCATAATTATTCACTCTTGTCACAGGTATTTCTGTCCCTGGGGCATGGGTGTGTGTTTTTGTCCTTAGGTTAGTTTACCTTAGTTTAAGTAGTTTGTAAGCTACGGACTGATGACCACGCAGTTTGGTCCGATAGAATTACAAACATTTGAACATTTTTGAACAGATATTTCTGTGGTTATCGGTGAAACGGTGCCGAGATTTATTCCATCCCTGCGCCATGTACCATACAAAATCATAGATGCACTTGTTTTGAAAGTCAAGTGTGCAAAATTTCATTAAGATCGGAATGAAACTCTATATTGGCGTCGAATTCTGGCGTACCTTCTCTCATGCATCGAACTAAAGTAGATGTAGACGGTGACCATTCTATTTCTTTGAAGGTGAAGATTGAAATATATCATTAAAATTCGAATACAAACGGAATTTGTCGAAGTTAGTAGGTAAAGTACCCTCCGCCATGTACCTACGAAATTTATTGTATCAGTTATCTTCGCCTTGTTTTAAAGGCCAAGTGTGCAAAATTTCATCAAGATCGCAGCCAAATTGTGGTTTTTGTCGAAGTTAGTATGTAAAGTGCCCTCCGCCATGCACCGAATTAAATTTGATGTAGACAGTGACGTTTCTCTTGCTTTGAAGGTCAAGTGTGCAAAATTTCATCTCGATTGAAACAAAACTGCAGATTTGCATGCAATAGAAACACACACGGACACACTGCTATATTTTTAAGATTTGTCTCTAAGAATGTTTCATGCTGAATGACGGTTCATTTATACCGGAAAAGGCTGAAGGAGTATGCAAATAAAGTCACACAAAGTCGATGAATTAATAAAAACATCTATATGACTGCAGAAACCGACAAAGACTTTTTCCAGTCGGTTGTATCGCATCAAGTGAAACCACTCAATGCCGAGAACATTCATATAAAGGACAGAGACTTGTTTCATTCGGTGCTCGCGCATCGACTGAAACCACTCAAACCCACTGAATGAGTGAAAACATTCATATAGCGGCTGCAACCGACAGACTGGTTTCATTCGATTGTTTCGCATCGACTGAAACCACTCAAACCCCGCCAGTGAGTGAAAACATTCATTCGGCCACAGAAACTGTTTTCATTCGGTTGTTTCATTCGACTAAAAAAACCGACTGAACGAAAAAACAACCGATTGACCAACCGGTTGTTAAAAACAGTCGGTTGTCCCATCACTAGTCTCAACCACTGCCGGTGCACGCGCGTCGTCTAATAGGCCACGACACACGGCAGCAGGTGCATCGATGCCTCAAAAGCTGCACCAGTTGTTCCTATGCCACGCGTTTGTGGCGCGTTGCCGACTGCCGGGATTCTTCTTAAATTATCACTGATCGCTTTTCTTAGTTACTGTGATGACCTAATGTTTCACAGCAGTGGAAATTTTAGGAATAGCCCTAAATATTAGGGTCTACTAGTTTTAATTTTTTTAAATTATTTACGAAAAGCACATTTTGAACCACTACTATAGGAAGTAGTCGTACCGGTTTTTTTACCCGGTTCATGGCAATAACTAAAAGAAACCGGTTACAACCTACACCAAATAAATACCGAGAAAAACCGGTTATTCAAAACAAAAATACCGGTATCGGTTTTAACCCTCGGGCAGTCGCGCATTTTCCTGGTGCAGGAGCAGTCGCGCGGCGCACTGAATGCGCCACGTACGTTAACTCAGTTGTGTTATACTTTTCACATGAACTCATGACAGTACTAATGTTTATAGTTAATTTTCTAAAAAGTGGATGTACTATCAATCAATTAGGTATTAATTGTATCGAAATATTACACATTTTTGGTTAATTAATACGAATTTACTTCGACACCACAATTCCAAATACTACATGTCTAATCAACAAATATGTATATAATATTTATCGCTTTCATTGCAAAAATGGTTAATTATTTAATGGGACAGTTAATGGCACTTCTTATTATTAACGTACATGAAAATCCAAGAATTTAAATCATACAATTTAACTGACAAAAGATTATATTTTACTATCAGCTTTGAAAACGAATATGTTCGTACTGAATATCTACTGCAATGTTGTTGTAACAGCTTACAGACAGCCCAACTAAGTAATTTCATAAAGGTCAAGGATCATATCTCCAGTCTTCTAAGTCTGTAGTTGCAACATGACACTTTTCACACGAGTAACTAATAATCACATGCTTCCTGCAAACAAAACTCTTACATGAATCACACTTTATTGTTGTGTTAACATTCTTGGCTCTTCCACAAATAATACACCGTCCTCGTTTGTTAGAATAAGGCTGCACAAGTTGCTCAGATGTTGTCTGGTACCTTTGAAGGAACAGCGAAATATCCTTAGGAAGGCTTGGAATTTTAGCCCTTTCTACTAGATGTGCTTTCATGAGATTATAAGCCAAGTTCTTTAGAATAATCCTTCTTGACACCTTATTATTTTGTCCATTTGGATAAAAAAGGTTCTGGGCGTTGATGCCCGCAATGTCCATTAGAGCGAAAAAGATTACCAAGGGCCATCTTCTCGTAATACGAGCCACAGAATTTGTGCCGCACATCTGGTCGACTGTATCAACGCCACCCTTCGTGGCATTATAATCTAACACAATATCAGGCTTACATGAATCTTCATCAGTAGTACCTGAATCATGCATAGTTGACAGCAACAGAACCGCCTTGTTCTTTTTTGGCACATACGAAACCAATGTCATATCTTTATTATACCCGAAAATGGGCGAACCTGGTGCTCGATCTTTCCTAGCCAAAAATTCCAAGGTAATTTCTTGTTTATTTTTTCTCAGTGTCCCAATACATGTAAGCTTCTTCCGTAATAGTGATATGGCCAAGGTACAACTTTTGTACCAATTGTCCATTGTTATAATTCTGATGGATCCTTCTATGTGACTCACTAGGCTGTGAACTATTTTTGAAGCTGAATTGGAGACTGCGTAAGGTCCTTCAGGTTGCTTTCCACAATATACCTCGTGGTTGCTTGTAAACAATTTTTTCGCGTCACAAAGTGCGAATATCTTGATGCATATTTGACAGGTTTGTTGGGAATACATTGTGCAAATCCACATCGTCCCTGAAAAGCTTGAAATTTTTCATCAGTGGTTACAAACTCACTAAGATTGTACGTACTTTTACAATTGGTGACAAACTCTTCCAAAATGAAGCGTATTGTAGCCAACTTATCAAATTTTCTTCTCTCTGCTCTAGTTGTTTTATCATCAAAACGAATACAACGTAGCCAGAACAGGAATCGCCTGTAGCTCATCAAAGCTCTTGCAATTTCGATTCCTGATCCATCGGTATTCCACATTTCCATTACATTCGTACCATTAGCTTTCTTTATTCCCAAAATACAAAGTAAACCAAGTAGTGCCAGTATTTCAGTTCTCGTCGTTTCTTCTTTATCTCTTTCTCTTTGATAATCAGGTATGAGCTGAATGTATTTGTTTGTGTAATGAACAATTATATCAATCATTTCCATTCTAATTATCTTACGGAATCCAGAAATCTCGGTTGTTACATCCCTAGCAATTGCCTTTGGTCCTGGAAATGTTTTTACAATATTTTTACTTCTGGCTTTACTTTTGGCTGTGCTCATTACTTTCATCCACATAGTTGCTTTGCCCTTTCCCACGAACCAATCACCAGTACAACCTGACTGACAGTTACTGTCTTCATTTTCATCAAACTCGTACTCTTGTTCACTTTCAGTGTTATGGTCACTTTGAGCAATTACCTCTTCTTCATCATCAGTGTCAAGATCCGACATACGGTATACATCTTTCAAAAAATCTGGATCTTCATTCAAGAACCACTCGAGTTCCTCGCTGGTTAAACGCTTCCTTGCCCTAAAATAAAGTATGCCCATGAACACGAACCATAGGAATAACGTAACTGAAATATAACACTACTTTCGAGAAAGTAAACAAATACTTACATGATCAGTCGCACGGCGCACTGAGTACGCCAGTTATGACAGCGCTTCGCACATTCTCCTGTTAAGAATTTTCTTGAGCACCGACAATTACCAGACTGCACACAACAATAGTGAGGATAACAGTGGAGGAATAGCTAGAGTTTCAAACGTCTCCATTGTTACCAACATAACGAAAACCATGTTTATTTAAATATGGCGCACTCGGTGCGCCAGCGCGACCGCTCGAGGGCTAACCGGTCGGTTTTTCCCATCCCTAGCGTCAGTGAGAGCTGGACTGGCCTGGGTCTGCTGCCGTCAGGTGTTGTGGGCAGGTGTGGCGCTCTTAATTAGGAGCCGCTGGCGCCTAATGGCCGCCCTGCCCGCTTTGTCAGCCTCGCATTGTCCGCCGCGGCACGAGTTTGCCTCGCGTCACCTGCTTCGCCAGCGGCGGTAATTCGCCTCATTACCGACACTGTCCAACAGCTCTTGATGTAATCCCGACACACGGCTTTCAACAGTGACCTAGCCAGGATATTGTCAAAGCGGGGCTCCGACTTGTTAAAGAGAAATTTACAAAGGCTCATGTTTTCATTTATTCTAAAAACAAATTGAACTTACTTATATTTTATGTAGTTAGTTTGCGTTGGGCCGGTATTACACTGTGGCGACGTCGAGATCGACTCCACCTGGAGTGGAATATCTTTGAGCTGATATAGAGAGAGCCCAGCGGGCCTTTGAGTATTGTTTGGACTCAACTATTGTGTACTCGAATGTATCAAGCGATCCGTAATAAATGTGTGTTATTCAGTTAATGTGGCGTGTACCGGTTATTTATTTATCATACCGTATCCCGTACACCACAACACTATCAAATTATTTGTCAAAGAATTGGACAAAGAAAAATTGTATGTAATGTAATGGGAACGTCGTCCAATATTTCATCAAATCTAAGGCCTCGGCCTAGATTTGATCAAAGAAATCGCTCGTCTTCTGTTTCCTGCAGTGAGAAATGTGACGAATTGGAGCGCTAGTAGTGTACAGCTTCCTTCCCACTACAGCTGTTTTATTTGTAGGTTACATATCTGAGATCACCAGTGAGCTATTATTGAGCTCACTGGACATTACTTGGACATAACGTTCGTATTCGTAAACATGGTTTGTGTAGTGTTTCCCAGCAACAATAAAATTAAAAAAAAAAAAAAAAATCAGATGGGGCGTTGTATAACATGCGACAAGGCCAATTCCGTCACGTCAATACCCTGCATCGAAATTAAGGTTGAGTTACAATCCGTGATGTAAACAAGTCATATACTATCGGAATTGAAGAAATAATACCCCTAAATCTTATTTACGACCGAAGCAGATTTTAGAATGTGTAATTTTGGTAACTTGGTGTGCTAAGTACTGGGAAGTGAAACAACTTTCAAATCGTCGAAATATGTTTGCAAGCGAATTTATGTAAATACGTCAGCAATTTTTGTAAGGAAATAAATAGAGCCTATTTACTTTATTAGCAATGTTTCTCCCCTTACATTGTTAATGAAGTCATAAACAAATTATATTATCCTCTTTGTCAGTGCTCACATTTTCCATTTAAAATGTTATTTAAATAACTTGTTTTATCAACTTAACAATCTTATTTATATACACTGTTTGAGTCAGCCTTTTCGTTACTCTATTGCAAACTGTGAAGGATGAAAACCGACAAATTAATTAGCAGTGAACGGCCTGGCTGTTCTACCGACGGCAGAATAAAAGAAAATCCTCCTGGTCCCGTAACAAATTTTATTTATCTCGCTCTGACACCCACGGTTTCATCCAAGTGCGTTTCCTTTTCTTTTTTTCCCTCCTCCTCTTCTAAATGTAGACACAACGCAACTGTAGTATAAACAACAGCTGAGCATTACACCGCCATCTTGAAGCAAATTTGACAAAATATTGGATGATAGTGTAATACCCACTTTTGTGTTTCATCCAATTTCTTTGTCAAAAAATATGACCAATATTTCATCCAATTTTTTCGTCCAATTATTTGTCCAATAATTTGATAGTGTAATGCCGGCCTTTGTTAGACCTTCATACAGATACTACAGTATTTTACTTACAAAATTGAGTTAAACATTTCTAAAAAATTGTTTTAATTCCAAACGAACTGAAATTATTCAAATATTAATTCGCAATTTGCGAGAATTTCTTCAGTTGGTCTATGCTTTTGCAACACATGAAAATTTGTGCCGGACCGGGTCTCGAACCCGAGTCTCCCGCTTATCGCGAGCGGTCGACTTAACACGCTCCCCGGCCAGACCCAAGCTTCCATATGTTGCACTTGCCTACTTCCCTTCATGCTCGCACGCATTTAGCGTGATTCCCGGGACTGGGAGAGACATACTTACACCATCTGTAGCCAGTATAGGCTCTTACATATACAACGATACTTCTGTTTTAAAGGAACAGAATTGCTGATGGTCCGCAGCTATAAATGTTAATTACACAAATATTAATTCGCTCTGCACGGCCACTACGGTCGGGGTTCGAATCCCCCCTCGGGCATGGATATTTGTGCCGTCTTTAGTATAAGGTAGTTTATAAGCAGTTAGTAAGTTTAGGGACTGATGACCCCGTAGTTAAGTCTCATAAGCTATACAAACATTTAAACATTTATTAATTTGCAATTTGCGACAATTTCCGACTTTAGCTGTTATTATCAGAATGAGATATGTTTCTTTGTTTTGAACACAGGCAACGACACGGTTGCAAGTAACCAAGCTCGCTGCCTGTAAGCCACGACTGTAGCTCGGTGTTTCGCAAAATTTGCATAAATTTTTGCATTAGCATAAATACCTTGCTTATTGATTTAGGGAGCGTAAGTGTATAATCGGTTAATGCCCATTTATTTTATTTCCAAGATTATTGGTTCTTTTACTGTTGTTGTCATTGCAACATATCCATTCTCTATATAAAATATTACTCTCAAATCTAACTTCAAAAAGTATTACATGTACTGAGTGCGGTGCCTTATGATATACTAGAATATTGCCACTCCAAATAACGACTTCACTGCTACATAAAACTGCTGTAAAAAGATAAATAAGCTATTATAATATTACGAATTTTAACTAACCATAACGCTAGTGGACGAATGACAGTAGGTTTTTCTGTTTTTTCTTGTTATGAAGTTATCCATAGTTGGAAACTATCTGAACAGCACAAAAGAAATAAACTACAGCAGTTACATTATATTCCACTGCAAGTAAGAACTGTAGTGCTTAACATAGCAATAATGGAGTAAGCACAACAATGGACAATGGCTAAAGGAGGACTGGGCAATAGCCGATGCTGTTATAGATGTATCGATAATTAAAATCTATAGATGGCTTTGTTGACTATCGATACTGCGTACTCTTTCTCGTCGTTTGACTGATAATAACAATATCATTCAGTTTCGCTACATGGTAGCTAGGTCGTGTCCTATTTCATTTAGTCCCTTCGGAGGTTAGAGTCCACTATCGACCATATATATGTGTGTGTGTTTTGTCCTTAGCATAAGTTTGAGTAGTATTTTATCGTTTAGATGATAGGGGTGGGGGGGGGGGGGTCCGGATCCCCAAGATTCCCCCTTTGGCTACGTCGATGTTTTCAAAACTCCCACGATTTTATCAGAAAAACCTCAACATTTTTGTTGTATATATAATAATTTTATATTTCTGTACTGCGACCATCATGTGTTATTTTACAGCCCAAATAACAAAGCTTATCTACCACCTTTGTTTAGTTACCTAATCTAATTCCTTCAGCACCGCCTGATTTCCTTAGATTGCACTCTATTATCCTTGTTTTGCTCTTGTTAACGTTCAACTTATACGCTCCTTTGAACACACTGTCTATTCCGCGCAACTGCTCTTCCAGGTGCTTTGCTGTCTCTGACAGAACTACATTGTCGTCAGCAAACGCAATGTTTTTATTTCTTCACCCTGAACTTTTCATTCCTTCTCCAAATTTCTCCTTGCTTTCCTTTATAGCTTGCTCAGTGCACAAATTGAATAACATTGGAGAAAGGCTACAACCCTGTCTTCTTCCCTTCTCAAGTAATACTTCTCTTCCATGACCGAGCGAGGTGGTGCAGTGGTAAGACACTGGACTCGCATTTGTCAGGATGGTGGTTCAAATCCACCTCCGGCCATCCAGATTTAGGTTTTCCGTGATTTTCCTAAATTACTCCAGGCAAACGCAGGATGGTTCCTTTCAAAGGGCACGGCCGATTTCGTCCCATATACTTCCCCGAAAATCCGAGCGAAAGCTCCGTCTCTAATGACCACGATGTCGACGGGACGTTAAACCGTAAGCATCCTTCCTCCTCCTCTCTTCCATGCCCTTCAAGTTTAATAACCGTTGTCTGGTGTTTGTACAAGTTGTAAATACCACTTCACTCCTTATGTTTTACCCTACTGACTTCAGAATTTGGAAGAATGTATTGCAGTCAACATTGTCAAAGCTGTCTCGAAATCCAGAAAAAAGCTAGAAATGTAGGTTTTCTTTCCCTTAATCTGTTTTCGAAGTTATCAGACGAGTATGGCCTCCTGTGTTCCTACATTCCTCCTAAATCCAAACTGATTTTACCCATTGTCAGCTTCTACCAGTCTTTCCATTCTTCGTAACTAATTTGTGTCAATATTTTGCAGCCATGACTTATTAAACAGATGGTTGTTTATTATGTGTTCACAAATACTGATATTGAATTGGGGTGAACTAAATTTCGAATCGTAGAATGTTGATTGTGTCAATACTTACATGTATTGTCTTTTTCAGTTTATTCACTACATGTTAAAATCCCTAGTACTCCCGCTAAGCGGAATAACATAATTTTACCCGTGAGACGATGATCCAAAACCGCTACACTTACCGAGAAAACCGGTGAATTGGCAACACTGATTACCAGTCACGGCTCTAATATGTGTTTATGGGGAAGTCCCGGTAGTCAGATGGCAATAACACATTTCCTATTCATGCCACGAAGATAATTTTTTTTGTCTGGATAAAAAAAGTCATCCAACTCAACGTCCTCAAACTCCTCTCTGTCCGGACATGTTGCCTTAGCCCAACCACCATCATCTATACATACCGCATTCCATCTTGTGCAGCTTCCACCCCACAACCGTATACACCTCCTCCGCCTACTATATACTACAACGTCACGCTCTGCGGCTCGCTTACCGTTTCCGCCTCCCTTGCCCCACGCGGATTCTGTATGATCTCATTCAGTCCCCCACTCCCTGCTGCAGTTCCTGTAACACACCCATATCCTCCACACGCCCCACTAGGTATAGTCGCGTCAGCCACTGGTATATTCCATCCCCACGAACCCTGGGTCCTCTGCCACGTTTTCACCATTGTATACCAACTTCTCTCCACTTCCATACTCACCACATCATTTCCCAGGGTAATTTTCGCCACATTTGTTAACATCCAATATTAATTTAAATGTTAGGAAGTCCTTTCTGAAAGCATTTGTCTGGAGTGTAGCATTGTATGGGAGTGAAACATGGACGATAAGGAGTTCAGATAAAAAGATGATAGAAGCTTTTGAAATGTGGTGCTACAGGCGAATGATGAAAATTAGATGGGTAAATCAAATCGGACCAAACTGCGTGGTCATCAGTCCGTAGTTAAACTAACCTAAGGACAAACACACACAACCATGCCCCAGGGAGGACTCAAACCTCCACGGCGAGCAACCGCGCGCTCGCGCGCTCCGCAGCGAGACGCTTTAGACCGCTCGGCTACTCCACCGCGGCTTAGATGGGTAAATCACGTAACTAATAAGAAGGTGCTTAACCAAATCGGGGAGAAAAGGAGTTTCTGGCATATCCTGACTAAGAGAAGGGATAGATTGGTTGGACACATTCTGAGACATAAAGGAATTGTCATCATAGCAGTAGAAGGAAGTGTGTGGGGTAAAAGTCGTAGAGGGAGACCGAGGGACGAATACAGTAAGCAGATTCAAAAGGATGTAGGTTGCCGAACGTATTGTCAGATGAAGAGACTTGCACAGGACAGGGTAGCGTGGAGAGCTGCATCAAACCAGTCTGGGAACTGAAGAAGACAACAACATAAACCCCTACCGAATAATGCTCCCCATCTCAAAATTTATCCCTCCTTCCAGCTGTAATCCCCCCCCCCCCTGTCGGCAGTGTTTCCTCTCCCCACCCCCAGCTCTGCTCATCCCGCCCCACTATTCGTTTTCTTTCCCCCTCCCTCGCTCGACCCCAGAATCCGTGTTCTCCTGCCTCCCCCTGCCCTCTCCCATCCTCTCTCACTCCTTTCGCACCTTCCCCACCTTCTCCATCCAGTGCAGAGTCTGGTCAGTAAATTTTCAACATTGTCTTGTGTGTGGTGTTAGTGTCAGTGCAGTGTTCTCTTGCTTTAAAGGTATTGCAACTGTCGCCATCAACAGAACAAGTGTTGCCAGTGTCTTTTATCTAGTGTCTCCGTCATCATCTTCACGGTTTTGTATCAACTTCAACAGTTTTGTGTTGTTTAGATACCGTGTTCATGTTAAGGAGTCTCCATATGTGTCTTTTATCCGACTAGACGTTTGAAACATCGCCAAATTCTCTCATTTTATTGTTTTATAATCATCTTTTAGTCTCCTGTTTTAACTTGTTAAATACTTTGTATCGAGTCATTGTTCTTTGGGCTGTAAAGCAACGTACGAGGCTGCTACCAGCCTGCCCTAAATGAGGTAATAAAAGAGCCTACTTTGTTGTTGTTGTGGTCTTCAGTCCGCAGACTGGTTTGATGCAGCTCTCGACGGTACCTTGTCCTGTGCAAGTCTCTTCATTTGAGAATACGTTCGGCAACCTACATCCTTTTAAATCTGTTTACTGTATTCGTTCCTCGGTCTCCCTCTACGATTTTTATCCCACACGATTCCTTCTAATGCTAAGTTGACAATTCTTTGATGTCTCAGAAAGTGTCCTACCAATCTATCCCTTCTCTTAGTATACGCCAGAAACTCATTAGTTACGTGATCAACCCATCTAATTTTAATCACTGGTCTGTAGCACCACATTTCAAAAGCTTCTATCATCTCTTTATCTGAACTCCTTATCGTCCACGTTTCACTCCCATAAAATGCTACACTCCAGACAAATGCCTGGAGAAAGGACTTCCTAACGTTTAAATTAATATTGGATGTTAACAAGTTTCGCTTCTTTAGAAATGCTTTTCTCCCCATAGCCATTCTGCTTTTTATATCTTCTTTAGTTCGGCAAAAAAAAAAAAAAAAATAAATAAATAAATAAATAAATAAATAAAAATTTTATCTACTACTTTTATTGACTCATTACCTAATATAACTTCTTCAGCATCGCCTGATTTTCTGACATTGCATTCCGTTGCCTTCATTTTACTCTTGTTAATGTTCATCTTATATCTTCCTTTCAAGACACTGTCCATCCCATTCAATTGCTCTTCCAGATCTTTTGCGGTCTCTGACAGAATTACTGTCATCGGCAAACCTCACTGTTTTTATTTCTTCCCCCTGCACTTTAATGCCCTCTCCAAATTTCTCCTTCCATTCCTTCACTGCCTGCTCAACGTACAGATTGAACAACATTGGGGAAAGGCTACAACCCTGTCTTACACCCTTCCCAATCTCTGCGTCCCTTTCTTACCCTTCGACTCTAATAACCACAGGCACCTAATCTTCAACATTTTACGACCTAAAAATCCGCGATCTAAGTAATTAGTTCCAGACACCGTGGAAAACGATGTGGCCGTGGTGGAGTAGCCGAGCGGCCTAAAGCGTCTCGCTGCGGAGCGCACGGTGGTTTGCAGTGGAGGTTCGAGTCCTCCCTGGGGCATGGGTGTGTGTTTTTGTCCTTAGGTTAGTTTACCTAGGTTTAAGTAGTTTGTAAGCTACGGACTGATGACCACGCAGTTTGGTCCGATAGATTTACGAACATTTGTGTGAACACAGGATGGAGTAAAGTTAGAATTGTCAGGGACAACCGGAAGTGCCAGCGAGGAGAGTCAACACCACCTAGAAGACAAGGCCTCACAGATGGCCGTGCCTATGTCACACTTAGAGGCCGCGGCCGCCATCTGACTGGCCAGCCAGTACGTGGCGGTGGGCGTGGTCCAGCAGCCAGCCAGTGAGCTGGCGGCCGCGGCCTGTAAGTGTGACGTAGGCACAGCCAGCTGCGTGGACGGCGAGAAATACAGGCCAGAGCGCGCACTTCAGTGCTACGTAAGCAAGGTAGTTCCTGAGGCCGACGAGAGAGACAGGCCGCCGCGCGCACGTCATATCACGTGATCAAGTGAGGCCTGAGCCGGCGCGATCGCTAGCGGATTGGCTGGCCGGTATGAGACAGTGGGCTGTGCCCCAGCGGTCGGCCAATCAGCTTGCGATCGCGCCGGCTCAGGCCTCACTTGATCACGTGATATGACGTGCGTGCCGCGGCCTGTCTCTCTCGTCGGCCACGGGTAGTTCCGAGTCGGCGCGATCGCTAGCCGATTGGCCGGCCGCTGGGGCACTGCCTACTGCCTCATAGCGTGCAGCCACTGAGCTAGCGACCGCGGCGGTTCGAAACTACCTTGCTTACGTGGCATGACGACCGCGCTGGGGCCTGTCTTTCTCGTAGGCCTCACAGCTGGCCGTGCCTACGTCACACTTACAGGCCGCGGCCGCCATCTGACTGGCCGGCCAGTACGCGACGGTGGGCGTGGCCCTGTAGCCAGCCAGTGAGCTGGCGGCCGCGGCCTGTAAGTGTGACGTAGGCACAGCCAGCTGTGAGGCCGTGTGGGGAGAGTCCAGGGGGTCGCGCCGCGTTTGTTTGGCGCCGTGGCCGCGCTCGGCGCTGGCGGCGGTCCCGCTGGCCGGCCGCTATCGGCCCTTCTGCCCGGCTGGCCAATTCCGCGGCCCGGCGCCCACGGCGCGTTATTGACTTTCATCTGCGTGCCGCGCCGTGTCCGGGACTGCCACTGCCGCTGCCACTGTCGCGTGGCTCGTGAATGCCACTTTGCAGGCTTCAAACGCGCCCGCCCTCAATGGGACGGCTGCGGCCCTCGCAGCACTAATGGCTGATTTCTCTATACGCGACTGCTTCCGTACGCGCTTTCTCTTTGGACGTATTTTCATGGAGAAGGAGCAATATGTACTTTAACATTTCGAAAGTCAGTGCTTCACGGAATATGCAGGTAGAAGTAAAATACTGGGCATACATGCTCGGAATCGCATTCAGTTTTACAAGAACCAAAATGGTCAACAGGGAAACTTTCATTTGTACTGTCTGCCAAGACGTAAAGAAAAGTTTTGTTTCAAGATGATGCTACTAATCTCAAAAGGTTCTTGACCGATTACTCCAAATTTGTACACATAAGCACCATTTGGACGGGCGAATATAAGCAATATTCGGATGGGCGAACATAAGCAATATTCGGACAGGCGAACATATGGTGCCGGCCGTGGTGGCCGAGGAGACTGAGGCGCTCCAGTCACGGTCTGCACGGTCACTACGGTCGGGGGTTTGAATCCCCCCTCGGGCATGGATATTTATGCCGTCTTTAGTATAACGTAGTTGATAAGTAATTTGTAAGTTTAGGGACTGATGACCCATAAGCTTAACAAACATTTGAACATTTTGAACATAAGGAACATTCGGACGGGCGAACATAAGTAATATTCGGACGGGCGAACATAAGGAACATTCAGACGGGCTAACATAAGCAGCATTCGGACGAACGTAAGACAAACGTAAGGCAACGAACGGACGAACGTAAGGCAACGAACGGACGAGCGTAAGGCAACGAACGGACGAACGTAACGCAACGAACGGACGAACGTAAGGCAACGAACGGACGAACGTAAGGCAACGAACAGACGAACGTAATGCAAGTTTTGGACGAACATAGGCTACTTTTGGACGAACATAGGCTACTTTTGGACGAACGTAGGCTACTTTTGGACGAACGTAGGCAACTTTTGGACGAACGTAGGCAACTTTTGGACGAACGTAGGCAACTTTTGGACGAACGTAGGCAACTTTTGGACGAACGTAGGCAACTTTTGGACGAACATAAACAACTTTTGGACGAACATAAACAACTTTTGGACGAACATAAACAACTTTTGGACGAACATAAACAACTTTTGGACGAACATAAACAACTTTTGGACGAACATAAACAACTTCTGGACGAACATAGGCTTTATTCACTTGCAGAAAAAATAATACATTGGAAAGACGACATCTATTTTGATCCAATGACAGAGATGCAACCTGCGGACAGTAGACGTACTGATTATGAAGTTGTCATCTGACAACAGATAGAGTAGTGACATAGCTGCTAGTGTGCTATCTGTGTATATCATTTAATATGGAATGTTTACTGCCATGACACTGGGTGTCATATTTATATGTGAAGGAAAAAAGGCATCTTGTTATGGAGACACACTCGTACTTCCTACAGTCAACTGAGTGACATTGAAAGGCGTGAAATTGTGACCTTCCGAGTAGCAGTATGGTCCTGTTGGAGAATTTGCACACAATTTGGACATGCTGCGTAAGTTGTGTAATGGTGTTTGTTACAATGAAGGAAAGAAGGAATCTTACGGTTTAATGCCCTGTCGACAGTATGGACAGTAGAGATGGAGCTCATGCTTGGATTTTTGGATAAGCACCAGCCGCCACTGATCACTGCACAATCTGGTGGTGAATGGCATTGAAACCATTATCACTAGATCTACTATCCTCATGTGGCATCTGCCGTCTTCGGATCAAATCAAACATCGTATTCCAGGTATACTATATTGATCTGGCTGTGAAAATCTTGCTGTTATATCCCTGGTCCTTCTTTATTTTGGATGGGTAGCAGTGTGTACACCGTCACTGGGCATGGTACTGTATCGTGATTTTAGTTTTCGCATATTTTTCTTCAGCCACTGCAGACGACGCTGTTAGCGAGTGCTTGTCTGCCGCCGCACGATTAACCCGGCGGCAGGCGAGTCTTGTGGGGGAGCCAAACAGATAGAATATACCGGGTGATCAAAAAGTCATTATAAATTTGAAAACTTAATAAATCACGGAATAATGCTTTACGGTGCTGTTCACAACATTATTCCTCGACTACAGCTATTGTTGAGCAATGATGGTGAACATATTGAGCATCTTTGCTTTGTCTTCATTTGTTATGCTAATTATTTCTTTTCTGATCAGATGTCGGCAATTTTTTTGTTCTAATAAAACCCCGTGTCATTCCCAACATGTGTGACAATTTTTACCTTTATATTATACCGTGATTTATTAAGTTTTCGAATTTATACTGACTTTTTGATCACTCGGTACCTAGAGGGGCGGTGACACCATCTTTAGCCCTCCCTGCGGTGCCACACTGTAGTAATAGTCGCCATATTATCTGAAATCAGGCAATGACTTTCTGAAATCGAGATAGTATATGTGCGAACAAGTGAGATTAGCAGTTCATTGCCGGCCGCGGTGGCCGAGGGGACTGAGGCGCTCCAGTCACGGTCTGCACGGCCACTACGGTCGGGGGTTCGTACCCCCCCCCCCCCCCCTCGGGCATGGATATTTGTGCCGTACATAGTATAAGGTAGTTGATAAGTAGTTTGTCAGTTTAGGGACTGATGACCCCGTAGTTAAGTCCCATAAGGTTAACAAACATTTGAAGCAGTTCATTTCGAAATCATGCCTAATGTTTGTGTAACGACTACTATACTAGCAGAAGCAAAAATATTGCGAATATCTCTTTTTTCTAAAGAGTATTGTGTAAAACATCATACGTTATATGTGAACTATTTTTTTCGTATTTGAGTTAAAAGTTGACAAAGTTAAACACACGTTATTTTATCCAAGGTTTCCGTTGAAAACCAGCTGCTGACGAAGAAATGGTTTGTTGCAATGAGAAGAGAGAATTGGTTTCCGACACGAGGCACTCGTATTTGTCCTTCAAATCTTGAAACGAAGGAAATAAGGCTAAATATATGTAACGCGCTTATCGTAAAAGCTGAAACCGCGTGGTAAATTCCGAATATGGTCATTCGCTAATGGCAGTTTCCTTGTATTTTGATTCAGAGTACCGTAATCTGATTCATGAGAAAGACAAGCGTAATATTGACTACTACTTCATTAAACCTACAACAAACGACAAATTTCATTGCATATTCTATGGACTAGATGGCTTGTGTAGAAAGCTCCCGTGTGGGATTGTATTTCCTTGGCCCATGCAATAGTTCCTGCTTCTAACATTAAATCAAGTGAAATTAACGTGTTCTTACTGTAAAAAGTTAGTCTATGAAACGTCAACCATCGTTAAAAATTTTCTGTTGGGAATGGCGTACAAATATAGACGCATATTGGTCTTAAATTCCCAGGCCTTATCGTTTAGTTGCAATGGAGGTGATCGTCTGGGATACTGTACTTAAAGCTGTTGACACTTTCGAGAAACGATGTATATAAAGCGTTTATGCACTATGTTCAAATGTTTGTAGAGTTTATGGGACTTAACTGCGGGGTCATCAGTCCCTCAACTTACAAACTACTTATGAACTACCTTATTCTAAAGACGGCACAAACAGTCATGCCCGAGGGGGGATTCGAACCCCCGACGGCGAACTGCCGCGCGCACCGTAACACAGAGCTCCAGTACGCACAGCTAATCCGCCGCGGCGTTTATGCAGTATACACGGCGGTAAAATTGTTCTGGCTAAAACTGAAAGGCGCAAACAGTTATCTATATCTATAAATGTGAATGTCTGTTCGGTGTACTTTTATCACGTCTGAACCACAAGTCATAGAGAGCTAAAAATTTGTACAGTTACTAATGTCTACCCGGGGAAGGCTTTAGGCGCGGTTTTATAGCGATCTGATAGATATTTAGTAATTTGAAGAATATGACGCGAAATGTGGAACAATAATTACTCTTTGAGAATTATATTTACTCTTTGAAAATGGTTTTATTGGGTGCATTGTTGCTTGAGGGTTAATAATGATAAAAGGGTGTAGTGGAGTGGGATAGAATGTTATCGGTGTATAAAAAATTCTACGTGATTGTGTTTGTGTGTGTGTTAATATTTCGCTGTGCAGCGAAAAATACAGAAAGCAAACGAATGGTCCGTGTGTAATTGTTGTCCGAAGTCTTCCGTTGTACACCATAGCAGTTCCATGCCGATAGCTATAACGGGGAGGAATAAAATGGTGGTTGAAAGTCGTAAAATAAAAAAATAAAAATCGGAATGAAGGCCAGCGATGACGTCTGCGATTCTATAGCAAGGAGGTTACATACAGCGAAAAGTGATGCGACAGACTATGCGTGCTGCAATGTCTTAGCTCTTTCTCTGCAAGGAAATATAAGAACACATCAATAAAGCAGTAACAAAGAAATTTCTTGTAATGCATATGTTTAAAAATATCGATTTCACGTTTCCGCATTACATCAACTGATCGATCTGTGATATTATTACAATCATTGTTGTTGAATTTCGTGATTGGATTATTCGAAACGAGTGCAGTTTTACGTGTGATTTGATCTAGGCTATATAGTTTCCTGGTAAACGGTAAGTGCATAGACTTCTGCAATATTTTTCAGTTCCGCTTTATCAGCGACATTTCCTCAAAAATGAGTGAAATTAATTACATTAATTTAATTGTTATTTAAACTTCGTAGATAAATGTGCATTGCGTTACTTCACACATATTACAACAGTACATCTGCTTTTAATAGATCACATTCAGACAACATGCGTCGGAAAAGGAAAACGTCATTATCAAGAAACACTGTTGGAGCAAACCGTATTAAAACATCAAGAGCAAACGAAAATGAACATCTACATCTACATAGATACTCTGCAAATCACATTTAAGTGCCTGGCAGAGGGTTCATTAACCACTTTCATAACTTTTCTCTACCGTTCCATTCTCTAATAGCGCGCGGGAAGAAAGAACACCTAAATCGTTCCGTTTTCGATCTGATTTCTCTTATTTTATTGGGATGGTCATGTCTCCCTAAGTAGGTGGGTGCTAGCAAAATATTTTCACATTCAGAACTAAAAGTCGGTGATTGAAACTTCGCAAACAGATCACGCCGCAATGAATAACGTCTTTATTCTAATGATTTCCACCCCAATTCGTGCAACATTTCCGTGACTCTTTCCCCCCCGTAACGTGATAAAACAAAACGAGCTGCCCTTCTCTGAACCTTCTCAATATCTTGCGTCAGTCCCACCTGGTGAGGGTCCCACAAGGGGCAACAGTACTCCAAGAGAGGACGCACAAGTGTGATGTAGGCAGTCTCTTTGGTGGAGCTGGTGCATCGTCTAAGCGTTCTGCCAATGAAACGTAACCTTTGGTTCGCCTTCCCCACAATATTTTCTAAGTGTTCTCTCTAGTCAAAGTTGTTCGTAATTGTAACTCCTAGGTATTTGGTAGAATTTACGACCTTAAGGTTTGACTGATTTATCGCGTAATTGAAGTTCAGCGGATTTCTTTTAGTGGTCATGTGTATTACTTCACACTTTTCTTTATTTAGTGTCAATTGCCAATTTTCGCACCAAGTAGAAATTTTGTCTAAATCGCTTTGCAGTTGCTTTTGATCCTCTGTTGACTTCACTGACCGATAAACGACAGCATCATCCGCGAACAGTCTAAGGGAGCTATTCAGATTATCTCCTAAATCGTTTATAAACACGAGGAAGAGTAGGGGACCTATAACGCTTCCCTGTGGAACAGCGCGAGATAAGATTTTCACAAAGAAGGGACAAGAAGAGAGCAATGGCGAACGTTGAATCATTAAGCACCTCACAATTTTATTTTTTAATTTGAATGTTGATTTAAAAAGTTTGTTTCTAAAGAAGGTATTGTATTTCTTTTCATCCTTCAAAACCAGGGTCATAGCACACTAATGAAAGATAGCTTGTCTATCATAATCAACCAACACGCGAGCGGAGCCGCAGGTTTAAGCTAGTATATTTATATATTGTTGTATACTTATAAACCCATACGATAAATAATAATCTACTGTCATGTAAGACGCCCCTGTAGACTTCCGATAACATGGCGGACGGTTGTTCAATTTGCTTCACTCTGGTGGCGGTGTTGCCTCTCTATGGTAGTCTATCTCTTTGGTGTGAGCGTCCAGGCGGGTGCCTTGTGAGGTGTGACGTCAGAGGCGCTGCGATAGCCTGGAGTGGGGGGGGGGGGGGCGCAGTCGCGGCAGAGAGCGGCGAGAGGGCGCTTGTCGAGGGCGCGTCATTTTTATTTGCCGGCGGTGCGGCGCGGGCCTCGCCTTTATCCGCCCACGCCCGCTAGGCAGGCCCAAGAATCGGATTCCAATAAACGACAGCGGCAGGGGCGGGCCAAGCGGGCGCCCGCGGGCCGTGGGCGGGCAGGCGGGTCCGCCTCCTCACTCCGCTGGTGGAGACTGCGAGCCGGCACCTGGCGCAGCGTCCACTGCCCGCGTCTGCAGTACTAGCAGGCAAACGGAGCACTGCTATTGCTGTGGTGTCGCACAAGTATGAAGTGCGCGCCACCTACTTACGCCGCGCGCCGCCATGCACGCACGGCGCGACGTTCTTACGACGTCAGCCACGAGCGCCCTCTGCTGCTACCCCGCTCGTGGCCACGAATGCTGCATCGGCCACTTGGGTATCAGATAGGCACAAGTTAAGACTTGGCTATCGGACAGGCACTAGGAATCATCAGTAGGCAGGCCTCTATCTAAACTGTTGTTGTTGTGCTCTTCAGTCTGGAGACTGGTTTGATGCAGCTCTCCAATATACCCTATTCTGAGCAAGCCTCTTCATCTCCACATAAGAGCGGCAACCTACATGTGTCTGAATCTGCTTACTGTATCCATCTCTTGGTCTTCCTCTGCGGTTTTTACCTCACACACTTCCCTCCATCGCTAAATTAACAATTCCTTGATGTCTAAGAATGTGTCTTACCAATCTATCCCTTCTTTTAGTCAAGGTATGCCAGAAATTTCTTTTCTCCCCAATTCTGTCCAGTACCTCCTCATTAGTTACGCAATCCACCCACCTAATCTTCAGCATTCTTCTGTGGCACCACATTTCAAAATCCTCAATCCTCTTCCTGTCCGCACTGTTTATCGTCCATGTCTCACTCCCATACAAGGCAACACTCCACACAAATGCCTTCAGAAAGGACTTCCTTAGGCTTAAATCAAAGAACGCTTTTCTACCCATCGCCATTCTCCATTTTATATCCCCTGTACTCCGACCATCATTTGTTATTTTACTGCCTAAGTAACAAAACTCATCTACCTCGTTTATTGTTTTGTTACCTAATCTAATTCCTTCAGCGTCACCTGCTTTTCTTACACTGCACTCCATTACCCTAGTTTTGCTCTTGTTCATGTTCATCTTATATGCATCTTTCAGCGCACTGTCCATTCCGTTCAATTGTTCTTCACGTCTTTTGCTGTATCTCACAGAATTACTATGTCGTCGGCAAAACGCAATGTTTTTAATTCTTCACCCTGAACTTTAATTCCTTCTCCAAATTTCTCCTTGCTTTCCTTTATAGCTTGCTCAATGTACAAATTGAATAACAATGGAGAAAGATTACAACCCTGTCTTACTCCCTTTCCAACCACTGCATCCCTTTCATGCCCTTCAACTCTGTTAACCGCTGTCTGATTTTTGTACAAGTTGTAAATAACCTTACGCTCCCTATATTTTACTCCTGCTTGCATCAGAACTTGAAAGAGTTTATTCCAATCAACATTGTCAAAAGCCTTCTCCAAATCTACAAAAGCTAGAAATGTAGGTTTGCCTTAATCTATCTTCTAGGACAAGCCGTAAACTGAGTATTGCCTCCCGTGTTCCTACATTTCTCCTGAACCCAAACTGATCTTCCCCGAGGTCGGCTTCTACTAGCTTTTCCATCCTTCTGTATATAATTCGTGTTAATATTTTGCAACCATGACTTATTAAACTAATGGTTCTGTAGTTTTCACACCTGTCTGCACCTGCTTTCTTTGGAATGGGGATTATTACATTTTTCTTAAAGTCTGAGGGTACTTCACCTGTCTGATACATCTTACACACCAGGTGAAACAGGTTTGTCATGGCTGGTTCTCACAAAGCCTTTAGTAGCCCTGAGGGAATATCATCTACTCCAGGGGCCCTGTTTCGACTTAGGTCTTTCAGGGCTCTGTCAAATTCTTCTCTCAGTACAGTATCTCCTATTTCATCTAAACTATGTATCAACATTCTACTAGTCTGCTGCTCTCCAACTTAAGTAATGTAACAATTCTATGAAATATATATCTCGTTATAATTTAGCCTAGTGTTTCTAGTTTCTACTGTCCCACTGGCTGGTCACCACCGTACCTGCATACGCGTGCATCCTGTTTCCCTGTGTCGGTCTCTCTCTACTCGGCCACAGACACCCAGGACAACCGGCAGAAACGAGACACAAAAGTGGCGACAAGGATGGGATACATAAATTGTCAAATGCGTGATGAAGTTTATTAGAGAGATGTGCGAGCATATATTGTACAGGCTGACAACGAGGAGCAACGACAAAGTAATGAGACTTATGTCAAAAGAAACGAAGTGATGGGTGCTATCGACAAGACTTCGCAAATCAATTCCGTATTTCTTCATTTCAGAAGGATATTGACGCCGTACCTCACAAACGGCTTTTAATCCAATTGACTGGTTATGGTATATCGCCCCAAATTTGCGACTGGATACGGAATTTCCTGTCAGAGAGGTCACAGTTCGTAGTAATCGATGGTAAGGCATCAACTAAAACAGAGGTGATATCGGGCGTTCCACAGGGTAGTGTTATTGGTCCTCTGCTGTTCCTTATTTACATAAACGATTTAGGGGAAAATCTAAGTAGCTCTCTTAGGTTGTTTGCAGATGACGCCGTCATTTACCGTCTAGTAAATCATCTGAAGATCAAAACCAACTGCAGAACGATCTGAATAAGATATCACTATGGTGTAGAAATTGGCAATTGACTCTAAATAATGAGAAATGCGAAGTCGTGCACATGAGTACGAAAGGAAATCCGTTAAACTTTCTTTACAAGATAAATCAACCGAATGTGAAGGTCGTAAACTCCACTAAATACCTAGTAATTCCTATTACTTCTGACTTAAATTGGAAAGAACACGTGAATAATGTCGTGTGAAAGGAGAACTAGAGACTGCGTTTTATGGCCGAACCCTTAAAAGATGCAACAGAACTACTAAAGAAACTGCATACACTACGCTTGTCCGTCCATTTTTGGAGTATTGCTGCCCAGTGTGGGATCCTTTTTAGGTGGGTTTGACGGAGGACATCGAAAGAGTCCAAAGAAGGGCAGCTCGTTTCGTATTGCTTCGATACAGGGGAGACAGCGTCACAGAAATGATACAGGATCTGGGATGGGAATCATTACAACGACGGCGCTTATCGCTGCGGCGTGGGCTGTTTACGAAACCCCAATTGCCAACATTCTAGTCCGAATGCGAAAATATATTGTTCACTCCCACTAACATAGGTAGAAATGAACATCAGAATAAAATACGAGAAATCAAAGCTCGAACGGAGAGATTCAGGTGTTCTTCCTTCCCGCGCGTTATTTGAGAATGGAATGGGAGATAAAATAGAATAACGATGGTACCATGAACCCTCTTCCAGGCACCTAAAGGTGATTTGCAGAGTATCCCATGTAGATGTAGAAATATTGCTTACCGTTTTACTCAAATTTAGTGTTGTCTCCTTCAAAGTAGTTCTCTTCTGATTGCACACACTTTTTCCAGCGCTTCTGCCATTGATGGTAACATTTCAGGAACTCATCTTCAGTACTACGCTCCAAGACCCTCGACACAACTTTTGGACATCTTGTGTTTGAAAATGGTGTCACTTGACCGCCGTTTTGACTCTCGGAAATAGAAAAAAAGTCGCACGGAGCGTTATCTGCTGAATAAGGTTGCTGTCGTAGTACTGAAATTTGTTTTGAGGTTAAAAATTTCTGTACTTCAAATGTTTGTAGAGCTTGTGGGACTTAACTATGGGGTGATCAGTCCCTAAACTTACAAACTACTTATGTTATTCTAAAGACGGCACAAATGGCCATGCCCGAGGGGGGATTCGAATCCCCGACCGCAGCGGCCGTGCAGACCGTGACTGGCACGCCGCAGACCGCTCGGCCACTGCGGCCGGCACTTCTGTATTGACTCAACAGTATGTGATGGCGCATTATCGTGATGCAGAATCCAATCATCGGCAATGTTGGCACGGACACTAACTCTTTTACGAAGTCTTTCTAAAATTTATTTGTAGTAATATTGGTTAACTGTTTAACCAGGAGGCACTCACTCTATACGAATAATTCCCTTCGAATCAAAGAAGCACACAAGCATACATTGCGCTTTTGACTTTGACAAGCGAGCTCTTTTTGGTCTGGGTGATCCCTATGGGCACCATTGCGAACTTTAGCGTTTTGTCTATATATATATATAAAACTTTCATCACCATTGATAACACGGCTCAACAATTCTGGATTGATTTCCGTTTGCTCTAACAGATTGGCTGCCACATTTTTTCGTGTTTCTCGCTTTTGTGGTATGAGATTTATGGAGAACATTTTTGCAGAGATCTTTCTCATACCAAGATCTTCAGTTATTAGATGAACCGTTTCTTGATCGATGTTCAGTTCTTCTGAAATCATTTTCACAGATAATCTGCGATCAGATCGTACTAGTTCACACACATTTTATGTCAACGAAAAATTTGAGCTCTTGACACAACCTCCTCCCCAAAAGCCTTCTGAAGCTTACCGTAAGTTGTCATCGCGTTTTCACCCAATTTAACGCAAAAATAAATGGCTCACTATTGCGCAATATTGTGCGGTTCCATTTCCGTGACAACAGGCACAATCACTTGTTAACTTATTACAGCACGATTGAGCAGTTGCAGCGATGTGCCCTTTGGACTAGAAGCAGGTAATAGACCAAGGTCAAAGATATTGTGCCTTCGCAAGCCTGCAGGGTTGCCACATCTTGCAAAGAAAAAATATTGTCACACATTGTAGAATGGGAATATTTCCATCTAATATATAAAGCAGAGTGTCCGTATATTTGTATGTGTTGCATACAAATCTACAGTTTTTTCCAATATTTATGAAATTTTGTACATGTAAGCTTCAATCCATGAGGACGGTCGCTGTAAGTGTAAGAATCACATACAACATATAGTTCACGAGATATGACCTTATAAACAATGAAATGTGTCTAAAACTGCTGCATTTAGCGACAATGCTGCTCAATTTCTCGTAAATCACTGGACCAATTTCAACCAAATTTTGTACACATATTCCTTACGTGAGATAACAATTGCTGTACGAGTACGAACAACATAAAATACATGGTTCAGGAGTACTTAACGACTTGCAACAAACTTTAAACATAATTTCAAACCTTTATTAAACTTTTTCTCGCTGACACCCATAGCAAAATGATGAAAGGAAAAAAGTTTCTCGCTTACTACTTTTCCGCTGTTTATGGAGTAAAACTACGGCATTCACTATGATGTTACAATTTATAATTTTTACCCTATAAATTGTAGCCGCAGGAAATTTTACAGACAGTATACGCGCATATAGTTGAGTGCACCCGTTAAACTGTATCGCAGAACGACACATAGTTCATGAGCTATGAACACATAAACAGTAACGTTCATGCACCAAATTTTAATCTATTAGTTCTTTACTATTAATTGTATTCCCAAGAGATTTTAAAGTCATACAGTCCTTATACAAATGAATATATAACTGAAAAATGACATAAATAAATAAATACCAGGGCAACGCCGGGTTTTCAGCTAGTAATCCAATAAAACTAGAAGTAACGAACGAAAGAAATTTAATTCATACTACTTGAAATCTTACAACTTTGCAATTTACGAAACATTTATGCCATTTAAATTGAAAAAAATTACGTCTTTTAGATGCCGCCCTCCTGTACGAATACATTCGTGAAATCCGCTGTGGAGATTCCTCACTAAGCGCTGCAACATCTCAGCCGGAATACTGTATTTCATCCCGAATTCTCTGTTTTAAACCTTCAAGTGCGGATGACGGATATATCCGTTCGCCATGTTCCGTGGCTAATAGTTTGTGGGAATGCCGAGATTTCGCCCTGACATTGCAACTGTGATATTAGGTGAGCTTCGTACACTACATGGCAGCTCTCTTCAGGCAATAGAGCGTATTCTGGGCTAATTATAACAGTTTGCTCTAGGCCAGGCGTCGACAGTTTCTACCCAGTGAAGCAGCCGCGTTATTGATCTTTTGCCGCGGTGGAGAGGCCGAGCGCATTGATACCATTCCCTGTCGGAGGTTCGAAACCCCACTCGGGAATGAATCTTTGTGCTGTCTTTAGTATAAGGTAATTCATAAGTAGTTTGTAATTTTAAGGACTGATAACCCTGAGTTATGTCTCTTAAGCTTAACAAACATTTTAACATTTATTCATCTTTTGGAATGGCGAAAACAAGACGTTATCAGATTGAGACGATTATTTCAGTAACAGTTCTGAAAGTTTGCAAGACACGAATGTTGAGGCTAGTGAAAGTGACTTCGATTCAGAAACAACTGAAGACGAGACACTACTGTAATATATGGTACCTCGTGCATTTTTGTACGCTAGTTCAATTCGTTTCAAAAATGTTTCAAATGTTTGTATAGTCTATGGGACTTAACTACGGGGTCATCAATCCCTAAACTTACAAACTACTTATGAACTAAGACTAAGGACGGCACAAATATCCATGCCCGAGGGGGGATTCGAGCCCCCGACCGTAGTGGCCGTGCAGTGGAGCGCCTCAGTCCCCTCGGCCACCGCGGCCGGCTTCAATTCGTAATCAACATTTGTTCAGTGGTAGTAATGGTACAGTTATGCATCTTAAACAGTATGACATGATGATTTGTGTTGAGTGTATTGTGGATGATGCTTTGTGAAAAGTAATAGCTAAACAGACTAACTTAGATGCACAACAGTTTATCGCTTATTCAAATGGGGTTCACAGTTGTCAGGATACTCCAAGTGATGAGGTAAAATCCCTTATTGGAATTCTCATGTCCCAAGGAATTGTTCCGAAACCAGAACACAACATGTACTTTACAAAGAGAAATTCGAAAACGAAAACACGAAGGAAAACTTTTATTTGCGGAAAAAGTACAGCACCACAGTCACAGGGGCGCCAGTCACTGAACGAGGGTCACGCACTAATATTGCACTTAAAGTGTTATCTGATCAAGGATTCTGGTTGACTCATGTAGAATTTGCTCCCCACAAGCGACCATCGGAAACAGGTAAATCTGGCGATCTGGGGGGGGGGGGGGTTCAGAGAATGTTATCAAACAATTTTCGCACACATTGATAGCCGTACTGTATGTGATGTCGCTGCGTCCAGTTGAAAACATGCTTCTTTAATCTTTGGTTGTTCAACACAGGTGAAACGAAAGCTCTGAACATATGCACACGATTGGCATTAACAGTTGTGTTTCTCTGTTCACACCACACCATACTGTCACTTTACTAGTGAGTAAATGGTGCTCATGAACATCATTAGGATTTGTGTTTGCGCAGTAACGGTGTAAGAATTCAAGTTTTCCTCACTGTCATTTCCTGCATATTCTGACCTGAAAATCACATTGTACTTGTCAAGACGAATCGTTTGAATACAAACTCAATGGGGTAATGCCATTTTTAACTATAATAATTACAGATTGATATGCAAATTAAGCGATCATGTTGCAAGTGCGACAAGATAATTAAGGTTGAAGTGTCACACAGTTGTCTTTCTAAAGCAAGGTAAGGCGCCCACACGGCGGCGACTGGCGAGAATAGACAGGTGGGTGGAAGAGTCCCCAACCCACTCTGCCACCCCAGGCAGTCTTCGCCACGAAAGCTACTTTCCATCTTGGGGAAATAAAGATGCTTAAAATCCTATTAAAAGCCTCACAATACCGCAATCAACAAAAGGTGTGTGCTTGCAGCTTTTAGCCACTGGTAGAATGCAAATTCCAAATGAGATGTTGGCTTACTCACTGAGACATACGGCGTTTTAAGATGCACCATCTGATTGGTAGGCGAGCCGCTGGTGTGGAAGCGCCAGTGTCAATGGAAGATACTCAAGCAGAACGAGAAAAATTAAGGCAGACTTGTTCCCTCATCCATGCTGGCTGTGTGCGTCGCTGTGCACACAAGCTAGTGGAGCGACGCTCTCACAGTGATTTCTTGTGCGGAGAGGTGATACAGTATTGCACTGTAACCCGCAAGGACTCACGTGTGAGAACTTTGCTCACAGTAAGCTTAAAACAATCGGCATTTAACCAATTTTAAATAGTCAAATATGTGTGTTTTCTTATAAACGCAACTAGAAATACTTATTTAAACATATTAAGTACATTACGAATTGTTCTTTGACTGTCAGAAAAATGCTATACGCACTATCGACCGCATAACTTTTAAAAGCACGAGTTATCGTGGGGTAAGAAGCACCTCTGTCATGGAGTGGATGTTAGTGAATCTCCAGTGGGGAGTACTAAGGATTGCACACTGTTCATAGTGTTGATAGAGATACTTAATATCCAGTGTGAACATAGACAGAGTGCATTAGGTAACACTTGTGAGTGCAATTTTGAGCGGCAATGTGGTGGATTAGTCTGAGACTGACGTACCACGCCAATTTATAGCCAGTCTAGGATTTACAGGTCGTTCTTGATTTCATCAAGACGCAGGGAAAGTGCAGCTAGCAGCCATCAGCACAGTTAACGGTATTGCGTGCATATGCTTTAGGTGAACTCCACTCATCCCCAAACAGTAATAACAAATACATTTTTTTTTTACCATTGCGTAACATTTCTGACATTGTGACACACTCGATCATAAACTGACGAAATTAAATTAATTTTAAAGGGAAGTAGGTGTGAGTCTTCAGCCTTTCTATCAACTTCATTTTATTTTGAAATTGTTTATATGTTTCCTCCATCCTGTCAACCTATCCGGAACTTGGAAAGAAAAAAATTTAATTTGTTTCTTGATGAATTTGGAACTTGGAAAGAAAAAAATTTAATTTGTTTCTTGATGAATTTGATTTTTTAAAGTCAATTAATATTAACAAATTTACAATCATTTTTATTTCGGTAACTAGGGGCATCACTTTAGTACCCAAACTGATCCTCACTAGTTACACTTTGTTAATTTTAAGATTTTTCTTACAGGAGGTGTCATATATGTCTATCTTTGCATAAGAGATAAAGTTTCACCAGTTGTAGGTTGACAACGAGCATCTTTCTCAGTTCTGCATGCCATGCTGTTGATGTCTTTCTTGCAGGAGCCTCAGGTACATTAGAAGGTTGGTTTTGTCCATTGCGTACTACAAATAGTTGGAAAAGTAGTATCAAAATCACAACAGCATAGTAACTGCACAACAGAATGGTAGTTCTGTTTATTCAAATAATCCGTGAAATAAAAATGTGCCTCGTCTGAATCTATGACATGTTTAGAAATTCATCTTCATTGTTTATTTTTGGTATCATTTGTTGACAAAATCTCAATCGAAACCGGTAATCGTTGTTCTTTAACTGTTGCACCATCGCCGGCCGCGGTGGCCGAGGAGACTGAGGCGCTCCAGTTACGGTCTGCACGGCCACTACGGTCGGGGGTTCGAATCCCCCCTCGGGCATGGATATTTGTGCCGCCCTAGTTCGTAAGTAGTTCATAAGTAATTTGTAAGTTTAGGGACTGATGACCCCGTAGTTAAGTCCCATAAACTATACAAACATTTGAACATTTGTTGCACCATCTGTACTTCCTACGGATGCAATTTTAAATCAAGATAAAGAATTCTGCAAACACTCTTCCAGGACATTCCAACTATTGCTGCTTGCTTACGAATTGAACGCCGTAGGCTACATAAGACACATTCGCGTACAATGTCAATGTTCGCTGGAGAGCACAGACTTCTTGGTTGTCCTTTTAGTTTTTTCTTGAGGGCAGGTCCAGTCTCTTCGAAGTTATTAATCTAACATTTTATCGTGTGTTTCGACGGAACAGCATCACAAAGTCCTAAATTATAAAAACGTCGAAACTTTCTCTGTGCCACTACTAAAACTATCACTGCTTTTCTAAAAAATTTCAATGGCTAACTTACGCTTTTGTCTGCTGCTGTCTGTTACACTGATCCATGACCACTGAAATGGCAGACTGTTTACTCGATAAATGTCACGAGCCCACAGTGCTGCCACTTGCCCATGGTTGCCACTACTCTTTTCAAACATTCCCGTTTTTCTGAGTCACCCTGTATTATGGCACAGTTGAAATGCCAGAACTCCTTGAAGAGTTAAGGTAAATGCAAGTGAACACCACCTATTACTCTTGATGCTTACTTTTATTATTATTATTTGCAGGCGACTTTTACTTCAGAAGTGATGATTTATTCTAGAAAATTAGTCCATAAGAGATTATTGTGTGAAGTTATGCAAAAAATCAATGAAATTCTTCAGGTGTGAGACCCCATTGTCAATCTTTAAAAACTGTCTGACGTTTCGGCTGCTGTTGCGAGTGGCCTTCTTCAGGCCAGTTTTTAAAGATTAGCAATGTGGTCTACACTTTAAGAATTTTATTTGTCGTGAAAACGGCGATGCAACCCTAGGCTTACATTTATGACAAATGTGGTAAAATATGCGAAAGTCAGTCAAGTTCGTACAAATTCTACAATTTATTTTTATGTAGGTGGCCAGTTTTGATCTTTCAACAGATATTCACGAGACTGATTTTGTCTCAACTTCATGAGCAGTTCCCAAGAGTGCAGCCCACAAATTGCCTCAGCACCAATATGAGACAAATAGATCTAATGATGATCTGATGAAAGATCGAAACCGAGCATCTTTATAAAAATAACTTGTATAATTTGTGCGAATTTGTCTGATTTTTTTTAATATTACAATTTTTATCAGTTCGCTGGCTTACCTAAAAGGGGAAAAATTGTTTTCCCAATTCATTTAAATATGTTAGACGCTAGATTCGTTTGTTTACTATTAATTATATAAATAGGAAATATAGTTCAATTCAGTTGTTTGAGCAGTAAAGTATCAAACGTACACAGAGATACAAAACTGAACACAATGGGTCCACCTCCACATTTACTCCCATTCGCTAAAATTTTCTATCATTTCAGCACTGTATGAATTATTCAGCACACTTTTCTATTTTATGATTGCAAACAACTGTCTGTAACGCTCTCAAGACCATAAAATTTAAATTTTCGTATGTTAGTAACGTAATCTACAAAAACTCCCTGAATAATGGACTTATATCTATATATAAAAATGAATATTTGTCTGTATGTCCTCTATGTGTTCATAGAACATTCATTCGATTGCAATGAAACTTTGGTGAAATGTTCACCGTACTCCCACGAAGGTTCCTGACCCAAAAACGAAAGAACACAACACGCAGCTCAGGAGATATGACGTCATAAATAATGAGAGGACGCCTCGTGAGAATACCCAGATTTATGCGTCAATTATTCAAATGTTTGCATAGCTTATGGGACTTAACTACGAGGTCATCAGTCCCTAAACTTACAAACTACTTATGAACTAGCTAACACTAAGGACGGCACAAATATCCATGCCCGAGGGGGGATTCGAACCCCCGACCGTAGTGACCGTGCAAACCGTGACTGAAGCGCCTCAGTCCCCTCGGCCACCGCGGCCGGCTGCGTCAATTATTGGAAAATGGGTGTAGTTAGGGACCTGCAACAAAGTTTGCACGTAATTTCGGACGTTCATGAAGCATTTTCTAACTGGCCCCGCACCCTCCACAAGATAACTAAATAAACAAAAAATTGATGAAAAGAAAATAAGTCTACCGCTCACAACAGTTTCGCTGTAGATGCCGTAAAACTGTCGCAGCAGGCATGACCATGTATTAAATAAAGTTAGCATTACAGATTTGCATCTCATTATTTATTTTTGTCTGCAAATCTCCCTTAATTCTCTTGCATCCAAAATTAAGCAATCTGTTTCCTTAATCTCTATATATATAAAAACGAAAGGACACTCACTCACTGACTAAACACGAAATCTCGGAAACTACTTCACCTATGAAGCTGAATTTGGCCAGGAATGTAGTTTATAGGTAGAAAACGACAGCTAAGAGAGTATTTTGTGATAGGTGCATGGCGGAGCATAATTCTCCTACAGACTCACGAAATCTACAATTTCATTCCAATCTTCACGAAATTTCTCACGCCTGACCTTCAAAAACAAGAGGAAAGTAACCGTCTACCTTAAGTCTTATACTGTGTATGGGGGACGGTATTTTGCAACATAAAAATGGATCCCTAAATACCTTGATCGCGCCATAACTTATTTTATTATTTTTTTTCTTTTTTTCAGAACAAGTGTTGTATGAAATAAAACTGGAATATTTAAGAACAAGAAAGTGCTTTTTTCAATGTGACCCTGCATTTCTATTGCATAGAAATCTATAGTTTTCTTCTGATACTGATGAAATTTTGCACACTCTACCTTACACACAAGAAGAATGTCACTGTTTGTATAAAATTTCGTTCGGCGCATGGTGGAGGGTACTTAACTTACGGAATTTTACAAAATGCATAGTTTGACTCCGATCTTTATGAATTTTTGCACACATGACCTGTAAACCAAGATGAAGATCGCTGAGTACATAAATGTTTGTATAGTACATGACAGAGGGAACCTTGCAGAAAGCTTTGCTGAGAGAGGGAAAGGTGGAAACGAACAGAGAAATGTGAGAGAAAGAGATGGGCCGACCGCGGTGGCCGAGGAGACTGAAGCGCTTCAGTCACGGTCTGCACGGCCACTACGGTCGGGGGTTCGAATCCCCCCTCGGGCATGGATATTTGTGCCGTCTTTAGTATAAGGTAGTTCATAAGTAGTTTGTAAGTTTAGGGACTGATGACCCCGTAGTTAAGTCCCATAAGCTTACCAAACATTTGAACATTTTTTTTATTTTTTATTTATTTATTTATTTATTTTTTTGAAACAGATGGATGCAGAGAGGGGAGGATAGGGGATGTGGACTAAGAGAGTCTAGGATAAATAAACATCCGGGCAACGGCGAGTTTATAACTAGTTTCTCATAAATAGTTGGAATTCTTACCAAAGGGGATTTATAGACTATTACAGTCAAAACAGAAGTATTCTGTAGCAATAACTCCCAAGCATATGCTCCTACATTCTGATATATACATGATAATGATTTTGACATTTGTCCCGTCAGACTCTACCTGGGGTCGTGTTCAACCTGCCTGGTCTGGTGTAAGTCTTTTCAACTGGCGCCACTTCGGTGACTTTCGTGTCAATGATTATGAAATGATGATGAGGACGATACAACACCCAGTCCCCGTGCCGAGAAAATCTCCAGCCCGACTGGGAATCGAACCTGAACCCATTGCATGGTAATCCACCACGCTGTCTACTACATTATGAAGGCGGACGAAATATACAAAAACTACTAGTTTCAATATTTTTTTACATTCTGCTTTGTGTTCTCGACTGATTAAAAATATCAACTAAGACTTTCTGTGAGATCTCACTGCAGTCGTGATAGCCTTACCTTGCCTTAGTCACTAGTAACTGCACCGGAAGAAATTAATTAATTCTAAATGTCTTGAAAATACTGAAGCGGTTAAAAACTAATTTCAGAACTGAAATAACTTCCAAGCTCAAAAATTTTGTTGCGATGGTAATCAACAAAGAAAAAATTTGTATACGTTATGGGACCGTCTTATGCAATTGTAAATTAGTCTACTTTAGACCAGACGCGTTTCTAATTATGAATAGCAGTGTTTGTCTGTATTTGCAACTGCAATAAAAATGCGATTTTTCTCACCAGACGCGTTTCGTTTTGATTACAGTAAAACATCTTCAGTGGTCTGTAATAATAGAAATAACAGTGAGGGGAACGAGGTTGAGTGGTTGCAAAGAGCCGGCCGCGGTGGCCGCGGGGACTGAGGCGCTCCAGTCACGGTCTGCACGGCCACTAGGGTCGGGGGTTCGAATCCCCCCTCGGGCTTGGATATTTGTGCCGTCCTTAGTATAAGGTAGTTCGTAAGTAGTTTGTAAGTTTAGGGACTGATGACCCCGTAGTTAAGTTCCATAAGCTATACAAACATTTCAACAATTTTTTTGGTTGCAAAGACGGACATACACTGCTATTCATAATTATGAAAGCAACTGTGGACATTATGGCCACACAAACGAAGAATTTTTCGCCGCCTTGTCAAGCATTTCCAGTTGGCCTCTACTACGAGCTTAAGAAGATGCATCTTAATCTTTATCAACACTCCACAGCTAATGTCAAATAAAATCACATATCCACCTCTCCGCTAAACACGAGACTCTCCGAACGTGTCACACATATTTAAATAAAACTCTCAAACTTTCTCGCTCCCTGCTAACAACTCTTCAACCTCCTTTCCTTCACTGTTATTTCTATTTTTACAGATCACTGAAGATGTTTTACTGTCATTAAAACGAAACGCTTTTGGTGAGAGAAATCGCATTTTTATTATAGCTGCAAAGACGGACAAACACTGCTATTCATAATTATGAAAGCAACTACGGACATTATGGCCACACAAAGGAAGAATCAGACGCGTTTCGCTTTATTCTAAAGCATCTTCAGTGGTCAGGAATTTTTATGTTTTCCTCTTGATGTGTGATTTGTAGTAAATTGCCACTTGCTGTCATTGCTTATATTTACATTATTTACACTTCTTACAGTTACACTTCTTCCAACGTTTTTGATAAATAGCAATTTCTGTGGCCTGGCAGGCTATGTATGTCGAATCCTGCCTCGGGCATGGATGTTTGTGTTGTCTTTAGTATAAGTTAGTTTCTAAGTAGTTGGTAAGTTTAGGAACTGATGACCCCGCAGTTAAGTCCCATAAGCTTAAGAAACATTTCAACCTCTTTTTAATTAACGTTTGCCCTAAGTTTCAAATCTGCCTGTACAGTAGCGGTGACACATGTAAGAAAACCCGATAGAAAGGTTGTATTTGCGGGCCGGCCGCGGTAGCCGAGGGGACTGAGGCGCTTCAATCACGGTCTGCACGGCCACTACGGTCGGGGGTTCGAATCCCCCCTCGGGCATGGATATTTGTGCCGTCCTAGTTCGTAAGTAGTTCATAAATAGTTTGTAAGTTTGGGGACTGATGACCCCGTAGTGGGATCCCATAAGATTTACAAACATTTGAACATTTTGTATTTGCGAATGTGGAATAAGCTTTAGATCTGCTTATGCTACGATGTTTTCAAGTGGATTTGCTTCGTTCGTGCCAGATCTCTTTTATGGCTGGCAAAACACTCAGAAATATAAATGATACAACCTGTCTGCGACACACACAAAAATCACTCTTCCGTCAGTTTTCACAGGAATGCAAATCTTGAAAAACACACATCGCATTAGTCTCGGTTTTATCTGAATTACATCCGTTGGTGCCTCGCCTCTTATACCGGAAACCAGCGCAAACAGGAGCAGATGAAATGTCAACATTGCGGAAACAGCACATTAAACGCAGACATCCTGGCTGACTCATATTTCCACTCTATACGTTGACTAAGCGGAAGTTACGCCAACAATCCAGAATGAACGGAAGTGAAGTCGCATGTGGCAAAAGATGAAACGATGCTGTCGTAATAAATAGCTTGACAGATATCAGAACTCAGTCAAAGGTCGTTTCATGGCCAATAAGGCAGTGCAGTATTCATAATCTGATGACGTACAAGTAAACCGGAAATTACAAGGTGCAGTCTAACAGAACCTCGACCCTGGTACACAGCAAAAGGTGTATTACGTAGTGACAGTGCATACCGTTAGCCATGATTGCAAAACAGAAAAGGTGTGATTCTGTGTTTAGTTCAAAATTTGGGTATTTGAAAGTGTCAAGAATGGGAACGACGAACCGCAAAGTTTTTATTTCTTTTTCATTTCTTCTCCCTGAACTTTAATTCCCTCTTCAAATTTCTCCTTGCATTCCTTCACTGCTTGGTCGATGTTCAGATTGAACAACATTGGGGAAAGCTACAAACCTGGCTTACTCCCTTCCCAACCGCTGTGTCCCTTTCTTGCCCTTCGACTCTAATAACTGCAGTCTGGTTTTCGGATAGGTTGAATATAATTCCTCGCTCCCTATATTTTATCCCTGCTACCTTCAGAATTTGAAAGAGTTTGTTCTAGTCGACATTGTCGAAAGCTTTCTCCAAATCTACAGACGCTAAAAACGTAGGTTTGCCTTTCCTTAGCCTATCTTCTTAGATATCTCGTAATGTATTGCCTCCCGTGTTCCCACATTTCTCCTAAATTCAAACTGATCTTCCCCGAGGTTGGATTGCACAAGTTTTTTCCATTCATCTGTAAACAATTCGTGTTAGTATTTTGCAACCATGACTTATTAAACTGATAGTTCTGTAATTTTCTTCATGACTAGCTCTCCTAAAGGTATTATTAGTTCAGATGGAATATCTATTCCAGGGGCCTGGTTTCGACTCAAATCTTTCAGCGCACAGTCAAATTCTTCTCGCAGTATAGTATCTCATATCTCCTCTTCTTCCACTTCGTCTCCCATTTCTAGAATATTACCTTGAAGTTTTTTGTTTTGTGTACAGGTTCTCTGCATATTCCTTCCACATTTCAGCTTTCAAGTTTATTTCCTTTCTACAGTTGCTCTATATATTCCTTCCATAGTTTAGCATTCCCGTCTTTGCTTAGTACTGGTTTTCCGTCTGAGTCCTTGATATTCATACAGTTGATTTTCTTGTCTCCAAATATCTCTTTTATTTTCCTGTAGGCGGTTTCTATCTTTCCCCTAGTTATACATTCATCTACGGTTCTGTATTTGTCCTCTAACCACTCCGTCTCTAATGACCACGCTGTCGACGGGGCGTTAAACACAGGCTTCCTTTCTTCCTCTAGACACTCCTCCTTAGCCAGTCTGCACTTTCTGTCAATCTCATTTTTCAGACTTTTGTAGTCTCTTTTGCCTGCTTCACTTGATGCATTTTTATATTTTCTCCTCTCATCAATTAAGACCAATATATCATGTGTTATCCAGGGATTTCTATTAGGCCTTGTCCTTCTGCCTATATGACTCTCTGTCATTTTCACTACTCCATCTCTCAGAGCTACCCATTCTTCTTCTACTGTATTACTTTCGCCCGTTTCAGCCAATCCTTGTCTAATGCTTCCTCTAAAACTCTCAACCATCTCTGGTTCTTTCAGTTTGTTCAGTTTCCATCTCCTAACTTTTGTACCTTTCTGCAGTTTTAATCTCCAGTTCATAACCAATAAGTTATGTTCTGAGTTTATATCTGCTCCTGGATATAACTTACAATTTAAAACCTGGTTTCTAAATCTATTCCTTACCATTATAAAGTCAATCTGGTACCGTCCATTGTCTCCTGGTCTCTTTCACGTATACAGCCTTCTTTCATGATGTTTAAACCAAGTGTTGGTGATCATTAAATTGTGCTCTGCACATAATTATACCAAGCGATCTCCTCTTTCATTCCTTTTTTTCATTCCATATTTACCTACTACATTTCCTTCTAAAATGTTCAAATGTTTGTTAAGCTTAAGGGACTTAACTGTGGGGTCATCAGTCCCTAAACTTACAAACTACTTACGAACTACCTTACACTAAAGACGACACAAACATCCATGCCCGAGGGAGAATTCGAATCCCCGACCGTAGTGGCCCATTTCCTTCCCTTCCCTTTCCTAATACCGAGTGCCAGTCCCCCATCACAATCAAGTGTTCGTTTCTCTTAATTTTCTGAATAATTTATCTCCTCATACATTTCTTCGATTTCATCATCCGCAGAGCTAGTTGGCATATAAACTTGCACCACTGTGGTCGGGGTTGGTTTTGTGTCTATCTTTGCTATGATAATGCGTTCACTATGCTGTTCATAGTAACTTGCCCGCATTCCCATATTCTTAACATTATCAGACCTATTCCTGTGATACCACCAACTGATTTTGTATTTATAATTCTGTACTCACCTGACCAGAAATCCTGTTCATCCTGCCACCGAACTTCACTAATCCCTACCATATCAAACTTTAATCTATCCATTTCTCTTTTCAATTTATCTAACTTACCTCTGCGATTAAGGGTTATAACATTCTATGCTCAGACCCGTATAATGCCTGTTATGGTTTTCTTGATGACGACATCTTCCTGAGTAGTCCACGCCCGGAGATCCGAATGGGGGACTATTTTACCTCCGGAATATTTCATCCAAGAAGACGCCATCATCATAGATTCATGCAGTAGAGCTGCATGTCCTCGGGAAAAGTAACGGCTGTAGTTTCCCCTTGCTTTCAGCCGTCCGCAGTAACTGCATGGCAAAGCCACATTAGCTGATGTTACAAGGCCAGCTCAGTCAATCATCCAGACTATTGCCCGTGTAACTACTGAAAAGGCTGCTGCTCCTCCTTAGGGACCACACTTTTGTCTGGTCTCTCCACAGATACCCCTCCAGTGTGGTTTCACCTACTCCCGCGCGGCAGTCTTGGGTTCGATTCCTGCGAGGTTATAGAATTTAATCAGTCACTTTCTACTTATTTCACCTCTGGCAATGTTGCTGATGTGAAAAATATCGAGTAGCCCCGTGGTTTGGAACTCACATTAAACTGTAGGTCCCTCTATAACTGACTGGGCAAGTTAGTTCGAACATCGGAGGAAGGCAACGGCATACCACCTCCAAATAGAATCATGCCTACTAAAGCACTGTGGTGTTGAAACCAATCTTCGGATTGTTGACTGCTTTACCTTTCACTTTTTCAATAGATTCTCTGAATCCTTACACACACAAAACCGGCCGTCACTGTCACTATTACGAAACTATCGATGGAATAAATCTGTATGGCATATAATACAGTGCAGGTCCATGATATTTGTGGACAATATTCTATCAGCTGAGCCATATCCACAGACTTGTCGCTTCTCGCCTTCACAACAAATTTGGAACCATGTGTATACCTTTTACACTTTGGAGTGCAATGGATGACATATGTTATTGATATTTTTAATTTGCTGGGTTAAAAAAAATTAGAGCCGCGGTGGAATGGCCGAACGCTCTAAGGCGCTTTCTTGCGGAGTGCGCGGTTGCTCTCCGTTAGAAGTTGGAGTCCTCCTTGGGGCATGGGTGTCTGTGTTGTCGTTAGCTTAGTTTAAGTTAGTTTAAGTACTTTATAAGTCTAGGGACTGTTAACCACAATAGTTAAGGCCCATAGATTTACAAACATTTGAACATTTTGGAAAAAAAAATGGAGCAGTTGGGTTAGACTAAAAATTGACTGAGTTGAGTCTCTTTATCTGATAGGAAATAAATTCAGTTGAATAATGAATGTAAAGAACAATCTACATCTTGATTTATGCTCTGCAAACGAATTAAGTGCATGGAACAGCGTTCTTCTCGTTGTACCAGGTATTAAGCTTTCTTCCCACTCCATTTACGAAGAAAGAGGGGGAAGACTGGTGGCTCAGACGCCTCTATGCACTTGTCTTGCTGCCAAATAGTGTCCTTACGAAACAGGGCGTAAAATATTCATCTGAACAGCAATTTCAGGTGTATTACAATGCCCTTTCTAATGCTATCTACAGCATAAGGAAGAGCAAGGATTTTTTGCGACGCTTTAAAGTTATTCGACACTAAATAACAAAACTGGACTGGTGGATAACATAAACTTTTGTTTCCAGTTATGACAACGGTTTAAGGATAGGGTTGAAAAACTTGACAACCGTTACGATGGTCGTTTTAAAACTTCAGCGCTCCACATAATCTCACTTGAGTATCACGGTCAGGACGTTCATACAACCGGGTGAAAATGTCAGAAAAATGCTTCGAATTTTGTTTACCTCGCGCTGTCTGATATGTCGCCATATGTTGACCTTTCATATGAATTTCTGTGCTTGAAATGTGTTTCAGCTCATAAATTAGTTTTTCGGCATTTCCGAGTTTTCAGAACATTTAGATGTAATTAATGTCTTTACTTACTAGTGATTGAGGGAGGGTAAGGTTATCATGCCTGTAATGAGATATTGTAGAAATGCTTAGCTAAAATTTTTCATCGCTGGAAAATTTCTGCCTTCATTACTCAGTGTAAAATTGTTGTCATGAAATATAGTTACGTCTAAATAGTCACTATCTGTGGAATTCAATATTTCATATTCAATAAACTACAAATAATTAAGGGAATGGACTTAGAAGAAAAATAAATTTATCACTTCTTGTAATTTTAAAATGTTCAAATGCGTGTAAATCTATGGGACAAAATTAGTCATGCCCAAGGGAGGTCTCGAACCTCCACAGCGAGAGGCCGCGCGATTTGTAAAAAGGTGATTCAAACCAAACGGCCGTTCCTACGCGCCTGAAATGGTGCGCAAATTCATCCACTGTTTGATAATAAGAGCATTGAGTTACTTACAACAAACTTTAAGTACAATTGCAAATCATTTCTAAATTTATTCTCGATTACGTGCTTAAACTGATGCAGTTACCGCATAAGTCATCTGTAGGGTAATCAGACGTTTGAAGCAGTTCCATGGATGCGAATCTGATGTTCCGTCGAAACGGGTGTTTGATTAGTAGTTCACCACCTAGTTTGCATGTTACTTTGCTTGTGCCCGAGACAAAAAAAAGTCTCACATGTGTGGCATATTTTATGAGTTACTATCTGGTGGTCCCAGAAGAGGGATGCTCGAAAAGTTTTGAGGTAAGAGCTGTATCGAGTTGCGACAGTTGACCGCAAGTTGTAAGAAATGTCTCCCGTGCTTGAAGATGACTGTCCACATCGCTTTCCTCCTTTGAGAGTTCAGTAGTTGGAAGTTTAGCTTCGAGGGACCTGTCTCGGTCACCGAAGAGAATTTTGGTGATGTATCCAATACAGCATCGGTTTGCAGCGTCAGAGAGGAAGCCCTTGTCTAGTCTTTAACTTCAATTCACTCTATGAGCAAGGTGGGTACTCAACTAGTTCAAGATGTGAAGAAAACATGGAGACTTCAATTAAAACTGAGAAATTTCGTCGCAAAATAAACATACGCTGCTCATTCTTCCTTTAAAATAAAGTCAAATAACAGGCGAATATACAAATGAACATTAATGTAACGTAAATAACCGATTGAACTGTTAAGCGATTGTAAGGAAATCACTCTTACAATGAAGACACTGTAATCAGCACCCGCACTTCACGTTACGCACGAGAAAAAACTGCTCTCCCCAATCAGCTAAATATTTGTGACAGCGAAAAATATAAACGTCACTGACCCTAGAAATCGCGACATACTGGGAAACACAGTCAAACATTTGCGGCAAATAACAATTCGGAAGTCATTGTAGATTCCAAATTCTTCTAAAAACTCAGAGAATGGGGAACAATAAAATGCCTTGGCGGACGCAAACCCTCTTCTACTTAGTCAGCAACATGTCGTCTTTAATCAAACAACCATTCTCACAACTTGTGCCCATCAACGTTATTATTATGCATCTTACGATCTTCTGAAGGCTTTCACAGCTAAAGCTTTATAAAAATGTTCAAATGTTTGTAGAACTTATGGGACTTAACTACGGGGTCATCAGTCCCTAAACTTACAAATTACTTATGAACTAGCTAATACTAAGGACGACACAAATATCCATGCCCGAGGGGGCATTCGGACCTCCGACCGTAGTGGCCGTGCAGACTGTGACTGACGCGCCGCAGAACGCTCGGCCACCGCGGCCGGCGTAGAGACATTGTAGACATTGTTAAACTAGTGTATAAAGGAAGATTTAAATATAATAATTATGTCAGAAATCGTAGATTGCATTTTTTTAGTAGCGAGTAGTATTGCATTTTCCATTTCATAGAATTTTTGATAAAATTGTTAATGTTACATTGTTTGGTACGTGTGTGATTGTGCTACATTGCACGTGGTAGGCACTGTAAAGAAAATTAATTTGCAGGTTGTTCATGGGAGTGAAGTTAGTTGTTATTTTGAAAGGAATTAATTGCATGACAAATCGAGCGTTTCCATGTGCAGAATCAGCTAAATTAAATTACTAATGACTAAGTTCAGGTGACTGATAGAGATCAATATTTCTCAGATGCTGTTGCCAAAGTAAATGTTAAAAACAGTGTTGTGTAATTCAGTAAAATACTCCGATGCAAAAGTTATACGTTCTTTCTGTCATGCTGTTGAATTGCTCAAACACGACATTGACATCGTTGTGCAGTTAAAAAACAAAGTACTGATGAGTAACAGTTTTTATCAACCAAAGTGTTTTAGCACGCAGTCTGACAGAACAGGTATTAAATGAACTCGCACTTGTATAGCACATCCATGGTCTTTACAAAAAGCTCAAATATGACGATTTCTGGTACTTGCCTAATCTAAAGTTTTAGTCGGACCTGGAGCAAACTTTCATTGTCATCGGCAGAATTAAATTAAATGGATCGACGTCTTCCTGTCGGTTCTACGGGTTGGAGACAAAAACATTACGGCAACTGAGATAGAGGTAATAACAGAAAGTTGCTGCAGAGGAGTTTGGTGTTGACTTCTTTACTCTACCAAATGAATTACACAAGCTGTTGCGTCACATGGTGCATTAGCAGGTTGTGCAATGCAACAACAACCTGACGTATCCGAAGCTATGGCATGGAGAACAGTAGGAAGGTCGGAAGGAAGGTGGCTGCAGCTATTGGAGTATCCCCAAGTGTAATTTCCAGGACCTGGACGTGATTTCAGACGACAGGAACCGTTAAAAATGACAAGGCCAAGGTTGTCCATGGGAAACAGCAGCAAGAGAAAACCCTTATCTCAGGTTAACAGTCCGTCGACATAGGAGGCACCCTCCAGGCAGCAACAAGACACGCAATATAATCACAAATAATCCTAAATCGCCTCTCCACACTCAGGACTATAATTTGAGTCCCATTAACACCACTGCACCGCTTAGCCCGCAGAAACTGGGCGGAGAAACATTAGGACTGGAGTCGTCACGAATGGCGCCGGGTTCTGTTCACAGGTGAGTCAAGATTTTGTGTTCAGCCGGACAATCGTCGTTCCTTATCTGAAGAGAACGCGGAACTCGTAACAATCCTGATCATGTGCAGGAAATATCACCATGTCTGCATCTACATGGGATACTCTACAAATCACATTTAAGTGCCTGGCAGAGGGTTCATCGAACCACCATTATACTATTTATCTCCCATTCCATTCTCGAATAGCACGCGAGAAGAAAGAACACCTGAATCTCTCCGTTCGAGCTCTGATTTCTCGTATTTTATTCTGGTGATCATTTCTACCTATGTAAGTAGGAGTCAACAATATATTTTCGCATTCGGAGGAGAATGTTGGCGATTGGAGTTTCGTAGTTAGCCCACGCCGCAGTGATAAGCGCCGTTGTTGTAATGATTCCCATCCCAGATCCTGTACCATTTCCGTAACGCTGTCTCCCCAGTATAGTGACAATACGATACGAGCTGTCCTTCTTTGGACTATTTCGATGTCCTCCGTCAAACCCATCTGATAAGGATCCCACACTTGGCAGCAATACTCCAAAAAAGGACGGACAAGCGTAGTGTATGCAGTTTCTTTAGTAGTTCTGTTGCATCTTTTAAAGGTTCTGCCAATAAAAGGCAGTCTCTGATTCGCTTTCCCACGACATTACCCACGTTTTCTTTCCAATTTAAGTCTGAAGTAATAGTAATTCCAAGGTATTTAGTAAAGTTTACGGCCTTCACTTTTGATTTATCTTGGAAACAAAGTTTAAAGGATTTCTTTTCGTACTCATATGGACAACTGCTCACTTTTCATTACTTAGAGTCAATTGCCAATTTGTGATCTTATTCAGATGGTTCTGTAGTTGGTTTTGATCTTCAGATGATTTTACTAGACGGTAAATGACGGCGTCATCTGCAAACAACTTAACAGAGCTACTTAGATTTTCCCCTAAATCGTTCTGTAAATAAGCAACAGCAGAGGACCAATAACACTACCCTATGGAACGCCCGATATCACCTCTGTTTTAATTGATGCCTTACCATCGATTACTACGAACTGTGTCCTCTCTGACAGGAAATCCCCTATCCAATCGTAAATTTGGGGCGATATACTATAACCACGCAATGTCATGGTGTTGGACGAATGGTATGGGCAGAAGTCTGCATTGGCGGACGTACTGACGTCTATGTCGTACAGAATGGCGGTTTCTGCTCAGAGGTATAGAGACGACATGCTTCGATTTTTCTTGTGCCCAACGCTGGTGTCCTGGTTCCATCTGGTGGACAATAACGCTCGTCTCCACAGAACGGCACTGGTGGACAACATGCTTCAGGCTGAGGGAATTGGACGAATGTTGTGGGCAGCTTGTTCACCGGACTTAAACCCGATTGAGCATATCTAGGAGGCACTTGGCAGACGCATTGCAGCCAGAACAGCACTTCTCGAAATGTTCAAATGTTTGTAGAGCTTATGGGACTTAACTACAGGGTCATCAGTCCATAAACTTACGAACTACTTATGAACTAGCTAATGCCAAGGACTGCACAAATATCCATGCCCGAGGGGGGATTCGAACCCCCGACCGTAGTGGCCGTTCTGACCGTGACTGACGCGCCGCAGACCCCTCGGCCGTCGCGGCCGGCACAGCACTTCTCACAACAGTTGAAGAGCTGAATATTGCACTCATGGAAGAATGGCCAAATATTCCTCAAGAGCTGAATCTCATACTGTACGTAGGTGTGCAACTGTACTGGCTGTCCGAGGTCTTCACACTCCACATTAGAGGGCAACAAGAATGACGTTTTTACTATTATGGTAACTCCACGGTACATCCTCTAAGTGAACGCCGTGTAAACCTCAAGTAAAGAGTTTAGACACCAGAATAAAGTACAGAGTTTAGACACCAGAATACCGTACTGTATCACACACAAATCAAAATTGTAACCAATACGTGAATAAAATACATTACCATACGTATGGCGTGCATAATATCTGACCTGATCACCTAATTTTTTTGAGCAGTGCAGCTTCAGTGTTTTGCCTTCGGGCAGCTTTATGTCTTTCAGTCATTTTGAGGAGCATAGGAGCTGGTGACTTCGCCAGCGCAAACGCATATGCTAATACCGAAGTTCATCCTCACCCCTCCCCGACGGAGCAGCACGCATAGGCTGACTCAGGAGGTTCCCAAGAGATTCTGAACCTAAACACGAGTTAAAAATTTTGCATGTGATAAAAACAAAAATGTAGAAAAAATGATATGGTACGAGAATTACTCGAAGAATCATAGTTTGAACATACGATACTATTTTTAGCTCACTACCTTCGATATAATACAAAACGGACGGCAATACACGATCTAAATTTCTTAACCAGTTCTTCAGGCAGTAGAAAGGAGTTTAAGGGGAAATACATTGGTTTAGCCACAACGTAGCCATGAGGTGGAGTGGAGGGTGCTGCGTGGATGTCAAAGATAAAGGATAGGGATAAAATATACTGGATGATAAGTACTATGTCAGGCCAGGTGCACACTTAAACAGGATAAATCAACAAGTGAGGAGAAGAGTGGATCACTCTGAAGTGAACCAAATAATGATGAGTGGTGAGGAAGAAAGCTGAATGGGAGGGGAAGAAATAATAATAATTGTAAGAAGTAACAGGTAGAAAACACTCACACACACATAAAAAGCAAAGAGGTTGAAAAAACTAAAGTGGTGGGAAGAGAGGATGTTTTGGAGGGTAAGTTCCCACCAGCGCAGCTCTGAGGGACTGCTGGTCGATGGGAACTTGCCCTCCAACACACCCGCTCTCCCCACCATCCTCCTGGGCTCAACTTAGGTTATCCTCTTCCTCTGTGCTGTCTCTCTGTCTCTTCATACATATATATACAGCATGAAGCGAAATTCCCGCACTCGGACTTCTGAGCGCGATTCATAACATGCCAACAATAAAATAAAAATAAAAAAATAAAAAATAAAGGCTGTCTCGAAACACCGTTCTGCGGATAATTCTGGCAGTAAATGGACGTCGACGACGGTGTGTGTGTGTGTGTGTGTGTGTGTGTGTGTGTGTGATGCATACGTTAGTGTGTTCCAGAATTACAAACTTACTTCAACAGACTCGTAGGGGTTGTAGAAGGCGTTTTGAGGAACAAAATGAGCACAAAATCGATGCCCGGAAACGCCATTCAACGACGCTATGGAGAGTTCCAAGTTAACAGGCACTGTCGCCTGCCGCTAGACATAGGGTAAGGTGGTACAATTTCGATCATTTCGGACAAATGTTATTGTAACTGGGAATATATTGAGAAAAGATGTAATTTTAATTATAGCACTTGTTCTTGGATGTTTATATATGCTTATATGGAATTTGTACCACCTTACCCTACCCTTCAGCCATTTCGACGCTCTGTAGATGTGTTGGTTGACGTTTACGGGAATGGGTTTCTATGCTCATTTTGTCCCTTAATATGACTGCTACATCCTCTAGAAGTTTTTTAATAATTAATATTAGACAGACTAGATCGCAAGTTGTTACGCTTATTACTGGCAACCGGTTTCGGTTCTATAGAAGCATCTTCAGGCCTTTGGCACCTTGTTGCTGGACGGTGGGGGTGGCCGGAGCAGGCGTCAGCTGCTCCTGACACCGCCACCGTCTACCAACAATTGCTGCTCGCGTTGATCGCGATCCAATGACTGTTAGCAGAATATGGAATCGGTCGGTTCAGGAGGGCAATACGAAACGCCGTGCTGGATCCCAACGGCCTCATATCACTAGCAGTCGCGATGACAGGCATCTTATCCGCATGGCTGTAACAGATCGTGCAGCCAAGTCTCGATCCCTGAGTCAGTAGATGGGGACGTTTGCAAGACAACAACAATCTGCACGAACAGTTCGACGACGTTTGCAGCAGCATGGACTATCAGCTCGGAGGCCGTTGTTCGGTTACCCTTGACGCTGCATGACAGACAAGAGCGCCCGCAGTGGTGTACCCAACGACGAACCTGGGTGCACGAATGGCAAAACTTCATTTTTTCGGATGACTCCAGATTCTGTTTACAGCATCATGATGGTCTCATCCGTGTATGGCGACATCGCGGTGAACGCACATTGGAAGCGTGTCTTCGTCATTGCCATACTGGCGTATCATCCGGCGTGATGATATGGGGTGCCATTGGTTAAACGTCTCGGTCACCTCTTGTTCGCATCGACGGCACTATGAGCAGTGTCCGTTACATTTCAGATGAGTTGCAACCCGTGGTTCTACCCTTCATTCGATCCCTGCGAAACCGTACATTTCAGCAGGATAATGCACGACCGCGCGTTGCAGGTTCTGTATGGGCCTTTCTGGATACGGAAAATGTTCGACTGCTGCCCTGGCCAACACATTCTGCAGATCTCTCACCAATTGAAAACGTCTGGTCAATAGTGGCCGAGCAACTGGCTTGTCACAATATGCGAGTCACTACTGTTGATGAAATGTGGTATCGCGTTGAAGCTGCATGGGCATCTGTACCTGTACACGCCATCCAAGCTCTGTTTGACTCAATGCCCAGGCATATCAAGGCCGTTATTACGGCCAGAGGTGGTTTTTCTGGGTACTGATTTCTCAGAATCTATGCACCCAAATTGCGTGAAAATGTAACCACATGCCAGTTGTTGTATAATATATTTGTCCAATGAATAACCGTTTATCATCTGCATTTCTTTTTGGTGTAGCAATTGTAATTGCCAGTGGTGTATGTAACCCAAATGCCTGTGTATAGTGTTATACGCGTGAAATCGTAAAGTGATCACATAGGAGAATGTGGAAAACCGCCTGAAAACCACATCCAGGCTGGCCGGCACTCCGTTCCCCTTCGTTAATTCGCCGGGCGGATTCGAACCGGGGCCGGTACGCCTCCCCGTCTCGGAAAGCGGTGTGTTAGATCACATGGCTAACGGTGCGGGTTTGTCATTGCTGCTATTGTCTACATATTACAAGATCCTCCCGTCCCTCTTCTCTTCTGGGGCACTGTTTTAAGGCGCTATACAGCAGCTTATAGGGGCGATATAGCCATAAACCGTTAACGGCTGCTGTGCAGTATGCAAATTCCCGCCGCGCTGCCCCTCCACATCGAGCTGACGGGCTGCTGCTCGTTTTACGACGCAAACACGGCAAATTAGTGGGCGCGGCCGGCCGTGCTAATAATTCAGCGGTATCGACGCGGCCAGCAACAAGTGCCCGCCTGCCCGCCTGCCCGGTTCCTGCGTCTCCATCGCGCTCGCGTGACACTCGCCCACGACCGCCACCAGGGGCGCAACAGATGCCTCCAACGTAACTGCCACCAGGCACGAGGGCCCTACTTCCAATTTTGCTTCCCTCTGACAGGAAAACAGTCACTTGGTCCTATTCTTCCAATCCACGCAGTTATTATTTGACAAAGCTTTCCGATGTTCCATCACCAAAGAATATGAAGAAAATACTCCAGAATTCGATTGAAGACCACCTGTCAACATGCGTAATTTACATACGTCAAGAAAACTGTTGCATCACCTTGGTTACAAGAGTAGACAACGGGAGAGATAGGCCGCGGTCGCCGAGCGGTCTGTGGCGCGCCAATCACGTTCTGCACAGCCACTACGGTCGGGGGTTCGAATCCCCCCCCCCCCCCCACGGACATGGATATTTGTGCCGTCTTTAGTATAAACTAGTTCATAAGTAGTTTGTAAGTTTAGGGACTGATGACCCCGCAGTTAAGTCCCATAAGCTCTACAAACATTTGAACAATTTGGGAAAGACAGACCGCGATTAACACGACACCTCTCGTCACGTCACGTCAATCGAGAGATGACTGCGCCACCGCGATCGCTAGGTGACTGGCTGGTCGCTGAAGCACAGCCCACTGTCTCATAGCGGACAGCCAGTCAGCTAGTGATCGCGGTGGCTCAGGCATCTCTCGACTGACGTGACGTGACGTGACGAGAGGTGTCGTGTGAGTCGCAGTCTGTCTTTCCTGGTTCCCTCGGGTTCCAACGTATCATGACGTTAAATGTGCATCAACAACACAGTTAGTTAACTTGTCCATAGATGCCACATAACCTGCACAAAAAACACGCCTCAGCAGACATATTCGTTGGAAGAATCCTAAGGAAATGCAGTCCGAAAAATAAGGAAGTAGGATACAGTACACTTGTTCACCCGCTACTTGAATACTTCTCACTAGTGTGGGATCCGTACCGGGTGTGTTTGATAGAAGAGGTAGAGAAGATCCAACGGAGAGCAGCGTGCTTTGTTACAGAATCATTCAGTAATCGTGAAAGCGTTACGGAGATGATCGATAAACTCCATTGGAAGACTCTGTAGGAGAGATGCTCTGTTGCTCGGTACGGGCTTATGTCGAAGTTTCGAGAACGTGCCGAGGAGTCTAGCAGAATATTGCTCCCTGCTACGTATATCTCGCGAAGAAATCATGATGATAAAATCAGAGGAATTAGAGCCTACACAGAGGCATATCGACAGTCTTTCTTTCCACGAACAATACGTGACTGGAATGGGAGGAAGAACCAATAGTGGCACTCAAGGTACCCTCGGCCACACACCGTCAGGTGGCTTGCGGAGTATGGATGTAGATGTACTGGGTATATAACGGTGTTGTCTAGCAGCAACACCGCCAGTGGCGGATACAGAATTTTTTTTTTCTGGGTGGGGCACAAGGCTAAGGAAGGTGAATATATCCATAAAGGCTTTGTGAGACTAATTAAAAAAAAGAACACACACACACACATTTTTATTACAGTGATTATCACATATAACTGATATAGGAAAAACGCAAAATATGTTCCAAGGCCACAGTCGCTTTTTAGAAAAAACTTTTTAATATATTTCCATTTAACTACCAATGCAGCATTAATTTCTGCGCACTGTGGCGTCATTTTAAACTGCCTCTGATTACAAAATATCGAAATGATTCAACCACATTAAACAGCGAGAAGTTTCAAAATTTACCACAAAATACAAAGAAAACAAAATCTGATGAGTGGAACACTACTTTTATCAAAAAGGCAATCAAACCATGTGCCCTGGGTTTTTGTACCATTACCAGTAATTCATTTGGCTCTTTTGCTACCATAATCCTGTGGGTGTCATTGGACAAAACTGTTATTTTTTTACCATATTGTACAACTTTTTGAGTTTTAGAGTGGTAAGTCTGATTCATCCTTATGGTCCAATTACTCCCAATTTGTGAATATGTAGAGTGCAGAGGAACCGATGCCAATTTCGTATGGCTTCCTCTGTATAGATATTCCCATATACCCATCTGGCCAAGCTGAGAAACAGTTATAAATAGAATTAAATTGAGAGCGTGAATGCCCTGGGTTAAGCTGTGGGCACACATCATACAGGATGAAACACTTGTCACGGTGACGTTTCCAACACTGCGACGCTGCCTTCAGCTCACTGCTGCTCGCCCTACGGCAGCCGTGGTGGGCTGGAGTACCCGAGTATGACGCTGGTGTTCCACAATGCGCTCATGCACGGTGCGCGTCGTCTGCCCTGTATATGACTTGCTGCACTCACACGAAATCCTGTAAACACCTGGTTTACACAGCTCCAGATCGTCTTTGACAGAACCCAACAGCGATGAAATTTTAGGAGGAGGGCAAAAGATGACTCTTACTTTATACTTTCTTAGTATTCTGCCTATCTTCGATGAAATATATTTAGGGCAGACGACGCGCACTGTGCAGGGCAGTACGGCGCTTTTGTTTCAAGTAAGTGATTTAAAAGTCGACATATATATTATATGGACAGCCTTTAAGGTCAAACAGCAATATACAGGATCAATAACAAATTTTAACTCCCCATCAGAAAGAATCTCATTTTTTACTTTAAAGTCAGGTAATAATCGTTATACCATTATAAATGCACCAACACGACAGAACAAACACTGAAAAAGTGGAAGATTTTTGGGAAATGCTAGAATCTGAAACATCCAAACTACCAGATGAAAATATCAAAATTTTAGTGGGAGACTTTAATGCACAAGTTGGCAAAGAAAGAAAATTTAAATCAGTAGTGGGAGACTATCCAGCACATGAAAGAACAAACAGAAACGGGGAAAGACTCATGGACTTTTGTAAACCATTTAACCTAAAACTAATGACAACATTTTTCAGGAAACTTGGAAGGAAGAAAAAAACATGGGTATCACCAAATCCAAATCAAGGTGAATATCAACTTGATGATGTGGCAATAAATACTTGCAACCACAAGGAAATCTTGGATGTTAGAATGAGGAAAGGCCTAAATATAGACTCAGACCATTATCTGACAGAAATAAAGACCAAGTTTCAACCCAACAAACCTAAAGTAAAGCCAAAACGATTTCATAGAGTAAATACTAATTTCCTTATGCAAAATAGGGATAAATTCTGTGATATATTAATCACACGAAAAATGGAAAACTGGGAAGACATTAAAGAAACAATGATAGAATCAGTTAAAGAAATGGGACAAACACGAAGAATACCGAGACACAGATGGTGGAATGAGTTATGTGACGAAGCGTTTGACAATCGACTAAAGGCATGGAAAAAATGGAACAGTAATAAAAAAATGTGAATATTGGGAAGAGTTTAAAGAAGAAAGGAAGAAAACAGCAAAAATCATCAGATCAGTAAATAGAAAATATGAGAAAGACAGATTAGAAGAAATGGATTCAGATTTTAAAAAGAACAACACTACGGGCTTTTACAAAACTTTCAGTGACGTATTGATAGTATTCCAATCACCAAGCCTACTTTCTAAAGATAAAAATGGAAACATGATCTTAACCAATAGAGAAAACTGCCAACTGTTAGCTGAATATTTTGAAAATCTATTGAACTGTGAAGACCCTACTAACAGATTACATTTTAAAAAAACCACAACATGAAAATCCACCATCGGAGCCACCTACAGTAGAAGAAATCGGCGAGATTATCAAGTCGTTGAAGAATAACAAGGCACCAGGAGAAGATGGGATAGTAGCAGAAATGTCGAAACTAGGGGGCTTATCCGCATGGCAGAAATTTCACACAGTAATTAAAGACATTTGGACAACAGGAAGCATACCCAGTGACTGGAAACAAGCGCTGATCCATCCTCTGCACAAGAAAGGAGATAAAACTGACATCAACAACTACAGGGGCATCTCCTTGTTACCAGTGACATACAAAATATTGTCGAAAGCATTCCTAAATAGAATAGAGAAACAAGTAGGATCTAATATAGGAGAATACCAAGCAAGATTTAGGAAAGGCAGATCATGTGCAGAACAGATTATTAATTTAAAAACCATTTTGAGAGTGAGAGCTATTCAAAATAAGATCACACTTGTTACTTTCGTAGACTTCAAGAAGGCTTACGACTCAGTTGACAGACAATCACTATTTCAGATACTGTACGAATCAGGGATAGATGAAAATACCAGAAGACTTGTTGAACAAACACTCACAGATAAACGTCAATTATTAAGTTTCAAGGCGAAATTTCTGAACCATTCAAAATCAAAACAGGTGTTCGACAAGGAGACGAACTTTCCCCAATTCTCTTTAATTTGGTTCTAGATAAAATAGTCAAAACATGGGAAAACACACTAGAAACCAGAGGCATAAAAGGTACAAACATGGGACAAGGAAAGAACAAATTTGAAGTAAAATATTTAGCCTTTGCGGATGATATTGCACTGATAACTGAAAACCAGGCAGATGCAACTGTTATGCTTGATCTATTACACGAGACTGCTGACAAGACTGGACTAAAAATATCTTACGAAAAAACCGAATATATAGCACACAAACATAATGGAGAAAAAATTATGAAAGCAAAGTATGGGAAAATTACAAGAGTTGTTAAATTTAAATACCTAGGGGAATGGATCCAAGCCAACGGTCTAGATAACACAACAAATAAAGAAAGAGTAAAGAAGTTGGAATTTGCTTACAAATTAACACAGAACTACTACAATAAGAAATCAATATCCATCCAAGCGAAGCTTAGACATTATAATTCAGTTATTAAGACACAAGCAACACATGGGTGAGAGTGCCTCACATTGAATAAGAAATGTGAACTAAGAGAACTAGAAAAAGAGAGAGGAAAACACTAAGAAAAATTCTGGGTCCCGAGAAAAACAATGAAAACATATGGATGAAAAGGAGAAATGAGGATTTATACAAAAATACAGAAAAAAATGACAGATACAATGAGGAAAAGACGGCTAAAATTTTATGGACATTTAAAAAGAATGGAAGACACACGGATTACAAAGAAAATTTTTAATTATGTTCATAAACTGAAGAAAACTGTAGGTTGGATAGAAGTAGTGAAGAAAGATGCAAACAAAATAGGTGTTACAGAAGAAATAATATGTGACAGGAATCGCTTCAGGCTACTGATAGAAAACGCAACCTATGAAGAAGATAAGTCCAAACCTCGACCAAAGAGAGTATGGTCAGATGACCAGAGAGGAGCAGTTGGGGAACAAAAGAAAAGTACTGGGAAGAAAGGAAGAGAAAGATATAGTGTGTGTGTGTGTGTGTGTGTGTGTGTGTGTGTGTGTGGTTCAACACTAAAATAGTGTCATATAATGCTGTTTATATAATTTTATACTTCATTTTTTTTTTTTTAATTTTAATTCGAACGGTCTCGAGTACAGCGAGTATAAGCAGACGAGCACAACGTCCTTGACGAGTGATCCCCCACTCACTACATCTCCACACGCCAAAGCGACAATACAGAACTGTACCTTTTTAATGGCTATTTGCTTCATACAAGAATTTTGGGCTGAATGTGGTGCACCGCGCTATTTATCTTCTTAGCTTTTACGATAGTTCACCTCTCACAGTCACATTACTTCGGTATGCACATTATTAATCCGAGCCGCAGCACATCTACTTTGTGCTGTCCTGCTACATTAACGAAATGTCAAAATAGATTGACCTTCAGCACTTCGATGTGTTGCACAGTGTTTGTAAAGTAGTAATAATAACACAGTCTAAAATACACGGTCGCTACACTCACTGCTGTGAAAGTTGTTACCGACTGACGGCTGCAACGACACTAGCACTCCTAGCGGTGGGAAAGCCACCACAGTTGTGATGTTTCTTTATAATATATAATATAATAACGAAATAGTTAGAGCAATTTTTGCTTTACAAGTATTAGTAAAATATCAAGAGACGTACATCAATACGAAAATTAATGTAAAAACAGTCAATTTTACTGATTCAGTGATATAAACAACAACTTCGTCTTCAACAAATACTTACGAATATGTGTGTATTTCAGTCTTAGACTATAAACATAAAGAGGATAATAAATTTCTATTATGGTCTTTTCTTACTATGACAGTTTTTTTTTACGTTTATAAATTCGGTAATGAGTCTTATGATTCGCTCAGTTTTGCACATCGTACGTCGTCTCTAAACGTGCATATTATGTTCAGTGTAAGTACTTTACCTTAAAAAGGCAAAGTTTTGATGATTCTTGCCATTTGTGGTTTAGCTGTAGCAACAGTTGTGGAATTGCCTACGTCTCTGTTGGAAAACAGTGTAATTGCTTTTGCCGTTTTATTGCTACGTTTGTGACGTATTTCCTTCAGCTACAACTGTTGAAGCTGATTTGGTACATTACATACTGTAGTTATTGCATTCTACAAACGTTTGCTACGTTGAAACTCATTGATTCGACTGGAATTATAGTGAAGAAACCTTAACGTTCGTTAGTAGAAAAGCGACGTCTTTCTGCCAAAGGAATGTCTTCAGGTATTTCCTAGCCATTTTTTTTAATTTTTAATAGAAAGTGAAATTATTTGTCAGAAGCCTGTAGGTTACAAGATAGCGGTAAATAAAGTATCCTGTAATGTACCGTTTCGTACCTTCCTGGGGACCTTAGGAAACGTAATTAAGGCAAATGTAGAGCTGTTTTTAAGTTATTACCTATTATAAGGTATTACATACGTTTCCTAATGTAAAAAGTATGTTAAAATCAATATAAACTATACTATTCGCGCTCATCCAATGTCGTATTCAGATATGTAGCTTTCCGGCCGCTTGGGGCGCTACTGTCGCAGCGTATAACAAAAATCAGCGGGAGTGTCGTGACTGTATGTGTTAGACTGTGATAATAATAACAATAGGTTTCATTGAGCCGATTTAAATCACAGTCTAAGGTAAACATGAACCCCTTTTCGTAAATGGTCTCGAAACCAAGCTTATTCTGTAAATGGTTGGGCCCGAAGCGAAACGACCTGCTATTTGTATTGGCCGTTGAAATGACGCCACTGGCGAAGCAGAACTGTCAGCGAGGGGCGCGAAGCGGCGCTGCGCAGTCACATAGAACACCACTAAACACACTAAAGTTTACCGTTTACGCATTGCTTACTGCAGTTACATACCTCGTTAAATCCTTCCGACAGCCAAAGAATGCCATTGACGTGATTTTCGCCACTGTGATGCGGCTGCTTTCTCATTCTTCAGCCTCATGTTGAGGTAGAGCACTCGAATAAAAATTCCTGTCCGTAAGAATATTTTAATGACCTCCGTCGATACGTGAGAATATTTCTGCGAAATTACGTCGGCTAATCTCTTAGAAATACTTTTTTTTCTTTTTAAAGTATGTAACTTCCGTTAATCTCATTGAACAGCAGCTAAAACTCTGAGATCTGTCGCATCCTCTCGTCAGACAGCACAGTTAACAAATCTCCTCGTGACAGAAATTCTATCCATCCGTATTCTGCGAGGTGTTTTGGAAGAGGACAGAGTACTTCATATTTCGCAGCAAGGCGTGCAATGTAGCCTGCCAGATATCTGAATCCTTCAGCTGGGCATTCAACACGTGTCTCAGAAGACGGTGCAGCAGCCTCACAACTAAGACTTATGTCCTGGCTCTCTGCTTCCCCATCTGACATGGCCATCGCTTCAGACATATCCGACAAAATTCCACACAGCAACTAGATGACAGGATTTGCTGAGACTCTTTTAATCGCAAATAATGCCTTAATAGAGGTTATAATTATCCACAACTTTCCCATCTTATTTTTTTTTTTCTCGCATCTCGCGCCGTTTCAGTTATATTTGCAACATAACGGCGATTTTTCACTGCTCGTGTGTGTGTAACCTATTCCCACTTTTTAGGTTGCGCCGCGTAACTGATCGCCACCGGATTTTACAGACGTATTTGTTGGTGGCCGCTAGAGAACAGCACTATGCCCTGTCTCAGCTATTAAGCGCCAGATTGGAAAATTTTTCAAGTTTTCTTCGATATTTTAAAACTGAAAGATGCTACACACGTATTAACATGGCGCTACAATCACATTCTTTTGCTGTAAGTCATTTAATTGAGAATGGAAGATCTGTTTCAGGTTTACATCCATGATCGTACTAAGCGCCAAACCCCCACCCTCAAGAACCTCGACCCCACCCTGGACCGCTTCTTCTGCTGGAACTCTTCCTTCACACCGTCCGTGAGTCGGGCCCGGTGGTCTTAGGGTAAAGCGCTCGACTGGAAACTGAAAGGTCGCGGTATCGCAACCCCGTCGGACCTAGGATTTTTTTCAGTCTGCACTTTAACCCATCCTTCACCTGTCAACGATGCGAGGAGTCGCCAGAAACGACAAGTGGTTCAAATTCCACGTTAAGCTGTAGGTCTCTTTCTCCGGTTTGATAACTGGGGTAGGCTATAGACACGCAAGCAGCCGAAGTGGGGTCCAATTGAAAGACTTGCTCCAGGCGAATGAGCCACACGAAATTATTATTATTGTTACTATTATTAAACCGTCCGTGAGAAAGTCCTCTCCTGTCTCACCCTCCTCAAGCTCCTCTCCGACCGGACATGGGGACTCACCCCACCACTATCCTCTTCACATACCGCTCCTTAATGCGTACCGTTTGCTGAAACCTCCATCCCTCCTGGGTCTCCGCCTTCCCCATCTACTATAAATCCCTCCAAATCCTAGAGCGCCATGCCCTCCGTCTCGCTTACCACATCCATCTCCCTTCCCACAACACACAGATCCTATACGAACTTAATACCTTTTCACCACCTTCTCAAGTTCCTTGATCATATACATATCCTTTTCGCCACCTGAAAGATAGATTCCCGTCACTCTCTGGTCTCTCCCACACTCTTGAACTCTCACCATATGTCGCAACTTTACCACTGCATTAGTTTTGTGTAGTTCGCGAACGAACTAGTTCGGAAGAGCGCTCCCACAGGCGAACTAAGCGAACTAGTTCGCAGATCCCTCGCCTCTTTGTTCGTCCGCTCCTTTTCCGAAGACTGACGGGTAACAGCGAGAGGACGCGAGAGCGCGCAGAATGCCGTGATTCCCTTCTGTCAGTTGCCGTCATTTCGAACCGAGATGCAGCTTTTGGTTTGCGTGATATCGTTAGCGGCTCAAGCAGCAAGCGCATGAAGCAGCTAGGTGGGGGAAGTTCTCCCTCCACCTACATGCGCAGACCACGCCGCTCAGCAGTCACTGGGAGCGGACGAACTAAAAGAACGAACTAGTTTGCGGCACTGAGCGCTCCCGATCGCCAACTATTATGCGCAAGTCTACACTGCATCCCTGCATCCCTTCACTTCCACACTCTCCACGGGTAACTTTCGCCACCTCTCCCTCCCAAATGACGCCCTCCGTCCCTACATCTAGTCCTCCTACCAAATCTAACTCTCCCCCTTCCCTGTATGCGTAACGCCCTTTCTCTCCCTACCCTCCTCCATCCCTTCCTCGCCCAAGTTTTCCCATCCTTCCCTTCTCCTGTAGTCCTTCCGCTCTCCTCATTTCACCTCCCCCCTCCCTCTCTCTCCTCCCCTTCGCGCCTCCTCTCCCCTCCCTATCCCCTGCCGTATTTAAGTGCTAGCGGTTTTTAACAGTGCGCCGTCACGGTCAGTGTTGTGTTGTGCTCTTTTATCGTAATACTGATACAACCGCCATTGTCGACAGAACAAGTGTTGTCTGTGTATTTTAATTAGTGTCTTCGTTCCTGTAGCCGTTTTGTATCACGTTTTGCCATCTATGTCTTTCAGACACAGTGGCCGCTTTTTATTAGGACTGTCTGTGATTTTATTCTCTCTGTATTATTTTAATGCACCAATTGACACCTGTGTATGTTTACTTAAAATCATCGCTTTTATCGCCTTCATTGTTTGCGAATCAACGTGTCAAATGTCATGTACCGCCGGGCTGTAGCGCGGCGCTAAGGTCGCTGCCAGCTTGCACCACCAAGGGCGAGATATCCAATTAAAAAAAGAAGGAAATTTGAGGTTTATGTTTCGTGTAGACCTAAGGATGAATATTTCGCAGGGAAATGCCCTCTTATAAAGAAATTATAAATCGCACTGGCGTGTTTTACAGCTCACAGTAGGTTTTCCTGTATTTCTATGATTTTTGCAAATACTTCCGCCAACCCCCCGCCCCCCCCCCCCCACCACACACACATATATATGAGTAGCCTAATATCAAACCTGGACATCTGACCTAATAGTCGAAATTTAGTTATCAGTCGATCCTAAAGGGCGTTTTTCCGTACTTTTCATTGGTGAAATCCGTGTTTTCAAAAAAATTACGTAAATGTGATAAATCACACGTTAAATTTAACTGTTCACATCAAAAGCGGACACCTACATAAGAGCTTGATATGAAATTCGGATACTTGATGAATGAAGCAGTGTGCACCAATGAGAAAACAGTATATGATCACATTACCTCGAAAATTAGACATGCCGACAGTATATGCCAGGTACTAAGACGTATTACGCCGTACTTAAGTTTTTGAGTAATTATTACTAATAACCATCTTAAAGCGAGTAAAATGGAACATAATATATTACCAGCGTCCGAAGGAAAAGCTAGGAAGCGGTTGAGACAACCTGAAAAGTGGAAAGTAAACAATGAAAAGAAACAAAGGTAAGACTAGCTTGTAAACTACGCTATTCTATTGTAAGGTTTGTTGTACGAAATTATCGCTTGTTGAAAAGAAGTTGGATGTCAGAAATAACGTAAGGATGTTTACGGAAAAAGATCAGATGTTCAGATGTTTGTAGATCTATCGGACCAAACTGTGTGGTCATCAGTCCGTATCTTACAAACTACTTAAACCTAGGTAAATTAACCTAAGGACAAACACACACACCCATGCCCCATGGAGGACTCGAACCTCCACGGCGAGCAACCGCGCGCTCCGCAGCGAGACGCTTTAGACCGCTCGGCTACTCCACCGCGGCACGGAAAAAGACCTTATGCTAATAATTTTAGAGATTCAGTGCCGTAACATTTCATTCTGTATATAAAATTAACAAGATTAATATTATTATTGAAGTTTTCATTTTTCCAATATGTAATAGAGTTCAGAATTTAATATTTTCCACTTTATGTTGATAGTAGTAGTTTGTTCAGTAGGTTGTTCAGGTTGAAGAATTAAAAACATTGCGTTTTGCCGACAACATAGTAATTATGTCAGATACAGCAAAGGACTTGGAAGAGCAATTGAACGGAATGGACAGTGTACTGAAAGGTTCATATAAGATGAACATTAACAAGAGCAAAACTAGGGTAATGGAGTGCAGTGTAAAGAATCAGGTGATGCTGAAGGAATTAGATTGGGAAACGAAGCAATAAAGGAGGTAAATGAGTTTTACTACTTGGGCAGTAAAATAACAAATGATGGTCGCAGTACAGAGGATATAAAATGCAGAATGACAATGGGTAGAAAAGCGTTCTTGAAAAAGAGAAATTTGTTAACATCGAATATTGATTTAAGCCTAAGGAAGTCCTTTCTGAAGGCATTTGTATGGACTGTTGCCTTGTATGGGAGTGAGACATGGACGATAAAGAGTACGGACAGGAAGAGGATAGAGGCTTTTGAAATATGGTGCTACAGAAGAATGCTGAAGATTAGGTGGGTGGATCGCGTAACTAATGAGGAGGTACTGAATAGAATTGGGGAGAAAAGGAATTTCTGGCATACCTTGACTAAAAGAAGGGATAGCTTGGTAGGACACATGCTTAGAAATCAAGGAATTGTGAATTTAGCATTAGAGGGAAGCGTGTGGGGTAAAAATCGCAGAAGAAGGCCAAGAGATGGATACAGTAAGCAGATTCAGACAGATGTAGGTTGCCGTTCTTATGTGGAGATGAAGAGGCTTGCTCAGGATAGGGTATTGTGGAGAGCTGCATCAAACCAGTCTCCGGACTGAAGACCACAACAACAAACAACGTTGATATTCCTATAATTTCCCAAATTATACAACTGTGAAAGATTCTCGTCAGCAGTAACCGAATCTTTGTGTATCAAAAACGGACATCCGAAAGCGTGTTCACATCAAAAGCTGACACCTACACATTTTGGTTTCAAAGACGGACATCTGTATTTTCAAACACAATTTGAAGGAGCTTGAGTAATCAAATTGACATTAGCCACGTCCATATATAAATCCTCGAGTATTAAAGTTGATAATGCTCAAATCAGCTTATAAATATATTAGCTCTACGTTTATCTCAGTTTCAGTTCTGTTTTCAGTTTCATAACAGGCTACTCATATATACTCCTGGAAAATGAAAAAAGAACACCATGAATTGGTCGACCCAGCAGAGGGAAATTTTATTGACATCTTCTTCAGGTTGTATAGAACACACGATCACACAGGCAGAGCCATAAGCACGTGAGTACAGCCACGAGTCCGTGCGCAATGTCCAAGCCAGTAATGTGTATATCCTCCATTTTTAGTAATGCAATCTGCAATTTTTCCACGGAGACGATGTTACAGGTGGCGAATATGATCTTGCGGAATGCTCTGCCATGCGATTTCCAACTGTTTCTTTAGTTGGGCCAGATTTCTTCCCGGTCATGCGTACCGTGCAAGATCATTTTCATTCGGACTCAAACATGCTCAGTGGGGAACACATCTGGGTGGGGATCGTGCAGGCTAGGGTAGTTGACGTACAGCTTGAAGAGCACTTTGGCTGGTAAGGGATACAAGTGGACTTGTGGGAAAATGTGGGAAAATCATATCGCCTTGTTGGTGAATGAACGTAGCAATGTGCGTTGAATGATGGTTTAAAGGTACCGCTCACTGTTCAACGTTCCCTCGGCGATCACCGCACGAGAACGGCCGGCGTATGATACGGCTCCTCACTCCGTGGTGCACGATCGTGCGTGTTGCTAGGGCTCCTTCCGCTCACGCCTCAGTATCGTCATCCAGCTTCCAGTGGTGTCGCATAGGCACTTATAGAAGGATGAATGGAGACGTGTTGTCTTCATTGATGAGAGTGGCTTCTGCCCCAGTACCAATGACGGTCGTACGCATGTGCAGCATCGTGTAGGGAGGGAGAAAATCTGGAGTGTACGCGACAGAAGCACACTGAGCCGACACCCAGCACCAATGTGTAAGGAGCCGAGTACTACACAGACCATTCCGCTCTGGTGATCGTCGAGGGTACAAAAAATGTTCAAATGTTTGTAGAGCTTATGGAACTTAACTACGGGGTCATCAGTCCCTAAACTTACAAACTACTTACAAACTAACTTATACTAAAGACAGCACAAACATCCATGCCCGAAAGAGGATTCGAACCCCCGACGGGAAACGGCCTCGCGCGCCGCAGCATAGCGCCTCAATGCGCTCGGCGCTCCGCTGTGGCTATCATTCAACCCCTTTTGCTAGCATCCACGGATACTGGAATAGACGGTAGGGGTCAACCGCCGGATGCGCAGTCGTATGCCGCGCCACTGACGTCACCAGGAGACCAGCACAGTTTTCCCGCGCGACCATAGCGTTGCTATTATAAGTGTATCTCCACAGAAATGGTTTCCCACTGGCTCTTTGTAGTTTGTGTATGTATTAAGTAGTTGTAAGTGATAGGTGATGGCTTATTAGTGACGATTGTGTGTTGTGCTGTTGCGTGCTGTACGAACCACGGCAGACAGAAGAATGCGATATTTCACAGATTTACGAGAGACAAAGACGTAAGGTTAAAGTGGATAAACGCGTGTAAGCGATTAGATGCTCTCAACCCTGATACTGGTCATGTATGTTCAGAACATTTTTAAAGAGTCTGATTATGTTCGAGACTTGAAAAATGAACTTTTAAACCTTCCATTGAAACGTATATTAAAGGCAGATGCGGCCCGTACTTATAAGCTGCTTCAGTGCATCGACGTAGTCAAGACAAGTTCTTTTGAATGCCTTGAAGTCAGAGTAGAAAGACGGAACAACCGACAAGAAGTAAAAATATCATTGTTAACAACAAATGAGAAGATGACAGCGTAAATTGTATAAACAATTCCGTTGAGGAAATCAGTACGTGTACTAATTCCGAAACCCCCTCAGCGAGCACTGCCGTTGACAATGATGGAATAATTGTAGCTGAAGTAACTAAAGAAGTTGACCATTTAAGAAGTGAGAACAATAAACTAATACATGAAATAGTTACTTACTTAGACATGTTCCCAACATTCATACGCAGCAACATAAGATCTAAAATGAATAATACGTAAAGTCTACGCAATGCGTTTTTACCTGTACAAATTTTGTACTACAAAATGATAAAATTTATTGCAACCATTTACTTCATTTATACAGCACAAAAACGTATGCAGAATAATAAAAAGAAATTCAGTCGTTCAGCGAGCGGAGATGTCAAGTTTTCTTGCAATCGTTTGATAAGTTTTTCGTGGCGGCCGTTCGCGTCGGCTGTGGTCACCGGGTGACGTCACAGCGCACGGCCTGGCCCCCTCCACCTGCACGTGACCCCTAACGTCCATTCTAGTATCCGTGCAGGCGTCGATCCACCAACAGGGCGATAGGCTTTTCCCAAAGGCCAGTGCACGTCCACATGTATCCCGAACCACTCGACGTGCTCTTCAAGTTGTACCTCAAATACTCTGGTCAGGATGATCCTCATTTGTGTCCACCATTGAGCTTGCACTGGACCGGATGAAAAGTCATGTTGCGCGGTCTGCACGACCGGCACGAAATCTGACTCACCTGAGGCACCAGGTGGAAAATGCATCGCAGGACACTCCGCAAGACTACATCCGGCACCTCTACGATCGTCTCCATGGCAGAAGTGGAGCTTGCATTGCCGAAAAAGGAGGGTATACACGGTACTAGCGTCGACATTGCGCACAATCTGGTGGCTGTACTCACATGCGTATAGCTCTGCCTGTGTGATCGTGTGTTGTGTACATCCTCGAGAATGTGTCGATAAAATTTCCCTTTGATGGATCGATGAATTCATGGTGTCCTTTTTTCATTTTCCAGGACTGTACGTAATATTAAATAATACAATCATTTTGGAAAAGATTGTTGCCTTGTTAGGAATAAACAGCGAACTTATTATTTAATGATAAAAATAACAGTCCAGTTCGCAAATTATTTTTACAATTTATTAATATAGGTGACCGGTTTCGATCTAGGTTTAGATCATCTTCGGACCTCGCTATAGATGTTCAGGCGGTGAGCGTGCGGCGACTGCACATTTTTAATAATTTAATTATATATTACTTATATTTTTATTATTTTTTGTCCCAAATATTTGGAAACACAAGAAAATGCACGAAAACCTAAAGTGGATTGTAGAACATACCGATTTGAGTTTTTTTTTTTTTTTATGAAATGGTAGTGGTGACAGTATTTGGTAAGCTGCAGGTGTAAGCTAAGAGTGTGGTGGTGTTGCAGGGCAGACAGCGGAGCGTCACCACAGTAGGAGCCGTGTGATGGCGTCCGCCTAGAGCGGCGGCCGGTCGTGAGGCGCAGCAGGCAGCAGTCGGCGGCGGATCGTCTGCAGCATGGCGGTGAGTGGTCTGCCCTGCCCTGCACTGCCCTGCCGCTACACCGCGTGGCCAAGAAGAGCGAGCCCACCGAGGGGCGTTGGAGGCAGCTGCTCTCCACCACCCCACCCCCACAAACAAGGGAAAAACTGTACACTAGTGTTCCAAAGTTGAGCATAATCACTAAACTAAGAATACGCCGCGGTGGAGTAGACGAGCGGTCTAAGGCGCCTCGCTGCGGAGCGTGTGGTTGCTCGCCGTCGGAGGTTCGAGTCCTCCATGGGGCATGTGCGTGTGTTGTCCTTAGGTTAGTTTACCTAAGTTTAAGTAGTTTGTTAGCTACAGACTGATGACCACGCAGTATCGTCCGATAGATTTACAAACACTTGAACATTTTGAAATTCAAATGTTCAAATGGTTGTAAAGCTTATGGGACTTATCTACGGGGTCATCAGTCGCTAAACTTACAAACTACTTATGAACTACTTACGAACTAGGACGGCACAAATATCCATGCCCGAGGGGGGATTCGAACCCCCGACCGTAGTGGCCGTGCAGACCGTGACTGAAGCGCCTCAGTCCCCTCGGCCACCGCGGCCGGCGAACATTTTGAAGACATACCTCCTTGTCAGAATGCCAGAAGCATTGCTGAACGAACTGAGGCTTAATCACCCACCAATTGTCATGTAACGGGTTTGAAAGGTTCTGATAGCTATGGTACATCTCATACGAACACTAACAAAACTAAGGATTGTCATCCACAGCAAAAGAAGATATTAATTGGTTGTATGGTGACCCGTAACGACTAGACTTACGCTTAATAGTTCGCGATCGGAAGAGCTGACTATAGTTCGCGGCTCTGCCGCGAACTAGTTCGTTCTTTTAGTTCGTCCGCTCCCAGTGACAGCTGAGCGGCGTGGTCTGCGCGTGCAGGTGGAGGGAGAAGTTCCCCACCTAGCTGCTTCATGCGCTTGCTGCTCGAGCCGCTAACGATATCACGCAAACCGAAAGAAACAGTTTGTGGATAATTTCTCGCGTATAAGTTTAGAGTTATCTCTATATCTTGCCATTATGGAATTTATTAGTCAGATATTGTATAGTGCAAAATACTTAAAAACAGAAATTTTGTAGCACTGAACCATGTAATCTAGCAGGCAGACGCTCACCTCGAAATGGCTCTCATCATAAGAAGGCAAACACCTGATTTTTAATTCTGCTGCGCGCCTTTTCCCTATTGCCCGTCGGTCTTCGGAAAAGAATCCAACGAACTAAGAAGCGAGATACGTCTGACATAATAGTCCGCGAACGATAACGCATGTTTCAGTTCGCGACCGATCGCCCATATTATAGTTCGCGAGCAGTAGCTCTCCTTTTAGTTCGCAGCTCGGACACGAAGTAGGTCGCTCTTTTTAATTCGTTCGCTCTTTTTGGCTTTTGCTACCGCTACTAAAAAGCTCTTTCTTTTGTTATGACAGCTTGTTTATATGTTGCCCAAGCGTGTGCTACTACCCTATTTTTGGGCAATTAGACATCAAATACTTAAGCAAATAAACCAGTTATTCACACGATTGGGTGATAATGGTATTCAACTACTTTGCATAGAGAGTACTCAGTAAATATTATTTAGACACTGCTGAATACCTTAAAAAAGAAAATTTGTAGCATTGAACTATGAAACTACAACTGAGCTGCAACTCAGCTCGAAATTACGGTAACTGGCAGAAGGGAATCACGCCATTCTGCGCGCTCTCGCGTCCTCTCGCTGTTCCCCGTCAGTCTTCGGAAAAGGAGCGGACGAACAAAGAGGCGAGGTATCTGCGAACTAGTTCGCGTAGTTCGCCTGTGGGAGCGCTCTTCCGAACTAGTTCGTTCGCGAACTACACAAGACTATAACACATACCTCCTTGTCACAATGCCAGAAGCATTGCTGAACAAACTGAGGCTTAATCACACACCAGTTGTCATACAACGTGTTTGAAAAGTTCTGATAGCTATGGTACATCTCATACGAAGACTAACAAAATTTGTGATTGTCATCCACAACAGAAGGAGCTATTAATCGGGTGTATGGCGACCCGTAACGACCACACATACTTCGCAGCGACGTGGCATGCTCCCTACCAGGTGGTCTAAGAGGTCTCTCGGCATTAGATTCCAATTCTCTACGAGGCTACACTTTGCCGAGTGTAACAGGATAAACAGAAGTAAGGAATTAATGGTGCCATACACTGGCCTTGTTCAATCTACAGTTACACCGCTAGTCACATAGTGGAATACCCGTTTCCCATACACGTATGCTTGGTAGGTATATACTGAGAGCGATTATCGGCGACCGCTCGCGTTTCCTTCTTTCAATTTCCCGTTTTTCTGATGATACTTAACCTCTGGACACTAGTGTATTTAGAAGCAGGACTCTCGCCCTGTCTGTCCAGCAGGTAGGCTACATTGGTTGGGTCTTTCTTCGCTAGCGATGCTACTGTCGTTCCATGTGCCAGCCGTAGACATTAAATGTCTTGACCCGATCGCTACCAATCTTCAGAGGATAACGCGCTGGGATTACCTGAAGATTGCATCAATATAATTTCAGCCGTCTTGGATTCAAAAGGAAATAAACACACACACACATCAATTTTTGTACACTACTGCCCATTAAAATTGCTACACCAAGAAGAAAATTGGACAAATACAGTATGCTACAACTGACATGTGATTACATTTTCACGCAATTTGGGTACATAGATCCTGAGAAACCAGTACCCAGAACAAACACCTTTGGCCGTAATAAACAGAGCTACGGGTCGAAACACATCTGAAATGTAACGGCCACTGTTCAAAGTGCCGTCGATGCAACAAGAGGTGACCGAGACGTGCCGCGGTGGAGTAGCCGAGCGGTCTAAGGCGCCTCGCTGCGGAGGGCGCGGTTGCTCGCCGTCGGAGGTTCGATTCCTCCCTGGGGCATGGGTTTTTGTGTTGTCCTTAGGTTAGTTTACCTTAGTTTAAGTAGTTTGTAAGCTATGGACTGATGACCACGCAGTGTGGCGTGATAGATTTACAAACAAACATGTGTGTGACCGAGACGTATATAACGAATGGCACCCCATACCATCAAGCCGGATGATACGCCAGTATGGCGATGACGAATACGCGCATCTAATGGGTGTTCACCGCGATATCGTCAAACACGGATGCGACCATCATGATGCTGTAAACAGAACCTAGGTTCATCCGATAATATGTCGTTTTATGCACCCAGGTTCGTCGTTGCACTCCTGTCTGTGATGCAGCGTCAAGGGTAACCACAGCCATGGTCTCCGAGCTGATAGTCCATGCTTTTGCAAACATCGTCGAACTGTTCGAGCAGATGGTTGTTGTCTTGAAAACGTGCCCATCTGTTGACTGAGGGATCGCGACGTGGCTGCACGATCCGTTACAGCCATGCGGATAAGATGCCTGTCACCTCGACTGCTAGTGATACGAGGCCGTTGGATCCGGCACGGCGTTCCGTATTGCCCTCCTAAACTCACCGATTCTATATACTACTAACAGTCATTGGATCGCGACCAACGCGAGCAGCAATGTCGCGATATGATAAACCGCTATCGCGATAGGCTACAATCCGACCTTTATCGAAGTCGGAAAGGTGATGATACGCATTCCTCCTCCTTACACGCGCATCACAACAATGTTTCATCAGGCGACGCCGGTCAACTGCTGTTTATGTATTAAAAATCGGTTGGAAAGTTTCCTCATGTCAACAGATTGTAGGTGTCGCCACCGGCGCTAATCTTGTGTCAATGATCGGGAAAGATTATCATTTGCATATCATAGCATCTTCTTCCTGTCGGTCAAATTTCGCGTCTTAGCACGTCATCTTCGTGGTGTAGCAATTTTAATGATCAGGAGTGTAGATGTAGGTTTATATTATTTTGTTCAGTGTATGTCTGTCCCCTTGTTTTACTCACGCAGGTAGTTGAACATATACTTATAGAATTTAAAGTTGATAATCTTTATAAAACGGAAAAACAGCGTTTGCCATATGACGGAACTATTTTAAACTATTCGAAGCTGCGGCGGAGTGGCCGTTGGCATTGAGGTGCTATTTCCGATGCGCGGGGCCGTTCCCCGTCGGGGTTCGAATCCCCTCTCGGTCATGGATGTTTCGGTCGTCTTTAATATGAGGTAGTTGATAACTGATGACTCCGCAGTTAAGTCCCTTAAGCTTCATAAACATGGACATTAAATTATTCGGTACTATCAACGCAGAGTTATAAAATGTAACTCGTTTCTTCAGCTCACCGTCGTTCACGCAGCTCAGGAAGTCGGCGACATGAACCCTTTCATTCCCGGTGTTGTTCTTAGACCACATCGACACCGTATTAAAAGCTGCTTCACACTGTCACGTCAATCCCTTTGACTTCGAGATCGTATTATGTTGGTGTCTATATGTACCTGTCAGTATGACGCATTTGTGTTCATCTTACTTTTGCAGTGTACTGTCTTTTACTTGGTGCCGTGGTGAAAATTATGCTAACGTTATTGATCTGACAGTGCTAATAACCTACAACATAACGTCCGAACCAATGATCTGCCTTGACACAAATGTGTGTTCTGAATGAACACCGTGGCAAAAAAAAAAAAAAAAAAAAAAATCATTTCGTGAAAAAATATAAAGAAAGTTATCTATAGTTAGCATGTTGTAGTAATACAGAAAAATAGTGAATTTTAATGTTTCAAAAAACTAAATTCATTGCTTTCAATACTGGTATGATACTTGTTATTGGGACAGAAGTGTATGGCAGTGATACTCTTAGTGAAAAATGCGTTTTAGAGTGACGAAAAAATTGTAAAAATAAAATAAAATAAAAATACGGCCGCAGGCAGACGCTCCGCCCGCATGTTTTTGTAAGCAGCTAACATCAATATGTAGCCGCGCTTCAGAGGCAGCACTCAACGAAATTAATTTCAAAACTAATTACTAAATTAATAATTGAAAGAGAAATGCCGAGCGACAGGCGCTTTATGAATTTAAATTACATTCCTCGTCCTGTGCGTGTCAATATAGTTACTGTAATTTTAAAAATCCTGCTAAATTAAGGTGAAATATTTAACAACTTGCCGTATGCAGTCTACAACAAAAAGATTTCATTAACATGAAAGTTCTTCCACCACGAAAAACATTTTCTCCACGACACTTTACATGTGCCTCCACGTATCAGATACACACCACACATACAAAACGCCCTGAGTGCAATAACTACGCTGGCAGTTCGAACTAACAACTAAAGAGCCAACGGGAGATGTAATGCGACGGTTTGTATCATTTTCCAAGAGAAGCAACTGGGCATTTGAAATGTTTTGAGACTGAAGTTAGCCGGCCGCAGTGGCCGAGCGGTCTGCGGCGCGCCAGTCACGGTCTGCACGACCGCTACGGTCGGAGATTCGAATCCTCCCTCGGGCATGGATGTTCGTGTTGTTCTTAGCGTAAGTTAGTTTAAGTTAGTCAAGTAATTAGTGTGTAAGTCTAGAGACTGATAACCTGAAGTTTGGTCGCATAAGACCTCACACATTTTGATTGAAGTTATGCTAATTAGTTCCAGAACTACGTGTACTAATAGTTGTATTTCATTTACTATATATTTTAATACATTTCGTAATCTTTATTCTAATATCATGCCCAGAATTTAGAATACGTAAATGTTATCACACTATTATTGTGGCCTCTTCAATTCGCAATCTTCAACCGAATTGTTTGGTAGACCATTGTGGACAATTATAGTGAATTATTAGGACACCCCGATGAATTGAACAGAATAACATCTAACATTTATGGGACACAGTCAAGAGATCTTCATTTTTCTACATGATTTCCGAGTACATTGAGACATTTGTCAAACAGCTTTATAAGCTTCAAGAAGCCGTCCAGGAAAAAATCAGGGCGTTACATACGGAAGAAGCGTTGAACGGCGAACTTCCGTCATCATCTGTCCGAAAGAAGTTAAAAACCACTCCGTCTGCAGGTAAAGAGCTACTCACCGTTTTCTGAAACGACCAAGAGTTTTGTTGCTGCATTTTTTGGAGAATGCAACCATCAATGCTGCGCGGTGCTGTGCCACTCTATCGAAATTGAAAGACGTGGTTCGGAAAAAGCAGCCTGGCCTTCTCATATGTGGCGTTCTGCTGTTGGATGACAATGCAAGAACGCACTCGGCAACCGCAACGTAAAACCATATTGCAACTCTTGGTTGGGAGCGCCTACACCATCCGCCATTTTGAAGCTTACAAAGTTGTATGACAAATGTCTCAATGGACTTGGATATTATGTAAAAAAGTAAAGATATGTCTTATATTTAATGTCTCATTCTATTTTTTCTTTCATACGCAAATCTGAGCACAGTCGACAGGCGAAAGTTATTTTCCAACTCATCCTCGTAGAAAGCAGTGTCATTCTCAACGAGGAGAAGTGATCTCAGGCGTGGCCCAGGGGAGTGTTACAGGACCACAGTGTATACAGGCTGTCCCACTCAACTGTTTCACCCCAGATACCTCTGAAACTACAAGAGATATTGAAAAACGACCTTCACGGTCATGAACGTACGGTAGGACCTTATGAAAGTAGGTACTATGAGACAGTCTAAAACGTAAAGAAGTGTTATTTGCAACGCAAACTTATGTTTTTAAATGGATACCCTATATTATTTTTTAAGCAATCAATAGAGTGAAAAATCACAAAAAGAATGGCGTTGGTTGCATCGCAATCCGTCAATTACATCCGGAGAAACTGCGAAGAGAAATTGACGTTTGAAACACATGAGGCGCGGTGCTAGCGCGTGTCTAACAAGGAAAGTACTTGGGCTCGAACAAACACATATACACCAAAATCGTAGGAGAGATAATGTAAATTTCCCTTATTGCACTAGTGATACTCCCGCATCTGCAAAACTCTGCAGTCGTCCGTTAGAGGCCTCTGCGTGTGCCTTGCCACATTACACTCTGGCCTGACTCTTCACCAGTAGGGACGGTGCAGTGTGCCTCCAAAGTCGCGTTTTGTGACGTTATTTGTGTGGTGAAGCGTTAGATGGGGTGGCAATTGGTAATCAGTCCTGCTAATGTATTGCGATTGGTTGAAATGAAGTTACGAAGAACCCTTCTTCGTGAAGATGGTATTAGTGTAGAAGATGAATCATTCGCATGCTTTCTCGTATCTGTTATGGTACAGAAATATGACCATAAGTTAGATACTGTTGTAACAATAACACATAATGTTGATAATAGGGATGATAATGACGAACAACTCATTGCAAGCGGTAGTGCTACGGTAAGTACGGGAAGAGGCGATGTAAGCAGTGGCAGTGAATACCAACAGTCTTCCGAGAAGAAGGTTAAAGTTGCAACTATCATCACGGCTTTTGATGACAATACGCTAGAGAACATGTACGATGATTATTACACAAGTTATATCTGCATTACGTATGACGTCTACAATTACATCTACAGTGCTATCTAGAGCATGATTGCAAAGTTTTGCATAAAATCGACACCCACCAGTACACTGAGGTGTACGTACAAATCCTGTAAGCGAACGTCCATACAGATATGCTTGTTCGAGCCCGTGTACTTTCCTTGTGAGACTCAACCGCGCGTCTCGTTGCGTCTGGGGACGCGTTAGCTGTGCGCCTCATGTGTTTCAAACGTCAACTTCTCTTCGCAGTTTCTCCGGATGTAATTGACGGATTGCGATGCAACCAACGCCATTCTTTTTTGATTTTTCATTTTATTGAGTGTTTAAGAAATAATATAGGGTATCCATTTAAAAAACGTAAGTGTGTTATGAAATTAAGATTTCTTTACGTTTTAGACGGTCTTAGTACCTACTTTCCTAAGTCCCTGCCGTACGTTTTTGACCGTGAAAGTCGTTCTTCAATACCTATTGTAGTTCCAGAGATATCTGGGGTGAAACAGTTGAGTGGGACACCCTGTATGTAAACGACGTCGTAGATAACATTGGAAGTTGATTGAGGCGTTCTGCGAATGATGCTGTAGTTTATCGAAAAGTCGCAACTCTGGAAAAGGGTAGCGAAATATAGGAGGACTAGCTTATACGCCCGTGCTTCGCAACGGTTGTTAAAGAAGGTTCTGTGTATATCATGATTCTTTGGGTTCCGAACGTAGGTCAGCAAAAACACAATCCTTGTTGGATCTGTCAGTCAATAAACTCAGTTCTCCTAGCCAGGATGTCAAATTTAAGTAGAAGTCATTGTCGAAAACGATGAATGTTCATAAAGTTTTTCATACTAAGATTGAAATGTTAGGTCGTGTTCATAAAGTTACACATTTCAGCAGCAGCGCCGAAAGCGGCTGGCAAATTACATTTCTGAAAACAATATTTAATAGGTGCGAATATTGATTTGTAACAGTTTTCACAAATATCTTCTTGAATAGGAATTTGGAATGAATTGTAAGACTGTGTGAATCATGAGACTCTTTCGCGTGAAAGTGCTGGTCATAATGAGATGTGACAAGAACGGATTCGTTGATTCGGTAAAATTTTACTTTCTATCCTGGCGGCCTCGTATTTTTATTTTGGCAACATCAATAACACGATATAAAATCGTTGCAAAGATGACCGAGCCACATAGAGTGTAGATAAATACTGATGGATTTCAGGACAAAATATTTGCGTGTCACGCGATTGGCTTACGACGATGTCACATGATTCTCGTTATTCAACATCTGTTGCCAACATTATCACAGGAGGCCGCCGGGATATGAGTAGGACTACGTCGCATAGTTTTTCTTGACCCAGCTGTCAAACGATAACACCTTTCACAGCAGAGAGTGTCGCGGCTATATGTATCAGAGATCACTGATTAGCACAGACCAGTGAGCTTACTGGCACAAGCATATCAATATCTATGGCCTAAGAGACATTCATTAACGTATGTCTGTGTTTCCACCACGCTTCCACGACAGTGATCAATGTTCCACGAGTATTTTTATCTTTGAGTCTATCTGGATTTTTATCTTTGTTTTTTGTCTCTGTTCGTAGTCGGTAATGTGTGGTTGACGGAAACATGTGATATGTTAAAAGAATTGTGTATTATTATTCCTCGTCGTTATTAAAGTCTGAAAGGACCGCATTGTCTGACGATTGAGAGAATAAACAGATTCGGACTCGTACCGTAAAGTTCGTTAGTCACAGAGTATATAGCTTTTCCTAAGAGTATTTATTGCATATTTTGCGAATTTTTGCTCGTCACACTCACCCACTGCCACGCACCGTGACCAAACTCCCTTACTAACATCATTAGACCAAGGGCTATCTACCACCACAACCACGACTGGGTGGCAGTATGTGGTCATGGAGAAAAGTTTGTCAGCACGTACACACACAAGCCTTTTATATATAGATATAGATTTGTAGCGTAATGAAGCGTGGTGCAGGGAATGGTAAAGGAGCCTCAACATAAACAAGTGTAAAGTTCCGCGTCTACCTAGACAGAAAGATCCTTTATTATGTAGCTATGCAATATCAGGACACACACTGGAAGCAGTTACTTCCGTAAAATATCTGGGAGGACATGAGGAATAAGCTGAAATGGAACGACCATATAAAATCAGTCGTGGGCAAGACAGATGTCGGACTGTGCTTCACTGAAAGAATCCTCAATAAGTGTAGTCCGTAAGTAGGTTACAAAGCTCTCGTTCGGCCAGCGCTTGAGTATTGCTGCTGCTGCGGTCGGGGGTTCGGTTCCCCTCTCGTGCATGGATGTTTGTGCCGCCTTTAGTGTAAGCTAGTTCATAATCATTCTGTAAGTTTAGGGACTGATGACCCCGTAGTTAAGTCCCATAAGATTTACAAACATTTGAACATTTTTTTTTTAATTATTACTTGTCAGTGTGGGATCCGTACCAGGTAGGTTTAAGAGAAGATCCAACGGAGAGCAGCACGCTTCGTTACGGGCTCATTTAATAAGCACGAAAGCGTCACGGAGATGATGAGGAAACCCCAGTGGCAGAGGCTGCAAGAGAGGCGTTTTCTATCGCAGTACGGGCTTACGTCAAAATTGAAAGAGTGTACGTTTTTGCCTCCGTATATCTAGTGAAGCGACCATACGGATAAGATCAAAGAGGCACACAGGCAATCTTCACTTCCGTGATCCAAGCGCGACTGTAATAGGAGGAGGTGGCAATTGTTCGCAGAGTGCCCACCGCCACACACCGTGGTGGCTTGCGGATTATGTGCGTAGATGTAGTAGATGTGTGTTATTGATGGACCTCTTCGAGGTGAATTACTTTTATTACAACTTTTTTTAATCCGATTTGTATTTTTGCAAATATTCCTAAAAAGTCGGAGATTATGAAATAAAATTAGCTGAGACGAGCGTGCTAGCGGGGACTTCACACTATCACACTCGCATGTATAGAGAGTATGGATGGCGGTTATTGCTGAAACAACCGGTTTTCGGTTATAGCGGTTCTTTTCATCTCCAGTTTAACCGCACTGTAAAAGTTTCTCAAGATAACCGTTTTTTTTAAATAACAGGTTTTCGGTTTTTTTTGTTGCTATTGTTTCCAGTAGAGTTCGACCGAAACATATTTTGCGGCCGAAACAGAAACCGTAATCAAATTTTCGGTTCCTCTATTTTCGGCCGAAACCGAAACTTACGAAATTTAGTTAAAATTTAGGTAAATTTACGTTATACGACAAATCACGCTGAGGACAACATACACACCGATGACCGAGGGAGGAGGGAGGACTCGAACCTCCGACTGGAGGAGCCGCGAAGTCCCTGACATGGAGCCTCAGACCAACACGGCTACCTCGCGAGGCACCACACGATCAATGTTACCTAAACCCATATTGGCTATTAAAGAAGCCCCTCGCTTTCAAGGAATCACATTAATAAAACTTGTTACCATAACAATATGATAATACATTAAACGTTATTATTACAAGCTTACATAAAAGGTATATGAATTGAATTTACCTTCTCTTCCAAGAAATATTTTGGATGCTTTCTCCTTAAATGACAACAGCATGTTTGTAGTACTTCCACCCGTTTTCAGATTTTAAAGCAAATAGAGCACTGTATCTCGTTGCTACCGTACTTCGTGAAGTACTTCCACACTCGGGATGGTGCCATTTAGACACAACCGATGTCTGGCGATGACAGCAAGGAACTGCCGCATGACCAGACGGTGGCAAGTCTCGTCCACTGCCGGTGCACACGCGTCGTCTAATAGGCCACGCCACATGGCAACAGGTGCATCGATGCCTCAATAGCTGCACCAGTTCTTAAGTTCTTATGCCACGCGTTTGTTGCGTGTTTCTCACTACCAGGATTGTTCATAAATTATCACTGATCGCTTTTCTTAGTTACTGCGATGACCTAATATTTCACAGCAGTGGACATTTTAGGAATAGCCTTAAATATTAGGGTCTACTAGTTTTAATTTTTTTTTAATTATTTACAAAAAACACATTTTGAACCACTACCACAGGAAGTAGTCGACGGGTTATTTTACCCGGTTCTTGGCAATAACTGAAAAAAAAACCGGTTACAACCGTCACCAAATAAATACCGAAAAAAACGGTTATTCAAAACTAAAATACCGGTATCGGTTTTAACCGGTCGGTTTTTCCCATCTCTAATAGAGGGGCTACTGAAATCCACAAACGCCAAAACAGTTTTAATAGAAAAGAGGAAAGTCTAAAATTGGACAGGATATGGAGGTCGACTTTGCACCAACCACGTGACAATCGACTACCTGCAATCGAGATAACTGACGATAATCACAGATAGTTGCATAGCAGGCAGCACGTAACGTGTGATGGCGCCCTCTATGCGGTCTATAAATGCGGCTTCTTCAGCGCCTAGCAGCCACTCGTCGACTCACCTCAGAAAATGTTGTCCGCTGTTGACAGCGAAGCGTCATGGGAAGAAGTTTCCCGACCGACCACGGCAATTTATCCCGGGACTTTTAATTGATGAAAACGCTGTCCGTGAAAGCCTACATGTTATGGGCCGAAAAACAGTTTATAATGCCTCACCCTGAATAATCAATTCGGAAACCTTTCACAAGGATCACCTTTTCGCATGAATCAGAGGAGTACAAATGACAGTTCCATCATATTTCTGTCCATTAAAACCTTGTGTACGCGATTATAGCGGCATCTGTATCTGTGTACACCTCTGTGCCATGACTTTTCACCTCATTGTACATACACTCCTGGCCATTACAATTGCTGCGCCGAGAATATGACGTGCTACAGACGCGAAATTTAACCGACAGGAAGAAGATGCTGTGATTTGCAAATGATTAGCTTTTCAGAGCATTCACACAAGGTTGGCGCAGGTGGCGACACCTACAATGTGCTGACACGACGAAAGTTTCCAACCGATTTCTCATACACAAACAGCAGTTGACCGGCATTGACTGTGATGCCGCATGTAAGGAGGAGAAATACGTACCATCCGTTTCCGACTTTGATAAAAGTCGGATTGTAGCCTATCGGGATTGTGGTTTCTCGTATCGTATCACAAATATGGAATCGGTGGGTTCAGGAAAGCAATAAGGAACGCTTTGCTGGATCCCAACGGCCTCGTAACACTAGCAGTTGAGATGACAGGCATCTTATCCGCATGGCTGTAACGGATCGTGCAGCCACGTGTCGATCCCTGAGTCAACAGATGGGGACGTTTGCAAGACATCAACAATCTGCACGATCAGTTCGACGACGTTAGCAGCAGCATGGACTATCAGCTGGGAGATCATGGCTGCAGTTACCCTTGACGCTGCATCACAGACATGAGTGCTTGTTATGGTGTACGCAACGACGAACCTTGGTGTACGAATGGCAAAACGTCATTTTTTCGGATGAATACAGGTTCAGTTTACAGCATCATGATGGTCGCATCCGTGTTTGGCGACATCGCCATGAACGTACATTGGAAGCGTGGATTCGTGATCGCCATATTGGCGTATCACCCGGCGTGATGGTATGGGGTGCCATAGGTTACACCTCTCGGTCACCTCTTGTTCGCATCAACGGCACTTTGAACAGTACCCGTTACATTTCAGATGTGTTACGGCCCGTGACTCTACCCTTCATTCGATGACTGCGAAAGTCTACATTTCAGCAGGCTAATGCACGACTGCATGTTGCAGGTTCTGTACGGGGCCTTTCGGTATACGGAAAATGTCCGACTGCTGCACTGGCCAGCACATTCTCCAGATCTCTCACCAATTGAAAACGTCTGGTCAATGTTGGCCGAGTAACTGGCTCGTCACAATACGCCAGTCACTACTTTTGATGAACTGTGGTATCTGGTGAAGCTGCATGGGCATCTGTACCTGTACACGCCATCCAAGCTCTGTTTGGCTCAATGCCCAGGCGTATCAAGGCCGTTATTACGGCCAGAGGTGGTTGTTCTGGATACTGATTTCTCAGGATCTATGCACCCAAACTGCGTGAAAATGTCATCACATGTCAGTTCTATTATAATATATTTGTCCGATGAATAAACATCATCTGCATTTCTTCTTGGTGTAGCAATTTAATGGTCAGTAGTGAAAGACTTCTATTGTCGAACATGAGCAAACTGTGTAAGCAGCAGCGGTGTGCATCACGCGAAATGATCTTACATTACGTAAATCAAGGTAGCGGTAGACGGGTTTTCCTTAGAAATCGTGTATGACTCAACTTTGTCGAAATGCAGCTGTAGAAATTGTGACAACAATGTGGATTTAATGTTACGGGCTGATGGAATGGCTTTTCTCATGGACGGAAGATAAGAACGTAGGAAACTAAACTACGTACTTTCATTTCAAAAATGCCAGAGCGAAGTGGAAAAAGGAACAAAATGAAGACTTTTGGAACAATGTACTGATTAAAGAAGGAGTGTTTATTCAATTTTTGAAGGATAGGACCAATAAGCAGTCGTCGTCGTTCATATCTCTGCATTTGTCGAAAGTAATTAGCAGAAGCCACGAAAAACAAACCACTAAGAGTCTTCTCCTCACAGATACGAATGTTATCTTATTCGCTACAAAGGATCTATTTACTCAGAGGAATTAAAAGCCCGCGGGCATGTACGCCCAAGAGAGGGAGCGCCGATCTCTACTCTCGCAGAAAGGATGATTCGCGAGTATTCTGCGGTTTCCTCTTAGGAGGTCCCCCTACTTTAAAGATTCATCTGCGGAACGAGTTGGACGAAGTCCGAAGCTCGCTGAGGACGTGACAGGATGGCAGTGCCATTCGTCGAACGTGTCTCACTTCGATGGCGAGTCTAACAAGGAACTCTGGAAAGTAGTGCCCCGAATTTTTATTGTTTACTCAAAATCTATTGGGGTATCAATAACATGTGTATTACTCAGTCCACTTTCCCGCTTCTGTAACTGCAGGACGACTGCTCATGTTTGAAGGAAGTTACACACATATAGTCATTGAACCTGACGTGAGATGTCGTCCCAGCTTCCTCAACTGCGGCAAATTACGGCTTGCTAGAGTTCTGAGCCAAATGTCCACAGGAGAGGTTGGTTCACACAGTCGGCTCCAAGAACTAGGACCAGGAGACGAAGTGGGTGCGCTTTTTGGGTTACTAATGCGCAAACATAATTTAAGCACGAACTACCGAGGGGAACTGTTGTGTCCTACATAGGAAAGAGGAAAGAGGTAGCAAGGTCAGTCTGCATATCCCGAGCGGAGAGGAGTGATTGCTGAGAGACAGTACAGGCATCTACTAGAGATGCGGATTTCGGGACTCGAGAGGATACTCGTTTAAGAAACTTTAAGGAACTCCTAGGTACCTTGCATTGAATTTATTGCATCCCATACTAAGTCTACTACACTGGGTTTGGTTATTCAAAAAACAAGAAGTATAAATCGTGTGCCACAACAGAAGCCAGTAATTACGTTCCCTAGCAGCATTCCCTAGACAGACGCACTCCCCGCGAGAAACAAAACTGTCATGGAGCACCCCGCGGCCGACGGCGATAGTCACGGGCTGGCGCCTGACTCGTCTGACTGAGAACTCCCCCCTTGATCCAAAAACCGGGGGTTTTCACGGTCGGTGTGGGCGCCCCTCTTTTCCCACTTTCCGACAGTTAACAATCTCCTATTGGCCGCTGCTTGGTTCAACCAATCTAAATTGTGGCTTGCCCTCTCTCTGAGTCCTCTAGCGAATCACGTTTCCGACCTGTCCTTTCTGCCATTCCCCTGGTGGAGAGGTGGCTTGTTTGTGCACTAACAAAATCCGTACTTGGTAGCAACCTTGTTCAGCTGAAAGTAAAACGTCACGACTCTACCCAATATGGGCAACAACAACAATGTTTTACGTCAGTTGGCCACGCCTTAGGCTCCGCCTATGCCACGCCTCAGGGGAGCTGCTAACTTGCAGTTTTTCTTCTTTACCCTCTCACTCTAGCCTCGTGAAACCACTGACATTGCTGTTCCCAAGTGACTCGTATCAACTTTGCTGCGTACATTAAAACGTGCCTGTTGGCCACCAAGTACTAATGTAACGTCTTACAACAGCGTATAGAAGCTATATGAAGTTACGCCCATCTTCTCCGAAAGGTAACTTCCACCCTGGGACGGTGTCTGAGGGCATCAGCAGTTCGCTAGGAGATTTCTTTAGTGCCTACATCCCGTAAGATATTAGTGTCTGTTTTAGCCTGTTATCTGCAATGGTCTCTATTTCTCAGCCTGGAGTGCGTCTCTGTGGCTCATACAGCCTCTCAACAATTCCAACAGTAAAATAAATATATGACAGAACGACAATAATGACGGCTCTATTTACGACCATCTTGGACGCCCTTAAGTACTGCCTTCGATTCCGGAGGGACATATTGCCATTTTCTAAGACTCTAAATCTGCGCACAGGCTCTTTAAATATTTTCGTCGAGATCATAAAAACTACCCGCTAGCCTACGGGGAAAAAAGATAATCATAAAACACCTCAATAGGAATGGACGCTATGTATACATTTATTGGATAAAATGCACAACAAGAACTTGGAGAACGAGATCGCTGACACACTTGTTAAGGACGTGGGTACTTCAGGTACGGAAGAATATTCACACGTTTTAGCAGGAGGTCTACCAATTTACAGAAATACAATTCGGACTAAGTGACACAAATGAAAATAGTATACACAGATAACACCTGTGTTACTAACCAGGCCATGGTACTACGGACTTAAAAGTGTTCGCGGAAGCTTGCAGTCACCATGGCGCGGCTGAAGTTCGACATTGTCGACCTGCGCAGCACCTACATCGCGTTTGCATCCCAACATCACCACCTGGTGACTCCAGCGAAGTGGAAGACATCACATTTATTTTTATTTATTTTTCTTCTTCTTTGCATCAACAAGTGGGACCTCACATGTAAGTTGCTACGATTCGTTGCGAGCAGGAACTACCAGTTACCAACAAGTGTGTTAACATTTATGGCGTACTCAGACTTTGGAGTGTAGAAGAACTTATATCCTTTCTAATGGAGGCAGAGAACCAGTTATGAAGTGACCTACGTCAAAATTTAAAACCGTGTGTGATATGAGTATGTTATTTTAAAATTCAGTTTTGTGGACATCTAATATTAATATAATTGTTACGAAGCCCTTTCTCAAAATATTGTATGGGAGTGTAACGTGGACGACAAGTACTTCAAGCAAAAGGATGATAGGAACTTTTGAAATGTGGTGCTACAGAAGAATGCTGAAGATTATGTGGCTAGATCGCGTAACTAATAAGGAGGTACTGAACAGAATTGGGGAGAAAAGGAATTTCTTTCATACCTTTACTCAGAGAAGTGATCGATTGGTGGGACACATTCTGGGACATCAAGGAATCGTCAGCTTAGCATTGGAGGGAAATGTGTGGGGTAAAACTCACAGCCGCGGCGGATTAGCCGTGCGCATTGGGGCGCCTAGCTGCGGTGCGCGCGGCAGTTCGCTGTCGTGGGTTCGAGTCCTCCCTCGGGCATGTGAGTTTGTGTTTGTCCTTATGTTAGTTTACCTTGGTTTAAGTAGTTTGTAAGCTACGGACTAATAACCCAGCAGTTGCGTCCGATAGATTTACAAATATTTGAATATTTATTTAAAAGTCACAGAGGAAGACCGAGCGGCGAATTCATTAAGCAGATTCAAAATGGATGTTGGTTGCTGTTCTTAGTCATAGTTGAAGAGGCTTGCACAGGCCAGGGTAGCGTGAAGAGCTGCATCAAACCAGCCTCCGGACTGAAGACCACAACAACGACACGAAGTAAAATCCGGAGTGATGCATTATGTCGGTCATATGTTACGTCTTTCTGGAAAAGAAATGACATTGGGCTAGGAAAAAATGTATTTCAGTTCTATTACTTCAGACGTTCTGAAGTGATTTCATTGAATCTTGCTTGGTATTCGCTATTGCAGTTAGTTGCCTTTGATGTTTATTTAGTTTCTTTTTTCCCAGCGTAGTATATTTCAGATGAAATTATTGTGGATCTAGTAAATATGTCTCATTCTGCGGAAATCCATTAAACACTTTTGCGCTTATGTTCTGAGAAAGTAATGAATGAAATCACGTTAAAACGACTCCACAGTAGCTCAGTTACGGAAACTAAACTTCTGTTATTACAAATATATTTTCATGCTATTAAAATTAGACATAAATAAATTACGGTCATGGATTTTGAAATCGTTATTTTAATTTGATAAATGCATTCAAATAAAAGGTAGAAAATAATTCAGTGACAAGCTGTCTAGATCACTATTAACGGAGTTACACATGATGTACTACAAATAGAAAGCCCCCATAGAATAGCCGTGCGCACTAACGCCCCTTGCTGGGTGTCGTTGCAGATTAGCCAATCACATGTGATTTCATCTGTGGCGTACGTACGCTTTTGAAATTCAAGCTTTCTCTGAACATTTTTGTAATAAAATCTTCTCAGTCAAGGGGGTCGGTAAATAGAACCGAATATTAATTTTATTACAGAAATGTTCAGAGAAAGCTTGAATGACATTTCAAAAGCGTACGTACGCCACAGATGAAATCATATGTGATTGGCTATTCTACAACGACACCATTTCTTTGTGTCGATTCATATATTCGTAAGGATTTTTGGAAATATATATACTTTATTAAAGACTTTGGTGAAACGATTAGAATATACTTGTTGTTTACATATACGTTGTACACTTTGCATGAGTATGATTTGTAGTTGAACTAGTTTTTGCATACGAGTAGCAGTGCCACTTTAAGAAGAAGTTAAAGGAAGAACTACTTTTGTTATGAAATCATTACAATTTTTAAGTTAGCCCAATATCATTTGCAACGTATGTATTTCGTCTTTTTTAATGCATGCCAAGTCAAAACATGGAAAGAAAATAAAATCAACCTAGAAATATTATGAGCACAAATAAACGCAAAAAAAGTTCTACTAGTTCAAATGTTTGTAAAGTTATGGGACTGCAGTTGTCATCGCTCCCTAAACTTACAAACTACTTTAACGTCTTCTAAGAACAACACACACACAAACACACACACACACACACACACACACACACACACACACACACACACACATACATACATCCATGCCTGATGGACGACTCGAACCTCCGACTACGAATGGTCGCGCGCACCCCAGAAAGGCGCGTGAGTGCGCACGTCTCTTCTACGGGGGCGTTCTATTTTAGTACATCATGTGTAACTCCGTTAATAGCGATCTAGAGAGCTGTCAGTAGTTCGAATCTGCCTGTCACCGAATTATTTTCTACCTTTTATTTGAATTGCATTTATCGAATTAAAATAACGATTTCAAAATATATGACCGTGATTTATTTATGTTTAGTTGTTGTTGTTATGGTCTTCAGTCCGGACTGGTTTGATGAAGCTCTCCACCGTACTCTATCCTGAGCAAGCCTTTTCATCTCCTCATAAGAACGGCAACCACATCCACTTGAATCTGCTTACTATACGCGTCTCTTGGCCTCCCTCTGCGATTTTTACCCCACACACTTCCCTCCAATGCTAAATTATGATTCCTCGATGTCTAAGAATGTGTCCTACCAATCTATCCCTTCTTTTAGTCAGGGTATGCCAAAAATTTCTTTTCTCACCAATTCTGATCAGTACCTCTTCATTACTTATGCGATCTACCCACCTAACCTTCAGCATTCTTCTGTAGCACCACATTTCAAAAGCTTCTATTCTCTTCCTGTCCGCACTGCTTATCGTCCATGTTTCACTCCCGTACAAGACAACACGCCACACAAATGCCGTCAGAAAAGACTTCCTTACCCTTAAATTAATACTCGATGTTAGCAAATTTCTCTTTTTCAAAAATGCTTTTCTTGCCATTGTCATTCTGCATTTTATATCCTCTGTACTGCGACCATCGCATGTTATTTTACTACCCAGGTAACAAAACTCATTGACCACCTTCATTGCTTCGTTACCTAATCTAATTCCTTCAGCATCGCCCGATTTTCTAAGACCGCATTCCATTATTTTTGTTTTGCTCTTGTTAATGTTCATTTTATACGCTCTCTTCAACACACTGTCCATTCCATTCAACTGCTCTTTCAGGTCATTTGCTGTCTCTGTCTAGTTGTAATTGCATGAAAATATATTTGTAATAACAGAAGTTTAGTTTCCGAAACTGAGTTACTGAGCTTATGGTCGCTTCACTAGATATACGTAGGAGGCATGAAACGTACGCTCTTTTAATTTTGACGTAAGCCCGTACTGGGATACAGAACGCCTCTCTTCCAGCGTCTGCCACTGGAGTTTCCTCATCATGTCTGCGACGCTTCCACGCTTACTAAATGGGCCGGTAACGAAGCGTGCTGCTCTCCGTTGCATCTTCTCTGTATCTTCTCTTAACCCTACCTGGTACGGATCCCACACTGACGAGCAAGACTCAAGCGCTGGCCGAACGGATGGAATACGAGTTCGATTTTACAAAGAGTATTCTGCGGCATTGGCCCCTTACTTAGCTTGCATTTATCACGAATCTTTAATTCAGCGCAAAGTACCTAGTGATTGGAAAAAAGCGCAGGTGACTCCCGTTTATAAGAAAAGAAAGAGAACTGACCCACACAATTACAGGCCAATATCGTTGACATCAGTTTCCTGAAGAATTTTGGAGAATATTCTCAGTTCGAATATAGTAAATTTCCTTGAGACGGAAAAGCTTCTTTCCATGAATCAGCACGGGTTTAGGAAACATCGTTCATGTGAAACTCAGCTTGCCCTATTCTCACATGACATCTTGCGAGCCATGGACGAAGGGCAACAGGCGGATTGTGTTTTTCTCGACTTCAAAAAGGCGTTCGACGCGGTGCCACACGGCAGACTGCTAACGAAGATACGAGCTTATGGAATAGGTTCACAGATTTGTGACTGGCTGGAAGACTTCCTAAGTAACAGAACGCAGTACATTGTTCTCGTCGGCGAGTGTTCATCAGAGACGAGTGTATCGTCAGGCGTGCCCCAGTGTGATAAGACCGCTATTATTTTCTATCTATATAAATGATCTGATGGACAGAGAAAGTTGTAATTTGCGGCTGTTTGCTGATGATGCTGTGGTGTATGGGAGTGTGTCGTCTTTAACTGACTGTAATATCATACAGGATGACTTAGACAAAATTTCTAGTTGACGCGAAGAATTTCTCATTGTAGAAAAATGTAAGGTGATGCGCATGAGTAGGAAAAACAATTCCATAATGTTCGAATACAGCATTAGTTGTGAGCTTTTTGACGCAGTCGCATCGTTCAAATATCTAGGAGCAACATTGAGAGCGATATGAAATGGAAATAACTTGTAAGGACAGTTGTGAGTAAGGTGGACAACCGACTTCGGTTTACTGGGAGAATTTTGAGAAGAGATACTTCATCTGTAAAGGAGACCGCGTATAAAACGGTGGTACGACCACGTCTTGAGTATTACTGAAGTGTTTGGGACCCGCAGCAGATCACTTTAAAAGAAGACATGGAAGCAGTTCAGAGGCGAGCATCTAGGTTTGGTACTGGTAGGTTCGACCAATGAGCGAGCGTCACGGAAATGCTCCGGGAACTCATATGGGGATCGCTAGAGGAAAGACGACGTTCTTTACGTGAATTTCTGTTGAGGAAATTTCGAGGGCCGGAATATGAAGCTGAGTGTAGTACGATCTTCCTGCCGCCTACTTACATTTCTCCTAGTGATCACAAAGACAAGATAAGAGAAATTAGGGTTCGTACGGAGGCATATAGGCATTCTTTTCCTCCTCGTTCTATTTGGGAGTGGAATAGGAATGGAAATGCCTAGTCGTGGTACAGTGTACCCTCCGCCACGCACCTTACAGTGGATTGCGGAGTATGTATGTAGATGTAGATATCTGTTTCATCTTGCGGCGTGTGATAGCGTGACTTTTTCGTCAACTATTTGAGAATGAGAGCAGTTAGCGGCTTGCAATAAATTTTAAACATAATTTCAAATCTTTACGAAACTTTTTCTCGCAGACAATCCGAACAAAAATGATGAAACGAAAAACGTTTATCGCTTACTACTTTTCTGATGTTCGTGATGTATATTTACGGCATTTGGCATGACATTGGAAGTTATTACTTTTACACTGTAAACTTTATACGTCAGACAATTCACAGACATTACACAAATATACCACTGAATGTTCCTTCTATATTATATCCGAGTTCTACATATAGTTCACAAGATGTGAAGTCATAAACAATTTGGTTCGTGAAAAACCGCATCATCATGCGTGAAGTTTTGACTTATTACGTCTTTACTGCTAACTCTATTCACGATACATTTTGCAGACATTAGGCACATATACCACAGAATTTTACCTTAGAATTTACATCATAATGCGACATATATTTCAGGAGATATGATTTCATCTTTATGAACATACGATCACTTTTACTTACATTTGACATCTTGGCTAGGACAACTGAATTTATTGACAGAGCGGTCCAACAAGGATTTTTACTGACTGAGGTATAAAACCCTAAAAGCCATTATACGCACATGCCCTTCTCTAACAACCGTCGCAAACCACTGGCATATAAACTAGTGTGTGAATAAAACTACGCTCTGCTGGGTTTACGAATACATGGTGTTCTTTTTTCATTTTCCAGGAGTGTATTATATATTTTTTATTATTTTGGTCCGAAATGTTTCAAAAATTCATGAAACTACAAGAAATTAGGAAATGGTGAAATGGGCCGTAAAACACGCCAATGTGATTTTCCCCCCCTTCATAGTTCCGTACAGGGCGCCGACTCCCTGGGTGCTCCGGGCCTCATGCACCCCCCAAGGATTTTTTTTTGGGGGGGGGGGAGATGCTGAGAACCCACATAAAACGGAGGTGGAAAATAAAATTGTGTAAATTAAAAAAAAAAATCGGGAAAAATCAAAACCTACCTTATGACTCAAGAGGCAATGCAGAACGTGACCATAACGAGAGACGATATTTCATAAGTGAAACAAAATGATCAGTTTTGTACGCGGGTCCCCAAGCGAGTCGTAATGAGTGTCCGTCTTTTAGCCACTATTCTACCTTTATTCATCCTGTAGCATGTCGGTCCTTTTGACCTTTCAGGTGTACGTATTTATGAACATTCAATTGTGTTCTTTCAGGAATTTAGCTTGAAGAATCTGATACTGATGCTAAAGTTAATCGGTTTTCATTTATCTTTGTCACTTCCCTCGTTATTAAAATTATAGATTCAGTTGAAATTTGTAATGCTTTTCTCTGAGGCTAAAAAAACCTTGGACTATATTAATACTGTCAGAGATATCATGAAGTTTTCTCTAAGTGATGAACGTTTCGATGAAGTATACAGTTCAAGCTTGGGACTGACCAAAACAGTTTGATGTCGGACTTCGAAATCTCAAAATATTTCAAAGATTTCTTTAAATCTTGGTGACGGTGTCATTCCAAACTCTTTTGTTAGAGAGAATAACTTCGCACAAAAAGTGTTAGATTAGTTTACAGTGAAAAATTATTTCATTGGTCGTGTAGAAGTTTTAGGGTGTTACTTATATCAAGGCGGCCGCGGTGGCCGAGGGGACTGAGGCGCTCTAGTCACGGTCTGCACGGCCACAGCGGTCGGGGTTCGAATCCCCCCTAGGGCATGGGTATTTGTGCCGTCCTTAGTATTAGCTAGTTCATAAGTAGTTTGTAAGTTTAGGGACTGATGACCCCGTAGTTAAGTCCCTTAAGCTACACAGACATTTGAACATTTTGAACTTACATCAAAATATCCATTTCGGCCATTTAGATCGCTTTATTATAGTGTCCTAATGCAGCCATACTTTCCTTTTCTTCCTCATCCTTCTTCCTTCTATCTTTAAAAGGCCAGACAACTGCCCATTTACTTTTATCAAGTATTGCTAATTCAAAAATGATTTTCAGGAGGGTTCGTTTCGAACATCTGTGAACCATGATATAGAGGAGTCACACTAATTTTCAAAAGTCGGCGCCTCTGACTGAATTTATTGACAGAGCGATCCAACAAGTATTTTTACTGACTGAGGTCTGTAACGCATGATACGCACATGCTCTTCTTTAACAACCGTTGCAAAGCACTGGCATATAAGCTAGTGTGTCAATAAAATTACGTTCTGCTGGGTTTACGGATACATGGTGTTCTTTTGTCATTTTCCAGGAGTGTATTATAGATTTTTATTATTTTGGTCCGAAATGTTTCAAAAATTCATAAGACTATAGGAAATCATGAAATGACAAAGTGGGCCGTAAAACATCCCAGTGCGACATTTTTCTTCTTCCGTTTTTTTTTTTTTTTTTTTTTTTTTTTTTTTTTTTTTTTTTAGTAACATTATATGTGTGCCTTTGCGATCGTCTTTTGACAGCTCGAGATTTAAATGTAAATAACGGCTTAACCGTTCGTCTGACACAAAAACATGATTAACCTAATTTGTAGAGGAGACAATTCTCTACATATTTGCTGTCTTGTATTTTTTTTTCATATTTCGCATCGTTTCAGAGATATTTGCAAAAATATCGACGATTTTGGGATGTCTGTCTGTCTGTCTGTCCAAAACGTGTTCCCTGTTTTTAAGACGAACCGTTCAAACGATCAGCACCAAATTTTACAGACATAATTGTAAGCCGCCAGAGACCAGAACCTCTCTTTTCCAAATTTTCGGACAAAAGTACGGTAGTAATAAAAAAAGCCGTTTGTAATATAATTGTAACTGCAAACGAACCGTTCATCTGACACGAAAATTGAATAATCTAATTGGTAGAGAGGAAAATTCTTTACACCTTAGCTCTAGCTCTTAGCGATTTGCGATGTGTGTTTGGCTGTAACGTATTCCCACTTTTTAGGGCGAACCGTTCAATCGATCGGCACCAAATTTTACAGACATAATTGTTAGCTACCAGAGACCAGAAACTCGCTTTTTGAAATATTTCAGACAAGAAATACGTTAGTAATACCAAAAAAAGCGGTTGTAATGTAATTTTAATTGCAAATAAACCGTTCATGTGACGCGAAAATTGAATAAACGGAGTTTTGACACCCTCCATTAAATTAACGAAAACCAGCCGTTCGCAGATGTCACGTGACATTCCTCGCCCAGAACTCTCTCTTCATACGCCATCTTGCGTTGCGTATTTGATGATTTTCTTATTGTAACTTACACGTTGTCATTTCAAAGCAGTGGCACACTGAAGAATTAAACAAAAACATGTCGTTCTACGTTCGATAAATGATAATCTAGTGTCTACAAATGGTATATTAGCCTCAGTTAACAACGGCCATTAATAGTAAGAGATTAAAGAACAAAACTCCTAACCGTTAGCTGTAGCGTAGTGGGCACTGCGTTGGACTGTGATGCTGAAGGTCAGTGGTTCGGAACTCGCCACCACTTAATTTTTTTTTTTTTTTTCGTAAAAGGGTTTCAGACAGTTTTATTAATTAATTTTTTATTATTTAGATTATTATTTTGGTCAAATATGTTTGCAAAAACTTATAAAACTATAAATCTAAAGTGGAGCGTAAAACACGTCAGTGAGATGTTTTTTTTAATTCCCCCCCCCCCCCTTTATAGTTCCGTATATGTTGTTGCTGTGGTCGTGGTTGATGTGCATTCATTGTTTGACGAGCAGTACATTGCGCCCTTTTTGTAGTAAATGTGAGGGCGGTGGGCCGCTGTGAGAGGCTGGTAGGGGTGGGAGTAGGGCCGCGTAGGCAGGTGTGGGCAGAGCGGCTGTATCGAGCGCAGCGGCAGTTCCCAGGCCCGCGGCGAGGCGGGGACCCACAGCCGCGCAGGGCAGGAACCAGCCAGCCTGCCAGTGCTTATGAAGCGCCTGATTGGCCGCCGCCCGCCGCGCACAAACGCCCAACTTGATTGCATTCCCTCCGCCGCGTCGCCCCTCTACAAGCCGGCAGCCGGCAGGTAGCAGGTGGCGAGCTTCTGCCGTCGCGGCCGGGCACCTCGCCGCTGTTCGCTGCCGCTCGACGCGTAGTAATTGACGGCACGGTACCGACTAAAACACAGGTGTTCCACAGGGTCGTGTCATTGATCCTCTATTGTTCTTTAACTACCCGGTGATCAAATAGTCACTATAAATTTCAAAACTTAATAAATCACGGACAATGTAGATAGAGAGGTAAAAATTGACGCAAATACTTGGAATGACATTGGGTTCTGTTAGAACAAAAAATAAAAAAAAAGGTTCAAAAATGTCCGACAGATGCCGCTTCATCTGATCAGAAAAAAATGTTCAAATGTCTGTAAATCTATCGGACCAAACTGCGTGGTCATCAGTCCGTAGCTTACAAACTACTTTAACCTAGGTAAACTAACCTACGGACAAACACACACACCCATACCCAAGGGAGGACTCGAACCTCCACGGAGAGCAACCGCGCGCTCCGCAGCGAGGTGCTTTACACCGCTCGGCTGTTCCACCGCGGCATCATCTGATCAGAAAAGCAATAATTAGCATAACAAATTAAGACAAAGCAAAGATGATGTTCTTTACAGGAAATGCTCTATATGTTCACCATCATTTCTCAATAGTAGCTGTAGTCGAGGAATAATGTTGTGAACCGCACTGTAAAGCATGTCCGGAGTTATGGTGAGGCATTGGCGTCGGATGTTGTCTTTCAGCATCCCTAGAGATGTCGGTCGATCACGATACACTTGCGACTTCAGGTAACCCCAAAGCCAATAATCGCACTGACTGAGGTCTGGGGATTTGGGAGGCCAAGGATAACGAAAGTGGCGGCTGAGCACACGATCGTCACCAAAGGACGCGCGCAAGAGATCTTTCAAGCGTCTAGCAATATGGGGTAGAGCGCCATCCTGCATAAAAATCGTACGTTCCACCAGGTGTTTATCAGCCAAGCTGGGGATGATGCGATTCTATAACATATCTGCGTACCTCTCACCCTTCACGGCAGCAGTCACTGACGTTTTGCTGTCCAGCGCCATCTGTCGGACATTTTTTGAACTTTTTTTTTCCTAATAAAACCCCATGTCATTCCAAGCATGTCTGTTAGTTTTCACCTCTCTATCTACATTATTCCTTGGTTTCCTATCTACATTTTTCCGTGATTTATTAAGATTTCAAATTTATACTCACTTTTTGATCACAAAGTACATGAACGATCTGGAAGAAAATCTGAGCAGCTCTCTTAGGTTGTTTGCAGGTGACGCCCTCATTTATCGTCTAGTAAAGTCATCTGAAGATCAAAACCAACTGCAGAACGATCTAAATAAGATATCACTATGATGTAAAAATTGGCAATTGAGTCTAAATAATGAGAAATATGAAGTCGTCTACATGAGTACGAAAAGAAATCTGTTAAACTTAGTTTACAAGGTAAATCAATCGAATGTCAAGGCCATAAACTCCACCCAGGAATTACAATTACTTCAGACTTAAACTCGAAAGATCAGGTAGAAAATTTCGTAGGAAAGGCGAACCAGAGACAGCGTTTTATTCACAGAACGCTTAAAAGGTGGAACAGAACTACTAAACATACTGCATACACTACACTTGTCCGTCCTTTTTTGGAGTATTGCTGCCCAGTGTGGGATCCTTATCAGGTGGCTTTGACGGAGGACATCGAAAGAGTCCATAGAATGACATATCGTTTTGTATTGTCACGATACAGGGTAGACAGCTTTACGGAAATGGTACAGGATCTGGGATGGGAATCATTACAACAACGGCGCTTATCGCTGCGGCGTGGGCTACTTACGAAACTCCAGTCGCCAACATTCTACTCTGAATGCGAAAATATATTGTTGACCCCTACTTACTTAGGTAGAAATGATCATCAGAATAAAATAAATCAGAGCTCGAACAGAGAGATTCGCGTGTTCTTTCTTCCCGCGCGCTGTTCGAGAATGGAATGGGAGATAAACAATATAAAAGTGGTTTGATGAACCCTCTGCCAGGCACTTGAATGTGTTTTGCAGAGTGTAAATGTTCAAATGTTTGTTAAGCTTAGGGACTTAACTGCGGGGTCATCAGTCCCTAAACTTACAATCTACTTATGAACTACCTTATACTAAAGACGGCACAATAATCCATGCCCGAGGGGGGGATTCGAACCCCCGACCGTAGCGGCCACGCAGACGGTGACTGGCGCGCCGCATACCGCTCGGCCACTGCGGCCGGCTTGTAGAGTGTCCCATGTAGATGTAGACACACCACCACTGATTAATTTCTAAAATCTTAGCGGCCGGAAAGCATTCTACAACCGTATGTTCCGTGCCCCCACGCATCAGCCGTAAGAATCATACGTTTCGCTTTCTGATATCAAAGGAAATGCCAAAAGAACGGAAAATCTCACTTACAAAACCAATATTTAAAAAAGGAGACAGATCTAAACCCGTAAATTATACAGGAATATCACTATTAAGCACATCGTATAAGATCTATGCCAGAATAATAACCGAAAGATTAAAAGTCATAAGCAGTGCTTGCTATCAGAAGAACAAAATGGATTAAAAAAGGGGAGTAGCTGTACGGGCAACGTATTTATACTACTGCAAATTATAGAAAAATATAAATTCAATAAAGAAACATATCTTTTCCGTAGATTATGTAAAGGCTTCTGATAAAGTAAATGGACAACTATTGTGGGGAAATTTTAATAAGAAGAGTTATCCCAATACACGTTATACAGGTAATTCAAAATGCTAATACTAGAATACAAATAACTGGGGACAATGAGGAAACAACACAGGTTATTAATTTACGAGTTCGATAAGGTTGCACCTTCTCTCCACTGTTTGTTATATATATATATATATATATATATATATATATATATATATATATATATATATATATATATATATAGTGACGACATTGTACGGTAATGGAAAATGAAACTGAAGAACTATAAATATAACTTTAAACAAAAAGATTGTATAATGACTTTGTTATTCGCAGATGACTAAGTGTTAATTTAGAATAATGAAGATGGACTGCAGAGAGCTGCCTATGAACTATACTAAATATGTCAGATATGTAATATGTCAATATCAATAAAAAAAACATAAGTCATGACTTACTGTGGAAAAAATGCAGTAAAAACGAAAGTAGTTATAGACAGCTAGATTATAGAGCAAGTAAATAGATTCAAATTTCTAGGAACCATGTTGTCGTATATGGGAAATCTAGATCAAAAAGGCAAAATTGAGAAATTTTACTACTTTAATGGCACTATCAGAAGAGCACTCTAACGTAAAGTTAGAACAGAAACATATTTAAAATTTTATAAAGTTATGTCAGTACCAACATTACTATGTGGAAGTAAATCTTGGGTAACGGAAAAGAAAGATAAAACAAGATTACAAGCCAATGAAATGAATTTCATCAGTTACAAAGCTGGATACACCAAGCTAGACTAGAAAAGAAATAAAGATAGCCGCGGCGGAGCGGCCGAGACATTTAAGACGTCTATGATGTCAGAATAATTACACACATCTCATTGTTCAAAAAATAATTTCAGTATTTCAAAAATTACAAATGTTTATGTATCTAAGTAAAGAAAAATCAAGGTGAAAAAAAACCTAACTTTTGAATGCGTCATGCAATTTCAGCAAAGTCTGACTTAGATGATAGCTAATGTCTCAAGTTAACATCTTGGAAGCGTGACACTTGTGTATATTTATTTAATTACTTATTTCAATTGATCATTTTTCCCATAGTACCACTGAACATGCAAGCATCCATTACTCTCGTATATTTAATTTAGTTTGTCGATTTATTGTAAAATTTGCCAGTAATTTACGTAAATATTGTGTGGCATGAGCGGTCAAGCTCATGAGAGCTGGTTTGTCTATTTATTTCAGACTTTATGTAATCATTATATAAATACCCTGACACGAAAATTGTGGCCAATGAAAGTTACATAATTCGAAAGATTGTCGTAGATTTCACGAATATAAATATTATGTGTGCATTTAGCCATTAAAAGTGGTAAAAGGAAGTAGAAATTTTCCTATCTACTGCTTGGATCAAGTTCTAAACTCAGCTCACTGATTGGCTATTTGCCTCGACCAAAGACACTGTAATGCAGCGCATCTGCAGTATTAAAATAACGTATTAAAATAAGTGAATATCTAAACATGGAGTGCTCGCAACTCACTTTCTTGTGCCGTTCAAATGCTTCATTTTCGCAGTGATTAAGAGTGGTTAAAGGAAATGGATGTTATCATATGAATGCCGATATAAAGGATGATGCACCAGGAGAGGCATGTAGCGGTGCACGGGTGGAACTACGAAGTCGACATGTTGTCAGCTCTGGAATTCTGAATATCGCAGTATCTAAATAACATTATTTCTTGGCGTTGTAAAAAAATATGAACAGCGAAACTGTAGTTCCATTTCAAATATTAGGCTAATGAAAGTTACATAATTCGAAAATGGCACGAGAAGTATATAGTTCCGTTTTTATTTGTCGTTATTGTGTCAGGCATTTTCCTTAACACGTAAAAGATACCGTTTCATACCTCCCAGTGCCGGTTAAATTTTACAAAATATCCCAGCGGCCTCCTGTGATAATGTTGGGAACAGATGATGATTAGTGATAATCCTGTGAGTCTTCATTTTAGCCAATCGCTTGACAACGCTGATGTATTCTCATGGAATCTTCGCTTTACGAGGGCAATTATTTTTACTGAGCGGACGAGGGTACATACAAGAACCTGTCAACCATAAAGCTGGAACAGCATTATTTGTTTACTTCATAGTCTGTACGATACACTAATCGAGTCATTCTATGTGGTTCGAACAAATGGGCAAATATTTTCTATCGTGTTGTTGATGTTGCCAACATAATCACGCGAGGCCGCCGACGTGATACGTAAAATTTTACCCCCAGTGACCATTGTAAACACAATTGGTCGATTTTCGAGCACAGGAAATACTAATAATAATTAATGGTCATCTGGAGACTGAAAATTAACATTTCCTCAACAATAGTTTGAGTAGAGGAATAATGTTGTAAAGTATGTCCTGAGTTATGGTGAGGCATTGGCGTCGGATGTTGTCTTTCAGCACCCTAAAGATGTCGGTCGATCACAATACACTTGCGACATCAGATAACCCCACAGCCAATAATCGCACAAGCTGAGGTCTGGGGACCTGGGAGGCCAAGCATGATGAAAGTGGCGTCTGAGCACACGATCACCAAACGAAGCGCGCAAGAGATCTTTCACGCGTCTAGCAATACTTTTTTTGTTGTAATAAAACCCCATATCATTCCAAGCTTGTGTGTCAATTTTTACCTCTCTATTTACATTATTCCGTAATTTATTAAGTTTTCAAATTTGTACTGACTTTTTGATCACCCGGTATTACTAAGGAAGTGATTTATCATGGTAAGTTTTTACTTTAAAAATATATCGTGCTAAGGTGTGTACTATTTAGGAGGGGATGGTGAACGGCCAATGAGGAAGCAGCCAAGGGGCAGATCTGGTGGGGAGTGCGTTTTCGGGAGAGAGGAGGTGAGCGGAGGGATCTGAGAGAAGGAACTCACGTCTGTCAGGAGAAGCACCCTCCTGGATGATAGGAGCGATTCGATTGGGGACTGTTAGATCTGCGCAGCGAACGGTCCTCTCGGGAGAAGGTGAGAAAAAGTGTACGCCGGTGCAGCTCACATGTGTTTATGTTTATACACAACAACTTACGGGTGTAGAAATGGTGCTCGGGAATCTAAAACTATTTTGACCTGTTGACAATTTCATGTTGAGTGCTCGCGAAATATACAGAGTTTCCTTGTTTCTGAAAGTCAATTGGGGAAAAGTGCTACCAGTTTCTTACCGCAGACAATGCACATGATTAACAATTTTATTCTACTTATGTTTAATAATTCATCTGACCACTTTCAATAAGGAATCAGTTTGATTGAATAAAACTTATCCAACTAAATCTCTGATTTTGCATACATCATTTGCAAATGTTAGAATAACCTCTTTTCATTAATGAACCAGTTATTTTATGTAATGCTAGCAAATCCGGCAACGCTTTGCAGTAGCTTCTCCCTATGTCTATCCCTTCCTTCCCCTTCCTTTGTCCATCTCCTCCTCCCCCTACCTTCTCACCACTCCCTCTTACCCCACACCATATCCATCTCCTCCCCTTCCATAACAACATTGCTACATACCGGTAAAATTTTACAATCCGCGACATGTACGTGGTATAGCCATGTTGGCAACAGTGTTGGATCGTGGGAATGAAGCCGACCAATCGTGGCAAAGCTTGAGATAGCCAATGAAATTTTAGATAGCGACAGTTTGTTCCGCAGCAACTGATGCATCCGCTGCGTAATCGACTGCTGGATTGTATCTGTACCCCAAACGTTCAATTATAATTGCCATGCGTGGCCTCGACTGTACCCTTTGTTTCAGAGTCATAAGGGATCGCGCTTGAAAAGTTCTTTTCGATTTAACTCCAAGCGCTGTATACGATCTTCGTCGGTCTCATTGACTACGATCACGTAGTAAGTTTGGGTTGCACGTACGCCGACCGATATTACGCCGACGCAATGGAGGCATTGTTCTAAAAAATAAACCACGATCTGTACTTAATTTGTTTGTAACACTCAAAAATACCACGAAATAACATCAATTCTATATTTGCAATGCTCCAATGATATGATCACTACCGATAACATCATGGAGGTAAGAATAATACGGAGGGGCTTGTAAAGAAGCAACGTTTCATGTTAAATCTGTCTGACAATTTTAACCTTGTGTGCATAACGCCATCTCCCTTTATTCTAAACTCCTTGGCGTATTTGTTCGTTCTATTACAGCGTATTTGGTCGCTAGGCGAGTAGCGAATGAATAATCTAATTGTCGGAAAATCGAGAAAATGATCCCAGCTGCAAGCGTACTTTCAGTTTTGCTCAAATTCTGATACAATACGCAGTCAAACGGGACAAAAATTATCCTATGTCCGTCTCCTGCTTCTAAGCTGCTTCCCCACCAATTTTGAGCCAAATCGGTTCAGACGTTCTTTAGTTATAAATAGTGCAACTAACACGACTTTCTTTTATATATATAAATATTTCTTATTTGTTTCGCAAACTGCGGCCTATGCATAGAGTTGTTTTTAACATGAATACAGGTAAAAGATAATATCTGTAACTAAGGTAGTTGTTGGGGCATGAAAGCAGACATGTACGGTTCGAACCTAAGATAACATCGAGCCAAACTTCTCTATCAGAATCGTACGTTGCGCAATACGTATGTTCCAACACCGTAAAGTCACACTTTCTTCAATCGTTGCCGACCGCGGTGGCCGAGGGGACTGAGGCGCTCCAGTCACGGTCTGCACAGCCACTACGGTCGAGGGTTCGAATCCCCCCTCGGGCATGGATATTTGTGTCGTCCTTAGTCTTAGCTAGTTCATAAGTAGTTTGTAAGCTTAGGGACTGATGACCCCGTAGTTAAGTCCCATAAGTTCTACAAACATTTGAACATTTTTTCTTCAATCGTTGCTGTGGTAAATGCCGTGAAGGAAACAACGTAAAGTCGTAAGGTGCCGATAATTTGGATACTGAGTTTAATGAAGCTGAGTACTTCCTCTCCGCCTTCGAGATACAATCCTGGAAAGTGAAGAAAGAACGCCATGAATTCGTGCATACAGCAGAGGGAAAGTATATTGACACATTCTTGAGGATGTATACAACAAACGATCACGCAATCAGAACCATATGCACGCCAGTACTGTCACAGACCGTGCAAAATGTCAATGCTTGTATCGTTTATACCCTCCCTTATTAGCAATGCAGATTGCAACTTTATCATGAAGACGATCGTAGAGGTGCCGAATGAAGTCTTACGGCCGCGGCAGAGCGGCCGAACGCATTGAGGTGCTATGCTAGAATGCGCGAGGTCGTTCCCCGTCGGGGGTTCGAATCGGGCATGGATGTTTGTGATGTATTTAGTGTAAGTTAGATCATAAGTAGTTTGTAAGTTTAGGGACTGATGATCCCGCAGTTAAGTCCCATAAGCTTAACAAACATTTGAACATTTTTTGAAGTCTTACGGTATGGCCTGCCATGTAGTATCCATTTGATGCCACAGTTGGTCCACATCTCGTGCCGGTCGTGTAGACTGCACCAAGTTGACGTTTCATCCGCTCCGAGACATGCTCAATGGGGGACAGATCTGGGCATAATGGGCAGGGCAGTTCACGTACACCTGGAAGAGCACGTTGTGTTGTACGGGATATTTGTGGACGTGCATTGTCCTGTTGGAAAAGCACATCGCCTTGTTGGTGCATGAACGGTGGCAAGACGGGTTGAATGAGGTTGCAATACACGGTGCACTGTTCAATTTTCTGACAACGAGTACAAGAGGAGAACGGCCAGTGTAGGTGTCGGCCTCGTTTACCTCTGTCGCGTACACTACAGATTTTCGCACTGACCTGCACGACACTACACACGCGTAAGACCATCATTGGCACCGAGGCAGCGACGACTCTCATCACTGAAGACGCCACCATGACACCATTGGAGGCGGGCTGAACGATGTTGGGGCGTGAGTGCAGGACACTCTAACGGCACACATGATCGTGCATCAGCGAGCGAGCGACATTCTACACACGCCATTCTCCTCTAGTGATCGTCTAGAGAACACTGAACAGCGCACAGTACAGTGAAACCATCATTTCACCCGTCTTGCTACCACTCATGCACCAACAAGGTAATACGCTTTTCCAACAGGACAATGCCGATCCACATGTATCCCGTACCACCCAACGTGCTCTTCAAGGTGTACGTCAACTAATCTGGGCAGCACGACCCCCAGATCTCTCTCGCATTGAGCATGTTTGGGACCGCATGCTACGTCCTGGTGGTAGGTGTGTATGAGCGGCACGAAATCTGGTCCAACTGAGGCACCAGGTGGAAATTGCACGGCAGGTCATTTCTCATAACCACACTCGGAACCTCTAAGATCGTTTCCATGAAAGTAGGGGTGGGCTATGAGCGCTCTTGAGAAACGCGCGACGCTAAGGCAGAATGTCGAGTACTCTCGAGAAATTGTCGACAGTGCTGCGCTCTCTGGAGGCCGAGCAGAACTACTCGAGAAGGAAGCATTGCGACACAGCAGTCGTAATCGTTTTCTTCCGTACGTGCAAGGAAGAAGCTGAATTATTATTATTATTATTAGTAGTAGTAGTAGTAGTAGTCGTAGTATGTTCCGCAGGGGACAAAAACCATAGGATTATTATTAAAACACGTATCTTTTGCGAAACAAGAACTTCATTGTTACCAAAACAAATATACATTCTGTATGTATTGATACATGAGAGATAAATGCTACACGTTATACCCAAAAACTCCTTACGTATATTTACTAATTGTAGAAAAAAAGTCAGCAGAGCTTATAGTACTAGTCAGCGTTTCATACCTAAGCTTTCGTTCTTATTGCAGCATAAAGCTCTGGTAGTTTGTCAACACAGCCACCACAATTTACAAAAATCAAATGTTTGTATAGCTTATGGGACTTAACTACTGGGTCATCAGTCCCTAAACTTACAAACTAGTTATAATCTAGCTAATACTGAGGACGGCACAAATATCCATGCCCGAGGGGGGATTCGAACCCCCGACCGTAGTGGCCGTGCAGACCGTGACTGGAGCGCCTCAGTCCCCTCGGTCACCGCAGCCGGCCACAATTTACAACTACAGTACTGACTGTTGGTTTTTATCCCCTCATTCTGTTGAAAAGTTTAGAAAGTGTTGATTTTGACGCATTTTGCATGTTACTGAAGCCAAATTAAAGAGAAAAAAAAAAAGAAAAAAAAAAAAGAAAAAAAGAAAAAGAAAAACACTATTCCGAAAGTGGCGGACTGTATCAGACACTATCCAACCTTTTTATCGAATTTCTTTTTATTGTGTTTGTATGGATAACATACAATAGCTAGGTAATTTGTCTCACTTGTATTAATACAAGAATGCACTTTTGTTCCGTGAACATATGTTTGGTTGCTAGTATATATGGTGTAATTTTAAACGTCTTACCATGCTTTTTGTATTTTTTGCTACACTATGGAGCTTTGAAACAGATGTCTTCATCCTGCGTAAAGTACTGCCAGCTCCGTGACTTTGGTTTTCGTGTGCCCAGTGCCCGTATTTAAATGATAATCACGGCGAGCTGCGAGCGTTGCAAATAACGGCAGCGCTTGGCGAGGCGAGCTACCCCAGTCGACCGCCGCCGCACCGCTTCCCGTGAGCTTCTCGTGAACTGCTCGAGCACCGGCATCTCGAGAAATTCTCGGTGCATACTATGTAAATACATCTGCCTATATGATTTCTGGACAAAGCTCATACTTATTACTAATTTAAGTTTAATGTTTTCTAATTAGATGTATACTTAATCGGTGCAAATTTGCGTATGTTGCCTTATATAGCTTTGAGAAGGCATCACCATTTTTAGATTTTCCTGACACGAAGCTAACAGAAATGGAATGTTATAAATACCACGGTAGGACGTCTTTCCCAGAATTTTATAGACATCTGTCTGCAGACCGCAGGTCATGAACATATGTACGAAAGAATTTGAAAACAAATCAATAATTGCATGTATGCCCCTCCCGCAGGCCATTTATTAATTTTGTGCGGATGCACGCATATGATCTATCATTGCCTAACATACAGTTAAGCTGCGAGCAAGACGAAGTAATGGGCAGAGGGCACTAATATTTTTGAATATTTCGAATTCGAAAACTGCATTATTTATGCTTCAGCAACTATGCGCTTTTTTGGACAATCGTCAAACCCCCGTTATCTGAGATAATGTCATAACTGAATCAGTTAACATCAATGGTCAAGTGTTCAAATGTTTGTTAAGCTTATGGGACTTAACTACGGGGTCATCAGTCCCTAAACTTACAAACTACTTATCAACTACCTTATACTAAGGACGGCACAAATATCCTTGCCCGAGGGGGGATAGAACCCCCGACCGTAGTGGCCGTGCAGACCGTGACTGGAGCGCCTCAGTCTCCTCGGCCACCGCGGCCGGCTGTTAACATCAAAAGTGCGGAGAACCTGATAAAACGGAAGAGTTAGATACAAGCTCAGTACTGCACGGGTTCCGGTTATGAAACTGCTACACAAACAACGGCGTCGCGACTAATAGCTGGAGCCCGCGCCTTCGTTAACACACCTGATGCGGCAGGAAGCACACATCGCAGGCGCATAGCAAACAACTAGAGCCTACAGGCGATCACACAGCCGGGATAGGAATCTGCAGCCGCGCCTCACAGTCCCATCCCTACATGAAAGAATTACTGCTTGCATTGCTGCAAAACGAGGGTATACACGCTACTAGCGCCAACACTGCGGACGCTCTGGCGACTATACTCACGTGCCTATGGCTCTGCCTGTGTGATAGTGTGTTGTATACAGTCTCAAGAATGTGTCAATAAAATTTCCCTCTGCTGGGTCGACGAATTCGTGGTGTACTTTTTTTCTTTTTTTTTTTTTTTTCTTTATTGTATTTCTACACCAGCGATTACACCAGTAGGCTGGCAGCAGCTCCAGAGGCTGCTCTTCAGCCGAGAGAATAAAATACATTGATGAGATGAAATTTAAAATACATGACAGGCGAAAAATCAACGGAGGAACAATGACACATACATGGCGACAATTGGAGGTACAAACAGTTGACAGGTGAACGAAAACCGGATGCAGTCAGTTAAAAACGACGAGCCACGGCGACTTGAAAAGCACATGTTGGACGACAAGAACACAGGACGGCGAGTACACGGAGACACTAAGTAAAATACACGGTGCGACGCTTGTCTGGTTGCGGTGGACGCAGTTAAAAAACACACACTTCACTGTAGCACAATACACAACACTTGACGTAGCACTTGTAAAACTGTCGGTCCAGGACCCCGATAAAAAGGGGGCGGAGCAAAGCGTGGGGGAGAGGAGGAAAAAAAAACGGCGGTGAAGAAAAGGGGGGCGGCAGGGAAGAGCCGTAGGGACTCCAGGGCAGAGAGGGGGGTAGCCAAGCGGGGGAGCGGAAGGGGAGGGAGGAGAGGGGGCACATTATCTATGGGTGGGGGATCAGAGCTGGTAGGACGGGTAGATGTCGGAACGGAGGACGTCATAAGGAAGGGGGAGGCGGCGGAAATTACCCTGGGAGAGGATATGGAGGGTGTGGAGATGAAGCGAAGGGGGTATAACGCGGTAGAGGCGTGGCAGAGGTCCAGGGTTGGTAAGGATGGGGTGGACCAGGGGGTTGCGGGAGTCAAGTTTACGGGTGGTATAGAGGATACTGATACGCTGGAGATATTCGAGGAGGTGGGGAAACGGGTTCAGGTCATACAGGATCCGCGTGGGGGACGGGAGCCGGATGCGGTAGGCGAGGCGGAGGGCGTGGCGCTCGAGGACTTGGAGGGTTTTATAGTAGGATGTGGGAGCGGAGATCCAGGCAGGATGGAAGCTGCAAAGGACAGGACGCATGAGGGACCGGTAGGTGTAGAGAATGGTGGAGGGGCTGAGACCCCACGTCCGGCCGGTGAGGAGTTTGAGGAGGTTAAGGCGGGAGAGGGCTTTCTGTCGGACAGTGCGGAGGTGGGGGGTCCAGGAGAGGTTACGGTCGAGGGTTAGGCCAAGGTACTTCAGGGTGGGGGTGTGGCGGATAGGGCGGTTGTGGAGGGTGAGGTAGAAATCATGGAGACGGAAGGAGCGGGTGGTACGACCTATGATAATTGCCTGGGATTTGTCAGGATTGACGGAGAGGAGCCACCGGTTGCACCATGAGGCGAACTCGGTGAGGTGGGACTGGAGCAAAAACTGGGAGCGGGCAAGGGAGGGGGCGAGGGCTAGGAAGGCGGTGTCGTCAGCATATTGTAGAAGGTAAACGGGAGGCTGGGGTTGGGGTATGTCGGCGGAGTAGATGAGATAAAGGAGAGGAGAGAGGACGGAGCCTTGGGGCACCCCGGCAGAGGGGTAGAACAAACGGGAGTCGGAGTTGCAGACAGTGACATAGGAGGGGCGGCAGGTGAGAAAGGAAGCAATGAGACGGACGTAATTAATAGGAAGGGCGTAGAACTGGAGCTTGAAGAGGAGACCGGAATGCCATACACGGTCGTAGGCTTTTTGGATATCAAGGGAGACAAAAATTGCGGAGCGACGGGAGTTGAGTTGGACAGAAAGGAGATGAGTAAGGCGAAGGAGCTGGTCATCGGCAGAGAAGGAGGGTCGGAAGCCACATTGGGAAAGGGGGAGGAACTGGTGGCGACGGAGGTGTACTTTTTTTCATTTTCCAGGAGTTTAAATAAATTACCTTCGCCCCTGGTGGCGGCGATGGCGTGCTTTGATTGGGATCTTCCACCGCAGCCTCAGCAGGAAGCGGGAGGCAGGTGGCGCGGTTGACGGAAAGAGGCGTCTGCCGTCTCCATTGTGGGCGCCGGGCGCCTCTGAGTGGGCGGGCTTTTTAATTGTGGAGGGCCCTCCACGAGGAGAGCCACCTCAGCGCTGCCTGGCGGCGGCCGCGCGCACTAACTGCCTCCTGCTACTCCTCCTGTTACGCTCCTTTAGAAACGTAGCCCACCGCGACCCGCTAATGACCGCGGCACGTGCCGCACCCTCACCCGAACATTGCCCCCGGGGCTCTTTACCACACAGTATCAAATAATGCCGCCCACGGCATATCTTCATGGCTTGCAGAAAATAAGTTGATGTACAACACAATTTTACAATTTCTCACACACAATGCAACAAAAGCAGAACTTATGATTTCAATCAAATTGCGTGGTTATGGTATATCGCCCCAAAATTGCGAATGGATAGGGGACTTCCTGTCAGAGAGGACACAGTTCGTAGTAATCGATGGTAAGGCATCGACTAAAACAGAGATGATATCGGGCTTTCCACAGGGTAGTCTTATTGGTCCTCTGCTGCTCCTTATTTACATAAACGATTTAGGGGAAAATCTAAGTAGCTCTCTTAGGTTGTTTGCAGATGACGCCATCGTTTATCGTCTAGGAAAGTTATCTGAAGATCGTAACCAACTAAAGAACGATCTAAATAATATATCACTATGGTGTAAAAATTGGCTATTGAGTCTAAATAATGAGAAGTGTGAAGTCGTCCACATGAGTACGAAAAGAAATCCGTTAAACTTTGTTTACAAGATAAATCAATCAAAAGTGAAAGCCGTATATTCCACAAAATACCTAGGAATTCCTATTACTTCAGACTTAAATTGGAAAGAACACGTAGATAATGTGCGAAAGGCGAACCAGAGACCGCGTTTTACTGGCAGAACCCTTAAAAGATGCGACAGAACTACAAAAGAAACTGCATACACTTGTCCGTCAAATTTAGGAGTATTGCTGCCCAGTGTGGGATCCTTATCAGGTGGGTTTGACGAAGGACATCGAAAGAGTCCAATGAAGGGCAGCTCGTTTCGTATTGTCACGATACAGAGGAGACAGCGTTACGGAAATAATACAGGATCTGGGATGGGAATCATTACAACAACGGCGCTTATCGCTGCTGCGTGGGCCACTTACGAAACTCCAATCGCCAACATTCTCCTCCGTATGCGAAAATATATTGTTCACTCCCATAGGTAGATCATCAGCGTGAAATGCTAGAAATCAGAGCTTGAATGGAAAGATTCAGGTGTTCTTTCTCCTTGCGCTCTACTCGAGAATGGAATGTGAGATAAATAGTATAAAGGTGGTTCGATGAACCCTCTCCAAACACTTAAATGTGATTTGCACAGTATCCCATGTAGATGTAGTTTCTATGTAAACAGAAAGGACATACAGGGCCGAATCTACATCTGCTTTTATACTCCGCAAGTCACCTGACGGTGTTTGGCGGAGAGTACTTGCTCCTGTTCCAGTCGCGTATGTTTCGTGGACAAAATGATTTGCTGTATGCCTCTGTGTGGGCTGTAATCTTTGGTCGATTTGCGAGGTATACGTAGCAGGAAGCAATATATTGCTTGGCTGTTCATAGAACATTTCGTCTTGGAACTTTGACAGAAACGCTTGCCGCGATAAAACCGCCTGTCTTGCAGCGTCTGCCACTGGAGTTTCTTGATCAGCTCTGTGACGCTTTCGCACTTACTACGTGAGCCCGTAACGAAACATGCTGCTCTCCATTGGATCTTCTACACGTCTTATTAAACCTACCTGGTATGGATCTCAGACTTGTGACATTACAGATACAGGGGGAAGCTGATTGTTTCCATGTGAAAGGCGGGTTTTGTCAGGCTGTCGTGTTCCCCAGCCGGCCAGTTAACAGTCTCGACCTAGTGACTGCAATACAGGTAGCAAGGATTCCCTAATGTGCTCGGAGACTGGGAACGACGCTCTTGGCTGAGTGGGGACGGCTCTTCCAGATTGCAACTGAAATATAATATAGCCACAAACATTATTCTAAAAATCCATATAAAATCAGGGAATGATCATACGGCAAATGTAATTATATGAATAAATTTAGGAGACTTGTAAGAACAAACGCCTTAATTACAATTTCAATATCCCTTACAGATAAAAAGCTGACAAATTTCAGTACTATAACAATAATATTATAAAACTTATATTTACAATTGTTGATACGTAGTGTTTATCAGTAACAGTTTAAGAAGGAAATGGGCAGCATTGCACCACGCTACCTATTTTAAAGGACGTGCCACGTTATTTCCGTATTCTTTCAATAAATTTTATTTTACTCTCTTGTTCTGCTTTTCGTTGAGGTAGTGATATTCTTGTGTCAGAACATAGATTCCACCGCAGAAACACAAAACATGAACCCAGCAAACTGCATTACATTTATATATGTATTTTATTATATTTAATATTATTCTTAGTAACGTTCGTTTTATATTGTAGACTGCCTCTTAAATATTTCATGGCCGACTAAAGATACTAGATATGCAGCAGATAATTTATATATTAATATATGCAGTTATTTACCGATGTATAAAGTTGGACCACCTCCGCAGTTTCATGTCAAAAAAGAGTAATAAACTACATTTATAAAGAATTACTTCGTGAGTGAATCTCTTCTTTATCTTAGAATCCATTGTGTTGGTCATTCAGAAGTTTAATTTATGTTTTCACGTCGTCATATGCAGACTGACAGACTGGATAAACTGCAGATTAATTATTGGTCTTGTTTAAACAGATTGCGTAGCTGTTTAGGGCATAGAAGCTGACATACATGAGTCACCCCTATGAACTAAGACAACGAGTCATAAACTTTTACTATTCTGGGTTATGTATTGTCCTAATCGTATTGGTGAGTACAGATAGGAGGGTCACAGACTGATGAGCAATATCCAAGCGACGGCCGAACGAGAGTTTCGAAAACGACTTCCTACTGATTTTCCAAGATGTTTGTAATCCCCCATCCTATTACACCAATATTTTTTTCTTATTTTTATTTACTCAAAAATATCTCATCAAGTGTAAAAGATTTTTAAAAAAATCAGTTAGAATGAGTGTAGTTATAAGGTATATCAAAAACGAAATATACCGTGCAAAATCTGGATAAAAACTGGACAGCATCAGTTTTCGATAGAGAGAGAGAGAGAGAGAGGTTCTGTGCTGGTAGTTTCTTATGCGGGATTGCCTACCATAATGTCTCTGCTGCGAGCGAGACGAAGTAATGGGCAGGGGGCACTAATATTTATGAATATTTCTAATTCGAAAACTGCATTATTTATTCTGCAGCAACTATGTGGTTTTTTTTGGGGGGGGGGGGGGGAGGGGGAGGCTAGCTTCAAACCCCCGTGGTCTGACATAGTGTCATAACTGAATCAGTTGACATCAAGAGTGCGGAGCGCCTGATAAACCGAAAGAGTTCGATACTAGCTCAGCACTGCACGGGTTCCGATTATGAAACTGCTACACAAACAACGGAGAAAAATTCTCTCCCCCGTACAACCTGGCGACGGCCTGCGTCACGACTAATAGCTGCAGCCCGCACCGTCGTACCACGCAACCCCTACAACAGCCTCATGCGGCAGGAAGCTCACCTCGCAGGCGCATAGCAAACACTGGAGCAGCGGCCCGCATTTGGCGGTCCGCGGCCAGATCCAGACCGCGGAAGGCCAAAAATAATTTGAAAGTATACTCAAATTATTAAAAACATTTTTTTCTGTAGATAACAATTCGTATGAGAGCCATCCTTATATTTTTTTCTATAATTTTAGAGACCTGCTGAATAATTAGAACTCTTAATGATTATTGTAGGTACATTATCAAAATGGTTATCATGATGTATAACGCTTGAAAATACGCTGACGAGCAGTGACCAAAGGGAGCAAGCTGGCCGGTGATCCATACAAAAGACCTGTATACACGACTGCAACACAAGAACTTTATCAAATGAACAAGGAAATTATATAAATAGAGTGGATACTCTGACAGTCTCTGAAACTCTATTTAAGCGGCCAGGGCATATCCATTTAAACACCATTTTTGTGCTCTTAAAAAACACCTTTTGAATTTTCACCAGCAGCGGAACGGACGGATGTGGCTGCGAAGTTGTTCCACCTTTCAGTGCCTTTACTCTAAAAGTATATAATAAACTTGCTGGACGACATTTCCTTGCAAACGCATAAAAATGAATTTACTGACGAATTGTGGAGCGAACATGTCCCGAAAAAAAAATATGAAAATTGCAAAACATTAGCCATCTAACTGGGTACTACATTTGGCTCCACATATATTTGTCAAGTTTCACTTAAACAATTAATTTCTTGAAAAATAAGTTTCGCTCAACATTAACGGCCGGCCACCTTGAAGGTACTGTTAGCATAAGCTGCTCCGCATGTGAACCTGACTTTAAGAAACTGGCTGAAGACAGGCAGATGTAATTTCTTGCATTTATTTTTTAACACAAATACGTGAAGTTCATTGTATTTCATAATTTTTTAAACAAAGAACGGTATGTTTAATGTATAAGCTGTTACTGGATTTTTCAATTTTTGTTTCATATTTTTTGTGAGTGAAAATAAAAACAAATAAGTAGGAAATAATATACGTTTTTCTGGATTATTATACATTTTTATTTAACATCTTTTGTATTTCGTATTAGTTTGAGACTGAAAATTAAAATAAATTCATAAGCAATATATGGTTTTACTTCTGGACCTCGATAAAAATTTTCAGAAGTATCCGGACCCCATGTAAGATTACTTGGCGACCTCTGCACTAGAGCCTTTAGGCGATCACACGGCCAGGATAGGGATCTGCAGCGGTCATGAACAGCAGAAGGATTGTCTACAGCGCTCCTATAGCACTGGTAACGCGACTGGCGGGCACTGGCCGACCATGAAATGCCATGGGATACCCGCCATCGCGGGATACAGCCGGACCGACGGCAAAACACCTAAAGTCGTACACCATTGCCAGAAACGATCTGAGCGGATGTGTAACGCATAGGAAGCTCCAGACGCCGCCTAGGCACAAATATGGGACACGGTCGGATCGTTGACCAGTCTCAGGGAACACCTGATGAAGACGCCGAGCTAATATGTCGAAATATCGCGTCGGGAGAACGCGGACCACCGGCAGTACAGACAGTTCTATGACATGACAAAACTGAAACAATTTAAAGAATAGCCCAATGTAAAGATGTCACGTTTTCACATATATACAACTCTTACTGTTTCTAAGATAATAGAGAGATTTTACATTATTAATTACGAGTTGAGGAGATTTGCATAACTTTATTCGTGCATTAGTCAGATGTGACCTTCTGTTATGAAAGGACTGCATTACAAATCCCACATCAGGCATGGACGTTAGTGCTATCTTTATTAAAAAGGTAGTTTGTAAGTTTATGGACTGATGATCCCGCAGTTAAGTCCCATAAGCTTAACAAACATTTGAACTTTTTTTTTAAAGCACGAGACCCGGCTTCGAGTCTTGGCTAGGTACACATTTTCAATTTTACCCATTCGCAGCTAATGTCATACATTCCGTGAATTTGAATCGATAAGCCAAGTCTTAACTGGTGCCTATCTCAGTCCTAAGTGGCGGATGCAGCAGTCGTGGCCACGAGCGGAGTTGCAGCAGAGAGCGCCCGTGGCTGACGTCGTAAGAACGCTGCGCCGTGCGTGCATGGCGGCGCGCGGCGTAAGTTCGTGGCGCGCACTTCATACTTGTGCGACACCACATTTTCAGTCGAGCGCCCGACCTTCTGGTAGTACCTACTTGCGTCTGCGCCCCTCCTTCGTCCCCTCTTCACGACTTCGTGACATTTGGGCAACGGCAGCGGGTTACTTTGCCGTCGCTGGCGCGGAGCACGCTGCTCGACCGGCGAATTGTTTGGGCCGAGGCGGGGGCGCGGCCAGCGTGGGCGGCGTGGGCGGCGGTGCGCCCGGCTAGCATTGATCGCGCGTGGGCGGGCTGCGCCTGCGGCTGCGGCTGTAGCAACGGTTGCCAGGGCGCGCGGCCCGCATCGATCTCTGCCCAGCTGCCTGTGCCGCCGCCTCTGCCTCTGCCTGTGCCGCCTCGTTACCGGTCGGCTGCTGCCATTAGCGCCCTGGACACCACTCGCAGGCCCCTCCTGCCGCCGCCGCTCCAGGCCAGCGCCGGACCCATTAAGCTTACGTCGAGGGGCAGCGGGACCGGTGGTGCCTCGGAAGTACGCTGCGGCCACTGTACACGACAAGCTCGCCACATTAAACAACTGCGGCAAGGTGTGTTCTGTTGCCTCCACCGCAAACATGAAATGATGGCTCCAGGATCTCTTAGCTACTCTTTTGGCCATTAAAATTGCTACACCAAGAAAAAATGTAGATGTAAAGGGGTATTCATTGGACATATGTATTATACTGGAACAGACATGTGATTACATTTTCACGCAGTTTGGGTGCATAGATCCTGAGAAATCAGTACCCAGAACTACCACCTCTGGCCGTAATAAAGGCCTTGTTACGCCTGGGCATTCAGTCAAACAGAGCTTGGATGGCGTGTACAGGTACAGATGCCCATGCACCTTCAACACGATACTACAGGTCATCAAGAGTAGTGACTGGCGTATTGGACGAGTCAGTTGCTCGGCCACCATTGACCAGAGGTTTTCAGTTGGTAAGAGATCTGGAGAATGTGCTGGCCAGGCCAGCAGTCCAATATTTTTCGTATCCAGATAGGCTTGTACATGACCTGCAACATGCGGTCGTGCATTATCCTGCTGAAATGTGGGCTCTCGCAGGGATCGAATGAGGGGTAGAGCCACGGGTCGTAACACATCTGAAATGTAACGGCCACTGTTCAAAGCGCCGTCGGTGCGAACAAGAGGTGACCGAGACTTGTAACCAATGGCACCCCATACCATCACGGCGATTGATACCCCTGTTTGGCTATGACGAACACACGCTTCCAATGTGCGTTCACCGCGATGTAGCCAAACATGGATGCGACCATCATGATGCCGTATACAGAACCAGGATACATCCGAAAGGAATTACGTTTTGCCATTCGTGCGCCCAGGTTCGTCGTTGCGTACACCTTCGCAGGCGCTCCTGTCTGTGATGCAGCGTCAAGGGTAACGGCAGCCATGGTCTACGAACTGATAGTCATTGCTGCTGTAAACGTCGTCAAACTGTTCGTACAGATGGTTGTTGTCTTGCAAACGTCCCCATCTGTTGCCTCAGGGATCGAGACGTGGCTGCACGATCGGCTACAGCCAGGGCATGCAGGTAAGATGCCTGTCATATCGACTGTTAGTGATACGGGGCATTGGGATCCAGCACGGCGTTCCGTATCAATACAGCAATACCAAAATTTTATCAAAAGTTAAAATATTGAGCCAGTCATTCTATTTTTTCATTCAAAAATTTGATTAAGGAAATCCAAACGTTACAAAGGTCATGTAGCTGAACAGTTCATAGCGTCTATCAGTGCCACGAGATACCATATCGCACGCCAATGGAACAGATAGCAATAAATGTGCTGAAGTCTCCTGATTCAATTACGTACACAAACGTGCCTCGCAAATCAGTCTACTATGAGTGGAAAGTTTAGCGTACTCTGGAGAAACGATATTAGGTGAAGCCATATTGAATTCTAATCAAAACCATAAGCGCAGTGATGTCAAAGATAAAGTCTTTCTCAAAGACGTGAATCTACTGTTTTTTACAATAAAGAAATTTTTATATCGTCTTGAATGTTATCTCAGCTCTTTGTTTGATTATTGTTCAAAGAATTGTACAATGTGTAATCCTGCTCGTCTTGTCTTGTTCTTGTATGTGCCATGTCGTGTCTTGAAAAGACGATATTATCATAATTTTGCGAGAGGTATATCGTGTTCTTCATAGTAACATCACCCAAAAAGAGATTTTAAGCATTTTCAAGATTTTAGTTCCTGTTGCAGCATACTCAACATCGGCCGATGAACTGTAGAAACGACCGCCATTTCATGGTTAAATGAAGTAAATAATTATTAAATGATTCAGCGAGGGGTATTGAAATAAAATTGGACTTTTAAGAATTAGCTTAGACGAAAATCCTGGACGGTGGTGAAATCAGTTGTAATGCCAACAAATAATACATTTCCTTGAGACAACATTATCTTGTAATACTAAAGGTATTAAACATAAGGAGACGCATTGAATTAAAATTTATGCTCTAGCTGGGATCCGAACCCGGGACCTCCTACTTACTAAGTAGGCGCTTTAGACCATTTTTGTCATCTAGTAGATCTATGGTTCGCGGTCGTTCGTTTGGTTCGTTCGTAGTTGTTCGTTGAATGGTTGGCTCAGCTTTTTATTATTATTATTATTATTATTACAGAAGGCGTTTAGGCCCCTGACCGGGCGCGCTGAGCCACAGCGCCCAGCTGAGCACTCAGCTAACATAGCGTTGCATTCAAAGCGACTACACGGAACATTGAGGCAGAATTAAAGTATGTGGTGTGGAGGGAGACGCGCTTTAAGACAGTCCGGGTAGTCGCTTTGGCTGCAACGCTGTGTTAGCAGACTGCCCTCTAAGGAGTGTTTTTTTTAACGTTTCAAGAACACTGAACTTATTGTCTCTATATATTATACAGGGTGTTTCACTAAGTCTGTTTGCCTCTGTAACTTATAAAATAAAAGGTGACGGGAAATTTTAATGCGGTAGGTCAACACAAGAAATGTTACACTTTCTGCGGAGCTATTAACATAGTTTATTGTATAATTTTCCAAAGAGTTACAGCACAAAGATATAACTTTTTAAATGGAACAATAGTTTTTTCTATCGTGCATTGGATTCGTTGAAACCAGCTGCGTCCAAATCAATTTAAACTACATTCCTATCACTGTAATGCAATGCGCCTTCTAAATGTGGTGCGGCCGAGTTGTAACGTCGCCGGTGTCACGGAGCGAGAAGCTTCCTCGATGCGCTGTTAGACTGCCGTCTGTCGCCGCACACGGCCGTATACCCGACAATTGGAGCCACACAAACAACCGGGGTTCAGTATACCACAGTTACTGATATCGGATGACGATGGCTTAAACGAACAACAGCGCATCGAGGAAGCTTCTCGCTCCGTGACACCGGCGACGTTACAACTCGGCCGCACCACATTTAGAAGGCGCATTGAATTATGCGCACCGTTTGTGGTATCTGCCCCTGAAACTTCGAAGGGTTGTAGCGCCCAAACTAACAGTGATAGGAATGTAGTTTAAATTGATTTGGACGCAGCTGATTTCAACGAATCCAATGCACCATGTTCCATTTAAAAAATTGTATCTTTGTGCTGTAACTCTTTGGAAAATGATACAATAAACTATGTTCATAGCTCCGCAGAAAGTGTAACATTTCTTGTGTTGACCTACAGCATTAAAATTTCCCGTCACCTATTATTTAATAAGTTACAGAGGCAAACACACTTAGTGAAACACCCTGTGTATGTTTGCCAGAAAGTATTAACAAATTAAAAAAAAATTTAAAAAAATAAAAAATAAAGAGAGAGAGAGAGAGAGAGAGAGAGAGAGAGAGAGAGAGAGAGAGAAAGAAAGAAAATGGTCTAAAGCCCGTACGTAGAAAGTAGGAGTTTCCGGGTTCGAATCCAAGCCACAGCACAAATTTTAATTCAATGCCTCTCCTTATGTTTAAGTTTTAATGATTCAGATCTTAATGGAATTTACATACGTAGGTCTATGGACCAAACAGAAGAGATTCACAGAAGTGTTATTTTCTATTGTGGCGTAGGACTGATCTTGATTTAGCAACAATTATATAACTGATAGGCAATTCTCTTGCTTAGAATTATTACAGAGTCTAGCCGGTGATTTGTGAAACCTTTCATTTATTTATTTTCAAAATACTGTTTCATCAGCTTTTCACGTATTAGTTACGAAAAAGTACAGTCTTAAATATTTTTATTAAAATCAGTTCTTTCGCTAATGCACTCTATTTGCAATAAGAAGGCTATCATAATCAATATACATATATAAAAATGGAACGTGGGACGTGTGTCCTTATATTTTACTTGGTAGCCAAAATTATTCACTGCAGACAAATGGCGGTTATACATGACAGAAACCTTAACGTTCGCGGTGTGCACTATGGTATTTTGGTCGCGGTGTGTGACGGTGGGTGAGTGTGGCGAACAAAAATCCGTAAAATGTGAAGCAATACGACGATCAACAGATGCTCAAAGATAAAACACTGGGAAACACAGACATATATTAACTGAGCATTAAATACACTAGCAATACAACCTCCTTCACACCAATGATCTTAATAAAAAGACTGGAAAGACAACTGTAGTGCTTAGGATCAAAATACTGACAACTTGACTAGCAGTTCCGTGTCGATACCTATAAGAGGGTGGAGACATTATAGTAGTTGAAAGTCGTCGGCTTGTATAAAATTCGCACTGAAGACCAGCGATGACTTTTGACACTATAATAACAAAGAGGTTATATACAGTGAAACGTGATGCACATTCTTCAGTTGTTTTTCTGCAGCAAGCGTACGGATAAAGAAAAATAAGTGCACATTGCCGTTTGAAAAGTAAAACTACCAAAAAAGATGCTAAAGCCTAAGAAACAAATTTCGCGTTGTCGATCCGTTTCTAAAAGACAGAAAACGGCGCTGAAAAGTGAATCTACAGACGATAGAAACTTGAAATTTGTAGATGTTGTTTATCTTACACTGTAGGCATCTGCGATTTATCGATATTCCCATCCCTAAGGGGGTGAAATAGAGGAAGAACGGTTTTTTGAAAATACGTTGCTATTAAGGCAATTTTGAAGAACAAATACAAAACTTCGAATTTAGATTTTTGATTGGAATTTGAAAAAAAAAAACATGAGTTTCGATACTTTTGGAAATGCAACCATTAAGAGGGTGAAATAAGTGAAAATCTTTTAAGAGTGCTACTAAGACTATTTTGATGCTAGGAATGTGAAAATTTGGGTTTTAAAGAAAAAAAGCGTTTCGGGATGTTTTGAATTCTGACCAACAATGGTGCAATATGGGGTGGCATGTTGTATCAAAGTACTTGATTAGGAAAGCATTTTAAAGCTAAATTTGTGAAAATTTATATTTATAAGTAGAAAAAACCAATGCAGACCATCCAGTCTACGCGTGCGAAGCAGCGGAAATTTAGCTAGTGCAGTATGTATCATCAAATATCAATTAAAGTAATAGCACAGCATAGTTTCAATTTTATTTGCTAGGACGCCACAAGCGTATATCTGTACACTTCCAAAGATCAAGTCTCGGCTCAGATGTTTAAACTAGACACACTGTGTGCTGAAGCCATCGCGACTCCCACCTCGTCGAGGCGAGATTGTAATTCGCCTCGGCCATCGACCATCGGCAGTTTGCGCGCCTCGTCTCCTCGAGTTAGCCATTGTCCTGGCGTAACCAGATTTAGCAGCGGTGGCGCAGAGGAGAGGATTCGCAATTTCCGGCGACGGCGGGGGGGGGGGGGGCAGGGGGAGGGCGTCCCCTCGTTGCCGTCACCTCCCGACGACAGCCTGCAGCGGCTGACGCGAGGCCCACCGCAGGGCAGCCTGGACGCAGAGGGCGCAATAAACCCACAGCCGCCACACGGGGCGCGATCTGGGGTACAGGGGGGGGGGGGGGGCAGAGCGCTTTCATGGCCCAGGGCGAACGCCACCAAGGTGAAACGTTATCGACCGCCGCCACGCCGAACGCCGAACCGACCTACCCGGCGCGCACATTTGCAGGTAAGGCAAACGAGACTCGTCGCCGATGCTAGCACGATGCTGTTAAAGTTGCAGTACCACTTAGGTGGCATTCGCTAAACGTCTAACTGTGGCGTCCAGTGCTACACGCATCGAAATTTATTTCACTTCAACGGCACATAGCAGTTAGGAGGACTCCCATTTACATTAATAAATACACTCCTGGCCATTAAAATTGCTACGCCACGAAGATGACGTGCTACAGACGCAAAATTTAACCGACATGAAGAAGATGCTATGATATGCAAATGATTAGTTTTTCAGAGCATTCACAGAAGGTTGGTGCCGGTGGCTACACTTACAACGTGCTGACATGAGGAAAGTTTCCAACCGATTTCTCATACACAAACAGCAGTTGACCGGCGTTGCCTGGTGAAATGTTGTGATGCGCGTGTAAGGAGAAATGCGTATTATCACGTTTCCGACTTTGATAAAGGTCGGATTGTAGCCTATAGCGATTGCGGTTTATCGGCCGCGGTGGAGTAGCCGAGCGGTCTAAAGCGTCTCGCTGCGGGGCGCGCGGTTGCTCGCCATGGAGGTTCGAGTCCTCCCTGGGGCATGGGTGTGTGTGTTTGTCCGTAGGTTAGTTTACGTAGGTTTAAGTAGTTTGTAAACTACGGACTGATGACCATGGAGTTTGGTCCGATAGATTTACAAACATTTGAACATTTTTGTGGTTTATCGTATCGCAACATTGCTGCTCGCGTTGGTCGCGATCCAATGACTGTAAGCAGAATATGGAATCGGTGGGTTTAAGAGGGCAATACGGTATGCCGCGGCGTGCTGGATCTCAACGGCCTCGTATCACTAGCAGTCGAGATGACAGGCATCTTATCAGCATGGCTGTAACGGATCGTACAGTCTCGTCTCGATCCCTGAGTCAAAAGATGGGGACGTTTGCAAGACAACAACCATCTGCACGAACAGTTCGACGACGTTTGCAGCAGCATGGACTATCAGCTCGGAGACCGTGGCTGCGGTTACCCTTGACGCTGCATCACAGACAGGAGCGCCTGCGATGGTGTACGCAACGACGAACCTGGGTGCACCAATGGCAAAACGTCATTTTTTTTTCGGATGAATCCACGTTCTGTTTACAGCATCATGTGTAATCGTGTATTCGTCATCGCTATACTGGCGTATCATCCGGCGTGATGGTATGGGGTGCCATTGGTTGAAGATCTGGGTCACCTCTTGTTCGCATCGATGGCACTTTGAACAGTGGTCGTTACATTTTAGATGTGTTACGACCCGCGGCTCTATTCTTCATTCGATCCCGGCGAAATCCTACATTTCATCAGGATAATGCACGACCGCATGTTGCAGGTCTTTCTGAATTCGGAAAATGTTCGACTGCTTCCCTGGCCAGCACATTCTCCGGATCTCTCACCAATTGAGAAAGTCTGGTCAATGGTGGCCGAGCAACTGGCTCGTCACAATACGCCAATCACTACTCTTGATGAACTGTGGTATCGTGTTGGAGCTGCATGGGCATCTGTACCTGTACACGCCATCCAATCTCCGTTTGACTCAATTACCAGGCGTATCAAGGCTGTTATTACGGCCAGAGGTGGGTACTGACTTCTCATGATCTATGCACCCAAATTGCGTGAAAATGTAATCACATGTTACATCTAGTAAACGTATGCCTGTTGTAATTACGACGAAGCAAACGTAATTAAAGTAAATATCTCTTCTTTTTTCCGTTTTGAAAGTTTCAGTACAGTAGCATTTTTTCGTTATATATGACTTTTCAGCAGCTTGTGCAGTAAGTCGCATGACGAGATTGAGTCCTAAAATAATAGAAAAACTTTTCTTTGTCGTTTCTTAATTCATGAAATAAAGTGTAGAAGGCTCCAAATTCCTCTCTCCTTTGATTAATCGTATGAACCCTGTTAAGTCTATTTCTTCGCGTCCTCTTCAGGCGACGATATGACAATAATGCAAGACGTTGTTCTTTATTCATTTTGTTCACAACTCTGTAATATGATAAAACGACAATTAAGCACACGCTTGTTGCTCGGTGGTCACTGGTCAATGATTGACTGATGCGGCGTCGGTACTTTTACCGCCCAGTGTGCAACGCTACATTACTGCTAGAGTGGCGGCGGTAAAAATGCCGATCAGACAGAAACGCCAAGTAGGCCGGCCGGCGAGTAAACGGCGCCTATCTGGGGGAATCCCCGCGGTCGGCGCCCCGGTGACGTCACGGAGAGCCAATTAGCAGACGGGCTAATGGCGCGCTAGCGCCTGCCCCTCCCCTTCCGCCCTCTTCCTCCCACTCCTCGGCGCTCCGGCAAATTATGGCGGCGCGCGCCAAATAATTATATTCCCGGGCGAGCGCTGCAGAGTGCCGCTAAATGGTCAGCCAGGGCGGCTCGTTAAAAAGGCAGCCGCGCCCTCGTTACCGCCGGCGGCTGCTCACCTAGGCCGGCGGAATTAAAGTAAACAAACAAACTCTGCCGGCTAATGTGTGCAGCCGGGGGTAATAGAGTTATCGTGATCCAAAATGATTGTTCAAATGTTTGTATAGTCTATGGGACTTAACTACGAGGTCATCAGTCCCTAAACTTACAAACTACTTATCAACTAGCTAACACTAAGGAAGGTACAAATATCCATGGCCGAGGGGGATTCGAACCCCAGACGGTAGTGGCCGTGCAGACCGTGACTGAAGCGCCTCAGTCCCCTCGGCCACCGCGGCCGGCTTAGCGTCATCCACTGGCGGGACAAGATATACACGTACTTGCGGCGTAGTGGCCGAGCGTTCTGAGCAGTGTTGCCAGAAAAAAAATGTTTGTAGAACTTATGGGACTTAACTACGGGGTTATCAGTCCCTAAGCTTACAAACTACTTATCAACTAGCTATTAGTAAGGACGGCACAAATATCCATGCCCAAGGGGGGATTCGAACCCCCGACCGTAGTGGCCGTGCAGACCGTGACTGGAGCGCCTCAGTCCCCTCGGCCACCGCGGCCGGTGGTGTTGCCAGATGGCAGAGAGAGAGAAAATACCTACCGTCTCACAAAAATGTACCTACGTTTTCCCTACTTTCTCCGTACCACCTCACTAATGCCCCTACATCAGAGTCGTAGGCAGGATTTGCGTCTGGGAGGGGCTGAATCTAGGAGTCCAGCCAGCAGAGGGCAACCAATTCATTAATGTGACATGTTACAATTTTGAAAAACTTTAAAATAAATATTTGGCATCATGCTTCACTTGCTAGAGATGTTTTTTCCATTGACTAATATTTACTGATTGATGGAGTCAAGTGTAAATAGCCGAGGGGACTGAGGCGATTCAGTCACGGTCTGCACGGCCACTACGGTCGGGGGTTCGATCCCACCTCGGGCGTGGATATTTGTGCCGTCCTAGTTTGTAAGTAGTTCATAAGTAGTTTGTAAGTTTAGGGACTGATGACCCCGTAGTTAAGTCCCATAAGCTTTACAAACATTTTGAACAAGTGTAGATTATGCTGCGAATTCCAAGTGCTCTGTTTCAAGAGGATTACTGATTTATCGATCGGACAAGATAACATCAAGAACCTGTCAACCATAGAGAGGAACAGCATTAATTAGTTTCCCCAAATATGCCGCGAATTCCGAGTGCACTATTACACGAGAGTAACTGATTTATTGACCGCACAAGGATACATCGAGGCACCATGAACCATAGAGTAGGAACAGCAGTAATTATTTAGTTCACAGTCAGCACAAAGAAGGAAGTCCGACATTCTGCATGATTCGATTTTCAAACAGTAATGCTACTAGCGCTTTGTTCATTTATAACGTTGGCTGTCGTAAATTAATTTAGCGTTTTCTTGTCAGCATCTTCTCATTTTTAACTACTAACCAGTATATGGTCCTGACGCAAATAAACAACAGTCTACTCAAGGTAATATAACGTCTTTCGTTTATGGAAACAATGAATTTTCCTTTTGCTGCAATTTTATAACACTATTTCCAAACCGACCCTCCATTCCACTGATATATACTGAAATCTTAATATTTCGCATCAATTTAATGTGCCCTAAACTAAATTTTCAAATTAATAATGTTTACTATGAACAGAAAACAACTATGCCGTCTAAAATATAACTGGCTACTTCAAACTCTGCCACAATTGGTCGGCTTCATTCCCGCTTGCTGACAACTGTTCTGTTGTCAACATAACCCGCTAGGCCTGTGTCGGCGATTGTAAAATTTTACTGAAGTACCTACGCGTTGGGGACTTTTGGATGAAAATTCCCTACATGCTTTTAATGCTTAAAAGTACCTACGTGTAGGGAAAATTCCCTACGTCTGGCAACACTGCTTCTGAGGCACGTAGCTGCGGCGCGCGCCGCTGCTCGCCGACGGAGGTTCGAGTCCTCCCTCGGGAATGGGTGTATTTGTTGTCCTTAGTATAGGTTAGTTTATCTCTTTGACCCACGAATTATCTTATACTTTAAAACCAAGTTGAAATGGTTTTTCTTGTAGAATTACATAAGGGAGACCGGGATATAACATTTGTTTTCAATTTTTGTCATTACGGCATAAGAAGGTGGTTTCGGTGTGAAACCACAGTAGCGTTACTAACTGAAACAGACCTGCACATTGGAGGGTTTCTTTATTCTGATTTACTGCTTTGGCTAGACGTAAATCGATTACACTCCAAATTGGATTTAATGAATTTTGTGAGCTAGGATGTATAAAGCAATTTCCTTTTTGCCCACATCTTTAAAAGTAAACGTAACTTTGTGATTTGGTCGCCGTTTAAAATGTTCTTTAATAATCTTGTAACCGTGTAATAAATATTTTTGGCATCACAGACTTCGATATTCTCCGACCTTATGCAGGATAAGTGCTCTTCTTGTAACAATTAATATCATTTATTATATAGTATATTTTTAAATAAAGAGACGAAAACAGACTGTTGCATTTGACAACAAACTCTGTTTTCAACACCATAAAACACAAAATGTTCACAATAATCACGTTCATATACATCAAACGTCTCATGAAACACTTATTGTCCTTTTGCGTATTTTTAACTCCATAAAATTAATTTCTTATTTCAACAAGTATTGTTTTTAATGTTCACTGGAAGTGTGTTTCTCCGTGACATTTTTTCGCCATCCACTTTTCTGCATTTCTAATGACTTTGACAACTCATCATTCGTCCGCTGTGCACTGTCCTATCTGCGTAAAAGATCAAAAGACCCGCGCACAGTATATGACCGTCTCTACTAAATCTAAGATTTCAAATATTTTTAAATATCAGTACCGCTAACTATGATTCACGACATCTTTCAAATGTTCAAATGTTTGTAAATCTTATGGGACTTAACTACGGGGTCATCAGTCCCTAAATTTACAAACTACTTATGAACTACTTACGAACTAGGACGGCAAAATATCCATGCCCCAGGGGGGATTCGAACCCCCGACCGTAGTGACCGTGCAGACCATGACTGGAGCGCCTCAGTCCCCTCGGCCACCCCGGCAGGCACAACATCTTTCCTTTCGTGGCCCACTATCCAGTGGAACAAGCAATTTAATTGAATCAGTAATGTGTTGAGCAGAAATATTATCACAAAATAAACTTCATTTCCTCTGTTGTAATTGGCATGTATTCCTGGCTAAACGAATATCATAAAAATTGATTTGAAATAACAGTCCATCAATCAAATCCATCGGGAATAAAAGTAGAAAAAATTTGCACAGGAAAGTCTGTTTTATTTGGAAGATTTCGTGGGCCTGATGGTTGAGAAAACTGACTCATCAGAATAGAAATAAATACGATTGTCTCTCTAGTTGCAAATTCGGGCAGCTTGCTGCTGACCAGGGACGAAACTACTTAGTGGTAGCTCATCTTCAGATTTCCAGTCTTATATCGCACCAACAGTATCTGTATGCCCATTCATGGGTGTCATAGATTCTCTCTCAGAGTGAGAACTGAAATCTAGTAGAGAAACTTCAAACTAATAGCCACTGCAAAATTCGTCTTATATCATGGTCCCATGGGCAGAAATAGGATCTCTATCTGCACTCTATATCTGGCTAAAGGGGAAGTATATTGTTTACAAGTAAGTAGCGTCTACTGGCACCAAACAAAAATGTTCAAATGTTTGTAGAACTTATGGGACTTAACTACGGGGTCATCAGTCCCTAAGCTTACAAACTACTTATGAACTACCTAAGACTAAGGACGGCACAAATATCCATGCCCGAGGGGGGATACGAACCCCCGACCGTAGTGGCCGTGCAGACCGTGACTGGAGCGCCTCAGTCCCCTCGGCCACCGCGGCCAGCGGCACCAAACATTGTCGCTTTTATTTGTTAGCGTCATAGAGTAAATATTAGACTAATATAGAAAAAAATTAAAAGTAATAGTATTTCAGAATAAGATCACCGGTTTATAAAGTTATTCGGTACAGTATATTTTTGTCTTCAAGGATTCACTACATAAATAACTTACAATCGAAATTGTTTTGTGCCACAATGATTTCGATTGAAACCACCAACATAAAAGTAAGTATACTTTAATAAAATGTTATTTATCCTTAATATTATCTAATTTTTAGAAAGTGAAATTATTGCTGATTATATAAAATACGAAAAATCTTACCTTACGATCGAATACACGCGATTTGGAAAATACAATGGAACACCATACGATTTTTCTTGACTTTCATTTGTATCAAGTACCGCTGCATCCATATAGAGCGCGTAGATACCGTTTTGACGCTAAATGGCTGCACATATCAACAACAAGGTGTACTCAGCGAGAAACCACGCTTCTGGGATGCATAAGTAAGTTGTTACCAACTGACAGTTGCAACGACACTAGCGCTCCTAGCGGTGGGCAAGCCGCCGATGGAGTCATGTTTGTTTATAGTTTGTACGTAATTAACGAAATAGTTGGTATAGGTATTGTGTTACAAGCATTAGTAAAATATCAAGAAGCATACATAATACGGAAATTAATCTAAAAATGGCCAAATTTAACTGATTCAGCGACATAAAGAACAACTTCGTCATGAACAAATAGTGTATAATTGCAGATTATTCCGCTGAAAGTAAGTAGAATATAAACATAAGAGAATGATAAATTTCTATTACGCTCTGTGTTCACTACGACAGGCAGTTTTTTGACGGTGTGGAGACTAATGATTGGCACATTTTTAGCCCTCATTCGTCTTTATTATTCACTTATAATCTTTTGAGTGTAATTACTTTAGTTCAAAAAGCCAATGTTCTGATGACTCTCGCCGTTTGTGTTTTAACTGCAGCAACAATTGTGCAAATGGGTCCTTCTTTGTTAGAAAACAGTTTGATTGCTTTTGACGTTTTATTGCCACGTTCTGTCTTTTCAGCTACAGCTGTAGTGCCTGATTTGGCACGTTAAATACTGTAGTTATTGCATTCTATATACGATTCCTAGGTTCCACTCTCACCAATTTTACTGTAATAAATTGTAGTGAAGCAATGTTAACGTTCCTGAGTAGAAAACCGACGTCTCTCTGCCAAAGGGCAAGTCTTGTGATGTGTAATAGCCATTTTTTTAATTTTTAATAGATAATGAAATTATCCTAAAGTCTCCATGTTACAACATAATTGTAAACAAATTGCCCAGTAATGGAACGTTCCGTGCCTTGTCAGAGCAGAGGTCTTTAGAAACCTAAGAAAGACAAATGTGGAACTATTTTTAAATTATGTCCTATTTCTACGACAGTACATCTACATCTACATGAGATACTCTGCAAATCACATTTAAGTGCCTGGCAGAGCGTTCATCGAACGACCATTATTCCATTCTCGAATAGGGCGTGGGAAGAAAGAACACCTGAATCTCTCCGTTCGAGCTCTGATTTCTCGTATTTTATTCTGATGATAATTTCTACCTATGTAAGTGGGAGTCAACAACATATTTTCGCATTCGGAGGAGAATGTTGGCGATTGAGTTTCGTAATGGGAGTGAGACATGGACGATAAACAGTGCGGACAGGAAGAGAATAGAGGCTTTTGAAATGTGGTGCTACAGAAGAATGCTGAAGATTAGGTGGGTAGATCGCATAACTAATGAAGAGGTACTGAACAGAATTGGTGAGAAAAGGAATTTTTGGCATACCCTAACTAAAAGAAGGGATCGCTTGGTAGGACACATTCTTAGACATCGAGGAATCGTAAATTTAGCATTGGAGGGAAGTGTGTGGGGTAAAAATCGCAGAGGGAGGCCAAGAGACGCGTATAGTAAGCAGATTCAAGTGGATATGGGTTGCCGTTCTTATGAGGAGATGAAAAGGTTTGCTCAGGATAGAGTAGGGTGGAGAGCTGCATCAAACCAGTCTCCGGACTGAAGACCATAACAACAACAAGTAGTCCACACTGCAGCGATAAGCGCCGTTGTAATGATTCCCATCCCAGATCCTGTATCATTTCCGTAACGCTGTCTCCCGTGTATCGTGACAATACAAAACGAGCTGCCCTTCTTTGGGCTCTTTCGATGTCCTTCGTCAAACCCACCTGATAAGTATCCCACACTAGGCAGCATTACTCCAAAATTGGACGGACAAGCTTAGTGTATGCAGTTTCTTTAGTAGTTCTGTTGCATCTTTTAAGGGTTCTGCCAATAAAACGCAGTCTCTTGTTCGTCTTTCCCACGACATTACGTGTTCTTTCCAGTAGTAATTAATTCCTAGGTATTTTGTGGAGTTTACGGCGTTCACTTTTGATTGATTTATCTTGTAAACAAAGTTTAACGGATTTCTTTTCGTACTCCTGTGGATGACTTCACACTTCCCATTATTTAGAGTCAATTGCCAATTTTTACACCATAGTGATATCTTATTCAGATCGTTCTGCAGTTTGTTTTGATCTTCAGATGATTTTACAAGAGCAATTTGATTAAAAGCCATTTGTGAGGTACGGTGTCAAAAAAGCCTTCTGGAAATAAACAAATACGGAATCAATTTGCGAACCCTTGTCGATAGCACCCATCACTTCGTGTGAATTACATTAACTAATGTAAGAAGTATGTTCATACTATTCGCACGCATGCAAGTATCGTATATGTAGCTTGCCGCCCGCTTGGAGCGGTGCTGACGCTCGCTGTGTATAACAAAAATCTGTGGGATGTCGCCATCTGTTTGATTTGATGTGAACTACGTTGTCATTAAAAGCCGAGCGCCAACGATCTTATGATGGAAAAATAATAAATAATTTAGTTTATGCGAAACAAAAAAAGGTTGTTACGACGCTGCGACAAGCAAGCGGAACAGCGCGCAGCCAGCCTCCTTCCTGGTCGGCCAGGAAGGAGGCTGCTAGGAGGTAGCGGCGCTGCTCGTAATAGCGCGCCACCTCCCCACCTCTGCTGCCGCCCTGGGCGGCACATCACGTAACGTAACACGTCGCTGACAGCGGCCTCGAGTGCCGAAAAAGTAAATAAAAAAAGATATCTTATCAAAAGCATTACTAGCTAGGGCAGAACAGCCACTCGACTCACAAATTGGAGAACATCAGTGTGGTTTTAGAAAGAGTAGATTATGTGCAGAACAGATTCTCAACTTAAACGCATGGAAAACTTGTGGAATCCAACCTTGGGGAAGATCAGTTTGGATTTAGGAAATATGTGAGAGGCAATACTCACATTACGACTTATCTTAGAAGATAGGAAGGGAAATCTACGTTTTTAGCGTTTGTCGATTTGGAGAAAGCTTTTGACAATGTCGACTGGAATACACTCTTCCAAATTCTGAAGGTATCAGGGGTAAAATATAGGGAACAAAGAGTTATATTCAACCTATACAAAAACCAGATGGCGGTTATTAGAATCGAAGGGCAAGAAAGGGACGCAGAGGTTGGGAAGGGAGTAAGACAGGTTATAGGTTTTCCCCAATGTTGTTCAATACATTGAGCAGGCAGTGAAGGAATAGAAGGAGAAATTTGGAGAGGGCATTAAAGTGCAGGGAGAAGAAATAAAAGCATTGCTGTTTGCCGATGACATAGTAATTCTGTCAGACACCGCAAAAGATCTGGAAGAGCGATTGGATGGGATAGATAGTGTCTTGAAAGGAAGATATAAGATGAACATTAACAAGACTAAAACGAAGGTAATGGAATGCAATGTCAGAAAATCAGGCGATGCTGAAGGAATTAGAGCCGGCCGCGGTGGCCGAGCGGACTAAGGCGCTCCAGTCACGGTCTGCACGTCCATTGCGGTCGGGGGTTCGAATCCCCCCTCGGGCATGGATATTTGTGCCGTCCTAGTTCGTAAGTAGTTCATAAGTAGTTTGTAAGTTTACGGACTGATGACCCCGTAGTTAAGTCCCATAGACTATACAAACAAACAAACAAGGAATTAGATTAGGTAATGAGACAATAAAAGTAGTAGATGAATTTTGTTATTTGGGTAGCAAGATAACTTCTGATGGCCGAACTAAAGAAGATACAAAATGCAGAATGGCTGTGGGAAGAAAAGCGTTTCTAAAGAAGCGAAACTTGTTAACATCCAATATTAATTTAAATGTTAGGAAGTCCTTTCTGAAAGCATTTGTCTGGAATGTAGCATTTTATGGGAGTGAAACGTGGACGATAAGGAGATCAGATAAAAAGATGATGGAAGCTTTTGAAATGTGGTGCTACAGACGAATGATGAAAATTAGATGGGTAGATCACGTAACTAATGAGGAGGTGCTTAACCGAATCGGGGAGAAAAGGAGTTTCTGGCATATACTGACTAAGAGAAGGGATAGATTGGTTGGACACATTCTGAGACATCAAGGAATTGTCAACTTAGCATTAGAAGGAAGCGTATGGGGTAAAAATCGTAGAGGGAGACCGAGGGACGAATACAGTAAGCAGATTCAAAAGGATGTAGGTCGCCGAACGTATTCTCAGATGAAGAGACTTGCACAGGACAGGGTAGCGTGGAGAGCTGCATCAAACCAGACTGCGGTCTGAAGACCACAAAAACAACAACAACGATGTATCTGAAAAGAAGATGTAATCTTCTTGTTTGTTGACCTCAGGAAAGCCTATGATTCGCTTGATAGGTCATTGTTTGAAATACTGAATGAACTGGACTTAGATAGTAAAACCACAGCTCTAATTAAACAAAATTCTAAAGTGAACCTGAGAGGTGAACTATCCAGAAGTTTTGAGAATAAAACTGGACTGAGGCAGAGAGATGGTCATATGGATGACTTCACACACCTCATTGCCAATATTTACACCGTGCTGGAATCTTATCTAAATCATTTTACAGTTCTTTTGATCTTCTGGTGACTTTACCAACCATAAGTGACAGCACATCTACGAACAAAGGCGGCTACTCAGATTGTCTCCTAAATCGCCGGATATCATTTCTGTTCCACTCGATGACTTTCTGTCATTTACAAGGTACTGTGTCCTATTTGACAGGAAATCACGAATCCAATCGCTCAAATGTCGCCATATTCCATAAGCACACATATTTCTAGAACACCCTCGTGAGGTACAGTGTCTAAAGTATTCTGGAAATCTAGAAACACGGAATGTATTTGACATTCCTTCAAAAACGTTTGTAAAGTCTATGGGACTTAACTACGGGATCATCAGTCCCTAAACTTACAAACTACTTATGAAGTACTTACGAACTAGGACGGCACAAATATCCATGCCCGAGGGGGGATTCGAACCCCCGACCGTAGTGGCCGTGCAGACCGTGACTGGAGCGCCTTAGTCCCCTCGGCCACCGCGGCCGGCTTTGACATTCCTTGTCGATAGCACTCATCAAGAACGATACTTTCTGAATCCATATTGACTACGGGTTATCAGGTCCTTCTCTTCGAGATAGTTCCGCGAACACTTGCCATACCGTTCCAGTATGGCGTTCGGGTCCTCCCTCTGGTATGGGTGTACTTGTTGTCCTTTGCAGAAATTAGTTTAAGTAATGGTTATGAATCTCTTATGGGATCTTTATTTGCCATAGATCGCTTATTGATTTTACTTTGATGACTAGTTTAAACTCGTTAAAGAGACATTATCAAATCTTAATCGTCCAAGCATGGTAAGACGTATGTTTCAGATGAACCAATATCATAGAGGCAAGTTTGAAATGGTATGCACATGACCAATCAAATATGCTTTTGGGTTATGTCGTTCAAGAGCTTGCGCTATACTGTCTCACATGTCCACGCATTGTGTCATCACAGCAAGAACTCTGCTTGGTTTAAGTAGTTTGTGAGCCTAGGGACTGATGACCAGAGTAGTTATGACCGATAGATTTACAAACATTTCCACATTTTTGAGAAAATCGAGAATCCAATACCGCAACTTTGACGATATTCCATATGCACGCAGTTTGAGTAGAATCCGCTTGTGAGGTACAGTGTCAAAAGCCTTCCGGAAATCTTCAAATATGGAGGCCATTTGAGAGCCCTTGTCGATAGCACTCGTTGCTTCATGTGAGTAAAGAGCTAGCTGTCTGAATCCATGTTAACTATGGGGGAACAGGTCATTCTCATTGGGTCCTGATTACAACGTGTCCTGTTTTGAGCACGGCTCGAGCTAGCCCGGGGAGGCTCACTCTCGTCCTCAAAAGCAGTATCGGAATCGTGGCCTGCGCTCCCGTCGCAGCTGCTACAAGTGCCGCGAGCCGCGCGGCTGTTATTGCATGCGGGCACATCTTGCTGCCGAGCCACGCTCACACGTGGTTCATCAGCTTGGTCGCAATTTTCGTTTAAGGGCTGGTTCAAATGTTCAAATGTCTGTTAAGCTTAAGGGACTTAACTGCGTGGTCATCAGTGTCTAAACCTACGAACTAATTATGAACTATCTTATACGACACAAACATCCAAGCCTGAGGGGGGGGGGATTCGATTCCCCGACCATAGCGGCCGTGCAAACTGTGACTGCCGCGCTGCAGACCGTCCGGCCACTACGGTACACTTAAAGGCTGGACGGGGTTTTATTCGATCCATGCAATCCAAAGCACTAAATCACCTAGCGTGCTCTACACACTAGTAAATGCAACGGTCACAATATCGACGTGGCCAGAAACCGCACCGACACTGGTTTGAATTGTTTCTACACGTTTCATGTTCACACACAGTGTTCACCTGCATGACCACGTCGTCGACATGCGAATCAACGGCTTCAACACGTTCGGCAAATCCGCCGACCCGCATTTCTACGGTCTCAACGCGTGATTTCACGGTTTCTCCACGCTGTTCCGACTTACTTCCTCAGCCAGTTGCTCGTGGAGGCTAGCCATTTCTTGTAAAACTCGCGCCTCTCGACTCGCGAACTGTTCTTTTATTTGCTCAGTGATCTGTTTCGATTGTTCTTGCATCTCACGAAACTGTTCATTAGTGCGTTGGTCCATTTTAGCTAAGCATTCGGTAACCTCTTTTGACTGCTCTCTCATATGTTCAGTGACCTGTTTCGACTTTTCCTTCATTTCGTCTATTCGACCATCAATCTTTCGCGACTGCTCTTTTATTTCGTGAAACTGAGTGTTCATCTGCATTTGTTTGAATAGGGCGGTGAGTGCGTTGGTGGATGGGGGTACCTGCGGAGAGGCGGTCGCCACTGGGTTAATCCCAAAATCCGAAACACAAGGGGACCCCGGCTGGCAGCTTCCAGCGGGCCTCACTAATTTTAATGGTAGTTAATAATATTCTAAAAGAAAGCGTACTTTGCAATTTCCGTGTGAGTAGCTTGCGAGGAAAAAAACTGCAGATGTTATATCTTGAACGGATCTCGTATTCGGCATATTGCGTAATTATTCATAATTTAACTTCACGTATTTTTATTTTATTTTATTTTTTATGTATACGTTCATGTGTATAGTAAAAGTAGTTTGCCAATTTCGGTGACGCTCATGTTTGAGGCGCGGTAGGAACTGCCTATAGCATTCGGCAAAGCGTTCAGCAGGAGGTATATTACGCCAGACCGTACCGAATGAATGAATGGAGAACGAGTCTGTACAAGGAGCAGATGGAGCCGTTCGTTAGGGCCCTCGGAGCGGCGGGTCACTGGAGAGCTCATTAAAACGTAAATGAGAGAATTAAGACGGGAGCGGGTCTGCGCCAAGTTCCGGCGTCTGCTCAGATAACTGCCGGCTCCCTAACTTTGCTGGGCTGAGGCGCGCTGCTGTCGCTTATCGCACAGTGTGTTCCCGCTGTTGAGAACTCTTTTAATGTGTGTCCGCTCTAAAGTGTCTACACATACGTCAAAATGTACACGTGGTTCTTTATTTGCATTAAAATGTCGGTATATAGGCCCGATCGAGGACCGTTGACGCATCTCTCTACGTAGTCAACGATAAATACGGGGGTTGGAACTTAGTGCCAACTATTTATTCATTACCGATACAAAAGTGTTACATGTTTGCACCTGTTACAATCCTTCAAAGTAATTACCAGCGTTGTGTAGGACGCGTTGCCAGCGATGTAGAAGGCGTAGTAAACCGTTAGCAGATCCTGTTCTGTTGATGGTGCGAATGGAGCGGTCTACAGCCTGTGCGATCTCTGGAACAGTTCTGAAGCTAAAAGACACGAAGTATTTTCTTCGTCTTCGGAATCAAATCAAAGTAACAAGACTTAATTCCGGTAAGTATGGTGGATGGTACAGTACTTCCCAGTCCCATCGACCGAACAGATCAGCCGCAGCTTGCGCTGTATGCGCCCGCACACTGCAAATGATGGGTGGTTGCGCACAAATCATTACTGTCCATTGACGGTCTGCTGTGGAGGAAAGTAATGCGTTAGGATAATACCATCACAGTCGTACACGAGAATCACCATAGCTTTTACCATACTGTGGCTCTGACGCACTTTAGTCTTTAGCGGCGACGCATAATGACGCCATTCGTTGGATTCGCGTTTCTGCTTTGGCTCGTACGATGTGACCCATGTCTCATCCTGTGTTACGGATAAGGCGTAAGAAAGCCTCCCCTTCAAGCTCATAGCGCTCCAAGTGCGTCTGAGCAGCGTCGTAACGCATCCCCTTCTGCATTTCCGTCAGTACACGCGGAACCCATTGTGTTGCAATTTTCGCATGACCAGGCGTTCCTTCAGGATCCGAAGCACAGTCATATGCACTAATCCGGTTTCGTGTGCGAGCTCAAAAATCGTCTGGCGTCGATAACTGACCACTAACGCGGCAACAGTATGCACTTCTTCTTCAGAGACACTAGGACGACCTTCCCGATGCATGTCTGTCACAGTTTGCCGACCTTCGTTGAAGGCTTACCCGTGCCACTGCTCTGTACGGCAATGCCGATTTCCGCATGCCTCTCCAAGACCTTGATGACACTGTCGTGCAGTACGACCTCTGGCACAGTCACTCTTGATCCAACTCTGTTGTTTCCGCGACTGCGCGCACGCGCCTGGGACGGCCGTGTCCATTTGTTCGGAGGTAAGGCAACGTGTGGTATGAGCGACATTAGTAGATTTCATTGCATATTGTCTCCACAGCAGTGTTGCCATTATTTAAGTTCCAACCCTAGAATATATATACATAATTTTTCTTGTCTCAGTTGCATGGCATATGAATATTTGTAGCTGAATAGGTATTCGATCCAGTGACATTCTGATTACTAGGCAGTACCGGTAAACCCCTGTCCCACCACAGGCGCACGGGCTTAACACAGTTGCACGGATCTCCCAAGTTCTCACCGCGCCTTACCCAAATTCTCAAAGGTCTTCTTATTTCGACCATAGTACTGCACAGCTCGCAGCTGGTCCTGTAATCTCGCCATAAGTATCAGTCTTCGATAAGGAGACTTACGTTCAGAGCTGCGGTGTATGTTCTTTTGAGTATTCTTAATGTAAGTTTCCATATCGAGGTCTGAAAAAACAAACATCTAAATCTTTACGTTTTCGCTCTGATTTCTCTTATTTTATTTTCATGATCATGTCTTCCTATGTAGGTGGGTGCTAAGAGAATATGCCCGCGTTCGGAATAGAAAGTTGGTGAAAGAAATTTGGCAAATATATCTTGTCACAACGAGTAACGCCTTTGTTTTAATGATTTCCGTCCCAACTCGTGCATCATTACCGTGACACTCTCTCCCCTATATCGCAAATAATATAAAACGAGCTGCCCTTCTCTGAACTTTTTATAAATCGTCCATCAGTCCCATCTCATGTGGATCCCACAATGCACAGCAATACTCCAAAATAGGAGTAATAGAGCAGTCGCACAAAAGTGCCGATATTCCGTAAGCACGCAGTTTGATTAGATGATGCTTGTGAGGTACAGTGTCGAAAGCCTACAAGCAATCTAGAAACACGGAATCTATTTGACATCTCTTGTCGATAGCACTCATCACATCATGTGAGTAAAGAGCTAGCTAGTTTCGCAAGAATCATACTTTCTGAATCCGTGTTGACTGTGGGTCAACAGTCGCTCTCTTCGAGGAAGTTGATAATGTTTGAGGAAATTATATGTTCTAAAATCCTGCTGCAAACCGATGTCACTGATAATAGGCCTGTAATATGCAGATTATGTGAGAGTTTGGATAGGGCGAAGGTGCGAACTTGGGAGATCGGTAAAGCTATGTTAAGCTCGTGTGCCTGCGCTGGGGCAGGGATTTAGCACAACTGCACAGTCACCAGGACGTCACTGCTTAGTAGACTTACGCATAAGAGTTCGCGATCGGGAGCGGCGAACTAGTTCGTTGTTTTAGTTCGTCTGATCCCAGTGAAGGCTGAGCGGCGTGGTCTGCGCATGCAGGTGGAGGGAGAAATCCCGCCACCTAGCTGCTTCATGCGCTTGCTGCTTGAGCCGCTAACAATATCAATTATCCCGCAAACCAAAAGAAACAGTTTGTGGATAATTTCTCACGTTTAAGTTTAGAGTTAGCTCTATATCTTGGCATTATGGAATTTATTAGTCAGATATTGCAGAGTGCAGAATACTTCAAAGCAGAAATTTTGTAGCACTGAACTATGTAATCTAACAGGCAGACGCTAATCTCGAAATGGCTGTCATCAGCAGAAGGCGGACACGTGATTTTTAATTCTGTTCTCGACCTATCGCGCATATTTTAGTTCGCGACCTATCGCGCATATTTTAGCTCGCGACCTATCGCGCATATTTTAGTCCGCAACCGATAGTTCTCCTTTTAGTTCGCAGCTCGGCCGCGAAGTAGGTAGCTCTTTTTAGTTCGTCCGATCGTTTTGGCTTTTGCTACCGCTAGTAAAACTACAGCTGTGCTGCATCTCAGCTCGAATTGACGGCAACTGGCAGAAAGGAATCACGCTATTCTGCGCGCTCTCGCGTCCTCTCGCTGTTACCCGTCAGTCTTCTGAAAAGGAGCGGGCCGGCCGCGGTGGCCGAGGTGACTGAGGCGCTCCAGTCACGGTCAGCACGGCCACTACGGTCGGGGGTTCGAATCCCCCCTCGGGCATGGATATTTGTGCCGTCCTAGTTCGTAAGTAGTTCATAAGTAGTTTGTAAGTTTAGGGACTGATGACCCCGTAGTTAAGTCCCATAAGCTATACAAACATTTGAACATTTTTTTTTTTTGAAAAGGAGCGGACGAACTAAGAGGCGAGGGATCTGCGAACTAGTTCGCGCAGTTCTCCTGTGGGAGCGCTCTTCCGAACTAGTTCGTTCGCGAACTACACAAGACTACTGCTTAGAGTCCCTACCCCGACAAATATTATCGTATGTCCATATTGTATGATTACAGAGCACTTACCAGCAGCTGAGAGCTAAGACTTAAAAAAAAAGAAAAAAAGAAGAAAAAAGTTAATATGTATTGAGAGCAGGCGCCGCAATTTTTAATGAAGTGTACCTGATATAGCCGGGCGTGAGTGTAGTAGCCTCGACAAGAAGTTAGTATCTTCTAAGTGTATGCATCTTACAGTAACCTTCTGTATGAATGCATCTTACCGTAACCTTCCATTACCATAATTTACTGCATTGAATTTAAGTGTGTTCAATCGCACTAGCGACACCGGTCGCCTTCGCTTAATGTGGCAATGGAATGTGATGAGATCTAATCCCGACTCAAGAAGAAGGCCGCCAACGGTTCTACCGCTCTCGGCGTGCAGCCTCTTGTACATCGGCAGAGTGCAGGGGCTGGTAGTGGGGGCGGCGTAATCCGGCTGATTGGCTGCAGGCTGCTGCCGGCGCCTACAGGAGTTCATTACCACCGCCACCGGCCGCCGCCGCGTGCCCACGGCTTCGCCAGATTGCTCTTCTTCTTCAACAGTTCCGATGTTGAACTACTACAACCAACTTAAACCTCCTTCTACATCTACATCTACGTGGAATACTCTGCAAATCACATTTAAGTGCCTGGCAGAGGGTTCATCGAACCACCGTTATACTATTTATCTCCCATTCCATTGTCGAATAGCACGCGGGAAGAAAGAATACCGGAATCTCTCCGTTAGACCTCTGATTTCTCGTATTTTATTCTGCTGGTCATTTCTACCTATGTAAGTAGGAGTCAACAATATATTTTCGCATGCGGAGGAGAATGTTGGCGATTGGAGTTTCGTAAGTAGCCCACGCTGCAGCGATAAGCGCCGTTGTTGTAATGATTCCCTTCCCAGATCCGGTATCATTTCCGTAACGGTGTCTCTCCTGTATCGTGACAATACAAAACGAGCTGCCCTTCTCTGGACTCTTTCGATGTCGTCCGTCAATCCCATCTCATAAGGATCCTACACTGGGCAGCAATACTCCAAAAAAGGACGGACAAGCGTACTGTATGCAGTTTCTTTAGTAGTTCTGTAGCATCTTTTAAGGGTTCTGCCAATAAAACGCAGTCTCTTGTTCGCCTTTCCCACGACATTATTTACGTGTTCTTTCCAATTTAAGTCTCAATTAATAGTAATTCCTAGGTATTTTGTGGAGTTTACGGCCTTCACTTTTGATTGATTTATCTTGTAAACAAAGTTTAACGGATTTCTTTTCGTACTCATGTGGACGACTTCCACTTCTCATTATTTAGAGTCAATTTCCAATTTTTATTCAGATCGTTCTGCAGTTGGTTTTGATCTTCAGGTGATTTTACTAGACGGTAAATGACGGCGTCATCTTCAAACAACCTAAGAGAGCTACTTATATTTTCCACTAAATCGTTGATGCAAATAAGGAACAGCAGAGGACCAATAACACTACCCTGTGGAACGCCCGATATCATCTGTGTCGATGCCTTACCATCGATTACTACGAACTGTGTCCTCTCTGACAGGAAATCCCCTATCCAATCGCAAATTTGGGGCGATATACCATAACTACACAATTTGATTAAAAGCCGTATTATCTACATTTCTAATTCGAAATCATCTCCGTGCGACTAACCTACGCACGCAATCGGGATCTATGTTTTTTCTTTTACAACTTACAGCATTACACATACTTATCTTTTCCTTTATTGCGGTGACAATCTTAGTAATTCACTTACACTGTTCGCCGGTGATGCTGGCCATTATCGGTTAGTGAATTCACCAGAAGATCAGAACCAACTGCAAAAACATTTAGATAAGACATGTTGTAATGTCCTTGTGGTCCCGACATAGTTGGTTTTCTGTAATATTTAGGCAATAATGGTGTTCACGTAGTACTTGTAGGGTTGTAACATTAATTGTTATTCATACGTTTTGTCATTCTTCATTGTAGATACGTTATTTTGTACATATTTTATAGCAAATGTAGACAATGTAGTGACTTTTGTAAACTTGCCACAGATATATATTGTAAGTGGCGCAGCAATCTTTAGAAGTCAGTTGCGAGTTTAGTTGCCAGAGTTGCGAGATGCGTGAGGTAGCGCGAGGAAGCTGTTGGAGAAGGCAGTCGTAAAGTGTATGTTGCAGCACGCCATTATTGTAAAGCATAATGTTAATTTAAGTTTTTGTAATATTTTTTCTGTTTCATATTTTCTTAAGAATTTCTAATCTTAAATTCGTTTTCTACGTTCTCATTTTGGTAGTTAGTTTCTCCTTCATTTCATTTTCTGCATTTATGATTACTGTTGTACTTAATTACTACCCACCTATCATTTCTACATATTTTAATACAGAAATCAATCAAGTTATATACCTGCATACTGCGAGCTGCTTGCTGTTTCCTGTTTCCAGTTTTGTAATAAGAATATACGTGGAAGTCCAATTTTTTTCTTTGTCTTTGTCGCAGTCAGATTGTTACCCCTTTCATCAATTTCATTGTACCCTTTGGGAGTACTTTCGACAGGGCCATAAATATTACTGTTTGTGTTTTTCCCTATTTCCCGGGCGTGTCCGTTGCGCATATTAATGTTTTCTAAGACTCACCTCGGTGGTCTCAGTCACCACATTGTTTGGTTTTGAAAAGTTCAGTTTTGCACGTACGTAGTACGCAGTATTGGTCAATTTCCATTAAACTAAGCTTAATTTATTCAGGATACCTTGCAAATTTCCATTAAACATTAAAATTAATTTATTTATTTGCCGGGATACCTTGCAATCTGCATGGTTCGTGAACTGGTAATTTCCCCTTATTAATGAAAATAATGATAAAGCAGTCAAATTAATAGGCCAAAAATTCAACAAATACCTAGTAATTACAATAAAGTGGAAAAAGCTGTCACTGTAGGCTAAAACGGTACTGCGAGACAGACTTTAACTAGACTGCAAGCATATTATTATTATCAGTCATAACCAGCTATATGTAGTTACTGAACGAACTAGTTCAATTGAACTATTCCGTGAAATGAACTATAGTTCATTTAACTTCACGTTGGTGAACTATAGTCCTTCTATTCCTAGCTTTCCCGATCTACTGGAAATTAGAAAGCGCATGCTCAAATATCCCTTCCCTTGGCTACTAAGTACAACCCACTCCAGGACCTAAAGCTATGTATTTCTGAAGTCGTAACTTATAACTGCGTAAACTGCATTCGATCGGAAAACCGAAGTAATTTACTTACTTCAGTTCATGAAGTACACTCCTGGAAAATGAAAAAGGAACACCATGAAGCCGCGGCGGAAGGACCGTGTGCATTAGGGCACCATGCTGAGGTGCGCGCGGCCGTTCCCCGTCGGGGGTTCGAATTCCGCCTCGGGCATGGATGTTTGTGTCGTTTTTAGTATAAGCTAGTTCATAAGTAGTTTGTAACTTTAGAGATTAATGACCGCGCAGTTAAGTCCCACAAGCTTAAAAAACATTTGAACACCGTTCAAAAAGTTGAAATGTTTGTAGAATCTATGGGACTTAACTACGGGGTCATCAGTCTCTAAACTTACAAACTACTTATGAACTAGCAAATACTAAGGACGGCACAAATATCCATGCCCGAGGGGGGATTCGAACCCCCGACCGTAGTGGCCGTGCAGACCGTGACAGGAGCGCCTCAGTCCCCTCGGCCACCGCGGCCGGCTCGAACATCTTGAATTCGTCAACCCAGCAGAGCGAAATTTTATTGACACACTCTTGAGGAAATATACAACACATGCTCACGCAGTCAGAACCATACGCAGGTCAGTACAGTCAACAGAGCGTGTACAGTGTCGACGCTAGTATCGTGTATACCCTCCTATTGCAACAATGACGGTGCAAATTTCTCATGAAGACGATCGTAGAGGTGCCGAATTAAGTCTTACGGTATGGCCTGCCATGTAATTTCCATCTCATGCCTCAGTTGGACCAGATCTCCTGACGGTCGTGTAGACCGCGCCAACATGACGTTTCATTCTGTCCCAGATATGCTCAATGAGGACAGATCTACAGATCTGTGGATAATAATGGGTAGGGTAGTTGACGTACACCTAGAAGAGCACGTTGGGTTGTACGGGATACATGTGGACGTGCGTTGTCCTGTTGGAAAATCACATCGACTTGTTGGTGCATGAACGGTGGCAAGACGGGTTGACTGATGCATTCAATGTATCGTCTACTGTTCAATTTTCCCACACCGAGCGAGGTAGCGCAGTGGAAACACATTGGACTGGCATTCGGGAGGATGGTGGTTCAAATCCACCTCCTGCCATCCAGATTTAGGTATCTCGTGATTTCCCTAAATCACTCCAGGCAAAAGCCGGGATGGTTCCTTTCAAAGGGCACCGCTGGTTTCCTTCCCCAAGCTGACCCAAACAACCCGAGCGTAAGCTCTGCCTCTAAACACTAATTTGCCCACAACGAACACAAGAGGAGAACGGCCAGTGTAGGATATGGTTGTCCACACCTTGATGATGGGTGTTGGCCCCATTTGTCATTGTCGCGTACACTCCAGATTTTCGCACTCACCTGTACGACGCCACACACGCTTACCACCGTCATTAGTGCCGAGGCATCGACGTCTCTTATCACTGAAGACGATATGTCTCCATTCCTCCCTTCATAAGCGCCTACCATGACACCATTGGAGGCGAGCTGAACGATGTTGGAGCTTGAGCGGAGGATACTAACGACACGTATGATCGTGCATCATTGTGAGGGGAGCGATATTCTACACGCGCCATTCTCCTCTAGTGATCGTCTAGAGAACACTGAACAGTACATGGCACACTGAAACCATAATTTAGCGCGTGTTGCCACATGCACTAGCAAGGTGATATGATTTTCCAACAGGACAATGCAGATCCACCTGTATCCCGTACCACCTAACGTGCTCTTTAAGACGTACGTCAGCTACTCAGACCAGGATGATCCTCAGATATCTCTCCCATGCTTGGGACCGCATGAAACGTCACGTTGGGCGGTCTGCATGAGCGGCACGAAATCTGGCCCAACTGAGGCACCAGGTACACATTGCTTGACAGAACATTTCACATAATTCGGAACCTCTACGATCGTTTCCATGACAAAATTACAGCTTGCATTGCTGCAAAAGGAGGATATACACGGTACTGGCGCCAACAATGCGGACGCGCTGGTGACTCTACTCACGTTCTTACGCTTCTGCCTATGTGATCGTGTGTTGTATCCATCCTCAAGAATGTGTCAATAAAATTTCCCTGTGCTGAGTCGACGAATTCATGGTGTTCTTTTTTGATTTTCCAGGAGTAAAGTTCCGAACTGTGCGAACTAAGTCGCATCGAAATAGTCAAGTTTGTTCATTTGAAGAACGAGCCGAACTGCGCGAACTATTTCACATCTAAAGGCCAAACAGTCCTGATAACTCACTTACAAGGGAAGTATATATCAGTCGGATTTTTTAAATTAATCTTCATACATAAATGCGGTGAAAAATATGCCTATTAACGCAATTTTGCATCTAGAACAAAGAAAATTTGTGTATGGGTTTTCAATCGGACATTAAAAATACTTATTTCAAAGATTTTGGAAATTAAACCTGTAAGGGGATGAAATTATGGGTGAAAGGTTTTTCTGAAAATAAAGTGAACTATGTAGTTCATCTGACCTACTTATAGTAAACTATGTAGTTCATTTGAACTAGTTCAGTAAGAAGAACTATTCCCAAATGAACGATCCCGTAAAAGGAACTACTTTTCCTATCCTTTTTCATATTCTTATGAGAGAGCAAGTGAGCCCATAACAGCAAAACAGCAGCGTCCATAGTTGCATTGTGATGTTACCGTATCGCCGTTAGAAACTCGTAGCAGTACTTTAATTTTTTACGTGTAGTATAAGCACCCGTGCATTACTAATTACAAACATCGCTTCTTCCCCTCGTTCTGGCCCGTCCACCGTCCCCCTACTCTGCATGGCACACTCGTGTGTGTTTCGTTTTTGTCATATACAGAAAACGGCCCTCGGAAATGTGGCTGCGTGCAAAGTTTTATTCGCGTTATGGCGCCCATCTCGTAATTGCCGTATAGTGCTCGGCAGAAGCAATTTATTCACAGGCCACTGCACTCGCTATCGTAGCTGCAAAAATTGATGTCGGCAGGACCACGCTGATGCACAGTAACGCAATAAATTAAACGCGGCGTCCATGGCGCAGCCAGCAAGTTCGGCGCCATAATTCTGATCGAAACGCGATTACGTCCGTTGACAAGTGCTGCATTCGCTTCCCGCGATTGTGGATGTACGAGCAGGCACATTTCTTCCTCTTTTGTACCTTCTTCTTTATCGCTCCACTAGATGTTTCACAAATGTTGTGTTACTCGTCATCCAGTTACATGGTGTGCAGATGTTTTAAACAATAACGGCATCGTTTCAATGTTTAATAACAATTAAGACACTTTCGGGTACATTTTTGACGGAGAGTCAAATGTAAATTACGTAGTTTTACGTGTCCGTAAGATTCTCGTTATTTGTCCATTGATTATAATAACAGTATCCACAAATAAGCCCCCACAATCCCGTAAGCGGCCGACTGCGAACAGCGGACAAATTGAAGAGTGTCTCGGCGGCCATTGTGGTGGCAAACTTCCGCACGAACTTTAATTGTGCGTAAGACTCTTTTGATTAGAGAGAGTATTCATTTGAGTAAAGTCGCGAAAACTATGTCTAACTGAAATATATAACTCCAAATTGGCTTCAGACTCCTTGACTATACAGCAACTGTCGGTTGTGTGTAAATTTATTACACATACGGTGTAGCAACTGGCCAACAGCGTTTCCTCTTCCTAACGAAAACGAACTATAATATTTAGTTTTTTAGCGTTCTAAGTGGAACATACGAACGGCATTTATCGTCAAACACGATGTTTTGGCACTTTCTCAGTATATTCTACGATGGTGAAACTTTTATACAAACATTAATTTCGGAAGAGTTTCACACTTTAGGTCTCCAATATTTAGATACTTCATAGCGTCAACAAATGAAACAGGTCTGCTTGAAACAGCTAATGTTTAAAATCGATTGCGAAAGTGAAATATGCCATCAGATATATAACTGTAAAATAGCTTCTTACCTTGTGAATACAGCAACCAGGCACTACCAAATTGTTTTAAGAGCACGAAGTATGCCATAACTTTTTCTTAACTAATGCATCTAACATTAGTTTCTTTTTGTAGTGGCAAAAGCGGCATTTTTTCCGATACATCTTGTTAGTACTGCTGCCAGATGTATGCTTAGAAAGATTTTGGTTTCTTGAGCCCGTACCTTTTCAACTTGTTCTCTGTAGCTAGCCGTATTGGGGTGGAAAATCAAGGGTGTTTTATTTCTTTTTTTAGTAGAGCGGAAGTTTGGGGACGGGGGTATTATTTTACATGGAGTGTAGACTAAATTTGTATTTTTCTTGAATTAATGCTCGGAAACATATAGGCTAACAGTGCCAATAGATGCAAAGTGACCTCAGATTCTTATCAGTGACTGTTGCCCTGATTATTTTTTCTTATTTCCGAGCAATAAAGTCCTGTTACGACGCTGATCATGTGCAGAACAAAACGGAGAAACGGGTAGAATGTACACAATATTGACGACATCGTGTAGGACGGTAAGAAACGCTTACGTGTACTTATTGCTACACCCGAAGAGATGACGGGTACAAGATAACATCGCATACTAACATGCTGCCGGCCGCGGTGGCCGAGGAGACTGAGGCGCTCCAGTCACGGTCTGCACGGCCACTACGGTCGGGGGTTCGAATCCCCCCTCGGGCATGGATATTTGTGCCGTCCTAGTTCGTAAGTAGTTCATAAGTAGTTCGTAAGCTTAGGGACTGATGACCCCGCAGATAAGTCCCTTAAGGTTAACAAACATTTGAACATTTGAACTAACATGCTCCTATTTGACGGGTCGACTGTTACCTTTCAGCTGCGACACTCGAGGAAGAGAGAGCAAGCAACGGGCACCACTGCCACACACAGACTGAGTATGGGATGGATGACGTAGACGAGCAGTGTACGATGCCTTTCCAAAAAGCCACAGCTCAATGACAATTTGAAAGTAGCCGATATTTTGACGGATGTTACTAAGCTAGGGTTAAGGCGCTACATGATTGAGAAGTAGCAGCTCCGGTCTGGAAATGTTTTCCTTCAACAAAATTCAGATGAGCTGCTCATCTAGTCTGTTTACGAGACGCGATACATAAAGACCATTATCTCGGCGTGCAAACCTCTCGTCATGCACCTCAAACCAGAGTAGTTTAAATCACTGATACGTAGACCTCAAGTTATTTTTTTATGAGAACTATTTAAATTTCATAATAATATCGTAATAATGCCAACTGTGAACTAAAAGATATCTAAGAAGCAAACCCAAGATGATCAACCAGTAGCACTCCTCTCCTTCTTCCAGCAAATTCTCGACCACTCAAGAGAAATAAATACTTGATATTTTTTTTTATAAAAGACAGGTTAGGACGTCTATAAAATTTATGAGTCGTGCATGCTGTAGCAGTTACGTTAGTTGTTCTATATCTATTCCAGAACTCTTTAATTACCACCTAAAACGGATTTTGACAAATCTTCTGTTGGTAAAAATAGCCTGTAACAATATATCTGGGTTCATTCAGGTGACAGTTGTTTTTACCGTTATAGTCGCTTTCACAGTATCAGATTTGTCATAGATACAGCAAATCAACATAGGATATCCCAACGACGGATGCTCAGATTTTAACAAACACAATTTATTGTTTCTAAACACCCACGAATTTGTATATCGGTAATAAAGTATGCTAAGTAATTAAGTGATATGAAAGTCATGCCAACAATATATACAAATAAAAGGTTTGATAAGACATAGGTGGTGTTCATAGCTAAGTTGTTACGAGCTACATTACCTGCAACACAAATAGGTACGAATCTCATCAAAAAAAATGTAACAGTACTTACTCACCGCGCGGGATTGGCCACGTGGTCTAAGGCATCATTCTACAGACTGGGCGGTCGCTTCCGCCCGAGTTTCGAGTCCTTCCTCACCCATGTGTGTGTGTCTTGTCCTTAGTGTAGTGTGAGTCTATAGACTGATGATCACAGCACTTTGGTCCAATACGTTTACAAACATTTGAACATTTTTGATTACTAACTCCCAGTCACTAGTAAAAAATACAGTAATATAAAAGTACACGTTGAAAAAGTAGAGATAGGAAGGTATTGACACGACATATTCTTAGTTTGTTGTGAAGAAATAATTAGCAATTCAGTAAACGTGGTTCTGAATGTGTTAGTTGGCTAGTAGATACAGGATCCTTTATAGGCCTTGATAGTTTGTTCAGTGGGTGATGGCGTCGATGCATATAAGTCGTGATTGGCGTCATGTGGTATTTCCATTCATACTGCATTCACCTGGTTGCAAACTTCATCTGTGGTCGCTGGCATTTCTCACAGCATCGCACATCCCATACGTTTTCGATTGGCGAAAAGTCCGTTGATATGGCGGGCCAGGGCACGAGGCTGACAATTTGTGATACCAAGAAGCTACGTGTTCATGCAGCAACATGTGGTCGTGCATTGTCTTGCTGAAAAATGGCGTCGGGGTGTCGGGCAAAAAAGGTATGGCCACCGTTCACAGTCTTTCATCCATATAGGTCAAATTGGTGAAACTGGTCACAGTGATCTGGACATGCAAGCAACTGTGATTTTGTGGATCGCGCGGGAGTGGCGGTGCTGTCTGGGGCGCCACGATATGGACCGAAGGCCGAGCACGTCAGAGGTTGGAGTTCTCAAAAGTTTGTAAAACTTTTTGACCAAACTTCTGAGGTCTTCGGTCGCTAGACTTACAAACTATTTAAACTAAGCACAACACACATTCATGCCTGAGGAAGTACTCGAACCTCCAGTGGGAGTGACCGCCCAGTCCGCAGCATGACGCCTTACATCATTAAATTAGATTACATTAATAGCTACTTCTCCCATGGATCATATATACGACATTTCGTAATGATGTGGAATGTGTCAGTTATTGTTGTCTATACAAGATAATCAATATTTTAAGGATTTTTATTTTTACGTTTTATTTCATTTTTATTTATTTATTTATTTATTTATTTATTTATTTTTTTTTTTTTTTTAGTTTTATCTAAAAATTCCTCTAAAGTGTAGAAGGAGTTGTCGTTTAGAAATTACTTTAATTTCTTTTTAAATACCAGTTGGCTATCTGTCAGATTTTTGATGCTAATTAGTGAGGACCGAAGACTTTTGTGGCAGCATAATTCATTCCTTTCTGTGCGAAAGTTAGATTTAACCTTGAATAGTGAATATCACCTTTTCTCCTGGTGTTGTAGCTATGCACACTGCTACTACTTTTGAACTGGGTCGGTCTCATATGAAAGCAGTGAATGAAAGTAGGCATAGTAAGCTAATTTACTGAGATGTATACCACCAAATTTTGCAAATGCTAAGTAGCTGATCTCAAACGTCTGAGCAGATCTTCAATGTGTTTCTTCCAATTCAATCCCTCGTCAATGGAAACACCTAAATTTTTTGAATATTCTATCTTAGCAACAGATGTATGTTCAAAGTCTAAATTTATTAATGGTGTCGTGCCAAGTACTGTATGAAACTGTATATACTGGGTTTTATCAAAGTTTAATGAGAGTCCATTAGTTGAGAACCACTTCATATTGTTCTGAAAGATATGATTTACAATTTCATCAGTTAATTCCTGCATGTCAGGCATGATAGCTATACTTGTATCACCAGGAAAAAGAACTAGCTTAGCATCTTCGTGAATGTAGAATGGCAAGTCATTAATATATATAAGCATAGCAAAGGCCCCAAGACCAAACCTTGTGGGACCCCAGTTTTGATAACTCCCCAGTTAGAGGAATTGATTGTTTCTTCTGTATCATGTGAACTGCTTATTTCAACTTTCTGCACTCTTCCAGTTAAGTATGATTTAAACCATTTGTGACCATTCCGTGCGGCATTAGTCCTCTCTCCAGATAGATGTGTATGTTATCCGGAATTAAGTAAGAGTAATTTGTAAGTCTAGGGATCCATGACCTCAGCAGTTTGGTTCCATAGGTACAAACATTTGAGCATATTTGTGATTTGTGGTTGCACCCGATGACACTTGACACCGTTACGCCTTGTGTTGGTGCTGTGTGTCTCGTGCGAATGCCAAAATCCGTCCATAATTTTCAAACAAACAGACTCAGAATTCGTCTGCAAAAACTGATGATACCCCCGTCCCCAGTGACGTCGTTCTATAAGCCACTGCTGTCCATCATGTTTTTGCAGATTATTCGAAGGTAGGCGGAGAAGTGGACGACCCGCACGTAACCCATAACGTAGTGAACGGTGACTCACTGTCTTCCACTGTTGCGCCAAAGCTAAGGTCATGCAGATCTCGGAGGAGGGGTGGGAGGCGAGGTCTGGGTGGTGAGATCCGGCACACCTCGTCGTGGTCTACGGCCTTCCGTGAACCATTCTGCATACATCCGTTGCACTGCCGAAACACTTCGTCCGAAGCAAGCAGCAATTTCCCGGATGGATTCATCACACTTCACACTGCTGCCAATAATGCGCTCTCTTTCAAACTCACTAATTTGACGGCACAGTTTCGTATACGTCTACGAGGCATCCTACACGTCTGCTCAAGTCACGTTTGATTCGTAGTGACTATGAGATCCGCAGGCACGTTTCACTGGAAGTGGTTTACATCGCAACATCAATACTCAATGTGGACCCGCAGGTTAACACGATTAAAATGCCAATAATTTCTGAGGATGTACAAATCCATATTTTCAGTGAATATGTACTTTCTTTATTTCGTCAGGTTTTATCCATATCTACACTGCTCAAAACAATTAGGGTATCAGGTCAGATATCATACACAATATGCATATGGCAACGTATTTAATTCAGATATTGGTTGCAATTGTAATTTGTGTGTGATACAGTATGATATTTTGCTGAACTTTTTTCTTGAGTTTTACATGCTGTTTACTTAGATCGAGGCACCATGGGGCTATCATTGTCTTTGCCCTCTAACATGGTATGTGATCACACTGGACGGCCAGTACAGTTGTACACCTGCATGGCATGGACAGTTTGAGGTTATCAATCAGCTCTTGAGGGATAATTGTCCATTCTTCCACGAGTGCAATATCCAGCTCTGCTCAAAATGTTTCAAATGTTCAAATGTTTGTATAGTTTATGGGACTTAACTACGGGGTCATCAGTCCCGAAACTTACAAACTACTTAAGAACTAGCTAATACTAAGGACGGCACAAATATCCATGCCCGAGGGGGGATTCGAACCCCCGACCGTAGTGGCCGTGCAGACCGTGACTGGAGCGCCTCAGTCCCCGCGGCCACCGCTGCCGGCTATCCAGCTCTGCAACCGTTATGAAAGGTGCTGGTCTGGCTGCAATGCGTCTGCCAAGTGCATTCCAGACATGCTCTATCGGGTTTAGGTCCAGTGAACGAGCTGGCCACTCAGTTCGTTCTGTTCCCTGAGCTTCAGTCAGGTAGTCCACGAATGCATCTTTGAGAGGACGAGCGTTATATTCCACCAGCAGAAACTCATCTCCTATGGCACCAGCGTAGGGCACAACAAAAGGTGGAAGGATCTCTTCTGTACACCTCTGAGCAGTCAAAGCGCCTTCTGAACGACATATAGGTCCGTATGTCCCACCATTCGTTCATCACCATGATATGGTGATGTTTCCTGAACATACGCAGGACGGTTCAGAGTTCCACGTCCTCTTCAGATGAGGGAACGACCATTGTCCGGCTGAACACAAAATCTTGACTCATCTGTCAACGGATCCCGGAGACATTCGTTACGACTCCAATCCTGATGTTCCTCCGCCCATTTTCTGCGGGCTAAACGGGGTCGTGGTTTTAATGGGACGCACACCATAGGCCTCCGTGTGTAGACGCCACATTCTCGAAGGCGGTTTGTGTTGATGTTACTGCTCCTGTTTTTGCCTGGAGGGCGCGTTGCAGCTGAGTTGCATTCAACCTTCTGTCTCGACGGTCTCTTACCGTAGGTAACGGCAATCTCTTGCTGATTTTACTCGTGATCGACCTCGGCCTTGCCTTCTTGTAATGGTTCCTGTTGTCTGAAACCGCGTCCAGGTCCTGTATGTTACACTTGTGGACGCTGCAACAGCTGCAGGCACCTCCCTCTGCTTCTGTCCCGCCTCCAACCTTCCTATGCTTCTCCTTGCCATAGCTTCTGGTAAGTCACATGGTTGTTGCGCTGCACTACCAGCTCACTACTCTCTGAACCCAACTTGTTGTGTAATTCGTTTGACAGAGTAAACACAAGTCAACACCGACCCCCTGAGCAGCAACTTTCTGTTATTACCACTATCTCTGTTGTCCTAATATCCGTGTCTCCACTCGGTAGAACCGAGAAAGACGTCAAACCATTTTAGTTCAATCTGCTGATGGCAGTACTTCAGAACCTAAATATCTGAACTTATTCCCTAATTGTTTTGACCTCCGTAGCTTAGCTTGTTTGACTAACAAGGGAACCTCCCCATAGCAACCCCCCCCCTCCCCCCTCAGATTTAGTTATAAGTTGGCGCAGTGGATAGGCCGTGAAAAACTGAACACCGATCAGTCGAGAAAACTGGAAGAAGTCGTGTGGAACTATGAAAAAATAAGGAAAATATAAAAACTGAGCAGTCCATGCGAAAGATAAGCAACGTCGAGCACGTTGCGATCACAGTTGTGCCGTGGTCCTGTGGCTAGCGAGAGGAGTTGTGCAGTGAAAGGTCCTTGGTTCAACCTTTATCTCGAACGAAAATTTTAATTTTTTCAGTTTCGCAAAGTTATAATCTGTCCTTCCGTTCATTGACGTCTGTACCCTGTAATCAGTTTAGTGTCTACGTTTTGCGATCGTACCGCAAAACCGTGTGATTAGCAAACGAAAGGAAGTGCCTCTCCAATGGAAATGCTTGCACATATGCAGAATTTGACAGTCTACACACGAAGAAATTCGAAAACATTATAACCATATGTTTTGACAGAGCACAGGGAAAACTGTGCAGCTATGAAACTGTTGCATTCGTTTGAGGGGAGTGATTATGACATCCACAAGAAAACCTAAATCGGGCAAGGTAGAATCTCTTTACCCATTCACCAAGTGTAGGAGTTAGGTGAGTCAACAATAGATTCCTGTCATATAACGCACATAGCGACATCAGTGTCGTATAGAATACATCAGACGTGTTTTGTAGAGGTATTGGTTGACGTATCACCTTGCGATCAAATGTTTTAGGTTCCCATTGGAGAGGCACTTTCTTTCGTCTGCTAATCGCACCGTTTTGCGGTGCGGTCGCAAAACACAGACACTAAACTGATTACAGCGAACAGAGACATCAATGAACGGACGGACGGATCATAATTTTGCGAAACTAAAAAAATTAAGATTTTCGTTCGAGGTAAGGGTTGAACCAAGGACCTCTCACTCCACTAAGACGAGAACCTGCTCGAAGTTGCCTATCTTTCGCTCGGACTGGTCAGTTTTTTATATTTTGCTCTTTTTTTAAAAAATAGTTCCACACAACTTCTTCCAGTTATCTCGATTGATCTGTGTTCAGTTTTTGCAAGGCCTACGCCAACGTATTTCTAACTGTGAGAGGGGTGCGATGGGGGGTTCCCTTGTAAGAAAAACGGATTTATAATTTAATGATTTATTGGCTAAGCAGCCTTGATTAACTTCCACTGTGAACCAAGGGCGTACAGCAAGTGCACCATAAACTCCACAAATTCTGTGCCCATGTAGTTGTTAACGTAGCTGCTGTCATGCGTAAAGGCTGATTTTCCAAGTCAGCGGTGACAAGCAACGCCGGCAGGCGCAGGACAGTTTTCGCGTGTTTCCGTTTGTGGTGGTGAGAGCCAAGCGGTGGTCGGTGCGTGCAAATGCGAGCATCGCGTGGCTTCTGGCCGTCGCGTGCGCCCGCCACCACCTTCGTGCAACCGATACCACGCCTAATGCGCACGCCACACTGCACAAGTGCAAACGCCCAGTCCTGCAGACACGCTGGTAAATGGCATTCCAGTTCGTCTCCAAATCGATACAAAGGCCGAGAGAGAAACTGTTTAGAGACTTACATATACTTGAAAATTAACATGAAGTCAATTACGAGATGAGTACTGTATCAACCAGGGCAGAAGAGAATGACCGTGACTTATTTCAGGGAATGTCTTCTTCGTCAGGATGACCCATGAAACAGTTGTAGCAGATTCAGCAGTGACTATAATGCTCTCATCTGGGCTTCTCCAAGATATTGTTTAGTATGTAGTTATAATACAACTCCTGGCCATTAAAAATTGCTTCACCACGAAGATGACGGGCTACAGACGCGAAATTTAACCGACAGGAAGAAGATGCTGTGATATGTAAATGATTAGCTGTTTCAGAGCATTCACACTAGGTTGGCGCCGGTGGCGACACCTACAACGTGCTGACACGAGAAAAGTTTCCAACCGATTTCTCATACACAAACAGTAGTTGACCGGCGTTGCCAGGTTAAACGTTGTTGTGACGCTTCGTGTAAAGAGGAGAAATGCGTACCATCACGTTTCCGACTTTGATAAAGGTCGGATTGTAGCCTATCGCGATTGCGGTTTATCATATCGCGACATTGCTGCTCGTGTTGGTCGCGGTCCAATGACTGTTGGCAGAATATGCAATCGGAGGGCAATACGGAACGCCGTGCTGGATCCAAACGGCCTCGTATCACTAACTGACGAGATTACAGGCATCTTATCCGCATGGCTGTAACGGACGTCCTATATTTTCGTAAAAATCCCCATATTTACAAGCTAACCGTTCACCCCATTAACTACACACGTTTTGGTTTGCAGATGACAAACTGTAAAAAATTCACAGTGACGTTTTGTGAGTTAAAGAACCACAAACACAACTACATGTGGTATTAACGTAGGCCTAGTATACCTATAAAAATAAGATACAATTTATATTAGTTTCACAATTATTTGTAGTTTTTACACTTAATGTACAAAAAGTAACAATAATTTCATTGTTAATTTGACTGACAGTATGAAATAAACATCCCACTGATGATGCTGCAACGCCAGCGAAACATGTATGGGAGAAACGAAAAACAATTGTGTTTGCTCAAGGCGGACCATACCTATAAATCAAATGTCTCTCCTGAGGTTTTTCGAATAGGTTAAACAAGAGAATTTTCATATTTTTTAAATTATAATTCCGTCAGTACAACTTTAAATACATGCAAAATTCCAGGCACTGTGCCACTCAGCTTGCAATCAGAATTTCAAAATTTGCTCTTGAGACAACGTTTTTTAGGTTTACAGAAATATGTGTACAAAATTTTGTAATTGTAGTATTCATAAAATCGAGGCAAAGGTACATAAAATTAAAATAATAATAATAATTTCTGGAAACGCAATTTAAAGTTGAACCTAACATTTTTCCTTGTGTCACTTCTTCAGAAGGCACCACATTTGTACTCTGGGTCGTCTTTCCCTTCAAGGCTTCTCTTCTGGTTTCTCGTTGTCTGCCTTCTTTCCTTTACCAGGTCTTCAACTGACTTTTCAGCTGCAGAGACGCGCTGTAAATCTATTTTTCTCAGGATGTCATGAGTAAAATTTTCCTATCTTGAAGCCCATTCTTTCTAATACCTTCATCCTCCCAATATTCCCATCATTAAATACAAGAACTGCATCATAAGTTGCAAATCTGAGAACTGTAGCAGATGCAAATGTGGTTTTAGGGCATCGTTTCCGTATGAGTGAATGTAGAGACTCATTTGGAGTCTGTGTTTTACCATGAACACACTTTTTGAGAAGTATAGGTTCGGCCAGAAATCGAGATTTGTGACTGTAGTATGCACCATTTACCTCACTAATTTTTCGCTTGGAGCTGCTAAATGACGAGTTGACTTTTTCAGCAGATGTTCTTACTTCGGACGTAGCCTCATTGTGGTTTGTCGTTGTTTTTCTCACGTCTCCTATTCAGTAACTCATTCAAACGCAATTTATCCAGTTTTTTATACTCTCTTTGTGATCGTAGTATAACTGAATGAAGAAAGATTCAAACACTTGTATAAATCTCCATCAGTATGAGAAGGCAAAAATAGAACTGCTTCGTCATAAACGATGCAGCTAGATGGTTATTGTTTATAACATAAGGAACAGAGTCAAAGATGATCTATAAAAGCATAGAGCATGTATCACGGCCTTCTAGACGTATCCTGCACGTGTTTGGTTGAAAGTAATACACAGAATCGTTATTCACTGAGCTGGTATTGAAGTGCTGCTACAAAACGTGGACGTGTTAGGGAGGCCGCATCACATTTTTTATTTAATTTTCGGGCACTTCGGATGCGATTTCAACATTGAAACTTTGGGGATTTATTGTCCATGAGTTAAACTAATAAATAAAAAATAAATCGAAAATGACAGTTTTGGTCAATTTCCTCAACGTCCCCGCAAGGAAACAAAGTTACAGCTCAAGAGAGGTCGGGCCCGGTGGTCTTGGGGAAACCCCGTCGGACCTCGGATTTTTTTAGTCTGCACTTTAACCCATCCTTCACCTCTCAACGATGTGAGGAGTCGCCAGAAACGAAACGTGGTTCGGATTCCACGTTAAGTTGTAGGTCCCCTTTTCCTGGTTGGATAACTGGGTTAGGCTAGGGACACGCAAGTCGCCGAAGTGGCGTCCAATTGAAAGACTTGCACCAGGCCAATGAGCCACACGAAATTATTATTATAGCTCAAGAGAGTCACTTACAGGATGCAAACGTTGCCACAAAATTTCCAAACTCCTGGCTTTTAAAGCCTTCTCGAACGATGGGACGAGTGTTTAAATTTACAGGTACAGTCAGCTAAAAAGGAAAGCAATTTTCAGGCTTGTTAAACGCAGTACTGGCGCGTCTACCTCAGTTTACTTATTTACTGACTCAACCTCGTACATATTTCCCAAAGAAATATACAGCTGGGAGTAAAGTCCCTCAAGAAGATTACAGCGTCAATAGCTTTTCTGCAGCGATACTCGAGATGAATGGGTGGGAAGACCCGTTGCGCTGGTGGCCTCATTAGGCAATTCATTAGCAGAGAAGGGCGCCCGCTTGTTGGCTTGGCGGACCGCGAGCCGCGGAACGGCAAAATACGGCCGAGAGCTGGGAGCCCCGCCGTCGAAGAAAAGCCGTGGGGTAGGGGAGGCGGCGGGCTTTGTAATTCTCTTTGTGGGCGGCCGCTTTGTGCTGTCCATTAGCGCCGTAATGCAGTCGCCAGAGTGCTCGCAGGGGACGTCTCCTCCGCCCTGTGGCCCAACTGCGGCCAAGGGAATATCGCCGAAGCTGTCCACGCCCTCTGCTGCTGTAGTCCGCGGGTCACTATCAGCCGCGTAGTGGCCGGCTAACTTCTGGACTGTGGTCACGGAGAGGCGACACCAAGGAATCCCAGGGACTTCCAACATCAGCTGAAGACAGCCGACCCTTTCAAATCAGTATGCGAGTGTGTGGCTGGACTGTGGTCATGCTGGGGTGATACCAGGGAATTCCAGGGACTTCCGACATCAACTGAAAACAGCCGATCGTTTCAAATCGGTATGACAGTGGGTGGCTGGATTATGGTCACGGTAGTGTGAGACCAGAGAATTGCAGGGACTTCTGACATCACTTGAAGAGAGCCAATCCTTTCAAATCGGTATGCGAGTGTGTGACTGGACTGTGGTCATGGTGGGGCGATACAAGGGAATTCCAGGGATTTCCGACATCACCTGAAGACAGCCGATCCTTTCAAAGCGGTATGCGAGTCTGTGGCTGGACTGCGGTCATGGTAGGGCGATACCAGGGAATTCCAGGGACTTCCAACATCAACTGAAAACAGCCGATCCTTTCAAATCGGTATGCGAGTGTGTGACTGGACTGTGGTCACGGTAGTGTGAGACCAGATATTTCCAGGGTCTTCTGACATCACTTGAAGACAGCCGATAGTTTCAAATCGGTATGCGAGTTTGTGGCTGGACTGTGGTCATGGTGTCAATACCAGAGAATTACAGGGACTTCCGACATCACCTGAAGACAGCTGATCCTTTCAAACCGGTATGCGAGTGTGTGGCTGGACTGCGGTCATGGTGGGGCGATACCAGGGAATTCCAGGGACTTCCGACATCACTTGAAGACAGCCGGGCCTTTCAAATCGGTATCAGAGTGTGTGGCTGGACTGTGGTCATGGTGGCAATACCAGGGAATTCCAGGGACTTCCGACATCACCTGAAGACAGCCGATCCTTTCGAATCGGTATGCGAGTGTGTGGCTGGACTGCGGTCATGGTGGGGCGATACCAGGGAATTCCAGGGACTTCCGACATCACCTGAAGACAGCCGATCCTTTCGAATAGGTATGCGAGTGTGTGGCTGGACTGTGGTCATGGTGGGGCGACACCAGAGAATTCCAGGGACTTCCGACATCAGCTGAAGACAGTCAATCCTTTCAAATCGGTATTCCAGTGGGTGTCTGGATTGCGGTCATAGTGGGACGATACCAGGGACTTCCAACATCAACTGAAGACAGCCGATCCTTTCGTATCAGTATTCCAGTGGGTGGCTGGATTGCGGTCATGGTGTGGCGATACCAGGGACTTCCAACATCAACTGAAGACAGTCGATCCTTTCAAATCGGTATGCCGGTGTGTGGCTGGGCTGTGGTCAAGGTGGGGCGATACCAGGGAATTCCAGGGAGTTCTAACATCAACTGAAGACAGCCGATCCTTTCAAATCGGTATTCCAGTGGGTGGCTGGATTGCAGTCATGGTGGGGCGATACCAGGGAATTCCAGGGAGTTCTAACATCAACTGAAGACAGCCGATCCTTTCGAATCGGTATTCCAGTGGGTGGCTGGATTGCAGTCATGGTGGGGCGATACCAGGAAATTCCAGGGACGTCTGACATCACCTGAAGACAGCCAATACTTTCAGAGCAGTATGCCAGTGGTCAGCTAACTTCTGGACTATGGTCATGGTGGGGTGACACTGGGGAATTCCAGGGATGTCAGACATCAGTTTAAGACAGCTGACCCTTTCAGATTAGTATGTCAGTGGGTGACTAACTTCTCGACTGCAGTCATGGGGCAGGGGTGTGTGGGGCGGTATGGGAATTCCAGGAACTTCAACATCATCTGAGATAGCTGATCCTTTGAAATCGGTATGCCAGTGGGTGGTGGCGCACTTATCGACTGTAATCGCAGTGGGTGACACTGGGAAATTCCAGGGACTTCCAACATCACCTGAAGACAGCTGATTTTTTCAAAATGGTATACCATTGGGTGGCTAACTTCTGGACAGTCACGGGGGGGGGGAGGTAGGGGCGGGGGCCACACTGGGGAATCCAAGGGACTTCCGATATCAGCTGAAAACAGCTGAGCATTTCAAATTGGTATGCCAGTGGGCAGCTAACTGTGGTCTTGGTGGGCGGGCACATTCACCCATCCAGATTTAGGTTTTCTGTGATTACCCTAAATCACTCTAAACAAATGCCAGTAGCTTCTTTTAAAGGACACAGCCAATTTACTTCACCATTGTTGTCCAAAACTCAGAGCAAGAGCTCTACCTCTATTGACCATGCTCTTGACGGGTCGTTAAATCCTAAGCTTCCTTCCTTCTAATCTTATCATACAAACGTTCAGATTTCGAATAACAATTGCTGAAAATCAAACCTAGGTCCAGGTGAGTCTTCCCGGTTGTTATGAACGTGGTCCGTCAAACCTCACATGACGTTTCGTCCATTCTTGCTCTCGACATCTTCAGAAGAACTCCTGACAATACCAATACCTGCCATCTGCCACTGGACCTTACACACAGACCGGCTACTAAGGCTCCACCTCCGAATATTAACTAAGTTAACGTACTTCTACCAAGAGGACGATTCCAGATCGAGTGGAAACTCTCCCTGGCATACGCCATCTTGCTTTGTGTATCTGATGATTTTTTAATTATAACTCAGGCGTTGTTATTTCAGAGCAATAGCACACTGCAGAATTATCAAAAACACGTCCTTCTTAGTACGATTAATTGTCACCTGGTGTCTGAAAGTGGCACATTAGCAATTAACATTTGCCTATAACGAGAGGAGGTTTTGAGCATGTGATAGTAAGCTGTTGGCTGCAGCATAGTGGACAGTGAGCTAGATTTCAAAAGAAATACATGTGGGCAGTTGTTCACGGCCCAGCACCAACAGTTTTTTTTGTTTTGTTTTGTTTCAACCTTTGGTCCTGAATGAAAAGAAAAGGAAGGTTAGGTTTAACATCCCATCGACAGCACAAAAAACTACATATTTTCGATTGTTAAAATGTATGATTAGGTAACCTTCATGAGGAACTAGCTGTAAACCCGGCGTTGCCCGGGTGTTTGTTTATCCTACACTCTCGTAGTCCACATCCCCTTCCCTTCTATTCTGCATACACTTGGTTCTCTCCCATCTCTCTGGTCGTTTTCACCTTTCCCTCTCTCGACAAAGTTTTTTACAAGGTACCCTCTCTCATGTACCATACAAACATTTATGTACCCAGTGATCTTTCTCTTGGTTTAAAGGTCATGTGTGTAAAAATTCATAAATATGGAGCAAAATTATGCATTCTGTAAAATTCCGTAAGTTAAGTATCCTCCACCATGCACCGAACGAAATTTTATGCATACAGTGACATTCCTCTTGTTTTTAAGGTAGAATGTGCAAAATTTCATCAATATCGGAACAAAGCTATAGATTTCTATGCTGTAGAAACGCAGGGTCACATTGAAAAACGCAAATATTCCAGTTTTATTTCATACAGCCTTTGTTCTGAGAATAACGAAAAAGAAAAGAAAAAGGATCTGTGAAATCGATCGAGCCGTTCTCAAGTTACAGTGCGACCAAGGTATTTAGGGATCCATTTTTATGTTGCAAAGTACCCTCCCCTATGCACTGTATGAAACGCGGGGTAGACTTTCCTCTTGTTTTGAAGGCCAAGTGTGCGAAATTTCGCAAAGATCGGAATAAAACTGTAGATTTCGTGAGTCTGTAGGAGAAGTATTTTCCGCTATTCACCTATCACAAAATACTTTCTTAGCTGACGTTTTCTACCTATAAACTACATTCCTACCAAATTTCAGCGTCATAGGTGAAGTAGTTTTCCCACAAATCTGAGTATCCTCACGCGGTGGCCTCTCATTATTTATGACGTCATATCTCATGAGCTATGTGTCGTGCTCTTCTGTTTTTGGGTCAGAAACCTTCGTAGGCGTACGGTCAATAATTCACCAAAGTTTCATTGCAATCGAATGAAGGGTTTATGAACACATAGAGGACCTACAGTCAAACATTTTGTGTCCCAACTTCGTCGCCGCTTTTGTGTCCCAGCCTCGTCGTAGGTGTCGGTGGCCGAGTGGAATGAGACCGACACGCTGGTGCAGGTACGGAGGGGAGCAGCCAGAAACTATAAACACTCGAGTAAATTAGAAAGAGATATATTGCACAGAATGTAACAATACTTAACTTTTACATAGTACTGCAGAATGTTGATACATAGTTGTTAGAGGCCTGCCTAGTGCCTGTACAATAGCAAAGTCTTCACTCGTGCCTATCGGATTACGAAGGTCCTAACTCGTTGCTATCTCAGTCCGAAGTGCCGGTGTTCTTCAGTGGTGGCCACGAGCGGCTTTCCAGCAGAGGGCGCTCGTGGCTGTCGTCGTGAGATCGCCGCGCCGTGCGTGCATGGCGGCGCGCGGCGAAAGTAGGTGGCGCGCACTTTGTACTTGTGCGACACCACACCCCTCCCCCCCAAACCGCCGCGCCGTCGTGGCGTAGGGCTGAGGGCCACGGCGACGGCACTGGGAGGAGGGCCTGAGCGGGGGCGCTACTGGTGGGACGGGCGTCGTAGCTGAGGCCGGGATCGAGACGCCGTCCGCGCCCCGGCATCTGCCTTGAGATCCTCCAGGGAACCCGCCGAAACCTGGGGAAGGGCGCCCGCCCCCGCCCAGAGGGAGCAGGTCATCGTCTTCTGAGGTGCGTGGCCCAAGCTGGGGGGGCCCGCACGGTCCCGGAGTCCCTCTCGGTGACGCAGTCATCTGCGGCGGCGACAGCGGCGGCGACGACTGCGTCGGATGTACGTCGACGTCCATAGGGATCTCGTAGTCCGGGGACGAACGATGTGGTTGTGCTCCCTGGCGCAGAACTGGGTCTGGAATCAAGAAACCGGAGACAGGATCGCGCGGTCTGTGCAGGCGCAATTGGTTTGCGTGGCGCCGCAGCTCCGACCCTGTGGAAGAACGTACAATAAACATATTGCGACCAAGCACGCGCTGAATGGTGCCCGGCAACCATGTCTTCTTGTTTCCAGCAAACACCCTGTACAGCACCGGCGTGGAAACCTGAAAACGCGTAGCGCCATACGAACCGACTCTGTGCGTGGGAGGCTGCAGCAGGTGAAGGAGAGTGCGGTGACGGCGGCCGTGTAGCAGCTCGGCAGGAGACGGGCCGTCACGTGGCATGCACCGATACGTAGACAGGAAAATTTGAAGAGCTTGCTGCCTGGAGTGCTGACCTTTCATCTTCTCCATGTGAGACTTGAATGTTCGAACGAAACGTTCTGCTTCACCATTGGACTGAGGGTGAAAAGGTGCGGTGGTGATATGCTGAATGCCATTCACACGACAAAACTGTTGAAATTCCGCACTAACGAACTGAGGTCCATTGTCACTGACGATAGTTTCAGGCAAGCCTTCGATGCAAAACACTGATGTTAAGGCACTGATTGTACTAGAAGCTGTCGTTGAGTTCATGGCAATCACAAAAGGAAACTTGCTGAAAGCGTCTACAACAATTAACCAGCGCGTATTCCAGAAAGGTCCGGCAAAGTCAATATGTAAACGTTGCCATGGTCCCTTGGGGCGTGGCCAGTCTGAGAAACGTTGCGGTGGAGCCGCCTGATGCTCCGCACAAACAGTACACTGTGACGTCATGTCCTCTATCTGAGCGTCCATACCAACCCAGGTACAATGACGTCTGGCCAGTTGCTTTGTCCTAACAATGCCCCAATGTCCTTGATGCAGGAGGCGTAACACTTCTCGTTGCAGGGAACGAGGAACAATCACTCTTGCTTGGTCGTTGTCGGTATGCAACAACAGTACACCCTGACTTAAAGATAATGCATGACGTTGTGCAAAATAACGTCGAACCAGAGGCCGATCAATGTCTTTGGCTCTGGCAGGCCAACCAAAGCGAACAAAACGTGCTACCACACTTAAGTCTGCATCCGCAGCTGTTTCCTGTGCAACCCGACGAGAGTTTAAAGGAAAGTCTGCGACAGCGGAAGCATCTCTGGAGTCTATCTGACAACATGCCATTTCTGAAGAATCAAATGATACATCCTGGCCAACCGGAAGTCGGGAAAGTGTGTCCGCGTTGGCATGTTTAGTGGTAGGCCGGTCCAAAATCTCATACTGATAATTTGACAATATCAAGGACCATCTCTGAAGCTTTTGTGCCGTTCGTGGCAGAATTGGCTTTGTGGGTGAGAACAAAGACGTGAGAGGCTTGTGGTCTGTCAACAAATAGAATTTTCTGCCATAGAGATAATGATGAAACTTTGTGACGCCGTAAATGATTGCTAAGGCCTCCTTTTCTATCTGACTGTAATTCTGTTGCGTTGGCGTCAGTAGCTTGGATGCAAAGGCAATAGGACGATCGTGACATCCAATACGATGCGACAGAACAACACCCAGACCGTACGACGAGGCGTCAACTGCTAACACTACAGGCTTCTGTGGGTCAAAGGGAATCAAACATGCATCACTGAGTAGTGCAGACTTTAATTTGTCAAAGGCAACCTGACAATCTTTAGACCATACAAAAGGAACATTCTTCCTACGTAAGTGATGCAGTGGAGCTGCAATCTGAGAGGCATTGGGAATAAATCTGAAATAATAGTTAAGCTTTCCCATTACTGCTTGCAATTCATGCACATTCTTAGGAGGAGGCAAGTCTTTGATTGCTCGAAGATGTGACTGTAAGGGATGAATTCCTTGGGCATTAATCACATGGCCTAGGTACTCTATTTCAGTTTGAAAAAACGAACACTTTGCTTTATTGCAACGTAGACCTGCTGCAGTCAAAACTTTGAAAAGACACTCCAGGTTTGCTAAATGTTCCTCAACTGTACGTCCGGATACCACAATGTCATCTAAATAGTTCGAGCAACTAGGTACCGATACTGTCAGCTGTTCCAAAAAACGCTGAAAAATAGCGGGGGCGGAAGAACTGCCAAAGGGTAGGCGTTGAAATTGAAAAAGGCCCATGTGAGTATTAATGACGAAAAACTTTTTTGACTCGTCATCAAGTGGAATCTGTAAGTATGCCTCTGCTAAATCAATCTTGGAAAAGAAGCGAGACTGTCCTAATTTGTCCATCAGTTCCTCAGGTCTGGGCAGGGGGTAAGTGTCTACAATTGTTTGACTGTTCACTGTTGATTTGAAGTCCGCACAGAGACGAAGTTTTCCTGACGGCTTGGGTATAATTACTATAGGCGAGGCCCACTGACTCGCAGAAACAGGAGAAATCACACCACTGTCTTGCCAACGTTTAAGTTCTTCGGCAACTGTATCACGCAAGGCGATAGGCACTGGTCTAGCTTTACGAAATTTTGGAACTGCAAATTCTTTTAAAGTTACATGTGCTACGAAGTCTTTTGCACAACCTAGTTCCGGCGAAAACAAGTCACTATATTTGTCACATAAAGCATTGATTTTGTCCTGAGGCACTACTGACGAAATTTGAAGCACATCTCTTTGAATTGATAAACCAAACAAGTCAAAAGCATCTAGTCCAAAAATGTTCTGCGTAGATTTGGCCTGAAGAACAACAAAAGCAACTGTTTTCGTAACACCTTGAAAAGAGGCAGGCAGGCTACACGTTCCTAGCACGGGAATATTTTGACCTGTATAAGCTGTTAACACTTGTTGACACAGCGATAATTTTGGCGAACCCAGAAGTTCATAAGTATCTTTATTTATTAATGTGACAGCGGAACCAGTATCAAGCTGAAATTGCACAGTCTTATTGTCAATGGAAAGATTCACAAAAAGTTTTTGCTTGCGGCGCTCGACAGGTGCGCGAATATGGGCAACGTCTGCTACGGTTTGTTTGCTGCGTCTGCGCGGGCCGCGTAGTGAAGTAAGCGGCGCAGACTCGGCACGCAGCGGATTAACCACACTGTCACTAGATGACACTACCGCCGGATCGGCGTCCGCGCATTGCGAGGCAACTGCACTAAAATTACTTTGAGTATCTACACCAAGACTACTGTTACTAGCTACACAGTACTGGGCACTTTTACAAGGAGCAGTTGCAGAAGGCACTATTTTCACTACAGGAATGCACTGTTCATAGTCATTTTGCTTGTCCCGAACCCTTTTCCGTTGCACTGTTTTACGCGCTCGTCGGCGCTTGCTACGTGGTGCACTATATAGATTTGCCATAGGCGCAGAATTACTTTCTTGCAATTGAGATCCAAGGAAAGCACTGTTCAATTCCGCAGCCCGTATAACATTTACAGAATGAACTGTTCTCGCACTCTGCGAAGCACTGTTTCTAACGTTACTGTTCTTTGAGTTTTTAATTTGCATACACACAGACTGCACATGTCCCAATTTGCCACATTGATAACAGGTTGCGTTGCGACTAGGGCAATGAGCACGCTTGTGGCGAGACACACACTGGGGGCAAGATTTACGTACATTTTTCTGAAATGAGCGTTGGCGCCCGTTATTCAAATTACTGTTTCTAACACGACGGGGCGACCTTTGCGTCGCACTTTTACACTGGCTACTTTTCACCTTCTGTTCAGCACGGCCGGTAGAAAAATAAGAATCACTAGTGCTATACTGAGAACTACGGCTAGGAAAGCGTCCGTTGCGGCGCACTGAATTTACACCATGGCTTTGCATTTCTACATCAGCTAAGTCAAAAGTATCATGCGCTTCAATAAGCTGCAGTACACTGTCTAATGAAGGGTCAGAATGTTTCAGAATTGCTGCTCTAATTCTGGGGTCCTGAATGTTCTGCGTAATTGCATCCCTCAACATCACGTCACTATACGAAAGTCCACAAGAGCAAGTAAATTTACATTTGCGGGTTAAGCCCTTCAATTCCGTAATCCACTCTTGGTGTGACTGCTGCGGTAATTTTTTAAGTCTGAAAAATCGGTATCGTGCAGCGGCTACAAGAACTTTTCTCTCATAATGAGCATTCAGTGCATCTACAATTTGTTCAAAGTCTACATCACGAGGAGATGCGTGCGGGAATAGTTTTTGCAGTAACACAAAAGTTTTGGGGCCCACCACGGACAATAAAAGATGCTTAACAGTCTGACCTGTAATTTGATGAGCCGCGACGAGTTGTTGAAACTGTGCGAAATAGTCACTCCATTCTTCCTCACGTTCGTTGTACTGGCGGAACGTCGGAAGCGGTGCGGCGGCAGGTGTGGGCTGCTGATGCGACGGCTGTTGTTGAGTTGACGTCAAGTGCGCCACCGCCTGGAGAAGCTGGGTAATTTGCGCCGTCTGTAACTGAATAATTTCCATTAAGTTCGGGTTCGGGGTAGTGGCCATGATGACCGATTAGGCGCCGCGTATACAAGTAACTTATAACAAAACACAAATGCAATATGAAAGGAGGGCACGCTCTGCAACAAAAAAGTCCACAAAATACGTAACAGAATATGTTCCCCCAAAAATCTTATAATAAGGGTGGGTGGGCGGGAGCAATTTTTGCGTGCTCCGACTGCTGCTGTCTGGCTGCTGTAAGCGGGCTGGTCCAAGGTTCTATCACTCCTCGTCGCCACTTTTGTGTCCCAACTTCGTCGCCGCTTTTGTGTTCCAGCCTCGTCGTAGGTGTCGGTGGCCGAGTGGAATGAGACCGACACGCTGGTGCAGGTACGGAGGGGAGCAGCCAGAAACTATAAACACTCGAGTAAATTAGAAAGAGATATATTGCACAGAATGTAACAATACTTAACTTTTACATAGTACTGCAGAATGTTGATACATAGTTGTTAGAGGCCTGCCTAGTGCCTGTACAATAGCAAAGTCTTCACTCGTGCCTATCGGATTACGAAGGTCCTAACTCGTTGCTATCTCAGTCCGAAGTGCCGGTGTTCTTCAGTGGTGGCCACGAGCGGCTTTCCAGCAGAGGGCGCTCGTGGCTGTCGTCGTGAGATCGCCGCGCCGTGCGTGCATGGCGGCGCGCGGCGAAAGTAGGTGGCGCGCACTTTGTACTTGTGCGACACCACAAAACATTCATTTTTATATATACAGATGAGGCTCAGCTGATTTGAAACTTTTCTGTTTTTTATTTGTTTGTTTGTAATTATTATGGGACCAAACTACGTTGGTCATCAGTCCCTAGACTTACAAAATATTTAAACTAAGTTAAACTAACCTAAGGACAACATACACATTCATGCCCGAGGGAGGATTCGAACCTCCGATGCGGGAAGCCGCGCGATCCGTAACGTGGCGCTCCAGACCGCTCGGCTACTCCCGCGCGGCGAAACGTTTCTGGCAGAGTTTTTTCAAGAGGGACATATTCGTCTTTTTGTGTTCACACAAACATTTTTTCACTGGTTCCGTTCTTTTCCTATTACAGTAAGTACTGCTGTTTATATTAAGCGAATCATGTAGATCAGTGAAGTTTTAACAGTTCATTTATATACTTTGACACATACTTCGACTCACATAAACAACAAACAAGTGCGCATAAGATAAACGTAACACGAATTCGTCTTCAGTACAACACAAGTACAATCTTTACGACTTTATATAAAAATAAGAAAAGGGTTCACTTGCAGGAAACAAAAAGGCTTGGTGTTTGATTTGCGAGTACAAAGAATTGCGAGTATCAATAGATTTTTTCTCTAAAAGATGGTTCGACGCAAGGTGGTCTCATTCAATAAGTTGAAGACCAAGACAGCCTGTTTAGATGTGAAGTGGCCAATGTACAGATACAACGCGTTCAATTTTTATTTGCAAAAAAATGTCATTTAAAAACATAGATTCTGACCTCAGATCCGTTGCCATCCGTTCAATAACTCAGTTACATTTGCAACTCAAATCGGAAATTAGGTGCTCCTTTTAGATACATAAGTGCTCTAAGTTTGAAACTATGGATGTCGCTAAACCATAACGATTTCAAGAAAAGCTTCAAGGTTCCCCGAGAACATTATCTTAAGAACATATGGTATATATATATCGGCAGTTAGCTATCACTACAAATTATAGAATTGTGCCAACGTCACAATCTGCACTTTTGGTACTCAAAATTCATGGTTGTTCGGGATTTTCTTAGTTATTGTCCATGTTCAAAGTTAGTGTACTTATGTGCGTAAAACGAGCACCTAATTTCCGATTTGAGTTGTTCTTGTCTTCAGTCCGGAGACTAGTTTGATGCAGCCCTCCACCCTACTCTATCCTGAGCCAGCCTCTTCATCTCATAAGAACGGCAACTTACATCGATTTGAATCTACTTACTGTGTTCATCTCTTGGTCTCCCTCTGCGATTTTTACCCCACACGCTTCCCTCCAACGCTAAATTCACGATTTCTTCACGTCTAAGAATATGTCCAACCAGTGACGTAGCCACGATATTGTGAAAAGGAGGGGGGGGGGGGGGGGGTCCGAATGATTAAAGAAAAAATTTACAAAGTCTCATGTTTTCATTTATTCTAAAAACAAACTTAGACCAACATTTTTTTTTATGCACGTAGTTTGCCTTTATAAGACCTTCTTACAAATACTGCAATATTTTACATACAAAATTGAGGAAAAGATTTCTTAAAAATTGTTTCAATATGCGCCACTAGAACCTTCAGTTGTTATTCCAAACGAAGTCAGATTATCTGAATGAGAAGTGTTTCTTTGTATTTGAACTCTGGCATCTACACGGTTGCATGTCAGCAAGCTCGCTGCCTGTCAGCCACGACTGTAGCTTGGTGTTTCGCAAAATCTGCATTAATTTTTGCATCAGTATAAATACCTTACATATTGATTTAGGAAGCGTAAGTCTATAATTTTATTTCCAATATTATTGGTTCTTTTACTCTAGTTGGCTTTGCAACGTATCCATCCTCTAGATAAAGTATTACTCTTAAACCCAACTTTAAAAAGTATTACACATACTGAGTGAGGTGCCTTATGATATACTGAAATATTGCCACTCCAAATAACGACTCCACTGCTGTGAATAGATAAATAAGCTATTATAGTAGTACGTATTTTAATTTACTATAACGCTAGTGGACAAATGAAAGTTGGTTTTTCTCTTTTTTCTTGTTATGAACTTACCCATAATTGGAAACTTATCTTAACAGCACAAAAGAAATAAACGGAAGAGGCAGAATTCCACTGTAGAGCTTAACATAGCAATAATGGAGTAAGGCCAACAATGGACAATGGCTAAAAGAGGACTGGGCAATAGCCGATACTGTTATCGATGGATCGATAATTAAAATCTATAGATGACTTTGTTGACCGTCGATAGTGCGTAACCCTTTTTCGTCGTATGACTGATAACAATATCATTCAGTTTCACTACACGGTAGCTAGGTCGTGTCTTATTTCATTTAGTCCCTTCGGAAGTTCGAGTCCAACATCGAGCATGTTTGTGTGTGTATGTGTTATGTTCAAATGTTTGTAAAGTCTATGGGACTTAACTACGGGGTCATCAGTCCCTAAATTTACAAACTACTTATGAACTACTTACGAACTAGGACGGCACAAATATCCATGCCCGAGGGGGGATTCGAACCCCCGACCGTAGTGGCCGTGCAGACCGTGACTGGAGCGCCTTAGTCTCCTCGGCCACCGCGGCCGGCTGTATGTGTTATCCTTAGCATGATAGCTGATAGGGGGAGTCAGGACCGGCAAGACCTCCCTTCGGCTACGTCCTTGGTCCAACAAATCTATCTCTTCTTTTAGTCAATTCCTTTTCTCCCCATTTCTGTTCAGTACCTCCTCATTAGTTACGCGATCCACCCTCTTAAGCTTCAGCATTCTTCTGTAGCAATACATTTCAGAAGTCTCTATCCTATTCCTGCCCGTGTGCGGACAGGCACTTAAATGTGATTTGCAGAGTATGCCATGTGGACAGAAGTAAAATGGCGCTTTATTTCTGCTGTAGTGTGTAGCTGCTCCTGCTGCTGACGTGTTTGATGCGCTTGTTGCAGCAACTCCTGCAGGAAGGGAGGGAGAGTGATTAGGGTGAAATGCTGTTGGCTTCTCGAGCCGAGCTTCCGATGTAGGGGGACGGCTGAGACGTGCTGTCGGCCGGGCTGCTGGAATGAGGGTGGGGGTGCCGACAAGACGACAGGCGCTTGTCTCCAGGAGGGGGGGGGGCGATCGATGGCGGCTGCCTGCTGGAATGCCCGCCGGCCCTGATGGAACCACAACATTCCAGTCGTAATCTCCGCCAGGCTGCCTGCCTGCCTGGCTGGAGACGGGGGGTTGCGCCACCCCGTCCCAGCCATCTCCCTCTTGTTTCCTGAATTCCAACTCCAGCTGACCCCCTCCCTGGTAATGCATTACTGTCTTGTCCACTTCTGTTACGGCAGTTTGTCGTCTCTGACAGCTGCGAGTTATCTACATCTACATGGGATACTCTGCAAATCACATTTAAGTGCCTGACAGAGGGTTGATTTGATTTGATTTTCTCAGGGAAGCCAAAACAGTCATGGTCCAACCCGCCACTGCCCGCACCGAAACTAAGTTTATTGTGCCGTATCGCTCCCTGTATATCTAGTAAAGCCAACCGATGCCTCTGAACAGTGCAAGGAGTCCCTTTACCAGTTCTTTATTAGACACAATTTCTTCAGGTCTAGTAGTCCCAAATGTTCTGTGCCTTTTACTCTCCAATGCAGTGCATTCGAAGATTAGATGTGGTGCAGTTTCATCACCGTCATCACAGATCCTACATTTAGGGTCCTCTTCTGTTATTCCCATCGTGTGTAGGTGTTTTTTGAAATTCCCATGGCCTGTCAGTAATCCAACCATGAGTCTAATCTCTCTCCTGTTCAGGCCCAGGATTGCAGAGCTTCTTTTAAAACATGGCTTTGGCATCATTACCTTGCCATGATTTTGTTGACGGACTTTGGTCCAACATTCTACGTGCTGTCTTCTGAGCCAGTTACATAGCTCCAGTTTGATCATTGCCTTGGTGATTGTCAGGACAGGTTCCGGTCCAATAAATAGTCTCTGCCCCCATCCTGGCTAATCTGTCGGCATGTTCGTTACCACTGATCCCCGAGTGGCCAGGGACCTACAATAGGTTTACTCTATTGCTTTCCCCTAGCTCCACCAGAACCCTGTGACAGTCTGCAACAATTTTAGACCTTGTTGCAGGAGCTGCCAGTGATCTCAGGGCTGCCTGGCTGTCTGAATAGATGTAGATGCTACGGTCTTTGTAGCACCTACGCAAATTCTCCTCCACACACGCCCTGATGGCAGTGATTTCGGCCTGGAATACTGAGGTCAGTTTCCCTAGAGAGATACGCCCTCCGGCATTTGCCTGGAGTAGGGTTACCAGATGTCCGTCTTCAGAAAATAGGACATTTGTAGATTCATAAAAGAACATTCTCTCCCTCTCTCTCTCTCGTATTGGCAACTCAAGTACTAGTGATGTCTCTACTGTATTATCAGAGTGTTGTTTGTAACACATCTTACGGAATTTGTTCATCTTCTTACAAATTAAGAAGCATGAAATGTTGAGATCCGCAGAACGAATTACATGACAACATAGCAGTCAATATTTCATCACTTCACCACTTGTAATTATCGTCTTAAGTGCTGAACATTTTTTTCCCATGCTTATAAGATACCTTGCCGATCAGCCCTGTTTTCACCTGAAATTTTTTACGATGCATCATTTACGGAAACCATAGTACTGTTGACTGTAAAATCGTCATGAATAAAGTAACTAAAAATTGTCTAAACGTTCCTTGATATAGCTATGCTCCCATTTCGGATCCGACCGACGTGACAATATACATCTATATTGTAGTGAGTGAATGGAATATGTAAGGCCTAGGCTTAAAAAGCTATAAATAGAACTTTTAATTTACCGTACAAAGACTCGCAACCAATTATTAAAAACTACTAAGTTTTTAGGACAAAAGCTTTAACTCGATGTTTTTAAAAATACTGTATGTAATTACGTATCTTTGATCCTAAACGGGCGAATGGTGAAACGGCAATGGTGACTGTGGCATCTGACCTTATTTGTATGAAGTTTTGAATAAGGTTTTAACTTATGTATAACGAACATTGCACTAGCTTTTGATCTGAAAGTTATAAGTGTGGTTGACAGACAACACACAGAACTGTTAAGTCCCAGCACGAAGACTTAACGTCGTCTTTTTCGGTGTAACACAATACTCCGACCAGAGAAATGGGGGGAGAGTTTCATATTATACTATTCTATGTGTGTTGCACTGTCTCGCATTGTTGCAGACGTAAGTTTGTAATTGGCCGCCTCGAAGCTCGTATTCTGCGACAATTGCCATACCAATTATTTCAATTGTTCCAGAGTATCTTGACCTATGAGCAGCGGCGGCACAGAAACGAGAAAATTCAAAAATCACGTTGTTTCAAGAAAGGTTAAATTCTCTAGAGTTACTGATTGTGACATTTCAGAGAGTTGTATTTACGCACTTTCAAGTTTAAGCAGTTACACAACGCAAAAAAGAGGACATTTCCCCATTTTGTTCAAAATCCGACCGGGCCATTTTTAGGGTCCAAAAAAGAGGACATGTGCGGGTAAAAGAGGACTTCTGGTAACCCTAGCCTGGAATGATTTAGGGAAATCACGGAAAACCTAAATCTGGATGGCCGGAGGTGGATTTGAACCACAGACGCAGGTTAAATTCCAAAGTTGCAAAAGACGGCTTAATTTGAAATGTTTAATCTAAAACTGTTTTCGTATCTGTCCTTTTATTAGATTGAACACGCTAATCTGCTTGATAAAATTTTCATCGGGTAAATTGTGAAACTTTTGGGGCAACATAGAAGCATTATTTGATCTCAATCGGATCAGGATACCAATATATCGTCATTTAAACTTGATCCGTAACCGTCGTGTCTGTCTCCAAATTCAAAAACGTAAGTCTCCGAAACTATTAGACGAAATGGGTTGGGGTTTTCACTAGTAACTAAAGCCTACCTTAGACAAACATATACCTTTCATGTCACTGAAGTGGGACCACGGATATAAAATAGAATAATTTTAAATTTATTATCTAAAACCGTCGTGTCTTTCAGAACACGCTTATCTGCAAAACTACTAGATCAATTTGCATGGTGTTTTCACAGGTAACTAGGACATATCTTGGGGGCAAAATATAGGCTTTATTTCATCATTGTTGGATCATGAAAATAAATATGTCGTAATACAAAGTTCTAAGAGTCTGCTTTGCTTCGTACTTCGTACCAATGAATAGGGCAGCAAGGAAGCAATAGATGGGGCTGCTACTTTCTCTAACTTATAATGAGGGACAGTAGTATTTTCAGAATTTTACGCCAGCTACAACACTAAGTGCCACAATCACAATACAAAGCGACATTGAATGTTTCGAATATATGAATGTATTATTTCGTTTCTGTATTTGAAACTATACAAAATTTCTATGAATATTTCAATAGGTTTTTATAGATATTTGACAGCTTTGCTAGGAAAATCTAATTTTTTGACTATGTGTTGCTATAAACACTGGCAAATCCAGCAAAGATTTTCGAGGCGGGAGCTAAGATTAATCTAAAGATAAATTAAGTAATTTTAAAAGGATGCTCCATTATATTTTGTATCAGTTTTGCTGTTCATATTCAGAGGACAGTATGCGCCGAAGCTCCTTATACTTTATTGAGATCAATCTTTTTTTTTATCGTTGACATTAAATCGTGAAAAATATAGCTTTTAAGAAAACGGACAGGTACTTCACACTACTAACATCCCACTCCCGTCACCAATACTGGCAAGTATGACTGTCTACCACGGCCATGCCTTTACGCATCATTCGTTACAATAATTCATATACCGTGTTTATAATTTTTTTAATATTCATAGAATATATGACTTCAACTGCTATTGAGCAAAGCTGAAAATGTGTACCCAGCCGGGATTCGAATCCGGGACTCCTGCTTTCTAGGCAGTTGCGCTGACCCCTACACCACTTGGGACACAGTGATCACCGCACCTGCAAGGACTACCCATGCACGCCTCCCGTCAGATACAAATTCCCAGCTTCAGCTTTGCCCAATAGCAGTTGAAGTCATATATTCTATGAATATTAAATAATAACAGCTGCAGGATCAGAATGTGATGTCTGTTCTTTCCGAACAAACGCCACATGTATATATATAATATGCCGGTGACGGGCAATGATCCTATCGTTAGTGGGGAGGGGTGGGCAAGTTTGAAGCCCTTACTCTTACGGGAATTAGTTAAACAACGAGTTTGAGTACTATGGGCAGGGCGAAGCTGGGAATTTGTATTTGACGGGAGGCGTGCATGGGTAGTCCTTGCAGGTGCGGTGATCACTGTGTCCCCAGTGGTGTAGGGGTCAGCGCAACTGCCTAGAAAGCAGGAGTCCCGGGCTCGAATCCCGGCTGGGTACACATTTTCAGCTTTGCCCAATAGCAGTTGAAGTCATATATTCTATGAATATTAAATAATAACAGCTGCAGGATCAGAATGTGATGTCTGTTCTTTCCGAACAAACGCCACATGTATATATATAATTTTTTTCTTTGTATTCATTATTTGGGGGCGGGGTAGGTCCCCTGCACCCCCCCTCCTCTTTATATACGCCAATGGATAAAACGAGTCTGTTTCTGCTGATTGAGGTCCTAATTCTTCTCTTAATTGTCGATGGGACGTTGGAAACCACGCGCGTTCCTTACATTCCTCTTGCACTCCTCTCTATTGTTGGCTTTTCTAGTCGATTGTTGTTTTCACTGGCCCATTGTCACCGCCTCACTGTCGATGTTGTCCTCCAATTTGGTGCGTCGCCTACCTCGCTTCCCTCCGCCCCTTTATGGATCTGGATAGTTCTGCTTTAGGTAGAGGTTCCTCCTCGAATCCTAATTGGATGTCCAGCCCACCTCGAACTTATCTTTCGTATCCTTTGTCTAACATCAGCCTGTTGATATAGTGCTTTCAGTTTCTGTTCCTTCTTCCTATTTATTTGTATCCTCCACTCTAGTGTATGTGAGTTTTTCTTGGGCTCAAAAATTTACCGTAATGTTTTGCTTTCGAAATCTAATAGTTCTTCTTTATCTGCTTTTCTAGGTGTAAAGATTTCTGATCCATATGAAGCTATCGGTAGTATTACACTTTGATTTAGTCTCAGTTTCAAGCTTCTCGAAGCAGCTTTACTGCACATCATGTCTCATAAGCCGCAATAATTTGTTGCTGCTGCTCTCGCTTTAATATCTATTTCACTATATTCTGTTCACCTATGATACTTTCCAGATATTTATAGCTGTCCACTCGTTTAAAAGTAAGACCTTCAATTGTCAGTTGCGTACTAACCTTGGGTACCTTGCTCACGACCATGCACCATTTTCTCCTCATTAATTTCGAACACTGCTTCCTTGCAATATTTCTGTACGAGCTTGTCACGAGATCCCATTCTTCTTCGTTGTCAATTATTATGACAATGTCGTCCGCATATGCAAGAAGATATATTGTATAACTATCCAGCCTCATTTCAACCGAGTTTATTTTTTGTTTTCTCCACCTTTTCTAAGACCAGGTTACAAATTACCGAAGATAAAGCATCTCCTTGTCTACGGCCCGCTCTGACTTCAAACTCCTCTAATACTCCCATGTTGGTCTTCACCTAGCAATAGGTTTCCTCTAAACACATCTGTACTACGAGTGGGAGTTGGAAAATAAGTTTCCCCTGTTGACTGTGGTCAAATTTGCGTATGAAAGGAAAAAAAATAAATGAGACATTAAAGATAAAAAATATCTTTATTTTTCTACAAAATTTCCAAGTGTAAGATTCAAAACCCCGTCCAGGAAAAAATCAGGGCGTTGCATACGGAAGACGCGTTGATGTTCAAATGTTTAAATACTTGCAGAGTTTATGGGACTTAACTACGGGGTCATCAGTTTCTAAACTTACAAACTACTTACGAACTAGCTAATACTAAAGACGGCACAAATATCCATGCCCGAGGGGGGATTCGCACCCCCGACCGCAGCGGCTATGCAGACCGTGACTGGCACGCTGCAGACCGCTCGGCCACTGCGGCCGGACGAAAACGCGATGAACGGCTTGTTTGACGTCAGCATTGCTTCCAAAGCGCCTTCCGCCGAGAGTTTTCTTCAAAGCTGGAAACAGATGGAAGTCACCTGGTGCGAGATCAGGGCAGGATGGCGGTTGACGTAAACTCTCCCAACCAAGAGTTGCAGTACGGTTTTGAGTTGCCGTCGCCGAGTATGGTCTCGCGTTGTCATCCAACAGCAGAATGCCAGATCCGAGAAGGCCAGGTCGCTTTTTGCGAATCACCTCTTTCAATTTCGACAGAGTGGCACAGTACCGCGCAACATAGACGGTTGCATCTTCCAAAAAGTCTAGCAACAAAACCCCTTGGGCGTCCCAGAAAACGGTGAGTAACGTTTCAACTGCAGACGGAGTGCTTCTTAACTTCTTTCGGACAGGTGATTGTAGTGGCCACCACGTTTCAAGTTTTCACAACACAATTTATTTAAGTCAAAGAAAGTACACTCTGGGTTCGTTACCAAGTGAAACGAAACTAAATTCTTCTATAGACAGAAATCCCAAAACCAAACACAGATTATAGTCTGGTAGATCAAAGGCACAGTCACTAGCATAGTTCAGTTCGCCACTCGGAATCCACCAGGTAAACGTTCCAGCCGCTTCCGTCTGGGAGGCCGTCGGCGAAGTCGATAGGAGTCGGCGATCTTGCGTAGTGGAGACGGTCCTAGGTGGCGAGAGCGAACACACCAACACTGGCTCATCGGCTGGCGAGCCGGGCTTAAGGAGATACCTGGAGCCAATCAGGATGCAGGCGGAAGGATACTCAGTCGGCTCACAACTGTTTGTGTATGTTCTGGTCTTGTGTGGGCATCTGGCAGGCGCTGGTGGGTCTCGCGCCGCCTGTCCAGTTGCGTTGCCCGCTTGACAGTCCTGTTGTGAGGGATGCCGGCTGGCAGGCGTTTGTCCGGCGGCATCAGAGCAGTGATGACTGATGTTTCCACTCCATAGCCGTTCAACGTTTCTTCCGTATGCAACGCCCTGATTTTTTCCTGGACGGCTTTTTGAAGCTTATAAAGCGGTTTGACAAACGCCTTAATGTACTTGGAAATAATGAAGAAAAATGAAGACATATATTATCTTTAAAGTCTCATTTTATTTTTCTCCTTTCATACACAACTCTGCCCACAGTCGACAGGGGAAACTCATTTTACAACTTCCTCGCGTAAATGTATTAACTGTTCACAGAAGTGAACTCTTTCAGAACAATGGTTATTGTGCTCCTGTGTATGCTCTCGCAAGCTTTTTTTGATGTCGATAAGCAATGTTTGAGGTGTTGTTATAGTGGTCTTCAGTCCGCAGACTGTTTTAATGCAGCTCTCCACGCTATCATGTCCTGTGCAAGTCTCTTCATCTGAGAATACGTTCGGCAACTTACATCCTTTTGAATCTGCTTACTGTATTCGTCCCTCGGTCTCCCTGTACGATTTTTACCCCACACGCTTCCTTCTAATGCTAAGTTGACGATTCCTTGATGTCTCAGAATGTGTCCAACCAATCTATCCCTTCTCTTAGTCAGGATAAGCTAGAAACTCCTTGTCTCCCCGATTCGGTTAAGCAGCTTCTCATTAGTTACGTGATCTACCCATCTAATTTTCGTCATTCGTCTGTGCCAGCACATTTCAAAAGCTTCTATTATATTTTTTTCTGAACTCCTTATCGTCCACGTTTCACTCCCATACAAAGCTACACTCCACACAAATGCTTTCAGAAAGGACTTGCTAACATTTTAATTAATATTGGATGTTAACAAATTTCGCTTCTTTAAAAACGCTTTTCTTCCCATAGCCATTCTGCATTTTATATCTTCTTTACTTCACCAATCAGAAGTTATCTTGCTACCAAATAACAGAATTCATTTAATACTTTTATTGTCTCATTGCCTAATCTAATTCCTTCAGCATCGCCTGATTTTCTGACATTGCATTCCATTACCTTCGTTTTACTCCTGTTAATGTTCATCTTATATCTTCCTTTTAAGACACTGTCCATCCCATTCAATTGCTATCCATATCTTTTGCGGTCTCTGACAGAATTACTATGTCATCGGCAAACCGCAATGTTTTTATTTCTTCTCCCTGCACTTTAATGCCCTCTCCAAATATCATCTTCCACTCCTTCATTAGCTGCTCAATGTACAGATTGAACAACATTGGGGAAAGGCTACAACCCTGTCTTACTGCCTTCCCAACCTCTGCGTCCCTTTCTTGCCCTTCGACTCTAATAACCGCTGTCTGGTTTTTGTATAGGTTGAATATAACTCTTCGCTCCCTATATTTTACCCCTGCTACCTTCAGAATTTTAAGAGTGTACTCCAGTAGATATAGTGAAAAGCTTTCTCCAAATCCACAATTGCTAAGAATGTAGGTTTCCCTTTCCTTAGCCTATCTTCTAAGATTAGTCGTAATGCATTGCCTCCCGTGTTCCTAGATTTCTCCTAAATCCAAACTGCTCTTCCCTCAGGTCGGATTCCACAAGTTTTTCCATTCGTCTGTAAATAATTCGTGTTAGTATTTTGCAGCCATGACTTATTAAACTGATAGTTCTAGTGAACCCTAAAAAGCGGCAGTGCGCGGCAGCCCGGGCGTGTAGCTATCCTACTGGCCGCACAGTGATGGAACGACGTGGGGGTTGGGGAACGTGCCGGAGGTGTCGTAATTTATTGTGGCGGCTGGTCGATGCAGCGGATTGAGTTGACGGAGCCAGCAGGCCGGGCTGATGGAGGGGCGCAGCTGCTAATCCTGCCACTGCCCAGCCGGCTATCCAGTTACACGCCAGCCGCCTGACGCAGTACCCAGCAGCAGCGTAAAAAAAAGGACCACAATCCATCACTAGCCCGGTCAACGTAGCCCAGAAAATACGGCTACACTTGCAAAAATACCCAACAACCTCAACATTTCCAGCAACAATACGGATACCATTATAATGAAATTTTGAAAAGTTCCATCTATCACCTGTGTGGATTTTTTTTAATACATGGCTGTTGAGACAGCAACCGTTCGTGAACGATTAACACTCAAAAATACAGCTCATCGGTTGCAAAGCTAGGGGTTGATTACTTAACCACGGTTTCGGCTTCAACTAAGAAAGCCTTCATTAAAAGTACAAAATTTTAGTTGAAACTTCCTGGCAGATTAAAATTGTGTGCTGGAACCGAGACTCGAACCTTGAATCTTTCCTGGTTCCGGTACACAATTTTAATCTGCCAGGAAGTTTCATATCAGCGCACACTTCGCTGCAGAGTGAAAAATTTCATTCTGAAAATTTTAGTTACTTATAAATAAAATCGGAATATATATATATATAACACACCCGACATATCGAACATAACCGAAAAAACAGACACCACTTTTGCTCCTGCAGTTATTATATATTCATATTCACGGAATATATGACATTAACTGCGAATGGGTAAAGTTGAAAATGTGTACCCAGCCGGGATTCGAACCCGGGTCTCTTGCTTTCTAGGCAATTGCGCTGACCTCTCCACCACTGGGGACACAGCTACCATCACAACTGCACGGAATTACTCAAGTACGCCTCCCATCATATACAAATTTGTAACCTTACCCTGCCCACTAGAACTCAAACTCGTAGCAACTTAGTACTGATTCCCGTAAGAGTAAGGGCCTAGGAGTGCCTCCACACTGAAGAAAGGATCATTGCCCGTCATCGGCAAATTGTATAAGTTATTATTATTATTATTTTCGATTATTCCCTTTAAAGAGAGCTATTGAACTTGAGTAATTATGACTTCTTCTTCTTCCTTCGTTCTTCCCAAATTCTCTTCATGCGTTCACTGTGTTCTCTCATGCGTTCTTCTGACCACTTTTTTTCTTGTTCTGTTCTCCGTGTGTTCTTGTTTAAGGCCCTTACTCTTACAGAAATCAGTACTACGTTACTACTAGTCTGAGTTGAAGTTTTTTTTTTGCACGCAGCGTTGACTGCCTCTTTATTTATTTATTTTTTTCGCTAGAATTATGTCTTCATCGGCTAGTTGTGTCAGCTGGAAACTGTTTTTCCTCTGTGTCTTAACTTGTATTCTTCTGATTAATTTAAAACAAAAGAAATGTCCTCTTCTAGACTTTGAAATGGCCAACTGAATTTACTTCTTTTGTTGGAGCAGGAGAGTATTCTTGTAACAACTGAAACAATTATCTCTCTTGGGGAAAAAAATAAAATAAAAATGAATGGGATGCGGTTCTTCATCATTCTAGTATCCTGGAAAACTTAAACAAAACACCATGTGATCAATTGCGAAACCAGATGGAACGCATACTACCTTCTCTCACATCATCCTCGGACGGACATATTTGTATTTGCTGCATCTTCTTGTTTACTGAACTTTATCGTAATTGTGAACATAGAGTTCTTCTTTTTTAACTCACATACATTTTGTGAATATTCAATTTGCGTTGCCAAGCAAAAGTAGTGTCGCTGTTGCTGGTATCCTTAGGAGATCCCGATGTCTGCAGTATGGGTTTAGTTCATGTTTGTAACTGTTAGCCAACTCCTAACCTCTCAAAAGTAATTTTTAGCATGTTTCCAAATTGTTTTTTGTAATCCGTGTATTTTTTACTTTTATAATATTCACACATGTATGCCGTAAATTCTATAGTGTTATCCGTACCTAAATTGTTTATGACATAACTGACGAACTTGCCCATCAACCAATGTATGGCGTTGTTTTTTGCAGCCGGATAGTGAATTTTTTGTGGCCTGTAAATTGCCTCCGGGTAAATGTAATCGGGCGAAGACTTCGACAGGAAAGCGATGCTCTGTCTGATCCATTTCCAGTTTTCAAAATGACCCGCACAAGTGAATCTGTGTGTTATTGTGTCCACCAGTTGCCATTTGGGGTATTCGGAATTGAGGAATGCCCCGTAAATTTAGGAATTTGCTTTTGGAAGCATTGATTGAAGCGCCGGACGCAAGACAGTAGTTTTTGACAATCCGGTCTAGGTTCATTACATCATCGTTACCTCTTAATATGACGGCCACATCGTCCGCATACGCTCGGATAGCTGCCTTATGCCCAGATAACAAAATGCCTGTTAGATTGGCATGGAAGTGTTGCAGAAAGGTCTCTAAGGATATAATAAATAAGGACATCGACAACGGGCTGCCTTGTGGAAACCCTCTGCTAATATTTAGTTGCCTGGCGTTTTGGCCGTTAACAGTTATGTTTGCCTTTATTCCTGTGGCGGTATTTTTAATCATATCGATTATCTGAGAAGGAAGCCCATTTTCTTCATTGTTCCGAAGAGATACCTGTGGTTTACTAAGTCAAAGGCTTTGTGGAAATCGATAAAGAGCAGGGCACACTTGATGTTGGCAACGGCCGTTAGAGCTATTACGTCCCGGTATTCTAAAATATTGCGAAATATAGTCCGATTGGCAACACCTGACTGGTAAGGACTAATGATTTTCGTGGAAATGCTTAGAAGTTTGCCGTTGATCATCCTGCATATAATTTTATAGTCGGAATTCAGTAAAGAAATAGGACGGAAATTTTGCAGGTTCTTCCTCCCTGTATTTTTCGGAATCAAAACAATTTCGCACACTTTGAATTCTGGTGGTACCATTTTACCAGCAAGAACTTCATTTGCCATTTGCGTAATTTTGTCACCTATGAGAAACCAAAACCGCTTGTAAAATTCTACTGGCAGACCGTCAGGGCCGGGAGATTTCTTGGGCGGAGAGTTGCATATTATGTCATACATGTCTTCTTTGGTGACAGGGGACAACAGTTCGTCATTGTCTTCCTCTGATATGTGCGACTCAACGATGTTTAGAAAATCTGCGGGAGAATTTTCATCAGTTCGGTTATCTGAATATAAATCCTGGTAATATCTATAGATCTCATTGACGATGTCTTTTTGAACAGAGAGTTTCGTTCCATCTTCCGTCTGTATCTCCTCGATGAAACTTGTTCTTCTATTTCTGGCGTGTCGCAGAAGGTGATAAAGCGAAGTGGTTTCGTCTTCAGATACAGATTTTGCCTTAGATTTTATTTTCAGACCTTCTAATTGACTTCTTTTCAGATTCAGGAGCTTCGCTTTGACTTTCCGGATGACTTCAATGCGAGGAGGTGACACACTTGCCCGTTCGTAAAGTTCCCTCAAAACGATATAATAATGCTCCATGGTGTCCTTCAGCTCTCTATTCCTCCGTGCACTGAATTGCATTAGGACTGTCCTCATCTTCGGCTTCGCCCTTTTGGTCCACCAGTCTAACACTGACGGATATCTCTCGATTGACCGAAGACACAAATCCCACGCTGCTAACATCTCCTCCTCGAGATCATCCTCATTTAAAAGGGAGATATTGAGGCTCCACTGATTTTTGAAACGTCTTGTTGGTTGAGGACTGAGGTTAAGACAAGAGACGACTGTACTATGATCACTAAAATAAGCAGGTATGGTCTCTACTTTCAGGACAAATTGTTTCAGATTCTCAGATACATAAAGCCTGTCTATTCTACTTCGTAAAGTGCTGGTCACGAAAGTGAACTCAACGGCCGTTGGGTTAAAAATTTCCCACGCATCTTTAAGCTTTAAGTCGTTTATTAAATGTTTCAGTTCAACAGAGCCATTAAAATTAGGTGTCTGGTCCTTGCGGTTAATAACACAGTTAAAATCTCCGCCCAATACCAAATTACTTGGATTTTTCCGCAATAAATACACAATGTCTTCTGTAAAAAATGTGGCTCTGTCGGATCTGTTGGTATTCCCTGACGGAGCATATACATTAATAAAAGTGATATTGAAAATCTGTACAGATAATGCCCTCCCGGATTCCAGTCTTTCGATGGTCGTCACAGGTATCCCTTCGCGTATTAAAAAGGCTGTTCCTACATGCGTTACAGGACACACATTTAAAATTTCTACATAGCCTGAAACCTTGAGGTCAGTTGTCCGTACCTCTTGCAATAACGCAATGTCTGTTCCAGACTGATATAAATATTCCTTTAGTGCAGCTATATTTAAGTCTGAAGTTATTTCATTTATGTTGATAGTGGCTATAGTGTATGCTTGCATTTCTTAACCTTAATTTAAAATAAAAATTAAAATAAAAAATCAGTTGCAGTGAGCAGAGAAGAAACGGTTCTCAGTAATAAATCAAATAATGATCAGACTTACATCAAATTCGTTGAACAATTGACAAAATTCCTGCTATCCATACTAAGTCGTGAGGTAACCTAACTGAAATCTTTGGTATGGTCATCATCATGATATTCTTGCACTATTTCATAACTGATATTTTTTTGCGTCTTCTCCGGTCCCCCTGGTTTCGTTTTCCCTACATTTCGAGGAACAGTGAGATTAGGCTGAGCTTTGAGTTTGCGACGTCTTCCTTCCTGAGTGCCCGCGGTGGTTGTAACGTAGCCGCTGGTTTGTATGGGAGTTGCGGCTACTGTAGCGTACGTCACGGGTTGTTTTGCAGTTAAGGTGGTAGGAGGGCATGAACTAGTCTGCGTTGTAATTGCAACGTGACTAGCACTTATGACAGGTTCTTTTGTTGTCGAGGTGGTGGTAATACAGCCACCAGACTGGGTGGTCGTAAGAAGCACACTATCAGGCTTAACTGTTGGCACGATTGGCCCTACGTCATGCATGCCTCTTGCTGCTACCTGTGGTAAGGCTTTGCTTAGAGGCTGCTTTGTACTGCTGTTTACTTCCTGCTTACAGCCGGTGTTTACCTCGGGCTGCCCGCACTGAGGCGGAAGTTGCACGTCACTCGCGGCGGCACTGGTCGCAGCTACCCTTTCCTGCTCTACCTCTTCTGCCTCAGAATCTACCGGAGATTCGAGTTTTTCTTCCGGTATTACGGGATCGATCTGCATTCCGTCTTCACCCATTAATTGTTCCTCACCAGAGGCTCTTGGTTTACGAATTGCAGGGGACTTGCATGAAATTTCTTCGTCCGAGTGATCCTCACTTTGTTCGTGCGGCCTTTTTTTATTCTGTATTTCATTGTCACGAAGGACAGGATCAGAACCCTGTTGAACTTTCAGAGCCGGAAACTCATTGATTTCTTCAGCAAGGTTCTCGGGACCGTTGGTATTAACCTTTTCAATTTCCGATTGTGCAGACTTGTCACTCGATAAAACTTCATTCAACGTTAATTTTCGTCGCAGTGTTTAATTGGTTTTCAACACAGTTACGCGACGGGGACAGTCTGACCTAAAGTGACCCGACTCGTTACATACGTGGCAGGTTGGCGTTTGTCCAGTATATATGACGTGTGCTTTGCAACCGTCAACTGTTATATGAGATGGAATGTTAGTCTTAACTTCCATGTCTACGGATCTCACACCACTAAAACATTGCAGTTTGTACTGCGGACCCCACCTCTCATTAATGATTTCTTTCACTTCCCCGTATTTACACAGGACCTCCCTGATTTTCTCATTATCAATTTCAATCGGCAGATTGAGCACGCGAACAGTCCTATAAGTTGTATCCGCCCTTTTTATAGCGACTCTACTTTTGGCGCCGTTTCTATGTAGAAATTCTGCACTTCTACCAACCGTGGACAGGATTTTATCGACAGTTACCGGGTCATAAAACTTCACAAATACACAATATTCGTCTTGGTCTAATTGCATGGTATGAACAGAATCAATGCTGATGCCGATTACCTCGGTAAGCCAGTCGTCCAGTTCAACTCGTGACGGTTCGATTCGCCGGGTCTCTTTGTCGAAGTAAAAGGCCAGGGTGTTCTTCCTCTCGGATGCAGACATGTTTTGCAGGTGGTGTGGGATTCCGGTTACAACCGAAATTCCGTAGATCGACGACGAATCGCCGAACACAAGGAAAACACGCACAAAAGAAAAAAGTAGACGGCGTAGAACGGCACAGAAACAACACTCAGAACAGAGAACTAGAACCACGACTCAATACAGCACTGGCGTAAACACTGGCGAGGCGGAGCGGTAGCGTGTACTTCCGTTCGCGGCGACAGCTGAAGCCAGAATATCATTGCCCGTCATCGGCAAATTGTATAAGTTATTATTATTATTATTATTCCCTTTAAAGAGAGCTATTGAACTTGAGTAATTATGACTTCTTCTTCTTCCTTCGTTCTTCCCAAATTCTCTTCATGCGTTCACTGTGTTCTCTCATGCGTTCTTCTGACCACTTTTTTTCTTGTTCTGTTCTCCGTGTGTTTTTGTTTAAGTTTATGTTTCTTTATAATGTTCCTAATATATATATATATATATATATATATATATATATATATATATATATATATATTGTGTCTGTTCTTTCGGACCCTAGGCCCTTACTCTTACGGAAATCAGTACTACGTTACTACTAGTCTGAGTTGTAGTGGGCAGGCCAAGGTTGCAAAATTGTATCTGACGGGAGGCGTACTTGAGCTATTCCGTGCAGTTCTGATGGTCGCTGTGTCCCCAGTGGTGTAGGGGTCAGCGCAAGTGCCTAGAAAGCAGGAGACCCGGGTTCCAATCCCGGCTGGGTGGGTACACATTTTCAACTTTACGCATTCGCAGTTAATGTCATACATTCCGCGAATAAAAATTGGAATTATCATGTTACAAGTAGTATAAATTCTATATCTTAGGAATTGATTGGGGAAAAATTGACTTACATGAAATGGTTCATGGCTCTTGAGCTACAGAGCTCACGTTCAAATGTAAAATCTATCAGGATCAACAAGCAGAACATATTTCACGTAACTATAACGCGCCGCTATGCGTCGCCTATGTGCCAGCACTGTGGGTGGCATCTGCCTGACAGACAAACAGGCCGTCGATGCTGTGACGTGGACACGATATATCGCGTCATCTGGTATTACATAGTCGTAATTTAACTACAAATGAAAGAAAGTGACAGCTGTTATTAAAGTGACAACGATACGTACTATGTTGGATACAACGTCGAACACGATAAAAACAAACTGAAAATTGAATAAGGTGCTAATGTATAATTATTTCCTCAATATCGCACAGAAAAATCATCAAACCGACGTTATTTATTCCTGAGACAGCTGTCGTACAAGTAACATTGAGTTATGGATAACATAGTACTGTTACATGAATAAGGTGAATGCTTAGGGTTTAACGTCCCTTAGACAGCTTGGTCATTAGAGACGGAGCTAACGCTCGCAGTTTTGGGTAAGCATGGGGAATGAAAGCGACCGTGCCGTTTGAAAGGAGCCATCCCGACATATGCCTGGAGTGATTTAGGAAAATCACGGAAAACCCAAATTTGTATGGCCGGAGGTGGATTTGAACCACCATCCTCCCGAATACGAGTCCAGTGCGTTATAACTGCGCCGCCTCGCTCGGTGTTACATAAATAAGAATTCCCACAATGTGTTATGAATAAGCAAATCCTATAATTTGTTACAATTATAAAATAAAAAAATGACCGAGGAAAATTTTGAACGCTATTCCTCTTACTTGGAGTTCTACGACACTAACCATTACTTTACGAAACTTGCTTCCAGTGGCATTTCTTGTATTTTATATAACGTCATTCTCACAAGGTTATTTTTGACTGTTCACGTTTTATTTTTTTATTTTTTTATTTTTTTTTTTTTATTTTTTTTTTTTTTTTATTTTTTTATTTATTTTTTTTTTTTTTTTTGCTTATAATATATATAAAAATTGTTCGTCTTTTTGTTCGTATTTTATACACGGCCATACCGCGTTCATCCGATTGCGATAAAACTGTCAACTCATTGCTTGCACTCGCGCGAAGATTATAGGCATACTAAAATTAATTTCGCATGGTGCATGGCGGAGGTTAGTTTACAATTAGTTACTTCTTTTCTTACGCCTTCATGCTGAATGATCTTTGGAACATGGGGTACCTTTCGTAAGCCTCCGTAGGTACCTGGAAGACGGTACGTTGCAACTAACATGCAATTTGTTTGACTGGTCACCATGAAAGTCAGCACATAAATGTATGTTTTCATGAAGGAGATTTTTATAATCTGCAGGTCAATGAATTTAGCATGGCGGAGGGTTCTTCGTGATTTTTACACCGTTTGACCAATCAACATGAAACTTGGTGCACATATGTATGTTTTCATATATATAGGAGGACAGAAGTAGGTGGAGGAGAAGACGCACAGAGAGAGGGAAGAAGAGGAGATTGACAGAGGGAAGATGGTGAAAGACACATTAAAAGAGATTAACAGAGGGAGGGGAGAGGAAATGGACAGGGAAAGGAGCAACAGCAGGAGACGGGGGGGGGGGGGGAGTTAAGGGAGCAGATGGGGAAGGACTTCAGTGAAGTTATAAGAAATTGAGCCATGCTTTTTGTGATTCATCTTTAACGTGCTGTTGCCATGAAACGACTTATCGCGAGTTAATGCCAGAATTGCGAAATATACAGCAAATCAAAATGGAAAGAACAAGTGAATATCAACAATTAATATAATTCCTTGAGACAATATTGTCTCGTTATACCAAGGTTATAGCAGACCGCGGTGGCCGGACGTTCTGCGGCGCTCCAGTCACGTTTTGCATGGCCACTACGGTCGGGGGTTCGAATCCCCCCTCGGGAATGGATATTTGTGCCGTCCTTAGTATAAGTAGTTTGTAAGTTTAGGGACTGTTGACCCCGTAGTTAAGTCCCATAAGTTCTACAAACATTTGAACATTTATTAAACATAAGGAGAGGCATTGAATTAAAATTTATACTGTGGCCGGGATTCGAACCCGGGACCTCCTACTTACTAGGTAGACGCTTAGACCACTTTTTTTTTTTTTTTTTTTTTTTTTTTTTTTTTTTTTTTTTTTTTTTTTTAAATCGAACCCGGACCTCCATGCTTACTAGGCAGACGTCTTAACCGTTTTTTTTTTTTTTTTCCGCCTTTCGCTCGCCATCTTCTGCCTTCTCGGCCTGGCTTCATTGCCGTTTTACTCTTCTCAGTAAGAAAATTAAAATTTGCACTTCTCTAAACACAGAAATTAAAGTTAAATGTCTTCTTCAAACAAAAATCATACAAACATAGTTGAAATGAAAGTAATAGCTCTATGTAACTCAGTTCTTGTATTGCACTGTGGCTGGCTGCTAAACTAATATTAGAAGTGCACCTCGCCGATCCCCAACGCGCCTCGCGTTGGAGTCGGGCACGTCTTCTCGATAGATTTTAGAGTAAGTTCCATTGACCTGATCAGTTCTAGCTCTAAGTCGGCGAATATAGAAATTAACTTCTCATACCCGGTACTCCCCAACTGCGCGGGGGATCGCTCATAGCACTTCCTAGAAAGTTAGCAAAGTAAAGTTTGTATTTCTTGTGGTTCTTGATCGTAGAATGCCGTTCTTGTAGAAATGTCCAAAAGTCAAGTGCGTTCTTGGGGCCTTCTCTGAAAAGGTAGAGGACTGTCAATCCTCGAATCCAAGTTACTGCATTGGTCTTTGTTCGGGGGTAGTATGTCTCGTCCGGGTAGAGTAATATTCGTGGTTCGATATCTTGCGGAGCAACTCGAAGGAAAAAAGCTATAATTTTTTGCGCCAAGCTCCACGCTTCTGCGGAAGTGCCGCATGTCAGACGATGTACTTCATTATCCAATTCATTGCACTGAGTACACAGAGGCGTGTCCACTCTATGTATAGCATGTAATCGGGCACGCGTCATGAATTTTCCATTGACGATCTGATACCACAGCGTACGTGTCTCTGTGTCAAGAAACACATGGTGCACTGCCCGCCATACCACTGTCCACGTTACTGTCGGATGCCGTCTCTCTATCGCGTTGCCTGGTCGTCCTCGTAACAGTAAGCAATATATGTCGCGTGCTGTTGTGGTCCTGGTAGTCGGCAGGTCCGCTTGTACATAACTGTATTCGACGAAAAAGGTACGAATATGGGCAAGAGACGGTGATATGTGACCGACAAAAACTGGCGCTCTTTGAGAAGGTGGTGCTAATTCCTCTATCAAAGTGCCGGACAGACTTGACTGGTGTCGACGCCACATCTTGGCCATCGTACTGACATAGAGAGCCACAGCGCGGTCGCGGACGTGGACAAGTCCGAGGCCCCCTCGCTTAATGGGGAGGGTGAGAGTTTCGTATCGGACTTTGAAAATGAGACCTGCGCTCACAAAGTATCCAAAGGCCGCTAGGAGGCAGCGTGCCATAACCACCGGCATCGGGAGCACTTGCGCCAAGTGTGGAATGCGCGATGCCAGGTGAATGTTCACAAAAGTGACCCGTTGCATCATGTCTAATGTTCTTAACATGTTATCTCGAACACTCGTTCTGATAGACTGCAGGAGCCGTCTATAGTTGAGCGCTGCCGTGCGTCTGACGTCGTTGGTGAATGTAATTCCCAAACATTTCATTGTGTCCATCAACCTTAACGGTGCCACGCTGTTATCTGGCAGCCCTCGTCCAATGTTCATAGCCCCAGACTTCGCCATATTAACGCGACTTCCTGTAGCCGAACCATACAAATCAATCCAGCGTAGTGCTGTTCGTATCTCGTCCCCCGACCGCGCCAGGAAGGTGAGGTCGTCTGCATATGTTCTGCAGATGAATGTGTGGCCCCTGAACGTCATTCCTGTTAGCTTGTTCCTAAGACCACAAAGTAACGGCTCGATAGCTATGGCGTAGAGCACCGACGACAGTGGACACCCTTGCCGCACAGATCTGAAGATTTTGATTGGTCCTACCGCACGTCCGTTCACGAGCACCGTGGAGGAAGCACCATGGAGTAGTCGCATTACTACGGTAACGAAGTCGTCTGGAAAGTTCATTTTCGTCATCACTTTTGTCATGTACGCATGGCTCACTCTGTCAAAAGCGCGATCAAAGTCCACGGACACCAAAACAGCATTGAGACGACAGGTTGTTGCCAATGCTATCACGTCGCGGTAGTCACTGAGAGCTGTCTGGATATTGCTGTCACCACCGAGTGACGTTTGATCAAGGGAGATAATTTGGCGGAGGACGCGTTTGATGCGAGCTGCAAGTATCCTTGTGTAGGACTTAAAATCTGAGTTGAGTAGTGTCAGCGGCCGGTAGTCTTGTATTCCTTTCCCACCTGACGGTTTGGGGACAGGAATTATCATTCCCTCCACAAAGGCTGATGGAAGAGGGGTATGTGGAGACATCAGTTCTCGGTACATATCAGTCCACCGAGGCAGCATGAGAGTTTTGAATGTCCGATAAAATTCTAACGGGAGTCCGTCCGGTCCAGGTGATTTGTTTGCTGCGCCTTTCCCCAGAGCTTCTGCAACTTCATCTTCCGTAACCTCTGCCATGAGTAATCCTTCAGCCGTCACATCAAGGGTACCCGACAGTGTTTGTGGAACTTCATCAAAAGCTGCCTCATTGTGTGCCACTCTGTCGTATAGGTGTCGGTAATGTTCCAGAAAGACTGTGGCAATATCTTTTTGCGATGTTAGACTGTTGCCATCCGGCAAGTCGACGACATGTATTAAGGCTCTCCGACTGTGTCGTTTCTCCCTGATGACGTGGTGCATCGATGGTGGTTCTCCCTGTACTCGGTCAAAAACTCTAGCTCGGACGACAGTGCCTTCTAGGTTGTGGCGCATTATAGATGTTATCTGAGCCTGTACCCGTTTGACTGCAGATTGCCGATCTGGTGAAGGTGCCTGTGTTGAGAGCTCCCGTAGCGTCGTAAAATAGAAGTCCACGGTGTTCCGTCTCCACAAGGATTGTTCTCTTCCGTATGCAATCATCGCTCGGCGTATAGCAGGCTTGGCGCAGTCCAACCACCACTGTAGTGTCGTGGGGAATGACGGTAGGCGTCGCTCGCAGGTGTTCCAAGCGTCTTCTATTAAGCGTCTGCACTCCGGATCCCGGAGGTGTGCGACGTTCATTTTCCAGGTACCTCGACTCCTCCACACCTTCTGGCGTTGGAGTTCGATCGTGCATATGTATGCGGTATGGTCTGAGAAGGCAACGGGCCACAATTCAGCATCAAGAACAGCATTTGTGAGACCACGTGTAACATAAACTCGATCAATACGACTTGCTGAATGACTGGTATAGTATGTGTATCCGGTCCGGTTGCCATGGACGCGTTCCCAAGTATCGATCAAGTTCATATCTCTCACCAGCAGTCGTAACTCTTGACACGAGGTGTAATGTGGGTATTGGTCTTTCGGGTTAAGCACACAGTTGAAATCACCTCCAAGTAAAAAGTGATTATATCGGCCCAAGAAAAGAGGAGCAATCTCCTCTGCATAGAATCTGGCACGATCCCGCCTTCGGTCTGTACCTGACGGAGCATATATGTTGATGATGCGGAGCCCAAGTACTGTCAGCGCAAGCCCCCGTGCTGACGGCAGATATACCACGTCTTCAGCATCGATACCGTCACGTAAAAGTATCGCCGTGCCGCTGGCGCTGTCATGCGTTGGTGTAATATGTGTGTTGTACCCATACAGTGCGGGAAAACTGTCTACATTGACTTCTTGTAGGAGGACTATATCAACATCCGACGCCCTCAACATGTCCTTTAATAGCTCTAGTTTGACGTGTGCACTAATCGTATTGATGTTGATGGATGCTATTCGATATGCCTGTTGCTGCACTGCACGTTGAAAAGCGTTTATGATGCTGGAGTTTGTTGGTGTGGCGTTGAACATCTGTTGAGCGCTGTCGTGTCCTTCGGAACCTTCCGCATCTCCTAAGTGACTAGTGTTTGGGTGAGGTCGCGGCCGCTGGCGCGTCCGTGTCGTCGTTCATTGAGTCATCATCATCATGATCCTCAGACCAGACGATATGAGGCAAATCTCGTTGAGATATCCCCGCGTGGCTTTGCAATGGCGGTGGATCTGTATCAAGGTTCGTCGGCGGACCCACTTGTTGGTCTCCGATGAACGACGTCAGATGTTTCTCGTGTACTGGGCGGTTTGCGTCGTTCTGTTGTGCGGTGAGAAGGGAGTCCACGTTTGTGCTTTCAATTTCATTATCCTCACTGTGTGTTGCAGCGTCTCCCGTGGAACAGGTGTCCGACGGCGATAGACGTCGTTTCTTGTGCCGCTTCGGCGATCGTTGCTTGCGTGTGTGTATCTCTGTATCAGATTGTGGCAGCGAATCCCGGCTTTCAAGAGCGACGGCGGGTGTGGGTGTTGCCATGTCAACGTCCATTCGTGCTTCCGGCTCTTTCTCTTCAGCCGTCGATGTCGACAGAGAAATTGTGCTCTGGTTGTTCGGAAGCACATCTGTGTCAGCGGCCACCAATTCTGACGGTTCTGGTATCTGTTCTTGTGGAATGGGTGGGTCAATATTCGGCGTAGCGCCTCTCCGTAGCACATTGACGTATGACAGTGGGAGTGACGTCGGCGCGGGCGTTAGCACAGCTTCTCCTGTTGGTACTTGTGCGATCCTCCGCTGCATGCACTCAGAGCGAACGTGTCCTTCTTTACCACATCCTGAGCATGTCTTCGGCTGGCCGTCGTATATGACTACGGCCCTGCAACCTCCTATGAACAGGTAGGACGGGACGTGTTTGGTAAGTTCGATCCGGATTTGCCGAACCCCGTTAAGAACTGGGTACGTCATAAAAGTGGACCACTTTTCCGCAACATGACTGAGCACCGTACCATAAGGTTGGAGCGCTTCAATCACGAGTTCAGATGGCACTTCGAATGGGAGTTCAAAAATGCGTATTGTACGTAGTCCAAGTCCTGCATGATCAATAACCACATCGCCGACATGGCCGTCTGCGTGCTTAAATTTGAGTCCATGCTTGTTAGCTCGAATTATTCTTTCACATGCTTCTTCGCTGATCATTTTCAAGTAGACAACACTACTCAAGATAGAGAGGTGTATGCCTATGAGATCTTGTGGATCGATTTTAACCTCTTCTCGTATAAAGCGTTCGATTTCGTGAGCTTTAGGTCGGGCATATTCGTTCGAAAAGCTGATCTTTATCGTCGACTTGCGCCATGAGTGAGCCATTCTATAATAGGAAATACTACACCCGCGAGAGCCGCCGAACACGTAAACAAGCGCGTGCGCGAGAAGCTCTGCGGCGGGACGTAAACACGCCCGTCCTCACCGCGTCGCTGCCTGACGCAGACTGGCCACTCAGCTAACACAGCGCTGTAGCCAAAGAGACTACACGGACTGTCTTAAAGCACGTCTCCCTCCACACCATATATTTTAATTCTGCCTCATGTTCCCTGTGAAATGCGTATCAAATTGCCAGGGCTCTCCTACATTGGAATAGCACCCTAGCAAAGAACGCGAATAAGAACTATCCCGCCTTGTTCCTCAGGCTGAGGATGAGGTGATGTACATATCAACAATTCCTTGAGACAATGTAGGAGAACCCTGGCAATTTGATACTCATTTCACAGGGAACCTGCGTCAGAATAAAAGTATATAGTGTGGAGGGAGACGTGCTTTAAGACAGTCCGTGTAGTCGTTTTGGCTACGATGCTGTGTTAGCTGAGTGGTCTAAAGCGCCTCCCTAGTAAGTAGTAGGTCCCGGGTTCGAATCACGGCCACAGCATAAATTTTAATTCAATGCCTCTCCTTATGTTTAAAGTGAATGTCGTTTCACGTCACTTTCCGGGTTGTCGCCCATTGTCTAATGCCTCCGTGTATTTCATTAGTGGGAAAGAAATTTTTGCTTGGGGTATAAGAACTCCTATACCTTACTGGAATGTTGAGATTTCCCAGTTGATGTAGAGTTTTTGAAATAACAGGATGTACTGCAACTTTTGACTCACCCTGTGAAGCACGAAGATAAACAATTTTATAAGAAAATGAAGTGTCGGCTATGCAGACAAGAGGCGGCGTGTTTGCGTGGAGCGCGCTTGGCTCGCTGACAAGCCCTCGTCGCCCCCCCCCCCCCCCACCGCCGACACGTTGACGTCGGCTGCAGACCTGGTGGCTGGCGGGCTATCCGTCTCCCGCAGAGGTGCCACTGACACACGCGCCGTGACGTCGTCCGGTCGCGACTTACCCGTCGCGAGCGCCATATTCCACCACACTTCGGCTTCCTCTGCACAAAACTCTGCATTCTATGTTTGCCTGTGTGGCCATCTTCCGCACCAGCTGTTAAAATTAACTGTAATAGCTTCCCCGTTATTCTGACTGCAATCAGGGCAATTTTCACAGTAGACGCGTTTCGATTTTTATTTAAAAACATTTTCTGTGGTTTTATATGTACAGGTTGGTCGGTAATTCCCGTTACAATGTTGTAGGACTTGTAGAAGGTAAAAAAGGTAAAGCAGTCAAAAATCCGAAGATTGGTTTGAACACCACAGTGCTTTCCTAGGCATGCCTTCCTCCGACCTTCGAACTGACTTACCCAGTTAGTTATAGGGGGGCCTACAGTTTAACGTGGGTTCCGAACCACGGTGCTACTCGGTATTTTTCACATCAGCAATACTGCCAGAGGTGAAAGAAATGGAAAGAGACAGATAAAAATTTTAGGACCTGGCGGGGATCGAACCCGCGACCTTTATATTTGTTGTTGGTTTTTGGACGTGTCTAAACAGCGACGGTTATCATTCCCTTTGGATTTATAGTCTGGCACTCTACCACTGTGCAACCGAGTTTCGAGACATGGAATTAAAAAAAATTAATTAAATAAATAAAAAGAGAGAGAGAGCAAAGTTTAGAGAATTTTTTCCTCTACAAATTCGGTTATGCAATGTTCGTGTCAGAGGAATAGTTAAGCCGTTATTTTCATTTAAATTTCGTGGTGTCAAAAGGCGATCGTAAAGGCCAACTTTTAGTGTTACTATCGTAACCTAAAGTGGACAAAAACAGCATTGGGATGCAAAGAAGAGGCAATAACAACGTAAGTATATTACACACTAACTTAAAAACACAGAACGTGCACGGAAAGTTGAAAACTGTTTCTAATCTGTATATGCTAAACAAAAAATGTACAAATCTGTGTATTCATATACAGGGCGGTCGTAAATTACCGTTACAAACTGCTAGGACTTGAAGAGGATAGTGAGTAGGCTTACATAACATTCTGAATAGGAACCCATGGCCGGAAACGTATCGTTTCCGTTCCACGACCGTTTCAGTGCAGATGATTATATCGTCCACTCCCACTTGAGAAAACTAACTAGGCGAGACCCAGTACAATTTGTCGCAATTAATGAAAAGAATACTGAATCGTTCAGTTATTCCTTACGTATTTTCATTACAATTTACACCTTTTGATTCACATTAGTCGACAACAACAAGAACCCAGCAAGTGCGGCATCAGCCGCAACGTACTGATGCATTACAACAGCGGCTCTATGTGGCGACCACAAACGTCGTTACACACATTGTTCCTCCGAAGCAAGTTCTGGTACACTCTCTCCAGCCCACCTGGTGTCTCTTCACTGTCTTATGCAGCGGACAGAACTCGTGCCAGCATATCTTCCTCTGTCTTTACAGGTGTCTCATAAATTAGTCTCATCATAAGAGGAGAGCTTCTTGTTGCAAGTTTATTAAGTGAAAGTAACAGCTTGATGAATGTTTGTTAAGTGAAAGTTGCCTATTCTTATTAGTCTTTCTATTTAAATCAAGGAGTTTCTCTAATCATATGTGCGCAACGGATTTAACAAACAAAATTAGGCCCTGTAAGTAAAACAATCTGTACTTCTGTGAACATTATTTCTGACAGTCAGATTCAGAGGCATGTAAGGACTGATTACTTTACTGGTACGTGTACATTTACATTTAAAAGGAAATATTTTTCCCAAAAAACTCAACACGTACCATACAACAAAATAAAAAACGCCACAATTAGGGATATGAGGGATTTGGTTGAGCTGAAATTAGAAAAATTAGTAATCAATAAGTTATTTATTGAATTAAAGAAGTATACCTTTGTTGAGTCTTCAATATAATACAATGGTTTTACACAATTCCGTTTCATACAAATATTCTCTTCCCCTTGATACAGAATCCACGGTCCAATATAATACGTTTGTATTCATAAATATAGAGTGAAATAAATCAAGCTCAATACAATCTTTGCTGACCAATTCAACCTTAGTACACAACACAGTTGCCATAAGTCTGTCAGCTAGCCAAGCCCACAATCGACTCTTCTGCTCAACAGCTCATTCTCTACTACTCGTCTCAGCAGTCAAAGAAGCTGCTGTAGCGCAGATGCAACATCGCAGTTGCAAAGACATTATAATGTGCAGTAGTTACAAACATGCAAACATGAACTGAGATTATCGATCATTGATGACTTTCACATCTATATCTATAAATGTGAATGTCTGTTCGGTGTACGTTTATTACGTCTTAACCACAAGACATAAAGAGCTAATAAATTTGTACAGTTACTAATGTCTACCCGGGAAGACTTTAGGCACGGTTTTATGGCGATCGGATAACTATTTATCTCTATATATTAATGTGAATGTCTGTTCGGTGTACGCTTGTCACGTCTAAACGACAAGACGCAGAAACTTCATTATTTGTACAGTTACTAATTTATTCCTGAGGAAGGTTTTAGGCACGGTTTTATAGCGATCTGATAGATATTTAGTAATTTGAAGAATATTATGCGAAATGCGGAACAATTAATGATTCTTTCAAAATTATATTTACTCTTTGAAAATGGTTTTATTGGTTGAATTGTTGCTTGAGAGTTGATAATGATAAAAGGGTGGAGTATATTGGGATGTAAAGTTATCGGTGTATATAAAATTCTACGTGTGTGTGTGTGTGCGTGTTAATATTTCGCTCTGCAGCGGAAACTACAGAACTCAAACGAATGGTTTGTGTGTAATTGTTGTCCGAAGTGTCCCGTTGTACACCATAGCAAATCCATGCCGACAGCTATAAGGGGGTGGAAGATATGTTGGTTGAAAGTCGTTAAATTACAAAAAATTCTGACTGAAGGCCAGCGATGACGTTTGTGACTTTATAGCAAGGAGGGTACGTACAGCGAAACGTGATGCCACAGACCATATCTTTGGTCTATGCGTGCTACATTGTCTTCAGCTCTTTATCTGTAAGGATAAGCATACGAATAAGGAAATATAAGGATAAATAAATAAATCAGTAAAAAAGAAATTTCTTTTAATACATCTCTTAAAAAAATCGATTTGATGTTTCGTGCATTACATCAAGTGATCCATCTGTGATATTATTACAATCATTATTGTTGAATTTCGTGATTGGATTCTTCGAAACGAGTGCATTTTTACCTGTGTGTACTTATATATTCTCTGATAAATGTAACATGTTTTTAGAAAAAAGGAGATGGACAGAGAGAGAGAGTGGATAGGAAAAGTACTAACTGAAAGTTCTAACAAATAAATAAATAGCCGGGCAACGCCGGGTTTTCAGCTAGTATAAAATAAAGCTATAAGGCGGATACACGTTCAGATTCCTAAAAATGAAGCTAAAAATCCATAAATAATGAAGTTCAGCCTATGGCTGCCTACTTTCAAAGACCCCTCCAGAAGTAGTCCATAGGGGTTAAATCCAGCGATCGTGGCGGCCACACAGTTGGACAACCACGGCCTATCCATCTTTCACCAAATCGTCTGTTGAGATGTCTCCGGACAGCCAGTGCAAAATGACGTGGTGCACCATCATGATGAAACCACATTTCCTGACGGTCATTCAGTGGCACATCTTCCAGAACGAGTCAAATACGTGTCGTAGGAAGGCTAAGTTCTCTTTGTTGCATACCACGACAGGGAGTTACACATCTTAACTGAAACGGTAGTAGAATGGAAACGATATGTTTCCGGACATCGTTTCCTATTCAAAATGTTATGTACTCACTACCCTCTACAAGTCCTAGAAGGTTGGACGGGAATTTCCGACCACCCTGTATATGAATACACAGATTTGTACGTTTTATGTTTTGCATATATTAATTAGAAACAGTTTTCAAATTTCCGTGCACGTTCTGTGTTTTTACGTTAGTGTGTAATATACTTACGGTGTTATTGCCTCTTCTTTACATCCCAATGCTGTTTTGGCCCACTTTAGGTTACGGTTGCAACACTAAAAGTTGGCCTTTGCGATCGCCTTTGACAGCTTGAAATATAAATGAAAATAACGGCTTAATCGTTCATCTGACACGAAAATTGCATAACCGAATTTGTAGAGGAGAAAATTCTCTACAACTTTGCTCTCTTATTTTTTTCATATCTCGCATCATTAAAGTAATATTTGCAAAAATAACGGCGATATGACACTGTCTGACTGTAACGTGTTCCCACTTTTTAGGTAGCGCCGTTCAACCGGTCGGTTCCAAATTTACAGGCGTAATTGTTGGACGCCGGCGAACAGAACTTTCCCGTTTACAAATTTTTCGAACAATAGATTAGTAACACAAAAAAAGAAATGCCTTTTGTGATGGTCTTTTGACAACAGGAAATTTAATTGTAAGCAACACCTTAACCGGTCACGTGAGTCGAAAACTGAATAAACGTATGTGAGAAGAGAAAATTCTCTACAACTTTGTGCCCTTACGTTATTTCCATAGCTCGCAACGTTTCAGAGATATTTTCAAAAATAACGGCGATTTGACAATGTCACTTGATTTTACGCAAACCAGTACAAGCAAAGAAAATAAAATTGAAAAAAAAAAAAAAGAGGACTGTTACCACGGCAAGATAGGTGATAGTTTTAAAGGGCCGGCCGCGGTGGCCGAGGGGACTGAGGCGCTCCAGTCACGGTCCGCACGGCCACTGCGGTCGGGGGTTCGAATCCCCCCTCGGGCATGGATATTTGTGCCGTTCTTAGTGTAAGGTAGTTGATAAGTAGTTTGTAAGTTTAGGGACTGATGACCCCGTAGTTAAGTCCCATAAGCTTAACAAACATTTGAAAATTTAGTTTTAAAGGGGGAAGTTTCGTGGGGACACTTGAAGTCTGCAAGTCTGTGGTAATTCGTGCACATGCGTGGAAATCGTGCACTATGGGGGAGAAGCCCTGTTTGGCCTTAGAGAAATATGCAATAAATCACTTAAAAGTTAATAACTAGTTATCCATATATGATACAAAGGAGCGCGTAGGCTCATTTTAAAGATAAAGACTAGAGGGGTGGACTGATACAAACGCAACTCCTGTCACTTTAATAGATTTTGAGTTATAGTAAATTAAAAATCATTATAAAGTAACAATTTTATGAACGATTTGACTTCATAGTAAACCAGCGAGGGTACTTAAAGCGGTCATTTTGGCTTGCTTGGGGCAGTCTGTTAACGTCGGTTTGACAGACAAGACGTGTTGTTACGATGGGCGACTTTGGAGTCGCTCGAGGACTTGTAAAATTTCTAGTGTGGAACTTAGAATTATTTGACAACTATGACTTTATTCTGCGTCTGTGGGACTTAGAAAAAGTCTTTAGTGGTGCTTCGTGGCTCAGGATTGTTGCAAGACTTTAATTTTTATCTAGCGATTGTACGACTTCGAAACTATTCAGTCAAGGTTCCAAGTTTTGGAGTGGCAGCCTTAAGGTACTCGGAATTGCTCTGATGTCAGTTGTAACAAATATTCACTGACGGATATTAGATGGAATAAACATAATTTAGTTAAAAGTGAATGTGTCGTGTGTGTGTTTCTTTTTATTTATTTATTTTTTATTTTTTTGCCTGCATTTATTTAAAGCTAAACATTTTGGGGACATTGCACCAGGTGTGGCTGGCCCCTAGACACGACGCAGCCAATTTGTATAACAAAGTAAGCTCTACAGCCGCACTTCACGGAGCCCCAAGTTGTAACACTGGGCACTCGAGCCAACTGATGTTCAAATGTTTGTTAAGCTTAAGGGACTGAAATGCAGGGTCATCAGTTCCTAAACTTACAAACTACTTATGAACTACCTTATACTAAAGACGACACAGACATCCATGGCCGCAGACCACTCGGCCACTGCGGCTGGCCCAGCCAACTGAAGGAAATAAGTGTGTCACCCTGCACAAACTAGTGTGTTTTTTCCTAGTTTGTGTTTGAAAAATCCGTGTGCAAGCTCGCATAGTATTTTAACGGAAAAAGATAATGAGAATAAGGTGGAGATATTAAAATAAAAGATTAAAGAGGTAAAAATTCAAAAAAAGTATGTTTCTCAAAGCTAAATTCAAATACCAAATAATTCTGGCTGTTTGTTGAAATACTGTCAGAGAGAATATTACGTGTTGAGTTCATAGATATTATAACAATAGTAGAATCGTAATCGTATCGGCCATAATTTTTATCATTCATTGTTTTTGTCCGAAATGTTTGCAAAAAATTAAAAAACTACAGGGAAACCTAAAGTGCGCCGTAAAACACGAGAGTGCGATTTTTTCCCTCTTGTTGGCCGATTGTGATGTACGATTTTGTTTTCAGTTTGCATATTTTGTCTACTTTTGTCCCTTTTTTCCATATCATTTGTTTTCACTTTATTTTTTCTTGCGTGAATAAAGTCCATCCATCATATTACTTTATTCTACTGGGGTCACTTTCTCTGTTTATTCTACTTCCAGTAGTGTCACTACGCTAAAAATCGTTTCTCATCTATATATACAAAGCAAAGTCTACAAACCTCTCTTTGCACATCTTGGTTATTTACCCGCCTTTATGCTCTTTGTTTCACCAGAAGAAGAGGACTTTGAGACAGAGCCACTTCACTGAACGAGTGCAGCTCGCACTTTCTATAATAATACAGGAATTTCCGTCATGAGTGGGGCCCAAGTTTTAATGACAAGTGGATTTTTTTCCTTGACTATACATCAGAAAGTATTTGCCCTATGTAATAGCCAAATTCTGGGTCTTAAAGCGAGGTCAACATATCCATTTCCAGCGCAACACCGATTTAGAAAATGAAGTGATGAGTACTATCGAAAAGAGTTCTCAAATTGATTCCGAAATTACTTGATTTCCAGAAGGCTTTTGATACCGTACGTCACAAACTGCATTTAATCAAATTGCGTGGTTATGGTTTAGCGCCTCAAATTTGCGACTGGATAGGGCATTTCCTGCCAGAGAGCACACAGTTTGTAGTAATCCATGGTAAGGCATCGACTAAAACAGAAGTGATATCCGGCGTTCCACAGGCTAGTGTCATTGGTCCTCTCCTCTTCCTTATTTACATAAACGATTTGGGAGAAAATCTAAGTCGCTCTCTTACGTTGTTTGCAGATGACGCCATCATTTACCGTTTAGTAAAAGCATCTGAAGATCAAAACCAACTACAGAACGATCTGAATAAGATATCACTATGGTGTAAAAATTGGCAATTGACTCTAAATAATAAGTGTGAAGTCGTCCACATGAGTACGAAAAGAAATCCGTTAAACTTTGTTTACAAGATAAATCAATCAAACGTGAAGGCCGTAAACTCCACAAAATACCTACGAATTACTATTACTTCAGACTTTAACTGGAAAGAACACGTGGGAAAGGCGAACCAGAGACTGCGTTTTATTGGCAGAACCCTTAAAAGATGCAACAGAATTACTAAAGAGACTGCACACGCTACGCTTGTCCGCCCTTTTTTGGAGTATTGCTGCCCAGCGTGGGATCCTTATCAGGTGGGTTTGACGGAGGACATCGAGAGAGTTCAAAGAAGGGCAGCTCGTTTTGTATTGTCACGATACAAAGAAGACAGCGTCACGGAAATGATACAGGACCTGGGATGGGAATCATTACAACAACGGCGCTTATCGCTGCGGCGTGGTCTACTTACGAAACTCCAATCACCAACATTCTCCTCTGAATGCGAAAATATATTGTTGACTCACACCTACATAGGTAGAAATGATCATCAGAATAAACTACGAGAAATCAAAGCTCGAACGGAAAGATTCAGGTGTTCTTTCTTTCCGCGCGCTATTCGAGAATCGAACGGGAGATAAATAGTATAAAGGTGGTTCGATGTACCCCCTGCCGGGCACTTAAATATGATTTGCAGAGTATCCCATGTAGTGTAGATGTAGCGCTGGACCTTTCGTGGTTCAGGCTGGCCTTATCTGCGCCGCAGGCACTACTAACACGTGTTAAAAATGGCGGTTGTGCTTCACATATCCGCAGCGTTAGAGTAAGCGACGACCGCACAGCGGTATCTACCGGAAAATGCGGCTCACATATGACGGAAACTATCTCACTTTAAGAACAGTGCGGCGGTGCTTTTGTGAGTTCCAAATAGGCCGTGATTTCTTGGAGGACATTGAGCGGTAGGAGAGGCCACAATCGCCGCTGACTGATGACATTTCCCGCGTGGATGCAACGGTGAAAGCAGACCGCAGTTTGACTTGTCGTGTCGGTGTGCTCCCGACATCGTTCACGAGTGCTTAGGTTCCATAGTACCGGACATATTCTACTGCAGAGGCATCTCAAATTCAGTGCTGGGTGAAGCGATGTGGGGTGCAAAATAATGTAAGGTCCGCAGAAGATGATTACAGTACTGTAATAAATATTAGAAAATGCTGAGTGTAAAATCGCGTATTTTGAAGGTCGTTTTGCCCAATTCCTATTTGAGCTAACACTATGGGGTGAAAATGTTTTGGTTTAGTTCCGGCCAATGCCCACAAATGTGGGCATTAGAACACTGTCTCATTGTAGCCATGTAACACTATATATGGAAAATAAGCTGGCGAGCATAAAAAATATTATGCGAATCCATTATTTCCGTTTTGAATAGATGCCAGTTGGACTGAAGTTAATGCTCGTGTGTTACATTCGCGCCTACGAAAAGTAAAGTAGGCCACTCGCATAACACTCCAGCTCACTAGGTAGCAGCAGTAGTAGGTAGGACTGAGAAAGTATCGCTCTTGCGAAACACAGCTAGCCCTTTATTCACATGAAGTGCCATCGACAAGGGATCTCAAATCGATTCAGTCTTTGTGGATTTCTGGAAGTCTTTTGACACTGTACCTCACAAGCGGCTTCTAATGAAATTGTGTGCTTATGGAATATCGCCCCAATTGTGCGATTGGATTCGCGGTTTCCTATCAGAAAGAATATAGTCCTCGAGTAAAACAGAACTGTTATCTGGCGTTCCCCAGGAAAGCGTTATAGGTCCCCTACTCTTCCTTGTGTTTATAAACGATATAGGAGACAATCTGAATAGCTCTCTCAGACTGTTCGCGGATAATGCTGTCGTTTATCGGTTAGTGAAGTCAATAGAGGATCAAAATCAAATGCAAAGCGATTTAGATAAAATTTCTACATCGCGCGGAAATTGGTAATTAACACTAAATAATGAAAAGTGTGAAGTAATACACATGACCACTAAAAGAAATACGCTGAACTTCAATTACACGATAATCAGTCAAACTTTAAGTTCGTAAATTCTACCAAATACCTGGGAGTTACAATTACGAACAACTTAGACTGGAGAGAACAAATAGAAAATATTGCGGGGAAGGCGAACCAAAGGTTACGTTTCATTGGCAGAACGCTTCGAAGATGCAACAGCTCCACCAAAGAGACTGCCTACTTCACACTTGTGCGTCCTTTCCAGGAATACTGTTGCCCAGTGTGGGACCCTCACCAGGTGGGACTGACGGAAGAGATCGAGGAAGTTCAGTGAAGGACAGCTCGTTTTGTTTTATCACATTACAGAGGGAAAAGCCTCACGGAAATTTCCCACAATTTGAGATGGAAATCTATTTGCGAAATTTCATTCACCCACTTTTACTTCTGAATGTGAAAATATTTTGCTAGCACCCACCTACATAGGGAAGACATGACCAACCCAATAAAATAAGAGAAATCAGATCAAAAACGGAACATTTAGATGTTCTTTCTTTCCACGCACTATTAGAGAATGGAATGGTACAGAAAGGTTATGAAAGTGGTTAATGAACCCTCTACTAGGCACTTAAATGTGATTTGCAGAGTATCTATGTAGATGTAGAAATGACGTCTCAGCGATACATACCTACAGCAAACATCTCCAACTCATCCTGGGCCTAGCTAACTCCATCTCGAGTCACTTGAGGGTGCCACAAGGTCGAGATGGAAGTGAATCTCCACCATCTAACCCCAGCGCTCTCTCTGCCGGGCTGCACATAAGCAAAATATGGCTCCTCCAGCACCAGTTCTCCATTAACTAGGACTGGGCTGTGTTTGTTATACGAGGTATGTCCACAAAGTAAGTTCCGTTTGGTTATATAAAACAAACGTTTACGGATACAGAAAAAAATATTGTCCAAAAATCTACAACTGTTAAACTACTTTTCTAAATAGCTTCCGAAATTTTGTAGGCACTTGTCATAGCGTGGCACAAGTTTCTGTATGTTACCTTCATAGAAGGTTGGCGCCTGTGTATTCAACCATGTGGTAACATGTACTTTCAACTCATCATCATCATCGTTGAAGTGTTGACCACCAAGGACAGATTTTAGGTGTAAGAAGAGATAAAAATTGGTATGAGAGATGTACGGCCTGTACGGAGGATGATCGAACACGTTTCAGTGAAATTCCCGTAAAAGTTGTTTGGTCACATTCACGGTGTGATCACATCTTTCATTGATCAGTCTGACCCATCTTCTAACCATTGAATCACTCATAGATAGCGTTTTCTCCGTAATCTTCGCAGATTTGCCGATGATTTTTTTTTTTTTTTTTAGTTTAGTTTAACTTTCTTTGCAGTTAGAAAACGAATCACGTATCTGATTTTACATGCAGCGGCATTTTAAATTACGGCTTACATTATAAAGAAGCATTACAAAGCACACGTCGGCAGCAGCGATCTGAAAATTGCGTACATATCTTCTCCTTGAGTCAGAGTAACTGCCGCGCATGCTCGGAACTGCGATCGTAGCGCTGTCGCGGATAGAAATAGAGACGGAACTTACTTTGTGGACGACCCTCGTAACTTGGAACTAACTCCCCTGCGCATTGGCCTGTCGAGGGCAGGAGGCGGCATCTGTAATAGGTCTCCCTGACTGACAATGCATACATTTTAAAATTCAGTGGCCTGTAGTTTCACAATGCACGACATGAGTAATGCGTTATGAATTGTGTTATTTTACAAATGCGAGAACATGTCAAGATTTTTCGATTTAAATGTTTTTGAAGCTGTAAGATAAGTCGAGACGCTACTTTCTCCTCTTTGACTGTAGCCAGCACATGTTCGCCTTTGTTGTGCTATTATATCAGCATTATCCGTTCTGGTACAAAGGTAAGTCATTGTTTAACATTGTTACCGAAAATACCGCAGAAGTATTCAAAAATTTTTATAGTGTCTTAATAAAGATTCGTATAGATTTCGACTCTGCAAGTATTAATAAATGTTCGTAAACCTAAAGAACCAAACTACTTAATCTAACATACACTGGGAAGAAAACACAGTCTCTCTCTCTCTCTCTCTCTCTCTCTCTCTCTCTCTCTCTCTCTCTCTCTCTCTCCTCTCTCTCTCTCACACACACACACAAACTTTTTTTAGTGGTATGTAAAGATACTAAGCGAACCCGCCAATGTTTCGCAATTACACGCCCGAAGGAGGACTCGAACCTTCGACGGGGAGTGGTCTCGCAATCCGTGGCAAGACCTATTAGACCACGCGGTCATTCCCGGGCCGCTTTTAATATATGAGATGTATGACAACTATAGACTCTATAATGGAGAAACATTGATAAATATCCGAAAGTCTTGAATGATTTACATCAAATTTTTACATAATGGTCTAATAAACAATCAGACGGGCACAGGTTATGTATTTTTTAATATCTAAATAAATACTTGTTATGAAGGGGGAATGTTATTGTAAGAAATCACAAAAAATCTTCATCATTTACTTCAAACATTTTCTGATGCAGTTACATAGGTTACATATTTTTAAATATGGGAGAAACATTGTCAGTAGAAATCTGGGAAACCTTCTAGACCAATTAACTTTATATCTTTTACCTGATACTCTGATAAACATTTGAACTAACATATGTACAGGTGGAAGTTGTTTGCAATAACTCTCGAAATGTTACCTAATTTACTTAATTCAAATTTTACTCTATACTCCAATAAAAAATCAAACGAACACATACTGTATTTTTTAAAAGACATTGTAAGTGTTTCTTGTTAAGATTGACGACGAGAGGGAAAATGCTGAATGGCGCTGTCTTCCTCTTCGCAGTCTGTTTTAACAGAAAACAAGAGAGTTGTGTTTATGGGCTAAATTTATAATCCTACATAATCACAGACTAACACTATAATAAATACTAAATAAAATTATTAAAGCAAAAACATCCTAACATATCCAGCAACTGGACAGTTCTCTATGATACCCCATATACTAATGATTGCGGCCGATTCCCCAAATCATTTGAAGTGACTTCAATTCCCAATCAAGGTTCCGTTTGCAATAACAATAAATAAGGTCTCAACGCATGGCAGGGAGTTGTGGGGAGAGGAGGGGGATCGGGAATTTGGGAGGGAGGGAGAGAAGAGAGACATATGAGATGAACAGATAGATGAGCAGTATGTAATGGACATAGATTAGAGGGGGGAGGAGACGGACAAGAAGATGGGTGAAGAGATGGAGGAAGGGAGAGGGGGAAGAAGTTTAGATGGTATATACAGTTTCATACATATTTAGCAATTGCAGGTTCGTTTAGTATATTTACTTATTATAAATTGGAGGCACGCGCGCGCGCGCTCCAAAACTACTGGTCCAAACGTGGTTCACTTATTCCTTACTATCAGACAACAATCCCTTTAGGGTTAAGAACCGCCTACGACACACAGTTCATGACATATGACGTCATAAAGAATGCCCCATCATGTGACACCTGAATAACGAGACTGCATTCGTCCACTATTTGAGAATGAGAGAATTTTACGACTTGCAAAAGACTTTACACGTACTTTTAAACCTTTACGAAAGTTTTACCTACTGACAACCTCAAAGAACTCATGAAAGGAAAGAAGATTATTGCTTACTATCTTTCCGCTGTTTACACAGTAAAACTAAGGCATTCGGTTTGACGTTGTAATTTATCACTTCTGTAGTACTTATTGCATTCGCAAGATACTGTAAAGACAGTTTACACCAATACCACTGGTTGTATCACTGAAATTATATCATAGTCAGGCAGATTATTCATGAGATATGAGATGTTAGAAAATGCTGAGTGTAAAATCGCGTATTTTTGAGGTCGCGTTGCCCAATTCCTATTTGAGCGAACACCATGGGGTAAAAATGTTTTGGTTTAGCTCGAACCAGTGCAAACAAATGTAGACATTAGAACACTGTCTTGATGTAGCCATGTAACACTATATATGTAAAATAAGCTGGCGCCCATAAAAAATTATGCGAATCCATTAATTCCGTTTTGAATAGATGCCAAATGGACTGAAGTTAATGCTCGTGTGTGTTACATTCGCGCCTACAAAAAGTAAGCATAACACTCCAGTTCACTAGGTAGCAGCAGTAATACGTAGGATTGAGGAAGTATCGCTCTTGCGAAACACAGCTTGCCCTTTATTCACATGAAGCGATAAATGCCATCGACAAGGGATCTCAAATCGATTCAATATTTGTGGATTTCCGGAAGGCTTTTGACACTGTACCTCACAATCGGCTTTTAATGAAATTGTGTACTTATGGAATATCAGCCCAATTGTGCAATTGGATTCGCGATTTCCTATCAGAAAGAACACAGTTCGTTGTAATTGACCGTAAGTCATCGAGAAAAACAGAAGTGAGACCTGGCGTTCCCCAGGGAAGCGTTATAGGTCCCCCTTCTTCCTTGTGTTTATAAACGATTTAGGAGACAATCTGAACAGCTCCCTTAGACTGTTCGCTAAATGCTGTCGTTTATCGATTAGTGAAGTCAACAGAGGATCAAAGGCAACTGCAAAGCGATTTAGATAAAATTTCTACTTGGCGCGAAAATTGGTTATTAACACTAAATAATGAAAAGTGTGCAGTAATACACATGACGAGGGGACTGCGGCGCGTCAGTCATGGTCTGCACGGCCACTACGGTCAGGGGTTCGAATCCCCCCTCGGGCATGGATATTTGTGCCGTCCTTAGTCTTAGTTCATAAGTAGTTTGTAAGTTTAGGGACTGATGACCCGTAGTTAAGTCCCATAAGCTATACAAATATTTGAACATTTCGCCGCGGCGGAGCGGCCGAGCGCATTGAGGTGCTATGCTACGATGCGCGAGGCCCTTACCCGTTGGGGGTTCCAATCCCCCCTTGGGCTTGGATGTTTGTGCCGTCTTTAGTAGAAGGTAGTTCATAAGTAATTTGTAAGTTTAGGGACTGATGACCCCGCTCCGCTGTTAAATCCCATAAGATTTACAAACATTTGAACATTTGACGACATCAAAGGCGTCAATCTCCAACTATGATTTTATTCTTCAAGGACTCGTGTGAGGTCATGCTGCCTTACAACAAAACATTCAGATCCATATGAATCTACATTGAGAAAGAAATATTTAACAGTTTGCTACGAAAAGGCACTTCAAAATGTACGAATTAGACGAGGAGCTCTGAGCATCCATAAATGAAAACCAACTATGTGAGTGAAAGTTATTGGCAAAATGTTGTTGTTGACGTTCAGATGTTGATTCAACACTGCAGAAACTGAAGACTCACAGGGCATGATTTGAAATATTTTAAGCAAATGTTGTTCAGTAGTAAAACCATGGTTTTATTGTTTCGGTCGGTGTTATTGTTTGCGCTATAGTCCGTGTTTTTCTCGGAAACATGCCGACAGTTCAAAAATAAGTACTAGTTGTTTTCGAATAGTGAAAAAGTTAATAATATAATCATAATTTGTTAAAAAATAATTTTTTATTTCAAGAATTTGCTTAGATAGACTTAATATTAAGTAATAATTTTTTTTTTTTTAAATATTGAGACACGTTTTAGTTCGTAAAGGCCTGCCATATTTTGCTCTTTGGATCATTAACATACGGGCCCTTGTCATGAGCGCCATATACCGATCCAGATGTTACCCATTATACACGAGACACGCGGTGATACGTCCATTAAAAGTGTGAGGTAACGTGTACTTCATTTGACACATCCAAGCAGAAATAATCTACAATCTATTCCTCAGTTTACATAATGTTTCCTTTACAGTCGACCAACGTTGTCAAGGCTCTCCAGATACTAGGCACATCTAGAAACTAAGTTTCCTAATATGTTTAAAACAGAGGCTCGGTAGCACAGTGGTAGAGTGTCAGACTATGAGGCCAAAGGTCGCGGATTCGATTCTCCCCCCCCCTCCTCCCCCCCCCCCCACAGGTACTAGGCTTTTTATCTGTCACTTTCCACTTCTTTTGCCTCTGGCAGTGTTCGGAACCCACGTTAAACTGTAGGTCCCCCTATAACTGGCTGGGTAAGTCAGTTCGAAGGTCGGAGGAAAGCAACGGCATACCACCTCCAAACAGGACCATGCCTAGCAAAGCACTGTGGTGCTCAAACCGATCTTCGGATTGTTGACTCCCTTACCTTTTTATAGTGATATGAAAAAACTCATTGGCAAAAGGTACTGCGATGTTTGAGTTATTTTTCGGGATAGTCACCAACCCAATTGAGACAATTACCACATCGTAGATCAACTTTCGTACTCCTGTGTCGTACAAGTCTGCCGACTGTGAGTGCAGTCAGCGTATAGCAGTTCTCTGTAGCTCTTTGTCTTTGTCAAAATGCTGGTCGGGAATTCCTTGAAGTTCAAGAAACGTTGGAAATCTTCGGGGACAAGATCAGGGCTGTGTGCTGGATTATCAAACAGCTCTCAGCGGAACTGCTGCAAAACAGTTGCTGCACCCCTAGCAGTATGGAAAAGAACATTGTCATGGAGCAGCAGAACACCTGCAGTAAGCATTCCAAGCATTTTTTTAATGACACGTCGCAGTTCCAGTATTGTTTTACTATAAGAGGGGAAGACGAACGTTACACGCTGGTTCCATTCAAAGGCGACAGACTTGTATGATACAGGAATGCATATGCATCTACATACATACTCCGCTGTCCACCGTAAGGTGCATGGTAGGGGGTATATTTATTTATTTATTTATTATGGCTTTCTGTTGCATAGGATCCAATTGAGTGAGACTCCATGGTCATGGAACAAGTCAATACTTGAATTTTTACACAAGAATGGTAATAGAAAAATTTTGAACAGTCCTATGCTCACGATAATCTTAAGACAAAGTGAGAAGTATCAATAAAGAAAAAAAAATGAATTAGCTTAATTGTTTAACTTTTCTAGGAGTTCCTTGACAGAATAAAAGGAGTGAGCCATGAGGTAACTCTTCAGTTTAGATTTGAAGGCGTGTGGGTTAGTGCTAAGATTCTTTAGTTCTTGTGGCAGCTTATTGAAAATGGATCCTGCAGAATACTGTACACCTTTGTCAAGGTGGTGTGATGCAAGTGTAGATTCGACTCCTGTCTAGTATTCACCGACTGAAAGCTACGAACTCGTGAGAATAAGCTGATATTATTAACAACAAATGACATTAAAGAAAAAACTTATTGTGACGCCAGTGTCAAAATTTTCAGACTACTGAAAAGGGGTCGACATTTCTCTTATTTTGTCCTTGTGATCATTACGCGAAATGTAAGTAGGTGGCAACAAGATCGTACTACCCTCAGCTTCAAATTCCGGCCCTCTAAATTTCCTCAACAGAAATTCACGAAAAGAACATCGTCTTTCCTCCAGCGATCCCCAATTGAGTTCCTGGAGCATTTCCGTGACACTCGCGCATTGGTCGAACCTACCGGTAACAAACCTAGCTGCTCGCCTCTGAACTGCTTCTATGTCTTCCTTTAAACTGATCTGCTGCGGGTCCCATATACTTGAGCAATACTCAAGACGTGATCATACAAGCGTTTTTTACGCGGTCTCCTTTACAGATGAAGTACATCTTTCCATAAATCGTCCAATAAACCGAAGTCGCCTGTCCGCCTTACTCACAACTGTCCTTACATGCTCGTTCAATTTCTTATCACTCTGTAATGTTGCGCCTAGATATTTGAACGATGCGACTGCTCAAGAAGCTCACTACTATTGCTATATTCGAACATTATCGGATTGTTTTTCCTACTCATGCGCATCACCTTACATTTTTCTACATTCAGAGCTAGCTGCCATTCTTCGCACCAACTAGAAATTTTGTCTAAGTCATCCTGTATGCTATTACAGTCAGTTAAAGACGACACACTCCCATACACCAAAGCATCATCAGCAAACAGCCGCAAATTACAAGTTACTTTTTCCATCAGATCATTTATATAGATAGAAAATAATAGCGGTCCTATCACACTCCCCTGGGGCGCGCCTGACGATACACTCGTCTTTGATGAACACTCGCCGTCGAGTACAACGTACTGCGTTCTATTACTTAGGAAGTCTTCCAACCAGTCACAAATCTGTGAACCTATCTCATAAGGTCGTATCTTCGTTAGAAGTCTGCAGTGTGGCACCGCATCAAATCCCTTTTTGAAATCAAAAAAACGCAATCCGCCTGTTTCAAGATGTCATGTGAGAAAAGGACAAGCTGAGTTTCACATGAACGATGTTTCCTAAACCCGTGCTGATTTGTAGAAGGAAGTTGATACCACGAATGACAAGTGCCTCAATTCTTTTGGTGATTACGCCGAAAGGAATTGAAGCATTGTTGTACCTGTTGCCAATAATGTTTTTAATATAACTATATTGCCTTTTATTTTTGAAAAAATAGGGAAACTTACGTTCTTGGTGTGCCTCGTAAAATGGAATACCACCGCCACACGTTCTGCCTAGTGAGCAAGGGCCGCGGGTTCGAGTCCCGCCCTCGGTAGATATTTATACATATACATCATTTAGGTTGTGAGTTGTAAACGTCTGTGAATCATTTGGATTAATATGTATGTGACCAAAATGTCGCCATTTCCTCCAACCGTCATTACCAGTAGAAGCTGTTTCTTTACTAAAGCAACACCTCATTTTGCCTCAAGTCGCTGAACGTACCGCGTTCTACACATTCCTATTTCATAAAATTGGAGGGAACGCTGGGAATCGAAGCCGGGTCCTTCTTCGCCGAAGGCAGTGACACAAGTGGTTCGGCTACGGAGGTGCTCGGAATTTAAAAATAGGTACGATTATTAGTTTCTTGATCAGTTTTCATTCAATTGTTGATTGCTCGCCTGTCCCCGTTAATTCAGTTTTTTTCCTGATTTCAGTTTTGGTAATATGTGCACATGCATAATTACTCTGCTGCTAACGTGAAGTTTGTAAGAGTATAGTATGGTTGGTGTGAGGACAGCAAAAAATTGCTCGAAGAACATGAAGAAAATCCAACTGTGGACAAAACTACGGACCTTTTCAATCACTTGATGAAAATAGGAAGATGATCTGGCGTGAAACCGTAGAATCATTCGACCACACACACTCAAGTCGTAAAGCTTGGTCTATAATCAGAAAACTGGATGCAACAAACCAAACACCAGTAAGACCTAAAACTGCCATCAAGCTGAATGATTTTGCCAAACATCTAATCTCGAACTCCAGGAGCCCAAAGATAAGCAGACAAGAAGGGAAATCAAAACTTAGCTTAACACCAAGAAAAGAGCAGCCCCAAATTCTTCTAAATTTTTCAATCCATTCACTGAAGAGGAAGTAAGAGATGCCATCAGAAACCTGAAAGTTGGGAACGCTGCTAGATTCGATGTGACCTATCCTGAATTTCTCACACACTGTGGACCAACAACTATCAAATGACTTTCTAACTTTCTAGATGACGTCATATGCCTCCTGGATGTAACACCCAGTCGCATAAAAGAACTTCATAATGACATCAACAGTGTTCACCCAAAAATAAAATTCACCATAGAAACATAAAATGACAGAAAGCTAAACTTTCTCGACCTCTCAATACACAGAGATAAAAATCAACACAAATTCTCCATATACAGAAAGTCCACCACCACAAGCACAGCCATACACAAACACTCAAACAATCCAATTACACAGAAACAAGCCAGATTCCAATACATGCTACACAGATTGAACAAAACCCCACTTAGTGATGAACAGTACAAAAATGAACTACAAACAATCAAACAAATAGCAACAGAGAATGGGTATGACACTAATATCATAGACAAATTAAACCACAAAATTAAAGCTAAGTTAAAAGGAACAACTAACATACAAAAACAAACAGACCAGAAACACAACACAAGCACACAAAAGATAAACCCACTCAACTCTCATACACCAAACACCCACACACAGGAACAAAAATCAAACAGAAGAACAAATAAATGGCACACTCTCACATATGACAACAAAGCAACACACAGAATAGGAAACATTCTCAAAAAACAAGGTTTGAAAGTAGCATACAGAACAGACAACTCAATACAAAGAAAACTAAAGACAACCAACACCAACACAAACACTTCTGGCATCTACCAGCTGACATGCCAGGATTGTAGCTCAGTTTACATTGGACAGACTTGCAGAAATTTCAATACCAGATACACAGAACACAGAAGAGCACTAAAAAGCAATAGTCATTCCACGTTTGCAGAACACCTCATAAACATGAACCACAAACCAACTGACATAAACATTGATCTGAAGATTCTGAAACACAGCAAAAGCCTCCCACAAAAATTAACAGTCGAAGAGAACTACCATATACAGAAAGCCATAATACAAAGAAAAGAAATAATAAATGAATATACAGCCCTCTGCAACAGAACCATAGCCTCTGCCCTCAAAGAACTTACAGAAAACCCATAAAAAACACACACACACACACACTAAAACGAAAACAACATGATTCAAAAACTCCCGCCCCCACCACAGCCAACTGTTCCTAACACTACTCCCAGAATTCAACTGCCCGCCATCTTGTTTTCATAACATAAACATTGAGTGAAAGTGAAAGTGACACAGTGCCTGTCCACAACACGAAAAACAGCGTATGTCCACCAAAGTAAGTGACAAAAACTTGCTATAAACACTTAGACATTTTGTTATAGAAGCAGTAGCTACAATAAAATCAAACCAAAACACAAAAACTACGTCCTGTATTTTGATAAAAATCTCGATATTTACAAGCTAACTATTCAGCAGGTTAAACACACACGTTTTGGTTTGCAGATGACAAACTGTCAAAAAATATCAGTGACGTTTTGTGAGTGGAAGAACCACAAATATAACTACATGTGGCATTAAGGTAGGCCTAGCATACCTATAAAAATAAGAAACGATGTATAGTAGTCTCACAATTATCTGTAGTTTTTACTGTTAATGTACAAAAGTAACAATAATTCCATTGTTAATTTGACAGACAACATGAGTTAAACATCCTACTGATGATGCTGCAACGCCAGCGAAACATGTATGGGAGAAATCAAAAAACATTTGTGTTTGCTCAAGGCGGACCTTACCTGTAAAGCAAATTTATTTCTAACTTCTTTTCAGACATCCTCTCCACTGGAAATCTTTCACCAATATTCAATAAAACCTAGTTAATAGTATTCCTCAGACCGAACAAAGACCCAACAAAAGTAGAAAGTTACCGCCCAATAGCTCTGTTAAGTGTTACTTACAAATTACTTGAACGACTCATCCACAACAGGTTCCATGACACAATTAATAAAGAAATAGCGTTAGAGCAAGCTGCATTCAGGCCTGGTAGAAGCTTTAATGACCAAGTGTTTTCCTTAACAACATATATCGAAAGTGGACATGAGAAGAAATTTGTGAGCATGGCTGCTTTCTTGGATCTATCCACCGCCTATGACACCGTATGGCGACAAGGCCTTCTCTTGAAATTTGTGAGCATCATTCAGTGTCGGAAACTCACAAACATACTTAGCAACATGCTAAGCAACAGCCTTTTCCAGATCTACTCTGATAACGACAGAAGTAAGGTATTCAAGTTAAATGACAGATTGCCCCAAGGATATGTATTGTCCCCTCTCCTTTTCAATTTATATATCTATAACCTGTCAGCCACAGGAAATTCATATTTACTGATGACATCTGTTTGGTAACCCAAAATCCTAGTTTCACTACTGCTGAAAATACATTAACTGCCGACATGGAAATTCTGGACACATACTTCAGGAAAGGGTGCCTCCGTCTAAACCTTCAGAAAACGGTCACTTCAGCATTCCATCTACGAAATCGGCACTCTAACTATAACCCAGAAGTAAAACTCAGAGGACAAACCTTGCAGTACTGCAGCACACCGAAATACCTTGGAGTAACACTCGACAGATCCTTAACTTACCGTCAACACCTCTCCAACGTTGCTGCTAATGTGAAGACTCGTAATAATATCATCCAGAAGCTTGCTGGTACATCCTGGGGTTGCACTGCTCAAACCCTAGATCAACTGCTTTAGCACTGTCATACTCTATCGCTGAATACTGTTGTCCAACTTGGATGAACAGTGTTCACACTAAGAAAATAGATGTGCAACTCAACCAGACAATGCTACTTGCATACATACTACTCAAACTGCTTGACTACCAGTTTTAAGTAACATCCAACTTCCAGCTCTACGTAGATCAGATGCTCTCCTGAAGATCTGGAGGAACATTCAGAAGAACCCCTGGCTACCCATATACAGTGATACATCAACAGCAGAACACCAGCGTTTGAAGTCAAGAAAACCATCTTGAAAAACTGCACATCATCTTGATGTCACCAACTTTTACATGGAAAAGCCACTGGGAAGAATCGTCAGTGGTCAACGGTCATCTGGTTGAAAACCCTTCAATACGAGTCCAGGTTTCACACTCCCCAGACGCCAGTGGAGAATCATAAACCGCATCCGAACAGGACAAGGGAACTGCGGATATCTACTGCACAAATGGGGCTGGGTAACCTCCCGAGTGTGACTGTGGAGCTGCCCTACAAACAATAAACCATATCGTAGGTGAATGCCCGAAACGAGACTTTGGGGGATAAATAAATGACATCAACCATGCATTATCTAAAGGGCTCAACTGGATCACCTGTTTGGACTTAGAATTCTAAGAACTTGTGTAATGTGTACATAATTTAAAGAATTCTAAGAACTTGTGTAATGTGTACATAATTTCATATAACACTGTACATATATTGTCCTTGACATACAAATCTTACAATGTATACAATTAGAACTATGTACCTGAACCAAGCTCTATATCATCATTCGATAAATAATAAATAGTGTGATATGATCCTTCACTATTGGTATTTGTTACTGTTTCCCGGACGAAAAGCGAGATTTCAATAAGAGAAAGCACCATTAAAATACTTCGACCACTCTCCCCGCTTACCACGACAGCGTGCAATGGCAAGCCCGCCATTTCGGTAGGCAATAATGGGAAACGAAGTTGGCAGCAATTGTGAGAACGGCTCGAAAGCTCGGCTCGGCATTGAGGGTGCCTCTTGACCGTGGGATTACAGGGAACAACGGGAAACCTTAATTAGGACCCAGGCCATCCGGCATAAAGGCGAGCCCTCTCTGTCCTGCCCCCTCCCCATCCCCTTTCCGGAATATACTCGCTCTGCCGCCTTCAACAGAATTGAGCTGGAGTCTGCCATCTGCTGACTTATAAGCAGTGGTCCAGCCAACGCGGGAAATTTTACGCAGTTAGCTCTGCAGAGTCATTGGTTCAATTGTCACGATCATTCAAAACGTCTCGATCGTCATCATTATATCATTTCAGAGCGGACATTGTAATATGAATAATATGAAAGACATGCCGTATACTATATCTTGCTCCAAGTTGGTACCACAGTATTAAAAGCGTCCCGGAAACCTAGATGTATGGATTAGATTTGAGATCAAATGTTCAAATGTTGGTAAAACTTAAGGGACTTAACTGTGGGGTCATCAGTCCCTAAACTTACAAACTACTTATGAACTACCTTATACTAAAGACGACACAAACATCCATTCCCGAGGGGAGATTCGAACCCCCGACGGGGAACGGCTTCGCGCATCGTAGCATAGCGCCTCAATGCGCTCGGCCGCTCCACCGCGGCGATTACATTTGAGATCGATGGCACTACTCACTGCATGTGAGTAAACAATTGTCTTTTACAAGAACGATACTCGCTGAATCGGTGTTGACTGGGGTCAGAAAGGTGTTCTGTTCGAGGTAGTTAACAATGTTCGAACAAAGCATTAGTGAATGTCAGACGGTTAGAATTAAAATTTGCCGCGGCGGATTAGCCGTGCGCACTGGGGCACCATGCTGCGGTGCGCGCGGTCGTTCGCCGTCTGGTGTTCGAGTCCCCCCTCGGGAACGGGTGTTTTTGTTGTCCTTAGGTTAGATTAGCTTAGTTTAAGTACACTCCTGGCCATTAAAATATGACGTGCTGCAGACGCGAAACTTAACCGAAAGGAAGAAGATGCTGTGACATGCAAATGATTAGCTTTTCAGAGCATTCACACAAGGCTGGCGCCGGTGGCGACACCTACAACGTGCTTACTTGAGCAAAGTTTCCAACCGATTTCTCATACACAAATAGCAGTTGAAAGGCGTTGTCTGGTGAAACGTTGTTGTGATACCTCGTGTAAGGAGGAGAAATGCGTAAAATCACGTTTCCGATTTTGATAAATGTCGGATTGTAGCCTATCGAGATTGCGGTTTATCGTATCGCGACATTGCTGCTCGCGTTGGTCTCGATCAAATGATTGTTAGCAGAACATGGAATCGGTGGGTTCAGGAGCGCAATACGGAACGCCGTGCTGGATCCCAACGGCTTCGTATCACTAGCAGTCCAGATGAGAGGCATCTTATCCGCATGGCTGTAACGGATCGTGCAGGCACGTCTCAATCCCTAAGTCAACAGATGGGGACGTTTGCAAGACAACAACCATCTGCATGAACAGTTAACGACGTTTGCAGCAGCATGGGCTATCAGCTCAGAGACCATGGCTGCAGTTACCCTTGACACTGCATCACAGACAGCAGCGCCTGCGATGGTGTACCCAACGACGAACCTGGGTGCACTAACAGAACCTGGATTCCTCCGAAAAAATGAATAGCAAAACTTCATTTTTTTCGGAGGAATCCAAGTTCTGTTTACAGCATCCGTGTTTGGCGACAACGCGGTGAACGCACATTGGAAGCGTGTATTCGTCATCGCCATACTGGCGTATCACCCGGCGTCATGTATGGGGTGCCATTGGTTACACGTCTCGGTCACCTCTTGTTCGCATCGACGGCACTTTGTACAGTGGCCGTTACATTTCAGATGTGTTACGACCCGTGGCTCTACCCTTCATTCGATCCCTGCGAATCTCTACATTTCAGCAATATAATGCACGACCGCATGTTGCAGGTCATGTACGGGCCTTTCTGGATACGGAAAATGTTCGACTGCTGCCTTGTCCAGCACATTCTCGAGATCTCTAACCAATTGAAAACGTCTGGTCAATGGTGGCCGAGCAACTGGCTCGTCACAATACGCCAGTCACTACTCTTGATGGGTTCCAGAGGTGGTTGTTCTGGGTACTGATTTCTCAGGATGTATGCACCCAAATTGCATGAAAATGTAATCACATGTCAGTTCTAGTATAATATATTTGTCCAATGAATACCCGTTTATCATCTGCATTTCTTCTTGGCCAGTAGGGTAAGCAGTTGAGTCTGATAGATTTCCAAACATTCGAACTTTTTTTACTGATAACTAACGTTATTACGTCGCTTAGATTTACAAATATTTGAACATTTTTTTGAATTAATATTTGTGGTGTGTCCGTGATTCGGACTCGCTGCACAGCAATTCGGTCGCCGAAAAGAAGTCTACCGCTCACAACAGTTTCGCTGTAGATGCCGTAAAACTGTCGCATCAAGCATGACCGTGATGTTTTACTTGATTATTGCTGACTGTCTTCGCAACATATTTTCCATATAGTATCGATATATATCACTAAATGTGCCATCAAATTTATATCTCTATACGACACATACTTCAGGACATATCCAATATATAAAAATTAATGTTTGTATGTCTTTTTTTTCGTATTTTATGCTCGGCCATACCGTACATCCGATTACGGTGAAACTTTCTCAACTCACTGCTTACACTCGCACGAAGGTTATAGGCATTCTAAAATAAACTTCGTATGGTGCACGGCGGAGGGTACTTTTACAATTAGTTAATTCGTTTGTTATGCCATCTCGCTGAAATGGCTGGACGGATATGAATGGAATTTGGAACAGAATAACTTATACCCTGAATTAATACATGGGCCACCTTTCGTAGGGCAGGAGGTACCTACAATGAATTAATATGTTTGATACTCCTTCATGCTGAAAATGATGGAAGGATTTGAATGAAATTTAATCTATGAACTACCTTTAGGAAGCTACCGTACGGTACATAGCAGAGGGTTCGTTACAATAAAAATCCTAACTGTTTGACTGGTCACCATGAAAGTCAGCACATAAATGTTTGTTTTCATGAAGGATACTTTTATAATTTGGAAGCCAGTGAATTTAGGATGGCGGAGGGTACCCTTCGACTTTGACACCATTTGACCAGTCACCACGAAACTTGGCACATATTGGTATGTGTTCATATATAGGAAGGAGAGGAGTAGGTGGAGAAGGAGATGGACAGAAACGGGAGGTAGGAGACGAAGAGAGAGAGGGGGGGATAGAGGAGGAACGGAAAGAGAGAAGGGAGAGGAGGAGATTGAGAGAGGGGAAATGGTGACAGACAGGTGAAAGGAGATGAACAGAGGGTGGGTGGAGGAAATTGACAGAGACGAGGAGGCGGCTGGCAGAAAAGGGGAAAGTAGAGATGGACAGAGCGAGAGCGAGCAGTAGATGAAGGAGAGAGAGAGAGAGAGAGAGAGAGAGAGAGAGAGAGAGAGAGAGAGAGAGAGAGAGAATGAAAAAGACGGAGGGATTGACTAACTTAAGACTGGAATAAATAAGTACCCAGGCGACGGCGGGTTTTAAGCTAGTCTTTAATAAACTGTCCTGAAAAGTACCGTTTCGTACCCTACAATGTTTCTTAGGAAACCTCATAAAGACAAATGTGGAGTTATTTTCTGGTTATTATATATTTTTATGGCACTACATACCTTCCCCATTGTAAAAGTATCTTATAATCAATTTAAACGACACTATTCACTCTCATCCGACATCGTGTTCAGAAATGTATCTCGCCAGCCGCTTGAGCGCTGCTGTCGTTGCGTATAACAAAAATCAGTTGAAGTGTCGTGACTGTATGTGTTAGACAGTATTACCACGCCTTGTATATAGTTTCTCTGCTCACTGCTGTTTGATCTCTCAACTAGTATCTATGGTCGAAGATGTGTGAGTCTACTACAGTGAGCTCAATACTCGTCCCTAATAACATTGTGTGACACACACACACACACACACACACACACACACACACACACAGACAAACCAAAAAACAAACAAAAACTTCTTGTTTAACCTATACCTAACCTTCTTAAGGCTACGCTACATATAACTTTTTAAAGTCAAAGTTAGGTTAGGTATAGGTTAAACAAGTTGTTTTTTTAGTACGTGAGGGCGCGTAACCAACGTCACCTAGATGGCGTTGGCGTAACGCCCGAATCTTCGGTTCAGAAACACTATATCGAACATTCTATATTTATCGATAGGTGCGTGCATATTTCGATGGAAAGCTTTCTTGCAAATTACCGGAAGAACAGTGTTTATGTGGTCCACTGATCAAAAATGTGTTTATACATCAAAAGTAGACGATAATGGAAAATATACTTGGTTTCAAAATATTATGAACTGAGGTTATGGGTAAGACAGTTCTGTATGTTTGTTCAAAACGTTTTGCTAGAACTTTTCGCATGGTATTTTCTTTCTTGTGTGAAATATGTGATTGAGTTTTTTTTATTTTCTGCCAAATCGTAAGCCAAATTTTGTAATTTTGAAGCCTGAAACCTAATCTTTCATGTGTGCTACATGCATTTCGTCGCTATTTTTTAAATCAAATTTTCATTTTAAAAATCCCATAAAGGTGTCATAGATACCTGGTGATTTTAATGTCTCTTTCAGTGTAATCCCACAAACATTAAAACGATTGCTCCCATCGCATTTGCTCATTTTGCCTTTAAAAACACTTCAAATCGGTCGTTTCATTGTAGTCGAGGACTTTTCACTTTGACAACCACCGGTAGGCTACTTCTTCAAACTTGAAATAGTAATCAAAAAACAAAACAAACAAAAAAATACTTCTATCGCCGATACGCCCGTCTTTGAACGGCTCATGCTACCCCACCACTATAGCACATTAAAACATTGCGAAAGCCGAAACCAGATAAATTTTACTTACCGTCCTGGCTGGCTCGCGTGATAATGTTGGCCATCTTGTAACTTTGGTATAAGCCAATCGCGAGGCAACGCAATTGTTTTCTCGTGAAATATTCATTTTACCGGGGCAATTACTTTTACTAAGCGGAGAAGGATGTATACAAGAACCTGTCAACCATAGAGCAGGAACAGCATTATTTATTTACGTCGTTGTCTGTACGAAACATTACTCAGGTCTTCTATGTGGATTACCAAGAATATTAACATCTTGGTAGAGATTTTATACCGTGTTATTGATATTGCCAACACAGTCACGCGATGCCGCCGGGGTGGTAGATGAAATTATTCTCACTCAATCTAGTTTCTGGGTAAAATTTTATCACATGGACTACTTAAACCTTAATACTATTATAACACTAAAACATCTTACCTTTAATAGTATAAACCGATGCTGAAAATTACTTCGCCACTGATACTATGTAATTGTGACAGACTGTGCTACATATGTTAAGTTGTAGCGAATTGTGGAGTGATAGCCTGCGCTTCATTCCAAGCAACGTATACGTCCGTTGTTATGCAACTAACACAAACGCGAAGTGGCCCAAACTAATGGCTGTTGCCTTACATGTATCTACGCACTTCGTTCATATTTTGGTGCGAGAAATCCACACTCAATTTCGTTGAACCAAAGTCTTTGGCGTCAGTTTCCACACAATCAATGTTTTGAGAGCGCTAACATGACTTTATCCAGTGTCATAAATCATATCGCCGTCATAAGCGTCAGCGACACTGTTCAATAAAGGCCTCCCTAGACCTCTCCATGCATTCGCATCAATATTGTTGCCGCAGGTTTTCTGACGACGCTTCCCATTAGGTCTTCCTCTCGTTTTTTCTCGTTTTCTGGAGTACAGCGAAGTATCACCATTCATTCACAAACTGCATGTGTGATGTGGAAGAACCGCAGGACAATTAAATACAAATTGATTTTAATCAACGAATACAAAATAATGATATATTCTTTTGCAATGTGATAACTTGTCGTCAGTTTTTTGCAGATATTGCAGCTATCTGTAATGGAGTAACGCTCAAAAAAAAGGTGACAAATATTGTGAGCTTCCGGGTCTTTTACTGAGTTGTAGTATACAGATTTGTACAATATTTCAAACACCAACTCATCCACCTTCTTCAGGTTCTGCGAGAATACATAATAGCAAAGCTTGCGACACCTGATGAAGGCGGTTGGTTCGGTCGTCGGAAATATTGTGCAAAAATCGAAACAACAACATTGCAGAACACCTGGAAACTCTCTATTAATTAATCACGCCAAGAAAACGTTAGAGATCAATGGAAAAAATATTTATTCAGAGATTCACTTAATTTCAAACTCGTACGACGAGTGATAACTTGTTTGAAATATTCAGAAACGTAAAATTATCCCATAAAAATACGAAAAAAACGTAGTATCCATTGGCTATGACAATTTTAAGGATTTGAAATGGAGCTCCCAAATACGTTCAATAGTAGATAAATCAGGTGTCATACTGCGGTTCGCAGGTAGAATTCTAGATAAACGCAATCATCTACAAAGGAGAGTGCTAGCAAAACACTTGTGCGACCCATCCTACTGCTTAAGAGTGTGGGACACCTACCAAATAGGACTAGCAGGGGATACCGAACGTATAGGAAGAGAAGGGAAGCCGCTATATTTTTATCCGGTAAACGTAAGCATTCGCGTGTATAATTGTAGAAAACAGTCATAAAAATACTGATGAACTGACGTAACTACACGACATTTAGTTTTGATATAATTGTCAGTCGACCGCGGTGGCCGAGGAGACTAAGGCGCTCCAGTCACGGTCTTCACAGCCACTACGGTCGGGGGTTCGAATCCCCCCTCGGGCATGGATATTTGTGCCGTCCTAGTTTGTAAGTAGTTCATAAGTAGTTTGTAAGTTTAGGGACTGATAACCCCGTAGTTAAGTCCCATAGACTTTACAAACATTTGAACATTTTTATAATTGTCAATTCGTGTTTTGTATATTGCTGTAAATTTTCATACAGTAAATGGAAGATACATACAGTGATCAATTTCACTTATTTGGTGTTTTTATTAACGTTACCAATTTCATTCAATTTCATTCAATTTCGTCTTTTCTTTTAGAAGTATAGTCGTATTAAAAGAGATATTTGTCGTGGATAGCACGGATATTTATTCTATTGCGTGTTTTTCCGAGAACTACAGTCTGTTTTAACATATGCAGTAATGAATCATGTTAATTTATTGTTTTAATTAATCTGTTACCAGTTTTGATTAACTTCGGCATTTCTTTCAATAGTATAGCATTATTAATGTCCTTTTTTCGCGAATAACACGTATCTTGTAAGTTATTTTCAGATAACTATAGTCTGATTTAACTGTATGCAAAATGTTATTCGCGTAACATTATTCTGAAATGTATATGTTGAATTCAACTGCTTTGGAAGTATTAGCTCAAATGCAGAGCATATTTAAAACAACCAGTAAAGCTTACATTTCGTGACAGAAGGTCATAGTAAAACAAGAAGGCGATTCAGACTTCACTCACAGAGGCATGTTGTTGTTTTTGTTTTGTTTTGAGGGGACTAAACATCTATGTCATCAGTCCCCTCACAGATGCATGTTTGCCAGTATAGTAACATATGTCTGTATGTGATCTTTGATCTCACCGAGCCTGATATCGTAATGATGCAGTATCGGGGTACATTTTATTTTGTGTATTCTGAGATCAAGATATTTTCATTCTCCCGCCCCAGGATGAGAGACGCAAGTATTATCAAAAGTAATTAGCAGAATCGTTACCTATATTAGCTACATTGTTAATATGTGTTCTAATATGCAAGGTATTATGTCTGTATGTAGATGTTACATTAGTGTTCATCTATCTCTGCACACTTGTTTCATTGCTTGGGGTGTAACTGTGTCTTTGTACGCCATATCCTCAATGCTGGTATTTTGTCGTATAACGTACCAGCTGTTCCCTATCTGTTAATAGACTTAAATAGGATGATGAAAGCAACTTCACCCACCTATCTTTCATAAATGAACTTGTGTTTCCGAAAAAATATTTAAGAGGTGTTACTTTCTCGCATTGTAATTAAGTAAAACAAACGTATTTTATATCAGAAACTTCCATGCACAATATAAAAGTAAACAATAAAGGAAGCTACGAATTCTGTTAAATTTTACTTATGGCCTCGGCGACCTCGCTTGATGATGTTGGCAACGGATGCAGAATGTTGCAAATCGTGTGACGTTAGCATTAGCCTTAGAGCTCCTAAATAGGAGCCTTACTTAGCCTGTCGTTTGATAGTATGCGGTATCCAATTAGATTCGCCGTTTTGGTAATTGCGTAGATATGTTACATAGCATGACTACGGCATTCAAACGATATATATGCAAGCGATACAAATCGAAAAGATAGCTATCGAATAAGCGAATGTCGTAGCCTAGTTACTACATACGTCATGATTTTAAAGGATGGGGTTAGGCAGGAACGTAAAAGTGTTCAAATTTTTGTGAATGAACATAAAGTGCCAGCGTTGCTTGTTTACTCGCAACAATTTAAGCTGTACTCTTCGGTTCCTCGGTAACAACATCAAAGTCATGTGATATAATCGTAAATATCTTAACATTCTCTTGTTCGATACCTATCGTATCGCCATGAACCATTTTAAATTACCGCGTTTTTTTTTTTCGCGGAATATACGAAAGTATTATATGTTTCACTCTAACGCAAATGTTTAGTAATGAAATCGTCTCTTTACGAGAGCAGTTGCCTTCACGAAGGAACAGAAGAAAATATGTCAACCACAGGGCAGAAGAAGCATTACTTATTTACTTCATTGTCTGCACAAAACATTATTCATGTTAGTCTAATGCGGTTCTACTTTCTAAGTATATTAAAATCTTCGCAAAGATGTTCTAGCGTCTCGTTCATTATAATGTTGCTTGACACAGACATTTCTGTCTTTCTTTATCATTGCGTTCCCACTTACGAGGAAATAATACCGTGCTTTAGTTCTAATATGCAAAAGAGAGAAGATTATTCTTGTCAGCCTGCATTGTTAGGTTTGCAGAGACTTTTCTCTCACGGGCACGCTCTTTGCCCGCTATATACAAATAATCAGCTGCACGTTTAATGCGTCTGACACCATTACATTGTCCGTGTTTCGTTACGGGCACGGTGCGGATGCGAGCAACGTAGATTTCATTAGCATGGTATTAACTCAAACTTTCATAAAGGGTTTACGAGGGATTTTCGCGTTGGCTGAAAAACCTTTATTATTTGCAAGATATGCATACGTACTTCAATTAAGCATACTTTTCGATAGAGTAAGCAAAATCCAATTAGTGAGCTCAAAACAGAAATCAGTATAAAGAACAGGCAAATATAGAACATGAGAAGTACCGTCTACAGCAGTGTAATTTATTCATTAAATGGAATGGATAGAAACCCTAGTTATGGGTAGTAATATAACTCACCTCTAAAATTGAAATCCACTTCCTTTCCTTGGAGTTCTCCACAAACATAAGCTACACGTACGCTACTCACTATTATATTTACAAAACAAATCAATCACTTATAACTTCAAATAATATAACCACACGATATGTTCGTACGGAGTTGCCAACTTAATAATGATAAGGATTTTCACAGATACAAACACTACTGTTGGGTATCCTGTTTATATTGAGATCGCTGTGTAGTTATAACCTTGTTTTTCCTCAGTGATGTAGAACGTAACGTAAAAAAATAGTAATCGGCGGAAAAGACAAAGTAGTGGAAATCGGCGAAAGACATTAGAAAATGAAGGGAAGGACGATCCTTGAAGAACGAACTCAAACATATTTGGGTTTCCGGGGAAATTGAGCGAGAGTCATAAAAATCTTTCATTGTTAGAGTGTATTATTGGGGAAAATACACTTTGTTTTCACTAATTTAACACTTCATCCTTCTGTAAATAAAAGTAATTACATACCAATGGAAATCTTATGAAGCGTTGAAGCTTGATGGGTGGGTCTGATCACCAATTTGTCAATCGCTGAGTGGAATTTGTGTCTTCTGATGACCCATCTCAACATACTGAATACGTCGAACGTTTGTGGAAGTCTCTGAAGACGAAAATCAAGGAGGGGTCCGCCAAGCAGACAGGGAGGAGATGTATTCGTTCCAGTAAATCTATTTCCATGATTTGCATAAACCATAGCATGTCACACACTTCCCATTTTCCTTATAGCAGTGTTTGTGTATACAAAAATGTTCAAATGTTTGTTAAGCTTAAGGGACTTAACTGCTGGGTCATCAGTCCCTAAACTTACAAACTACTTACGAACTACCTTATACTAAAGACGATACAAATATCCATGCCCGAGGGGGATTCGAACCCCCGACCGTAGTGGCCGTGCAGATCGTGTGTGACTGGCACGCCGCAGACCTTTGAGTATATCCACTTTTTAATTTTATTTATTTATTTATTTTTTAGTAGGGTATGTATAGTCTCCACTCCCATGAACCACAGACATTGCCGAGGTGGGGTGGCTTGCGTGCCTCAACGATGCAGATAGCCGTACCGTAGGTGCAACCACAGCGGAGGGATATCTGTGGAGAGGCCAGACAAACGTGTGGTTCCTGAAGAGGGGCAGCAGCCTTTTCAGTAGTTACAGGGGCAACAGTCTGGATGATTGACTGAGCTGGCCTTGTAACATCAGCTAATGTGGCTTTGCCACACAGCTACTGCGAACGGCTGAAAGCAAGGGGAAACTACAGCCGTTAGCTTTCCCGAGGACATACAGCTCTACTGTGTGAACATATGATGATGGCATCCTCTCGGGTAAAATATTCCGGAGGTAAAATAGTCCCCCATTCGGATCTCCGGGCGGGAACTACTCAGGAGGATGTGATCATCAGGAAAGACAATACTGGCATTCTACGGGTCGGAGCGTGGAATGTTAGATCCCTTAATCGAGTAAGAAAATTAGAAAATTTAAAAAGGGAAATGCATAGGTTGAAGTTAGATATAGTGGGGATTAGTGAAGTTCGGTGGCAGGATGAACAGGATTTCTGGTCAGGTGAGTACAGGATTATAAATACAAAATCAGTTGGGGGTATCACAGGAGTAGGATTGATAATGAATAAGAAAATAGGAATGTGAGTAAACTACTATGACCAGCACAGTGATCGCATTATCATTGTCAAGATAGATACGAAGCCAACACCGACAACAGTAGTACAGGTTTATATGCCAACTAGCTCTGCCGATGATGAGGAAATCGAAGAAATATATGAGGAGCTAAAGGAAATTATTCAGACAATTAAGGGAGAGGAAAACTTAATTGTTATGGGAGACTGGAATTCGGTAGTAGGACAAGGAAGGGAAGGGAAGATAGTAGGTGAATATGGTCTGGGCAAAAGGAATGAAAGAGGAAGCCGCCTGGTAGAATTTTGCACAGAACATAATTTAGTTATAACAAACACCTGGTTCAAGAATCACAAAAGAAGGTTGTATACGTGGAAGAGACCAGGAGACACCGGAAGGTATCAGATAGATTTTATAATGGTAAGACATAGATTCCGGAACCAGGTTTTAAACTGTATAACATACCCATGTGCAGATGTAGACTCTGACCATAACTTGTTGGTTATGAACTGTAGGCTGAAACTAAAGAAACTACAAAAAGGTAGGAAATAAGGAGATGGGACCTGGATAAATTGAAGGAACGTGAGGTTCTTAAGAATTTCAGTGGGAGCTTTAAGCAACAATTGACAGAAACAGGGGAAAATAAAACAGTAGAAGAGGAATGGGTAAAATTGAGAGATGAAATAGTGAAGGTAGCAGAGGACAAAATAGGTAGGAAGGCAAGACCTACAAAAAATCCTTGGATATCACAGGAGATACTAAATTTAATCGATGAAAGGAGAAAATATAAAAATGCAGGAAATGAAACAGCAAAATGGAGTACAGACGACTAAGAAATGAGATTGACAGGAAGTGCAAAATGGCTAAGCAGAAGTGGCTAGAAGGCAAATGCAAGGATGTAGAAGAATGTATAAATAGGGGAAAAATAGATACAGCCTACAGGAAAATAAAAGAAACATTTGGAGATAAAAAAACAGATCTATGAATATCAAGGACACTGATGGAAAACCAGTTCTCAGCAAAGAAGGGAAAGCTGAAAGGTGGAAAGAGTATATAGAGGGCCTCTACAAAGGAAATGAACTCGGAGACAATATTGTAGGAAGGGAGGAGGATGTAGATGAAGATGAAATAGGAGATACTGTACTGAGAGAAGAATTTGACAGAGCCCTGAAAGACCTAAGTCGAAACAAGGCCCCTGGAGTAGATGATATTCCCTCAGAGCTACTGAAGTCTCTGGGAGAACCAGCCATGACAAACCTGATTCACCTGGTGCGTAAGATGTATGAGACAGGAGAAGTACCCTCAGACTTTAAGAAAAATGTTATAATCCCCATTCCAAAGAAAGCAGGTGCAGACAGGTGGGAACACTACAGAACAATCAGTCTAATAAGTCATGGTTGCAAAATATTAACACGAATTATATACAGAAGGATGGAAAAGGTGGTAGAAGCCGACCTCGGGGAAGATCAGTTTGGGTTCAGAAGAAATGTAGGAACACGGGAGGCAATACTCACGTTACGGCTTATCCTAGAAGATAGATTAAGGAAAGGCAAACCTACATTTCTAGCTTTTGTAGATTTGGAGAAGGCTTTTGACAATGTTGATTGGAATAAACTCTTTCAAGTTCTGAAGCAAGCAGGAGTAAAATATAGGGAACGTAAGGTTATTTATAACTTGTACAAAAACCAGACAGCGGTTATCAGAGTTGAAGGGCATGAAAGGAATGCAGTGGTTGGAAAGGGAGTAAGACAGGGTTGTAGTCTTTCTCCATTGTTATTCAATTTGTACATTGAGCAAGCTATAAAGGAAAGCAAGGAGAAATTTGGAGAAGGAATTAAAGTTCAGGGTGAAGAATTAAAAACATTGCGTTTTGCCGACGACATTGTAATAATCTCAGAGACAGCAAAAGACCTGGAAGAGCAGTTGAAGGGAATGGACAGTGTGCTGAAAGGTGCATATAAGATGAACATTAACAAGAGTAAAACTAGGGTAATGGAGTGCAGTGTAAGGAAATCAGGTTTTGCTGAAGGAATTAGATTGGGAAACGAAGCAATAAAGGAGGTAGATGAGTTTTGTTATTTGGGCAGTAAAATAACAAATGATTGTCGCAGTACAGAGGATATAAAATGCAGAATGGCAATGGGTAGAAAAGCGTTCTTGAAAAAGAGAAATTTGTTAACATCGAATATTGATTTAAGCCTAAGGAAGTCTTTTCTGAAGGCATTTGTATGGAGTGTTGCCTTGTATGGGAGCGAGACATGGACAATAAACAGTGCGGACAGGAAGAGGATTGAGGCTTTTGAAATATGGTGCTACAGAAGAATGCTGAAGATTAGGTGGGTGGATCTCGTAACTAATGAGGAGGTATTGAACAGAATTGGAGAGAAAAGAAATTTCTGGCATACCTTGACTAAAAGAAGGGATAAAATTGTAGGACACATTCTTAGACATCAAGGAATTGTGAATTTAGCATTGGAGGGAAGTGTGTGGGGTAAAAATCGCAGAGGAAGACCAAGAGATGGATACAGTAGCAGATTCAGACAGATGTAGGTTGCCGTTCTTATGTGGAAATGAAAAGGCTTGCTCAGGATAGGGTATTGTGGAGATCTGCATCAAACCAGTCTCCGGACTGAAGACCACAACAACATGTATAGTCTGGATGGATTAAAAACGACTGCATACACAACTCATAGTATTGTAGAAGATAAAGATTACGCCATAAGTAAGGATGTTATCATCCAGAAAGGAAACGCCATGAATAACAGTAGGTTACATTGATAACTCGCATTTTATTTCCTTCGATGGAGGTCAAGTAGCTGGAGAAGATCTTAAGCAAAGAACATCGAGAATCAGTCACTCCGACAATACTGGGAACTGTACGGTTTATTTAGGGTAAATTTCACAAATGTTGGAAAAGAAAAGTTTGCTTTACGAGGATAACTAATTTTGTGACCGATACAGAAATCTGTCAACCAGAGAGCAGGAAATGCATTGTCTGTTTCCTTGCACGAGAAACAGCTGCATAAGGTTGCACGTGAGCTCTCTCAGTAAGATACATCACCAGCGCACCCACAGCCGCAAGGAGTGGCCGCGTGGTCTAAGGAGTCATGCTCTTCCCGCCGTAGATTTGAATCCTCCGTCGAGCATGAGTGTGTGTGTGTGTGTGTGTGTGTGTGTGTGTGTGTGTGTTGCCCTTAGTGTAAGTTAACGTAGTTTGTACGTTTAGGGACTGATGACCATAACACACACAGATACACACACGCCCGAAGGAGGACTCTAACCTCAATCGGGAGCGGCCGCCCAGTCCGTAGTTTGATGCCTTATACCACGCGGTTACTCCAGCGCGGCTCAATTTTTTCATTAATAAATTGCAATAGTGCGAAGCGCGAGCTAGTAGTTATAAATAATAGATCGCCAATAATATTCGAGAATTATAGTTTGACCTTCACGAACCAATTCCATGAGGAATATGTTGTGATTATGAATTATCAGTGATCATACCCCGGTCACTACTGTTTAGAAATTCCAAATGTTCAAATGTTCGTAATTCTGTGGGACCACAGTTCCTAGTCTTACAAACTACCTAGACTAAGTTAAACTAACCTAAGGACGACACACTCATCCATGCCCGAGGGAGGATTCGAACCTCCGACGCGGGAGGCCACGCGATCCGTAACGTGATGCTCCAGACCGCTTGGATACTCCCGTGCGGCTTAGAATTTACAGCGAGCTCTACTTGAAAACAGTGTGTACTAAGGCGAAGGCGGATCTGTGCTATTCATTTATGCTCGGAATCGATAATAAGTAATTACTTTTTTTATTGTTTTGGACTCGTGGACTACATTATTCTGGCATATAAATGTTTATAGCGTGGATGAAATGCTCATTGCCATTCTACTTATCAAGAATTCAAATAATGAAGCACCTAAGTAAAAGCTTCACAGAACTAAAGTGAAGAGTTCGATGTGAAAAACTGCACTCCGATTTCTTTAGTTTAAGTCATTTACAAGCGGACTTCTGACCAGAGTGATCTTGCACAAAACAAATGTTCATATTGAAAACAAATATAAGTCAACTCGAAGTTATCCGCTCATTCTTATGTTTGTTCAAAAAGGCGTATCATTCCATCGATCGACAGTCACTTTTTAATGTCCCAGAATATCATGGACTTCACGCAGAACACTACATCTCATTTAGCGAACACTTGCTGATGAAATTTATTGATGGAATATCAAAGCCTTTCGAGATTAAGACCGGGATGCGACAAGATGACAGTCATCATTGTTCTTCAACCTAGATCTTGATGAAATCATTAGAGAATGGAAGAAGAATTAAAACTCAGAACTGCTACATGCCCACTCAACTTGTATGAGTGAAAGACAACCTGAAATCAGTTGCTGGTCTTCGCAGTCAATCTACCCATGCAAGGGCGCAGTGAAATCATTTCCGTTTAATATCAATCAATAAATAAATAAAGACAGAGAGATACTCAGGAAAATCGCGGAAAATACTTCACTACTATTTCAGTGGAGAAAATTAAGTATTTTTGCACTGGATTTAAGATGTTGGCTGAAGATTAGGTGGCTCAAGCAACTTTCCGCCCGTCAATAGTATGTCTTAGGTGGTGTAGGCATTCATAACCAAAACATAACTCAACAAAGACAACTACCAAATGAACTAAGTACACTCCTAGCCATTAAAATTGCTACACCACGAAGATGATGTGCCAGACGCGAAATTTCACCGACAGGAAGAAGATGCTGTGATATGCAAATGATTAGCTTCTCAGAGCATTCACACAAGGTTGGCGCCAGTGGCGACACCTACAAAGTGCTGACATGAGGAAAGTTCCCAACCGATTTCAAATGTTCAAATGTTTGTTAAGTTTATGGGACTTTACTACGGGGTCATCAGTCCCTAAACTTACAAACTACTTATGAACTACTTACGAACTAGGACGGCACAAATATCCATGCCCGAGGGGGGATTCGAACCCCCGACCGTAGTGGCCGTGCTGACCGTGACTGGAGCGCCTCAGTCACCTCGGTCACCGCGGCCGGCCCCAACCGATTTCTCATACACAAACAGCAGTTAACCAGCGTTGCTTGGTGAAACGTTGTTGTGATGCCTCGTGTAAGGAGGAGAAATGCGTACCACCTCGTTTCCGACTTTGATAAAGGTCGGATTGTAGCCTATCGCGATTGCGGTTTATCCTATCGCGACATTGCTGCTCGTGTTGGTCGCGATCCAATGACTGTTAGCAGAATATGGAATCGGCGGGTTAAGGAGGGTAATACGAAACGCCGTGCTGTATCCAAACGACATCGTATTACTAGCAGTCGAGATGACAGGAATCTTATCCGCATGGCTGTAACGAATCGTGCAGCCACGTCTCGATTCCTGAATCAACAGATGGGGACGTTTGCAAGACAACAACCATCTGCACGAACAGTTCGACGACGTTTGCAGCAGCATGGACTATCAGCTCGGAGACCATGGCTGCGGTTATCCTTGACGCTGTATCACAGGCAGGAGCGCCTGCGATGGTGTACGCAACGACAAACCTGGGTGTACGAATGCCAAAACTTCATTTTTTCGGATGAATCCAGGTTCTGTTTACAGAATCATGATGGTCGCGTCCGTCTTTCGCGACATCGCGATGAACACACATTGGAAGCATGTATTCGTCATCACCATACTGGCGTATCACCTGGCGTGATGGTATGGGATGCCATTGGTTACACGTTTCGGTCACCTCTTGTTCGCATCAACGGCACTTTGGACAGTGGCCGTTACATTTCAGATGTGTTACGACCTGTGGCTCTACCCCTCGTTCGATCCATGTTAAATTCTACATTTCAGCAGGATAATGCACGACCGCATGTTTCAGTTCCTGTACGGGCCTTTCGGAATACGGAAAATGTTCGACTGCTGCCCTGGCCAGCACATTCTCCATATCTCTGACAAACTGAAAAGTCTGGTCAATGGTGGCCGAGCAACTGGCTCGTCACAATACGCCAGTCACTACTGTTGATGAACTGTGGTATCGCGTTGAAGCTGCATGAGCATCTGTACCTGTACACACCATCCAAACTCGGTATGACTCAATGCCCTGGCGTTCAAGACCGTTATTACGTTCAGAGGCGGATGTCATGGGTACTGATTTCTCAGGATCTATGCATCCAAATTGCGTGAAAATGTAATCACATGTCAGTTCTAGTATAATATATTTGTCAATTGAATACCCGTTTACCATCTGCATTTCTTCTTGGTGTAGCATCTTTAATAGCCAGTAGACATTTAAAGTCGCTTTCCAATCTCCTAACATTTAAGTCAGTGATTTCCTATAGAGTATAACGTTTTGATGTCGATTTGTAAGAATACCGGATAGTGTTAGTTTAAAAAAAAAAAAAAATCTTTGTTTTGTTTTCGATTTAAATTGTCATTTTGTTTCAGGGACGTTAAATTTATAAATTGAGTGGCGGCTGTTGTGCAACAGTAAAGAGAGCACGTGAATGCCCTAATTTTTGTGACATTGCGGATTTATTTATTACTTTTATTTCAATGCTGTTAAATGTAAAATAATTGTGGTAATCTTAAATATACGGCGCTTACATCTACCGTGCTGTGCTACATTGTTACTCTCTAAGTTTTGTGAAACTTGGCAACAGGGTAAGGAGCGCAACCCGTCTGTGTCGGTTTTAATCAGCTTATGTGCACGCGCGGCTGGTATGACGTCATTGCCTTATGGGCCAAACTAATTACTGAAGGAGTAAAGAGGGTGGCGTCTCCTGTCAACTACAAGTGCTGGAAGTTAACGCCATACCACTAGGTGGTAGCACTCTCCAAAACGCACAAGACTGTAATCTGCTCTGTTCTCACACAACTGCACCTAACCGTTGTATTTGATGTACAGAGGATTTGTCAAAAACACGACTCTCTTGGCAGGATTCTTGTAATTAATCAGGGGCGACTCGTGCATAAGGGTCAGCGGGCTCCGGCCCCAGTAGTAATTGTTTGATGTAATTTCATCACGAGTACATCTGTATGAATATCAATAACTCAGATAGGAAACCGGTTCTGACTAAAGAAGAGGGAGATAAAAAGTGGAAAGGTATATAGAGGGCCTCTACAAAGGAAATGAACTACGAGCCAACATTAGAGGAAGGGAAGACGAAGTAGAAGAAGATGAAGCATGAGATACTATACTGAGAGATGAATTTGAAAGAGCACGAAACAAGGCCCCTGGAGTAGATGACCTTCCGTCAAAGCGACTGAAGTCTCTGGGAGAACCAATCATGACAAAACTATTTCACTTGGTGCGTAAGATGTATGAGACAGGCGAAATACCCTCATACTTTAAGAAAAACGTAATAACCTCCGTTCCAAAGAAAGCAGATGCAGACTGGTGTGAAAATTACAGAACCATCAGTTTGATAAGTCATGGTTGCAAAATTTCAACACGAATTATTTACAGAAGGGTGGAAAATCTGGTAGAAGCCGCCCTTGGAGAAGACCAGTTTGGATTCAAGGGAAATGTAGGAGCACGGGAGGCAATACTCACTTTACGGTTTGTCTTATAAGATAGATTAAGGAAAGGCAAACCTAAATTTCTAGCTTTTGTAGATTTGAAGAAAGCTTTTGACAAGCTTCACTTGATTATTTAAATTCTGAAGTCAGCAGGAGTAAAATATAGGGAGCGTAGAGTTTACATATCGTACAAAAACCAGACAGCTGTTATTAGAGTTCAAGTGCATGAAGGGATTAAGCCAGGATTTTAGACTTTCTCCAATTTTATTCAATTTGTTCATTGAGCAAGCTATAAAGGAAACCAAGGAGTAATTTCGAAAAGAAATTAAAGTTCAGGGTGAAGAAATAAAAACATTGCGTTTTCCTGATGACATTTTAATTCTGTCAGAGACAGCAAAGGGCCTGGATGAGCAGTTGAATGGAATGGACATTGTGTTGAAAGGGCCATATAAGATGAACATTAACAAGAGTAAGGATAATGGAATGCAGTCTTAGAAAATCAAGCGATGCAGACGAAATTAAATTAGGTAACGAATCAATAAAGGTGGTAGACGAGTTTTGTTACTTGGTCAGTAAAATAACACATGGCGGTCGCAGTACAGACGCTATAAATACAGAATGACAATGGAAGAAAAGCTCCCATGCCCGAGGAAGGAGTCGAACCTCTGACGGCTTGCAGCGGCGCGCTCCATAGCAAGGCGTCTTGGAGCGCTCGGCCACTCCACCGTGGCGTCTCACGCACACATCATTCTCAAGACTGAAATAAAAAAAATACACAATACGGGAGATAAGCACGCAGTCACATATTTAATGAAAACAAATCAAGTACGCAGAAGGTACCAGGTTCGAATCCCGGCCACAGCAAAAAAATTTAATTAGACGCTTGTCCTTATGTTCAAGTATGGTTTGTGCGAACATTGAGAACTACCTCGAAGAGAACGATCTGTTGACCCATCTCAAACCTATTCCATACTAGATGACCCGGTGAACTTGGTATCTCTTACCTCTTAATATAAACCATATTAATATAAATCATATGTATTTATGTTCAAGTATGGTTTGTGCGAACATTGTGAACTACCTCGAAGAGAACGCTCTGTTGACCCATCTCAAACCTATTCCATACTAGATGACCAGGTGAACTTGTTATCACTTACCTCTTAATATAAACCATATTAATATAAATCATATGTATTTTAGACCCAGTAGCTTTATAAAGGCATCATCAGATAGTCTAAGTATTGTCTCGATAGAAAGAAAAAAAATTACCCCTCTCAGTCGTGCGAATAGTCAGTTGTAGTGCTGAATTCAATCAAAAACATATTGAAAAACTCACTTTCAGTTTATTTTCCAAAAAAAATATTTCATACAAACCTTGTCCTGTCAAGCCGTACTCTGCCGGCCGCGGTGCCCGAGGGGACTGATGCGCTCCAGTCACGGTCTGTGCGGCCACTACGGTCGGGGGTTCGAATCCCCCCTCGGTCATGGATATTTGCGCCGTCCTTAGTGTTAGCTAGTTCGTAAGTAGTTTGTAAGTTTAGGGACTGATGACCCCGTAGTTAAGTCCCATAAGCTATACAAATATTTGAACAAGCCGTATTCAAGTGATGCTCTTACAACCATGTGGCAATTGATTTTTATTCATAGAAAAAATATCGCTTTCGGTTTTCCTAAATTTTCCTACTTTCCGGGCGACTTTCCCAAATTATTATTTGATGTGAACTTTCCTCTTGCTTTCAACATAAAATGTAAAAAAAAAAAAATCGCAGTTGGACGAACGGTATTGATAGCACACTGGAAAAAGTCTTTTAAGTTTTTCCAGATTTTCGTCTTTTCCGACAACTTTTCCATATTTTCTCACCGTTTAAACCTTCCCTGGACTTACACGAATATTTCAAGACTAAAATTAGCCAAATAGGTTTACCCATTCTCGAGTTTTAGCGAGACTAACGAAAACAATTCATTTGTATATATATTTTACTGTAAGGTGGTCATATTATTCATATTCTTTTATCCATGCCATGTATTTATTACAACGCTACAGCTCTGTAATGATAGAATGATTAGAAATCGAGACGTTGTGACCGATCAAGGTGGCGCAAGGGTAACCACAGTGGACTCGTATTCGGAAGGATGGTGGTTCAAATCCACCTCCGGCTATCCAGATTTAGGTTTTCCGTGATTTCCCTAAATCACTCCAGGCAAATACCGGGATGGTTCCTTTCAAAGGGCACGGCCGATTTCCTTTCTCCCTCCTCACCGAAAAATCCGAGCGTGAGCTCCGTCTCTAATGACCACGCTGTCGACGCGACGTTAAACCCTAAGATTCCTTCCCCGTTCCGAGACGTTGTAAAATGATCATGACAATAGAGTCAATGACTGTCCAGATTTCCCGTGCTGGCCCTCCGACGGCGAGCAGCGGCGCGCACCGCAGGTAGACGCTTTAGAGCGCTCGGCCACTCCACCGCGGCATTTATTTTTGCCGTTGTCAGTTTCTCTATGACTTTCATAAACGTAGAAAAAAATTTAACACTTTCTTTAGCACAGTATTTAATCAAGTCTGTAATCTTAAGTAATGTATCTCCTGGTTCTAACAGATACGTTCATCGCACGACACACATTGATTCTACGGTTATTAGACTTAGTTGTTTCTCTGTTACGGCGACTACATTTCACGAAACTGCGCTACTGGCCAGTGCGCATGCGCGGCAGGCGTTCGCGCAACTCGTTCGCGCAACTACAGTTTCGGCACCTTCGAACTTTGGCGAAACAAATTGCGCGTGTTTTTAGATAAGGTTATAACCAATACAGAACAAAATACAACAAAAAGGGGGGAACGGAAGAAATAATTGATTTTTGAACATTTATGCGATGCATAGGTGTTTGTGAGATTTTAACAATGAAAATTTCGGGAATAAGCAGCGGCGTGTTACTGCTCTTGAAGAATTATTCGTGAATTTAAGTATTGATGGATTGACGATTATTGAATTGCAGACTAAAATACATTCAATTCCAAATACCTATACAAACGATCTATGCCAATTGTGGATTTTGGAACACAGTACAGGTACTGTAGAGATGAATATCTACTTGACAAGAAACGTAATGCAATTTGTAATTTCTGTTCTGGTAACAATGCTTCACGCATAACAATATTTTGTTTCTTTATTGCATTACTAACTCTGTTTAAAAGGAGCGTAAACTGCACTGGTGACATTCTAAGTTGATTAAAATAGCTTCTAGGGTCTTCAGTTACAATTTCTTTCAGCAAGGTCGCTAAGCAACCGAGCTCACATCTTTTTTTAATCCAGTCACAAACCCAAACACGTTATTTATTCTTTTTTATGTTTAGTCTTATGCAGTGACTTCATACAGAGAAGCAATAACTCCGCTACAACTCTTACAGCTACCAAAACTTTCATTCTACGGCGACTACGGCACACACAAAACAACGAAACTGAAGTGTATAGTATTGGCGCCGTGTCTACAGACACACACGAAACCAGATGCGCGCAATTCATTTCATGAAACGAGTGTCGCAATCTAGTGTCGTCGTGTAGACTAGTCTTTAGGAATGACAACTCTACGTAAGTGCCACTGCACTCGCCTCTCGCTCATTAATTGCAAGCCGTCAGCAAAATGTTCATATGTTTGTTACGCTTAAGGGACTTAACTATGGGGTCATTAGTCCCTAAACTTACAAACTACTTATGAACTACCTTATAATAAAGACGACACACATCCATGCCCGAGTGGGATTCGAAACCCCGACAGTAGCGGCCGTGTAGACTGTGTCTGACGCGCCGCAGAACGCTCGGTCACTGCGGCTGGCGATGTCGTCAGCCACTGGATTGTTCGTGACGAGACGTACTGCCTGAAATCTGGTGTTTGGACCAATTGACACTGTGAATCTCACAATATCCCAACGATTTCTGCAGTGGAATATCCCGTGTGTCTAGCTCCAACTATCGTTCCGCGTTCGAAGTCTGTTAATTCCCGCCGTGCGGCCACAACCACGTGGAATCACCAAAGTGAATTTTCCACCTGATTGTGTTTGTTGTGGGGTTGCTCTGTCCCCACGGGCACAGCCAGCCTCCTCACAGACGTTTCCACGCCACACAAACATGAGGAAAGAGAAAGTAAGACTTGAAGTGAACTTTTGTAAAATTGTGGCCGTGATTTATCAGCTACGTACTGCATAAATGCACAAACCCTTTTCTTCAGAGATGTTGCTTGTAACCTCCTGATATGTCTGTGCCGGCCGCGGTGGCCGAGGGGACTGAGGCGCTCCAGTCACGGTCTACACGGCCACTACGGTCGGGGATTCGAATCCCCCCTCGGGCATGGATATTTGTGCCGTCCTTAGAATTAGTTAGTTCATAAGTAGTTCGTAAGTTTAGGGACTGATGACCCCGTAGTTAAGTCCCATAAGCTTAACAAACATTTGAACATTTTTTTTTATATGTCTGTGTCTCCAGGACAGGTAGCTGCATCCCTTGACATTTTTTTTTCAAACTATTATTACTGTTCCAGACCTCGATTTTATTTTACATTTTCCTTTGTCTGAGGCTTATGTTTGTTCAACAGTAGCCACTCTACACTGGAAATGTTTAGTTTTCCAAAGTATGTAATACAATCTGCTTCTTTCTTTTCTTCCGCCAGTACCTCGTCTCCTACTTTCCAAACTTCACAGAAGTAAAGCTGTGAGGCGGCATCGTGAGTCGTATCGGGATAGCTCAGCGGTAGAGCGCTTGCCCGCGATAGACAAAGGTCCCAAGTTCGAGTCCCGGCCCCGGCACACAATTTTAATCTGCCAGGAAGTTTCATATCAGCGCACACTCCGCTGCAGAGTGAAAAATTCATTCTGGAAACATCCCTTAGGCTATGACTAAGCCATGTCTCCATCATTTCCTTTCTTCCAGGAGTGCTAGTCTTGCAAGTTTCGCTGGAGAGCTTCTGTGAAGTTTGGAACGTAGGAGGCGTGCTCCAGCGGAAGTAAAGTTGTGAGGCGGCATCGTGAGTCGTGTCGGGATATCTCAGTCGGTAGAGCGCTTGCCAGCGAAAGGCAAAGGTCCCAGGTTCGAGTCCCGGTTGCGGCACACAATTCTTAGTTCAACAGTGTTTCTCTAATAGAACGTCGTCTTCCCTCCAGCGACGTCGAATTGAGTTCCCGAAGCAATTCAGTAACACTCGCTCATTAATCGAATCTACCAGTTACACTCGTCGCTCGCCTCTGAACTGCCTCTGTGTCTTCCTTTAAAACGATCTGGTGGAGTTCCCAAACACTTGAGCAATACTCAAGACGGAGTCGTAGAAACGTTTTATATGCGGTCTCCTTCCCAAAAGTCTACTAATAAAGCGAAGTCAAACATTTGTCTTTTCCATAGCTGTCCTTACATGCTCATTCAGTTTCATATCGCTGTGCAGAGTTACGCCTAGATATTTAATTGACGCGACACTGTCAAACAGCACACCACTAATGCTGTATTCTAACGTTAGGGATTGTTTCTCCTACTCCTGGAATGTTGTAGTTTATGTTATGGAATCAGTGATATTCGTGACTAAATGAATGTTTGTAAATCTATCGGACCAAACTGCGTGGTGATCAGTCCGTAGCTTACAAACTACTTAAACTAAGGTAAACTAACCCAAGGACAACAAACACACCCATGCCCCAGGGAGGACTCGAACCTCCGACGGCGAGCAACCGCGCGCTACGCAGCGAGGCGCCTTAGACCGCGCGGCTAATCCACCACGGCCGTGACTAAATGTTCAAATGTTTGTTAAGCTTATGGGACTAAACTGCAGAGCCATCAGTCCCTAAACTTACAAACTACTTATAAACTAACTTATAGTAAAGACAGCACAAACATCCATACCCGAGGGATGATTCGAACCCTCTACGGGGAACGTCCTCGCGCATCGCAGCATAGCGCCTCAATGTGCTCGGCCATTCCGCCGCGGCCTATTCGTGACTCTTTTCATTTATTTCATGATCATTCATATCGCTTAACAAATTATGAAGGATTGGAAAGAAAATATATAAAAATGATTGTTTTTATTTCTTACGGTTGACTGTCTCCGATATGGTTGCTACTGTTTCTGCATGCGTCAGACAGCAGTGACTATTGTATCTATACGTATATGTCACACTGTGTCATTAGTACGTAAATATGCATTAAACACGCTGAGGAATGTATAGGTGTTCTTTGCGTTAAATGGTATTTCGTAGAACATAGCAACCAATAAAACCATTTTCATAAATATTGCTGAGTTGTAAACTCAAGCATTTTCAAAGAGTAATTACTGTTTCGTATTTCGCGTTATGCTCTTCAAACCAATAAATATCTTGATCTGATGGCTCCCAAACTTCACACGAACATTCACAGGGATAATCGGAAGATTTCCTTAAAAATTCATCAAAATCATTCCAGTCGTTTAGCATCTAGATCCCGTTTCACACACATCTACATCTACATTCATACTCCGCAAGCCACCCGATAGCTGCGTGGAGGAGGGTACCTTGAGTACCACTATGGATTCTCCCTCCTATTCCAGTCCCGTATTGTTCGCGGAAAGAAAGATTGTCGGTATGCCTCTCTGTGGGCTATAATCTCTCTGATTTTATCTTCATGATCTCTAGGCGAGATATACGTAGGTGGGAGCAATATACTGCTAGACTCCTCGGTAAAACTATGTTCTCGAAACTTCGACAAAAGCTACCGAGCGACAGAGCGTCTCCTGTAGTCTTCCACTGGAGTTCATCGATCATCTCCGTAACGCTTTTACGGTCACCAAATGATCCCGTAACGAAGCGCGCTGCTCTCCATTGGATCTTTTCTACTTCCTCTATCAACCCCACCTGGTACGGATCCCACACCGGTGAGCAATATTCAAGCTGTGGGCGAACAAGTGTAATGTAACCTACTTCCTTTGATTTCGGACTGCTTTTCCTTAGGATTCTTCCAATGAATCTAAGTCTGGCATCTGCTTCATCGACGATTGATTTTATGTGGTCGTTCCATTTTAAATCACTCCTAATGCCTACTCCCAGATAATTTATGGAATTAACTGCTTCCAGTTGCTGACCTGCTATAGTGTAGCTAAATGATACAGGATCTTTCTTCCTATGTATTCGCAGCACATTACACTTGTCTACATTGAGATTCAATTGCCATTCCCTGCACCATGCGTCAATTCGATGCAGATCCTCCTGCATTTCAGTACAATTTTCCATTGTTACAATCTCTCTATATACTACAGCATCATCCGCAAAAAGCCTCAGTGTACTTCCGATGTTAACCTCAAGGTCATTTATATATATCGTGAACAGCAACGGACCCACGACACTCCTCTGTGGCACACCTAACATCACTCTTACTTCTGAAGACTTCTTTCCATTGAGAAAGACATGCTGCTTTATGTTATCTAGGAACTCCTCAATCAAATCACACAAATTGGTCTGATAGACCATATTCTCTTACTTTGTTCATTAAACGTCTGTGAGGTACTGTATCACAACTTCACAGAACTTGAATACACTCTATCATGTTCCACCTATTGGCAATATTGGCCCACTTTAGGTTACGGTAGTAACACTAAAAGTGGCCTTTGCGATCGTCTTTTGACAGCTAGAAATTTAAATGAAAATAACGGCTTAACCATGCATCTGACACGAAAATTAAATAACCGAATTTGTAGAGGAGAAAATTCTCTACAACTTTGCTCTGTTGTGTTTTTTCATATCTCGTATGGTTTCAGAGATATATGCAAAAATAACGGCTATTTTGGGATGTATGTCTGTGTGTGTCTGTCTGTCTGTCTGTCCGTAACGTGTTCCCTGTTTTCAAGACGAACCGTTGAACCGATCAGCACCAAATTTGCACACATAATTGTAGGCCGCCAGAGACAAAAACCTCCCTTTTTAAAATTTTTCGGACAAAAATAGGGTAGTAATACGAAAAAAAGCCGTTTGTAATATAATTGTAATTGCAAACGAACCGTTCATCTGACACGAAAATTGAATAACCTAATTGGTAGAGAATCTGATTCTTAGAGGGGAAAATTCTCAACAACTTCGCTCTATTAGGTTTTTTTCATATCTTGCATCGTTTCAGAGATATTTGCAAAATAAAGGCGATTTGACGATGTCTGTCTGACTGTAACGTGTTCCCACTTTTTAGGTCGAATCGTTGAACCGATCGGCACTAAATTTTGCAGACATAATTGTTGGCTACCAGAGACCAGAACCTCGCTTTTTTAAATATTTTGGACAAGAAATACGTTAGTAATACCAAAAAAAGCCTTTGTAATGTAATTTTAATTTCAAATAAACCGTTGATCTGACGCGAAAATTGAATAAACGAATTTGTAGAGGAGAAAATCCTCTACAACTTTGTTCCCTTATGTTTTTTCATATCTCGTATCGCTTGAGAGATATTTGCAAAAATAACGGAGTTTTGACACCCTCCATTAAATTAACGAAAACCAGCCGTTCGCAGATGTCACGTGACATTCCTCGCCCAGAACTGTCTCTGGCATACGCCATCTTGCGTTGCGTATTTGATGGTTTTCTTATTGTAACTTACACGTTGTCATTTCAAAACAATGGCGCACTGAATAATTAACAAAAACACGCCGTTCTTCGCACGATAAATGATAATCTAGTGTCTACAAATGCCATATTAGCATCAGTTAACAACGGCCATCAATAGAATGAGATTAAAGAACGCAATTCCTAACTGTTAGCTGTAGCGTAGTGGGCAATGTGTTGGACTGTGACACTTTAGGTCTGTGGTTTGGAACCCACCAGTACCTAATTTTTTTTCCTATAAGGGTTTCAGACACTCTTATTAATTAATTTTTTGTTATTTAGATTATTATTTTGGTTTAAAATGTTTGTAAAAACTTATAAAACTACAAATCTGAAGTGGGCCGTAAAACACGTCAGTGCGATTATTTTTTTCTAAAGGTAATTTTTGATACCTATGTTATAAATAACGCTCCAGTAGGTGGGACATCAGCCATATGACAGCCAAATATTAAGTGGTACAAAGATACCCTGACTGGTAAAGAGCTACCTTGATTGACGGTATTCCTTATTTAGACACCTAGTGTTTAGCAATGGATCGTGGTCTGGCTGAGACTCACACTGGACACTGACCCTGGAGTTGGAGTATTGCTGAGGAGTCGTTGCTGGTGTTCCAGACGGTGGCGGTGGCGGGGGCGGGGGCCGCGGCGACTTGGCCGCGGAGGCGGCGGTGGCGGCCGCACTGGTACGCGGCGCTGGCGTCGCTGCTCGTGCTGGCGGCCGCGCACGCCACCACGCTGCTGCCCACCCCGGCACACACCGAGGTACGCCGCCCGGCGCTGCTACAAGGAAGCAACAAGTTTCTCAAAAATGCTCCCACCTCTCGCAATAATGGAGGCGCTACATTTAAATGCTTTAGCTATTTCTCTATTAAGCACCCTCCGCCTCACTTACCGTATCCGCCTCCCATCCCCCACGCGGATCCTCTACGATTTGATTCCCTTACCTCACCTCCTGAAGTTCCTCGAACACTTCGCCTCCGCTATGTGTCCCGTAAAATAGAATCTTGCCACCCAGTTGTTACCCACCTCTTGCTGCATCCTGGGCCTCTGCCATGCCGATACCTTATTATCCCTCCCTTCCTTCACCTCCACACTCTCTATGTCCTCTCTGAGGGTAAATTCCGTCAACTCCCTCTCCCGGATGACGTCCTCCGTCCAGACATTTACCCCTCCTTTCAACTTTAGTCCGTCCCCGTATTTGTAGATCTCCCTTCGTCCCACCCCCCCCCCCTCCCATCCCTATCCACGCCCTCGCTTGGCTCTCCTCTCCCAGCTCCTTCCTACGATGAGTCCTTGCGCCTTCCCCCGTCGCCCCTTTCCCACTCCCCTCTCGTCCTTCTCCCACCGTGCTTCCCCTTCCTGCCCTTTCCCCACTGCGGGGCTCCCATTATATATATATATATACGAGGCGCGTCCAGAAAGTAAGTTCCGTTTGGTAATAAAATGAAATTGTACACAGATACAGGAAACATTTTTATTGCACAAAATTCTACAACTCTTAAACTACTTTTCCACATAACTGCCGAAATTTTGTAGGCACTTGTCATAGCGTGCCACAAGTTTTTGCATGCATCCTTCACAGAAGGTTGCCGCCTGTGTATTCAACCATGTGGTAACAGCTCTTTATCATCGTTGAAGTGTTGACCACCAATGACACATTTTAGGTCTAAGAAGAGATGAAAGTCGCTGGGAGAGAGGTTCGAGCTGTATGGAGGATGATCAAACAGCTCCCATTGGAATTTCCGTAAAAATTGTTTGGTCACATTCGGTGTGTGAGGTCAGGCATTATCGTGTATTATCGGGAAAAAAAAGAAAAAAAAAATCTTTTGACAGTAATCCTCTTCCTACACCTAAAATCTGTCCGTGGTGGCCGGCCACGGTGGCCGAGCTGACTGAGGCGCTTCAGTCACGGTCAGCACGGCCACTATGGTCAGGGGTTCGAATCCCCCCTCGGGCATGGATATTTGTGCCGTCCTTAGGATTAAGTAGTTCATAAGTAGTTTGTAAGTTTAGGGACTGATGACCCCGTAGTCAAGTCCCATAAGCTCTACAAACATTTGAGGATTTTTTATCCTTGGTGGACAACACTTCAGCGATGATGACGAGCTGAAATAACATGTTAGCACATGGTTAAATACACAGGCGGCAACATTCTATGAAATAGGCACACAAAACCTTGTGCCATGCTATGACAATTGCCTAAAAAATTTCGGAAGCTACGAAGGAAAGTAGTTTAACAATTGTAGATTTTTGTACTATCAATATTTTGTCTGTATCTGTACACGTTCGTTTTATGTAACCAAACGGAACTTACTTTCTGGACACGCCTCGTATATAACAGTGTGCCGTTTAGTGTTGTGCCAGTGCTTGTGCTTCATGCCAAAGTAGTGTTTTAATACTTAAGCAGCCACCGATCAGGCAGAATATTAGCGTTTCCATGTGTTTTAAGCAGTGTCTTCATCATCGTGTAGTGTGCTCCACCAAAGTGATTTTAACCACCCTGGATTTTTTACTACTATCTCTGTGTGATATAAACCACCGTGGCAGTTTTAATTCTGAATATGTTTTACTTCAAATTCTTTACTCTACGTCTGTTCTCTTCATTTTACTGTCCATTCTAGTGTCTAAATTCATCAAATTTTATCACCTTTCTCTGTTTTTATCAACTTGACAACTTGTAAATACTCTCGGCTGAAGAGCAGCCGCTCCATTTCCTGGAACCCTCAGCTTCAAACTGTCCGTCAAAAACGCCCTCTCCCGTCTCAACCTCCTAAAGCTCCTCTCCGGCCAGACATGGGGACTTAACCCCCCACAATCCTATACACCTACCATTCTTTGATGCGTCCCATCCTTTGCAGTTTCCCCCCTGCTTGGGTTTCCGCCTCCCCCACCTACTATAAATCCCTCCAAATCCTAGAAAGCCACGCCCTCCCCCTCGCTTACCGCATCCGCCTCCCTTCCCACACGCAGATCCTGTATGATCTTATTCCTTTTCCTCACCTTCTAAAGTTCCTTGAACATCTCCGCATACTCAACACCACCTGTGAAATAGAATCCCGTCACCCTCTGGTCTCTTCCCTCTTCCTGAGCCCTGCCCCACTGATACCAGCATATCCCTCCTTCCCTACACCTTCACACTCTCCACAACCTCCCCCAACTTTCGCCACCTCCCTCTCCCGGATGTCGCCCTCTGTACCAATATTTACCCATCCTATCAGCCCTAATCCCTCCCCTCCCCAAATATTACATCCCCCTTCCCATCCACTCCCTTCCTTTCTGTCCCCCACTTGGACCTCCCTTCCCCCTCCCTTGGAGTTCTTACGTTTTCCTTCCAAACTCCCCCACCCCTCCCCTTCCCACCCCTCCGCATCTCCATTCCTTCCCCTCCCTCCCTGCGAGTTCTCAGTGCTTTACTTTTAACAGTGCATAGTGCTTAAGTGTAATGACAGTGTCAAGTTGTGACTGTAATTTTAAGACATCAGCAACCGCCGCATAGGCAGAAATATATATACAAAAAAACACAAATAAAAACACACAAATACAAGATACAAGCTTTCGCAACCGATGGATGCTTCTTCAGGAAAAGAGGAAGGAAGGAGGGGAAAAGGGGAAGGATGCGGGTTTTAAGGGAGTGAAAGAGGAGTCATTCCAATCCCAGAAGTGGAAGGACTTACCTTAGGGGGGGGGGGGGGGGAAGGAAAGGTAAACAAGCGCACACACACCCACACTCATACACATATACACACGCAAACAGACACTCACAAGGCTTTCTAAAAATGTCTACCTTTTTGCCTCCTAAGGTAGTTCCTTCCACTCCCGGGATTGGAATGACTCCTCTTCCAGTACCTTAAAACCAGCATCCTTCCCTTCTTCCCCTCCTTCCTTCCTCTTTTCCTGAAGATCCTGAAGAAGCGGTCATCGGTTGCGAAAGCTTCTATCTTGTGTTTGTGTGTGTTTTTATTTGTGTGTGTGTGTGTGTGTGTGTGTGTGTGTGTGTGTGTTTTTTTCCCCCTACCTACGGGCCTGTCCTTTGGGTAAGTTATTCTATATATATATTTGTTTCTCTGTTCTCGTCGCCGTTATCTGGCAGCAGTTTTTAATACTGATTATGTGTGCTGTAAAGCCTTTAAATTCGACATTCATTTTCTCATGTTTTAAAATACCATTGTTGACTGTAAAATAATAAAACACTGGGCTGAAGAGCAGCCCCCCCCCCTCGGGGCATTAAAATACAATAAAGAGAAAAGCTTTTAACAATGTAGTGAGGTTTATGACTTTCTTGACCATAGCCGTATCTATCTAACGTCTATTAGAAAGAGCTTCATTGGTGCAGATTTGCACTGTGCTGACAGTCATGAAAGTAGCTTTAAATTAAGTGGATTATATCCATGATGGATGTTGTTTAATTTCACGTCTATTTTTCCGTTAAAATCGATTTTAGCTGTTTTTTTGTAATTATTTAATGTGTAAAATTTAATTATACTTTAGAAAACACAAAAATTAACCTTATTTCGTAATGAAAACTTTAACTCTCAATAAATTTATTGCGCAATTCATTATTACTTTACTACAGTGGTTCCCCCCCCCCCCCTCTTTTTTTTTTTTTTTTTTTTTTTTTTTTTTTTTTTTTTTTTTTTTTTTTAATACGACTCACAGTCTTTCCTGATAAATGTTCGTTACCCAGTAGTTATATATATGAAATCGAAGCTATTATTATATGCAAATACTTTTCTGAGCTAGACATTTGAAAATGGTGAAGGGAATAAATCTAAAAAAAAAAAAAAAAAAACTTTCCTCTAATAAAAGAGTATTTTATTCAAATTAAATGGCACACTCAAAAAGATTTATGGTAGTGTTTAGTCTTGGTGTTAATAATATAATAATATGAGGGGTGTTCAAATGAAAAGGTACAAAACGTCATAACAAGCAAACTGGTTGAAATTTGAGTATGCCATTTTGGGATAACGTGGTGCGACATCTAGGAACGAGAATGTAGTGTCGTCACCTCCCCCTAAAAAAAAAATCAAGGCTGCTCCCTTCAGCAGGCAAGGTGATGCTCACCGTCTTTTTCCAATGACCTAGGTCCGATACTCATAAAAATTCTCGAGCACGTAAAAACCATTAACAGTGATGAGTACGGTGAGACACTCCGTAGCCTACGCGCAAGTCCATCAAGAGCAAACGGCCTGGGCTGCTCATGGAGAAAATTCAAGTGGGAACAGATCCGCCCTACAGCCCGGACATGTCGCCTTGTAACTTCCATATGTTTGGTCCGCTAACCATCTCAAAGAAAGTGCTTCAACTCGGACGACGAACTGAAGGAAACAGCAGAGGACTGAGTCTTGTCACAACCACAGGAATTCTCGGAACAGGGACCTTCTTATCGTTAAACAGTGGCGTAGTTGTGCTCAGGCTATGCATAAGAAAGATATAGACAAAGTGTAAACAAAACATTAAGCCGCGAGCTTGTGTTGTATTTTATTTTCGGTTGTTAAAGTCTGTTCAAGTTGTGAGCCTTCATTGTGTTTGCTTGTGTGAAAGTTCTGAACAATGCAAATCATCAGATAGCTTCTTTTTTTTAGGTACATACATAAATGTATCAATTCTTATTTAAACATAAAACATACAACAATAGATTCAAATACTGAATGTTCTAAAAACTAGCTTTTATATGCAATACCGATGGATGATTTGAATAGAAATTTACAGTTGAAAGTATGTGTCTAAGCTTGAAGTAAATAATGGTAGATTTTTGTTCCATTATCTCACGCGATTTTACATTGCCGATAGGTTTTTAAACGTAAATTACGAGACAAAACTACATCTGTATAGCTACCTTTTTGTATCTGTTTTTGCAGATTTGTTCAAGCTTTTGCCAGAAAGCCAATTTCAAGCGCTCGGAAACAGACTTCAATACATATTCACAGCAACAGTGTTTCAAAAACCCGTGCTTGGTGTTTCCTCTGCTCATCCCTTCTCGCCCTAGTCGTCAATCCTCACCTTATTTTACATCATGCTGGATTCCATCGTTCCAAAATTAAAATACCATGTCTGACGGTTTCCATATTACAGTTTGAGTACTAAGAAAATGTAATGCTTACATAGACTGAGGCTTCAAATATCTATAAAAAGGATGGCATTTTTTGGTATAATTTGATTTAGTTAAAATCGCGAAACGCGTCGTTGGGTTCAATCGAGTTGCCTTCAATTTATTACTGTTAACAGTCCCGAATTAAGTTGCTCTTTCGTTTTACAATGGCCGACGCAAGGGACTTGCGGTCGCACGGGGCGGGACAGCTGTTTGGCACCAACGCAGAGACGGGTCGACTTGTTGGACATGGTGAAGTAGGGGTGTTTTTCGACTACTCATTTCTTCCTCTTTCGTTTTTAGTGTGTCCATTCTTGTCTTTATATGGTCACTGAGTATGAAAGCTATTTTTAGAAGGACCATTGTAGGTAGTAGAGTTGCAAAACACTATTCTTTTTTAGGAATCGATTCTTGCGATTTAATCCCACACTGTGAATCGATTCCTACGATTCGTTCACGATTCTTTCGCGATTCTTTGGTCTATATTGGCACGATTATTACTTCTACATCCTGCTCATAGGTGGCAATACATGTCTGTGTCAGGGATGTTGGAATCTAACCTTGTGAATCTCTTCCTACGATTCGTTCACGATTCTTTCTGGTCTGCGATGGCACGAATCTTACAGAATGCCAAAAAGGTGACAATATGGGTATCGGATTTTTTAATATTTATGGTGCATAAGGTTCAGACTTTAAATAATAATGAGGCAAAGCCATTCGATTCAGCTCTCAAAAATTCTCGAGAAAATAGTCTGAAGTTTTGCGAGCGGATATAAACACGTATTACACTACCGGTACCAACTATTTCTCCTGTCATCGTAGCTCATTTAGTAGCGTTGTAGGTTTAGTGAACGTAGGTCACTTATTTCCAATCCTGCTGTAGCATTATAAATTTTATTCTTTCTGTTTGAATACTTCCACCATTTAAATATAAATTTCATTAAATCTATGTTAATTAAAACATATCTAATCGTTATGAAATAATTTTTATATAAAATCATTTAGTTCCAGGAAACACGTCTATATAAATAAACAGTAAAAATAAAAATCCATCTCTAAATATTAAATTTCTTTCGAGATACAAGAAATTCGCGTTTATTATAATGTTTCTTTCTTGTAAAATCGGTTTCTTTCAGGATAGCTGAACATAAAAACCAAAATGGTAGAAAAGATTTTTGAGATGGCTTTAAAAACATTTAAAATCGCATTTTTATATAAAAACATTATTTTTGTAAAATTGAATTTTTACAAAAACTACAACTATGTACATGAGCTCAAAAAGCTTAAACCTCTCGAAACACAAAATATAATCCAAATCGTTACAGCCATTTCCGGGATACGTGAAATATAGATGTGTAAGAATTGCTCGTTTAAATACATAATATGTAAACTGTATAAAAGACGTATAGTCGTATGTATTGACAGCTGTGTAATTCGCTGTGTTTCGTTTCTGTCATCTGTTACGGTTGCTCGCCGTGGAGGTTCGAGTCCTCCCTGGGGCATGGGTGTTTTGTCCTTAGGTTAGTTTATCTAGATTTAAGTAGATTTACAAACTTTTGAACATTTGATATGCTAATAATTAACGGCTCACGATCTTCGTTCTGTGCTTTCTTTGTTCACACACTTTCTGACTTTCGTAATCATTCGGCACGATTCGCCACTTGCTTTCGAATCATGAATCATTGGATCTCGGAGTCGTTACGAGACAGACGATTCTTTTGAACAACTGTTCGTCCCCTCTCTTGACTTCTCTCCGGCATTCGGAATCATTCGGCAAGATTCGGCAGTCGCCTTCGAATCATGAATCGTTGAAACTTGGAATAGTCACGAGACAAACGATTCTTTTGAACGACGATTCGTCCGGATCACGATTCGATTCTTAAGATTCTTTATTTGTATTCGTTCAAACAAACGACTCATTCACGAATCGCCACAACTCTAGTAGATAGGTATTTATGCCTTTTGACAGTTGACCGGAGTCAAGACTGATCAGAAACCCTTTCATTGCTTTCCTTAACTTACTCATAGAAAAAAAGAGTTGCGTCTAAATTTCTTGTGGCTTGGTGTGTAATAGGTAAGTGATTTTCATGTACAGTAGTATTGTACATGCACGTTGCTCATAAGTTATACGTTTTCTCCTTAAAGACTGCAGATGGGAAAATTTATTTTCTTACGATCTATTACTAGAAAAATTGGGAAGTCAGCAAATAAGCACATGTCGTCCCAGTAGCTAGAAGGAAAATAAAGCGAAGAAAAGTGAAGAAGACTAGGTTGCTATTAATGAATAATCGGACGTACGTGATAACATATGTCCAGTGCAGATTCTTTTAAATGAGCAACCCAAGAGCAGCGCGTCAATATTTTTCTACTGACCTTAGAAGCCAGCGTTGCCAGGGATATATATTTATTCCATCGTTATCTCATTCTTCTTCTGACCATCGCCGTCTGCACCACATCGACAATATTTCGTCTAGCGAATTTTGCCCTGTAGTTTCTTTTTCATACAGCTAATCCTTATGACGCCATATCTCATCAAGTGTGTCCTACAATAATATCATTTTCCAGGTGCATGCAGTGGAATATTGGGAAACTGCGATGTATGTTGCAAATAGAAATAGGAGTAAAGACGTGCCGTAATAAATTAAAACCTGATGCGAGATGGAGCGGTTTTTCATGGAGCTCATGGTTTATGATTTCATGTCTCCTGAACAGTGTGGCATTCTACGATATAATTTTAAGATACATTCAGCAGTAAATGTACATTGTTTAAAAGATCTTGCGATCACAGTTACTGGCGCAAATTTAATGAATTGTAACGCGATTCCGAATGCCGTAGTTTCACTACAGGAATAGTGTAAAAGTGGTGATAGATCAACTACTTTCCTTTCATAATTTTGGGGTTGAAAGCGAGTAAAAGTTTCGTAGAAGTTTAAAATTATGTGTTAAGTTTGTTGAAAGTCGCTAAATGCTCTCATTCTCAAATCTGGACGTCAGAGGTAACCTGTCGTAAGTTCAAAAGTGACGATTTTGAGATTTTTATCGTATGTGGCTAGTTTAAGTCATACCTTCTTAGAGATAGAATACTATATGCATATATTTTACATAAAAGAAATTCAGCAATGCGATACTATCGTATTTGCAATCTGAAACCAGTTGTAAACAATGGTAAATGACCATACGACAATTGACCTGAATATAGACCGCTACGCTCTTTATCGTATTGGCTGTTACGATGGTTTACCTCTAAGTGTTACGTTACTTCCGTATTGTTATGCACATTATAAATCACGTGCGAATAGCAGTGTGCTGTCGTTTGTGATGTAGTTTGTGATGTTTGGAGTAGCATTTTATGACGGAATCGAAGATTAAAATAGATTATATTAGTGGAAGAAATAAAAGGATCGTGGAATTAGCGCTGAAGTTAGTACAGGTAAGCAGTACAAGTATTTCTAGTACTTCAAGAACTAATATTCTATTCTACAGTCTCATTACATCAGCTTACAACATTAAATTATTATGAATAGCTAATATACATTTTACGATATTATTCATCATACTGGGATGTAACAAACATCTAAATGTACGTTCCGCGATTTAGGAGACAAATGATCTGGATGCTTTACCACCAGTCGACGGTAGTAATGTCGTCGAAATAGAAGGGAATAATAATGATTTGAAGAGATTATATGTTGCCTAACACATTGCAAAAAATGTTAGTAGAGTAGTTCAAGAGAGGGAGTTTAGGCGTAATGTGACACTTCATTACTTCTTTGAAGTTCGTGGCCAAGTACTACAAGTTTGCAAAACATTTTTCTTAAATACTTTGAGTATTTCCGAAATGTATTTCAAGACAGCTTTGTCCAAAAAAATTAATGGTGGACTTATTGAACCAGACCAGAGAGGAAAGAAAGTTCCACTAAACAAGTTGGTTGAAGAAATAAGGGACGGTATCAGAAACCACATCAGGATGTTCCCCACAATCTAGAGTCACTACAGCAGAGAGAAAACAGGTAGATTGTATCTTGGCAGCCATCTCAATACATCAAAAATGTATTCTTTGTATGTAGAGCACTGCAAGGAAAACAAAATGAAGCAAGAGTTAATTGCAAAGCAGTGGCTTTGCCGTGACATATTTAACATTGAGTTTAATTTAGAATTCAAGGAACCTGCGAGTGATACGTGTGATGACTGATGAGTTTCAGGTGAAACTCAAAAATGATATAACAGCTGAAGAAGCAGTCCAAATTAAATCAGATTACGATGCCCACTTGTCAGAAGCAGATATAAGATATAAAAACAATACTTTCGACAAAAATCGGTCAAAACCACCTGGATCAAAAGCAAAGGTTGTCATGTTCGATCTTCAGAAATGTTTGCCGACACCTCACCTTACTAATTCCAGTGCGTTTTATGTAAGAAAGCTCTGGACGTATAATCTGACAATCCTTGATGCTTCAGAGCAGAAATCTTATTGTTTGCATCGTAACTTCCCCATGATTATGTCATATTTTTGGATTCTTAGGTGTCTTCCTAATCTTAAAGTGATAAACCATAAATTCTTATTGAAGGGACACATTGCCATGGAGGTAGATGGTGTACATGCTGTTATTGAACGTGCCAAAAGCAAACTGAGCCCAAATGACATAATTGCTACTCCTTGGAATTGGGAATAGTTTGTTCGCCAGTGCAGATTCGAAGCACTCATTGAAGTACACGACATGCAAATGGCAGATTTCAAAGACTTTGAAAATCTTTTCAAAGGATCATCACCACCTTTAGTTAAACGGACAACCAAACGTTTATCGTCTGGAAAATTTTTGGTTAGCTAAGTTGTGCATCTACAAGTACGAGCAGAGAATGCAGGTTCTGTGTTCTATAAAACAGCATTTGATGGTGGATTTCAGGAGATTGGTGTGCAATGGCGAACAAGAGGGGCAGTATGGCCGGAAGAGCTTCCTGCTACACGAAATACTCAGACCTATTGCTACAGAGAAGTATAAAGATTTACATAAGCTGCTTAGATGGGGGCCTGAATCTTTTCACTATTTCTACCAAAATATATCACAGATTATGTCAACACAAACCGAAAAGGACTCAGAAGGATATGAACATGACGTTGTTATCAATTAATTGTACAAGGGAATTCTTTTTCTACATTTCGAATTTTGACCTCAGATTTGTTAATGAATATATGCTGAATTTGGACAGAAGTGTTTGTCATTGTCTCAGTTTTTAAAGTGGTTTAACTGAGTAAGCTACTATGGTTGGAATTTATTTTGTTCAATTTACTTAAACTTTGCTGAGTGACTAGTATTTGTGACTGGCTTTGTGAAAGGATAAAATTGTAACTCTTAACAAATCTACTGGTATTCAATAAGTATAAATGCTTTTATTTCTGATTTTCAGTACCAATAATTCTCATATTCCTATACGTATTTCGTAGAATAATCCTGTATAATAAAGATAAACATTTATAAACATAAAAAGGAACGTTTATAGACATAAAAAGGCATGCAAATGAACAGCAAACCTAATGTAATAAGCACTTTGACAATATCGTATGTGTAAATAAAGACGGCTTCACAAATATATTTATGTGAGGTAAAATATCGTAAGTGCTGTTTCTCCTGTAACATTTCATAAAATATTTCTAAACACAAAGTACATGTAGAGACTAACTAGGAAAGATATAAAAATTAGAGCTCTTCATGATTGGGTGTTTGACTTATTCTACGGGTAGCAAAATCCGAGTCGCAGCAGCTTCTTTTTGCTCTACTGTAAAGTAGGCGAAATGTTACTTACGATAGGTTACCTCTGGCGTCCAGAAATATGGATTGAACTCGTTTACGTTGACTTACCACAATATCTATTGAGATAGTGCTTGCGGAAAATTACGCAGATCGAGTGAAAGGCCGGCCGCGGTGGCCGCGGGGACTGAGGCGCTCCAGTCACGGTCTGCACGGCCACTACGGTTGGGGGTTCGAATCCCCCCTCGGGCATGGATATTTGTGCCGTCCTTAGTATAAGGTAGTTCGTAAGTAGTTTGTAAGTTTATGGACTGATGACCCCGTAGTTAAGTCCCATAAGCTTAACAAACATTTGAACATTTTGAGTAAAAGAGTTTGCACAAGCAAAAGCCAGGAAGAATAGATTTGTCTAGTTCATTTTTTAATGACCAGTTTCTTATTTACCGCGTTTTTTATTTTGTTCGGCGCAAAATTGGTATTGTAAACATTGTTCAATAGAATATGAAAAAAATTAAATTTTGTTGTAATTATATTTTGTTTTCCACAGAATACATTATCGGTAAACAACCTTTAAAATATTAATTTATGGTAACTGTAAATTCGCACGGTTTATTAAATTTATTTTTAAGAGCAAGATTTAATTAAATCATAATTATGACTAACTTTTCAAGTCAAGATTCCCAAATTTTAACATTACACTGTTATTTATTTTTAATGGAAGGGCGACCATTTTCGTAGCTCGTACGGAGTGGCCCTGTACCATGAATGTAGCCTATCTTCGAAAATATATCACAATACGACACACAGCTCATGAGATATGAGGTCATAAACAATAAAGTCAAAGATAAATGATTCGTTGCTCACTTGCTGACCTATGATATCCTACAATGAAGTACAGAGTAGCAGCAAAGCTTTACTGCTGAACGACAGCTATCTGCATAGCAGGCAACTCGAATTTGGATCTGGATCTGGCGACACATAATCCATGTGACGCCTTGTTGGAAAGTAGTATACTTCCTTACGGTAGTTGGAATAATGCTGAAGAGCTGACGCTGTGGCAAACGGAGTGTTAAAAAATATGGAACTTTACCCTCAATATTTGTTTACTCTTAGATTTTATTTGTACATGGTCTTCTTCGAAATAGCCTCCGCCACAATTAGTACACCGCTCACTACGCCGTTTCAACTTACAGGGCGCAGTCCTGCTAGTGCCGTCTGCGAATTTTCTTTTAAGTCCTCCATCATTGAAAATCTTCGTTCTTTCAATGCAGTTTTCAACTTTAGAAATAAACAAAAGTACGCAGGAGCAAGGTTCTCATTTGCGCATCCGAAAGCTCTTCACAGACTGCAACGCGATGGTCATTTTGGTCTTGACTTGGGAACTGTGGACGAACTTAGCGGCAACATGAATTTCAAGACATGATCTAAAAAAAATGTTAGTCTTAGCTGCAATATCTCGGACAATCGGTATTCGATTGGCATCCGTTGTTATTCCTGACGTGAGCGCCGACAATAGAAGTCGATGAGTGCCCTGAACGAGGGTCACGTTTGGCTAATTGTAAACCGTGTGAACCATTCGTAACACCATCATTTGGTGTGTCTCTGTGAAAGTTTTCTTGAGTTTCACATAAGATGTAATTCAAATGCCATAACGATATTCACAAACTGCGTGATACACTTTATAGTCAATATTAGGGTTACCAGACGTCCTCTTTTACCCGGACATGTCCTCGGACCCTAAAAACGGTCCGGTGCGTTTTTAACAAAATGGTGAAATGTCCTCTTTTTTTTGCGTTGTGCAACTGCTTCAACTTGAAAGTGCGTAAATACAACTCTCTGAAATGTCACAATCACTAACTCTAGAAAATTTAACCTTTCTTGAAACAACGTAATTTTGAATTTTCTTGTTTCTGTGCCGCCGCTGGTCTGGAACAATTGAAATAATTGGCGTGGCAATTTCACGGAATACGAGCTTCGAGGCGGCCAATTAAATACATACGTCTGCAACAATGCAAGACACTGAAATACACATAGTATAATATGAAACTCTCGCCTCATTTCTTAGTCGGAGTGTCGTGTGACACCAAAAATAAGACGTTCAGTGATCGTGCTGGGACTCGGCAGTTCTGTGTGTTGTCTGTCAACCACACTTATGACTTAAAGTCAAAAGGTAGTGCAATAAGTTAAAACATTGTTCAAAACTTCATACAAATAAGGTCAGATTCCACAGTCACCATTCGCCTGTTTCAAATGTTTGTTAAGCTTATGGGACTTAACTACATTATGGGACTAAACTTACAAACTACTTACGAACTAGGACGGCACAAATATCCATGCCCGAGGGGGGATTCGAACCCCCGACCGTAGTGGCCGTGCTGACCGTGACTGGAGCGCCTCAGTCCCCTCGGCCACCGCGGCCGGCTTCGCCCGTTTAGGACCAAAGAGACTTAAGTACATAAACAGTGTTTTGAAAACAGCGATTTAAAGCTTTTGTCCTAAAAACTGAGTAATTTTTAATAATTAATTGCGAGTCTTTGTACGGTAAATTAAAAGTTTATTTTATTCATTGCTTTTTTTCACCTACGCCTTACATATTCCATTCACTCACTAGAATCTAGATGCTAATCATGTATATAGTCACGTCTGTCTGATCCGAAATGGGAGCGTAGCTATATCAAGGAACTTACATAATTTTTACAGTTACTTTATTCGTGACGATTTTACAGTCAACAGTAATGTGGTTTCCGTAAATGGTGCATCTTAAAAAATTTCAGGTGAAAACAGGGTTGATCGGCAAGGTATCTTATAATTTGGGGAAAAATGTTCAGCACTTAAGACGATAATTACAAGTGGTGAAGTGATGAAATATTAGGGCTTCACTGCTATGTAGTCATGTAATTCGTTCTAAGGGTCTCAACATTTCATGCTTCTTAATTTGTAAGAAGATGAACAAATTTCGTAAGCTGCGTGAGATGTATTACATACAAGACTCTGATAGAACAGTAGATTCATCACAAGTACTTGAGTTGTCAATACAAGAGAGAGCGAAAGAAGGTTCTTTTATGAATCTAGAAATGTCCTCTTTTCTGAAGACGGGCATCTGGTAACTCTAGTCAGTATAGCACAGAATAATAACTCGCAACATACAACAATGTAACTTCCGACAGTTACACAATCAACACAGGCGTCTGCAAGGATGCGAACCGCGTTTCGCTCCAACGTTCCATTGTCGCGAAATTACTAATGTTTCGGATGTTTTGAAAAGACGACGTACAGTCACAGACAGAAAAAGGCTTCCTCTCACAGGAGGCATCACAACTCGCGTGTCTCCCCCATTATTTTCCGATTCTTTTGTGCCCGTCATCTACCTGCTCCATTGGCGAACGCCCATCTCGTCATAACCTCAGTACAGTGTGTTAACTGTTAGATGGCACTAGTCTCCCTAGCCCTGAATCGGTACAAGTCGGTACACGCCGGGCGGCTTCGGCAGGCAGTCTTTGTTTCGAGCCTGCAGCCAACATTACTGACTGAAAGTGCTGTGGGAGGCAACAATAAACGTCTGCTTTCTTATTGTTTGCATAACAGTGTTCTGAGTTTTCCGTTTTGTCTAACACGCAACTTAAGTGAGTGATTCCTGTAGTCTGTTTCGTTATCGACCATTATCGTGAGTACGCTGCTTTGTTTCATTTATGATCAACATTTAAAGCGATGTGAGCTACCTGTACTTTCGCGAAAGCATGCCGCGTAGTTTGTGTGTCAGCACTGCAGGACGTAGGCGTGGCTTGTCTTCCCCGCTCGCCTCTCCCCCCGCGGCTGTCGTGGCGTGAGAGGGGCCTGCTTCCTAGGGATAGCGGTTATCACTGAAATAACCGGTTTTCGGTTATACCGGTTCTTTTCATCTCCAGTTTAACCGCACCGTAAAAATTGCTCAAGATAACCGGTTTTTTAAATAACCGGTTTTCGGTTTTTTATTGCTATTATTTCCAGTAGAGTTCGACCGAAACATATTTTGCGGCCCAAACAGAAACCGTAATCGAATTTTCGGTTCTAGTTTCGGCCGAAACCGAAACTCACGAAAATTAGTTAAAATTTAGGTAAATTTACGTTATACGACAAATCACTAGTCTTACCATATTTTGCAAGATCCCCTCCCAATACTACGCCTTCTTGAGTGTGTTTGAGTCTAGCCAGGAGTCCATAGAAGACGATGTACGAAGCATACAGATTTACTGACCTAGTATTTCCATCCGACAGTTGCTAATATTGAGCCAACCACTCTGTAAGTTGGACTTGTGAGCCAGCGCATACGAATATCTCGTTATATACACAATATATATAATTTACAGTCAGTAAATAAACTTCAATCATTGCTGCAGACGTATTTCGAAAAATAAAATCACACTTCCGATAAACAGTATGATTGTTGTCAGTGTAAATTTACGCAAATTGAAATAGGAAAGCTCTGTACCACATGATCAAAGATTGTTCAAATGAGTGTCAGTTCTTATGAGACCTAAATGCTTAGGTCATCGGTCCCTAGACTTACAAACTATTTAATCTAACTTAAACTAACTTATGGTAAGGACAACATATACACCCATGACCGAGGGAGGAGGGAGGACTCGAACCTCCGACTGGAGCAGCCGCGCAGTCCTTGGCATGGAGCCTCAGACCGCACAGCTACCTCGCGAGGTACCACATTCTCAATGTTACCTAAACCCATATTGGTTGTTAAAAAAGCCCCTCGATTTCAAGGAATCACATTAATAAAAATTGTTAGCATAACAATGTAATACATTAAAAGTTATTATTCCAAGCTTAGAGTACATCAGCTTTTTAAAGCAAATGGAGCATTGTACCTCACTGCTCCCGTACTTCGTGAAGTACTTCCACACTCGGGATGGTGCCATTTAAAAAACAACCAGTGTTTGGCGACGACAGCAAAGAACTGCCGCATCACCAGACGGAGGCAAGTCTCGTACACTGCCGGTGCGCGCGCGTCGTCTAATAGGCCACGCCACACGGCAACAGGTGCATCGGTGCCTCAATAGCTGCACCAGTTCTTAGGTTCTTATGCCACGCGTTTGTTGCGCGTTTCTGACTGCCAGGATTGTTCTTAAATTATCACTGATCGCTTTTCTTAGTTACTGCGATGACCTAATATTTCACAGCAGTGGAAATTTTAGGAATAGCCCTAAATATTAGGGTCTACTAGTTTTATTTTTTTAAATTATTTACAAAAACCAAATTTTGAACACTACTACAGGAAGTAGTCGTACCGGTTCTTTTACCCGGTCCTTGGCAATAACTAAAAAAACGGGTTACAACCGACACCAAATAAATACCGAAAAAACCGGTTATTCCAAACTAAAATACCGGTATCGGTTTTAACCGGTCGGTTTTTCCTATCCCTACTGCTTCCTCTGCTCCCCGCTCCTCCCTCACAACTCGGCCATGTAACAGTTTACACACTGTACGGCCCTAACTTCCAACACCATGTAGATGGTTTCTTAAAGAGGATCCCACCCTTGGGACCTCTCCTTTCGGATCAGACAAAATAATGCACAAATTTTAGTGGGCACACTATGGACGTCTCGAATAAACTGTAAAATGTTGAGTAATATCGACCACCTAGGGCTGGTATTTGCATGTGTTTACTGTGTTGCAGCCCGTGACGCAACCGACGCCGCCAGCGACACAGCCACCCGCGGCAACAAAAGTGGCGGCGACCCCGTCGGTTGCGACGACGACGGGCAAGATGGCAGCGGCGACGACGACGGTGGCGCCGCGGCGGTCGAGGCCGCGCAACTGCACGCCGCCCGCCATCCAGCAGTTCCCGCGCCCTCTGATGGGGCCCGCCGCGCGCAAGGACGGCGGCCTCATTCTCCACATCATCGTCGCCGTCTACACCTTCCTGGGGCTCGCCATCGTCTGCGACGACTACTTCGTCTCCTCGCTCGATCGCATCTGCGAAGGTAACACCTCGTACTCGGGAGAAAGTTGACCAGTGGCGTATCCATGGGGAGGAGGGCTGTCGGGATGCATCCCCCCCAGACCCTCCTGGACCCCCCACCCCCCAGACATTATACAGCCTTCCCTAGAGAGAGAGGGGAAAGAAAAAAGAAAGGGATTAATCCTTGCCGGCCGCGGTGGCCGAGGGGACTAAAGCGCTTCAGCCACGGTCCGCACGGCCACTGCGGTCGGGGGTTCGAATCCCCCCTCGGGCATGGATATTTGTGCCGTCCTAGTTCGTAAGTAGTTCATAAGTAGTTTGTAAGTTTAGGGACTGATGACCCCGTAGTTAAGTCCCATAAGCTTTACAAACATTTGAACATTTGATTTGGATTAATCCTTCCAAAGAGAGTAATAGTGCCGTATTCGGGGCCGGCCCGAGCAAATTCGGCACCCTAGGCAAATTATTTTAATAGCGCCCCATTTAATAAAATCGCAATAAAACATCAATGTAATATACACATTGCATCTTTTTAAATTCAATTACACAATCACACACACACACACACACATATATATATTACACAAACATATTTCCTCATTAAATTGGGACACAAGAATGTTACTTTTCATAGTTTTTACATTTTGTCTTTTAAAAAGGTTTTGGTTTATAGTTTACAATAATTGATACAATTATAGGCTTTATTATAAAAAGAGTACGTGGTACGCATACCACTGTGAGCTCAGCGGTGGAGTCTGGGAGCGGTGTTGGCCAACGGTGGGAGGTGGGCGGTGGCCACCGCACCTCGAAGTCAGCGCAGCGTTGTGGGCAGTGGGTGAGGTGGCTGGACCAGGTTGGGGATGCAGTACTTTACGATTAGGAGGCCTTGAAGATGATGCCTCCCGAGGGGGTTACAAAGGTTTGTACTGCGTCAGCATCAACTGTCGAAGGGGCAGGGGGACACAGCATACTAGGTGGCACTGGAGTAGGGTGGTGGTATCTGGCGTACTCGCAGTAGTACACAGCACAAACACGTTGTCATCACCTAGCATTATGGATACGTCCATAAGCACTTCCAGGGGCACGAGGATGGTTACCTCAAGTGTGGGGGTGTTTGGCAGAGGTGCGTATAAGAAACCTCGGAATGGAGAAGCAGGAGAGGGCGGGGTAGGAATAGGAGCACTCAATGGGGCCTGTGGCAGGCTAAATGTGTAAGCAGTAGAATTGCTCGACTGGAGACTCGGCAGGGGGACACTGTGTTAGTTTGACAGGAGTTGGGCATGGTTCGACTGGTGTGCCATGTTATTGTTCGGAGCGTCTATGTCATGCACTGTCAGCTGTGTTTCCGATTCCTCGGTTTGCAGTGGTGTACGTTCGGTTACAACATGAGCCGGTTTCACTCTGATTAGAGAGACAGTTATCGGAGCTCCTTTCAAAATGTTGTCCATTGTGTTTTCAGTTCAGTGTAGTACTGGATGTGGGCCTGAGTATGGTTGCCGGAGGGGCACTTTGACTGTCTTGTCTCTCAGCATCACAAATTCACAGGTAGCCAGTGCCTAGGTACGAATGTGTTCAGGTGTGTGTGGCATGCGAGGGCAGAGGGAGCACAGTTTGGAACAATGTAGTCTCACTCGGTCTAAGAAAGTGGTGGTACACAGACCTACAGCCTAATAGCACTAGAGGAAGTGCCTCTGTCCACAGTGTGTTGTGGCACTGTAGCGCTGACTTGAGTGTCCAGTGCCACTGTTCTATGAGCCCGTTGTTCTTGGGATGGCAGGCTGTTCAGTGTATGCGTTTAATTCCGCAGATGGTACAAATACTGTTAAACAAAGTGGACTCGAACTGTCGTCCCTGGTCTGTTTTTATGATGGAGGGGCACCTGAATCGAGTGACCCAGGATTTGACCAATTTTGAAGCTACCATCTCTGCCATAATGTTGCTTAATGGGATAGCCTCCAGCCACCGAGTCATGCAATCCATCATTGAAAGTACGTAGCGAAAGCCATTGGACGGTGTGAGTGGACCTACATGTATGTGTTGGAAGCTACAGTGCGGCACTGAGAAGCTGCCCAGAGGGGGTGGTGGTGTGCCTATTGAATTTGCTCCTTTGGCATGTGAGGCAGGACATGCCCATTCCTGGCAATCTCTGTTCCGCATGCGGAGGTGCGGACACCCGGATGTGCGAGGATGAGGAGTTTTTCGAAAATATTTCTGTGCAGGATAGTTGGTATAAAAGGGGCGGTTGACTCTTCGCACCATATTTCGTCCATCACTCCTGGAAAGGTTGTGCAGAGGGGATGAAGAGAGGAGCTATGTTCGGATACTAGTGACCAGGTATCATCATCTGCTGCTTGTAAGTGATGAGACTGCACCCACATGTGACAGGAAATCTGCTACGACATTGTCTGCTCCTTTTATGTATCTGATATCAGTTGTAAATTGTGATATGGTGTCAAAGTATTGGAATCTGTGCAGGGATGGGTCAGCCAGTGGATTGAAAATTGCTGCTGCTAGAGGTTCGTGATCTTTCAACATGTAAAAGCGGTGTCCTTCTATGTCTGTGTGGAAATACTTGATCGCTGCACTGCACAGCAAGTAGTTCTTGGTAAAATGCCAAACATGTCTGTTGGACATTGTTTAGTTTGTGAGAAAAAAATTTTAGTGGGGCAGTGACATCTCCAAGTGTCTGACTAAACAGTTCGGCATTGGGGGCCGGGTGGGCTATCATCGCTGCATTGGCTAGCAGTGTTTTTAGGCTTTGAAAGGTCTATCCCTGTCTGGTGTCCACTTAACTGAGCGGGTGCTTGAGGTCTGTTTTCCTATTAGAGCATCAGTGAGTGGGCTTGAATTTCAGCAGCGGTTGGGAGGTGTCTTCAGTAGTAGTTTATTGTTCCTAGGAACCTATATAATTCTTTATATGTGGTTGGTTGCAGTAGGTCTTTAATCATTGTGACTTTCTCTGGGAGTGGAGCAACTCCATTGGTGGAAACTGTGAATCCTAGGAAAACCACTGATGATAGGTATAATTGGAGTTTTTTATTGTTTGTTTAAATGCCTGCGGCAGCCAGCATTTCTGAGATCGTTTGTACATGTTTTTTGTTTTCCTCAATGAAGGCACTGAATACTAGAATATCGTCTAGATATGCAAAACAGAATTTTATATTGAACAGTACTTGGTTAATAAAGCACTGCCAGGTTTGGGCCACTTTTTTCAGACCAAGAAGTATATAACGGCATTGGAAGAGTCCAAAGGGTGTAGCGATCACTTTCTTTTCTCTATCCTCAGGTGCCATCGGTATCTGATGGTACGCTCCGGTACAGTCGACTATGGAGAAAATTTTGGCGCCTGCTACTGTTTGGGTAAAATCAGCTACGTTAGGGATGGGATAATTGTCAAATATTGTTCTGGTATTGAGTCGTCGGTAGTCTCTGCACATTGCAGGGTGCCATCTTTTTTTATTTCTGTGAGGTGTATGGGTGTGGAGCAACTGCTTGATGAAGGTTCTAGTACACCTGCTTGTAACAATTTGTCAATTTTTTTTTGCACATGTGTCATCTGTTCCGGGAGAAGTTGCCTAGGTTTGCTGGATATAGGCAGTCTCTCGGTAAGCCAGAGTTTATGCATCCGTTCATTACAATAGCAACGTTCTTGTGTGGGTGTGTATTTCTTTTATTGTCCACCTGCGGTGATGTAAGGTCACGTGGTACCTCTTTGGTTTGTTGTTGTGTTGGCGGTGTGGTAGTTATTGTCTGGACCACCGGAGTAAATATTGGTGCTAGTGAGCTCACAACAGAAGTAGGGCGTCACACCAGTGGAATGTTACACTCACTAGTATGGGGAATGTTCACGTTAGTTACAGAAGGCCCAGGCAGACAATAACTTGTGGTTGGCATGGTAACCTTGTTTTCTTGACCCACTGATACGTCCAGACGGGAGGGGGAAACTTGAGGTAGTCACAGAGAAAGTACCTTGTGTGCTGGCATGGGAACACTGTCAATATATTGTTTGGGTGTACACTGATGAACAATATTCCAAGAAAAGATCAGAAAGATTTACTGCACTTCAAATTATAGTTTAGGGATAATTTGCAATGCTAAATTAATTTGTCCACTCAAATATTATTTGATATAATTATAAGTTTCTAGGTAGCAGAGAAACTGCTTTCAGTTCCTTCTGTGGGTAGAAGAGTGTTATGTAACAGTGAGACTGAAGAAAGTGAGATGAATTTCCTGTAGCCAAGAGGTCTAAATTCTTTAATCCACCTGTTACGTTTGCATGAAGGAAATTAGCATTTGCCAGGTACTGATGATATACTGGCACCATGTACTTGGAAATATGAGCTATGCAAAAGTCATAGCAAAATGCTTCTATTGAAGTACAAGACATGTTTCAAGAGCTTTTGTATTTCTCTTAATTAAAAACCAAGAAATAGACTCATGCTCATGATAGTGACCACCTCCTACAATTTTAATTTTTTTCCTTCTTATTTTTCTGTAACATTTACAGCCAAACAAATAGGAAAAGCATTTGGAAATGAAATAACTTTTTTTTTAATTCTTCAGGTCATAAAGGGATAATGTGAACAACTTTTAACACAACACAGATTAATCTTTTCCAACTGATTTGATGTGGAACATGCCTGTGGAATTTTGTTGTATTTTGAGGTCTAAACATTGTGTGGTTGTAATACAAGAGACGCATTATTTGTAAACAATATTTTTACCCCATTACTCTGTGTATGTATCTAATAAGAATCAACTAAGTGTCTTCCATAATGTTGATCGTGTTGCTCAGATAATGGTTCAAAAATTAATTAGCATAGTATCTGAAAGTGTTTAAATTAGTGAAATAAATGTTTGCTAAAGCTGCCTTTCCATTTCAAATATGGGTTTGGCCCCACAGTTCATCAGTGCTAACCCCTCCCCTCATGCTCTTCCCAATACTGCAAATGCTAATATCCACAAGTGTACTAAAGGCAGTTTTCTGTTTCAGCTGTCTAAGGCACACAATAGCAGTTGTTAAGACATTGCTCAAATGTGTGCAGAGCTGAAGCTGTCTCCTGATGTGGCGGGTGCCACCTTCATGGCCGCCGGGTCGTCTGCGCCAGAGCTGGCCACTGTCGTCATCGGGGTGTTTTTCGCCAAGGATGACATTGGCGTTTCGGGAGTGATTGGCTCAGCTGTATTCAACATCATGTTCGTGATCTCAGTGTGTGCGCTGTGTGCCGGTGCCACGCTGCACCTCAACTGGTACCCCATGGTGCGCGACTGTATCTTCTACTCTCTTGCCATCCTCATGATGCTTGTCTCCATCTACAATGAAAGCATTACCTGGTGCGTACATACTTTACTCTTGCACATAAAATAAAATTGGATCATAATTCAGTCACATCTTTTTCATTTGAAACTGATAGTAATCATTTAGTCTCTTAAGAGCAGCAAACGTCGTTAAAAATGTCCAAATACATTACTAACTAAATAACAAATAAGCAACCAATATCAGTATCATAAGTCTAATGATAAAGACATTTTTGGAAAGCCTTTAATGGACATGTTCAAAGTAACATTACATCTTGCACCATTAATTGCATCATAAAAAAGATATACTTCATTATGATCTAAAATTTTCATATATTTTAGGGTATAAACATAAATGGTTTTTGTTTTGGCATGATGGTCAACTACATGCAAAATTAATTTCTATCACACATTTATGTGATGACTTTCCAGTAGCCTTTGTGCATAGATGAGATCATGTGTTATAAATTTATTTTGGTAATGTGTCTGAAAGTATACTATCATAGCAAAAATATAGGTGTTATGAAACTGTCACTGTGAGGTATTAATGGATCTTGCACCTAGTTGATACTATGTCACATTATTTTACAATAAGTTTCCCCTTTAACAACAGTATGCACAAATAGTAATATTATTGTCATTCAGCCACTACAGCAATAGGCAAAGTAACAGGTATAATAAATACAACTTATAATTCAAAAGAAAGGTTTTTAAAATAATATTAATTTCCAGTTGAAATACTCATTTACTTCATAGAATTGGTGGGCAACTAGCCAGTCATACATTGTTTGTTTGTATACTTCTTTGGGTAATTCTTGTACAGACTATGGTACATTACTAAATAATTTGTGCCCCATGAGATAACTGTTAAAGATTTTAAATGTCTGTGGTATAGAGTATAAATGAATCTGTTCCTTCTAGTGCTGTAACCATCAACATTTTCTCTACAATTTACTTCCATTTTTAGTGTAAAGTAAAACATACTAGATGGATAGGTTTATGACAGTCATGATTTTTAGTTCAGGAAACAAAGCTTTACTGTGCACCTTATATGATGAGCCAGAAATTACCCTACTAGCTTTCTTCTGCAGTATCAGGATGCCATGCACAGAACTTTTTCCCATAAAGTATGGTTTTGGAGAATAAAAAATAGGATGCTCTAAGACACCATCCATAAGTCACCTTAACTAATAAATCTTTGTCTTTTAGACTAAAATCCATTTATTGTTTTCCCCTCATCATTCAGAACAAAGCCCGTTGCCTTAACCCAATAGGATGCTTGATCCATTGTCTCTGCAATACAAGCTTTTAAGCTACTGAAAACATTGCTACAGCGAAGGAAAGTTGTTTTATTTGTGTATAGAATTAGATTGGATTTGATAAATGATGGCAGTTCATTAATCATTGTTAGAAACAGAAAAGAGCCTAATACAGATCCCTGTAAAATGCCATCTGCATTTGTCATAAATAGAGGCTTATTTTAGAGATTAATACTGACCAAAACATAAAAACAAACCTAATGTATGTTTATTAGAACATAGAACTTTTCTTCTTACAAACCTGAGGAAAGATGAAAGAAAAATTAATATTTAGTATCTTCATTCTTAATGTGGGTTTCTTCTTGTACTTAATTCCAGGAGTTGATTACTTATTTTTATTTATCTCATGAAGAATCTTGAGTTGTCCTTTCCTGTTAAATATATATTAATGAAAGTTAGATATCCTCAGGTCTACCTAGGTGTGTTTGCATTTGTGTATATGTGTGGGTGTGTGTGTATTTATTTACCCTCTTGTTTTTCCCCCGAGGTAAGTCTTTCCTCTCCTGGGATTGGAATTGCTCCTTACCCACTCCCTTAGAACCCACATCATTTCCTTTTCCCTCTCCTTCCCTTCTGCCTGAAGAAGCAGCTAGGCTGCAAAAGCTAGCTTTTATGTGTGTGTCTGTTTTATTTGTGTTACTATCACTACCTGTGCTCCTTCGCCTGGTAAGTAATCTTCATCTACTTTTTATATATATTTTTCCTGATAAGAATTTTTCCTCTATAAACTTGTAATATATAGAAGGTGTTGTCATTCAGAAATTCTTTTAATTTATTTTTAAATGTTAGTTGGCAATCTGTAAGGCTTTTGTTGCTGTTTGATTGGTGACCGGAGACTTTAGTGGCAGTATAATTCACCCCTTTCTGTGCCAAACTCAGATTTAACCCTGCATAGTGAAGATCATCATTTCCCCTGGTATTATAGCTATGCGCACTGCTATTACTTTAGAACTGGGTTGGATTATTAACAACAATTTCATAAGTGCATATATATACTGTGAAGTTACTGTGAGGATACTGGTACATACACCTGTAAATAGATGTGTGCAGGATGATCTCGGGTGTGCTCCAGCAATTATTCTGATTACATGCTTTTTTGCAATAAATACTTTTTTACTCAGTGATGAATTACCCCAGAATATGATGTCATATGAAGGCAGTGAATGAAAATAGACTTAGTAAGCTAATTTACTGAGATACTTATTGCCAAAATTTGCAGTAACTCTAATAGTGCACGTAGCTGAACTCAAACATTACGGCTGGCCATAAATGTGTTCCTTCCAGTTTAATCTCTCACCAAAATTCTACCTTAGCTACGGACTTATGTTCAGAGTCTATTACTGGAGTTGTGCCATTTACTGTACAGAACTGTATATACTGTGTTTTATCAAAATTTAATGAGAGTCCATTTGCTGACAACCACTTAATAATTTTGTGAAAAACATTATTTACAATTACATCATTAAGTTCTTGTTTTTTGGAGGTGATAACTATACTCATATCATCAGCAAAAAGAACTAACTTGGCACCTTCATCAATGTAGAATGTCAAGTCATTAATGTATATCAGGAACAGTAAAGGTCCTAAGACCGAACCCTTGGGGCCCCCATTCTTGATAGGCACCCATAACGAATCAGCTAATGTTTCAACATTACATGAACCACTTGTTTCAACTTTCTGCATTCTTCCAGCTAAGTATGAATTAAACCATTTGTGCTCTGCCCCATTCAAGTTTATCGAGAAGTAGTCCATGATTAACTCAATCAAAGGCCTTTGAGAGATCACAAAAAATATCAATATGTGATGTCCAGTTATTCAGAGCATTTAATATTTGATCAGTGAAGAAACCAATTCTAAATGTCATTGTTTGAGGAACCTGTTTACTAGTCATTCTACTCCCCATTAACACTCATGTGATATTGTGCCCTTTGATGCTATTTACACAAATGTTTCTGTTGTATACTATAATGGCACTTACTTCCATGTTTCCTATTTGACAGTTCTTTATTTGTTGAGCATGCATTAACATGAACATTCCTGATCCCAAAGAAGGCACTGACCTCGTCAGTCACACAGGAACACAGTCCTCTGTCCTTGTTAATCCTAGTTTGAATTCACTCAGGCTATTCATTTTACGTACTATTATTTACACAAATGTTTCTGTTGTCTACTATGGATATTGTTCTAAATTCAAATTAATAAAAAAAATGTGCAGTAGTCTAGCATTCTTATACTGAGCAACATGTTGGCAGGGTCGAGTCATTCACAATGCTGTTGATGTATGGTGCATACTGTATTGTGCTGCACTACAACGCACGAATAGAGCGCTGGGCTCAGACGCTGCCAGTACCTTGTCGTGTGCAGGCACCAGAAGAAGAGTCTGCACTCGTGTCTTACCGACACCTAGAGGAGGATCGCTCACGCCGACCTTCTTACACCAGCCCACAGCAGTCAGTGGACAAGCAGCAGCTGAGCTTCAGCACAACGAATCAGGGACAGTCACCACTTCAGCAGGAGTACTCAGCTGGTAAGGATGACAATAAATAACAGCACTGGAAGAATCCAGTACAACTTCTGTACGGAAGGTTTCCTATTAAACCTCCAGTTCTTTTTAATTAGTGCACTTGCTTCCATCTGTGCATTTCAGAAGAGATGGTGGCGAAAGGCAGTCATTGAAACTGAGTGTGTTGTGCTCATTTACATGCTGTGCCACAGGGTTGCCCATCTTGATTTTCACCACAGTTTGACGGTCGCTATTCATACTGATGGGCAGCTGGTTTGTTGTCATACCAATGTAAAAGGATGTGCATGATTGCAGCATAGTTGGTGAATCACCTGGCTGCTTTCAAAGTTAGTCCAGCCTCTGAAGGAGTAGCATAAGCATGTCACAGGTCTGTAATAGGAATTGCTAGTGGGCGGGTTGGGCAGCTCTTGCATGAGGTTCTTTCATCCAGCCAAGCCATCCATGGATGTCCTTACCCAATATGCTGAAGGCTTCACGAAGGCCATCACACACCGACATTATCCTCCTCATCTAGTCTACAAACAGATTTCCTATGCCATATCCTCACACACTGCCAATTCTCCCTCCACTCCCACTAACCAGCCATGAAGAAGTGTGTCTCTTTTGTTACATCACCAAATACCACACCATGGGGAGCAACTAAACAACATCCTTTGTTAGAGCTTTGATTATCTGTCATCATGCCCTGAAATGAGATACATTGAACCCACAATCCTTCTGACCCCTCCTAAAGTGTTGTCCCATCACCTACCCAACCTCCACAACATTCTTAGTCCATCCCTATGCTACTGCCAATCTCAACCACGTCCCAATCCACCATCCCAGAATGTTCTAGGCCTGTCACCGGCTTATCCAACCTCATAAGAGGCTGGGTTACCTGTGAAAACTGCTATAAGCTTGTATTTATTTTTATTTTTTTTTTTTCCAGCCACATACATTTTAAAATATATGAATGTTGTCAGTTCATTTACATTTACGTATTTATACAGTTTTTCTTATCTCTAGTTCATTTACATTCTCAACATTTTTTTTTTTTTTTTTTTTTTTTTTGTTACATCTAGTTTAACATTGTGAGACATATGTTGTTTACAATCATTTTTCTCCTTATAAAATATTACATATACCCAACATTGTAAGACAAACTATTTACAAACTTTTATTACTAAGGTATTCACTTATGGTGTAAAAACAGTATTCCTATTATCCCTGCTACCCATAACATTTAAGTTCGAATAAATTCTGTGCTCTTGTGCATCATAATATGACAAAGATGGCACATTGAGAACACATGGTAGCAGAATACACAATATCTCTGTATTACCTCAATGCAAAATTCAAAGTTGAGATGGTCTCGTTGTCTTGGAATATGATTCCCACAAAGGCAGAGGTCCAAGGCTCGTTCAAAGAGCTGCAAGACTGCAACTTCCTGCAGCAGCAAAACAGGCACTACCGCGCATGCGCGGTACCGATGACGTCAGTCAGGCTGCAGGAGGAAATTTTCCCTGCAGCTCATGTAGCCAAGAAGCTGCAGGACGCTGCAGCTGGGAGCTTCCTTGAACAGCCGGTAGGCTGCAGCAAGCTGCAGGATTGCTCTTTGAACATGAATTTCTGTACTGCACATGCGCGGTTGCAGCCCTGCAGCTCTTTGAACGAACCCCCAGATTTTAAGCAGACAAATGAAACTCTGTAATAGCCACAAATTATGACTTTATTCACTTGTTAACTCACAAAACAAAAGACACTAACATTCTGCCATCTTGGCTCTTGCAATCTCAAGTACATAATCTTCGTGACCTCAAGTTCTTTGGATACTATGTTTGCAAACAATACAGATTCCTAGCACCTCATCCAGAATGTCAACTGACTAAGACTAATTGTAATCTGGTTTTATAGAAACACAAAAATCATAAATTTTATCTTTGGTTTACATACTAAAAATATATGTACAAATATTTATTTTTGATATGAAATTACCAGATATGACCTTTAGGAACCATCTAAGCAGAATGACAATGACAGTTATATTTATAAATAAACAAAGAAGTGAACATAACAACTAAAAAGGTGTGTTTTAATAATTTGTAATATCTCTTTTTGATTCTGTGGTGCTTTCTAAAAAATAACATGAAGTTCAAATACTCTAAAATATGATCAATTTGTAGCAAATGAGTAATGAAATTGGTATTAATTTCTAGCATAAAAATAGTTTTAGTAGTACCCTTAAAAGATTTTCCATTATTTCACCCTCTTAGTGGTTGAATTTCCAAAAATATCAAAACACGTGTTTTTAAAACTCCAATCAAAAATCTAAATCCAAAGTTTTGTATTTCTTGTTTGCTTCAAAATTGTCTTAATAGCAATTTATTATCAGAAAACCATTGATCCCCTATTTCACCCCCTTAAGGATTGGACTATCAAAAAATCACTGATGCCTTCAGTGTAAGATAAACGATGTCTACAAATTTCTAGTTTCTATCATCTGTGGATACACTTTTCAGCGCTATTTTCTCTTTTAGAAACAGATCGAGAATGTGATATTTCTTTCTGACACTTTGGCATCTTTCTTGGTAGTTTTACTTTTCAAACTGCAATATGCATTTATTTTTTCTTTATTCGTATAATTGTTACAGAAAATCAACTGAAGATTCTGCATCATGTTTCGCTGTATATAACCTCTTTGCTATTATAGTGTCAAAAGTCATCGCTGGTTTTCAGTCCAAATTTTATATAAACTGATGACTTTCAACCACTATATCTTCCATTGTCTTATAGCTGTCAATACGGAAGTATAATGAAAGACTTTGTACAACAACAACACAGAGAGATCGTTTGTCTCTATTGTGTAGTTTATTCCCCCCCCCCCCCCCTTCTTCTTCTTCTTCTGAAAAGAAAAGTATTGACATCCACAGTCAGTAACTTTGAACTCCCATATCTTCCACTCCCTTGTTGTTATCAACCCACTACCACCATCGTGCACAATGGGAGACTGATACCTACTACCACATACAAACACTATTCATTTGTGATGTGTAGTTTTGGCTGCTGACTGAAATATAAGCACAAACACCAAAAAAAAAAAAAAAAAAAAAAAAAAAAAAAAAAAAAAAAAAAAAAAATAATAATAATAATAATAAAAAAAAAAAAAAAAAATAAATAAATAAAATAAAACAAGATAATCTCCTATTCCTTCTAAATCAGAATAATCTATTTCCTCTTCCAGGGCATTGAAAATAGTGCTCTCGTGTAAATTTGCCATATTGAGAATATGCAGAGAACAAGCAATGCAGGTAACACAAGATAGCAGTGCAGGACTCAACTGAGTGCGAGAAATAAAAAGCCCTTTTGTAGCGTTCAAATAGTTAAAACTCCACTCACTCCACACTACTTCATTTTACATGATTGCCAACATAGGGCTGGTTGCAAAATGGCCCCTACAAGTTTTTAGTGTTGCACAAGTCAGACTTAGGTGCCATCCGTCTCACTAACTACTGCTGAACGATTCTGACTCGGCCGCCATCCACAAAGTATGAATATTCTGTTCCTTGCCAAATTACAACATGCTGCTATGAAGAATTCCAAGAAAATGGAAATAAAATTGGTTTTGATTCCATTCCCATATCAGCCTGTTACATTGCTATAGATACGGTATACATTTCAAATCAAGAGGTAAGCAAGCAATTTTGTCACCTAATAACGGATGGAAATAGTGTGCAAAATTAAAATGTGGTGGACAATGTGAAATTGTGCGTGAAACATATGAATGTGTAGACACATTGCAGGTCTATGCTCAGACACCAGATTTATACATCCAGGTTGTATAGGGATTACACTGCTTAGTACTTATGATGCAATATCTCTAACTTCTGTCTATAACCCTTTGCACTGTCTTTAGCTCTCACAGCCTAAGTTGTGAGTAACTCCTTCCTTCTATCCCCTTTCTCCTCCTCCTGCCTGATGAATAAAATTTAATTTCCAAAAGCTTGTATTCCAAAATATATTTTCAATTTTTGGTGTGACTTTCATTGCTACTGAACTAAATGTATTTTTAATTGTAGCTAATATTGGTATTCATTTTGCTTATCATGAAGTACACACATATTTCCTATTGTGGCTTGGTACCACCCATACTCACAATGTAATATTTCATTTTATGCATATATGACTTAATGATCTATGTTGCATTTATTGATGTGTGTAGCCTGAAAATAGTGGTGTGTTCTGCTGAAACTGATTACCACACTATTAACAGTGCTCTTTTTAATCATTCTATATTTCACTATGAAAAAGGACACTCTCCATATTTTTGCTGCGGGGGAGCGGCTGAGCGCATTGAGGCACCATGCTCTGATGCACAAGACCGTTCCCTGTTGGGGATTCGAATATCCCCTCAGGCATGGATGTTCGTGCTGTCTTTAGTATAAGCTAGTTCATAAGTAGTTTGAAAGTTTAGAAACTGATGACTCCACAGTTATGTCCCATAAGCCTTACAAACATTTGAACTCTCCATATTTTTAATCTATTCTAGAAGAAACAAATAATATTGACTATCATACTTACACAGACAACATACGTATTTATGTGTGGTTTTCATTGGAGCAGAATCTTCTTTAAAAGTTGCTGCTAGAGACATACATTCTTGACTTACAAAACAAAACAATCTTTCTGTGCTGCAGGCCACAGTACTAAATCATGAAAATTACCCTATAACATTTTTTAAGAAAACACTATAATTTAAAGAATGTGCAGCTGGATGTATATACTATTTCACTAGAGATGTACATATTGTACAGCTCTTAATGGAAAACTTTGATGGCCAAAATTTATAGCTATCAGAATTATATTTAAGTTAAAAAAACTGAAGCATCAATTTTAATCTAAAAGGTAAAGCAGTCAACAATATGAAAATTGGTTTGAACACCACAGTGCTTTACTAGGCATGGTCCTGTTTGGAGGTGGTATGCCATTGCCTTCCTCCGACCTTCGAACTGACTTACCCAGCCAGTTATAGGGGGACCTACAGTTTAACGCAGGTTCCAAACCACAGTGCTACTCGGTATTTGTCACATCAGCAATACTGCCAGAGGTGAAAGAAATGGAAAGTGACGGATAAAAATTGTAGGACCTGGCGGGGATAAAACCTGTGATCTTTGGATTTGTAGTCTCGCACTCGACCACTGTAATCTATATCTATAAAATTACACTAGAAAATACTACAACTAGACATACAGTATAATTTTTAAAAATATGTTTTTCTCAAATGGTAATGGATAAAATAATACACTCCCTTTGTAGATGTAAGGAGTTTCAGGCAGAGTGTCATCCTGGAAAATCAAGTTTTCTGCCGGTAATCCCTGTTGAACTTTAACGATATTTCAATCAAGTTACTCACAATCTTCATCAGGTACTTCCTGAGGTTGAATACAGTGTGGAATGTGGAACATGTCCAGTATTTATTCCTGTGTGTGGTGAATAGGCATTTTCTCATTGGTCCACACTGATGGAGGTGCTCTGTCTGTCATCTGCACTAGCCAATAGCCGCAAACCTAATATTTACTAGATCTGTCTGTTCCGACTGTTGTGTATGTGTTTTTTGGCTATTGTCAGTTAATAATTTCATCATGTGATGTTCTGTTCCACCTACAAGTAGTAGTGGACATTCAGGCTTTTAGCTTCCTTGTGGCTATTCGTTTCTGTTACTGTAACAGGCTGCAACAATTGCTCCATTCGAGGTCTGTTCCTGCTAGATGGGTTACTCTTTGGCTCCTGGCATTGAAACTGTCATTTGTTCTTTGTGTGTTCCTCCTAAGGTGCTTGAATTGTTGTCTGAATCAGCACTGTATGTGCACTCTGCATTATTTGTGCTGCATCACTCACTCTGTCACCATACACAGAGTTATTTCTCCTGCAGTTTGAATGTTACCTCCTTTGTATCTTTAGGAGATTCACTGCTGTATACCAGGTGAAACTAAGTTGATATACTCTGTCATTATTGATAAGATTCTGTGTGACTTTTATTTTAACTGATTCTTGGATTACACTATCCCAGTATCTGAATATTTGTGCCAGAATCTTGACAGAATTGTTGTTATTTTTGTTTTTGTGGTAGTCTTCAGTCCGCAGACTGGTTTGATGCAGATCTCCACACTACCCTGTCCTGTGCAAGTTTCTTCATCTGAAAATACATTCAGTAACCTACATCCTTTTGAATCTGCTTACTGTATTCGTCCCTCGGTCTTCCTCTATGATTTTTACCCCACAAACTTCCTTCTAATGCTAAGTTAACAATTCCTTGATGTCTCAGAATCCGCCCTACCAATCTATCCCTTCTCTTAGTCATGATATTCCAGAGACTCCTATTCTCCCCAATTCAGTTAAGCATCTCCTCATTTGTTACGTGATCTTCCCATTTAATTTTCATCATTTGTCTGTAGCACACATTTCAAAAGCTTCTATCATCTTTTTGTCTGAACTCCTTATTATCCACGATTCACTCCCATACAGTGCTACACTCCAGACAAATACTTTCTGAAAGGACTTCCTAACATTTAAATTAATATTGTATGTTAACAAGTTTTGCTTCTTTAGAAACGCTTTTCTTTCCACAGCCATTCTGCATTTTATATCTTTGAACCTTCGGTCATCAGAAATTATTTTGCCATCCAAATAACAAAACTCATCTACTACTTTTATTGTCTCATTACCTGATCTAATTCATTCAGCATCACATGAATTTCTGACATTACATTACATTACCCTCATTTTACTTTTATTAATGTTCATCTTACATGCCAATCTCAACACAGTGTCCATTCCATTCAATTGCTCTTCCAGATCCTTTGCAGTCTCTGACAAAATTACTGATGACCTTGTAGTTTGGTCCCCTATAAACACCAACAACAACAACAAAATTAGTATGTCATCAGCTAACCAAAAAGTCTTTATTTCTTCTCCTTGAACTTTAATTTCCTCTCCAAATTTCTCCTTGCATTCCTTCACTGCTCGCTAAATGTACAGATTGAACAACATTGTGGAAAGGCTACAGCCCTGTCTTACTCCCATCCCAACCTCTGTGTCCCTTTCTTGCCCTTCGACTCTAGCAACTACTGTCTGATTTTTGTAAAGGTTGAATATAACTCTTTGCTCCCTATATTTTACCTCTGCTACCTTCAGAATTTGAAAGAGTGTATTCCATCTGACATTGTCAAAAGCTTTCTCCAAATATACAAATGCTAAAAATGTAGGTTTGCCTTTCCTTAGCCTGTCTTCTAAGATTGCATTATAATTCATCAAATGGTTTAATACCAAACAATTTTCGTTATAGCCAACTTGGAAACTTGTTTGGGTCTGGTACTCCTTACACCTGATGTCAATGGTCTGGGTGGTCTGACCAGTATACCGCATTGCCAAGGTATATGGTAAATTCATGGTTTCTCAGTAATGGAGGTTAGGTAATAACTCACTGTAAAGAGGCTCACTGTGCTGCTGTCAGGCGCAAAAATAGATAATCACATAAACATAACTTAAATTTTCAGCCATGGCCTTTATCAGAAAAAGAAACACATACATTCACACAATCACTCAATGACAACCTGTCCATCCATGTATGGCATACCTGCAATGAAAAGAACTCCCTTTCTCAATATGCTGAAGATCTCACAGACCTAGTCTGCAAGCAGATCTCCCATGCCATATCCCCACTCATGCATAGTTGTCTGACTGTGTGAATGTGTGTGTTTCATTTTCTGAAGAAGGCCATGGCCAAAACTTTAAGTTGTGTGTACATGATTATCTATTTTTATGCCTGTCAGCAGCTCAGCGAGCCTCTTCACAGTGAGTTGTTACCTGTCCTCCGTTATTGATATTCCATTTGGATTTTTCATTTTTAAAATTCCTGGTTTCTATAGACCTGTAATATTCTTTACACTCTGTAAGAGTGCCATAAGCTTCATTGCTGGGCAGGACATATTAAGGAAAGTCAAACCTATGATTTTAGCTTTTGTACATTTGGAGAAAGCTTTCGACAATGTTGACTGGAATAACTCTTTCAAATTCTGAGGGTATCAGGGGTAAAGTACAGGGAATGAAAGGTATATTCAACTTCTACAAAAACCAGACAGCAGTTTGAGTCAAAAAGCATGAAATAGTTATAAATCTGGACTTGAACCTATGAACCTGGAAGGCACCCTCCTATGCAAACCTGTTTATGAGATATCTGGAGGAAACCTTTCCTAGCATTCCAAAACCCCAAACCTCTCATTGGTTCATGTGTATTACTGATATTTCCAGGATCTGAACTCAGGGCCAGGACACCTTATCCTCATTCCTTCAAAACCTAACTCTTCCCGGCCTCCCCCCCCCCTCCTTTTTCCAAACTGCTTCACCTGATCTTTCTCAACCCACAGTGCCACATTCCTAGATGTTAACCTTCACCTTACTGATGGCTCCATCTACACTTCCATCCACATTAGACCTACCAACCACCAACAGTACCTATACTTTGACAGTTGCCATACCTTCTATATGAAAAAATCCTTCCCTTTCAATCTGGCACCCATGTATGCCATATCTGCAGTGACAAGAACTCCCTTTCTCAATATGCTATAGATATGACAGACCTAGTCTATTAGTCTGGATTGGAACAACTAAACTGCATCTTCGCCAAGGTTTTGATTTTCTGTCCTCATGTCCAGAAATGAGATATATCCTGACCAACATCCCCACCACCACTCCTAAAGTGGTGTTCTGTCACTGTACCAACCTCCATAACATCAGAGTCCATCCCTGTGCCATCCCAAACCCCAGCCCCCTGCCACAGGGATCATATCCTGTGGGAAACCCCGCTGCAACACCTCTCCAATTCACCCACCCACCACTTCCTATTCCAGTCCTCTCACAGTCTTATGCTACCCAATCAGAGGCTAAGACACCTGTGAAAGCAGCCCTCTAAATTACCAACTGTGCTGCAATCAGTGCACAGGTTTTTACATTCAAATGACCAATAACCAACTGCCCATTAGGATGAATGGCGACCTCCAAACTGTGATCAAAAACAAGTAGAAGACACAGTGACACAACATACAGCAGAGCATATGCTTGATTTCAATGGCTGCTTCACAACCTGCATGATGTGGATCCTCCCACGGACCACCAGCTTGTCTGAACTACACAGATGGGAGTTATCCTTATAGTACAGTCTCCAATCCCAAAATTATCCAGGCCTTAACCTACAATAACCCCCTTTTTGCTCCACACCCAAACAGTTCCTACTTCCTTTATCATACACCTCTCCTATTCCATGTTCTGTGTGTGTGGGGGGGGGGGGGGTGTTTTGCTTCCCTCCCCCACTTTCACACTCCATTCCTAATGTCCATCTTGTTCCACCCATTTAGTACATACATGATCCATAAGGCCTTGCTGTATCCATCCCCACCACTGCCACACAACCTTCCTGTTCCCTCATCTCATCTCTTTTCCTCTTGTCTCCTCATCGTTGAGTGTGATTCAGAGTGCAGCAGGGAGATGTTTGTGTGAAGGTGAAGGGACTTTTTTCTGAATAAGACTAAAGCTATCTAACTTAAAGTGTTGTAAGTGTGAGTGTCTTTTTTATGTGCCTGTCACAGCTGTCTTTGCAGTGAACTGTAAATTATCCTCATTATGCTGTTAAAATCCAACCTGCACTTTCCATTATTAATATTTCATACATTTTATATACATCTCTCAGTGATTGCCTTTGTGGAGAGTTGCAGGCTATTGTCATTTCATTCAAGAATGTACTTTCCTAGAAGAGAAAAACAATATCTTGGTTTCTTCTATTGATATCTTGTCTAAAGATTTCTAAGGTTTAAGCTCACACAAAAGTTTGCAAACAATCCACCCAAATAAATTGAGAACAGTCATCAGATGAGTTTTTAAAAATACTTTTGGAATACAGATTACAGAAGCACAACATACAGCACTTCTTAAATGGAGAGTGTCTTCTGTTTGAATTCATATCACTGAAATTTTTAAAATAAAATAAATATTAAATTAATAATGAACTTTCATAATCCTCTTTAACACCCAATTATTAAATTACAAATAACAGAGCAACGAGTGAATCACTACTAGAGCAGTTTCATCTTCACTCAGCAACGTTTTACCACTACAGCAAGTTGGAGAACACATGCAGAAGCAGCAACAGTACTTATAGTGCATCTATGTATATATACAGGGTAATTCAGAATTCCTATTATACTCTTACAGGTGTTGTAGAGGGGACTCACAGCAGCAATGTTTTGTAATATACACATATAATATACCATTTAAAAGAGAAATGAATTTGAAATATGGAAGGATATACACATTGACAGACTAGTTTTATGTCACTTGATTTCTCAAGTGACATAATATTGTGTGTCATCAGAGAGTAGCCCACTGATTGAAGTACATTTAAATCAGTTGTCACTGACTGATTGAGAACAATTGTGCATAAAAGAATGGCAGATTACTCATTGTCAGAGTACTCTGATAAGTTGGTTATCAATGGTAGAAGCAGATGAAATGTTTGATTAGCACAACACCTGTATTACAAATGATTTCTGAGCCATATCCGTTTATCACATGCCATTTCAGTAAGACTGAACCATTGATTTTGAGAGACGGACACCCTAGACCAATAGAGCACATTGCTGTCATGGCTGGATGTGCTGCCCTTGTTGACATGGAAAATGTAATCCTCCAGAACCCATCAATGAGTACCTGCAACATTGCAGATCTCAGAGCAGCATCCAATGACTTCACTAAGAACAGCAATTTCACCTTACCATCTTCAGAAGGCACAGGCATTGAGATTAATTGTATTTGTGCCTCTCACCAAATACTGCATATGGTTTCTTACACCACTGTGTCAACATTTCAGACTTTCCTTGAATAATTTTTTTCACTGATGAAATCATTTCAAACCTTTGTTTATGAAGCTTTGCTCAACTGTTGTAAAAGCCACATTTGGGATGAGGAAGATTGTCACTGCCACACATCTCAATGAATTTCATCATTTCAGTATTAATTTGTATGTTGGTATTATTCACAGTCATGTGATTGGTCCCTGTATTTTACCACATCATCTAATGGGTCACAGTTACATGTCCTTCATGCAAGATATACTGATGCACCATTTGTAGTATATGCAGTTATTTGTCATATCCCCCATCCTACTCTTCTCTTGATGTTCATTCATCAAAAATTTGGATAGAGGTGTGTAGGCCCCAGTGCTGACTCATTAGCTACCATGATCACCCAATTTGACAGCTGTGAACTGGTTCTTGTGAGGTTACAAAAAGAGTATTATTTATGTGATCCCATTTTTATCACAGGACTGTGACCTTTCCCTTGTATTGGCTGTATCAGAGGTTATTTGGGACACCCCAGGATTCCTGAACCATGTATATATAAATATTGTTCACAGGTACATTTTGTGCAGTGAAATTTGTGGTCACCACTTGGAGATTATGTTATCATTGACACAAGTACAAATAGATTGATGCACAGCAGCATATCTTTTGATGTTCTTTCAAAGCTGTATCTTCCATGCAGTGCATTTCTGTATATGCTTTCCTGACTCTCCTTTATAACACTTATACCTGTGTAGTGGGTATTCTGAATCATCCTTTAGAGATATAATTACTCTTTTGTGCAGTGTCCAAAAAATAAAATGGTCAGAAGCTGCTAATGTAGCACTTACTACTGTATCACATTTTGCTATACATTAAATTATATACTACCCATAGCAGTACCGAGTGAGATGGTGCAGTTTAAAACTGCCTCCGGCCATTCTGATTTCAGGTTGGCATGATTTCCCCTAAATAACTCTAGGCGAATGCCATCATGGTTCATTTCAAAGGACACGGCCGATTTTCTTCCCCATCCCTGACAAAAATTGCCTGAGTGTGTGCTCCAACTCCAATGAACATGATGTCAATAAAACATTAAACCCTAATTTTACTTCCTTCCTGCAGCAGCAGTTTTCTTTTCACATGGAAATGACAAACACAGCACTTTCAAAATTAATTTATTATTGCCTGTAACAGACAAAAATTCTACACATGTTGTATCCTTATCAGGCATGGAGAAAGGACCAACCCCACAGCAGCAGGAGCTGCAACAGCCAGCAGGAGGGCCACCACCTGTGCCTCCACCTCCAGCTGCAATCCCACCAACTACTGACTACTACAAACCCAAGGACTACAATGTTCCTGATGTAAGTAAGAAGGCCTGGACTAATAGAGAAAGTAGGGACAGTTATTAAAGTGCTGTATAACATACAAAATTTATGGAAATCTAATTTTTTACTAATATATTAAGTAACTTTTCCCATTTATGTAGGAAAAATTATATCCCTTGTATGACCACCCTTGGATGCACAGCAATAGCAATGTTTCATTCTGATGTAATGATGTTAATAAGCCTTTTAATTTATTTTTTCAATTTATGTATTATTTGTTGTTTGATCATGTACACTTTTTATTCCACAAACCCCAAACAAAAAAATCACAAGGTGTAATATCATATCATCTGGCATGAGATTCCTGGTTGCCACACATAGAGATAATTATTTGAGCAAACTTGAGCAACCGTTTTACATGATGTGTGACATGTTACATCATCTTGTTGCAACCAAAAGTTGTAATTTTCATCAATAAGATGGAAAAATTTATCATAAAACGTGTTTCAGTAACAGTTGCCATTCACAGTCATGGCAGCTCCCACATCATTTTCAAAATAGTATGAATCTAACACTCCTCCTGCACAGAACTTACACCAAACAGTCATGTGTTATAGATACATCTCTTCTTCCACATTAAATCACAGATTTTGTTGCTCCAACTTCTGCAGTTCTGCTTATAAACATACCCATTGAGGTGGAAGTGTACCTCTTCTGAGAACATCATTTGTTTATTTATCTTCTGTTTTATTTATATATTTATTTGTGAAGTTCTCATTTTCTGCTCATAGATCCAAGACCAATTTAGCAAATCTATGTCTTTTTCCATGATCTGGATGCTTCAACTCCAGTGTAAGTTGAATCTTGTAAGCTTGCATTTTCAGATATTTTGATAGGATTTCATGCAGTGAACTTTATGATAAATTCAATTGTTGAGTTCATCAGCATTTAAAATAAATAAATAGAAATGAAAGAAATCTGACTGCCAACCACCATATGAGAAATTTATTCTTACTTCCTGGACACCCTGTATATTATGTGCATTTACGGCCAACATTATTACTTATTTTATACAAAATGTTCAAATATGAATACTTAAGTTATACACCTTGTTGTAAAACCTATTTTTTCAGGTTTCTCCATTGGTTATGCCAACTGATGCAGGACTGTGGGAAAAGATCTCATGGGGTGTCACTTTACCAATCCATGCATTTTGTCGTGCAACCATGCCAGACTGCAGGAAAGAGAAATGGCGTCATTGGTACCCTTTCACGTTTCTTGTGTCAATGGTTTGGATTTCATTTTACTCATACATAATGGTCTGGATGATTACAATCATAGGTGAGGAATTAATTTCAGTATCAATTACAGATTCTTTTTATATTTCAGTCACAAACCAATTGCAGGTTATATGTATTGAAAAGATTTGTATCAAGACATTGTGGTGCCTTTGTGTTCCAGGCAGTACTCTGGGAATACCAGACACAGTGATGGGTCTGACTTTCATGGCAGCTGGTGTTAGTGTCCCAGATGCACTATCCAGCTTGGCAGTTGTCAAGGAAGGTAAACATTATTTTTGCATATTCCTTCATCCTGAAGAAATTAAAATTACTTCAATCTCACTTCACATTAATATTTAATTTATGATATTCATGACTTTAAACATTGTTGATGTGTTCACTGGTGCCTTCTTGTAGGTCAGTTGTAGTAACTGTAGCATTCATTTTATCCATAAAAGTCTGCCTCTTTGAATTAATTAGATGAATGTAAATAATTTGTAGTCCTGTTTTGCCTCATTTATTTTTCAATAGAGATTAAATATAGCCTCTCAAAAGTGACACATGTTTGAAAAATAATCAGAAGGAATACAATCTAGTTAAAGGTGATAGAAATAATGCCCCTTATCCTGATTCTTTGTCACACATCATGTTCTGACAATGTCATCATGAGGAAGAATCATGTGGAATGAATGACATTATACACTGATAGCCTAAAGCAACCACTGCTGGTTACTTCTCTAAACCTTTATCTAGATATTTCACAAGAAAAACAGTAACATTGATAGAGAAAGAGAGAGAGAGAGAGAGAGAGAGAGAGAGAGAGAGAGAGAGAGAGAGAGAGAGGGCCACTGCCCTTCCTCATCATATGCCATCAGGTGCTGTTTTTGTCTAACACTTAAACAAATCATTTATCTAATTTTGCAAGATCATTATCAGCTGTTTATGTTCAGGAAAATTATTAGAATTATATTAATTAACATTACTGAGTCCAAGTATTTATTAAATTGTAGGAGAATTAGATAAATCAGTATTCTTTTGTTTTGTTGTTAAAAATGTTTAGTTTTCTACTTGATGTCTATCAGCAACCAGTTACAGATGTTTGCACTCAAACAGAAAACTCCATTAGGAACTCAGAGCAGGTTTCATAGTCTAAATGTAAATGTTATCTATTCCTAGTTATAAGGTTATGAATGTCTGAGTTCGTCTAAAATTTACTTGTGTCGCTAACCATAAAAATCACTGGGAGTATCTGTATCAGTGAGGAAGACTAATCCCACATCCCTGATAAGACCACTGCGAGAGGCACACTTCTGTAAAATAAATACTTTTCTTCACCTTACCTGCAATACTCCAGCAGACTTTACCATTGGACAGAACTGAGTGAAAGTATGTGTGTGCTAACAATCCTGTCTACAAGTCAAACAGTGAGAGATAAACCTAAGTATAAAGCAGACATAACTGAACTTTTAAGTTAACTTATCAACATACTAGGGCCACTTCAATTTATTATTCAACTGGATGCTAAGGAACTTTACACGTGGGACTTGTCTACTGAATGGCTTTGATTGATATTTCTGTTGTCTGTAACCCTTTGTATTTGTTTGAAACCGTGTAATATTAGTTTTTGCTAAGATTAATGGTAAAGCTATTGGTTGTACACCCTTTGGAAGCTGCTTCTTTTTATTCTCCTTCTTATGTCTTATATGAATGTATGTGGGCCGTTATCAGTATACACATCATCAGCTTACATTACAGTTTTTGAAGAGTCTTCCAATGTATGAGATAAATTATACAGAAGTGAATAAAACACTGAACCTCCAGGCATGTCCTATGTAATATTTTTTTTTATTCCAACTTGGTCTCATTCCTGTTTATCATTTGCTAATGTAACCCTTTGTTTTCTGTTGTTAACACTAGACATTGTCCATGCAAGGGGAAGATGTTCAAAGCCATACCTTTTAACACTGCTGGCCATCCCAAATGCAATACCAAGAAGGACCAGAAATATTACATCCATATTTATTTGCAGTATAACACATTGAAAGTTCATATAATTGAAGACAGTTTGATGTTAAGTGAGGAATATGGTGCAGGCTGTATCAAGTGTTGCTGTCACTGCTGAAAATAATCCCTGCTACAAACCTCAACATTGATTCAAAGACACTCTAGATGTAAATCTGTGGTATAGCATCCACATATTGCCATTGTTGATTTGGGTAGCAGAGGGTGATGTATCTTGGGTCAGTTGTTCTGCAGTCGTCGACCAGATGTTTTCAACAGGAGAATGGGGAGGTCAAGGCAACAAACCATAATAATGGTGAAAGGAGCAGTATTAGATAGCATGAGAGGATAGTTCAACAGACATTCATTACAGCATCTACCTAGTCCTACTGTATCTTAGTGGTACAGGGATTCATTAGTAAATACAATAACATTCCATTCATATTTCAAAGAACAGGTCTACTGCAATGTTTAAAATCCTGCATTTATAAACAGATAAAACACCTGAGGATTACCTTTTAAACTGCGATACTGTTGGTATGTCCTTCAATAAAGGATTTTAACAGTCGCAGCTGACTGTTCTTCAATATATGGAATAATTCAACTGTGGTTGCCCTATATATAAAGTTTTATGATTCCATTCAGTTATTGGTTAACCCAAATGGTCATTGTACCATTGCCAGAGCAAATGTCTGTGTTGCTAACTCAATGGTAAATGTAGCAATAGATGCCTTGCAGACAGTCCACTTTGCTGCAAACAATGTTTACTGGTATGTGTAGATACTGCTTGTTGTGCAACAAACTGAATTTGTTGTGAGGTGGTTTGTGGTGTGGCAGAACCGCATCATAGTTGCTTTGTTATGTCCAGGATGATCACGGATTTCTCTAAAGGATATTCCTTCATTTCCATTGGTAGAGGTTGCACGTCTGCAGAAATCCGAAGTATTTGTTACTTGTGGATAAAATCAAGAGGGGCATGTATATCTGTGGGTTATCTGAATGAAAGAGGTTGAAAAAACTTACGTGTATGCAGCCAGGTATCAAATTCGATGTTGGCCAATATTTTGGCAATAGACCACCCTGCCATTTGCAAGGTGAAACTGCAGTGAGGAAGCAATGACCAATGATCTTTAAAACCTTGGTTTTCAATGAATAAATGGTAAAGACAACACACACTGAGAAAGCAAGCACACAGCACCAACACGACCAAAGATGAAAATGGCCAGGATATTGATAATAAACATCAGTTCTCAACAGATGAGGTCAGACTAGTTTTGTACCTTTGATTTTTGACAATTGAGAGAACAGGATCCCATGCGGAATTTAAGCAAAATCCCCCATCCCTTATCTATAAGATTGTCTGCTAGTTTTATTTCAATCACTTCTTTCAAAACACAGTCCCAGTAGCTGGAAGTGCAAGCCAAAATTTCCATTTTGTTGTATTCCATAGGATGACCTGTGTCAAGATAGTGTTTGGCCACAGCCGATTTGTTTGGCTGTTGTAAACATGTGTCATGTTTATGCTCAATCAAGGGTCGTCAACAGTCCTCAACAGTCCTAATAGTTTGACCAACATATGACATGCCACAGCTGCATGGAATATGACAGTCACCCGCCATGTGCAAACTGATATCATGCTTAATGGATCTCAACAGTGTCTTAATTTTAGATGGTGGCCGAAACACACATTTCACATTGTTTTTACCCAAAATGTGGCCAATCCTACCTCATCCATTGAGAATTGATGTTTATTATCAATATCCTGACCATTTTAATCTTTAAATCATTGAACACTTGTTATTGCCTTGTTTCACAAAACTTTATTTTTACGACCTAGGTTTTGGGTTATGAGCCCATTTTCAAAAACTTTACAGATTTCAAATTAGTTACACCAGTGAAGACAAACCATTACATTACTACAGGTCCCTGTTTATCGATTTTAACATTGGAAGAAAACAGTTTTACCTTGCAATTTAGGAACTATTACAGTTGCTTTACCTTATTAGAATAACCTTAATTATCTATTTACTAACATTGCATTTAATGATTTTATCTATTACTGAAATTACTAATCATTATAGTAACTCCAAAAAATTGAACAGTTTATTGTGCAGGACATTGCTTATTGCCGATGGCTGCCTCATGTTAGTAATATTGTTATTATCTACTACGTAGAAGTTACTTATAGTCTAAAAGAGGTGAATTATTGAATTCTGTCTATCCATTCAGTATCGAATGGACAAGTGTACTTGCTTGCTTGGTGTGTGTTGTCTTTACTGTTTATTTGTTGAAAACCGAGGTTTTAAAGATAATTGCAATGGCTTCCTGACTGCATTTTCGCCTTGAAAAGGGCAGTGTGGTCTCCTGCCGAAATTTCAGCCGACATCGAATTTGATACCTCGCTGCATACCCGTAAGTTTTTAGAAGTTGTTATTTGCCAGGAGAAATTAAAGAATCACAATGAGAGAGATAACTGCCCCATATGTCTGTTGTTATGTGAGTTCAAAACTACAAGCCTGTGGCATTCTTGTAAACTTAGCAGGACATTTCATAAATGTTCTTTTTTTTCCCCCACCCAAAATATGTAAGCTCTTGATATATTGCTATCACCACTTGGGCTCTGAGCTGCTAATGTGTGGGCACCAGAGCACCAATGCTTTCTTCTTTATAATGGCCTGTTATAGAGTAGACCTAATTTAAGAAGTCAAAAGTAGTTAAGTTGTCACAAAAATGATACCCTAACAATAATTAAGTCATTACATACCATGGTTTTAAGTACTACTGTCTATTACTATTCAAAACTTATCTGCAGATGTGGATAAGGAACTTGTGGATGCATATAATGTGCCACAGATACGGTTGTGGATGAGGGTCATGTGGATATCACTTTTCTGCACAAACCTCTACTTATTGGCAACTATTCTTCCTCATTGATCTCCAAAATGTGTTCAAAAATTTTTCTCTGTCATCTCTGAGGCTTACTGCAGCTGCTTATGCAATAGAACCACACAAAAGATTGATTTTATTATATCCACATGACTGACTGTTCACCCTTTACACAGTGCTTCCAGGTTCTGCTATTGACACTGAAATAGTACCCATCTTTAACTCTTGTCACCACAAAAACATGCTGTAAATATCACCTAATTTGCATGCTTCTAGTTCTCAATGATAACAGAAAGGAAACACACACCAAGCAAGCACACAGCACAATCACATGACTAAAACTTAAAACCAACAGCACTATTGATAATAAAACTCAGTTTTAAGCAGGTGAGGTAACGTTAATTTTATTCCTATGTTTTTGGACAAGTGATAACACAGGATTCCATGCACAATTCAAACAGAAACCTCCATCCCTTTTCAGCAAGTTATCTGCTTGTTTTATTTCAATTGCTTCCTTGATAACAAAATTCCAGTAGCTGGCAGTGGATGCCAAAATGTTTATTTTGTTGTATTCCATTGGGTGACCTCTATCTAAACAGTGTTCAGCAACAGCAGACTTGTTAGGTTGCTGCCAAACATGTTTGATGTTTATGCTCAATACATTGGTCCTCGACGGTCCTGATTGTTTGAACAATATATGACATACCACAGCTGCATGGAATATGGTAGACATCAGCCTTGTGCAAACACAAATCGTTCTTAATGGACCCTAAGCTTAATTGTAGAAGATCTTCAAAACAAACATTTCACACCATATTTATGTAAAATATGACCAATCTTGTTGAAAATGATATGAACATATGGCAGAAAGGCCATTGCCATCAGGTCTTTAGTGAGTTTGTGCATGGCGAGCATGGGGATCTGAGCTAGTGCAGCCTTTCTTTTTTCTCTCCTCCCTGGACTGCATTTTTTTCCCTTCCCCTCCTTTCCCATTCTGATTCCTTCCCCTCCCCACCGGGAGACTGATGACCTAGGCAGTTTGGTCCCCCCTATCCTAAACAACCAACCAGCCATTGCCTTGGGTGCCACATCTGCGCTGTCACCACTAGCCTACTGTACATTTTCTTGATAGCACAGTTATCTTTTAATTGCCCTTCACTATAACCATTATGGTGAAAAGTGACTTCCAGATGGGACAGCTGAGTAGGCAAACTTTCCCAGTCTGAGATGATGTGGGCCCTGCGAACTAAGGTACGTAGAATCCCTTCACCCCAAGCTGGGTGGTGAAAACTACCAGCATGAAAATACAAATCTGTGTGAGTTAGTTTCCTACAAACAGTATGTCCCAAATTGCCATCTACCTTCCTCCTAACCAACACATCAAGGAAAGGGAGACAACCATTCTTTTCCACCTCAATGGTGAAATGGATGTTAGGGTGGGTTGAATTTAGATGTTCCATAAAATTATTCAAGTTCTCACTACCATGAAGCTAAATAACAAATGTGTCATCTACATATCTGAAAAAACAAGCAGATTTCAACACTGCTGGCACCAATGTCCTCATGAATAAATTAGCAATGATAGGTGACAAGGTACTTCCCATTGCAACTTCATCTGTCTGTTCATAGTACTGGTCATTAAATAAATAGTAGATGGAAATAAATTCATTTATTCAGTACCCAAACTAGCCTCAATTAACACCAATGACTCAGATAGAGGAATGCAAGTGAAGAGAGAAACCACATCAAAACTGATTGAAATCAGTTATTCAAATGCCCTAGTCAACACATGGCAAGATTCCCTCCTAAAATCCTCTTTAGAGTCAGAATGCAGTTTAAAAACAGCCAGTTCAATAGAACTAATAAATTAAAAAAATCAAACTTTTTCCCAGTATGTATAAAGCTGTGTTGTCCAAGGTTTTCTCTGTGAGATTAATCACAGATTGTCTAGTTGTAGAAACATTCTCTGAACTATGGAACTGTTCAAACTTCACCAAATGCCGGGCCAATAGAGATTGAAATTCCCATTCAGATTGTGACCAGGAAACACTGTTCAACCAGTCCCAAGAAAATTTTGAAATTTCAGAGGCTATATAAATGAAGCTTAAATAATTCCTTAGAAATAAAATCTAATTCTCAATGGGTGGAATGAATCCTTTTGTGGACAAGAGTTAAGCCAGTACTAGTTTGATGTTACTGGCAGCTGGTGAATTAATGTGATGCACAATCTTAGCAAAAGTTGGAACAATACTATTATCCTGACACTTCAGCAAGAACGAGAAAGCACACTGCAATCCAACTATGCTACTATGAAGTTTTCTCCCTGTACAGGTATACAATGTGATTCCTTCCTTTCCCCTGCATATTGTGCATTCAATTAACTAACAGGTATGCAGCCAGGTATGAAAGTCAGCATTGGCCAATATTTCAGCAGGACTTCACCCTGCCATTCTCAAGGCAGTGAGGGACCAATGTGCAATGACATTGAAAACCTCAATTCTCAATGATAACAAAAGACAACACACACCAAGTGAGCAAGCACACAGGACTATTACTAAAATAAAACTAGCAAATAAAGTGCTGAATAGGGATGGGGTTTTTTCTTTCAATTCTGCATGGAATCCAGCTCTCTCACTTGTCCTAAAACAGAGGGACAAAACTAATGTTTCCTCACTTGCTGAAAACTGATGTTTATTATTGATAGTGCTGTTGGTTTCCATCTTTGGTTGTGTAATGCACTGTATGCTTGCTTGCTCAGTGTGTGTTGTCTTTCTGTTGTCATTGAGACCTGAGGTTTTAAACATTGTTGCGCATTGCTCCCTACTTCAGTATTGCCTTGAGAATTGCAGAGTTTACTCTTGCTGAAAACAGCCAACGCTGACTTTCATATCTAGCTGCATACCCATAAGGTTTTTTAATATGCCATACACTGTGAGAAATTTAGCAATCACAGTGCTTGTCACATTCCGCAACAGGTATCACAGTCTTCACATTTGTGTGAGAATCATCCCATTAGTGTTTGGTATCATCCTCCATTGTGTAGTTGAGGTTACTATCCAAACTGTTAATGCTACATTCACATTTTTAGCAAAATCTTTTCTTGCAGATTCTAAATCATGAATGTTTAATACTACAATGTGATTAAAATTACCTAATAGTTGACACTTCATGCACTGAAACTGCTTTCCTCAATGCTCTCCACTGCTAAACTGCCACAAACCACTCGTCAGTTCACTTTTAACTCTGTCAGCTTTATTTCTTGATGTGTTTTAAACATGAGCTATAGCTCTGCCCATTTTAATTTCACATTCTATCACATATGATATCCATTCCAAAAACAACTGACAAACAACAGAGATAACAAAATGCATAGTCATGCACAACACAATCGAAATGAAAGTATAGTTGTGCACAGAGCAGAAAGTACTTTTTGCCCATAATCGCATGTAGCAAGAACTGACTGTTGTGGATGGGCTTAAGTTTGTTAGTTTACCCAGTGAGCTCCTGCTGTTTTTATCTTGCATGAAGTGCATCCAGAAAGTAAGTTCCAGTGACCAATAAAAGAAATGTTCAAAATAAATCATTACTTGCACCACGACCAGCAAATGAAAACGGGTGTGCCACTGTTATCACAAAGGTTTGCACTATTAATACCAAAGGTTGATCCCTTGGACTTTTATAAACTGTACAGGATGTTCAGCTAGGTATCCACTTTTAAGGAATGCATATAGAATCATATTGGTGTTATAGGGTGATGAAATGTGATCTCATGCAACTGAAACAGTTTGTCATGGAGCTTATCATAAATTCAGCTATAACTTCAGGCTTCGCTGTATGCCATTACATTCCATCAGTGACCATCAACGCATTCCACCAATATGATAATATGATTGTACATCATTCCATGACTGTGGTTACTTAATTGAACATGGTTTGTAACTCCCAAGGAGTTTACCTTTGATCTTGGTAGTGCAAACATTTGTGGTCACTGTGGCAAGTCATTTATCTTTTGGTGTTCCAGGTGAAAGTGAATGTGGGCATGTGGTTTTTTTAATAACATTTCTTTAATGTGAAAGATCATAGAAAGGCATGTCATTTATCTTTTGGTGTTCCAGGTGAAAGTGAATGTGGGTTGTGTGTGTGTGTGTTTATTTATTTATTTATTTATTATTTTTTTTAATTTTTTAATTTTTTTTTTTTTTTTTTTACCTTTCTTGAATGTGAAAGATATCCATTTTGTGAATTTTAATACATACATCCCATAGAAAGCTGCTCTCTGCATCTCCCAGACAGTCATTTCCTCTTTCCCTCCTAATTCACAAGGTGAGGTAGTAGCAGCTAAAATTTGAATAATTGTTAACACTCTAAAATGAGGCGCACTGGAGATTGAACTCATACCCTGATTTTCAAGGGGGTTCTTTGTAAATAATAAATATTTATTTGAATACACCAGCTATATTTCAACATAGTCACCACAGTTGCATCACCATTTCAGATAATGGTGCACCATCAATTGCATGTCAAAGGAGTCTACCAGCAACATAACATCATTACGTCACTTCTGCTTGCACCTCAGCATCATTGTAGAAACGTTTTCTTGCCAGAAAATACATCAGGAGACCAAAGAGATGAAATTCACTTGTGACAAGTTTATGGCTGGATGATTAAAGCACTCCCACTCTAACTTATTCTATACATATTGTATGTTGCTTGCTGAATAGGGTCTTGCAATTTTGTGTAACAGTGAGTCATCTGAGGAAACTGATGAGTTAACTTCACTAACCTCACAGTAGGAAAGAGACAATATCAGAGGAGCCATTTTATACTGGCACTTAGTGGTAAATACTGTTATTACAAGACTGAAACTGCACTGCATTATTCCCACATACCTCCTGTATACTCTTACATATCACATTCCTATCTGCCTACTCGTGTAACCTCTGGTTGGAACTGGAACTTACTTTCTGGATAAACATTGTACAATATTTCACAGAGTAAATCTTTTAGAATAGTGAGAAGGTACTATGCATAAAACTGTGTCAGATTTGAATATACACAAAAATTGCAACTGATTCAGTTTATCATAAGCATCTCTTTTAGAACTTTTCTAGTGCATATGTTTCTGTAACAATATTCAATGGGTGTTAACATAGTATACTAAGTTACTTTCTCCTCTATACAGGATATGGTGATATGGCAGTCTCAAATGCAGTAGGCAGTAACGTGTTTGATATATTGATATGTCTTGGGCTTCCGTGGTTTATGCAGACTGCAATTATAAAACCAGGCAGCACTGTTAATGTCTATAGCAAAGGTAAGTTTTAATCTAAAAGTTATCCACTGTCTGCACAAGAAATTTAAGTAATGAGTCTTTTGTAACTACTGTTGCTCTTCCCGTCATAGTGCAGTTGTGATATGAAGATTTTGACTTTCATGCCCATAACAGTTTCTGTTGTACTTATGAAGGTAATACAAGTGATTTCAAATCTACTTGATATGCTAATCTTTCTGTTACTATTTAGAATGTCTTTACCATCCCTTTAAACAAGCCAAATGTATCCATAATTGTCTATATTGTGTCTATATCATTGTCTTTATTATGTAATAATAATGCAAATTCTTGGATGTAACAAAATGTAAAATAAGTGATGAGATATTGTATCTTATTAAGCCCCAGTTGCTTAAGATGTTTTAATATTGACTCTTAAGCTAGACAAAATAGTGTATCCAAATCATACTTATTATGTATCCAAATTATGCTAATTATCTATCCAAATCATACTTATTTAATATTTCTTAATTTATTTTTCCTAACCTCTTTTACATCAGATCAATCATCCTACATATTTCACATTACATTCATAATGACACTTATATATCTAAGAAGTGTTGCCTCTGATATGGAATTCAACACTTACAAAATAACTATGAGAGCCACAACTATATCACAAGAAAAAGACACATTATATTTGTTGATGAAAAGTAGATCACCACTGACAAATTGTAATTGTTAGATTTGAACTGAAGGCACACCAGTGCAGTAAAGTCTCAGCATCAGATAACTGATTTGTTATCTTTTATGAAAAATTATTATACCAGTATTCATAGAAACATCGAACATCAAAACTCAAAATTAAATGCAAAACTATACATACATATTTTGTATCACATCTTACAAATGATACAGTGAAACAGTGTTACTCCATTTATAAGGAAGAAAGAAACAAGGTTCCAGTGAGTGAAGTTGCGAGACCAAATTTTGTCCCTGTTCAACCCAACATCTACTGCAGTGATTTGGTGAGAAAATTACCATTATTTGGTACTGTTACTGAACATTGAATTGAATTTTATTTGATCCTGTAGGATTACATAGTGTACAGTATTATTTTATTAAAAGACAAAATTAACTCCAGAAGTATAAGTGAGAGCCTTCTTCTGAACCCAATAAATAATAATAAAATAACAATAATAGGGAATACTTCTTGCATCATTTAAACAAACAATAACTTTAAATTCATGAAATCAACACTTAACTTCTCAAAATTCACCAAAAGCACAATAACTAACAACACAACTGAATGTGTATTGAAACATCATCATAAACTAACATTCGAAGGAAACATCACTCACTAAACATGCAAAAGCCCAATATAAAATTTTTTAAAAGGGCACTTTATAAAACACACACTTTAGGATAGCAGCCATAAAATGAGTTTTAATTCATACCACTAGTATAATCTTTCCTTGAACCTTAGTGAATTGCAAACTCATTGAAAACAGAAGCTTGAACAAAAATAATTAATTACAAAACCTCTTCAGTAAAGATCTATAGATTACAAACATAATGCTACATACAACCACCATTCATTTTACAGAAAATAGCAAATGCCAAGCATCATACAAACATAGGCAGATTTCTGCTCCTCCAGAACAGCTTGCTTTGTAAGCACATTTTCTCTTCCTCGGAGCCCAGAGTGACCAAAACTCTCCCTGGCCACTCACTAGAAAACCAACATGGAGGACTCATGACAGCCAACAGACAGAATAAGCATGTTCTATAATATAGAGAAGGTATTAATATGTCTTCTCTATATGTTATAGAACCTGCTTATTCACCATGTCTGCCACTGAATTACACTTCCTCTCCGGCAACTAAATTCAAACCAGTCCACAAGCCAAAAACAACACAAATGATTAAACAGTGAGGCATATACATTTACAATGAATTGCTCTGATGAAATGACGTTAACTAAAACCAACACTCATGCAATCAGCATGTTTCCCAGCATTTGGTCGTAGACTCAATGTGGCCAACTAGCAGAGCCATTAATATTCATGAGTGATTAAAGTTTTGGTGCATACAAGAGTTATTGGTAGGAGTTTTATCCCATGCAACAGACAGTATTAACAGGCCCAACCAACCAGTGCACTGCCACAATCTCGCTCAGTTCAAAGTGCATCTCACCTGCAGTATGACTAGGAAGTACACACTCACTTGGTGGCAATTCTCCAAGTCCACAGGCCAACATACTGTGCATGTCACGGCTACCCATTAACAGCCTTGTCACACACCATCCAGAGCCCAACTGCCCATCTCAGCATGTACCCTGCCACCATCCGATTTCCTTGCCAAATGACACCTCTCCTCCAAAGTCTGCTCTAATCCAACCTTACTTCCAAAGAGCCTACATGCAAAAGCCCATGCCCATCTCAGCATGTAACCTGCCACCATCCGACTTACTTGCCAAATGACACCTCTCCTCCAAAATCTGCTCTAATCCAACCTTACTTCCGAATAGCCTACATCCCCAAGAATAAAGCCAGAAATGTAGAAAACACCACTGGATGCTCGCTGACTGATGCAGATCAATCATTCAGACTTGACTGTGAGGCCTAGTTAAATATGCCTGCAGTTTAGGAAAAGATGTCATCTTAAAGGCAGCACACCGTGTAAATGCTTCAAAACTACCATTGCATTCTTCTTGATAGTAGGCACGTGAGGTTGTTCTGGTGTTGTGGATCTTCATTGCCCTGTATTCCTACACTCTTATTCATTTTTAGATCTACTCCTCCATTACTGTGTTTCATTCTGTGTTGGTAACTCCGTACTCTGCTGATCATAAGTCCTATTCTTCTTATCACTACACTTTACTTTCATCTAAACATTTTTTTTTCCAATTCTATAACTTTTCTATTTCATTGTGCCATCTAACAGCCTTATTCCAACCTGTCTAAAGCCCTTTTTTCCTGATTACATCCTTTTGAGTACTTCCCCCCCAGATACTGAAATAGGAAACAATTTTATCAAGGAGGATACTATCATTATTAAAACATATGTTAAAGCTGCATGTGCCCAGGGAATAAAAACTGCAGTTTCCATTGCTTTCATCTGTTATCATTAATCTTCTTTGTTTGAAAAATCTGGCTAATATTACTGAACAGTTTTTAATTTAATTGGTAATTGAGGGCCAGATAGCAAGCATGTGGAAACAACCTTTATGGTTCAGGCCTTGTTGTAAGAAAACATCTGTTTTATTTCTACACAAGTTATTACAAACTAGGAATAATTTCAATTAGTTATACAGTTCAACTCGCTTCAGTCAAGATAAAGATAACTCAATGGTACTTAAATTTTGGCCTGAGAATGTTTAACTTTTGATAAAACAATGAAAACAATTAAAGTCGAAGAAATAACAATTTAATGGTATTTAAGATTTGCCCACAATTAACATTTGATAATAAAACAATGAACAATTAAAGATCAAATTCCATTCTCTTCCATTTAAGTGAATCATGTATGCAAAGTACAGTTACAATAAGAACAAGGTTAAAGATGCAGGCTTCCTCCTTTTACAAATGTTAATAAACATTAACACTTCAAATGACCAATTGGTCAAGTTACAGATTTTCCCAGATTTTAACAAACCCCAAATGAATGTTCCTTTTCTTTTTTTAATTGCCTTAGATTAAATCTGCAGTGTGGCATACAACTTACAAGCAGAGAAAAAATATTAAGACAATTTACAATTTACAACTGACACTCTTGATGGCGTTTCTTTGAGACAAATACGTACGTGTAGGCACTGCTTAAGTACAATTCAGCCACTGTAAAATTATTCCCAAAGTGACTCTAAGAACCACACTGTGGGTTTTCAAGGTACACAATACAGTAACTAATAGAAAACACAAGAAATAACTTATCTTATTTTTCCAATATGTTGTTGCTCATCAGTGAGCCCGATCAGCCACAGACTCTCCCAGTTCCATATACCCTGCTCACACGGGAGCCTGGCTCACACAACCACTGGTCTCAGGTGGTGATATCACAACATATGCAAACAAACCAAGAGGCAGGTATTAATAGGCAGAAATGGAGATACAATAAACTCATTTTGGCCCCAGTCTGCGGTTTAGCTAGACTGCACAGACGATACTCCCCCACCAATCTACAAACATCCACAAAGGGATTCGGCCAAATCACGTGGGCCTTTATTATTCTGATAGTTTTATGAACACCTAAATGACCACCCGCCAAAGAGTTGTGAAAATAATAGAACGCAGGTGAAACTAGCTCACGGGGAAGACAAATCTGCAGATGTTTATCACATCCCACTTCCTTGCACAAAATTCCTTTACATAGCGCATAACCCTTGATTTTCTCTCCTCTCCGGAGGCTGTTACAAAGGGAATCGAGTTGAGGATCATGTTCTTGTTTGTACCGCAATTCGCAAAATAACTGGGGAATCTCAGCCAAAATACCGGCAACTGAGTTGGAACGGTCCCCGTCATAGGGTACAGGATCTTCCTTCTCCTCGAACATCCCACTCAGGGCATCGGCTATTCCATTATCAGAACTTTGGATATGCTTAACTTTGAAACTAAATGCAAAAATTCTAACCGCCCATCTGGCTATATGCCCAGTATTTCGAGGATGCGCAAGCACCCAACTTAAAGCCTGGTTGTCAGTCTCTAAGTCAAATTCCCTATGCTCCAAGTAGAAACAAAATCTTTCTAGGCCAAAGCTTCACACTCATAAACTGAGTACTTATGCTCTGGACCTGCTTGTCTGCGAGAAATGTACTTAACAGGACGCCTTCCCTGATCATCTTCTTGCAACAAATGACAGCAATTCTGGCGTTTGAAGTGTCCTTTTAGACTATGAAGCTCTTGGTGAAATTGGGAACTGCTAGGACAGGCGGGGTACTCAACGCTGCTTTAAGTCCCTCGAAGGCCGTCTGTTGGCTCTCGCCCCCACACAAATTTGCTCCCCTTCTTCCTCAACTCATTCAACGGAGCTGCAAGTTGAGCAAAATTCAACACATACCTACGAAAATAATTAGCCATTCCTATGAATTTAGCCACACCTTTGGTATTAACAGGAATAGTAAATCTCCGGAGACTCACAGTATGTTCAGCTTCAACACGAACTCCTTCAGCTGAGACCAAATGACCCAAAAATGAAACCTGGCAACATGCCAATGCGACTTTAGATGGCTTGACTGTCAAACCCACATCCCTAAGTCTCAACGAAACTTGTTTAAGGTGTTGCAGATGGTCCACAAAAGAACGACTGTAAATCACAACATCATCTATATAGTTATAAACACAATTAAACTTAAGATCTCCAAGGACTCTATCCAGAAGGCAGGGTTAAACAGCCGCGCCAGCAGATAATCCAAAGGGGACACAATTAAACTCCTATAGGTTCCAGTCGGTACAAAAGGCCATGGCCTGCTTAGAATCTTCTGTAAGAGCGATCTGATGATATGCCTGATTGAGATCCAAAATAAAAAAAAAAAAAAAATACTGCTGCCAGAAAACCAAGTAAAGGTGCTATGAAAGTGAGTTAGGGGGACAGACTCCAAGATGATTTTCTTATTTAAAACTCTGTAATCAACAACGGGTCTATAATCTCACTTTGTAGGTTTGGTCATAAGAAATATCGGTGAGGCATATGGTGAGGTGGATGGCCTGATCACGTTGTCACATAACATTTGTTCAATTTTCTTGCATAGAAAACACAATTTTAGGTAGGGACAAATGATAAGAGCTTTGCCAAACATATCTTGTGTTCTATGAGACTGGTGATGCTCAACTTATCAGTCAAAACGTCCTGGAACTGACTTAAAAGATTAAGGAGCTGCGATCACTCTACGGAACCAAGATGATTCAGCCAATAACCTTGTGTTTCTAATGAAATCGAATTAACTCAGGCCATGAACTGGCAAGAACAAAATGCGATCTTTTCCAGTGGTGCAAACTTAAAATGAAATGAATTCAGCCCAAAGTCCATCACAAAGCCAGTGCGCTGCATAAAATCAGACCCTAAAATAACTGGTACCATTAAAGATCTGGCAACCAGTAAGGTAATTGGCCAATTAAAGCCATATATTCCTAATCTCACCCTACACTTCTGCACCAGAGGCAACTCCTGGCCACTTGCCATTCAACATCTCTGATTAGGTAATTTAAGATCAGAAAATTTACAAGTATTACAAAATTCGAGATACCAAGATCTATCAATGAGGGACATGGCACTACCTGAATCAATTAGGGTGCAAACTGGCTCTTCATTAATTGTGGTACAAACAAAAGGAAGGAAGCTACAGAAAGCTGCTATACGATGACAAACTCCTTTTCTCTTCCCTGGATTTCCTCCTTTCCCCTTCTGGTGGCACTTATCGCATCTAAGGTGTCCTCTGCACCAGCCACTGGTGCACTAAATGATCATAAATGCCACAACAATAGCACCTAACACGCTCTCCATCCCAATTGTGCGGAGAATTTTCTACTCCGGGATTAACAGTCGCGACCTTCAGCTCAGACAAGACGTCATGCGGTTCATCCACTAGTTTCAAGGCCTCATTTGAGGTAACCATTGGTTCAACTCAGAAAATGTGGTCAGTTTAATATTAAAAAGCACCCTTGCCCTGTCTTCAGAGCAAAGTACTTCAAGAATAATTGCCACAACATCTTTTTTAGTAATATCCATTTGCAATGCAACAATCGCAGTGCGGACATGACTAACGTACGCATCCAATGTTTCAGTTACACTCTGAGGCCACCAAAAATGTACCCTCTCTAATTCTTTCTTAACCCGGATGGGTACCTTTTCATTTATAACTCTTCACCTCAAGTCACTTAAGGAGCCCTGCGATTGAAGTACTTCCATTAACAAATCGGCAAAAAAACCCCGAGATAGAGGATACCACAAAGCCAACACTACAGACTGGGAAAGATGAAGAGCCTTGACATGTTGTTCAAAACGAACAGCCAGCCATAAAACATTCTGAATCTGATTTATATCATCAACCGAAAGTTCCTTCACGTCTCTCAACAAAAGTGCAAAGGGATTGGGTAACTTGGCGAACTCTTTTACAAATTGATTCTGAGTTTCTGACATTTCAGCAACAGGCCTCTGACCTAACCCAACAGATGATATCTCACCAGATTCATAAGAACTTCCTCACCTAGGCCCAAAGAATTAACGGTCAAGAGAAGCGCCTGAAGATCTTTTCTTAACTGAACCAACGATGCACGTTGTGCCTTATTGAGTTCTAACTATTCTACGTCAGCTAACCGGTAACCATAATGGTTTAACTGAGCCCTCATTCTATGTCCGCCTACTCTCACTCAAGAAAGAAATATTTTTACCTAATTCCTGTAATGCCGCTGAGTAGGAAGTAATGGCAGCACCTACCTCGCCAACGCTGAGCATTGAGATGCACAGGTACCGACACTGCGGCCTTCAACCATTCAATTAACTCCTGCATGCTTCCTGTATCCTGACAGTTACATATTCAGAGCTCGTATTGTAGCTGCTCCTTTTTCAAATAATTCTAGCCCGCGAATCATGTGTTCTCCATCACCACAAATATACCTAAAACAGTAACAAATATATAAGAACACTTAATTGTAACTTAACAAGGCTTGAACTTCCAGAAAAAACAAAGCTCTCTGCTACCAATGAACAGTTTTTAATTTCACTGGTAATTGAGGACCAGATAGCAAGCATGTGGGAACAACCTTTATGGTTCAGGCCTTGTTGTAAGAAAACATCTGTTTTATTTCTACACAAGTTATTACAAACTAGGAATAATTTCAATTAGTTATACAGTTCAACTCACCACAGTCAAGATAAAGATAACTTAATGGTACTTAAATTTTGGCCTGAGAATGTTTAACTTTTGATAAAACAGTGAAAACAAAGTCAAAGAGATAACAATTTAATGGTATTTAAGATTTGTCCTCAATTAACACTTGATAATAAAACAATGAACACAATTAAAGATCAAATTCCATTCTCTTCCATTTAAGTGAATCATGTATGCAAAGTACAGTTACAATAAGAACAAGGTTAAAGATGCAGGCTTCCTCCTTTTACAAATGTTAATAAACATTAACACTTCAAATGACCAATTAGTCAAGTTACAGATTTTCCCAGATTTTAACAAACCCCAAATGAATGTTCCTTTTCTTTTTTTAATTGCCTTAGATTAAATCTGCAGTGTGGCATACAACTTACAAGCAGAGAAAAAATATTAAGACAATTTACAATTTACAACTGACACTCTTGATGGCGTTTCTTTGAGACAAATATGTACGTGTAGGCACTGCTTAAGTACAATTCAGCCACTGTAAAATTATTCCCAAAGTGACTCTAAGAACCACACTGTGGGTTTTCAAGGTACACAATACAGTAACTAATAGAAAACACAAGAAATAACTTATCTTATTTTTCCAATATGTTGTTGCTCATCAGTGAGCCCGATCAGCCACAGACTCTCCCAGTTCCATATACCCTGCTCACACGGGAGCCTGGCTCACACAACCACTGGTCTCAGGTGGTGATATCACAACATATGCAAACAAACCAAGAGGCAGGTATTAATAGGCAGAAATGGAGATACAATAAACTCATTTTGGCCCCAGTCTGCGGTTTAGCTAGACTGCACAGACAATACTCCCCCACCAATCTACAAACATCCACAAAGGGATTCGGCCAAATCACGTGGGCCTTTATTATTCTGATAGTTTTATGAACACCTAAATGACCACCCGCCAAAGAGTTGTGAAAATAATAGAACGCAGGTGAAACTAGCTCACGGGGAAGACAAATCTGCAGATGTTTATCACATCCCACTTCCTTGCACAAAATTCCTTTACATAGCGCATAACCCTTGATTTTCTCTCCTCTCCGGAGGCTGTTACAAAGGGAATCGAGTTGAGGATCATGTTCTTGTTTGTACCGCAATTCGCAAAATAACTGGGGAATCTCAGCCAAAATACCGGCAACTGAGTTGGAACGGTCCCCGTCATAGGGTACAGGATCTTCCTTCTCCTCGAACATCCCACTCAGGGCATCGGCTATTCCATTATCAGAACTTTGGATATGCTTAACTTTGAAACTAAATGCAAAAATTCTAACCGCCCATCTGGCTATATGCCCAGTATTTCGAGGATGCGCAAGCACCCAACTTAAAGCCTGGTTGTCAGTCTCTAAGTCAAATTCCCTATGCTCCAAGTAGAAACAAAATCTTTCTAGGCCAAAGCTTCACACTCATAAACTGAGTACTTATGCTCTGGACCTGCTTGTCTGCGAGATATGTACTTAACAGGACGCCTTCCCTGATCATCTTCTTGCAACAAATGACAGCAATTCTGGCGTTTGAAGTGTCCTTTTAGACTATGAAGCTCTTGGTGAAATTGGGAACTGCTAGGACAGGCGGGGTACTCAACGCTGCTTTAAGTCCCTCGAAGGCCGTCTGTTGGCTCTCGCCCCCACACAAATTTGCTCCCCTTCTTCCTCAACTCATTCAACGGAGCTGCAAGTTGAGCAAAATTCAACACATACCTACGAAAATAATTAGCCATTCCTATGAATTTAGCCACACCTTTGGTATTAACAGGAATAGTAAATCTCCGGAGACTCACAGTATGTTCAGCTTCAACACGAACTCCTTCAGCTGAGACCAAATGACCCAAAAATGAAACCTGGCAACATGCCAATGCGACTTTAGATGGCTTGACTGTCAAACCCACATCCCTAAGTCTCAACGAAACTTGTTTAAGGTGTTGCAGATGGTCCACAAAAGAACGACTGTAAATCACAACATCATCTATATAGTTATAAACACAATTAAACTTAAGATCTCCAAGGACTCTATCCAGAAGGCAGGGTTAAACAGCCGCGCCAGCAGATAATCCAAAGGGGACACAATTAAACTCCTATAGGTTCCAGTCGGTACAAAAGGCCATGGCCTGCTTAGAATCTTCTGTAAGAGCGATCTGATGATATGCCTGATTGAGATCCAAAATAAAAAAAAAAAAAAAAAAAAAATACTGCTGCCAGAAAACCAAGTAAAGGTGCTATGAAAGTGAGTTAGGGGGACAGACTCCAAGATGATTTTCTTATTTAAAACTCTGTAATCAACAACGGGTCTATAATCTCACTTTGTAGGTTTGGTCATAAGAAATATCGGTGAGGCATATGGTGAGGTGGATGGCCTGATCACGTTGTCACATAACATTTGTTCAATTTTCTTGCGTAGAAAACACAATTTTAGGTAGGGACAAATGATAAGAGCTTTGCCAAACATATCTTGTGTTCTATGAGACTGGTGATGCTCAACTTATCAGTCAAAACGTCCTGGAACTGACTTAAAAGATTAAGGAGCTGCGATCACTCTACGGAACCAAGATGATTCAGCCAATAACCTTGTGTTTCTAATGAAATCGAATTAACTCAGGCCATGAACTGGCAAGAACAAAATGCGATCTTTTCCAGTGGTGCAAACTTAAAATGAAATGAATTCAGCCCAAAGTCCATCACAAAGCCAGTGCGCTGCATAAAATCAGACCCTAAAATAACTGGTACCATTAAAGATCTGGCAACCAGTAAGGTAATTGGCCAATTAAAGCCATATATTCCTAATCTCACCCTACACTTCTGCACCAGAGGCAACTCCTGGCCACTTGCCATTCAACATCTCTGATTAGGTAATTTAAGATCAGAAAATTTACAAGTATTACAAAATTCGAGATACCAAGATCTATCAATGAGGGACATGGCACTACCTGAATCAATTAGGGTGCAAACTGGCTCTTCATTAATTGTGGTACAAACAAAAGGAAGGAAGCTACAGAAAGCTGCTATACGATGACAAACTCCTTTTCTCTTCCCTGGATTTCCTCCTTTCCCCTTCTGGTGGCACTTATCGCATCTAAGGTGTCCTCTGCACCAGCCACTGGTGCACTAAATGATCATAAATGCCACAACAATAGCACCTAACACGCTCTCCATCCCAATTGTGCGGAGAATTTTCTACTCCGGGATTAACAGTCGCGACCTTCAGCTCAGACAAGACGTCATGCGGTTCATCCACTAGTTTCAAGGCCTCATTTGAGGTAACCATTGGTTCAACTCAGAAAATGTGGTCAGTTTAATATTAAAAAGCACCCTTGCCCTGTCTTCAGAGCAAAGTACTTCAAGAATAATTGCCACAACATCTTTTTTAGTAATATCCATTTGCAATGCAACAATCGCAGTGCGGACATGACTAACGTACGCATCCAATGTTTCAGTTACACTCTGAGGCCACCAAAAATGTACCCTCTCTAATTCTTTCTTAACCCGGATGGGTACCTTTTCATTTATAACTCTTCACCTCAAGTCACTTAAGGAGCCCTGCGATTGAAGTACTTCCATTAACAAATCGGCAAAAAAACCCCGAGATAGAGGATACCACAAAGCCAACACTACAGACTGGGAAAGATGAAGAGCCTTGACATGTTGTTCAAAACGAACAGCCAGCCATAAAACATTCTGAATCTGATTTATATCATCAACCGAAAGTTCCTTCACGTCTCTCAACAAAAGTGCAAAGGGATTGTGTAACTTGGCGAACTCTTTTACAAATTGATTCTGAGTTTCTGACATTTCAGCAACAGGCCTCTGACCTAACCCAACAGATGATATCTCACCAGATTCATAAGAACTTCCTCACCTAGGCCCAAAGAATTAACGGTCAAGAGAAGCGCCTGAAGATCTTTTCTTAACTGAACCAACGATGCACGTTGTGCCTTATTGAGTTCTAACTATTCTACGTCAGCTAACCGGTAACCATAATGGTTTAACTGAGCCCTCATTCTATGTCCGCCTACTCTCACTCAAGAAAGAAATATTTTTACCTAATTCCTGTAATGCCGCTGAGTAGGAAGTAATGGCAGCACCTACCTCGCCAACGCTGAGCATTGAGATGCACAGGTACCGACACTGCGGCCTTCAACCATTCAATTAACTCCTGCATGCTTCCTGTATCCTGACAGTTACATATTCAGAGCTCGTATTGTAGCTGCTCCTTTTTCAAATAATTCTAGCCCGCGAATCATGTGTTCTCCATCACCACAAATATACCTAAAACAGTAACAAATATATAAGAACACTTAATTGTAACTTAACAAGGCTTGAACTTCCAGAGAAAACAAAGCTCTCTGCTACCAATGAACAGTTTTTAATTTCACTGGTAATTGAGGACCAGATAGCAAGCATGTGGGAACAACCTTTATGGTTCAGGCCTTGTTGTAAGAAAACATCTGTTTTATTTCTACACAAGTTATTACAAACTAGGAATAATTTCAATTAGTTATACAGTTCAACTCACCACAGTCAAGATAAAGATAACTTAATGGTACTTAAATTTTGGCCTGAGAATGTTTAACTTTTGATAAAACAGTGAAAACAAAGTCAAAGAGATAACAATTTAATGGTATTTAAGATTTGTCCTCAATTAACACTTGATAATAAAACAATGAACACAATTAAAGATCAAATTCCATTCTCTTCCATTTAAGTGAATCATGTATGCAAAGTACAGTTACAATAAGAACAAGGTTAAAGATGCAGGCTTCCTCCTTTTACAAATGTTAATAAACATTAACACTTCAAATGACCAATTAGTCAAGTTACAGATTTTCCCAGATTTTAACAAACCCCAAATGAATGTTCCTTTTCTTTTTTTAATTGCCTTAGATTAAATCTGCAGTGTGGCATACAACTTACAAGCAGAGAAAAAATATTAAGACAATTTACAATTTACAACTGACACTCTTGATGGCGTTTCTTTGAGACAAATATGTACGTGTAGGCACTGCTTAAGTACAATTCAGCCACTGTAAAATTATTCCCAAAGTGACTCTAAGAACCACACTGTGGGTTTTCAAGGTACACAATACAGTAACTAATAGAAAACACAAGAAATAACTTATCTTATTTTTCCAATATGTTGTTGCTCATCAGTGAGCCCGATCAGCCACAGACTCTCCCAGTTCCATATACCCTGCTCACACGGGAGCCTGGCTCACACAACCACTGGTCTCAGGTGGTGATATCACAACATATGCAAACAAACCAAGAGGCAGGTATTAATAGGCAGAAATGGAGATACAATAAACTCATTTTGGCCCCAGTCTGCGGTTTAGCTAGACTGCACAGACAATACTCCCCCACCAATCTACAAACATCCACAAAGGGATTCGGCCAAATCACGTGGGCCTTTATTATTCTGATAGTTTTATGAACACCTAAATGACCACCCGCCAAAGAGTTGTGAAAATAATAGAACGCAGGTGAAACTAGCTCACGGGGAAGACAAATCTGCAGATGTTTATCACATCCCACTTCCTTGCACAAAATTCCTTTACATAGCGCATAACCCTTGATTTTCTCTCCTCTCCGGAGGCTGTTACAAAGGGAATCGAGTTGAGGATCATGTTCTTGTTTGTACCGCAATTCGCAAAATAACTGGGGAATCTCAGCCAAAATACCGGCAACTGAGTTGGAACGGTCCCCGTCATAGGGTACAGGATCTTCCTTCTCCTCGAACATCCCACTCAGGGCATCGGCTATTCCATTATCAGAACTTTGGATATGCTTAACTTTGAAACTAAATGCAAAAATTCTAACCGCCCATCTGGCTATATGCCCAGTATTTCGAGGATGCGCAAGCACCCAACTTAAAGCCTGGTTGTCAGTCTCTAAGTCAAATTCCCTATGCTCCAAGTAGAAACAAAATCTTTCTAGGCCAAAGCTTCACACTCATAAACTGAGTACTTATGCTCTGGACCTGCTTGTCTGCGAGATATGTACTTAACAGGACGCCTTCCCTGATCATCTTCTTGCAACAAATGACAGCAATTCTGGCGTTTGAAGTGTCCTTTTAGACTATGAAGCTCTTGGTGAAATTGGGAACTGCTAGGACAGGCGGGGTACTCAACGCTGCTTTAAGTCCCTCGAAGGCCGTCTGTTGGCTCTCGCCCCCACACAAATTTGCTCCCCTTCTTCCTCAACTCATTCAACGGAGCTGCAAGTTGAGCAAAATTCAACACATACCTACGAAAATAATTAGCCATTCCTATGAATTTAGCCACACCTTTGGTATTAACAGGAATAGTAAATCTCCGGAGACTCACAGTATGTTCAGCTTCAACACGAACTCCTTCAGCTGAGACCAAATGACCCAAAAATGAAACCTGGCAACATGCCAATGCGACTTTAGATGGCTTGACTGTCAAACCCACATCCCTAAGTCTCAACGAAACTTGTTTAAGGTGTTGCAGATGGTCCACAAAAGAACGACTGTAAATCACAACATCATCTATATAGTTATAAACACAATTAAACTTAAGATCTCCAAGGACTCTATCCAGAAGGCAGGGTTAAACAGCCGCGCCAGCAGATAATCCAAAGGGGACACAATTAAACTCCTATAGGTTCCAGTCGGTACAAAAGGCCATGGCCTGCTTAGAATCTTCTGTAAGAGCGATCTGATGATATGCCTGATTGAGATCCAAAATAAAAAAAAAAAAAAAAAAAAAAAAATACTGCTGCCAGAAAACCAAGTAAAGGTGCTATGAAAGTGAGTTAGGGGGACAGACTCCAAGATGATTTTCTTATTTAAAACTCTGTAATCAACAACGGGTCTATAATCTCACTTTGTAGGTTTGGTCATAAGAAATATCGGTGAGGCATATGGTGAGGTGGATGGCCTGATCACGTTGTCACATAACATTTGTTCAATTTTCTTGCGTAGAAAACACAATTTTAGGTAGGGACAAATGATAAGAGCTTTGCCAAACATATCTTGTGTTCTATGAGACTGGTGATGCTCAACTTATCAGTCAAAACGTCCTGGAACTGACTTAAAAGATTAAGGAGCTGCGATCACTCTACGGAACCAAGATGATTCAGCCAATAACCTTGTGTTTCTAATGAAATCGAATTAACTCAGGCCATGAACTGGCAAGAACAAAATGCGATCTTTTCCAGTGGTGCAAACTTAAAATGAAATGAATTCAGCCCAAAGTCCATCACAAAGCCAGTGCGCTGCATAAAATCAGACCCTAAAATAACTGGTACCATTAAAGATCTGGCAACCAGTAAGGTAATTGGCCAATTAAAGCCATATATTCCTAATCTCACCCTACACTTCTGCACCAGAGGCAACTCCTGGCCACTTGCCATTCAACATCTCTGATTAGGTAATTTAAGATCAGAAAATTTACAAGTATTACAAAATTCGAGATACCAAGATCTATCAATGAGGGACATGGCACTACCTGAATCAATTAGGGTGCAAACTGGCTCTTCATTAATTGTGGTACAAACAAAAGGAAGGAAGCTACAGAAAGCTGCTATACGATGACAAACTCCTTTTCTCTTCCCTGGATTTCCTCCTTTCCCCTTCTGGTGGCACTTATCGCATCTAAGGTGTCCTCTGCACCAGCCACTGGTGCACTAAATGATCATAAATGCCACAACAATAGCACCTAACACGCTCTCCATCCCAATTGTGCGGAGAATTTTCTACTCCGGGATTAACAGTCGCGACCTTCAGCTCAGACAAGACGTCATGCGGTTCATCCACTAGTTTCAAGGCCTCATTTGAGGTAACCATTGGTTCAACTCAGAAAATGTGGTCAGTTTAATATTAAAAAGCACCCTTGCCCTGTCTTCAGAGCAAAGTACTTCAAGAATAATTGCCACAACATCTTTTTTAGTAATATCCATTTGCAATGCAACAATCGCAGTGCGGACATGACTAACGTACGCATCCAATGTTTCAGTTACACTCTGAGGCCACCAAAAATGTACCCTCTCTAATTCTTTCTTAACCCGGATGGGTACCTTTTCATTTATAACTCTTCACCTCAAGTCACTTAAGGAGCCCTGCGATTGAAGTACTTCCATTAACAAATCGGCAAAAAAACCCCGAGATAGAGGATACCACAAAGCCAACACTACAGACTGGGAAAGATGAAGAGCCTTGACATGTTGTTCAAAACGAACAGCCAGCCATAAAACATTCTGAATCTGATTTATATCATCAACCGAAAGTTCCTTCACGTCTCTCAACAAAAGTGCAAAGGGATTGTGTAACTTGGCGAACTCTTTTACAAATTGATTCTGAGTTTCTGACATTTCAGCAACAGGCCTCTGACCTAACCCAACAGATGATATCTCACCAGATTCATAAGAACTTCCTCACCTAGGCCCAAAGAATTAACGGTCAAGAGAAGCGCCTGAAGATCTTTTCTTAACTGAACCAACGATGCACGTTGTGCCTTATTGAGTTCTAACTATTCTACGTCAGCTAACCGGTAACCATAATGGTTTAACTGAGCCCTCATTCTATGTCCGCCTACTCTCACTCAAGAAAGAAATATTTTTACCTAATTCCTGTAATGCCGCTGAGTAGGAAGTAATGGCAGCACCTACCTCGCCAACGCTGAGCATTGAGATGCACAGGTACCGACACTGCGGCCTTCAACCATTCAATTAACTCCTGCATGCTTCCTGTATCCTGACAGTTACATATTCAGAGCTCGTATTGTAGCTGCTCCTTTTTCAAATAATTCTAGCCCGCGAATCATGTGTTCTCCATCACCACAAATATACCTAAAACAGTAACAAATATATAAGAACACTTAATTGTAACTTAACAAGGCTTGAACTTCCAGAGAAAACAAAGCTCTCTGCTACCAATGAACAGTTTTTAATTTCACTGGTAATTGAGGACCAGATAGCAAGCATGTGGGAACAACCTTTATGGTTCAGGCCTTGTTGTAAGAAAACATCTGTTTTATTTCTACACAAGTTATTACAAACTAGGAATAATTTCAATTAGTTATACAGTTCAACTCACCACAGTCAAGATAAAGATAACTTAATGGTACTTAAATTTTGGCCTGAGAATGTTTAACTTTTGATAAAACAGTGAAAACAAAGTCAAAGAGATAACAATTTAATGGTATTTAAGATTTGTCCTCAATTAACACTTGATAATAAAACAATGAACACAATTAAAGATCAAATTCCATTCTCTTCCATTTAAGTGAATCATGTATGCAAAGTACAGTTACAATAAGAACAAGGTTAAAGATGCAGGCTTCCTCCTTTTACAAATGTTAATAAACATTAACACTTCAAATGACCAATTAGTCAAGTTACAGATTTTCCCAGATTTTAACAAACCCCAAATGAATGTTCCTTTTCTTTTTTTAATTGCCTTAGATTAAATCTGCAGTGTGGCATACAACTTACAAGCAGAGAAAAAATATTAAGACAATTTACAATTTACAACTGACACTCTTGATGGCGTTTCTTTGAGACAAATATGTACGTGTAGGCACTGCTTAAGTACAATTCAGCCACTGTAAAATTATTCCCAAAGTGACTCTAAGAACCACACTGTGGGTTTTCAAGGTACACAATACAGTAACTAATAGAAAACACAAGAAATAACTTATCTTATTTTTCCAATATGTTGTTGCTCATCAGTGAGCCCGATCAGCCACAGACTCTCCCAGTTCCATATACCCTGCTCACACGGGAGCCTGGCTCACACAACCACTGGTCTCAGGTGGTGATATCACAACATATGCAAACAAACCAAGAGGCAGGTATTAATAGGCAGAAATGGAGATACAATAAACTCATTTTGGCCCCAGTCTGCGGTTTAGCTAGACTGCACAGACAATACTCCCCCACCAATCTACAAACATCCACAAAGGGATTCGGCCAAATCACGTGGGCCTTTATTATTCTGATAGTTTTATGAACACCTAAATGACCACCCGCCAAAGAGTTGTGAAAATAATAGAACGCAGGTGAAACTAGCTCACGGGGAAGACAAATCTGCAGATGTTTATCACATCCCACTTCCTTGCACAAAATTCCTTTACATAGCGCATAACCCTTGATTTTCTCTCCTCTCCGGAGGCTGTTACAAAGGGAATCGAGTTGAGGATCATGTTCTTGTTTGTACCGCAATTCGCAAAATAACTGGGGAATCTCAGCCAAAATACCGGCAACTGAGTTGGAACGGTCCCCGTCATAGGGTACAGGATCTTCCTTCTCCTCGAACATCCCACTCAGGGCATCGGCTATTCCATTATCAGAACTTTGGATATGCTTAACTTTGAAACTAAATGCAAAAATTCTAACCGCCCATCTGGCTATATGCCCAGTATTTCGAGGATGCGCAAGCACCCAACTTAAAGCCTGGTTGTCAGTCTCTAAGTCAAATTCCCTATGCTCCAAGTAGAAACAAAATCTTTCTAGGCCAAAGCTTCACACTCATAAACTGAGTACTTATGCTCTGGACCTGCTTGTCTGCGAGATATGTACTTAACAGGACGCCTTCCCTGATCATCTTCTTGCAACAAATGACAGCAATTCTGGCGTTTGAAGTGTCCTTTTAGACTATGAAGCTCTTGGTGAAATTGGGAACTGCTAGGACAGGCGGGGTACTCAACGCTGCTTTAAGTCCCTCGAAGGCCGTCTGTTGGCTCTCGCCCCCACACAAATTTGCTCCCCTTCTTCCTCAACTCATTCAACGGAGCTGCAAGTTGAGCAAAATTCAACACATACCTACGAAAATAATTAGCCATTCCTATGAATTTAGCCACACCTTTGGTATTAACAGGAATAGTAAATCTCCGGAGACTCACAGTATGTTCAGCTTCAACACGAACTCCTTCAGCTGAGACCAAATGACCCAAAAATGAAACCTGGCAACATGCCAATGCGACTTTAGATGGCTTGACTGTCAAACCCACATCCCTAAGTCTCAACGAAACTTGTTTAAGGTGTTGCAGATGGTCCACAAAAGAACGACTGTAAATCACAACATCATCTATATAGTTATAAACACAATTAAACTTAAGATCTCCAAGGACTCTATCCAGAAGGCAGGGTTAAACAGCCGCGCCAGCAGATAATCCAAAGGGGACACAATTAAACTCCTATAGGTTCCAGTCGGTACAAAAGGCCATGGCCTGCTTAGAATCTTCTGTAAGAGCGATCTGATGATATGCCTGATTGAGATCCAAAATAAAAAAAAAAAAAAAAAAAAAATACTGCTGCCAGAAAACCAAGTAAAGGTGCTATGAAAGTGAGTTAGGGGGACAGACTCCAAGATGATTTTCTTATTTAAAACTCTGTAATCAACAACGGGTCTATAATCTCACTTTGTAGGTTTGGTCATAAGAAATATCGGTGAGGCATATGGTGAGGTGGATGGCCTGATCACGTTGTCACATAACATTTGTTCAATTTTCTTGCGTAGAAAACACAATTTTAGGTAGGGACAAATGATAAGAGCTTTGCCAAACATATCTTGTGTTCTATGAGACTGGTGATGCTCAACTTATCAGTCAAAACGTCCTGGAACTGACTTAAAAGATTAAGGAGCTGCGATCACTCTACGGAACCAAGATGATTCAGCCAATAACCTTGTGTTTCTAATGAAATCGAATTAACTCAGGCCATGAACTGGCAAGAACAAAATGCGATCTTTTCCAGTGGTGCAAACTTAAAATGAAATGAATTCAGCCCAAAGTCCATCACAAAGCCAGTGCGCTGCATAAAATCAGACCCTAAAATAACTGGTACCATTAAAGATCTGGCAACCAGTAAGGTAATTGGCCAATTAAAGCCATATATTCCTAATCTCACCCTACACTTCTGCACCAGAGGCAACTCCTGGCCACTTGCCATTCAACATCTCTGATTAGGTAATTTAAGATCAGAAAATTTACAAGTATTACAAAATTCGAGATACCAAGATCTATCAATGAGGGACATGGCACTACCTGAATCAATTAGGGTGCAAACTGGCTCTTCATTAATTGTGGTACAAACAAAAGGAAGGAAGCTACAGAAAGCTGCTATACGATGACAAACTCCTTTTCTCTTCCCTGGATTTCCTCCTTTCCCCTTCTGGTGGCACTTATCGCATCTAAGGTGTCCTCTGCACCAGCCACTGGTGCACTAAATGATCATAAATGCCACAACAATAGCACCTAACACGCTCTCCATCCCAATTGTGCGGAGAATTTTCTACTCCGGGATTAACAGTCGCGACCTTCAGCTCAGACAAGACGTCATGCGGTTCATCCACTAGTTTCAAGGCCTCATTTGAGGTAACCATTGGTTCAACTCAGAAAATGTGGTCAGTTTAATATTAAAAAGCACCCTTGCCCTGTCTTCAGAGCAAAGTACTTCAAGAATAATTGCCACAACATCTTTTTTAGTAATATCCATTTGCAATGCAACAATCGCAGTGCGGACATGACTAACGTACGCATCCAATGTTTCAGTTACACTCTGAGGCCACCAAAAATGTACCCTCTCTAATTCTTTCTTAACCCGGATGGGTACCTTTTCATTTATAACTCTTCACCTCAAGTCACTTAAGGAGCCCTGCGATTGAAGTACTTCCATTAACAAATCGGCAAAAAAACCCCGAGATAGAGGATACCACAAAGCCAACACTACAGACTGGGAAAGATGAAGAGCCTTGACATGTTGTTCAAAACGAACAGCCAGCCATAAAACATTCTGAATCTGATTTATATCATCAACCGAAAGTTCCTTCACGTCTCTCAACAAAAGTGCAAAGGGATTGGGTAACTTGGCGAACTCTTTTACAAATTGATTCTGAGTTTCTGACATTTCAGCAACAGGCCTCTGACCTAACCCAACAGATGATATCTCACCAGATTCATAAGAACTTCCTCACCTAGGCCCAAAGAATTAACGGTCAAGAGAAGCGCCTGAAGATCTTTTCTTAACTGAACCAACGATGCACGTTGTGCCTTATTGAGTTCTAACTATTCTACGTCAGCTAACCGGTAACCATAATGGTTTAACTGAGCCCTCATTCTATGTCCGCCTACTCTCACTCAAGAAAGAAATATTTTTACCTAATTCCTGTAATGCCGCTGAGTAGGAAGTAATGGCAGCACCTACCTCGCCAACGCTGAGCATTGAGATGCACAGGTACCGACACTGCGGCCTTCAACCATTCAATTAACTCCTGCATGCTTCCTGTATCCTGACAGTTACATATTCAGAGCTCGTATTGTAGCTGCTCCTTTTTCAAATAATTCTAGCCCGCGAATCATGTGTTCTCCATCACCACAAATATACCTAAAACAGTAACAAATATATAAGAACACTTAATTGTAACTTAACAAGGCTTGAACTTCCAGAGAAAACAAAGCTCTCTGCTACCAATGAACAGTTTTTAATTTCACTGGTAATTGAGGACCAGATAGCAAGCATGTGGGAACAACCTTTATGGTTCAGGCCTTGTTGTAAGAAAACATCTGTTTTATTTCTACACAAGTTATTACAAACTAGGAATAATTTCAATTAGTTATACAGTTCAACTCACCACAGTCAAGATAAAGATAACTTAATGGTACTTAAATTTTGGCCTGAGAATGTTTAACTTTTGATAAAACAGTGAAAACAAAGTCAAAGAGATAACAATTTAATGGTATTTAAGATTTGTCCTCAATTAACACTTGATAATAAAACAATGAACACAATTAAAGATCAAATTCCATTCTCTTCCATTTAAGTGAATCATGTATGCAAAGTACAGTTACAATAAGAACAAGGTTAAAGATGCAGGCTTCCTCCTTTTACAAATGTTAATAAACATTAACACTTCAAATGACCAATTAGTCAAGTTACAGATTTTCCCAGATTTTAACAAACCCCAAATGAATGTTCCTTTTCCTTTTTTAATTGCCTTAGATTAAATCTGCAGTGTGGCATACAACTTACAAGCAGAGAAAAAATATTAAGACAATTTACAATTTACAACTGACACTCTTGATGGCGTTTCTTTGAGACAAATATGTACGTGTAGGCACTGCTTAAGTACAATTCAGCCACTGTAAAATTATTCCCAAAGTGACTCTAAGAACCACACTGTGGGTTTTCAAGGTACACAATACAGTAACTAATAGAAAACACAAGAAATAACTTATCTTATTTTTCCAATATGTTGTTGCTCATCAGTGAGCCCGATCAGCCACAGACTCTCCCAGTTCCATATACCCTGCTCACACGGGAGCCTGGCTCACACAACCACTGGTCTCAGGTGGTGATATCACAACATATGCAAACAAACCAAGAGGCAGGTATTAATAGGCAGAAATGGAGATACAATAAACTCATTTTGGCCCCAGTCTGCGGTTTAGCTAGACTGCACAGACAATACTCCCCCACCAATCTACAAACATCCACAAAGGGATTCGGCCAAATCACGTGGGCCTTTATTATTCTGATAGTTTTATGAACACCTAAATGACCACCCGCCAAAGAGTTGTGAAAATAATAGAACGCAGGTGAAACTAGCTCACGGGGAAGACAAATCTGCAGATGTTTATCACATCCCACTTCCTTGCACAAAATTCCTTTACATAGCGCATAACCCTTGATTTTCTCTCCTCTCCGGAGGCTGTTACAAAGGGAATCGAGTTGAGGATCATGTTCTTGTTTGTACCGCAATTCGCAAAATAACTGGGGAATCTCAGCCAAAATACCGGCAACTGAGTTGGAACGGTCCCCGTCATAGGGTACAGGATCTTCCTTCTCCTCGAACATCCCACTCAGGGCATCGGCTATTCCATTATCAGAACTTTGGATATGCTTAACTTTGAAACTAAATGCAAAAATTCTAACCGCCCATCTGGCTATATGCCCAGTATTTCGAGGATGCGCAAGCACCCAACTTAAAGCCTGGTTGTCAGTCTCTAAGTCAAATTCCCTATGCTCCAAGTAGAAACAAAATCTTTCTAGGCCAAAGCTTCACACTCATAAACTGAGTACTTATGCTCTGGACCTGCTTGTCTGCGAGATATGTACTTAACAGGACGCCTTCCCTGATCATCTTCTTGCAACAAATGACAGCAATTCTGGCGTTTGAAGTGTCCTTTTAGACTATGAAGCTCTTGGTGAAATTGGGAACTGCTAGGACAGGCGGGGTACTCAACGCTGCTTTAAGTCCCTCGAAGGCCGTCTGTTGGCTCTCGCCCCCACACAAATTTGCTCCCCTTCTTCCTCAACTCATTCAACGGAGCTGCAAGTTGAGCAAAATTCAACACATACCTACGAAAATAATTAGCCATTCCTATGAATTTAGCCACACCTTTGGTATTAACAGGAATAGTAAATCTCCGGAGACTCACAGTATGTTCAGCTTCAACACGAACTCCTTCAGCTGAGACCAAATGACCCAAAAATGAAACCTGGCAACATGCCAATGCGACTTTAGATGGCTTGACTGTCAAACCCACATCCCTAAGTCTCAACGAAACTTGTTTAAGGTGTTGCAGATGGTCCACAAAAGAACGACTGTAAATCACAACATCATCTATATAGTTATAAACACAATTAAACTTAAGATCTCCAAGGACTCTATCCAGAAGGCAGGGTTAAACAGCCGCGCCAGCAGATAATCCAAAGGGGACACAATTAAACTCCTATAGGTTCCAGTCGGTACAAAAGGCCATGGCCTGCTTAGAATCTTCTGTAAGAGCGATCTGATGATATGCCTGATTGAGATCCAAAATAAAAAAAAAAAAAAAAAAAAAAATACTGCTGCCAGAAAACCAAGTAAAGGTGCTATGAAAGTGAGTTAGGGGGACAGACTCCAAGATGATTTTCTTATTTAAAACTCTGTAATCAACAACGGGTCTATAATCTCACTTTGTAGGTTTGGTCATAAGAAATATCGGTGAGGCATATGGTGAGGTGGATGGCCTGATCACGTTGTCACATAACATTTGTTCAATTTTCTTGCGTAGAAAACACAATTTTAGGTAGGGACAAATGATAAGAGCTTTGCCAAACATATCTTGTGTTCTATGAGACTGGTGATGCTCAACTTATCAGTCAAAACGTCCTGGAACTGACTTAAAAGATTAAGGAGCTGCGATCACTCTACGGAACCAAGATGATTCAGCCAATAACCTTGTGTTTCTAATGAAATCGAATTAACTCAGGCCATGAACTGGCAAGAACAAAATGCGATCTTTTCCAGTGGTGCAAACTTAAAATGAAATGAATTCAGCCCAAAGTCCATCACAAAGCCAGTGCGCTGCATAAAATCAGACCCTAAAATAACTGGTACCATTAAAGATCTGGCAACCAGTAAGGTAATTGGCCAATTAAAGCCATATATTCCTAATCTCACCCTACACTTCTGCACCAGAGGCAACTCCTGGCCACTTGCCATTCAACATCTCTGATTAGGTAATTTAAGATCAGAAAATTTACAAGTATTACAAAATTCGAGATACCAAGATCTATCAATGAGGGACATGGCACTACCTGAATCAATTAGGGTGCAAACTGGCTCTTCATTAATTGTGGTACAAACAAAAGGAAGGAAGCTACAGAAAGCTGCTATACGATGACAAACTCCTTTTCTCTTCCCTGGATTTCCTCCTTTCCCCTTCTGGTGGCACTTATCGCATCTAAGGTGTCCTCTGCACCAGCCACTGGTGCACTAAATGATCATAAATGCCACAACAATAGCACCTAACACGCTCTCCATCCCAATTGTGCGGAGAATTTTCTACTCCGGGATTAACAGTCGCGACCTTCAGCTCAGACAAGACGTCATGCGGTTCATCCACTAGTTTCAAGGCCTCATTTGAGGTAACCATTGGTTCAACTCAGAAAATGTGGTCAGTTTAATATTAAAAAGCACCCTTGCCCTGTCTTCAGAGCAAAGTACTTCAAGAATAATTGCCACAACATCTTTTTTAGTAATATCCATTTGCAATGCAACAATCGCAGTGCGGACATGACTAACGTACGCATCCAATGTTTCAGTTACACTCTGAGGCCACCAAAAATGTACCCTCTCTAATTCTTTCTTAACCCGGATGGGTACCTTTTCATTTATAACTCTTCACCTCAAGTCACTTAAGGAGCCCTGCGATTGAAGTACTTCCATTAACAAATCAGCAAAAAAACCCCGAGATAGAGGATACCACAAAGCCAACACTACAGACTGGGAAAGATGAAGAGCCTTGACATGTTGTTCAAAACGAACAGCCAGCCATAAAACATTCTGAATCTGATTTATATCATCAACCGAAAGTTCCTTCACGTCTCTCAACAAAAGTGCAAAGGGATTGGGTAACTTGGCGAACTCTTTTACAAATTGATTCTGAGTTTCTGACATTTCAGCAACAGGCCTCTGACCTAACCCAACAGATGATATCTCACCAGATTCATAAGAACTTCCTCACCTAGGCCCAAAGAATTAACGGTCAAGAGAAGCGCCTGAAGATCTTTTCTTAACTGAACCAACGATGCACGTTGTGCCTTATTGAGTTCTAACTATTCTACGTCAGCTAACCGGTAACCATAATGGTTTAACTGAGCCCTCATTCTATGTCCGCCTACTCTCACTCAAGAAAGAAATATTTTTACCTAATTCCTGTAATGCCGCTGAGTAGGAAGTAATGGCAGCACCTACCTCGCCAACGCTGAGCATTGAGATGCACAGGTACCGACACTGCGGCCTTCAACCATTCAATTAACTCCTGCATGCTTCCTGTATCCTGACAGTTACATATTCAGAGCTCGTATTGTAGCTGCTCCTTTTTCAAATAATTCTAGCCCGCGAATCATGTGTTCTCCATCACCACAAATATACCTAAAACAGTAACAAATATATAAGAACACTTAATTGTAACTTAACAAGGCTTGAACTTCCAGAGAAAACAAAGCTCTCTGCTACCAATGAACAGTTTTTAATTTCACTGGTAATTGAGGACCAGATAGCAAGCATGTGGGAACAACCTTTATGGTTCAGGCCTTGTTGTAAGAAAACATCTGTTTTATTTCTACACAAGTTATTACAAACTAGGAATAATTTCAATTAGTTATACAGTTCAACTCACCACAGTCAAGATAAAGATAACTTAATGGTACTTAAATTTTGGCCTGAGAATGTTTAACTTTTGATAAAACAGTGAAAACAAAGTCAAAGAGATAACAATTTAATGGTATTTAAGATTTGTCCTCAATTAACACTTGATAATAAAACAATGAACACAATTAAAGATCAAATTCCATTCTCTTCCATTTAAGTGAATCATGTATGCAAAGTACAGTTACAATAAGAACAAGGTTAAAGATGCAGGCTTCCTCCTTTTACAAATGTTAATAAACATTAACACTTCAAATGACCAATTAGTCAAGTTACAGATTTTCCCAGATTTTAACAAACCCCAAATGAATGTTCCTTTTCTTTTTTTAATTGCCTTAGATTAAATCTGCAGTGTGGCATACAACTTACAAGCAGAGAAAAAATATTAAGACAATTTACAATTTACAACTGACACTCTTGATGGCGTTTCTTTGAGACAAATATGTACGTGTAGGCACTGCTTAAGTACAATTCAGCCACTGTAAAATTATTCCCAAAGTGACTCTAAGAACCACACTGCGGGTTTTCAAGGTACACAATACAGTAACTAATAGAAAACACAAGAAATAACTTATCTTATTTTTCCAATATGTTGTTGCTCATCAGTGAGCCCGATCAGCCACAGACTCTCCCAGTTCCATATACCCTGCTCACACGGGAGCCTGGCTCACACAACCACTGGTCTCAGGTGGTGATATCACAACATATGCAAACAAACCAAGAGGCAGGTATTAATAGGCAGAAATGGAGATACAATAAACTCATTTTGGCCCCAGTCTGCGGTTTAGCTAGACTGCACAGACAATACTCCCCCACCAATCTACAAACATCCACAAAGGGATTCGGCCAAATCACGTGGGCCTTTATTATTCTGATAGTTTTATGAACACCTAAATGACCACCCGCCAAAGAGTTGTGAAAATAATAGAACGCAGGTGAAACTAGCTCACGGGGAAGACAAATCTGCAGATGTTTATCACATCCCACTTCCTTGCACAAAATTCCTTTACATAGCGCATAACCCTTGATTTTCTCTCCTCTCCGGAGGCTGTTACAAAGGGAATCGAGTTGAGGATCATGTTCTTGTTTGTACCGCAATTCGCAAAATAACTGGGGAATCTCAGCCAAAATACCGGCAACTGAGTTGGAACGGTCCCCGTCATAGGGTACAGGATCTTCCTTCTCCTCGAACATCCCACTCAGGGCATCGGCTATTCCATTATCAGAACTTTGGATATGCTTAACTTTGAAACTAAATGCAAAAATTCTAACCGCCCATCTGGCTATATGCCCAGTATTTCGAGGATGCGCAAGCACCCAACTTAAAGCCTGGTTGTCAGTCTCTAAGTCAAATTCCCTATGCTCCAAGTAGAAACAAAATCTTTCTAGGCCAAAGCTTCACACTCATAAACTGAGTACTTATGCTCTGGACCTGCTTGTCTGCGAGATATGTACTTAACAGGACGCCTTCCCTGATCATCTTCTTGCAACAAATGACAGCAATTCTGGCGTTTGAAGTGTCCTTTTAGACTATGAAGCTCTTGGTGAAATTGGGAACTGCTAGGACAGGCGGGGTACTCAACGCTGCTTTAAGTCCCTCGAAGGCCGTCTGTTGGCTCTCGCCCCCACACAAATTTGCTCCCCTTCTTCCTCAACTCATTCAACGGAGCTGCAAGTTGAGCAAAATTCAACACATACCTACGAAAATAATTAGCCATTCCTATGAATTTAGCCACACCTTTGGTATTAACAGGAATAGTAAATCTCCGGAGACTCACAGTATGTTCAGCTTCAACACGAACTCCTTCAGCTGAGACCAAATGACCCAAAAATGAAACCTGGCAACATGCCAATGCGACTTTAGATGGCTTGACTGTCAAACCCACATCCCTAAGTCTCAACGAAACTTGTTTAAGGTGTTGCAGATGGTCCACAAAAGAACGACTGTAAATCACAACATCATCTATATAGTTATAAACACAATTAAACTTAAGATCTCCAAGGACTCTATCCAGAAGGCAGGGTTAAACAGCCGCGCCAGCAGATAATCCAAAGGGGACACAATTAAACTCCTATAGGTTCCAGTCGGTACAAAAGGCCATGGCCTGCTTAGAATCTTCTGTAAGAGCGATCTGATGATATGCCTGATTGAGATCCAAAATAAAAAAAAAAAAAAAAAAAAAATACTGCTGCCAGAAAACCAAGTAAAGGTGCTATGAAAGTGAGTTAGGGGGACAGACTCCAAGATGATTTTCTTATTTAAAACTCTGTAATCAACAACGGGTCTATAATCTCACTTTGTAGGTTTGGTCATAAGAAATATCGGTGAGGCATATGGTGAGGTGGATGGCCTGATCACGTTGTCACATAACATTTGTTCAATTTTCTTGCGTAGAAAACACAATTTTAGGTAGGGACAAATGATAAGAGCTTTGCCAAACATATCTTGTGTTCTATGAGACTGGTGATGCTCAACTTATCAGTCAAAACGTCCTGGAACTGACTTAAAAGATTAAGGAGCTGCGATCACTCTACGGAACCAAGATGATTCAGCCAATAACCTTGTGTTTCTAATGAAATCGAATTAACTCAGGCCATGAACTGGCAAGAACAAAATGCGATCTTTTCCAGTGGTGCAAACTTAAAATGAAATGAATTCAGCCCAAAGTCCATCACAAAGCCAGTGCGCTGCATAAAATCAGACCCTAAAATAACTGGTACCATTAAAGATCTGGCAACCAGTAAGGTAATTGGCCAATTAAAGCCATATATTCCTAATCTCACCCTACACTTCTGCACCAGAGGCAACTCCTGGCCACTTGCCATTCAACATCTCTGATTAGGTAATTTAAGATCAGAAAATTTACAAGTATTACAAAATTCGAGATACCAAGATCTATCAATGAGGGACATGGCACTACCTGAATCAATTAGGGTGCAAACTGGCTCTTCATTAATTGTGGTACAAACAAAAGGAAGGAAGCTACAGAAAGCTGCTATACGATGACAAACTCCTTTTCTCTTCCCTGGATTTCCTCCTTTCCCCTTCTGGTGGCACTTATCGCATCTAAGGTGTCCTCTGCACCAGCCACTGGTGCACTAAATGATCATAAATGCCACAACAATAGCACCTAACACGCTCTCCATCCCAATTGTGCGGAGAATTTTCTACTCCGGGATTAACAGTCGCGACCTTCAGCTCAGACAAGACGTCATGCGGTTCATCCACTAGTTTCAAGGCCTCATTTGAGGTAACCATTGGTTCAACTCAGAAAATGTGGTCAGTTTAATATTAAAAAGCACCCTTGCCCTGTCTTCAGAGCAAAGTACTTCAAGAATAATTGCCACAACATCTTTTTTAGTAATATCCATTTGCAATGCAACAATCGCAGTGCGGACATGACTAACGTACGCATCCAATGTTTCAGTTACACTCTGAGGCCACCAAAAATGTACCCTCTCTAATTCTTTCTTAACCCGGATGGGTACCTTTTCATTTATAACTCTTCACCTCAAGTCACTTAAGGAGCCCTGCGATTGAAGTACTTCCATTAACAAATCAGCAAAAAAACCCCGAGATAGAGGATACCACAAAGCCAACACTACAGACTGGGAAAGATGAAGAGCCTTGACATGTTGTTCAAAACGAACAGCCAGCCATAAAACATTCTGAATCTGATTTATATCATCAACCGAAAGTTCCTTCACGTCTCTCAACAAAAGTGCAAAGGGATTGGGTAACTTGGCGAACTCTTTTACAAATTGATTCTGAGTTTCTGACATTTCAGCAACAGGCCTCTGACCTAACCCAACAGATGATATCTCACCAGATTCATAAGAACTTCCTCACCTAGGCCCAAAGAATTAACGGTCAAGAGAAGCGCCTGAAGATCTTTTCTTAACTGAACCAACGATGCACGTTGTGCCTTATTGAGTTCTAACTATTCTACGTCAGCTAACCGGTAACCATAATGGTTTAACTGAGCCCTCATTCTATGTCCGCCTACTCTCACTCAAGAAAGAAATATTTTTACCTAATTCCTGTAATGCCGCTGAGTAGGAAGTAATGGCAGCACCTACCTCGCCAACGCTGAGCATTGAGATGCACAGGTACCGACACTGCGGCCTTCAACCATTCAATTAACTCCTGCATGCTTCCTGTATCCTGACAGTTACATATTCAGAGCTCGTATTGTAGCTGCTCCTTTTTCAAATAATTCTAGCCCGCGAATCATGTGTTCTCCATCACCACAAATATACCTAAAACAGTAACAAATATATAAGAACACTTAATTGTAACTTAACAAGGCTTGAACTTCCAGAGAAAACAAAACTCTCTGCTACCAATGAACAGTTTTTAATTTCACTGGTAATTGAGGACCAGATAGCAAGCATGTGGGAACAACCTTTATGGTTCAGGCCTTGTTGTAAGAAAACATCTGTTTTATTTCTACACAAGTTATTACAAACTAGGAATAATTTCAATTAGTTATACAGTTCAACTCACCACAGTCAAGATAAAGATAACTTAATGGTACTTAAATTTTGGCCTGAGAATGTTTAACTTTTGATAAAACAGTGAAAACAAAGTCAAAGAGATAACAATTTAATGGTATTTAAGATTTGTCCTCAATTAACACTTGATAATAAAACAATGAACACAATTAAAGATCAAATTCCATTCTCTTCCATTTAAGTGAATCATGTATGCAAAGTACAGTTACAATAAGAACAAGGTTAAAGATGCAGGCTTCCTCCTTTTACAAATGTTAATAAACATTAACACTTCAAATGACCAATTAGTCAAGTTACAGATTTTCCCAGATTTTAACAAACCCCAAATGAATGTTCCTTTTCTTTTTTTAATTGCCTTAGATTAAATCTGCAGTGTGGCATACAACTTACAAGCAGAGAAAAAATATTAAGACAATTTACAATTTACAACTGACACTCTTGATGGCGTTTCTTTGAGACAAATATGTACGTGTAGGCACTGCTTAAGTACAATTCAGCCACTGTAAAATTATTCCCAAAGTGACTCTAAGAACCACACTGCGGGTTTTCAAGGTACACAATACAGTAACTAATAGAAAACACAAGAAATAACTTATCTTATTTTTCCAATATGTTGTTGCTCATCAGTGAGCCCGATCAGCCACAGACTCTCCCAGTTCCATATACCCTGCTCACACGGGAGCCTGGCTCACACAACCACTGGTCTCAGGTGGTGATATCACAACATATGCAAACAAACCAAGAGGCAGGTATTAATAGGCAGAAATGGAGATACAATAAACTCATTTTGGCCCCAGTCTGCGGTTTAGCTAGACTGCACAGACAATACTCCCCCACCAATCTACAAACATCCACAAAGGGATTCGGCCAAATCACGTGGGCCTTTATTATTCTGATAGTTTTATGAACACCTAAATGACCACCCGCCAAAGAGTTGTGAAAATAATAGAACGCAGGTGAAACTAGCTCACGGGGAAGACAAATCTGCAGATGTTTATCACATCCCACTTCCTTGCACAAAATTCCTTTACATAGCGCATAACCCTTGATTTTCTCTCCTCTCCGGAGGCTGTTACAAAGGGAATCGAGTTGAGGATCATGTTCTTGTTTGTACCGCAATTCGCAAAATAACTGGGGAATCTCAGCCAAAATACCGGCAACTGAGTTGGAACGGTCCCCGTCATAGGGTACAGGATCTTCCTTCTCCTCGAACATCCCACTCAGGGCATCGGCTATTCCATTATCAGAACTTTGGATATGCTTAACTTTGAAACTAAATGCAAAAATTCTAACCGCCCATCTGGCTATATGCCCAGTATTTCGAGGATGCGCAAGCACCCAACTTAAAGCCTGGTTGTCAGTCTCTAAGTCAAATTCCCTATGCTCCAAGTAGAAACAAAATCTTTCTAGGCCAAAGCTTCACACTCATAAACTGAGTACTTATGCTCTGGACCTGCTTGTCTGCGAGATATGTACTTAACAGGACGCCTTCCCTGATCATCTTCTTGCAACAAATGACAGCAATTCTGGCGTTTGAAGTGTCCTTTTAGACTATGAAGCTCTTGGTGAAATTGGGAACTGCTAGGACAGGCGGGGTACTCAACGCTGCTTTAAGTCCCTCGAAGGCCGTCTGTTGGCTCTCGCCCCCACACAAATTTGCTCCCCTTCTTCCTCAACTCATTCAACGGAGCTGCAAGTTGAGCAAAATTCAACACATACCTACGAAAATAATTAGCCATTCCTATGAATTTAGCCACACCTTTGGTATTAACAGGAATAGTAAATCTCCGGAGACTCACAGTATGTTCAGCTTCAACACGAACTCCTTCAGCTGAGACCAAATGACCCAAAAATGAAACCTGGCAACATGCCAATGCGACTTTAGATGGCTTGACTGTCAAACCCACATCCCTAAGTCTCAACGAAACTTGTTTAAGGTGTTGCAGATGGTCCACAAAAGAACGACTGTAAATCACAACATCATCTATATAGTTATAAACACAATTAAACTTAAGATCTCCAAGGACTCTATCCAGAAGGCAGGGTTAAACAGCCGCGCCAGCAGATAATCCAAAGGGGACACAATTAAACTCCTATAGGTTCCAGTCGGTACAAAAGGCCATGGCCTGCTTAGAATCTTCTGTAAGAGCGATCTGATGATATGCCTGATTGAGATCCAAAATAAAAAAAAAAAAAAAAAAATACTGCTGCCAGAAAACCAAGTAAAGGTGCTATGAAAGTGAGTTAGGGGGACAGACTCCAAGATGATTTTCTTATTTAAAACTCTGTAATCAACAACGGGTCTATAATCTCACTTTGTAGGTTTGGTCATAAGAAATATCGGTGAGGCATATGGTGAGGTGGATGGCCTGATCACGTTGTCACATAACATTTGTTCAATTTTCTTGCGTAGAAAACACAATTTTAGGTAGGGACAAATGATAAGAGCTTTGCCAAACATATCTTGTGTTCTATGAGACTGGTGATGCTCAACTTATCAGTCAAAACGTCCTGGAACTGACTTAAAAGATTAAGGAGCTGCGATCACTCTACGGAACCAAGATGATTCAGCCAATAACCTTGTGTTTCTAATGAAATCGAATTAACTCAGGCCATGAACTGGCAAGAACAAAATGCGATCTTTTCCAGTGGTGCAAACTTAAAATGAAATGAATTCAGCCCAAAGTCCATCACAAAGCCAGTGCGCTGCATAAAATCAGACCCTAAAATAACTGGTACCATTAAAGATCTGGCAACCAGTAAGGTAATTGGCCAATTAAAGCCATATATTCCTAATCTCACCCTACACTTCTGCACCAGAGGCAACTCCTGGCCACTTGCCATTCAACATCTCTGATTAGGTAATTTAAGATCAGAAAATTTACAAATATTACAAAATTCGAGATACCAAGATCTATCAATGAGGGACATGGCACTACCTGAATCAATTAGGGTGCAAACTGGCTCTTCATTAATTGTGGTACAAACAAAAGGAAGGAAGCTACAGAAAGCTGCTATACGATGACAAACTCCTTTTCTCTTCCCTGGATTTCCTCCTTTCCCCTTCTGGTGGCACTTATCGCATCTAAGGTGTCCTCTGCACCAGCCACTGGTGCACTAAATGATCATAAATGCCACAACAATAGCACCTAACACGCTCTCCATCCCAATTGTGCGGAGAATTTTCTACTCCGGGATTAACAGTCGCGACCTTCAGCTCAGACAAGACGTCATGCGGTTCATCCACTAGTTTCAAGGCCTCATTTGAGGTAACCATTGGTTCAACTCAGAAAATGTGGTCAGTTTAATATTAAAAAGCACCCTTGCCCTGTCTTCAGAGCAAAGTACTTCAAGAATAATTGCCACAACATCTTTTTTAGTAATATCCATTTGCAATGCAACAATCGCAGTGCGGACATGACTAACGTACGCATCCAATGTTTCAGTTACACTCTGAGGCCACCAAAAATGTACCCTCTCTAATTCTTTCTTAACCCGGATGGGTACCTTTTCATTTATAACTCTTCACCTCAAGTCACTTAAGGAGCCCTGCGATTGAAGTACTTCCATTAACAAATCGGCAAAAAAACCCCGAGATAGAGGATACCACAAAGCCAACACTACAGACTGGGAAAGATGAAGAGCCTTGACATGTTGTTCAAAACGAACAGCCAGCCATAAAACATTCTGAATCTGATTTATATCATCAACCGAAAGTTCCTTCACGTCTCTCAACAAAAGTGCAAAGGGATTGGGTAACTTGGCGAACTCTTTTACAAATTGATTCTGAGTTTCTGACATTTCAGCAACAGGCCTCTGACCTAACCCAACAGATGATATCTCACCAGATTCATAAGAACTTCCTCACCTAGGCCCAAAGAATTAACGGTCAAGAGAAGCGCCTGAAGATCTTTTCTTAACTGAACCAACGATGCACGTTGTGCCTTATTGAGTTCTAACTATTCTACGTCAGCTAACCGGTAACCATAATGGTTTAACTGAGCCCTCATTCTATGTCCACCTACTATCACTCAAGAAAGAAATATTTTTACCTAATTCCTGTAATGCCGCTGAGTAGGAAGTAATGGCAGCACCTACCTCGCCAACGCTGAGCATTGAGATGCACAGGTACCGACACTGCGGCCTTCAACCATTCAATTAACTCCTGCATGCTTCCTGTATCCTGACAGTTACATATTCAGAGCTCGTATTGTAGCTGCTCCTTTTTCAAATAATTCTAGCCCGCGAATCATGTGTTCTCCATCACCACAAATATACCTAAAACAGTAACAAATATATAAGAACACTTAATTGTAACTTAACAAGGCTTGAACTTCCAGAGAAAACAAAGCTCTCTGCTACCAATGAACAGTTTTTAATTTCACTGGTAATTGAGGACCAGATAGCAAGCATGTGGGAACAACCTTTATGGTTCAGGCCTTGTTGTAAGAAAACATCTGTTTTATTTCTACACAAGTTATTACAAACTAGGAATAATTTCAATTAGTTATACAGTTCAACTCACCACAGTCAAGATAAAGATAACTTAATGGTACTTAAATTTTGGCCTGAGAATGTTTAACTTTTGATAAAACAGTGAAAACAAAGTCAAAGAGATAACAATTTAATGGTATTTAAGATTTGTCCTCAATTAACACTTGATAATAAAACAATGAACACAATTAAAGATCAAATTCCATTCTCTTCCATTTAAGTGAATCATGTATGCAAAGTACAGTTACAATAAGAACAAGGTTAAAGATGCAGGCTTCCTCCTTTTACAAATGTTAATAAACATTAACACTTCAAATGACCAATTAGTCAAGTTACAGATTTTCCCAGATTTTAACAAACCCCAAATGAATGTTCCTTTTCTTTTTTTAATTGCCTTAGATTAAATCTGCAGTGTGGCATACAACTTACAAGCAGAGAAAAAATATTAAGACAATTTACAATTTACAACTGACACTCTTGATGGCGTTTCTTTGAGACAAATATGTACGTGTAGGCACTGCTTAAGTACAATTCAGCCACTGTAAAATTATTCCCAAAGTGACTCTAAGAACCACACTGCGGGTTTTCAAGGTACACAATACAGTAACTAATAGAAAACACAAGAAATAACTTATCTTATTTTTCCAATATGTTGTTGCTCATCAGTGAGCCCGATCAGCCACAGACTCTCCCAGTTCCATATACCCTGCTCACACGGGAGCCTGGCTCACACAACCACTGGTCTCAGGTGGTGATATCACAACATATGCAAACAAACCAAGAGGCAGGTATTAATAGGCAGAAATGGAGATACAATAAACTCATTTTGGCCCCAGTCTGCGGTTTAGCTAGACTGCACAGACAATACTCCCCCACCAATCTACAAACATCCACAAAGGGATTCGGCCAAATCACGTGGGCCTTTATTATTCTGATAGTTTTATGAACACCTAAATGACCACCCGCCAAAGAGTTGTGAAAATAATAGAACGCAGGTGAAACTAGCTCATGGGGAAGACAAATCTGCAGATGTTTATCACATCCCACTTCCTTGCACAAAATTCCTTTACATAGCGCATAACCCTTGATTTTCTCTCCTCTCCGGAGGCTGTTACAAAGGGAATCGAGTTGAGGATCATGTTCTTGTTTGTACCGCAATTCGCAAAATAACTGGGGAATCTCAGCCAAAATACCGGCAACTGAGTTGGAACGGTCCCCGTCATAGGGTACAGGATCTTCCTTCTCCTCGAACATCCCACTCAGGGCATCGGCTATACCATTATCAGAACTTTGGATATGCTTAACTTTGAAACTAAATGCAAAAATTCTAACCGCCCATCTGGCTATATGCCCAGTATTTCGAGGATGCGCAAGCACCCAACTTAAAACCTGGTTGTCAGTCTCTAAGTCAAATTCCCTATGCTCCAAGTAGAAACAAAATCTTTCTAGGCCAAAGCTTCACACTCATAAACTGAGTACTTATGCTCTGGACCTGCTTGTCTGCGAGATATGTACTTAACAGGACGCCTTCCCTGATCATATTCTTGCAACAAATGACAGCAATTCTGGCGTTTGAAGTGTCCTTTTAGACGATGAAGCTCTTGGTGAAATTGGGAACTGCTAGGACAGGCGGGGTACTCAACGCTGCTTTAAGTCCCTCGAAGGCCGTCTGTTGGCTCTCGCCCCCACACAAATTTGCTCCCCTTCTTCCTCAACTCATTCAACGGAGCTGCAAGTTGAGCAAAATTCAACACATACCTACGAAAATAATTAGCCATTCCTATGAATTTAGCCACACCTTTGGTATTAACAGGAATAGTAAATCTCCGGAGACTCACAGTATGTTCAGCTTCAACACGAACTCCTTCAGCTGAGACCAAATGACCCAAAAATGAAACCTGGCAACATGCCAATGCGACTTTAGATGGCTTGACTGTCAAACCCACATCCCTAAGTCTCAACGAAACTTGTTTAAGGTGTTGCAGATGGTCCACAAAAGAACGACTGTAAATCACAACATCATCTATATAGTTATAAACACAATTAAACTTAAGATCTCCAAGGACTCTATCCAGAAGGCAGGGTTAAACAGCCGCTCCAGCAGATAATCCAAAGGGGACACAATTAAACTCCTATAGGTTCCAGTTGGTACAAAAGGCCATGGCCTGCTTAGAATCTTCTGTAAGAGCGATCTGATGATATGCCTGATTGAGATCCAAAATAAAAAAAAAAATACTGCTGCCAGAAAACCAAGTAAAGGTGCTATGAAAGTGAGTTAGGGGGACAGACTCCAAGATGATTTTCTTATTTAAAACTCTGTAATCAACAACGGGTCTATAATCTCACTTTGTAGGTTTGGTCATAAGAAATATCGGTGAGGCATATGGTGAGGTGGATGGCCTGATCACGTTGTCACATAACATTTGTTCAATTTTCTTGCGTAGAAAACACAATTTTAGGTAGGGACAAATGATAAGAGCTTTGCCAAACATATCTTGTGTTCTATGAGACTGGTGATGCTCAACTTATCAGTCAAAACGTCCTGGAACTGACTTAAAAGATTAAGGAGCTGCGATCACTCTACGGAACCAAGATGATTCAGCCAATAACCTTGTGTTTCTAATGAAATCGAATTAACTCAGGCCATGAACTGGCAAGAACAAAATGCGATCTTTTCCAGTGGTGCAAACTTAAAATGAAATGAATTCAGCCCAAAGTCCATCACAAAGCCAGTGCGCTGCATAAAATCAGACCCTAAAATAACTGGTACCATTAAAGATCTGGCAACCAGTAAGGTAATTGGCCAATTAAAGCCATATATTCCTAATCTCACCCTACACTTCTGCACCAGAGGCAACTCCTGGCCACTTGCCATTCAACATCTCTGATTAGGTAATTTAAGATCAGAAAATTTACAAGTATTACAAAATTCGAGATACCAAGATCTATCAATGAGGGACATGGCACTACCTGAATCAATTAGGGTGCAAACTGGCTCTTCATTAATTGTGGTACAAACAAAAGGAAGGAAGCTACAGAAAGCTGCTATACGATGACAAACTCCTTTTCTCTTCCCTGGATTTCCTCCTTTCCCCTTCTGGTGGCACTTATCGCATCTAAGGTGTCCTCTGCACCAGCCACTGGTGCACTAAATGATCATAAATGCCACAACAATAGCACCTAACACGCTCTCCATCCCAATTGTGCGGAGAATTTTCTACTCCGGGATTAACAGTCGCGACCTTCAGCTCAGACAAGACGTCATGCGGTTCATCCACTAGTTTCAAGGCCTCATTTGAGGTAACCATTGGTTCAACTCAGAAAATGTGGTCAGTTTAATATTAAAAAGCACCCTTGCCCTGTCTTCAGAGCAAAGTACTTCAAGAATAATTGCCACAACATCTTTTTTAGTAATATCCATTTGCAATGCAACAATCGCAGTGCGGACATGACTAACGTACGCATCCAATGTTTCAGTTACACTCTGAGGCCACCAAAAATGTACCCTCTCTAATTCTTTCTTAACCCGGATGGGTACCTTTTCATTTATAACTCTTCACCTCAAGTCACTTAAGGAGCCCTGCGATTGAAGTACTTCCATTAACAAATCGGCAAAAAAACCCCGAGATAGAGGATACCACAAAGCCAACACTACAGACTGGGAAAGATGAAGAGCCTTGACATGTTGTTCAAAACGAACAGCCAGCCATAAAACATTCTGAATCTGATTTATATCATCAACCGAAAGTTCCTTCACGTCTCTCAACAAAAGTGCAAAGGGATTGGGTAACTTGGCGAACTCTTTTACAAATTGATTCTGAGTTTCTGACATTTCAGCAACAGGCCTCTGACCTAACCCAACAGATGATATCTCACCAGATTCATAAGAACTTCCTCACCTAGGCCCAAAGAATTAACGGTCAAGAGAAGCGCCTGAAGATCTTTTCTTAACTGAACCAACGATGCACGTTGTGCCTTATTGAGTTCTAACTATTCTACGTCAGCTAACCGGTAACCATAATGGTTTAACTGAGCCCTCATTCTATGTCCGCCTACTCTCACTCAAGAAAGAAATATTTTTACCTAATTCCTGTAATGCCGCTGAGTAGGAAGTAATGGCAGCACCTACCTCGCCAACGCTGAGCATTGAGATGCACAGGTACCGACACTGCGGCCTTCAACCATTCAATTAACTCCTGCATGCTTCCTGTATCCTGACAGTTACATATTCAGAGCTCGTATTGTAGCTGCTCCTTTTTCAAATAATTCTAGCCCGCGAATCATGTGTTCTCCATCACCACAAATATACCTAAAACAGTAACAAATATATAAGAACACTTAATTGTAACTTAACAAGGCTTGAACTTCCAGAGAAAACAAAGCTCTCTGCTACCAATGAACAGTTTTTAATTTCACTGGTAATTGAGGACCAGATAGCAAGCATGTGGGAACAACCTTTATGGTTCAGGCCTTGTTGTAAGAAAACATCTGTTTTATTTCTACACAAGTTATTACAAACTAGGAATAATTTCAATTAGTTATACAGTTCAACTCACCACAGTCAAGATAAAGATAACTTAATGGTACTTAAATTTTGGCCTGAGAATGTTTAACTTTTGATAAAACAGTGAAAACAAAGTCAAAGAGATAACAATTTAATGGTATTTAAGATTTGTCCTCAATTAACACTTGATAATAAAACAATGAACACAATTAAAGATCAAATTCCATTCTCTTCCATTTAAGTGAATCATGTATGCAAAGTACAGTTACAATAAGAACAAGGTTAAAGATGCAGGCTTCCTCCTTTTACAAATGTTAATAAACATTAACACTTCAAATGACCAATTAGTCAAGTTACAGATTTTCCCAGATTTTAACAAACCCCAAATGAATGTTCCTTTTCTTTTTTTAATTGCCTTAGATTAAATCTGCAGTGTGGCATACAACTTACAAGCAGAGAAAAAATATTACGACAATTTACAATTTACAACTGACACTCTTGATGGCGTTTCTTTGAGACAAATACGTACGTGTAGGCACTGCTTAAGTACAATTCAGCCACTGTAAAATTATTCCCAAAGTGACTCTAAGAACCACACTGTGGGTTTTCAAGGTACACAATACAGTAACTAATAGAAAACACAAGAAATAACTTATCTTATTTTTCCAATATGTTGTTGCTCATCAGTGAGCCCGATCAGCCACAGACTCTCCCAGGTCCATATACCCTGCTCACACGCGGGAGCCTGGCACACACAACCACTGATCTCAGGTGGTGATATCACAACATATGCAAAAAAACCAAGAGGGGGGTATTAATGTGCAGAAATGGAGATTCATGATAAGAACAAGCTTGGCCAGTTACACAAAGAACCTTAAAACACATCACAGTTCCAGCTAAATGAAGAAATAAAGAACTCAATGCACGTTTTAAATCTTAGTGATTCATAAATCATCAGTCATAAGAATAACACACATTACCACTCTGCAATAATTTATTTTTTTATTTTTTATTTTATTTTATTTAATTTTTTTTTTTTTTTGGGCGGTGGGGTGGGGAGGGGGGCGGTCACATACCAGGCTTAACGTCCACCATTTTTATTAACACCAGGGTTAGTGTATCAGCATCGCAGCGGACTGATATCGCTACTCAAGTACCCAGGTGTGTAGTTAGACAAACGAGGTTTTAAACACCCTGCGTAACAATAATAACAAATTAAAAACACTTTATGGGCTGAGAAGGCAGTAACAAGTACTATGGGGGCGGGGGTGTATGCTAGGTTTCTTCCATAAAACAAGTTGGCTCAGGAAAACACACTTTCACCGCTATAATCGGCAGTCTCCAAGAAACGATTAAATGCACAAAAATATGCGCAAGCGACACTCTTGAGCTCACAACAAGATACCAAAAACAGGCATCCTGCCCAGCGCTGACTATATCAATGCTGTTGTTACTTCCTGTAAAATTTCCACCTTTCCTGCCAAGAAGTCAACTGCTTGTCATTACTCCAACACTCCCCATCTGTATGCACGCCCCCTCATGGAGATCAAAAGCAACCTATGCCACAGACGAAACCAAACAAATGACAGATTTGTGCGGTTAAATCAAACTTGAGCCATGACACGGCTCGAGGCCAGGTTGGTCAATTATCCTACTGAAGAAGCTGGTGCCCCTCTTCAGGAACCATTTTTTGTCAGGCCTCTCCACAGATATGCTTATAATATAGTTAGGCATATACTAATTAAATGCATTTATTAGTGCACTCTTCAAGCTCACCATTAAAGGTTTTTCTTTAATTTTTATACTGTTTCAGTAATTGCAAAAAGTAATTTGTTTACATTCATAGGCCAAATTTGCGAGTGTGCAAATTTACCATTATACCACAATTTTAAGTTTATGTATATATTAGTGTCCTCAATATATCTAGTACCCCTTTGTATCTATAGATAATGTACATTGTTGAAGTCACATAAGTAAATCTTGTGACAATCATGAATTCAAAGTGTTTGAGCCGCCGTAGGAAAGTTAGTGCTGGGGTTCTATGCAGCTGTTGTGCGGGAATGTAGCAGTGTGTGAATTGGGGAAGCAAATGAAACTCTTCCTTTCATTTAGAAAGTGTGTTCAAGAGACAGAAAAGTAGTTGAACAGGAAGGGAAGGTTAGAGACCTTCAGGCTGAACTGGATAATGTTAGGGATGAACTTATGAGGTTAAAGGGGGAGAGGGATGAACAGAGGTGAGAAGTGGAAGCAGCTGACAGTGGGCACAGAGAGAGTATAGTGTCTGACAGCTATACAATTGGTTCAACCAATAGATTTGCCTTGTTACCACAGTTAAGTGAGGAAAAGGCTCCAGTATAAATCAGTGTAGTTAAGAAACAACAGACTTTCACCAGGAAACAACTGTTTAAAAAAAGTAAAAAGTAGGAGGAAAGTTCTATTGCTAGGCAATAGCCATGGAAGAGGTGTGGGCCAAATTTTACTGATTAGATTAGGTTAGATTAATACTTGTTCCATAGATCATAAATACGACACTTCGTAATGATGTGGAACGTGTCAGTTAAATGAAGTGTGTCTATACATAATATTACATGACACTCAATATTTGAATTTTTTTTAATTTAATTTATTTATTTATTTATTTATTTATTTTTTTTTTTTTTTTTTTTTTTTTTTTTTTTTTTTTTTTTTTTTTTTTTTTTTTTTTTGAAGTTTTTCCTAAAGTACTAACTTTTATCTAGAAATTCATCTAATGTGTAGAAGGAATTGCCATTCAGAAATTCTCTTAATTTATTTTGAAAAGCTAGTTGGCTACCTGTCAGAATTTTGATACTACTAGGTAAGTGACCAAAGACTTTTGTGGCAGAATAATTAACCCCTTTTTGTGACAGAGCTAAATTTAACCTTGAATAGTGTATGTCACCCTTTCTCCTAGTGTTGTAGCTATGCACACTGCTGTTACATTTGAATTCAGTTGGATTGTTAATAACAAATTTCATAAGTGAATATATATATATTGTGAAGCTACTGTGAAGATTCCTAGATCCTTAAACAAATGTCTACAGGATGATCTTGGGTGGGCTCCAGCAATTATTCTGATGACCCGCTTTTGGGCAATGAATACTTTCTTACTAAATGATGAATTGCCCCAGAATATGATGCCATAAGAAAGCAGAGAATGAAAATAGGCATAGTATGCTAGTTTACTGAGTTGTACATCACCAAAGTTTGCAATCACCCTAATAGCATAAGTAGCTGAGCTCAAACGTTTCAGCAGATCTTCAATGTGTTTCTTCCAATTCAACCCCTCATCAATGCATAAACCTAAAAATTTTGAATATTCTACCTTAGCTATAGAGTTCTGGTTGAAGTCAATATTAATTAATGGTGTGATGCCATTTATTGTGTGAAACTGAATATACTGTGTTTTTTTTTTTTTTCAAAATTTAAAGAGAGTCCATTTACAGAGAACCACCTAATAATTCTCTGAAATACTTCATTGACAATTTCATCAGTTAATTCCTGTGATTCGGGTGTGATAGCGATACTTGTATCATCAGCAAAGAGAACTAGCTTTGCATCTTTATGAATATAGAAAGGCAAATCATTAATATATATTAAGAACAGCAAAGGTCCCAGTAACGAACCCTGTGGCACCCCATGCTTGATAGTTCCCCAGTTTGAGGACTCAGCTGTTTTTTGTATATTATGTGAATTACTTATATCAACTTTCTGAACTCTTCCAGTTAGGTATGATTTAAACCATTTGTGTACTTTCCCACTCATACCACAGTACTTAAGCTTATCTAGAAGAATTCCATGGTTAACACAATCAAAGGCATTTGATAGATCACAAAAAATCCCAACGGGTGATTTATGGTTATCCAGAGCATTTAATATTTCATTAGTGAAAATGTGTATTGCATTTTCTGTTGAAAAGCCTTTCTGGAAACCAAACTGACATTTTGTTAGAACTTTATTTTTATTAATATATGAAGTTACTCTGGAATACATGACTTTTTCAAGAATTTTTGATAGAGCAGTCAGGAGTGAAATTGGGCAGTAGTTGTTGACATCCAATGTATCACCTTTTTTATGGAGTGGTTTGACAATAGCATATTTCAGTCTATCAGGGAAAATATCCTGCTCCAGTGAGCTATTACAAATGTGGCTAAGAATCCTACATATTTCTTGGGAACAAGCTTTTAATACCATGCTGGATATGCCATCAATGCCATGAGAGCTTTTACTCTTGAGAGAGTTTATTAATTTCCTAATTTCAGATTGAGAGGTGGGTGGGATTTCCATTGTATCAAACTGTCTAGGTACGCCCTGTTCCATTAACTGCCTAGCTTCTTCTAATGAACATTTGGATCCTATATTCTCCACAACATTTAAAAAATAATTATTAAAAGTGTTTTCAACTTCTGACTTTTTGTTTGTAAGTTTTTCATTCACTTTGATGGTAATGCTGTCTTCCTATGTTCTTGGTTGCCCTGTCTCCCTTGTTATAATATTCCAGATTGTTTTAATTTTATTATTTGATGTACTAATCTTAGACATGATGCACATGCTTCTGGGTTTTTTAATAACTTTCCTTAATACAGAACAGTAGTTTTTATAATAGTTGAGTATTTCTGGGTCACTACTCTCTCTTGCTGTCAGATACAGTTCCCTTTTCCAGTTACAAGATATTTTTATACCTTTGGTGAGCCATGGTTTTTTGCTTGGTTCCTTACAATTAAATTTGACTAATTTCTTGGGGAAACAGTTATCAAATACCCTTACAAAAGTATCATGAAATAAATTGTATTTTAAATTAGCATCAGGTTCCTTGTATACTTCATCCCAATCTAACTCTGAAGACTTTCCATGAAATTTCTAATTGTCGATTCATTAATTGTACGAACAACTATGGAAGACTGATTCAAATTACAGAAAGGAGCTATATCATATAATATAACTAGCTGTGCACCATGATCAGAAAGACCATTCTCAACAGGACATGCACTAATGTTGTTAAACCTATATTGGTCTATAAAAAAATTGTCTATCAGTGTGCTGCTGTTCTTAACTACCCGAGTAGGAAAATCAATAACAGATGTCAAATTGAAAGAACCGAGTAAGACTTCCAAGACATTCTTCTTATTACACTCTTGCAGTGAATCAACATTGAAATCCCCACAGATAATAATTTGCTTCCCCCTATCTGACAGATAGCACAACAAGGCATCCAAGTATTCCAGGAATAAATGAAAGTTTCCTGAGGGGGGCCTATACACTGTGACAATTATAAAAGAACCGCCGTTCAGTTTAAGCTCACAGGCACATGCTTCTATGTGTTGCTCTATACAAAATTTTTTTGTTTCTAAATTTTTTACACTGTGACAATTTTTGACATAAATGGCAACTCCTCCCCACACCTTCTTTTCTCTACTTACATGTGCTGCTAGTTTATACCCACTAATATTTACTTTATTCATATCAGTGATAATGTGATGCTCAGACAGGCATAGTATATCTATTACATTGTCAGCTTCTATAGTTTCTAAACAAATCAGGAGCTCATCTACTTTATTCTTTAAACCCCCAATATTTTGATAAAAAATACTAACATTATTTTTTAATTTACTATTGTTGGAATCTTGTGATATTTTAACAGCTTTATTACCTGCCTGTCTGGGCTTCTCATTGGACACTGAACTTATCCTAAAAAAGAGGTACTCCCAAGAGTTGCAGTGTCCTCCCTTATAGATTTTCCTATCAGCCCAGCCAGTTTTCCCTTCCCTTTCCTATTGAGGTGCAGGCCATGCCTAGTAAAGTCCCACCTATCAATAGCATCAACAGGGACCAAACCAATGTCCGACAGAGTGGCCGCCCTGCGCAGCTGATCTAACTCCATGTTGACCCTCCTTACAGAGCTGTTCAACCGAGGCTGATCATACCGCATGAAGGCAGGCACCATCCGAACATTCGTATGGTTTGTTGCAGATGCTATTTTCACCAGTCACACTCAATACTGTAGCCCTGATCCCTATCAATACTGTTTCCCGCACCACCCACTATCACAACATGATCCTCCTTAGTAAACCCTTTGCACAATGAATCTAAATCCTCTACCACCTGGATCAGACTTGCACTGGGCTTAAAAAAGTTTGTGACCTGGTACCTGTCACCTAATTTTTCCTGCACAATTTGGCCCACACCTCTCCCGTGGCTGCTACCTAGCAACAGAATTTTCCTCCTACTTTCTACTTTTTTTGAAACCTTTGGTTTCCTAATGAAATTCTGTTGCTCCTTAATTACACCTACATCTACTGGAGGCTCTTCCTCGTTAGACTGTGGCAGCAAGGCAAACCTATTGTTTGTTCCAATGATAAAACTGTCACACACTGTACTCTTACTGAGGCCACTGTTCCCTGCTACCACTTCCCACCTCTGGTTACCCTCCTCCCCCCTTAACCTTGACAGTTCTTCTCTAACACTATCTAATTCAGCCTGAAAGGCTCTGATTTTCCCCTGTTGTTCCTCTATTTTCTTATCCCTTGAACAAACCCTGCACAAGAAAGGAAGTGTCTCCTTTGCTTCCCCAATACCCACGCCACTACAATCTCCCCAGTGAAACCAACTGTCACAACAGCTGCATAGAACCCCTGAACTAACTTTCCTACGGCAGCTCAAACACTTAGCACTCATGGTTGTTTCCTGTATTAAGCTAGATGAAAACGGAAAAAATTAAACTAGATACAGATATAAAGGAGCACTAAAGTTGAATAGGACACTAATATATGTAAAATACTTAGACGTACAGTGATGTAAAAGCAACTTCTACTACGTTTTAACGCTAAATCTGTGTACTCTGAAAATTAGGCCTACTCTCCGAATGTAAACAAAGGAAATGCGAAGTTTCTGGTACAGCAAATAAAATCTTAATCAACTCTACGTGAATAATAAGTGAGAAGCGATGAAGGGATAAGATGTACTTAACTTGTAATAAAGGCAAAAGAACTAATAAACCAGTTTATTTAGATTTGCTGTGCAAGAACTTAAACGAAACCTACGGCTGTAACACTGCTGTATGGACTTTTCGCGATAAATGAAAAACTACGCAAGGGAAAGTGAAACCTTTAATTGTAAACTAGGACAGGAATCTAATAAATGTTTTTAATTACTTATCGGTGTAAAACTAAGTCTTATTACAATCTAAATTACTTATCTCCCGAGAGAACGAAGCTGCCGCGTCTGGCCTAGCGCAGGGCTGCCAACCTGGAAAAATTAGTTGGCAGATGTCAGGTAACAAACTTCTTCAAGCCCAGTGCAGGTCTTAGCCAGTTGATAGAGGATATAGATTCCTTGTCCAAGGGTTCCACAAAACAGGATCATGTTATGGTAGTGGGTGGAGTAGGAAACTATTGATGAGGATCAGGGCTACAGTATTGAGTATGACCGGCTTAAAATAGCTTCTGCAATGACCCATACAAATGATGGTCTGGTGCCTGCTTTTGTGCAGTACGATCATCCCCAGTTCAACCGCTCTTTCAGGAGGGTCAATTTGGAGCTAAATCAGCTGCTTAGAGTGGCTATTCTGTCAGACATGGGTTTGGTTCCTGTTGCTGCTATTGGTAGGTTTGATTTCTCTAGGAATGATCCTGCATCTCAATATTAAATGGAAGGGGAAACTTGCTGGGATGACAGCAAAATCCTTAAGGGGAGTGGGGAGACACTGAAATTAATGGAAGTACCTCTTTCTAAATGCAGATCAGGAATGACGAAGGATAGTTACAATAATCAGTTGCAATTTTGTTGTTGTTTTTGTTATTGTATCATATGTAGATATCAGCTATAAGTAGCTATCTTCAGTGAATTTGTGCAAGTTGTTTGTACGCAATGTGACACAGTTGTGCATGTCACCATATGACACTACTAGTGTATGGCCTTTTATTATTATTACATGAACTTTTCAAATGAATCTGAATTGAACCATTGTGATTGAGTGACATTTATTAAGCTGATACCTGTAGAATAAACAGTTTTGCTAAAGAGCTTTCCTTCCTCTCACTACCATGTTACACACAGTGCCATATGGAGTGCTGGTGGGAAGGCATAGGCAATAGCAGGAGGGGGAAGGGGTGGTTAGAGGGAGGGCTCATTTTATATTGCCACCCCGGGTCTATGCCATCCATCCAAGGTGGGAGAGGATGTGATTGCCAAGTACTGGCTAAGATATCAGGTTTCTCAGTGCTGGAACTTTTCTTTAACTGTCCACACACTCAGACCAATGTAAGTAACTGTGTTTTGTCACTTCGTTTTGGCCATATTTCTTTGGTCCCTAGTAGCTATGCAACATTCTACAAATGTGGGTTTTGTTGATGGCTCGAATTTAGTGTCCCTTTTATGCTCCCCACAATCTGATTGATATATATCTTACTGCATGTGCTTAGAATATGTTGGACACCAAGTTTTCAAGCTATCCATGGGTGATGCTATGAACATGCAGGAATGTTTTGTAGTGAGCTACCGTGGCACTGCATAGAGATGGGTATACTCGGCTACACATGTAGTAATCACTACAGCATAGCCAAGCACAGACCACTCTAAGCATGGTAGCTCAGAGGAGTAAACTTTCCTGCGTGCCTGCCACATTAACAATGGGTAATATTCTAGGGATAATGCACATGTTTTTGCACGTAAATGGGAAACATATTTAACCTTACTTTGCGCGAAGATCCTATTGATTTGTATCAATAATTTGATACGAATATTACAGACGAAAAAATCCTAGCAGGAAAAACTATATATATAAAATAGACAAAGATTACTCACCAGGCAAAGGAGCACAGGTGTGACAGCAGCACAAATAAACAGAACACACTCACATACACACAAACGCTAGCTTTCACAGCCTAGCTGCTTCATCAGGCAGAAGGGAAGGAGAGGGAAAAGGAAATGATGAGTTTTAGGGAAGGGGGTAAGGAGCCATTCCAATCCCTGGAGAGGAAAGACTTACCTTGGGGAAGAAAAGGAAGGTAAACAAATACACACACACCCATACATTTACACAGACGCAAACACACCTAGGCAGACATACTATAGAAACCAAATAAGTTAAGAAGTTAGGCAGAGATGCCTCTAGAGGCAGAGGCTCTGTCCAGAGAACTGAGGCAAAGATGTTGAGATGTTAAAGATGGCGGACGGGAATTCAAATTTAGTGGAGGTTAAGACCAGGTGGGCAATGGGAAGAGAGAATATACTGAAGGGCTAGTTCCCATCTCCGGAGTTCTGAAGGATTGATGTCGGTGGGAAGTATCCAGATAACCCGGACGGTGAAGCACTGTGCCAAGATGTGTTGGCCGTGCACCAAGGCGTGTTTAGCCACAGGGTGATCCTCGTTACCAACAAACACTGTCTGCCTGTGTCCATTCATGCAAATGGACAGTTTGTTGCTGGTCATTCCCACATAGAATGCTTCACAGTGCAGGCATGTCAGTTGGTAGATCACATGGGTACTATCGCAAGTGGCTCTGCCTTTGATCGTGTACACTTTCCGGGTTACGGGACTAGAGTAAGTGGTGGTGGAAGGGTGCATAGGGCAGGTTTTACAACAGGGGCAGTTACAAGGGTAGGAGCCAGAAGATAGGGAAGGTGCAGAGCCACTTGCGATAGTACCAATGTGATCTACCAACTGACATGCCTGCACTGTGAAGCGTTCTATGTGGGAATGGCCAGCAACAAACTGTCCATTCACATGAATGGACACAGGCAGACAGTGTTTGTTGGTAATGAGGATCACCCTGTGGCTAAACACGCCTTGGTGCACGGCCAACACATCTTGGCACAGTGCTTCACCGTTCAGGTTATCTGGATACTTCCCACCGACACCAATCCTTCAGAACTCCGGAGATGGGAACTAGCCCTTCAGCATATTCTCTCTTCACGTTGCCCACCTGGTCTTAACCTCCACTAAATTTGAATTCCTGCCCGCCATCTTTAACATCTCAACATCTTTGCCTCAGTTCTCTGGACAGAGCCTCTGCCTCTAGTGGCATCTCTGTCTAACTTCTTAACTTCTTTTTGATGAAACGAAAATTATAGAGGGAAACTTTCCCGGTGGGATAAACAAAAATAAAAATAGAAAAGAGATGACTTACCAAAAGGACCGGCTTGTCGAGAGAAACAAATAAAATCACACACAAACACACATACAAGCTTTCGCCACCACTGGCAGCTTCTTCAGGAAAAAGAGGAAAAAAGGGGAGGAAAAGGGAAGGATATGGGTTTTAAGGAAGTGGAAAAGGAGTCATTCCAATCCCAGGAGTGGAAGGACTTACCTTAGGGGAAAAAAAGGAAGGTAAACAAATACACACACACTCTGACATATCAAAACGCAAACACACCTAGACAGACATTTGTGAAAATGTTTGGCTTTTCACAAATGTCTGTCTAGGTGTGTTTGCGTTTCGATATGTCTGAGTGTGTGTGTATTTGTTTACCTTCCTTTTTTTCCCCTAAGGTAAGTCCTTCCACTCCTGGGATTGGAATGACTCCTTTTCCACTTCCTTAAAACCCATATCCTTCCCTTTTCCTCCCCTTTTTTCCTCTTTTTCCTGAAGAAGCTGCCAGTGGTGGCGAAAGCTTGTATGTGTGTTTGTGTGTGATTTTATTTGTTTCTCTCGACGAGCCGGTCCTTTTGGTAAGTCATCTCTTTTCTATTTTTATTTTTCTTAACTTCTTTGGTTTCTATAGTATGTCTGCCTAGGTGTGTTTGCATCTGTGTAAATGTATGGGTGTGTGTGTATTTGTTTACCTTCCTTTTCTTCCCCCAAGGTAATTCTTTCCTCTCCAGGGATTGGAATGGCTTCTTACCCCCTTCCTTAAAACCCTCAAACCCTCATCATTTCCTTTTTCCTCCCCTTCCCTTCTGCCTGATGAAGCAGCTAGGCTGCGAAAGCTAGTGTTTGTGTGTATGTGAGTGTGTTCTGTTTATTTGTGCTGCTGTCACACCTGTGCTCCTTCGCCTGGTGAGTAATCTTTGTCTATTTTATATATGTATCAATAATTTGTTAGAATATAGCAGAAACACCATTGTCTTGTCCCTTTCGTCATGTAATATCTGTCAAGTCTGCACATTTAGCTTGAAAGCACATCAGATTTATCTCCCAATGTATATATTCTTCTTTGATATATACTTCAAGCAGTTGAGTTTCCTTGAAGTAGGTTGATTTTATCTGAAATTACACAAGCCTTGTGGATGACTGTACATAGCACACCCTTAAGATATGAAGACTGTGTTAGCTAGAGACATAAAAATAATGAATGTGGATAGCTTTCCTGTTCCATAGTGCCATACACTTTGTGTTTCATTAAAACATTTGAAAAGGGGAACTCACCATTCTCTTTTATCTCCATAGTTCATTTGATTCTGGGATGATGAAAGTTTTGATGTTGTAGAAGTTCCATAATCATTTCACTCCCATGTGTCCTCAATATGCCTAAAAAAAAACATGTTGGCTTCAGTGTAGCTTTATCCACAGCATTCTAGTCTAAAACCTTTATGAATAAGTTTGCCATGACTGGTTTCAAAGGGTATTCCACTGTCAGCATTTCTTCACATTTATAATCAACTAAGAAAAAGAATGTAGATGTGATGATGGATTCAAAGTCATTAATTTTGAAGAGAATAAAAGCCACAAGAAGAGCAACAATGAACTTCAATCAGTCTCACAATTAAAGAGATGGATGGTGTGGTGAAATCAGTTCTGTTGATGATGTGGTGGAACCAATTCTAAATAAGGGACTCATTTTTCATCTATAACAGATACAATGCATGTTGCAGATACCATCATTTGTAATTTCCACCATTCCCAATGCAGAAGAGATACATCAGTAAATGTGCCAAGCTCTCACCAGAGCCATTTCATTTAAGACAAACACCCTGAGAGTGGAAAGAACTGACAGCTGAGAATGGTGGAAATATCCTTAAATAACCATTATACATGCTGAGCAAGGAAATATCAGCATACTACTTGCATTGTCACACAGCAGTCACGAAACTTACACCTAACTCGATTACTCGAGGATCACCCAGATACAGAAAATTAAAAGGTCACCCAGATACAGAAAATTAAAAGGAAACCTGACCATCGGAGTAAAAATGAAGACCAAATGGCATATTCACCAGTCTTCCCAGAGAAAATTGTCAAAACTTCAACCACAGGGTGCTACAGTGCCAAAGCTCTTATAGGTTACTAAAAATTGGCAATCAGGATATTGTGTACACACTATTGTAAACAACACTGGTACACTTGAGTACCAGTAGGCCAAAAATCTAACAGCAGTATTAAGCCTTTACACTGGTAAACAGCACCACACACATCTCACCAGAACATTATGGTGAACTTTGATGTGGTCTTCCTCTCCGCCAGCGTGTTGCTTGATGATTCTCTTGAATTCACTAGGAAGAAATTCAATCCCAAAATGAATAATTTCTACAACTTTGTGCTCACATGCATATTATCTCTATTCAGTGGTGACTGTTATGAACAAATGAATATGAGGAAATGAATAGCATCTGCCACTAGTTGTGGCAAACTTATTCATGGAGAATTTCAAAGAGAATATCTGAAACATGTTGCACTGGGGTTGACATACTTTGTAGATTTATTGATGATACTTATGTAACATAACCATACAGAAGTAAAAGGCTTCAGAAATCTCTCTGTCATCTGAATTCTCTGCACCTCAGCTTCTAATACAGTGCCATATGCAGGCAAAAATGAATGATGAGCTTTCATTTCTGTGCAAAGTACACAGTGTGTACTATAGGATGTGCTTTCAGGCAGAACATATGCACCCATCAAATATACTGCAATGGTGAGGATAAGGTAATATCAGGTCTATCTGCTGCATACTGACAAAGTACCAAACAAAATTGGCGTACTCTTGGATTGCATAACATTAAGTGCATTTTCCACAAAACATAATTGAGGGCTCCATAAACAGTGGAAATGAGTTAAGGCGTGTATCAAGCAGACTGTGGAGAGCATGGGAGAGACACTGACTTCAGCAGAACTCTGCATAGCTACTGCGACTCAAAGGAAAATGTACAAAATTCAGTGCTACGGTAGACTTCATTATTAAGAAACATATTCTAATAGACCCAGCTGAAAGATGAATGAGATCCAGTGCTGACCTGACTGAATTCACTACATCAGTTGAGGCAGATCTCTAATGTCCATGCATAGCAGTGGTGGCAAGAGCTCTTTGTAACCAGAGTTTGCACCCTGCATTCACCAAACATGTACCACCACCACTCAAAGTGACATAGTGTGTGGCCAGGTAGTTAGGGAAGGGTGTGTAGCTATATGAATAAAAAGGATGAGCAACACGGCAAAAACATTCAGTGCTGATGTAGCTTCTAAATGTAGATGCAGGTCTGGTGTTGAAATATTGTTACCTAAATGATTGCACCCAATTAGATACATGAGAAAATTACAAACTGATCATTTAAAATTACTTCAATACCAATGTTAAGAGCCTCAAAAAGTACATTCAGATGTGAGCTGTAGTCGTCGTTGTTATGGTCTTCAGTCCGGAGACTGGTTTGATGCAGCTCTCCACCCTACTCTATCCTGAGCAAGCCTTTTCATCTCCTCATAAGAACGGCAACCCACATCTACTTGAATCTGCTTACTATACGCGTCTCTTGGTCTCCCTCTGCGATTTTTACCCCACACACTTCCCTCCAATGCTAAATTTACGATTCCCCGATGTCTAAGAATGTGTCCTACCAAGTGATCCCTTCTTTTAGCCAGGGTATGCCAAAAATTCCTTTTCTCACCGATTCTGTTCAGTACCTCTTCATTAGTTATGCGATCTACCCACCTAATCTTCAACATTCTTCTGTAGCACCACATTTCAAAGGCCTCTATTCTGTTCCTGTCCGCACTGCTTATCGTCCATGTTTCACTCCCGTACGAGGCAACACTCCACACAAATGCCTTCAGAAAAGACTTCCTTACACTTAAATTAATATTCGATGTTAACAAATTCCTCTTTTTCAAAAATGCTTTTCTTCCCATTGCCTTTCTGCATTTTATATCCTCTGTACTGCGACAATCGCATGTTATTTTACTACCCAAGTAACAAAACTCATCTACCACCTTCATTGTTTCGTTACCTAATCTAATTCCTTCAGCATCGCCTGATTTTCTAAGACCGCATTCCATTACTTTTGTTTTGCTCTTGTTAATGTTCATTTTATATGCTCTCTTCACTGTAGTCACATTACAACTAAGTTGTTAATTATATGTTGTACATTTTTCTTCTACAGCATTAGTAGGCCTATAAGTTTTTTTCTCATCTGAAACCAGCTTCTTATCTAACATATCACTGAGCAGTATATAATACCAATTTGCTTTTGTATGGGTTTAAATTCATCTAGAATACTTGATATAACTTCTTTATATGTATTACAGAAGGAGTCTTTCCTGGTGGGAAAAATATGTATAAAAATAAAGATCAAAATAAAGATCAGTAAGTCAAACAATCTTTATATATAATACGAAAATTATAGAGGAAAAATTCCTAGCAGGAAAAATGTATATAAAAAGTAGATGAAGTTAACTTACCAGGCAAAGGAGCACAGGTATGTGACAGCAAACATAAATAAAACAAACACAAACACATACAAAAGCAAACTTTCGCAACCATCTGTTGCTTCCTCAGGCAAAGAGCAGGGAAGGGGAGGGAAAGGAAAGGATGTGGGTTTAAAGGAGTGGGTGAGCAGTCATTCCAATCCTGAGAGAGGAAAGACTTACCTTTGGGGAAAAAGGATAGGTAAACAAACACACACACCCACACACACACACACACACACACACACACAAACAAAGACAGACATATGCAAAATGAATATATATATATATTATAGAAGGAGACTTTCCAGGAGAATGTTTGTGTGTTTTTGTGTGTGTTTTATGTTTCTGTCGACGAGCCTGTACTTTAGGTAAGTCAAAAATCTTTATATATATATATATATATAATAGAAGGAGACCTTCCAGGTGGGAAAATGGTATAAAATAAAGATTTTTGACTTACCTAAAGTACAGGCTCGTCAATAGGAACACCAAACACACACAAAAACACACAACCATTCGAGCTTTCGCCACCAGTGGTGGCTTCTTCGGGAAAAAGAGGGAGGAAGGAGAGGAGAAAGGGAAGGATACGGGTTTTAAGGAAGTGGAAAAGGAGCCATTCCATTCCCAGGAGTGGAAGGACTTACCTTAGGGGACAAAAAGGAAGGTAAACAAATACACACACACTCACACATATCCACATCCAAACACACTTAGGCCAACATTTGTAGAAACCAAAGAAGTTGGACAGAGATGCCACTTCAGGCAGAGGATCTGTCCACAGAACCTCGGTTCTGTGGACAGAGCCTCTGCCTGAAGTGGCATCTCCTTCCCTGCTCTTTGCCTGAGGGAGCAACAGATGGTTGCGAAAGCTTGCTTTTGTGTGTGTTTGTGTTTGTTTTATTTATGTTTGCTGTCACATACCTGTGCTCCTTCACCTGGTAAGTAAACTTCATCTACTATATAAAAAATAGGAATAGAATAATTTACCCAAAGCACAGGCACGCTGATAGACCCAAAAAACACAAATAAAAACACACACAAACAAACAATCAAGCTTTCACAACTGTTGGCTGCTTTGTCGGGAAAAGAGGAAGGAAGGAGGGGACAAAAGGGAAGGATGCAGGTTTTAAGGGAGTGGATGAGGGGTCATCCCAATCCTGGGAGTGGAAGGACTTACCTTAGGGGAAAAAAAGGAAGGTAAACAAATACACACACACCAACACATATACACATGCAATCACAACAAACACTGTCTGTCTGTGTTCGTTCATGCAAATGGAAAGTTTGTTGCTGGTCATTCCCACATAGAACGATTCACAGTGCAGGCATGTCAGCTGGTAAATCATGTGGCTGCTGTCACAAGTGGCCATTCATTGTGTACACCGTCCGAGTTACAGGACTGGAATAAGTGGTGGTGGGAGGATGCATAGGGCAGGTTTTACGCCGGGGGCAGTTACATGGGTAGGAGCTGGAGGGTAGGGAAGGTGATTTTGGAATTTCCTATGGACATATTCCCTCTATATTATATATAAGTATACTACAAATTATCCTGTTACAGAACTTCTTCCTACAGGACATAGTATATTCTCAATTTCTTCATAGTCACAGTATTATATTAACCACAAAGAACAATGTATACTCAACGGTATCAAAATACTGTTTTAGATATCTTATTTTATGCAAATGTAGCTCTAATATTAAAATAAAAAGAGATAACTTATAGATTATGTTATATAACTTGAACTACATTTATAGACAATGTGTTATTTTCAGAGTAAAATAAGGAAGATTTCAACTATCACTGAATCATAAACTGGCAGTTAAGGGAATAGATACAGGATTTCTGAGTATAGAATAAGCTTGACTGTCAACTCATGAAGAACAAGTAGATGAATTTGAGAAGCACATTTTCATTCACATACTTGTTTAGATTTAGAATATGCTATAAGCATGTTTATGATAAGATCATGACATGCTTTCCAAGAATCCCTCACAAGAGATATTTAAATTAAACCAGAGTATTTGTTATGCAATTATTTAAAGTTGCATCTTGAAATGTAACATTTTAAAGAGCTATAATTGGAATGACAAAGAACTACAGTGTAATCACTGAAAATCATCAGAACATCACAGTCACTGAAGTGACAAAAGTCATGAGATATCTCTTATTATAGTGTTGGACTTTCTTTTGTCTTGGAAACTGCAGTAACTCGATGTGGTATGGACTGAACAAGGAGCCTCAGGAATATTGAATCATGCTGCCTCTATATATGTGCATAATTGTGAAAGTGTTGCAAATGCAGGATTATCTCACACCATTGTTTAATGTGATCATTTCAGGTGCTGGAATGTTCTTCAAACCAGTTGTGAACAATTGTGACTGTGCTGTTAGCAAAGACACTCGAGTAGGTTTTCTGCTGCCATAGACCATTAATGACAAATTGTGTCACACTCTTTAATATATAAATTCATCATACGTTCCACTTTGTATTCTGCAGTTATTTCATGCAGTGTTACTTGTCTGTTAGCACTGACAGCCCTATGCAAACAGCAGTACTCTGTCATTGACTGCAGGCTGTCAGCCACTGCAATGTCTATGATGAGAAGTAATTTCTGAAATTTGGTATTCTCAACACACTCTTGACATTGTGGATCTCAGAATATTGAATTCCTTAGCAACTTCCAAAATGGAATGTCCCTTCTGTCTAGCTCCATGTACCATTCAGATGAATCACTGGAGTATAAATAACAATTCTGCTCTGCATCACCCTTTTATACCTTGTATACTAAGGTCATTAGCATCTGTGCATATTATTATCCAATGACTTTTGTCACCTCAATGTACTGAGTAATGGAACAATACAAGTACTTTCTGATAATGTAATTTATCAGAGCACTGAATTATGTAATTATCCTTTAAAATATAATTGTACCTATTGTGAAAAATTTACAGTGACTTCTATTGCACATAACATTTTTTGAAAGGGAATAAAATCTAGTCTGTTTTACTCAATGACAAGAGCTCTTAACCCTCCGTCGGGCGCACCTCCAGATGAAACAAAATCAGGCGCACCCGGCCTGAGAGGCCACTCACATATTTTGTGGACTAGCTCCGCCATGTTAAATCAAATTCAAAATGCGTGTTGGCTAGTCTTTAAGAGGATCTAAAGGAAGGAATTACAGCAAACTTAAAGCATAATAATGGATTTATTGAACACAATACACCTTAAACTAAAGTAACCAAAATTACCAATTTCCCACTAAGAGCATTAAAAGTAATGAAGTTATTTTTAAAGGACATTAGGCAGTCTATTCTGACATGAAATCATCTTTTCTCGCCACATTTTCAGCCAAAACCCGATGCTATATCTCCCAAATCAACAGCTGAAACATAGGTATGGCACAGAACGTATACGTCGCTCAAGCAGATTGGTTGATGACAAGCTGAACATTCGTGATTCTTCATCCTCCTAACTCCTGTTTCAGCCATGCATGGTCGACGTTTTAGCCATTTGGGAGGTAATGTGGGAGAACTTTCCCGTTCCTTGTGCGGTAAAAAATTTTTCAGACGAGTTTGCAGCCGAATCGACATTCCACATATATTCATAGCATACACAGGGTAAATTGTCCAGTTAGAAGTTGATGACACAAGGTTTTGCAATTGGTGGCATCATTTGTAGCAATATCTTTTACACTGGATGTTGTGTAATAATGATGTGACTCTTCACACTATGAATAGTAGAAGGTATCTACTTAGACTACTTCGTCGTCTTATCGTTTCCAAAATAAAAACTCCTCACATATTTTCTTCTCTTCTTCATATTCCCGAGCTGTTCCCTAAACTTCCTGTTCAGTTGCTGAGTCCTCCTTGCCTTCTCCTACCTCATCCTGAGAGTGGGTGTCTCTCTCATCGACTAAATCTTCGAGTGCGGCTGGATCTTCAGCAGTTTCGTCCTCGAGGAGGCGGATTATTTCCACAAGATCATTGGCTTAGAGGCATAATATACTTTTCTGGACATTTCAGCAGAAAATATATATGTGATAACGTAGGAAAAGAAAGGAAAACTGAAATTAGAACTCGATCATGCGCACTCGATCTGATGGGCCAGGGTCGTCAAAGTCTTCTTTTTTTCCAAAGGTAACCGTGAAAATCACAGAGGACAGACTTAATTATTGAAACGAAGTAATAAAATAAAAATATCTTGAAAAATCTCACCTTAAAAACTATAACGTAATCGGGCGCAGACAGCCTGTGAGGCCCAAGGAGTTCCCCGTGATCCGCGTGGAAATCGATGGCAGCCTGCGGATCGGCACTGTGTGAGGTTCCCAAAGTTACGCGAGTAAACGGAGAGGCGGTCCGCTGGGCCGCCACTGTTAAGCACGGGAATCAAAAAAGTGTTTTGCTGGCCTGTGAGGCTGACTGCGCCCGACGGAGGGTTAAATATCCTCAGTACCATTGCTGTTACTCATTTGCACAAATCATTAAAAAATCTGTTAGGTTGTATCAGTTGCATAATCACATTTAGTAATTTCAAGAATGGTTGAATAATTACAAATTAATGTGTAAAAAATTGTTTTTGATATGGAATCTAACGTGATAACAATTTAGAATATTAAAAGATAGTGTAAATTTCAACTGCCAGTTATCCTTTGTTAAGTGAATCACTCATATTTCACATTTCTTTTATTATTGAAGCTGAAATAAGACAGCTGTGTATTTTTCTTTCAGGTCTCACTTACTCCACTCTGTCTTTGCTATCAACTGTTGTGTTTCTGGTGGTTACAACTCATCTTAATGGTTGGAAACTCGACAAAAAGTATGGTGTGATTCTAATGGTTTGGTATTTGTTTTTCATAACTTTTGCCAGCTTATATGAACTTAATGTATTTGGGTATATGAACCCACCAGAATGTCATAGTGACTTCTGAATTCAGTTCCCTATAGCATTACAGCTTTGTGAAATGCTGAATTGTTATAATATACATATGTGTTCAGGATTAACTGTCAGAGACATAAAGTTTTCTGACATGAAAGAAACTAAATATATGATCTGTTTAATTTAAATAGGAATAGAAACTTGTGTTGAGTATTTAAGAATGAATGATACATGTTGTTTACTTTTTTAAGTGATTTAGAGGCTATAAGAGTTGTTTACTCTTAATAATTTATACGAAGTTGGAGAGCCACTCCAGTGCATAGTTAATAGAAAAATTATATAGCAGAAAAGCCATACGATGACTATGTCATTCTTATAATTCAAAGTGAAGCATGAAGAATGATTATTGCTTTGGCCTAATTCTGCAGCTACTTCTCATGGTGCCGTAATTATTGTGTGTGAGTGTGTGTGTGTGTGTGTGTGTGTGTGTGTGTGTGTGTGTGTGCTTGTGTGTTTTTCATCATGTTGTATGACACTGTGTTGTGTTATTGCTAACAGTTATATTACAAAGTCATACTGTGTGTTCAAGAGTGTTAACAGATAGTAACACAAGCTGTAAATGCTTAGACATAGAATTTGAAAACTTTTTGATGTAACAGTACACTCACAGCATTGGCTAATGAAGTTGACAGCCTGCATCATCTGAAAAAGTTGTATTACTCACTAAACAATTTTTCAATGTGCAAAAAACTAAATATTTTGTAAAGATGTTATAAAACCAGAACACACAAATGAACAAATATTTGGGAAGTGATAGTGTTGTTTATAATAATAATATACATGTTGTTTGATGATTTCTGTCATGAAGAGTGATTTGAAAAAAATATCACACAGAGCTATGTGGCTCTTATCTCGCACATAAGCTGTTACTGTTGGAAATACTATTTAAAGAAAAAAATTACAAAAAAATTGGATATTTTTGAAGTTAGCTGGTTGTTGATATACACACAAAGAAAAACTGTAGGAATAATTTGATATGAAATGTGAAAATGGCAGGATAGAGTTTGTTTAGAAAGTGATATGTGGTCAAATAAACTGTATGTACAACATATGACAATAATTAAAGCCTTATTGTAATACTTGTCCTGTTACCTTAAAGCTCATACAAAAGAAAAATCTAGCTTCTAATGTACAAGTGTTTTAGATTTTAGCTCAATCAAACATGAAGAGAAAATTCTAGCTGATGTGATGTACAACTTATTCATGTATATAATTATGAACCATTATTTTCTAGAACAACTACATTTATAATAACAGGAGACCACAAACAATTTGTTTCCAGGCAGCTTTCCTTTATGACTAACACAAAGGTGAAAGTAACTCATAAAATATTACAAAAGAGCTGTACTAATCTAGGTATTTTTGTGAGATACACATGGCTAATAACTGCAGATTTAGTTCTACTTCTTGTTAAGACTGAACATCACATAGACATCTTTCCTGTGGTTGCATATCTGCTTGCATTAACATCAACTTAACAGCATTTGCTGTATGTCTGCAAAACTGAGTGAGATATTTGTAAGTTAAAAAGTCACTTTTTTTACTATTCCTATTTTTGGGAGTTTGGGTGACTGTCACTTCTTATTATTAATCACCTAAATTTGGCAAAAGCATATGTGTGATGTATTAAAAGCTACAAAAATACAGTTCATTGTTAATGTGACAAAGAAACAAAATGAAATTCTAACACTTTTCAAGGACTATATTATTTCAATGTCTAATGTTAACTGTGTGACAATTTTTGTAAGCAAAGGTAAATAATGAAAAGAAACACATTCAGTTAAGTTTTAGATTGTTCAATTAAACTGATCAGTAATGTATTGCTCAAATAATAGTTCACAAAATGACTCGTGTCATAGTAAAAACAACAACCTACCTAAAATGTGCTTTTGAAATACCCTCTGCAGCAATAATAGCCATGTAAAAACAAAGAAAGAAACTAAACATTTGATAACATACTCTTCTTGTATTCTGTGTTCTCTGTTCTCTAAACTTCACAGCTGATTACATCTGTTTCTTTCTACCAAAGAGCATTTAATGTTTCATTGATCACTAGATAATATTAAAATATCTTCAAATTACTTCTTTTATTTTGGACATTACCTATTAAATTTTGGTTATGTACATTTTTCACATTAACAAGTGTATTATTCAGTATCTTATTAATGTTCTTTCAGTGAAATTTGCCAAAACAACCTTCCTACTATCCTTATTTCCACTATCCATCTTCTATAAGAAAACAATTCAAGAATATGACACACACAATTTCAAATAACTATTAGAATTGAACTTACAGGAAATAAAAAGAAATATTTGATCTATGAATCAGATTTTATGTTCAGATGGCTTATAATATGTTACTAAAGCTTTTCTAGGCCAACAGTACATTTCCCATTTTTTTTTTAAAAAGCAGCTTTCTTGCACTCTTTCTTTTTCTCACATCAACGAATGTGACACTTATGTGTATCAACCATTCTTCAATTAATGACTGTTATTGAAAAAACACGATTGTCTTGCTCATTGTATGCTGCCATGAAATATCTCAAAGCAGCCTTACAATATAAATGTAGTAATATGAACATGAGCCTCACAACAGCAAGAGAAGTAATGTCGTGATAAAATCTTTAAAGAGAAAAAAATCTTCTGGTTATCATAAAGTATCAAAAAAATTAATTAAAGAGGGTTAATGAATGTAGTGACATAAGTTTTTCTATAATCAGTTGTTTTCCATTGAAATATTTTCCAAACAACTCAAATTTGCTTGAGTTAAATATGTTTATAAGAAATGGAATGAGGAAACACGAACATATTTCTGTCATTTTACTTCTGCCAACAGTCTTGTGAAACAAGGTAGTATGAAAATAATGTTAAACTCAGAGTTTGAACCTCTAAGGGGAATTTAAATAGTGAAAGACTATTTACATGTACAATAAAAATATACTTAACTGTATGAACAATAAATTACAGCTTACAGGTATATTCTGTGATCTGCCATAGGCATTCTACTGTCAATCATAACATTCTTTCAAGTAAATCAGCATATCAGATACTCCCCCCCCCCAAACCTCTAAATCTTAATCTACACAAGCCTGAACCACAACATCCCAATTCAGTAGTCAACCTCTCCTCTAAACCTCTCTTCCAATCTGAAACCTCTGTCCTATCCAAAGGCCTCGCCTTTAGTCCCACTCCCAAATTCAACCAAACAGCCCTTGTCAAAGATTTACTATCCTATACTCGTAGTCTTTGCTGGAGATATCACTTTGCCACGAAGAAAAATAATCCTACTCCTAATGATCCAGTTCCCCAAGACATCATTCAAATTGAACTCTGCCTGGAACAGTTCCGTCCTCCGTCACCGCAAGACCCATGCGCTCTTCCTCAAAATCACCCTCTTCAAACCTTCCAGGAATTCCTTACTTGCAACCTTGCCTCTCAGTCTTTCCTGAAAAACCTTAATCCTACTCCCAACATTACCACAGCTGAATCCTGAGCTATCCGTGATCTGAAGGCTGACCATTCCATTGTCATTCTCCCTGCCGACAAGGGATCCATGACCGTGGTACTTGATCAGCGGGAGTATGTGGCTGAGGGACTGCATCGGCTATCAGACAACATTACCTACAAAGTTTGTCAAGACAACCCCATTCCTGATGTCCAGGCAGAGCTTCAGGGAATCCTCAGATCCTTAGGCCCCCTACAAAACCTTTCACCTGAGTCCATCAAACTCAAGACCCCACTGACACCCTGCACTCCTACCTTCTACCTACTTCCTAAGATTCACAAACCTAATCATCCCGCACGCCCAGGGCCTTGCTGCGATGGAGTACTTCCTTTCAAGTCGACCACCAGCAACCCTACCTAAAATCTCTTTCCTTATTACCCTAGCCGGCTTCATCCTAACCCACAACTTCTTCACCTTTGAGGGCCAGTCATACCAACAACTAAAGGGAACAGCCATGGGAACCAGGATGGCCCCCTCGTATGCAAACTTATTTATGGGATGCTTAGAGGAAGCCTTCCTGGATACCCAAGCCTGTCAACCCAAAGTTTGGTACAGAGTCATTGATGACATCTTCATTATCTGGACTCACAGTGAATAAGAACTCCAGAATTTCCTCTCCAACCTCAACTCCTTTGTCCCATCAAATTCACCTGGTCCTATTCCAAATCCCATGCCACTTTCCTCGATGTCGACCTCCATCTGTCCAACGGCGAACTTCACACATCTATCCACATCAAACCAACCAACAAACAACAGTACCTCCATTATGACAGCTGCCATCCATTCCACATCAAACTTTCCCTTCCCTACAGCTTAGGTCTTTGTGGTAAACGAGTCTGCTCCAGTCCTGAATCCCTGAACCAGTACACCAATAACCTAATAACAGCTTTCACATCCCGCACCTATCCTCCTGATCTGGTTCAGAAGCAAATTACCAGAGCCACTTCCTCATCCCTCCAAATCCAGAACCTTCCACCAAAGAACTCCAGAAGTGCCCCTCTTGTCATCGGATACTTTCCGGGACTGAAGCGGACTCTGAATGTGGCTCTCCAGTAAGGATACAACTTCCTTAAATCCTGTCCCGAAATGAGAAACATCCTTCATGTCATCCTTCCCACTCCTCTGAGAGTGTCTTTCCACTGCCCACCTACCCTCCGTAACCTCCTAGTCCATCCCTATGAAATCCCCAAACCACCTTTCCTACCCTCTGGCTACTACCCATGTAGTATTGTTCCAGAAATATTTTGGGTGGACAAGATAGCTGGGACACCCTGTAGAAAAGAGATGACTTACCAAAAGGACCGGCTCATCGATAGAAACAAATAAAATCACACACAAACACACATACAAGCTTTCGCCACCACTGGCAGCTTGTTATGGATTGCTGAAGAAAAGATATAGGGTGTCAATTAAAAAAAAAAAAAAAACATACATTTGTGTTAAAAAAACACATTTGCTTTCGTTTTAGAATGTTTCCAAATATGTACATTCATGGGCCCCAGCCGTACATTGATACTGTGAAAGTCGTTTTCCAATAGCTATTATTGTTCCAGAGATATTTTGGGTGGACAAGATAGCTGGGACACCCTGTATACATGCACACACTCAATCTCAAGGTGAGTTGCACACTGTTGAGGTTGAACAGTCACTAGCGGACACCCTCTGGGGTACCTGCCACACCCCAGTTGTATTTGGCTTACCCAGGCAAGCAAGGCTCTGCCTGCATGGACATTTAATTCCCTAGTTGTTTATGGGACCAAAATGAAACACTTGCCATTTCTAAAACAGGTACATTTAATACAGTCAAATATGATCCCCACTCATTCCCATCCCTGGCCACCTCTTGGGAGGAATGTTAGGCTCAAAGTCAAGGTGAAGCATACTTACCAAAGTATTTTATATGTACACAAACAGATGGGGAATCCTTTTCAAACACAAAACCTCAGTTTTGTGTCAAAAACCTTGAGGACTAGTTTGGAGAGGTGATGAATATGTCTAAGATGTGTGGCACGTCCATTCTCATACAGTGTCCCCCACACAATATAGGGCACTACTTGCCTGTGAGAAACTGAGTGATATTCCTGTCTCAATCACTTACTACAAGACCCTGAATGTGGTCCAAGGGATTACATTTCACCATAATCTTTTAGTGCAGACTGATTATGAGCTACGTGTGAACTAGGAGAGAAGAAGGGTTCTTTTTATCTGCCACATCCACAGAGGTCCAAAGGACAACAGGGTCCCTACAGGCGCATTCATCCTAGCCTTCAAGGGTTATTCATTATCTGAGAAGGTCAAAGTGACGATCTACTGATGTGATGTCAAGCTCACATTCCTCCGCCTATGCAGTGTTGGAAGTTTGGTCACATGTCTTCTAGATGTGAAGGCCACACCACCTGTCGGGATTGCGGACAAGTCTCCCATGCAAATGTCCCATGTATCCCACCTCTTGGCAGCATAAACTGCGGTCAACACCATGCCCCCTGCTTGCCGGATTGCATGACTCTTCATAAAGAGAAAAAGAACTTGGAATACAAGACCTCAGACAGGCTTAATTATTCAGAGGCTAAACAAAAATATGAGAAGCTACATACTGTGAGCCTTTCAACATCTTATGCCGCAGCAGCTTCTACACTACTGAAAAATTCAGAATCTGTCTGAAGGCACTCAGGACCGGTCGGTCACCTATGCCTGCCTCCACAGTGGTTGGGGACTCACCTCCCACCCCTGCTCCCAAGTTACCTAACCTGGAAGCGCCAATCCCCCAAAACCCCAGGACATCAGACCTAACCCCCGAGATCGAGAAGTGTCAGCCTCCTCCAGCTCCCCCCACAAGAAAGGGGTCCCTTGGTTCCCTTCCTTCCACAGTTTCTGCCACTATTGGCACCAGTCAGTGGCTGAAAGTGCCACCATATAAGAATTGTGTGGCTCCTAGGTCTTCCTCGATCCATGAGACTAAGTCTGGAAAGCTTTCCCAGTTTGAGAAACCCAAGGAGAAGAAGACAAAAAAGGAAAAGGAGAAAGAGATCACCTCCACATCTGAGAACAATCGTGGATTCTCAGATGTGATGGATGTTGATCTAGATGCCTCTCAACTGATATGGTGAGCATTCCTTAGACCTGAACTGCCCCCTGGGTATTTTTATACCTCCCATGTTCAGCGATAGTGTCATCCTTCAGCAGAATTGCAGCGTTTTTTTCCACCATCTAGCTGAGTTACGATAACTGATATGCATAGCCCTACAGGTAACCAGATTTCCTGTTCAGCAGACTCGTGCCCTCTGTGGCTATAGGGGTTACAACAAGAACTGTTCAGACTATGATAGGGTGTTGAGTGAAGTCTGTCTCTGTCCTTGCTACTGTACCTGAGGCAGTGGCTGGGTAGGACAGGAAATTACTCTCTGCTCTGTTTACCTTGTCCCAGATGAGGTTGTGTGTCCCTCAGACCTCGCAGCCTTGGTCGCCCAACTTCCCCCTCAGTCCTCCTTTTGGGGAACTTCAATGCTGCCACCCTCTATGGGGTGGAACCCAGATCTTTAGCCGCAGGAGGACTATAGAGGCCCTCTTGACACAACAGGACATTTGCCTCCTCAACACTGGTGCTCCCATGCATTTTACAGTAGCACATAACACATACTCAGCCATTCACCTTTCTCTCAGCAGCCCAGGTCTCCTCCCTTACCTAGTTGGAGGTTACACAACAATCTTTGTGGTAGTGACCACTTCCCTATTCTTGTATCTCTTCTCCTGTCTCAAACCCCAGACCACCTGCCCAGATGTTTTCTCTGTGGGGTTGATTGGTCAGTTTACACCTCAGCTGCTATGATCACTGCCCCACTTTCTACCGATTTAGATACTGCAGATGACCAGGTCACTGTTGCCATTGTTTCTACAATCAAGGCAACTGTTTCCTGCTCTTCAGGTTCCATCCAGCAAAAGTGCCCTAGTGGACACCAGAGATCACTGAGACTATTGAGGACTGGCGCCACCCTTCTATGGAACATCTCATTGCTTGCAAATGGCTCTGGGCCTGCTCCCATCGACTCATCCTGCAGAGCAAACAGGACATTTGAGAAAGGTACATTGCCTGATCCCATCGACTCATCCTGCAGAGCAAACAGGACATTTGAGAAAGGTACATTGCCAACATTGGTTCTCGCACCTCCCAATGTCAGGTGTGGTCAAGGGTTCAGCACGTTTTTGGCTTTTGACCTTCATCAGGTATACACTGTCTTTCTATTGAAGGGAACCTTTGAATTGACTCAGCAACTATTGCCAAACGCCTGGCAGAGCACTACACCTGCAATTCTGCAACATCAGCCTACAGTGTGCATTTCCGTGCCCTTAAAGAGCAGGTTGAATGTAAGCAGTTATCATTTCACACACACCGTGAGGAAACATATAACACTTATTGCAATGTGTGTGTTCTTTTTGACATGTCCGAAATAACCAACACCATTTGTTGACATTAATAGCTGTAATTTTGCAAATTCAAATTATCGAATAATTTTGACCGTTTTGAGGTGTTTGAATAAATTCAATGACAAAGTTGAAAATTTGTGCTGGACCAGGATTCAAACTCAAATTTCATGCTTCGGGCAAGTGGTCACCTTAACTAATTAGGATATCCAGGCATGCTTCCCTTCCAACAGTCTGAAAGAACAGAAACCATATTAATAACTGTACAATATGCAACCAACAGGCAATTGACAGTTTGAATGCAGACGCATTCAAATGCTCGATGCCTTGTGGATATCCAGTATAGGCTGTGATCAAGAGGAATCAATGGGAAAGGGGCTAGAAGTTGAGAATTTGTGTTGGAAGGGAAGCATGCCTGGATAGTCTAATTAGTCAAGGTGACCATTGGCTAGAAACGGGAAATCCAGGTTCGAATCACAGTTCATCACAAATTTTCAATTTCAACGTTGAATTTATTTCAGTGCCTTAAAATGGTCTAAATGTTTAAATATTTCAAATTTGTAAATGTATAACACTCCATTTAGTGTGTGGCCCTATCAACCTCACCAATGTAATGTGTAAACTCCTTGAAGGTATGGTGAGTCAGCGGCTCATGTGGCTTCTTGAAGCTCGGAGTCTCCTGGCCCCACAACAGGGGATGGGGGGCTTCCATCAGGACCATTCAGCAATTGACAATCTAGACACACTGGAATCAGCTATTCTACAGCTTTTGCTCAGCATGAGCATCATGCTGTCCTCTTCTTTGATCTTTGAAAGGCAGATGACGCCACCTGGTACCATCATCTCCTGGCTACACTGCATGAATTGCGCTTCCTATATTGCACTGTCACTGTGTGTCCATATAACAGTATCAATCCACTCCCATGAAAATGGAGAGTGTGCTGTAGCTATTTTTAGAGGTATTCAATCGTTCATTCAAGGTAGTATTTAGTCAGCACAAAGCATAGTTGTGTCTCCCTCTTACAATTACTGAACTACACCATTTTGTGGTACAAATGGTCACTTGAAACAATGGAAATTCCAGGAAGGATTCAGCAATATTTTTGGGAAGGATAGGTTGTTTACTCACCACAGAGACGTCCGGTTAGCCGCAGAAAGGCACATATAACAGAATATAACATTAAAGCTTTTGGCCATTTAGGCCTTCATTGATTAGAGAGACACAAACATGAAAACACTCACACAGACACGACCGCTTCTCTGACTGCTGTGGCTAATTTGTGGTGCCCAGCTCAGCCTAGGTGAGAGCAACTAGTAGTGAGGATTGAGGAAGTGGCAAGGAGATGGAAACAGAACATGAGGGGGGGGGGGGGGGATGCGCAGCATGGGTGGGGAAATATGCCAGTGCTGTCTGACAGACAGTGTGGAAAGAAGGGTAAGGACTGAAATGTGTGGCAGGATGAGACATATGTAATGATAGAGTGTGGACAGGGAAAGGAAAGGAAGCATGGAAGAGGCAGGAACTAGTAAAGGTTTGAGTCTGGAGGATTGTGGGGGTGTAGGATATATTGTAGGGAGAGTCCCCACCTGTGCAATTCAGAAAAGCTGGTGTTTGTGGGGAGGGTCCATATGGCACAGGCTGTGTAGCAGTCATTGAAGTTAATCACACTATGGAGTGCTGTATGCTCTGCAATAGGATGGTCTAGCTGTCTCTTGGCTATAGTTTGACGATGACCATTCATTTGGATAGACAGCTGGGTGCTATTCATGCCCACATTGAAAGCTGCACAGTGGTTGCAGCTCAGTTTATAGATAACATGACTGCTTTCACTGGTCACTCTGCCTTTTACAGGATAGGAAATGCCTGTGACAGGACTGGAATAGGTGGTGGTGGGATGGTGGATAGGACAGGTTTTGCATCTAGGTCTATTGCAGGGTATGAACCATAGGGTAAGGGGTTGGGAGCAGTGATGGAGTAGGGATGGACAAGGATATTATGTAGATTTGGTGGGCAGCAGAGTACTATTGTAGGGGGTGCGGGGTGGGGAGGATGCTGGGTAGAGTATTTCTCATTTCAGGGCATGATGAAAGGTAGCTGAAACCCTGATGGAGAATGTGGTTTAACTGTTCCAGTCCTAGGTCATACTGGGTCACAAGAGGGGTGCTCCTTTGTGGCAGACGGTGGATGTGGGGGAGCTGGTGGGTGACTGGACAGACAAGGCCTGTGAGATCTGTTTCTAGACAAGGCTTGGAGGGTAGTTGCGGTCAGTGAAGGCCTCAGTGAGGTGTTTAGCATGTTTGGAGAGGGACTGCTTCTCACTACAGATGTGATGACCACAGGTGGCTAGGCTGTATGGAAGGGACTTTTTGGTGTTGAATGGTTGGCAACTGTTAAAATGGAGGTATTGTTGATGATTGGTAGGTTTGGTGTGGACAGAGGTACTGATAAGGCCATGTTTGAGGAATAGGTCAATGTCGCAGAAGGTGGCTTGATGGTTTGAGTAGGACCATGTGAAGTGAATGGAGGAGAAGGTGTTAAGGTTATGTGGACAGTGTGTTCTCACCTCCCATCCAGATTATGAAGATGTCATCAATGAATCTGAACCAGATGAGGAGGTTGGGATGCTGGGTAGTTGGGAAGGATTTCTCTAGATACCCCATGAACAGGTTGGCAAATGAGGATGCCATAAGAATGCCCAGGGCTGTACTGCAAGTTTGTTTGTAGGTGATGCCTTCAAAGGAGAACTAATTGCAGGTGAGAATGTAGTTGGTCCAGGTAACTAAGAAGGAGGTTGCGGGCTTGCAGTCATTTGCACATTGTGAAAGGTAGTGTTCAACAACAGCTAGACCATAAGCATTGGGGATGTTGGTGTAGAGGGAGGTGGCATCAACTGTAAAAAGCATGGTACCAGGTGGTGAAGAAACAGGAACTGTGGAGAGTCGGTAGAGGAAATGATTGGTATCCTTTATATAGGGTGGTAGGTTGTGGGTAATAGGCTGAAAGTGTTGGCCCACGAGAGCAGTGATTCTCTCAGAGGGTGCACCATAACGAGCAACATTGGGACATCCAGGGTGGTTGGGTTTGTGAACTTTAGGGAGCATGTAGAAGGTGGGGGTACAGGGTCTAGGAGGGGTGAGGAGAGAGATTGACTCTGGGGAGAGGTCTTGGGATGGTCCTAAGGATTTGAGGAGAGACTGGAGATCCTGTTGGGTATTTGTAATGGTATCTTGTGGTAGGGTGTGTAGATGGAAGACAGTTGGCGGAGACACTTTGTACCATAGTCCTTGCGGTCTAAAACCACAGTGGAGGAGCCTTTGTCAGCCGATAGAATAATAAGATCAAGATCAGTTTTGAGGTGGTAAATAGCATTTCTTTCTGAGGGTTTGAGGTTGGTATCCATTTTGAGGGATTTGGGGGAAAGATGATGACGCCAGGTTAGATGTTAGGATGGGATGATTTGGGGGTAGCATGGGTGGATCTTGATTGGATGGAGGAGTGAACTGGGTCAGTCAGGGTTCAGTATTGGTATTGTTATGTGTCTGAATGGTGGGGTTGATGGCTAAATGGTGTTTCCATTGAAAGGATCAGGAGAAGGAGAGATCGTTAACAAGTCCAGCATGATTGAATTTGGGAGTGGGGCAAATGGTAAGGCCTTTGGAAAGGACTGACACTTCAATGGGAGTGAGGCTTTTTGAGGAAAGGTTCATGACGTGCGTTTAGGTTGTGGGTTTTGTGTGGTTGTGTGGGGGAGTTTCTCAGGGTGTGGTAAATGTAAAAGGTCTGCTAGGCAAGGCCATGCTGGATACTGCAGACTGGCCACAGTGGCCAGAGAGGGTGGTCATGTCTATGTGAGTGTGTGTATGTTTGTGTCTCTCTAACTGATGAAGACCTTTAACGGCCAAAAGCTTTAATGTTATATTCTGTTATTTGTGCCTTTCTGCAGCCTGCCAGACATCTCTGTGGTCACTTTCGTCATTCTCTGGTGGAATATCTTGGTATAAGGTTATACTGGACTTCTGTTATGAAATCTAAGCAGAAATTCAAGTAATAAGAGCAGCTACTCACTGTCTCAATTTGTTCAACATTTTTATTTATTCAAAAATTTCTTTCTGCAAAGGTATTTCAAATGCAGTCTGATGTTTTCCTGGAATATTTCTAACTTGTAGAATCTTTGGTTTCTCACCTGCATCATGCCATAAGTTCTCCATTCTATTTTAGCTAACAGACTTCTTGCAATCTTCAGGCAGTTCATGAAGCCATCCATGAGTTACATGATGATCCAAAATTAGTGGTCCTACTCCACAACACAAGGATGCTATTGTGATATTCCTGTTTGCAGAATATAAACGAAAATTATGGACTTCTAGATGATGCAGTGTATAGGAAGGTAGGAGGAAATCCAACAACCACTTTCCAATTCTCTACAGTAATTCTTCCAGTTTGAAAGATATTGAGGACCGTTCATCAAAATCAGCTGCTCTGTCATGACTGTAGTGGCTGTCAAAATTTAACAAAAAAGGCTTTCAGCTGTGGCCCATAGTCAGCAATACAAAAGTGGCTACATAATATGGCTCAGACAAATGCCTGACAGTTCCCCAAATTCAATTTGGGGAGGGAGGGGGTGTCACATCACATCTGTAATTCCATTAACTTTGAACATCATTGCCAAGAAATTTAAATCACTGACAGTGGTCAAATCAGTGAGTTTCAAATCTTTGTCTTTCTTCACCAGAGTAATGATGCCTAGAATTAATAAGCAAGAAATTTGAGACCAACTCTTGGCATTTCTGCTCACCTCAAATATTATTTCCTGCTTGATGAATATTATTATGAAGAGATTAATAATAGACGATAGATAGCAACTCACTGAGTGACAGTTGCTGAGCCACAGACAAGCACATGTAATAGACAATAACATTCACACAATGCAGGACTGTGTTATCTGTCATCATGCCCAGAAATAAGACACATCTTACACATGATCCTTTGACCTCTCCAAAACTGGTGTTCCATTACCCAGCTAGCCTTCACAACATCTTAAAGATGGACCACGTTATGGTCAGCATGCAACTGAGCACATCATGCTTGATTTCAATGGCTGCTTTACAACCCAGCTATCTGGATCTTCCCCTACACAAGCTCTTCTGAACTGCACAGATGGAAGTTGTCCCTATAACACATTCTATGGTCCTGCACCCATTCTGCCCTTAATAGACCTACAGTCCATACCATCACCCCTGCTCCCCCATTTTCCTATATCCTTCCAATTCATCTCTTTTCTAACTGTGTGCTGCCTATTTTTTTTATCTAACAATTTATTTATTTTACTCACACACACACACACACACACACACACCACTTCACTCCATTTTTCACTCTCTCACCCCCTCAATTTACTGCATTCCAAGCTGCATCTCATATCCTCACATATCAGAGTGTTTACAGTCTGTCATTGAAGTGGAACACTCTATCCCCATCCTTGACCAGCATCCTTCCCCCTCCACTTCCCTTCTCACTCACTGTTAATATCCTTGTTGTGCTGGAGATGCCCAGAGATGGTGGTCATGAATGCTTGAATTATGTCTCAATTGTTGTGTGATTGTATGTGTATCTTTTTTATCCATGTAAAATCCAGGTTGGAATGTCAATAATAAAAGATTGAAAAAAAATTACCTTAAAGACAATTGGCAGCCACAGACCAGCATTAAAAAAAAAATTCACACAGCTTAAAATTTTGTCCATGGCCTGCAACAGAAAAAGAAACACATTCACTCACACAACCATTCCCACATAACTCATGCACACATGACTATCACCATCTTATTGTAGGGTAGTTTTGTGTGCGGATATGGCACGGGAAATCTGGTTGCAACACTAGATCACGAGGATCTTTGTTAGGCCTTCAGCAGACCTGATTGCCCCAAGCGGTGGGCTACTTGTCATCCGTGCCATAAGAAGGGTCACATTGCCTCTGTTTGTGCCTCCAAAACCCAAGATTCTGATGCTGGCATGGACATCACTTGCGTTTCAGCGATTTCAATTGTGCTCAATAAGCTCTTTATTGACATCATGGTTTTCGACAAGAGTTTGTGTATGCAAGTTTACTCAGGCACAGCTGTCACATTATTAAACTCACAGACATATTTGGATCTGGGTTCTCCCTCTCCCTTACCAGTGTTACGGAAATTGGTCAGTTACAATAAACAAAATATTACAATTCTGGGACAGTTCTTGGCACCTGTTACATACAAATCTGTCACTCGTAGGCTCACTTTTATTGTTGTAAACAATGCCCATACGGACAACTTGTTTAATCTTGACACTTTTCAGGGTTTTGGTTTCACTATTTATGATGAAGTCAACATTGTCTCTGATCAAGTACCTTATCCACAACTCAACTCTTTATGTAACAAATTTTCTGTGCTGTTTTCGGTGGTGTTGGGATGTGCTATTAATTTCCAAGCCCACATCACTATGAATCCCTCCGCCAGCCCTGTTTATTCCACACTCGGCCAGTTCCGATTGCACTCCGATGATGGACCGCCTGGAGGAAGCTGGGGTGGTAAAACGAATTCCATCAAGAGAATGGGCAACTCCCATTGTCATTGTAAAAAATCAGTCAGAGGCTGGCAGATGACAACACCATGGACATCTCTCACATTCGATCTTTCCCAAGGGGGAAGGAATGCTGTAAGAAGCAGATTCAAGTGAAGCCAAGCAATTACGTCAGGCATCAGCCACGAGAGTGCACCACAGGAAACTGTGGCTAACGCCAGCGCTTGCTACATGCGAGTGATTGACATAAACAGTCACGCCGCAGTGTGTTGTTTACTAGGAACGAGCTTGCCTCGCAGGTGTTTGGACAGCCAGTGCACGCCCTGGTCCTGGAGCACATATACAAGGCCAGTATTTATTTCACTACCAACCAAACATCAGGATGGCTATTGAAAGTGCATTGTGGTCTCACAGTAATATTTCGTTATTATCCACAATGAGCAGGGACTGGAGGTTCCTGGCATAGTGTTGAGCCACTGACCTAGCATCAGCAGATTATGGCAGCAGGCTCATGTTTCTTGTTGAGTCGACACTGTACAGGGTGTGGTGGAGAATAACAGAAGGCACCATCTCCAATGGTGCATGGCATCAGCATCAGCATGTGTGCTGACCTGGTCCCACTTGACCCAATGGTTTGTGGCACCAGATGCAGTGAGTTGGCCAGAGGATCACTCCAGTGTCCATCTCCTAGATCTGCTGTCTAGTGGGGCTACTGTGACCTTCTCTATAGTGGAGGACATGATGGTTGCCCACCAGGTGGTACTCAGTGTAAACACATTAGTCATGTTGTGGAGGTCAACATTCACCTGTTCAGCTGTGACTGATCAGTGTCAATAACAATTTGGATAAACATCCTAAACTGGATATGTCCAACTGAGTCCAATAATAATGATCTGATCATAATAGAAAGTAGAAAACAGCCCAGCTGCATTCAACAATGATGATGGCGAGTGGTACAGCCTGGACACTATAAAATCACTCAGCTGTGATTGACGATGATGGGCTGTCTACCAATACTCACATGCTGCTCTCCTTTGCTGTAAAGTCTGAAGTCACCCCCCCCCTTCTCAGTTGTGTAGGGGATGTTGAGAAATTTTCATGCCGGGTTGTTTCTTCCATCTGATGTAATTGGGTCAATTACTATTCTGTGTCATCACTTCTGCTGACAGTGACATGGTTTCTGGAAGCAATGACGTGAAATACAGCATGTGCTATTCGTACACAATCCCCAGAGGACAATAGATACAGGATCTCAGGTAGATGCGCTGTTTTTTTTTTTTTTTTTTTTTTTTTTTTTTTTTTTTTTTTTGTTTTTTTGTTTTTTTTTTTTTTGGCAAGGTGTTTAATATCTTTCTACACCATCACCTGATGAACAAAGTGCAAGCATATGGAATATCAGACCAACTGTGAGAATGAAATTAGGCATTTCTCGCTAACAGGACACAGCACGTCATTCTCAATGGAGAGAAGTCTTTGAATATTTAAGTGATTTCAGGCATGCATGAGGGGAATGTTGTTGGAATGCTGCTTTTCATAAATGTATATAAATACCTTGTAGCTAACAATGGAAGTTCAATGTAGCATTTTGCAGATGATGCTGTAGTTTACCAACAAATATCAGCACTCGAAAAGTGAAATGCAGGATGATCTGCACCATATTGATGTTTAGTGCAGGGAATGGCAATTGAGCCTTAACATAAACAAGTTATTACATAACTATGCAGGAGCAGGGCAAATACTGGAAGCAGTTACTTCCATAAAATATCTAGTAGAAGATATGAGGAGTGATTTGAAATGGAATGGCCATATAAAATTAATCATGGATAAGGCAGATGCCAGAGAGATTCAGTGGAAGGATCTATAGGATGTATAGTCCATCAACAAAGGTAGTATTTACAAAACTCTCATTTGGCCAATGCTTGAGTATTGCTCATAAGTGTGGAATATTTACCATGAAGGGCTAGTAGAGGACAAACAGAAGATCCAACGAAGAGCAACCCACATCATTATGGGATCGTTTAGAAAGTTTAAATCATTACAGTGTTAATTAGGAAACTCCAGTGACAGACACTGCAAGAGGGGCATCATGTATCTCAGTATGAGCTTCTATAATAGTTCCAAGTGCAATGTTTTTCAAAGAGTCAACCAGTATATTGCTTCCTCCTACAAATATGTCGCAAAATGACCACAGGGATAAAATTAGAGTGATTAGGGCTCACATGGTAGCTTACTGGCAATTGTTTTTCCTGTGAACCATACCTAACTGGAATAGGATTAGGAAGGACAGTGTTACACAAAGAATCCTCTGTCACACATCTGAGGTGGCTTGTGCAGTATTGATGCCACAGTTTTGTCAGCTGTGTGGCCCAGATTCTCTTCTGACACTGGTCTTGTTGCTACAATAGTAAAACTTCTATTTTTAACCTTTAAATACTTCCAATTACTTTTAATTATTTCTCTATCATGTAAATTATTTACACAATAATCACTTCATTACTTCTAAATGACTTCTCCCAATATAATCCTCCCCATAATAGAGAGATATTATTTCTATGTTCAATGAAAATGAAAACACTTTGTCCACTTCTTTTAACATATCACAAAACACCTGGCAATCGCTATGGAGTTGCTCCATCCACTATTAGTATTATCATCCCTTTTTTTTAACTTTGTTGGTAGCTAAGTATTACTGTGATGCCATGATGGATAGCAGGAAGATACCTACTTACAATCTGCATACTAAATCTGCATCTGTGATTACTTACAAACTATCATTTCAACACTATGAGACAATCTTCAACTCTCACATTAAACTCAATCTTATCATCAATATACGACACTTAAGCCGATATCTTAAGTGTTGTATATGTCTTTTTTATGTGCCTGGCACAGTTGTTGTTACATTTTTATGGTGAATTGTAAACTGTCCTTATTATATTGTTGAATTCCAACCTGGAGTTTCCAGATTCAACCTTATTATCATAACTAGTGTCATTCTGCACTATTCACTTAACCAGATCATCCTTAGTCCAACAAAAAATGAAAACTATTTACTATCTGAAATTAATATCTTACCATCTACCATTTACATTAAATTCTAATGAAACATGTATGGAGCACATGACACATGCTGACTACAAAAGTTTGGGCACTGTCCTCTTGTTTACTGACAATGCCCTGCATGAACTGTCCTTATGCTCCATGTCTCTTTTTCTAAAGAAATATTAATAATAATATTTACATAGGGAACAACTCACCATAAAGACAAACACTGAGCCACCGACAGACACAAATAAAAGACACACACACAATTCTAAATTGTCAGCTGCAGCCTTCCTTAGAAATAGAACACTCATCCACACAATCACTCAGGCACACTCATCCATACAAGTCAGCCATATCTGACCTGAAATGGCTGACGCGTGTGGATGAGTGTACCTGAGTGATTGTGTGGATGAGTGTTCTATTTCTGAGGAAGGCCACAGCTGAAAATTTAGAATTGTGTATGTGTTTGTGTGTTTTTTATTTGTGTATGTTGGCGGCTCAATGTTCGTCTTTACTTTGAATTATTCCCTGTTGTTGTTGTGGTCTTCAGTCCAGAGACTGGTTTGATGCAGCTCTCCACCCTACTCTATCCTGAGCAAGCCTTTTCATCTCCTCATAAGAACGACAACCCACATCCACTTGAATCTGCTTACTATACGCGTCTCTTGGTCTCCCTCTGCGATTTTTACCCCACACACTTCCCTCCAACGCTAAATTCACAATTCCTTGATGTCTAAGAATGTGTCCTACCAATCTATCCCTTCTTTTAGTCAAGGTATACCAGAAATTTCTTTTCTCCCCAATTCGGTTCAGTACCTCCTCATTAGTTACGCGATCCACACACCTAATCTTCAGCATTCTTCTGTAGCACCACATTTCAAAAGCCTCTATCCTCTTTCTGTCCACACTGCTTATCGTCCATGTTTCACTCCCATACAAGGCAACACTCCATACAAATGCCTTCAGAAAGGACTTCCTTAGGCTTAAATCAATATTCGATGTTAACAAATTTATCTTTTTCAAAAACGCCTTTCTACCCATTGCCATTCTGCATTTTATATCATCTGTACTGCGACCATCATTTGTTATTTTACTGCCCAAGTAACAAAACTCATATACCTCCTTTATTGTTTCGTTACCTAATCTAATTCCTTCAGCATCACCTGATTTTCTTACACTGCACTCCATTACCCTTGTTTTACTCTTGTTAATGTTCATCTTATATGCACCTTTCAGCACACTGTCCATTCCGTTCAATTGCTCTTCCAAGTCCTTTGCTGTATCTGACAGAATTACTATGTCGTCGGCAAAACGCAATGTTTTTAATTCTTCACCCTGAACTTTAATTCCTTCTCCAAATTTCTCCTTGCTTTCCTTTATAGCTTGCTCAATGTACAAATTGAACAACATTGGGGAAAGGCTACAACCCTGTCTTACTCCCTTTCCAACCAATGCATCCCTTTCATGCCCTTCAACTCTGACAACCGCTGTCTGGTTTTTGTACAAGTTGTAAATAACCTTACGTTCCCTATATTTTACTCCTGCTTGCTTCAGAACTTTAAAGAGTTTATTCCAATCAACATTGTCAAAAGCCTTCTCCAAATCTACAAAAGCTAGAAATGTTGGTTTGCCTTTTCTTATTCTATCTTCTAGGATAAGCCGTAAAGTGAGTATTGCCTCCCGTGTTCCTACATTTCTCCTGAACCCAAACTGATCTTCCCCGAGGTCGGCTTCTACCAGCTTTTCCATCCTTCTGTATATAATTCGTGTTAATATTTTGCAACCATGACTTATTAAACTGATGGTTCTGTAGTTTTCACACCTGTCTGCACCCGCTTTCTTTGGAATGGGGATTATAACATTTTTCTTAAAGTCTGAGGGTACTTCACCTGTCTCATACATCTTACACACAATGTGAAACAATTTTGTCATGGCTGGTTCTCACAGAGACTTCAGTAGCTCTGACGGGATATCATCTACTCCAGGGGCCTTGTTTCGACTTAGATCATTCAGTGCTCTGTCAAATTCATCTCTCAGTATAGTATCTCCTATTTCATCATCATCTACATCCTCTTCCCTTCCTACAATAGTGTCTCGAAGTTCATTTCCTTTGTAGAGCCCCTCTATATACTCTTTCCACCTTTCAGCTTTCCCTTCTTTGCTGAGAACTGGTTTTCCATCAGTGTCCTTGATATTCATAGAGCTGTTTTTCTTATCTCCAAATGTTTCTTTTATTTTCCTGTAGGCTGTATCTATTTTTCCCCTATTTATACATTCTTCTACATCCTTACATTTGCCTTCTAGCCACCCCTGCTTATCCACTTTGCACCTCCTGTCAATCTCATTTCTTAGTCGTCTGTACTCCATTTTGCCTGTTTCATTTACTGCATTTTTATACTTTCTCCTTTCATCGATTAAATTTAGTATCTCCTGTGATATCCAAGGATTCTTTGTAGGTCTTGCCTTCCTACCTATTTTGTCCTCTGCTGCCTTCACTATTTCATCTCTCAATTTTACCCATTCCTCCTCAACTGTTTTATTTTCCCCTGTTTCTGTGAATTGTTGCCTGAAGCTCCCTTTGAAATTCTTAAGAACTTCAGGTTCCTTCAATTTATCTAGGTCCCATCTCCTTATTTTCCTACCTTTCTGTAGTTTCTTCAGTTTCAGCCTACAGTTCATAACCAACAAGTTATGATCAGAGTCTATATCTGCCCCTGGGTATGTCCTACACTTCAAAACCTGGTTCCGAAATCTATGTCTTACCATTATAAAATCTATCTGGTATCTCCCGGTGTCTCCTGGTCTCTTCCACGTATACAACCTTCTTTTGTGATTCTTAAACCAGGTGTTTGTTATAACTAAATTATGTTCCGTGCAAAATTCTACCAGGCGGCTTCCTCTTTCATTCCTTTTGCCCAGACCATATTCACCCACTATCTTCCCTTCCCTTCCTTGTCCTACTACCGAATTCCAGTCTCCCATAACAATTAAGTTTTCCTCTCCCTTAATTGTCTGAATAATTTCGTTTAGCTCCTCATATATTTCTTCGATCTCCTCATCATCGGCAGAGCTAGTTGGCATATAAACCTGTACTACTGTTGTCGGTGTTGGCTTCGTATCTATCTTGACAATGATAATGCGATCGCTGTGCTGGTCATAGTAGTTTACCCGCATTCCTATTTTCTTATTCATTATCAATCCTACTCCTGTGATACTCCCAACTGATTTTGTATTTATAATCCTGTACTCACCTGACCAGAAATCCTGTTCATCCTGCCACCGAACTTCACTAATCCCCACTATATCTAACTTCAACCTATCCATTTCCCTTTTTAAATTTTCTAATTTTCCTACTCGATTAAGGGATCTAACATTCCACGCTCCGACCCGTAGAATGCCAGTATTGTCTTTCCTGATGATCACATCCTCCTGAGTAGTCCCCGCCCGGAGATCCGAATGGGGGACTATTTTACCTCCGGAATATTTTACCCGAGAGGATGCCATCATCATATGTTCATACAGTAGAGCTGCATGTCCTCGGGAAAAATAACGGCTGTAGTTTCCCCTTGCTTTCAGCCGTTCGCAGTAGCTGTGTGGCAAAGCCACATTAGCTGATGTTACAAGGCCAGCTCAGTCAATCATCCAGACTGTTGCCCCTGTAACTACTGAAAAGGCTGCTGCCCCTCTTCAGGAACCATACGTTTGTCTGGCCTCTCCACAGATACCCCTCCGCTGTGGTTGCACCTACGGTACGGCTATCTGTATCGTTGAGGCACGCAAGCCACCCCACCTCGGCAATGTCTGTGGTTCATCTAAATATTATTGTTAACATTCCTTACTGGACCTTCCATTGTTGTTATACTAAAGAAATACAGGTGTAAACACTGCTTACAACAAAACAAAAACCATATCAATGGTAGCCTTGTTCTGGTCACATTTCACAACTTATAGTTTGAGAATCAACCTCACTTTGATCCCTTTCAGTCTTTTACTGTTTACTAGCTCCTTGATTTCCCTCTCATACTGAAAATGCAGGTCCTAACCCCAGCTCACCTGTGGTTAAAAAAAAAAAAAAAAAAAAAAAAAAAAAACTTAAATTAATAAAAACAATATTAATAAAAATTAAAACAATATTCTCACCAATCACAGACTCTATCCTAGACCGTCAGCACTATACAAACTCCTTTCCCTCTGGCTTTCTCACAAAGAATAAACAACTTTCAAAGTGGTAAAATGTACTATAGCCAGAATGAAAAATGGCATCGCAGCACAACTAAAGGTGAATATTTCCTAGCGAGAGTTAAAAATGTAAATGAGGACAAGTCGTTTCTATATTTATTTGACAGCTGCAAAAATATTTAAACAAGAAAAAATGACTTATTCACACACTTGTAAAGTGACACGATTCACAAGGTCATTTCCGATAACATAGCGTAATATGATCCAACATGGCATTTCTCATGTCATGTAATGTAACACAATGTATCATTGAAGTTCAGGTTGAATGCATCCCCATTCAGGGGATTAGCTATTACAGATCCACCCAGGGCTTAATTTAGTTCTGGTATCTCCAAGATTTTTTATTTGCTTATTTTTTTAATATATTGGAATCGGAGATTTGAAATAGTACAATGTGCTTAAAATAATCTATCTTCAATAGCATGAACAAAACAAAAGGTAAAGTTTATTGAGCAACTTGGTAGATAGTACTGACAACAGCTGAATACAAATTTTGTCGTCTTGCAGCATTGCAAAAGCTGTTAGGCCTACATTCTGTGTAGATTCAGAATTACTTTCCAAATTTAATACTTAATACATTTCACTCAGGTTTACAAGCAAGTGTAATTTTTAGTTTGATTATGGAGAAATAATGAGTAGGTGCAGAAAGAAAGGGACTCTTCACACCTCACCGAGAAGCAGTTCTCTGCTTGCCTGAGTACAGCCACCTTTATAAGAGGCCAGAGTGCTGAAATGTGGTAACATTGTGTTAAGGCCTACCTAGTGCATGTGGGTATATGGTAGTGTTTATTGATGTTAATCTGCATTGTCTGTTTTACACAATTTTATAATGGAACTGTGCCGTACTGGATTTTATGACAATTACATCATATAGTATTAACTGCAGTCAAATATAAAACACAATGTGAGCATAGTATTCTGTAAAGCTTGCAGTATTTTTACACGTGTATATTCAACTATGCCATCTGAACTACTTTCGCTAATACAATTGGAATGTGGATCTGTACACAACTTTAAAATGATGTTGTAGATTCATAACATAGTATATGAATCTACTCATCAATGATTAGGCTTATATGATGCAGTAGCAAATATAGCATATATTTTCAGGGACGGGGAAGGGGGGGCAAGATTAATGTATCTCAAACTGATTAGTGAAAAAAATGTTGGATGGCCAGATCCATGCTTGGCCCCTTGGGTCCCCCTTATATAGCCACTGATATGATGTAATAAAATGGAACTGTAGGTCACATTTGTGTAAAAGTTGAAGAGATAGATTACACTTCTGTCACTGAGGAGATATGTCATTTACTGTTACCAGGGAGCAAATTATATTCTAGATTCTGTGTAAAATGCAGGGGCGGTAAGATATATTATAGGTTTCATGATCAAGATGGTGCCTTTTAATGTGGTTGCTCCTGCCCAGGATACGTTTATGGATGAAAACATGGTACTGCTATTTATTTTATCAATTACTTTTATTATTTTTGTTGTAAAAGTCTATAATAACTGCATTCCTCCTTAGTTCCCTTGATTATTTCATGTGAGTGACAAGACTAATGTGACACATAGGACCCCATTAAATAATTTTTCTTATTTTATATCGACTTAGAACAACTATTCATAATTAATGAGTTTCATGATGACTGTGGAAGATAAAGTGTAAGTCCAAAGCTTATTCAAGAGGAGGACTATTTGATTGCACTAACGAAGAGATTTTGTATAAGTCTTATTTCTCTAATGTGATGGATTTGTATTTAATATTCTTCACAATGTAGTTGAACCACTTTACGCAAAAAGCAAACTAAAAAAAGAAAATTTTGTCAGCAACAGGATTATTTAATCGTGTCCTAAAATTTGCATTACATAACTTCATATATATATGAGGGAGAATTATTAGCATGTAATGTGAGTGATAGTAGAATGGCATTATTGTTGTGACAAAGTGAGAACAAAATGTGTAATTTCAACATAAGTTCAGCCTATTACTGCAACAAATTTGCTTTCCAAAGTTACTTTGTTATGGAATCATATCTCCAAAAAAGAAACTGATTACAAATTTAGAATTGCCGGCATGACATCTGCAGCTGTTGAAATCAAAATTGTCTTAATTCGGGCTAGCCGGCCTCCTGACGTCACAGGTTACTGTGTCGTCAACTTGACAACTCTAGTATCTAATATAGGTGGCCATAGTCCGAGCCTTCAAAAGGCATGGATAAGCATACTGCCATTGAGATCACAGTGTTGCCAGTCCTGAAGCACTTCTGCCATATTGTATGTCAAATCCCTCTAAATCGTATCCAAACCCCCTAAATGGCACAATACAGCTTGCATTGTGTGTGATTAAAAAAATGGCTCTGGAGAGGGGGCCTTCATGCTTTTTTTTTATTGTCTCATTGTCTAGTAGATCCTTTTTATGAGCATTAAGAATAAAATGGCAATATTAGCAAAGTGCTCTACATTATTCACCAAATGGGCCAGGGGCCAATCAATCTGAAAATAAAACGAGACAAGTGTTTGGTTACAGTTTTATTGTTATACTTCTTGCATTATACGCAGCATTAAATACACAGAACAAAAAAGAAGTAACTATCTTCCACTATCAATTATTCACATTTCACGGTGTTTAAATTCTCTTTGTATTCTTGGATACTTCTTAAAACAATTTGAACTGTTACCAAAAGAACATTTTATTCATCAGACTCCCTTAACAGTAAAATTGTGCAAATGTTGCACAAAAATTAATAAATAAAACCACATATCCACTCCCTAAACAAAAACATTTGAATGATTAAAAAATGTGATTTGATTTCAAGCTGTTTCCAGTCATTTTTATTACACGGGATCTTCATATAGTTTTAAAATTTTTCTACAGAAAATGGTTTTGTGAAAATATCTGCAACTTGTTCATCTGATTAACAATAATGGAGATTGAATACACCTTCTTTAAATACTTGACACATAGTGATATTTCACGTCAATGTGTTTACTATGTCTGCTCATTTGACCAGATTTGATAAGTTTCATGGCACTTTGATTATAAACAAACAAAGTATTGTTAATTAAATTTTCATTTAGTTCTTCTAACCTCATCTTTACAAATTTCAGATCTTTTACACATTCTGCAACTGATATATATTCTGCTTTTGTAATTGACAAGGATACAATGCCTTTTTTTTTAACTGCACATTCCTTGTCCTGCGATGAATATTACATAGCCTCTTGTACTTTTCCTATCTTATAACATCTACAAAGTCTGCATGTATGCATCACAATATACTTCAAGTGCTATACTTTTCTTATTTACATTGGACTTGTAGAGTATTTTCGTCTTTTGGCTTCCTTTCAAATATCTCAAGGTATTCTTCACATTATTGATGTCTTCTTTTGTGAGGTTATTTACAGACCTACTTTCAAAGTTAACTGCATATGACAAGTCAGGTTGTGTCTTACATGGAAGATACAACAGACTACCCAATGCTTTTCTAAATAGAAAAGATACTTTTCTTTGTTTTCCTGGTACTTTTATAGCATAAGATTCTTGACACAATCCAACCCCTTTTTCTTTTCTTACTAATTCCATTTCTTATTTAATTATCAGGATTATCAGTCAAAATTTCATCAAAGTTTTCCTTTAGTTTTATCACTAAGTTTTTCATCTCTTTCAAATCATTTCCCACAACTAAACCATCATCAACATGAAATGAAATGTAGCCTATGCAAGTGAGCTGCAAATTTTCTTTACAAAAACATGTCTTATCTGTTTTCTTTGCTTCATGCCTTCACTAATCAAAAAATTTGTCGTCTTATATTCTAATATTGGAAAATCCAGATATTGGTATTAATCAAAGAACAGCTTATAACTTACTGCGAAGATGCAATGATGTGCTGTGACAGGCACATAAAAAAGACACATACATATACAGCTCTTAAGGTATCAGCCATGGAATTCTTCATAAAATAGAACATTCATGCAATCACACAGGCCCACAACACAGTTATGCAACCATCATCGCTGCCTGTTACAATCTGAATCACACTCTACAGTGAGGAAAATAAGGGGAGGGGGAGTGAGGGGGGGGATACGAAGGTTACATCATGCTACAGCAAGATCTTATTGCACAAGTACATACTTGATGCATGGAATGGAGCGAGGAGGAGGGTGAGGGGAGGAAAGAAAAACAAAACAAGTATGAGCGTGTGTCAGGCATGCACATAGCACACAAAATAGGAGAGGTTTCATATAGATGGGATACGAAAAGTTGGGTGTGGAAAAACAGGGGAGTTACTGTAGGTTGAGACCTGGATAAGTTCAGGATCGGAGAATGTACTGTAAGGATAACTCCCATCTGTGCAGATCAGAAAATCTGGTGGGGGGTGAGAGGATCCAGATGGCCCGGGTTGTGAAGCAGCCACTGAAATCAAGCATATGCTCCACTAAATGCTGTGCCACAGGGTAGTCCACCTTGTTTTTGGCCACAGTTTGGCAGTGGCCATTCATCTTCATGGACAGCTGATTAGTGGTCATGCCACTATATAGAAAGCTGTGCAGTGTCTGCAGCACAGTTGGTTAATTACATGGCTGCTTTCACAGGTGGCCTGTCCCCCGATTTGGTAGGATAAGCCTGTGCTGGGACTGGAATAGGAAGTGCTGTGTGAGGGAGTCCACTCCGGGAGGCCCCAGGAGACTGGGAGAAAGCACCCCGGTTTGCCCTCTCTGCCTTTAGATATATCTGCAGAGTGTCTTCCCTGAGATAGTTTGCACTTGCTTCAATTTGAGCTAAGGCGTCAGCCTACCAGCTTCTTTATTTCATACTTTTGTTCCAAGCTTAAAGCTGAGACATTTGTTTCTAAAAGATACTGAACGTTGTTCATTTTTCTCTGATAATAAACACCAAGAACATATCAAATGTTCAAATGTTTGTAAAGCTTATGGGACTTAACTACGGGGTCATTAGTCCCTAAACTTACAAACTACTTATGAACTAACTAATACTAAGGACGGCACAAATATCCATGTCTGAGGGGGGATTCGAACCCACGACCGTAGTGGCCGTGCAGACCGTGACTGGAGCGCCTCAGTCTCCTCGGCCACCGCGGCCTGCACCAATAACATATGAATATGCACATGAACACTAAAATACAATAAGTAACTGATAACACAAGTGTCAGTAACAAAATAAATCTGTTGCAATGAAGAGACAAGCTACTTTTGGGTTGTGTGACACTGTAAGCAGCACTCTCACCTGGGTCTCCGATCTTGGGGGGCCTCCAAATACCTCTTTTTTTTTGGGGGGGGGGGGGGGGGGGAGGGAGCGCGCTTGGCATATCGTTCTGCTGCAGCCTCCAAATCTCCAAAGCTATTTTTTCAGACTGTCCTGTGCCTCTCGTCTTGGAAGGGGCCTCCAATTCTTTTTTATAGTAATACATGTATTTCCAAGTGGACGGGGGGGGGGGGGATTCTTTTTTTACGCCACCGCCCCGGGCCTCTAACAGCCTTAGTCCACCACTGATTCAAACTGTTGCAGTCAACTCAAATTTTAAGCTACAAGTACGAAATTTCGGATGTGGAATCTTGGTCAGGATTAAAAAAACACGAGTTTTAGTGTTTTTGGAAATTCAACAAGTAAGAGAGTAAAATATGGGATGAAAAATTCTATTCAGAATATTGCTATTCAGACAATTTTGAAGTTAGAGCGGCAATTTTGATATTTGTATTCTTGGTTAGAATTTAAAAAATACTTGTTTCGGTATTTTTGGAAATTCAACCATAAAGGGGGCTAAATTGGAGAGGAGATGGTTTTCGAAAAGCTGTAGCTATTTAGGCAAATTTTGAAGTTAGAAGTACAAATTTTCGGATTTGGATTCGAGGTTTGAATGTAAAAGACCCGTGTTTCGGTATTTTTGGAAATTTGACCAATAAATTTTCAAAAATATCTTGCTCTTAACTTAAATTTTAAGCTATAAATACGAAACTTAGGATATGGACTCTTGATCAGGATTAAAAAGACATGAGTTTCAGTATTTTTGAAAATTCAACAACTAAGGGGGTAAAGAAAGGGATCAAAAATTCTTTTCGAAAACGCATTGTTGCCAAGTTAATTTTGAAGCTAGAGCTCCAAAAACTGGCATTTGTATTGTTCGTTAGAATTTAAGAAATACATGTTCCGGTATTTTTGGAAATTCATCCATCAAGGGGGTTAAATTGCGAGTATGTTTTTTTGAAAATCTTTTGCTGTTAAGGTAATTTTGAAGCTACAACCACATAAATTGGTATATGTTTTCTTGGTCAGAATTAAAAAGAAACTTGTTTCGGTATTTTCATGAAATTAATAATTTAGGGGGTGAAATAGGGGATGGAACATTTTTTTGAAAAAACGTTGCTACTAAGCCAATTTTGAACCCAGAATTACAAAAAATGATATTTGCATACTTGGTTGGAATTTAAAAGACACATGTTGGGGTGTTTTTAAAAATTCACCTATTAAGGGGTGCCATAGGGGGCTATAAGTAATAAAATCAAATGCTTGTAAATCTTAAGAGACTGAACTACGGCATCATCAGTGCCTAAGGCTTACAAACTAATTAAACTAACGTAAACTAACTTATGCTAAGGACAACACAAACGCCCATGCCCGAGTGGCAAATCGAACCCTCGACGGCAAACAGCAGCGCGCACCGCAGCATGGCGCCTCATATGCACGGCCGTTCTATCGCGACTGCAAGTAGTATCACAACATTTCATTATGACAGTACTTAAGCTATATCTACGCAAATTAATATTAAGAGGGAGAAACAAATGGTGCAGACCAGGGCCGGCGCAAGCCCAAGTGACGCCTCGTGCGAGCTGCTAAATTGCCGCCCCCCAACACGTTTTTTTTACACAAGTTTGTGGAATTTTATTTAAACAAATCTGTAGCAAATGACAGCAATCAATCGTAATTTTTCTTTTTACTTTTCAGATCTACCTCTGGTTTCGGCCACTCAATGGCCATTCTCAAAGCTTTTAATATGTGCTTCCATCTAAACCGTCATGTTGACAGTTACATTCAGCATGACGGTATAGATGTAAACATAAAGCATTGAGAATAGCCACACTGTGCCCGAAATCTATGTAGATCCGGAAAATAAAAACAAAAATTGCGACTGATTGGTGACATTCTCTGCAGATTTGTACAAAACAGTCGCTGCGCACCATCACAAAAATGGAGTCAAACCTGATTCAACAAGTCTAGCTAATTTTAATAATCCTTGCGATTTACAAAAAATGTTCAAATGTGTGTGAAATATTATTGTAGGATACGCTGTTCTACATCTACATGGGATACTCTGCAAATCACATTTAAGTGCCTGGCAGAGGGTTCATCGAACCACAATTATACTATTTATCTCCCATTCCATTCTCGAATAGCGCGCGGGAAGAAAGAACACCTGAATCTCTCTGTTCGAGCTCTGATTTCTCTTATTTTATTCTGATGATCATTTCTACCTATGGAAGTGGGAGTCAACAATATATTTTCGCATTCGGAGGAGAATGTCGGCGATTGGAGTTTCGCAAGTAGCCCACGCCGCAGCAATAAGCGCCGTTGTTGTAATGATTCCCATCCCAGATCCTGTATCATTTCCGTAACGCTGTCTCCCCTGTATCGTGACAATACGAAACGAGCTGCCCTTCTTTGGACTCTTTCGATGTCCTCCGTCAAACCCATCTGATAAGGATCCCACACTGGGAGATGAAGTCTAAGAATTGAGCCGAGTGAAATTGAATTTCAGGCCGAATTTCACTACACATGCAGGTAAAACGATCAAAGACTGTGGCGGAAGACAATGGAGAGAGGAAGAATAAGAAGATGGAGTAACATAATAATGAAATAAATACAAACCCGGGCATCGACGGGTACTGATGCTAGTCGAAATATATTAACACACTGCACTGCGATTGTTCATTTCAAAGAATTGACACTCGACATGTCGTAATTTCCATGCGTCAGCTCTTTCGTGTCTGTTTATGGAATAAGGGGCAACAAATTAGTCATTGCCGCATCACATCACTTTTCCTCGCTTTATTTTCATTGTAGCTATTGAGAGGACGCGAGCTTATTTGCCGACTTGCCAATTTTTGAAGTGACAGATCATAAGAAAAATAAATTTTCCTATTCTGCAATCTTGAAGGAGAAAAATTCTAACTTATGCGTAACATGCATGCGCAATACTAATTGTACGTTATATGAAAAGCACTAACCTATTACAACCCAAGTTGCAAGAAATTCGGACGCACCAATTCATCTGTTCTTACGAAAAGCAGTGAAAGTACTTCTGACCAATCTTGACTCCCTCGGCCAACTACCGAAACGAATTCTGTAGTTTTCGTTGTAGAGAACGCAACAATACATATTGTGAAAGGCGAAGTGGTGCCACGACATTGCAGGAACTATAGTCCAGTCAAATAAGCCGATAAAAAGGCGTCAACCTCGGAATGAGAGGTAACAAGCTGAATATTTGCATAAACCTTTGTTTTGGCATTCTAAATGATGTGTCAAAAGTCTCATAAAATCTCGTGTCCGCGTCTTAAGATATTAAAGGTCAAAGGTCACGAAAATCAGTTTATGGCAAATATCTCGCTTCCTATGCGTTAAATGGTATTTGCATCTCCGATAAAAGTAGTAGAGCATGAAATTATCTACAATTTTTGTTTTAAACATTTTTGTGCAATTCATCGTTTTTTAGATAGAGCGCACAGGTCAGCGCTCAGACATATAAGGCGTAATACGAGGTCAGCTGCGAATCCCAATCAATGGTAAATTGTTTAAAGTTAATAAATAATTGTAACAATTGCAATAACAAACCTTCATTGTTTATGAATTGCGAGTAAATATTAATAAACAAATCTTTTTGATTTATGAATAATATTATGAAATATTGAATACAATTCATAAAGAATGAAGGTTTGTTACTGTAATTGTTGCAATGGTTTATTAACTTTAAACACCCTACCATTGACTGGGATTCGCGGTTGACTCGCATTACGTCTTATTTGTCTGAACGCTGTGACCTTTGCGCTCTATCTAAAAAAACGTTGAATTGAACAAAAAAAAAGTTTAAAACATAAATTGTAGAGAATTTCATGCTCTACTACTTTTATCAGAGATACAAATACCAGTTAACGCATAGGAAGCGAGATATTTACGAAAAACTGATTTTCGTGACCTTTGACCTTTAATATCTTAAGACGCGGACACGAGATTTTAAGAGACTTTTGACACATCATTTAGAATGCCAAAACAAAGGTTTATGCAAATATTCAGCTTGTTACCTCTCATTCCGAGGTGAAACCCTAATTTGACTGGACTACTAGGTCACGTGACGAGGTACAGCGAGGCTGCGGTTAAACCAGCGCCCAAGAAGAAGCAAGAAGCTCACAGTAATTACGTGACCGATGATATGGATAAATGGCATTTATTTCTATGGCATTACGAACAATAGAAGGAAAGACGAACTTTGCGAAAACTGCACAACTTTTTTCAAACAGAAAGGGGCAGTGGCGGCGCTAGACGAAAACTGGGCGTCGGCGAAATCGTCTTTGCGAGGCCCCTTTCATTTTTTTAGTAAGGACGAAAATGTTAAAAAAAGAGCTGAATTACACACCAATAATGATTATACTAAAATTTTATTAGTATAACATACAAGTATTATTACAATAAACAAACACAAATTAAGACAGAGAAACTTGTCGGCTTTTCGTTTCACTGAATTTTTTAAAGATCACACCATAATTAATATCAGCCGCTATTTCGGCTTTAATAGATAGTACTGACAACGCAGATAGTGTTTCTTGGCTCATTGTGCTTCTCAAGTAAGTCATAATCAATTTTAACTTTGAGAAGCTTCTCTCGGGCGAGGCTGTACTGACGGAAACTGTGAGCATGATTGTGATTGTTATATAAACATTTGGATATACTTGTTCCCAATTGTTTTCTAAAATATTTTTAAGAAGTTGTTTTGGATCTTAGACTGAGTCTAGTGGTTTGGATTTTAAAAGCTAGAGTTCCTCGTAAAGTTATGAAGATTGTACGTCACTATTTACGCCTTCTCGGAGTATCATATCTAAAATCATTACAATGCTTAAGAAGGCCCTCCTTTGGTAGAGATTTCAAATAATTGATATAAATAAAACCAAACCGCTCAAAATATGCTTCGAGCGCTTTGAATCGATCACTGTGGACTATTACAGCATCTATCATTGCATAAAAAAAATTAACTCTATAGTGCATTTCCGCAGACTGTATTGGCTCATCAATTTGTTCGTAATCGAACATACTTTTTTTCTGTGCTATTCTTTTCTTTTTAAAAAGCATACTCAATTTCGTTATTACTTTGTTCTACAATCAAGCTTCTGCAACGCATGTTTCGTGTAATACGGAATTCTCGAATCCAGTCACGAAATGAACGTAAAGAGCCAACAGCTACTTTCAGGTTTACTTGAATCGACTGCCATGGTTTATTTATGTTGTCAACACGTAGTAAAATCTCGTACCATTGCAACAATAAACTCGAAAGTTAACATTTCGTTCAAGACTGCTTCACAGTCACTACGAGTTTCAGAATCATCAGTTTTACTTTTCAGGTCATTCACGCTTTCGGTGACATCATCAAATTGGAATAATATAGCTTTTAGTGGTCTGATTCTGCTTTCCCATCTTGTTTCAGACAGAGGTTTCAATGTCAATTTAATTTAGTTTTTATAAGTTCCCAATGCTTGATAGACCTTGTGAAGAGCACAAATTTTATTGGTGAAGCCGAAAAATGTTTTAGCTGTTGTAATGCGTTCGCTGCATTTATGAGAAGCAAATTCCAAGAATGGCATCGGCAATGTGTGAGGAATGCTCGTGGAGTAATACTGAGTATTCTTGTTCTAACACCTTCATTAATGCCAACCATATTGGCGCCGTTATCACATCCCTGTCCTCCACAGTTTTTATATATACATCATTATTTTCTAGTTCCTTTAAAACTGCATTTGTCAAATAGTCTCCAGTTGTTTCTGCAACGGCAATAAACCAAACAAAGTGTTCCTTTATCTCTGCAGTTGAGGAATTGCAAAATCTTAACGTTATTGACATTTGTTCAGCATGGCTTACATTCTTAGTAAAATCGAGCATGAAGGAATAATATTTTGCTTGTTTGACTCTTTTTACAATTTCATTAATGACAGATTTTGACATTAATGGATCTCGTGGCTCAGATAATGCTGAGAAAGTTGCTTGTCATTAATATGTTGCAAGTGGTCTTTTAGTATTAGATCATATTTGGATAACGTTTCAAATAGGTCCATAAACGTTCCGCTGTTTTCAGTATTATTCAGGTTAAGGGATTCTCGACTACCTCTAAACGCCAGATTGTGTGAGGTTAAGTAATTGATAATATCGATCTTTCAAACAAATCATACCAATACTTTTGTGATTCCCTTATCAATCTCTCGTTTTCCTTATCTATTGTTTTCCCATAATAGTTTCCTTTATAGAATTCCGTCCATTTAATCATACACTCCAAGTGTCATTGACTTTGTTCATGTGTTTGTAATATCCTACTCAGATCTTTCCAGTCACAACAGCCTTCTTTTCCATCCGTGTCTGCAAATGTGAAAAAAGTCTACATGGAAAGCAATAAACTTTGAGTTGTGGAGTAAACCAACCACCTGCGATGTTGCTCTTCACCGTTACTCAATTTTCTAGTGAAATTTTGTAAAACGTCTTTTATTTGCGTCTATGGGGTAACTCTCATCAGATTTCTGGAGATTTTGTTGGGGACCATTTTGAATTAAGTCATGGTGCTGTGAATCTGTTACTGGAAACACCTACTTCCCCGGATTTTTATTCTGTAAATGATTGTGTTTTATGAACAATGCCCTCTCGATTTACTGAATCACTTCTTAACTCCTCATTTAGCTTAGAATGTTGGATAACAGCAGTTTCGCCCAATTCTGATGCTGTATCAGAAAGGGTAACAGATTCATTCGACCCTGATTCTGTTTCAGCAACTACAGAAACTAGGAGGACGGAGTCATCAGAGGCCTCTGGAGCAGATTCACCTGAAGTAGGTTTTCTTCAGAAATTTCATCATGCTCAAACTCATAGCTTGGTTCGATATATCTGTCTCAGCCTTTATTCTTCTTTTTGATGCACTGTACTCCCATTTCCTCCCTGTGCCTCTTTCTCTTTAGGGTCCTCCAGACACGATGATCAAAAAATTATTTTGAGGTTGTTTTTACCATAACTTCCATAGGTTGTATTAGATTTCATTCTTCGTCAGTGAAGTGGGCGAGTGTATGTAGAACGAATAAAACATCCTAAAAACAGAAAAGTCGATGTGCACTGGTATTTTCCTGAACCACATAAATGAAGTGGCTAATGACCTGGATGACAACTGCAGTTAGAATACTTTTCCCCTTGTCTGGACAATAGAAAGTTTCCAATTCACGATATTGCGTGAAATTTCAACCTCGAGACTTAACGAGATATTTATCAAGGTTTATCCCCGTTAGTTCCTGGGATTTTTATCTGTTACTTTCCACTTCTTTCACCTCTGGCAGTATTGCTCATGTGAAAAATACCAAGTAGAAAAGTCAGTTCGAAGGTCGGAAGAAGGCAACGGCATACCATCTCCAAACAGGACCGTGCCTAGTAAAGCACTGTGGTGTTCAAACCAATCTTCGGATCGTTTTTTTAACATAAGACTCAGAACAAAAGTCGCGGAATGCGAAAATACAGTTTCTCACTTAAAACATTTAGTGTATGAAAGTGAAAGTTAGCGGCATACTGTTGCTAAGCAGCGCGAAAGAGCAAATATACCATACTGTCCTAAATTACCCCATCTGACGGTGCTTAAAAGTACTCAGTGTTACAGGATAGAAAGAATTGGGCGTGGTATCGTAATACATGGCAGCATAGTTTTTATTTTGCCCTGTATGATGCCAGAACAACCAGTAATAAAATATAAGAATGATTTAAGAAATTTATACATACTACAAAATGGATGTTAAGAGTGTGTGTGTGTTCCACATATCTTCATGAAATTTACGACAGTAAAATATATTATGCTTTACAGACAAATAAATATGCTAAGAAATGTATTTGAATACTGAGTTACCTTACAAATATGAAATCAATCCCAACAATGTGATAAATGTATAAAAAGATATGTATTAACTGATTTATAATAAACAAAAAACCAATTATTCACTCAGTAACGACAAGAAACGTAGACTGAAGCTTTCTGCGTGCAAGTCTCTTGACAAACTGAGTTTGAGCGTCATTTCGTCACTGCCGTTTAGTGTGCATGCGCAGATTCATGACAGCTGTTGCATGGGAATTCCTATAACTGATCGGTTAGAGTTGGCAACACTCGTGAGACTTCGAGCCGTACTGGGGTGACGATACTCGTTGTCAACTGCACAACGTGTGCTAGCAGCCTGGTGTTACTGCATTTACAAATAACGGAGCTGGGCTGTCGTCATTGTGTTTTCTTGCATAATTTTCACTGTTTAATGTGTCAAACAGTAAACTCAGTTTCGATAACGCACAGTATTTAACTGAAAATTTAATCACTGCTGCACTGATACGGAAATAAATACGGACAAATAAATAGCTGCCGGTCGGGAATGGTCGAGCGCACCAAGGCGTCATATCACGGTACGCGAGGTCGCTCCCATTGGGGGAGGGGGGGGGGGGGCGAAAAAAACCATCCTTGGGTGCGGATGTTGTGTTCGTCCTAGGGTTAAGCTAGTGTAGTTAAATGCGTCGCTCCATAACCTAGCAGTTGAAAAACGCCGTTGAACATAAAATTTCAAAAATTAAAAAAAAAAAATTAAAAAAATACAATGTTTTGCGAGGCCCACACAGGCGCGAGGCCGTCGGCGGCCGCCGACGTCGCCGACGCCTAGCGCCGCCACTGGAAAGGGGCTTCAAAGCTAGCAAGGAAACCCTCAAAAACCAATGTTCTATCTATGGATATTTCTTTTAGAAGGTGTCAAAACTAACGTTTTGTGCGGACGAGAGGGCATTGTTGCTAAAAGACCATACCACAGAATAAGGAGTATACAGAAAGGAAACTCCCGCTGCAGTCTGTCGTCCAAAATTTAGTGCGCATGCGCGGAATCGGCCATCTTGAAAAGCAGTAAACGTGTGATTACTCCCAACTCTGTGGCGTGGTAATGCGCCGTCTTTGTTTGTTAATTGTGTATTTTAACAGCCTGAATCGCATAAAAGTAAACAAGTTTTTGGTACAGTGTAGTACAGTGAGAAGAAAGAACCGTGTGTCAGTTGTTGGAGCTGTTCCGTTTTTATTATGAGCAGCAATAAAAGAAAAGGCGGCCGATGGTGTTCAGCACCTAATTGCCGTAATAATTCGAATACAAATAAGGATATAAGTTTCTTCACCTTCCCAAAACATGCTGAGCAGTAAGTGAACGTCGCTATATGTGTAGTGAAAGTTAAATGTTATCTGTTTCGAATGAGAGCAATGTGTACATAATTATTAAAAGTAGCCTTGCTTCTTCTCTTGACGATAACTCTCGCTGTTGCTGCAGCAGTTCAACAGCATCGAAATGTTGAAGTACATTTATATTTTATAAGTTTAACGTTGCAGGGAATAATATAAAATGAATGACAATAGTGCGTAAGTAGGCAGGTAAAATTTTACTTACGGCATTGGAGGTGTAGTGTGCTAATGTTGGCAACGAATGCTCTTCGGATACTCAAACAAATAGATTAAGTGGAGTAATTTTTTTTCTTTGCCGTTCCTGCTTTGTGGTTGATGGATTCCTCTATATCCCCTTCTCCGATCAGTAAATCAATTATACTCCTAAAGCAAATACAACTTTTATATATGCCCAGACGTCATTAGTTCTGTGTAATCACGTTGTACTGCTAAGTCCGACTTAATATTTTGTGCGAATTTATTCGTGTCAAATAAAACCTGACAGTTGTAAAGCCACTTTCTTGTTTATAACTAATTTCCCAAATATAACTCCGCGTTATTTGGGATTTTTCTAGAGATAAGCACCAAATAAAACGATCATCGATTCCACCGTACATTTTCGTAGTTGTATTAAAATTTAGGCCTATTTTTTCGTTGGATTACAATTAGGTGCAAGAAGAGGGCGCAAAATAGAAGAGAGCATAATGAAAAGTCGTTTCCTTTCGTAAAAGTCGGTGAGATTAGCTGCAGTTCGTAAAAAGTCAATTTCCAACCAAAGCACTCAGTGGCTATAGTTCCGCGTTTACTGCTTTTCAATATGGCGTCGAGCGCACCGCTTGGTAACATACAGATCAAAGGCGCCGCTCCCAGCTTTCCCTTCTGTATACTCCCTATTCTGTGACCATACTTTCTCACGTTTTCATCAGAATCAAAGCTACTAGTAGTATACTTAGATGAAATATGGATTCACACGCATTATACCAGTAAATAAATGTTGTCAAAGTGTGTGGAGTAGTATTGCAAAAAAAAAAAAAAAAAAAAAAAAAAGCGCCTGTCAGAGTTTAATTGTTGTTCATGCAGACGGAGAAAGGTGTTTCATGACTCAAAAACCAAAACGTCTGACTACCATTCAGAAACGGATAGCAAAAATTTCCAAAAATACGTCGAAATCCAACTTATGCCAGGCTTACTACCAATGTCTTTATCCCTTGTGTATTTACGATTCTGAATACTTATAGCAAATCAAATGTTCAAATATTTGTAAAGCGTAAGGGACTTAACTACGGAGTCATCAGTCCCTAAACTTCCGAACTACTTTTGAACTAGCTTATACTAAAGACGTCACAAACATTCATGCCCGAGGGGAGATTCAAACCCTCAACGGCGGCCGGCCGCGCGTACCACCTCACGGCGCTCCAGTTCGCGCGGCTAATCCGCCGCGGCATATTTCTAGCCATTTTAGGTAAAAAGGCAGGGCGCGTAAGAGACCGGCAGCGCTCCACTCACGAATACTGGTGTGTACGCCAGACTGCTCCCTCCTCTCCTTCCTCCGAAACACGACGGCGCTGTCACAGTGGCGAGGGAGAAATTAGTCCTCCTCCCTCCCCTTGTTCAACAGGGGCGGCCGGCAGGTAGTCAGGCGCTGCGCGACAGTTCCCGAAGCCGCTTCCTGCGAGGTTTGGTTTCGAATTCCGTCTTGGGCATGAACGTAGAGTTGGAAAGTGCCGCCCCGTGCGGCCGCACGTTTCGCACGTGCCTTGCGCCGGCCCTGGTGCAGACCAACCAGCCTACGCATGCGAAGCAGCGGGCGTTAAGCTAGTATCAGATAAAAGCTTTCTATACTACTAGCACCGAAGTGGAGAGGACACGAACATCCTTTGATGATTCCCTGAACTGCACGGGAATGAACGTGTCGTCTAAAGCAGCTTGTTACGGATTGCGTGGCCGCTCTCCGTCGGAGGTTCGAGTCATCCCTCGGACATGGGTGAGAGCGTTGTTCTTAGAGTAAGTTAATGTAAGTCTAGGGAGCGATGACCATACCAGTTAGGTCCCTTACGTTTACAAACATTGCTGATTCGCTGCGCCAACACCTGACAACTATCCGAAAGCAAATAAACAACGATTAAAAACCGCGATTGAAATTGTTCAAATGTCTGTAAATCTATCGGACCAAACTGCATTGTCATCAGTCCGTAGCTTACAAACTACTTAAACCTAGGTAAACTAACCTATGGACAAGCACACACACACACACACACACACCCCTGCTCCAGGTAGGACTCGAACCTCCACGGCGAGCAACCGCGCGCTCCGCAGCGAGGTGCTTTAGACCGCTCGGCTACTCCACCGCGGCGGTTGAACTTGCCCAGCGTTTACATTTTTTTTTTCTTATGGGACTTAACTATGGGGTCATCAGTCCCTAAACTTACATACTACTTATGAACTAGCTAAGACTAAGGACGGCACAAATATCCATGCCCGAGGGGGGATTCGAACCCCCGACCGTAGTGGCCGTGCAGACTGTGACTGGAACGCCTCAGTCCCCTCGGCCACCGTGGCCGGCTTGCCTTAATTACGAAAGAAAAAAAAATACAAAGTAAGATTGTTAAAAAATTATGAAGTGGGATAAAAAAGCAAGTAGTGAACGCGACTTATTTTTGTGGGATATCAAGGAGAATATCGTAAAAAGGATTGTTAACATTTTTTTTTGTTTTAAGTCGATATGTTTGGGTACAGTATGTAACACATATCGTCAGAGAAACAATGGACAATTTTGAAGAATTCGCGGTTTTTTAAGCATTTATATATTGTGCTTCAAAGTTACTATACAAAGAATTTTACTCTTAAGTTCTGAAGGTTGTATTTCCCCAACAATGTCTTTTAAAGAATAAAGTATCCTTCATTGCTGACGATTTTCAGGCTAATTTGGTTGACTACGTGCATTTGATGAGAAGCTCTTTTTATATTTCGTAATTACTAGGAAACTCTATATAACATTTTAGAAACAGTAACATACTTACCGAGATAGTGTAGTGGTAACACACTACTACGGAATAGAGAGCATACAGAAGGGAAAGCTGGGGGCGGCACCTTTGATCTGTATGTTACCAAGCGTTGCGCTCGACGCCATATTGAAAAGCAGTAAACGCCGAACTACAGTCACTTAGTACTTTGGCTGGAAATGGACTTTTTACGAACTGCAGCTAACCTCACCGACTTTTACGAAAGGAAACGGCTTTTCATTATGCTCTCATCTGTTTTGCGCCCTTTTCTTGCACCTAATTGTAATCCAACGAAAAAAATAGGCCTTAATTTTAATACAACTACGAAAATGTACGGTGGAATCGATGATCGTTTTATTCGGTGCTCATCTCTAGAAAAATCCCAAATAACGCGGAGTTATGTTTGGGAAATTAGTTATAAACAAGAAAGTGACTTTACAACTGCCAGGTTTTATTTGTCACGAATAAATTCGCACAAAATATTGAGTCAGACTTAGCAGTACAACGTGATTACACAGAACTAATGACGTCTGGGCATATATAAAAGTTGTATTTGCTTTAGGAGTATCATTAATTTACTGTTCGGAGAAGGGCATATAGAGGAATCTGTCAACCACAGAGCAGGAACAGCATAAAATAATTATTCCCCTCAATCTATTTGTTTGAGTATCAGAAGAGCATTCGTTGCCAACATTAGCACGCTACGCCTCCAATGTCATAAGTAAAATTTTACCTGCCTACTTACGCAATATTCTTTGTCATTCATTTTATATTATTCCCTGCAACGTTAAACTTATAAAATATAAATGTACTTCAACATTTCGATGCTGTTGAACTGCTGCAGCAACAGCGAGAGTTATCGTCAAGAGAAGAAGCAAGGCTACTTTTAATAATTATGTACACATTGCTCTCATTCGAAACAGATAACATTTAACTTTCACTACACATATAGCGACGTTCACTTACTGCTCAGCATGTTTTGGGAAGGTGAAGAAACTTATATCCTTATTTGTATTCGAATTATTGCGGCAATTAGGTGCTGAAAACTATCGGCCGCCTTTTCTTTTATTGCAGCTCATAATAAAAACGGAACAGCTCCAACTACTGACACACAGTTCTTTCTTTTCACTGTACCAAATACTTGTTTACTTTTATGCGATTCAGGCTGTTAAAATACACATTTAACTAACAAAGACGGCGCATACCACGCCACAGAGTAGGGAGTGGTCACACGTTTACTGCTTTTCAAGATGGCCGATTCCGCGCATGCGCACTAAATTTTGGACGACAGACTGCAGCGGGAGTTTCCTTTCTGTGTACTCCTTATTCTGTGACACTACGCAACAGTAATTCAAATTCACCTCCGGCCATCCAGTTTAGGTTTTCCGTTCAAAAATGTTCAAATGTTTGTAAATCTAAGCGACTTAACTACATTGGTCATCAGTCCCTAGGCTTAGAAAATACTTAAAGTAACTCACGCTAAGGACAACACAAACCCCCGACGGTGAACGGCCGCGCGCACCGCAGCAGGTCGCCTCAGTGTGCACGGCTATTCTGCCATGGCTAGATTTTCCGTGATTTTCCTAAATCGCTGGAGGCAAATACTGGGATGGTTCCTTCGAAAGGGCACCTCCGTTTTCCTTCTCTATCATTATCCAAAAATCCGAACGTGATCTCCCTCTCTAATGACTATGTTGTCAACAACTTTAAACCCTAAGTTTCCTTCGTTTTTTAGTGACATACTTTTATAAGTGGACTAGCTGAAAACCCGGCGTTGCCCGGGTATTTATTTATTCCTACATTGAGTTAGTACTTCTGCTATCCCTTCTCCCTCTGTCCATCACTCATTTTTTTTCCTTTCTAAAAACATGTTTCATTTATCGGAGAATATATGACAAGGCTGTCTCGCTAATGTACAAAATTATAAGTGCAGTAAGCAAACAAAGAAAGATAGTAATCAAAATACAAATGACATATAAAATTTGTATGCTCTCAAATTTATTGAGTTATATGTTGTATAATTTTTCAGGTATATATTCATTTGTAAAAGTGCTGCATGTCAGTAAAATCTGTTACGAATACAATTAGTAATAAAGAAATAATAGATTAAAACTTGGTGTGTGATAGGTTTTCCATGAACGTTACTGTCTTATGTGCTCATATCTCATGAACTACATGTCGTACTGTGTTACAATTTCGAAGGTACATTCAGCTATGTGTATGTAAACTGCCGGTAAAATTTCCTGCGGCTACAATTTGTAGTGTAGAAATTATAAATTGTAACGTCATACTAAATGCTGTAAGTAGTAAGCGAGAAACTTTATTCCTTTCATTTTTCTATGGTTGTCAGCGAGAAAAACTTCAGCGAAGGTTTGAAATTGTAAAAAGTTGGTTTCAAGTCGCTAAGTAATCTCGTTCTCCAGTGGCGGATGCAGAATTTTTTTCTCTGTGTGTGTGTGGGGGGGGGGGGGAGAGGGGGGGCTCAAGGCTGAGGAGGGTGATCATGTCCTTAAAGGCTTTGACTGACTTCAAAATACACACACAAGTAAAGGTAAAGCAGTCAACAATCCGAAGATTGGTTTGAACACCCCAGTGCTTTACTAGGCATGGTCCTGTTTGGAGGTGGTATGCCGTTGCCTTCCTACGACCTTGGAACTGACTTACCCAGCCAGTTATAGGGGGACCTACGGTTTAACGTGGGTTCCGAACCACGGTGCTACTCGGTATTTTTCACATGAGCAATAGTGTCAGAGGTGAAAGAAGTGGAAAGTGACAGATAAAAATCCTAGGACTTGGCGGGGATCGAACCCGCGACCTTTGGATTTGTAGTCTGGCACTCTACCACTGTGCAACCGAGGCGCACTCGCTTCTTAAAAAAACCTTTTGAATATACTTCCATCTATTAATACTATGAAAGCACTACTAGTTTCTGTGATTTATGTCATCATTTTCAAGTGTGCCCATGATTACAAAAATATTATTACGATTGCCGCGGCGGACTAGCCGTGCGTACTGCAGCGCCGTGTTGTGGTGCGCGCGGCAGTTCGCCGTCGGGGGTTCGAAGCCCCCCCCCCCCACCCCCCCTCGGGCATGGATGTTTGTGCCGTCTTTAGTATAACGTCGTTTATAAGTAGTTTGTAAGTTTAGGGACTGATGATCCCGTAGTTAAGTCCCATAAGCTCTACAAACATTTCATTTTATCACTATGATTAAACCACATTAAATAATGAAAAGTTTCAAAATTTACTATAAAATAAAAAAATAAAATGAGAATTTAAAGTCTGAATGCCCTGTGTTCAGCTGTGGGTACATTTTTGTTTCATCCTTCATCATCATAAGTTTTTCTCAGCTTGGCCAGATGGGTATATGCGAAATTGGCATTGGTTTCTCCACATATTTACAACTTTCGAATAATTGGACTATAAGAATGGAATAAGACTGACGACTTGAAAACTCAAATACGGCCGAAAGATACGTTTTGCATAATGATGCCCTCGAGATTGTGATACTAAATGTGGCAAATGAATTAATGGTGACTGTACAAAAACCTATGACGTATGGTTCACAAGTAATTTTAAAAAATGTTCAAATGTTTGAAATCCCAAGGAACGAAACTACTAAGGTCTCCGTCCCCAGTCTTACAAACTATTTAAACTAACCCATTCTAAGGACAACACGCGCCCCCATTCCCGAGGGAGGACTCGAACCCCTGGCGGGAGCGGCAGCGTACTCCGCGACGTTGCGCCCCAGATAACACGGCCCTTTCCGCGCGACGCACATGGTTTGTCATTTTGATAAATGTAGAGTTCCATTTTCCCGATACTCTCTTTTACTTTTGTGGTAAACTTTTTTAACTTTTCACTTTTTAATGTGGTTGAATCATTGTAATATTTTTTTGTAAACGTAGGCTCTTGAGAATGACGCCATAGTGCGCCGAAACTAGTATTATCGTCGCACTGTTACCTGAGCCCTGGGTGATCGGCGAAAGTCGACCGCGTTCGTGCAGCTCCGGAATGTGTATGCTCTCTAATCAAGGAAAGGAGGTTAGAATCTAGGGAGGTGGCGTTATATATGTCGAGAAAAGGCATTGGTTGAAGCCACTGGGGCCATGCTTTTGTACCCAAAACAAAGATTTCTCGCTTAAAATCCCGTGTGAATGTTGCCGTCTTTACGTAAAGTCACTAAACTTGCAGTCATATCGGAGTATTTACATAGATACGACATATATTTCAACGACTAGAACTACTTTACCACACAGTACGACCAATGTTTTGGGGACAAACAAATGCCGGAATGCGCATTTTTCTGGTTCACTTTTTCAGTGTTAGGGCATCTCCAGAGATTCTAACCTCCTTGTCTCTAACCTTACCGGATGCGCGGTAACCATTGTCTTTATTGTTGATTCGTGAGTGTTGTTCGTCATTGTGTTCTTGCGAAAGTGAGCTCTTAATTTCGGTAAGTTTTTACTTATAGTGTTCATAATTAGTAGCATAACTTTGTTTTCGATTAGTCGTACATTAAAGTGATGCTTAATTGTGTGTCCCTTCTGCGCGACACATTAAGCGATTGTACTTCCATTTAAAACCTGTAAGCGATACAGAATGAGCTGGCTGCACTGGAATAAGGAGGCGGTGCCTAACCTAACAGCCAATGCGCTACAAGCCGAATGTAAACATCCGCTCCCAGCAGTCTCCGCTCTGGGCTCAGGTAAAAGTGCGATAGATGGAAATATATTAATTTGACAAGTGAAGACGATATTACCTGGTGATGCCACGAGCAGAAAACATCTGCACTAGTTGCAGGACATTCATTTATTTCGGAGCGCTGTCAACGTTACGCTGACTCTAGACACGAACGAAATATTACTGCACACATTGTTGCGGGTAAAGTTTCCAATACAGTGCCGCTGTCTTCCGCTCACTGCTCCTCACCTCCCGGCTGCCATGGTACACGGTAATGTTGCCAACCTCTTCAAAAATCTTCAAATGTTTGTAAAGCTTATGGGACTTAACTACGGGGTCATCAGTCCCTAAACTTACAAACTACTTATGAACTACTTACGAACTAGGACGGCACAAATATCCATGCCCGAGGGGGGATTCGAACCCCCGACCGTAGTGGCCGTGCAGACCGTGACTGAAGCGCATCAGTCTCCTCGGCCACCGTGGTCGGCTGCCAACCTCTGAAGATTTAAAGTCCCATCCAGGAATTCAATATGTCCCGTTTCAGCATAAAGTTTCCACAGTAAGCAAAATCATGAAGAATACGTCGACAGCTCCATGTTGGGCCTCTTTTTCCACTGTTGGCAGGACCGAAGAGAAAATAAATAAATAAATAAAATAAAAAAGAAAAAAGAAAGAGAGAAACGGGATTTCACCCGTCTAGTTTGACAATTGACGTCAAAATGTCGAAAACCGTCGTAATGTAATGCCACGGAAATCTGTTGAGCAGTTTGGTGGGTGCACACACTCACCAAGCGGAGGCACCAACTAAATGTCTTATATTCGTATCAATTTTCGTAAAAATATCCCTTTGTCCCTTTCTGAAAACTAATTGTCAAAATTTCCCACGGGTTGGCAACACCGGTACACGGCTCCGGCCGCTGCCAACAGCCAGCGCTCGAACCGTCAACTTACTGTGGACAAACAATACTGCATCCGGCCGCCGGCGTAGCTGTTTCATTATCAAACAATGCATTCAAAAACAATTAAACAGCCACTAAATATGTCGCTGTAAGTTTGATATTCCCTCAAAACCTAAAACCAGATTTCCTTTGTTGCGTTGTACTGAACCAGTTTCTTCTTCGTGCTTTGTAAAGTTATTAAGCAAAACGTGATGAGTTTTCAAAATGTTTTCTACTGCCTTTAAAATCCTTTGTATCTGATGTGCGGAAAAATGCCATTGAAATTTCTAATTTGCTGCAATAACTTGAAAATCAAAACGTGTAGCTTCAAATAAAACTGTTTATAATTCGTGGCAGTACTATTTCTTAGTGTGTAGGAAAAGAATCCAGAGTAAAAAACAGACTACCGAAAACGGCTGATTGCGCCAGCCCGAACGCAGCCCTGGAAATTCACGATTTTTTCACATAGTTAAACCCTTTAACTTTATTTACATATGAATAACACGTACATAATATCTCATTTATCTCCTAAGACATCACAAAACATTCAGTGACTTTTATTTAATTTTATCGTAAATTACTGACAAAAAAGGAGCAAGTTGCGATTAAAAGGAAGCAATGCACAAAAAGTCAATTTAAGTCATGCTGATTACAGGGACAGTTATATGCTGTCTTAAGTAAAAGTTTATAATTCTTCTGCTGAGATTCTCATCCTCCCTCTCTCTCATCCCCCCCCCCCCCCAGGCTGTCCGGGGAGTGGGCACGTGCCCCTGTGCTCCCCCCTCCCCCTAAATCCGCCCTTGTCGTTCTCATATGCTGTATTCAGAAAGTCTTGTCGCATTATGTGGCAGCTTCTTGCAACTCCTATTGTTTATGACGTTATATCTCCTGAATCATGTGTCATATGTGGTTCTTATCATTACAGAATTCGTACCGCATGGTAAGGAATATGTGTACCCAATTTGGTTGAAATCGGTCCAATAGTTTAGGAGGAAATGTTCAACATTGTCGCATAATGAAGTAGTTTTTCTCGCATCTCACTGTTTATGACGTCATATTTCGTGAACTGTGTGTAGTATGTGATCCTTACACTTACGGCGACTGTCTTCATGAATTGTAGCTTAGTGTGCGTGTAAAATTTCGTAAATATTGGAACAAAACTGTAGATTTGTATGCAATACGTACACACAAACAAGCATACGGACACACTGCTTTATATATAAATATGTATCGGGTGATCAAAAAGTCAGTATAAATTTGAAAACTTAATAAATCACGGAATAATGTAGATAGAGAGGTAAAAATTGACATATATTCTGGGAATAACATGGGGTTTTATTAGAACCCCCCTCCCGCCCCCCCCCCCCACCAGAAAAAAAAATTGTCCGACAGATGGCGCTTCATTTGATCAGAAAAGCAATAATTGGCATAACAAATTAACACAAAGCAAAGATGATGTTCTTTACAGGAAATGCTCAATATGTTCACCATCATTCCTCAACAGTAGCTTTAGTCGAAGAATAATGTTGTGAACAGCACTGTAAAGCGTGTCCGGAGTTAAGGTGTGGCATTGGCGTCGCATGTTGTCTCTCAGCATTCCTAGAGATGTCTGTCGATCACGATATACTTGCGACTTAAGGTAACCCCAAAGCCAATAATCGCACGGACTGAGGTCTGGGGACCTGGGAGGCGAAGCATGACGAAAGTGGCAGCTGAGCACACGATCATCACCAAACGACGCGCGCAAGAGATTTTTCACGCGTCTAGCAATATGGGGTGAAGAGCCATCCCGCATAAAAATCGTACGTTCCAGCAGATGTTTTATCAGCCAGGCTGGGGATGATGCGATTCTGTAACATACCAGCGTACCTATCACCCACACGGTAGCAGTTACAAAACTAGGATCACGCAGTTCCTCGAAGAATAAAAGGCCCGATAATGGTAGATGTGGTAAATCCAACCCATACCATGTCTTTCTCGTCGTGGAGTTTCCACGACAGTTCTAGGATTTTCGGTAGCCCAAATTCTGTAGGCGTTGACAGACCCTCGGAGCGTGAAATGAGCTTCGTCGGCCCACAACTCGTTACTCAACCAATCGGTCATCTTTCGCCATCTTTTGAAACGCCCACACCGCAAATGCCCTCCGCTTCCCTAAATCACCAGGTAACAGTTCATGATGCCGATGGATTTTGTAAGGATAACATCGGTGGGTACGCCTAAATGCCAACCAAACAGTAGTGTATGGAATGCCGGTGCGACGTGCAACTGCACGAGTGCTAACATCCCCGTGAATAGACAAACCCGCTACAGTCTCCATTTCTTCCTGAACTGTCTCAGCAGCTTACGCCTTGTGCTCGGTCGACCACTACGGGGTCTATCGTCTAAACAACCAGTGGCTTCGAACTTCGAAATCATTCTCGCCACAGCTGAATTTGCCAACGGACCTTTTCCCTTTCAAATCCCCTTCCTATGGCGATAGGATCGTAGCGCTGAACTAGCACATTTCCCATTCTGTTACAGCTTCACTATAAGCATCCCATATATTTTGAATTAACAAAATGTTCAAATGTTTGTTAAGCTTAAGGGACTTAAATAAGGGGTCATCAGTACCTTAACTTACAAACTACTTATGAACTACCTTATACTAAAGACGACACAAACATCCATGCCTGAAGGGGGGATTCGAACCCCCGACCGTAGTGACCATGCAGACTATGACTGGCGCGCCGCAGACCGCTCGGCCATTGCGGCCGGCTTTAAATTAACATTTTAAATGTAATGTTAACGTAACCAAACGGAGAATAAATGTACGTATAATCAAGAGGCTTCAACTCAAAGGGGATGAGTCACGATTTTGACTTGTTTTTCATATGTTTCAAATATTTCAACCATTGGGGGTGATCTTTTTTTTTATTATTTTAAATGCAAAAAAGCATAGGTTGCCCAAAATCGTTATATACATTTTGAAGTGTTCTTGCGCAACCTATGATTTTTTGCATGTTTTAAAAGAAGTAATGCTTTCATATGACATGTGCATGTCTTCCATTCATTGCAAGAAGACGCCATGCTGAAAAAGAGTCTGATTTCTTGGACATTTTAAGTTCTTTTCACGAAACGTTAACTCATTATATCACTTAATGGGCCTACCTATTTCATGTGCTGAACGCATATAACTAGTCTCAACTAAAATATTTCCTTCTACGGAAGTCTGTTTAGTAAAGAATTAAAAATTTACCTGAGTTTGATGAAAATATTTTGCGAGAAAGATGTGAAGATGAGCTTATTGAGAAAGTAAAACATCTTCAAAATATATGTGAAGAGAAAATTTATTAATTGGAACTGTGTAGCGAGTTGTTAAAAACTGGTATCTCATTTTCAACTTATTTTCATCTGAAGATATTTGTAGCAAATGATGTTGTAGGTACAGTGTTCCTCATCAAAAAATTTATGGGCTGCGGAAACAACATATTTAGTGTGCAAACTGTGAAAGAAATAATTATAATATCAACTCATTTCACAATACTTCGTGTGGCGATCATTATATGAAAATACCGATCTCTGGAATGACACACATTATTCTGTAAAATATAATTCACAGAGAAATACGTAAAGTGCCTAACTGCCTTTCTTGTTTGTTTGCATGTGAGAACTATAAAAGAGTCAAGCATTTCTTTAATTAGTAATGCAATTTATTTGGCTTTTTGTTGTGCGAGAAATTATGTTCACATCTTTGAAAATATTTTGGACCAAACTGCTATGGTCATCAGTATCTAGACTTACAAACTACTTTAACTTAAACTAACCTAAGGACAACCCACACACTCATGCCCCAGTGAGGACTCGAGCCTCCGACGGCGAGCAACCTCGCGCTCCGCAGCAAGACGTCTTAGAATGCTCGGCCACACCACCGTGGCGGGTAACAATGTTTGGTTAATTTTTGTATTAGAATCTGACTTGGTATGTCTTAGTGATTCAGATTGCCTTATACAGGGTGTTTCACTAAGTGTATTTGCCTCTGTAACTTATAAAATAATAGGTGACGGGAAATTTTGATGCGGTAGGTCAACACAAGAAATGTTACACTTTCTGCGGAGCTATGAACATAGTTTATTGTATTATTTTCCAAAGAGTTATAGCCTAAAAATATAATTTTTCAAATGGAACAATAGTTTTTTTTCTATCGTGCATTCGATTTGTTGAAATCAACTGCGTCCAAATCAGTTTAAACTACATTCCTATCACTGTTAGTTTGGGAGCTACAACCCTTCAAAGTTTCAGGGGCAGATACCACAAACGCTGCGCATAATGCAATGCGCCTTCGGCCGAGTTGTAACGTCGCCGGTGTCACGGAGCGAGAAGCTTCCTCGATGCGCTGTTAGACTGCCGACTGTCGCCGCACACGGCCGTATACCCGACAGTTGGAGCCACACAAACAACTGGGGCTCAATATACCACAGTTACTGACATCGGATGACGATGGCATACACGAACAACGAGTACGTTGACATGTTGCTGATGCTCGGCGAGTGCCGACACGATGCCACTGAAGCAGCCACGGCGTATGCCGTGAGATATCCTAGGCGAAGAGCCCCGGCAGCGATTACGTTCTTACGTGCCGAACAACGACTTCGGGAAACAGGCAGCTTGGTAATGCGCCGCAGTAACAGACGAAGACCTGCAAGAAGTGAGGAGATGGAGGTGTTTGTTTTAGCTGCACTACACCACGATCCTCATGTCAGTTTACGAGCCATTGATGCAGTCGCAGGTGTCAGTCTCACATGTGTGTGGCGTATAGTACACGGCCTCAGGTTTCACCCGTACCGCCAGTCAATGACCCAGGAGCTGCATGGGAACGATTTCCGTGCAAGAGTGACATTCTGTGAGAGGGCCATGCGTAATTTCACGCTGGAGTCTTTACAAAGTGTTATGCTCTCTGATGAGTCCACGTTCACAAATTATGGTGCAGTGAATCGCCATAACATGCACTACTGGGCCGCAGACAATCCTCGGTGGGTACGACCTGTCGAACGTCAACGTAGGTGGTCTATTAACGTGTGGTGTGGAATGCTTGGGGATGAAATCATCGGTCCACATTACTTCCCAGGTACACTGACAGGTGAGTTATATCGCGCTTTTATAACCGACAGTTTGGATGGTATCCTTGAACATGTGTGTCTATAAACGAGAGTCCATATGTGGATGCAGCACGATGGTCACCCAGCCCATTCTGCGAGTGCTGTTGTGGAAGAACTGAACAACAGGTTTGCAGGAAGATGGTTGGGGTGCCATGGTCCTCATTCATGGCCTGCAAGGTCGCCCGATTTACACCAGTAGATTTCTTTTTGTGGGGATGTCTAAAGGATCGTGTTTATGTCACTGAGCCCACATCCCCAGATGATCTAAAACGGCGCATCGAGGACGCATGTCGCTCCGTCACACTGGCGATGTTACATCTCGTCCGCGGATCCTTTCGACGTTGCATTGCATTATGCATTGAGGAACATGGATACACATTTGAACATCTCATGTAAATCAACTTCCCACCGCCATAACATCCATCACCCACCACACAGCCATGTATTAAGTACAGCGTGTGGTATCTGCCCCTGAAACTTTGAAGGGTTGTAGCTCCCAAACTAACAGTGATAGGAATGTAGTTTAAACTGATTTGGACGCAGCTGGTTTCAACGAATCCAATGCACGATAGAAAAACTATTGTTCCATTTAAAAATTATATCTTTGTGCTGTAACTCTTTGGAAAATGATACAATAAACTATGTTCATAGCTCCGCAGAAAGTGTAACATTTCTTGTGTTGACCTACCGCATTAAAATTTCACGTCACCTATTATTTTATAAGTTACAGAGGCAAAAAATGTTCAAATGTTTGTTAGGCTTATGGGACTTAACTACGGGGTCATCAGTCCCTAAACTTACAAACGACTTATGAACTACTTTATACTAAAGACGGCACAAATATCTATGCCCTAGGGGGGATTCGAACCCTCGACCGTAGTTGCCGTGCAGACCGTGACTGAAGCGCCTCAGCCTCCTCTGCCACCGCGGCCGGCACAGAAGCAAACACACTTAGTGAAACACCCTTAATTCTGATGCTTGTCTCGTTGCTTTCGTGTTCTTTAAGCAATTAAATACTACTCCTGTTGTGGTAACAGTTTTCTAAAACAAGTGATTTCGAGAAAAGCAAATGTAAATACGAGGGGGAGCGGTGAGAGAAACACTGACTTTGTTCACTATACTGTGTTAGTATCAACTTGTGTGTTTATGCATGCTTTAATATTAGAGGTAAAGGCAACGTTTAGTGTCACAAGCAACGGTACCGAAATGTGTCCCGTATTTTAATTTTGGAAATCTGTTCGCCCTAGGTTGCTGGAGCTAAAGAAATCTCATAAGAAGAACAATAGGTTCAAGTAGCCCACTTTCTCATATTGATGTTGACAAATTTTTCAGAATGTTCAAATTTTTGTAATTATGAGGCTCCAAACTACGCTTACAAACTGCTTAAACTAATGTAAACTAACTTTCACTAAGGACAAGACACGTACCCATCGCGCGATTCGTAAGGTGACACACCAGACCGCACTGCCATTCCTGCTCGAATGATAAATATGGAATACACTTCTTCAGGTAAAATTTCCGGGCTGATGGGACGTGGTCCAGATGTAAAACTTTCTCCCGACGTTTCGTCTCCAACTGCGGGAGACATCTTCAGGGGTCTTCCGGCTACTGCCACTGTGGACCGAGTTCGTCTCGCATTTATAGAGGGCACAACCATACGTCACGTGATGCTGACTTTGTAGCTATCTCTGGATGACGTCGTCATTGGCAATTAAAAATATTCGATTGTCGTTTTGTTGGTGTAGTGTCGACATCCATATTTTGTCTAACTTCAGAGCTGCTTCTTTCCTATTAAAATTATTACGGTGTTAGTGGATCACTATTGCTTCTCTATACATGAGTGCGTGGTGCTGAGATGTCCTAGCTAAAACGCTCGTTAAATTTTATTTCATGATTTCCTTTTTGAAAAACATGCTGATTTTTCAGTGTGGCCCAGACGACAGTTCCTTTTATGTTCAAATATGCGAGTGTTGACTCTTCTTTTTGTTGTACCAATAAATACTTTACCACAGCTGCAAGGAATTTTATAAACTCTAGGTGTTGCTAGGGGATGGGACTTAACTACGGGGTCATCAATCCCTAAACTTACAAACTACTTATTAGCTAACTAATACTAAGGACGGCCCACCCCCATGAACCACAGACATTGCCGAGGTGGGGTGGCTTGCGTGCCTCAACGATGCAGATAGCCGTACCGTAGGTCAACCACAGCGGAGGGGTACCTGTGGAGAGGCCAGACAAACGTGTGGTTCCTGAAGAGGGGCAGCAGCCTTTTCAGTAGTTACAGGGGCAACAGTCTGGATGATTGACTAAGCTGGCCTTGTAACATCAGCTAATGTGGCTTTGCCATACAGTTACTGCGAACCGCTGAAAGCAAGGGGAAACTACTGCCGTTACTTTTCCCGAGGACATGCAGCTCTACTGTATGGAAATATGATGATGGCATTCTCTCGGGTAAAATATTCCGGAAGTAAAATAGTTCCCCATTCGGATCTCCGGGTGGGGACTACTCAGGAGGATGTTGTCATCAGGAAAGACAATACTGGCATTCTACGGATCGGAGCGTGGAATGTTAGATCCCTTAATCTGGTAGGAAAATTAGAAAATTTAAAAAGGTAAATGGATAGGTTGAAGTTAGATATAGTGGGGATTAGTGAAATTCGGTGGCAGGATGAACAGGATTTCTGGTCAGGTGAGTACAGGATTATAAATACAATATCAGTTGGGGGTATCACAGGATTAGGACTGATAATGACTAAGAAAATAGGAATGCGGGTAAACTACTATGAGCAGCACAGTGATCGCATTATCATTGTCAAGATAGATACGAAGCCAATCCCGACAACAGTAGTACAGGTTTATATGCCAACTAGCTCTGCCGATGATGAGGAGATCGAAGAAATATACGAGGAGCTAAAGGATATTATTCAGACAGTTAAGGGAGAGGAAAACTTAATTGTTATGGGAGACTGGAATTCGGTAGTAGGAAAAGGAAGAGAAGGAAAAATAATAGGTGAATATGGACTGAATAGGAGGAATGAAAGAGGAAGTCGCCTGGTAGAATTTTGCACGGAATATGATTTAATCGTAACAAACACGTGGTTTAAGAATCACAAAAGAAGGTGGTATACGTGGAAGAGACCAGGAGACACCGGAACGTATCAGATAGATTTTATAATGGTAAGACATAGATTTCGGAACCAGGTTTTGAAGTGTAGGACATACCCAGGGGCAGATATAGACTCTGACCATAACTTGTTAGTCGTGAACTGTAGGCTGAAGCTGAAAAAACTGCAGAAAGGTAGGAAAATAAGGAGATTGGACTTAGATAAATTGAAGGAATGTGAAGTTCTGGAGAATTTCAGAGGGAGATTTAGACAACAATTGACAGAAACAGGGGGAAATAAAACAGTAGAAGAGGAATGGGTAGCATTGAGAGATAAAATAGTGAAGGCAGCAGAGGACAACATAGGTAGAAAGGCAAGACCTACAAAAAATCCTTGGATATCACAGGAAATACTAAATTTAATTGATGAAATGCGAAAATATAAAAATGCAGTAAATGAAACAGGCAAAATGGAGTACAGATGACTAAAAATGAGATTGACAGGAAGTGCAAAATTGCTAAGCAGAAGTGGTTAGAAGGCAAATGCAAGGATGTAGAAGAATGTATAAATAGAGGAATGTATAACAAGGGGAAAAGTAGATATCACCTACAGGAAAATAAAAGAGACATTTGGGGACAAGAAAAGCAACTCTACGAATATCAAGAACTCAGATGGGAAACCAGTTCTCAGCAAAGAAGGGAAAGCTGAAAGGTGGAAAGAGTACATAGAGAAGCTCTACAAAGGAAATGGACAGAGCCTTGATAGACCTGGGTCGGAACAAGGCCCCAGGAGTAGATGACATACCCTCAGAGCTACTAAAGTCTCTGGGAGAGCCAGCCATGACAAGACTATTTGAACTGGTGTGTAGGATGTGTGAGACAGCCGAAATACCCTCAGACTTTAAGAAAAATGTAATAATCCCCATTCCAAAGAAATCAGGCGCAGACAGGTGTGAAAACTACAGAACCATCAGTTTGATAAGTCATGGTTGCAAAAATTTAACACGAATTATCTACAGGAGAATGGAAAAGCTGGTAGAAGCTGACCTCGGGGAAGATCAGTTTAGATTCAGGAGGAACGTAGGAACCCGGGAGGCAATACTCACTTTATGTCTTATCTTAGAAGATAGATTAAGGAAAGGTAAACCTACATTTTTAGCTTTTGTAGATTTGGAGAAAACATTTGACAATGTTGACTGGAATACACTCTTTCAAATTCTGAAGTCAGCAGGTGTAAAATACAGGGAAATGAGAGTTATTTACAACTTGTACAAAAGCCAGACCGCAGTTATTAGACTCGAAGGGCATGAAAGGGAAGCATCAGTTGGGAAGGGAGTAAGACAGGGTTGTAACCTTTCTCCGATGTTATTCAATTTGTACATTGATCAGTCGGTGAAGGAAAGCAAGAAACAATTTGGAAAGGGATTAAAGTTCAGGGGGAAGAAATAAAAACCTTGCGTTTTGCTGATGACATTGTAATTCTGTCAGAGACAGCAAATGACCTGGAAGAGCAGTTGAATGGAATGGACAGTGTGTTGAAGAGAGCGTATAAAATGAACATTAACAAGAGCAAAACAAAGATAAAGGAATGCGGTCTTAGAAAGTCGGGCGATGCTGAAGGAATTGGATTAGGTAACGAAACAATGAAGGTGGTAGATGAGTTTTGTTACTTGGGTAGTAAAATAACATGCGATGGTCGCAGTACAGAGGATAAAAATGCAGAATGGCAATGGGGAGAAAAGCATTTTTGAAAAAGAGAAATTTGCTAACATCGAATATTAAATTAAGTGTAAGGAAGTCTTTTCTGAAGGCATTTGTGTGGAGTGTTGCCTTGTACGGGAGTGAAACATGGACGATAAGCAGTGCGGACAGGAAGAGGATAGAGGCCTTTGAAATGTTGTGCTACAGAAGAATGCTGAAGATTAGTTGGGTAGATCGCATAACTAATGAAGAGGTACTGAACAGAATTGGTGAGGAAAGGAATTTTTGGCATACCCTGACTAAAAGAAGGGATCGCTTGGTAGGACACATTCTTAGACATCGGGGAATCGTAAATTTAGCATTGGAGGGAAGTGTGTGGGGTAAAAATCGCAGAGGGAGACCAAGAGATGCGTATAGTAAGCAGATTCAAGTGGATGTGGATTGCCGTTCTTATGAGGAGATGAAAAGGCTTGCTCAGGATAGAGTAGGGTGGAGAGCTGCATCAAACCAGTCTCCGGACTGAAGACCATAACAACAACAACTAAGGACGGCACAAATATCCATGCCCGAGGGGGGGGGGGTTCGAACAACCGACCGTAGTGGCCGTGCAGACCGTGACGGCACCATATCCATTTTTCTTGAAGGCCGACCGTAAGTGATTTAGTTCATCCTCCAAGTAAACTGGCTGAGTGATCAGCAAAAGACGCACGTCACCCCCTAGCAACACCTGGGATTTATAAAATTCCTTGCAGCTGGGGTAAGGTATATATTGGTACAACAAAAAGAAGCGTCAACACTCGGATATCTGAACATAAAAGGAACTGTCGTCTAGGCCACACGCAAAAATCGGCAAGTTTTTCAAAAAGGAAATCTTGAAATAAAATTTAACGAGACGAGCCTTTTAGCTAGGATATCTCAGTACCATGCACGCATGTATAGAGAAGCAATAGAGATCCCTAAACAGCTGAATAGTTTTAATAGGAAAGAAGTAGGTCTGAAGTTAGATAATTATGGATGTCGACACTGCACCAATAAAACGACAATCGATTATTTTTAATCGGGAATGACGACGTCATCCAGAGATAGCTACAAAGTCAGCATCACGTGACGTATGGTGGCTCCCTCTATAAATGCGAGACCCCTCGGCCCGCAGTGGCAGTAGCCGGAAGACCCTTGAAGATGTCTCCCGTGAGAGGAAACGTCGGGAGAAAGTTTTACATCTGGACCACGGCCCATCAGCCCGGAAATTTTACCTGAAGACAACGCCGGCCGTGAAAGTTTACAATGTAATATACTTGTTTATGAAGTTTACTTTATAAATACCAGAGTTGGGGAGTAACGCGTTATTTGTAGCGCCGTTACTAGAAACAGTTACTTTTCAGAGGTAATGGCGTTCTATTTGCATAAAGTTACCAAGTTACTTTTATCGGTTAACGATTTAACGAAAGTATGGTAACTTTTTTGTCACAAGTAGTGTAAGTGCTATGGTCATAAGTCCCTAGACTTACAAACAAATTAAAAATTGAACTAACTGGCACTAAGGAAAACACGCCCGAGCGAGGGCTCGAACCTGGCGGGAGCGACCATCCCGTCTGTGTCATGATGCCTTAGACCACGCGGCCACTCCCACGCGACAGCGTATCATTTCCCTCACATCTTCTGTAGTACGTATTTTGCCCCCTCCCACAACTACATCTTCTTCGTCTGCTTATTTCGTCGAGCAGCGCCTCATATCACTAATTCTTCCTCTTCACCTTTCATAGAGGACTCTAGATGCGAATACATAAATCGAAATTTTTGCTCATTGCCGCCATTTCAGCGTAACAGACGATGCGAATCTATGGTAGACAACGAAGTCAGCTGTTTTCAAGGAGACGCGAACAACGTACAACATGAAACGGAAATTTCAAGAGATGGAACTTTTGAAAACAAGTTTTGTTGTAAATGATCAAACAGCGCAACTGAGATGCAATGAGATAGAAGATGCTGTCGTTCAATTCTTTAATAAGGCATTACTTATGTATTATTATTAATAGTTATGTATATATTAATATATTTCATTATTGACTGACATCAAAACTTGTTTCCCTTCAGCATGTGTAAGGTTCATTATGGATTTACAAATGAGTTACAGTTGAAGTTTTTAAAAGTAACTATAAAAATAACTGTAAAGATACTTGTAACTGATATAGTTACTTTCGATGTACAGTAACTATAACTGTAACTAAGTTACCTTTCCGGAAAGTAGCTTTAACTGTAACGTAGTTACTTTAAAAAAGTAACTTTCCCAACCCTGATAAAAACATTAAACTTACCTGAAATCTGTAGCCTTAGGTGGTGCGTCTATAGCAGAAAGTTTGAGTACATGTATCTCCCCCCCCCCCCTAGCCCTCCCGAAACCTGCTGGCCTGGTAACAACCCCCAGTTCGGAAACCACTGCTCTGAATGCTTGAGCAGAACAGGTATAAACACCTCGTGTTCCCCCTCCCCCCGCCAAACCCTTAGCCGCTTTACAAAAGGTGCTGGCGGAACCCCTTACAGCTGGGTCACGTGACTGTGTCTGGAGACACGACACTCCAACCGGAGAGACGAGAACCACCGAAGCAGGGTGGCGCAATGGAAGCGCGTTGGGTTGAAGACCCGAAGGTTCGTGGATCAAAACCACGCTCTGCTACAAAATTTTAACTTTTGTTAATGAAGCTGGTATATTGAGCCACCAGTAGCTTTTATGATTTAATATTATAATTTTTTGTAGCTATCATTAATTCCTCGGCCGTGATCGAAGAACCAATTCCAAGCTCATAGTCGATAACAATCGGGAAGCCGTAAGAAATTCATTTACGTTTTTTTTTTTTTTTTCTTTTATTTCTTACTTTCATAAGTTACAATGGTCCTCTTGATATTTTAATATTTTATGAAGTTATTTATTGACAATAGGTTGTCAAAACCTGTTGTTGTCATAATTAAAGTAAAAAAGGAATTCGATATCTTAAATCTAGTAGCTGCCACTGTCTCTGAAAAAGCAAAACGTTACTACAACCAACAGACACCACAGCAGAGAAGAATAACGGCTAAATACGTTCCTAAGGAACGTGATCGAAGCCTGATAACCCTACAGTGATGTGAAGGGACATGATCACAAGCGTATCAAAGATTGAGAAGGTTGAGTGAGATGTAACTGATCAGTCGCTATGCTGTCTGGAGGTACAGTAGTAACAAAGGGTGTATCACAAAGGGTGGAGCAAACTCACACGATTGAAGGTACCCGATAATAGAAGTAAAAATGTCGCAGAAAACATGAGACTGCAAACGAGCCGTTTGCGAGATGATTACGAATGTATGGTTCCAAGTCGCCACTGACGTCACTGTAAACATCGTCTTAATTAGGTCGGAGTAATTTGAAATTTAGACTTTACTACTAAGATTTTCATCGCATTTAGTGCTTATTTCACTGACTTTATTGTAAATATCGTTCTACTTTGATGGAGCTGCGGAACATTTTCCTGCTGCTATGAGACGGCATCTAACGCGCAGATAAGGACAAAGGTGGAGAGCAAGAGGCGGACCTGTACCTTGGCTTCCAAGATCACCTGATCTAAATCCTTTGGATTTTTGTGTCTGGAGTCACCTCAAAAGCGACGTGCACAGCACACCCTTTAACACGGTCTAAGAACTGTCGCGGAGAGTTGTACACGGCCGGCCGCGGTGGCCGAGGGGACTGAGGCGCTTCAATCACGGTCTGCACGGCCACTACGGTCGGGGGTTCGAATCCCCCCTCGGGCATGGATATTTGTGCCGTCCTTAGTTGTAGGTAGTTCATAAGTAGTTTGTAAGTTTAAGGTCTGATGACCCCGTAGTTAAGTCCCTTAAGCTTAACAAACATTTGAACATTTGAGTTGTACACGGTTGTCAAGAATTCCAAAATAATCCAGGAGTTTTCGAAAGAATTCGAAATTCAATGCAGAGTCGAGCACAGCATTGCATCCAGATGCAAGGAAGACACTTTGAACACCTCCCTTATCAGGTAACCCGCACGTAAAATGTGAACTAAATGAGATGTAAAACCTAATAGTAAATTGTAAATTTCAAATTAATTTGTACTAACTAGGACAATGTTTACAATATAATCAATGAAATGTGAAGTAAATATGATGTAAATCTGATAGTACAGTCTAAATTTCAAATTAATGTGTACTGACTAAGATGACGTTTGCAATGACACCAGTGGCCGCTGGGAACCATACATTCGTAATTGTCTTGCACACGGTTCATTTGCGGACCCATGTTTACTGGGACGTTTTCGATTCTATTATTATCGTGTACTTTGAACCGTATGAGTTCGCGCCATCCTTTTTGATACACTGCACGTTGCTGTAACCACATGAATGGCCGATGTGGTAGTGAAAAACCAGAAGCTCTGTGACATTAGTTGTCTGTATTGTATCCCTCTCAGACTACAATAAATTAAAATAGTAAGCATAATTAATCATTTTAGAAATAATGAAATGTAAATTCCAAGAGTTAAAGTTCTGGTAGTGAAATTTTCAGTCATAGCAGCATTCAAACTATAAATAAAATTATATAAATATATACAAAAGCAGCGTGTGGTAGTAGTACTAGGGAGTGTAATAGTTATTTTGTTATTATTGTGTAGCAGTTTTGATGTTGTAACCATAGTAATAGCGTTAGGCATTATTATAAAGAAAAATAGTAAAAATAATGCACTAACAGAAACATGTCTCTCTTCCGGTCTCAGTAAAGGAATAGACAACTAAAAGTAGACAGAGAAGCCAAAGGTAAATATAGGTCACCATCTTAATGTCTGAGGATGAAATTATAAAATAATAAGACAAAGAAAAATAGTGATATTCATCACACGAGGAGAAAAAATTGTGTGTTGTCTTCTTCAGTCCGGAGACTGGTTTGATGCAGCTCTCCACAATACCCTATCCTGAGCAAGCCTCTTCATCTCCACATAACAACGACAACCTACATCTGTCTGAATCTGCTTACTGTACCCATCTCTTGGTCTTCCCCTGCGATTTTTTCCCCACACACTTCCCTCCAACGCTAAATTCGCAATTCCTTGATGTCTAAGAATGTGTCCTAACAATCTATTCCTTCTTTTAGTCAAGGTATGCCAGAAATTCCTTTTCTCCCCAATTCTGTTCAGTACCTCCTCATTAGTTACGCGATCCACCCACCTAATCTTCAGCATTCTTCTGTAGCACCATATTTCAAAAGCCTCAATCCTCTTCCTGTCCGCACTGTTTATCGTCCATGTCTCACTCCCATACAAGGCAACACTCAATACAAATGCCTTCAGAAAGGACTTCCTTAGGTTTAAATCAATATTCGATGTTAACAAATTTCTCTTTTTCAAGAACGCTTTTCTACCCATTGCCATTCTGCATTTTATATCCTCTGTACTGCGACCATCATTTGTTATTTTACTGCCCAAGTAACAAAACTCATCTACTTCCTTTATTGCTTCGTTTCCCAATCTAATTCCTTCAGCATCACCTGATTTTCTTACACTGCACTCCATTACCCTAGTTTTGTTCTTGTTAATGTTCATCTTATATGCACCTTTCAGCACACTGTCCATTCCGTTCAATTGCTCTTCCAGGTCCTTTGCTGTATCTGACAGAATTACTATGTCGTCGGCAAAACGCAATGTTTTTAATTCTTCACCCTGAACTTTAATTCCTTCTCCAAATTTCTCCTTGCTTTCCTTTACAGCTTGCTCAATGTACAAATTGAACAACAATGGAGAAAGACTACAACCGTGTCTTACTCCCTTTCAAACCACTGCATCCCTTTCATGCCCTTCAACTCTGACAACCGCTGTCTGGTTTTTGTACAAGTTGTAAATAACCTTACGTTCCCTATATTTTACTCATGCTTGCTTCAGAACTTGAAAGAGTTTACTCCAATCAACATTGTCAAAAGCCTTCTCCAAATCTACAAAAGCTAGAAATGTAGGTTTGCCTTTTCTTAACCTATCTTCTAGGATAAGCCGTAAAGTGAGTATTGCCTCCCGTGTTCCTACATTTCTCCTGAACCCAAACTGATCTTCCCCGAGGTCGGCTTCTACCAGCTTTTCCATCCTTCTGTATATAATTCGCGTTAATATTTTGCAGCCATGACTTATTAAACTGATGGTTCTGTAGATTTCACACCTGTCTGCACCTGCTTTCTTAGGGATGGGGATTATAACATTTTTCTTAAAGTCTGAGGGTACTTCACCTGTCTCATACATCTTACACACCAGGTGAAACAATTTTGTCTTGGCTGGTTCTCCCAGAGACTTCAGTAGCTCTGAGGGAATATCATCTACTCCAGGAGCCTTGTTTCGACTTAGGCCTTTCAGGGCTATGTCAAATTCTTCTCTCAGTACAGTATCTCCTATTTCATCTTCATCTACGTCCTCTTCCCTTCCTACAATATTGTCTCGAAGTTCATTTCCTTTGTAGAGCCCCTCTATATACTCTTTCCACCTTTCAGCTTTCCCTTCTTTGCTGAGAACTGGTTTTCCATCAGTGTCCTTGATATTCATAGAGCTGTTTTTCTTATCTCCAAATGTTTCTTTTATTTTCCTGTAGGCTGTATCTATTTTTCCTCTATTTATACATTCTTCTACATCCTTGCATTTGCCTTCTAGCCACTCCTGCTTAGCCATTTTGCACTTCCTGTCAATCTCATTTCTTAGTCGTCTGTACACCATTTTGTCTGTTTCATTTACTGCATTTTTATATTTTCTCTTTTCATCGATTAAATTTAGTATCTTCTGTGATATCCAAGGATTTTTTGTAGGTCTTGACTTTCTACCTATTTTGTCCTCTGCTGCCTTCACTATTTCATCTCTCAATTTTACCCATCCCTCCTCTAATGTTTTATTTTCCCCTGTTTCTGTCAATTGTTGCCTAAAGCTCCCTCTGAAATTCTTAAGAACCTCACGTTCCTTCAATTTATCCAGGTCCCATCTCCTTATTTTCCTACCTTTTTGTAGTTTCTTTAGTTTCAGCCTACAGTTCATAACCAGCAAGTTATGGTCAGAGTCTATATCTGCCCCTGGGTATGTCTTACACTGTAGAACCTGGTTCCGAAATCTATGTCTTACCATTATAAAATCTATCTGGTATCTTCCGGTGTCTCCTGGTCTCTTCCACGTATACAACCTTCTTTTGTGATTCTTGAACCAGGTGTTTGTTATAACTAAATTATGTTCTGTGGAAAATTCTACCAGGCGGCTTCCTCTTTCATTCCTTTTGCCCAGTCCATATTCACCTACTATTTTTCCTTCTCTTCCTTTTCCTACTACCGAATTCCAGTCTCCCATAACAATTAAGTTTTCCTCTCCCTTAATTGTCTGAATAATTTCCTTTAGCTCCTCATGTATTTCTTCGATTTCCTCATCATCGGCAGAGCTAGTTGGCATATAAACCTGTACTACTGTTGTCGGGATTGGCTTCGTATCTATCTTGACAATGATAATGCGATCACTGTGCTGGTCATAGTAGTTTACCCGCATTCCTATTTTCTTATTCATTATCAATCCTACTCCTGTGATACCCCCAATTGATTTTGTATTTATAATCCTGTACTCACCTGACCAGAAATCCTGTTCATCCTGCCACCGAACTTCACTAATCCCCACTATATCTAACTGCAACCTACCCATTTCCCCTTTTAAATTTTCTAATTTTCCAATTTTCCTACTCGATTAAGGGATCTAACATTCCACGTTCTGACCCGTAGAATGCCAGTATTGTCTTTCCTGATGATCACATCCTCCTGAGTAGTCCCCGCCCGGAGATCCGAATGGGGGACTATTTTACCTCCGGAATATTTTACCCGAGAGGATGCCATCATCATATGTTCATACAGTAGAGCTGCATGTCCTCGGGAAAGGTAACGGCTGTAGTTTCCCCTTGCTTTCAGCCGTTCGCACATTAGCTGATGTCACAAGGCCAGCTCAGTCAATCATCCAGACTGTTGCCCCTGTAACTACTGAAAAGGCTGCTGCCCCTCTTCAGGAACCACACGTTTGTCTGGCCTCTCCACAGATACCCCTCCGCTGTGGTTGCACCTACGGTCCGGCTATCTGTATCGTTGAGGCACGCAAGCCACCCCACCTCGGCAATGTCTGTGGTTCATGGGAGTTACTGTCGAGAAAATTCACAACATGGAACTCTTTACGTAACGGTCTATTACTGTAGCATAGAAAGTGGACTTATATAAATAAGTGAAAGGAAGAAATTGATAATAGTAATTAATAAGACCAAAAACCGTATTGAATAGTTTGTAAGTCCACACATGGGTACTACACAACAATTGTTAATTGTATTTTTTGTTACCAATTTCGTTTTTACAAGGATCTGAAATGTGTTGCTAAAGGAAAGTAATACTTGAAACACCGATTTTACGACAATTTTTTTGTATGCTCACGAGACTAAATATATAAAAAAAGATTATTTTCACAGTGCTTACTGCTGCTACTACCTGTAACATCAAATTGTTGGCTAAATACAGTCGCAGATAAGCAAGCCGAAAATTTTCACAGTGCACCGCGTACTAAGAAATGCTATGAGGCATGGAACATTACACGATCAGTGAGTTAACTATTAACTAGGTTTAGAACCACTGCAGACTTTCATATGAACAAGGACGGAAAAATCTCGAACGGAATGTGTGAAAAAAAAATCGCACTGACCCCACTTCAGATTTGTAGTTTTATAAGTTTTTGCAAACATTTTGGACCAAAATAATAATCTAAATAATAATTAATTAATTAATAAGAGTGTCTGAAAACCTTTGAGGAAAAAAATTAGTTAGTGGCGAGTTTCGAAGTACCCGACCTTTCGCGTCACAGTCCACTACGCTACGGCTATAAATCAAAATAAGAATACTTTAATCTCATACTATTGATGGCCGTTGTTAACTGATATTAATATGGCATTTCTAGACATTAGATTATCATTTATCGTACGAAGAACGATGTGTTTTTGTTAATTCCTTAGTGTGCCGTTGCTTTTAAATGACAACGTGTAAGTTACAATAAGAAAATCATCAAATACGCGAGGAATGTCACGTGACATCTCCGAACGGCTAGTTTTCGTTAATTCAATGGAGGGTGTCAAATCTCCGTTATTTTTGCAGATATGTCTCAAACGATACGAGATATGAAAAGAAAAACATAAGTTGTAGAGAATTTTCTCCTCTACCAATCAGATTATTCAATTTTCGTGTCAGATGAAAGGTTCGTTTGCAATTACAATTATACTACAAACGGCTTTTTTTGGTTTTACTACCGTATTTTTTGTCCGAAAAATTTGAAAAAGGGAGGTTCTGGTCTCTGACGGCCTACAACCACGTCTGTAAAATTTGGTGCTGATCGGTTGAACGGTTCATCTTAAAAACAGGGAACACGTTACGGACAGACAGACGGACAGACAGACATACATCTCAAAATCGCCGTTATTTTTGCAAATATCTTTGAAACGCTACGAGATATGAAAAAAAACACAAGAGAGCAAAGTTGTAGAGACTTTCCTCCTTTACAAATTGGGATATTCAATTTTCGTGTCAGATGAATAGTTAAGCCGTTATTTTCATTTAAATTTCGAGCTGTCAAAAGACGATCGCAAAGGCCCACTTTTAGTGTTACTACTACAATTTTCTGAGAGTGTCCGTTTGCAGCACTGAAAATATTATAAAAACAATTGTGGCAGTATTTACGGTTAAGAAAAAGACCTAGAGTTATATTCAACGGGATGGAGCAACTGTCCACACAGCCGACTGAACCTTGGAACAGACGGCAGTCACGGTCCGCACGGCCACTACGGTCGGGGGTTCGAATCCTCCCGCGGGCATGGATATTTGTGCCGTCCTAGTTCGTAAGTAGTTCATAAGTAGTTTGTAAGTTTAGGGACAGATGACCCCGTAGTTAAGTCCCATAGACTATACAAACATTTTTTTTTTTTTTTTTTTTTTTTTTTTTTTTTTTTTTTTTTTTTTTTGAACCTGGGGACAAGTTTACACCATGTTCACGCCTGACAAGAGATGTTAGCAGGGTCAGTCCGGTCGCCGGCTTTCATGGCCACCCAGTGTACCTGATCTATCAGTACGCGATTACTTTGTGAGAGGAGCGCTGAATTTTAAGATGTATCACAACAGCCCTCATATTCTTCAAGAACTGCAGCAGAACATTTCAGATCAGGTGGCAACAATTCCTGCAATACACCTTCGATGCGTCTTCAGCAACTTGCTGACCAGGGCCCAAAAGTTCCAGAGATGAATGGTGGCCACTTTCAATATCTGCTACAGTCACGTTAGTTCTGTATACCCTTTCCCCTGCTGTGTTACCTTGTATGCTGGAAGTCTCTTCCCCAGACCACTATTATTTCGTCCATCATGTATGTCAAGGAGGCTAAGAGTGGTTGAGAATATGCTTATTATACATGCGCCTACAGGAAAATAAAAGAGACATTTGGAGACAAGTAAATCAGCTGCATGAAAATTCTGGAAAACCAGTACTCAGCAAAGAAGGGAAAGCTGAAAGGCGGTAAGAGTATATAGAGAGGCTGTACAAAGGAAATGAACTTAAGAGACAATATTGTAGGAAAGGAAGAGGAAGTAGATGAAGATGAAATAGGAGATACTAAACTGAGAGACGAATTTGACAGAGCCCTGAAAGATCTAAGTCGAAACAAGGCCCCTGCAGTAGATGACATTCCCTCAGAACTACTTAAGTCTCTGGGAGAAACAACCATGACAAAACTATTTGATTGAGGTTTGATTCCATTTCCAGGATGGTGCTCAACGACCACACAATGATGAACACACCAGATGTATTGAGCAGCATTGGCCTTTAATGTTTTATTTAAAAAAGAAAAACAACAGATCGATTTCAATCACATAGTGACCATCTTTAGTGTCTTTCAAACAAACATTATGAAGGCTTGTTTGAAGGACACTTAAGGAAATCGATCTGTTTTTTATTTTTATTTTTTATTTATTTTTAATAAAACATAACGGCCAATGTTGCTCAATACAGCTGGTGTGTTCAAAACTATTTCACCTCGGGTGTAAGATGTACGAGACAGGTGACTACCCTCCGATTTTACGAAAAATGTAATAATCCCCAATCCAAAGAGAGCAGGCACAGACAGGTGTGAAAAGTACAGAACCAGCATTTTAAATAGTCATGGTTGCAAAATTTTAACACGAATTGTTTACAGAAGGATCTAACAGCTGGTAGAAGTCGACCTCGGGGAAGATCAGTTGGATTCAGGAGAAATGTAGGAAGACGGGAGGCAATACTCACTTTACGGCTTATCTTAGAAGATAGGTTAAGGAAAGAAAAACATACATTTCTAGCTTTTGTAGATTTGGAGAAAGATTTTGACACTGTTGGTCGGAGTTTTGTCCCCGTAAAACCCCCAACCGCCAACCAATCAATGTTGATTGGAATACACTCTTTCAAATTCTGAAATCAGCAGGAGTAAAATATAGGGAACGGAAGGTTATTTACAACTTATACAAGAACCAGACAACACTTATCAGAGTTGGAGGGCATGAAATGGATGCATAGGTTGAGAAGAGAGTGAGACAGGGTTGTAGCCTTTCTCCAGTGCTATTCAATTTGTACACTGAGCTAGCTATAAAGGAAAGCAAGGAGAAATTTGGAGAAGAAATAAGGGTGCAGAAATAAAAACATTGCGTTTTGCCGTTGACATATTTCTGTCAGTGACAACAAAAGACCTGGAAGAACAGTTGAACGGAAAGGACAGTGTGTTGAAAGGTGCGTATAAAATGAACATTAACAAGAGCAAAAGAAGGGCAATGGAGTGCAGTGTAAGAAAATCGGGCGATGCTGATGGAATTAGATTAGGTAACGAAACAATGAAGGTGGTAGAGGGGTTTTGTAACTTGGGCAGTAAAATAAACACGATGGTCGCAGTACAGAGGACATAAAATGCAGAATGGCAATTGGGAAAAAAAAAATTAAAGGGAGTAATTTGATGACATCGAATATTAATTGAAGTATAAGGAAGTCGTTTCTGAAGCATTTGTGTGAAGTGTTGCCTTGTATGGGAGTGAAGCATGGACGATAAACAATGCGGACAGGAAGAGGATAGAGGCTTTTGAAAAGTGGTGCTACAGAAGAATGCTGAAGATAAGCTGGATGGATCGCATAACTAATGAAGAGGTACTGACAGAATTGGGGAGTAAAGGAATTTTTGGCATACCTTGACTAAGAGAAGGGATAGATTGGCAGGGCACATTCTGAGACATCAAGGAATCGTGAATTTATCGTTGGAGGGTAGTGTGTGGGGTCAGTAAGCAGATTTAAATGGATATAAGGTGTCGTTGTTATGAGGTGAGGAAGAGGCTTCCTCGGGATAGAGTAGGGTGGAGAGCTGCATCAAACCAGTTTCTGGACTGAAGACCACAATAACAACAACATGCGGAAACTATCAATAGACACTCAAGTTTTACAATATTCAATTTAAAACAGAAAATGTGATGGAGATTCAATTTAGATAATAAATAACTTCTATTAGTAGATATTTCGGATCGTTGTCCAGCTTATGCAGTATGTATCTGCCAGCGAGCTGTTGATGAATCCAAAATAGCCAGAGTGACGTTTTCACCTTGCAACGAAGTGTGCCTTTGTATGAAAGTTCCTGACTGATTAAAACTGTGTGCCGGAACCAGGATTCGAACCCGGGACCTTTGCCTTTACCGGGCAAGCTGTCTACCAATTGCACTATCCCGGCACGCTTCCCGGCTCGTCCTTACATCTGTACTTCGCCTTCTACATTCTAAACTTCACGGAATTCCTTCTGTAAACCTTGCAGGACTAGCACTCCTGGAGCCGCAGCGGAGTGGCCAAGCGAATTGAGGCGCTACGCTGCGATGCGCGAGGCCGCTCCCCGTCGGGGGTTCGAATCCCCCCCTCGGGTAGGGATGTTTGTGCTGTCTTTAGTATAAGTTAGTTGATAAGTAGTTTCTACGTTTAGGGACTGATAACCCCGCAGTTAAGTCCAATAAGCTTTACAAACCTTTTTGAGCACTCCTGGAAGAAATTATATGATAGAGACAGAGCCTAGGGGATTTTTCCAGAATATTTTCACTCTGCGGCGGATTGTGCGCTGATGTGAAACTTCCTGTCAGATTAAAACTGTGTGCTGGATCTGGGATTAGAATCTCCGACCTTTCCCTTTCCTTTCGACGCTCTGTAGCGTTGAACCACGTTTTCGGGGATGGGTTTATATGCTCATTTTGTTTCTCAAGACACCTTCTACATCTCCTAGTAGTTTGTTGGTGTAATTGTGAAATTCAGAAACAAAAAAATGTTCAAATGTTTGTTAAGCTTATGGGACTTAACTACGGGGTCATCAGTCCCTAAACTTACAAACTACTTATGAACTACTTACAACTAAGGACGGCACAAATATCCATGCCCGAGGGGGGATTCGAACCCCCGACCGTAGTGGCTGTGCAGATCGTGACTGGAGCACCTCAGTCTCCTCGGCCACCGCGGCCGGCCATTCAGAAACACACCGACGTATGAAACACACGCCCATCTCAGTCTTCAACGTCCATTTAATGCCGGAAATATGCGCAGGACGAAAGTTTGTGAGAGGCATTTCTTATCGCTGGCTGTGAGGAATCGCTCTGTGAAGCCCTAGTGCGGGACTTTCTCTTCACATCAACTCCACATCCAAATGGGATACTCTGCAGATCACATTTAAGTGACTGGCAGAGAGAGGGTTCATCGAACCACCTTTATTCCATTTATCTCCAGTTCCATTCTCGAAAAGCGCGCGAGAAGAAAGAACACCTGAATCTCTCCGTTCTAGCTCTGATTTCTCGTATCTTATTCTGATGATCATTTCTACCTATGTAAGTGGGAGTCACCGATATATTTTCGCTTTGGAAGGAGAATTTTGGCGCTTGGAGTTTAGTAAGTAGCCCACGCCACAGCGATAAAACGCCGTTGTTGTAATGATTCCCATTCCAGATCCTGTATCATTTCCGTAACGCTGTCTCCCCTGTATCGTGACAATACGAAACGAGCTGCTCTTCTTTGGACTCTTTCGATGTCTGAGGAAATGCATACTGTAAACCATCAGCTGTTTATTATTTTTCCAAACTTCTACCGGTTTCGATTATAAACCATCTTCGCGGAAGAGAACTAGACAGACTGATTAAACAGGTGCATTATATGCCTCCTTATGCATACTGGCATGCATGTCACACAATAAAAATAAATTAGACGTCACTGATGGAAATAAATAAGGCGTCACTAGGCATCAAGTCTTTCGATGTTCTCCGTCAAACCCACCTGATAAGGATCCCACACTGGGCAGCAATACTCCCAAAAAGGACGGACAAGCATACTGTATGCAGTTTCTTTAGTAGTTCTGTTGCATCTTTTAAGGGTTCTGACAATAAAACGCAGTCTCTCGTTCGCCTTTCTTGTAAACAAAGTTTAACGGATTTTTTTTTCATACTCATGTGGACGACTTCACACTTCTCTTTATTTAGAGTCAATTGCCAATTTTTACACAATATCTTATTTAGATAGTTCTGCAGTTGGTTTTGATCTTCAGATGATTTTACTAGACGGTAAATGACGGCGTCATCTGCAAACAATCTAATAGAGTAGTTTAGATTTTCTCCCAAATCGTTAATGTAAATAGGAACAGCAGAGGACCAATAACACAACCCCGTGGAACGCCCGATATCACCTCTGTTTTAGTCGATGCCTTACCATCGATTACTACAAATTGTGTCCTATCTGGCAGGAAATCCCCTATACAGTCGCAAATTTGGGGCGCGATACCATAACCACGCAATTTGATTAAAAGCCGTTTGTGAAGTCCGGTGTCAAAAGCCTTCTGGAAATCAAGAAATACGGAATCACTTTGAGATCCCTTGTCGATAGCACTCATCACTTCGTGTGGGTAGGAATCTGTCTTGGCGGACGTACTGACCTCTATGGCGCTTCGACTGCTCAGGGATATAGATACGAGATCCTTCGACCTTTGTTTTGTCCTACGCTGGTGCCATAGGAGATGCCTTTCTTCTGGTGCACCATAACGTCCCCACAGAGCTGTGTAATATGCTTCAATCCGAAGGAATTCCATGAATGGAGTGGCCGATTGAACATGTCTGGGATACACTTGACAGACGCATTGCAGCCAGACCAGCACCTCCCATAACGCTTGCAGAGCTTTATATTGCACTCATGTAATAATGACCAAATATCCCTCAAGAGCTGATGTAAACCATAAGGTGCAAATTGTAATGAAAATACGTAGGTAATAACGGAACTATTCAATATTCTTTCCAAATTGATTGGAACAATTGAACTGGGTCACGCCTAATGACATTCCTCAAGTAGGAGTGGATGAGATAATCATCTAAATTGAATCCGTCATGGAACGGAAACGATACGTTTCCAGACATAAGCTCCTATTCACAAGTTATGTACTCACTACCCTCTACAAGTCCTAGAAGGTTGTATGGGGAATTTCTGACCACCGTGTATTTTATGCCCTTGTTTTAGGCAATGTTCCGCTACGGCTTAATTCTCGGGTTCTCTTTGTTTTATGTGTCGTGTGTGCTCGTAGTTTGCCCTAGTAAACACTACCATTCCCACAGGAGACAGCACATACACCCAGAACACGCAGACCTGTCCTGTCCTTGACAGGGCGAAACATGTCTCTAATCTTGGAGGCGGGCCGGAGCACTGGTCTCAAACCACGTCTCTTCAGCACGCGACCCATCTTGCTGGTCGCTGCTCCACAGGATGGAAGGAATGCTGCCGATGTGGCTTCCTATTTTGATTTGAGGCGTTCGTTCCGTCGGTGGCACCTGAAAGCTTTGGCAGTTTCATCCTTTCTGTAACCGTCTCTGTTGAACAAACACTTCAGATGCTGATATTCAGACTGTAGGTGGACGTCGTCAGAAATAACCTCCGCCCTGTGTACTGGTGACCTAAGGTCAGCCTTCTTGTTTACTGGATGATGGGAACTGCTGCCGATCAGTGTGCTTTGATATTCAGTTTATAGTCGAAGGAGACGCTCTAAATCCTCGACCAGAATGTCAGCGACTGCGTGTAGCACAGGTTCATCACCAGTTCATCCCCCCCCTTCCCTCTCACCCGTTCCTTCACCGCTTCACAAAAGGCGCCGGCGAGACCCTAGCAGCTGCAGCAACGAGACTCAAACTGAAGCAACACCACCAGCATGAGCAGGGAGGCGCAACGGAAGCGCATTGGGTTCATAACCCAAAGGTTCGTGGATCAAAACCACGCCCTGCTGCAAAATTTTAACATTTGCGAATTAAGCAGACATAATTAGCAACTAGCAACTTTTATAATTTGATACGACTTTTTGTATTTGCCATTAACTGATTAAATGGTTTTCCAGCCACTGCTGTCCTCATAAAGTTCAAAGAACTTTATTTACAGTATTTGTTACATGGCCGCTGTTATTCCACACTATAAAGTGCAGTATTTCGCGGTAGAATACACAAAGACGGGGGCAGGAGAGCGCATGGCAGTATTTTATTTATTTATTTATTTATTTATTTATTTTTTTTTATTTTTTTTATTTTTTTTTTATTTTTTTTTTTTTTTGCTATGGGTCCTGCAATCGTCTTTTTGGAATAATTTTCGCGACCCACTATATTATATGTAATGCACGGCAATAGATGGTATAAAAACCATACGGAACATCAAACCGGAGTGATTACTATATGCTTTATAAATGCTTAGCTGAGTACGACTTTTGAAACTATCTAGATTGAAACTTATTAGTTTTACGACTAAATTGCTTACGACAAAAAGTTTTTGTTTTTTTTCATTCCTTCTACAAAAAGCAAATTAGGAAACCGTCGCTCACATAACCAAGTAGTTGTGGAGCCCACTGATTCTTTGTATCCTGTGTTTGTAAACACCTAATACTCTTCCTCGCTACTCGATGTGTGCGATGCTTAAAAAATGTTTAAATGTTCGTAGAGCTTATCGGACTTAACTACGGGGTCATCAGTCCCTAAACTTACAAACTACTTATGAACTAGCTAACACTAAGGACGGGACAAGTATCCATGCCCGAGGGGGGGATTCGAACCCCCGACCGTAGTGGCCGTGCAGACCGTGACTGGCAGTCAGCTCGGCCACCGCGGCTGGCGTGGGCGATGCAGTGGATGCGCCCAAGCAGAAATAAATAGCAATTAGATATACAGTAGAACGAAACAGCCAGTATAAAGGAGGATACAAGCGCTAAAAAACAAGAAAATAAGGTACGCTCTTGCAGTTAGAGAAATAATTAAACTGCGCTCTAAAGCGCCTCGCTACGGAGCGCGCGGTTGCTCGCCGTCGGAGGTTCGAGTCTTCCCTGGGGCATGGGTGTATGTGTGTGTGTGTGTGTGTGTGTGTGTTTGTTTGTTTGTTGTCCTTAGCTTAGTTTGAGTCGTTTGTAAGCTACGGTCTGATGACGACGCAGTTTGGTCCGGTAGATATACAAACATTGAACATTTTGAATAATTATACTTGTACCAATGACATTTATATTCTTCCTTGTAACTAATTGTCGTCTGATTGATGATTTTTACTTGGGGAACACAAACAAATACGATTTTTAAGGATTGTCATCAACTATTTATTACTTCGCAGTTATGATTTCGGTTGAAAAAGCCATTTTCATGTGCCACATGAAGTTTCTAAATTGTCATGCACGCTTGAAAAACATGTCACCGTCAAAACACCATTTCATAAAACAGATTCTCAAATAACTACTGACAATCAAAGAATACTTGGCATTCCCTTAAAAGTAAAAGTTGGCAGTTTATTTCCTAATATGTGGCGGTTTCCGAGTTTGTGATTAGGTATGATTGTAAGGGATCAAATACGAGCGAAACGAGTAGGCACCTAAATTCAAATTCGTGCAAGCCACAAAATTCGATAGCAGTCGACGTACATTCACCCTCTGGAACTTCCTGCAGTCTCGTTTTTTTGCGCCCTATGTTGCTTATTATTCCAGCTCCATTAGCAAATATTAAAATTTTTCAGCAGGGCGTGGTTTTGATCCACGAACCTTTGGGTTATGAACCCAACGCGCTTCCATTGCGCCACCCTGCTCCTGCTGTTCGCGTTCCTCTAGTATGAGTTTCGTTCTGCAATGTAAGAGGGGGGAGGGTGTCGCCGGATCTCTTTGTAAAGCGGCGAAAAAACCGGCCAGGGCGAGGGAAGTAAAATGGATACCTGTGCAACACGCGGCCGCACAAAATTCTGGACAAGGATTTAGAGAGTCTTCTCCGGCTGTAGACTTTGAAAACTGATCTGACGAAGGTTTGCGCTGGAATCAATGGTCATGCGCAATCGCACTTATATTTTATTGTTTAGTAACTAAGCCGGCAATGCTTTGCAGTAGATAAATACTCATGGGAAACGATTCGTATTGTACACGTCATCCCCTAATATCCGTGCCCATCACTTCCTCGATCTCTGTGCTTGTTTCCTAACTCTTTGACCTCTTAATCTACACGCTATATGAATTACCTGAAAACCCGGCGTTGCTCGCATATTTATTTATTCCAGTATTAGCAGAAAACCCGGCTGTTGCCTGGGTATTAAATTTCAGTTTTAATCCCACTGACAATTACAGTACTGGCCATTAAAATTGATACCGCAAGAAGAAATGCAGATGATAAACGGGTACTCATTGGACAAATATATTTTACGAGAACCGATATTTGATTACATTTTCTCGCAATTTGCGTGCATAGATCCTGGGAAGTCAGTACCCAGAACAACCACCTCTGCCCGTAATAACGACCTTGATACGCATGGGCATTGCGTCAAACAGAGCTTGGATGGCGTGTACAGGTACAGATACCCATGCAGCTTCAACACGATACCACAGTTCATCAAGAGTAGTGACTGGCTTGTTGTGAGGAGCCAGTTGCTTTGCCACCATTGACCAGACGTTTTCAATTGGTGAGCGGTCTGGAGAATGTACTTGCCAGGGCAGCAGTCGAACATTTTCCATATCCAGAAAGGTCCGTACAGGACCTGCAACACGAGGTCGTGCATTATCCTGCTGAAATGTAGGGTTTCTCGGGGATCGAATGAAGGGTAGCGCCACAGGTCGTAACACATCTGAAATGTAATGGTCACTGTTCAAACAGCAATCGATGTGAACAAGAAGTAACGAGACGTGTAACCAATGGTACCCCATAACATCAATCCGGGTGATACGCCAGTATGGCGATGACGTATACATGCTGGCAATGTGCGTTCACCGCGATGTCGCCAAACACGAATGCAACCATCATGATGCTGTAAATAGAACCTGGATTCAACCGAAAAAATGACTTTTATCCATTCGTGGACCCAGGTTCGTCGTTGCGTACACACCATCTCAGGCGCTCCTGTCTGTGATGCAGCGTCAAGGGTAACCGTAGCCATGGTCTCCGAGCAGATAGTCCATGCTGCTGCAAACGTCGTCGAACTGTGCGTGCAGACGGTTGTTGTCTTGCAAACGTCCCCATCTGTTGACTCAGGGATCGAGACGTAGTTGCAGGATCCGTTACAGCCATGCGGATAAGATGCCCGTCAACTCAAATGTTCAAATGTTTGTTAAGCTTATGGGACTTAACTACGGGGTCATCAGTCCCTAAACTTACAAACTACTTATGAACTACTTACGAACTAGGACGGCACAAATATCCATGCCCGAGGGGGGATTCGAACCCCCGACCGTAGTGGCTGTGCTGACCGTGACTGGAGCGCCTCAGTCACCTCGGCCACCGCGGCCGGCGCCCGTCAACTGGTAGAGATACGAGGCCGTTGGGATCCAGCACGACGTTCCGTATTGCCCTCCTGAACCCACCGATTCTATATTCTGCTAACAGTCACTGGACCGCGACCAACGCGAGCAGCAATGTCGCAATACGATAAACCGCAATCGCGATAGGCTACAATCCGACCTTTATCAAAGTCGGAAACGTGATGGTACGCATTTCTCCTCCTTACACGAGGCATCACAACAACATTTCACCAGGCGACGCCTGTCAACTGCTGTTTGCGCATGAGAAATCGGTTGGAAACTTCCCTCATGTCAGCACGTTGTAGGTGTCGCTACCGGCGCCAACCTTATGTGAATACTCTGAAAAGCTAATCATTTGCATATCACAGCATCTTCTTCCTGTCGGTTAAATTTCGCGTCTGTAGCACCTTATCTTCGTGGTGTAACAATTTTAATGTCCAGGAGTTTAATTCAAGTAACATCCTTTCTTAAGGTTCACATATTAAATACTAAACCTGTCAGAAATTATGGTATTCGCGTGTTCTTACACAGCAGCCGCCACTCCTTAAGATGGACGCCTCCGCTCACAGCCAAGCGCCATTGTTCAGTTCGACGCAAAGGCAGGCGTGACGTCGGCTTCGTGAGTGCCTCTCCCCTGCCAAGTGTGCAAAATTGTATTAAGGTCGGAACAAAACTATAGACTTGTATACAATAGACACTCACGAAAACACTAAAAACGCATTTAAAGTTTCCATTATACCTGACAATTACGATCTGAAAAAAAGATCCGAAAAATCGAAGGTGCTGTTCTCACGTTATGGCGCGAGCCAGGGAAATGTGGATTAATTTTTAGATACAAGGGTGATTTGAAAAGTTCTCGAAATCACCACGAGAGGTCAGCGCCAGCGCTACGAGTTGTTCCAGCACGTTGTTCTCACACATACAAATCGTCCAGCGTAGCGATCACACACAACAGCAATTTACGTAATAAATACACTCCTGAACGAAAGAATGCACTATAAACAGCGTGCACTGCAAATGTTTACAATCTTTGAAAGGACTCTAAGCCTCTCACCGCCGCCATGCTGCGACGTCGTGCGCAGGCTTTCTTCTATAGAGGGTGCTGGTTGTTCGCGTGATAACCATTGGACTGTTGGCTGTAAACACGTGGCACGTCAGTGCTCTTGGAAGACAGCTGTGGCTCTGTTCTTGTTTCCGCTTAGTGATTTGCGGAGAAGGCAGAGAGCGAGATTCGAGCTGTGATTAAGTACTTCGAAAATGTTCAAATGTTTGTTAAGCTTAAGGGACTTAACTACGGGGTCATCAGTCCCTAAACTTACAAACTACTTATCAACCACCTACAACTAAGGACGGCACAAATATCCATGCCCGAGAGGGGATTCGAACCCCCGACCGTAGTGGCCGTGCAGACCGTGACTGAAGCGCCTCAGTCCCCTCGGCCACCGCGGCCGGCTTAAGTACTTCGTAAAGGAAAGTATGGAAGCAAAGGACATTCATGCGGATTTTTAGAATACACTGGGGCACTCTGCTCCTTGATATTTAACTGTTACCAAGTGGACAACTGAATTTAAATTTGATCGGGAGAGCTTATATGATGATCCGCGCAGTGGTCTGCCAAGATGTGCCACTACCCCAGAAATCATCGTAAAAGTGCACAAAATGCTCATGGAGGATCGCCGATTGGAAGAGCGTCACATTGCTCACGCTTGCCAGATGTCATCTGAAAGGGTATGTCACATTTCAGCGGAAGAATTATTGAAAAGAAAAAAAAAGAAATATCTGTAAGATGGGTGTTTGCGACTCTTGATGCTGGATCAAAACGCATGAGAATAGAGATATCGGACCAATTTTTGGTCTGTTGTAGCAGAAACGAACAAGATTTATGGCGCCAGTTTGTGAAACTGGGGTGCGCTAGTATACACCAGAGACAAAACAACAGTCAAAGCAGTGGAAACATGCTAAGCCTCCGACACCAAAGAAAGCAAACACAATTATTTCGGCTGGAAAGTTCATGGCATCAGTGTTCTGGGATATGAAGAGCTAAAAATTACTGGAGAATACTATGCTAACCTCCTGGACAAACTGCAACGAAAGACACTCGGAATAAGGTCAGGTTTAGCAAGGAAGAAAGTCGTCTTCCATCAAGACAAAGCTCGCCCGGACGCATGTGCCCTCGCCATGGCAAAACTACACGGACTAAGGTATGAAATGTTGTCACATGCAACTTATTCACCTGATATTGCTCCGTCAGACTTCCATCTCATCCCAAATCAGATATTTTTTCTTGGTGGACAGAAAGCCACTTCAGAAGAAGAACTGATTGCTGGAATTGATAACTATTCTGTAGGCATCTCATTTTATAGATAGGATCTAGGCACTGGAACATCATTTGACCAAGTGCATTAATCTACAAGGAGACTACATTGAAAAGTAAAGAAAAGTCTCAGTGATGTAAGAACTTTTTTTTCTAGTGTATGGGTTTCCGAATTTTTCCTTTGCTAATTTATTACCAATGGTTGCACAATAATATGGAAATTGTTTCCAAATGCCCGGGATCTGTGTCATTTTTCTACCCTATGATAACACAACTTATTATTAATTGTCTTTTTTCCTGTGCGATCCTCCACTGTTTTAATAATGGGCTTAGTTTTATTGGATGAGTCAATAATATATTTGTCATTTGCACTTACTTTTGCTCGTTTTGCGTCATGTATCATAACTAACGTTTATATTAAAAAGGAAAAAGGTTTTAAATTCTAAACTACAGCATCATCCGCAAAGTCTCACTGAGCGTCTGAGGTTATCTACGAGATCATTTATTGTTTGTTTCTTTCTTTCTCTTCAGCCCTTTCCTGCACATGCAGGGTCGGCTTGTTATTCTGTATTTGGCATGTTAGTATTGACAGGGTGGCCGGATGCCATTCCTGCCGCAACATCCTGCATGTCGTTAAAACCCATGTACGTCATTGTTTGGAACAAATATTCATGATGTACCCTGTCAAAAGCTTTCGAGAAGTCTATAAAAGCTATGCCTGCTTTGGCCAGGGTTGTGGAAAATATTGCAATCATGTCCCTGTATTCACTCACAGTTTTGAAAATACTCCTACCAGGAAGACACGTTTGATGAGAGCCAATCTAAGTTCATTAAAGAAATTGGCCTCATTTGTGTGAGTTGTTTCACCTCTTTATTTCTCCCTTTAGGCAATAGCACAGTTACACATTCCTTCATTTCTTCAGGGACATGTGCACCATTTAACGTTTCATTTATTACGCCTGTGAATTTATCGCCTATTATGTGCCAATAACTCACATAGAATTCTACAGGTAAACCATCGGGTCCTGGCGATTTTTAGACAGGGGAAGTTTTTATTATGTCTGAAACGTCTTCACAATTTATTTCACGTGTAAGTCTGCTGTTCTGTTCTTAAGTTACGCTATTCCCGATATCACTGTTGTGAAGTAATACCCTTGCATTCGACGGGGTGTAGTGGGCCTCACTGTATAAAGAGTTATAAAATCTATGTGCCTCGTTTAAAATGTCTTTTTGTTGTGCTAAAATTCGGTTGTCTTCTGTGCGAAGTTTCGCTATGAACGTTCGTTGTCTATTTTTTGCATGTTGAATTAAATGGTAGATTGATATATTTTCTTCTGCAACTGTGGTTTGCACACACGATTTAATTTTAAGTCCCTCCAGTTGTCTTCTTTTGAGGCTTAAAAGGGTAGCCTTTACCTTATTTATGTTTATTCTTATTTCTTCGGACAATGGCAGCTCATAGAGGTCTCTCAAAGAACAATAATGGAATTCCACCGAATCCCTAAACCACCTCGCTCGTTCCCTTCCATAAGACATTAGTGCTGACCTAAGTTTCTTTTTCGCACAAAGTGTTCACCAATCAATAGTGGACCTATATTTGTGACGCTGTATTAGGGAGATATCCCAAGATCGTTCGATGTGCTCAGCTAAAGCAGTGTCGTGAAGCATATCGATATTAAGCTTCCATGAAGGTCGGCCCAAGTACGTCATTTGCTTTGAAAGTCCGATACTACACTTAACTGCAAGGTGGGTAGAGAAAATGGCAGGTATTACTTCAACTCCACCGATTTTAGTTCGTAAATTTGAAGTGACGTAAATGCGGTCGATCCTACTTTGCGATTTTTTGCTGACGTACGTGAATTTAACAGATGTCGGGTGTTTGATTTCCCATACGTCCTTCCGTTGTAAATTGTTCACTATGCTCAGTAGTTCCTTGGATACATTGAAATTTGGTTTTTGGTCTTTTTTATTTATTACGCAGTTCCAATCGCCGCCAATGATGACTTCCGCGGGATTGTCCTGCAACAAGATGACTAAATCTTTTTTTTTTTTTTTTTAATTTCCAGAGGGTACTTCCAGAGGGTAAGTATACATTTACAAGTGTGATATTTAATATGTCCAAAAATATGTTCAAATGTTTGTAGAACTTATGGGACTTAACTACGGGGTCATCAGTCCCTAAGCTTACAAACTTCTTATGAACTAGCTAAGACTAAGGACGGCACAAATATCCATGCCCGAGGGAGGATTCGAACCCCCGACCGTAGTGGCCGTGCAGACCGTTACTGGAGCGCCTCAGTCCCCTCGGCCACCGCGGCCGGCATATTTAATGTGTTACACCTAATGCCCCTGCCTGAATCTAAAAAAACAGACATCAGTGACCTCGATGCCTTCCTTTAATAGTATTGCAGTGCCACATGCCCTTTCTAAGGCCACATTTAAAATTTCTTTGTATCCTGCAATGTGGAAGTTGGTAAAAAGGTCTTCTTGTAAGAACGCTACGACCGTATCGAACTGATAGACAAAATAGACAGGTGGCAGACAGGTGACATTTCAATCAAATGTAAACTTTATCGTGTCTTTTCCCTGGTAATTAGTTGCACTCATGTTGTTCTTCGTATCACAAAGGGAACAGGAAAGAAGGTAGCGCGCTAGCCGCAGCGACTAACCTAGAGCGCAGGTAAACAGCCTTGTTGACAGCGATGTGTACGTCCGGGGCTGCCACACGTCCGTCCCGCTCGGCGGTAAACTTGCGAATCGGTAACTGAGCGGGTCTACGAGGTCATTTATATCTATTGTGAAATCCTGTGGATCTCGTGGGTGAATAGCGCGATATGGAATTCACACGATGGCGAAACGATCGCCTGAACTTGCATGAAAAGAAGGCTGCCCCTGCCTTATCAGGTTTGGCATTGGCCGTCGTACACAGTATGAGGATCACGCGGCACAGACGATCGGCAGTTAAGGCGGCACGCACCGACAGGGACCGATGGCGATGTGTCGCACTCTGTGGAGAACAGGCTATGTTTGAAAATGCACACACCTTTCCGCCATAGTGGTCATGTAAAGCGCCAAGCGGCAGAACGACGTAATGACTGACGTATTTCGCCAGGAGCTCGAGGGGTTCTTTTAAAATCCATGTTGTGTGCATGCCTAATCTGGCGTGGTCTACGTGATCAGCAGCTCACGTAGCCGTCGGCGAGATAAAACTGTAGTCAGTGTTGCGAGGCACTAAGTAATCGTTCGCACGACACGTCATTGACGGCTTTGACGTGTACTGTGTTTGCTTATAATGGACAAACGTATGCCGGAATCTGGGATCGTAGTTTCTTGACGTAGCAAGCATTCGCTGTCAATGTCTTGGGCCTTGTATAATCATTGCAGAATGTGAAAGGATTTTCGGGAACTGTTTGCCATGTTCTTATGGTGCGCGAGCGACTCTTAAAGAGACGGTCGCAGGAAGTAAATACAACCATCGAGCGCTCATGTGGGAAACACGTCGCAATCCTGCTGCGCTCGGCTGCTACAACCGAACCGTCCCTCTTAATTGTACACAGGTACTTGTGAGATATTTCCTTCCTGTAAGATATGAAAGTCACACTGTGGTTGTCTGTAAGTGTGCGTAGAATGTTTTCAATAGCTTGTACTGCTAATGCTCATCTCCCCTCTAACAAGGAAGGTACATGGGCTCAAAATAAAAAAAATGTTCAAATGTTTGTAAAGCTTATGGGACTTAACTACGGGATCATCAGTCCCTAAAGTTACAAACTACTTATGAACTACATACGAACTATGACGGCACAAATATCCATGCCCGAGGGGGGATTTGAACCCCCGACCGTAGTGGCCGTGCAGACCGTGACTCAAGCGCCTCAGTCCCCTCGGCCACCGCGGCCGGCTACATGGGCTCGAACAAACATATCTGTATCAACGTTTGTTTACAGAATCTCTACGTACACCTCAATGTGCTGATGGGTGTCGTTTTTATGCAAAACTCTGCAATCATGATCTAGATAGCACTGCAGATGTAATTGTAGACGCCATACGCAATGCAGATATCTTAATTATAACTTATGTAATAATCATCGTACATGTTCTCTAGCGAATTGTCATCAAAAGCCTTGATGATAGTTGCTACTTTAACCTTCTTCTCGGAAGACTGATGGTATTCACTGCCACTGCTTCCATCGCCTCTTCCCGCACTTACTGTAGCACTACCGCTTGAAATGAGTTGTTCGTCATTATCATCCCTATTATCATAACTATGTGTTAATGTTACAACAGTATCTAACTTATGCTCATATTTCTGTAGCATAACAGATACGAGAAAGCATTCGAATGATTCATCTTCTACACTAATACCATTTTCACGAAGAAGGGTTATTCGTAACTTCATCTCAACCAATCGCAATACATTAGCAGGATTGATTACCAATCACGGCCCCATCTGACGCTTCACCACACAAATAACGTCACAAAACGCAGCTTCGGAGGCACACTGCACTGTCCCTACTGGCGAACCGACAGGTCAAAGTGCAATGTGGCAAGGCACACGCAGAGGCCTCTAACGGACGACTGCAGAATTTTGCAGATGCGGGAGTATCACTAGTGCAATAAGGGACCTTTACATTATCTCTCATACTATTTTGGTGTATATATGTTTATTCGAGCCCAAGTACTTTCCTTGTAAGACATTTCTAAATACACTGGTCTAAACAATCAGGGAATGCGCTGAGAGATCTAGGTTCTGAAATATCGTCATCGGCACAAGGAACTAAGATGGTTCGACGTCATTCTGTCGGTTCTATAGAGTGGATACAACATTACAGCAATCGAGATAGTGAGTAATAACAAAGTTCCTGGGGTTGTGTTGACTTTTGTTTACCAAATGAATAACACAAGCAGTTGGGTTCAGATAATGTAGTGAGCAGGTAGTGCAATGCAACAACAACGTGATTTCCGAAGCTATGGCACGTTGAGCCATAGGAAGGCTGAAAGTGAGATAACGCAGAGGGAGGTGGATGCAGCCATTGAAGTGTCCCAAAGTGTAATTTCCAAGACGTGAACGCGGTTTCACACGACAGGTTAGAAGACAGTAAGGCCAAGATCGTCCACGGGTAACATCAGCAAGAGATGACGGTTATCTCGCCGCGGCGGAGCGGCCGAGCGCATTGAGGCGCTATGCTACGATAAGCGAGGCCGTTCCCTGTTGGGCGTTCGAATCCCCCCTCGGGCATGGATGTTTTTGCCTTCTTTAGTATAAGCTAGTTCATAAGTAGTTTGTAAGTTGAGGGACTGATGACGAAGCAGTTAAGTCCCATAAGCTTTACAAACATTTGAACATTTTTTGAACGGTTATCTCCGGTTAACAGCCCGTCGAGAAAGGAGGCTGAATGGAGCTAAGCTGCAACGCACCCTACAGGCAGCAACAGAACGCACAATATCAACACAAACTGTCCGAAATTGCTTTCGGGAATGTGGCCTCTACGCACGGCGGACTATGGTGTGCATTCCATCAATGCCAAGACGCCGTTCAGCACACAGAAAATGGGTGGAGGAACATCAGGATTGGAGTCGTAACGGTTGGCGCCGGGTTCTGTTCACAGATGAGTCAAGATTTTGTGTTCAGCAGAACAATCGTCGTCCCCTCATCAGGAGAGAACGTGGAACTCGGAACAACCCCGCTTATGTGGCGGACGATAACGTTGGTCTGCAGAGAGCTGCGCTGGTGTATGGAATGCTTGAAGCTGAGGGAACTGCACGAATGGAGTGGCCAGCTTGGTCACCGGTCTTAAACCAGATTGAGCATGTCGGGGATGCACTTGGCAGACGCACTGCAGCCAGACCAGCACCTGCCACAACGGTTCCAGAGCCGGATAATGCACTCGTGGAAGAATGGCTGATATATAACCTCTAACTATCCATGCCAGGCAGGTGTGCAACTGTAATGGCCATCCGAGATGATCACACAACATATTAGAGAGCAACGAGAATAATTCTTTCACTACTTTCGTAGTAACAAGGTGCCTCGCTCTAAGTAAACGCCATGAAATCTCAAGTAAAGAGCTCAGACAGCAAAATATCGTACTGTATCATAAAAAAAAAAAAAAAATTAAAATTGTAACCAATTGTACCATGCAACCAAGATTTTTTCCTACAGGGTGGTACTGGTCAACACACTGCCATTGGTGATTCGAAAGGTTATGTGGCTGCTACATGATGGTGCTCCAGCCGTCTACACCGTTAATGATCGGTCATATCTAAATTGTGTCTTCCCTGGTCGTGTCACCGCTGCAATTTTTTCGCTTTTGTGTTAAAGGCAGCATGAACACGCAAGCGTTGACGCACATAGAGAGCATTTTCGTCACATACTGTATATACATATCTGCCGTACACACACACACACACACACACACACACACACACACAAGCAGTTTATGGATGCAGATACAAGAAGATTGGGAATCACTGCTCTAGTTCCTTGATCAGAATTCCTGCGCCTGCTTGTTGCGCAGGTACAAACACCGTCTCCAGTTTATCCCCCTCCCCCCTTCCTCGTCCCCCTCCCCGGGGGGTTGGAACACTTGCGCAGAGTGACACTTGCGCGGAGTGACACTTGCGCGGAACCCGGGACCCTTGGGGCGGCTAATGGCTTTTCCTGGGTACAGGCACACCAAGAAGTCTAGCACTGCTGTTGTCAAGTTTCCACACTGTCAACATAATACGAAACTCAGTGAAATTGCACAACCCTTTCAAATCTGAAGAGCAATATAGTAACTTGTTCTAACTACGTATGAATTCGTTGAGTGTTCCTCCTGAAAACAAAAAGATATTTTAATAGTGATAATGTTTGGAGAGTTATTAAGACATTCTTTGCTACTACAAGACGATGACTTTCCACAGTCATACCTCCTAAAAGCATATTATTCAGAACACTAAGGATATCAAGACACCTGTGCAAGCAATAAATATATTAGGCATCCTGCACAGATACGTTGATGTAATTGACCGCTATGTAGTTAACCCCACTATCACGCAACTTCCATCTCTTTAAAAATAGCTACTATGCTTTTTAATAGGAGACGCAACCTTAAACCTTCAATTAAAAAACGTTAATAACAAGTCAATGAGTATTTTACATACTTGAAGCGTTTATTCGTAGACCCCAAAACGATTTGGCTGTATTCGAATGAGAAATACATCTAAGAAATGTATGAAATACGGAATGGAATGTCACACACCGAAAAATGCTAAAGATAAATTCTATTTTCCATCACCGTCATATGTCACACACCGAAAAATGCTAAAGATAAATTCTATTTTCCATCACCGTCATATAGAACCATTTTTACTCCGAACTTGGCATAAACCAACAGGGAGAAACAAGTTGCAAGATTTCCAGGAAAAATGAAGCGAAATTGACAGCCAATAGTTGGTTATAAATGACATAGCCGAGGGGACTGAGGCGCTCCAGTCACGGTCTGCACGGCCACTACGGTCGGGGGTTCGAATCCCCCCTCGGGCATGGATATTTGTGCCGTCCTTAGTGTTAGCTAGTTCGTAAGTAGTTTGTAAGTTTAAGGACTGATGACCCCGTAGTTAAGTCCCATAAGCTATACAAACATTTGAACATTTGATAAATTACATTGCCTGTTAACTGTATAAATATAAATTACGGAATACAGTCAAAAAGGTCTAAGGTAATAGGCAGTGGTTTACAATCAGATATCCGTATCACTCCCCTCCTCAAGAAGTCTGTGTGAAGATTTATATTCAGAACATTCAAGAAAAAGGTGTTGAAACTACAAGAAGCAGCTCATTTACTCAGGAAGTGAATACGTTATGGTGCCCGTAAATTTGAATGGCTGTATCTCTTGTAGTAACATCCATTTTTTGATAAAATGTTAAAATCCAATAAACCAGAATTTTGTTTTTCTAAACTCAGTGCCAACTTTTTTTGTCGAAATTTTTGCAGGAAGTAGTCTTGACGTGATTTCATACTTTTATGCATTAATATTATCAAACATGTAATTTGTGTCACAAATTGCGCGGTCGGTCCGGTCGGATGTTCGAGTCCTTCCTCGGACATGGGTATGTTTGTTTGTACTTTGCCTACGTTATTTTAAGTAAGATTAAGTAGTGTAAGTTTAGCGACCGATGACCTAAGTAGTTCTGCCGCATAAGACTACACATATACACGTAATTTATTTATTTCATCACCACATTTATGTACCTACAATTAAAGAAACTTAAATGTAGAAATTTGAAATAAACACTGAAAAAATTATTGGTATTTCTCATAAAATGAATGCACAGAACCGTTGAATTATGTCTTGTGAATGTACCTACAAAATCTGCCATATGAAAATTGTAGTGTGAGTCCCAAATTTGTTTTTTATGTAATAACATTAAAAACATATTAAAAATTGAGAACTCGAAAACCAGTGAAGTTATGGACTTGAAGCGTTTTGTGTTGCTAAATCTTTACATAGTAGACACGATTTTAAAATTTGGTTGCTATCGCCAAAGTAGACGAAACGTTAAATTTTTTGGAGTAATCTTCGCCGTGTAGACTGTATGTTGTAGAAGTCTACGTCGAACCTAATTAGAATCATACCTCTGAGGAGAGAACGTTGTTTGCACTTCTCCTGCGTTTCCAGTCGCCGTGCTGTGCTACGTAACGACATCGTACCGTTCCACTTTACCGAGAGCTATATATGTATTGGTGTGATGTTTGTTCTTTCGAAATAAGACATCACACGAATATATGTATCATTTAAACGCAAAGATTCTGGGTTCTGTTTTCATCGTTAACTCGACTAACAACGTTAGACCTCGTGTGTAAACAGTTAAAGGTTATGAGTGCCACTGGAAAAATGCATAAGTAACACCTGTTCTTTGAGACTTGAAGATGACCTGAAATTAGCCGAAATCGATATCTCATAATAAACATAAGGTGTAGCTGTCTCTATTTCATAATGCTATTCTTAACATATTTAAAAGCTGCTCAAAACCACCTACAAAAAACCTTTTATAATTCCACGATCAAATTGTGTTTTAGTTATTTGTAGTAATACACCCTAAGATCTGCGCTTGCTTTTAGTGCCTTGATCAGCTGTTTATTTTTAGAGATATTACTAGGGACAGGAAAAATTCGCATTTGCGATAAATGCGAATTCTGACTCAAAATGCAGTAAATCCGAAATTGTAGTTAGCAACGGTTGCGCTCAATTCCGATTTCATCACATTCCTCTTCACATGATGCTGTATTGTAAATCGAGTGATATTTGTATGACGTGTTATCTCCCTGTTGAATGAGGCTGTGATATCTCCGGGCCGTTACTACAGCTCCACCTCGCTCGGTGGGCCTTTCCCTGAATACGGCACAGGTAGCGGCTGGAGGGCGAGGAGTAGGGGTGGTGTATCCCTACTTCTGGAACACCCTGTTCACTACCTGCAGCGTCCGGGTCTCCGCGCAAGTGTCTACAAATTCCCTTTCCGCGCAAGTGTCACTCCCCGCAAGTGTCACAAACTCCTCCCCGGTTCCTTCGCCGCTTTACGGAAGGGGACGGTGGAAACCCCTACCAGCTGCAGCAACGAGACTCAAACTGGAGCAACACCAACTGCATGAGTAGGGTGGCGCAATGGAAGCGCATTGGGTTCATAACCCAAAGGTTCGTGGATCAAAACCACGCACTGCTGAAAATTTTAATATTTGCTGATGTAACTGGAATAATAAACAACATAGGGCGCAAAAAAACGAGAGTGCAGGAAGTTTCCAGAGGGTGAATGTACGTCGACTGCTATCGAGTTTTGTGGCATGGACGAATTTGAATTTAGTTGCACACTCTTTCGCTCGTATTTAATCTCTTACAATCATACTTAACCACAAACTCGGAAATTGCGACATATTTGGAGATAAACTGCCAACTTTTACTTTTAAGGGAATGCCAAGTAATATTTCATTCTCATCAGTTATTTTTAAATTTACCCTCATGACTTTGGCCTTTATTACTGTAAATAGTAAAGCTACATGAAGGGTCCTAACTAGGAATTAGATTTACTTTTGTGTTATGTCTCGTTTCTTTGCAATGATGCAGTACACATTTTCGATTTGTGCTCAATTATGGAACTTGAGAACCTGTTTTATGAAATGGTGTTTTGACAGTGACATGTTTTTCAAGCGTGCAAGACAATTTAAAATATTTTTGTGCCACATGAAAATAGCTTTTTCAACCGAAATCACAACTGCGAAGTAATAAATAGTTGATGACAATGTAAAGTCCTTAAAAATCCTATTTGTTTGTGTTCCCCCACAAGTAAAAATCATCAAGCAGACGACTATTAGTTACAAGGAAGAATATAAATGTTACTGGTACAAGTTTAATTATTGAAAATGTTCAAATGTTTGTAAATCTATCGGACCAAACTGCGTCGTCATCAGACCGTAGCTTACAAACTACTCAAACTAAGCTAAACTAACCTAAGGACAACACACACACACACACACACACACACACACACACACACACACACACACGCACGCCCCAGGGAGGACTCGAACCTCCGACGGCGAGCAACCGCGCGCTCCGTTGCGAGGCGCTTTTGAGCGCAGTTTAATTATTTCTCTAACTGCAAGAGCGTACCTTATTTTCTTGTTCTTTAGCGCTTCTATCCTCCTTTATAATGGCTGTTTCTGTTATTTTATACTGTATATCTATTTGCTATTTATTTCCGCTTGGGCGCATCCGCTGCATCGCCCACGCCGGCCGCGGTGGCCGAGCAGTCTGCGGCGCGCCAGTCACGGTCTGCACTGCCACTACGGTCGGGGGTTCGAATCCCCCTTCGGGCATGGATATTTGTGCCGTCCTTAGTGTTAGCTAGTTCATAAGTAGTTTGTAAATTTAGGGACTAATGACCCCATAGTTAAGTCCCATAAGCTCTACGGACATTTAAACATTTTTTTAAGCATCGCCCAACATCGAGTAGCGTGGAAGAGTATTAGGTGTTTACAAACACAGGATACAAAGAATCAATGGGATCCACAACTACTTGGTTATGTTAACGTCAGTTTTCTAATTTGCTTTTTGTAGAAGAAATGAAAAAAAAAAAGAGGAACTTTGTGTCGTAAACAATTTAGTCGTAAAACTAACAAGTTTCAATCTAAATAGTTTCAAAATTTGTACTCGGCTAAGTATTTACAAAAAAAAAATAATAATCACTTCGGTTTGATGTTCTGTTTGGTTTTTATACTATACATTGCCGCGAATTACATATAATACACTGGATCGCGAAAATTATTCAAATAAATAAATAAATAAATAAAAATTTAAAAAAATAAAAAATAAAAAAAATAATAAAATAAAATAAATAAATAAATAAAATAAAATAGGAACCACTGCCCTGCGTTGTCCTTCACCCGACTTTGTGTACAGTACAACCCCTCTAATCCAACCTTGTTTGGCCCGTCAGTCCGGTTAGTCCGACCATCTTGCTGAGGCTCGCGAGCCTATGCCAACTTGTCACTGACTGGACGCCTGTCGGGCCATTATTGTGGTCTCTATCGCTGTGCATATTGTTATACTGTACGTTATTGTGCAGTTTTATCCTTTGTTGGGATTAAAAAACGTCGTCGTTTGCTTTATTCCGTGTTCCCTATAGTACTTATTACATCCATTGTGAGTACGGTTGTCTGTTTTTTAACATGTCTGGATTCAAACGTAAACTCTTAATTTTTTATTTAGTGAAAGAGTTAACAGTGCTACAAAGACTGGACATAGGAGAATCGCTCTGAAAAAATCGCAGAAGAACTGAATGTAGGTGTTACGACAATTAAGGACTGGAGGAAGAATCGGAAAGACATTAAATCCTATACACTTACGACTGATCGTGAAAACACTCTTAAGAATCACAAAACATAAAAAAGCCTAAACCTGAACTGCTTGATAACGCACTGTGGATGTGGTTTTGTCAAGAAAGAAGAAACTCCAATATCCGAGCCAATTCTCAAAGAAAAAGCTATTGTTTTGCACAAAAAACTGGCAGCCGAAATTAAATTTCCTGCCAGTGAAGGCTGGATTGATAATTGGAAACGCATCACGGTGTCCGATTTATTTCTGCAGTAAGTACAGTACAGTACCGTAATTTGTTTGTCGTTTTTTCTTTTAAAACCAATACATGTTATAGTGTGTGTTTTTTAGGTAATATATTGTTTAAGACTGTGTAAGTAGAAATCTTTTTATATTACTATAGACGTCTTTTAGTTCTTAAATCGCATAATTTCTTGTACTAAATATCTTTTTATATTTTTTGCGATAAATATTAGATGTTACGGATAATCCGACCTGTTTGTCGTTCCGACCATGGTCCCGGTCCCGAAGGTGACGGATTAGAGGGGTTCTACAGTATTCTATTGCTGAATACTGCACTTTATAGTGTGGAAAAACAGCGCCAAAATTTCAAAGACTGTAAATAAAGTTCTTTGCACTCCTCTATGTGATGATAGCAGTGGCTCGAAAACCAGTTAATCAGTTAATGACAGATACAAAAAGTCGTATCAAATTATAAAAGTAGCTAGCTGGTAATTATGTCTGCTTAATTCGCAAATGTTAAAATTTTGCAGCAGAGCGTGGTTTTGATCCACGAACCTTTGGGTTATGAACCCAATGCGCTTCCATTGCGCCACCCTGCTCATGGTGTTGGTGTTGCTTCAGTTTGAGTCTCGTTGCTGCAGCTGCAAGGGTCTCGCGAGCGCCTTTTGTGAAGCGGTGAAGGAACGGGCGAGAGGGAAGGTGGGGGGATGAACTGGTGATGTACCTGTGCAACACGCAGTCGCTAACGGGCCTTCAAACAATCCTTGAGAAGTACATCGTCCCAGCACCCGGGCAGCCGACGCCCAAAAACCAGACGAATAACAAATCGACGGTCAAGGTTCTCCTCAGGGGGCTGCACTGGCACGTCACAGAAGACATGGTCCGCATAGGACTGTAACGATCTGGATTCGCCGACGTAGCCATTAGGCTACATAACAGGACGACCAAGCGCACACTTCCACTCTTCATCTTGGCGGTGGACCCGACCAAGCATATGTGGAGGGACGACGCAGACGCGATTTTCGGCGTGGACGAGATCCTTGGCATTGACGTGAGGATAAAGCCGCTACCTGCGGAGCTGGACGCGAAGCCCCATTCTTCAAACACCAAGAGTGGGCCACGTCGCAAAATACTGCAAGAATCCGGAAGTCTGTGTCAAGTGCGCTGGAAATCACGACAGCCGCACTCGCACTATCTCCCGAGATGAACGCCCGACGTGCAGCCACTGTGGTGGAGCACACGTCGCCGGCTGGCGCGGCTGAGGGGCATTTGTCTGCACCAATGCCGCCAGCAAGAACAAACATAGGTGACAAGGCCGCCCAGGATCCTTCCAAAGACACCAGAGCAGTGAAGAAACGAAGGCGAAGGAGACGCCAGATGAACGAACCGGCCCCGTCTTCGAAGAAACAGAAGAGTGATACAGCGACAGACTGCCCTCCTGAGCGGTCTGGAGTTCCCGCCGTCAGTGAGAGAGACGGCGGGGACGAAGGGCAGCACACGGATGGGCAGAACCTGCAATCGCTGCAGCACCGCCAAGAAGAAGCCGCTGCAACGACAGAAGGCAGCGCACCAACGAGCATTTCATCGAGGCAGCACTAGAAGAGGCAGAGGCAAGATTCAGGATGGCGCTGCACACGGAAATGGAGGCTGCCTGTCTACTACTACGGGAAGCGTTCCATCGACAGAAGGCGCCACAGGAGAAATGTTCAAATGTTTGTATAGTCTATGGGACTTAACTACGGGATCATCAGTCCCTAAACTTACAAACTACTTATGAACTAACTAAGACTAAGGACGGCACAAATATCCATGCCCGAGGGGGGATTCGAATCCCCGACCATAGTGGCGGTGCAGACCGTGACTGGAGCGCCTCAGTCCCTTCGGCCACCGCAGCCGGCACCGCAGGAGAGTACCATCCAAGTTGCAGCCGCCACAGGAACGCCGCCCAACGAAGAACAAGAAGGACCAAAACAACAACATGAAGAAGAAACCGAAGAAGAAGTCGGTCAACGACACCGAAACAAGCTCCTGCTTATAAACAGAGCGGTGCAAACAAATGAAGTTGTGGGGGCTACTGGGACACTAACGACGCTGGAAAAAAGAAGAATCTAAGATTGGGAAAGGCGAAGAAAAATATAATCAAATGACACAGGAAGTCCAAGGCCTCCCGGCCATAGGTCCCTCTCACTAACACCCAACAGTATAACTTAAAACTTCAAATTGTAAAAAAAAAAGACTTTTAATCCCTAACAACAAAAATGCACACCTGAACTAATAAAGTAATAAAAACCCAAAAATACCCTACAGCCCATGGCTGAAAAAGGCAAGAAGTAGCCCTAAAACAGCCCGCCTCTCCCCCTCAGGGGAAAAAAAAAAGTCGCTGACATTCTGGTCGAGGATTTAGAGCGTCTCCTCCGACTATAAACTCTGAAAATCCAAAGCACACTGATCGGCAACAATTTCCATCATCCACTACACAAGAAAGCTGACCTTAGCTCACCAGTACACAGGGCGAAGGTTATTTCTGACGACGTGCACCTACAGTCTGAATTTCAACATATGAAGTGTTTGTTCAACAAAGACGGTTACAGAAAGGATGAAATTGCCAAAGCTTTCAGGTGCCACCGACGGAACGAACGCCTCAAATCAAAACAGAAAGCCACGTCGGCAGCAATCCTTCCATACTGTGGAGCAGCGACGAGCAAGATGGGCCGCGTGTTGAAGAGATGTGGTTTGAGACCAGTGCTCCGGCCAGCCTCAAAGATTAGAGACATGTTACGCCCTGTCAAGGACAGCACAGGTCTGGTTGCTCCGGATGTATTTACTGTACCCTGTGGGAGTGGAAGTGTTTATATAGGGCAAACTACGAACACACACGACACATAAAACAAACAGATCCTGAGAAGTCAGCCGTAGCGGAAAATTGCCTAAAACTGGCATAAAATACAGGATGGTCGGAAATTCCCATTACAACCTTCTAGGACTTGTAGAGGGTAGTGAGAATATAACATTTTGAATAGGAGCTTATGTCTGGACACGTATCGTTTCCGTTCCACGAAGGTTTCAATTTTTCAATTCACATGATTATCTCATCCACTCTTACTTGAGGAATGTACACTACTAGCCATTAAAATTGCTACACCAAGAAGAAATGCAGATGTTAAACGGGTATTCATTGGACAAATATATTACACTAGAACTGACATGTTATTACATTTTCACGCAATTTGGGTGCACAGATCCTGAGAAATCACTACCCGTAACATCCACCTCTGGCCGTAATAACGGCCTTCATACACCAGGGCATTGACTGAAACAGAGCTTGGATGGCGTGTGCAGGAACAGGTGCCCATGCAGTTGCAATACGATACCACAGTTCATCAAGAGCAGTGACTGGCGTATTGGGACGAGACAGTTGCTCGGCCACCATTGACCAGACGTTTTCAATTGGGAGAGATCTGGAGAATGTGCTGGCCACGGCAGCAGTCGAACATTTTCCGTATCAGGAAAGGCCCTACAGGACCTGCAACATGCGGTCGTGCATTATCCTGCTGAAATGTAGTGTTTTACAGGGATCGAATGAAGGGTAGAGCCACGCGTCGTAACGCATCTGAAATGTAACGGCCACTGTTCAAAGTGCCGTGGATGCGAACAAGAGGTGACTGAGACGTATAACCAATGACACCCCATACCATCACGCAGGGTGATACGCCAGTATGGCGATGACGAATACACGCTGCCAATGTGCACTCACCACGACGTCGCCAAACACGGATGCGACCATCATAATGCTGTAAACAGAACCTGGATCCATCCGAAAAAATGACGTTTTGCCATCGTGCTCCCAGGTTCGCCGTTGCGTACACCATTGCAGGCGTTCCTGCCTGTGTTGTAGCGTGAAGGCTAACCGCAGCCATGGTCCGAGCTGATAGTCAATGCTGCTGCAAACGTCGTCGAACTGTTTGTGCAGATAGTTGTTGTCTTGCAAACGTCCCCATCTGTTGACTCAGGAATCGAGACGTTGCAGCACGATACGTTACAGCCATGCGGATAAGATGCCTGTCATCTCGACTGCTAGTGATACGAGGCCATTGGGATCCAGCACGGCGTTCCGTATTGCCCTCCTGAACCCACCGATTCCACATTCTGCTAACAGTCATTGGATCGCGACCAACGCGAGCAGCAATGTCGCGATACGATAAACCGCAATCGTGATAGGCTATAATCCGAACTTTATTACAGTCGGAAATGTGATGGTACGCATTTCTCCTTCTTACATGAGGCATCACACAAAGGTTTCACCAGGCAACGCCGGTCAACTGCTGTTTGTGTATGAGAAAACGGTTGGAAACTTTCCTCGTGTCAGCACGTTGTAGGTGACTGCTCTGAAAAGCTAATCATTTGCATATCACAGCATCTTCTTCCTGTCGGCTAAATTTCGCGTCTGTAGCACGTCATTTTCATGGCGTAGCAGTTTTAATGGCCAGATTATCTCAGCCACTTCTACTTGAGGAATATCGTTCCGTTATTACCTACCCAATTTCATTACATTTGCACCTTATGGTTTACATTAGTCGACAACAACAAGAACCCAGCATTTACGGCACCAGCCGCAACGTACTGCTGCATTAAAATAGCGGCTCGATATGGCGACCTCCAACGTGGCTACACACACTGTACCTCCGAAGCATGTTCTGGTACACTATCTACATCCCACCTGATGTCTTGTGCAGCGGCCAGAACTCGTGCCAGCAGATCTTACACATCGGAAATGAAACTGTCGTGGAACGGAAACGATACGTTTCCGGCCATGGGTTCCTATTCAGGATGTTATGTAGGCCTACTTACTACCCTCTAAAAGTCCTAGAAGTTTGTAACGGGAATTTCCGACCACCCTGTACAGATTCAAAAGACGAGAATTTTGGGCCCAATATTTTCTTACTGGGATTATGATATTACAGAAGCTGATGAAATTGTAAGATTAAATTACATCAATTTTAATGGAGACGAGGGTGCAAACTTGCAGAGCGTGGGGGTGGCCTTTCGATAGAGAGCTTAAGTAGAGGTTTGGAACCGCACAGTGGGCCAGAACTTTGAAATCGCGGAAAAACAGAAAAAAAAAAATTCTAAATGGGAATTTTGCTATCAGGTTGGCTGCACTCGAGATGGATCCACTGCGGTGCGAATAACCAGATGCTCATTTGTTCGGTTATATCTCAGGTCACATGCGGCAATTCATTGTTAGCGTCGGGGGTTCGATCCCCCCCTCGAGCATGGATGTTTGTGCCGTCTTTAGTATAAACTAGTTCATAAGTAGTTTGTAAGTTTAGCTACTGATGACCCCGTAGTTAAGTCCCTTAAGCTTAACAAACAGTTGAACATCCTTTCCCTGTAACTGTATAGAAGTCTCTTGCTTTGGCCTACAGCCGAGTACGCTCCACAGTTGCTTCACAGTTGTCAACAGCACTGTCAGTTTTCAGCAATTTCTTTCAGCTGACTGGAATATAGTGTCTTAGTAGTAAATACGAAAATGTATTAAAACGTGCTGCATGATGTGTCAGGTTTTTACCCACCGTAGTATATACGGTCTCATATTTATTGAGTTATATGTTGTAAAATTATATAATTTTGTAGGTATAAATTAAGTTGTGTAAGTGGTGAAATCGGTTATGAATACAGTTAGTAGTAAAGAAGAAATAGATTAAAAACTGGTGCTTGATGGGGCGGTTTTCCATTAACGTTAATGTTTATGTCCTCATATCTCATGAATAACGTGTCGTACTGTGATACAAATTCGAAGGTACACTCAGCTATATGTGTGTCTACTGTCTGTAAAATTTCCTGTGGCTACAATTTGTAGCGTATAAATTATAAATTGTAACGTCATACCGAATGCCGTAGTTTAGTCTACGAGCCGCGCGGGAGTAGCCGAGCAGTCTGGAGCGCCACGTTGCGGATCGTGCGGCCTCCCGCGTCGGAGATTCGAATCCTCCCTCGAGCTTGGATGTTTGTGCTGTATTTAGTATAAGTTAGTTCATAAGTAGTTTGTAAGTTTAGGGGCTGATGACCCCGGTGTTAAGTCCCATGAGCTTTACAAACATTTGAAAATTTTTTAGTCCATGAACAGCGGAAAAGTAGTAAGCGAGAAACTGTTTTCCTTTAATCATTTTGCTGTGGTTCTCAGCTAGAAAAAGTGTAATAAAGATATGAAATTATGATCAATGTGTGTTGAAAGTCGCTAAGTACTCTTATTCTCATATAGTTTATAAATAAAGTCTCATGACATGAAGCGGTATTTTTTTACGATTCCTATTGTGTATGACGTTATATCTCCTGGACCATGTGTGTATGTGGTTCTTACCCCTACAGAAATTGTTACCACATGGTAAGGAAATTGTGTACCAAATTTGGTTGAAATCGGTCCAGTGGTTTAGGAGAAAATGAGCAGTTATTGTCGCTTAAAATGTTGACTGCCGCGATGACGTCAGAGGCACGTCAAAGCCACGACAGCCAACGTTTAATGCAGCAGTTTTTCGCACATGTAATTGTTTATGACGTCATATCTCGTCAACTATGTGTTGTACGTGATTCCAACACTTACAGCGAGGTCCTCACGGAATGAAGCTTAGGTGTACAAAATTTCAAAAATATTGTATGCAATACGTCACACAAACAAATACAAAACCACAAGGGTACTCTGATTTATATATAAAGATTCGTTCGAAGCAGCGTGGCACGTAACATAATAAGCCACAAGGCCGTCTGGTTTTTCATCTTTATTTGAGTAGGGATACAACTCGGGGCAAAAAAAATGTTCAAATGTTTGTTAAGCTTATGGGACTTAACTACGGGGTCATCAGTCCCTAAACTTACAAACTACTTATGAACTACGTGCGAACTAGGACGGCACAAATATCCATGCCCGAGGGGGGATTCGAACCCCCCGACCGTAGTGGCCGTGAAGACCGTGACTGGAGCACCTCAATCCCCTCGGCCACCGCGGCCGGCCAACTCGGGGCCAAATAAAAATACTTATTTCCTATTGTGGTGTACATGTATTAATCTGATTCACGAATGGTTTTTGTATTACCTTCAGTCACGTAATGCATTAATTTCTTTATAGTATAGAAATGTCTTCTTATTTTCTGTCTGGATTATATTAAAAGTATAAATTTATAGGTTTCAGCGGCCATAGCCAATTTCCACGAACTTTTTCGAATTGTAGATAGTGGTATATTGTAAAACAATGTATCGAAGTTTGGAACTTTGGGAAGCTAAATATGTGCTCGGTTTGGGTCCCTTATAACTGTAACCGAATAGGGTGACATGGTATGCAATAAGAACTTTATGGAAAGTTATTGCAAGTGTCATAACGTGCAATCCAGTGTGTGGAACGATTTTTGTTATATGGCAAGGTTATCATAATAGATATATCGCTGTCCAGGTTAGTAGTTGTTCTGCAGACATTCAAACGTAACATAAAATGAGTAATGATAAAAAAACAATGTATTTGCTGCTTCAAGTTTTATTAAAAAATACAGTCTTTCATTACAAAAATACAGTCTTCTATTACAGGTAGTTATTTGCTAAAATAATAAGTATTCTAAATGTATGACTATTGGTCTCAGGTATTTCACCATTGGGAGCCTCTTCTATCAGAAACTTTTTGTACATTTTATGAGATTCGTTACCACAAAGAAAATCTGGATAAATTCTGATTGAGAAGGATGCAGGAACTTTATGCCTAAAATAGTTCAGCATGGTACAGCTAGGTGGATGAATAACAAAAAGAAATTTCGAGCAGACTACGCTCACCCTTGTTGTTGCGAACAGAAACAATTATGAAAGGGAGAAGGGTGAGTTTACTTCACTGCTCGACGACGACGAAAATGTTTGTGCGCTTTGTTAGGCGGTTGAGGCCAGGAATAACATTTGTATCCAGCCCACTTCAGGTTTCTTTCCTTGTTTAGCACTTCATAGTTTCGGTCCAACATAGCAAGGTTTGAAGAAGCGGAGAAAGGGTAATGCGATCTACGTACTCACAGATGATGAACTTGCTTGGCTCATTACAAGGTACTCGTGAATCTAGTGTGCAGTCACCTTTCAACAAACTATATGGTAAGCGTAACTCAGTGGAATCCAGCACTGATATGGATATATGTTAAATGGATGTGGGTGATTATGGAACTGACTTTGATGGGATAGTGATGGTAAGTGGCGTCATGCAGTATTCTAGCTGGGAGAAACAAAAAGGCTGCCGACAATATTAACGTATATTTGACGGCCGCTTAGTCCAGAAATTTGAAATTTAGTACAGGCAGTTAGACAACTGGCTACTGAAGAAACAGTATACTCCAACATCACATCCCGCACTCCAATAGTCGAACGCAGCAAGTCTACTGGGGATCTCCTATTCGTGGGTCTCAACAATTTAGCGAATCTCTTCCAGGCCAATAGAAAATGGTGAAGACATTACAGGAAAAGGATAATGTGGGAAAACATATTTACCCATTGGTTTCGCTCATCTTTCGGACGACTATTGTACATGCTGTGCTTATAGATGAGGCAAATGGTGTTCTAGCAAGCACGTTTCTCTAGCGTTTTCAAGAAGTCGAGGTTTAAGGTTTTACGAACACGGTGGACATTAAATGAGGGCGCCAGCATAGCTAGGTAAAGAGTAAATCCAGAAGTATGTCCATATTGTGTCTGTCTCTTGTCATTCTTGTCCAATTCTCTTCTAATCTTTGGTATTGTTGTAACTAATCGTGTTTCTTCGGAAATAAACAGTAATGAAAATGATAAATAATTCTGGAACGACTGTGACGAGGTATAATCAAGCTATATTGAGGAATCGTGACACCATTGTGATTGCCTACAACATATACTTGCACAGCTAAGTTAAAAATTTTGTGAAGCTATTTCAGATTGCTTCCATATGATTGCAGGGTCAGATAGAAATATCATCTCGTCATGGTTGCCTTACTCTTCAGTCCCTGTTACTACTTCAATTGACAGCTCCGGTATTCGTATGTTCAAATAAACATTGGCTGCATCAAAAAATACAACTTAAGAGCCTTTCCTTTAAAAGGATGATGATGTGGGTTTTCACTGCCATTACTAAAAATAGAATGTGTATATTAGAAAGTGGTGTCATTAAAATGTGTAAGTCTGTATTACGTCTGTGTTATGAAACCTTTCGCTGTGGCAACGTTTCGACTCGTCAGCTTAAGGCGAAGTCTCGGTTTCCTTTCCAGTTAGTATCTTGATACCTGATGGACTGCATAGTCCTCTGCGTGTCGAAACTCCAACGGTTGCCTCCGTCACGTAACTTGGAAAGATAGATTGCGCTCTTTGGTGGTGGCGGTGGAGTGGGCGTGGAGGAAGCTCCGGGGTTCGAGTCTCTGTGCTGCCTGTATGCTTCCCTCACCGCCTCCAATGCCTTCACATCAGGGAGCTCTGGTATGAAAGCATCTGAGCAGTGGACGAAACAGACAAGCAGAACCAAGTGGCGAACGTTTTTAATTCTGCGATTTAATGACATAAGAGAAAAAATGTTCAGATTCAATGTTAATAGCTTTTAACGATGTTGAAAAATTTCTCGCTTAGCTCATACATTTATAACGAATGAAAACTGATCCACTCAAATTTATCGGTCTCCGGTATTCTAGTTGTTATGGCAGTCTAGTATATGATAGCACTAGGCGACATAATACTTTTGTGAAAAAGCTACCATCGTCGTTCCGATAAAGGTGATAGTGTAATTATTTATTAATTATAAATACGGTGGATTATGACGTAAACGAAATTCTGTAGTCCTGATATTCCATAACCAGGAAAAAGCTAAGTTTGTCTCGAAGTTTCTTGCTAATAGGAAAGTGACGACAATATGGCGAGAGTTAAAATTTCATTTAATTTCATCTGAAGGCATGCACCTGGCTCACCCGTCTCGGAAGACTAGACGGTGTTTTAAGATTGTAAAGGAACGAATTGAACATGAACTCAACATTTTGCCTGCAAAATAAGAATTGGAAACTCGTCAACAACGGAGCGCCAAGGCTCCACTGATAACCCGAAAAGTTTTTTAAATGCAAATCGCAGAGAAATTCTACGTTCACATAAGCACTGTGTTTTTATTATAGAACGCGCGCCAAATGCTGTTAGGAACCCAATGACGACGAATTAGTTATCGATATACTAAAGAATGTGTCGAATATATTTTAACGATGGAAGCATTGTGTGAAAAGTTAGAACTACTAATGACTAGATTCGAACACAGTACGGGCAGACTTCCAGTCCGCCGTTTAAGCGGTTGTGGTAACGCCGCTGTTTGACTGTTGGCGTGCTCCCATGATATTCAGTAGGTTCCTGACACTTTTAACTTCGATTCTTCGAAAACGTTAGAGAAACGCATTGTGATGCTTCACTTACTGTAGAGAAAAAAAAAAAAAAAGAAACAAAACTGAAATTAAAATTTATCTGAAGATGTGATTTGGTTAGGGATTAATTCAAGGAGAAAATGAAACGAAAGTTATATTCGTTATTCTCCGATATTAACACTGTGCGAGTCATTTTGGTGTTGGTATGAAGATTATGAAAGATGACAATGGTCGACTGCAGTTGATGTGGTTGAGAAATGTGCTGTTTAAAAGGTGGTAGCACATGAGCGCATTGTTCTGCTGTCCATGTTGGACCACGGTCACTCTCGCTTTGGGCTAGTAGTACCATTAACGGCACCTGAAGTGGGACTGTCGTCTTTAGCAGGTTGCACCAGGTGCTTTGACTCTAGTTCGGCGACGCTTTTAGTATCGCCTGTAGAAGTGGCACGCCCATTGCCTTCTCCTGGAGGTAGCTGTGTGCCACCTGAGTCGCTGGTTGGAGGATCCTCAGGATGCTCCTCCTGCCGGTCCTCTACTGGTATCCCTTCCTTTGGAGGATCGCCTTTAGGCATCAGTTCATCTGGAGGGACCTGTCTTTGCAGAGCTTTATCTGGATGGTACTCTTTCAACATCAACTGTTCTTTACTGAGTACTTTTGGCATAGTTCCTGGAGTGCCGTCTGTTGGTGTAGCTTCTTTTGGAACATCTATTGCCATAGCTTCTGGAGACTCCTCTTTTGGCATGGTTTCCTCAGGGTTCTGTTTGGGCATAGCTTCTTGAGGGTCCTTTTTTGGTATAGGATCTTGAGGGTCCTCTTTTGACACAGGTTCTTGAGGGTCTTCTTTTGGCATAGTTTCCTCGGGGTCCTCTTTTGGCATAGGTTCTTGAGGGTCCTCTTTTGGCATAGGTTCTTGAGGGTCCTCTTTTGGCATAGGTTCTTGAGGGTCCTCTTTTGAGATAGTTTCTTGATGGTCCTGTCCTGGCAGCCCCGCTGCAGGAGCGTCCGCTTTCCGGGCTGTGGCCGGCAGTGGTGTGGGTCTCTTCTTAGCGCGGCGCGCGTGCTTCTTGGAGCGCAGGTGGCTCTGCCACTGGAAGGTGCCCACGAAGACGCGGTCACAGTCGGGGCAGTGGAAGGTGCCCTCCTCGTTGGGCAGCGGCGCCTCCACGGGCACCGGCTGCTGCGGGGGCGGCAACCCCTGCAGGTGAGCCTCCACGATGGCGAGCGCCGGCGCCGCCACCACTTCGCCCCAGCGGTCGGGGTCCGACGTGTCCAGGGCGTACACGGGCGGCACCTGCAACACACACACAGCACTGTCAAAGCCGGCCCAATACCGTGCCACACTTACACCAACACCTTGGATTCCCAACCGTCAGAAAATAATACAATACTCTGACTCCATAGCAATTTATAATATGAAAGGTATTCATTTGAAGGATTGTAGCTCCCAAACTAACAGTGATAGGAATGTACTTTAAATTGATTTGGAAGCAGCTGGTTTCAACGATTCCAGTGCACGATAGAAAAAACTATTCTTCCATTTACAAAATTATATCTTTGTGCTGTAACTCTTTGGAAAATGATACAATAAACTATGTTCATAGCTCCGCAGAAAGTGTAACATTTCTTGTATTGACCTACCGCATTAAAATTTCCCGTCACCTATTATTTTATAAGTTACAGAGGCAAACACACTTAGTGAAACACCCTGTATATACCAATAACCAACCCAAAATAAAACAGAAGTTTGGAACGTTAACGCCACGCCGAAGGAGGGAACTACTTATTTTTGTTGTACATTGCTAACTGTTCAAACTTCTGTTTTATTATTAGCAATGTTTTTAAGCTCATTAAATTTATTCTGTAATATTTTAGCCATAAATTACTCAGAGTGTCACAGTAGAATATTGTTACTCTAACAGCATCTTTTTAATCATTTTAATTTTTAGACATGTACACATTTTTTATACTTACACAGTTTATTACACTTTTAAGTTGCACATTTTTATAAATTAATATGAGAGATCCTTTCTCGCAAAATATTTTTATCTTTAGTTTTTAAATAAAAGACGAGTATGTTAAGGACTACAGTAACGACACCTAGCAGTTCTACGACCAACTATAGTTTGTTCTACACAGTAGCGCAGTAAACACGTTCTCACCAGCTTTGTAGCCCATTTCGAAGTTTATTTTAAACTTATATAACGACTCATTCATGAAGATACTATTATGTTGTGACGATGCCAGTAAAGCTATATTACCCTAAGAAATGTTAAATCAGGTATGCTGCATAGTATTTTTAAACAGATTTTATGTACTGATGACTGTAATGCCTTATTTATGTTTTATAAGGTAGTCTATTACTAAATGTGTCCTTCTGTTTCTGATTCGCTATAGATTTGGAAATTGTCCTCACTGACCGAAACCGGTCTTCAAACGACGAAAAATTTGTGATCATTGACGGAAATAGAGATATTAAAAGGAATTACAAAAATGACCACAGTTATAAATTCGCGACCGTGTCACAGCTTGTGAAACTTAACGATGACACGTTTCCGTAAACCACAATATTATCAGCCAACAGCCGTAGAATGCCCAATCACCTCTCCGTCAGGTCATTTATACTTGCGACTCTCCTGACGGTACCGTAATCTCTAATGAATACTCGCCGTCAAGGACAACGTACTGGGCACTGTTACCTAAGAAGTCATCTACCCTCTCACATACCTGGAACCTATTCCCTATCCTTGTATGTTTGTCAGCAGTCTGTAGTGCAGCTCCTTGTCAAACGCCTTTCGGACATCTAGGAACCTGAAGTCTGTCTCTTTCCTTTCATCTGTGGTTCGGAAGATGTTATATGACAGTCTCGTACCAGGGATGCTTTCTAACGCCATACTGATGCTTAGACGGAAGCTCTTCCGTTTTTTCGGATTACCAATAGGAGTCTCAACGCCGGCAGGTACACGGAGCGACGACAAATGAACCAATACGTAGTCGGCACAACAGTGCACCACGAGCTGGCCAGAGGTGAGCGACCGCACTTTCTGTCGCGCTGTTACAGAGTGCTGCGTCGTGCTGTCGTTGAGCACGACTTTCAGCGGATCACTGATTCCACGTTCGAGCTCTTGTAAAGTGACGACTCACGTTCTTTGAGCAGTAACCTGGTATAACGCTTCGCATTCCACTGCCTGAACCTTCTCCATCGGGCTCTGTACACCAACTCTTGCGAATGTTGCACAACCGGGAGACTACTGTCCAATATGTGCATACTACCGGAATATGTACAGGTGCCAGGAATAGTGATATATCTATCTAATATATAAAGCAGAGCGTCCGTATATTTGTAGGTGTTGCATACAAATCTACAATTTTGTTCCAATATTTATGAAATTTTGTACACGTAAGCTTCAATCCATGAGAACGGTCGCCGTAAGTGTAAGAATCACGTACGATACATAGTTCACGAGATATGACGTCATAAACAATGAGATGCGCAGAAAACTGCTGCATTTAGCGACAATTCTGCTCATTTTCTCCTAAAGCACTGGACAGATTTCAACCAAATTTGGTACACATGTTCCTTACTATCAGTAACAATTGCTGTCCGGGTAAGAACTAGAAAAAAAAATGTTTGTTAAGCTTGTTAAGCTTTACTGCGGGTTCATCAGTCCCTAAACTTACAAACTACTTATGAACTACCTTATACTAAAGTCGACACAAATATTCATGCCCGAGGGGGGATTCGAAAACCCCGACCGTAGCGACCGTGCAGACTGTGACTGGCGCGCCGCAGACCGCTCGGCCACTGCGGCCAGCGGGGTAAGAACTACCTACGACACATATTAAGGAGATATGACGTCATAAACCATTACAGTCGTGTAAAACGGCCGCATCATGTGACAATATTCTACATCTGCTCCTAAACCAATGGACCGATTTCAACCAAATTTGGTATAAATATTTTTTAAGGCCAGGAATTATTTGCTATGGTTGCAGAAAACCACCTACGATACATAGTTCATACGATATCACGTCATAAACAATGAAACCTGCCCCATCTTCTGTGCATGATATTGTGATTTTATTCGTCAACTGTTTGACAATGAGAGCACTCAGCAACTTGCTATAAACTTTGAACATAATTTTTAATCTTTATGAAACTTTTCTCGCTGACAACCCCAGCAAAATGATGAAACAAAAAAAAAAAAAAAAAAAAAAAAAAATGGTTTTCGCTTACTACTTTTCCGATGTTCATTATGTATATCTAGCCTACGGCATTTGGCATGACATAACAAGTTATACTTCTACACTGTAAATTGTATTCGCGAGACAATTCACAGACAGTACACATTCATACAACTGAATGTTTCTTCGATACTACATCACTACCAATATGGCGAAAGAAGTTTAGTTTGAGAAATTCTGTTGTGTCCTTATTTGTTTACCATTTTTTGGGGCATAATTGTATTGCCTTATTTTTATCTCTGCCTCCTTTTAGTTCTTGTTCTTCCTAAAAAAGGACATGGGCGCTTATGACCTCTGTAGTTTTGCGCCCTAAACCACCCCCCCCCCTCCCATTGTGAGCGTGTGCTGATGCAGGGTGAGTGAGGAGGAAAGGTAAATGCTTTGAGAGGTGGTACCGTACGCGTATGCTTGCACATGGAGAGTTGCACGCGGATGCTTGTGCAATCATAGTTGCGCCCTGATGCTTGCACAATCATAGTTGCGCCCTGATGCTTGCACAATCATACTTGCGCCCTGATGCTTGCACAATCATACTTGCGCCATGATGCTTGCACAAGGATGCTTGCACGCGCCTGTCTGCACGCTGTTGCCTGCACGCCGTTGCTCGCGCGCATTACCGACCTGTCTGTCGGGCCGCCGCAGGAACCTGTTGCGGATCCAGCGCAGCTGTCGGCGCGCGTAGCGGCGCGTGGCCGTCTTGAGGGCGTCTGCGCAGCGGCGCATCTCCGCCTGGCCCTGCTCGCTGCAGCGCGCCGCCTCCGGCTGCACCAGCCACGAGTGGAACTCCTTGAAGCCGATCGACTGGAAGATGCCCTCCGTGTAGTCAGGCTCCCTGCAACAGTCAGCCGCCGCGACGACGTCGTACATGTACAGCAAAGTGTATGGTGTGAGTTCACATTTCTGTGCAGTGATGGTCACAAATTCAACTCAAAAAATGGAAAGCACAGTAGCGATAAAAGTAAGGAGGTTAACGAAGGAAAGTGTGTTCGCTAAAGTGTGTAAGAAGTGTGTCGCATGATCAGTCACGATTTGGATACAAAATTAAATTGAAGTCCTCCAACATGCTACAGATATAAAATTCTGAATGTTTAAGCACCTGAAGTTGAGCACTAGCCCGAAACCGGACGTGTAGTAAATAAATAATATGATCTTTAATGTGACTGATAGCAGATTTTATTCTCACCCCTATACATTTGAATGACAGCCAGACCTGGAAGTGGAGCTGTTATATTTGAACACGCCCGACGCCACTGCATTGCCCATAATTTATGATTAGATTAGATTTGATTACATTAGATTTGTTGGTTCGTTCCATAGATCCGTGATGAGGCGAATCTCGTGGATATGGAACATGTCAATTTTTTTTTACAAGTTGATAATATAATATTACTTATACAGATACATACACTTTTACAAGGTGATAATATAATAATACTAATACTATGAATACAGATACATGCATTATTTGGTTCTATTTAAGAATTCGTCAGTGGAGTAGAAGGAGTTGGCCAATAGAAAGTCTTTTAGGCTCCTCTTAAACTGGTATTATTTGTAGCTAAATTTCTATGGTTGTCGGTAAATTATTGAAAATGTGTGTTCCTGAGTAGTGGACCCCTTTTTCAACTAAAGCAAGTGCTTTAAAGTCCTTGTGTAGCTCATTTTTGTTCCTAGTATTGTATGTATGAACTGAGCTGTTCTTTGAGAAAAGGGATATATTATTTATGAAAAATTTCATTAAGGAATAAATATACTGAGAGGTAGTACTTAGTATACCCAATTCTTTGAAGAGTCTTATACAGGATGTCTGTGAATTTACTCCACAAATAATACGTATTACATACTTTTGGACTCTGAAAACTTTTGTTTGACTTGAAGAGTTACCCCAAAATATTATACCATATGACATTATGGAATGAAAGTAAGCAAAGCATGCAAGCTTTTTTATTTTTATGTCTCCTATGTCTGATACCACTCGTATTCCAAATACAGATTTCTTAAGTCGTTTCTGCAGTTCTGTGGTGTGCTCCTTCTAAATGAATTTATTATCAAGCTGTAATCCCAGGAATTTTATACTGTGAACCTATCTGCTCTTCTTCATACTTTATGAATATACTGGATGGGGATCTCTTACATGTTCTGAACTGCATGTAGTGAGTCTTTTCAAAGTTTAATGTCAATAAGCTGGCTTTCAACCATTTATTAATGTTAATGAAAATATCATTAGCAGAACTTTCTAAAACTAAACTCGACATGCTATTTATTGCAATACTGGTATCGCCTGGAGAGAAAAAAAAAAAAAAAAAAAAAAAAAAAAAAAAAAAAAAAAAAAAAAAAAAAAAAAAACGACCTCTGCTTCGGCAGTGTAACTGATGAGAGGTCATTAATGTACACTAGAAAAAGCAATGGGCCTAAGATGGATCCTTGTGGAACACCACATGTATTTTCTTCCCAATCTGATGATGATTGTTCGCTTAATTCACGAGTCCCTTGTACTGACACCCATTGTTTCCTGTTAGCAAGATACGACTTGAACCATTTTGCAGCAATTCCCATGACACCATAGAGCTCTAATTTACTTAAAAGGATGTTGTGATTCACACAATCAAATGCTTTTAATAAATCACAGAAAATACCTGCTGCTTGTAATTTATTTATGGCACCTGTCAGTAGTGGACAGCTCGTTATTCTGGTTGGCTGTGGGTGCATTTAGCCGGAGCTAGCAAGGGGAAGGCATCAGACACGGCCAACAGTGTACAACTCAAAACGAAGGACTCAACACCTCCTCCGTTTTTGAGAAAACCACCCCTAAAGGTTATTACGAGCAATCGACTCTAAATGAACGGGATCGATAGACAATTGTAAATAGAGCGGTTTTCATTATCATGTATGGGGTCCGGAAACGCACAATTTTTCACAAATCGAAGAAATAAACTTTTAACAAGGCCGTTTACGTAACGTCATGGCTTTTTGCCGAGAGCGCCGACAGCGGAACGGCCGAGGTAACTGGCAGAGAAGCGGAGAACGCGCGTTTCGAGGAAACCTAGCGGATGTATTTCTTGTCGTTTATATTTTACCAAGTCTCAATTGATAACGAAATTAGGGTTAATAAATCAATAAGGAATGATAATATGGTAGGAACATAAGTTTCTCGAAACTACTTGGGGAAGTAAATAACTAAAATGTTGCCGGCCGCAGTGGCCAAGCGGTCTGCGGCGCAACGGTTACGTTCTGCACGGCCACTACGGTCGGCGGTTCGCATCTCCCCTCGGGCATGGATATTTGTGCCGTCCTTAGTATTAGCTAGTTCATAAGTAGTTTTGTAAGTTTAGGGACTGATGACCCCGTAGTTAAGTCCCAGAATCTGTACAAACATTTGAACTAAAATGTTATTTAAGAAACACATTATTGTAGCGATCTATAATTGTTTAATAAGAGGTTTTCAGGCAAGATCGCTTTCTTCGTTTAATTATATGACTGGTTTCGGTGTGCTAGACGCCATCTTCAGACCTAATACATCAAGGTTTTTCTTAAAAAGTTTTCGAAATTTTTTTAAAAAATTTGCGAAAACTCAAAGGAACCGCAGAAAAATTGAAAAAATCTAAATCGGTAATTCCGTAAGGGGGCATCGCCACTTGCAATTAGATTCGTATGTTATGCGCTGCCCTACCGTTCAATCAGCTGCACACTTGAGTTTCAAAACAGGAGTAATGATACTGTGTACATAACATTTCGTACAATGCATGCGGAGGTTACCTAACTGCAGACTTTGAGACGACTGGTCCGATTAACATGAATATGGCAAATACTGTAATTGCCCATATACAGGGGAGGGAGGGGATAAACAGAGAGAGGTGACAGGAAATTACTAGCAGTGAGCGGGGAACGTAATGACAGAGGTAGGGAATGGATGTTGATAGATGGGAGTTGGAGGAGGAGGAAGTGGCAGAGGCAGGTTGGCAGGAGGAGGAGGAAATAGACACAAAAAGGAGGGACTACAAGGTCTGACTGAATACTGGAATAAGTAGCTAATACAGTGAGAAGGCTACGAGGACAGAGAGGTACTGAACATGCATACAGATGGAAGAAGCGACGGTCAGAGAAATTGAGGAGAGAAGTGTAGGGTGGATATCCAAACCCCATGTTTATTTAGCAATTGCGAAGCATAGTCGGGTTTGCTAGCATACGTATATAAAATTCTTGTATGAGTACCTAATTAACAGTACGAACTTAAAAGAACCGGCAGAAACTGAATTACTGCTGTTGTTTAAAGTAATAAAAAGATCCACTGAAGATGCTTCAACTGTAGCGAAAGATGTACGGGTATGGAAATGAAAACCAGTGCTTTGCTCAAGGCAGATCGTCATAGAGTTGGAAGGAAAGCAAATACAAGGAAGCACACACGGATCAAAAGGGCTTTAACATTAAGGTGATTACTTCTATTTCTAGTGTTTGAAGGTGTTGTCGTTTCCTCTGAACAGTAGTGTACGCGAACAGACACGGCACTGCCGCCCCGATTACATCCTCTGATGATAAAGTTCGGTCACTGAAGTCAGAACAGGCGAATCACAACGCTGCACCTGCTTAGCAGCCGGTGTTGAAATCCTGTCCCCACCGTAGTTCAGTTGAGCATCGTGTGTGTTCCGTGACAGACCTGTCGGACGAAGTGCTTGTTTAGTGCGTTGGTTCTGAACTGGGAACAGGACAGTGAACGAGCAAAGGACGAATTTAAAATTTTGTTTTGAGCTTAGCACGTCATCTAAAGCAATGCATGCGATGCTGGAATCTTATGGGTATCAAGCACTGTCAATGCAGTGTGTACGAATGGTTCGACCGTCTTTGAGCAGGCCGAGAAAGTGTTTCTGACAATGCCCGTAGTGGACGAACGGGGACCTCCGTCATGACGAAAACACTGAGAAAGTGTGGACACTAACCCTGTGGTGCACGAATTATTAAAATATATGATAAATCTGAAGCATTGAATTAAAATTTGTGATACAACCGGGAATCGAACCCGGACCTCCATGCTTACGAGGCAGACGTCTTACCGCTAGACCACCGCATCACTAGCGAGGTGCTATTCCGCTGCATGGAGAGCCTTGGCAGTGGTGGCAATGCTCTATGGAACACAGAAGCTGAATTAAAGTTTGTGACGTGGAGGGACATCGTCCTTAGACTATTCCAAGGCGCCTTAATCACTAGTGATGCGGTGGTCTAGCGGTAAGACGTGTGCCTAGTAAGCATGGAGGTCCAGGTTCGATTCCCGGTCGCATCACAAATTTTAGTTCAACGCTTCAGATTTATCATTAATGTTTTTGACATGATCGACACGAAAATCCGTCTCAGGGATTCTTTATTTGTACTTACATTGATATTAAAAATTAGAAGAAAAAATTGAAATGATGTGTTTGTAGTAGGAACAAACTTTGTTACCATAAAATACGAAAGTTCTGACATCCAACGAAACGTGACGAAGCTTTTGAACACCAGGAAGGCTTCGTGCAAAGTTCCCAGGACATGTATCGCAGAGCTCAGCGGTGGGTAGTTATGAGAGGACAGTGAGGTACGTGTTCATCTAGGTTCACGTTGCAGGACTAATCACCGAACGCTGTTGTGAGAGGTTGTATGTAGGGAGGGCCTGAATCGCAGGGATGTTTAGCGTGTCGCGGGCACGTGCTCACACAGCCCCAAAATCAAATGTTTGTACAGCTTATGGGACTTAACTACGGGGTCATCAGTCCGTAAACTTACAAACTAGTTATGAACTACTTAAGAACTAGGACGGCACAAATATCCATGCCCGAGGGGGGATTCGAACCCCCGACCGTAGTGACCGTGCAGACCGTGACTGGAGCGCCTCAGTCCCCTCGGCCACCGCGGCCGGCCATACAGCCACACTTCTCGGCCGTTCATTCCGCCTCTGTTGTCTCGGCAATAAAAAACTGCTAGGCGTGGTGAGGGTCGAACCCTCGTGCTTCGGCTGGTCAGTGCGAGGAAGTGACAGCTGAGACGCGGAGGGTGGACAGCGGGTAGGGGGGCGTGTCCTGGGCTGGAGATAACGGCCAGCACGCGACCGGGGGAGGGGGAGGGGCAGACGGTGGGCGTGCCTGGGCGGAAGCCTGGGAGACGGCGGTGGCAGCTGCAGCTGAGGGAGCTGCCCGCCTCCTTTGTGGGGCTTCCGCTGCCTCCTTTGGGCAGCGGTCCGCCGCCGCATTCAGCGCAGACGCCGGCCACAAGCAAAGACGCTGCCGGCCCACAGCACAACACAACACACCAGCTGCCACTGGGGAGGGCGGAGGGCTCCCCTTCTCTCCTAGCCGGCCTGCCTGGAAATCCCCTGATGCTCGCCTACCAGTACACCCCTACACTGCCGCAAGCTAATCCATTCCTTTACCCTCTATTTCCTACTTCTTCTTTTCAAATGTTGGTAAACCTAGGGGAGCAGTCTCATAAGGTCATCAGTCCCTAGACTTACAAACTAAATATATCTGCATACATACTCCGCAATCCACCGTAAGGTGCGTGGCGGAGAGTACACTGTACCAATACTAGGCATTTCCTTTCCTATTCCAATCCCAAATACAACGAGGAAAAAATGCCTTTGCATTTGAATTCATATCATAGAAAATGTACTGCCAAAAAGGATATGGTCAGCTATTAGAGACGTGTATAATAGAAGCGCATTACCCGATCCCACAATCTGTAAGCCGGCCGCGGTGGCCGAGGAGACTCAGGCGCTCCAGTCAAGGTCTGCACGACCACTACGGTCGGGGGTTCGAATCCCCCCTCGGGCATGGATATTTGTGCCGTCCTTAGTATAAGGTAGTTGATAAGTAGTTTGTAAGTTTAGGGACTGATAACCCCGTAGTTAAGTCCCATAAGCTTAACAAACATTCATTTATTTATTTTATACAATCTGTAAAATAAAATAGTTGTAACTCCAGTAGAGATACATATGATACGTCACTTTAAAGACGAAACTAGGCGGAATATAAAAAGGCAATAGAACGCAAATCGATTTTATAAACCCAAAATCCGATTCCTTATCCACTTAAACTAACTTACGGTAAGGACGAGACAAACACCCATGCCTGGCGGACGACTCGAAGCTCCGGTGGGATCGGACGCGCAATCCGTGATATGGCGCCATTCCCGCATGGCGTAGCCTCTTCGTCGGGCAACTACATCTACATATATATTCCGCAATTCACTGTAAGGTGCGGGGCGGAGGGTACACTGTACCACTACTACGTATTTCCTTTCCTATTCCACTCCCAAATAGAACGAGGAAAACAAGAATGCCTATATGCCTTCGTACGAGCCATAATTTCTCTTATCTTGTCTTTGTGATCACTACGCGAAATGTAAGTAGGCGACAGCAAGATCGTACTACACTCAGCTTCAGATTCCAGTCCTCAAAATTTTCTCAACAGAAATTCACGAAAGAACGTCGCCTTTCCTTCAACAATCCCCAACAGAGTTACCGATACATTTCTGTGACACTCGGGCATTGGTCGAACGTACCAGTAACAAAGCTAGCTGCTCGCCTCTGAACTGCTTCTATGTACTCCCTTAATGATCTGCTGCGGGTCTCAAACACTTGAGCAATACTCAAGACGTGATCGTACAAGCGTTTTATACGCGGTCTCCTTTACAGGTGAAGTACATCTTCCCAAAATTCTCCCAATAAACCGTAGTCGGCTGTCCGCCTTACTCACAACTGTCGCCGGCCGCGGTGGCCGAGGAGACTGAGGCGCTTCAGTCACGGTCTGCACGGCCACTACGGTCGGGGGTTCGAATCCCCCCTCGGGCATGGATATTTGTGCCGTCCTAGTTCGTAAGTAGTTCATAAGTAGTTTGTAAGTTTAGGGCCTGATGACACCGTAGTTAAGTCCCATAAGCTTTACAAACATTTGAACATTTTTCACAACTGTCCTTACATGTTCGTTTCATTTCATATCGATCTGCAATGTTACGCCTACATATTTGAACGACGCGGCAGCATCAAGAAGATCACTACTAAGGCTGTATTCGAACATTATGGGATTGTTTTTCCTACTCATGCGCATCACCTTACATTTTTCTACATTGAGAGCTAGCTGCCATTCTTCGCACCAACTAGAATTTTTGTCTATGTCATCCTGTATGCTGTTACAGTCAATCAAAAATGACACCCACCCATACACCACAGCATCATCAGCAAACAGCCGCAAATTACAACTTATTCTGTCCATCAGATCATTTATATAGATAGAAAATAATAGCGGTCCTATCACACTCCCCTGGGGCACGCCTGACGATACACTCGTGTCTGAGGAACACTCGCCGTCGAGAACAACGTACTGCGTTCTGCTCGATGTGCAGTGCCAGTGTTACATATGGTTACTTTGCGAATAATATCTTATACTGTGGTAAGTTTGAAGAAGACATCGGTATAATACTATGTAACACTGCGTCAGTGGTAGCCTGTAAGTAGTTCGGAGAACAAGCGAATCCACAAGTTTATTCAGGTCTATCATATTCAGTGGAAGACACTCACTGAGTATTAGATCCCCTAGTACCCCAAAATTTCGTATTTGTTAAATGCTACTTTTCACCCGGTGCATCAAGCCATCTTTTATGCGATTAAAAGTCTTCTGTCCTCTTGTCGTCTGAACTCCTTATCGTCCGGGTTTCGCTTCCATTCAATGATACATCCCAGTCAGAAACAATCAAAAAGGGATTCCTAACATTTAAATTCTCAGTCTCTGTTGCAATATTTTTATTACGCCAATAACGTGTTTCGCGCTGTTAGTGCATTATGAGACTGGAAACACACAAATGTTTTATTACAGTCCGGGTACCTGGCGGGCAGCGAATCTAATGTGGCTAAGGTGAGTAAGTTTTGAAAAGTCAGACTTACTTGGGCGGAGACGGAGTCACAGAAGTATCTAAAGCTGTGGTGGAGGTAGCTTAACAATTTGTGTTCTGTCATTGGACCCCTGCAAAGAGGTAAACGTACAAAGTACGTAAGGACTATTTGAAGTAGAATAACTAGGGACTAAAGGGGTATAGTATGGAAATTAATAGAATATTCTACTTCAAATAGCCCTTACGTACTCTGTACGTTTACCTCTTTGCAGGGGCCCAAAGTCTGTCATTGACAAATGTGTTCTGTACACAAACTGTTAAGCTACCTCCACCACAGCTTTAGATTGTTCTGTGGCTCCATCTCCGTCCAAGTAAGTCTGACTTTTCAAAACTTACTCACCTTAGCCACATTAGATTCGCTGCCCGCCAGGTACCCGGACTGTAATAAAACATTTGTGTGTTTCCAGTCTGATGATGCACTAACAGCGCGAAACGCGTTATTGGAATAATAAAAATATTGCATCAGAGACTGAGAATTATTTAATTATTCAATACTGTTGCTGCACCAGCGGCCACCACCACCATCATGGAATGGAATGAAATGTTCTAATTAAACAATTTTTTTTTTCCATTTCACATATCCTTCTCTTGCTACTACACATCTGCATTTCATACCGTCTCACTTCGAAAAAAGTCATTCATCTTACACTCTACATAACCCAGCTACAAACAAAAGAAAAAGAAGATATCTGACGAACCCCTGGAGAAAAAATGTCTGACAATCTGTGAAACGGACATCCTGAGTAGTTCTGCCGAGTAAAACAGAAGTGGCATGGTGCATTTGCTACCTATTGTTATACGTTCTATGACATCATTGTTAATTCTATACTGTCGTGTACAATGTAAGCTCATAAGTTCGTGTGTAGCACGTAATCAGCAGTGCAATCCAGAACATCGTTTAGCATGGATTACTGAGAACAAAGTAATTTACCGTAGGTGACTAATGGAATTGTAGACCTGTATACTGCAGGATTTTGAAAAGCAAGGAAAAGGAAGAAATTAATGAAGTAAAGCTAGTAAGCTAACACAATACGTAAAAGGAAGTATTTAATTCTCCTATCGTCTCAATTCAGTAATTTTAATAAAGTGCGCACGGTTGCTTAAGATAGATAAATGATAAGAACTGCGAGGCTTATATATATATATATATTGTGGTGTCGCACAAGTACAAAGTGCGCGCCACCTACTTTCGCCGCGCGCCGCCATGCATGCACGGCGCGGCGTTCTTCCGACGACAGCCACGAGCGCCCTCTGGGACAACGCCGCTCGTGGCCACCACTGAAGGACATCGGCGATTTCGCACTTCGCACTTCGGACTGAGATAGCAACGAGTTAGGACCTTCGTAATCAGATAGGCACGATTGAAGACTTTGCTATTGTACAGGCACTAGGCAGGCCTCTAACAACTATGTATCAACATTCTGCAGTACTATGTAAAAGTTAAGTATTGTTTCATTCTGTGCAATATATATCTTTCTAATTTACTCGAGTGTTTATAGTTTCTGGCTGCTCCCCTCCGTACCTGCACCAGCGTGTCGGTCTCATTCCACTCGGCCACCGACACCTACGACGAGGCTGGGACACAAAAGCGGCGACGAAGTCGGGACACAAAAGTGGCGACGAGGAGTGATAGAACCTTGGACCAGCCCGCTTGCAGCAGCCAGACAGCAGCAGTCGGAGCACGCAAAAATTGCTCCCGCCCACCCACCCTTATTATAAGATTTTTGGGGGAATATATTCTGTTACGTATTTTGTGGACTTTTTTGTTGCAGAGCGTCCTCTTTCATATTGCATTTGTGTTTTGTACTAATTTTCTTGTATACGCGGCGCCTAATCGGTCAGCATGGCCACTACCCCGAACCCAAACTTAATGGAAATTATTCAGTTATAGACGGCGCAAATCTCACAACTTCTCAACGCAGTGGCGCAGTTGACGGCAACTCAACAACAGCCGTCGCATCAGCAGCCCACACCTGCCGCCGCACCGCTTCCGACGTTCCGCCAGTACAACGAACGTGAGGAAGAATGGAGTGACTATTTCGCGCAGTTTCAAGAACTCGTCGCGGCTCATCAAATTACAGGTCAGAGAGTGAAGAACCTTTTCTTATCGATTGTGGGCCCCCAGACGTTCGTACTATTGCAAAAACTTTTCCCTCTCGCATCTCCTCGTGATGTAGACTTTGAACAAATTGTAGATGCACTGAATGCTCATTATGAGAGAAAAGTTCTTGTAGCCGCTGCACGATACCGATTTTTCAGACTTAAAAAATTACCGCAGCAGTCACACCAAGAGTGGATTACGGAATTGAAGGGCTTAACCCGCCAATGTAAATTTACTTGCTCTTGTGGACTTTCGTATAGTGACGTGATGTTGAGGGATGCGATTACGCAGAATATTCAGGACCCCAGAATTAGAGCAGCAATTCTGAAACAGTCTGACCCCTCATTAGACAGTGTACTGCAGCTTATAGAAGCGCATGATACTTTTGACTTAGCAGATGTCGAAATGCAAAGCCACAGTGTAAATTCAGTGCGCCGCAACGGACGCTTTCCTAGCCGTAGTTCTCAGTATAGCACTAGTGATTCTTCTTTTTCTACCGGCCGTGCTGAACAGACAGTGAACAGTAGCCAGTGTAAAAATGCGACGCAAAGGTCGCCCCGTAGTGTTAGACACAGTAATTTGCATAACGGGCGCCAACGCTCATTTCAGAAAAATGTACGTAAATCTTGCCCCCAGTGTGTGTCTCGCCACAAGCGTGCTCATTGCCCTAGTCGCAACGCAACCTGTTATCAATGTGGCAAATTGGGACATGTGCAGTCTGTGTGTATGCAAATTAAAAACTCAAAGAACGGTGCCTTTCGAAACAGTGCTTCGCAGAGTGCGAGAACAGTTCATTCTGTAAATGTTATACGGGCTGTGGAATTGAATAGTGCTTTCCTTGGATCTCAATTGCTAGAAAGTAGTTCTGCGCCTATGGCAAAACTATATAGTGCACCACGTAGCAAGCGCCAACGAGCGCATAAAACAGTGCAACGGAAAAGGGTTCGGGACAAGCAAAATGACTATGAACAGTGCATTCCTGTAGTGAACCGAGAGTCTTCTACAACTTCTCCTTGTAATAGTGCCCAGTACTGCGTAGCTAGTGACAGTAGACATCAAGTAGCTACTCAAAAGTGTAGTGCAGTAGTTAGTGACGCTGTAGTAGCCTCGCATTGCGCGGACGCCGATCCGGCGGTAGTGTCATCTAGTGACAGTGTGGTTAATCCGCTGTGTGCCGAGTCTGCGCTGCTCACTTCACTACGCGGCCCGCGCAAGGGCAGTAAACAAACCGTAGCAGACGTTGCCCACATTCGCGCACCTGTCGTGCGCCAAAAGCACAAACTGTGTGTGACTCTTTCGATCGAAAATAAGTCTGTGCAATTTCAGCTTGACACTGGTTCCGCTGTTACCTTAATTAATAAAGATACTTATGTACTTTTGGGTTCGCCAAAATTGTCGCCGTCACAGCAAGTGTTAACAGCTTATACAGGTGAAAATATTCCCGTGCTAGGAACGTGTAGCCTGCCTGCCTCTTTTCAAGGTGTTACGAAAACAGTTGCTTTTGTTGTTCTTCAGGCCAAATCTACGCAGAACATTTTTGGATTAGATGCTTTTGATTTGTTTGGTTTATCAATTCAAAGAGATGTGCTTCAAATTTCGTCAATAGTGCCTCAGGATAAAATCAATGCATTGTGTGAGAAATATAGTGACTTGTTTTCGCCGGAACTAGGTTGTGCAAAAGACTTCGTGGCACATGTAACTTTAAAAGAATCTGCAGTTCCACAATTTCGTAAAGCTAGACCAGTGCCTATCGCCTTGCGTGATACAGTTGCCGAAGAACTTAAACGTTGGCAAGATAGTGGGGTGATTTCTCCTGTTTCTGCGAGTCAGTGGGCCTCGCCTATAGTAATTATACCCAAGCCGTCAGGAAAACTTCGTCTCTGTGCGGACTTCAAATCAACAGTGAACAGTCAAACAATTGTAGACACTTACCCTCTGCCCAGACCTGAGGAACTGATGGACAAATTAGGACAGTCTCGCTTCTTTTCTAAGATTGATTTAGCAGAGGCATACTTACAAATACCGCTTGATGACGAGTCAAAAAAATTTTTCGTCATTAATACTCACATGGGCCTTTTTCAATTTCAACGCCTACCCTTTGGCAGTTCTTCCGCTCCCGCCATTTTTCAGCGTTTTTTGGAACAGCTGACAGTTTCTGTACCGTGTTGTTCGAACTATTTAGATGATATTGTGGTATCCGGACGTACAGTTGAAGAACATTTAGCAAACCTGGAGTGCCTTTTCAAAGTGTTGACTGCAGCAGGTCTACGTTGTAATAAAGCAAAGTGTTCGTTTTTTCAAACTGAAATAGAGTACCTAGGCCATGTGATTAATGCCCAAGGAATACATCCCTTACAGTCACATCTTCGAGCAATCAAAGACTTGCCTCCTCCTAAGAATGTGCATGAATTGCAAGCAGTGATGGGAAAGCTTAACTATTATTTCAGATTTATTCCCAATGCCTCTCAGATTGCAGCTCCACTGCATCACTTACGTAGGAAGAATGTTCCTTTTGTATGGTCCAAAGATTGCCAGGTTGCCTTTGACAACTTAAAGTCTGCACTACTCAGTGATGCATGTCTGATTCCCTTTGACCCCCAGAAGCCTGTAGTGTTAGCAGTTGACGCCTCATCGTACGGTCTCGGCGCAGTAATCTCACATCGTATTGGTTCTCACGATCGTCCTATTGCCTTTGCATCCAAGCTACTGACGCCGACGCAACAGAATTACAGTCAGATAGAAAAGGAGGCCTTAGCAATCATTTACGGCGTCACAAAGTTTCATCATTATCTCTATGGCAGAAAATTCTATTTGTTGACGGACCACAAGCCTCTCACGTCGTTGTTCTCACCCACAAAGCCAATTCCGCCACGTACGGCACAAAAGCTTCAGAGATGGTCCTTGATATTGTCTAATTATCAGTATGAGATTTTGTACCGACCTACCACTAAACACGCCAACGCGGACACACTTTCCCGACTTCCGGTTGGCCAGGATGTGTCGTTTGATTCTTCAGAAATGGCATGTTGTCATATAGACTCCAGAGATGCTTCCGCTGTCGCAGACTTTCCTTTGAACTCTCGTCGGGTTGCACAGGAAACAGCTGCGGATGCAGACCTAAGTGTGGTAGCACGTTTTGTTCGCTCAGGGTGGCCTGCCAGAGCCAAAGACATTGATCGGCCTCTGGTTCGACGTTATTTTGCACAACGTCATGCATTATCTTTAAGTCAGGGTGTACTGTTGTTGCATACCGACAACGACCAAGCAAGAGTGATTGTTCCTCGTTCCCTGCAACGAGAAGTGTTACGCCTCCTGCATCAAGGACATTGGGGCATTGTTAGGACAAAGCAATTGGCCAGACGTCATTGTACCTGGGTTGGTATGGACGCTCAGATAGAGAGCATGACGTCACAGTGTACGGTTTGTGCGGAGCATCAGGCGGCTCCTCCGCAACGTTTCTCAGACTGGCCACGCCCCAACGTTTACATATTGACTTTGCCGGACCTTTCTGGAATACGCGCTGGTTAATCGTTGTAGACGCTTTCAGCAAGTTTCCTTTTGTGATTGCCATGAACTCAACGACGGCGTCTAGTACAATCAGTGCCTTAACATCAGTGTTTTGCATCGAAGGCTTGCCTGAAACTATCGTCAGTGACAATGGACCTCAGTTTGTTAGTGCGGAATTTCAACAGTTTTGTCGTGTGAATGGCATTCAGCATATCACCACCGCACCTTTTCACCCTCAGTCCAATGGTGAAGCAGAACGTTTCGTTCGAACATTCAAGTCTCACATGGAGAAGATGAAAGGTCAGCACTCCAGGCAGCAAGCTCTTCAAATTTTCCTGTCTACGTATCGGTGCATGCCACGTGACGGCCCGTCTCCTGCCGAGCTGCTACACGGCCGCCGTCACCGCACTCTCCTTCACCTGCTGCAGCCTCCCACGCACCGAGTCGGTTCGTATGGCGCTACGCGTTTTCAGGTTTCCACGCCGGTGCTGTACAGGGTGTTTGCTGGAAACAAGAAGACATGGTTGCCGGGCACCATTCAACGCGTGCTTGGGCACAATATGTTTGTTGTACGTTCTTCCACAGGGTCGGAGCTGCGGCGCCACGGAAACCAATTGCGCCTGCACAGACCGCGCGATCCTGTCTCCGGTTTCTTGATTCCAGACCCAGTTCACCGCCAGGGAGCACAACCACATCGTTCGTCCCCGGACTACGAGATCCCTATGGACGTCGACGTACATCCGACGCAGTCGTCGCCGCCGCTGTCGCCGCCGCAGATGACAGCGTCACCGAGAGGGACTCCGGGACCGTGCGGGCCCCCCCAGCTTGGGCCACGCACCTCAGAAGAAGATGACCTGCTCCCTCTGGGCGGGGGCGGGCGCCCTTCCCCAGGTTTCGGCGGGTTCCCTGGAGGATCGCAAGGCGGATGCCGGGGCGCGGACGGCGTCTCGATCCCGGCCTCCGCTACGACGCCCGTCCCACCAGTTACGCCCCCGCCCAGGCCCTCCTCCCAGTGCCGTCGCCGTGGCCCTCAGCCCTACGCCACGACGGCGCGGCGGTTTGGGGGGGAGGGGTGTGGTGTCGCACAAGTACAAAGTGCGCGCCACCTACTTTCGCCGCGCGCCGCCATGCATGCACGGCGCGGCGTTCTTCCGACGACAGCCACGAGCGCCCTCTGGGACAACGCCGCTCGTGGCCACCACTGAAGGACATCGGCGATTTCGCACTTCGCACTTCGGACTGAGATAGCAACGAGTTAGGACCTTCGTAATCAGATAGGCACGATTGAAGACTTTGCTATTGTACAGGCACTAGGCAGGCCTCTAACAACTATGTATCAACATTCTGCAGTACTATGTAAAAGTTAAGTATTGTTTCATTCTGTGCAATATATATCTTTCTAATTTACTCGAGTGTTTATAGTTTCTGGCTGCTCCCCTCCGTACCTGCACCAGCGTGTCGGTCTCATTCCACTCGGCCACCGACACCTACGACGAGGCTGGGACACAAAAGCGGCGACGAAGTCGGGACACAATATATATATATATATATATATATATATATATATATATATATATATATATATATAAATCGTACTTTGAAATGATGTGCAGTAATTATTAAAATTAGCAGTAATAGTCACAAAAAGAATTCTTTCTGTACTGGTAACACATTAGTAACTACGGACCTTTATTTTATTTATTTGCTGTCATATCCAATAATTTGCAAACTAGATTCTAAGACAGAGCGTATTTTACATTATGAAATTTTACAAACGCAGAATGATTTCTTCTTATATTTAAAATTTAACAATATACAACTTAGAAAACTTGTTAAATAAAAGTGTAGTAATAAGTAGAACGGTGATTCTATATATATTGCTGTATCTTAGTAAACAGGTACGGTATTTACGTTAGGTCTATCATGAAATCATAAAATAAGTTTTTAAATGTTACAATTTTTTATACCAGTTTATCTACATGTTCCTTACTTTTGGCTTGTCTTAGATTAAGGTCTGTGTCAGCTTCCGGGACCGTTTCTATGTTCGTGTCTGTGTCATTCCAGGTTTCCTTTTCCCGTGTTTGCGTTTTTTGCCGTCAGTCGTGAATATGGTGGTTGTTTATGCAATTGTAGGCTTTCCCAGCTTATACTAGTGATAGAAGTCTCTCGGGTTTCCAGCCTGGTGGCAGCATTGATGTATCTTCTGGATGATATGGAGAGTATGACACTTCCCGTAACGTCGCGATACACCAACGCTGCCACCCGTAGGGAGACCGAGGGACTATCATTAGCATGATTGTTGTTCGTATTGTTCTTATATTGCACGTGACACACAATCCGTTAATTCATTCAGTATACACCCATCGTCTGGCCACCGTACAATTTGCAGTATGTCATCATACTCAGATCTGGCTCCTATTTGTGTGAGACTGGCACACTATAAAGTAACTGTTGAGAAGCTCCTAATTGGACACGTATAGTGGCAGCATAAATTAAATGTACCTACAGGGAACTTTCTATGACTCGCTGAGTCTATGCCATATCGAGGTGCAGTACTTCCCCGGCCTAATTGAAGTGTGACACGGTATTAGGAAGTTTCAGATGACTATTTGTTCCCTCAGGGCAGGACGCGTCTGGGCTGGTAACGGGACGCAGCTCCGCACCTTTCATCCGTAACTTATGATGATTGCCGTGCGTAGAATCCGGCGCCAAATGCCTCCAGATACCTACCAAGCAATTGTGCACTACATACTAAGCTTAATCGCTCATATACTACATCCCAGACGAAGACTAACACACTCTAAAAAAGTGTTTATAATGTAGGGTTGAGAATAAAATCCGCTACCAGTTACATTAAAGATCGTATTACTTATTTATGACACGACCTGTTTCGTGCTGATGACCAGCTTCAGGCGCTTAAAAAATTAAGAATTTTATGTGTAGCATGTTGGCGGAATTCACTGTTTGAAAACCAATTTTTTGGTACACTCTTGGCCATAAAAATTGCTACAGCACAAAGATAAGTGCTACAGACGCGAAATTTAAACGACAGGAATAAGATGCTGTGATATGCAGATGATTAGCTTTTCAGAGCATTCACACAAGGTTGGCGCCGGTGGCGACACCTAAAACGTGCTGACGTGAGGAAAGTTTCCAACCGATTTCTCATACACAAACAGCGGATGACCGGCGTTGCATGGTGAAACGTTGTTGTGATGCCTCGTGTATGGAGAAGAAATGCATACCGCCAAATTTCCGACTTTGATAAAGGTCGGATTGTAGCCTATCGCGATTGCGGTTTATCGTATCGCGACACTGCTGCTCGCGTAGGTCGCGATCCAATGACTGTTAGCAGAATATGGAATCGGTGGATTCAGGAGGGAAATACGGAAAGCCGTGCTGGATCCCAACGGCCTCGTATCACTAGCAGTCGAGATGACAGGCATCCGCATGACTGAAACGGATCGTGCAGACACGTCTCGATCCGTGAGTCAACAGATGGGGACGTTGGCAAGACAACAACCATCTACACGAACAGCAGCATGGACTATCAGCTCGAAGACGATGGCTGCGGTTACCTTTCACGCTGCATCACAGACAGGAGCACCTGCGATGGTGCACGCAACGACGAACCTGGGTGCACGAAGGGCAAAACGTCATTTTTTCGGATGAATCCAGGTTCTGTTTACACCATCATGATGGTCGCATACGTGTTTGGCGACATCGTGGTGAACGCATACTGGAAGCGTGTATTCGCCATACTGGCGTATCACCCGACGTGATGGTATGGGGTGCCATTGGTCTCGGTCACCTCTAGTTCGCATCGACGGCACCTTGAACAGTGGCCGTTATGACCCATGGCTCTGCCCTTCATTCGATCCCTGCAAAACCCTACATTTCAGCAGGATAATGCACGACCGCATGTTGCAGGTTCTATACGGGTCTTTTCTGGATACGGAAAATGTTCTACTGCTGCCCTGGCTAGCATATCCTCTAGATCTCTCACCAATTGAAAACGTCGCCGGCCGCGGTGGCCGAGGTGACTGAGGCGCTCCAGTCACGGTCAGCACGGCCACTACGGTCGGGGGTTCGAATCCCCCCTCGGGCATGGATATTTGTGCCGTCCTAGTTCGTAAGTAGTTCATAAGTAGTTTGTAAGTTTAGGGACTGATGACCCCGTAGTTAAGTCCCATAAGCTTAACAAACATTTGAACATTTTTTTGAAAACGTCTGGTCAATGGTAGTCGAGCATCTGGCTCGTCACAATACGCCAGTCACTACTCTTGATGAACTGTGGTATCGTGTTGAAGCTTCACGTGCGTCTGTACCTGTACACGCCATCCAAGCTCTGTTTGGCTCACTGCCCTGGCGTATCAAGTCTGTTATGGCCAGAGGTGGTTGTTCTGGGTACTGATTTCTCAGGATCTATGCACCCAAATTGCGAGAAAATTTAATCACATGTCAGATGTAGTATATTATATTTGTCCAATGAATATCCGTTAATCATTTGCATTTCTTCTTAGTGTAGCAATTTTAATGGCCAATAAATAGTGTAGTAGCCCTTTATAGGACAAAACTTTTTTTCTGGAAAATTGAAAAGCAATTTTTGTATTGTATCCCTTTTGACTTATATAGACAAGTAATATACTCAAGTATTTTATGTTCATTTAGCTTGGTAGTGAAAGGAAGAAATAGGTGGTTGATGTGCACACCACTATCCATTTTTGGTGAAGCTTTGACTACTGTGGATGGTGGTCACTTAAGAGATCACCTTCTTATATCTGGAATAGATAACTATAGAAATGACACCTGAAATTCAAAGAAGATACAATTGATTAAGTAATTTACTGAATCACAAAAATGGAAGATATTACAATATTCAAACAATATAACATTATTAAACGCTATGAAACATAATTCCAGTGATAAAATTGTTATTTCGAGTGAAACGGGTGAAAAGGAGGAAGGTAAAGAGCAAATTTAAAACGTACACTGTTTCGCACTTGTGGTAGGTGGGCAATATATCGACCACCATCCTATAAAGGGTTAATAATAGCCAATACACGAGTAAAATTCTGAATGTTTTAAGCACCTGATGATGGTCACAAGTCCGAAATCGTGTCATAAATAAATAATACGATCTTTAATGTGACCCGTAGCGGATGTTATTCTCAACCCTGCGTTAGGAACAATCACGGAGCTCAAACACATCCGTCACGGATAGAACACACCAACGCTCCTGCTACGGTGGTGGGCCGCGCCCCTGCTTGCAGGCCGCCCGCTCTCCCGCTGCGCCGTGTGTGTTGCCTACACTCTGCACAGGAAGCGCACGTCGTGGGGGCGGAAGCGGCGGCAGGGCCCCGCTGTGCGGCGTGCGTTGCCCCGGCGCGGCGCCCAAGACGCAGCCGACACCGACACCGCCACCGCCGCTTCCGTTCCGACCGAAGGCAGACAGCGGGAACCACACGTGTGCTCCCCTCCTGCCCCTGCATCTAATTCAGGCTGCGTACAGAATGGGCGAGGAAAAAATCCAAGGACTATCAAAGAAGTCTCCAACACTAGTTGCCCTTCGCCGCGGAGATGCTGCGCATGCTCATTGGTTAACTTTGTGACGTCCAGGTCGTAGAAAGATCACTGGTAACTACAGGCATCTTTTGATGTAACGCCAATACTCGTAGACTTTCGCTAGCGTATTGAGACGTTTAACCGCCATTCTTATGGGTGAATTAAATTGCGTCTCGTCATACAAACTCTGACAATAAAGTTCGGGGAATAGTCCTGCAACCTTAACGTAAATCAGGGTTCAACGTTATTAAATATGCGACCCCCTATCAAGTAAAAATGTTGTTGTATTGGTGTGGTGTCTGTTCTTTCGAATGTCCGAAAGAACAGACACCACACCAATACAATAAGTATTTAAACGCAACGACGGCATTAGCTTCAGTTATTTCCCCGCAGATGCGGTCATACGTCCGACCTCGCACGGGAATCCGTAATGGCGAGTGTAAGAGGACATGGACGATAGGGGCGCTACAAACCTAGCGTGCGACTTGTGATACTTGAGACGGACGGGAGGTGAGTACGGGTGGCCAAGTGGTTAAGGGAACCGCTGGCCCGAAGCGGGAGACCCGGGTTCGATTCCCCGTCCGGGTCACATTTTCACTTGTCGCCATTATTTAATATCAATGCCCAAATGCGGCCCCTGTCAATCCTTTCTTTCCTATCTTTCTTCCTTCCCTTCCTTTAACAATCATTTGCAGATAAAAATATTGTGACAACTCCCTTCTCCGGACCGCAAAACAACTGTGTGTGATGTTATAATTGCGCAACAAATTTGATTTGCTTCTATTGAAAGAAATTTCTTTGAAGAGAAAAGTACAGTATTAGACATTATGGGATTTTTTTTTTCGGAATGGAACACATTGCCCTAATTTCCAATTAACTTCGACAGAAAATATTTGTTACATAACGAGTGTTGTGCATCCCAGGCAAGACACAGAAAGGCATTATCGTCGCTAAGGAAGATCCGACTGTAGGGTCCGTTTGTAAAGATGTACATCTTTTTCTGAATTTCTCAAAATTATTGACATCATCTTGTTAATTTAACTATCAAATGGTTTCTGTAAACAGTTTCAAATCAAATGTTTGTATAGTCTATGGGACTTAACTACGGGGTCATCAGTCCCTAAACTACTTATGAACTACTTACGAACTAGGACGGCACAAATATCCATGCCCGAGGGGAGATTCGAACCCCCGACCGTAGTGGCCGTGCAGACCGTGACTGGAGCGCCTTAGTCCCCTCGGCCACCACGGCCGGCGTAAACAGTTTTCTGGCTTTTCTTTTCTTTGTCGTTAACACGGTGTATCTATTATGATTAACAATGAATAACCCTACATAATTTTATTATAAGTTTCAGTTTTCTTAGGCTTCTGATTTATATTACGAAACCCTAGTTTAAACATACACTGGGCTGAGTGTTTCACAATGCAGTTTCATCCTCCCGTCACGGCACCCCCTGAACAACACTTTACGACCCGCTGGGGATCGCGACTCACAGATTGAAAAACTCTGACGTATATGAACTATGACCTAGACTTGCCTTACTGTCCTCCGAAATAGTCACCATCTGTAACTACGCACCGCTGAGCTCTGCGATACATGTTCTGGAAACTTTGCACGAAATATTCCTTTGGGATGGTACTCAAAAGCCTCGTCACGTTTCTTTAAATGTCAGGAAATCGTCAAATCTCTTTCTTATCAAAGCGAGTTTGAGTCGACGACATAGGAAGATGTCTGAAGGATTGTGATCTAAGTGTGCATGTCCAACTTTCAACACCCCACTTTTTTTGTCAGAAACTATCTGACGATATTGGCTCTGTGTGGGCGAGCTTTGTCGTGCATCTTGAAACATCCACCATTCTCGCCGTATGTCAATCATCAAGACTTCTTCTATTCCCTCGACTCAAATTCGCTTCGAAATGAAAGAGATTTGACGATAATGCAAAACCCAGTGCGAAACATGTAACCGTAAAAGCACGCAGCAGTTCCGTATTCAGAGTTCTACATCCAGGATGTGTAGAGATCAATGTTGCAACCGATATCAAAGACAATATAAAGAATATAATTTTCATCTACTGTATTTTATGTTCAAATGTTTGTATAGCTTATGGGACTTAACTACGACGTCATCAGTCCCTAACAGTACAAACTACTTATGAACTAGCTAACACTAAGGACGGCACAAATATCCATGCCCGAGGGAGGATTCGAACCCCCGACCGCAGCGGCTGTGCAGACCTTGACTGGCGCGCCTCAGTCCCCTCGGCCACCGCGGTCGGCTGTATTTTAAGAGGAATGTTTTATTACAATATCACTTAATATTGTCAATTATTAAGTATAATAAATGTGTTTATGGTGCCACACATCGAATCATGCGCAAGGTTAAAGGCCCGCCCCTTCCTTATCCTCTTTAGTGACTTAAGCTTCTCTATTGCCTGCATCACTGTTGTTTTGAAAATGACATACGTCAATGACATCCTGTGACCCGTATACATACTATTTCTGCACGAACCCCCAGACTCCATTATTGAGCAAGACAATGCGCAACATGTTTCTGTTTTTGTTCTTCTGTTCACATTATCGTATGAAATAAGTACACGTGAGCTCTTGAGGATTCAATTTTCGCCGGCCGCGGTGGCCGAGGGGACTGCAGCGCGCCAGTCACGGTCTGCACGGCCACTACGGTCGGGGGTTCGAATCCCCCTTCGTACATGGATATTTGTGCAGTCCTTAGTATTAGCTAGTCCATAAGTAATTTGTAGGTTTAGTACTGATTACCCCGTAGTTAAGTCCCATAAGCTCTACAAACATTTGAACATTTTTTATTCAATTTTCTATTGCGCATGATCGTCCACGCACATTTCAGCGAGTAATTTGTTCCAGAAAGACAGCGATTAAAATTCTACGAATTCGAAATATTTAAACATTTCGACCGTTTCAGGGCACTGAAATAAATCCAGTGGCAAAGATGAAAATTTGTGCTGGACCGGGATTCGAACCCGGGTTTCCCGCCTTTGGCCAGCGTTCGCCTTAACCAATTAGGCTATCCAGGCACGCTTCCCTTGCAACCCAAATCCTCAGCTTGTAGTACACTACGATTGTAGTGCTCTCTGCCCATTTGATTCCACTTGCTCGCAGCCTATACTGTATCCCCGCAAAGGACCGAGCATGTTAATGCGCCCGCAATGAAATTGTCAATTGCATGTTGGGGCACAAATTTTCATCTTTGCCACTGGATTTATTTCAATGCCCTGAAAGGGTCGAAATGTTTAAATATTTCGAATTTGTAAAAGTACTGCCGTTAATGTCAATGAATGGTGTCTGTTCTTTTTGGATATGACCGTAAAGAACAGACCCCATATAAGTAATTATTGTCCATTTCATAATGATTGACCCATGACTTTGAGCTCATATGCTGGTCACACCACACGACGAACATCAATGTTTTATACCTCGTCGGAATCGTTGAAATGTATACTTTTATTTGGCGTATGAAAATTACATTTTATTTGAAGAAATACGCGGTAATATTTAAGAGAAAGCGTGCTGTTTGGTTTTTTTCGGCGAATGTCAACTTTAAGGATGCACTGAAATCAAACCGTATTAGGAGAAAGTTTTCCTTTGCACAGTTGAAAGATCCAACCTTTTCCTATTTACATACGGAGTTTCGTTATTTTCTGATTAGTTCTTTCGTCGCTATAATATAAAACGCAAGCAGCTGTGATTAAGCTTACCGTTAAAGCTATTGAGACGGAAAGGGCATTGCTGTGAAGTCATTCATGCCATACGACTTTTCTTTTTCCTTGAACCGGCTGACCGAGCTAGTTTAAATGCTACTCATTTCCGCAGAACATAGTAATGTACATCTCCTGTGAATAGTAACGGCCTGTCTCTTGTGTTTAAAGGCGTTCTGTATTTTCTGAAGATTGTTTTCCTTTCACGGAGAGGCAGCACCCATATCAGTAGACTTGCGCATAATAGTTCGTGGCCGGGAGCTCTGCCGTGAACTAGTTCGTTCTTTTATTTCGTCCGCTCCCAGTGACGGCTGAGCGGCGTGGTCTGCGCGTGCAGGTGGAGGAGGAAGTTCCCCCACCTAGCTGCTTCATGCGCTTGCTGCTTGAGACGCTAACGATATCACGCAAACCAAAAGAAAATGTTTGTGGATAATTTCTCGCGTTTAAGTTTAGACTTATCTCTATATCTTGGCATTATGGAATTTATTAGTCAGATATTGCAGAGTGCAGAACACATCGAAACAGAAATTTTGTAGCACTGAACTATGTAATCTAGCAGGCAGACGCTCACTTCGAAATGACTCATCAGCAGAAGGCAAACACGTGATTTTTAATTCTGCTACGCGCCCTCTCGCTATTGCCCGTCGGTCTTCGGAAAAGAATTCAACGAACTATGAAGCGAGATACGTTTGGCATAATCGTCCGCGGCTCCTAGTTCGTCCGCTCCTTCTAGTTCGTCCGCTCTTTTTGGCTTTTGCTACCGCTACTAAAAGAGCTCTTTTTTATATAATGAATCAGTGTTGCCAAAGTGTGTGTTATTACCCGTATTTTTGGGGAATTAGACATCAAATACTTAGGCAAATAAACCAGTTACTTACACGAATGGGTGATACAACTACTTTGCATACAGAGTACTCTTAGTATTTTATTTTTAAAATAGATTTCTTGTGGCAGTGAACTACGAAACTACAGCTGAGCTGCATCTCAGCTCAAAATGAAGGTAACTGGCAGAAGGGAATCACGCGATTCTACGCGCTCTCGCGTCCTCCTGGCAGTCTCGGAAAAGGAGCGGACGAACTAAGAGGCAAGGGATCTACGAACTAGGTCGCGTAGTTCGCCTCTGGGAGCGCTCTTCCGAACTTGTTCGTTCGCGAACTACACAAGACTATTTCACGACTCATTCAACTTGAAATATACATGCCGGCCGCGGTGGCCGAGGGGACTGAGGCGCTCCATTCACGGCCAGCACGGCCGTCCTTAGGATAAGCTAGTTGATAAGTAGTTTGTAAGTTTAGGGACTAGTGACCCCGTAGTTAAGTCCCTTAAGCTTAACAAACATTTGAACATTTTTGAAATATACATCAATAACAGTAATACGGTGAGTTGGAGTATGATGACCCCCCAGTTAAGTCCCATAAGCTTTACAAAGTACGGCTCCGTAGTCCAGTGGACAGCGTGACTGATTACCAGGCAGAGGGCCAGGTTCGATTCCCGGTCGGGTTGAAGATTTTCTCCAGACGGGGACTGGGTGTTGTGTCGTCGTCATCATTTCGTTATTACCATCGACGCGCAAGTCGCCCAACTGGCGTCATATAAAGAGTTGTACCAGGCAGGCCGAACATGACCCCCTGGGGTCTAAAGGCCAAAAATGCCACACGAAATCATCAATCATCATCAGCTTTACAAAACATTTGAACATTTTAGTCCATCAGATTTCGGGAATGCAGCCGCACAAAATGCACTTCTTCCGCTGATATTTCGGCCGCGTACCGTCAGGCCATCTTCAGTGTGAGTCGAAGACCGTCGACGAGGTGCCGGCGCGGCCTTATAGGCCTGATCGCAGTGGCAACGCGCGTGCGCGTCACAGATGCTAGTTTACTGCATATCGAAAAACTCACGCGTGCGCCCCCCGTGGCAGAAGCGCTCCGGTGTTCACTTATCGATATATGCTCGGCGGCGGCAATACCTTCACGTCTTCTTTGCAGTTTCAGTACTCCAAGTGCAGTGTTCCAAGCTTGAACATGTATCTATATCTATAAATGTGAATGTCTGTTCGGTGTACGCTTATCACGTCCGAACGACAAGACGCAGAGACTTAAACATTTGTACAGTTACTAATTTATAACTGAGGAAGGTTTTAGGAACGGTTTTATAGCGATCTGTTAGATATTTAGTAATTTGAAGAATACAACGCGAAATGCGGAACAATAATTACTCTTTGAAAATTATATTTACTCTTTGAAATTGGTTTTATTCGTTGCATTGTTCCTTGAGGGTTGATATTGATAAAAGGGTACAGTATATTGGGATGGAAAGTTAGCGGTGAATATAAAATTCTATCTGTGTGTGTCTTAATATTTCGCTTTGCAGCGAAGCTACAGATCGTAAACGAATATAATTGTTGCCGGCCGCGGTGGCCGAGGGGACTGAAGCGCTCCAGTCACGGTCTGCACGGCCACTACGGTCGGGGGTTCAAATCCCTCCTCGGGCATGGATATTTGTGCCGTCCTTAGTCTTAGTTAGTTCATAAGTAGTTTGTAAGTTTAGGGACTGATGACCCCCATAAGCTTTACAAACATTTGTACATTTGGAAATCGATTTGACGTTTCGGGCATGATCAACCAACACGCGAGCGGAGCCGCGGGTTTAAGCTAGTATAATTTTTTTTTTTTTTTTTGTTGGAGTATATTCCGTTCTTTAACTTCAAAACAAATGATTAGCTAAAAAATTCAAAACAATTACGAATCGTCACAACTTGACTACACAGTTCTCACACTTCGCGAAGAAAAGGTGCCTGCGGGAGCGGAGGATAAGGAAAACCTATCTAATCAGGTGGCTCAACCTGCCTTCGTGGTCTCCCAGTCATTTATGCCATACGACTGTACTTTTACCTTGAACCCGCTGACCGACCTGGTTTAAATGCTACTCATTTCCGCAGAACGTAGTAACGTACATGTCCTGTGAATATGAACGGCCTGTCTCTAGTCTTTCAAGGCGTTGTGTATTTTCTGAAGATTGTTTTCCTTTCACGCAGAGGCAGCACCCGCATCAGTAGTCAACACCTCGGCAGGTAATTGTGCATATTTTTTTATGCACAGATCGTAAACACTGGCGCGGAAGAGCAGCAACAAACCAAAGTGCGTGCTGGCAGCGGGCGGAACGGAATACAAAGAGCCTCGTGGCGCCGTGCCCGGCTAGCCGTTAATTGCAGATGTGGAGGCAGATAGCGCGGTGACGTGCCCGCCATACGGCGCCGCGGTCACGCCGAATGTTAACGACGGCGTTGGCGTGCGACGAGGGTCGCCGCGTAACGACGCTTCCAGGGGGCTCGCTGGCTTTCATTCACACTGTTTGCTGATGAGCCGCCTCTGCCATCACTGTCCCCAGGTGACCGCGTGGGAAAAACATTTCCATCAGGGCACACGACCTGCGAAACTTCCCGTCAAGCTGGATATGCCTCCCATTACACCTTTGGGTAAAGATGGAGGCAGCGGCTGGTGCATACAGACTCAAATCTGGAACTCTTTGGGATATCCAGAATCACACACTAAAATAGTGAGTGAGGTAAATATAGGAAAGGTTGGGGAAATGCCAGCCGGCTATATTATAACCCCATACTGCTTCAACAATCCTTTCAATATAACAATTGGAAGTAGGGAGCAATAGGAGAAAATAGTTCGACACCGTACGCGGGGATATTGTCTGGTTCACTGAGGGATCAAAATCAGACCAAGGTGTTGGGGCCGGGGTATATGGGGTGCAGCCAAGACTGGAGGGCGTCATCGCTCTAGGGAAACTGGCCTCAGTATTCCAGGCCGAATTACTGCCATCAGGGCGGAGGAGAATTTGCGTAGGTGCTACAAAGATCGTAGCATCTATATCTATTCACACAGCCAAGCAGCCCTGAGATTACTGGCAGCTCCTGCAACAAGGTCTAAAATTGTTGCAGAATGTCACAGGGTTCTGGTGGAGCTAGGCGAAAGCAATATAATAAACCTATTGTGGGTACCTGGCCACTCGGGGATCAGTGGCAACGAACATGCCGACAGATTAGCCAGGATGGGGGCAGAGTCTCCATTTATTCGACCGGAACCTGTTCTGACAATCACCAAGGCAATGATCAAATTGGAGCTACGTAACTGGCTCAGAAGACAGCACGTAGAATATTGGACCAAAGTCCATCAACAAAAACATGGAGAGGTAATGATGCCAAAGCCATGTTTTAAAAGGAGCTCTGCAATCCTGGGCCTGAACAGGAGAGAGATTAGACTCATGGTTGGATTGCTGACAGGCCATGGTAATTTCAAAAAAACACCTACATACAATGGGAATAACAGAAGAGGACCCCAAATGTAGGATCTGTGATGACGGTGATGAAACTGCATTACATCTAATCTTCGAATGCATTGCATTGGAGAGTAAAAGGCACAGAAAAATTTGGGACAACCAGACCCGAGGAGATTGTGTCTAATAAAGAACTGGTAAAGGGACTCCTTGCACTGTTCAAGGGCATTGGTTGGCTTTACTAGATATACAGGGAGCGACACCGCACAATAAACTTAGTTGGACCAAGACTGTTTGGCTTCCCTGAGAAAATCAATCAGTCAATCAATCCCGTGAAGCTTACAGCGTGCAATGATGAGAAACACCTTTCTGAACTTCCATCGTGGGTAACGAATAAACGCACGTACAAAGTGTCCACTGAACGAACCCCTAATTACCAAATTAAATATACGAGCCGCGTTCAGGAAGTAAGTTCCGTTTGGATATATAAAACAAACGGGTACAGATACAGAAAAAAATTTTATTGTACAAAAATCTACAACTGTTAAACTACTTTTCTACATAGCTTCCGAAATTTTGTAGGCAATTGTCATAGAATGGCACAAGGTTTTGTGTGCCTTTTTCATAGAATGTTGCCGCCTGTGTATTCAACCATGTGGTAACATGTTCTTTCAGCTCGTCATCATCGTTGAAGTGTTGTCCATCAAGGACAGATTTTAGGTGTAAGAAGAAGATTACTGTCAAAAGATTTTTTTTTTTCACGATAATGCCTGACCTCACACACCGAATGTGGCCAAACAATTCTTACGGAAATTTCAATGGGACCTGTTTGATCATCCTCCATACAGCTCGGACCTCTCTCCTAGCGACTTTCATCTCTTCTTACACCTAAAATCTGTCCTTCGTGGTCGACACTTCAACGATGATAAAGAGCTGTTACCGCATGGTTGAATACACAGGCGGCAACCTTCTGTCAAGGATGGATGCAGAAACTTGTGGCACGCTATGATAATTGCCTACAAAATTTCGGCAGTTATGTGGAAAAGTAGTGTAAGAGTTGTAGAATTTTGTGCAATAAAAATTTCTTCTGTATCTGTGTACAATTTCATTTTATTACCAAACGGAACTTACTTTCTGGACGCGCCTCGTACAAGGGTCGTCCACAAAGTACCAAGTGATAAAAAAGTCAGTATAAATTTGAAAACTTAATAAATCGCGGAATAATGTAGATAGAGAGATAAAAATTGACATACATGCTCAGAATGACATGGGGTGTTATTAGAAATTAAAAAAAAAAAAAAATAATCAAAAGGTTCAAAAATGACTGCCAGATGGCACTTTATATGATCAGAAAAACAAAGATTAGCATAACAAATTAAGACAAAGCAAAGATGATGTTCTTTACAGGAAATGCTCAATATGTTCACCATCATTCCTCAGCAGTAGCTGTAGTCGAGTAATAATGTTGTGAACACCACTGTAAAGCATGTCCGGAGTTATGGTGAGGCATTGGGGTCGAATGTTGTCTTTCAGCATCCCTAGAGATGTCGATCGATCAAGATACACTTGCGACTCCAGGTAACCCTAAAGCCAATAATCGCACGGACCGAGGTCTGGGGACCTCGGAGGCCAAGCATGACGAAAGTAGCGGCTGAGCACACGATCATCACCAAACGACGTGCGCAAGAGATCTTTCACGCGTCTAGCAATATGGGGTGGAGTGCCATCCTGCATAAAAATCGTACATTCCAGCAGGTGTTTATCAGCCAGGCTGGGGATGTGCGATTCTATAACATATCGGCGTATCTCTCACCATCACAGTAGCAGTCGCTGACGTTTTGCTGTCTAGCGCCATCTGTCGGGCATTTATTATTATTATTATTATTATTTTAATGAAACCCTATGTCATTCCAAGCATGTGAGTCAATTTTTACCTATTTATCTACATTATTCCGTGATTTATTAACTTTTGAAATTAATACTGACTTTTTGATCACCCTGTAAGTTCCGTCTCTATTTGTATCCCCGACAGCGCTACGATCGCAGTTCCGAACATGTGGCAGCAGATACTGTGACTCAAGGAGAAGTCATGTACACCATTTTCAGATCGCTACTGCTTTGTAGTGCTTCTTTCTAATGTCTGCCGTAATTAAAAATGTCGCCACGTGTGAAATCATATCTGTAATTCGTTTTGTAAATGAAAAGAAAGTTAAACCAAATGCCGGCCGCGTTGGCCGTGGGGACTAAGGCGCTCCAGTCACGGTCTGCGCGGCCGCTACGGTCGGGGGTTCGAATCCCCCCTCGGGCATGGATATTTGTGCCGTCCTAGTTCGTAAGTAGTTCATAAGTAGTTTGTAAGTTTAGGGACTGATGACCCCGTAGTTAAGTCCCATAGACTATACAAACATTTGAACATTTTTTAAACCAAATCTGCGAGGTATACGGAAAAACGCTACGAGTGATTCAATGGTTAGAAGATGGGTCAGACTGTTCAATGAAGGACGTGATCAAGTGCAAGAAGAAGAACTAAGTGGACGCCCGTCTGTGGTTACTGATGAATTAGTTCACGGAACTGAAGAGAAGATTGCCGGCCGCGGTGGCCGAGAGTCACGGTCCAGTCACGGTCTGCACGGCCACTACGGTCGGGGGTTCGAATCCCTCCTCGGGCATGGATATTTGTGCCGACCTTAGTATAAGGTAGTTGATAAGTAGTTTGTAAGTTTAGGGACTGATGTCCCCGAAGTTAAGTCCTATAAGCTTAACAAACATTTGAACTTTTTTTTTTTTTTTTTTTTTTAAGAGAAGATTAAGCACAACCGTAAGTTTACACTTATTGCCCTTGCTATGGAAGTTCCGCAAATCTCACGATCACCAATTCACTGAAATTTCGAAACCTTCGCTCACGTTGCGTACCCAACCGGATGAAGAAGGCGATGGTTTTCCTTCTCTGATAGTCACAGGGGATGAAACTTGAGTATCGTACGACACCCCTGAAACAAAACGGTTATCAGTGGAATGGAGGCACACTTCATCCCCAACGAAGTTGAAGCCTAAACAAACATTGACACCTCGAAAAGTCATGTGCTTCGTTTTTGGGGACAGCCAAACACTCAATGCACATGGTTACTGCGAGACCATTAAGCAATTGCGACGCGCAATTCAAAACAAGCGCCGAGGATTAGTGGCAAAAGGTGTCTTTTTTTTTTCTCACTATAACGCCCGACCAAACAATTCTAACGGAAATTTTAGTGGGACGTGTTTGGTCATCCTTCATACAGCCTGGACTTCGCTCTTAGTAATTTCAATCTCTTCTTACACGTAAAATCTGTCATTGGTGGTCAATACTTCAACGAAGATGACGAGCTGAAAGAACATGTTACGACATGGTTCAATATATAGGCGCAACCTTCTCTGAAGAAGGCCCACAAAAACATGTGCACCATGCTCAAATGAGAAATTGCAGGAACAAAGTTTGCAACATGTTTCCCCGCCTCTGTTGTCTCTGTTTATGAAACGGATTATTGCCATGTATGTTATCCGTCATTGAAAGAGCAATTACGTTTCGCTTTTGGCGTCACGAAACAATGGAAATCACACGATGATACGCTGTAATAACATGCATAGGCACCAGCAACGGCAAACGAATTTATGGCAGTTACTCGACAATAACAAGTGAACAACGTTTGTTGTGTTATGTTGCTAACTGCAGTAAATAAACTAGACATACAAGATGCATTGAAGTTGTTACACCACTTTTTTTTTTCGCAAACTAATCTCATGCAAACTGTGTAACGTCCGTTACTTCTCGACGTAATCTTCCTGAGCTGTAAATAATTTTCCCACTGACGACGCCATGATTCCATGGCCGCTGCGAACGCTTCTTTAGGATTCTGCTTTGACCAATGGCAAATCGTTTAAACAATTGCCGTTTTTCATCGTCGTGGTCTTTGGAACGATGAGTAAGGACTACTCCATCGCTGTCGTAGAACATGTTCATCACTATTTCTTCAGCACAGCGCCTACTTGATTTTTTGCACCTTGTGCTTCTAATGAGCCGACTGGCGCTTCGTTTCAGGATCGTAGAAGGCATCCATGTGTCCTCCATTGTCACAAGTCCTTGTTCGGTGGAGTGTCCGAGCGCTTTAAGGTGCCTTGCTGCTCGCCGTCGGAGCTTCGAATCCTCCCTCAGGCATGGATATATATATATATATATATATATATATATGTGTGTGTGTGTGTGTGTGTGTGTGTGTGTGTGTGTGTGTGTGAGAGAGAGAGAGAGAGAGAGAGAGAGAGAGTGTGTGTGTGTGTGTGTGTGTTCTCCTTATTATAAGTTAGCTTAAGTAGTTTTTAAGTCTAGGGACTTATGACCACAGTAGTTTGGACCAATAGGTTTAAAAAACATTTATTTAATTGTCAAAAGTCCCATTCATGCTGTCATAATGTGTCAACATTGCCGCGGCGGATTCGTCGTGCGCATTCGGGCGCCGTGCTGCGGTGCGCGCAGCTGTTCGCCGCCGGGGGATCGAGTCCCCCCTCGGGCATGGGTGTTTGTGTTGCCCTTAAGTTAGTTTAACTAGTTTGTAAGCTAGGGACTAATAACCAAGCAATTAAGTCCCATAGATTTACAAACATTTGAACATTTCAACAGGTTTCAAATTGCGTCCTAATGTTTTGCGCGTGGTTCCTAGAAGCGCGGGGCCCCGTGCCACTGTACAGTTAGCACACAGCTAAGGCCAGTTACACACACGGCGGATTTTTTTCCCGCCGCAGTCAACTGACCGTCGCCATTCGCAAAAAGTTGGCGTTTACACACACGGTGGTAAACTCTCCGTCGTTGTAGTACGAGTCAGCCGGTTACTGCTAGAGTTCAAATGTTTGTAAATCTATGGGACTTAACTACTGTGGTTCTCAGTCCATAGCAGTACCGGCGGAAGGGCCGGGCGAACCGGGCGAACGCCCGGGGCGCCAAATTTTAGGGGATTTTGGGGGGCGCCAAAATCCTTGCTTAATTTATATTGCCACTACGGTCGGGGGTTCGAATCTCCCCTCGGCAGGGATATTTGTGTCGTCCTTAGTATAAGGTAGTTGATAAGTAGTTTGTAAGTTTAGGGACTGATGACCCCGTAGTTAAGTCCCATAGACTATACAAACATTTGAACATTTTAATTTATTGTAACTAGATTCCATTTTGTGCCAGCCTACCACAGAATTATAATGAAATAAAGGGTTTCCGCTTGATAGGCGATGTAAGATGTTTCTTTTATTAAACTTCAAAACATATCGATTTCGTCCCTATGATGGGACATCATCAGTGCAGAATTGCAAGTCATGATGACCTACGTGCTCTGCTTAAAACATTTTTATCAGTCATGTCATAAAAAAAAAAAAAAAAAAATTAAAAAAAAAAAAACATTTAAAAGGTCTTGCCGGTAAAAGTCACAAGAATCAAATCAGATTTTATTCTTGTGACTTTTAGCGGCAAGACCTTTTAAATGTTTTATGACATGACTGATAAGCAGAGCACATAGGTCATCATGACTTGCAATTCTGCACTGATGATGCCCCTTCATAGGGACGAAATCGATATGTTTTGAAGTTTAATAAAAGAAACATCTCACAACGCATACCAAGCGGAAACCTTTTATTTCATTATTTTAATTTATATTATTGTAAACAGTGGACTAAAAATTAACTTTTTTATAAATTGTGTAGCAACATTGGTTACTACCTCATGCCATAGGCCTCACTCTTTATAACAATGCCCGTTTCTTCTTGAATCACCTATAAAAGAAATCCCTTCACCTTATTTATCTATAAAAAAATGTCCATGTAGTGCAGGCTCTCAGATAGGCGGCGAACTTCAGGCTCAAAGAAAGTTCTTTCCCCAGTGATATAAGTAGTAATAATCACATTCTGTACCAACACCGATGCTTGGTAAATGTACCAAAGCGATAAGACTTTTACTCGTCAGATGTGTATTAACCAACTAGACTTTGCAGAGAAAACGTCACGAATAGTTAACTTTACTTAGCATTGTAAACAACTCAAAGGACAATTTGCATTAAAACTGTATAAAGATATAAAATTATATTACTGGTTGTATTACTTGTATTACGAAATCTTTGGTCAATGCTGTTACAAAATATATTTGTATGTTCTTTTATTCATATATGTGTTCTCTTTCGCAGTTAACGAGGTTGTTTATGTGTATATGTGTAAATAAATGCTGTATCGCATCGTCAATCTTAATTTTATATAAATCGTTGTTTATTGAATCGTTCTGTAAATTTCTAATCAGTGACGTAGAATAATCTGCATGGTCATGTGTAAATAATTGTTTCGTATATCGTTAACCAAAACCTAATTTAACTGACAAAAGTTAAGATCTTACTCAGTTTTATAATTGATTCTTATAGTTATAGTTTTAGATTTCAAGCAGTTATCCTTTAAAAGCACCTATCTGTAAGCCTTGAGGCACTCGGCCATTCCAACGCTACTATTGGCAGTGTTCTTTCATCACATAACCAGTTCACTTTCGTTTTTCTTCGATATTAAAATGATTTACTGCTGTGTAGCGTACGGTGTTGTTTTAAATAACAGAGACCAAATTCTGCGTTTATTGTTGCTGAAAAGGAGAAGAAACAATCGTCTAATTTGTGTTTATCCAATTAATGAAACAGGAGGGGAGGCTGGAGCATTCTACACATTGGCCGGCCGCGGTAGCCGAGGGGACTAAGGCGCTCCAGTCACGGTCTCCACGGCCACTACGGTCGGGGGTTCGAATCCCCCCTCGGGCATGGATATTTGTGCCGTTTTAGTTCGTAAGTAGTTCATAAGTAGTTTGTAAGTTTAGGGACTGATGACCCCGTAGTTAAGTCCCATAGGATTTACAAACATTTGATTTTTTCTACACATTGTTTCAAGAGTTGAAGCAGAATGACACGAAATTTTTCGACTACTTCAGAATGTCAGTGACTTTGTTTGACTGGCTCTATGGATGATTCAAAAATACCATAATGGGGAACTCCATTAAGCCTACAGAAATGCTGCCAATAACAATGATGTAAATGTGGAATAATCACTGTTAAACTAATTTTATAGATAACTGTATATATCTGTAAAAAACGTATAAAATATCTGTATTTCCAGAGCCTTACAAATACAAATACGATGCAATACACAATAGTAAACAATTAAAAATTGATGTCGATTGTTCTTGTTTATGGTGAGGGTTTTAACCCACAAAAGACGCCTTTCTTGACTTACTGAAATTAAAATTTCGTTATTTATATCCAGATTACTCATGTTTTCAAGAGCGAAAAAATCCATTTAGCTCAACACGCACTGAAGAAACCGACTGTCGACGGTAGAAAAACCGCTATGTTTGTAGGCGTGCATTTGGTGAAGTGCGTCACTGCTTGGGCGGCGACAGCAAAACTGCCAGTGGCAGCCGGCGGTCGCAGAGCTGCCACCGACGCGCCAATTTTTTCCTTTCCGCTTAGTGTGCAAACTCTGATTTAGTCCAGTGCACTACTGTTGGAAGCGCGGCGACGGTCAACTGAGCGCGGCGTCAAAATCCGCCGTGTGTAACCGGGGAAAGGGCCGGCCCTGAATATGAGATTGTGGTGCAGGTGCTGTGAGACGGACGCGCGTGGTGGGGCAGCGTTAGGCCACAGCAGGTGGCGGCAGGCAGGTGCGCTCTAGCCCACACCTGCTACGGACTCTCTGGGGAGCACGTGCCGGCGCTCTCGTTCTCTTGCTGGCTACACTGTGATGCATAGCCACTGCCTTGCGTTCTTTATTTACATACAAACGTTTTAATTGTATTTTTTTGTATACATTTAGCCTCTAGTTCCCCAGCTATTTAGTCAGCGGCGTTTATGTAATGCTGGCTCAAAACTAGGGGTTGCCTCGGTATTTATTTATTTCATACTCTCACAGCCCACCTGCCCTCTCTATTCCTCTCTCTGGTCCACTCTTCCTCTCACATCTCAATGTCCACCTCCTGTTTCATATGTTGTTGTTGTTGTGGTCTTCAGTCCGAAGACTGCAGCTCTCCACCCTACTCTATCCTGAGTAAGCCTTCTCATCTCCTCGTAAGTACGGCAGCCCACATCCATCTGAATATGCTTACTATTGCGTCTCTTGGTCTCCCTCTGCGATTTCTACCTTACAAACTTCCCTCCAATGCTAAATTTACGATTCCTCGATGTCTTAAGAATGTTTCCTACCAAGCGATCCCTTCTTTTAGTCAACGTATGCCAAAAATTACTTTTGTCAATGTTCAATGTTTGTATAGCATATGGGACTTAACTACGGGGTCATCAGTCCCGAAACTTACAGACTACTTATGAACTAGCTACCACTAAGGACGGCACAAATATCCATGACCGAGGGAGGATTTGAACCCCCGACCGTAGTGGCCGTAAAGACCGTGACTGGAGCGCCTCAGTCCCCTCAGCCGGCTTACTTTTGTCACCAATTCTGTTCAGTATCAATTCATTAATTACGCGATCTACCCACCTAATCTTCAGCATTCTTCTGTAGCACCACATTTCAAAAGCCTCTATTCGCTTCCTGTCCTCACTGTTTATCGCCCATGTTTCATTCCCGTACAAGGCAACACTCCCTAAAAATACCTTGAGAAAAGACTTCCTTACACTTAAATTAATATTCGATGTTAGCGAAATTCGAGTCCTCGTTCAAGCGTGTGTGTGTGTGTGTGTGTGTGTGTGTGTGTGTGTGTCTGTGTCTGTGTCTGTGTCTGTGTCTGTGTGTGTGTGTGTGTGTGTGTGTCTGTGTGTGTGTGTGTGTTGTCCTTAGCATAAGTTAATTTGAGTAGTTTGTAAGTTTAGGCACCGATGGCCACTGGTACCATAGCTTTACACCCATTTGGACATTTTTGTTCCCAAAGTGACTATGCCCGCACGTAGGGAATAAAAGGACTTTGATAGCGCGGAAAAAACTGAGGTAATGGAGGTATCCAGAGAAGCTCGTAATGAAATCCTATTACAGGTAGGCATTTGGAACTTTGCTAAAGTGGAAAACTATAAGTACCTGGGTACTTGGTTCTACAGACAAAATGATTTAAAGCAGGAAGTAACCCAACGCATTGTGAGTGGGTCGAAAGCGTGTTATAGTATGAATGTCATCAAAGAATCTGCCAATAAAGACCAAACGTAAAGCACAAAATGCAGTAATAGTACCAGTGTCGTTGTACGGGGCAGAGACATGGATAATCACAAAAGCCCAGGAACAGAAGATGGAAGTAGCAGAAATGAAGATGCTGAGGTGGATGTGTGGGACAGGACAGAATTAGAAATGAATTTGTTAGAGGAGTTGTGAAAGTGGGACCCATGGGGAAAAAGGTACAAGAGGGTAGACTAAGGTGGTATGGACACTTGCAGAGAAAAGGGAAAGAGTATTTCGGAAACAGAGTTGAAGATATAAAGATTGAAGGAGTGAGAAGGAGAGGAAGACCGAAGATGAGGTGGAAGGGTAACATAGCGGGGGACGTAAGGGAGAAAGGATCTATATCTACATGGGATACTCTGCAAATCACATTTAAGTGCCTGGCAGAGGGTTCATCGAACCACCATTATACGATTTATCTCCCATTCCATTCTCGAATAGCGCGCGGGAAGAAAGAACACCTGAATCTCTCTGTTCCAGCTCTGCTTTCTCGAATTTTATTCTGATGATCATTTCTTCCTATGTAAGTGAGAGTCAACAATATATTTTCGCATTCGGAGGAGAATGTTGGCGATTGGAGTTTCGCAAGTAGCCCACGCCGCAGCGATAAGCGCCGTTGCTGTAATGATTCCTATCCCAGATCCTGTATCATTTTCGTTACGCTGTCACCCCTGTATCGTAACAATACGAAACGAGCTGCCCTTCTTTGAACTATTCCGATGTCCTCCGTCAAACCCACCTGATAAGGATCCCACATAGGGCTGCAATACTCCAAAAATTGACGGACAAGCGTGGTGTATGCAGTTTCTTTTGTAGTTCTGTTGCATGTTTTAAGGGTTCTGCCAATAAATCGCAGTGTCTGGTTCGCCTTTCCCACGACATTAACTACGTGTTCTTTCCAATTTAAGTCTGAAGTAATAGTAATTCCTAGGTATTTTGTGCTGGCCGCGGTGGCCGAGAGGACTGAGGCGCTTCAGTCACGGTCTGCACGGCCACTACGGTCGGGGGTTCGAATCCCCCCTCGCGCATGGATACTTGTGCCGTCCTTAGTTGTAGGTAGTTCATAAGTAGTTTGTAAGTTTAGGGACTGATGACCCCGTAGTTAAGTCCCTAAAGTTTAACAAACATTTGAAGATATTTCAACATATTACTTTTGATTGATTTATCTTGTAAACAAAGTTTAACGGGTTTCTTTTCGTACCCATGTGGACGACTTCACACTTCTCATTATTTAGAGTCACTTGCCAATTTTTACACCATACGGATATCTTATTCAGATCATTCTGCAGTTGGTTTTGATCTTCTGATGATTTTACTAGACGGTAAATGACGGCGTCATCTGCAAACAACCTAAGAGAGCTACTTAGATTTTTTCCCTAAATCGTTTATGTAAATAAGGAACAGCAGGAAGAAGGAAGAAGTAGTGAATAGAGTATTATGGAGGAGAAGGATCCAGAAGAGCAACGCCGACCCTACTTGACGCGGATAAAGAAGGCCGGCCGCGGTGGCCGAAGGGACTGAGGCGCTCCAGTCACGGTCTGCACGGCCACTACGGTCGGGGGTTCGAACCCCCCCTCGGGCATGGATATTTGTGCCGTCCTAGTTCGTAAGTAGTTCATAAGTAGTTTGTAAGCTTAGGGACTGATGACCCCGTAGTTAAGTCCCATAAGTTCAACAAACATTTGAACATTTTTTTCGTACTACAGCGACGGAGAGTTTACCGCCGTGTGTGTAACTGGCCTTAGCTGTGTGCAATCTGTACAGTGGCACGGGGCCCCGCGCTTCTAGGAACCACGCGCAAAACATTAGAAAGCAATTTGAAACCCGTTGAAATGTTCAAATGTTTGTAAATCTATGGGACTTAATTGCTTGTCGGGGGTCGAGGGTTCGAATCCCCCCTCGGGCATGGATATTTGTGCCGTCTTTAGTATAAGGTAGTTGATAAGTAGTTTGTAAGTTTAGGGACTGATGACCCCGTCGTTAAGTCCCATAAGCTTAACAAACATTTGAACATTTTTGATAAAGAAGAAGACTGAGTGATGGCGCGAATTTTAAGCAATTCTTGACGGGAGCAATGAGAAGAGTAAAGAGCCGTTTTGAGTAGTCAACGTGGGAGGTGGAGTTGGTGGTGGAGCGGGGTCAGACACGTGCACGCCACTGGCCTGGTCTGGACAGCCCTCGGCAGATATTGCGCGCCCCTCCCAACCCTCCCCATCCCACCCCCTGTTCCTCCGGGCGCTGCCATTCACATTCGCGGCTCTACAACCGTGCTTTCTGCCAGCTCCACGGCTCTTCTGCTCCCACCATTGCAGCATATCGTTACACACAGCGTCACGTTTATGTATTATGTTTATGTATTCATTCAAACAATAATAACCGCCCACCTTCTAGATTTGTAGCTCTTGTACCTGCTATGTTTGCTGTTAAATTTATTGTATTACAAGGTCTGTCCTTTTATGCAAAACACAGATTTTTCGTGTGACTTTAAATCGCCGCAATGATAAGTGGATTATTTCTATTTAACAATGTTCATTACGAACATATTTTAGTCTTAACATACGGTGGAACAGCATTTCTACGTTTCCTCACAAATGATCTTCTACCCACAGCCATTCTGGATTTTATATCTCATTTACTTCAGCCATCAGAAGTTGTCGTGCTACCCAAATAATCAAACTTATCTCATCTCATTTTTTGACATATTTCATTACCCTCGTTATACTCTTGCTAATGTTCATCTTCATTTAACTGCTCTTCCAGGTCCTTTGCTGTCTCCGACAGAACTACTATTTTATCAGCAAACTTCAAGGTTTTTATTCCCACTCCCTGGACTTTAATTCTCTCTCCAAATGTCTCCTTGCATTCCTTCACAGCTGTCTAGTTTTTATACAAGTTGAATATAGCTCTTCGCTCCATATATTTTTCTGATAGGAAATCGTGAATCCAATCGCAAAATTGGGGAGATATTCCATAAGCACGCAATTTCATTAGACGCCGCTTGTGGGGTACAGTGTAAAAAGCCTTCCGGAAATCCAGAAATATGGAATCCTACTTCAAATCGACGTCAATGAGATTGGTCTGTAATTTTGGGGATCACTCCTATTGCCTTTCTTGAATATTGGAGTAACTTGGGCAACTTTCCAGTCTTTGGGTACGGATATTTTTAGCTGAGTGATCGGTTGTAAATTATAGCTAAGTACTGAGCTATTGCATCAGCATACTCTTAGAGGAATCTCGCTGGTATACAATCTGGCCCGGAAGATTTGTTTTTGTGACTTAAGTTGTTTTACTACTCCAGGAACATCTACTTCTAAGTTTCGCATGCTGGCAGCTGTTCTTGGATTTAATACTGGAGTGTTCACTTCGTCTTCTTTGGTGAACGAATTTCGGAAAGCTGTGTTTAGTAATTCTGCCTTAGCAGTACTGTCATCGGTAGTATTACCGTTGCTATCGCGTAGTGAAGGTATTGTTTGTGTTTTGCCGCTAGTGTACTTCACATATGACCAGAATTTCTTTGGTTTTTCTGCAAGATTACGAGACAGGATTTCGTTGTGGTAACCACTATAAGATTCTCGCATTGAAGTCCGCGCTAGGTTGCGAGTTTCAGTAAAAGATTGCCAGTCTTGTGGATTCTATGTCTTTTTAAATTTTGCATGCGTTTTTCTTTGTTTCTGCAACAGTGATCTGACCTGTTTTGTGTACCACGGGGGGGTCAGCCCCCTCTTTTATTAATTTATTTGGTATAAATCTCTCGATTGCTACTGATATTATGTCTTTGAAAGTAAGCCACAACTGATCTACACTCGCATTTTTAGTTTTGAAAGACTGGAGACTATCACTCAGGAAAGGGTGAAGCGAATTTTTATCTGCTTTATTGAATAGATATATTTTTCGTTTACTTTTGGTGCATTTGGAAATTTCGACATTCAGGCTCGCTACTACAACTCGATATTCGCTAATCCCTGTATCTGTTTTGATGCTCTTTACTAGCTCAGGATTATTTGTTGCTAGGAGATCAAGGGCATTTTCGCAACCATTTACTATTCTAGTGGGTACATGAACTACCTGTTCGAAGTAGTTTTCAGAAAAAGCATTCAGAACTAGTTCGGACGATGTTTTATATTTGCCGATGGTTTTCAATGCGTAATTATGCCAACATATCGAGGGTAAATTAAAGTCGCTACCGATTATAACAGTATGCTTTGGATACGTATTTGAAATGTGATTCAAGCTTTCTTTGAACATTTCGGCAACCGCATCGTCTGAGTCAGGGGGCCGATAAAAAGATCCAATTATTGATTTATACTGGTTGTCAGGTATAACCTCTACTCATACCATCTCACAGGAAGTATCTGCCTCAATTTCGCTGCAGGATAAACCGTTTGTAACAGCAATAAACACGCCACCCCCTATTTTATTTATTCTATCCTTTCTGAAGACCATTTGGCCCTTTGAAAAAATTTCGGCCGAACTTATCTCTGGCGTCAGTCAGCTTTCAGAAGCTGTAACGATTTGTGCCTCAGTACTTTCTATAAGCGCTTGGAGCTCTGGAACTTTCCCAATACAGCTACGACAATTTACAATTATTATACCAATGTTTTCTAGATTTGCTTTCTTCCTGTGTCTGACCTGTCCCCTTTGAGACTGAAACCCACTTTGTGTATTCCAGAGGCCCTCTAACCTAAAAAACCGCCCAGTCCACGCCACAGGCAGGAATTTCTGTTCTGCATTATATCCTTCCCGTTACTTAGCCTGTACGACAAATTCTTATTTTTCACCCGTAATCACGTCGTCCCTCGCGAAGCTGCCTAAATTTGTTCAAATGCCCATTCGATATGAAAAAAATTGGGAAATTCGGAAGAATGAGGTATTTACGGCAGCAATTGATGTACACTACTGGCCACTGAAAATGCAACACAAAGAAGGACCAGAGATATTACAGCCAAATTTATTTGCGAGATAACTCGTTGTGCAATGATCACATGATTGAAAATATAGTCCACCGAGTGGTCTAAGGCATCATGCTACGGACTGGGCGGTCGTTCCCGCCGCAGGTTCGAGTTTTCCCTCGGACACGGTAAGTTGTGTGTGTGTGTGTGTGTGTGTGTGTGTGTGTGTGTGTGTGACTGTGATTAGTGTAAGTTACTTTACGTCTAGAAACTGATGACCATAGCAATTTGGTCCAACAGGTTTACAAACATTGGAACATTTTGAAGATCGGAGCATCATGGATTCAGTAATGTGTGATGCCGACACTGGTCACTATAACCGCTGTTCCGCGCTCGGCATTGGAACAAAGATGTGTTTTTGAAGGAAAATAGTCTACAGAAGAAGGAATTAACACGGCAAACAACTCCTAGAACTAATGGGGAAAGGACTACCGAAGAAATACCACAAGCTTTGTACTACAACAGCACAGAGAGATTAAAAATTTTCAAATGTTTGTAAATCTGTCGGACCAACCTGCGTGGTCATTAGTCCGTAGCTTACAAATTACTCAAACTAAGATAAACTAACCTAAGAACAACATACACACCCATGCCCCAGGGAGGACTCGAACCTCCGACGGCGAGCAACCGCGCGCTCCGCATCGAGGCTACCCCACCGCGGCTGAACGACCCTGGTATGATGTATTAGGGGTAGTGGAGGCGGAAGTGTCGCCTTGCAGACGTGTGGATGGCACGGCGCGAGCGGCCGCCTTGTCGTCACGGGAAGAGGAGGAGGCGCGAGTCCGGAAGGCGGGTCGTCTGGGCTGGGAGGGCAGCGCGCCATCCGGTGTGCCGGCGCCGCCGGACGACGTCCTCAGCGTAATGCCACGTGACTCACACGGCGGCCGGAAACAGGCGAGCTTCGCGTGCACCTCCCGGCACAAAAGCACATGCACGCCGCGCCGCCTACCACAACCCACACCGAACTAGTCATCCTCTTCATTAAGTCCTTACAGGACGCTCCAGTCCTACTGACTGGAAAAAATCCCACTGACGTGTTTTACGGCCCACTTAAGATTTGTAGTTTTATAAGTTTTTGCAAACAGTTTGGACCAAAATTAATTAAAAAGAGTGAAATCCTTTTAGGAAAAAAAATAATAATAGGTACTGGCGGGTTTCGAACCACCAACTTTTCGCGCCACAAAAAAAAGAAGATATCATTAATTTAAAATGTTTGTAGAATTATGGGACTTAACTACGGGGTCATTAGTCCCTAAGCTAACAAACTACTTATGAACTAGCTAAGACTAAGGACGGCACAAATAACCATGCCCGAGGGGGGATTCGAACCCCCGACCGTTGTGACCGTGCAGGCCGTGACTGGAGTCCCTCAGTCCCCGCGGCCACCGCGGCCGGCTTTCGCGCCACAGTCCAGCACCTTGCCCACTACGCTACGGCAATTAACCGAAACAGGACTTCATTAATCTCATGCTATTCATGGCCGTTGTTAACTAATGTTAATATGGCTTTTGTAGACATCAGATTATCATTTGTCGTACGAATAACGATGTGTTTTTGTAAATTCTTCAGTGTGCCATTGCTTTGAAATGACAACGTGTAAGTTACAATAACAAAATCATCAAATACGCGAGGAATGTCATGTGACATCTCCGAACGGCTGGTTTTCGTTAATTCAATGGAGGGTGTCAAATTTCCGTTATTTTTGCCAATATGTCTCAAACGATAGGAGATATGAAAAAAACATAAGGGAGATAAGTTGTAGAGAATTTTCTCCTCTACCAAATAGGTTATTGAATATTCGTGTCAGATAAACGGTTCGTTTGCAATTACAATTATATTACAAACGGCATTTTTAGTTTTACTACCGTATTTTTTGTCCGAAAAATTTTAAAAAAGGAGGTTCTGGTCTCTGGCGGCCTACAATCATGTCTGTAAAATTTGGTGCTGATCAGTTGAACGGTTCGTCTTAAAAACAGGGAACACGTTACGGACAGACAGACATACATACATACATCCCAAAATCGCCGATATTTCTGCAAATATCTTTGAAACGCTAGGAGATATGAAAAAAAAAAAAAAAAAAGCAAAGTTGTAGAGAATTTTCTCCTCTAGAAATTCGGTTATTCAATTTTCGTGTCAGATGAATAGTTAAGCCGTTATTTTCATTTAAATCTCGAGCTGTCAAAAGACGATCGCAAAGGTCCACTTTTAGTGTTACTACGGTAACCTAAAGTGGGCCAAGAAGCGCAAGTGACTCCCGTTTATAGGAAAGGAAAGAGAACTGACCCACATAATTACAGGGTAATATGGTAGAAATCAGTTTCCATGTAGAATTTTGGAGCATATTCTCACTTCGGATATAGTAAATATCCTTGAGACGGAAAAGCTTCTTTCTACGAACCAGCACGGGTTCAGGAAACATCGTTCGTGTGAAATTCAGTTTGCCCTTTTCTCACATGACATCTTGCGAGCCACGGATGAAGGGCAACAGGTGGATTGTGCTTTTCTCGACTTCAAAAAGGCGTCTGACGCGGTGCCACACTGCAGACTGCTGACGAAGATACGAGCTTATGGAATAGATTCACAGATTTATGACTGGCTGGAAGACTTCCTAGGTAACAGAACGCAATACGTTGTTCTCGACGGCGTATGTTCATCAGAGACGAGTGTATCGTCAGGCGTGCCCCAGGGGAGTGTGATAGGACCGCTATTATTTTCTATCTATATAAATGCTCTGATGGACAGACTAATTTGTAATTTGCGACTTTTTGCTGATGATGTTGTGGTGTATGGGAGGGTGTCGTCTTTAACTGACTGTAATAGCATACAAGATGACTTAGACAAAATTTCTACTTGGTGCGAAGAATGGCAACTAGCCCTCAATGTAGAAAACTGTAAGGTGATGCGCATAAGTAGGAAAAACAATTCCATAATATTCGAATACAGCATTAGTAGTGAGCTTCTTGATGTTGTCGCGTCGTTCAAATATCTAGGCGTAACATTGCAGAGCGATATGAAATGGAACGAACATGTAAGGACAGTTGTAAAGCGGACAGCCGACTTCTGTTTATTGGGAGAATTTTGGGAAAATGTTCTTCATCTGTAAAGGAGACCACGTGTAAAACGCTTGTACGGCCACGTCGAGAGAGTGCTCAAGTGTTTGGGACGCGCAGCAGATGAGTTTAAAGGATGACATAGAAGCAATTCAGAGGCGAGCAGCTAGGTTTGTTACTGATAGGTTCGACCAATGCGCGAGTGTCACCGAAATGCTCCGACAACTTAATTGGGGATCGCTGGAGGAAAGACGACGTTCTCTTCGTGAATTTCTGTTGAGGAAATTTAGAGGGCCGGAATTTGAAGCTGAGTGTAGTACGATCTTGCTGCCACCTACTTACATTTCGCGTAGTGATCAGAATGACAAGTTAAGAGAAATTAGGGCTCGTACGGAGGCATATAGGCATTCTTTTTTTCTTTGTTCTATTTGGGAATTGAATAGGAAAGGAAATGCGAAGTAGTGGTATAGTGTACCCTCCGCCACACACCTTACAGTGGATTGCGGAGTAGGTATGTAGATGTAGTTGCCCGACGGAACTTCGAGTCCTCCGTCGGGCATGGGTGTTTGTCTTGTCCTTGCCTTAATTTAATTTAAGGGGATACAGAATCGGATTTTTGGTTAAAAAATCGATTTTCGTTTTGTTGTCTTATTATATTCCGCCTAGTTTCGTCTTTAAAGTGACATATCATACATATATCTCTAGAGTTATAACGAGTTTATTTTACAGATTATGGGATTGGGTATTGCGCTTCAGTTATACACGTCTCTAATAGCTGACCATATCCTTTTTGGCAGTACATTTCTATGATATGAATTCAAATACCCCTCTTTCCAGCGACTCCTTTTAACTATTTATCCGATAACGTTTCTCGCTGGTTTCATCAAGTTACTCTTTATCACTTCGGATTGTTTGTAAACAGTGACCCTTGTTTTACTCTTGTTAATATTCATCTTATACCCTCCTTTCAAGACACTGTCCATTCCGTTCAATTGCTCTTCCAGATCCTTTTCTGTCTCCGAAAGAATTGCCATGTCATCATCTGTATGATCAAATGGCTACCATACGTACCATTACAACCACATACAAATATGGCACTTTCAGCATGGATCCACCCCTGGTACCTTTGTACCATTTGAGCTATTTTTTAATGTACTCATTTCACGTACTCCATGTGCACTGTTTAAACAATAAATTCTGAACAGATTGAAAAACACTAAAAGGATGTACTATTTTTTTGTCAGTATACATTATTTATTTTGCATGGGTGTTTTTTTTTTTTATATTATTAAGTAGGGGCAGAAAGAAGGATTAGGACTGAAAAGATTGACATTAACTGGATTAGGGTACTGAAATTGTACCCGAATCTGAAATCGATCTCGTGTCTCACGCTTCGGGCTAGCGGTCGCCGTAACCACTTGGCTACCAACGCTCGCTTCCCATCTGAAACTACCGCAAGTCGCTGTAGCGCCCCTATCATCACTGCCATCTTAGACTCGCCATTGCGAGGTCGAACGTATGACCGCTTCAGTGGTGAAGTAAACGAACCAAACGCCGTCGTCGCGTGTAAATACTTATTGGTGCATGTCTGTTCTTTCAGACATGTCCGGAAGAAGAATGTTCAAATGTTCAAATGTTTGTTAAGCTTATGGGACTTAACTATGGGGTCATCAGTCCCTAAACTTACAAACTACTTATGAACTACTTATAAACTAGGACGGCACAAATATCCATGCCCGAGGGGGGATTCGAACCCCCGACCGTAGTGGCCGTGCTGACCGTGACTGGAGCGCCTCAGTCACCTCGGCCACCGTGACCGGCCCAGAAGAAGAGACACCACACCAATATAATAATTAATTCTTTTCATAGAAGCCGTATTTTGTTACTACTCGGTGTCCCACGAAAGACGTCTGCCAGGCGTCCGCGGATCGCGCGGTACGGCTCCCGGCCGCCGCCACCGCATCCACCGGCCACGGTAGCGCCTGATTCTCGGACTTTATTTGCCGTGGCCACATACACTGAGTTAAAGTCTAATAACCATTGCCATCTGACTAACCTAAGCTTACTTTTATTTACAGTAGATGTTCAAAATGATGTCCATCTATGGAAAGGGCGGCCTGACATCTCTTGAACACATTTGCGAACATTCGACGATTTTCGGCTGCCGAAATCTGGGAATTGACTAGTAGAATCTTTTTTTAACGAAACAGTAAATTCTGACAGGTATGTGAACAATATCCTGCATCCATTTTTTCAAGAACTTTCACCCATCGAAAATCTTTACAGTTATTTGACGCAGGGCAATGCAAGACCACACATTGCCAATGCTTCTATGGCAGCAATGCGAAGTGTTTTTGACGATAGGATAGTGGAATGGCCTCCTTGTTCTCCAGATCTAAATCCCTGTGACTTTTATCTTTGGGGAATGTTTAAGCAATCCCCATACACTCGAAGAGTTGGAAGACAGTATTCGACTAGTCATTTCCCAGATTTCGGCAGCCGAAATTCGTCGAGTGTTCGGAAATGTGTTCAACAAATGTCAGGGCGCCCTTTCCATAGAGGGACATCATTTTGAACATCTACTGTAAATAAAGGTAAGCTTAGGTTAGTCAGATGGCAATGTTTTTTAGACTTTAACACAGTGTATGCGGCCACGGCACAATAAAGTCCGAGAATCGGGCGCTACCGTGGCCGGTGGATGCGGTGGCGGCGGCCGGGAGCCGTACCGCGCGATCCGCGGACGCCTGCCAGGCGTCTTTCGTGAGACACTCTGTATTTTACTACTCTCCGGAAACAATGCATTTTGTACAATGTTTTGAGAGGGGATATTGGGGGAGGAGGGCGAGGGGGCGGCTCTCACGGAAACCAAAACCCCCTCTCCTCCGCTCCAAACACAAAGGTAACGTTCGAAAAATAAACACGCGTGGTAATTAAGAATCTCGTAAACGAAGGAAAAGAATTCCGGTAAATTACAAGCTACGTCGCACCCATGGGTATCTGTCCACATAGACAAGTTTACAGAATATACGTCGTTAGATCAATAGTAGAACGTAGATTCTATTAATAACGTTAACTACCCGAATTTACGGGTCTGTTTACATTGTTTCGAGAGCCGATCTCCATTTCCCCCGCAGTTAACAATGGTGGCGTGCGCTACACGCCAGCTCGACGTCATTGTGCAATCGCCGGTCAATTTGCGCACTAGATTTCCGGAAACGTTAGCGGGCAGCGAAGTTTGGATTGCACCACTGCACGGCAATGTGGTATTAGCAGCGGCGTTACGTAAACGTGGCAGCTTGCCTAACCTGACTGCAACACAGTACTTTCGCAGGGACCATGGCACAGCTTATTGCGATGTACGTATGCAGTAGGTTACGAGTGCAAACGTCAGAGAGGTCATTTCTGCGCAAACTAACAAAACACACACCTGTAATCATGTACTCTCGAAACCACTCTCGAAACCGCGCGAAATCATGCCTAGAGAAAGACTGCACCACAAAAAAACCAATTCCATTGCATTCTACCGTAAGTGACTTTTTCAAAACGTTCTACACGGGATACTCTGCAAATCACATTTAAGTGCCTATCAGAGGGTTCATCGAAACACCTTCATATTATTCATCTCCCATTCCGTTCTCGAATAACGCGCGGGGAGAACGTCTCAATCTATCCGTTCGAGATCTGATTTCTCGTATTTTATTCTGATGATCATTTCTACCTATGTAGGTGGGAGTCAACAATACATTTTCGCATTCGGAGGAGAATGTTGGTGATTGGAGTTTCGTAAGTAGACCACGCCGCAGCAATAAGCGCCGTTGTTGTAATGATTCTCATCCCAGATCCAGTATCATTTCCGTAACGCTGTCTCTCTGTATCGTGACAATACGAAACAAGCTGCCCTTCTTTGAACTCTTTCGATGTCCTCCGTCAAACCCAGCTGATAAGGATCCCACACTGGACAGCAATTCTCCAAATTAGGACGGACAAACGTGGTGTATACAGTCTCTTTAGCAGTTCTGTAGCATCTTTTAAGGGTTCTGCCAATAAAACGCAGTCTCTGGTTCGACTTTCTCACGTCATTATCTACGTGTTCTTTCCAGTTTAGGTTGAAGTAATAGTAATTCCTAGATATTTTGTGGAGTTTACGGCCTTCACGTTTGATTCATTTATCTTGTAAAAAACCTTTAACGGATTTCTTTTCTTACTCATGTGAACGACCTCATACTTCGCATTATTTAGAGTCAATTGCCTATTTTTACAGTATAGTGACATCTTATTTAGATCGATCTGCAGTTGGTTTTGATCTTGCGATGATTTTATTAGACGGTAAATGACGGCGTCATCGGCAAGCAACCTAAGAGAGCTACTTAGATTTTCTCCCAAATAGTTTATGTAAATAAGGATCAGCAGAGGACCAATGACACTACCCTGTGGAACGCCCGATATCACGTTTGTTTTAGTCAATGCCTTACCATCGATTACTACAAACTGTGTCCTCTCTGACAGGAAATTCCCTATCCAGTCGCAAATTTGGGGCGATATACCAGAACCACGCAATTTGTTTACAAACCGTTCAAATGTTTGTCAAGCTTATGGAACTTAACTGCGGGATCGTCAGGTCCTAAACTTACAAACTACTTATAAACTAACTTATACTAAAGACAATACAAACATCCATGCCCGAGGGAGGATTCGAACCCCCGACGGGGAACGGCCTCGCGTATCGGAGCATAGAGTGTCATTTTAATAGAGAGTAACAAAGTAACAAGACGTCGATAAAATAGTGGGAAAATTATAGGGAATTCAGTGATGTCATTCTATAATTACATTTTCATTCCACAGTGCCGGAGCCCTCTACTTTAACAGCGAAAACACACACATACCCTAAACACCTGGCAGTGCTTATATTAGTGCTCAGAGTGCGAATGCGGGGTTTTGACGAAGTGGTTAAATCAGAGTAGGACATAACAACGTACAAACCTAACTGGAGTCACGTGTTTACGTTTAATTTTCCGCCCTTGATTGTCAGTGGCGGCGCTCGGCGTTGGTGACCGCTAGCGGCCTCGCGTCTGTTGGGACCTCGTAAAACGGTTCATCAAGTTGTTAAAATTTTCGCTGTTTAGTTCAAATGTTTGTAAATCTAAGGGACTTAACTGTGTTGGTCATCAGTCCTTAGGCTTATAAACTACTTACACTAACTTATGCTAAGGACAACAAATACACCCATACCCGAGGGAGGACTCGAACCTCCGACGGCAAGCAGCGGCGCGATTCGCAGCACGATGCCTTCGACCACTCGGTCGCTCCACCTCGGCGCTGTTTAGTTATCCGTATTTATTTCTGCATCAGTTCAAATTCAAATGTTTGTTAAGCTTAAGGGACTTAACTACGGGGTCATCAGTCCCTAAACTTACAAACTATTTATGAACTACTTAAAACTAAGGACGGCACAAATATCCATGCCCGAGGGGGGATTCGAACCCTCGACCGTAGTGGCCGTGCAGACCGTGACTGAAGCGCCTCAGTCCCCTCGGCCACCGCGGTCGGCTCCGCATCAGTGTAGTCATATTTATCTAGGGATGCCTTAATCAGAAGATTTTATAAAAAATAAGAAAAAAATAAAAAAATAATAATAAAATAATTACACGCGACGTGTTACATCAGAGTAAAAAGTGCCCATGTCACGTAACTTTAATGTCAGCGTTTTTTTTTTTTTTTTTTACATATCAGACGGTCAAAATTTTCAAATGTTTGTACACCTATTGGACCAAACTTCTATGGTCATCAGTCCCAAGACTTAATAACTACTTGAACTAACGTATACTAAGTACAACCCTCACACATCCATGATTGGATTACATTACATTGATATAAAATTGGTTCCATAGATTGTAAATACGACAGTTCCCAATAATATGGGACGTGTCTGTTTAATAATGGTGCCGATAAATGACACTCAATAATTTAAAGATTTTTTAAAGTATTTTTTTACCGAATTATTCAGTTTTTTCTAAAAATTCATCTAAAGTGGAGAAGAAAGAAGTCAGAAATTCTTTTGATTTTTTTTTTTTTTCAAATACAAGTTGCCTAACTGTCAGCCTTTTGATCCTACTTGGTAATTACCAAAGACTTTTGTGACAGCATAATTCACCCTTTTCGGTGGCGCAGTGGTAACACACTGGACTCGCATTCGGAAGGATGGTGGTTCAAATCCACCTCTGGCCATCCAGATTTAGGTTTTCGGTGATTTCTCTAAATCACTCTAGGCAAATGCCTGGAAGGTTCCTTTGAAAGGGCACGACCGATTTCCTTCCACATTCTTACCCAAACATTCCGAGCATAAGCTCCGTCTTTAATGACCACGCTGTCGACGGAACGTTAAGCTCCAAGCTTCCTTCCTTCCTTCACCCCTTTCGGTGCCAAAGTTAGATTTAACCTTGAATAGTGAATATCACCATTTCTCTTAGTGTTGTATGTATGCACACTGATCACTTTTGAATTGGCTAAGACTATAAATAACAAATTTCATGAGTGAATATATATATATATATATATTGTGAAACTACAGTGAAGATCCCTAGATCTTTAAATAAATGCCTGCATGATGATCTTCGGGGGGGGGGGGGCTTCAGCACTTATTTTAATCACACGCTTTTGTCCATTGAATACTTTTTTACTCAATGTTGAATTGCCCCAGAATATAATCCTATACGAAAGCAGTAATTGAAAATAGGCATAATAAGCTAATTTACTGAGATTTATATCACCAAATTTTGCAATGACCCTGATAGCATAAGTAGCCGAACTCAAACGTTTCAACAGATCTTGAATGTGTTTCTTCCAATTCAATCCCTCGTCAATGTAAACACCTAAAATTTTTGAATATTTTACCTTAGCTACAGATTTCTGTTCAAAGTCTAAATTTATTAATGGCTTTATGCAATTTCCTGTATGAAATGGTATTTTGGGTTTTATCAAAGTTTAATGAGAGTACCTTTGCCCGGGGAGGACTCTAACCTCCGACGGAGAGCAACCACGCGCTCCGCAGCAAGGTGCCTTAGAGCACTCGGCGAATCCGCCACGTCTAAAGCGGTCAGAAATAAAATATTATTCACTAGACAATCGCTAGTTGGTTAACATATTGTTTAAATATATATGTGTCTTTTTTGTGTCCCAGCCTCGCCGCCGCTTTTGTGTCTCGTTTCCGTCGTAGGTGTCAGTGGCCGAGTAGAAAAGTACCGACACAGGAATAAAGGAAGCACGCTTGTGCAGGTACGGAGGTGAGCAGCCAGTGGGACAGCAGAAACTAGAAACACTAGAGTAAATTAGAACGAGATATATATTGCACAGAATTTATACAATAGTTAACTTTTACATAGCTCAGTACTGCAGAACGCTGATACATAGTTGAGCTAGAGGCCTGCCTAGTGCCTATCTGATCCCGAAGTGTTCACTGGTTCCTATCTCAGTCCCAAGAAAACGATGTCGTTCAGTGGTGGCCACGAGCGGAGTTGTAGCAGAGGGCGCTCGTGGCTGACGTCGTAAGAACGCCGCGCCGTGCGTGTATGGAGGCGCGCGGCGAAAGTAGGTGGCGCGCACTTTGGACTTGTGCGACACCACAGTCTTCTGTTCGCTGAATTCAATAAATAAGTTCGTATGAAGGCTAAATTCCAAGTCAGTGACACACACACCAGCCTTTTTCAACACACCACTTTCAATAGTTTTAGAGTTTTCTACATAGCATCTCTGTCTCAGTGACACTATCATTTACAAATATGTTCAAATGTTTGTAAACCTATTGGAACCAAACTGCTATGGTCATCAGTAGACCTCGCACCTTTAGGATCTAAAAATCTTAAATTAGGTACGTAAAATAGGTTCTATCACTTACAAAAATAGGTTTAAAATATCAGAATTTAGGTGACAAATCTGAAATTTTATTATCTAGAAAGGTAAACAGATGGACAATGAAATAATGTGGTTTTTGTCAAAGTCCATAATTATTGTCACAGTAAATACGTAACACTTTCTCCAGATTTCCGTTGAAAAACTGCATCTCTTTTCTGTTAGTAGCGTATTATAGTTAATAGCGTCTTATATGCTGAAAATGAGCATTCCACGTCAACGGAGGTCACTGGAGCATATTTAAATGTTGGTACTAGGCGCAATGGAACTGCACACTCATGTTCTGTTGATTCACCTGATGTCAGCCACTGTGCAGAGGGTGGTCAGTACTTTTTTTTTTTAAGCTCTGTCTTTAGTTTCTCACTCACTTTCATGCCAACAAAACCGGGGACAAAGTTGATTTTTTTCTGTCATCTCTCCTGACAAAGCAGGAAGGCATCGAAGGCAGACCACGAGGCATCTCCGTGCAATGCCGCTGCCGACCCATTTGACGTTTACAGCGAGCGACAACGTTCTGCGGAGCAGTGCTGGCTAGAACAGCCTGGCGTTTGCCGTCTTCGTCTGACTCAAGATTGTTCACGCATGCAAACAAATAAGCCGGGGAGGCCAGAAGAGTATGTTTAGTTATACAAATATAATTTGATTGGATTTTTGAAAAACAAATACAGTCAGGTTCTAATGTGAAATTAGGTACTTTAGGTACTGCGAAATTACAATTTTCGATAAAATATTTGCATAATTCTTGTCTGGGAAGACCACGAGAGAATTTTTGGCAGGATCTGGGATGGGAATCATTACAACAACGGCGCTTATCGCTGCGGCGTGGGCTACTTGCGAAACTCCAATCGCCAACATTCTCCTCCGAATGCGAAAATATATTGTTGACTCCCACTTACAAAGGTAAAAATGATCATCAGAATAAAATACGGGAAATCAGAGCTCGAACAGAGAGATTCAGGTGTTCTTTCTTCCCGCGGGCTATTCGAGAATGGAATGGGAGATAAATAGTACAACTGTGGTTCGATGAACCCTCTGCCAGGCACTTAAATGTGATTTGCAGAGTATCCCATGTAGATGTAGATGTAGAAATTTTTTATTTAAGTCGTTTTTAAAATTTAGGTACAATCAGGTAGGCCTACTAACCTAAAATTAGGTATTTTTAGGTGCTATAAAACTAGTGTTTTCAATCATAAATTTTCATAATTCGTGTATGTACAACTTTTCTTGCCTTTACTTAATATGGGAAAAAATAAGGTTTTTACCTAAAATCCGAGTTCTAGTCACCAGTCCCTAGACTTACGAACTACTTAAGCTAACTTACAGTAAGGACAACACACGCCCACACATGCCCGAGGGAACGCTCAAACCTCTGGCGGCAGCGACCAGTCCTTGACATGGCGGCTAGAACCGCACAGTCATTCCGTGCGGCCCTGTTATTTCTGTTATTTGCATCCATGACGTTAGAGTTCTGTCATCGTGAAAAAAATTGTATCAGCCCTGGATAACTTTATTATGGTTTCTCTAGATACAACCGCTTCAATCAACATTTCTATATAGGTTTATATGATTCAGATATAAAAGTCATATTGCGTAAAACTTTATTCGCTACTGTTGTGTTTCCCTTGTCAGACGCGAGCATCATCAGAAGGCTATTACGCCGATGACACGAAGTTAGTAGATTACTCGCACTGTCCAGCACAGAGTCAAACTCCTCCTGGCTTTAAAAATGAAACTTTCACTTTGCAGAGGAGAGTGCGCTGATATTAAACATCCTGGCAGATTAAAATTGTGTGCCGGAACCGGGACTCGAACCTGGGATCTTTGCCTTTCGCGGGCAAGCGCTCTACTGACTGAGCTAGCCCGACACGACTCACGATGCCGCCTCACAACTTTACTTCCGCCAGTAATTCGCCTCCTACTTTCCAAACTTTCCTCCTGGCTTAATTCAGTGATAAAACCTCCATTTTCTAGTGAAAAGCTATTTGATCTTATGTTACATCATGTATCAATACTGACCTCGCTAAAGTAATTGATCAGTCATGTATTTTATTTTCTTGTAGTTTCCGCCACTGTTACGTCAGCACTTAGGTATGAGCAACTGTACGCACTACAGACTGTTTTCCCAAGAAATTTAAGACACACTAAAAAACAAAACAAAAAATGGTACGCCTGTATGCACGAAAACTGCAACGCTAATTAGGGGGGAAACAACTTGGCGTCCGCTATTCTGCATCAGAAGAATGAAACTACTACGAGAGTTTATATTCACGTCGAATCTGAAGAACTGTATTAAAGTGTTTTCTGATGGGACGAATGATATTAAGCGCTGACTATAACACGGGACAGCAAATACTTGGAGCCTGACGGATAGGCAACGAACAACGCAGCAGTGCAACGATGGTTATCGAGTACGCCTACCGGACTTGAAGCAACGCACAAAATTTCGTTCCTTCCTTCCGCGTTCTCCTGCTTTGTAGCAATGTACTGAGTTCCACTTCGGGTCTCATAATTCCAAGTCCTTCGACTGAGGTGCGCAAACGCGACGGCGAGAAGTTGTAGGCACGGCATGTATAGCTAACGTCAAACGTTTCTGAACTTCGTACAAAAAAACTAGACGAGTACATTAAATTCCGCATAAATATTTGCTATAGTACGGTTTCGGCGTAAATCAATGAACCAACATCTTTTATTTGCAGCCTTCTTTGAGCGATACATTTCATTACAAGTTGCTTCCAGTTTTTTCTAACCTGAAGGATTTACGCGCAATAAAATTAAACGCTAATTCTATTGTTCCATATAGGTTTTCGGGATAAACTTCAATTTGTTTATCTGCAGTTTCTTTGTGGAAGTGGTCTACCGACGGCATTTCCGAGTCGGTAATTTGCCGCTTACGATTAGTTTCCACCGCGCGGGAAAGAGCGCGGCGGCTCCGTCAGAGGTTCGAGTCCTCCTTCGGGCATCGGTGTGTGTGTGTGTGTTGCCCTTTGTATAAGTTAGGTTAAGTAGTTTGTACGTCTAGGGAGCGATTACCTAGCATTTTAGGTATACAAACATTTGAATATGTTTCTTTTTATAAGTTTTAAAATGAGGTTGAAAGTATTAGTGGTTATGCGTATCTGTAGAGTATCATTCGAGAATTAAGCAAAAAGTGACGCTGAAATCTGGTCCCATAATACAACTTTCTTCCTTGGAAACGACCTCATCCGATAGAAGTCTTGGCAGTAACCACATCATTCTCACTTATATGCATTATTAATTAAAGGGTGTCCGAGACGTGTAACCAATGGCACCCCATACCATCACGCCGGCTGATACGCCAGTATGGCGATGACGAATACACGCTTCCAATGTGCGTTCACCACGATGTCGTCAGACACGGGTGCGACCATCACGATGCCGTAAACATAACCTGGATTCATCCGAAAAAATGACGTTTTGCCATTCGTACACCCAGGTTCGTCGTTACGTACACCATCGCAGGCGGTCTTGTCTGTGATGCAGCTTCAAGGGTAACCGCAGCCATGGTCTCCGAAGTTATAGTCCATGCTGCTGCAAACGTCTTTAACCATCTGCACGAACAGTTCGTTGTCTTGCAGACGTCCCTATCTGTTGACTCAGGGATCAAGACGGGCTGCACGATCCGTTACATAAATAAATAAGGACAACACACACATCCATGCTCCAGGGAGGACTCGAACCTCCACGGCGAGTAACTGCACGCTCCGCAGCGAGGCGCTTTAGACCGCTCGGCTACTCCATCGCGGCGATCCGTTACAGACATGCGTATAAGATGCCTGTCATCTCGACTGCTGGTGATACGAGGACGTTGGGATCCAGCACGGCGTTTCGTATTGCCAAAACAAAAATAAAAAGGTTCAAATGTTTCTTAAGCTTAAGGGTCATCAGTCCCTAAACTTACAAACTACTTATGAACTAATTTATAATAAAGACGACTCAAACATCCATGCCCGAGGGGTGGGGGTGATTCGAACCCCCGACCGTCCTCCTGAACCCACCGATTCCATATTCTGCTAACAGCCATTGGATCGCGACCAACGCGAGCAGCAATGTCGCGGTACGATAAACCGCAATCGCGATAGGCTACAATCCGACCTTTATCAAAGTCGGAACGTGATGGTACACTTTTCTCCTGCTTACACGAGGCATCAAAACAACGTTTCACCAGGCAACGCCGGTCAACTGCTGTTTGTGTATGACAAATCGGTTGGAAACTTTCCTCACGTCGGCACGTTGTAGGTGTTGCCAACGGCGCCAACGTTGTGTGGATGCTCTGAAAAGCTAATAATTTTCATATCGCAGCATCTTCTTGCTCTCGGTTAAATTTCGCGTCTGTAGCACGTCATCTTCGTGGTGTAGCAAGTTTAATTGGTCAGGAGTGTTATTCGAAAAAGCAGCATACCCAACCCTGTACCTAAGCATCAGTGTATGTGTGTGTGAGTGTGTGTGTGAGAGAGAGAGAGAGAGAGAGAGAGAGAGAGAGAGAGAGAGAGAGAGAGGATGGAGGGAGGGAGGGAGTGAATGAGTGAGACTTGAAAGTGCGACCGCGCGCCTTGTTCGGCGTTAGCCAGTGCTGGCAGTGACCTTGGCGGCCGCTAATGGTGTGGCAGGTGAGTGCGCCGCGCCAGCCGCCACCTTGTGCAACGTCGCTGGCGCCAGTGTCCCCTGCCTGCCTTACGTAAAGGCCCGCCCAGCCCCGTGATGGCACAGCTGACTCAGCCGGCCACGGATACTGCCTACTGGCTAGCGGTCGGCTGCCCAATGTCACGGCTAGCCTTTCACAACCTAACTACTGCAGCTGTGACGGCGCCGCGCACACATGTGTTGTTGTTGTTGTTACTGCTGCTGCTATCAGTCCGAAGGCTGATATCAAAATGAGAGGCCACGGGGTAGCACAGTAATATGTGTATTAGAGATGGAAAAAAGAAGTTCCTATTACGGAACCCTTCATTTCGTAATGACGAGGGACTGAATTGGAAGAAACGCATTGAAGATCCACTGAAACGTTTGAGTTCAGCTACTTATGCTATCAGGATCTTTGGAAAATTTGGTGATATACATCTCAGTAAATTAGCGTACTATGCATATTTTCATTCACTGCTTTCATATGAGATCATATTCTAGCGCAATTAGCCGGCCGTGGTGGCCGAGGGGACTGAGGCGCTCCAGTCACGGTCTGCACGGCCACTACAGTTGGGGGTTCGAATCCCCCCTCAGGCATGGATATTTGTTCCGTCCTTAGTCTTAGCTAGTTCATAAGTAGTTTGTAAGTTTTGGGACTGATGACCCCGTAGTTAAGTCCCATAAGCTTCACAAACATTTGAAACATTTGATTTCTAGCGCAATTAAACATCGAGTAAAAAAGTATCATTGCACAAAAACGTGTAATCCCAATAATTGCTGAAGGCCACCGAAGATCATCCTGCATACATTTACTTAGGGATCTATGGATCTTATATATATATTCACTCATGAAATTTGTTATTAACAGTCCGACCCAATTTAGAAGTAATACCCAGTTTGCATACATACAACAGTAGGAGAAAGGATGATATTCACTATTCTAGGTTAACTCTAACTTTGGCACAGAAAGAGGTGAATTATGCTGCCACAAAAGTCTTCGGTGACTTACCAAGTAGCATAAAACATCTTACAGATAGCCAAGTGGTATTTAAAAAGAAATTAAATACTTCTATACTTTAGATGAATTTGTGGATAAAACTTAAAAAATAACAAGAAAATAAGGACAAAAAATTTCAAAAATAACAATAAAAAGGAAATGAAAATTTAAAAAATGCTTAAAATATTGATTGTCATGTATAGACACCATTTACTAAACTGACACGTCCCACATCATTACGAAATGTCGTTTATATGATCTATGGAACAAGTATTAATCTAATAGTTCTTTTTTCTTACTGAACTAGTTCAAATGAACTACATGGTTCAATTTAAGTAGTTCAATGATCTAGTTGAGATTAACTGCACTCATGCTCATAAATTAAGGATAATGTAGACACATAGCGAAACAACGCTCTGGTGGGCGATTTGCGGGTTTAAATGACCTCAGGTTTAAGACCATGCCGTGCATCTGACCTGCGGTCGTGGCACGGCGGCGCTGGCAGCAGTCCACGTACACAGAGGTGTGTTGGTGCAAGTCAGAGTGCGGTGCTGCGAGTGAGTGCGCAGACGTCTTCAGACGTCCTAATTGATGCTGTGTGCTGAAAATGGCTCAAAGAATACATACTGAGGGGTAGAATACTAGGGCGACGAGGCTGGTCAAACACAGCACGGGCACTCCATGTTCCACAAAGTGTGATCTCAAGATTATGGCAACGATTCCAGCAGATAGGAAACGTGTCCAGGCTCTACGGTGCGGGACGTCTACAGTGTACACCACCACCACAAGAAGATCGATATCTCACCATCAGTACACGCAGACGGCCACGGAGTTCTGCAGGTGGCCTTGCTCGGAATCTTGCTCAGCCAGTGGAAAAGTTGTCTGCAGACACACAGACTACTGACGACTGAACAGACATGGTTTGTTCACCCAGAGACCTGCAAGGTGCATTCCACTGACCCCTGGTCACAGGAGAGCCCGTAAAGCCCGGTGTCAAGAACACAGTACATGGTCACTGGCACAGCGGTCCCAGGATATGTTCACGGACGAGTCCAGGTATAGTCTGAACAGTGATTCTCGCCTGGTTTGCATCTGGCGTGAACCAGGAACCTGATAACAACCCCGTAATGTCCTTAAAGGGACCTGTATGGAGGTAGTGGTTTGATGGATTATTCAGTTTTCCCAATTCCTGCAGCGTTTTTGAAATGAAAGTGTGTAGTGTGTCAATGTGTGTCTGTGTGTGTGTATCTGTATTTCTATTGCATACAAATATACTGTTTGTTCCAGTCTTGATGGAATTAGGATCCGCGGGAGAGTAACCGAGCGGTCTGGAGCGTCACGTTGCGGATCGCGAGGCCTCCCGCATCGGGGGTTCGAATCCTCCCACGGGCATGGATGTTTGTGCTCTCTTTAGTATAAGTTAGTTCATAAGTAGTTTGTAAGTTTAGGGACTGATACAACAGTTAAGTCCCATAAGCTTAACAAACATTTGAACGTTTTTGAAATTCGGAAATAAACTTTCACCCTGTTTCACTCATCACGATGATTCCTGACATATATGATTCTTCGTAGATGGGTGAGGAGGATGGGCAGAGGAAGAGGATTTGTTAGTTACACATGGAAATTTGTGCCTTACAGGATTCGAGCGGTCGTGTTAACCATTGCGCTATTCGTCCCAGACGGAACGGAACAAGCATACAAGTCTGAAGGATACCTGTATTGGTTACATCGTTCAACAACGAAAGTACACATTGTATTTAAAGCCAAAGCAAGCGGCATTTATAATAGACGCTTCTCCCTGTACGGCAGTTACGTGATGCAATATATGACCATTCATGGACAGTGGACAGTGTGTGGCATGAGGAAGTTTGCGTCGGCCAGACATTCATGGGGCAATGGCGTAGTAATTAATACGCGAAAAGCAGGAAATCCACATTCGGAAAAATTTTCATGTGCCGCAATGAATTGCACAGATGATGCTGATTCGGAAAAAAAAAATCAAATGTTTCTATAGTAAATTTGTTTGTAAAGTAAAATTGTCATAGATCCCTAATCTTACAAATTATTTAAACTAACGTATCTTAAGAACAACACATACAAACGTCCCCGAGGGAGGAGTCGAACCTCCGACGTCGAATGCCCGCGTGCACCGCAGCAAGGCGCCTTAGTGCGCACGGCCATTCCGCCGCAGCGATGCCGATTCGTACTCGCAATTGGGAACACATTTCTTGTTTGAGTGCAGTTTCTAGAAGTCTTCAGACTGTGGATTTGACACTACGTTTGACACGGTACCACACTACACGCTGCTAACGAAATAACGAACATGTTGAATAGATACCAAAATATGTGAGTGGCTCCAAGACAACTAAAGTAATAGAACGCAGTACGTTGTTCTCGATGGCGAGTGTTCACCACAAAACTAGGGCATCGTCAGGAGTGCCCCAGGGGAAATGTGATGGTTTCGCTATTATTTTATATCTATACTCAAATCTTTCAAATGTTTGTATAGCTTTTGGGACTTAACTACGTGGTTATCAGTCCCTAAACTTACAAAGTACTTATGAACTAGCTACGACTAAGGACGGCACGAATACCCATGCCCGAAGGGGGATTCGATCCCCCGACCGTAGTGGGCGTGCAGACCGTGACTGAAGCGCCTCGCCGGCCGCGGTGGCCGAGGTGACTGAGGCGCTCCAGTCACGGTCAGCACGGCCACTACGGTCGGGGGTTCGAATCCCCCCTCGGGCATGGATATTTGTGCCGTCCTAGTTCGTAAGTAGTTCATAAGTAGTTTGTAAGTTTAGGGACTGATGACCCCGTAGTTAAGTCCCATAGACTATACAAACATTTGAACATTTGAACTGAAGCGCCTCAGTCTCGCCGGCCGCGGTGGCCGAGGGGACTAAGGCGCTGCAGTCACGGTCTGCACGGCCACTACGGTCGGGGGTTCGAATCCCCCCTCGGGCATGGATATTTGTGCCGTCCTAGTTCGTAAGTAGTTCATAAGTAGTTTGTAAGTTTAGGGACTGATGACCCCGTAGTTAAGTCCCATAGACTATACAAACATTTGAACATTTGATTTTGCCTCAGTCTCCTCGGCCGCCGCGGCCTGCTATATCTATACTAGCGTAGACTGGATGGTCTGCATAGGTGGTTTCTACTTCTAAATATTTATTTCCATAGATTTAGCTTTAAAAACGCTTTCCTAATTAAGTATTCTGATACAAGTTGCCACTCCCTATTGCACCATTGATGGTAGAATTCAAAACATCCAGAAACTTTTTTTTTTTTTTTTTTTTTTTTTTAATTCTAACCATGGTTCCAAATCTGAATTTTCGCACTTCTAGCATCAAAATACTCTTAGTAGCACCCTTAAAAGATTCTCCTTTATTTCACCCGCTTAATCGTTGAAATCCCCAATATATTGAAACACGTGTTTTTAAATTTCCAAACAAAAGTCTAACAAAATTGCCTTTATAGCAACTTATTTTCATAACACCGTTCAATGCCTATTTCACCCCCTTAGGGAAGAGAATAGCGAAAAATCGCTGATGCCTACAGCATACTTCTATACGTTATGCATACAGTGTAAGATTAACAACGTCTACAAATTTCAAGTTTCTATCGTCTGTAAAGTCACTTTTCAGCGCTGTTTCCTTTCTTTGAGAAACGGATCGACATCGCGAAATTTCTTTCTTAAGCTTTGGCATCTTTCTTTGTAGTTTTACTTTTCAAACTGCAATGTGCACTTATTTTTCTTTATTCGTACGCTTGTTGCCGAAAAACAACTGATGAATGTACATCACATTTCGCTGTATATAACCTCTTTGGTATAATACCGTCAAAAGTCATCGCTGGTGCAAATTTTATATAATCTGACGACTTGCAACCACTGTATCTTCCACATTCTTATAGCTATCGACACGGAACTGCTATGGTGTACAACGGTAGACTTTGTACAACAACAACACAGAGAGATTCAAAATGTTCAAATGTTTATAAATCTATCGGACCAAACTGCGTGGTCATCAGTCCGTAGCTTACAAACTACTTCAATTAAGGTAAACTAACCTAAGGACCACACACACACACACACACACACCCGTGCCCCAGGGAGGACTCGAACATCCGACGGCGAGCAACCGCGCGCTCCGCAGCGAGGCGCCTTAGACCACTCGGCTACTCCAACGCGTCCAACACAGAGAGATAGTATGTCTTCACTGTGCAGTTTTTGCTGAAGAGCAAAATATTGACACCAAAATCAAATGTTTGTATAGCTTAAGGGGCTTAACTACGAGGTCATTAGTACCTAAACTTACAAACTACTTATGAACTAAGTAATACTAAGGACGGCTCAAGTATCCATGCCCGAGGGGGGATTCGAACCCCCGACCGTAGTGGCCGTGCAGACCGTGACTGGAGCGCTTCTGTCCCCTCGGCCACCGCGGCCGGCCAAAAAGTCTGTCAAAGACTTACAGAGAACCTGTACTGTTATCTGCGATTCACCATAATTAAGATTTTTATATTTTTAAGAAGTCGTTTAAACATGCCAAAAAGACATTGCCCAAACTACAGAAGGGGGTTTTCTGATTAACTATGTGCTTTTGAAGTACATTTTAAAAATTTAATTTAAAACGTCCTCGTGCTCGCTTCGACGACCAGAGAGAGAGTTAATCCCGCTGAAAAGCGGCCTCGCATAAGAGGCGGTAAGCACCCTACGTCAGAGTGCTCGCTACTCGCTAGCTGTGCCCGCAGCCGCCGGCCGCGGTCGCAGTTCACATTTCTCACGCGGCGGCGCCCGTGCGCCCGCGTCGCTCTCGCAGTTCGCGGTCCCGCCGGCAGGTGTCGGCGCAGGCGCCGCGCCGGTGGCGATAGCCCCGTAAATGTTGCTCATTTGTCAGCCGGCGGGCGGAAAATGCCATTCGTCGCTTCCTCTGACAGCCTCGTATCGTTCGCGCGCAACACGCGTGCAATATACAACGCTGAATTACGGTGATTGCGCAATAATGCCAAACGCGGCGCATACGCGCGCACTTCCAGCGCAGATTTGAAGCCATCAGTTATATCGGCCATTACCGCGCGCCCACACAAGACGCGCTGCGGCGGTGCATTTCTGTTTTCTTTGGTGCGGGTTTAGCGAGTTATTGGCCCTGTGCCATCGAGCTGCACATTCTAAAAATACTGAACGCCAGAATATGGTGGAAGCATTAAGTACCGGGATTGGGTAATACTATCAAATAGCTTATAAAGATAATAGTGGAAACTGTTCCTTAAAAAGTGCGACAGCGCTCCCGATTACCTTCCAGTGACGTGAATTGTCAACTAAAACTGGGAGAGAGAGGGACTGATAACCGTAGTCGTTTAGTCCCTTTAAAAATCAAACCATCCATCCATCAAAAACTGGGAGAGAGCAGTGGATTTACATTGTGAAGCACAACAAAACTTACGTGATTCGTCGTCTTACTTTACAGACGTAGGAAATGGTTGGGAGAGGGAATATACACAACTGGCCATTAAAATTGCTACACTAAGAAGAAATGCAGATGATAAACGGGTATTCATTGGACAAATATATTATACTAAAACTGACATGTGATTACCTTTTCAAGCAATTTGGGTGCATAGATCCTGAGAAATCAGTACCCAGAACAACCACTTCTGACCGTAAAAACGGCCTTGGAATGCCTGAGCATTGAGTCAAACAGAGCTTGGATGGCGTGTACAGGTACAGATGGCCGCGGTGGAGTGGCCGAGCGGTCTAAGGCACCTCGCTGCGGAGCGCGCGGTTGCTCGCCGTTGGAGGTTCGAGTCCTCCCTGGGGCATGGGTGTGTGTGTGTGTGTGTGTTGTCCTTAGGTTAGTTTACCTTAGGTTAAGTAGTTTGTAAGCTACGGACTGATGTCCACGCAGTTTGGTCCGTTAGATTTACAAACATTTGTTGTTGTTGCAGGCTTGCATAGTTCCTGTTATTCGGAAGGGATCAACAAATTAGAACAGCGTTGAACGAAGCCTTTAAGGCGGCTTCACGGTTCGTCCTCACAATTACTTCTGCCAGTACCTCGCCTCCTACTTTACAAACTTCACAGAAGCTCTCCTGCGAACCTTGCAAGAACCCTGAAAGAAAGGATATGGTGGAGACATGCCTTAGCCACAGCCTTAGGGATGTTTCCAGAATGAAACTTTCACTCTGCAGTGGAGTGTGCGCTGATATGAAACTTCCTGGCAGATTAAAATTGTGTGCCAAAACCGGGACTCGAAGGGTGGACCTTTGCCTTTCGCAGGCAAGCGCTCTACCGACTGAGCTATCCCGACACGACTCACGATGCCGCCCCACAACTTTCCTTCCGCTCGTACCTCGCCTCCTACTTTCCAAACTTCATATCAGCGCACACTCCGCTGCAGAGTGAAAGTTTCATTCAGGAAACATCCCTTAGGCTGTGGCTAAGCCATGTCTCCACCATATTCTTTCTTCCAGGCAGGAGTGCTAGTCTTGCAAGGTTCGCAGGAGAGCTTCTGTGAAGTTTGGAAAGTTGGAGGCGAGGTACTGGCGGAAGTAGAGTTGTGGGGCAGCATCGTGAGTCGTGTCGGGATAGCTCAGTCGGTAGAGTGCTTGTCCACGAAAGACGAAAGTCCCATGTTCGAGTCCCGGTTTCGGCAAACAATTTTAATTTGCCAGGACGTTTCACTGTAGAAGAAATTTAGAGGGCCGGAATTTGAAGCGGACATTAGAACGATTCTACTGCCGCAAACGTAGAATTCGTGTAAAGACCACAACGATAAGATCAGAGAGATTGGGGCTCTTACATATGCATACAAGCATTAGTTTTTCCCCCGCTCTATATGATGTGAGTAGAACAGGAAAGCAGGTAACCAGTAGTAGTACTGAGTACCATCCGCCACGCACCTTTGGGTGGATTGCGAAATATGTATGTAGATGTAGAAATCTTCATTCCAGATAATCCAGATGCGTATGGTGCTTTTGATGCCCCTGAGAGTGCTATTTCAAGTAGCTCAACACCCAACTGTAGAACTGCATAATTTAACCAGTACAAAAATTTGTTAGTTGCATTTCGATTGAACAGATTTCTATACAAAGACTCACATATATGCTTAACAAAACGTACGTACAGCTAAACGGAACAAGTAAAATAAATAAATAAATAAATAAAATCATTATGTTACACCGGTCCTTGCGTTTCTTGTCCTATTTATTATTACATCCCTTAATGTAAGGCTGACCAACGTGTATAATTACCGCTATGAGCGACTAAAACTAGAGTAGTAATTACCGATCAGTACTTAGGGTTCTATGATGAATATCATTTGATGTTCTAATAAAACATAGTCTTGATTGCAATGATTTATTTTATTTAACGACTTCGCCATTTTGCGGCATCAGAAGCTTATAATAATGTGTTACATTGGTCAGATGAAGCATCAGCCAATCTGAAATGCAGACGGCGGCAACAATGAATTCCTGCATTTCCTGATACGTTTAAATTTATTAAAGTGCGCCTACTTTTGTCCTATCGTGGGTGTTGCTGGAGGCCACGCGGGGGTTGGGATGGGCAAAAAATATCGATAAATCGAAATATCGATTTTTTTTTGGAAATTTATCGATATTTATCGACGATATTTTATTTTCCGATATGTCGATATATCAATATTAAATTTTGAATATCAAAGGCGATATTTTTAAAAGCCACCATTTTTTAAAAATTAGATTAGATTCTTCAGTGGCCTTTTGGTATGTTTTCCATACTATTGGCTTCGTCAGTGTGAATATTACATAAATATTTTTAAGATAGAGTACTTACATAATATATATAAGTAAAATATTCTTTAGTAATAAATGACAACAGATAGAAAACGTTGTTTCAGCAAAGCATTAGACTGGTTTAAGTTACGACTCTCTGTTCCTCACTATGGGTCAGAATGTAGAGTGCCCCCTGCTCTCGACGTGACAGACAACTGAAAACTTAACTGCCCTGAGTTTTTATGGAAAATGCTGTCTGTTCATTAACGATAAGCATGCTATTTATTGTTTAGAATAGGTCTGCATATCACAATTATCTCATTCCTGAGACAACTTACCCCTTTCATTTCTGATGTAGGTTCTATGACGACCAAGAACATTTTCACAGTAAGGCAACTGAAAGAAAGGAAGGCTAAGACACTCTAGCCAACTAATGACGTAAAGACGCGTCCATTTAGATAGTCTGGGTAGTAGGCCGAAGCCCAGGAGTTGGCGAAGAGGATGTAAAAATGCGGAGCCATTACAAATTTTGCATCTTACGAGTCCAAGTCTCGATTGTGCTCGTGACACAACGCATCAAAGTAGGTGGCGGCTAATTTTGGCATATATTACGGTATCATACGTAATCTTCAGCGAAGAAAAGTGAACAATTTCAGTGAGAAATTTCACTCTTATCGTAATTATTCTTGTTTTGTTTTTCATTTTAAAAGATGTACTGTGACTATGTATACCGTGAATTTATGATACCGTGTCAGCAATCTGATGTTCTGCTCTTTTAATGACTCTAGTGTACTACCACTCTGAAAGTAGTACGTTCTTGTAATGAAACTATAGTAGCAGAAATTGTAAATGCTGGATATTTTACTGCACCTTATCCATCTTGCGTCAGATCGAAAATGTGTGTGTCATTATTACCAATAAATGCTTATCAAGCACGGTGTAGAACTGAATGAGGCAACCTGACGCCCTTGCCCCTTGTCCCGTCCATGAAAACATAAAAAACTTGCCGCTACGCACTCCTGGAACTGTCAAATCTGGGCGTTGATAGATAGCAAGGAGGCATAGAACGCGTGGAGAGGAGACGTTCAGTGCTGGCAACCTCTTTACGCCTGAGCTGTGCTCACTGCACCGTACTGATCAGTTTAATTTTATGAAAGGGGGTTACAGAAATGTTAATGCTTATTTCATTGTAAAGTAAAACTAACTAGAGATATCACTCACACACAATGTTAGAAAAGAGTGTTTTGGTAGAAATACGAATTCCGACCTTTAGGCAGGCAGAGGCCAAGTTTTTGTGTCTGCACTGTGCTTTTCCCTTTGTTTGCGTGTCCTTTATTGTTAGGTGTTAGAGGGTTATCGGGATTTCACCTAGTGTAGCTAAGCCACCGCCTACTTCAGTTGATCAGTTGTGTGGCGGCATGTCCGATATCTTATTGGTGTGTCATTCGACTTCAACCAGGTTATTTTCAAGTCAGCTATGTCCGTTGTTTGGAAGTTCTTTACAAAAGAAGCTAAAAATAAACCTGTTTGATGCAACTTATGTGGTAAAATTTACAAAACGTCTGGAAATACCACAAATAAGTGGTGCTAATTACGTTATTGCAAGCTTGAGTATTCCCATCACAAACCTTCTTCGGCAAGAAGTGGAGTACACAACTCCTTTGACTGATTTAGGAGCGTCAGTTAAAAAAAAATCTCTATTCAAAGGAATTTTGGAAAGGTTAGTCCCCTTGGGAAAAAATATTTTTCCCTCTGTGGCAACAATTTTGGACTTCCAGTTTAAGTGTAATCATTTTGAATCCCCACTTGCAGTGTCAGCTGTCATATTAGCAAACAAATTCGTTTCGAACATAGGCGAAAATGACAATTCTCTCTTGAGCATTTCGCTTTAGATGTTGAACAAGAAAGCCCGAGGAAGACTTACATTTGGTCGCGGCATGAAAAATTGTTCACCCAAAGTTCAATTTCACGGCAAATTTCCAGCCAAGATTCTGTACCAAATGAGCTGAAGCAATACTTGATCAACCATATTTAGAGCGTAACAGTGATCCTCTGAAGTTCTTGGCTGAAACTCGACACGCCCATTTTACCAGATATTGCGCAGAAGTACCTGATATGCCAAGCCTGTTTCGTCAGAAAGAGTGGCTTCATTGATCAAGTTAGTGATGCACGACAACAGAAGTAGCAAAGAGCTCTCCTAATGTCTATTATTGATGACTACTGGCTCAATTAATTCTTTTCAAATAAATATCTTACTCTACATTGTGTTTCTTTTATTGATTATACATTGTGCTTTTTTATTGATTAATGTTTAACATTATAAAATATTTCTCAATTTTTAATTGTATGTTGATAATTTCTGTGGTTTTGATTAAAATTATATGTACAGATTTCACCGATATATCGAAATATCGATATTTTTGTTCCAGTAAAATCGATATTTTTTATAAATATCGATACGATATATATCGGTATTTTTAAAATTTTGCCCATCCCTACGCGGGGGTATCCGAGCGGTCTGGAGCACCACGTTACGGATCGCGAGGCCTCCCGCATCGGAGGTTCGAATCCTCCCTCGGACATGGATGAGTGTGTTGTACTTAGTTTAAATTAGTTTACGTAGTTTGTAAGCTAGGGACTAATAACCCAGCAGTTAAGTCCCATAGATTTACAAACATTTGAACATATTGTTGCTGCAACGTTGACGGGTGCCCTACCCACAGCTACCTTAAAACGTTGGCACTGCGAACCTTTGGTACGAAATCATTTCACATCTGACCGATGTAATATATTATTACTAGCTTAATTCCCACTACTTCGTACGGGTAGACTTGATGGTCTGCATTGGCTGTTTCTACTTCTAAATATAAATTTTCATAGATATATCTTTAAAAATGCTTTCCTAATTAAGTATTCAGATACAAGTTACCACTCTCTACTGCACCATTGATGGCAGAATTCAAAACAGGCCGAAACATTTTTTTCTTAATTCTAACCATGATTCCAAATCAAAATTTTCGCATTTCTATCATCAAAATATTCTTAGTAGCGCCCTTAAAAGATTTTCCTTTATTTCACCCTCTTAATGGTTGAATTCCCAAAAATATCGGAACACGTGTTTTTAAAATACCCCAATCAAAAATCTAAATCCGAAGTTTTGTATTTTTTATTCAAAATTACCTGAATAGCAATCTATTTTCAAAAAACCTTTCATCCCCTATTTCACCCCCTTAGGAATGGGAATAGCCAAATCGCTGATGCCTACAGTGTAAGATAAACAACGTATACAAATTTCAAGTTTCCATCGTCTGTAGATTCACTTTTCAGCGCCGTTTTCTGTCTTTTGGGAACAGATCGAGAACGCCATGTTTTTCTTTCTTACGCACTGACATCTTTCTTAGTAGTTTTACCTTTCAGACTGCAATATGCACTTATTTTTCTTTATTCGTACGCTTGTTGCAGAAAAGTAACTGAAGACTGTGCATCACGCTTCGCTGTGTACAACTTTCTTTGCTATTGTAGTGTCAAAAGTCATCCTTGGTCTTCAGTCCGCATTTTATATTAGCTGTCGACTTTCAACCACTACATCTTCCACCCTCTTATAGCTATCGACACGGAACTGCTATAGTGTACAACGGTAGATTTTGTACTACAACAACACAGAGAGATCGTTTGTCTGTGTTGTGTAGTTTTTGCTGAATAGCGAAATACTGACACCCACACGCAGAATTTTATATACGTCGGTAACTTTCAACACCCATATCTTTCACCCTCTACTACCACAGTGCATAATGGAAGACTGATACCTACTACCACATATAAACACTATTCGTTTGGGATGTGTTTTTTTGGCTGCATTGTGAAAAAATAGGCATAAACACCTCAATTTTTTATATATTATGATTAAGACAAGATTCTGATGATGCCCCAAAAGGAGAAACGCATTAAATAAATCATTGCAACCATGCCTGTGTTTTATTAAAAGTGATATTTTATTGGTGGCTATACCAGACGGCCTGATGGAATGGAAGACACTTTACGAATATCATTTGAGTACCGGCGAGACACTTTGCGAATGTACCTTTCCTGATTTAACACGCACGCAGTGCTGCCACCTTGCAACAAGATGGTGTTGACATTATTTTGCGCGGCTGTCGGTATCTTTGGCAGGCACTCAGAGGGGTGACAGATTTATCGCAGTGCTGGTCCGCGGTTTCGTTTGTTGGTGGGGCTGGACAGGACTCGGCCATCGGGCGGTGTGTCGCGGCGGCCACGGGAGAGGCGTTATGTAAATGTAAACGCCGAGTGGGCAGCGACAGGTGCGCCGGCCAAAGGTCGACAGGGTCACCGCAGGCTGCCCGCGGCCAACACGACCTCCCACTACAGCGCTCTGAAGGCAGGTACTGCACTGTCAAATTATTGGACAAACAAATACTGGGCGAAGTGTAATGGGAATGGCGTCCAATATTTCATCAAATCTTAAGGCCGCTATTACACTATCCAATTTATTGGACAAAGATGACTTGTCCAATATATTGGACATAGTGTAATAGGACATTTTTGACCAATCTCGCCTTTCGTTCAATTTCTTTGATCAAATCTAGCGCCTGGCCTTAGATTCGATCAAAGAAAGCGTTCGTCGTATGTTTCCTGCAGTGAGAAATGTAACCGCTTGGAGCGCTAACATCACTGCAGCCATTTTTTCCAAAGACCTACATAAACAACATAGACTGGCCACAGTGCCGCCATAGTTGAAGCCAATTGGGAAGGTTGCCGCCATGTTTGAGAACGTCAGTGTCATGCCAGGTGTTACTGGGCGTCTACTAACGCTGAATCACAGGCTTTTTATTAATCTATATACATGTGGCGTCTGTTCCGAGAGAACAGACGTCACTTTTGATCCTGCAGTCAAGCGATTTCTTTGATCGAATCTAAGCCGAGCCCTTAGAGTTGATGAAATATTCGACGACATTCTCATTACACTACATCCAATATTTCTTTGTCCAGTAATTTGACAGTGCAACACCTGCCTTAGGAGCAATGTAGTGGGAGGTCGCTAAATGCGTCGCCCAGAAATTAAGGAAAAATCGGGACTGGCAATGATTAATATAAAATATTCATAGAATATATGACATCAACTGCGATTGGGCAGCGCCGAAAATGTGTACCCAGCCGGGATTCGAACCCGGGTCTCCTGCTTTCTAGGCAGTTGCGCTGACCCCTACACCACTGGGGACACAGTGATCACCGCACCTGCAAGGACTACCTAAGCACGCCTCCCGTCAGATACAAATTCCCAGTTTCGCCCTGCCCACAGTACTCAAACTCGTAGTTATGAACTAATTCCCGTAAGAGTAAGGGCTTCAAACTTTGTCCACCCCTCCCCACTAACGGGAGGCGTGCTTAGGTAGTCCTTGCAGGTGCGGTGATCACTGTGTCCCCAGTGGTGTAGGGGTCAGCGCAACTGCCTGGAATCCCGGCTGGGTACACATTTTCGGCTTTGCCCAATTGCAGTTGATGTCATATATTCTATGAATATTTTATATTAATCATTGCCAGTCCCGATTTTTCCTTAATTTCTGGGCGACGCATTTAGCGACCTCCCACTATATTGCTCCTAAGGCAGGTATTGCACTGTCAAATTACTGGACAAAGAAATATTGGACGTAGTGTAATGAGAATGTCGTCGAATATTTCATCAACTCTAAGGGCTCGGCTTAGATTCGATCAAAGAAATCGCTTGACTTCTTTTAGCAGCAGTGAGAAATGTGGCCGCTTAGAGCGCTAGTAGTAGTACAGCCTCCATTACATCTGTTTTAATCGGAGGCTAGTGTTTGAAATAGCGTTCGTATTCGTAAACATGGCTACTAGCGGGAAGTCTGTGTAGTTGTTTTCCAGCAACAACAAAACTGAAATCCGCTGAATTTCAATTACGCGCTAAATCAGTCAACCCTTAAGGTCGTAAATTCTACCAAATACCTAGGAGTTACAATTACGAACAACTTAGACTGGAGAGAACACACAGAAAATATTGTGGGGAAGGCGAACCAAAGGTTACATTTCATTGGCAGAACGCTGCGAAGATGCACCACCTCCTCCAAAGAGACTGCCTACATCACACTTGTGCGTTCTCTCCTGGAGTACTGTTGCCCCTTGTGGGACCCTCACCAGGTGGAACTGACGGAAGATATTGAGAAGGTTCAGAGAAGGGCAGCTCGTTTTGTTTTATCACGTTACGGGGGGGTAAGCGTCACGGAAATGTTGCACGAATTGGAGTGGAAATCGTTAAAAGAAAGACGTTATTCATTGCAGCGTGATCTGTTTGTGAAGTTTCAATCACCGACTTTTACTTCTGAATGTGAAAATATTTTGCTAGCACCCATCTACTTAGGGAGACATGACCATCCCAATAAAATGAGAGAAATCAGATCGAACACGGAACGCTTTAGGTGTTCTTTCTTCCCGCGCGCTATTAGAGAATGGAACAGTACAGAAAAGTTTCCGGGTAACTGTTAACAAATTCCCTCTACTGTCTCGCACCGCATGCATCAACTATTAAAACATAGGGACAGTGCTAGACAAAAAAAATCTCGTATCGAGATACCCACCGTACATGCCGACTATGAATGCAACGTTTCTTCAACAGGTACATTATTCGTAGCAATCCTCGTGATTTATATATTATAGCCTATTGTGTGCAGCTTATACTTTGGTGGAATTACGCTACACTGAAACTCGTCAGGTGACGAAATTACAGCTTTATTACCAAAAAAGCCGGACATTTACGGAAAAACAACAATTCCAATCTGACATTAAAAAAAAGGACATGACAGGGAAACGTCGGACGATTGGTAACTCTAATTGAATCCATCATCGGCGGTGGAACGGGACAGCGGCTGGTCAAGAGTCTGAAGGAACTGAGGTACCAACAGCCGTAAGTATAATGAAATATTTATTCTACTAAAACCAGTTCCGGCATTTCATTACGCCATCTTCAGGTCCCTACATCGGAGCATGATATCCAACAGTAGGAATACTAAACTGGATTTGTGGATTGCGTCTCTTGGTTCGAAACAACAACAGCTACTGTCCGACAGTTCTTCAGGTCCCTACATCGGAGCATGATATCCAACAGTAGGGATACTAAACTGGATTCGTGGATTGCGTCTCTTAGTTGGAAACAACAACAGCAACTGTCCGACAGTTCTTCAGGTCCCTACATCGGAGCATGATATCCAACAGTAGGAATACTAAACTGGATTTGTGGATTGCGTCTCTTGGTTTGAAACAACAACAGCAACTGTCCGACAGTTCTTGAGGTCCCTACATCGGAGCATGATATCCAACAGTAGGGATACTGAACTGGATTCGTGGATTGCGTCTCTTAGTTAGAAACAACAACAGCAACTGTCCGACAGTTCTTCAGGTCCCTACATCGGAGCATGATATCCAACAGTAGGGATACTAAACTGGATTCGTGGATTGCGTCTCTTAGTTGGAAACAACAACAGCAACTGTCCGACAGTTCTTCAGGTCCCTACATCGGAGCATAATATCCAACAGTAGGGATACTAAACTGGATTCGTGGATTGCGTCTCTTAGTTGGAAACAACAACAGCAACTGTCCGACAGTTCTTCAGGTCCCTACATCGGAGCATGATATCCAACAGTAGGGATACATACTCCGATGTAGGGACCTGAAGAACTGTCGGACAGTTGCTGTTGTTGTTTCCAACTAAGAGACGAAATCCACGAATCCAGTTTAGTAACCCTACTGTTGGATATCATGCTCCGATGAATGGGACCTGAAGATGGCATAATGAAATGCCGAAACTGGTTGTAGTAGAATAAATATTTCATTATACTTACGGCTGTTGGTACCTCAGTTCCCTTCAGGTTGGTAACTCTAGTCGCAACCCACAGGTTTGGTAAACACCGCCGCTTAGAACACGCGACCCTAGTTGGGTAACTAGAGTAGCGGCAGGCTGGTGGCGCGCGGCTGTAGATCGGTGGAGAGTTGGCTGCGCAAAGGCGGGAATTGGTTTAAGCGGCGCGGCGGTGTGCGGTGCACGTGCAGCAGCACGTGCCCTCGGCCGGCCCACTGACACTGGCAGCGGCGAGGAGTCGATACTGGCCACGTCCCGCCCTCAATAAAACACCTGACACCTGCCGCTCGCTGCTCCCTGTGAACACCGCATGCTGGGCAGGAAGGGGGGGAGAGGGGAGTGGTCAGCGTACACACCTCACGGCGCGGTGCTCCTCCTGGCACAACATTGTACTGCGACACCGCGCTGTTAAAAGGACCCAGGCACGTTAGTGTCTAACACCTCGTCAACAACGTGCGTCTCTTCCACCCTGCTCACCCCCGTCAAGGCTGTGACCCTTAACCCGGCGTGAGCGAGGTCGGGTATGCGATCCCCGAGGTGTTTCTAAGCGCTGATTAGTGGAAGTCATTGTTGCCACACAGATCTTGCTGTCAAGTAGCTGCAGGTAAGGGAGAGGGGAGCAAGATGCAGTGTTGAGATTATTTTTCGCCCTGCTTACCCCCATCAAGGCTGTGACCCTTAACCCTGCATGAGTGAGGTCGGGTATGTGATACCGGAGGTGTTTCTAAGTGCTGATTAGTGGAAGTCATTGTTGCCACACAGATCTTGCTGTCAAGTAAGGGAGAGGGCAGCAAGATGCAATGTTGAGATTATTTTTCACCCTGCTTACCCCCGTCCAGGCTGTGACCCTTAACCCGGCATGGGTGAGGTCGGGTATGTGATACCCGAGGTGTTTCTAAGCGCTGATTAGTGGAAGTCATTGTTGCCACACAGATCTTGCTGTCACAGTAGCTGCAGGTAAGGGAGAGGGGAGCAAGATGCAGTGTTGAGATTATTTTTCACCCTGCTTACCTCCGTCAAGGCTGTGACCCTTAACCCGGCGTGAGTGAGGTCGGGTATGTGATACCCGAGGTGTTTCTAAGCGCTGATTAGTGGAAGTCATTGTTGCCACACAGATCTTGCTGTCAAGTACCTGCAGGTAAGGGAGAGGGGAGCAAGATGCAGTGTTGAGATTATTTTTCGCCCTGCTTACCCCCGTCAAGGCTGTGACCCTTAACCCTGCGTGAGTGAGGTCGGGTATGTGATACCCGAGGTGTGTCTAAGCGCTGATTAGTGGAAGTCATTGTTGCCACACAGATCTTGCTGTCAAGTAAGGGAGAGGGCAGCAAGATGCAATGTTGAGATTATTTTTCACCCTGCTTACCCCCGTCAAGGCTGTGACCATTAACCCGGCGTGAGTGAGGTCGGGTATGTGATACCCGAGGTGTTTCTAAGCACTGATTAGTGGAAGTCATTGTAGCCACACAGATCTTGCTGTCAAGTAGCTGCAGGTAGGGGAGAGGGGAGCAAGATGCAGTGTTGAGATTATTTTTCACCCTGCTTACCCCCGTCAAGGCTGTGACCCTTAACCCGGCGTGAGTGAGGTCGGGTATGTGATACCCGACGTATTTCTAATCGCTGATTAGTGGAAGTCATTGTTGCCACACGGATATTGCTGTCACAGTAGCTGCAGGTAAGGGAGAGGGGAGCAAGATGCAGTGTTGAGATTATTTTTCCGTCAGTGTCAGAGGGAGATATACGTGTGGCTGGGGTACTTCATAACCGACCTCGTAGTTGGTGTCACATTTTTGAGCTGTCAGCAATTTTACGAGATACATAGTTATTTTTACTATTCCTTGAATTATTTTTAGAATTTCGATTTCTCAAGATGTCTTATGAAGAACATGAACGTCGGCCACAAGAACTACTAGAAGTTGTTTTAGAAAAATGTTCAAACGGTAGTTGACAAGGTTTCTCAAAGAAGTGAAGAAAGTAATTCGGAACAGGAGTGTATTTTGGATAATTTGGAAGAGCCAAAATCTATGTTAGCGGCTCTTAGTCAGTCATCTGAGGTACATGAGACTTTTTATACTTCCAAAGATGGTACAAAATGGATAAAGGATTGTCCTAGACAAAGTGTTCATATTCGTTCAGAGAATATTTTTATCAATTCTCCAGGCATAAAAGATGCTGCAAACAAAGCCAAAACACAGACTGAATGATGCAGTCTTTTTATAACAAACAGTATGTTGAATACTATACTTACACATACAAGTAATCAAATATCAGGGGGAAATATCCAGAAAATAAAGAGCAGTACCTTGCAAACACAGTATTTTACTTTTTCATCTTGTTTAATATACTGCATTATTAATATCCCAAGTACAAAAAAATATTCAATACACAATTGTAGTATCAAGAATTCGTCATTAGAGTTTCGGGTATCTCAGACCCACCTCATAGCTGGTGTAACAATTTCTCACCTCATTCACGCTGGGTTAAGGGCCATATAACACGACACGCCTGACGCATAAAGCTATGGAACAATTCATACAGTGACTGATGGTGTACTGATGATTTCGTGTGGCATTTTTGGCCGTTAGACCTCAGCTGGGTTCGTGTTGAGCCAGCCTGATGAAAGTCTTTAGGTCACGTCACGTGAGTGACTTGCGGGTAGATGATGATGACGAAATGATGATGAGGACGACACAACATCCAGTTCTCGAGTGGAGAAAATCTCAACCCGACCGGGAATGGAACAAGGGCCCCCTGCATGGCAATCTACCATGCTGTTCATTGGACTACGGAGACTGTCGGCTGTGTATTGAAGCACAGTGATTATGTCGACCCACTTAGGTCCCCTTTAAACCGACAGGTTTCACGTGACCCTTTCAACCTCCTGCACCTGCAAATTTGTGACACTGTCACTGCACGGAGACTACACAGTAGCATTAACCCTTTAAAGCATGACTTCTACATCTACATGGAATACTCTGCAAATCACATTTAAGTGCCTGGCAGAGGGTTCATCGAACCACCGTTACCTCCCATTCCATTCTCGATAGCGCGCGGGAAGAAAGAACACCTGAATCTCACCGTTCGAGCTCTGATTTCTCGTATTTTATTTTGATGATCATTTCTTCCTATGTAAGTGAGAGTCAACAATATATTTTCGCATTCGGAGGAGAATGTTGGCGATTGGAGCGTCGTAAGTAGCCCACGCCTCAGCGATAAGCAACGTTGTTGTAATGATTCCCATCCCAGATCCTGTATCATTTCCGTAACGCTGTCTCTCCTGTATCGTGACAATACGAAACGAGTTGCTCTTCACTTGACTCTTTCGATGTCCTCCGTTACACCCACCCGATAAGGATACCACACTGGGCAGTAATACTCCAAAAAAGGACGGACAAGCGTAGTGTATGCTTGTATGTATTACAGGATCTGTAATTACTACAATTCAGAAATCAAATATAAATCATCACCTAATAAATAGTCAGTTGAAGCACTTACAGTCTCTAAAGACGAAACACCTGACAATGGCATTAAATGCCGAAAGATATCTTGTGTGATAAATAAATAATTACAGTGTTTGGATAATCCTTTCACATTATGTCAATATACGACATTTCTAACACTGTGGGCCCGAGAAATAACAAATTAATTTTAATAAATTCTGTTGTTGTTGCTTTGATTGATTGATTGATTTTTCCAGGGAAGCCAAAACAGTCTTGGTGCAACCCGCCACTGCCCGCACCGAAACTAACTTTATTGTGCGGTATCGCTCCCTGTATATCTAGTAAAGCCAACCAATGCCCTTGAACAGTGCAAGGAGTCCCTTTACCAGGTCTTTATTAGAGACAATTTCTTCGGGTCTGGTTGTCCCAAATATTCTGTGCCTTTTATTCTCCAATGCAATGCATTCGAAGATCAGATGTGATGCAGTTTCATCACCATCATCACAGATCGTACATGTAGAGTCCTCTTCTGTTATTCCCATTGTACGTAGATGTTTTTTGAAATTCCCATGGCCTGTCAGCAATCCAACCATGAGTCTAATCTCTCTCCCGTTCAGACCCAGGATTGCAGAACTTCTTTTAAAACATAGCTTTGGCATCATTACCTTGCCATGTTTTTGTTGATGGACTTTGGTCCAATATTCTGCGTGCTGTCTTCTGAGCCAGTTACGTAGCTCCAATTTGATCACTGCCTTGGTGATTGTCAGGACAGGTTCCGGTCCAATAAATGGAGTCTCTGCCCCCATCCTGGCTAATCTGTCGGCATGTTCGTTGCCACTGATCCCCGAGTGGCCAGGGACCCACAATAGGTTTACTCTATTGCTTTCCCCTAGCTCCACCAGAACCCTGTGACAATTGTAGACCTTATTGCAGGAGCTGCCAGTGATCTCAGGGCTGCCTGGCTGTCTGAATAGATATAGATGCTACGATCTTTGTAGCACCTACGCAAATTCACCTCCACACACGCCCTGATGGCAGTGATTTCGGCCTGGAATACTGAGGCCAGTTTTCCTAGAGAGATGACGCCCTCCAGTCTTGGCTGCACCCCATATATCCCGGCCCCAACACTTTGGTCTGATTTTGACCCGTCAGTGAACCAGACAATATCCCCCGTACGGTGTCGAACTATTTTCTCCCATTGCTCCCAACTTCCAGTTGTTATATTGAAAGGTTGTTGTAGCTTACTCGTAAATTCTAATTTTGTGTGTGTGTGTGTGTGTGTGTGTGTGTGTGTGTGTGTGTGTGTGTTCCCTCACAATCTCATTTTCACCGCTCATGTGTGCCTTTGGTTATAAGACAGCTCCGTTAAGATCACAACACACCTTGATTTGTCACTGGCGTGAACTAGCACTGGAGGCAGACGAGACTCAGTACAAAGATAACACGCCAGGGGCGCTGCAGTAGAACAGCTCGTCGCGAGCAGTCAAAGTGAGCAGTCAAATGGGACGAGAAAGTCGATCGCGTAAAAAGGGGCTTTCTACGGCTCCGAGGACGCGCCTCTAACGGTTTCGAGCGCGGCAAGGCCAGAGGGATGCTGGCAGGCAATAATATTGAGAAGCGGTATTCCTGGCGACAGGCAGAAGGCGCGATAAATTAGGGCGCGGACTGGGTGTGGGAAGGTGCCAGCGGCGGCGGCGGCGGTTACCTTGGGGCGGTCGTTGTGCCGCGCGGCACTTACCTTGGACGACGAAGGCTACCGCGGCGCGGCGCGCGGCACGCGTTGCCAGGCGACGGCCGCTTCCGCCGCCTTAATTGCCACAGCTGGCTGAGGGCTGCCGCCCCGCGCTATTCCTGTCGCTGCCGACGCAGCGCTTCTGCCCGTTCCTTCTCGTTATTACACTATCAAATTATTGGACAAAGAATTGGACGAAAAAATTTGATGAAATATTGGTCATATTTTTTTGACAAAGAAATTGGATGAAACGGAAAAGGGGGTATTACACTATCATCCAATATTTTGTCATATTTGCTACAAAATGGCGGTGTAATGCACAGCTATTGTTTATACTACAGTTGCGTTGTGTCTGCATTTAGAAGAGAAGGAGGGAAAAAAGAAAAGGAAACGCACTTGGATGAAACAGTGGGTGCCAGAGCGAGATAAATAAAATTTGTTACGGGACCGGGAGGATTTTCCTTTTTTATGCCGTCGGCAGAACAGCCAGGCCGTTCACTGGTAATTATTTTGTCACTCTTCATGCTTCACAGTTTGCAATACAGTAACAAAAAGGCTGACTCAAACAGTGTATACGGATAAGATTGTTAAGTTGATAAAGCAAGTTTCATTAAATAACGTTTTAAATGGAAAAATGTGAGCACTGACCAAGAGGATAATCTAAATTGTTTATGACGTTATTAACAATGTAAAATTCCTGATAAAGTAAATAGGCTCTATTTATTTCCTTACAAAAATTGTTCAAAATGTTTGTAAATCTTATGGGACTTAACTACGGGGTCATCAGTCCCTAAACTTACAAACTACTTATGAACTACTTACGAACTAGGACGGCACAAATATCCATGCCCGAGGAGGGGATTCGAACTTCCGACCGTAGTTGCCGTGCAGACCGTGACTGAAGCGCCTCAGTCCCCTCGGCCACCGCGGCCGGCTACAAAAATTGGCTGACGTATTTATATGTACATAGATTCGCTTGCAAACAGATGTCGACGTTTTGAAAGTTGTTTCATTTCCCAGAACTTGGCACACCTCGTTACCAAAATCATACATTCTAAAATCTGCTTCGGCCATATTAAGATTTAGGGGTATTACTTCTTCAATTCCGATAGTATATAATGACTTTTTTACATCACGGATTATAACTCAATCTCACTTTTGCCGCAGGGTATTGGGGCTACGCGAATTGACGTGACGGACAATGTGAATTGGCCTTGTCGCCTGTTATACAACGCCCCATCTGATTTTTTTAAAAAAAATTGTTGTTGCTAGAAAACACTTCTTTGTCCAATTCTTTGACAAATAATTTGATAGAGTAATACCGGCCTAAGGGCGAGCTTTGCCAAACTGCAGCGCGCGATTGAAAAATGTAGACATCGTTCGCCATTACATTTTTTTATACGTCTGTTCAAGAACGAGGTGTTGGCAAGTTACGATCTATAGGTTGGTTTGGTTTGTTTCGTTGGGATAGGGGGACTAAACTACCGAGGTTATCAGTCCCCCGGTGGGGAGGGGAAGAACTGAGGATAGGAAAGGAGGGGAAGGAAAGGAAATGCAGTCCGGGAAGTGGAGAAGGAAGGAAGACTGCATTGGATCGGGGCCCCATGCTCGCCACGCATGTACTCGGCGGCTTCGGGAACTGTCGCAAGGCATGACGCCTTGACTACCTGCCGGCCGCCCCTGTAGAACAAGGGGAGGGAAGGGGGCTAATTTCTTGCTCGCTACTGTGGCAGCACCGTCGTGTTTTCGCCGGAGGAACCGAGAGGGGGGAGCAGCCTGTCGTACACGCCAGTATTCTTATGGGTGGAGCGCTGCCAGACTGTTTCGCGCCGTGTGTTTACTGACAACTAATTTTGCAAAGGACGAAATGTAATTTGGAAATTCGAATGCAAAGTTCGATACTACAGTTACGTGTTAAGCCTGAAGTAATTTTGCTAAGCCCTTCAATGGCAGTTTCCGAGTGTTTTATTCTTTCTGCATTATGGAAATAAATGGTTGAACATTACTACGGTCAAACATGTCCAACACCTACAATGGCTAGATGTATTCCGAATGGTTAAATACGCTGCGAGTACTTACAAGAGATAACGACATTGGTAGTAAGCCTGGTATAAGTTGGGTCTCGACGTATTTTTGAAAATTTTTGCTATCCGTTTCTGAATGATAGTCGGACGTTTTGGTTTTTGAGTCATGAAACACCTGTCACCGCCTGCATGAACAACAATTAAACTCTGACGGCACTTTTGTTTGATAATACTACTAGCACACAATCACTTTGCCAACATTTATTTACTGTGTAATCCAGGGTGAATCCAGGTTTCATCTAAGTAAACTATTAGTCGCTTTGATTCTGATGTAAACCTGAGAAAGTATGGTCTTTTAGCAACCTTCTCGTCCGCACAAAACAAAACGTTAATTTTGACAACTTGTAAAACGAAAATCCATAGACAGAACATCTGAACATTTTTGTAAATTCCCAAGGCTCATTAAAAGTAGCTAGTTTTCTTCTATAAGGTTTGACCCCATTTTTGAGCTTGTGCCCAGCGACTGTTTTGTACAAATCTGCAGAGAATGTCACCAATCAGTCGCAATTTTTGTTTTTATTTTCCGGATCTGCATAGATTTCGAACACAGTGTGGCTATTATCAATGCTTTGAGTTATGATTATATCTATACTGTCATGCTCAACGTAACAGCTAACATGACGGTTTAAATGTAAGCACATATTAAAAGCTTTGAGATTGGCCACTCAGTGGCCAAGACCTGGGTAGAACTGAAAAGTAGAAACAAAAATTGCGATTGATTGCTGACACTTCCTACAGATTTGTTTAAATAGAATTCCACAAACTTTTTGTGTTTAAACGGGGGAGGGGGGCGGCAATTTAGCAGCTCGCACGGAGCGGCACTTGGGCTTGCGCCGGCCCTGGTCCAGAATGTCAAAATGACGTCAAGAGGCCGCAATAAGTAAATTCTCATCATCATTGTAGCCTTTTCTCACGTCATTTGTGGTCGGCGTTACTTTGCTTGACCCTGCTGTTCCAAAAACGTCTGTCCAGTGCTTCTTCTCTGAGCCATTCTTTCTCCCGTAGGTCCCCTGCTACTTCGTCTTTCCATCTCAGAGTATATGTGTACAAAGGATGCCGAAGATCTGTACATTAACCTGCAAGAACAACAACTTACGCTGATCAAGACATTTTAATACCTGGTCTCTTACACGAAAAGTGATGGAGGACTGGATGTAGAAATACAGCATAGGATAAATAATGGGTGGATGAATTGGAGGAGTTGCGGCTCGATAGGGGTAGCGTGCCAGACTACAAATTCGAAGGTCGCGGGTACGATCCCCGCCACGTCCTAGGATTTTCATCTGTCACTTTCCACTTCTTTCACCTCTGGCAGTGTTGCTGATGTGAAAAATGTCGAGTAGCATCGTGGTTCGGAAACCCACGTTATACTGTAGGTCCCCCTATAACTGGCTAGGTAAATCAGATCGAAGGTCGGAGGAAGGCAACGGCATACTACCTCCAAACAGGACCATGCCTAGTAAAGCACTATGGTGTTCAAACCAATCTTCGGATTGTTGACTGCTATACCTTGAACTGGAGGAAACTGAGCGGATTACTGTGTGATAAGAAGGTTAGCTGTAGAATGAAAGGAAAGCTTTACAAGTCTGTGGTGAGGCCTGCGATGCTGTATAGTGCAGAAACTTCGCCAATTACAAAAGCCCAATAGAAAAATATGGATGGGGTAATACGGGAATGTTAAGGTGAAGAGTGGGGTGACACGAAAGGACAGATTAAGGAATGAGTTCATCAGGGAAACACTGAAAGTGGGGCCCGTAGGGAAGGAGATTCAAGAACGTAGACTAAGATGGTATGGACGTGAGTCGAGAAGAGGGTAGGACTGTGTGGGAAGAAGAGTTGAAGGAATGGAAATCGAAGGATCAAGGAGAAGGGGAAGACCAAAACTGATATGGAAAGAAGTAGACTCTATACTAGTAATAAAACTGTAAATACCGGTCTGTTGTACACTTCGGTCTTCAAAACCTCCAGACGAATTTTCATCCAAGCTTCACAGGTAACTCGGACGGAGTTTGGGTTAACATATGAGTATGATTTCATGAAAATCGGAGCCGGAAAGAAAGATATCGTAATTTTTTGTGATTTTAGTAACCGTCGTATATGGCTGTTCCTCTATTACAATCTCTTATTTAAAGCACTATTTCACGAATTTGAAATGGGTTTTCATCGGTCACCGACGGTATCCTCTTGAGGCAACATGTAGGCTTCGATTCGTAAAAATCTGATCAATATACAGCTCAAAACAATTAGTTTATCAGGTGATATATGCAGAGCCGCGAACTAAAGTGAGCGCTCCCGATCGCGAACTATTATGTGCAAGTCTTCACCGTAGTTCTATCGGCGTCACACGCATTGTCAACATGCAATTATAAAATGTCTAAATTCTGGCGGCCATCAGCTACTAGTGCATTAGGATGGTGCAGTAATGTTGTTGAAGGTGTCACTCTACGGAACAGTGCCAACCCTGCCGGCCAGCAGCCAGTACTCCGCCTCTAGAAGCCAAAGCGCGTGCTGTTTGTTTACTTTAAAAACAGCCGCGACTCTCTACGGCACTCGGTCACGGCACAGTTTGTTGTCGCCTCGCGTTATAAAGCAAAAAACCAACTTTCCTGTAAGGCGACACCTCCCCAAATTATCACCATTGTAGTGTTAAGCCCTTGCTTTGTGTTTCTGCGATAAGTCGCGTCTCGTGGCTGCAACTTACTTTGTAAGCTGATGTTTGCAACCCGACAAGGACACTGCACGACGTAAATGCGGAACGGGAAACGTAAAGCACACACAGAACCACTACAAAGGGCAAACTCAGTTATACCGAACGTGGCGCATCCTGAGTTGCAGAAAGATACAAACGCGAAAATCTGGCCGCGGTGGAGTGGCGGAGCGTGCTAAGGCGCCTTGCTGCGGAGCACGCGGTTGCTCGCAGTCGAACGTTCAAGTTTCCTTTGAGGCGTGTGTGTGTGTGTGTGTGTGTGTGTGTGTGTGTGTGTGTGTGTGTGTCTGTGTTGTCCTTAGTATAAGTTACTTTAACTAGTTTGTAACTCTAGGAACTCACGACCATACCAGTTAATCCAATAGGTTTACGAACATTCTAATTTCGCGAAAATTTGCAAATAACTACAGGGAGATTCGGTAGCGCTGCTATCGGGCAGGGTACACAGCACACAACGAGAAGTCCACGAACTAGGGCAGTTAATAAAATACTTGAGTACCCGTACGAATACTTCGCAACGTTAAAAAAAAATGTTTATGAAGCTTATGGGACTTCACTGCGGGGTCATCTGTCCCTAAACTTAAAAACTACTTATGAACTACCTTATACTAAAGACGGCACAAACATCCATGCCCGAGGGGGGGATTGGAACCTCCCATCGGGGAACCGCACCGTTAGTTGAATGACAAAAAAGTTGGGAAAAATGGAAGTAAAGTTGAATATTCACGCATAGCATTCGTCAGAATCAATCAATGCAAGTGTATAAAAGCGCAAATGATAGAGCTTGGTCCGATGAGTGTTGTTAGATTAGAAAGATCTGCATACCTCAATTACAACCGAAGATATATAAAACAAACAGATTAAAGTATTCAATGCAAAGACAGAGGGATACCGCGTTTAAATAAAAATAAAGGATGGAGAGACTTAAGTTAATTCTGATAATTGACGACAGACTTTAGTTTACAGCAAGGACATCCTCATAAGAAATATACAGAAGGAAATCGCGTTAGAGTATAGAAAAAGGAAGGCGAGAGTTATGTAAATTCCGATACTTGATAACAAATCTGTTGATGAATACCTTTCGTTTAAAACAAAGATTAAGGAAATCGGCCGCGTAGTTTGATCCGGCAGACTGATTTTAGTTTTCGTAAATTCTTTTAATATACAAGAAGATCAGTATATCGATGTTTTTTGAAAAATATCGATATAAAATTAGCGGTATTGTTTCTGTCGATATATCAAAATTCAATATGCCAATATCGAGTGCCGATATTTTTTTAAATATTTTTTCACTATTTTCGATAAATATTTGGAACTGTCCTTTTAAAATAGTAGCAGAACATAATCTAACATTCATTGTGTGAACGACTATAACAACCCTATGAGCTTCCATCATCCATCAAATCTTTCTCTGTGTGTTATGCAAGAATATGGACTAGGAGAATATTCGAATAAATAAATAAATACTCAAGCAATGTCGCGTTTTCACCTAGCTAATACAGAAAGAAATACTAATGGTCAGCCAGTTCCTTGAAGAGGCTTCTGCAGGATGTCCGTGAATTTACACCACAAATAATACATATTACACGCTTTTGGACTCTGAAAACTTTTGCCTGACTTGAAGAGTTACCCCAAAATATTATATCATATGACGTTATGGAATTAAAGTGAGAAAAATATGCAAGCTTTTTTATTTTTATGACTCCTATGTCTGAAACCATTTGTATTGCAAATACAGATTTGTTAAGTCGTTTCTGTAGTTCCGTGGCGTGCTCCTCGCAACAAAATTTATTATCAAGCTGCAATCCCAGGAATTTTATCCTGTTAACTTCTTCTATCTGCTCTTCTTCGTATTTTATACATATGCTGGATGTTCTGAACTGCATGTAGTGAGTCTTTTCAAAGTTTAATGTCAATGAGTTGGCTTTAAACCATTTATTAATGTTAGTGAAAATATCATTAGCAGACCTTTCTAAAACTAATCTCGACATGCAATTTATTGCAATTCTTGTATCGTCTGCAAACAAAACGAACTCTGCTTCTGGCAGTGTAACTGACGAGAGGTCATTAATGTACACAAGAAAAAGCAATGGCCCTAAGATGGATCTTGTGGAATACCACATGCAACTTCTTCCCAATCTGATGATGACTGTTGGCTTAATTCACTAGTCACTTGCACTGACACCCTTTGTGTCCTGTTAGCAAGGTACGACTTGAACCATTTTGCAGCAATTTTCTGTTACACCACAGAATTCTAATTTACTTAAAAGGATGTTATGGATCACACAATCAAATGCCTTTGATAAATCACAGAAAATACCTTATGCTTGTAATTTATTGTTAACAGATAGGGTTGATAGAGGAAGCGGAAGAGATCCAAAGGAGAGCAGCACGCATAGTTAAAGGTTCATTCAGCAACCGCGAAAGAGTCGCGGTGATGATGGGAAAATCCAGTGTCAGACGCTGCAAGAGAGGGATTCTGCACCGCTGTAAGGGCTACTGACAAACTTCAGAGAGCGAACGATTCTCAAAGGGTCGACCAATATATTGCTTTTTCGTGTGTATTTCTCGTGAAGAGGCCAGGGGGATACAATCAGAGATATTAAAGCCCACACGCACGCTTCCCTGCAATCCTTTCTGCCGTGAGACATACACGATCGGAAGACAAAGCAGTGTCCTTCACATACTGTGATGTGGCTTGCGGTATACAGATGGATATGTTGATAAATTTACGATCCGCACTCAAACTTCGTTTGTTCCTTCATTAACACTTGACTCAAAACGTGCTATATGGCTTGTGAGAAATTCGGACTTGACCCTTATTCCACATGGCAGTGGAAATTGTGAGGTAGTAACATCAGGGCACAAATACTTGGCTTGGAAACGGAAGTAATATTTTTTAACAGTCCCTTATATTTACAGCTCTATGCTGATTTGTTTGAAAATGTGTGGTTGATGTGCTTCTTCTTCATGTGACCGATGGAAATGTTTTTGCTTCCATTAACGTTGGCTACGGTGACAATTCATACTAATTTAACTTCACTCAAAATAAATAAATATCAGGCGGAACCGGATGACCAAGACGCCAAATGGCAAAGGTGATGAAAATGAGTTTTACTAATCGTCAATGGTGGAAACTTTTCATATAATGTTCTGTAGACTGTCAGTATTTGTGTGTTGCTGTGTGACTCTGCAGACAAGTGGCTATAGTCAGCAAAAACTGTTTTAAGCGAAGCTACGTACACAAACCTTCTACAACTGTGAATCAGAAATTTAGAAATATTAAGCATTTAAAAGTGGTAAACGCAAACACCCTAATGGTTAAAATTAAAATCAGATCGCAAAATTGTTGTTTTTATTTGATGACCGGTTTAAGTCTATATAGACCATATTCAGATGAATACCACTGCATTGCAACACAGGAATTTAGGGGACATAATTATACAATAAGAATAAACATTTTATAGGGATACATCTGAAATAGCAATAAAAATAGAAAATTTTACACCCACGATAGAAGGCGGTGGAGGCACAAACGTGATCTGGTGGTGACAATAGTGGGGCTATGAGTCCACCGCCATCTCATGTGTTGTCAATACCAACCAGTCAGGCACACAGTGTATAACACGTATTAATCAGAATTAAATACGTGTTATACAGTAGATAAAAAGACTCGAAATGTTTTATAAAGTTATATAATTACAAGCCAAATAAAGGAACAGGCTGAGTACAATTTAAAATTTTCCACGAAACTATACACAAAAAATAACTATTATCATCTTCTAACGCCTTCACGTCCCCAAAGACTCAGTCACTCGGCCTTAAACTGGTTTGAAAGAATATGTAATGTAGTTTAGTACTATACGAGCACTTGTTAGACTAGTTATATGAGGATAATGTAATTAACTAGCATGATTGCTTTTTTATATGCCGAACGAGTAAATAAAAATAACCTTCGCGTGCTGTTCGCTTGTCATCAAGGAATACCGCAACGATTATTCCACGACTGGACACTGCAGACCGAAAGTCACCTGCTGACAGTTTAGAGACTTCTCAAATAGTTAAATGCGCATTCTCCGTCCACCCAAATGAGGCAATGGTGCTTATTGACGAATCCTCCAAACGATAGTGGGTTTGTCGCCAAACCGCGTTAAAGCCACAAGCACATACTAATCCCCATCATGTCAAACCACCGGACAAGTGTGTAGTTTGGACGTCCTAACGCAAACTGTTCAGAAGTTATGACGACTCCATTTGATAAAAGTCAGTAATTGTGATCCTATAGCTACAAAAATGCAAGGCTTACTGATCTGATTGATGCGTTTTCTCGGTATGTCAATGTTAGCGAGAAAACTTGCGCAATATGGCCTGCGGCTCAACAAGACGAAGACTGAGTACATGACATCAGACCCAAGAGAAGCTGGGACTATTAACGTTGGTGGAGAAGATCTACTGCGAGTATCCAAATTTAAGTATGTCGGTTTTATGATCAGTAGCGACGGCCAATCACAGACGAGATCAATCCAAGGACGCAGGAAGCCTGGATGAAGCAGCGAATGACAAAAGGAGTGACCTGAGATCGTCGGATGAAGGACCACCTGAAGTCGAAGATCTACCGGACTGTCATCTGCCCTGTCGCTCTCTATTGTACCGAGTGTTGGCCAGCTACAAGAGAGACAGAACAACAGGGAGACGACGATTCTTAGACAGGTGGCGTCACTCGACTGGATCACGTTTCAAATGACACCATCAGGAAACGTTTTGGAATTGCAACCATCCAAGAGAAAATGAGGGTAAGTCGTCTGCGATGGTTTGGACATGTACTGCGTGCAGATGACAAGTCAGTGGCAAAGGCAGCTTACTCAATTTAAGTCTTTGGAAAGGGACCCAAGGGACGACCAAGACAACGAAGGGACGATACCCTGCACAACGTCCTCAAAACTGTAAACATACATACATGGCCCATGAGCGAAGAAAATGGAGACAGCGAATGCACTCAGCGGACCCTGCCACAGGGGGAAGAAACGCTTAAAAAAAAAAAGATGAAGCAAGAAAACTTCTATTTCCATTCCCATTCATTTCCTAGCAAACTGATCTGCAACGAAGCGCGGCCGGATTTAGCTAGTACTGTAGAAGTACGATAATCCGGTATATGATAGTCTGGAACGCCCGATGGTGCGGCAAGAGGGTACAATGGGACTTATTTTTCCTTTGATGCTGCCGCTACTGGTGCAGTTACGCTGACGTCAACGACCGAATCTTCACATTGGGCGTTCCGATACTTGGCTGGTCACAACAATGTTCCGCCAGCGGTAGTTAATAATGTAGATGCCATTGTTGTGATCGGACGCATTCTAACCTTACTCAGCAAATCTCTGCTATAACTGTACTGTATAGAGGTTCCTTTCATTGTTTGGATTTCCGGCATTTTTCGCCATTTAACAGTATTAACTGACGTACAGTGTTACCACATAGCAGAGATAGAAACTGCCTACTGTCTCACAAAAATGTACCTACGTTTTCACTACTTTCTCCCTACCACCTCATTAATGCCCCTACATGAGGGTCGTAGCCACGATTTGGGTCTGGGAGGGGCTGAATCCAGAAGTTCGATCAGCAGAGGTTAACCAGTTGATTAATGTGGCATGCTACAATTTTGAAAAACCTTAAAATAAATGTTTGACTTCATGCTTCACTTGTTAGATATGTTTTTCCAGTGACTGATCGTTATTGATAGATGGAGTCAAGTGTAGATTATGCCGCGAATTCATAGTGCTCTGTTACAAGAGGATTACTGATTTATCGATCGGACAAGGGTACATAAAGAACCGGTCAAGCAACGGAGGAACACCATTAATTAGTTTCGCCAAATATGCCGCTAATTCCTCGTGCACTGTTACACGAGGACAGCCGGCCGCGGTGGCCGAGGGGACTAAGGCGCTCCAGTCACGGTCTGCACGGCCACTACGGTCGAGGGTTCGAATTCCCCCTCGGGCATGGATATTTGTGCCGTCCTATTTCGTAAGTAGTTCATAAGTAGTTTGTAAGTTTAGGGACTGATGACCCCGTAGTTAAGTCCCATAGTCTATACAAACATTTAAACATTTTTGAACACGAGGATAACAACTGATTTAGTGACCGCACAAGTATACATCGAGACACTATCACTAATTATTTAGTTCACAGCCAGCACAAAAACGGAAGTCCTACATGCCTCGATTTTCAAAGAGTAATGCTATGTTGACATCGAATATCTAGCACTTTGTTCATTTATAACGTTGGCTGTCGCAAATATTTTAATGTTTTCTTGCCAGCATAGTGTATCGTCCTGACGTAAGTAAATAACAGTCTAGTCAGGGTAATAAAACGTCTTTCGTTCATGGAAACAATGAATTTTTCTTGTGCTGACATTTTCTAATACTATTTCTAAACCGACTCTCCGTTCCACTGATATACATTCAAATCATTTCGCATCAATTTTACCGTGTCCGAAACTAAGTTTACAAATTAATATTGTGTACTATGGACAGAAAACAACTATGCCGTCGTCTAAAATATCATTGGTCGGCTTCATTCCCGTGTGCTGTCAACTCTTCTGTTGGCAACATTACCCGCTAGGCCTATGTTGGCGATTGTAAATTTTACCGAAGTACCTACGCGTTGGGGTCTTTTGGATGAAAATTCCCTACATGATTTTAATGCTTAAAAGTACCTATTTGTAGGGAAAATTCTCTACGTCTGGCAACACTGCTGACGTATCACAGTGATTTATGGAAGTCTTATTAAAATTTAATCAGTGACAATTTTCTCGAAACCTAAAGCTTCCTCAAGCTTTAAATCAGGAGTGTAGTGTAAGCATGCAGCCAGGGCCGCCATACGGGGGGGGGGGGGGGGGCAACCCCGACAAATGTCGGGGGGCCCTGGCTTTTGTTGGGCCCGGGCTTCTGGGGGGCCGTGGAGAAAATTTATATCTCTATATGGATATACATTTTTTCTTCTTCTTCTTCTTTTTTTTTTTTTTTTTTTTTTTAAAGATTTAAATTTTCTCCGACCAGTCTGTGCTGGGCGAACGTACAAGCACGTACGATCAGTGTTGCTAGGGATGCTTTACGCCACGCTGCACAAAATCAAGAAAGCAAGGTTCGGTGCACGGTGCGGCCAGTGTGGACATCAAACAGCGCCGCTCCGAGCAACAACAAACTAACTTTGCGCGGTGTCGGAACACCAGAGGAAATGGTTCGTTTGTGCGCAGTCTGTTTTCCATCTTCAGTGATGCGCGTATTGGAAATCTGCTGTGCGTCTATGAACACTGTGTGTCATCCTACACTTCTATGTGACGTGGCGCGTCCGGTGTGGATGCGGGTTTGATACCGTGCTTATTACTGCTGACAGTCTATGCAAGCTTACACTGATTTTTCTATAGATGAAATGCATTCAAACATTGAGTAACCCACTTTCTGAAACCCCTCTGTTTACAAGAATAGCGCTTATTCCATTGATAATAGAAGACACAGGGTGTATACGCACCGGGGGGAGATCCGGGAAAAACCCGGGAATATTTGCATCCGGGAGAAATCCGGGAAGTACACAGGATTTTTTTAGAATTCCGGGAATTTTTCATTGTTCTGATATTCTGATGTTTGTAGAGCTTATGGCACTTAACTAAGGGGTCATCGGTCCATAAACTTACAAACTACGTATGAACTAGCTAATACTAAGGACAGCACAAATTTTCATGTCCCAGGAGGGATTCGAACCCCCGACCGTACTGGCCGTGCAGACTGTGACTGGAGCGCCGCAGACTGCTCGGCCACCGCGGCCGGCTTTTCATTTTTTGCGTTGTCGGTTAAACTTTTATTTATTTATTTTTATTTTATTTCTATTTATTTTTTATAATTATGCCTGGTAAGAACTTTATTTTAGCCCGCTGATGCAGAAAATACTGCAGCAATAAAACATAAACAAGGGAATGACACGAAAATTAATGAGAACATATCCTGATGATATCCTGAAGTACTAATCTTGTCGAAGAAACACAAATGTTTAAGTCAGTGAGTACAGCTACTTTTCCGGATTTGGCAAAGGCAACAGAAAACAAAGGGCTTCCATTTCTTCTTCTGAATGAAATTTATAAGTTGAAGTGGCAATCTGTGTTTAATGAACTTTGCATTGCACTCAGGATTTTCATTACCCTACCAGTGACTGTTGCTTCATGTGTGAGAGGTTTTAGTAAATTAGCACTAATAAAAAAACATTTAAGATCAACGTTAGGTCAAGAGAAACTTGATCATCTAGCACTGTTGTCAATAGAGCATGGACTTGCTTCTAACATGTCCTTCGGTGATGTAGTGGATGATTATCAGCCGCAAGAATAGAAGATTTAGTGTTCTATCTACAGTTGTCCAAAATTGTTCAGCTGACACTGACAAGTTCCGTCAGACTTCTTAAATAAAGATTACGAGGTATGCTACGAAATTTTCTCACTAACTGTTATGTTTGTTTCATTTAGTAACTACTAGATGACCCGGTGAACTTCGTATCATTTACCTCTTAATATAAAGCATATTAATTTAAATCATATGTGCAAAATGATATTGATATCGCAAAGAAAATAATTCTTTCAGTTTTCCATAAATTTACGTATGTTCTGACCAACTATTTCAAACTTTTACTTCACTCAAACCTTCCTCTCGCTTTGAACGGGCCGAGTACAATATAAAATTTTCCAGGAAACTGTACCCAAAATTTTATCGCAATCAGCCGAATGATATTAATATGTCATTGAAAAAACTCTTTCAGTTTCTTGCGAATTTTCAAATTTTGCGGGTAACTTTTCCAAATTTTTAGTTCACTAGAACGTTCATCTTTCGCTGAACGTCAAATGATCAAAATTGTACCGCAATCGGATGAACGGTTCTCAACTTATAGTCTTGAGTACATTTAGAAACATATTGAAAAAGGAACTTGGTTAGAATTTTGCGTCTTTTCTTTTTAACTGCTCCTATTTTTTTATTGAAAACTTTTCAAGACCTTAATGAAAAGAAAAAGGAATTATCCCTCTCCGTCGTGTGAATAGTCAGTTATAGTGCTGAATTAAATCAAAAACACATTGAAAAACGCACTTTCAGTTTTTCTATAATTTTCCAATTTTCAAAAAAAAATTATGTCATACAAATCTTGTTCTGTCAAGCCGTAATCACGTGATGCTCTTACAACCATGTGACAATTGATTTTTGTTCATAGAAAAAAAAAATTGCTTTCGGTTTTCCTAAATTTTCCTACCTTCCGGGCGACTTTTCCAAATTATTATTTGATGAGAACCTGCCTCTTGAAATGTACAAAATTTTATCGCAATTGGACGAACGGTATTGACAGCTCACTGAAAAAAAGCTCTTTCAGTTTTTCCCGATTTTCCTCCTTTCCGGACAACTTTTCCATACTTTATCGCCGTTTAAACCTTCCCTGGATTTACACGAATATTCCAAGAGTAAAATTAACCAAATCGGTTCAGCCGTTCTCGAGTTTTCGCGAGACTAACGAGCAGCAATTCATTTTATATATATATATATATATATTACAAATCATTGTGTGTATCAATATTTGTGTCTCTCTTCAAATACGATATATTCAATGGATAAATAAATTGACAGCATACATTTACTTCTCACGTATTAAACAACATACTGAAAAAGCAATATTTGTCATAATTAAGTGCCATGGACTGAGAAAGCTTGGGGGAGGCCTCACTTAAGTTTGTCTAGCGGCCCATGAACTCTATGGACGGCCCTGCACGCACCTCGGACCATCAACTAGAAACTGAAAATCATCAGACGCTTGGAGAAAGGCGAGAACAGAAATAGTATGAACTAATGAAAAATAACAACTGAAAAATTGGCTTCCAGATAAACTAAAAAAAAAAAAAAATGAAACTGGAACAATTTGATAGGTTTTTGTACAAATGGTTCAGTGCACTGTGTTACAGCTGTTTTCGATGTACAGCTTAGCCTATGCCAGCAGTAACAGGTACCGGCATTCGGGACCGACCCGGTGCCGGATTATCGAACTTTTAATGTAAAACCGAGCGAGATGGCGCAGTGGTAACACACTGTACTCGCATTCGGAAGGACGGTGGTCCAAATCCACCTCCGGCCATCCAGATTTAGATTTACCGTGTTTTCCCAAAATCACTCCAGGCAAATACCGGGATGATTCTTTTGAAAAGGCACGGCCGATTTCCTTGCACATCCTTAGCCAAATACTCCGAGCGTAAGCTCCGTCTCTAATGACCACGCTGTCAACGGGACGTTAAACTCCAAGCTTCCTTCCTTTTTTACTGTAAAAACTGTTGTTGTTGTTGTTGTTGTGATCTTCAGTCTGCACAATGGTTTGATGCAGCTCTCCACGCTGCCTTGTCCTGTGCAAGTCTCTTCATCTGAGAATACGTTCGACAACCTACATCCTTTTGAATCTGCTTACTGTATTCGTCCCTCGTTCTCCCTCTACGATTTTTACCCCACACACTTCCTTCTAATGCTAAGATGACAATTCCTTGATGTCTCAGTACTTGTCCTACCAACCTATCCCTTCTCTTAGTCAGGATATGCCAGAAACTCCTTTTCTCCCCAATTCGGTTAAGCACCTCCTCATTAGTCACGTGATCTACCCATCTAATCTTCATCATTCGTCCGTAGTACCACATTTCAAATGCTTCTATCGTCTTTCTATCTCAACTCCTTATCGTCCACGTTTCACTGCAATACAATGCTACACTCCACACAAATGCTTTGAGAAAGGACTTCCTAACATTTAAATTTAAGAAATTAAAAATGCATAGGGTACCGGAATTGTATCTGTATCAAGTACAGACAAGAAAGGTACCTAGATGATGTGAACATGTAATAAGCTGCAGCTTCCGTGCACATGATACAGGTATTATTGGGAAACGCAGGTAGTCTCAGGCACTGGGCGGACAGCACACCGGCCAATCTGCGGGCAGCTGGGAGTGCGCAAACCGTGCGCCACCTGTTTGCGCATTTTCCCGCTTTGATAATGGAATGAAAGTGTACCGAAGCACTCGAACGAGTGGCTGTGGGGTAATTGCGAGGCAGCAGCTCACACAACACGTCGAGGACGCTTATTACACTAATGGAAGCTCGCCCGTGCGCGTCCGTACAACTAGGCGCAGAGGGTAACAGTTTGGTAGCCGCTGATTCCGCAACGTAGCTAAGGAAATCACTTAACATAGAGATGAAACGAATGGGTAATATAAATGAGGCAGTGTCAGCGAAAATTAAACACCTGTTGTCAGCTGTACTAACGTACGATGCGCTCAAGATTGTAACGCATTGACTTCCACGATGAAATTGCGATCATGTGTTCCTGTTTTTATAATCATCATCATCATCATTAGAGACTGTTTATGCCCTTCAGCGTTCTAAGGATCTTCACTGTAGCTTCACTATATATATATATATATATATATATATATATTCACTCATGAAATTTATATTTAACAATCCGACCAATTTCAAAAGTAATAGCAGTGTGCATAGCTACAACACTAGGAGAAAGGATAATATTCACTATTCAAGGTTAAATCTAACTTTGGCTAAGAAAGGGGTCTATTATGCTGCCACAAAAGGTTTTGGTCACTTACCAAGTAACACCAAAAGTCTGACAGATAACCAACTAGTATTTACAAAGAAATTAAAGGAATTTCTGAATGGCAACTCCTTCTACAATGTAGATGAAATTTTAGATAAAACTTAAAATAAATAAATAAAAATAATAAAAAGCAACAAAAATGTAACAAAAAATCCTTAAGATATTGATTGTCAAAGTGTAGACAACATTTACTAAACTGACACGTTCCACATCATTACGAAATGTCATATATATGATCTATGGAACAAGTATTAATCTTATCTTATCTTAACTGGAGCACAGTACCCTTTATAAAATTCCTCCATGATCCCCTATTCAATGCTAACATTGATGCCTCGTCTGATGTTAAGCCTTTTACTTCCAAATCGTTCTTCATCCAATATAAATACTTTCTCCTTGGTCTAAGTCGACTCCTCCTACCCTCCACTGCCGAGCCCATGGGTCTCTTAGGTAACTTTCCTTCTCCCATGCATATAACATGACACCACCATCTCAGCCTGTTCCCACTAACTGCTTCATCTCTTTCAGGCCCAAGGTTGTAGATGATGTGACATTAATGTAGAGAGGGACGTTTCAGATAGAAAATACATACCAGTAATTCATTACAAAGAAGAAAATACATTTATTAAAAAATAAAAAAAATTGTACCTACGTTTTGGGGCTTCACTACAAATTTTTATGATCTGCATCATCTTACAGTAATATGCCTTTGAAAGAAATGACATAATAACATCACAGGATCGTATAAAATCAACTGGCCGTCAGATATGATAGCTTCACATGTCAATACAAGGATATCAGCACCTTGTCAACAAGTCTTTCTTGCCGCCATTCTAAGTGTAGTGGTAGTTTGTCGACTGCTGGTGGCAAACAGTCATAGGGGGGGGGGGATGTCTTCAAAACTGTGGAACTTTTGTTTAATTGGGCGTGGAGTAAAAGGAGGTGGCCGGTACTAGAGTCTGCTGAGCCAGAGTTCAGCTGACGATGAAAAATTCTTTCACCCTCCCCCAAGTGGAATCGCACAAAGAAGATGAAGAGAATACGGATTCCATTCCACCTACCCGTCAGGAGATGTTTACAGCCTTGTACTGTTTAGAACGGTTCGCTTCAACATCCGACGTCACTGCTGGGTTTACGGACGCTATCACTACAATCTGTTGTGAAATTACAAAATATTATCGTTCCCATGTACGTCAGCGAACCATGACTGAATTTTTTCCAAGAAAGTAACGTACATTATTTGTGAGTACTTGTAATTTTACAATCCTTTATAGTGTTATAAGTCTACAATAATAGTGTAGTGTATTACACATTAGTGTACTGTTGTACACGTATGCTTATTAAAATCTGTGTTTTTCACTTAACACGATTATTTAACACGAACTCTTGATTTTTCGGTTATATATATATAATTAGGGTGATCAAAAAATTAGTATAAATTTGAAAACTCAATAAATGACGGAATAATGTAGATATAGAGGTAAAAATTGACATACATGCTTGGAATGACATGGGGTTTTATTAGAACCAATAAATAAATAAATAAAACAAAATAAAATAAAAAACAAAGTTCAAAAAATGTCTGACAGATGGCGCTTCATCTGATCAGAAAGTAATTAGACGATGTTCTTTACAGGAAACGCTCAATATGTTCACCATCATTCCTCAACAATAGCTATAGTCGAGGAATGATGTCGTGAACAGCACTGTAAAGCATATCCAGAGTTATGGTGAGGTATTGGTGTCGGATGTTGTCTTTCAGCATCTCTAGAGATATCTCTATCACGATACACTTGCGATTTCAGGTAACCTCAAAGCCAATAATCGCACGGACTGAGGTCTGCGGCGCGCCAGTCATGGCCTGGGGTCAGGGGTTGGAATACCCCCCTCGGGCATAGATATTTGTGTCGTCTTTAGTATAAGGTAGATCATAAGTAGTTTGTAAGTTTAGGGACTGATGACCCCGCTGTTAAGTAACTTAAGCTTAACAAATATTTGAACATTGAGGTCTGGGGACCTGGGAGGACAAGCATAACGAAAGTGGCGGCTGAGCACACGATCGTCACCAAACGACGCGCGTAAGAGATCTTTCACGCGTCTAGCAATATGGGGTGGAGCGCCATCCTGCATAAAAATCGTACGTTCCAGCAGGTGTTTATCAGCCAGGCTGGAGATGACGCGATTTTGTAACATATCGGCGTACCTCTCAGCCGTCACGGCAGCAGTCACTGACGTTTTGCTGTCTAGCGCCATCTGTCGGACATTTTTTGAACTTTGTGTGTGGTTTGTTTTTTTCCTCTTGTTCCAAGCATGTGTGTCAATGTTTGCCTCTTTTCTTCTTCTTCCGCTTCGTTAGGAGACTTCAGGATCACGTATGGCTTGTTTAGGATGTCTTCTTTCTTCCCAATACCTCTTCATTCTCTCGCTTCTTCTGTTTCGTTCTTCTTCTGCTGTTATGATGACTTTGATTTTGGTGTCCGGCCACCTGCGACCGTCCAGCAACCGTTTATACTTCTCCCTGTCCTGTACTAGTGCCTGCAGATTCCTTTCTTTTATTCCTACAGTCTTCCAGTCATCTCTGACTTCCTTCACCCAGATGTTCGCCGTATGACATGTTGCATTCCATATCTTCTTAGTGAATCTCTCATCGTCCATCTTCATGATGTGCCCAACAAATGGTAACCTCCTTTTCGTATCCGCTCGATATAGGTTCAAAATTTTCATACAGTTCATCTCGTGTTCTCTGTATCCAGATTTCCCCATTTTCTTTTAGTGCCCCATATGTCTCTTAAAATTTTCTGCTCCTCTTGCTCCAACTGTATACAAGCTCTCTTATCGAGTATGATCGTTTCTGATGCATACAGTGCAGCATTTCTTACAGTTGCTGTGTAGTGTCACAATTTGGCATTCCGTGACAGATTTTTCTTGCCATATGTTGTTTTCACTGCGTACCGAAGCTTCTGCAAGAGCTGCGCCCTGTCTACTGCGCTACTGTTGCTCTGTATTCCACCAGTTATCTTCTCTCCCAAATAACGAAAACTCTCTATCAACATTATTCCGTGATTTATTAAGTTTACAAATTTATACTGACTTTTTGATCACCCGGTGTTATATAACCTCCGCGGGATCCCGCTGGATTGAAAACAGTGCTGCATTGCAATCCCTACAGTCACGACGTCTAATGACTACTGAGGTCGCTGATACGGAGTACCTGGTAGGAAAATGCACCTACTACGAAAAACGTACGTTTTTTTGGGTACGTCTGGATACTTTTGACGGCATAGTGCAGCTAGTTAAGCAATAAAATTGTCAATGCCCTCGGTGTTCTGGCCCTTAAAAAGAGTGTCTTTTGAGGGGAGCGTCAGGCGGCTGAAGTGGGCAGGAGGCGGCGGCGTTAATTGCTGAGCCAACTGCTAACTGGATGGCGGCCGCCTCATTAACGGAGTTACGCGGCCACTCGTGCCGCCAGGGGCGCCCGCCCGCCGCAGACTACAAGTCATTACTCTGCCGCGATCGCCCGGCCTTCCGTCCGGCGAACCGCGAACGTCACGGTGGCGTCTCCAGTCCGCCCTTCTAACAGGGTGCACGTAAAGTCCGGCTACACTTTCAATTATTTAGCGCACAAGAAATAAACACTGTACAGGTGTCGTACACATTGACTTTTGAGGCCGGCCGCGGTGGCCGAGGGGACTAAGGCGCTCCAGTCACGGTCTGCACGGCCACTACGGTCGGGGGTTCGAATCTCCCCTCGGGCATGGATATTTGTGCCGTCCTTAGTTGTAGCTAGTTCATATGTAGCTTGTAAGTTTAGGGACTGATGACCCCGTAGTTAAGTCCCATAAGCTATACAAACATTTTTTTGAACTCTGATAGGTTTTTTTTTTTTTTTTTTTTTTTTTTTTTTTTTTTTTTTTTTTTTTACAAACATTCTATATGCGAATCACGAGCGACCAGGCAGACGTCAATACAGTAAATGGAATTCTTGCCATACGCGTCCAAGAATGGCATGGTCGGCTGTGGCCGTAGGGATGGGCAAAAAATATCGATATATCAAAATATCGATATATTTTTGTAAATTTATCGATATCTATTGACGATATCTTATTTTTCGATATATCGATATATAAATATTAAATTTTGAATATCGAAAGACATATTTTTAAAAGCCAGCCTCTTTTTAAAATTGGATTAGATTCTTTAATGGCCGTTGGCCGTTGATAGGTAGCAAGGAGCCATAGAATGCGTGGAGAGGAGACGGTTCAGTGCTGGCAACCTCTTTACTCCTGAGCTGTGCTCACTGCACCGTACTGATCAGTTTAATTTTATCAAAGGGGGTCACAGAAATGTTAATGGACAAATGTAATGCTTATTTCATTGTAAAATAAAACTAACTAGTGGTATCACTCTCACACAATGAAGAAAAAGAGTTTGTTGGTAGAAATACGAATTCCGACCTTCAGGCGTAATTGCTGTCAAACGTCGCAGGCAGAGGCCAAGTTTTCGTTACGTTACTGCAAGCTTGGGTATTCCCATCGCAAACCTGCTTCGGCAAGAAGTGGAGCATACAACTCCTTTGACTGATTTAGGAGTGCCTGGAAAGATTATTTCCCTTGGAAAATAAAATATTTTTCACTCAGTGGCAACAATTCTGGACCCCCGGTTTAAGAGAATTCATTTTGAATTCCCACTTGCAGTGTCAGCTGCAGTAGCTCATATTAGCAAAGAAATTCGTTCCGAACACAGGCGAAAAGGACAAATCTCTCTTGAGCATTGCGCTTTAGATATTGAACAAAATAGCCCGAGGAAGACTTCCATTTGGTCGCAGCATGAAAAACTGTTGACCCAAAGTTCAGTTTCACAGCAAATTTCAAGCCAAGACTGTACCAAATGAGCTGAAGCAGTACCTCATCAACCGTATTTAGAGCATAACAGTGATCCTCTGAAGTTCTGGGCTGACATTCGACACTTTACGCCCATGTTATCAGACTTTGTGCAGAAGTACCTGATATGCCAAGCCACTTCTGTTTCGTCAGAAAGAGTGGCTTCATTGATCAATTTAGTGGTGCAAGACAATAGAAGTAGAATAACTGGTGAACATATAAAGCAAAGAGGTCTCCTAATGTCTGTTACTGATGACAACTGGATCAATTAATTTTTTTCAGATATATATCTTACTCTACATTGTGTTTCTTTTACTGATCATACATTGTGCTTTTTTATTGATTAATGTTTAAATTAATAAAATATTTGTCAATTTTTCATTGTATGTTGATAATTTCTGTGGTTTTGATTAAAATTATTAATTTAGCATTCTATGTAAAGATTTCACCGATATATCGAAATATCGATATTTTTATTTTAGTTAAATCGATATTTTTATAAATATACGATATATATCGATATTTCAAAAATTTTGCCCATCCCTATGTGGCAGTCGCTTCCCGTATTCTCTCCCGGATCTCTGCTACACTCCTGGCCATTAAAATTGCTACACCACTAAGATCACGCGCTACTGACGCGAAATATAACCGACGGGAAGAAGATGTTGGGTATTCAAATGATTAGCTTTGCATAGCATTCACACTAGTCTGGCGCCGGTGGCGACACCTACAATGTGCTGACATGAGGAAAGTTTCCAACCGATTTCTCATTCACAAACAGCAGTTGACCGGCGTTGCCTGGTGAAACGTTGTTGTAATGCCTCGTGTAAGGAGGAGAAATGCGTACCATCACGTTTCCAACTTTGATCAAGGTCGGATTGTAGCCTATCCCGATTGCGGTTTATCGTATCGCGACATTGCTGCTCGCGTTGGTCGCGATCCAATGACGTGTTAGCAGAATATGGAATCGGTGGGTTCAGGAGAGCAATACGGAACGCCGTGCTGGATCCCAACGGCCTCGTATCGCTAGCAGTCGAGATGACAGGCAACTTATCCGCAAGGCTGTAACGGATCGTGCAGCCACGTCTCGATCACTGAGTCAACAGATGGGGACGTTTGCATGACAACAACCATCTGCACGAACAGTTCGACGACTTTGCAGCAGCATGGAATATCAGCTCGCAGACCATGACTGCCATTACCCCTGACGCGGCATCACAGGCAGCAGTGTCTGCGTTGCTGGACGCAACGACGAACATGGGTGCACGAATGGCAAAACGTCATTCTCTCGGATGAATTCAGGTTCTGTTAACAGCATCATGATGGTAGCATCCGTGTTTGGCGACATCGCGGTGAACGCATATTGGAACCGTGTATTCGTCATCGCCACACTGGCGTATCACCCGGCGCGATTGGTATGGCGTGCCATTGGTTTCACGTCTCGGTCACCTCTTGTTCGCATCGACGGCACTTTGAACAATGGCCGTTACATTTCAGATGAGTTACGACCCGTGGCTCTACCCTTTAGTGGACTCTGCGAAACCCTACATTTCAGCACGATAATGCACGACCGTATGTTGCAGGTCCTGTACGGGCCTTTCTGGATGCGGAAAATGTTCGACTGCTGCCCTGGCCAGCACTATCTCCAGATCTCTCACCAATTGAAAAAGTCTGGTCAATGGTGGCCGAGCATCTGGCTCGTCACAATACGCCAGTCACTTCTCTTAATGAACGGTGGTATCGTGTGGAAGCCGCATTGGTATCTGTACCTGTACACGCCATTAAAGCTCTGTTTGACTCAATTCCAAGGCGTATCAAGGCCGTTATTACGGCCAGACGTAGTTATTCTGGATACTGATTTCTCAGGATCTATGCACCCCAACTGCGTGAAAATGTAATCACATGTCAGTTCTAGTATAATATATTTGACCAATGAATACCCGTTTATCATCTGCATTTCTTCTTGGTGTAACTCTTTTAATGGCCAGTAGTGTATATTACGTGGTAGAGGCGGTACATATGTTACAGTCAAAACCCGTTTTTAGTTAGAACGCGTTCTTACTAGTTAAAGCTAGTTTATAGTGAGCCACTTAATCAAAACGCGCTTTGCCTAGTTAAAACTAGTTTTAACTGACTTTCGCTTTTGACCAGCAGTAAATTTTAGCTGTAACTAAGGCTATCAGTCTCAAGTAGTTTCAACCAGTAAGAACGCGTTCTAACTAAAGTAGACAGAACTAGTTTTCACTAGATTTATTTAGAGGCAAATATTAAAATTTAGAGCAACTACGTCTAGATTGAAATAAAAAATAGCATTTTTGTATTTTGCAATGCAATATATATTGCCGGCCGTGGTGGCCGAGGTGACTGAGGCGCTCCAGTCACGGTCAGCACAGCCACTACGGTCGGGGGTTCGAATCCCCCGTCGGGCATGGATATTTGTGCCGTCCTAGTTTGTAGGTAGTTCATAAGTAGTTTGTAAGTTTAGGGACTGATGACCCCGTAGTTAAGTCCCATAAGCTTAACAAACATTTCAACATTTTGAACAATATTTATTGGAATATTGATCATAATTCCAGCTAGTGAAAACAAGTAGGTGCCCGCACGAAATTGGCGAATGTTGCTACAAACTGGATGACAACCGAAAAAAAAAGAAGAGAAACGTGTGTGTATTCTGAAGACTTCAATGTTGGATTGTGTGCAATACCATGCTTTGAACTATATCATACAAAGAGTAATTTCTAATAAATATTCAAGAAACTATGTTAGGGTTACCATACGTCCTCTTTTTCCCGGACATGTCCTCTTTTTGAGGCAAGAAAATGCGTCCGGCCGGAATTTATAATATTCTGCAAAATGTCCTCTTTCTTTTTGGGTTCCGTGAAAGAAAATTTAGTTGTGTGTCATTGGCGACAATATGTTCATTCGCACTGCAGTTCCAAACTGTTCGCAACTATTACGGGCATACACAGAGTGAAATTGCCGTTCATACGGCTTATCGTAGAAGATAGATTAAGAAAAGGGAAACCTACATTTCTAGCTTTTGTAGATTTGGAGAAGGATTTTGACAATGTTGATTGGAAGAAACTCTTTCAAGTTCTGAAGCAATCAGGAGTAAAATATAGGGAGCGTAAGGTTATTTACAACTTGTACAAAAACCAGCAGCGATTGTCAGAGTTGAAGGGCATGAAACGGATGCAGTGGTTGGAAAGGGAGTAAAACAGGGTTGTAGTCTTTCTCCATTGTTATTCAAAAAAATGTTCAAATGTTTGTTAAGCTTATGAGACTTAACTATGGGGTCAACAGTCCCTACACTTACAAACTACTTATGAACTACTTACGAACTAGGACGTCACAAATATCCATGCCCGAGGGGGGATTCGAACCCCCGACCGTAGTGGCCGTGCTGACCGTGACTGAAGCGCCTCAGTCTCCTCGGCCACCGCGGCCGGCCATTGTTATTCAATTTGTACATTGAGCAAGCTATAAAGGAAAGCAAGGAGAAATTTGGAGAAGGAATTACAGTTCAGGGTGAAGAATTAAAAACATTGCGTTTTGCCGATGACATAGTAATTCTGTCAGATACAGCAAAGGACCTGGAAAAGCAATTGAACGGAATAGACAGGGTGGTGAAAGGTGCATATAAGATGAACATTAACAAGAGCAAACCTAGGGTAATGGAGTGCAGTCTAAGAAAATCAGGTGATGCTGAAGGAATTAGGTTAGGAAACGAAGCAATAAAGGAGGTAGATGAGTTTTGTTACTTGGGCAGTAAAATTACAAATGATGGTCGAAGTACAGAGGATATAAAATGCAGAATGGCAATGGGTATTTGTATGGAGTGTTGCCTTGTATGGGTGTGAGACATGGACGATAATCAGTGCGGACAGGAAGAGGATTGAGGCTTTTGAAATATGGTACTACAGAAGAATGCTGAAGATTAGGTGGGTGGATCGCGTAACTAATTAGGAGGTACTGAACAGAATTGGGAAGAAAAGAAATTTCAGCCATACCTTGACTAAAAGAAGGGATAGATTGGTAGGACACATTCTTAGACATCAAGGAATTGTGAATTTAGCGTTGGAGGGAAGTGTGTGGGGTAAAAATCGCAGAGGAAGACCAAGAGATGGATACAGTAAGCAGATTCAGACAGAAGTAGGTTGCCGTTCTTATGTGGAGATAAAGGGGCTTGCTCAGGATAGGGTATTGTGGGGAGCTGCATCAAACCAGTCTCCGGACTGAAGACCACAACAACAACAATTTCGCACTCAGCATGGGTCTGCTAGTTACAAACGATTCGGAACTTCTCTGCGAAGGAACCCGATTGTCTCTCCTGTATTCAATCAGTGCATTCTGTCTTCTGCATTACGTTCTATGGCGTTGCTTTTGATATACTTTGTGGGATGGGTTAAAGCTGTATTGTGTATTCGGGATCGTAGGTAGCCTTTTGCTTCAGAATAAATTACGAACTTACATATAACATAATGCCGAAGAGAAAGTAAGAATTAAATATTTGCTCCTGGAGAAATACAAATTATTCAGTAGAATGATCAAACTAATATAAGAATTAATGATACATTGTGCTCCGATCAGATTTGTAATTTTATAAAATTTTTGTAAGATTATCAAAGGAAACAGAACATACTAGCAGCTGAAGTGTGTGTGCATATTTAAATCAGTCATTTAGTGTTGTTAGTTATTCTGAACTGCTGAAAATTGTAGATTTCTTTTTTTTTCTATAACTAGTCATAATGTCGACGCAGAACGTGTGATTTCTCTTGTGAACACACAGTGGACAAAAGACAGGAATAGTTTAAAAAATACTGTACGTGTACAATATAATTTCAAGCATTTGAAATGCCTGAGCTTTTCTCAGTACTTGTTAAAAAGAAAAAAAAAAGTCTTGAGAGAGATTTCTTCGTCCACCAAATATATTTGGTTCAAAAGTGAATAAGACAAGAATGTGACAATTCAATAAAAACGCAAAAACACAGATCCACACGCAACGTCGAACGGTAAATTGTCTTTGTTCACAAGATTGATAAGTGTTTTGGTCGTGGTTGTCTTCAAATTTGGCAGAACTTCAGAAACTTTTGCATCTTGGCATTTATCCTGTCTCACACGAAAGTGTTTTTTTTTTTTTTTTTTTTTTTTTTTTTTTTTTTTTTTTTTTTTTTACACGCAAAATAGGCCACTACATCGTTGATCTTTTCGTTGCCGCCAAATAGGTATCCACATTTATTCTAAATTGACGACTTTAATTTGTTTTCCTTCACTAATGTCAAATCACCTCTTTTCACTTTACATGATAGAGTAGCCACTGACTGATGTGTTCATTTTAAGAAAGACCTGTCACTGTATTCACTACGATATAAAACATCTACATCTACATGGGACACTCTGCAAATTACATTTAAGTGCCTGACAGAGGGTTCATCGAATCCCCGTTATACTATTTATCTCCCATTCCATCCTTGAATAGCGCGCGGAAAGAAAGAATACCTGAATCTCTCCGTTCGAGCTCTGATTTCTCGTATTTTATTCTGATTATCTTTTCTACCTATGTAAGTGGGAGTCAACAATCTATTTTCGAATTCGGAGAATGTTGGCGACTGGAGTTTCGTAAGTAGCCCACGCCGCAGCGATAAGCGCCTTTGTTGTAATGATTCCCATCCCAAATACTGTATAGTTTTCGTAACGCTGTCTCCCCTGTATCGTGACAATACGAAACGACCTGCCCTTCTTTGGACTCTTTCGATGTCCTCCGTCAAATCCACCTGATAAGGATCCCACACTGAGCAGCAATGCTCCAAAAATGGACGGACAAGTGTAGTGTATGCAACTTCTTTTGTAGTTCTGTTGCATGTTTTAAGTGTTCAGCCAATAAAACCCAATCTCTCGTTCGCCTTTCCCGCGACATTATCTACGTGTTCATTCCAGTTTAAATCGAAGTAATTGTAATTCCTAGGTATTTTGTGGAGTTTACGGCCTTCACTTTTGGTTGATTTATCTTGTAAACAAAGTTTAACGGATTTCTTTTCGTGCTCATGTGGACTACTTCACACTTCTCATTACTTAGAGTCAATTGCCAATTTTTTCACCATAGTGATATCTTATTCAGATCGTACTGCAGTTGGTTTTAATCATCAGATGATTTTACTAGACGGTAAATGACGGCGTCATCTGCAAACAACCTAAGAGAGCTACTTAGATTTTTCCCTAAATCGTTTATGTAAATAAGGAACAACAGATGACCAGTAACACTACCCCGTTGAACGCCCGATATCACCTCTGTTTTAGTCGATGCCTTAACATCGATTACCACGAACTGTGTTCTACCTCTGACAGGAAATACCCTATCCAATCGCAAATTTTGGGCGATATGCCATAACCACGCAATTTGATTAAAAGCCGTTTGTGAGGTACAGTTTCAAAAGCCTTCTGGAAATCAAGAAATACGGAATCGATTTGCGAACCCTTGTCGATAGCACACATCACTTCGTGTGAGTAAAGAGCTAGTTGCGTTTCGCATGAACGATATTTTCTAAATTCATGTTGACCTTGGGCCAATAGATCAATCTGTTCGAGATAATTCATAATATTTGAATACAGGATATGTTCCAAAACACTGCTGCAAATTGACGTCAATGAAATAGGCCTGTAGTTGAATGGGTTACTCCTAATGCCTTTCTTGAATATAGGTGTGACCTGTGCTAGTTTGCAATCTTTTGGTACGGATCCTTCTATGAGAGAGCGGTTGCATATAGCTGTTAAGTCAGGAGCTGGCCTCAGTATTCCAGGCCGAAATCACTGCCATCAGGGCGTGTGTGGAGGAGAATTTGCGTAGGTGCTACAAAGACCGTAGCATCTATATCTATTCAGACAGCCAGGCAGCCCTGAGATCACTGGCAGCTCCTGCAACAAGGTCTAAAATTGTTGCAGACTGTCACAGGGTTCTGGTGGAGCTAGGGGAAAGCAATAGAGTAAACCTATTGTGGGTCCCTGGCCACTCGGGGATCAGTGGCAACGAACATGCCGACAGATTAGCCAGGATGGGGGCAGAGACTCCATTTATTGGACCGGAACCTGTCCTGACAATCACCAAGGCAATGATCAAATTGGAGCTACGTAACTGGCTCAGAAGACAGCACGCAGAATATTGGACCAAAGTCCATCAACAAAAATATGGCAAGGTAATGATGCCAAAGCCATGTTTTAAAATAAGCTCTGCAATCCTGGGTCTGAACAGGAGAGAGATTAGACTCATGGTTGGATTGCTGACAGGCCATGGGAATTTCAAAAAAACATCTGCATACAATAGGAATCACAGAAGAGGATCCTAAATGTAGGATTTGTGACGACGGTGATGAAACTGCATCATATCTAATCTTCGAATGCATTGCATTGGAGAGTAAAAGGCACAGAACATTTGGGACAACCAGACCCGAAGGAATTGTGTCTAATAAAGAACTGGTAAAGGGACTCCTTGCACTGTTCAAGGGCATTGGTTGGCTTTACTAGATATACAGGGAGCGATACCGCACAATAAACTTAGTTTCGGTGCGGGCAGTGGCGGCTTGGACCAAGACTGTTTTGGCTTCCCTGAAAAAAAATCGAATCAAATCAAGGAGCTTTCGCTTCAGCATAATCAGATATAAATCTAATGGGTATACATTCCGGACCAGGGAGACGGCGTAAGGCAAACACCAAGTTTCGTTGTTGTTGTTTGTATAGCTCATGGGACTCAACTACGGGGTCACCAGTCCCCAAACTCACAAACCACCTATGAACTAGCTAATCCTAAGGACAGCACAAATATCCATGCCCAAGGGGGGATTCGAACCCCCGACCGCAGCGGCCATGCGGACCGTGACTGGAGCGCCTCAGTCCCCTGGGCCACCGCGGTCGGCCCAAGTTTCGTACTTTGGCAGATGCTCGCTGGCAGGACGAGGTTTCGGATTACCAGGATGGCGTGGGGACAGTTCTGGGAAGAGCGCGAGAGGAGAGGAGAGGAGTCAACAGCCTTGGACGGCGAGTATGTGTCACGCGACCCACAGGCGCGGCACGCCACGCACGAAGCGGCGTCCACCTGCTCCACGGCCGCAAGGAGTTTAAAAACCAACAGCTGGGCGCTTTCTTCTTTCAAGTTTACTCCTAATAATACTCCCCCTTTTGTTTCTCAGACCACGAAAAGTGTGGAGAATCAGAATGCAAGAAGGTCGCATTCCCGACGTTGTCTGTGTTCTGTCCGTCTACATTCATTTCATCCAATAATTAATCAAGCTACACTGTTGCAATAAATATTAGTAGATCCTCTTTTTACACAAGGTTTATTGTTTAAACAGTGTTTGTACAACATGCATGAATACCAGAAGCGTTTGAAAAGTTCACAAAAAAAATATAAATAAAAAAAAATAAAAAAATAAACAATTAACGTGTTTGTGGAAAAGCTTTTTTATTTTTTGACATAGTCTCCTTGTAGCCTTAAAGACTTCGTTCAACGCTGTTCTAATTTGTTGATCCCTTCCGAATAACAGGAACTGTGCAAGCCTGCAAAATAGCTATTAGTTTCTGCAATCACCCCTTTGTTTCCAAGAAATCTTTGTCCAACCAGCCATTTACGCAAATTTGGGAACAAATAGTAGTCCGAAGGAGTCCAGTCTGGAGAATATGGGGGATGTGAAACGAGTTGGAATCCTATTTCCAATAATTTTGTGACCACAACTGCTGAGGTGTGTGCTGGTGCATTGTCGTGATGAAAAAGGACCTTTTTGTGGGCCAATCGCCGGCGTTTTTCTTGCAGCTCGGTTTTCAAACCGTCCTGAAACGAAATAATATGCACCTGTTATAGTTTTACCCTGTTCCAGATAGTCGATGAGGATTATTGCGATTTCCGAAAGACGATCGCCATAACCTTTCCGGCCGAAGAACCGGTCTTCGCCCTTTTGGTGCAGATTCTCCCTTGGTAACACATTCTTTAGATTGTTTTTTGGTCTCAGGAGTATAGCAATGTATCCACAGTAAAAACCTACGTTAAAGTCTTGCGGATTCATCCTGAACAGCTGCAAATCTTCCTGAAGTATCGTCGCCGAAGGATCCCTGCAAGATGCGCGCTTACGCTCCTGGCTCATCGTTTTGTGGCGCTACGAGCGGGCCGTACTGCGCTGGCGTGTACTAGCTTCCTAGCTTCGACGCCATGGCTGCGGCGCCTCGGGACCCCGCCTTCTGACGCACGGCGAGCGCGCCTTCTGGACATGTAGCATTTAAGGGCGGCGTCAGAAGCAGCACGGGGAGAGTGTGTATGGATCGCCTAGGAGAAGCTATGGGAGCTTCTAGTAGTCCAGACCTAGTGATGTCTACAATATTCTTATTGCTGTAATCGTGTCTCTGTATAATAAATATATGTATGTTTCTTAGCTCGTGGTTTCTTGTTTGCTTCTCATCTAGCCTATGTTCCTAGCCGGCCACTTCGGCAGACGAGACGAGACGCAACACTTCCTTGCAATACTTCACACGATTCCATTTTTTGTAAAGCGTGAGCTATCGCGACACCCATCTTGCGAATAGCTTTCTCATGTCCAAATGTTTATGCAAAATATTATCTACCCGTTCATTCCAGATGTCCACAGCAGTAGCAATCTCACGCACCTTAACTCCTCTGTCATCCATGACCATATCATGGATTTTATCAATGATTTCTGGAGTCGTAACCTCCACAAGGCGTCCAGAACGTTCAGCGTCACTTGTTGGACATGGGCCACTCCGGAAATTTTGAAACCACTTATAAAATGTTCTAATCATAGGTGCAGAGTCACCATAATGTTTATCAAGCTTCTCTTTAGTCTCCTGTGGCATTCTGCCTTTAATAAAGTAATGTATAATCACTACACGAAATTCTTTTTCGTCCATTCTTTGCCAATCACTCCACTTCCTTGATTCACACGAATGCCAAACACAAAGAAATTGACCAATACGACTGAAACTTGGTGTGCGTTCTTTCCAAAGATGCTAAACGTGACCTAGATACGCACCGGTGGTGCCGTCTGTCGGACTTTGCACGGACTTCCCAAACGGCCCTCTTACTCGCGCATGGCAGAACTAATTTGACTACAGTTCCGTCAGCTGGCGGGGAACAGATGGTATCAGAATCAGCGCAGCCTTCGGATACTCAGAGCTGCTGCATCGGCCACAACAGCAGAGCGGCGAGCGCGACAGACAGGGCGGTCCCTAGCCAACACCACCTAGAGACAAGGCCTCACAACAGCCCGTGCTACGTCACACTGACCGGGTGGAGTTGCCAACTCTGCCACAAAGATTCCCTCTAAATTTACTATAAAATCCCCCTAAAAAAGTAAAAAAGCAAATTGGAGGGGGGGGGGGCGGGTTGGCTAGGAGCTGCAGCGTGACTACTTTTCGAAACTTCATGTTTTTGAGACTTCTCTCTCTCTCTCTCTCTCTCTCTCTCTCTCTCTCTCTCTCTCTCTGTCTCTCTCTCTCTCTCTCTCTCTCCCGCCATCTATTGCACATATATTAAAAATTAAGAGGCATACCCACGGGCACGAACGTAGGGGTGCAATACCGAAAGATAGCTCATAATAAGAAATAATTACAATCTTACCTTCCAGGAAAGGGTCCATTTTCTAGAGCTTCGCATACTTTTGTGCATACTTCCTCTTATTTTTGGTAGCCATTTTGACCAACAAAACAACGCATTTACATCGCAAGTTAGCTGGTCATTAAAGTAAAAGTAATGATGGGTCACCAATACAACATAATGATCGCTACTGCACTAATTGCCGATCATGGCACGTGACTTAGCGGTATTTAAGTGCAGTGTCCTCGGAAAATTACCAGTCTATTAAATTACTAGAGAAAAAAAACTGGCATTGTTGAGCGACAGGATGGGGGTGGGGAGAGGGAAAATATGCGCCGCCTCCTTGCGCTGTAAGTAAACAGTGCATGCAACATGAACTGAATAAACATTGAAAACAGTGCAACAGTAGTGACAGAAGAGCGACAATGTAAACACAGGCTGGCAGTACACTGCACGGTTGTCAATGAACATCTACAATCAGTACGGCAACACGCCTTCCGATTGATACAGACACATTTGATGCAAGGAAAAAAAAAAAAAAAAAAAAAAAAAAAAAAAAAAAAAAAAAAAAAAAAAAAAAAAAAAAGAAACCCCCCGAAACCACTGTCCTACGCTCTCCTTGCAGTTCCGTAAGATGCTAGCAGGTGTCAGGCAGTTCCCCGGCTTAGTAACGGTAGACCACACAAGAGGCGCTTCTGAGGGTGCATATCGCACGTCAGATTGTAGCGTGGAGGGGAGGCTGAGGGGAGAGCTCGTGCCGCCTGCCACGAGGCCACGGCTGTGTCCCGTGCGCCAGCGTTTGAGGGGAAGTGGTGGTGGGGACAGCCGCTACCTGCCGTCTGAACTGGCCAGTTTTAAAGGGCTGTTTCTGACCTCAGCGCCATCATGGGACATCTTACGGAACTGCTGGAAACCCTCTCTCCTTGCACCCCTGTGCATGTGACAGGGCCCTTATGGAGGTTTACCGTCTGTATATTGTTGTCTGTGGTAGCGGTCAGCCAGTAAGCTGGCGGCCGCGGCCTGATCAGTGTGACGTAGCACGGGCTGTTGTGAGGCCTTGTCTCTAGGTGGTGTTGTCTCTGCCCTCCAAGTCACGATCGAGCACAGCCGCACTCCGAGCATCCATACTCGAAACAGGCAAGACCGAACGCGAAACACTCGACCAAGTGAGAGCGAGCATCATCGCCAATAAGCGGACCTGTAACCCTGTACCTTGTGCGAGAATGTTCACGTGACAGTTGAAACCAGCATCATTGCGCAACTAATGAAGCACGTCTAATTGGTGTGGAATATCTCCGAAAGCACCATGTTGCCACACGGGAGACTACAATTCGACCCCTTCCGAAGATGCTCAGATGGCCGTAGGAAGCGCGAGTGTCTCTCCGTGGCTTGGCACCTATTTGTCTCACACGCTCATGCCTGATGGCTGTAAACATACAGGGCACACATAGATGGCGTTCTGGCAGGTACGTTATGCCCCGCTGTGTGCCGCGGTGGAGTGGCCTAACGGTCCTAAGGCGCCTTGCCCACCATTGGAGGTTTGTGTCCTCCCTCAGGAATGGATGTGTGTGTTGCCCTTTGCGAGGTTTGTGTCCTACCTCGGACATGGATGTGTGTGTTGTCCTTAACGTACGTAATTAAGATAGTTCGTAAGCCTAGGGACTGATAACCGCAGCAGTGAAGTCCCTTAGATTTACAAAGAATTTATTGATCGCTGTGCTCGACTGCGCGACTGCCTTGTAACCATGAGGATCCGCGTTCGAATCCCGACGGGTCACAAATTTTCAACTTTCCCCATTGATCTTGCGTGCTATGGATGAAGGGCAACAGGCATACGAGGCGCGTCCAGAAAGTAACGTTGGCCGAAACGTCGGTTATTTAAGTAATAACCTTCTTACATCATGACGCAGTACAACACCCAGAAAACCCACGGCCAAAGTTACAGTGGCCTATATCTGGGTATACTGATCATCAGTATACCCAGATGAAGGCCCCTGTAACGTTGGCCGTTATTTAAGTAATAGCCTTCTTACATCATGACGCAGTACAACACCTAGAAAATCCACGGCCAAAGTTACAGTGGCCTACATCTGGATATACTGATCATCAGTATACCCAGATGAAGGCCCCTGTAACGTTGGCCCAAACGTCGGTTATTTAAGTAATAGCCTTCTTACATCATGAGGCGGTACAACACCCAGAAAACTTTTATGTCGTAGTTAATTTTCTTTGTACTTTGATGACAATCTCTCTGTTTGCTGCAGTTTAAATCGCCAGCAATGTATATGTGACGCAGGTAGGAGTACGGGCGATCAGAGGCAGGCACTGGCTACTGGGCAGGTAGTGGAGGAGCGTGGTTCCCGCGGGCGGCAGAGGCAGCAGGAATGCGCGGGCGCGGGCGCGCTTGCACGCAGCTACGTCACGCGTGCGTGCGTGACGCGACGGCTGCTCAAAGGCTGCCAAGCCCACGGCACAGCGAGGCACTGGCCGCGCTTTATGGCTCCAATTCTCACGACCCTCCTGTCCGCTGACGTCACAGCCGGCACCCACTGTACGCACTCTTTCACCGGAAACATTACGCGAGCGCTGGAATGCGTCATACGAAACGGCACTGCACCCGCCAATACTGCATCAAAAATCAATCAAGTAAAATTCCGATGGGCATATAAGCCTTTATTGCATGACTTTTTTGTTTTAAGCTACAGAAACTACCACTATTAATGTATAGTGCGTATACAGGGCGAATCACCTAACACTTGCACCCGCAAATATTGCGGAAACGCAAAGTACGATTGATGTGCGGTTTTCACAGAATGGATTGGTAGTCAGGGACTCGTAGTTTTAGCTAACAAACAGATTGTAATATTACTTAGAAAGGGTATTTTTTATGCAAACATACAGTCCTAGAAAATCAGGCGCTGCTGGAGGAACTAAATTAGGTAACGAATCAATAAGGGTGATAAATGAGTTTTGTTACTTGGGCAGTAAAATAGCATGCGATGGTCGTAGTGCCGGCCGCGGTGGCCGAGGTGACTGAGGCGCTCCAGTCACGGTCAGCACGGCCACTACGGTCGGGGGTTCGAATCCCCCCTCGGGCATGGATATTTGTGCCGTCCTAGTTCGTAAGTAGTTCATAAGTAGTTTGTAAGATTAGGGACTGATGACCCCGTAGTTAAGTCCCATAAGACTTACAAACATTTGAACATTTGATGGTCGTAGTACAAGAGGATATAAAATGCAAAATGGCAGTGGGAAGAAAAGCGTTTTTGAAAGAGAGAAATTTGTTAACATCGAATATGAGTTTAAGCATAAGGAAGTCCTTTCTTGAAGGCATTTGTGTGGAGTGTTGCCTTGTATTGGAGTGGGCACAGGAAGAGGATAGAGGTTTTTGAAATGTGGTGCTACAGAAGAATGCTGAAGATTAGGTGGGTTGATTGCATAACTAATGAGGAGGTATTGAACAGAATTGGGGAGAAAAGGAATTTCTGGCATACCTTGACTAAAAGAAGGGATCGATTGGTAGGACACATTCTTAGACATCAAGGAGTTGTGAATTTAGAGTTGGGGGGAAGTGTGTGGGGTAAAAATCTCAGAGGGAGACCAAGAGATGAATACAGCAAGCAAATTCAAAAGGATGTAGGTTGCTGTTCTTATGAGGTGATAAGGAGGGTTGCTCAGGTTAGAGTACGGTGGCGAGCTGCATATAACCAGTCTCCGGACTGAAGACCACAACAACAACATTTTTTTAATGGAACAATGGTTGTTTCTGTCGTGCACTGGAATTTTTGACACCAGCTGTGTACAGAGAATTTTGAATGACATTTTAACACGTTTAGTTTGGCAGCTACACAACCGTTCAAAGTTTCTGTGGCGGAGGCTGCGATAGCGTAGCTGACTGGCCGAGTGGCTAGCCCCTGGGGCACGGCCCACTGTCTCATGAACACCAGTCACTAAGCTACCCTATCGTAGCCTCCACCCCCAAAACTTTGAATGGTTGTAGCTGCCAAACTAAACGTGATAAAAATGTCATTCAAAATTCTTTGTACATAGCTGGTGTCAAAAATTTCAGTGCATGATAGAAACAAAACATTGTTCCACTTTCTAGGTATTTTTACAATCTGTTTATTGGCTCACAATACGAGTCCTTGACTACCAATCAATTCTGTGAAAACCGTACATCAAATCGCGTTTTCCGTTTCCGCAATATTTGCGGTGCAAGTGTTAGGTGATTCATCCTGTATAATAGTCATGTGTAGTTCGCGAACGAAGTGTTCGGAAGAGCTCTCCCACAGGCGAACTACGCGAACTAGTACGCAGATCCCTCGCCTCTTAGTTCGCTCCTATTCCGAAGTTTGACAGGGAACAGCGAGAGGACGCTTATCGCTGCGGCGTGGGCTACTTGCGCAACTCCAATCGCCAACATTCTCCTCCGAATGCGAAAATATATTGTTGACTCCCACTTACATAGGTAGAAATGATCATCAGAATAAAATACGAGAAATCAGAGCTCCAACAGAGAGATTCAGGTGTTCTTTCTTCCCGCGCGCTATTCGAGAATGGAATGGGAGATAAATAGTATAATTGTGGTTCGATGTACCCTCTGCCAGGCACTTAAATGTGATTTGTAGAGTATCCCATGTAGATGTAGATGTAGGTAGAGCGCGCAGAAATGCGCGATTCCCTTCTGCCAGTTACGTTCAGTTCCAGCTGAGATGCAGCTCAGCTGTAGTTTCATAGTTCACTGCAACAAGAAATCTATTTTAAAAATAAAGTACTACGAGTACTCTGTATGCATAGTAGCTGAATATCATTGTATTACCCATTTGTGTAAAGAGCTGGTTATTTGCCTAAGTATTTGATGTTAAATTGCCCAAAAATACGGGTAATAGCACAGGCTTTGGAAACACTGATTCATTACATAAAAAAGCTGTAATAAAAAAAAAGCTCTTTTAGTACCGGTAGCAAATGCTAAAAAGAGCGGGCGAATTAGGAGCAGCGGACGAACTAGGAGCAGCGGACGAACTAGGAGCAGCGGACTAACTAGGAGCAGCGGACGACTATGCCAAACGTATCTCGCTTCATAGTTCGTTGGATTCTTTTCCGAAAACCGACGGGCAATAGCGAGAGGGCGCGTAGCAGAATTAAAAATCATGTGTTTCCCTTCTGCTGATGAGTCATTTCGAGGTGAGCGTCTGCCTGCTAGATTACATAGTTCAGTGCTACAAAATTTCTGTTTTGAAGTATTCTGCTCTCTGCAATATCTGACTAATAAATTCCATAATGCCAAGATATAGAGATAACTCTAAACTTAAACGTGAGAAATTATCCACAAACTGTTTCTTTTGGTCTGCGTGATATGGTTAGCGGCTCAGGCAGCAAGCGCATGAAGCAGCTAGGTGGGGGAACTTCCCCCTCCACCTGCACGCGCAGATCACGCCGCTCAGCCGTCACTGGGATCGGACGAACTAAAAGAGCGAACTAGTTCGCGGCAGAGCCGCGAACTAAAGGGAGCGCTTCCGATCGGGAACAATTATTATGCGCAAGTCTAGTTAGGTGATTCACCCTGTATAAGGATGACGCCAGCAAAGGTCCGACAGTCACCACTTGGCACTGGCAGGGGAGATTTCGGCCAATAGCTCGTGGATTTCAAACCGATCGACGCGGCTGGAAGCCCTAGAGAATTTTATTAGTTTAAGTAGTATGAAAGTCTGTGGACCGATGAGCTCAGGAGTTTGGTCACTTAGGATTACAGACGTTTGAGCAGTTTTGAACACTGTGAGGCTGTCTTGGGCGATGTGGGTGCAGCTGAAGAGTGCCAGCGAGTTGAGCCACAGCAGGAGACGTGGTCTTCGGTCGGCCCTGGCCGTGACAGCGAGCGGCCGTGACGCCAGCCAGCGCTGGAACGCGGAGGCACGCGTGACTCACATACTGCCGGCAGCGCGTCACGCTACCAGGAGACACCGTCCCGAGAACTGCACAGTGTTTCAGTAAGGGGGTTTTGTAAACACAGTTTACACCACGCTACGCACCATTGTCTGTATAACATTACTTTACGATTGATAGTTATGATGAAGCAGTTATGAGACACTAGCTGCTCCCCGCGGTTCAATAGTCAGACATTAAAGTGCCAAGAAACGGCATAAATAACTGCATGACTGTTTGCGACATTGTTAGCACGTAATATATAATTGTCTTGGAACGGGTGGAGAGCCAAAAATCTATTGCAATACGTCCCTGTAAACGACATTTCGAGACTTCTTGTTCTCCGAGTATACGTAGAGATTTCTAGCTCTCGATACACGGGAGAAGCCTACGTAGAGCTGTCCGTGCGAGAAACATGGGGTGACCACATGAATGTCTGCCACTTTTAATGTTTGTCCTTGACTCTTGTTTATAGTAATCGAGAAGGCCACTTTCAATGGAAACTGCACCCGGTTAACCTGGAATGGTAAGTTTGTTGGGATGATGGGAATTCGTGGTATTAATACAGTCTCTGTCTTGGCTCCACCGGTGATGATGGTGGCCTGCACGATATGCCTTCTCAGGTCCGTGATGCGTAACCTGGTGCCACTGCATAATCGTGGTGCATCCAAGTTACGTATCAATAAAACAGACACACCCACCTTCAGCTCCAACTTGTGGGATGGCACCCCTGACAGTAAGTAACTACAATAACAACAATACAGTAGTCGAAAACAAATGACAAGTAAAGGAACAAAATAAACAGCAAACCTAACGGAGAAATGTAACGAAATAAACAACAAACAAAAGGAGAAAAGTAAAGAGATAAAAAAGACATCTAACGGAGAAACGAACTGTTGAGATCCTACAAATGCAAAGCGAATCAACAAAAGAACTAAATGCAAACGTTCGAATGCTATAAATAATCGAAATCACCAAAGAAACTATTATTCATTGAAATCCAAAGAGAATACAGTTTTAAAGAATTACGATAACATCACAATGTTCGAACGTCTATAACGTTTCATATGTTAACTGCAGCGTACCGCCTGCCATCTGTTGAGTGCATTTGCTACTACTTTCGTTGCAGTTTACGTACGCTATTTATACGTGGCAGTTCGCGCTTTGTACACAAAATAAGGCTTGGTATCTAGATCCCATTCTACACAAAACGTCAATGTTTTTTCTTGCCATGGTACTTAGAGCATATTTTACTTAAAGTCTTCAATTTATATACATACTTCCTTCATTTGTTACAACAAATGAAAATGAATGCGGCATTCAGATTTCTTGTGTATGTAATTATATATCAGTTAAGCCGTTTTGGCAGTATCCAAGAATCTTTTTGTATATTCGAAAGTAAAAAAGATAACAATAACAAAGAAAAAAAATTTCACTATAGCAGGACCCGAACCATTGCCCAAAAATAACGGAAGTACTTCTGCTGTTGTATTAGAAGCTTCTTACAACGGTTACGTATTTCTATGGATATATTTCAAATAAATAACTTGTAATAAACATTTTGAAAAGTAGCCTATGTCCTAATCCAAGACATAAGAAATCACTATATGAAATTTCATTTAAATCAGTGCTGTAGTTTTAGCGTGATGCGGTAACAAACATAGAAACTTTCGCATTTATAATATGTATAGGACTATTAATAAATCTGAAGCATTGAATTAAAATTTGTGGTGCGGCCGGGAATCGAACCCGGACCTCCATGCTTACTAGGCAGACGTCCTAACCGTTAGACTACCACACCACTAACGATTAAGGCGCCTTGGAATAGACTATGTACGATTTCCCTCCACATCACAAACTTTAATTACCACTACTGCCAGAACACTATTGGAACACAGAAGCTGAATTAAAGTTTGTGATGTGGAGGGAAATCGTACATAGACTATTCCAAGGCGCCTTAATCGTTAGTGGTGTGGTAGTCTAACGGTTTTGAAACAAGATATATCATTAACCCCCTCTTTCATCTGTATATTTTATTCAAATAAATCCTATGCACTAGCCGACTGACGCGTTTCAGGGTTAGAGAAGAAACCATTTTATACTAAGTACATACAAGAAGTACAAAGAAAATGAACTTCAAACGGACACGCAAAACTGCGAACACAATACGTGAAGACAAACTTTGAAATCGACGGTCGGCAGTGCCATGGAAAAAGAAGAAAACAGTTATTTTATCGAATATTAAATAGGAGGAAATAGTTTGTTTACCACTGAAGAATTGACTTTCTTTTGGTTTGCAATATTTTCTATATAAAGCTGTAGAACAGCGAGACGGAAATTCGTCAAATCAGCTTCTTTATTATTATTTTTTTTTTCAACGAACTCACGCAAGACGGACTTTTATTTATGTTTATGTCACGCTGCATATAACCAGAGATATTGTCACAAACAAACTTAATCAAAGAATATTTAACAAAAATATCTTTGAATCAAAAGCTCAATAAATTACACCAAAGTAATTACAACAAACAGCGTGACCCAAGCAGTATCCAAATAAAACTATATATAAATGTAAGTAATTACGACTTATACATTCAATATAACATTGCCATATTCATGTATCTTCCTGTAAAGTACACTTTGTTCTCAGAAATAGGTGGCTTAAGAAAATGGACAAAGCCCGAAACTAGTCAGCATTTAGAACAAAAGCAGCTTTGGTGCAATATATAAAAATGTCTTTCCTACAAAATGTAACAATTGCAAAACGCGACGTATTAAAAACTTTTGAAACCGATAAAACAATGAACGCTGTAGCAGTAGTCATATTTAATTTGCTGGTGGTGGAGGGCGGGCAAAACATTTGAGAAAAAATAAATATTTGAAAAATATGTCTGGGGTTACACTATAGTATGTGCACGAATAGATAGCCTATAGGGAAAGCTACCAGGCCACCGTCTATCTGTTCACTGTAATAGTGAATGTTTACATCGTAAGGCTTAGTGTGAGCCGGCCGCGGTGGCCGAGGTGACTGAGGCGCTTCAGTCGCGGTCAGCACGGCCACTACGGTCGGGGGTTCGCATCCCCCCTCGGGCATGGATATTTGTGCCGTCCTAGTTCGTAAGTAGTTCATAAGTAGTTTGTAAGTTTAGGGACTGATGACCCCGTAGTTAAGTCCCATAAGCTTAACAAACAAGCTTAGTGTGACATCAACGTGCGAAGTAAATGGGCGTCATGCCACGGAGACACTCTCGTGGTTCCTACAGCCAGCCGAGCGAGTTTGCAAGAGGTCAAACAATAAATAAATATTCGTATTTCTACTACTAGTCACTTTATTTGTTAGTGTTTAACATAGCACAACGCGTTTCTAGCATGTTTTGCTCACCATCGGGCGCTTTTTTATACATACAGGAATGCTTATGTTACTTATAATTTACTTACGTAGAATCCTTTTGTTATTATTGGTGGTTGGGGGTAGTTTGTGGGGGGGGGGCAGTGGATGGCCATAAACTAAGAGGTGGTGCCGTCTTATGCTGGTCTTCCTGTGTGGTGCGATTTGTATCACCACGATTTTTGTGTTCCAAGATTTCTTCTGCATTTCTAGTGTACTGATGGTAAGGGACTGATAACCCCGTAGTTAAGTCCCATAGGCTTAACAACAAACTGATGGTAGATACTGCATATTGATCTACTACTACATTGTTTTTATCACACTTTCGCACACATACACTATTCAAAATCAAATAGATCAATATGCAACAGCTCCAAAAATGCACCTCAAATGCAGAAGAAATCTTGGGACACGAAAATCATGATGAAACAAGTCGCACCATAAATGAAGGCCAGCGTAAGACAGCACCACCTCTTAGTTTATGGCCATCCACTGCCCCCCCCCCCCCCCGTTCTCACCACAACTACCCCCTACTACCAATAACAAAAAAAGGACTTTGTGTAAGTAAATTATAAGTAACATAAGTATTTCTGTGTGTATAGAAATCGCCTGGTGATGAGCAAAACATGCTCGAAACGCGTTGTGCTATGTTAGATTAAACACTAACAAATAAAGTGACTGGTAGCAGAAATGCGAATATTTATTTATTATTTAGACCACGATTTGACTCGCTCAGTTAGGTATAGGAACCACGAGAGCGTGACGCCCGTTTACGTCACACGTTGATATCATTGATATCATAGACGCGGCGGTGCGGCCGAGCTCATTGAGGCGCTATGTTACGATGCACGAGGCCGTTCCCCGTCGGGGGTTCAAATCTCCCCTCGGGCATGGATGTTTGTGTCGTCTTTAGTATAAACTAGTTCATAAGTAGTTTGTAAATTTGGAGACTCATGACCCCGCATTGAAGTCCCATAAGCTCTACAAACATTTGAACATTTTTTGATCTCATACGAAGCCTTACGATGTAAAGTGAAGAGACAAACGGTGGCCTGGCAGCTATGCCTCCACGCTATCTGTCGGTGGAGGACGTCGAAACCGTCATCAGTACATCTACTATTCCCTAGCTGGCATCTGCAGTCGTCGCAACATAATCGACGTGGTCTTTCTAGGTGACTATCTTTTCCAGTTATGTATATACAAATGTGTGAACCTTCCTATCACAATATGGAACAATATGTTTGAAGCATAGACTTACTAAATAAAAACTAGACCGCTCGCTGGCGCTAGTGTCGCGTCCCTACATTGAACGTGACAGAAGCCGCCATTTTCAGGGTAATCGTGCGTTACATGGTTCGTTCGTGTGCTGCTTTTAATTGTAACAGTGAGAACGGAAGCAAAGACGAAGAGGGAAACAATGTTACATTTCTCAGAGCAGTCATTACTTCTATACCGCATAGTATTTTCATGGAGAAATAAGAAATCATGAACGTTTGTTTTTGTTTCAGTTTCCTCTTACAAATAAGTCTCTAAAACTGAGAAACTTACTTTGGTGCATGTCAAGTACTTACATTTTATTGAGTGAACAACTCGGCCTATAAGAGGTATTTATCACATATAAGTATGATGCAGAAGTAGGTAATTGTTTTTAGCCACTTAACAGGTGGTGATTGAACTTCGTAACTGGTTATTACTTAGTCGAATGTTGCATACCCAACCACTTCGAGAAGTACTATCTCTGTTAAAAAGTAATGTGCGAATGAAATGCCTATTTAAAGTTGCATGGGTTATTACAATTATTCATACCCAAATTCGAGGAAGTTGAAAGAAAAATTCTATGTAATATGGCAAGGAATGTAAACGAAACTATGCTATGCAAAAATAAGCGTGCAAAACGTACAGAGTAGTCGGCGAAAAGTAGACAGGACCTGATAGAAAATTACGTGAATTAAAAAAATAATCGCACTCTCTGCTACTTTACAAGTTTCATGGAATCATCTTACGCAAATATCTCCATGAAAAGTGCTCCACCTTATCAGAAAAGAGCCTTACATTCTTAAATTTCGGGTGTCTATGCTGACGTTATTTCGAAAATTAGGAGACTTCATTCATTTAAGAATACTTTTTTTTAAACGGACTGCAATAATCAGCAATTTTTTTAAACAAACATGCGTTTATTTTGTGCTTTATTTTGCCCTTGTTGCGTCTCGTACACTTGAAATCACAACCCCAGTATTAGGATTTTTCCCTGCAAATGGCGGCGATCAGCCGCTTCAATTGGGGGACAGTTGCCTCGCTTCTCCGCTACGGCGTGCTAGGGGCTTGGTTTGAAGACATTTAACGTACTTATTTCTGGATGATCTAATTCATCGCGTTGATTACAAAAGCGCTTTTAAAAACCGTAACAATACGAAAAAAGTTTAATTAAATTTTTTGGCTAATATAAAAGTGTTGCAACGTGGGGCGGTAATGGACAACGATCCCCATAAAACGTGGCCAGTATTACACCACGATTGCCAGACACCCTACAGCAGGTACCTTCTTGGACAAAGTGGCTGCCTAATTCGGCCACTGCAGGAGACAGCAGCTTTCCGGCGGGAAGGCCGGTGCTAATTTGACGAAATCACCGGCGTGCATAGCCGGCGGCGCGGCGGCACGGGCGTGCAGTTCCGCCGTCGCCCGCTTCTAATGAGGGCACGCGCATCGGCAGCTCCCAGGGGGCCATTGGCTGCTGCTCATTAGCGTCTGCAACGCTGCACCCATTTCCTGCGCACGCCTCGCCTAGCCCAGCCTAATATCGCCCAGCCACAACGACCTCTGTAAGCACCGCCCTCCTCATATCAGATGCAGACGACCCATAATGAGGACCCTAGTTTCCCTATCAAGGTATCGAAGCGAAAATTTTAAACGATACAGATGTGTGAAGACGATAGTAAAAAAAAGAAAAAAAAATACACTACGTGATCAAAGGCATTCGGACACCCCCAAAAGCATGCGAATTGGCCCACTTTAGGTTACGGTAGTGGGCCTTTGCGATCGTCTTTGGCAGCCGCTGAAGAAACCACTGCCTAGACGTGTCCTGACGCACTGATTGTGCGTCTAGTTTTCAGAATGCATTTTGTTCTTGATCGGGATCTGTCAAATATATTTGATCTGGTTCCTCACATTTTACCTTTTGGCCCACTTTAGGTTACGGTAGTAACACTAAAAGTGGGCCTTTGCGATCGTCTTCTGACAGCTCGAAAATAAAATTAAAATAACGGCTTAACTATTCATCTGACACGAAAATTGAAAAACCTCATTTGTAGAGGAGAAATTTCTCTACAACTTTGCTCTCTTATGTTTCTTTCATACCTCGAATCGTTTCAGAGATATTTGCAAAAATAACGGCGATTTTGGGATGTCTGTCTGTCCGTAACGTGTTCCCTGTTTTTAAGACGAACCGTTCAACCGATCAGCACCAAATTTTACAGACATAATTGTAGGCCGCCAGAGACTAGAACCTCCCTTTTTCAAATTTTTCGGACAAAAAATACGGTAGTAATGCCAAAAAAGCCGTTTGTAATATAATTGTAATTGCTAAAGAACCGTTCTTCTGACACGAAAACTGAATAAACTAATTGGTAGAGGGGAAAATTCTCTTCAACTTCGCTATATTATGTTTTCTTCATATCTTGCATCGTTGGAGAGATATTTCCAAAAATAACGGCGACTTGGGGATGTCTGGCTGTAACGTGATCCCACTTCTTAGATCGAACCGTTCAACCGATCGGCACCAAATTTTACATACATAATTGTTGGCTACCAGAGACCAGAACCTCGCTTTTTGAAATATTTCCGATAAGAAATGCGTTAGTAATACCAAAAAAGACGTTTGTAATGTAATTTTAATTGCAAATAAACCGTTTATCTGACGCGAAAATGAAATAACCGAATTTGTAGAGGAGAAAATTCTCTACAGCTTTGTTCCCTTATGTTTTTTTCATATCTCGTATCGTTTGAGAGATATTGGCAAAAATAACGGAGATTTGACACCCTCCATTGAATTAACGAAAACCAGCCGTTCCCAGATGTCACGTGACATTCCTCGCCCAGAACTCTCTCTGGCATACGCCATCTCGCGTTGCGTATTTGATGATTTTTCTCATTGTAACTTACACGTTGTCATTTCAAAGCAATGGCGCGCTGAAGAATTAACAAAAACACGTCGTTCTTCGTACGATAAATGATAATGTAGTGTCTATAAATGCCACATTAGCATCAGTTAACAACGGCCATCAATAGTATGAGATTTTGGAACGCAACTTCTAATTGTTATCTGTAGCGTAGTAGGCGGCGCGTTGGACTGTGACGCTGATGCTCAGTGGTCCGCCACGACCTAAATTTTTTTCCCCTAAAAGGATTTCAGACAATCTTATTAATTAATTTTTTTTACATATTTCTTCGGTTTTTTGGCCTTGTCTTCCGCAGTTGCAGTTATACAATTTTGTATAGGATGTGGGACCGTCTTTTGCAACTGTAAATTAGTCTACTTTAGACCAGACGCGTTTCGCTTTATTTTAAAGCATCTTCAGTGGTCAGCTGTACAATAAATGGTTTGTATTACATTATTTGTTTTAGTTATTATGAAATTCGATCTGTAACAGTTCTCATGTAATTTATTCAGAATGAAAACAATCCAATTACATGAGAACTGTTACAGATCGAATTTCATAATAACTAAAACAAATAATGTAATACAAACCATTTATTGTACAGCTGACCACTGAAGATGCTTTAAAATAAAGCGAAACGCGTCTGGTCTAAAGTAGACTAATTTACAGTTGCAAAAGACGGTCCCACATCCTATACAAAATTATTTTTTTTTATTTATTAGATTACTATTTTGGTCCAAAATTTTTGCAGAAACTTATAAAACTACAAATGTAAAGTGGGCCGTAAACACGTCAGTGCGATTTTCATATTCGGTGCATTGGGTTGCCACCTACTATTAGGTACTGCATATCAGAGACCTCAAGAGTCACTAGACAACGTGAGAGAGCAGAATGGGGCTCTCCGCGGAACTGACGGACTTCGAACGTGGTCAGGGGATTGGGTGTCTCTTGTGTCAGAAGATGTCCACACTCCTAAACATCCCTAGGTCCACTGGTTTTGGTGTAATAGTGAAGTGTTGGCGGGAAGGGACACGTAAAGCACGAAAGTGTATAGACCGACGTCGTCTGCTGCGTTGCACGCCAGCTCTGTAGCAGAAGTATAGCGGTAAAATTTTCTAAGTCTTGAGTTGATTGCTGTAGAAACGATGCAGGTGTGTCGACAAAACGGGGAACGAAAACAGTAGCAACCTTGCGCCAAACATAATGGATCACGCTGACAGGAACAGACGCACATGCGCCGGACTGAATAGCACGCATCTGCGGAAGTTCAATGGTGCAGTTCGAGCTTGCAGTATCGCGTCACTTCGTTACGTGAGGAAACAATGCCCACGTCTAACATAACAACGCGTATCCAGAGCCTTGACGAACCACCTGCTGACTTGTTAAGTGAACACGGCAAGATGTAAGACGGCGACACATTCGTATGACAGGGCCGATGCGATCATGACGGAGCACATGGGGGAAATATCAGCCGCTCCAGACACGCTATATACACGGTTTCCCACTCAACTGTTTCACCCCAGATATCTCTGAAACTACAAGAGATATTGAAAAACCACTTTTACGGCCATGAACGTACGGCAGGGACTTATGAAAGTAGTTACTATGGAGACACTCTAAAACGTGAAGAAATCTTATTTTCAACACAAAATTATGTTTTTTTAAATGGATGCCCCATATTATTTCTTAAGCAATCGATAGCATGAAAAATCGGAAGAAGAATGGCGTCGGTTGCATCGCGATACGTCAATTACACCTGGAGAAACTGCGAAGCGAAGTTGACGTTTGAAATACATAAGGTGCGGTGACTCACAGTTGAGTCTCGGACACGCGCTAGCAGCGCGCCTCATGTATTTCAAACGCCAACTTCGCTTCGCAGTTTCTCCGGATGTAACTGACGCATCGCGATGCAACCGACGCTATTCTTTTTGTATGAAATAAATCGCAATTTACGATGTTATGGCTTCTCTGTATTAGGTTTAGATGGAACTGAAAATTTGTTCCATCTAAACCTAATACAGTGAAGCCATAACATCGCAAATTGGGATTTATTTCATTCATTTGAACGCTGTAATTCGTCAAAAAAAAAAAAAAAAAAATATATATATATATATATATATATATATATATATATATATATATATATATATATATATATATATATATAAACATTCTTCTTGTTATTTTTCATGCTATCAATTGCTTAAGAAATGATATGGGGTATCCATTTAAAAAACATAAATTTGTGTTGAAAATACGATTTCTTCACGTTTTAGAGTGTCTCATAGTACCTACTTTCATATGCCCCTGCCGTACGTTCATGGCCGTAAAAGTGGTTTTTCAGTATCTCTTGTAGTTTCAGAGATATCTGGGGTGTAACAGTTGTGTGGGACACCCTGTATATTCGAGCACTTGAGCTCATAGTCAGTCGGTCAGACGAATCGTTGGCTTACACTTCGTTAGCACTCGATTCCCTGACATGTACTAATGTCGGTACAAATCTGTTATAGAACTCCAGCACTCTTCTACATCAGCTGACAACCGGCGTGATGTGGATTCCTGTGTAACCCCGAGTTCGACTTCTGTGCTACAACCAACTACGGACGCAGAGGAAGTATCTAGGAGGACTTCCATGTCCTGCACACTGGAACTCCAGCGTTCCTAGGGAGGATGCTTACCTGCCGGAAGGCCAGGAGTCAGCACACATCACGACCACACGACAACCGTCAACGCGGTCCAGTATGACGACAGCTATTAGGATGGGGACTGAGAACCACCAGTAGGAACGTGTGAATCATTCATCCAAACGTTCCGCCGTCCTTCCGTCGGTTCCACCAACGGTGCGGCAGCAGGGTCGCCTACCTCCGCCCGCCGAGCTACTGAGGACTCAGTCGCACTGTCAGCACACAGTACGACGGGAGGCCGCCGAAGTCCTCAACCCGGTAGCCTGGAGACCGAGTTACGCCGGCCGCAGTACGCAGCAACGTGTACCACTTCAAAATAAATGCTTTACTGACTAATATTCTATCATTACGCCTAAACGGTGGCACCGCGACCACCCTTACTTCTTTCTGCGGGGCACACCGTGGCGACCAACTCCCTCCCTCCCCGACATCCGAGATATTATGTGATGTGTGTGTGAGGTCTTATGCGACCAAACTTCGTGGTTATCAGTCGCTAGACTTACACACTAATTATTTGACTAACTTAAAATAACTTACGCTAAGGACAATACCAACACCCATGCCCGAGGGAGGATTCGAACCCCCGACCGTAGCGACCGTGCAGACTGCGGCTGGCGCACCGCAGACCGCTCGGCCACTGCGGCCGGCGAGATATTGAGTCCTAGATTCCTAGTTTATTACGTAATAAAACGGTTTTGCCATTTAATATTAGAATTTGTGGTGTCGCACAAGTCCAAAGTGCGCGCCACCTACTTTCGCCGTGCGTGCATGGCGTTCTTACGACGTCAGCCACGAGCGCCCTCTGCTACAACTCCGCTCGTGGCCACCACTGAACGACATCGTTCACTTGGGACTGAGATAGGAACCAGTTAACACTTCGGAATCAGATAAGCACCAGTGAAGACTTGGCTGTCAGATAGGCACTAGGCAGGCCTCTAGCTCAACTATGCATCAGCATTCTGCAGTACTGAGCTATGTAAAAGTTAAGTATTACTAAGTCTCTAAGAAATATATATCTCATTCTAATTTACTCTAGTGTTTCTAGTTTCTGCTGTCCCACAGGCTGGTCACCTCCTACCTGCACAAGCATGCATCCTTTATTCCCGTGTCAGTCTTTCTACTCGGCCACCGACACCTACGACGGAAACGAGACACAAAAGCGGCGACGAGGCTGGGACACAAAAGAATTAAATATTTTTATTCCACTTTTTGTAAGTTTTATAAAACCCTCCCTCCCACAGGCTAGCGAAATGCATTCACCTTTTACACCCCTTCTCCCCAGAAATTTCCATGACGCAGTTTGCATATTGACCCCCCCCCCCTCCCCCTCCTGTGGGCAACTCTGGCCTACTGAATTTATTAAGGGTAAAGAGTTCTTATCATTCACTATCGGAAATATACGAAGCCTGCCTATGTTATAAGAGTTTAATTAACATGAGACTCTATGTGTAAAAACTGAACTAAAATAACACTACTGTTGCTCGTAGTTTTTGGTGGCTTTCGTAAGATTCCACTCGGTGGCGCCGCTGAACTACTAAGCAGCGGGTTGCCGCATATCAACAATGGGCTCGTAACTCTTCAGCGTAGCAGTATCAATAGCGGCAGCATCAAAGCTGGTCGCGGTGGCATAAAAGCCACTCACAGTAACAGTAGCACACGTTCTCAGTGACGGCATTATGTTGGCAACCCACCGTCACATTAATTTCTGCTTGGCAAAGTATAGTTACGTTGTGATTTATTCAATGTGTGGCATTTCAAATTTCGGTTCCGGCCTAGTTTTAATTAATTTTTTATTTTTTTAAGAAAGGAAAATAAAAAAGGTTCAAATGTTTGTAATTCTTATGGGGCCAAACTACGATGGTCATCAGTCCCTAGACTTACAAATTACTTAAACTAATATCAACAAATAATACAATTCCTTGATACAACATTGTCTCGTTATACCAAAGGTATTAAACATAAGAAGCATTGAATTAAAATTTATGCTGTGGCCAGGATTAGAACCCGGGACCTCCTAATTACTAGGTTGATATTTATATCACCTCGGCCTGAGGAACAAGGCGGGATAGTTCCTATTCGCGTTCTTTGCTGGGGTGCTATTCCAATGTAGGAGACCCCTGGCAATTTGATACGCATTCCACAGGGAACATGAGGCAGAAATAAAGTATGTGGTGTGAAGGGAGACGTGCCTTAAGACAGTCCGTGTAGTTGCTTTGGCTACAACGCTGTGTTAGCTGAGTTTGCCGGGCGCCGTGGCTCAGCTCGCCCGGTCAGGGGGCTCAGCGCCCTCTGTAATAAAAAAAAAAAAGCTGAGCCAAGAACACTTCGAACATCAACGAACAAATACGAACAGCGTCCGCAATCAACAGAACTACCCATAGAGCAAAAAAAGGTGGTATAAAGCACCTACCTAGTAAGTAGAAGGTCGCGGGTTCGAATCCTGGCCACAGCATAAATTTTAATTCAATGCTTCTCCTTATGTTTAATACCTTTACTTAAACTAAGTTAAAGTAACCTAAGGACAACACACACATCGATGCCCGAGGAAGGATTCGAACTTCCGACGCGGGAGGTCCCGCGATCCGTAACGTGGCGCTCCAGACCGATTGCCTATTCGCGAGCGGCAAAAGAAAATCTTTGTGAAGTGCTGGGGGGAGGGGGAGGGGTGGAGGCTTAAGCACCATTCGCTCCTCCCCAAGTCTGCGCCACTGGAAAGATCGATCGTGGGCAGACGACGAAAAACTACCACAGCTAAAGCAGCGTTTCAATATGAAATCTTAAGTGAATTTGGAAACTCGGAATGAGAGTACTAATGATGATATCCGGCAGTGTATAATGTAGACTTGCGCATAATAGTTCGCGATCGAGAGCCTCACTTTAATTCGCGCCTCTGCCACGAACTAGTTCGTGTCTTTTAGTTCGTCCGCTCCCAGTGACGGCTGAGCGGTGTGGTCTGCTCGTGCAGGTGGAGGGAGAAGTTACCCCACCTAGCTGCTTCATGCGCTTGCTGCTTGAGACGCTGACGATATCACGCAAACCAAAAGAAACAGTTTGTGGATAATTTATCGCGTTTAAGTTTAGAGTTATCTCTATATCTTGGCCGTATGGAATTAATTAGTCAGATATTGCAGAGTGCAGAATACTTCAAAACAGAAATGTTGTAGCACTGAACTATGTAATCTAGCAGGCAGACGCTAACATCGAAATGGCTCTCATCAGCAGAAGGCAAACACGTGGTTTTTAATTCTGTTCGCGACCTATCGCGCATATTTTAGTTCGCGACCTGTCACGCATATTTCAGTTCGCGACCTATCGCGCATATCTTAGTTCGCGCCCGTTAGCTCTCCTTTTCGTTCGCAGCTCGGCCGCGAAGTAGGTCGCTCTTTTTAGTTCGTCCGCTCGTATTGGCTTTTGCTACCCCTACTAAAACTACAGCTGAGCTGCATCTCAGCTCCAAATGACGGCAACTGGCAGAAGGGAATCACGCGATTCTGCGCGCTCTCGCCGCCTCTCGCTGTTACCCGTTAGTTTTCGGAAAAGGAGCGGACGAACTAAGAGGCGAGGGATCTGCGAACTGGTTCGCGTAGGTCGCTTATGGGAGCGCTCTTCCTAACTACAGTAAAACTTCTGAATAACGGACACCATTGGGGAAAATAAAACTGTCCGCTTTTAAGAAGTGTCCGCTGTTAAGAAAAGGATACAATACATGTCTGTAGAGCTTATGGGACTTAACTACGGGGTCATCAGTCCCTAAACTTACAAACTTCTTATAAAGTAGCTAATACTAAGGACGGCACAAATATCCATGCCCGAGGGTGGCAGTGGCCGTGAAGACCGTGACTGACGCGCCTCAATCCCCTCGGCCATCGCGGCCGGCGATTAAATACAAAATAGTGGACTACCGTTTATCCGAAATGATCGGTATGGCGGCCGGTTCGGATAATGAAAATATCGGATAAAACCGAAGTCTCCTGTTTTCACGCGTGAAACACACCGAATTACCTCAATACCGCTAAGTACGATCGTTAAACGTGAGAATGCCATGCCGCTACTCCAACCGATCCAGCCAGCCATAACTTCCGAGGAATTCTTACTCCTTTGCTTCAATGAGCTCATAAAAAGTCATCGCTTTTAGACGAAGTAGAGGGCCTTAACTAGCATGACTTTGGCTCTTATTTGTTCATGCCACAAAAATAAAACCTCTTCTAACTGAGAATATGAAAGTTTTCTCGTTATTCTTCGAGAATCATTGCGCTGCTTGACGCTTGAATGCAACAAAATGTTTAAATATCTGATCAATTTGTTTTTCAATCAGTAATCGCACTCATACCGAAGTTCAAATCCGCAGCAACTTTCGCGGGTGGCTCACCAGAATCAATTTTCTGCAAAGTGCAAAGCTTCCGTTGCAACGAGATCACATTCTTTTTTCGTTTCGCGCCCGTAGTCAGCGTTTTTTTTTTTTTTTTTTTTTTTTTTTCACTCGAATGTTTCTTTTTTTGGCCACTTTTATCTCTGGACATTTTAAAGCATGTAGCGCGAGCACTAAATTTCAAATGGAAAACAGACGAACGACAAGAAAACACTCAAGACGCATTGGACAAAGCTTTTGACTTTTGAAACCAGGCAGTGGCAGCCATCGAATCGAATGAAAATATTGGATATACCTGTCGCCTCTCCCCTGTCCTACCCAAGCCCACGCTGCAACACAACAGTGAGTCTACTACTGAACGCTTGGCTTCGTTTGATGTACGGGCAACAGGCGGAAAGTGTTTGGCGCCGCACTCTAATCACCTGTTTCTGTGCGGCATGAACCAATACTGCACGTCCTGTACTTCCAAAAAGTTCCAACAGATGGCAGTGCCATGACACCACGCAATACGAACATGAAACACGCTAAATCTTCAATCAACACACGTTAGAATTGACGACACTCAGACTTTTGACACGGAAGAGTGCATTGATTCTTTCACGCTGTCCGTTATTTGGAAGTTTTGATTGTTGTTGGGAGACATATTACAGTGTTCGTTATTGAGAAGGTCCGCTATTCGGAATAATTTTAGCATAAGGGCTAATGTTGTTTTGCAGGGGAATTTTAAAATGTCCGCTATTGAGAGGAGTCCGCTATTGGAAAGTGTCCGTCTACATCTACATAGATACTCTGCAAATCACATTTAAGTGCCTGGCAGAGGGTTCATTATCCACTTTCATAACTTTTCTCTACCGTTCCATTCTCTAATAGCGCGCGGGAAGAAAGAACACCTAAATCGTTCCGTTTTCGATCTGATTTATTTTATTGGGATGGTCATGACTCCCCAAGTAGGTGGCTGCTAGGAAAATATTTTCACATTCAGAAGTAAAAGTCAGTGATTGAAACTTCGCAAACAGATCACGCCGCAATGAATAACGTCTTTCTTTTAATGATTTCCACCCCAATTCGTGCAACATTTCCGTGACGCTTCCCCCCTCCCCTCGTAACGTGATAAAACAAAACAAGCTGCCCTTCTCTGAACCTTCTCAATATCTTCCATCAGTCGCACCTGGTGAGGGTCCCGCAAGGGGCAACAGTACTCCAGGAGAGGACGCACAAGTGGGATGTAGGCAGCCTCTTTGGTGGAGCTGGTGCATCTTCGAAGCGTTCTGCCAATGAAACGTAACCTTTGGTTCGCCTTCCCCACAATATGTTAATGTGTTCTCTCCAGTCAAAGTTGTTCGTAATTGTAACTCCTAGGTATTTGGTAGAATCTAAGACCTTAAGGTTTGACTGATTTATCGCGTAATTAAAGTTCAGCGGATTTCTTTTAGTGGTCATGTGTATTACTTCACACTTTTCTTTATTTAGTGTCAATTGCCAATTTTCGCACCATGCAGAAATTTTGTTTAAATCGCTTTGCAGTTGCTTTTGATCCTCTGTTGACTTCACTAACCGATAAACGACAGCACCATCCGCGAACAGTCTAAGGGAGCTATTCAGATTATCTCCTAAATCGTTTATAAACACCAGGAAGAGTAGGGGACCTATAAATTTTTCCTGGGTAACGCCAGATATCACTTCTGTTTTACTCGATGACTTACCGTCAATTATAACAAACTGTGTCCTTTCGGATAGGAAATCGTGAATCCAATCGCACAATTGGGGAGATATTCCATAAGCACGCAATTTCATAAGAAGCCGCTTGTGGGGTACAGTGTCAAAAGCCTTCCGAAAATCCAGAAATACGGAATCGATCTGAGATCCCTTGTCGATGGCACTTATCACTTCATGTGAATAAAGGGCAAGCTGTGTTTCGCAAGAGCGATACTTTCTGATCCGTGTTGATTATTGGTTAATAGGTCGTTCTCTTCGAGGTAGTTCATAATGTTCGAACAAGGTATATGTTCGAAAATCCTATTGCAAATCGACGTCAATGAGATTGGCCTGTAATTTTGGGGATCACTCCTATTGCCTTTCTTGAATATTGGAATAACTTGGGCAACTTTCCAGTGTTTGGGTGCGGTTCTTTCGCTTATGGAATATTGCCACTGTTGTGCGACTGCTCTACTAAAGAAACTGACTACACTACACTCGTGCGTCCTGTTTTGGAGTATTGCTGCGCATTGTGAGATCCACATGAGATGGCACTGACGGACGATTTATAAACACGAGGAGTAGGGGACGGTAAGGGAAGTTTTACTGTAGTTCGTTCGCGAACTACACAAGACTAGTATAATGGACTTAAAACGAACGACTTGCGCAGTGGCTCTTGGCCGCTGCTGGGACATGCGTCTCCGGAGCAGGGGGCGTGACGCGCAGTCGCGTGGGCGTTTCATTACCGCCGGCGGTAACTGGCCGTGGCGCGCCCGTGACGTCAGCAGCCAGTGCGGTCGCGGGCCGCCGCTCTTTATGCGACACTCCATCGGGCCGCGGGCAGAAGAGCGGAGGACGCCTTCCTTCCTGCCTCCTCCCCAAGAGGCGCCGATGGTCGCAAGCCGCCAAATTACGGGCCGGCGATAATTACCAGCCGCGGAAGAGCTCGCGTGCCGACTCAGCGCTACTGTTGGGTTCTCTCCAACTGGAACGGACCACTAATCGGCGTGTCCATTATTTTTTTTCTTCCTTCCGTCAGACTAGGGTCGACGATGTTAAGAAATCTTTCCTCAGGCAGTAATGGTTATGCGCCTACAGTACATGAGAACGTCAGCACAAATGGTCACATCTATTTTACGCCGGGGTTGCTTATTGCCGATGAGTGGAGAAAAAAAGATGAAAAAAAAATGGAAGAGAAAGAAAATTGGGGTGTAACGTCTACATCTACATACGCAGTCTGCAAATCACATTTAAGTGCCTAGCAGAAAGTTTATCAAACATCTTCCGTAATACACTCCTGGCCATTAAAACTGCTACACAGTGAAGATGACGAATTAAAGACGCGAAATTTAACCGACAGGAAGATGATGATGTGATATGCAAATGATTAGCTTTTCAGAGCATTCACACAAGGTTGGCGCCGGTGCCGACACCTACAACGTGCTGCCAAGAGGAAAGTGTCCAACTGATTTCCGCCGGCCGCGGTGGAGGGGACTGAGGCGCTCCAGTCGCGGACTGCACGGCCACTACGGTCGGGGGTTCGAATCCCCCCTCGGGCATGGATATTTGTGCCGTCCTAGTTCGTAAGTAGTTCATAAGTAGTTTCTAAGTTAAGGGACTGATGACCCCGCAGTTAAGTCCCTTAAGCTTAACAAACATTTGAACATTTTTCCAACTTATTTCCCATACACAAACAGCAGTTGACCGACGTTGCCTGGTTGTTGTGATGCCTCATGTAAGGAGGAGAAATGCATACCATCACGTTTCCGACTTCGATAAAGATCGGATTGTAGCCTATCGCAATACCGGTTTGTCGTATCGCGACATTGCTCCTCGCGTTGGTCGCGATCCAATTACTCTTAGCAGAATATGGAATCGGTGGGTTCAGGAGAGCATTAGGGGACTCCGTGCTGGATCCCAACGGTCTCGTATCACTAGCAGTCGAAATGACAGGCATCTTATCCGCATGGTTGTAACGGATGGTGCAGCCATGTCTCGATCCTTGAGTCAACAGATGGGGACGTTTGCAAGACAACAACCATCTGCACGAACAGTTGTACGACTTTGCAGCAGCATGGGCTATCAGCTCGCAGACCATGGTTGCAGTTACCCTTGACGCTGCATCACAGACTGGAGCGCCTGCGATGGTGTACGCAACGACGAACCTGGGTGCACGAATGGCAAAACGTCATTTTTTCGGATGATGGTCACATCCGTGTTTGGCGATATCGCGGTGAACACGCATTGGATGCGTGTATTCGTCATCGCCATACTGACGTATCACCCGGCGTGATGCTATGGGGTGCCATTGCTTACACGTTTCGGTCACCTCTTGCTCGCATCGACGGCACTTTGAACAGTGGTCTTTACATTTCAGATGTGTTACGACACGTGGCTCTACCCTTCATTCGATCCCTGCGAAAACCCTACATTTCAGCAGGATAATGCACGACCGCATGTTGCAGGTCCTGTACGGGCCTTTCTGGATACGAAAATGTTCGACTGCTGCACTGGCCAGCACATTCTACAGATCTCTCACCAATTGAAAACGTTTAGTCAATGGTGGCCGTGCAACTGGCTCGTCACAATACGGCAGTCACTACACTTGATGAACTGTGGTATCGTGTTGAAGCTGCATGGGCATCTGTACCTGTATACTCCATCCAAGCTCTGTTTGAATCAATGCCCAGGCGTATCAAGGCCGATATTACGGCCAGTTGTGATTGTTCTGGATACTGATTTCTCTGGATCTATGCATCCAAATTGCGTGAAAATATATTTGTCCAATGAATACCCGTTTATTATCTGCATTTCTTCTTGGTGTAGCAATTTTAATGGCCAGTAGCGTATATCTCTACCGTTCTATTCTCTAATAGCGCGGGAAAAAAATGAAGACAGGAATATTTTCGTTTTCGATCTGATTCCTCTTATTATTATGAACTTCTTTTCCTATGTAGGTAACAAATTATGTTAGTTTTCAGGAGACAAAGTTGGCGACAGACATTTCGCAAATAGATCTCGCCGTGATGAAAAACGTCTTTCTTTTAGATATTTCTCCCCGACCAGTGCACCATTCCTGAGACACTCTTTCACCCGTCGCGATAAAACAAAAGGAGCTGCCCTTCTCTGAATCTTGTGATTTTTATTGACTACAGTGCAGCAATGTTTGAGCTACGTCAGATAGGAATATTGTTGAGGAATAGGAGGAAATTGACGAACAGATGGCGAGTAAAGTATGAATAGGAAGAGCGAGATGAGGAGGTGGGCAGGAAGAGGGGTAGATTAGGTTAATAGGTTTTCCATAGAACATCAATATGAGAATTCGTAATGATGTACAATGTGTCAGTTTAGGAAAAAATAGCATTACATGGCAACTTTTTGCAATATTTCACATTGTTTAATTAATTTTTGTAAAATTACTAATTTCTATGTAATAATTCATCTACTGAATAGAAGGAGTTGTAATACAGAAATTCTATCGATATGTTTTTAAATGCTGGGTGGCTATCTGACAGACAATTGTCATTATGTGGTAAGTGACCAAACTCTCTTGCGGCAGCATAATTCGCACCCTTTCTGTGCCAAAGTTAGATTTAGCCTTGAATAGTGCAGATCATCGTTTCTGCTAGTGTTGTAACTATGCACACTGCTATTACTTTTGGACTGGGTTGGTTTATTAAAAACAAATTTCATAAGAGAATATATAGTGAAGCTACTGTGAGGATACCTACATCTTAAAATAAGTATCTGCAAGACGATCTTGGGTGGGCTCCAGATATTCCAATTACAAGCTTTTGTGCAATGAACACTTATTAGCTCATTGATGAATTATCCTAAAATACGAGGTATCACCACCAAGTAAGTTTCGTTTGGTTATATAAAACAAACATAAACAGATACTATATATATATATATATATATATATATATATATATATATATATATATATATATATACAACTTTTAAACTACTTTTCAACATAGCTTCCGAAATATTGTAGGCACCTGCCATAGCGCAGCACAAGTTCTTGTATGCCTCCTTCATAGAAGGTTGTCGCCTGCGTATTCAACCATGTGGTAGCATGTTCTTTCAGCTCTTCGTGAGATTTGCGGAACTTTCATAGCAGAGCAAAGTGTAAACGTACGGTTGTGGTTATTCTTCTATTCAGTTGTGTGAACCAGTTCACCAGTAACCACAGACGGGCGTCCACTTCGTTCTTCATCGTGCACTTGAACACGTCCTTCACTGAAGATTCTGTATCACTCATAGCATTTTGTCCGTAAACCTCGCAGATTTGCCAATGAATATCCTTTGGTTTAATTTTCTTTGCATTTGGAAAACGAATCACAGATTTCAGTTCACACGCTGCGTCATTTTCAATAACGACTGAAATTATAAAGAAGTACTACAAAGCACATGTCGCCAGCAGCGATCTGAAAATGGCGTACACATCTTCTCCTTGAGTCGGAGTAACTGCCCCGCATGCACGGGACTGCGATAGTAACCCTGCCGCGGATAGAAATAGAATTTACTTCGTGGACGACCCTCGCATCTCTCTACCGTTTCATTCTCTAATAGTGCGAGAGAAAAAGGAACACTTGAATCTACCCGTTTTTGATCGGATTTCCCTTATTATTATTATTATTATTATTATCCTGTCTTCCGATATAATTAGATAATTAGATGCGCATTCGGAGGAGAGAGTTGGTGACAGAAATTACGCAAACACATCTCGCCTTGACGAATAACGTCTTTCTTTTAAAGATTTCTACCCAACTCGTACATCTTTTCTGTGACACTCTTCCCCCCGTATCGCGATGAATACAAAACGAGTTGCCCTTCTCTGAACCTTTTTTATGCCAACTGGTAAGGTCCCCATAATGCGCAAGACGGACAAGTGCAGTGTGGCGGTTTCCTTATTGCATCTTCTAAGTCTTCTGCCAATGAAAAGTAGTCTTTGATTCGCCTTCCTCAAGATATTTTGTGTGTGTCCTTTCCAATTTATGTTGTTCGTAATTGTAATTCCTAGGTATTCAATTGAACTTAAGGCCTTTATATTGGACTGATTTATTGTGTAAATGCATGTTAACTGACTTCGCGCTTTTTATTATTTACAATCAACTGGTAATTTTTGCACCATACAGATAGCTAAATCGTTTTGCTGTTGCTTTCGAGCTTCCGGTGACTTTATTAACCGATAAACGGTACCATGATCCGCAAACAATATTGAGAGAGATACTCAAATTGTCTCCTAAATTATTTATGAAGATAAACCAAAGCACGGGTCCAATAACACTTCCCTGGGTGTACCACATATCACTTCCGATTTACTTGATAACTTTTCGTCAATTTCTAAGTAATCTGCCCTTTCCGAGAAGAAATCACGAATCGAGTCGCACAACTTAGACGATATTACAAACGTGCGCAATTTGATTAGAATTCTCTTGTGAGGTACAGTGTCAAACGCCTTCCGGAAATCTAGAAATTTGGAATCGAAAGCACTCATTACTTCATGTGAGTAAAGAGCTAGGTGTGTGTCGCAAGAACGACACTTTCTGAATCCATGTGACTATCGGTCAATAGGCTGTTATATTATCTTCCTTCACGATTGGAGTGACACGTCCAAGTTCTCCAGTCTTTGGGTACGGTTCTTTCGCAGAGGAAGTCATTGCTTATGATAAGTAGGTACGGAAGTAATGCATCAGCATACTCTGAAAGGAACATAATTTGTATAAATTTTGTATCGGAAGACTTGCTATTGTTATGTGATATAAATTGCTTTACTACTTCAACGATATCTATCTCTAAATTAGGGCAGCGCGGGAGTAGCAGAGCGGTCTGGAGCGGCACGTTACGGATCGCGCGGCCTCCCTCATCGGAGTTATGAATCCTCCCTCTGGCGTGATTGTTTATGTTGTCTTTAGTGTAAGTTAGTTTCTAAGTAGTTTGTAAGTTTAGGGACTGATGACCCCGCAGTGAAGTCCCATAAGCTTCACAAACATTTGAACGTTTTTCTAAATTACGCAAACCGGCAGCTGTTTGCGATACGAATTCTGGGGAAATCGCCTCGTCATCTTTGGTGAAGTAATTTCAGAAAACTGTGTTTAGCAATTTTACTTTATTAGCGTTTTGTCGCTGGTGTTCTTACAAATGACCAGAATTTCTTTTGAGTTTCGTTTTGGAAACTACTGTAAGCATTTCGTATAGATGCGCTAAATTTCGAGTTTCCATAAAAATTTGCCAGTCTAGGAGATTATTTTGTGTCTATTTAAAATTGACTTGCTATTTTCTTTCATTTAGCAAGAGTGATATATATATATATATATATATATATATATATTTTTTTTTTTTTTTTTTTTTTTTTTTTTTTTTTTTTTTTTTTTTTTTGTACCACGGGGTTGAGTTTTCATCTTTCATTAATTTGTCTGGTATATATATCTCTCAATAGATGTCGATACTATTTCTTTGAAAGTAAGCCATATATGATCTACACTTACATTGCCTGTTTCGAAAGACTGCAGACTCTCCTTCACGAAACCGTTAAGCGAATTTTTTCTTCTTTTGTTTGATTTTGGTCGATTTGCAAATTTAGATATTCAGTCTCGCCAAAACAACTCTGTGTTCACTAATCCCTATGCTCTTTATTAGCTACGAATTGTTTGTTGCTAGCAGGTCAAGTATGTTTTCACAACCAATTACTATTCTAGAGAGTTCATGATCTATCCGGTCGAGATAATTTTCGGATAATGCATTCAGTGCAACTTAGGATTATATTTTGCGCTTGTGTCCGGTTTTAAACATGCATTTTTTGCTAACCTATAGAGGGTAAGGTAAATTCTCCACCTCACACTGACATCGCAATCATTAGAGACAGACCACACGTTCGGATAGTTTTTGCCAGAGTCAGGGAAGGAAACTGGCCTTGCCCTTTTAAAGAAATTCCCTCTCCCGGATGATGCCCTTCGTTCTGATATCTATCCTTCCTACCAACCCTAATCTTCTCCCCTACCCACAGATGCCACGACTCCTCCTCCTCTCCTCTTCCCTTCCACCACTTGACTAAACACCTCCTTTCCCCTCCCACCCCTGGAGTCCTTACGCTCTTTCCCCAACCCCTCCCTCCCTCCTCTTACCGCGCTTCCCACCACCCTCCCTTCCCCAGTGAGAATCCTAAGTGCCATCGATTTTTAATCAGTGCTTCCTCCGATGTTCAGTGTCCAGTGTATCAAGTGTGTTTTAAGAGTGTGTCCACTGTCAATTAAAACAAGTGTCACTCCTGTATTTTATTCGGTGTCTCTGATTGTGTCCAGTGTACTGATCTTCAATGTGTAAACACCACCATGTCACCATTTTTAACTTACTGCACGGCATTTTAACCATCTCTGCTATTGTATTTTGCGAATTTTTTTTCTACTTGTCAACTTTTAATTCTTCACCTTTTAACTTCATTGACAAATTTTTTAATAACTTCATGTCCATTGTTTTAAATTCACTCGGCTGTGTATAAAGCCGCTGACAGCCGTCTGTATGGCTGGTATTAAAATTACAATAAAAAGAATTAATGAAACCATCCCAACATTCGCCTGGAGTTAATTAGGAAAATCATGAAAAAGCTAAATTTGCTCGGCTGCAGGCGCTTTTGAACTGGCGTCCTCTCAAGTGTGTTACCAATGCACCACCTCGCTCTGCCATGGCTGATGAAGAAGGATTAATTTCGACTCTGGTCCGGAAACGAAAGTAATGAGCGGAAATCGTTCCGATACCTTTCACGTTGGCACATATGAACCGTTACTGGCCAGCCGCAGTAGCAGAGCGGTCTGCGGCGCGCCAGTCACAGTCTGCACGGCCACTACGGTCGGGAGTTCCAATCCCCACTCGGGCATGGATGTTTGTGTCGTCTTTAGTATAAGCTAGTTCATAAGTAGTTTGTCTGTTTAGGGACTGATAACCCCTGAGTTGAGTCCCTTAAGCTTGACAAACATTTGAACCGTTACGGCATGTACTAAACTTTTGAGGTAGGCAGTACAGAGGAGCATTAAGGTGTAGTGGTTTTAACTTCACAGAACCGCACGCCATGTATGCATAGGCCAGACATTCCAGTAAAAATGGACAGGAACTAGGAGGTTCCGTTTCGTAGCCAGTACATTCACCTCGTCATACCCCACGCGATTTCTTTTTATGGGTCCTGTTGAGACTGAACAATATCTCGCTGACTAAGGGGACAGCGTTCAAACTAAACAGCGGATTAGCAATGTAATTTTCACTCTGCAGCCCATTGTGCACTGATATGAAACTTCCTGGCAGATTAAAACTGTCTGACGGACGAGGATTCGAACCCAGGACATTTGCCTTTAGCAGACAAGCGTTTTGCCGACTGAGCTGTCTGTGCACAAATCCCAGGTTGTCACAAAGTTTTAATGTTCAGAAAGTTTCATATCACCTCAGACTCAGTGAAAGAATTGAACATTCATTTTGGAAACATCGCCAAGGCTGCGGCTAAGCGATGTCTCCATCATATCCTTTCTTCAGGAGTGCCAGTCCTGCAAGGTTCGCAGGAGAACTTCTGCCAAGTTTTCAGGGAGGAGGCGAGGTGTACTGACGGAACTACAATTTCTAGGAGGGCCGCGAAGCTTGCACAGGTAGCTTGGTCGGTTGGGCGCTTGCCCACGAAAGGCAAACGCCCTAGGTTCGAATCCCGGTCTTTCACAGTTTCAAACTACCTGGAAGTTTCAGATCGGTACACATTGCGTAGCAGAGTAAAAATTTCAATCAGCCAATAAATTAAGTTTAATATTAGAATATCTTCTATGTGCGTGTGATGTTACAGGTACAGGGGGAAACTAATTGTTTCCATGTGAAAGACGGGTTTTGCAGGCTGTTGGGTTCCACAGCCGGCCGGCTAACAGTTTGGACCTAGTGAATGGGATACAGGTAGTTGGGATTTTCCTAATGTGCTCGGATACCGGAAACGACGCTCTTGGTAGAGCGAGGGCAATTTTCCCAATTGCAACTGAAATACAGTATAGCCACACACATTATTCTAAAAATCCATATAAAACCAGGGAATGATCACACGGCAAATATAGTTATATGAATGGATTCAGGAGACTTGGTAGAATCAAACGCCGTAATTACAATTTAAATATCCTTACAGATAAAAAGCCGATAAATCTCAGTACTATAATAATAATATTATAAGACTTATATTTACAATTATTCATAGACTAGATGACCCGGTGAACTTCGTATCACTTACCTCTTAATATAAACCATATTAATTTAAATCATATGTATTTTAGATCCCGGTAGCTTGATTAAGGCATTGATTAAGGCATCGGCTCGATAGTGGGCGAATCACGCACACATTTCCAGGATAATGTTAATGTCACATTAGTAGAAGTTCAGGGAAGGTTTAAACGGTGATAAAATATGGAAAAATTGCGAGTAAAATTTAGATTTAAAAGACGTAAAATAATGACTTGGTTGTTGTGTTGGATGCGTTCAGAAATATACTTGGAAAGAGTGAAGTTCGCTTTACACGATCTGACCCGAGTATGAACTGTCAAAGATAAAAATTAATTACTGTTCGTTAATTTCGCTAAAACTCGAGAATGGCTGAACCGATATGGCAATATATAACATTACATAAACCACTGACTCTATTGTGATGAAATTCGGTGTGTAGGTCGCTTGAGTGCTGAAGTACCGGATAAGATACTTTAGAAAGTGTGTAATTCAAGATATTTTTTGATTTGCAGTATATAAAGCGAAATATCGAACAATAATTACTCTCTGGAAAAGCTATTTACCCTTAGACCTCTTAACTTTACCGTATCTCAGAAAATGCTTTTATTTGTTGCCACGTCTACGTAATTTGATATCCCATAGAAAAAAGCTCTTCAAGTTTCTCGCGAATTTTCAAATTTTCCGGGTAACTTTCCGAAATTTTTAATTCATAAGAACGTTCATCTTTCGTTGAACGTCAAATGATCAATTTTTTTTCTGTAAACTTTTCCAAGACCATAATGAACAAACCAAAAAAAGAATTACCCCTCTTTGTCGTGCGAATAGTAAATTTAGTGTTGAATTCAACCAAAAACTCATTGAAAAATACACATTCAGTTTTTCTCAAATTCTCCAATTTTCCAGTAGATTGTGCAAAAAAATTATTTCATAAAAACCTTGTCCTGTCAAGCCGTACTCAAGTGATGCTCTTAGAACCATGTGGCAATTTATTTATATTCATAGAAAAAACGCTTTCGGTTTTTCCTACATTTTCCTACTTTCCGGGCGACTTTTCCAAATTTTTATTTGATGGGAACGTTCCTCTTGCTTTCAACATGAAATGTACAAATTTTTATCGCAACTGGACTAACGGTACTGATAGCTCACTGGAAAAAAGCTGTTTCAGTTTTTCACCGATTCTCCTCTTTTTCGGACAACTTTTCCATGTTTTATGACCGTTTAAACCGTCCCTGGACTTACACGAATATTTCAAGACTAAAATTAGCCAAATCGGTTCAGCCGTTCCCGGGTTTTAGCGAGACTAACGAACAGCAATTATATATATGACAGATGAAAACAAATGCACTATGAACGGAACTCTTAGGTGAGGAAAAAATCGCACTGACTTGTTTTACGGCCCACTTTAGATTTATAGTTTTATAAGCTTTTGCAAACATTTTGGATCAAAATAATAATGTAAACAATAACAAATTAATTTATAAGAATGTCTAAAACCCTTTTAGGAAAACAAAAATTTTTACGTAGTGGCGGGTTTTGAACCACTGACCTTCAGCATCACAGTCCAACGCATTGCCCACTACGCTACACCCAACACTTAAAAGCCAAGTTCTTTAATCTCATACTATTGATGGCTGTTATTAACTGATGCTAATATGGCATTTGTCGACACTACATTCTCATTTATCGTACGAAGAACGATGTGTTTTTGTTAATTCCTCAGTGCGCCATTGCTTTTAAATGACAAAGTGTAAGTTACAATAAGAAAATCATCAAATACGCAACGCAAGATGGATGGCGTATGCCAGAGAGAGTTCTGGGCGATGAATGTCACGTGACATCTCCGAACGGCTGGTTTTCGTTAATTCAATGGAGGGTATCAAATCTCCGTTATTTTTGCAAATATGTCTCAAACGATACGAGATATGAAAAAAACGTAACGGAGCTAAGTTGGAGAGAATTTTCTCCTCTGCCAATTAGGTTATTCAATTTTTGTGTCAGATGAATGGTTCGTTTGCAATTACAATTATATTACAAACGGCTTTTTTTGGTATTACTAACGTATTTTTTGTCCGAAAAATTTGAAAAAAGGAGGTTCTGGTCTCTGGTAGCCTACAATCATGTCTGTAAAATTTGGTGCTGATCGGTTGAACGGCTCGTCTTGAAAACAGGGAACACGTTACGGACAGACAGACAGACATCACAAAATCGCCGTTATTTTTGCAAATATCTTTGAAACGCTTAGAGATGTGAAAAAAAAACATAAGAGAGCAAAGTTGTGGAGAATTTTCTCCTCTACAAATTCGGTTATTCAATTTTCGTGTCAGATGAATAGTTAAGCTATTATTTTCATTTAAATTTCGAGCTGTCAAAAGACGATCACAAAGGCCCACTTTTAGTGTTACTACCGTAACCTAAAGTGGGCCAAAAGGAAAATTGTGAGGAACCAAATTCTGATCAAGAACAAAATGCATTCTGAAAACTAGACACACAATCAGTGGGTGTCTAAGACTCGCGTCAGGACACGTCTAGGCAGTGGTTTCTCCAGCGGCTGATTGACAGCACAACGAGTGGTATCCAGAAGGTGTCGGCCGTTGGCGAGATGCGCTTTCGCTTTCCGCGGCGAGTCCCGCGCGCGCTGCGTGCGTCGCCCGCCGCTTCTTGCGGGACTGGGGCGCCAGCCGGGAACCGAACACATTCGCGCCGCTCCGGACGCCATGAAATCCGTGGCCCGCGCCGTGACGCCGGAAGTCGACTACGGTCGAGAATGCGGACCTGCGCCGCCTGTTTAGAAACGCCCCGGGGAAACGCCGGCCGAGGGGGAAAAAGAGCCGTCCTTTGTATCGGGAAATTCTCCTGCTTTCATCCGGCGCCTGTTGTCGTCGTGGCGGCATGACGCAGGAGGTTCTCTGTAGGAGACCCTGACTTTGAAAATAAAGTCACTCGCAAATGGTGAGGCGCGACACTAGACTACGATATTTCTCTCCTCTACGGAGCGGCAAAAACAGTAGTAATTAGCCAGATAATTGGAAGCGAATTAAAAACTAGAAACAATGAAACTTCCTGATAATTAAGGATGTGTTTCCAAGGAGGACACGAATTTGAAGTCTGGCGCATTTCAGGAAAATGCCTTCACTTAACACCTTGACTGCCGGTCAAGAAAACCATTCCATATCTAGTGGCCCTCGCCAAGACATGTATTACGGAAGGACAACACTGTCCCACGCCGATTCCATATACAGACTTCCGATCGACGATTCAGAAAGCTGCCTATCGCACTTGGGACAACGAATGGCACGTTTCTCAAGCGTTTAAGGGAGGACACCTGGCATCTATACAACCAAATGTCATGCAACGTCTCTCATTCGGATGAGACTGGAACATGGATGTTACCCTGCCCACCCACACTGTTTCAAAATCATCGCTTCTCGACATTGCGACAAAGATCCAACGCCAGTGGCGGATCTCAACCACATTATACTGGCATGCACCAAGTATACGGCCGCTCAAAGTGTCTTCTACAGAAAGCTGGTTGGATCCAACGGCAGTGGCGGATCTCAACCACATTATACTGGCATGCACCAAGTATACGGCCGCTCAAAGTGTCTTCTACAGAAAGCTGGTTGGATCCAACGGCAGTGGCGGATCTCAACCACATTACACTGGCATGCACCAAGTATACGGCCGCTCAAAGTGTCTTCTACAGAAAGCTGGTTGGATCCAACGGCAGTGGCGGATCTCAACCACATTATACTGGCATGCACCAAGTATACGGCCGCTCAAAGTGTCTTCTACAGAAAGCTGGTTGGATCCAACGGCAGTGGCGGATCTCAACCACATTACACTGGCATGCACCAAGTATACGGCCGCTCAAAGTGTCTTCTACAGAAAGCTGGTTGGATCCAACGGCAGTGGCGGATCTCAACCACATTACACTGGCATGCACCAAGTATACGGCCGCTCAAAGTGTCTTCTACAGAAAGCTGGTTGGATCCAACGGCAGTGGCGGATCTCAACCACATTATACTGGCATGCACCAAGTATACGGCCGCTCAAAGTGTCTTCTACAGAAAGCTGGTTGTATCCAACGGCAGTGGCGGATCTCAACCACATTATACTGGCATGCACCAAGTATACGGCCGCTCAAAGTGTCTTCTACAGAAAGCTGGTTGGATCCAACGGCAGTGGCGGATCTCAACCACATTATACTGGCATGCACCAAGTATACGGCCGCTCAAAGTGTCTTCTACAGAAAGCTGGTTGGATCCAACGGCAGTGGCGGATCTCAACCACATTACACTGGCATGCACCAAGTATATGGCCGCTCAAAGTGTCTTCTACAGAAAGCTGGTTGGATCCAACGGCAGTGGCGGATCTCAACCACATTATACTGGCATGCACCAAGTATACGGCCGCTCAAAGTGTCTTCTACAGAAAGCTGGTTGGATCCAACGGCAGTGGCGGATCTCAACCACATTATACTGGCATGCACCAAGTATACGGCCGCTCAAAGTGTCTTCTACAGAAAGCTGGTTGGATCCAACGGCAGTGGCGTATCTCAACCACATTATACTGGCATGCACCAAGTATACGGCCGCTCAAAGTGTCTTCTACAGAAAGCTGGTTGTATCCAACGGCAGTGGCGGATCTCAACCACATTATACTGGCATGCACCAAGTATACGGCCACTCAAAGTGTCTTCTACAGAAAGCTGGTTGGATCCAACGGCAGTGGCGGATCTCAACCACATTATACTGGCATGCACCAAGTATACAGCCGCTCAAAGTGTCTTCTACAGAAAGCTGGTTGGATCCAACGGCAGTGGCGGATCTCAACCACATTATACTGGCATGCACCAAGTATACGGCCGCTCAAACTGTCTTCTACAGAAAGCTGGTTGGATCCAACGGCAGTGGCGGATCTCAACCACATTATACTGGCATGCACCAAGTATACGGCCGCTCAAAGTGTCTTCTACAGAAAGCTGGTTGGATCCAACGGCAGTGGCGGATCTCAACCACATTATACTGGCATGCACCAAGTATACGGCCGCTCAAAGTGTCTTCTACAGAAAGCTGGTTGGATCCAACGGCAGTGGCGGATCTCAACCACATTATACTGGCATGCACCAAATATACGGCCGCTCAAAGTGTCTTCTACAGAAAGCTGGTTGCGAGGGGTTACCCCCTCCCCACAAGCATCACTGTCTTCCTTCATGGATTCGACAAGTGTAAGTACAGTTTACTGAAGGACTACCTCAAAGTCACCGGCGTACAGCTCTAATTTAAGAGCTTGTGTGTTTAACATGAACATGCACAGCTTGAAACTGCGTAACTAATTTTATTATTATTATTGTTATCGATTATTCCATTTAAAGAGAGCGATTGAACTTGAGTAATTATGACTTCTTCTTCTTCCTACGGTCTTCCCAAATTCTTTTCATGCATTCACTGTGTTCTCTCTTGCGTTCTTCTGACCACTTTTTTCCTGTTCTGTTCTCCGTGTGTTCTTGTTTAAGTTTATGTTTCTTTATAATGTTCCTGAACTGTTCTCTATTATTTATGTTGTCTTGTGTGACTCCCAGTTCTTTAATATCCTCTTCTGTTTCACTGATCCACTTCGTCTTGTTTTTGCTCTTGTTTGCTATCTCAAATATTTGCCTTGTGAGCCTGGTTTCATTTATCCTGCTGATATGACCATAAAATTTCATCCTTCTCTTTCTGATGGTGTCCGTTATTGTTTTCATGTCTTTGTAAATCTCTCTAGTTAATTCACCTTGCCCTGGTGATAGCACCTTCCTGGGGGCCCCTTGCCAGGGTACGGTGAAGACCTCAACGGCAGTGAAGGCGGAGATGAAGATCATCGGTACGGCGGAACTGGCGGAAGAGGCAGCCCTAATCCACTAGCGTCTGCCCTGGAATCCAGCGGTTAGTGGTCAGCGTCTGTTCACCTAGTTGGTGCGGTGCTCCTAGTTCTTCTTGATCTCAACAATCAAGTCGTAAACATGTGACCTTCGTAGAAGATCACCACAAAACAAGTTTCAACTTGAATAAGCATGATGGAACTAATTTTATATTATATTTTGACTTTTATATGTCTTTGCAACTCTCATTTTGTTTTATACTGTTTGCACTTTCGTTGTATTATATCTGTGACTAGCAGTGTTAAATATGTATTGTTTTATATCTTGTACATATTATTTTTCTACTTTTATACTAAGGCCCTATGATGTTAGATACCTATTAATATTGTGATATACATTGTAAACATTTCAATTCTATTCTAATGTTACCACTGTAACAATCGCTGGTTGTATGGCCACTGTAACCAAAAGCCTTAATAAAGAGTAATTAAAAAATATCTAGTGGCGGCGCATCCTATGTATTCACTGGTTCAGGAAACCCCGAAAAAAGCTCGTCGTGAAAAAAGTAAATAAAGAAATAAAATATAAGTTTCTTTAAAATTGTCATTTTTCGTTTCGTTCTTCTATCAGATCATTTTATATGCACATCCAAAATATTTTTATCGCATGAGAAACGTTTTACGTCGCGGAGTCAGTACGTGTAAGAATCGTAGAGCGGCCGCTTAATATAGCCGGCAGTGGTCGCAGCATTGCAGTGTGCATGCGCGGCTGGGGCTCAATCTCTCTTCTGAACCCCCGGAGGCAGCATATGGGCGCTCCCGCGGCAGGGAGGGGCGAGGGGGAAACACCGCTTTTAACATTGGCGTTGGAGCTGGTAGAAACGGCAGCTCCTGGCTACTCAAGCTCTGGCGGTTACGCACGAATGGTCCCGAAGCAAAGTTGATGGAGCTACTGGGCACCTCGCCTTGTAGTTCATTACATCCTCTCTCACTCATCCATTACACTGGGATTACGTCGTTTGCTATATTTGGTATGGACTAAATCATGCTGGTCGAAAAAGTCAAACGCCTGCTACCTCTAACATTTAGTGTGTTGAAATCCTGAAACCTTCCACACCACAGTGATGACATCAGTTTTGCAAAGGATTTGTGGTGTCTAGCAAACTATATCTCCTCTAGAATTCACTACTGTGCACACTGATAAAATGACTATCATAAAAGTTGGCAGCGAGACGAATCAACAAAGCTGCAGCTCGAGTTCCAGCCATTTCTACCACCTCAGCAGCAGGAACACAAGAAGCCAAAATATGTAGGCCCTACACTGGTATTGATGATGACAACGGCAGTGGCACAAAAGACGATAAAGGTGACTCGTATTTCTTTATTAATATATAAGTAAAAATGACCGTCTACAATCTGTTTTCATTCCATTACTGGGACATCTATGAGTATAAAAGTAAATTAGTTCTACAAAAATATAACTTAAAGCATAAAATCCATCGCTAGTGGTCAGAAATTCTTGTGAAGAAATACATTCTAACCATGTGTGCAAAAAAACTCGTGTTTCTTAGATACCCTCGTGACATACTCAACTTGTCTATTGGAAACGAATATAGAAACCACTTAATAAGGAAATTAAAGAATCGGGTGTGCTTTATACAACACTGAAAGCACTTAATATTGAAACTCTAAAAGTAAGCATAATTTGTATTATTGTGACTTTCAGCTAACTAAAAGTATATACCTCCAACACAAACTGCCTCAAACAGTGAAAAACAGTCTTGATAATTAGAATGAAACTTTCACTCTGCAGCGGAGTGCAGGCTGATATGAAAGCTCCTGGCAGATTAAAATTGTGTGCCGGAACCGGGACTCGAACCTGGGACCTTTGCCTTTCGCGGGCAAGCGCGCTACCGACTGTGCTATCCCGACACGACTCACGATGCCGTCTCACAACTTTACTTCCGCCAGTACCTCGCCTCCTACTTTCCAAACTTCACAGTTCTCCTGCGAAACTTACAAGACTAGCACTTCTAGAAGAAAGGATATGGTGGAGACATGGCTTAGGCACAGCCTAAGGGATGTTTCCAGAATGAAACTTTCACTCTGCAGCGGAGTGTGTGCTGATATAAAACTTCCTAGCACATTAAAATTGTGTGCCGGAACCGGGACTCAAACCTGGGACGTTTGTCTTTCGCGGGCAAGCGATCTACCACTGAGCTATACCGACACGACTCACGGTTACGCCCCACAACAAAGTAGGAGGCGAGGTACTGACAGAATTTAAGTTGTGGGGCGAGACCGTGAGTCGTGTCGGGATAGCTCAGTGGTAGAGCGCTTGCCGGCAAAAAGCAAAGATCCCAGGTTCGAGCCCCAGTTCGCCCCGGTTCCGGCACACAATTTTGATCTGCCAGGAAGTTTCAGTGTTGATAAATAGTTTGCAAAATCACTTTACCTTCAATACAGCTGCTGTGTCGAAGAACGCCATAGTATTTGTACATGGTTTCTTGTAAGTAATTGTGCTAAGCGCCCGCAGGACGACAGAGCCGAGATTAAAATACAGTTTATGAGTTCACGGCTGCGGCTTAACTTGAAGACGTTTGTAGCGGCTGGATGAATGACGGCAGGTAAAGGCAGCCAGTCACGAATGCTGTTCCGAATGCCAATGAGAATGCGTCATTTCGTTTTCTCATTGTAAATATGTTTAGTTCGCACATCTTTAGGGCGCGATCTGCGTTAATAGAAAAAATGATGCCAAAGATCGCTATTTTGCAATTTTTTACTTTTATTTTTGCACAACCAGTTTCAGCAGCCTAGCTGCCATCATCAGGTGCTCATTTACATCAAATAACACAAGCTTGTTGACGTTTATGGAGAGTATTTAGCTTAAAAAAAACTTGCTTTATTAAATTTATAAATGTCTCCTAGCATACTGGAGGTATTAGTGACGTGTATTTTAACATATACGATGAAACAAGCAAGTTTTTTAAACCAAGCACTCTCCATAAACATCAACAAGCTTGTGTTATGTGATGTAAATGAGTACCTAATGATGGCAGCTAGACTGCTGAAATTGGTTGTGCAAAAATAAAAATAAAAAATTGCAAAAAAGCGATCTTTGGCATCATTTTTCTATCATTGTAAACAATTAGTAGTTGTGGAAATAATTTTTTTTTACCTGTACTGTATTTCAAAATCTTAGAAAATACGTTAATGTTCAGAAGATCTAAAGATTAGGATAATTTTGAAGAAGAGTTTCAAATCGAAGGCTTGGGTTTTACACGATGTATTTATATATAGAACGGAAAGGAATACGAATGAACATAATTTTGAAATATGTACAGAAATAAATATTATACATTGCACTTTCGTAGGAGAGGAAATCAATGAAGAGCATCTTAAAAATAGTAAGTAGATAAAGAACTACTCACTACGAGGTTTAAGAGTTTTTTTTTTCTTAGCTTTGATTGGAAACAGCCATTTACTTGATAACAAATAAAAGTTATTGTTGAATGAATGTAAAACAAACTGCTGAAACCATGTAGTGACTAGTTCTCGACATATATTTTCGATTTACGTTTTGAGAGCAATATTCGTATTAAAAAAGATTCTATCAGTTATGACACGAAAGGCACATTCTTAATGGCTGCCTTTACCTCCCTTCAAGTATCACACCGCTACCAACATCTACACATCAAGCAGTACCGTAAAATGCATTTTAACTGCAATCGATTTGATGCCTGTGTTTTGGGTAACAAGGATTTGAAGAAATCAGACGCTGGCTGACGCCTTACCTTTCGACTTCTGACGTTGCTCTATTCACTCCATGCAGGTGCCGGGATAGTTCCTTTGAAAGGGTAAGGCCGATTTCCATCCCTCTCCTTAGCCAAAAATTCGTCTCTAAAGACTACGCTGTAGATGGGACGTTAAATCCTGATCTTCCTTCTTCCTTGTTGCTCCTTGCTCTAACAGTGCTTTTCCGTTTTCTTAAGATTTTGCTGTATGTCGACAGAAACGTTCGAGTTGATTGCTATTCCATTGGTCTCGATCAGTTGCCTAGCAACGGCACCAACAGATGCATGGCATCTGGTATTGTTGCTACATCTACATCTACGTCAACATGGGGTACTCTGCAAATCTCATGTAAGTGACTAGAAGAGGATTCATCGCACCACCTTTATACTATTTATCTCCCATTTCATTCTCGAACAGCGCGCGGGAAGAAAAAACACCTGAATCTCTCTGTTCGAGCTCTGATTACTCGTAATTTATTCTGATGATCTTTTCTGCCTTTGTAAGTGGGAGTCAACAATATATTTCCGCATTCAGAGGAGAATGTTGGCGATTGGAATTTCGTTAGTAGCCCACGTCGCAGCGATTAGTGCCGTTGTTGTAATGATTCCCATCCCAGATCCTGTATCATTTCCGTAACGCTAACTCAAAAAATGAAAATATTCAAATGTTTGTAAAGATAAGAGACTTAACTACTGCGGTTACCAGTCCATAGGCTTACGAGGTACTTAAACTAACTGAGACAAATCTAAGGACAACACACATGTCTGAGGTAGGATTCGAAACTCTGAGGGGGAGCACCCGCGCGCTCTGTAGCAAGGCGGCTAAGAGCGCTCGGCCATTCCACCGCGGTTTGTTGCGAACTGCGTCACGTCGCGATTCGCCTTCTTTGTTATGGGTTATGGGGGTAATAATGACCGTACAATTATTAAATAAACTATCCAAAGATAATAGCAGTAAAATAACTTGTTCCCCGGACGTAAGAAAAGAAGAGAAAATGTAAATGGGAAGGAAAGTATGAAATTGATTAAACACGGTCAATGTGAAATGTTTTTAGTTATTTATTTTTTTCTTTCTTTCCGTGTCTGCGTTTCAGTGCGGGATTGTGGATCCGATCCGCCTTGACGCGAAACATCTCTGTTTATTTTGATACCCAAACCAGTTTCAGCGGGAATCCCGCCTTCATCAACAGGTTTGTTTATTCTAGAAGCATGAAGAAATAAAATCATTATGAAAATTACGGAGAAAATTGTTACGTGTACATTTTCTTTCCAGACATTTAATTGTGTAAATAGTTATTATCGTACCTTTATACTATTTCGATACTGCACATTTTGCTGAGTTTTTTTGTCGTTTTTCCGGCGTACCGCATTTTAGCGGAAACAGTATGAGCGGCTGTTGTTAGGAAGTGTGAATGCTGTGAACTGTCCCATATCGCTGTTTTTACAACCTTTGGTTTAAGGCATTTCTATAAAAACAGTTCATGTGGACACTAGGCTGTAGATACATATTTTGAAAACCTCTCACGTTAATTGGACGATTCGCAGATGCTCTCAAGACACGAAAATATATATTTCACCTTTGGCAGTGGATTGTAACTTAGGCCATTTTGTTGTTGTCTTGAGTCGCTCTATGTATCGGATATTGCGAGAGTGTTTTCACAACTGCGGAACGAGTTTTGATGACTTCGGTTTTCATCCTGCACGCGCACGTTTGTGTGTGTGTGTGTGTGTGTGTGTGTGTGTGTTACTACTGCTCTTTCGTTGCGTTAAACCAGTCATAGATTATTTTGGATCGTATTCTGATGGGACACTCATTAACGTCCATAACTCAGTCTCGCAAAAGTAGCCGAGCGGTCTGGAGCGCCACATTTCGCATCGCGCGGCCTCCCGCGTCGGAGGTTCGAATCCTCCCTCGGCCATGGATGTGTGTGTTGTTCTTAATTAGTTTAACTTAGTTTAAGTAGTTTGTAAGACTAGGGACTGGTGACCAACGCAATTTGGTCCCATAGGGTTACAAGCATTTGAACTTTCCATTACTCAGGTCACAGGCTACACATCAGTTAATTGAATAAATGAATTTACAGAACGAAAAGTGCAGGACGTATGCCACATTTTGGGTCACGGCTATGACGGAACATTCATCGTGAGTGAAGCTAGTTCCTATTCGGAGCTCTTCTTCACAGGTGCTACAAAGGCTAAGAAGCTAAGAAAAACGCAGCCATTTATTGCGACGCAGTTGAGAACACCTATAATTATTTTGATCTTAGCAGTCTACAGTGACGAGAGAGTTATGTTTGATAAGAATGGGGTCAGTATGAAAAAGGGAGGGGGCACACTTAAGATACATGCACAAAGAATTATGCCCTTTTATTTTATTTTATTTATTTATTTATTTGTCTACAGATTGTCGTTACCTACCAAGAGAAAGGAAACCCATTAAGTACATTAATTAAACAATCATGATGCACACTCATTCGGTTTTGTGATTTAAAAAAATAAAGTGTCCAAGCAGGTTTTGTGATGAAATATCTCGAATACTCAAACTATTCCTCTGAAGTATACCCGGCCTACTGGAATTAGCGCAGACTTGGGATTACGTTTTACAGAATACGTTCGTGGACATTGTTTTCCATAACAGTCCAGCAATCATAGCTGAGGTGGAAGGGTTGCCAGTCGCCATGCGGGAATAGGCGAGCGGTTCTAGGCGCCTTGTCAGGGACTGCCAGGCTGCTCCCGCCAGAGGTTCGAGTCCTCCCTCGGGTATGGGTGTCTTTTTTGTTTTTAGGTTACTTTAAGAAGTTTGTAAGCCTAGAGTTTGATCACAGAAGTATAGTCCCATAGAGTTACAAACGTTAAAGAGTTGCCATCCAAAATGTGCAACTATTCCCGCAATTTCTAGAGAGTGAACGTCTGTTTAGCCATATCAGCGGTGTACCCCGAATACGATGTATAGTTTTCTATTTGATTGCAGAAGCAGAATGAAAGAGTACAGGAGCACCTAAGTTCGTAACCTTTTTCTCATACGGCAGCATCCCACACCGGCTGTCGGTGACATCTGGAACTAATTGTAAAAGTTTTGTGTGCGATTTTTCCGGCATTTCCAATAACGAGACCACTTGTTGCAACCATCCATCGTTCGCCGTTCCAGAGTTATTTCATTTCAAAGTTTCGGAGTCCTTTATTAGAGACTCACTACAATTGGTGCATCATAGTACACAGAATCGCGTTAGAGCATGGCAAACACACACATTAACTAATATGTGGTCTTATACAGGTTGTCCGACTGCAATTTGGCGTTATGAATCGCTTAATATCTTGCGAGAAAGCAATAGAATGTTTTACGTTTGGTGGATACTTCTATGAAGAAGGCATACAAGAACTTGTGCCACCATACGACAAGCGCCTACAAACTTTCGGAAGCTATGTAGAAAAGTAGTTTAACAGTTGTAGATTTTTGTACAATAAATATTTTTTCTGTATCTATACACGTTAGTTTTACATAACCAAACGAAACTAACTTTGTGAACATTCCTCGTATCTGGAAGTATCCCTACGCCAGTGATTTGAAATGGAACGACCGCATAAAACAAACCTTTGGAAGAACAAATGCCAGCCTGAGATTCATTGGAAGAATCCCGAGGAAGGTAGTCAATCAGCGAAGGAAATAGCTTACAAAACACTCGTTCAATCAAGAGTTGAAGAATGCTCGTCAATTTGGGATCTTTGCCACATAGTATTGACAGAGGTCATGGGAAGATCGCCGGCCGCGGTGGCCGAGGGGACTAAGGCGCTCCAGTCACGGTTTGCACGGCCACTACGGTCGGGGGTTCGAATCCCCCCTCGGGCATGGATATTTGTGCCGTCCTAGTTCGTAAGTAGTTTGTAAGTTTAGGGACTGATGACCCCGTAGTTAAGTCCCATAGACTGTACAAACATTTGAACATTTTGAACATGGGAAGATCCAATGGAGAGTTCTCATGTTTGTAGAACTTATGGGACTCAACTACGGGGCTATCAGTCCCTAAACTTACAAACTACTTATCAACTAGCTAAGACTAAGGACGGCACAAATATCCATGCCCGAGGGGGGATTCGAACCCCCGACCGCAGTGGCCGTGCAGACCGTGACCAATGGAGAGTAGCACGATTCGTTACAGGTTAATTCAGAAAGCGCGAAGGCGCCACGGAAATGACTGACCAACTCCAGTGGTTTATGCTGCACCATGGAATAGGCTACTGTAGGAAGTTCCGTGAGCGTGCGTTTCTAGAAGAGTCAGCGAATGTATTGCTTGATGCTACGCATATCTCGCGAGTTGAAATGTGTCCCATGTGGATGAAATGCCATAACTGCGATGGTAGTTCGTAAAGAGGCCAGAAGCAGGATCGGTATTTTGTCAGAAAAAGAGTACATATAACACTTCCTCACCGACTTGTTAATATTCGACTGACAGATCACAGGAACACGGCTGAAATAAACGTACAGAAATTTCAATGAAGAAAATGGCTTCGCTATAACAGTACGGGCGAAGTATAGTACTATACTTCTTTTCCACGACCAACGTCTGCATTCTACTTGTGTTACATTGACATTTTCGTAGTTTACGGAACAGAATAAGATAATAGCTTCACTTTATAGTAATGATTTCATTATCTGCATCGTATTAGATTGTTCTACTTGTTTGTTTCTTATACCTTCTTGTGGTGTTGCTCGGGAATTAGTCTTTAAAACGGGGTGAAAAAATAAACGACGCAAGTTAATCTGCCCTGAGTGCAGGAAACGATTAATCATGATAAGTCCACGGCATTCTATCGCAGATCAGCTGGCTCCTAAATTGGGTGATGTGGAAACCTTAGCCCCTGCTAAGTTTGTGGTAGACGGGGAAGAGGAAATCGAGGTCCTATAAATAAAAGAGTAATTTAAAAATCTTAGCTCCATGGTTATTAATGAGGTTTATAGTTGATTTTCAAATGCCTCATTAACTAATCGCGAAAGGAAGAAATGTTCAAATGTTTGTGAATCTAAGGGACCAAACTGATCTCGTCATCGGACCCTAGACTTACAAACTAATAAGGTAACTCAAGCTAAGAACGAGACACACATACATGCCGGAAGGAGGACTCGAACCCCCGATGGAAGCGACCACACAGTTCCTGACATGGCGCCTACAACCTCACCGAGGGAAGAAATAAAATATAGTAGATAGGTATCGGCTGTAAGATAAGTGTGTTCCTTACATTCAGTTCACAGCTAGTACATAACAGAAATGAATGTTATAGTCTATTGAGAATTTTATCACACCAGGCAATTGTACTGTATATAGCATTGTCTGTAATGTTAAACAAGAAGTCAAGACCTCATGTTGATGGAGTAACTATCGAAATGCTTAGCACCTGGAGTAAAATGTGATTGGCAAAGAGCATTTTTGTAACTACCGTTACGTGTAAGATGTAGTACACACTACGAAGCAGAGCCTTTTCCCTTTCGTGGACCAGTGCTCCACCGACCCAGCAATTCTAGCAAGACTCACGAATCATGATCACAGCTATATTCCGTCCTATCCTTTCTTCCAATAATGCTAGACGCATAAAAAATCTTAATATGTTTGTAAATCTATGGGACCAAACTGCATAGCCATCAGTCCGTAGCTTACAAACTACTTAAACTAGTGTAAACTAACCTAAGGACAACACACACAACCATGCCCCAGGGAGGACTCGAACCTCTGACAGCGAGCAACCGCACGCTCCGCAGCGAGGCGCCTTAGACCGCTCGGCTACTCCACCGCGGCTAGACGCATAACTTTCTCAGGAGAACTCCCGTGACATGCAATCAACGATTCTAGAGACGATTTAACTGCTTATTGCGGGCACTGAATTATATTCAATGAGGCAATTGAAAATTTGTGCCGAGCCCGGATATCGAACCTAGGTGTTCTGCTTGTTAGGTAGACGGACTATCCACTAAGCCACCTGGGACATGGTGGATACCACAGCTGCAGGAAATATTGTGGCACACAATCAGCCAGACACAAATTGTCAACTTGTGGCCTACATGATTATCGTAACGTCCCTTGTCCATTAGTCTCATTTACTAGCAGTGCTTAGCCGATTCTTGTAATCTCACCGAACTAGGTTTACATCTGATGTGAAACTTAAGGACTTTTTTGCTCGTCATCGCAATAATTATACATATTAATGTACGGTGCCTGCTTTGTCAGATATTTTGTAACTGGCTTCTTCTGCATTTAGTTTTTTAATGCGTCTAGAATAGATGGGCTCTGAATTTTAGTTGAGTTGTCTGTCGGAATGGTAGGTTGGTACTCCTGCTTATTATTTTGCATAATAAATTGCTGTCTTCTATTTAGCACGAGAAATTGCACAGTCTTTAATTTTATTCTAGTCTGTTTTTTTTTAACTTAAATTTTTGTAAAGATAGAGCATGAAATTTATTTTTCTGAGGCGTTTCATGTTTGATGTAACGATACGTGCGCATCTTTTTTGGTATTAATACCGTATTTTTTGTCCGAAAAATTTTAAAAAGGGAGGTTAAGGTCTCTGGCGGCCTACAATTGTGTCTGTAAAATTTGGTGCTGATCGATTGAGCGGTTCGTCTTAAAAAGTAGGAACACGTTACGGACGGACAGACAGACATCCCAAAATCACCGTTATTTTTGCAAATATCTCTGAAACGATACGAGATATGACAAGAACATAACAGAGTAAAGTTGTAGAGAATTTTCTCCTCTACAAATTCGGTTATTCAATTTTCATATCAGATGAATGGTTAAGCCGTCATTTTCAATTAAATTTCGATCTGTCAAAATACGATCGCAAAGGCCCACTTTTAGTGTTACTACTGTAACCTAAAGTGGGCCAAAAGTTTGCCATTGCTCGAGAAAACGGGAAACCCATAGCCATCCCATCTGTAATTTCATAAAATTTACCGCCATACAAGAAGTAGGTGGTTGTCATCACAAGGCGGAACAGCTTTACTGCTTCTGGAGGAAAATTCTCTGCCAAGAGTTTCAATGTGTCCTCCACAGGAAAGTTGAAAGTGAACAGTGATACCACATCCAGGCTAACTAAAATATCATTTGGTCCGACGCAAATCTGTTTGATTTTCTCTATGAACATCTGAGAGTTTTTAATGTGATGTTCACAGTGGTCAACTATTGGAGTCATTAGACTGATTAAGTACTTGGCTAACTTGTTAAGTAGGAGAACCGTTGGCAGAGACGATAGGTCTCAAAGGGATACCTTCTTTATGGACCTTAGGTAATCCGTAAAGCCTGGAAGGTCTTGGAGCACGAGCTCAGATTTTTATTTCATCTTCTGGTATTCCAACACTTTTCTGCTGTATGACAGAGTTGGGTCCCTTTTCAGGCAACTGTATGTGCTGTCTTCCAATAATCGTAAGCTGTTTGAAAAAAAATCGGACTGACGTGTTTTACGGCCCACTTTAGATTTGTAGTTTTATAAGTTTTTGCAAACATTTTGAACCAACCAAAATAATAATCTAAATAATAAAAAATTAATTAATAAGAGTGTCTGAAACTCTTGTTGAAAAAAAAAATTCAGGTACTGGCGGGTTTCGAACCACTGACCTCCAGCGTCACAGTCCAACACACTGCCCACTACGCTACAGCTAACAGTTAGGAAAAAACGTATGTAATCTCATACTATTGATGTTGCTAATATGACATTTGTAGGCACTAGATTATCATTTATCGTACGAAGAACGACGTGTTTTTGCAAATTCTTCAGTGCGCCATTGCTTTTAAATGACAAAGTGTAAGTTACAATAAGAAAATCATCAAATACGCAACGCAAAATGGCGTATGCCAGAGACAGTTCTGGGCGAGGAATGTCACGTGACATCTGTGAACAGCTGGTTTTCGTTAATTTAATGAAGGGCGTCGAAACTCCGTTATTTTTGCAAATATCTCTCAAATGATACAAGATATGAAATAATATAAAAAAAAAAAAGGTAAGGGAACAAAGCTGTAGAGAATTTTATCCTCTACAAATTCGGTTATTCAATTTTCGTTTCAGATGAACGGTTTATTTGCAATTAAAATTACATTACAAACGGCTTTTTTTGGTATTACTACAGACAGACATTCCGTTATTTTTGCAAATATCTCTGAAACGATACGAGATATTAAAAAAATGAAGAATTTTCTCCTCTACAAATTCGGTATATTCAATTTTCGTGTCAGATGCTTGCTTAAACCGTTATTTTCATTTAAATTTCGAGCTGTCAAAAGACGATCGCAAAGGTCCACTTTTAGTGTTACTACCGTAACCTAAAGTGGGCCAAAACATAAGGGAGCGAAGTTGTAGAGAATTTTCCCCTCTAACAATTAGGTTATTCAATTTTCGTGTCAGATGAACGGTTCGTTTGCAAATACAGTTATATTACAAACGGCTTTTTTTGGTATTACTACCATATTTTTCGTCCGAAAAATTTGAAAAAGGGAGGTTCTAGTCTCTAGCGGCCGACAATTGTGTCTGTAAAATTTGGTGCTGATCAGTGGAACAGTTCGTCTTAAAAAGTGAGAACACGTTACGGACAGAGAGACCGACAGACAGACAATCCAAAATCGCCGTTATTGTTGTAAATATCTCTGAAACTATACGAGATATGACAAAAACATAACGGAGCAAAGTTGTAGAGAATTCTCCTCTACAAATTCGGTTATTCCAATTTATTATCAGATGAATGGTTAAGCCGTTATTTTCAATTAAATTTCGAGCTGTCAAAAGACGATCGCAAAGGCCCACTTTTATTGTTACTACCGGAAACTAAAGTAGGCCAATATTACGTCGTTTACAGTACATACAATGTTTCGTATCACATTGCTCGATTACTCCTGTCGGTCTCTGTGCGTAGGGCTTTAACTGCACGTTGTCCTCGGTGACACGGGCAGTACTGGTGCAGTGTGCAGCGTGTGGGACAGAAGAATGCAGCAGCGGCAGCGGCAGAGAGGAAGCGCAGCAGCCGGCGTGGGCGCGCATCTCGGAGAGGCGGCAGCGGCACAGTTAACTGCTGCGTGGGCGGCAGCGTCTGTCTGGCTGTGTCCGCCACTGTGCGCCAGTGCCGGCAGCCGTACAAGGCGCGGGGCTTCTCTGCCGTCACAACAGCGCAGGAATGCCCGCTCTGGCCGCACAAAACGCCGACACCGCCACTCAAACGAGCCGCTCTGCTCTGAGGCCCAGGGCCAAACTCCCACGCTTCCTACGGATTCAAAGCGCCGGGCTATTATACAGGGTGAGTCGCCTAATGTTACCGCTGGATATATTTCATAAACCACATCAAATACTGACGAACCGATTCCACAGACCGAACGTGAGGAGAGGGGCTAGTGTAATTGGTTAATAAAAAAAAAAAAAAAAAAAAAAAAAAATAATGCACGGAAGTATGTTTTTTAACACAAACCCACGATTTTAAAAAAAATGGAACCCCGTTAGTTTTGTTAGCACATCTGAATTGGGCTGCGCCAGCCTATACAGGGTGTTACAAAAAGGCACGGCCAAAATTTTAGGAAACATTCCTCACACACAAAGAAAGAAGATATGTTATGTGGACATGTGTCCGGAAACGCTTAATTTCCATGTTAAAGCTCATTTTATTACTTCTCTTCAAATCACATTAATCATGGAATGGAAACACACAGCAACAGAACGTACCAGCGTGACTTCAAACATTGTGTTACAGGAAATGTTCAAAATGTCCTCCGTTAGCGAGGATACATGCATCCACCCTCCGTCACATGGAATCCCTGATGCAGCCCTGGAGAATGGCGTCTTGTATCACAGCCGTTCACAATACGAGCACGGAGAGTCTCTACATTTGGTACCGGGGATGCGTAGATAAGAGCTTCCAAATGCCCCCATAAATGCCCCCATAAATGCCCCCATAAATGAAAGTCAGGAGAGCGTGGAGGTCATGGAATTGGTCCGCCTCTACCAATCCATCGGTCACCGAATCTGTTGTTGAGAAGCGTACGAACACGTCGACTGAAATGTGCAGGAGCTCCATCGTGCATGAACCACGTGTGGTGTCGTACTTGTAAAGGGACATGTTCTAGCAGCACAGGCAGAGTATCCAGTTTGAAATCATGATAACGTGCTCCAGTGAGCGTAGGTGGAAGAACATGAGGCCCAATCAAGACATCACCAACAATTCCTGCCCAAACGTTCACAGAAAATCTGTGAATCGAGGAAGTACAGGACATACTAACGAAACAATTGGGTATTTTGACACCTGCACGAATTATTTCAATTTACACTTAAAGAGAAATACTAAGATGAGCTCTAAAATGGAAATTAAGCTTTTCGGACACTGTCCACATAACATATTTTCTTTCTTTGTGTGTGAAGAATGTTGGATGAAGGTTTGAGCGTACCTTTTTGTAACACCCTGTATTTATTACAAATGTATGAAGAGTGTAAAAAAAAGAGAGAGAGAGAAAAGCGGGGCATTGGGGTACACACCCGGTTCTTGCAATTAGACTATCAACAGGTCAAAACTATTTAATGTTTCAGCAACACCGAATGAACGAAGAGAAATTCTTTTATTATTATAGAATGTCGGTTGCTTCTTTTGACGAACTGCTTAATGCCATCTGTGCACATATAAAGAAGAACGACACAGTGATGAAAAAATGGATGCCGAGGGTAGCGCTCTGTCTACACCTGGACGTTTTGTTGTCCTGTCCCGCTGCAGTTCTTTCTTTTCGGTGGATGACAGTGTTTGAGGTGTATCGTGTTTTGAAGGTGCTGTCACACAGGTCTCTGGGAGGTCTCCTGTTTCATTTCGTAAAACAGTTTCGTTCTCCAGTCGCGGAATATTGGACACGGTACTTCCACAAACTTTTACGTGTGGAATTAAGAAAGACAGTCAAAGTACACGTATTTTTTCTTCTTCCTTGCAGGCACACCGGTCTCGTTTTTTTTAATAAACGGAATTCCATTACGAAATTGTCTCTTAGAAACTTCCATCTCTTCATTAGTTCTTTACCTGAAATAAAACTGTGTGCAAGTACATCATTACATAAAAGTATGTCAGTTGTTCATGTTACTTCGCTTTGTATGATTAGTTTTTATGTTAATTGCACTGTTTACTTTCTGAACATATTTCGTAAGGTAGGTATTGTGATCTTGATTAAAAAATAATTAAAAAAACAATAAACGATCATGAGATTGCGGTACAGTACGTCTTGACGTTATGAAATACAGTCACCTGTCATAAAGTACTAGTAAGATTTTCAGCAACATAGATCAATAAAGTTGTAATGAAAGCATGTGATTTGGAAAAAAAAAAAAAAAAAATAAAAAAAAAAAAATAAAAAAAAAATTACTGTTAATATTTGTATTGAAATGTGCTATCATCAAAATTCTCTTGGTGTCCACAAGATGTGCATCCGTACGGGTTCGTTACTAAAGGAAACAATACTCGTTACAAACGTATCGTTACTCTCGTTACCAGTGCTACCCACAAATACGGTCACTACATTGTCTCTGAAACCACGAAAAATTTTGAATTGTTATTATTAACATTACATTAACACTTAAATTTTCCACTTAGATACTGTATGCCTGCTTTTTGAGGCAGTTATGCTACTGAGGAAAGGACATTAAAGTCCATTGTCTACGTGATTAAATGCTATTGTCATACAAACTGATCAAAATTAGAGAGACCCACCCGCGACCTCGATTTCAAACTGTTCCCGCACTTTATTTTGGGGCTTGGAAAGTCAGAATCAATCGGAATATTTCATGACGAATGCCAGTGTGACTGATCACAGTAGTAGCACTACATTTGCGAGCAGCGGGACTGATGTACTGAATTATGTGACACTAACAAGATAATACTGTCATGAATGAAACGGTGAAAATTATAACTTTTGAGTACATTTTACATAACTTTTTTTACAACAGACAACATCAAAAACAAATAATTAACAATTAAACTGCAAATTTTATAGGTAAAAACATACAATGAACGTACGTTTGCGTTAAAAGCAGACGTCAAATTATCGAGGATTAACTTGCATACCCGGACCGAGAAGTATAATCCAAAATGTTTAGAAACAAAAATAACCATCTAAAATGTTAGAGCTACGCAATATGCACTTAAGGTTCGTCACCGATGGCTATATAAATTATTCATCTCGTAATGAGTATTATCACAGAATATGTGCAATCTCCATACTGGTTTTCCTTAGTGTTCGTATCAATACAGTAGATGCGAAGAATGAGGTGTATTCATGAGCAAGTTCGTATCAATATGGCTGATGCGAGTAATGAAATGTATTCATGAGTAAGTTCGTATTGATACAGTTGATGCAAGTAATGTAATTTATTCATGAGTAAGTTCGTATCAATACGGTTGATGCAAATAACGAGACGTATTCATGAGTAAGTTCGTATCAATACAGCTGATGCGAGTAACGAAATTCATTCATGAGTAAGTTCATATCAATACAGTAGATGTAAATAACGAGATGTATTCATGAGTAACTTTGTATTGATATGGTTGATGCAAGTAATGAAACGTATTCATGAGTAAGTTTGTACTGGTATGGTTGATGCAAGTAACGAAATATATTCATGAGTAAGTGTTATGAATACTGTTGGTGTGAATAACGAGATGTATTTGTGAGTACGTTTGTACTGATACGGTTGATGCAAGTAACGATATGTATTCATGAGTAGTTCGTATTGCTACAGTTGATGCACGTAACGAAATGTATTCATGAGTAAGTTCGTATTGGTACGGTTGATGCAAGTAACGAAAGGTATTCATGAGTAGTTTGTATTGCTACAGTTGATGCACGTAACGAAATGTATTCATGAGTAAGTTCGTATCGGTACGGTTGATGCAAGTAATGAAATGTAATCATGAGTAAGTTTGTATCGATATGGTAGATGCGAATAACGAGATGTATTCATGAGTAAGTTATATGGATACTGTTGATACGAATAACGAAATGTATTCACTGAGTAGTCCGTATAGATACAGTTGATGCAAGTAACGAAATACATCCATAAGTAAGTTCATATTGGTGCGGCTGATGCAAGTAATGTAATTTATTCATGAGTAAGTTCATATCGATACGGTAGATGCTAGTAAGGAAATGTATTTATGAGTAACGATTCAGTACTTCGTATGAGCCAAAGCATTCGCTACTCAGTACCGTATAGATAGTGTTAGCTACAGCTCTAATGCATACGTCCATCCCGAGATATTTTGTGAGACGAGTGTTCGGCGCGCTGGTCGGCAGGACGCCCAGTACAGCGGCGCGAGACGCGAGGTGTAGCGGCGTCAGATCGTGGAGGCCGTTCCCCGCGGCTGCACGCAGATGCCGGCAGACGGCGTCTGGCGCCCGCATGGTGGCGAGCACCGACCCTCGCGGCCTTGGAGCACCAGCAGCAGCAGCAGCAGCCAGCACCTGCTGCGGCGGCCGCTGGCCAGCGCGGGTGGCTGCGGTCCGCAGCTGCGGGCCGCTAATTGCGTCGTGACTGATTTCAGCGCCAACGACCTGGCAGGTGGGCAGACGCCGGCTGCTGCCTGGCGACTGCTGGCCAGCGGCGCGGCACGGCGCAGCGCGCTCCGCTGCGCAAAGCCGGACGCTAGGCGCGCGCTGCGGCACTTGTGCAGCCGAGGGAGAAGGCGCTGCACGCCGCCGTGCGCCGTGCAGCTGCGCAATTAGCGATGCACCACGCGCTCCGCCTGGCGCGGCCAACGAAATCGGCCCGTGCCCTCCCAACGGAACCATCCCAGCATTTGTTTCAAAAGATGTTTGCTAAGCTTAAGGGACTTAACTACGGGGTCATCAGTCCCTAAACTTACAAACTACTTATGAACTGTGATTCTTGAATTTTTCCCGGCGGACATAGTATTCCATCATCTTTCGGGAGTGCACCCGGGACAGCGACAATTCTTCTTCCGATATTTCGGCTGCAAACCTTACAGCCATCTTCAAGGCGAGTCCAAGACTGAGTTCTCAGCGTCTGTGCGTGCCTATTTATACGGTAAATCACGTGATCCAAGCTACTGAGGATTAGACTGCGCATGCTCGAAGATATCACATTCGTAACTGCTGCGCTAGTCATAGATAAATATATACTTCAAAGATAATCTGTGAGCAGTGAGTGCAAACATAAACAGAGCTGTTACGTATCCACAGTGCTTACAAATGAAAAATTAATCATTAAAAGTGGTAACATCAATCGGAATAGACGACGCAGACATTCTTTCAGAACGAAAGCGTGATATAAGTGGCTTCCATGCATTGTCAAGATGAAATCCGTCGTCACGATTTAGCAGATGGCCCGCCAGTTGTATATGTATAGCTTTCTTTACAACAGAGTCCCAGAAAGTGGAAGCTGTGGTTAAAATCTTTACTCCTTTCTAATTCATGGAATGGCCAGTAGAAATACAATGTTCGGCTACTGCAGACTTGTTGGACTGAAGAAGGCGTGTATACCGTTGGTGCTCAACGCATCGTTCCTGCACAGTGCGCGTGGTTTGACCTATATAACGTTTTCCACACTCACAAGGGATTTCATAAACTCCCGCTTTTCGCAATAACAAATCATCTTTGACAGATCCCAGAAGAGCTGAGGTCTTAGGTGGTGGGCGAAAGATCACATCCACTTTATTTTTCTTCATGATTCTGGCTTATGAACTAGCTACAACTAAGGACGGCACAAATATCTCTGCCCAAGGGGGGATTCGAACCCCCGACCGTAGTGGCCGTGCAGACCGTGACTGAAGCGCGTCAGTCCCCTCGGCCACCGCGGCCGGCCCGGCATTTGGTTCCGGGAGTTTATGGAAATCACTGAACAACTAAATCGAGATAGCCGGAGGCGAGTTTGATCACTACCACCTAGAGAGAAGGCCGCGGCGCTTTTGTGTAACGTCAGGCAGAGTAGGTTGGGCGCGCATAGCTGACTGGCTCGCTGCTTCGGCATAGTGGGCCGTGCCCCGGCCGCTACCCAGTCAGCTATTCGCGTACAACCTACTCTGCCTGACGTCACACGAGAGCGCCGCGGCCTTCCCTCTAGGTGGTTTTGGTTTGAACCGCCGTCCTTTATTATTCCAGTGTTGTTTCCGTGGGTCACAGAATGACAATCCACGTTTGGAACAGAAGCATAGATGTACGTTGACAGCGACGCGACGAATGCCAGCGGCTCCGACAGGTCGCCCTGTGACGTCAGAAGGTGGCTACTCGCGCATGCTCAGTGGGGTGCGACACGCGGCTGATGCGACAGCTGCTGCAACACTGCACCAGTGATCGGTATTCCAACCGAAGTCGCGACGACTCTAGGCATTGGAACAAAGATGTCTAGCCTGTCAAACCAAAGAGAAAGGGACACGAGTCACTCAGAAGATGTAACACTCTACAGGTGGTCCATTAAATAGTGACCGGACCAAATATCTCACGAAATAAGATTCAAACGAAAGAAAATACAAAGAACAAAATAGGGGGGGGGGGGGAGATGGCGCTATGGTTGGCCCGCTAGATGGCGCTGAAAGTAAAACGGATATCAACTGCGTCCTTATGTATATATACTAGCTGAAAACGCGGCGTTGCCAGGGTATTTATTTATTCGAGCCTTGAGTTAGTACTTTTCCTATCCACTCTCTCTCTCTGTCCATCTCCTTTTTTCTAAAAAACATGTTACATTTATCAGAGAATACATAAGAAATAAGAAATCACACGTAAAAATGCACTAGTGTCGAAGAATACAATCACGAAATACAACAATAATGATTGTAATAATATCACAGATCGATCACTTGATGTTATGCGCGAAACGTCAAATCGATTCCTTATTCGTATGCTTGTCCTTACAGAGAAAGAGCTGAAGACATTGTAGCACGCATAGACCGAACATATGGTCTGTGGTATCACGTTTCGCTGTATGTAACCTCCTTGCTAAAAGGTAAAGCAGTCAACAGTCCGAAGATTGGTTTGAACACAACAGTGCTTTACTAGGCATGGTCCCGTTTGGAGGTGGTATGCCGTTGCCTTCCTCCGACCTTCGAGCTGACTTACCCAGCCAGTTATAGAGGGACCTACAGTTTAACGTGGGTTCCGAACCACGCTGCTACTCGGTATTTTTCACATGAGCAACACTGCCAAAGGTGAAAGAAGTGGAAAGTGACAGATAAAAACCCTGGGACCTGGCGAGGATCGAACCCGCGACCTTTGGATATGTAGTCTGGCACTCTACCACTGTGCAACCGAGGCGCACTCCACCGCCTTGCTATAGAGTCGCAAACGTCATCGCTGGCCTTCAGTCCCAATTTTTTTTATAATCTAACGACTTTCAACCACCATATCTTCCACAACCTTATAGCTATCGGCATGGAAGTGCTATGGTGTACAACGGGAGACTTCGGACAACAATTACACACAGACCATTCGTTTGCGTTCTGTAGTTTTCGCTGCAGAACAAAATATTAACACACACACACACACACGTAGAATTTTATATACACCGATAACTTTCAATCCTAATATACTCCACCCTTTTATCATTATCAACCATCAAGCAACAATGCAACGAATAAAACCATTTTCAAAAAGTAAATATAATTTTCAAAGAGTAATTATTGTTCCGCATTTCGCGTTATATTCTTCAAATTACTAAATATCTATCAGATCGCTATGAAACCGTGCCTAATACCTTCTCAGGTATAAATTAGTAACTGTACAAATATTTAAGTCTCTGCGTCTTGTTCGGGGGTGATAAGCGTACACCAAACATACATTCACATTAATATATATATAGATAAATAGCTATCCGATCGCCTTAAGCAGTAACTAAAGTCTTCCCCGGGTAGACATTAGTAACTGTACAAATTTTTAGCTCTTTATGTCTTGTGGTTCAGACGTGATAAACGTACACCGATCCCATTTTTATTACATATTAGTCTAGTACGTCAATAAATATGAATGTTATATTTGGAATGAGCGCCTCGGTTGCACAGTGGTAGAGTGCCAGACTACAAATCCAAAGGTCGCGGGTTCGATCCTCGCCAGATCCTAGGATTTTTATCTGTCACTTTCCACTCCTTTCACCTCTGACAGTACTGCTCATGTGAAAAATACCGAGTAGCACCGTGGTTCGGAACCCACGTTAAACTGTAGGTCCCCCTATAACTGGCTGGGTAAGTCAGTTCGAAGGTCGGAGGAAGGCAATGGCATACCATCTCCAAATAGGACCATGCCTAGTAAAGCACTGTGGTGTTCAAACCAATCTTCGGATTGTTGACTGCTTTACCTTTATATTTGGAATACTTTTTACGCTTCGTGATAGATAGTGCTGTAATAGTCCCAAATGTATGAGTACGTGGTATCGCGTACCATTTCGCCAGTTCGGACGGTATTTGCTTCTTGATACATTACACGTGTTAAAATGGACCGTTTATTGCAGAAAAGGTCGATATGGTATTTATGTATGGCTATTGTGGTCAAAATGCCCAAGGGGCCTGTGCTATGTATGTTGATCGTTATCCTGGAAGACATCACACAAGTGTCAGGACCTTTCGTCGGATAGTTACGTTATTTAAAGAGACAGGAAGTGTTCAGCCCCAAGTGAAACGTCAACCACGACCTGCAACAAATAAAGATGCCCATGTAAGTGTTTTAGCTGCAGTTGCGGCTAATCCACACATCAGTAGCAAACAAACTGAGCGAGAATAGGGAACCTCAAAAACGTCGGTGTTGAGAATTTTACATCAACATAAATTTCACCTTTATCATATTTCTATGCACCAGGATTTGCATGGCGAAGACTTTGAACGTCGTGTACAGTTTTACCACTGGGCACAAAATAAATTACGGGACGATAACAGATTTTTTTTCGCTCGTTCTGTTTAGTGACGAAGCGTCATTCACAAACAGAGGTAACGTAAACTGCTGGCCGCGGTGGTCGAGGGGACTGAGGCGCTCCAGTCACGGTCTGCACAGCCACTACGGTCGGGGGTTCGAATCCCCCCTCGGGCATGGATATTTGTGCCGTCCTTAGTATAAGGTAGTTCATAAATAGTTTGTAAGTTTAGGGACTGATGACCCCGTAGTTAAGTCCCATAAGCTATACAAACATTTGAACATTGTAACATAAACTGGCATAATATGCACTATTGGGCAACGGAAAAGCCACGATGGCTGCGACAAGTGGAATATCAGCCACCTTTGCGGGTTAAAGTATGGTGCGGCGTTATAGGAGGAAGGATGATTGTCCCGTAGGAGGCGAGGTACTGGCGGAAGTAAAGTTGTGAGGCGGCATCGTGAATCGTGTCGGGATACCTCAGGCGATAGAGCGCTTGCCCGCGAAAGGCGAAGGTCCCAGGTTCCACTTCCGGTTCCGGCACACAATTGTAATCTGCCAGGAAGTTTCATCATCAGAACATTTACTACCCAGCAGGTGGCATCTACCGGAATGGAATCAAAATCGTCATCGTCTTTGCAGGTGTACAAATTTTTTTTCGAGCAGTGTATTATATATTAAAGCAATGGGTATCTAAAAATCGTCGTGTATAAAAAAGAAACGTTCAGTCAAAATTTCAAAGCAATCGGTAAAGAACATTAGGAAATTAAAGTTTTCTTGCAGAGGTACATTCATATTTTCATTAGCCCCCTGACCATGTAATTTCTCTCGAGCCTCGCGGCATTTCATACTTTCTTAAGGAATCTGACATGTTTCGGTTTGCTTTTCTGCGACTGTACGTTGCTAGGGATTCTATGCTATTGACAGCAAAAATGTCTACTCCTAAACCATCACATTTATTATTATTACTATTATTATTTTAAATTTTGTATTTTCGGAGACTTACCGAGAGGAAAAATGCAAGTACATTACTTGTACAAAAGTATTTATTTCCTTTAGTAATACGATTCAAAATCTTGTTCTAGAAATACTCCTTGTACGAACGACACTGTCAACAGGAAATACAATTCTTAGTTGTTGGTTGGTACACACATCTGGATATAGGAACTATTCACTATATTTTTCATCATTAACTGTTATTATCGTCAAGTTTGGAAGTTTGAAACATATAGAAGTCTCAATACATTTGGTATGGCCTCCCGAATGTTGATGACTGCTGACCCGAATTCAGTTCGTCGAGCACAGTCGAGGAGTTAATATAAATGTGTCGCGGAGCAATTTTCGAAATAAGAGATAGAAAATGTAGTCCCTAGATAGGAAATTAAAGTTGCAAAAAGTTAGATTTCACTGTAATTCCACGTAATACGAGAGGCATTTGAGTGATGTCACTACTTACTGATTAAACACTAATGGACTGAACTGCGTCCAGTTAGTTTCGTCATTTAGCTATTTGGGAATATTGTTATGAGCATTGATAAATTCTTTAATTTTTACAACTCATTCATTCATTTCCGTGTACAGCTCAAATTTTGTTTTTTCAGTAGTTAGCCACCGTCACGGCTTTGTCATTGGCTTGTAGCAGGTCACTGAAATTGCGGGGCTCCTGCAAGAGTCGGAACGTAAGCAGCTGTGCCTCGTCCTGAACCTCTCCGCATTTAGAAAGAGCATCGTCATGGTTAGTCAGCAGGCCCCACCTGCGCAGATTAGTTTTACATCTGGCTACACCAGCCCTCAGCCAAGTTAATGTGTTCTCCACACTGACTAAGGAAGGTTGTTTCCAGGTGCCATTTCCTCTTTTGGCGTTATCAGCAGTGCGGTTTGTTCATTCTTCCATTTACAGACTTTGTTATCTTCCTGCAAACCGTCAAGGTGCCTGAGGGACGTGCCCATTCAATGGGTGTCGATAATCTTTCTCTCTGTTCTCTCAGCGTCTGCTGCCACGTGCCTTCTGATCCTCGGTGGGGCAATTCCAGCTAGGAGGAACTGTACCAAAAGATTGGAAAGTTGCACAGGTCTCACCCATATTCAAGGAGGGCAGTAGGAGTAACCCACAAAACTACAGGCCTATTTCACTGACTTCAATTTGCAGCAGGGTTTTGGAACATTTCCTGTATTCAAATATTATAAATTATCTCTAACAGAATGATCTATTGACCTAAGGACAACACGGATTTAGAAAAAATTGTTCATGCGAAACACGACTAGCTCTTTACTCACACGAAGTGATGGGTGCTATCGACAAGGGTTCGCAAATCGATTCCGTATTTCTTGATTTCCAGAAGGCTTTTGACACCGTACTTCAGAAACGGCTTTTAATCAAAATGCGTGGTTATGGTATATCGCCCCAAATTTGCGACTTGATACGGGTATTTCTGTCAGATAGGACACAGTTTGTAGTAATCGATGGTAAAGCTTCGACTAAAACAGATGTGATATCGGGCGTTCCACAGGGTAGTGTTGTTGGTCCTCTGCTGTTCCTTATTTACATAAACGAATTAGGGGAAAATCTAAGTAACTCTCTTAGGATGTTTGCAGATGACGCCGTCATTTACCGTCTAGTAAAATCATCTGAAGATCAAAACCAACTGCAGACCAATTTGAATAAGATATCAGTACGGTGTAAAAAATGGCAGTTGACTCTAAATAATGAGAAGTGTGAAGTTGACCACAGGAGTACGAAAATAAATTCGTTAAACTTTGTTTACAAGATAAATCAATCGAATGTGAAGGCCGTATTCTCCACAAAATGCCTAGGAATTACGTTTACTTCAGACTTAAATTGGAAAGAACACGTAGATAATGTCATGGGAAAGGGCGAACCAGAGACTGCGTTTTGTTGGCAGAACCCTTAAAAGATGCAACAGAACTGCTAAAGAAACTGCATACATTACGCTTGTCCGTCCGTTTTTGGAGTATTGCTGCACAGTGTGGAATGCTTATCAGGTGGGTTTGAAGGAGGACATCGAAAGAGTCCAGTGAAGAGCAGCTCGTTTCGTATTGTCACGATACAGGGGAGACAGCGTTACGTAAATGATACAGGATTTGCGATGTCAATCATTACAACAACGGCACTTGTCGCTGCGGCGTGCGCTACTTACGATTACTACAGTCGCGAACATTCTCCTCCGACTGCGAAAATATATTGTTGACTCCCACTTATATAGGTACAAATGATCATCAGAATAAAATAGGGGAAATAAGAGCTCGAACGGAGAGATTCAGGTGTTGTTTCTTCCAGCGCGCTATTCGAGAATGGAATGGGAGATAAATAGTATAAACGTGGTTCGATGAGCCCTCTGCCGGGCACTTAAATGTGATTTGCAGAGTATCCCATGTAGATGTTGATGTAGGTACATATTACCTGTTGGTGTGGGTTGGAAACTGCCTGTAACAATGTGCACAGTCTCGTTTACACTTACATCGACCTGATTAGCGTGCGCCGATGCACCCTATACCGGTGCTGCATATTCTGATGCTGAGACACATAGAGCAAGTGTTGATGTTCTCATCTCAGTACTGATGGCTCAGCTCCCCACTCATAGTTTGTCAGGTTGCGGATGACGTTATTCCTGGAGCAAACTTTGGCCTTGGTATTTTAGCAATGTTAGTTGAAGGAAAGCTTTCTGTCAAGTGTAACCCCAAGGTATTTAGGTGTTGAACAGTGCTCTAGCTTCTTACCGTGCCACGCAACGTCAAGCTCAACTCCGACATCAAATAGAAAGCACATACTTGGGTTGTGCAAGGATCTGGCTTTAGGTGATTGGCATCGTAGTATTGAGCTAGTTCTTCAAAACCTCTGGAGAGACTTTTTACAACTAATAAAGGCTGATTACCAACACTTATCCGCGGTGGAGTGGCCGCGCGTTCTAAGACGCCTTCCTGTGGAGCGCGCGGTTGCTCGTCGTCGGAGGTTCTAGTCACCCCTCCGGCATGGGTGTGTGTGTGTTATCCTTGGCGTAAGTTACTTTAAGTAGCCCACTGGATTTATGCAGATGGTGGGAGAAAATGTTCAAATGTTTATATAGCTTATGGGACTTAACTACGGGGTCATCAGTCCCTAAACTTACAAACTACTTATGAACTAACTAACATTAAGGACGGCACAAATATCAATGCCCGAGGGGGGATTCGAATCCCCGACCGTAGTGGCCGTGCAAACCGTGATTGGAACGCCTCAGTCCCCGCGGCCAACGCGGCCGGCCGGGATGGGGAGAGTCCCCAATCCTTTCGAAGAGATAAGACCGCAAATATTCGGCGTCGCAAGTCTCCACTCGCCGTTAACAGATGTCCAGTCCATTAGCGTCATGTCTATAAGTGCAGGTATCGGAGTGTAATTTTGAGTAGGCCTACTAGAGCGAAGGCGACGTTGCAGCACATTCAATGAATATTCAGGCGTGTTTAAACAAGATTTGCGATTAAGTCTATAACCGGTCACATGACGTTAGTACACCTCTCGTAAATCTGGCATCCCACTCGCTCGTGCCTAGATCCGTGTGAACATTCTAGCTCACATGGATCCGACCTGGTATTCTCTGATACTTTCCCATGAATTAACCCCTCCGTAAATTGTGCGGTGTGAATTGGAAGACAGCCTTGTTTCAGAGCTGTTTAGCAACTGCAGACACGACATAAGGTCTATGAAATTCAGTTTGCAATTCTGTGCTCTCGCTGCCTCTTACGGGCCACTACACCTAAGCAGCAATTACACCTGATAGCTATCAAAAAATGTTCAAATGTTCAAATGTTTGTAAAGTATATGGGACTTAACTACGGGGTCATCAGTCCCTATACTTACAAACTACTTATGAACTACTTACGAACTAGGACGGCACAAATATCCATGCCCGAAGGGGGATTCGAACCCCCGACCGTAGTGGCCGTGCAGACCGTGACTGGAGCGCCTTAGTCCCCTCGGCCACCGCGGCCGGCGATAGCTATCAGCCCGGGAGATATATTTATGCGCGAAGTCTCACACGAACAGATACTACACAAGGCAGAAGATTTCCCTCAGCAGATAATCTCGTAATGCCTATCCTGCTCTCTCATCGCGCTAAGCTTTGACGTGATACAAGACGTAGGGTACCACGATTCTGTGAAGCGCCTTCGAGAAGTCATTTTGATTTTTAGGCTCTGGACTACAAACCGAGTCTCCTCATCGCGTGCTGAACCCTCATAGTGAAGTAAATATACTCTAGCATACTGATGGTGGCAGCAGAATGGTAGTGTTTTGTAAAAGAATTTCTTTTTTTTTTTTTTTTTCATTTTTTTTTTTTTTTTTTCATTTTCAACGGTCTATAGAACGATTTTAGTTTTTATCTCCATAACATAGTTAAACGCAGAACACTAGAAATGTCATACAATGTAAAGTTTCACGGCCTGTGTTTTCCCTATGGGTCGAGTGGCTCCAGCATTTATAGAGTACATGGAGGGCACCACCATTCATTCATCAGACAAGAATCCGGAGATATTGAGCAACATCAGCAACCATCTGGAAAAGTGTTCCTCCCGTTTATTAGTCAAATTACAGACCACATCGGAAAAGTATTGGCCAAGCATGGGGTCGAAACGATGTACATACTCACTAAAAAGTTCAAAGAATACTCTTCCAAGACCTTTGCTGTCCTCTGCCAGAATTACAACGTCATCAGCAAAAGGCAAGGTTTTTATTTCTTCACCCTGAACTTTAATTCTTTCTCCAAATTTCTCCTTGCTTTCCTATATAGCTTGCTCAATGTACATATTGAATAACATTGGAGAAAGCCTACAATCCTGTCTTACACCCTTCCCAACCTCTGCATCCCTTTCATGCCCTTCATCTTAAACTGCTGTCCGGGTTTTGTACAGGTTGTAAATAACCTTCCGTTCCCAATTTTTCCCTCCTGCTGATTTCAAAATTTGAAACAGAGTATTCCAATCAACATTGTCAAAAGCTTCCTCCAAATCTGCAAAAACTAGAAATGTAGGTTTGCCTTTCCTTAGTCTATCTTCTAAGATAAGCCGTAAGGTGAGTATTGCCTCCCATGTTCCTACATTTCTCTTGAATCCAAACAGGTCTTCCCCAACATCGGCTTCCACCAAATTTCCCATCCTTCTGTAAATAATTCGTGTTAAAATTTTGCAACCGTGACTTACTAAACTGACGGTTCTGTAATTTTCACAACTGTCTGCACCTGCTTTCTTTGGAATAGGGATCACTACATTTTTTTTAATCTGTCTCGTACGTTGTTCAATTACATAATGGACATTGTTTTGACTGTAACTAATTTTTCATACACTTTGCTTCGTGTATACCTTTATATTCTGTATTGTAATTCTGCTCTCTTAGATTGTAGAGAAGTCGGCGGTATATTGTGGGTTACTTTCGGATCTGAATCAGTAATTCTTAGATGCCGGCTGCGAATGTGCTCTCAGGTTACTGAATCGACATTTTTACTACAGTAATTATTTCTCAGTAACGACATACTTTCTCCTACTTGTTAATTAAAAACAATTCTAATGCTACTATTTGAAAAATTATTTTTCGTTCCTTCACCTTTGGATGACAGATTGTCTTGAATTTTTTTGCCAAAATAACTTTGTTAGCACTTCTTTGCTCATTGATCCTTGCACTCCTGACGTTTCACATGTAGTCTGTGATTTTTATTTCAGACGATTCTTTGTTGCGCTGTTCCAAAAGCAGTTGATGTCAACTACGACAGAGGCGTCGTCAAAAGTAATGTAGTTTTAGGTAATATGCTCAGCTGTAGCGTAAATTTAGAGCATGGAAACGACATGTGGCCATAAAGGATAATACCGTAGACACCAATGACGTCACAGGGGGCAGTCAGTATACAGAATGGCGAGTCAGCAGAGGATTAGTAGCCAGTCCATTTGCCAATGGCGTGAGAGTTCTTGGTCATTAGCTCGTGACATTTTACCACGCGTTGAAGCGGCTGGAAATCCGAGAACATTTAATGATAACAGAATACGTCTGTATGTCCACGTGACACCTGGTCAGGAAGCCAGTGCGAGACGTTTCAAGTGCCTTAAGTGTGTGGTTTCCAGCGCAGTGTGTTAGTCCGCGAGTCAGGTAGCTGAGCCAGATCCGGATCGACTCCGTGCCAAGAATTAACGATTGCCAAAGTGTGACACCGGTCAGCACATTTAAGGGCCTTTAAACGTTCGCCAGGTTAACTGCTGTGCTCGTTCCCCATCTCTGTATCAGCGACGCAAGTATTAGATTAAAATACGAATACACATAAAAAAATGTCCATGTGATTCTCACATTCTGTTGTAAGGGAAATAACTATTTTGATGGTAGGAATGGCATCTTGACACGTCATTAAACAAAAAAATATTATCCAAATTGGGAATCGACCCGATATTCGGCCACAGGCAGGACAAATAGCCGAAAATCGCGTCAATCATTATTTGAAATTTCCGGGCTGTTGTGCCTTGGTCCTTGCATAAAACTTTCCCCTGACGTGAAGCGGCAAACTGCAAGTAGAGCTCGAGCGAGCGCCGTATACATAGGCAATCTGGAGAACGCCACTGTCTGTCACGTGACGTCGCCTGCGCTGTGATCTACAACATTCTGCCAACATTCTCGATCGAAAATTATCGATTAACATTTTGTCGTTGCGAAGTTGACATCCAAATTTTATCAGAATTAACACCTTCCTCGTTCCTGTTCGAATTATTTCGGTATTTGAAAATATCTATGACCTGTAGACACGTACACATACAACAATGTTCAGTCTTTGCTATGATAATCGTTCATCAGAGACGAGTGTATCGTCAGGCGTGCCCCAGGGGAGTGTAATAGGACATCTATTATTTTCTATCTATATAAATGATCTGATGGACAGAGTAACTTGTCATTTGCGGCTGTTTGCTGATGATGCTGTGGTGTATGGGAGGGTATCGTCATTAACTGACTGTAATAGCATACACGATGACTTAGACAAAATTTCTAGTTGGTACGAAGAATGGCAGCTAGCTCCCAATGTAGAAAAATGTAAGGTGATGCGCATGAGTAGGAAAAAAATTCCACAATGTTCGATTACATCAATAGTGGTGAGCTGCTTGATGCATTCGTGTCGTTCAGGTATCTAGGCGTAACATTGCAGAGCGATATGAAATGGAACGAACATGTAAGGAAAGTTGTGAGTAAGGCGGACAGCCGACTTCGGTTTATTGGGTCAGTTTTGGGAAGATATCTTCATCTGTAAAGGAGACCGCGTATAAAACGCTTGTACGACCACGTCTCGAGTATTGCTCAAGTGTTTGGGCCCCGCAACAGATCAGTTTAAAGGAAGACATAGAGCAGTTCAGAGACGAGCAGCTAGGCTTGTTACTGGTAGGTTCGACCAATGCGCGAGTGTCACGGAAATGCTCCGGCAACTCAATTGGGGGTCGCTGGAGGAAAGACGACGTTCTTTTCGTGAATTTCTGTTGAGGAAATTTGGAGGGTCGGAATTTGAAGCTGAGTGTAGTACTATCTTGCTGCCGCCTACTTACATTTCGCGTGGTGATCACAAAGACAACATAAGAGAAATTAGGGCTCGTACGGAGGCATATAGGCATTCTTTTTTTTTTCTCGTTCTATGTGGGAGTGGAATAGGAAACGAAATGCGTAGTAGTGGTACAGTGTACCCTCCGACACGCACCTTACGGTGTATTGCGGAGTATGTATGTAGATGTAGATGTAGCTGTAGATGTAATCGTCTCGCTAAAATTTATTTCATGATCAACTTCTTGATAAACATGTTCGGCTCACGACCGATTTATCATTATATCCCAGGCGGTAGATCCTTTTATCTTCGCTCAGGCGGGTATTTTAAAAACACCTGGTGTAGCCAGAGGATGTCACATATCTTTTGCCGATCTTACACATTCTTTTTCTTTTCCTTGTAGGTCTAAAAACAGTTTCCACATCATATTTTCTTAACCCTTTTACAATCTGAACTGTGAGGATACAGTTTAGATGTCGCAGGCGACGTCAGATGATTGGCAGTAGTGTCCTCTAAATTGCCTGTATATACGGCGCTCACTCGAGCTCTACTCGTAGTTTGCCGCTTCACCTCAGGGGATGCGTTCCGCAAAGCAAACCGAAACGTCATGGGGAAACTTCCTGGCAGATTAAAATTGTGTGCCGGAACCGGGACTCGAACCTGGGACCTTTGCCATTCGCGGGCAAGCGCTCTTCCACTGAGCTACCCCGACACGACTCACGATGCCGCCTCACAACTTTACTTCCGCCAGTACCTCGCCTCCTACTTTCGAAACTTCACAGAAGCTCTCTTGCGAAACTTGCAAGACTAGCACTCCTGGAAGAAAGGATATGGTGGAGACATGGCTTAGCCACAGCCTAAGGGATGTTTCCAGAATGAAACTTTCACTCTGCAGCGGAGTGTGCGCTGATATGAAACTTCCTGCCAGATTTTAATCTGAGTCGTGAGTCGTGTCGGGGTAGCTCAGTGGAAGAGCGCTTGCCCGCGAAAGGCAAAGGTCCCAGGTTCGAGTCCCGGTTCCGGCACACAATTTTAATCTGCCAGGAAGTTTCATATCAGCGCACACTCCGCTGCAGAGTGAAAGTTTCATTCTGGAAACATCCCTTAGGCTGTGGCTAAGCCATGTCTCCACCATATCCTTTCTTCCAGGAGTGCTAGTCTTGCAAGTTTCGCAAGAGAGCTTCTGTGAAGTTTGGAAAGTAGGAGGCGAGGTACTGGCGGAAGTAAAGTTGTGAGGCGGCATCGTGAGTCGTGTCGGGGTAGCTCAGTGGAAGAGCGCTTGCCCGCGAAAGGCAAAGGTCCCAGGTTCGAGTCCCGGTTCCGGCACACAATTTTAATCTGCCAGGAAGTTTCATATCAGCGCACACTCCGCTGCAGAGTGAAAGTTTCATTCTGGAAACATCCCTTAGGCTGTGGCTAAGCCATGTCTCCACCATATCCTTTCTTCCAGGAGTGCTAGTCTTGCAAGTTTCGCAAGAGAGCTTCTGTGAAGTTTGGAAAGTAGGAGGCGAGGTACTGGCGGAAGTAAAGTTGTGAGGCGGCATCGTGAGTCGTGTCGGGGTAGCTCAGTGGAAGAGCGCTTGCCCGCGAAAGGCAAAGGTCCCAGGTTCGAGTCCCGGTTCCGGCACACAATTTTAATCTGCCAGGAAGTTTCATATCAGCGCACACTCCGCTGCAGAGTGAAAGTTTCATTCTGGAAACATCCCTTAGGCTGTGGCTAAGCCATGTCTCCACCATATCCTTTCTTCCAGGAGTGCTAGTCTTGCAAGTTTCGCAAGAGAGCTTCTGTGAAGTTTGGAAAGTAGGAGGCGAGGTACTGGCGGAAGTAAAGTTGTGAGGCGGCATCGTGAGTCGTGTCGGGGTAGCTCAGTGGAAGAGCGCTTGCCCGCGAAAGGCAAAGGTCCCAGGTTCGAGTCCCGGTTCCGGCACACAATTTTAATCTGCCAGGAAGTTTCATATCAGCGCACACTCCGCTGCAGAGTGAAAGTTTCATTCTGACGTCATGGGGAAATTTCATGCCTGGACGACAGCATCTCAGGCAAGAAGTTTGAAGTAACGACAACCCCTGCCGTGTAAGCTTTCAATGTATCATCAATTACGTTAATGTTTCGTCGAACGCTAGGTAGTGTGGGATGGAGTATTAGCTAATTTGAACGTTATGGTTTGGTCATACTTGTCATGGAGGGTCTTGCACATGGGGGGTCTTGCACCCCTTGTTGTTCTATGTGGCTCTTTTTTTATTTTAATTGTGGTTTTAGGGCGTACAACTGATGAGGTCATTAGCGCCCTACACTGCCCATAGTAAAATCGAATCGGGGTTAGAACTTAAATGGCTTTCGCCATATTTGCACGATGTATAAAAAGTAAAACTGGGTCAGAAGAATGCGGATCATCAGCTAAAACATCAGACATTTCAAATGGTAAACATAGATAATGACGGAGACGATTAAAAACGGACATTGCACTAAAAGGTGGTACACAGTAAAAGGTTCATCAAAAGGTTCATCACAGTGCTCCCATAAGGGAGCAGGATCACCACGAAGTAAATACTGGTGGCTAAACCGGCAGTGACCAACACGAAGCCGAGCCAGGACAATCTCCTCTCGACGAGAGGGTCGAGATGACGTTGACCAAAGATCAGGCACAGGTTTAATGGCCCGCAATTTGTTCCCTCACAGGGATGACCAATGTAAATACCAACGGGAGATGAGACGCCGGGAGACACCAGCGCGAAGGTCATCAGCGCTAGTATAAAAGGTGGATAGCGAGGAAGGAGAACTGCCTCCTTGGCAGCCGTATCCGTATACTATTCCTCCAACACTCCCTCGAGGCCAGGGACCCACAGAAACGTCACAGTAGTTTCGCTCGCTGAAAGAGAGGTAAGGCAATTGCGGATGCTTTGTACCAGGGATGGACAGGATATAGCGTGCGAAGGCTCAAAAGAGCACTCAGAGAGTCCGAGCATCTGCGTGGCTCTATCACAGCACAGGCCTACACAGATGTTTTACGCACCTTCTTGCTTCCCCACTGTTGAGCAATTCGGGGATGGCGATTGCATCATTTATCACCATCGAACACCTGTTCATAATGCGCGGCCTATGGTGGAGTGGTTAAACGACAATAACATTCCTATAATTCACTGGCATGCACAGAGTCCTGACGTGGATCGTATAGAACACCTTTGGGACGTTTTGGAACGCCGACTTCGTACCAGGCCTCACTGACCTACATCGATATCTCTCCTCACTGCAGCAGTTTGTCAAGAGTGGGCTGCCATTCCCCAAGAAACCTTCCAGCTCCTGATTGAACGTATGCGTGCGAAACTGAAAGCTATTATGAAGGCTTGGGGTGGGGCAACAGCATACTGAATTCCATTATGACCAATGGAGGCGCCACGAACCGTAGCAGTTGTCCCCTAGATTTTTGAACATTTGAGCACTAAGGATAACACACACACACACATGCCCGAGTTAAGACTCGAACCTCTGGCGGGAGCGACCGCCCAGTCGGTAGCACGATGCCTTGAACGACGCGGCTATTCCACGTGACAGTTGCACCTCACCTGTTCCCATAAGCATCTCAGATGCCAACAGCGCTCGGGAGACCCGCAAGGACATCCATCGAAGTGATAGCCAACCCCGACAGTGCTGAACCTGGTGAGCAGCCGTGTCGTCTATGGCAGTGTTTTTCAAACTGTGGGTCACGACCCGGGCGAGGTCGAAAAGTCTTTCTCGAGGGATCGCAATCACAGGAGGAAGTACTTGTTCAAATGTTTGTAGAGCTTATGGGACTTAACTACGGGGTCGTCAGTCCCTAAACTTACAAATTACTTATGAACTAGCTAACACTAAGGACGAGTTTGTGACACTTGCGGGGAGTGACACTTGCGCAGAAAGGGAATGTGTAGACACTTGCGCGGAGACCCGGACGCTGCAGGTAGTGAACAGGGTGTTCCAGAAGTAGCGATACACCACCCCTACTCCACGCCCTCCAGCCGCTACCTGTGCCGTATTCAGGGAAAGGCTCACCGAGCGAGGTGGAGCAGTAGTAACGGGACGTTCGCTAAAATAGGGTATATTACAAGATTCACGTCTCTCGCATTCCGGCCCAAAATTAGCATGGGCCTATATTTCGCATTCATTGAAAAATGCGAATTTTTCCGGTACCTACTGTTTACTTTGTACATTTATCTCCCAATATTTCTGATTAAATAGTGTTTCACAGCAAAATACCATTGATGACAATTTCGGATTACTGCATTTTGAGTCAGAATTCGCATCTATATTCGAATTTATCGCAAATACGAATTTTTCCTGTCCCTAGAATTACCTCTAAAAATAAACAGCTGATCAAGGCACTAAAAGCAAGGGCAGATCTTTAGGTGTATTTCTACAAATAACTAAAACACAATTTGATCGTGGAATTATATACAATCTCATTATAAAGGTTTTTTGTAGGTGGTTTTGAGCAGCTTTTAAATATATTAGAAATTGCATTATGAAATATAGAAAGCTACACGTTATGTTTATTATGAGATATCGATTTCGGCTAATTTGAGGTCATCTTCAAGTCTCAAACAACAGGTGTTACTTATGCATTTTTCCAGTGGCACTCATAACCTTTAACTGTTTACACACAAGGTCTAACGTTGTTAATCGCGTTAGCGATGAAAAGAGAACCCAGAATCTTTGCGTCTAAATGATACATATATTGGAGTGATTTCTTATTTCGAAAGAACAGACATCACACCAATACATATATAGCTCTCGGTGAAATGGAACGGTATGATGTCGTTACGTACCACAGCACGGCCGACTAGAAACGCAGGAGAAGTGCAAACAAAGTTCTCTCCTCAGAGCTATGATTATAATTGGGTTCGGCGTAGACTTCTACAACATACAGTCTACATGACGAACTTTTCGTCTACTTTGGCGATAGCAACCAAATTTTAGAATCGTGTCTACTATGTAAAGATTTAGCAACACAAAACGCTTCAAGTTCATAACTTCACTGGTTTTCGAGTTCTGAATTTTTAATATGTTTTTAATGTTATTATAGAAAAAACAAATTTGGGACTCACACTAAAATTTTCATATGGCAGATTTTGTAGGTACATTCACAAGACATAATTCAACGGTTGTGTGCATTCATCTTATGAGAAATATCAATCATTTGTTTTCAGTGTTTATTTCAAATTTCTACATTTAAGTTTCTTTAATTATTAGTACTTAAATGTGGCTATGAAATAAATAAATTACGTATATATGTGTTGTCTTATGCGGCTAAACTACTTAGGTCATTGGGCGCTAGAGTTACACACTACTTAATCTTACTTAAAATGACTTAGGCAAAGTACAAACAAACATACCCATGTCCGAGGAAGGACTCGAACCTCCGACCGGACCGGACGCGCAATTTATGACACAAATTACATGTTTGATAACATTAATGCATAGAAGTATGAAATCACGTCAAGACCACTTCCTGCAAAAATTTTGACAAAAAAAGTTGGCACTGAGTTTAGAAAAACAAAATTCTGGTATATTGGATTTTAAAATTTTATCAAAAAATGAATGTTACTTTTTTTTTTACTACAAGAGTTACAGCCATTCAAATTTACGGCCACCAGAACATTTTCCCTTCCTGAGTAAATGAGCTGCTTCTTGTAGTTTCAACCCCTTTTTCTTGAATGTTCTGAATATAAATCTTCACACAGACTTCTTGAGGAGGAGAGTGATACGGATATCTGATTGAAAACCACTGCCTATTACCTTAGACCTTTTTGACTGTACTGAACAGTAATTCCGCGTATTCCGTAATTTATATTTATACAGTTAACAGGCAATGTAATGTATAACCATCTATTGACTGCCAATTTCGCTTCATTTTTCCTGGCAGTCTTGCAACTTGTTTCTCCCTGTTGGTTTATGTCGAGTTCGGAGTAAAAATGGTTCTATATGACGGTGATGGAAAATAGAATTTATCTTCAGCATTTTTCGGTGTGTGACATTCCCTTACACATTCCGTATTTCATATATTTCTTAGATGTATTTGTAATTCGAATACAGCCAAATCGTTTTGGGTCTACGAATAAACGCTTCAAGTATGTAAAATACTCATTGACTTATTATTAACGTTTTTTAATTGAAGGTTTAATGTTGCGTCTCCTATTAAAAAGCATAGTAGCTATTTTTAAAGAGATGGAAGTTGCGTGATACTGGGGTTAACTACATAGCGGTCAATTACATCAACGTATCTGTGCAGGATGCCTAATATATTTATTGCTTGCGCAGGTGTCTTGATATGCTTAGTGTTCTGAATAATATGCTTTTAGGAGGTATGACTGTGGAAAGTCATCGTCTTGTAGTAGCAGAGACTGTCTTAATAACTCTCCAAACATTATCACTATTAAAATACCTTTTTGTTTACAGGAGGAACACTCAACGGATCAATATGTAGTTAGAACAAGTTACTATATTGCTCTTCAGCTCTGAAAGGGTTGTGCAATTTCACTGATTTTCGTGTTATGTTGACAGTGTGGAAACTTGACAACAGCAGTGCTAGACTTCTTGGTGTGCCTGTACCCAGGAAAAGCCGTCAGCCGCCCCAAGGAACCCGGGTTCCGCGCAAGTGTCACTCCGCGCAAGTGTTCCAACCCCCTAAGGACGGCACAAATATCGATGCCCGACGGGGGATTAGAACCCCCGACCGTAGTGGCTGTGACTGGCGCGCCGCAGTCCCCTCGGCCACCGCGGCCGGCGGAAGTTCTTAAACCACAAAATAATTAGGGGTCCAGTAATACAAAAACGTATGCCTAACTAAAACGTAATGTTGAAATTACGAAGTGCCTAGTATAACATTAATTATGATTTGAATATATCATATATTGTTTTATAATAAATTGTGTTAATTGATGAGACAGCGCAAAGTCTGATAACCGTTTTGAGGAACGAATCGATAGGTAAAATAACATGATACAATGAGTAATTCTGAAAACTTCGAAAAAAATCAACATCTTTACAAATTATCTATACAGTGGGGCCTTTCTTAATGAACATAATTCGCTTCTTAGTCTTGCCTGAAATGGGAAATACTCGTTAATCAAATAAAATTTTTCTGTCGAAAATCATGTAAAGGCGACGTTTTCAAGCACGTTTGAATGTTCCAAAAGGATCCGATGCGAAAACCATTCGTACGCTCTTCGCAAAATTTCAATGAACAGGCAGCGTAACTGATGATCTAGTGGGGCATGTTGGCCGCAAGCAAACCGTGGCAATATTTTCAGGCGTAACTGCGGTTTGCTTGCGCCAACATGCCCCACTAGATCATGAGTTACGCTGCCTGTTCGTTGAAATTTTGCGAAGAGCGTACGAATGGTTTTCGCATCGGGTCCTTTTGGAACACTAAATCGTGCTTCAAAACTTCGCCTTGTTGCCGTAGGACTCTCTTCTAACGTGTGGTACTCTAGCACCAGAAAAACGCGTTGTTCAATGGAGTACATGGTTTTAATCTCTTCCTTCGCTACGCTAACCTCCTTTCACGTTTCGAAAGTGGAACTGATCGCTCTGGGCTTGGGATCACTATATATACTGGGCATTACGTATGGCGATTACAGCGCCATCTGTTAGCAGCTTTTGTAACTATTATTTCAAACTGCTGTATAAGCTTCTTACAGCTTTCACAATAAACATACCGTATACTGCATTCCTGCCGGCCGCGGTGGCCGAGGAAACTAAGGCGCTCCAGTCACGGTTTGCACGGCCACTACGGTCGGGGGTTCGAATCCCCCCTCGGGCATGGATATTTGTGCCGTTCTAGTTCGTAAGTAGTTCATAAGTAGTTTGTAAGTTTAGGGACTGATGACCCCGTAGTTAAGTCCCATAGACTTTACAAACATTTGAACATTTGAATACTGCATTCCTCTATCGATCTTTGTTTTCGAGATACTTAATTTTGAATTCAGGGAGCCCTTTTCTGGACACCATGTATGTACCAGATACGTCGAAGGTTGCCGATCCCCTTTCGCACAGTATTAGCCGAGGCTTCGGTCCAGTGCAGCGGAGTCGCTGTACGAGGCGGACACAGTCCGTCACCGCACAGTCGCAAACAATAAAAGCACTTCACTGCTCGCTTCCACGCCGGCCGCTCCGATGAGCGACGAGGAGAAAGCCACTCCCGCCTCGCTGACTCCGGGAGCGATCCAGCTCGCCGTAACGGAATCCAATCCGCCTGGCTCGCGCGCACACAGGTGACAGCGGAGCATGAATTAGACGGAGCGTTGCACCCGATCAGCGTGCCAATTACAGCTATGTAAATATGCAGCCGCACTTTGCATATCGGGTTTAAGAAGCTGTCACGAGCGCAGAGGCGGTTTGAGAAGGCTGCCTGCTCCAAATCGGCTTGACAGCCCGCCCTCTGCTGGTATACAGTCGACACATTTGTTAATGGGCGTGCACTTCCTGTACAGAGAGTTGCTATTCGCTGAAATGAAAGTTTGCGGCGTCGATTCTCCACTAACGCCAGCGACCTATAACGAAACTATCATAGGGATTGAGGTTTAAGGAAAAGTCCAACTTTTAGTTCTGAACTAGCTTTATTCCCGCTGCTTCACACGCGTAGACTGGATGGTCTGCATTGGGTGTTTCTACTTGTTGTTGTTGCTGTTGTGTTTTTCAGTCCGGAGACTGGTTTGATGCAACTCTCCACAATACCCTATCCTGAGCAAGCTTCTTCAATTCCACATAAGAACGGCAACCTACATCTGTCTGAATCTGCTTACTGTATCCATCTCTTGGACTTCCTCTGCGGTTTTTACCCCACACACTTCCCTCCAACGCTAAATTCACAATTCCTTGATGTCTAAGATTGTGTCCTACCAATCGATCCCTTCTTTTAGTCAAGGTATGGCAAAAATTCCTTTTCTCCACAATTCTGTTCAGTACCTCCTTATTAGTTACGCGATCCACCCACCTAATCTTCAGCATTCTTCTGTAGCAACACATTTGAAAAGCCTCTATCCTCTTCCTGTCCGCACTGTTTATTGTCCACGTTTCACTCGCATACAAGGCAACACTCCACACAAATGCCTTCAGAAAGGACTACCTTAGGCTTAAATCAATATTCGATTGTAACAAATTTCTCTTTTTCAAAAATTCTTTTCTACCCATTGCCATTCTGCATTTTATATCCTCTGTACTGCGACCATCATTTGTTATTTTGCTGCCCAAGTAACAAAACTCATCTACCTCCTTTATTGTTTCGTTACCTAATCTAACTCCTTCAGCATCGCCTGATTTTCTTAGGCTGCACTCCATTGCCCTAGGTTTGCTCTTGTTAATCTTCATCTTATATGCACCTTTCAGCACACTGTCCATTCCGTTCAACTGCTCCTCCAGGTCCTTTGCTGTCTCTGACAGAATTACTATGTCATCGGCAAAACGCAATGTTTTTAATTCTTCACCTTGAATTTTAATTCCTTCTCCAAATATCTCCTTGCCTTTATAAATTGCTCAATGTACAAATTGGAGAAAGGCTACAACCCTGTCTTACTTCCTTTCCAACCACTGCATCCCTTTCATGCCCTTCAACTCTGACAACCGCTGTCTGGTTTTTGTACAAGTTGTAAATAACCTTACGCTCCCTATATTTTACTCCTGCTTGCTTCAGAACTTGAAAGAGTTTATTCCAATCAACATTGTCAAAAGCCTTCTCCAAATCTACAAAGCTAGAAATGTAGGTTTGCCTTTTCTTAATCTATCTTTTAGGATAAGCTGTAAAGTGAGTATTGCCTCCCGTGTTCCTACATTTGTCCTGTACCCAAACTGATCTTCCCCAAGGTCGGCTTCTACCACCTTTTCCATCCTTCTGTAAATAATTCGTGTTGATATTTTGCTACAATGACTTATTAAACTGATGGTTCTATAGTTTTCAGACCTCTCTGCGCCTGATTTCTTTGGATTGGGGATTATAACAGTTTTCTTAGTCTGAGGGTACTTCGCCTGTCTCATACATCTTACACACCAACTGAAACAGTTTTGTCATGGTTGGTTCTCCCAGAGACTTCAGTAGCTCTGAGGAAATGTCATCCACTCGGGGGCCATGTTTCAACTTAGGTCCTTCAGTGCTCTGTCAAATTCATCTCTCAGTCATCATCTATTTCATCCTCATCTACTTCTTCTCCCCTTCCTACAATATTGCCTCTAAGTTCATTTCCTTCGTAGAGCCTCGCTATATACTCCTACTACTATATACCTTTCAGCTTTCCCTTCTTTGCTGAGAACTGGCTATCCAACTGCGTTCCTGATATCCATAGAGCTGTTTTTCTTATCTCCAAATATCTCTTTTATTTTCCTGTAGGCAGTATCTACTTTTCCCCTATTTATACATTCTTCTACATCCTTGTATTTGCCTTCTAGCCACTCCTGCTTAGCCACTTTGCACTTCCTGTCAATCTCATTTCTTAGTCGTCTGTACTCCATTTTGTCTGTTTCATTTACTGCATTTTTATATTTTCACCTTTCATCGATTAAATTTAGTATGTCCTGTGATATCCAAGGATTTTTTGTAGGTCTTGCCTTCCTACCATTTTGGTCCTCTGCTGCTTCACTATTTCATCTCTCAATGCTACCCATTCCTCCTCTACTGTTTCTACTTATAAATATAAATATTCATAGATTTAGCTTTAAAAATGCCTTCCAAATAGAGTATTTTGATAATACTTGCCACCCCCTATTCACGACAGAATTCAAAACATCCCGAAACATATTTTTTAAATTCTAACCATGCTTCCAAATCCAAATTTTCGCCTTTCTAGCATCAAAATAGTCGTAGTAGCATCCTTAAAAGATTTTCCCTTATTTTACCCACTTAATGGTTGAATTTTCCAAAATATTGAAACACGTGTTTCTAAAATTTCAATCAAAAATCTAAATCGGAAGTTTTGTATCTCTTGCTTCAGAAGTGCGTTGATAGCAACATATTTTCAAAAAACCGTTCATCCCATATTTCACCCCATTAGGAATGGGAATATCGAAAAATCGCTTATGACTACCGTGTAAGATAGACAACGTCTACAAATTTCAAGCTTCTATCGTTTGTAAATTCACTCTTCAGCGCCGTTTTCTGTCTTTTAGAAACGGATCGAGAACGCGAAATTTCTTTCGTACGCTTTGGCATCTTTCTTGGTAGTTTTACTTTTCAAACTGCAGTATGCACTTATTTTTCTTTATTCGTACGCTTGTTGCAGAGAAACTACTGAAGAATTCGTCATGTTTCGCTGTATATAATCTCTTTGCTACTATTATAGTGTCATCGCTGGCATTGTACCAAATTTTATATAAGCTGACAACTTTCAACCACTATATCTTCCTCCCTCTTATAGGTATCGACTCAGGACTGCTATGGTGTGCAACGAGAGACTTTGTACTACAACAACACAGAGTGATCGTTCGTCTCCATTGCAGTTCAACCATTTATTCATTGCTCTATAGAAGCTAAAATAAAGAATACAAACACAGATGTTAATTACTCACTTATCTGAATGGTATTAATCTGTTAGTAACGCGATACTATCCGCTAAACCAAAGTAACCTATGACTTACGAACTTTCCGTCACAGACATACACTAACGTTTGTCTACAGTCTGTATATTGCAGAGAGCTCAAAGATAATATGGAGATGGTACTATGGATTATGAAATCGTGACGCTCGACGTATATTTCTCTCTCTAATCCAGTTGTCAGTATTTTGAACCTAAGCACTACAGTAGTCTTTCCAGTATTTATATTGAGATCATTGGTGTATTGCCAGTGTAGTTAATGCTCAGTTAATGTATGTCTGTGTTTCCCAGTGCTTTATCTTTGAGTCTTTTTATCTTTGAGACTCTGTTGATCGTCGTATTGCTCCACATTTTACGCATTTTTGTTCGCCACACTCACCCACCACCATACATCGCTACCAAAACACCATAGTGCACGCCGCGAACCTAAAGGCTACTCTCATGCATAACTGCCATTGGTCTGTAGTGAATAATTTTGGCTACCAAGTGAAATATACGGATTTACGTCCCACGTCCCATTTTATATATGTATATTGATTAATTTCGTAAGTAATTCGTAGGCTATGAATGGGCTCAAGGTGGTCAAAAGTTTGTAAATAATACTTACAGATGTCGGAATTTATGAATATACAGTGGAATTAATTTTGATTCTTTAAATAATTTGTAAGGTAGAATGGAATGCCAACTAGGCATTTCCCTCCCTATTCCACTCCCAAATAGAACGAAGAAAAAAGGATGCCTATATGCCTCCGTACGAGCCCTAATTTCTCCTGTCTTTGTTTGTGATCACAATGCGAAATGTAAGTAGACGGCAGCAAGATCGTACTACACTCACCTTCAAATTCCGGCCCTCTAAATTTCCTCAACAGAAATTCACGAAAAGAACGTCGTCTTTCCTCCAACAATCCCCAATTGAGTTACCGGAGCATTTCCGTGACACTCGGGCATTGGTCGAACCTACCAGTAACAAACCAAGCTGCTCGCCTCTGAACTGTTTCTATGTCTTCCTTTAAAATGATCTGCTGCGGGGCCTAAACACTTGAGCAATACTCAAGACGTGGTCGTAAAGTGTTTTATACGCGGTCTCCTTTACAGATGAAGTACATCTTCCCAAAATTCTCCCAATAAACCGAAGTCGGCTGTCCGCCTTACTCACAACTGTCCTTACATGTTTGTTCCATTTCATATCGCTCTGCAATGTTACGCCTAGATATCTGAACGACGCGACTGAATCAAGCAGCTTATTACTAATGCTGTAATCGAACTTTGTGGATTTTTTTCCTACTCATGCGCATCACCTTACATTTTTCTACATTGGGAGCTAGCTGCCATTCTTCGCACCAACTAGAAATTTTGTCTAAGTCATCGTGTTTGCTATTACAGTCAGTTAATGACGATACCCTCCCATACACCACAGCATCATCAGCAAACAGCCGCAAATTACAAGTCACTCTGTCCATCAGATCATTTATATAGATAGAAAATAATAGCGGTCGTGTCACACTCCCCTGGAGCGCGCCTGATGATACACTCGTCTCTGATGAACACTCGCCGTCGACAACAACGTACTGCGTTCTCTTACTTAGGAAGTCTTCCAGCCAGTCACAAATCTGTGAACCTATTCCATAAGCTCGTAAATTTACAAGAAGGAACACGATTGCAGGTTCTAAAAGCCCGTTAATTTTGAAGGGAAATAGTATGGTTTGATAATTAACAAAACTTGCAACATTCATTGCATGAAATCTCGTCAACCGTAATGACGTCCAAACCCACCACACAACTTCAATGGGCGGATTTATTGACCCCTGAGCGCAAATACGGGATGTTAAATAAATGAAAGCCAGTCATATTAAATTTATTTATTTAATGGTATATTACACAAATAAAAGCACTATACTTACTTTATGTATAACTGAATCACAGGATCCGCCACAGATACGTCTTAACTAATCAGAGGCCAGGCACAGACAGATGAAGCGGAACGTTGTTCTTTCTCCCTTGTCGAAAAAATAAGGGAATGTGGCTTAAGGTTCAGAAAGAGAGAAATGCTCCTTGATTAAAATATATCGTCGGCCAATTAATAATTTTAGTTGTATCATTTCGGATCCCACAGGAACTTTGGTGAAGAGATTGGAGTTTCTGATAAGAGAATTAGCACAAGTTGTGATCTAAATTGCAGCTGAGTTACGTTTTGTATAAAAAGTTTGAAATGCTGATTACAGAAATGTATAAACTGTGTGTAATCTCCAATTAGACTGTAAGTTACAAAGTGGGACATTTCGCACACAGTAAATATCATGGGTACAAGGCGTTTTAATGGTCTCAGGAAATATAGGAAACTAGAGTTACAAAAAACATACCTTTACTGGCCTTCAAACAAAGTAATCGCCATTGGCTACAATACACTTCTGACATCGGTTGTACATCTGTTGGAAACTGTCATCAAACGCTTCTTGTGCAATCGCTCGAAGCACTGAGATAACGATCTCCGCAACCGTTGCGAAGCGTAAGCCTGTGTTGATCTTCAACTCGTCTGCAATAATTCTCAAAGGCAGCACTTGATCATCCGCAAGCAAACGTCGCACTCGTTCGATGTTGCCTGCGACTGTTATTGTGGGTGGTCGACCAGAACGTGGCTCATCCTCGACACTTTCCTTTCCGTCTCTAAAGCGTTGAAACCATTCAAACACACACTTTTTACTCACTTGCACTAACATTCCAAGGGTCTCTGCCGCCGTTCTACCTAATTAGAAACAGAACTAGATGTTAACGCGTTGTTTCAATTTGCGTTCCATGCTGCAATGACATGAGTCAACCCGCCCGGTCAGCCGTGTGGTGTAACGTACCGATTTCAGAGACGGGGAGGCGTATCGACCCCAGTTCGAATCCATCCGACGGATTTACGAGGGGGTAGGAGAGCCCGACAACCTGGAGCCGGTTTTTAGCCTGTTTCCCACACACCCCTCGGTGAATACCGGGCTGGTCGACAAGTCTCGCCTCAGTTACAAGATTCGCAAACATTTTGAAACACTTTGAAGTTTCTCACATTTAACACAATGCGCAGTAATTTGGGGTACACATTTCCTCCACGGGGGCATTGGGTGGCGACAGGAAGGGCATCCGGCCACCCCGTAACTATAATACGCCAAATCCGGGTTAACATGGTCGACCCTGCAGGTGCGGGAACATAACCAAAGAGAAAGAAGAAGAAGTTGCAATGACATGAGTTCTGCCTCTGACCCTGTTAGCTGGGTCGCTGCGTGTACCACCGCTTCACTGCAGTGCATTGTACGACAGGGGGGACGCTTGTTGACTTGTCCCTCAATGAGTATGTGCGGGCACCTTATCAACGCCAGCGTGGTTTGTAAAGATAGAACCATTCACCGAAATTTCCAGATGCACCATGTATATTTGTCCTGAAATAATATACTTATTGCTTTTAAATTTAATTACAGCTAAGTTTCAGTAAATAAAATTATTATTATTAAGGGGGCGTCCGTTAATTACATGCGTTAATTTTGGCTTTTTTCGGATCCCCCTCTATGCCTGGTGAGATTGCTCGACCCCCCCCCCCAAAAAAAAAAAAAATCACACGTGAAATTTTTTAAAATGCGTCTTTTAATGAAAATACGCCAACCTGTGCTTGATTACGTATGGTTTATTTTTTTCTTAATGCAGTTTACTTTTTAGACTACTTCAACATGTATTAAATGAGTTTCGAAAACATTTTTTCGCCTTTGGTAATACGGAGAAATGATAAATTTTTATTAAAAAAAAATCAGTCAAAAATGTTCAAATGTTTGTTAAGCTTAAGGGACTTAACTACAGGGTCATCAGTCCCTAAACTTACAAACTACTTATTAACTACTTACGAACTAGGACGGCACAAATATCCATGCCCGAGGGGGGATTCGAACCCCCGACCGTAGTAGCCATGCAGACCGTGACTGAAGCGCCTCAGTCTCCTCGGCCACCGCGGCCGGCAAATCAGTCAAGTTCGTATAAATTTTACAACTTATTTTTAAGGTGACCGATTTCTATTTTTCAAACGGTTTGGTGATGATCTTTTGAAGTATCGAAACCTGTCACGTTAAAATTTAACTGTAAAATGTGTATGAAAGTTTCATAACAAAACTTGTATTAAAATAGAACGTATAGAATCACAGAAAGAAATCTAACAATAAAATACAGAGTGTACATAAAGTCCGGGAACACTTTCAATTATTTACCACACGAGACCCAAACACTGTACAAATGTTTCTTTCTTTTTTTTACAAACGTTCTATATGCAGACCGTGGCTTCTTACCGTACTTGGTTCCAAACATGCGCTGAACAGCTTTAGTACACTTGTTTTTGTCGAACTCCAACACACAGAAAGTTCGCTCCGCACCTGATCTCGCCATGTCTGCGACTAGCTCTGACTATCGGCAAATTACCAAACTACGCTGTGGCGGTATACATGAAAAATACTTTCAGAGCCTCTCTTCAAAATGACATAACATGATACAGATGATGTTTAGTTCTTGTCCAATAACTAATTGAAAGTGTTCTCAGGCGTTATTAACACCATGTACTTAAAAACAAAACGAGTTACTAGAATTCGTACATCAATATTCATTCATATTTAGTCCATTGGTAAGCGTCACTATTGGAACCAAATGAGTTTTAATAAAATCCATTAGAAACCGATATATATTTTATATATATTTAGCACGTCGTGTTTCAGGAAACGGTTCTCACTTGCCAGTGTATTTCTTGTGTGCTGTGACATTTAGTCACTTTTTCATCAGATACTAAACTGTTCTGTTGCTCTCACTGTATTCCCTATACGATGCGCTATTTTGAGATAATATGTTTATAGATCTTTGCGTGTAAATATCATTAATAAGATAAATAGTACGCATGGTTTTATACGTTACATACAGTAAAGACAACATTGTAGCACCTAAAGTGGAAAATAACAGGAATTAATGGCATAGCACAAAAAGAACGCTGATCAAATTGAGAACCAGTTCGCGTAACGTATCTTGTAAGTATAAATAATACAAAATCTTGTGTAGTCGTAGAAAAATTATTTCATAACAAAAATATAAAATTATATTATTTTAAGCAGCAAGTCTGAAATAGTTTTATTCATGATGCTTTAGGAATAATAGTACGGAAGATGTGCAAAAGTATGAAAGATTTATTTCAAATGTGTCAAAAACTAAGGTAAGAGTAGTTACTCTGTGCCATTCAGGAGACAATATTTGTTTCATAAGCAGGTGTCTCCCTGAAGTAGTGCTACAGTAAAGGGCATTCTAATAAACGCACGTGAAAAGAATGCTGGTAAGGCCGTAGTAGAGCGTTCTGTTCTGGGCTCCTATTCACGCAGTCTAATAGAGGCGCAACGGTGGCCTACACCGTGGCTGCCGCGCGTGTAAAGGTAATGTCGTGTATCCTCAAAAAAAGCAATCGAGGGGCTACTATATGATGTTTGCATAACCGCGATTAATATTATTATGTAGGATTGTACCTGAAACATGTCTCACTTAATGTAACCAATTTATCTCGCATTTTTACACCGTTTCTTGTGGAAAAAAATTACGTGAGATTTGCCGAGACCCCCTCTCTCTCACGTGAGATTCGCATCAACCCCCGTCCCCCACTCTCCCCCCGAAACACGTCACGTAATTAAGGCCGTGTTCACACTGCCAGCCGGGCCGAGCCGAGCCGAGCCGAGCATTGTCTTCAACTGCGCTGTTCACACTGCCAGCCGGACCGAGAGGACTCCGCTTCAGCCGGCTCACGCCGAGCCGACGACATTCGGAATGTTTAATATTTCCGGCGCGAGCCAGCGACGGCGCGAGCCGTTTGAGCCATGGTATTGCTTCTGCAGCACAAGTATCTCACGCCTCCAGCCTGTTTACAATAAAAGTCTCTCTACGTGATAGCTTTCTTTTATATAAAACTTGTTAAAAAGATGTTCTACTTATTTTTTCTTGTATTACTATTAATACTGTAAAATGAATACAAAATTTAGTTTTTTAAATTTTTTTTATTACTATTTTTTATTTTTATTTTTATTTTTTAGTATTTGTCATACGGGAAAACTCTCTTAGATGTCAGTCGATATTCATGGGACGAGTCCATTACCACCTGTTTCTCATGTGCTTCAAATTCGACGAGTGTAATAGTTCCTAAATTGAAAGGTAAAAGTATTTTCTTTCAATGTTAAAGTCGATAAACAGAGACCTGTAGTATCATAATGGTTTGTCTTCACTGGTGTAACAACTTTGGCATAAGTAAAGTACTTGAAAATGGGCTCATAACCCGAAACCTAGGTCGTAAAAATAAAGTTTTGTGAAACAATACAATAACAAGTGTTCAAATGTTTGTAAATGTATCGGACCAAACTGCGTGGTCATCAGTCCGTAGCTTACAAACTACTTAAACTAAGGTAAACTAACCTAAGGACAACACACACACACCCATGCCCCTGGGAGGAGTCGAACCTCCTCGGCGAGCAACCGCGAGCTCCGCAGCGAGGCGCTTTAGACCGCTCGGCTACTTCACCGCGGCAGCCAGTTTACAATAAAAGTCTCTCTGCATGACAGCTTTATTTTAAATAAAACTCGTTAAGAAGATGTTCTATTTATTTTATATTGTGTTACTATTAATTCTGTAAAATGAATACAAAATTCAGTTCTCTATTTTAAGTTGCTCTCATAAGGAAAAACTCTCCTAAATGTCAGTCGAACCGTTCTGACTTCATTCACTGAACTTTGTCAGAGGTTGTATGCTAAGTCAGTGTAGTGTTTACGCTATAGTGTATTGCATAAATAACTTAATTCCCGACGTATGCCTGTGCTGACCACGTTGTCGGCGGGCCGTTAGACCGTGTGCTCACTCGCTGGCTCCTGTGAGTCCACGTGCGTGGCGGCGGCAGACGGCGGCGGCGGCGTAACCAGCTTAGCGCGCCAGACGTTCCTGGGCCAGCACGCCGCCAAAACCGTACGGCTTCCCCTCGGACTTCGCGGCGGCCAAGTCTGCTGCTGACAGTGAGAGCGAGTCTATGACGAGGCCGGCTGTCAGTCAAACGCCGCCTCCAAGGGAAGGCCGCCGCGCCCGCGTGTGACGTCACGCACAGTAGGCCACGATAGCGTAGGTCACTGGCCGCTACGGCATAGCGGGCTGTTCCTAGAGCGAACAACTTTCGATCACGGGTTTAAGGGAGGATACACGAACTTTCTTTACACGCGTGGCAGCAACGGTGTAGGTCACCGTTGCGCCTCTATTACAAATCGTGAATAGGAGCCCGGAACAGTACGCTCGACTACGGCCAAAAGGTTATTCTTTTCGCTCCAGTCACGGACTGCATGACCACTACGGTCGGGGGTTCGAATCCACCCTCGGGCATGGATATTTGTGCCGTCCTTAGTCTTAGCTAGTTCATAAGTAGTTTGTAAGTTTATGGACTGATGACCCCGTAGTTAAGTCCCATAGACTATACAAACATTTTTATTCTTTTCACGCGCATTTATTAGAATGTCCTTTACTGCAGCACTACTTCAAGGAAAGGCATCTGCTTATGAAACAAATATTGTCTCTTGAATGGCACACAGTACCTACTCTTACCATAGTTTTTGACACATTTGAAATAAATCTTTCATACTTTTGCACATCTTCCGTACTATTATTCCTAAAAACATCATGAATAAAACTATTTCAGACTTGCTGCTTTAAATAATATAATTTTATATTTTTGTTATGAAATAATTTTTCTACGACTACACAAGAATTGGTATTATTTATATCTAACAAGCTCCATTACGCGAACTGGTTCTCAATTTGATAGGCGTTCTATGTGTGCAATGCCATTAATTCCTGTTATTTTCCACTTTAGGTGCTACAATGTTGTCTTTACTGTATGTAACGTATAAAACCATGCGTACTCTTTATCTTGTTAATGATATTTACATGCAAAGATCTATAAACATATATCAAAATAGCGCATGGTATAGGGAATATAGTGAGAGCAACAGAACGGTTTAGTATCTGACGAAAAATAGTATCTGACGAAAAAGTGACTATAAGGGGGGAAAAGGGAGATTTAGTCACAGTTCATTTCACCTGCACAACTACACATATTACTTTGCTGCAAAATGTTTCAAGTCGTACCTAGCTAACAGGAAACAAAGCGTGTCAGTGCAAGGAACTAGTGAAATAAAGTCATCAGTATTAAACATAAGGAGAGGCACTGAATTAAAATTTATATTGTGATCGGGACCTCCTACTCACTTCGACGTGAGAAGTAAGGCGGCATTGTTCCTATTCGCATTCTTTGCTGGGGTGCTATTCCAATGTAGGAGAGCCCTGGCAATTTGATACGCATTTCACAGGGGACATGAGGCAAAATTAAAGTATATGGTATGGAGGGAGACGTGCTTTAAGACCGTGTAATCACTTTGGCTGTAACCCTGTGTTAGTAGAGTGGTCTAAAGCGCCTACCTAGGAATAAGAGGTCCCACGTTCGAATCCCAGCCACAGCATAAATTTTAATTCAATGCATCTCCTTATGTTTAATACCTTTGGTATAACGAGACAATGTTGTCTCAAGGACTTGTGTTATTTGTTGATAAATCATCAGTCATTATCAGATGGGAAAGGGATTACATGTGGTGTCCCACAAGGAACTATCTTAGGGCCATTGCCTTTTTTTTTTTTTTTTTTTTTTTTTTTTTTTTTTTTTTTTTTTCTCACATTATGACCTCTCATCAGTTACACTGACAGAAGCAGTTTGCAGATGTCGAGCATAGTTCTAGAAAGGTCTGCTAATGATATTTTCATACACATTAATAAATGGTTTAATGCCAACTCATAGACTTGAAACTATGATAAGACTATCTACATGCAGTTCAAAACATCTAAGAGGTTTCCGTCCAGCTACGCATAAAGTATGAAGAAGAGCAGATAGAAGAGGTTGACAGTATTAAATTCCTGGGATTAAATATTGGTAACAATTTCAGTTGCGATGGGCACACTGCAGAACTGCAGAAACGGCTAAACAAACCAGTATTTGCAATTCGAGTGTTATCAGACGGAGGTGACATAAAAATTAGAAGAAAACCTGCATACTTTACTTACTTTCATTCCATAATGTCATATAGTATAATATTTTGCGGTAACTCTTCAAGACAAAGCAAATGTTTTCAGAGTCCTTAATCGTGTAATACGTATGATTTGTGGAATAAATTAACGGATAGCCTGTAGAAGCCTCTTGAATGAACTGGGAATCCTAACTACTCAGTATATTTGAATCATTAATGAAATTTGTGAGAAATAATATATCCCTTTCTCCAACAAACAGCTCAGTTCATTCATACAATACTAAGAACAAAAACGATTTACATAAGAACTCAAAAGCACTTACTTTAGTTCAAAAAGGAGGCCATTACTCAGGAACCCACATTTTCAATAATCTACCAGCAACGGTACAAAAATTTAGGTACAAATAAGGATCAGTTTAGGAGGAGCCTGAAAGACTTACTAGTGGCCAACTCCTTATACTCACTCTATTGACTAATTTTTAATAGAACCAAATGATATACGTATGCACACTATAAGTATTATTATGCTTCTAAAAATTGTATATAGTCATGTTCCACATCATCGAGTATCTCCTCAATATGGATCTATGGAACGACCAACTAATCTAATCTTAGAATGGATGGCAATAGGAATGTAAACATAAAAATATCAAACATACTTTGCTTACGTTTACTCTGATATCAAATGTTCAAATATTTGTTAAGCTTATGGGACTTAACTACGGGATTATCAGTCCCTAAACTTACAAACTACTTATCAACTAGCTTATCCTAAGGACGGCACAAATATCCATGCCCGAGAGGGGATTCGAACCCCCGACCGTAGTGGCCGTGCAGATCGTGACTGAAGCGAATCCGTCCTCTCGGCCACCGCGGTCGGCATCTGATATCATACTTTCATGCACCTCTACAAGCTGATAGGAAGTTTTTAAGACTGCCATTGCATTAAACAGACTGATTTGTGGAGTAAATTCAAGGATAGTACTCCAAAATCTACTGAAAGAGCTGGATGTACTAAATGCTCGTTTATGGTATATTTATTCCTTAATTAAGTCTCCTTCCCAGCTAAGATCTCAGTACATATGTCAATACTAGGAATAAAAACAATCTACAGAAGACTTGAAATCGCTTACCTCAGTCAAAAAGAGATTAATTATATAAAAAGTCATATTTTCAGTAAGTTCCCAGTATACATTAACAGCTTAAGTTTCAGACAAAGCACAGTTTAAGAAATTGTTTGAGAGAATTTTTACTGGTCCACTCCGTAGTGAGTCGCTTAAAAGAAACTGTACAGCTGAGGTGCAAATGGCCATAGGATTTTTATTCTTACAACAGCCAAGTAATTACATACTGTTATGTTCGATTAATACATTAATAGTGCACGTTAGTGTTTCCTCCTCACTTACAAGGAGAGGGTCTGACATTTTCGATCAAATTTTGTATGGACGTTCTATATTGAGTATTAAGAGACAAGTGTTCGGCTTTCTGCTACACAATCTATATGGGCTACTCTGCAAATCACATTAAAGTGCCTGGCAGAAGTTTCATCGAACCACCGTTATACTATTTTATCTCCCATTCCATTTTCGAATAGCGCGCGGGAAAAAAGAACACAAGAATCTCTCCGTTCGAGCTCTGATTTCTAGTATTTTATTCTGATGATCATTTCTACCTATGTAAGTGGGAGCCAACAATATATTTTCGTATTCGGAGGAGAATCTTGGAGATTGGAGTTTCGTAAGTAGCCCACGCCGCAGCGATAAGCGTCGTTGTTGTAATGATTCCCATCCCAGATCCTCTATCATTTCCGTAACGCTGTCTCCCCTGTATCGTGACAATACGAAACGAGCTGCCTTTCTTTGGACTCTTTCGATGTCCTCCGTCAAACCCACCTGATAAGGATCCCACACTGGACAGCAATACTCCAAAAAAGGACGGACAAGCGTAGTGTTTGCACTCTCTTTAGTAGTTCTGTTGCATCTTTTAAGTGTTCTGCCAATAAAACGCAGTCTCTGTTTCGCCTTTCTCACGACGTTAGCTACGTGTTCTTTCCAGTTTAAGTCTGAAGTAATAGTAATTCCGAGGTATTTTGTGTAGTTTACGGCCTTCACTTTTGATTGATTTATCTTGTAAACAAAGTTTAACGGATTTATTTTCGTACTCATGTGAACGACTTCACACTTCGCATTATTTAGAGTCAATTGCCAATTTTTGCACCATAGTGACATCTTATTTAGATCGTTCAGCAATTGGTTTTGATGTTCAAATGATTTTACTAGACGGTAAACGACGGCGTCATCTAAAAACCACCTAAGAGAGCTACTTAGATTTTCCCCTAAATCGTTTATGTAAATAAGGAACAGCAGAGGACCAATAACATTACTCTGTGGAATGCCCGATATCCGATATCACCTCTGTTTTAGTCGATGCCTTACCATATATTACTACGAACTGAGTCCTCTGTCACAGGAAATCCCCTATCCAGTCGCAAATTTGGGGCGTTATACCATAACCACGCAATTTTATTAAAAGCCTTTTGTGAGGTAAGGTGTCAAAAGCCGTTTGGAAATCAAGAAATACGGAATCGTTTTGCGAACCCTTGTCGATAGCACCCATCACTTCGTGTGTGTAAAGAGTTAGTTGTGTTTCTCATAAACAATAGTTTTTGAAAAAATCAAGGTCAAAGATGATTTCGGATAATCGCATTAGAATCCTACAACAAACACTACTGATATTCTAGTGCACCCCATTTTTAGTTTCTTAATGTCTAAAGGCATTGCTCCATTTAAAAAACTGTATGTTTGCATAAAAATACACTTCCTAAGTAATATTACAATATGTTTGTTGGCTAAAAATACGATCCCTTGACTACCAATACATCCTGTGAAAAGCGCACATCAATCGCACTTTCCGTTTCCGCAATATTTGCGGTGCAAGTGTTAGGTGATTCACCCTATATATATGTTGTCTCATCTACGAGTCGTCAGGCGCATTTTCTCTGGTGTTTGTGCAGATATTTGCAATCTCGTTTTTGCATTGTGTAACTGGACTCAGGCCAAACAAATTCTGATCATGACGCCATTCCTGCGATGCCCAATGCTGATGTAAAGCGTCGGTTTGTTTCCCGTCACGAAGAAAAAGATTTTTAAAACGAATTTTTTTTCTACTCAGTCGATAGAGCAGTCCCAATTAGTCTAGTGTGATATTCTGTTTATGGAAATGTATTAACAGAGGCGCAGTAAAACACGACAATTGACCAGTACTCCGGAAGCGGCTGTGTAGAGGCAGTAGCAGACGGCGCGAGGCGAGGCGGCACGCGTGAGATGGGGCACGTCGACCGAGGACCAAGTGGCGAGCGCATGCATGCCGATACGTCGGTATCTGTCGTGGGTATCAAATGCGGTGGACACCGGCTGAGAACAATGCTAGTCGCCACAGCAGTAATGCAGCACAATGCAGTATCATTTTCAAGACGATTTCACGCAACGGCCACGCGTTTCAGCTTCTGTATACCTAACACCAGAATATCTATCGAATTTTACGAAGATCTGAGATTAATAAAACACAGAACCAAGTAGACAAATTTGTTTTAATTTAGCGTAGTTACTGCACTTATTAGTGGAAGGAAGGAATCTTAGGGTTTTACGTCCCGTCGACAGCGTGGTCATTAGAGACGGAGCTAACGCTCGGATTTTTCGGTAAGGATGAGGGAAAGAAATCGGCCGAGCCCTTTGAAAGGAACCATCCCGGCATTTGCCTAGAGTGATTTAGGGAAATCACGGAAAACCTAAATCTGGATGGCCGGAGGTGGATTTGAACCACCATCCTTCCGAATACGAGTCCAGTGCGTTACCACTGCGCCACCTCGCTCGGTGCACTTATTAGTGACAGGACTTTTACGAAGCAATTCCTAAGCAACTGAATAGTTAATACACTACTGAGTCGCTATCAAAGCAAAGCAGCGTACATCCAAGCTGCCTCCTTGACGAATTCATTACACACCGTAAAATTCTTAGTGCGGAACCTCGTCAGAAATATACTGTATATTACGGTAACAACAATTAAACAGGGTTATTGTACAAGTTGACGTTAGCAGCACTTACCCATTACCAAAATCATGTCTGTTACTTCTGAAGGTGTCTACATATTGTACTCTGCAGTGCGGCATCCCCGAAAGAAAACAGATGCGTCCGCTGCCAGCTACATTGTCGTACAGCCCTTGTCATATCGGTAAATGTTCAAATGTTTGAATAGTTTATGGGACTTAACTACGGGGTCATCAGTCCCTAAACTTACAAAATAATTATGAAGTACTTACGAACTAGGACGGCACAAATATCCATGCCCGAGGGGGGATTCGAACCCCCGACCGTAGTGGCCGTGCAGACCGTGACTGGAGCGCCTCAGTCTCCTCGGCCACCGCGGCCGGCTATCGGTAAATGAGTGTTCGCAGCGTTTTCCTCGCCAGAGTTGTCCTGTCGGGTGTCCGCCACGGACGGCCGCGGTGGCCGAGGGGACTGAGGCGCTCCAGTCACAGTCTGCACGGCCACTACGGTCGGGGGTTCGAATCCCCCCTCGGACATGGATATTTGTGCCGTCCTAGTTCGTAAGTACTTCATAAGTAGTTTGTAAGCTTAGGGACTGATGACCCCGTAGTTAAGTCCCATAAGCTTAACAAACATTTGAACATTTGTCCGCCAAGTCTCGCGCCGCCTGCTACTGCCTTATGGAAGCGCTACACAGCCGCTTCCGGAGTACTGGTTAATGGTCGTGTTTTACTGTCTCTGTTTAGCACATTTCGATAAACGGAATATCACACTAGACTAATTGGGGACTGCTCTATCCACTGAGCACAAAAAATTTCGCTTTAAAAATCTTTTTGTTCGTGACGGGAAACAAACCGACGCTTTACATCTACACCGAGCGACGCAGGAATGGCGTGAGGATCAGAATTTGTTTGGCCTGATTCCAGCTACATATTGCGAAAAATAAATTGCAAATATCTGCTCAAACACCAGAGAAAATGCGCCTGACAACTCTTAGGTGAGATACCCTGTGACGGGAAATTTTAATGCGGTAGGTCAAGACAAGAAATGTTACACTTTCTGCGGAGCTATGAACATAGTTTATTGTATCATTTTCCAAAGAGGTACAGCACAAAGATATATTTTTTTAAATGGAACAATAGTCTTTTTCTATCGTGCATTGGATTCGTTGAAACCAGCTGCGTCCAAAACAATTTAAACTACATTCCTATCACTGTTAGTTCGGGAGCTACAACCCTTCAATGTTCCGGGGGTGGAGGCTACGACAGCGTAGCTCACTCGCTGGTGGTCATGAGGCAGTGGGCCGTGCCGCAGGGGATGGCTACTCGACCAGTCAGCTACGCTATCGCAGCCTCCGCCCCCGGAACTTTGAAGGGTTGTAGCTCCCAAACTAACAGTGATAGGAATGTAGTTTAAATTGATTTGGACGCAGCTGGTTTAAACGAATCCAATACACGATAGAAAAAAACTATTGTTCCATTTAAAAAATTATATCTTTGTGGTGTAACTCTTTGGAAAATGATACAATAAACTATGTTCATAGCTCAGCAGAAAGTGTAACATTTCTTGTCTTGACCTACCGCATTAAAATTTCCCGTCACCTGTTATTTTATAAGTTACAGAGGCAAACACACTTAATGAAACACCCTGTATATGGGGGTCAATTGTTAGTGACGTTGGAGTAATTAACGTTTTTGTGTTTCAATGCTGTAGCCTGGGTACTGGTAAACATTAGCGAATTTCCGACCGCCGTCACCGGTTCAGTGGTCCAGGGCTAGGACTGTCGAACCACGGATCCAGGTTGCAACCTCCATTATGGCAATTTTTGTTAGATTTTTTCTCTGTGTATTTGTTAATATTCTCATATTTTTAATACTTTTCTTGCCTTATTTTGGAGTAGAGCATTGAAAAGTGTGATTAATATTAAGTTACGTGTATTATCTGTTGAAAACAGTAGACTGGCAGGGCGCGATTAAAATAGGTGAAAACAAAATAAGCAGTCTCGCATATGCGGATGACTTAGTTCTAATGGCCGATTCGAATGAAAGGTTGCAAACTAATATTTCAGAGCTCGATCAGAGGTACAAGGATTACGATATGAAGATCAGGTCTCTCCTTCATGAAGGTCTCTCCTAATGCCATCAAGCGTCTACGAATGGCAGCGTCCTCGTAGTCCGGTTTTTTTCCCTCTCGTATTTTGTTAGTTTATTCACATGCCTGATTGTTGCCAGCATGATATTGAAGTACCTGGGAAGCAGGTTGTTGGCCTTACTTGCCCAGGGCCCCACTGGGGTTTACCTGTAACGGTGGAGGGACTAACCGGTGGATTTGGTAGTCTTTGCCGTCTGAGCACAAAGGTGGCCACGACTCAGAATATGTCCGAGATGCCTAAACTTATTCCAAAGTAACTGGTATCCCAACTGTCAGGACCACTTACTTGGCCACTCATATGTTGCCCGTGGTTCATGAACTGGGACATAACTATAGGAACCCACACCATGAACCAACTTTGTTGTATGGGAGTGAAAGTTGGGTGGATACAGGTTACCTTATTCATAAGATAGAGGTTACAGATATGAAAGTACCAAGAAAGATTGCAGGTACCAATAGATGGGAACAATGGCAGGAGGGTGTCCATAATGAGGAAATCAAAGAAAAGCTGGGAATGAACACCATAGATGAAGCAGTTAGAGCGAACAGACTGAGATGGTGGGGTCATGTTACACGCATGGGAGAAGCAAGGTTACCTAAGAGACTCATGAGCTCGGCAGCGGAGGGTAAGAGGAGTCGAGGTAGACCAAGAAGAAAGTACTTAGATTCGGTGCAGAATGATTTTGAAAAAAAAGGCATAACATCAGACGAGACATCAATGTTAGCATAGAATAGGGGATCATGGAGGAATTTTATTTGAGGTACTATGCTCCAGACTGAACGCTGAAAGGCATAATCAGCCTCTAATAATGATTATGATGTATTATATGTTTACAGCTGTTTTATTTGTGATATGCAGTGCGTAGCCTAATAGGAAAGAGAAACGCAGTCGATAAAAAGCTGAAACAGAACGAGGGAAACCTCTGAAATGTGGTGCTTTAGAAGAATTCTTAAGATCAGATGCGTAGAATGAAGAACTGATTGGGACTTCCTGAACAGAAATGTGGAGAAAATAAATTTTTAACATAACTTGAGAAAAAAGAGGAATAGGTTAATAGGACACATTCTGAAATATCACGTATTGGTAGGAAGCGTAGGGAAAAAGACGGCGGGTGGAAAGGGACAAGTACAGTTGGTGAATTTTGCGAAAAGGAATCGATAGCGCAAAGCCAAATAGAAAACCTAGTCCCTGTATAACCTGGTCCGATTTATTGAAATGTTGGGAAACCTAAACGGTTCAGTCAGACCGAGAAACGAATCCTTCTCCAGATCGTTTTGGAAAATAAGCTCTGCCGTACACTCTACGGTTATTTGTTGAGTATGGATATAGAAGTACAACTCACCACTAAGCGGCTTTTTATTTTGTTTATTCTTCTTGGTTGCAATGCTCTCGTGCAACCGCACATTTCCTTGAATCGAAACTGGTTGGTAAATTTTACTTATACAATCGTTGTCAGCTACTGGTATTTTTCCAAAATCACTGAGCATAAAGCAGCTTCAATGCGGTGCACTTCACACTGCATGACTGTATCTAAGGCAGCATTCATTACATGCTATGCTGAATCGTATAATCAATTATATTCTAATATGCCAGTAATAGCATTAAAAACAGTTTTGTCAACTTAGGAGACTCCCTGTATTTCGTTTGTTAAATAAATGAAAAAAAAATGATAATAAAAAATAAAAATCGGGCTCGTAATTATTTGCAAGTGTATGGTGTATGGTTCAGTTGCAGATCCGTAGTAAAGAATGTTTTTCGTCTTCCATCTTGTAAGACTGCCGTCTCATGAAATTATAAATAGAAAGATTGTCCCTAATACCGTTGAAATGTTGAAGTACCTTCGGTAAATAAAGTAGTATCTGAGAAAGTACTGTAAACGGTTCAGAGGTTCCTGCAATACGAACATACGATTTTTTAAAATTATTTTTTGTTTAATACGTTTAGTTGGTGTCATACGCAGTACGTCGGTTATCTTAATTTGTGTGCAAGTGAGACGAAAGCGATAATCAACAGCCAGAAACCGCCAAATATTGGGAAATCGTATCGGGCGGAATTCTTCACTCGACATGAAAAGGGGAAAGGCTTATGCGCTGCGGGTTGCCTACTTGGGCGGCTCTCGTAACACGTCGCTATTTTCTCCGACACCCACAACTACCTACGAAACTACAGTCCGACCAAGACATGGTGTGTGGCCGTAATCGAAAATGTAACTGAAACTTGCGTAATCAAGTCAAAATTTCTGTATATTTACGTCACACCACAAAGCACTACTTTTTTCCACATTTTTTAAGCTTCTCCAGACCCCCTCCGTGTACCAAGCCTTCTTGAGTGTATGTAGGCCTAATCAGGAGTCCGTAGAAGATGATATGGAAGGGGAAAACGTTTAGACAATTCGACGGTACTTTTATTCAAGTACTTCTAAACAGGATTCTTTCTCCTCATTGTGACATTTTCTACCTAAAACAGAAAAACTAAAGGAAGGAAGACAATAAGTAAATTGAACTCGATACAGTGCAGTCTCGGAATTACGAGTTTCCCATAAGTATAAGCGTCATACAAAACAACAACTGAGAATACTTCTTTCTTTATAGAAAAGGTCACTCCACGATTTAAACACGAAGTAAATAGTGAAAAGATTATAAAAACATTCGGCTGCCAAAGTAAATGACTATTTCAAAACTTTTTTTAAGATCATTTTTTTATAGTTTTCTTTTTCACCTTTAAATTTTGATAGTTCTAGGTGATCCCGGTCTCGTCCGTCTAGATTTAACAAGTCTACCGTATAGCTATCACAAATTCCACGGTCCTGGATACATTCTTGTAGGAAGATAGTCTTTAGGTACACAACAAACATGCCAAATACAAACCACGAAATGTCAGAGCCTCAACATGACTACCGCAATAGAAAATAAGCAAAAAGTAAGCATTTGTTTGCTTCCATAAGTAGCCTTTACGATTTTGTTCGTGACATCATCATTTCCTTTTTTTGTAATCGAAAACAACTTTACAAATCTCCTGTTTGGCATTCCTAAATACATAGCAGTTTTAATCAGTGCTGCAGAAAGTATTTCGAAAAATAAAGTCACAGTTCCGATTAAAAGTAATTGGGAAAAATTTGGTGAATATAACTAAAACCATTATGAAGATATATGTACGTACCTAATGTTCTGAAAATGTAGTTTCGAGAAAATGAGAAAAGAGTGTTCACGGTGGTTTTGACTCACCGTATGCCTTTTCAGAACATTTCAGTGGCATAATCTTGCTGGCCAGTACCTTCTTTATCCTCTGCATACTTTTTCTGGAGTCTTTTCCTTACTCTGGACTCTTTGGTGATGGCTTCTGCAGACCTTTCAGATTCAACTAGTCGCTGACGATCTATGGCAGTAACAGCAGCTATCATATTATTTCCTGGTTATGTGCCTAATTTGTCCATTACTTTTTTCTGCTAATTACAGCATCATTTTGACTAGTGTCCATCCAACAAACACAGCTTTCGGTACTCGCTGCCACACGCAAAGGTTGAAACTCTCATTAGGATTTTCTGTATGGCAAGTACACGTTTGCTAAATAATTTTTTATCTGCAAGGTCCCTATATATTTCCTTTATCGTTTCCATAACTGTGGGAGGCATGGAATGTTGCCGCGGCGGAGTGGACGAGCGCATTGAGCCACTATGCTTCGATATGCGAGGCCATTCCCAGTCTGGAGTTCGAATCCTCCGCCGGGCATGAATATTTGTGTCGTCTTTAGTATAAGTAGTTTGCAAGTGTAGGGACTGATGACCCCGCAGTTAAGTCCCATAAGCTTTACAAACATTTGAACACAACCTGCTGCTACGCCGCACAGTGGGACGGAATACCCAAAATGTGGCCAAAGCGCCACAAAGACGTTTAATTCACACAAAATACATCACAGAGATGTTTTTGAGGTAGCTGGTTACTAATTTGATGATAAAAATTGTCTAAACAAAATGGCGGAGCTAATATAGCAACGTGACCCATGAAAATCCATAGTAATTTATTAAAGTAGCGTACATATAGTATTTAGAAACTAATAATTAATACATTGTCAACGTGATTTGCTTATTATAACATAATATTTGCCGAAAATATATCATCATCATCATTCGAGACTGATTATGCCTTTCAGCGTTCAGTCTGGAGCATAGTACCTCTAATAAAATTCCTCCATGATCCCCTATTCAATGCTAACATTGATGCCTCGTCTGATGTTATGCCTTTTACTTCAAAATCATTCTGCACCGAATCTAAGAACTTTCTTCTTGGTCTACCTCGACTCCTCTTACCCTCCGCTGCCGAGCTCATGAGTCTCTTAGGTAACCTTGCTTCTCCCATGCGTGTAACATGACCCCACCATCTCAGTCTGTTCGCTCTAACTGCTTCATCTATGGTGTTCATTCCCAGTTTTTCTTTGATTTCCTCATTATGGACACCCTCCTGCCATTGTCCCCATCTATTAGAACCTGCAATCATTCTTGCTACTTTCATATCTGTAACCTCTAGCTGTATCCACCCAACTTTCACTCCCATACAACAAAGTTGGTCGAAAGATAGAGCGATGCACTGCTAACTTAGTCTTGGTACTAACTTCCTTCTTGCAGAAGAGAGTAGATCTTAGCTGAGCACTCACTGTATTAGCTTTGCTGCACCTCGATTCCAGTTCTTTCGCTATGTTGCTATCTTGTGAGAAAATACATCCCAGGTACTTGAAACTGTCTACCTGTTCTAATTTTGTTCCTCCTATTTGGCACTGAAACTGTTTGAATCTCTTTCCCGCAGAATTTACTTTCGTTTTGGAGATGCTGATCTTCATATCATAATCCTTGCACCTCTAATCGAGCTCCGAAATATTAGTTTGCAACCTTTCAATCGAATCGGCCATTACAACTAAGCCATCCGCATATGCGAGACTGCTTATTTTGTTTTCACCTATATTAATCCCGCCCTGCCAGTCTACTGTTTTGAAAATATATCGGAAAAAAATTCTTCGATACCACACACAATGTAATTCAATAATATAATGAAACAATCTTCAATGCCGGTGACAGAACACAAATAATAAATGTAATAGAATAATCAACGATAGAAGTAATAAGTGCAGCTAATAAAGACAATCGTTCTTAACTTTCAACCGTGTTGTGCTACGAAATGTCGGCCGCACGGACACTTGTAAATATTCACTGCACAAGTGAAATGGCAGATTTTGGCAGCTGATTCTTGTCAATTCCATCAGATAATTAATCAGTCTATAGTTTGGGAGTTGAAATTCCGAGGTATATTTTGGTATATGCTACTTTTGCTTTAGTTGAAAATGCAAGTTCGGCAAAGCATGGTCGTTTTGCACAGGCATCTAAAAAAAAAATATAAATAGGATAACCATGAAATTTACACCGATTTAGTGAACGAACATTTTGTACATACCTATAGCAACCGTTTCCATCTTGTGGAACTGAAATTCTTCACTTCGCTACCAAAATATTCACTCACGAACAGAGAGTAAATTTGCCTTGCTTTCACAGCGCCGCTTGTAATCTCGACGAAGGTCTCTTTTGAACTGCGTAATTCGGCAGGTATCGAAGGAGGCGACCTCTCCTTTCAGGAATGAGAGGCACAATCGTTCCCCTACCCAACCCACCCATCAAAATTCCTAAAATCGAAAATTCATTTTTTGGGGCTTTGGTGACGATTTGGAGACTCTGTCCCACTGTGTGCCATCTACATCTACATCCATACTCCGCAAGCCACCCTATGCTGTGTGGCGGAGGGTACCTTGAGTACCACTGTCGGTTCTCCCTCCAATTCCAGTCACGTATTGTTCGCGGAAACAAAGATTGTCGGTATGGCTCTGGGTGACTCTAATCTTTCTGATTTTATCTCCATGCTCTCTTCGCGAGATATACGTAGGAGGGAGCAATATACTGCTAGACTCCTCGGTAAACGTATGTTCTCTAAACTTCGACAAAAGCCCGTACCGAGCTACAGAGCGTCTCTCTTGCAGAGTCTTCCACTGGACTTTATCGATCATCTCCATAACACTTTCACGATTACCAAATAATCCTGTAACGAAGCGCGCTGCTCTTCGTTAGATCTTTTCTATTTCCTCTACAACTCCACCTGGTACGGATCCGACACCGGTGAGCAGTATTCAAGCTGTGGGCGAACAAGTGTACTGTAACCTACTTCCTTTGTTTTCAGACTCCATTCTTCCAATGAATCTAAGTCTGGCATCTGCATTACCGACGATTAATTTTATATAGTCGTTCCGTTTTAAATCACTCCTAATGCCTACTCCCAGATAATTTATGGAATTAGCTGCTTCCAGTTGCTGACCTGCTAAAGTGTAGCTAAATGATACAGGATATTTCTATGAATTCACAGCACATTACACTTGTCTACATTGAGATTCAATTGCCATTCCCTACACCATACGTAAAAAAAATAAAAAAATAAAAATAAAAATAAAAATAAATAAATAAATAAAATGTTCAAATGTCTGTAAATCTATCGTACCAAACTGCGTGGTCATCAGTCCATAGCTTACAAACTACTTAAACCTAGGTAAACTAACCTACGGACAAACACACACACCTATGCCCCAGGGAGGACTCGAACCTCCACGGCGAGCAACCGCGCGCTCCGCAGCTAGGAAGGCTACTCCACCGCGGCCACCATGCGTCAATTCAATGCAGTTCTCCTGCATTTCAATACAATATTGCATTGTCACAACCTCTCTACATACTACAGAATCATCCGCAAAAAGCCTCAGTGAACTTCCGATGTTAACCGCAAGGTCATTTATATATATTGTGAACAGCAACGGACCCACGACACTCCCCTGTGGCACACCTGCTGACATCACTGTCACTTCGGCCATATTTGGAAGCAGCAGGACTGGTAGAGGAACAACGCATCCAGAGCCTCTTCGATTCAACAGCAGCAGTTACAACTAACAGTGACACCAACACTCAATACTGATTCCATCATGTTTCTCGCGTGACATCATGTCTCTCGCGTGGCATGGGGCTGTATTTTCCAGCTTATGACCTCTGTACACACTGTTACCTCCTAAATAAATTTGTCTGTGGTATCTACGGTCCTTCTTGCCGTTGAATTTTTGATGATCAACAGTATACAAAGAAAAATGTTCAGATGTTTGTTAAGCTTATGAGACTTAACTACGGGGTTATCAGTCCCTAAACTTACAAACTACTTATCAGCTACCTTGTACTAAGGACGGCACAAATATCCATGCCCCAGGGGGGATTCGAACCCCCGACCGTAGTGGCCGTGCAGACCGTGACTGGAGCGCCTCAGTCCCCTTGGTCACCGCGGCCGGCAGTATATAAAGGTTGGACTTGTTTGAAAAGAGATGCTGCATTGGTAAGATACGACGGCAGGACGCCAATGAATAAGACACAGCGGCGGGGTGAGCGAGGATGCGTCTTCTCTCTGTCTCTGTCTCTCTCTCCCCCTCGTGGAAATGCGATCGATTGCTCGCGAGAGACAGCCGACCGTCACGCAACGAGCCACTTCGATGAAAGACCGCACTCGGTAATAAATCAATCGCTAATTTCCGCAATAAATCACTCGGTTATTTTCTCCATTCCTAAGCGAGAGCAATCTGTCTTGGCGGATGGTGGAACGCACAAAGCGGCGCCGCAGCCCTCCAAACCCTATCGCGGCCGGGGGAAAATATTTTCTCCAAACAGGGAAACAGACTGGCCAGGGCGCCGGGCGGCCTCTCCAGCTGTTTACCGCCGCCGCGGAGAACAAACACGCCTGCTGTCTCAAGCCTTCCGTTTCATTTACAAACAGAACCGCACTACCGCAGAGACGGTATCACTCGTTGATACGTAGGCAGGAGAACAGGGCTGTTACGAATCACTCCCCCTCCCCCAAATTGGAAAGAAAATTGTAACGAGTGCGTTTAAATTTTTTACGTATACCCTCCAACTTCAAGAAGAATATGCTAATTCCAATTCCAAAGAAAGCAAGTGCAGACAAGTGTGAAAATTACAGAACCATCAGTTTAATAAGTCATGGGTGCAAAATACTAACACGAATTATTTACAGACGATTGGAAAAACTTGGCCGGCCGCGGTAGCCGAGGGGACTGAGGCGTTCCAGTCACGGTCTGCACGGCCACTACCGTCGGGGGTTCGAATCCCCCCTCGGGCATGGATATTTGTGCCGTCCTAGCTCGTAAGTAGTTCGTAAGTAGTTTGTAAGTTTAGGGACTGATGACCCCGTAGTTAAGTCCCATAAGGTATACAAACATTTGAACATTTGGAAAAACTTGTGGAATCCAACCTCGGGGATTTAGAAAAAAATGTAGGAACACGAGAGGCAATACTCACATTACGACTTATCTTAGAAGATAGGCCAAGAAAAGGTAAACCTACGTTTTTAGCGTTTGTCGATTTGAAGAAAGCTTTTGACAATGTCGACTGCAATACACTCTTCCAAATTCTGAAGATATCAGGCGTAAAATATAGAGAGCGAAGAGTTACATTCAACCTGTACAAAAACCAGACAGCGGTTATTAGAGTCGAAGGGCAAGAAAGGGAGGTAGAGGTTGGGAAGGGAGTAAGACAGGGTTATAGCCTTTCACCAATGTTGTTCAATCTGTACATTGAGCAGGCAGTGAAGGAATGGAAGGAGAAGTTTGGAGAGGGCATTAAAGTGCAGGGAAAAGAAATGAAAACATTGCGGTTTGCCGTGACATAGTAATTCTGTCAGAGACCGCAATAGATCTGGAAGAGCAATTGAATGGGATGGACAGTGTCTTGAAAGGAAGATATAAGATGAACATTAACAAGAGTAAAACGAAGGTAATGGAATGCAATGTCAGAAAATCAGGTGATCCTGAAGGAATTAGACTCCGATGGGTCTTAAATGAAAGAGGAATTCAGTTCCCTCAACATGATGCGGAAAAAAAAAACCAAAGGAAAAAAGGAATAGGAAAACAGAGAAATACGTTTATGGCAGTTTCCATACTACACTATATTCCAATCAGTAACAAGAGTCGCAATATCAGTGTCTTACTGCCCGTTGGTGGCCACGGATGAGCACCACTTTAAGGTGTTTTCCGTAGAGTGTGCCATACGTGCGGAGTGTTTTCGGCGGTTGGTGGGCATTCCACATATATGTCATGTACGCCAAACTGTCCCTGAGGCGGAGGGAGATTATGGCAAAGGCAGAGCGCCCCAGTAACTATAGAGTAGAATTATGCCTCGTGTGTGGCTGCAGCTTAGCGTCTGGCATAATAAACCATTTTATGGTCAGCCTCATTGGGGTGGTTGCATTGATGAGGGCTATCATGCCTCGGCATAGCTCCCATACAGCTGAAACCCGGAAACACTGGAGCCAGTGTTCACGGGTGTCTTATGGCTAGTTCACATGGCCAACCAGGCGCCGAACGGGAATAGCCGTGCGGTCTAACGCGCCGCTCCCCGTCAGTGCTTTGAGTCCCGATCGGACATAGGTGTGTGTGTGTGTGTGTGTGTGTGTGTGTATGTGTGTCTAGGGATCGATGACCTCAGCAGTTTGATCACTTAGCTTTTTAAAAAATTTGAACACTTCACGAGACAGATGTAACCATTTTACAGCCAAATCAGTCGCTATTATCGAATCCTTCAGAATCTGTGAGCCTGAATTAGTGCCGGCGATATACGAGGTGCATCCATATTTTTTAAACACAATGCCAACACATTTAAACGAAAATTTTATTGGCAACAGTTACAGTAATGTTTCGGCTATTTTTCGACATAGTCACCGATGGGATTGAGACATTTGTCATATCTTGGGATCAGCTTTTGTATTCCTGTGTTGAAGGAAGTCAGCCCCTGAGAATGCAACCAACCTGTGATAGTCGTCTTCGTCTCTTCGTAGGTGACACAAAACGCTGAACAGAGGATAGGAACTTCTTTAGGTGGAAGAAGATGAGGACTCCTTAACTGCAGGTGTGCTGCTCAGCGGTAATGCTCGCCCCTATACAATCCGGCGCACAGCAACGATTTTTCAGAAGTTCGGTTGTCACCTCTTTGAATATCCATCATACCGTTCTGATCTTAACTCTAAGCCATTTCCATCCTTTTCTTGTACCTCAAGAAATTACTGTCCTTCGACCAGCTTATATGCAACAATGAAGGGCTTGAATTGACTGTTTTTGACTGTTTCAAGCTGTTTCCATTCACAGGCAGCAGACTTCTACGACACGGGAATACAAAAGTTGATTCCACGATGCAAGTGTCTCAACTGTTTTGGTGAATAGCTTAAACATGGCTGTACCTGTTTCAAATAAAGTTTTTCATCTAAGAGTGGTCGGTGTCATTTACATAAAAAAACCTTGCTTTCCACAACAAATGAAATTTTAATATTAAGAAACAAATATGATATCAATACCATGAGAAGGAAATTATTAAAAAAAAAATCAGTGATGTCAATGTATCGTTACCTTTTTTTAAATCAACAGTGGCAAAAACCCTCTTTATAAAGTAATTACAACAGCGCAAGATTCACATCTTACAGACAGATGCGCGGAATGGCCGCGTGTTCTAAGGCGTTATGCTACGGATCGGACGGCCTCTCCCGCCGGTGGTTCTAGTCCTCCCTCGGGCGTCTCTCCCTCTCTCTCTCTCTCTCTCTCTCTCTCTTTCTATCTATCTATCTATCTCTATCTCTCTCTCTCTCTCTGTGTGTGTGTGTTTGTTGTCCTTAGTATAGGTTAGTTGAGGTAGCTTGTAACTGACTGATGACCATAGCAGTTTGATCCAATATGTTTACAAGCATTTGATTTTCTTACCACCGTCGGGGGTTAGAATACCACCTCGGGCATGGATTGTTTGTGCTGTCTTTAGTATAAGGTAGTTCGTAAGTAGTTTGCAAGTTTAGGGATTGATGACTCCGCAATTAAGTCCCTTACGCTTTACAAACATTTCTACGTTTTTTACTTTCTTACAGACAGAATGCTTATATTAGTAATCAAAGCGCAGTTCAGAGATTACCAAGAAGTGGTTAAAATAAAAAGGAAAAGATACATTATCATTATTTCATCATCAAACTTTAGTCTGTTTTTCTTAATCAATTTTCTGCACCAAATTAGAGGAGCATATTGCAGTAAACTTGGCGAAAGGCAATTTGAGACATTGACACGCCCAAGTCATCGTTTGAAAGTTTAATGCTATTTTTTGTGTTTTACTGCATGAAAGGGAAAGCAGTTTTCAATATAAACACATGGGTTTTATGAGGAGTGCACATTGCTCTTGTCCATTCTGCTATGTCCACGTCAGCGAACTCTTGCATTTGCAATCTGTTGTGTTGGATGGGTGTGTGTGTTTTGGGCAATTATAACTAATTTAAGCAGAGGATTTTTGGCACTGTTAATTGAAAATGTAATGATACACTGACGTCACTGAATTACGTATAATTTTCTCTGTACTGAATTGTCACTCTTGGTAGCACCAGAGCGAGATGACGCAGTGGTAACACACTGGACTCGCATTCGGTAGGAAGGTGGTTCAACTCCACCTCCGGCCTTCCACATTTAGGTTTTCCGTGATTTCTCTAAAAATGGCAAATGCCGGGATGGTTATTTTCAAATGGCACGGCCGCTTTCTTTGTCCATCCCAAGCGAAAGGTATCCGAGACTGTGCTCCGTCTCTAATAACCACTGTGTCTACGGATCGTTAAATCCTAATCTTCCTTTCTTCCTTCCTTTTTCTTGTGGTAGAACGTAACGTTTTGCTTGAAAATGTCATAGATCACCCCTTTTTTGCGATCGTGTGTTATTATGAGCATGGTTTGATTCGGTTCCGATCTTTCCCAAGACGCTTGTAAAGAATTGGTCACTAGTATAAGTCTTCGACATCAGAATTCATTTCACGGATAATATAGATGCGCTTGCCTCTAGAGCTGAGAAACTTACGCAACGATTAGAGGTCAAGAGTAGGGCAATTTTCTTTTTAGCAAAGGATGAAGTCGCAACGCCCCCACACCAACGTGGTCACCAAATCAAAGGTTCTACTGTCACCTCCGTGTTCGTTAGTTTTTGTTTTTTGGGTCACGGGGTATGGGTACCGCAATTTTTGCCATACTTGTCCGTTAATATGGTCGCATATGGTGACAGAAGTGGTCGGGATGTGTACGACGGGTAGGTATGTAAGGGCACGGGAAAAAAACTGCCAAGGCAAAAGACAAGTGAAGAAAAGAGTCAGTGACTGAAATTACGATGGTCGTGTGGCATTTTTGGCCGTTAGACCCTAGGTATGATTGTGTTCGGCCTGCCTGGTGCAAGTGACGCCACTTGGACTAGGTGTACGTCTACGATGATGGAATGATGATGACGACACAGGACCCAGTCCCCGAGAGAAGAATATCTCCGACCCGACTGGGAATTGAACCCGGACCCCCAGCGTGGCAACCCACCACACTATCCACTGCCAGAAGCGGGTAGTAAAAATAGTAGCGGTTTGATGCTATCTGCGACAGATCATGCAAAGGTGAGGAATTCTTAGTAACGGGTATCTTTCAGTCAGGTTTGAGGAAAATCCGGTTTCTTTTTAAAAAATGTTCAAATGTTTGTTAAGCTTATGGGACTTAACTACGGGGTCATCAGTCCCTAAACTTACAAACTACTTATAAACTAGCTAACACTAAGGACGGCACAAATATCCATGCCCGAGGGGGGATTCGAACCCCCGACCGTAGTGGCCGTGCAGACCGTGACTGGAGCACCTCAGTCCCCTCGGCCACCGGCGTTTCTTTCCTTTTTTTCTTTCCTTTTTCTTTTTTTTAAAGAAAAAGAAAAATACAGCCCAGTGGGTTAAATTTGGTTTTATTGGATTTTTTGGGTTCTTTTCGTACGTCTAATTCTTGTTATGAAGCCCGGGCTACTTTATTGAGGATACGTGGACGTCCAAATTGGACAATTAGGCTGACCCATAAAATGTTACTTAGGGTCGTTTTATGTTCAACTGGTACACTCGTTTCAGTTGTGAAAGTCTCTCTTTGAATGTGAGGATCTGCCAACTTCATACTCTTTGTAACGAAAAGTAACAAAGTTTCGAAACAATCTCACTGTGTTAAAGCAACTCATTTGTCATTGAGCCATAACTTTCAGTACCATGAAATATAAATCTGGAAGTTATGAGTCCAGTCCCATTCACATTTTTTTCAGGTGCAAAAAGCCAGTTTACAACGCATCTACTTTAATCTCGATAAGTTAATTTTAGAAACTGAAGGAGGAAGCAAAGCACTGTTAAATTTCTGTGCTGGTAAAGAGTGGATCCCTTAGTCCAATGTTACACTAACAAATTTTCTTTGACAAAGATCTTTGATTTTGTGCAAAAACGGGGTATTAAAATGTCATCAAATATTACGTCAAGGGCCATATAAAATGTCTGACGATTATTAATTACTGTGCTCTGCAGGATGAAAAAAAAAATCTTATGAAAATAACTTGTCAATGCACGAGAGTACATTTCAATATGTGCACAGAAAAATTCAGAAGAATGTTAATAAAATAAATTGTTGCTCCTAATAGTTGCCTACGATAAATATGACTCCTACAAGATTCAATTTGTGTCAATAAATCTTCATATGTGTATATTGTTGCGTTTTTGTGGGTTTATTGGTATTTTTTTAATTGTAAATACAAATAAACAATCGCTGAGACCGATTTTAGTCTCGAATATGTCAAAGACATTAATGATGAATATGAAGCATTAAATTAAAATTTGTGATGTCACCGGGAATCGAATCCTGACCTCCATGCTTACCTCTAAACCACCGCATCAGTAGCGATTAAGGAGCCTCGGAATAGTATAAGCACGACGACCTTCACGTTACAAACCTTAATTCAGCTTCTGTGTTCCATAGAACATTGCCACTACTGCAAAGGCTCTCCATGCAACGGAATAGCACCTCGGCAATGGACATATTGGAACATTCCTTTTTAAGGTGATACAAATATCAAAGTAAATACATGTACATACATCAATGTAAGCATGGAGGTCCTGGTCGCTTCACAAATTTTAATTTAATGCTTCAGATTTATCATTTTTTAATTGGTTTTTGTAAAAGTACCACTTTTTTTGTCGGGTTAAATTACAACAAGCCTACTTTCGGTAGCAGTGTCATAGCTACCTCAGAAAGTGAATCCGATTTGATGCGAGGTACTGCTGCAGCCGAACACTCGAGTAGGGCAAGTATGGAGTAGGCCAGTAGATCAGTTGTAAGAAAACATCAGTCATCTGGAGATGACTGCCTACGTAACTCATAGCCAGTCCCGACGCCATGAAACCCAGGTCCTCGATTAACAAGTTAGCAAGCGCAGCACGGCAGCCGGTGGTGGAGACAGAGTGCAGAAGCAGAGTGGAGAGCGGCGATGGTACTCACAGGTGTTCGCGCAGGCGCTGCTCGTTGTAGCGGCGGTGCACGTCCAGCAGCTCAGCCACCAGCCCGCGGCGCATCATCTCGTCCACGCGGGCGTCCAGGCGAGCGTCCAGCACCTCCTGCAGGCACCAGACACAGCTTCAGGCTCTCAGCTCACTCACAAACATACAAGACTCTGAGGAGTGCGGTATTGTAGCACCGAAACATCTACCGGGTGATCAAAAAGTCAATATAAATTTGAAAACTTAATAAATCACGGAATAATGTAGATAGAGAGATAAACATTGAACGTATGCTTATAATGATATGGGGTTTTATTAAAACATAAACAAAACAAAAAAATGGTTAAAAAATGTCCGATAGATGGCGCTTCATCTGATCAGAAAAGCAATAATTAGCATAACAAATTAAATTACTTTCTCTTTCCGCCCATCTCCCACATCTCCACCTTACGACTTGTGGTATGTGGTGGAGGGTAGTTTCTGCCTGACTGTTTCCCTCAGTACCCTCCTCCCCTTTTTTTCTGTTTCCTGTTCCAGTCGGAATAGTACAAGTGTCTAACCCAAGACATTTATAGGAATACGTACTTCCGGACATAGTATCGTATTTGTGGACGCGTGAAGGGATGTATGCTATCGACAAGGGCTCACAAATCGAGTTTATATTTCTAAAGGTCCGGAAAGCTTTTGACTCGGTACTTCACAAGCGAATTAGAAATACCAGGTGATCAAAAAAATGACACACATGCTTGGAATGACATGGGGTTTTATTAGAACAAAAAAAAGTTCAAAAAATGTCCGACACATGGCGCTTCATCTGATCAGAAAAACAATAATTTGCATAACAAATTAAGATAAAGCAAAGATGATGATCTTTACAGGAAATGCTCAACATGTTCACCATCATTTCTTAACAATAGCTGTAGTCGAGGAATAATGTTGTGAACAGCACTTTAAAGCATGTCCGGAGTTGTGGTGAGGCATTGGCGTCGTATGTTGTCTTTCAGCATCCCTAGAGATGTCGGTCGATCACCATAAACTTGCGATTTCAGGTAACCCCAAAGCCAATAATCGAACGGACTCAGGACTGGGGACCTGGGAAGCCAAGCACACGATCTTCACCAAACGCCGCGCGCAAGAGATCTTTCATGCGTCTTTAAAAAAGCTTTTTTAAAAAATTTTTTTGGTTCTAATAAAACCCCATGTCATTCCAAGCATGTGCGTCACTTTTTACCTCTCTATCTATATCATTCCATGATTTATTAAGTTTTCAAATTTATACTGACTTTTTGATCATACAGAACATCTTCATACATACTCCGCAATCCACCCAGATGTGCGTGGCGAAAAGTACCTAGCATCACTACTAGTTACTTGCTTTCCTGTTCCATAGGCAAGCATATGCCCAAATCTCTCTGATCTTATCTTTGTGGTCTTTACGCGAGATGTAGGTTTTTTGACAGTAGAATCTTTTAGCAGTCTGCTTCTAATTCCCGCACTGTAAACTTCAACAGTTTTTCTCGGAAAGGACGTCGACCTCCCTCCAGCGACTCCTATTGGAGTTCCCGAAGCATTTCAGTAACACTCGCGCATTGACCCTTAACCTACGAGTAACAAACCTATAGGCTCACTTCTGAACTGCCTCTACGTCCTCCTTTAAACAGATCTGGTGGGGATTCCAAAACTTCAGAAATACTCAAGACACGGACGTACAAGCGTTTTACACGCGATCTCCTTTAGAAACAAATCACACCTTCCCAAAATCCTCCCAATAAATCTAAGTCGACCATCCACCTTCCCCAGGACTGTCTTTATAAGCACGTTCCATTTCATACGCCTATATTTTTGACACGACTGTATCAAGCAGCACCTACTAATGCAGTATTCGAACATTACGGGATTGTTTCTCTGACTCATCTGCATCACCTTACATTTTTCTACAATTAGAGCTAGTTGCCATTACTCAAACCACCTAGACTATTGGTCCAAGTCATCCTGCAACTGCAACTCACTGTGTCCGTCAGGTCATATATATAGATAGAAAATAATAACAGTACTATCACACTTTCGTGGGCCACTCCTGACGATACCCTAGTGTCTGATGAACACTCGCTATCGAGGACAGCGTACTGGGTTCTATTACTGAAGTAGTCTTCGAGCCACTCACATAGTTTGGATGTGAAAACACACTTGATCTCTTAGCAACAAATAATCCTGAGCTCATAACGAGCATCAAAACGGATACAGGTATTTAGTGAACACAGAGCTGTCGTAGCGAAATTGAATATCGAAAGTCCCAAAGTTACCAAAAATAAACGCAAAGTATATTTGTTCAGGAAATCAGATGGAAACAAAATACATTTCTTCTTGAAAGACAGCTTCCAATCGTTTCTAACACCAAACGCAGGTGTAGACCAGATGTGGCTCAAATTCAAAGAAGTGGTATCGACAGCAATTGACAGTTTTATACCAAATAAATTAATAAAAGGAGGAGGCGATCCCCCTTGATACACAAAACAGGTCAGGACACTGTTGCAAAAGCAAAGGAAAAGGCATACTAAATTTAAACGAACACGAAGTCCCCAGGATTGGCGATCGTACTCAGAAGCTCGAAATTTAGCGAGGATTTCAATGCGAGATGCCTACAATATTTATCACAACGAAACTCTTTCTCGTTTTGACTGAAAACCCAAAGAGATTTTTGTCATATGTTAAATATACTCGGGGCAAATCACAAACAATACCTTCACTACGTGAAAGTAACGGCGATCCTGCCGATGACAGCGCTACTAAAGCAGAGTAACTAAACTTAGCTTTTAGAAACTCATTCACCAAAGAAGACGAAACCAATATTCCAGATTGCGAATTACGAACAGATGCCGTAATGAGTAACGTAGAAGTAGATATCATCGGAGTAGTGCAGCAACTAAAATCACTTAACAAGAACAAGTCTTCTGGTCCGGATTGTATACCCATTCGATTTCTATCTGATTATGCTGAAGCGATAGCTCCTTACTTAACAGTCATATACAACCGCTCTCTTATAGAAGGATCTGTATCGAAAGATTGGAAAGTTGCACAGGTCACACCTATATTCAAGAAAGGCAGTAGGAGTAACCCACTAAACTACAGGCCTATTTCATTGACGTCAATTTGCAGCAGAGTTTTAGAACATATCCTGTATTCAAATATTATGAATTATCTCGAACAGAACGATCTATTGACCCAAGGTCAACACGGATTTAGAAACTATCGTTCATGCGAAACACAACTAGCTCTTTATTCACACGAAGTGATGGGTACTATCGACAAGGGTTCGCAAATCGATTCCGTATTTCTTGATTTCCAGAAAGCTTTTGACACCGTACCTGACAAACGGCTTTTAATCAAATTGCGTGGTTATGGTATATCGCCCCAAGTTTGCGATTGGATAGGGGATATCTTGTCAGAGAGGACACAGTTCGTAGTAATCGATGGTAAGCATTCGACTAAAACAGAGGTGATATCGGGCGTTCCACAGGGTAGTGTTATTGGTCCTCTGCTATTCCTTATTTATATAAACGATTTAGGGGAAAATCTAAGTAGCTCTCTTAGGTTGTTTGCAGATGACACCGTCATTTACCGTCTAGTAAAATCATCTGAAGATCAAAACCAACTGCAGAACGATCTGAATAAGATATCAGTATGGTGTAAAAATTGGCAGTTGACTCTAAATAATGAGAAGTGTGAAGTCGTCCACATGAGTACGAAAAGAAATCCGTTAAACTTTGTTTACAACATAAATCAATCAAATGTGAAGGCCGTAAACTCCACAAAATACCTAGGAATTACTATTACTTCAGACCTAAACTGGAAAGAACACGTAGATAACGTCGTGGGAAAGGCGAACCAGAGACTGCGTTTTATTGGCAGAACCCTTAAAAGATGCAACAGAACTACAAAAGAAACTGCATACACTACGCTTGTCCGTCCATTTTGGAGTATTGCAGCCCAGTGTGGGATCCTTATCAGGTGGGTTTGACGGAGGACATCGAAAGAGTCCAAAGAAGGGCAGCTCGTTTCGTATTGTCACGATACAGGGGAGACAGCGTTACGGAAATGATACAGGATCTGGGATGGGAATCATTACAACAACGGCGCTTATCGCTGCGGCGTGGGCTACTTGCGTAACTCCAATCGCCAACATTCTCCTCCGAATGCGAAAATATATTGTTGACTCCCACTTACATAGATAGAAATGATCATCAGTATAAAATACGAGAAATCAGAGCTCGAACAGAGAGATTCAGGTGTTCTTTCTTCCCGCGCGCTATTCGAGAATAGAATGGGAGATAAATAGTATAATTGTGGTTCGATGAACCCTCTGCCAGGCACTTAAATGTGATTTGCAGAGTATCCCATGTAGCTGTAGATGTATTCCAAATCAGTGGCAAAAGGTAAAAATTTGTGTCAGGCCGGCAGTCGAACCCGGGTCTTTTGTCTACTATGTATCTGCACTGACCACTACACCAGGCGTGAACAGTGTTTACCACACCTGCATGGACTGTCCTAGTATACCTTCCTCCAGAAGCAAATCTTAAACTTGTTCGCACACTGATGGCGTAGTACCGCAGTCAATTGTACTCACTATTCGCGGTTTTTTGCCGAATAAAAAAAAAATCAAATGTTTGTTAAGCTTATGGGACTTAACTACGGGGTCATCAGTCCCTAAACTTACAAACTACTTACGAACTAGGACGGCACAAATATCCATGCCCGAGGGGGGATTGGAACCCCCGACCGTAATGGCCGTGCAGACCGTGACTGACGCGCCTCTGTCCCCTCGGCCACCGCGGCCGGCTTTTTCAGATCATCTGGCAAAAAGATAATCTCGCATTCGACCGGTGTGCGTGGCGCCAAGTTCCCGAATTTCAAAAATCGTGATTTTTCCATCTATACAACATTAGTAATTTTGGTTCCTACTAGCATCAGCTATCCAGGGTTAAATTTTCGCTACACAATTTTTCTCCACCAATATACGTAAATGGTAATTATTTAGAAAATGACGCGGCACATCACGCATACAACAATGAACAGCAATAAAATAGGAACCGGAGGTTGCTCAGAGCATGCGGTTATACTGATTGGCTTTGCAGTTATTTAGTCAGATGCTATAAACGGACGGCCACTACAGCAGATGCTCGAAATTTTGTCCAGATGCATCGAGACACGCCTCAGATCTCCGCTGTATTTATCAGCTAAACCCCTGAAACATACCTGTTGTATCTTGAAGTCATGCTGCTGGTACACCTATCCTGCCCACTAGGCCCTCTGTCGAAGCAACAGGTGTTTCATACTCATTCCACTTGTGATAGACCCGGAGCAAGAGTCGATTAGGGTAATGAGTGCCGCAGAAACTAAGTCCAACATGCAAACGAACATATTGGCGTCCATTGTATTGCGCTACAAGCAAATCAAATCCTGTGGCTCACAGAGATGCCCAGATTGCCCCTATTGTTTTTGACGGAAGTACAACACCGAGAATCGTGCCTTAGGTTTTGGAATCGTTAGTATATAGTCATTTTGTTTTCCCCAGGCTACATTTTATTTGTGATAATACAACATTGCATTCAACATTAAACTTCAAGAACGGTACTGACAAACACCAAATATAAATACTTTCAAGCTCCTTGACGTTAAGTCTGCTACGACTTCTTACAACAAAAGGCATATTACAATACATAGGTATAAGAATTACATGTGTCTTTATTGTAAACATCACCAATGTAAAAAGTACGAAAAGTGGTTATATCACGATCACCGAAACTTCCAAGGCACTAGTGTTAATTAATGAACCAACATCTGTAACAACAGTGACAGAGAGACATCCACTTTCTGTTTCATTCTCCTCTGTAGTAAAATTCAAAGTCGCTACTACAAAAACAGCAGGCATGACTTTGAATTTCACTACAGAGATACAATGCTAGGAGGAAGTGGATGGATCACTGTAGCTGTTTTCTTCTTGTTTCACGGGTCTTGTATAATTACTTATCGTACTTTTAATAATGGAGGCGAGATACTGGCGGAACTAAAATCTCTGAGGACAGGCCGCGGGGCGTGCTCGGGTAGCTCAGTCCGTAGAGCGCTTGCCCGCGAAGGGCACTTGTCTTTGTAACAAAGAAATAGTATGGTACATACTTCTTAAGGATGAGTTTTACATGTTATGACATATGTCTGTGAGACAAATTGTTTTAAGGGGAATTATTATTGTTGTTAGTACATCCAAGAGAGACAGCCTATTTCCTTTCATTTCACGCTGAATTAAATGTCTTGACAGATATTGACATAGTAGACCAAGAAAATCGGCCAATGCTTTTTGCCACGTTCCCATGCCGCACATGGATCACCAACATAGGGAAAAGTGTTGGGGGCTCTTCCCAAGTGAAGTGACGCCTTCTCGAAGAGTCCCATACATAGAACTGCAAATCCAGAGCCCAGGAGATACCCACGGGCACTTCATCTGTTAGATCAAAAAACTCCTCACTCACTTGAAGCAGGTGGTAGTTAGTGCAGGTTCCAAAACTGTATTCGGAACTAGAAATGATGAGCCAAGAGCGCAAAAAAAGATGAGAAAGGCATGTTTCCGAGCAGCAATATAAAGTCGAAGCTGATAAGAGCTCTCATTCTAACCATACCCGGGTTAACGAGTACCATATGGTAAGCATATTTTTCAGTTTAAGGGAGTTGTCAGCACTTATACTTTCACATGCCTTTCTGCTTTCGCCTTGAAATCTTTGGCTTTATTAGCTCGGTAACAAGCTTCGTTAAAGAAGCAAAATCCCAGAATTTTAAGATAATGCAATACCCCAGGACAATGTTAGTGACAGTACACTTTCTTCGTAGTCATCATTCAAGTGCAAATAATTGTAGTCTGTTAATTATATAGGCGATTACCCCACGTGAATACTCACACATCAGTTTCTGTTTCAGATATGATAAATAAAGGCATTTTCATTCGGCGTTCAGAAGGACTGGTACATAGTATATGCATATTTTATGGGTTCCTGAATGACCTTGGAATCAACTCTTAACACTTCTATTGCTATCTGGTTCCACGATTACAGAATCCGGGCAAAATGTACGAGAAGTTAGCTGTTGATTTAACAAGGCCACAGCTTGTGGCGAGAATGAAAATCCCAAGGTTGTCTCGAAAAACCAAGAAATAATTACAGAAATTCGGGGCATACCAGTACAGGGGTATTTTATATCCAAGGAAACACTAATTCAGAGGGACACTCCCTCTGCTCCCTAACCAAGGGTCATAAGAGTAAACATATCTGCACTATATATATATATATATATATATATATATATATATATATATATATACACTTGCAGAATCTTAAGTGAAAATACTTCTGAAAAGTGCATATGAAGGGCAATAAACAAAGAAAAGGTTTCTTTGGTATATAATTTGTTCAACTGCAATGCTTTAACCTTTGAATCCGTATTCACCCAGTGTTCTGGGTAGGATTAAAGTACTGTCCGACATGAGTATTATTTGACGGTTTAAGAATATGGATAATAACTGCAGAGCCACCACAAGAGTTTTTAGGAGTGTACCAAGATATTTGGACAGTTCAAAACTACACGAGTTAATGAACTCGAGTACGGACGGAAGCGCCCTCTCCTCGTAGATTTTCGAAGGCCACTTAGGTACGGTATGCCAGGAGCTCTACATTCGCTTCATCATTTCCTCTGGTGAATCTGAGCTCGTTTAAGGGCTATTCTATACGAGCGCTGAAATCGCGGCGGTGTTACGCTGAAAACTAGGCATTAAATTTGGCATTCTATACAGGGAGCTAGAAACGCCGCGTTTCAACGCGACGTTAGCGTTGGGCGTATTTGGGGCGCTGGCGTTGATTTTACGACATTACAGTTTCAAAACGGACTCTATAAAACAAAACAAAACAAAAAAATAAAAAATAAAATAAAATAAAAATAAATTAAAAAACCATGAGATTGCGGTACAGTACGTCTTGACGTTGTGAAATACAGTCCCCTGCCATAAGTCCTAGTAAGATTTTCAGCAACATAGACCAACAAAGTTGTAATGAAAGCATGTGATTTGGAAAAAAAAAATTACTGTTTACATAATACTTGTATTGATATGTGCTATCATCAAATGTTCAAATGTTAGTATAGCTTATGAGACTTTACTACGGGGTCATCAGTCCCTAACCTTACAAACTACTTACGAACTAGCTAATCCTAAGGACGGCACAAATATCCATGCCCGAGGGGGGGATTCGAACTCCCGACCGTAGTGCCCGTGCAGACCGTGACTGGAGCGCTTCACTCCCCTCGGCCACCGCGGCCGGCGATGTGCTATCATCAAAATTCTCTTGGTGTCCACAAAATGGAGAGTTAGTTTCAGTATAGTTGTTACATACCTACTTTATCCTTATCAGCAGCACTCATCACATGCCAATTTGGGTGCATGCCTTCGCAGACTTCGTTCCAGCACTTCGCCTTCAATTGTTTGTCGCTGTACTCCTTTCATCGGACTTCATAAATAGTAGACTGCTTCTTAATATCTTATAAAAAATTTCTCCGTATCAAACACATTGACCGGCGACAAATAACAACTTGACTGACACAAGCTCAGTGTTTTGTGTCCCAGCCTCGTCGCCGTTTTTGTGTCTCGTTTCCGTGGTAGGTGTCGGTGGCCGAGTAGAAAGACCGACACAGGAATAAAGGATGCAAGCTTGTGCAGGTAGGTGGTGACCAGCCAGTGGGACAGCAGAAACTAGAAACACTAGAGTAAATTAGAACGTGATATATATATATATATATATTTCACGAGATATATATATATTTCACAGAGACTTAGTAATACTTAACTTTTACATGCTGATACATAGTTGAGCTAGAGGCCTGCCTAGTGCCTATCCGATAGTCAAGTCTTAACTGGTGCCTATCTGAATCCCAAGTGTTAACTGGTTCCTATCTCAGTCCCAAGTGAACGATGCCGTTCAGTGGTGGCCACGAGCGGTGTTGTACCAGAGGGCGCTCGTAACTGACGTCGTAAGAACGCCGCGCCGTGCGTGCATGGCGGCGCGCGGCGAAAGTACGTGGCGCGCACTTTAGACTTGTGCGACACCACACAGTGTCAGCGCGTTACTAACGCCTCGTATAGTAGGGTCCCAACGTTACTGACGCCGTGTTTTTACGCGTCCGGTCGCGTTGCTAGCGCTCAACGCCGGGCTAACGCGGAAACACCGACGTCGAAAACGCTCGTGTAGTTTGTCTCATTGTAGTGCCATTGCTCCAGTCACCCGACGTTAACGCGGCGTAGTCAAAGCCGCGATTTTAGCGCTCGTATAGAATAGCCCTAAGACAGCAGCTGTTTCCCCGTCATCGCCCTCATTACTCGAACTCGAACGTCACGAGAGGCAGGACAGGCAATCGAGATCCGGAGATCGTGAGTCGTGTGTTGTGGTCCTGAAAGAGCGGGCGGGCGAATGTCAACAGTAACGCGTTACTGTGCATCCAAGACGACGGCGACAAGAAAGCAATGATGGAAAAATCAATGGCGGCGAGCGCGCCCCCGCATGACGTCAGAGGCGCGGCTGGGGCGTGGGCGTTGCAGCGGCTTGCGCAACCGTCTGCAACGCGACCGTCCCTGGGCGCTTCCTCCGCGGACGCAGAACTCCTGCCAGGGGCAATGCACTGGCGCACAAGACAGCGCGCCTAACGGGAGCCCACGGCACCTCCCGCGCCGCGGCCGGCCTCCTAAACTCTGCCCAGAATTGCGTGCGAATTACACGAGCCACTGACTGCTTACAATCTACTACCCCAAGTGTGTGAGCCTTTCATACCTGCTTGTAAACAAACAGCCAGCCACGTCGCGACTGTGTCTATGACTTCAATCTATATCTATAAAAGTGAAAGTCTGTTCGGTGTACGTTTATCACGGCTGAACCACAAGACATAAAGAGCAAAATATTTGTACAGTTATTAATGTCTACCCGGGGAAGGCTTTACACACGGTTTTATGGCGATCGGATAGCTATTTATCTATATATATATTAATGTGGGAAGTCTGTTCGGTGTACGTTTATCACGGCTGAACCACAAGACATAAAAATATTTATACAGGTACTAATGTCTACCCGGGGAAGGCTTTAGGCACGGTTTTATGGCGATCGGATAGCTACTTATCTATATATATTAATGTGAATGTCTGTTCGATGTACGCTTATCACGCCCGAAAGACGAGACGCAGAGACTTAAATATTTGTACAGTTACTAATTTATACGTGCAAAAGGTTTTAGGCACGTTTTATAGCGATCTGATAGATATTTAGTAATTTGAAGAATATAACGCGAAATTCGGAACAATAATTACTCTTTGAAAATTATATTTACTCTTTGAAAATGGTTTTATTGGTTGCATTGTTGCTTGAGGGTTGATAATGATAAGAGGGTGGAGTATATTGGGATGGAAAGTTATCGGTATATATAAAATTCTACGTGTGTGTGTGTTAATATTTCGCTCTGCAGCGAAAACTACAAAACTCAAACGAATGCTCTGTGTGTAATTGTTGTCCGAAATCTCCCGTTGTACACCATAGCAGTCCCATGCCGATAGCTATAATGGTGTGGAAGATATGATGGTTGAAAGTCGTCAAATTATTAAAAAAAATTCGGACTGAAGGCCAGCGATAACGTTTGCGACTTTATAGCATGGAGGTTACATACAGCGAAACATGATGCCACAGACCATATCTTTGGTCTATACGTGCTACAATATCTTCAGCTCTTTCTCTGTAAGGATAAGCATACGAATAAGGAAATATAAGAATAAATAAATAAAGCAGTGAAAAAGAAATTTCTTTTAATACATCTCTTTAAAAAATCGATTTGACGTTTCGCGCATTATCTATCATGATCAAGCAATAAGCGAGCGGAGCCGCGGGTTTAAGTTCAAATGTTTGTAGAGTCTATGGGACTTAACTACGGGGTCATCAGTCCCTAAACTTACAAACTACTTATGAACTACTTACAACTAAGGACGGCACAAATATCCATGCCCGAGGGGGGATTCGAACCCCCGACCGTGGTGGCCGTGCAGACCGTGACTGGAGCGCCTCAGTCTCCTCGGCCACCGCGGTCGGCGCGGGTTTAAGCTAGTTATCTATAGACGGGGAAGGAAAATACCGGATGATCAAAAACTCACTATCAATTTTGAAAACTTAATAAGTCACGGAATAATATAGATAGGGAGGTAAAAATTGACACACATGCTTGGAATGACATGGGGTTTTATTGGAATAAAAAATGTCGGAAAGATGGCACTTCATCTGATCAGAAAAGCAATAATAAGCATAACAAATTAAGACAAAGCAAAGATGATTTTCTTTACAGGAAATGCGCAATATGTTCACCATCATTCCTCAACAATAGTTGTAGTCGAGGAATAATGTTTCGAACAGCACTGCAAAGCATCTCCGAAGTTTTGGTGAGGCATTGGCGTCGGATGTTGTTTTTCAGCATCCCTATAAATGTCCGTAGATCACGATACAGTTGCGAGTTCAGGTAACCCCAAAGCCAATAACCAAACATTCAAATGTTTCTAGAGCTTATGGGACTTAACTACGGGGTCATCAGTCCCTAAACTTACAAACTACTTATGAACTAGCTAATACTAAGGACGGCTCAAATATCCAAGCCCGAAGGGGGATTCGAGCCAATGATCGCACGGACTGAGGTCTGGGGTCCTGGGAGGCCAGGCATGACGAAAGAGGCGGCTGAGCAAACGATCGTCACCAAACGACGCGCGCAAGAGATCTTTCAGGCGTCTAGCAATATGGGGTGGAGCGCCATCCTGCAAAAAAATCGTACGTTCCAGCAGATGTTTATCAGCCATGCTGGGGATGATGCGATTCTTTAACATATCGGCGTACCTCTCACCCGTTACTGTAGCAGTTACAAACCCAGAATCACGCAGTTCCTCTAAGAAAAACGGCCCAATAACGATAGATGTTTGGTTCTAATAAAAACCGCAGTCATTCCAAGCATGTGTGTCATTTTTTACCTCTCTATCCTTCATTATTCCGTTATTTATTAAGTTTTCAAATTTGTACTGACCTTTTGATCACCCGGTACTTTTTCCTTTATGGGCAATTTGATTTTGCAAATTTTGGCGTTAGTTTTGGTTTCTTCGGTATTATTATTTATATTAATATAGGCTAGTTATAAATGTTTGTTTGTGCAGAACCGTAAATCCTTTAACGCGTAGTGTAGCTGATCAGCTGCATACCTTTTTTTTTTTTCATTATCTCTCAAACTGATCAACATTTGACCACAAATTCATTTATTTGTAGGTACTTGTATACATAGTGTAACGTATGCAAGAAGCACGTCCCAGAAATTTAAGTCGCAGAGTGCTACTGAATCACTTCGACAGCTGCATTGAGTTACTCGTAACCTGTGCGTTTGTTTACAGAGTAAACCACCTTTGCCATGTAAAACTAGTGAATCACATACTACCACTGCATTATGAGAAGATCAGCGGCACAATACTGACATTTACTGCATCGGGTACATCATGGAAGCACTATATAGCTGACCACCTATGAGCGGTTTCTTGCTAGTAGTGCATAATAATTTAAAGGAATTTTTTTCAATATAATATATACTCATTGTATAATATATACTCATTGTATATTAATCGTCGCAGTTTTTATAGCTTCAAATAAAAAGTCATGTATTAAAGGGTTAATCTTCGATAGTTTCTGACGGATTGCTTTGAAATTTTCACACAACACTGCATTCTAATACAGGAACGTTTTTAGATAACTATTTGCTTCATATATTATGATAAATTATCTATATACATATAACTTTATGCAATTTTTGTTACAAAATTCCCCCATTATAAAATTTACATCAATTGGTATATTACATGAAGGTAAAGCAGTCATCAATACGAAGATTGGTTTGAACACCTCAGTGCTTTACTAGGCATGGTCCTGTTTGGAGGTGGTATGCCGTTGCCTTCCTCCGACCTTGGAACTGAGTTACCCAGATATTTATAGGGGGATCTACAGGTTAACGTGGATTCCGAACCGCTGTGCTACTCCACATTTTTAGCATTAGCAATACTGCCAAAGGTGAAAGAAGTGAAAACTGACAAATAATGCGCCTTGCTGCGGAGCGCGCGGTTGGTCCCCGTCGGAGATTCAAGTACTTCCTCGGGCATGGATATTTGTGTGTTTCCTTAGGTTAGTTGAAGTTAGTTTAAGTAAAATTTTGAACATAGCTGCTATTGTCAGCGACCGTTACAACGTCAAAATTAAAATAATTTAACCTGGTTTCGGCAATAACTAGGATTGTCTTCATCAGAAATTGTGAATTAAAACAAGTCACATAGTAAACGTTACAACTCAGCTGTAAAGCTTAAGTCACAAAATTTAAAAAGAAATTTTTAGTAAGGGATAGCCACTATGGGCTGCATGAAGCAGGTGTGCAGCCCATAGTGGCTATCTCTTAGACTGAAATTGTCAGCTGTAGAACTTCACAAGAAATGCAGAACAAGATTTCTGCAATAATAACAGAACCAAGCTGTATCATCTTCGTAATTTCAGTACAGAAGAGGCGATTTTTCTGTCGATTACACACGAAAATTCCTTAAACATGCTCCACGTCATTAAATATTTCACACCAGGCCTTTGTAACTTCAAGGGAACCTAAATCTCGTAAAAATGAAAATTAGAAGTCATTGAGGGAAAATACCGAAACGAATAGCAAGCAAACACAGCTGTTTTTAGTTTTTCCCAAATATGTTTCGCTGGCATTGCAGCATCGTTAGTGAGATATTTATTGTATAGTGTCTGTCAACAATCATTTAATTGTTCAAAAAAAAATTTTTTTTCATTGTTCTTTTGACAGACACTATACAATAAATATCCCACTGATATTGCTGCAACGCCAGCGAAACACGTTTGGGAAAAACTAAAAACAATTGGGTTTGCTCAAGGCAGATCATACCTAAATAGCAAATTTATTTGTTAGCAAACACGAACATTGAATCGGTATTCATACCCCAAGACGAATTGCAAGTATTAATTTAGTCACAAAACTTTTCTGTGTAAAATGGCAGATGACTTTCTCGTTTCGCTTGCACATACGTAGGTAAAGCAGGTTACCTTTTTTTTTTTTTTTTTTTTTTTTTTTTTTTTTTTCTCTTTACATAAAGTACCACTTTCAATTCCGAAAGCAATGAATACACACTCGTCACCACAAATGTTATTACAATATATATATATATATATATATATATATATATATATATATATATATTGACGACGTTACAGCGTTCAATTAATGAAATAAATCGCAGTTTGCGATCAGTTATGGCTTCAATGTGCTAGGTTTAGCTGGAATACCAAAGTGCGGCGAATACTCCTGACGACAATTGTGTCTAGATACGTCATGGTCTGTTGTCCCTGATGCAGGAATACAGTATTGTGGCTGCGAGCATTAAAGAACAAGTAGACTGTGATGATAGGAAAGAGACAGCGTGGCGAATGGAGATTTGGGTGTGGTGGGAGACGTGCAGGGAAGAGTCCTCTGCAGAGGGCTGGTCACTGTGTCCTCGGTGGCGGAGTGGTCAGCGCGTCTGCCTAGTAAGCAGGATATCCCGGGTTTGAAACCCGGCCGGGCACAAATTTTCATTCGCCACACTTTGGCATTCCATCTAAAACTAGTATACTGAAACCACAACTGATCGCAAATTGCGATTTATTTCACAAATGTAACATTTGGCTCCGCAATGTTACGACGGTGGCTTGACTTCTGTGGCGCTAAGGGCAACTCCCCTTTGGGTCGCACGTTCCAGCGAAGAGTTTCCGCTATTCTCTTTAGAAACTACTTGTTTTAACTGCCGCCGTTTGCAGTGCCCCAGGTCACAGGGTCCGCACGCCGCAGCGCACCCAGTGGACGCGGTGACAGAGCACCGAGTCAGAGCTGATGGCAGCCGGGAGAGCGTGCGGCAGCGGGCAGGCGGCGGAGATAAGGCGGCAGCCAGCACAAGAGGGCGCTTTCTTCGCCGACACCTGAGTTCCCAGGCCGCACAACGCCGCCTTGTTGCGGGCGGAAACCTGCCCTGCCTACAGTGACGCGCAAGTGCCGTCACCTGGCGGAAGGACGCCACTCTACCGTGCTGGCGATTGCGAAAGCCGCTGTCAAGATAGGTACGGAGCCAACACCAGTGCTGTTGGGGAGTAGTGAAGATCGGTGGCAGGATGAACGTGATTTCTGGTCTGGTTATAAATACAACGTCAGTTGGAAGGAGGGAGGGGGGGGGACCCATGAGTAGGTCTAACAATGAATAAGAAACTAAGAATGCTAGTAAACTTCATTGAACATCACAGTCATCGCATTATCAAATGAAATGTTTGTAAATCTGTTGGACCAAACTGCTATGGTTAGCCGGCCGCGGTGGCCGAGGAGACGGAGGCGCTCCAGTCACGGTCTGCACGGCCACTACGAACGGGAGTTGGAATCCCCCTTCGGGCATGGATATTTGTGCCGTCCTTAGTATTAGTTACTTCAAAAGTAGTTTGTAAGTTTAGGGACTGATGACCCCGTAGTTAAGTCCCATAAGCTATACAAACATTTGAACATTTGCTATGGTTATCAGTCCCTAGACCAGAGCTTTCAAAACTGGGTGTCGCGACACCCTGGGGTGTCACGTAGTAGTATCAAGGGTTTCGCGAGACTAACAAATTTAGACACTTAAAAAAAATAAAAAAAATCAACTTGTCATAAAATAACACAAAATATCCTTCTTTTCATACTAACCTGAAGTCTTGCCTGCAGCTAATCATTCTTCTCTTCATTCAGTGCACCACACATCACGTATTAAAGGAATGATCCGTGCACATTAATTGCGTGCTCAGCCGCTAGGTGACAGCTCTGCTTCAGTAGCAGTAGACACTTAGGGTTCGTTCAAGCAGCTGCCAGGTGCCAGATTCCAGCAAACTGCGCATGCGCAGAGCTGCTGTTGATACTCGATAACAGCTCTTCCCATGCGCAGTTTGCTGGAACTGGCAGCTGCTTGAACGAACCTTCACTGTAGTCTGCTATACTTCTCAAAAAACTGCACCTGAGCGTTTTTCAGTGGATTTATCAAAGCTACGTCACCCTCGGTAGCGTTTCTTACAATTAAATGTCAATCAGTGGCACAGTGGCTGTAAAAGCTGTCACAGATTGTAAAAGCAGTCACAATTGTCCACTGGCTAAAGCTATTCAGTAGCGATGTTTAGTATAGAGTATGGTCAGGTGATTAACGGATAGTAGTATTTTAAATGCAGTAATCGTTGATTCGAACCCTGGTCTGCGTTAATATTTTTTTCTCTCAGTTTCCTGTATGTAACAGATTCTGGAACCAGAAATGACATTCATATTCTTACTTGTCACAAATATTTATCCATTTTTTACGAATATGTCGGGACTTCAAAGGTCGTTGTGAAGCAAGAACCTAACAATAGAACTTAAATAATAATTCATCACTTGTCATAAATACATCCTCTTTATTTCTGAAAATAATGTGATAATATTGAACTGAAAGGGAACAGGTACTGTACTGTCTAAATCAGAAATAATAGAAGTTAATTTGCAAATGCCGTTTTCAATCGATCCAGCAAAACCGTATCTTGTCCTGACATGTACACATGACAGCCGAAAACATTTTCCGAAATTCAGTTTTCGTGTTTCGGAAGTTGGGTCGCGTGTAGAAGAAGCAAGTATTACTGTGTGAGTTAGGCATTGTTCTCTGCGGTATTACTCTGTTGTACATCTCCGTAGTTCCCAATGTTTCCTTTTCTCGGGCTGAGTGTACGTAATTGCTGCAGTCAGAATCAACATTAAACATGTCAATACGTTCGAAGCTTTCAGTTTCGTTTACAAATGTTCAAATGTTTGGCTTACGGGACTTAACTACGGGGTCATCAATCCCTAAACTTACAAACTACTTATGAACTAGCTAATAATAAGGACGGCACAAATATCCATGTCCGAGGGGGAATTCGAACCCCCGACCGTAGTGGCCGTGCAGACCGTGACTGAAGCGCCGCAGTCCCCTCGGCCACCGCGGCCGGCTTTCGTTTACAAACTACATTTAAGCGATACTTTATTTCCGCCCCCCCCCTCTAGATGTATTTATATTAATGAAAGGGTGTCGCGCAAAACTGTAAACTATAAAAGGGTGTCGCCATGAGGGAAAGTTTGGAAAGCATTGCCCTAGACTGACAAGCCGCGGCGGATTTATTTATGTAATCGTGTCTGAGCTACATCTGTAATTAATTAATAGGCTACATATACTAGATAACAAATAAATCGAAGTACTAATTATACACTCATACATACAGTCATGATTTTCACACATAACACGTCATTATTGTCCATAGCAGACTCATATCTCTCTCTCTCTCCAGTGTTCGGCACACTTCACTGCAACGTCGTTGGCCAGCCACAGGTCTTGGAAAGTGCATGGCCCCGGCAAGGATGGGCAGCTCAGCAGGTGTGTCATTGTTTGTTTTTCTCCACATTGGCAGAGCTCGTCTTCTGCGTATCCCCAACTTGAACAGGTTATCCTTTGATCTTCCCATTCGACACCTAAGTCTATTTAGGCTCTTCCAGACTCTCCATTCCAATAGAGATCCAGCCGGAAGTTTTTCTTTAATGTTCCAACATTGCAAGCTGCATTTTTCCAATTTCTGTGTCCACATCGATTCCTTGGTTGTAGATTGACTTCCATTTAGTGGCTGTTCAAATTGAATGAAATCTTTCCTCGATTTTAGTCTTGCGACCACTGGCTGATGTCCGAACAGGATATGTCTTCTGTCATCGCACTGTCTGGTTCTTTCAGCCATCGCCAACATTTGCCGTCTGATCTGTGGGGGAGCAATTCCGGAACACATATAAAGGAGATCAAGGCATGTAGGCTTCAGGCAGCCGCGGTGGATTAGCAGTGCATACTGGGGCGCTGTGCTGCAGTGCGAGCGGTCGTTCGCCGTCGGAGCTTCGAATCTCCCCTAGGGCATGGGTGTTTTTATTGTTCTTAGGTTAGTTTATCTTAGTTTATGTAGTTTGTAAGCTACGGACTAATAACCACGCAGTTGAGTGGGATAGATTTACAGACATTTGAAAATTTAGACTTACAAACTACTTGAAGTTATTTACAATAAGGACAACACACACATACATGCCCGAGGGAGGACTCGAACCTTCTGCGGGAAGAGCCGTTTAGTCCGTAGCATGAACAGAACTATAGATTTGTTTGTTAAAGAGACACACGGCCGCTTACGAAGAAAAAAGCGCTTTCAGTTTTTCTCAAAGTTTCCAGTCCTTCAGTAGATTTTCTAAAAATGTTATTTCTAAAAAATCTTGTCTTAAAAAAAAAAAAAAAAAAAAAAAAACGAGCAGCCAAATCGGTCGAGCTGTTCAAAACGTACGGTGTGACCAAGGGAAATAGGGATTCAAAAAGTGTTCAAATGTTTGTAAATCTAAGGGACTTAACTACGTTGCTCATCAGTCCTTAGGCTTACAAACTAACTTAAAGTAACTTCTGCTAAGGTCCACATAAACACCCATTCCCGACGGAAATCTCGAACATCCGACGGCGAGCAACCGCGCGCTCTACAGCAAGGCGCCTTAAAAGCTCGGCCACTTCACCACGGCAAATACGGATTCATTTTTATAAATTAGTATTGTATGTGTTATCAATGTTATGAATTTTATGTCTGTTTAGTACCGTTCCCCTGAAATTGAGTACTGTGTATTTGTGTTAGCAGGACTCTTGGAAGGTGTTCATTAGTCCTAGATCTGATGTCGATTTCCCTTCTTAGATGTTCAATGTAAAATTCTTCACAACTGCAAGTGATGACTCAGTGGTTTTGTTTCTTTGATAGTTTAACGTACAATTTCAGACGCTCCCGATACAAATATTTTTGCATGTGAACTGATCCTGGCGATTAAAAAAAAAATGAACAGCTTAAAGCCTAGCATGCTCAAGGGAAGTGCAAACCAAAACTGTATTCAACAGTCCGCGCACACGTTTTCTATTGACTTTTCTGCATAGGCATATTTACCAGTGGGTTGAAAAAACGTTCTAAAAGCTTCTCAAAGCCGGATATGTTGGCAAATTCAGAGCTAAGATTTTTAAAACATCACTACAAAGGCCTTTCTGAGCAACTATTTGACGCCACAAGGTGTAAATCAAGTTTCGTGGGGAGATAAGTGAAAAAATTGTCCTCCACGCTTCGAATTACCTGGATGGCGCCTATGTCGGGCGTTTTCATCTCTCTCTCTCTCTCTCTGTCTGTCTGTCTGTGTGTGTGTGTGTGTGTGTGTGTGTGTGTGTGTGTGTGTGTGTGAGTGACAGCGGAAGGGAGAAAGAGAGAGAGATCGATTTTCCAGGTAACAACTACGCACATCGTTGTCTGGAGCATTCTTGGAAATTCCATCACTTTTCTGTTGGCACACGCAGAACAAGGCCTTCTCCGAAAGCTGCTCCATTCCATATTCTTTTCATTTCTCACACTCTTACAGCCTTGAGAAAAGACATCATTCCTGTGGTGATGAACACGATGACAGGAACGCGGGGATGTGGTAATGGTGTGGCGGCGTGAAGCACATCTGACCACGCCATGAAGTAACAGAGTCAAAACCATTGTAACAATCCCAAGCCGCGGTGGAGTAGCCTAGCGGTCTAAAGCGTCTCGCTGCAGAGCGCGCGGTTGCTCGCCGTGGAGGTTCGAGTCCTCCCTGGGGCATGGGTGTGTGTGTGTTTGTCCGTAGGTTAGTTTACCTAGGTTTAAGTAGTTTGTAAGCTACGAACTGATGACCACGCAGTTTTGTCCGATAGATTTACAGACATTTTTGAACAATCCCAACTCGCGTCAACATAGCGAAATACAGCCTTGAGAAAAGACATCATTCCTGTGGTGATGAACACGATGACAGGAACGCGGGGATGTGGTAATGGTGTGGCGGCGTGAAGCACATCTGACCACGCCATGAAGTAACAGAGTCAAAACCATTGTAACAATCCCAAGCCGCGGTGGAGTAGCCTAGCGGTCTAAAGCGTCTCGCTGCAGAGCGCGCGGTTGCTCGCCGTGGAGGTTCGAGTCCTCCCTGGGGCATGGGTGTGTGTGTGTGTTTGTCCGTAGGTTAGTTTACCTAGGTTTAAGTAGTTTGTAAGCTACGGACTGATGACCACGCAGTTTTGTCCGATAGATTTACAGACATTTTTGAACAATCCCAACTCGCGTCAACATAGCGAAATATGGAAAAGATAACGAAGTTTAGGCATGGCAGTGTGTTGTGTTTTTGGTGTTTCCATCTTTCTGCCAAGCACTTATAGACCAGAGGTACCCACGAAAGCAAATCTGTGAGAGCAGGTCATGGTTTTTGTTTTGTTAGTTCGTTTGATAAGATTACTGACCGCGAAAGGCAAAGTTCTGGAACTAAGTAATCTGTCTATCTCGATGAAAATCTCTTCTGACAGCACTTTACTACACGTTTGGCACACAGCACATGTACATATTTTTCATTTCGTCAGGGTAAAAGCCGGCATGTAGGAGAGCGATTCAGAAAATAAGTTTCATTTTTTTCCCAGAATACACTTTACTGTGGAGACTTTATATAACAGTCAACTTTACCCCCTTTCAGCCGTTTTCCAACATAATTTCCATAGACATTAAAAAAAATTCATAGAGCTTCACAAGCTTTGATATCTCTTGTGTCTGAAAATATAGCCACCCGATATGAGGAAAATGCTCTCAGAGATCAGAAGTGGTAAAACGACGATTCTGCCAGACCACTTCTTCCGCCTTTGCGGACAAGTTCATCAGTCACAACAGACGGTCTGCGTCTTCCAGTTCTTTCTTCATCCTGGTAGTTAACTGCTTTCGTTACGAAACGAACAACATCAACGACGACTAACACTGTCACTCACAATGTTCCCGCACACTTCAGTAATCTAAAGATGAGTTCTTGGAACTAGCGTCACTTATTTTGCACCCGCAAAGCGGTAAAGCAGTGAAAAATCGTAATATCGGTTCGAACACCACAGTGCTTTAGTAGGTACGGGCCTGTTTAAAGCTGGTATGTTGTTGCCTTCCTCAGATCTTTAAACAAGGGGAAAAACAGCTTACCGTAGATTCCGAACTAAGGTGAAACTCGGCATTTGTCACATAAAAGACATTGCCAGAGGTGAAACAAGGGAAAACTGACGGATGAAAATACTTGAATTTCCCTTTAGACTTTTTTCTTTGTTTTTCAGGTTCAAATGTTTCTTAATCTTATGGGACTTAACTACGGGGTCATCAGTCGCTAAACTTACAAACTACTTACGAACTAGCTAATACTAAGGACGGCACAAATATCCATGCCCGAGGGGGATTCGAACCCCCGACCGTAGTGGCCGTGCAGACTATGACTGCCGCGCTAGAGTCCCCTCGGCCACCGCGGCCCGCTTTTTTTTTTTTTTTTTTTTTTTTTTTTTTTTTTTTTTTTTTTTTTTTTAGGTACATGGGTTCCTTGGGCTCGTGGTACTGTACTTGTTCTATGTTGATCGTTCAGTTCTTCGCTCAGTTCTTTTGATTTATTATTATAATAATTATTAGAGATGGTATCCAGCCCTCCCGCCGAACGCACTGAGTCTGCCACGAGACATCGTATTTTTTCCAAATTCCGTACGCACACGTGAAGTGGCCGCCAGGAACCCACTTGACAGACACCAACCAGACTGTCGCCGACTTATATCGAGAAGAAGTTTCGTGCACACCCCATAAATTTTCAACGATACACCAAAAAACAAGAGAGCAAAAATCTATCGAAACAAAAACGCCCATCTCCAAGACCATCATTTGATCAACGTACTAATTCAAAAATGGACGACACAGTAATAGGTATTTTCAGTGTAGAGAAGCAGCTGAGAGAGCTATATACGAAAAAGTCTACTGCTCCGGATGGAATACCAGTTCGGTTTTACCAAGAGTATTCTGCGGCATTGGCCCCCTACTAAGCTTGCATTTATCGCGAATCTTTAATTCAGCGCAAAGTTCCTAGTGATTGGAAAATAATCGCAGGTGACTCCCGTTTATAAGAAAGGAAAGAGAACTGACCCACACAATTACAGGCCAATATCGTTGACATCAGTTTCATGTAGAATTTTGGAGCATATTCTTAGTTCGAATATAGTAAATTTCCTTGAAACGGAAAAGCTTATTTCTATGAATCAGCACGGGTTTAGGAAGCATCGTTCTTGTGAAACTCAGCTTGCCATTTTCTCACATGACATCTTGCGTGCCATGGGTGAAGGGCAACAGGCGGATTGTGTTTTTATAGACTTCAAAAAGGCGTTCGACGCGGTGCGATACTGCAGATTGCTAACGAAGATACGAGCTTATGGAATAGGTTCACAGATTTGTGACTGGCTGGAAGACTACCTAAGTAATAGAACGCAGTACGTTGTTCTCGACGGCGAGTGTTCATCAGAGACGAGTGTATCGTCAGGCGTGCCCCAGGGGAGTGTGATACGACCGCTATTATTTTCTATCTATATAAATGATCTGATGGACAGAGTAACTTGTAATTTGCGGCTGTTTGCTGATGATGCTGTGGTGTATGGGAGGGTGTCGTCTTTAATTGACTGTAATAGCATACACGATGACTTAGACAAAATTTCTAGTTGGTGCGAAGAATGGCAGCTAGTTCTCAATGTACAAAAATGTAAGGTGATGCGCATGAGTAGGAAAAACAAACCCATAATGTTCGAATACAGCATTAGTAGTGAGCTTCTTGTTGCTATCGCGTCGTTCAAATATCTAGGCGTAACACTGCAGAGCGATATGAAATGGAACGAACATGTAAGGACAGTTGTGAGTAAGGCGGACAGCAGACTTCGATTTATTGGGAGAATTTTGGGAAGATGTACTTCATCTGTAAAGGAGACCGCGAATAAAACGATTGTACGACCACGTCTTGAGTAATGCTCAAGTTTCTTGTACCCGCAGCAGATCAGTTTAAAGGAAGATATGGAAGCAGTTCAGAGACGAGCAGCTAGATTTGTTACCGGTAGGTTCGACCAATGCGCGAGTGTCACGGAAATGCTCCGGCAGCTCAATTGGGGATCGCTGGAAGAAAGACGACGTTCTTTTCGTGAATTTCTGTTGAGGAAATGTAGAGGGCCGGAATTTGAAGCTGAGTGTAGTACGATCTTGCCGCCGCCTACTTACATTTCGCGTAGTGGTCACAAAGACAAGATAAGAGAAATTAGGGCTCGTATGGAAGCATATAGGCATTCTTTTTTCCTCGTTCTATTTGGGAGTGGAATAGGAAAGGAAATTCCTAGTAGTGGTACAGTGTACCCTCCGCCACGCACCTTACGGTGGATTGCGGAGTATGTATGTAGATGTAGACTGCACCAAAAGAGGAACTTCCCTCAGGACAAACGAAGAAGTGGAACGTATGGAGATCGTTGAACGGACTGCGTTCAGGAGCTGCAAGAACAAGGAGCAACACGCATAGATGGGAGCTATCGGGCGAACCGGTGCAGTGTGCTTGTGTGCAAGAAGAGACTACTGCCCTCCCTTTGCAGTGGAGCCTTGCTCAAGGAGCAACACGGTATCGGAGCTCTAGAAGGCTACTACAAATACACGAGTCGTGGCCAGATTCTGGACCCAAGTTTCAAAACATTACAACTTTTACATATTGCACATGACATTTATGTTAAATATCAGCCTAAAATTTTTATCTTTTTCTCGCTGGTGGAATCTTATGCAGGCTGCCAAAAACTACGAACAACAATAGTGTTACTTTAGTTCGATTTTTACACATAGTCTTATGTTAATTATAACATCGGAGAGCTTCTTATATTTCTGATACCGAATGATAAGAACCCTTTACCATTAATAAATTCAGTAGGTCAGAGGTGCCCAAAGGGGGGGGGGGGCGGGGGAGGGGGCATGGCGCAAACTGCGTCATTGAAATTTCGGAGGGGGGGGGTTGAAAAAGGAGTAATTTTGGGCAGTCTGGGAGGGTTTATAAAACAATATACAAAACGTGAAATAAAAGATATTTAATTATAATATTAAAAAGCAAAACCATTTTTATTATGTACTAGCTTAAACCCGCGGCTCCGCTCGCGTGTTGGTTGATTATGATAGATAATGCGCGAAACGTCAAATCTATTTTCTTAAAGAGATATATTAAAAGAAATTTCTTTTTTACTGCTTTATTTCTTTATTCTTATATTTCCTAATTCGTATGCTTATCCTTACAGAGAAAGAGCTGAAGACATTGTACCACGCGTAGACCAATATGGCCTGTGGCTTCACGTTTCGCTGTATGTAACCTCCTTGCTAAAGAGTCGCAAACGTCATCGGTGGCCTTCAGTCCGAATTTTTTTATAATTTGACGACTTTCAACCACCATATCTTCCACCCCCTTATAGGTATCGACATGGAACAGCTATTGTGTAGAACGGGAGACTTCGGACAACAATTACACACAGATCATTCGTTAGCGTTCTGTAATATTTCGCTCTGCAGCGAAAACTAACACACACATACTCACTCACATACTCACACACACACACACACACACACACACACACACACACGTAGAATTTTATATACACCGATAACTTTCCATCCCAATATACTCCACCCTTTCATCATTATCAACCCTCAAGCAACAATACAACCAATAAAACCATATTTAAAGAGTAAATATAATTTTCAAAGAGTAATTATTGTTTCGCATTCCACGTTATATTCTTCAAATTACTAAATATCTATCAGATCGCTATGTAAACATGCCTAAAATCTCCCTCGGGTATAAATTCGTAACTGTACAAATATGTAAGTCTCTGCGTCTTCTCGTGATAAGCGTACACCGAACAGACATTCACATTAATATATTTGTAGATAAATAGCTATCCGATCGCCATAAAACCGTGCCTAAAACCTTCCCCGGGTAGACATTAGTAACTGAACAAATTTTTAGCACTTTATGTCTTGTGGTACAGTTGTGATAAACGTACACCGAAGAGACATTCACATTTATAGATATAGATTAAACTAGGAATCCAGGACCTAACATCTCGGGCGTCAGGTGAGGGAGGGGTGCCAAGTTTGTCACAGTTTTTTTTTGGGGGGGGGGTGGGGTGGGGGAGGGGTGTTAGTTATTGGCCAAGGGGGACTGGACACCTCTGCAGTCGGCTTTATTTTTTTTTTTAAAAATGAGGCCCTCCCCTCCGGAAACAAATCCTGGTTGCACCACTGAGTAGAAGCATGTTGTTCACCAATACACAAAATACGGTATTAATCTGCTTTTAATACGTTGTTGTCGAGGAATAACACTGGTAATGTCAGGGTTAAGTAACCGGAACTAACTTTCCGAATCGCCGTCGTATACAATCACGGTGAACGAGGACCCAGCCAAGTCAAGCTAACGGTTCTCAAGCGAAATTCACTGGAGGAAGCATTTAATATCCGGCTGTTACACAAGAACGTTTTTCCGCTTTCTTCTGCGGAGCAGTCACGTCGTGCCCCAAACTAGCAGTAACGACGGCCATCGACGGCGACTTAGTGTGGGTCGGGGCGCCGACTAAGTGCTGGGCCACTCATCACGAGGGGCAGGCGCAATGACGCCGCGGCGCCTTCTGCGTCCCGGCAGCCGCGCGGCTACAGAATTCCGGCGCGCGCCGTGGAAAAAGCAATTAAAACGGCCGTTAATTGAAATGAAGCTTGCGACGCGACGCGGCGCTGCGCGGGGGGCGCCGGTTATTAGGTTTGCCTCTTCGCCCCGCTCCTTACATTCCGCAGGCGGCTGGCGCGGCGCGCACGCTGCCTTCTCGCATTTCGTCTTTTTTCCCCCCGTCTCTTCCCCCTCCCCTTCGCCTCTTCTCCCCTCCATCTATCTCTCTCTCTCTTCCACGCGCGCACTCTCCTGAATGGACTGCAGCACACAGCCAACACCGAGGACAACCGCAGGAGGTCGTCGCTTGGCAACGAGTAGTCCCTTCCCCTTCCCCCCCCCCCCCCCGCCCTTCCGTGTCCGTGGCGTGGAGGATCCGCAGTCGAAACGAGGGGAGAGACGAAAACTCTGGCCGGTCGGCGCTGTGCGCTTCGCGAAACAATAAACGTAAAGAAACGTTAAAAAGAGGAGCGACTGAGTGGAAGGAGGGACGGCTCAGCTCGCTGCGGCTGAGTTACGGGAGACAAGACGGCAAATCAACAGTCCCACAACACTTCACGGCGCTCGCCGCCTCTTCCTGCTTACTCACTGCGCTACAACCCGTCCTCCAGGGAGGCAAGGCGCTTGCTAACGCACTGCCACTGAATGACTGACTGCTCTCTCTCTCTCTCTCTCTCTCTCTCTCTCTCTCTCACACACACACACACACACACGTTGGGATGTTTTGTGATCTCTCAAAGGCTCTTGTTCATGTACGTCAAGGAAATCTTCTAGATAGGCTCAATGCGGTATGAATGGGACAGTGCAATGGTTTAATTCTTACTTAACTGGAAAAGTGCAGAAAGTTGAAATCAGATGGTTCCTCAAACTGAGGAGCTATCTAGATAGGCTAATTGCGGTATAAATGGGACAGTGCAATGGTTTAATTCTTACTTAACTGGAAAAGTGCTGAAAGTTGAAATCAGATGGTTCCTCAAACTGAGGAGCTATCTAGATAGGCTCATTGCGGTATTAATGGGACAGTGCAATGGTTTAATTCTTACTTAACTGGAAAAGTGCACAAAGTTGAAATCAGATGGTTCCTCAAACTGAGGAGCTATCTAGATAGGCTCATTGCGGTATGAATGGGACAGTGCAATGGTTTAATTCTTACTTAACGGGAAAAGTGCACAAAGCTAAAATCAGATGGTTCCTTAAACTGAGGAGCTATCTAGTTGGGGCCCCACAGGGCTCGTTCTTGGATCCTTTACTGTTCTTAATATACGTTAATGACTTGCCGTTCTATATTCACAAACGTGCAAACCTGTACTTTTTACTGCCAATACAATGATTGCAATCACAACTGATAAACAAGAATTAACTGATGAAATTGTCAAAAAAAAAAAAAATCTTACAGAAAATTTTTAAATGGTTCTTAGAAAATGGACTCCAATTAAATTTTGATAAGGTAAAAAGGTATGGTAAAGCAGTCAACAATCCGAAGATTGGTTTGAACACCACAGTGCTTTACTAGGCATGGTCCTGTTTGGAGGTGGTATGCCGTTGCCTTCCTCCGACCTTCGAAATGACTTACCCAGCCAGTTATAGGGGGACCTACAGTTTAACGTGGGTTCCGAACCACGGTCCTACTCGGTATTTTTCACAAGAGCAATACTGCCAGAGGTGAAAGAAGTGGAAAGTGACAGATAAAAATCCCAGGACCTGGCGGGGATTGAACCCGCGACCTTTGGCTTTGTAGCCTGGCACTCTACCAAACACATGCATAATCTGTTCTGTGTGGCATGACACCAGGAATAAGAATAAACTTTGGTCAGAAGTCTGTAGGAATATTAAAGTAATTTTAGGTGTGCGAGTTGATGTGAGACTGAAGTGGAAAAAAAGCGTTGATGAACTGCTTATGAGCTACTTATGCTGCTAGTGTTATCGCTAATTTTGGTGATAGACATCTCAGTAAATTAGCTTACTATGACTATTTCCACTTACTTCTTTCCTATGGCATGTTTTTTGGGGGGAGTGGGGGATAATTCACACAAATGCAACAAATCCAGTAAAGAGAAAGCCTAAACTAGCTTGTCCGCCTTTTACAGCCGCGGTGGAGTAGCCGAGCGGTCTAAAGCACCTCGCTGCGGAGCGCGCGTTGCTAACCGTGGAGGTTCGAGTCCTCCTTGGGGCATGGGTGTATTTGTTTGTCCGTAGGTTAGTTTACCTAGGTTTAAGTAGTTCGTAAGCTACGGACTGATGACCACGTAGTTTGGTCCGATAGCTTTACAGACATTTTCACATTCGCCTTTTACAGTATTTCCGTGTGGTTATGGGATCCTTACTGGATTGGATTGACAGAGGATATGATAAGACCCAAGAAAGGGCATCTCGTTTTGTACTATCGCGATAAAGGAAGAGTACGCCACTGAAACCGAACATGAGTTGTGTATCACAACAATAAAAACACATGCTATTTTGGTTTGTTGGAGATCCATTTAAAAATTGCAATGACCAACTTCCTCGTCCGAATGCGTAAATATTTTGTTTGCCCCCATCTACTTCAGAAGAAATGTTCATTATAATAAGAGGAATGAACACTCGAACGAAAAGGTTTAAGCATTCGTTTTTCCCGTGCGCAATTTGAGACTGGAATGGCACAGGAAGCGATCGATCCTCGTTTGCATTCGCACTGAGATTTAAAGATTTTTTTCATTCGTGATGATGTACACGAGGCTGGATCTGTTTACGGGAATCGGCTTACTATGGTCACGAGAAAACAAATAAGACTAATGGACAAACGACACCATGATAGCAGTGTAGGCAAGTTGAGAATTTGTGTCTGGCTGAGGGTGTGCCATGGTACTTCGTGCAATTGCGATATGAACCGTGTCCAGGTAGCTTAATGGATAGACCATCTGCATAGTGAGCTGAAGACCCGGATCCGATACCCGACCTCGACATCAACTACCTCATTAAATTTCATTCAGTGTCCATAAGAAGCAGCTAAAACGCCTCTAACACCTTTGATTGTAATGCGCATCAGCTACAAATGATGACGTCGTCTCTTTTTTCGGACATGCCGAAAGAACTGACACCAGATATACACAGCTTCTGACAATAAAGGCCGCAGCAGAATAGCCGTGCGCACTGGTGTGCCTTGCTGCGGTGCGGGTGACAGTTCGCCGTAGAGGTTCGAATCATCAATCGGTCATGGGAGTGTGTGTTGTCCTTAGGTTAGTTTAACTTAGTTTAAGTAGTTTGTAAGCGAGGGACAACCAAGCAGTTAGAAGTCCCATAGATTTACAAACATTTGAACACTGCCAAAGTTCGGTGAACAGTCTTGCAACATTAACGTAGAGGAACTATGAACTACAGTTACTGTCCTTCGTCAAATCTCTTTCCTTTCACAGCGAATATGAGTCGAGGGAATGCAGCTACGAAGGCTTACGAAAAGGTTCCTAATGTATTAATCCGAGATATAAGTTATATCCATTCCACATTTCATTCAATTCCGTCCAGTCGTTTCATCGTGAAGAGAAGCAAACGTATTAACTCATTGTAACGTACCCTTCGCCTTACGAGTGATATCCCAGGTGTTAATCAGAGTATAAGCTACCTCTGTTCCAAATTTCATTCATATCTGTCTTGCCATTTCAGTGTGAAGGCGTAAGAAACGATTTAACTAATTGTAAACGACACTCCACCACGCACCATACGAAGTTAACTTTGCTATGCCCATAACATTCGCGCGGGAGCAAGCAATGAGTTAACAAAGTTTTATCGCAATTGCATGTACGGTATGGTCGTGCATACAATACGAACAAAAAGAAACAAACGAACTTTAACCATTTAATGCGTAGTGTAGTTGCTCAGCTACAAACCTTATTTTTTCCATTATCTCTCAAACTGGTCAACATTTTATCACATATTCATTTGTAGCTGGTTGTATACCACGTATTACATATGCTAGTAGCTCGTCCTATAAATTATAAATTGCAGAGTGCTACTGAATCAGTTGGACAGTTAGCTGCATTTAGTTACTCCTAACATTTCCGTTTGTTTACATTAATATTCCTCCTTTGCTATGTAAAAGTAATCAATCACATACTAATGTTGCATTATGAGTTACTTTCTGGAAAGATGAGAGGCATAACAATGACATTTAATACATCGGGTTCATAATGGAAGCACTATATCGCTGACAATCTATGAACTTTTTGTTGCTAGAAGTGCATAATAATTTTAAGCAATTTTTTTCAATGTTTTTCTGAGTATATACACACTATACATTAATCGTGGTAGTTTTAATAGCTTCAAATAAAAGTCATGCATTAAAGGGTTAATATTTGCATATTAGATTACTTTTTATGTATTCAATTTTATATTATTTATATTTCAATAATGTTTTGTCCGAGATATATGCAAAATTAAACTACAGGAAAAGCTTAAGTAGGCCGTAAAACCCGCAAGTGCGATTTTCCATACAGGGTGAGTCATAAACGAAGAAAAATATTTCGAGCAAATTGTCACACACTGAGTTATAAATATAAATTCGCTTTCTGCATGTTCCTATGTCAATAAAGGACAATGCAATTGAATGGTAACAATCTGGAAATATGAAGTGCATTTTGGCTGTTATTATGCACCGACATTGGCCAAGGGAACGTGCGAGTGTTGTAGGTAGTCCAGCCGCACACCAGAAGGCGAGGCATGTGGCGTCAAGCGAATGTCTGCGAGACACTGCAAGCAATGACAGCGCTTACATCTATTTCGTAATGTTTTCCCTTTCCGGTATTACGTATCGTGGCTGGTTGCTACAGGGAAAGGAAATAGTCCCGTGATGCCCTGTTGCCGATCTGTCCCCTTAGTCAGTTTTGGCGCACAGTAACACCCAAAAGTCCACTTCATATTTCCAGATTTTTACCATTCAGTTGCTTTGTCATTTATTGAAATAGGGTCATTTGGAAAACGAATTTATATTTGTAGCTCAGTGTGTGACAATTTACACGAAATATTTTTTCTCATTTATGAATACACTCTTCCAAATTCTGAAGCTAGCAGGAGTGAAATATAAGGAGCGAAGAGTTATATTGAACCTATACAAAAACCAGACAGCGAGGGGCAAGAAAGGGACGCAGAGGTTGGGAAGGGAGTAAGACAGGGTTGTAGCCTTTCCCCCATGGTGTTCAATTTGTACATTGAGCAAGCAGTGAAGGAATGGAAGGAGAAATTTGGAGAGGTAATTAATGTTCAGGGAGAAAAAATTAAAAGTTTGCGGTTTGCCGGTGACATAGTAATTTCGTCAGACACTACAAAGGATCTGGAAGCGCAATTGAATGGAATGGACAGTGTCTTGAAAGGAAGATATAACATGAACATTAACAAGAATAAAACTAAGGTAATGTAACGTAATGTCAGAAAATCAGGCGATGCTAAGGAATTAGATTAGGTAATGAGACAATAAAAGTAGTAGATGAATTTTGCTATTTGGGTAACGAGATAACTTCTGATGGCCGAAGTAAAGAAGATATAAAATGCAGAATGGCTATGGGGAGAAAAGCGTTTCTAAAGACGCGAAACTTGTTAACATCCAATATTAATTTAAATGTTAGGAAGTCCTTTCTGAAAGCATTTATCTGGAGTGTAGCATCTTATGGCAGTGAAACGTGGACGATAAGGAGTTCAGACAAAAAGCTTAGAGAAGGTTTTGAAATGTGGTGCTACAGACGAATGATGAAGATTAGATGGGTAGATCACGTAACTAATGAGGAGTGCTTAATCGAATTGGGGAGAAAAGGAGTTTTTGGCATATCCTGACTAAGAGAAGGGATAGATTGGTAGGACACATTTGAGACATCAAGGAATTGTCAACTTAGCATTAGAAGGAAGCGTGTGGGGTAAAAATCGTAGAGGAAGACCGAGGGACGAATACAGTAAGCAGATTCAAAAGGATGCAGGTTGCCGAACGTATCCTCAGATGAAGAGACTTGCACAGGACAGAGTAGCGTGGAGAGCTGCATCAAAATTGAAATGTTCTTATAGCTTATGGGACTTAACTACGGGGCATCAGTCCGTAAACTTACAAACTACTTATGAACTAGCTGACACTAAGGACGGCACAAATATATCCATGCCCGAGGGGGGATTCGAACCCCCGACCGTAGTGGCCGTGCAGACCGTGACTGGCGCGCCGCAGTCCCCTCGGCTACAGCGGCCGGCAGCTGCATGGAACCAGTCTGCGGACTGAAGACCACAACAATAACAACATTTATGACTCATCCTGTATATAAACCACTTCTGTATAAAAGCGGCCAAAACAAAAATCACTGACAATGGATAAAATTTAAAAAAATGTACTGTTATCGGTCCAACCAATTGCGAATATTTGCAAGACTAACGGACAGCAATTCATTTTTATCAAGAGGATAAGTATTGTGCTCGTGCGGACAGGAGCTACGGTGTGTGAAGGAACTGCCGCCTTCTGATAAATCGTGTCACAACCTATTTCTTGGGGTCACGGAACCAACAGCACTACACGACTCTACCATTTTAAATTATCATCAACGGAGTTCTCCGCATCGCGGATAATGAAACCGTGACCATTACATACGACCGGCGTGGCTTTTGCTTCCCCCCTGCAGAAGACACGGCTAGTTTAACACTGAACGGCAGAGGGGCCAGGGAGCGATCTCCCTCTAGCGATTTCACGCTCCTATGTGGGCCGCGTGCAGCCCGAGCACGTCCCCGCATTCCGGCCGCGGCGAGTGGAAAGCCGTGCGGCTAATCTGGCCAATCATCGGATCGTGTCCGCGACTACCTGCGCCCGGTCGCCAGATACACATCTGGGCCGCGCCGCGCGCAGCCGACCGTGGGACGGCCGAGGCGCCGACAATGGCCGGGTCATCAGCCGGTATGGATTTCCGGTAGGGCCGCGGAACCGATCGCGGCCGCCGCATCTAATCCCTGCCGACAGCCGTCGTTCGCGGAAGCCACGCCTGACCACGCCAACGAGGGGCGCCTTGCTGCACTGCTGGCTGACTGTGTTTGTCTCGCTGACGCACCACAGGGCTTTGCCCCGTCTCACGACTAGCATGGCTTGAAACGTGTCCATAGAAAATGTATATTATCATACAATGTAAATTTTCACGGCCGGCGTTGTCTTCAAGTAAAATTTCCGGGCTGATGGGCCGTGTTCCAGATGTAAAACTTCTTCCCGACGTTTCGTCTCCAACTGCGGGAGACATCTTCTAGGGTCTTCCGGCACTGCCGGAAGACCCTTGAAGATGTCTCCCACAGTTGGAGACGAAACGTCGGGAGGAAGTTTTACTGCCGGAAGACCCTTGAAGATGTCTCCTGCAGTTGGAAACGAAACGTCGGGAGGAAGTTTTACTGCCGGAAGACCCTTGAAGATGTGTCCTGCAGTTGGAGACGAAACGTCGGGAGGAAGTTTTACTGCCGGAAGACCCTTGAAGATGTCTCCCACAGTTGGAGACGAAACGTCGGGAGGAAGTTTTGCTGCCGGAAGACTCTTGAAGATGTGTCCTGCAGTTGGAGACGAAACGTCGGGAGGAAGTTTTACTGCCGGAAGACCCTTGAAGATATGTCCTGCAGTTGGAGACGAAACGTCGGGAGGAAGTTTTGCTGCCGGAAGACCCTTAAAGATGTGTCCTGCAGTTGGAGACGAAACGTCGGGAGGAAGTTTTACTGCCAGAAGACCCTTGAATATGTCTACCGCAGTTGGAGGCGAAACATCGGGAGGAAGTTTTACATCTGGACCACGGCCCATCAGCCCGGAAATTTTACCTGAAGAAAATGTATATTGCTGAATTTGTAAGAAAATATCTAATATCGTGCCTCCTGTTTGTGTCGAGTAACATGCTTGCAAGAAAATGTGTAATATTGCATCTACTGTGTGTATCGATATGTGTACATAAATCTGTGAAGTAATGAAGTTTCATCTTTGGCGAAGATTATGTATCGCATAGCATTGTAGCTGGTGCGGAGAGACAGAGAGTCAGACTTGTGGTTTAGCTCGCTTAGAGAGCAGCAGTGTATATGGCTCCGATGTAGAGCATAGGCTGCAGTGCCAGCAAGTTGGTTTGATTGTATTTGGAATATATTGGATTTCATATAATTGTGAAAAAGTTTGTACCACCTCTGGAATATAATTATGAAAGGTTGTATGATTTAGATAATGTAATGGTGATTATTGATAATAAGTAACAAAGTTGACCTTTCTTTCCTGTTTCATTTACGTAGTTAGAAGATTAACCTACTTCCTTTATTTGATCATTAGTTATTTGCGGATTTCAAGTGCAGTATTGATTTTGGTAATCTTGTTGAACTGATTTCTTTATTGGTACTGTAGTAAATGATTGTTATGCAACACTGCAGTTAATTGAGTATGATTGCACGTAATTATTGGTTCAACATTCCTATTAACATGACTATTACGATATATAATAAATAAATTCTCATCACATCACCACTTCAGATATGAAGCTGCAATATGATATTGCAATTTGTTGATGTAGTATGATTATTTCTATATTTATCATTCTGAGTTTTGATAATCAGGTACTGATCTGCATAAAATTCTCGTAGTCGAACTTTAAGAAAGTGGTTTGTGTTTTTTAATTTCTTTCTCATAGTCAAACTTTTTGAGTATAATCAGTGTGTGATTCATGCAGGTTATATGTTACAGTTGCTTTGTTAAATGATACGTTGCGTACATAATCAATTTAATGTACTGTTTCTCATTGAACAGTATATACATCAATATCAGGGCAATAATTAAACCAAATTACTGTGTTAATAAACAATGTACCTGTTCAGTTAAATTTTGATGAAGTTATTTGATGACTTAGTGATCTTGACTGTTAAACATCAATATATGACAACTATTGGGACTGCAACTAATATCAGATCAGGTTTTGAATGAGTAATTTTAAAATAAAGTACTATTACAATTTGTATAGGTTATGGGACCATCTTTTGCAACTGTAAATTAGTCTACCTTAGACCAGACGCGTTTCGCTTTATTTTAAAGCATCTTCAGTGGTCAGCTGTACAATAAATGGTTTGTATTACATTATTTGTTTTAGTTATTACGAAATTCGATCTGTAACAGTTCTCATGCAATTGGATTGTTTTGATTCTGAATAAATTGGACCATTAATATTACTCACGAATTTTTTTATGTTTTTGTCTTCATGTGCGGTTTGTAGCACATTGTCACTTGCTATCGCTGCTTATATTTACACTATTTTATACTTTTTTTTACAGTAACATTTCTTATGAAAGTTTTTAAAACATAACCATTTCTGTGGCCTGGCAGGCTCTATATGTCGCTAGTTTTGTTTGTCTATTGTCCGTGTGTGTGTTCTTTGCTTTCGAGTTCTTTGGTTCGTGCTGTGAGGTGTGTTTTTGTTTCGTTTTTGTCAAAACAGGCGTCTGCTATCAACTTTGTGTGTGATATTCTGACTGTATTTTGTGTTTATGAATATGATTTCGGTTCACCTAGCGACTTCCTGTGTGTGTGTGTGTGTGTGTGAGAGAGAGAGAGAGAGAGAGAGAGAGAGAGAGAGAGAGAGAGAGAGAGAGAGAGAGAGAGAGATTCCGATTTTTCTGCATGTGTTAATGTGTGGGTAGGGATTTGTTGTTGTTGTCTTATGTGGTCGTATTATGTGGTGGTTTTGAGGGTGGGGGAGGTTTGTCTTTGTCTACTATGTGTGCAACCAAACATTATTTAAACTAATAAAACACATAGTAGACAAAGACAAATCTCCGGAATCTCTAACTCTCTCTCTCTCTCTCTCTCTCTCTCTCTCTCTCTCTCTCTCTCTCTCTCACACACACACACACACACACACACACACACACAGAAAGTCGCTAGTTGAACCAAAATCATACTTATAAACACAATACAGTCAGAACATCACACACAAAGTTGATAGCAGACGCCTGTTTTGACAGAAACGAAACAAAAACACACCTCACAGCACGAACCAAAGAACTCTAAAGCAAAGAACACACACACAGACAATAGACAAACAAAACAAACGACATACAGAAATGGTTATGTTTCAGAAACTTTCGTAAGAAATGTTACTGTATTAAAAAAGAAAAAAAAAGGAAAAAAAAGCCTTGATATGTTACTGTTGTGTTTCTAGCTGTGACTGCGAGATCTACCAGTGCTTTAGTTCGAATACACTTTTAGGCAGTACTCTGCTCGGAGAAAAAAAAAAAAAAAAAAAATTAAGCGGTACTCTACTCATTCCACATCAAATCAGTCAAGAGGATATTTTTAGAAAAATCAAAGTAAAGATTTAGGCATGGGAATCATCATCATCATCATCATCATCATTAGAGATTGATTATGCCTTTCACCGTTCAGTCTGGAGCATAGTAACTCTAATACAATTCCTCCACGATCCCCTATTCAATGCTAACATTGATGCCTCGTCTGATGTTATGCCTTTTACTTCAAAATCATTCTGCACCGGTTCTAAGTACTTTCTTCTTTGTCTACCTCGGCTCCTCTTACCCTCCGCTGTCGAGTTCATGAGTCTCTTAGATAACCTTGCTTCTCCCATGCGTGTAACACGACCAAACGATCTCAGTCTGTTCGCTCTAACTGCTTCATCTATGGTGTTCATTCCCAGTTTATCTTTGATTTCCTCATTATGGATCCTGCCATTGTTTTCATCTATTTATACCTGCAATCATTCTTGCTACTTTCATATCTGTAACCTCTACCTCATGAATAAGGTAACCTGTATCCATCAAACTTTCACTCCCATACAACAAAGTCGAAAGATGAAGCGGTACACTGCTAACTTAGTCTTGGTACTTACTTCCATCTTGCAGAAGAGAGTAGGTCTTAGCTGAGCACTCACTGCATTAGCTTTGCTGCACCTCGATTCCAGTTCTTTCACTATGTTGCCATCCTGTGAGAAAATACATACCAGGTACTTGAAACTGTCCACCTGTTCTAACTTTGTTCCTCCTATTTGGCATTCAATCTATTTAAATCTCTTTCCCACAGACATTACTTTCGTTTTGGAGATGCTGATCTTCATATCATAATCCTTGCACCTCTGATCGAGCTCTGAAATATTAGTCTGCAACCTTTCAATCCTGTAGTGATGTCCTAGTTCAAAAACCACGGGCAACGTATGAGTGGGCAAGTAAGTGGTCCTGACAGTTGGGATACCAGTTACTTTGGAATAAGGTTGGGCATCTCCGACATATTCTGAGTCGTGGCCACCTCTGTGCTCAGACGGCAAAGACTACCAAATCCACCGGATAGACCCTCAACCGTTAGGGGTACAACCCAATGGGGCCCTGGGCAAGTAAGGCTAACAACCTGCTTCCAAGGTACTTCAATATCATGCTGGCAACAATCAGGCATGTGAATAAACTAAGAAAATACGAGAAAGAGGGGGGGGGGGCAAAAAAAAAAAAAAAAAAAAAAAAAAAAAAAAAAAAAAAAAAAAAAGGCTCCGAGGGCGCTGCCATTCGTAGACGTAGTACAGGGTTCTCACGCTTGATGGCATTAGTAGAGACCTCCATGAAACAGCTGTGCAGTTGGCTGTGTAGAGCTGAACGTGCAAGTGTGGTATTTTGTTTCTCTGACTGTTGGCGGGTTACCCCTGCAAAGTGGTTATGGCAACATTAAAAGAACAGAGAGTGTGTGTGAAAATTTTGTTTCCTGCTTTAAAAAAAACTGCAAAGGAGACACACCAAATGCTTCAGGAAGCTTTCCAGGAGGACGCTAGGAGCCGCACATAGGTTTTCGAATGGTTTGGGCGCTTTAAACGTGGTGAGATGAGTGTTGAAGACCAAGCTCGTTCTGGACGCCAGTCAACATCGCGAAACGAGGAACGTCGCCTAACGATGTTTTAAGGCGTCTGCGAGAGGATGTGAGGAGGAAACGCCCGGAACTTTGGCGATCAGGTAACTTGTTTCTGCATCACGACAACGCTCCAGCACATACGGGCTTACGAATGACCCATTATTTGGCATCTCAGATGTGGTCTGTCGTTCCCCACGCTCCGTATTCGCCGGACCTAGCCTCGTGCGACTTTTTCCTATTTCCACGAATGAAAAAACCGCTAAAAGGGGAGCGTTATGATGATGTGGCGGCGGTAAAAACAGCTTCGAAAAGGGCACTGAACAATATCAAACTTGAAGAGTTCCAAACATGCTTCCAACAATGGGAAAAGAGACTTGACAAGTGCATTGAATGCAATGGAGAGTATTTTGAAGGTGACTGAAGTAATTTTGTAAAAAGGGTCATCAATAAATTTTTTATGACAAAAAAATGTTCAAATGTTTGTACAGCTTATGGGACTTAACTACGGGGTCATCAGTCCGTAAACTTTTAAACTACTTATGAACTAGCTGACACTAAGGACGGAACAAATATCCATGCCCGACGGGGGATTCGAACCCCCGACCGTAGTGGCCGTGCAGACCGTGACTGACGCGCCGCAGTCCCCTCGGCCACCGCGGCCGGCAGGGCAATAAGAGTGCGTGTTGCTGCCGGGAATTAAAAACAGACTTATATGACACGAAAATCATTACAAAATTCGGACAATGGAAGTGCGTGGGACTTTTAAAGAGGGAACCAAGCGTTTACCGCTGTAAGAAGCAAAACTGGCAGCTTTACCAACATGTTGGTTCAAGCATTGGTCAAAGACATTAAAATTCGCTTCTATTTTAGTTCCTACTAGTGCCACGACACACTGATTTATAATCTTAACCATTAACTGCCCTGGCGGGGTCATATCTGACCCCAAGAGTTTTTATTTTAATATTTATTCGCTAAGTGACATGGTGAGGAGCTTTTACGAAAGCTGCCAAGTCTAAAGAAGGTAACCAACATGTTTTTTGTACATATTTGAAAATTAGAAAAAATATAAACCAATATTCAGCGTAAGAATTTAAACAAATATGGTTCGCAAATCATCTTTTATGTTTTCATATGGCAAGAACCATGCCTTCAGAAGTGCAAAACACCGAAAATAATGTCTTTCTAATGAAAACAAATTTTTATGTGAATTAAAATACGTCAGATAAATTCAAATCTTTTAAAATAATTTCTTTGTGGTTACTTCTATGTTTAAATAATTTTTTTACCTTGACAATTTGATATTAACTAGAAAGTAAATACTTTACACTCAAAAAGTTATTTACAATTCCATTTACCCCAACAATTTGGGGTCAATAATACCCCGCCAGGAAATGAAAGTTATCTAGATTCGCCAGGGCAGTTAAGGGTTAAACTGACTACAGTACGAAAAGACTTGTCGAGCAAAGTCAGCGAAGTCAACTAAAGAAGGGTACCATCACACACGCATCCCCGAAACGCCATTCCTCGCTCGGAATGTCAATCCATAGACTTCGCAGCGACGAGCAGAGACGAACATAAGAAAAGAATAAATAAAAGCGCATATGACGTAGCCCTGTTGTGGACTCAATATCTTAGGTTCGATCGTGGTTAATAGTTACGGTAAATATTTTATCTTGACAGAGAGTCGTTCTCAAAACGTGTCGTGCTAAGCATGTAAACATACGTTACTTGTGCTGTGTTCCATGATATGATCAATGGAAAAGAAGTCAAAATGGTGTTCTTTGGAGCAAGGTTTTTAAAACGCTTTGCAGTCGGTAAGAAGCATTTCCTCTGTCTCAGTTCAGTCTAGTCGGAATTGGCTAATTCGAACATTTAACAGCCAGTCATATTCCATTGTAATTGTGCGAAAGTGCAACTTGAACGCTTCTAGAGAGATAGAGGGAAGGCGTATCGCTGGGAACTGGCAGCTCTAATTTGCAAACGACATCGAATATAGAATAATGTTCTACGTTACATGTATGTCGCCCCAAATTTGCGATTGGATAGGGGAGAGGACACAGTTCGTAGTAATCGATGGTAAAGCATTAACTAAAACAGAGGTGATATAGGGCGTTCCACAGGGTAGTGTCATTGGTCCTCTGCTGTTCCTTATTTACATAAACGATTTAGTGAAAATCTAAGTAGCTCTCTTAGGTTGTTTGCACATGACGCCGTGATTGACCGTCTAGTAAAATCATGTGAAGAACAAAACCAACTGCAGAACGATCTGAATAAGATATCAGTATGGTGTAAAAATTAGCAATTGACTCTAAATAATGAGAAGTGTGAAGTCGTCCACATGAGTACAAAAAGAAATCCGTTAAACTTTGTTTACAAGATAAATCAATCAAAAGTGAAGGCCGTAAACTCCACAAAATACCTAGGAATTACTGTTAGTTCAGACTTAAATTGGAAAGAACACGTAGATAACATCGTGGGAAAGGCGAACAAGAGACTGTGTTTTATTGGCAGAACCCTTAAAAGATGCAACAGAACTACAAAAGAAACTGCGTACACTACGCTTGTCCGTCCATTTTTGGAGTATTGCAGCCCAGTGTGGGATCCTTATCAGGTGGGTTAGACGGAGGACATCGAAAGAGTCGAAAAAAGGGCAGCTCGTTTCGTATTGTCACGATACAGGGGAGACAGCGTTACGGAAATGATACAGGATCTGGGATGGGAATCATTACAACAACGGCGCTTATCGCTGCGGCGTGGGCTACTTGCCAACATTCTCCTCCGAATGCGAAAATATATTGTTGAATCCCACTTACATAGGTAGAAATGATCATCAGAATAAAATATGAGAAATCAGAGCTCGAACGGAAATATTAAGATGTTCTTTCTTCCCGCGCGCTATTCGAGAATGGAATGGGAGATAAATAGTATAATGGTGGTTCGATGAACCCTCTGCCAGGCACTTAAATGTGATTTGCAGAGTATCCCATGTAGATGTAGATGTAGATATGTGCTGCCACAACATTTGTTACAAATGCGAAATAAAAAAATCACGAAATGGATTAAACTCACTACTGAGAGACAGCATGGTGTCATATGTAATTAACAAAATATTGCGAAAAATAGTGCTAATTCATTAACAAAAAGGAGTAGAAAGCTTTTAACATACGACCACGCTGAACTCGCTGAGCAAAGAGCTTATGAGCCTACATATATTTAAAATATTTACTTATATCTGATAAGGTGTTTATGATAAAGTTGCATTTCGTTGTTGCTTAGACACGGTGTACCGCAACTGAAGGCAAGTTAAACTCGGAAACAATTCAAATAGTAAAATAAATACGGCGATTCAAAAGTAGCGAGCGAGGACGTCACGTGACGAGTTGTTGGTGTGATGGGGCAAGGTGAGCCGTACAGGTAGGTGAGAGGAGGGGGGAGGGAGTTTCGCAGTATCTAACGTTTGCTGACTTCAGTCCCGAGACGAGTTTGCTGCTGTTCAGACATTCTAGTCAAAGTGACTGCTTAAAATTCGAGCGCCTTTTGTACCGAGTGGAAATCAGCAGCCGACATAATCGCAAGGGTATCTGTATGACGTCAATGACCTGTATACTGTGCCAGGTACGGAGTTCTAAATTTAGCAGTATACTGCACTCTGCGCATGCGCAGAAAGCAGGGACCTGTTGTGGCGTCTGTCACCATCGTCAGTTAACCTATTTTGGTCGAGTCTATGCTTCTTAAACAAGGGCAATTTTTTTTTCTTCAACCTCCGGTTACTCTTACATGTGACGAGGTAAGTATAAGGAGGCAGCTCAGCTCTATGCACTATGCTACTACGCGACTACCCCAATATAACACATGCCAAGGCCAGCCAGTGTCGCCAATCCTCAGGAACGATATTTCCCTTAATAGCCTTTTAATCCCCCTAAATCTGGCCAAAATTCCCTAAATAATTGATAACTGTCAGTTAAATACTATGCGTTATTAAAGCAAATTACTTTTGGTACTGTTACATTAAATCTACATCTACACCTACATGAATACTCTGCAAGTCACACTGAAGTGCGTGGCAGAGGATTCATAGAACCACTTTTATGATATTTCTCTATAGTGTCATTCTCTAATAACTTGCGGGGGAAATGGAACAAATGTTCAAATGTTTGTAAATCTATGGAACTCAACTGCGTGGTCATCAAATGTTCAAATATCAATAAAATTCTTCTGGGTATGAAACCGCGTCGTCATTTTATAAATTCCAATTTATAAAATGACGACGCGGTTTCATACCCAGAAGAATTTTATTGATAGTGACAACAACCGCGGAAGCCTACATTTGTAAATGTTCAAATGTTCAAATGTTTGTTTAGTCTATGGGACTTAACTACGGGGTCATCAGTCCCTAAACTTACAAACTACTTATGAACTACTTACGAACTAGGACGGCACAAATATCCATGCCCGAGGGGGGGTTCGAACCCCCGACCGTAGTGGCCGTGCAGGCCGTGACTGGAGCGCCTTAGTCTCCTCGGCCACCGCGGCCGGCCGTGGTCATCAGTACGTAGCTTACAAACTACTTAAACTAAGGTAAAATAACCTAAGGACAACACACACACCGCACGGCTAATTTGGAGTGGGAATTAAAGTTCAGGGAGAAGACATAAAAACTTTGCGGTTTGCCGATGACATAGTAATTATGCCAGAGACTGCAAAGGATCTAGAAGAGCAATTGAATGGAATGGACAGTGTCTTGAAAGGAAGATATAACATGAAAATTAACAAGAATAAAACGAAGGTAATGTAACGTAATGTCAGAAAATCAGGCGATGCTGAAGGAATTAGGTTGGGTAATGAGACAATAAAAATAGTAGGTAAATTTTGTTATTTGGGTAGCAAGATAACTAATGATGGCCGAAGTAAAGAACATATAAAATGCAGAATGGCTATGGGGGGGAAAAGCGTTTCTAAAGGAGCGAAATTTGTTAACATCCAATATTAATTTAAATGTTAGGAAGTACTTTCTGAAAGCATTTGTCTGGAGTGTAGCATTGTATGGCAGTGAAACGTGGACGATAAGGAGTTCAGATAAAAAGATGATAGAAGCTTTTGAAATGTGGTGCTACAGACGAATGATGAAGATTAGATGGATAGATCACGTGACTAATGAAGAGGTGCTTAACGGAATTGGAGAGGAAAGGAGTTTCTGGCATATCCGGACTAAGAGAAGGGATAGATTCGTAGGACACTTTCTTAGACATCAAGGAATCGTGAATTTAGCATTGGAGGGAAGTGTGTGGGATAAAAACCGCAGAGGAAGACCAAGAGATGGATGCAGTAAGCAGATTCAGACAAATGTAGGTTGCCGTTCTTATGTGGAGTTGAAGAGCCTTGCTAAAGATAGGGTATTGTGGAGAGCTGCATCAAACCAGTCTCCGGACTGAAGACCACAACAACAACAATATACATATATAACCCCCGTGTCACGCTGTTTTCTGGGATGAACTCCGCAACTATTCAACTAATCTTAATCAAATTCCGCACAATGTGTGTGATGTGGTCCAACTACAACATAGATTTTATCTCGATTAATAATCTCAGTATTATTTTTATTGGAAGTTAAATGTTTTACCTAGGTTCGGCAAGTACCTAATAAGTTATTTTGTTGTTTTCATTAGCCACAGTCAAGCAATATTAGTTAAATGATTTAAGCGCCATTTGACTATATTGTTTTGTTTCGTCCATAATCCGGATTTCAGCTGTATAGCCATTTTCAAGCGTACAATTATGACAGTTGATTGGTACATGTAGGAAACCAAATCGTCATTCTTCAGAGTAACATTTTGCAAATGCACAACCATTGGGTCGTCAATAAGTAATACAACCATGTTACGATGCATCTTGAACATATTAATGTCGCCGCGGTGGAGTAGCCGAGCGGTCTAAAGCGTCTCGCTGCGCAGCGCGCGGTTGCTCGCCGTGGAGGTTCGAGTCCTCCCTGGGGCATGGGGGTGTGTGTGTGTGTGTGTGTGTTTGTCCTTAGGTTAGTTTACCTAGGTTTAAGTAAGCTACGGATTGATGACCACGCAGTTTGGTCCAATAGAATTACAAACATTTATTAATGTCAAATGCAGTTTATGAAGCATTAAAGTACCACTACATCATAGAATGCTCTACAAACTGCAATCGACATTAATACATTCAAGATTCATCGGAACATGCTTTTTTTTACTTATTGACGACCCCATGGTTGTGCATATGTAAGCCGGCCGTAGTGGCCGAGCGTTCTGCGGCTTGCCAGTCATTGTCGACACGGCCTCTGCGGTCGGGGGTTCGAATCCCCTCTCGGGCATGGATTTTTGTGCCGTCTTTGGTATAAGCTAGTTAATAAGTAGTTTGTAAGTTTAGGGACTGATAACCCCATAGTTAAGTCCCATAAGCTGTACAAACATTCGAACATTGCATATGTAAACTGTTATGGATCGGGATGGAAATCGGCCGCGCCCTTTTAAAGGAACCATCCCGGCATTTGCCTGGAGTGACTTAGGAAAATAACGGAAAATCTAAATCTGGATGGCCGGAGTTGGATTTGAACCACCGTCCTCCCGAATGCGAGTCCAGTGCGTTAGCACTGCGCCACCTCGCTCGGTACTCATATCACAGAGTAACACATGGCGGTGAACGAGCTCAATTAATATTATGTCGTTTATTTTCTAATACATGTGTAACCCAAAGCTCAGTAACGAAATACATTTTAAATGCAAAGAACACAGCTGTGAATGAAAAGCAGCCGTGTGAGCACCCACAACCCAAACAAATCCGTAACAGCCAATTGTAAGCAGTTAATCGGCCACGTCACCGCCGACGTCAAACTATTCTTCCGAGGCATACTGACCGACAGCCAAATTGACGTTGTCCACCGTGAGAACGACGCCGCGTAAAAGAATGGCAGAATATTTTGACGTCTGGTCACCCGATCTGAAGTCGACGTGACCTTGCCTACCGTGTGAATCGGGCCTAAGGTACTATTCATTCGCCAATACGCAATTCCCGACGCCGGCTACCTGACAACGAGTATACTGAACAATAGGGCAGCAAACTTTTGATCACGATCTTGCGGGGGATGACCGAAATGGCTATAAGGGAGAATACGTCTTATCTTAGAAGCTAGGTTGACGAAAGGCAAACCAACGTTTTCAGCTTTTGTAGATTTAGAGAAAGCTTTTGATAATGTTAACTGGAATACACTCTTTCAGAATTTGAATATGGCAGGGGTAAAATATAGGAAACGCAATGTTATTTACAACTTGTACAAAAACCAGACAGCAGTTATTAGAGTCTAGGGGCATGAAGAAGATGCCATGGTTGGCAAGGGAGTTAAGGTTGTACACCTTTCCCATTGTTATTCAATATATACAATGAGCAAGCAGTGAAGGAATTGAATGTTCAAATGTTTGTAAATCTATCGGACCAAACTGCGTGGTCAAACTACTTAAACCTAGGTAAACTAACCTACGGACAAACACACACACCCATGCCCCAGGGAGGACTCGAACCTCCACGGCGAGCAACCGTGCGCTTCGCAGCGAGTGAAGGAATGCCGGGAGAAATGTGAAGAAGGAATTAATGTTCAGGAAGAAGAAATAAAAACTTTGCAGTTCGCTGATGACATTGACAGAGACAGCAAAGGACCTGGACGAGCAATTGAACGGAACGGACAGTATGATGAAAGGAGCGTATAATATGAATATGGGTAATGGAATGTAGTCTAAGAGAGGCAGGCGATGCTGAAGGAATTAGATTAGCTAATGAGAAAATAAAGCGATGAGTTTTGTTATTTGGGAAGCAAAATAACTTCTGATGGCCAAATTAAAGAAGATATAAAATCCAGAATGACTGTGGGGAGAAAAATCATTTCTGTAGAAGTGAAATTTGTTGACAGCCAATATTAATTTAAATGTCTGGAAGACCTTTCTGAAAGCATTTGTCTGGAGTGTAGCATCATAGGGGAGTGAAATGAGGACGATAAGGAGCTCAGACAAAAAGATTATGGCAGAATTTGAAATGTGGTGTCACAAATGAAGATGAGGTGGGTAGATCGCGTAATGAGGTGCTGAACAGAACTGGGAAGAAAAGGAATTTCTGGCATACCATGGCTAAGAGAAGGAATCGATTGGTAGGTCATCAAGGAATCGCTAGTGTAGTATTAGTGACGTGTATGGGGTAAAAATCGCAGAGAAAGACCGAGAGACGAATACAGTAAGCAGGTTCAAAAGGATGTGGGTTGCCGTTCTTAATGAGGAATGAAGATGCTTTCATGATCAGGTTACTGTGGAGAGCTGCATAAAATCAGTCTCAGGACTGAGGACCACAACAACAACTGCAGTGTGTATGTGTGTTCCACATATCCTTAGAAACTACTGGATCGGTGTCAACCATATTTGCTACACATACTGCTTACAACATGAGAAGCAGCACCGTGTGATTTATAACCTGCTAGCGTCAGTAACAGCAGAGATACTAGCATGTAGGCTGCTCTGTACAACCGGCGTGTTGTATGGGAATAGTATTGCTATGAATTATGACCTGCACTACTGGGCAGTCTACATGTCAGGGGCAAAAACCAAAACTAGAGGACGAGATGGACAGAAAATAAGGATGAGGTGGATGGGAGATGTGGACATCAGGAGATGAAGAGAGAGAGAGGAGGAGGTAGGAGAGGGGTATTAGGAAATGACCAGAGACAGGCGAGTGGAGAAGATTTACAGAGGAATTGCCGACGGCAATTGATTTGTGATGTTGGGATCAAGGAGAGGATGGTCAGAGATGGAGAGAGAGTAGGAGAGAGAGGGGGGAGAAAGGGCTGGACAGAGGGAGGGGCGATGAGCAGATGGACAGTCAAGATGAGGAGCAGATGCAATGAGAGAACTGATAGGAAGTGAAAATGTGTATGTGCACATGTAGATTTGGGTATAGGAGAAGGCATAGAGAGAGGAGTATGAGGAGATGGAGCGATAGAACGGAAAGGAAGACATAGAAATGAGCAAATGAGGTGGAACTAGAGATAGGGAGGAGGAGGAGCAGATGAGCAAACGTAGAATGGTTAGGAAGAGACATGTGAGGAAATCCGAGAATGAGTTTCGTCTGTAATGACCACGATGTCGACGGGACCTTAAACACTAAGCTTCGTTCCTTTCTCCTATGGCATGAACTAAAAAATTATTTGATACTGTATTATTATAGTAGAAATGAGTTTATGCAAGACAAACTATAGCAGATATACGCCTACATATCGGGACTACTTATTGTTGTCTTACATCATTATTTACAGTATGTAATTTATAAAACCGACCCTATTTAGGGACTTTAACTTACAGCTGACTGATCGCCAATGTTCACATATCAGTTTTTGATAGTGTATAGTCTTTATGGTGTGCAGTATTAAAATAGATTTTTGTGTTCAATAAGACACATCAAAATAAGAAGAGAAAACTATAAAGGACTTGCTAAAACAGGAACACAAGCCAATACTCAAACAAACCGTCAGTTTTCCTTGAGAAGTAATTATTTGGCTCGTATTTGTGTCTGCTATCTTTAAGCTCCCACTTATCACACACTTAACTGAAAAATGGTCTCGCCATTTGAAGTCTTTATGTTGTCCATACAGAGTGTGAAATTCGTCTTCATATATATTCTGAAAAATCATTTTCTAAACACCTATTTGTTTTGCTTGGCTTCCTCGAATTTCTGATCTCTTTTCTCTTCGTGTTTTTCAACCTTTTCGAATATGCGGTCCTCTCCCAAGTAAAAATATTCTGGCAACCTCCTCACCTCCTCCAAAATGTTCTGGCGCCACGTCCCCCCCCCCTTCACACCTCACGAACTGTAAGAAAACTATGTAATCTTTCTTTTGTTGGATAAAGTTGTTTTTCTGTAATACGGAAAATCAGAGCTCTAACGGAGATATTCAGGTGTTCTTTCTTTCCCGCGCGCTATTCGAGAATGGAATGGGAGATAAATGGCATAACGGTTGTTCGATGAACCCTCTGCCAGGCACTTAAATGTGATTTGCAGAGTATCCGTTGAACTTCAATTACGCGATAAATCAGTCAAACCTTAAGGTCGTAAATTCTACCAAATACCTAGGAGTTACAATTACCAACAACTTAGACTGGAGAGAACACATAGAAAATATTGTGGGGAAGGCGAACCAAAGGTTACGTTTCAGTGGCAGAACGCTTAGAAGATGCACCAGCTCCACCAAAGAGACTGCCTACATCACACTTGTGCGTCCTCTCCTGGAGTACTGTTGCCCCTTGTGGGACCCTCGCCAGGTGGGACTGACGGAAGATATTGAGAAGGTTCAGAGAAGGGCAGCTCGTTTTGTTTTATCACGTCACGGGGGGCAAAGCGTCACGGAAATGTTGCACGAATTGGGGTGGAAATCATTAAAAGAAAGACGTTATTCATTGCGGCGTGATCTGTTTGCAAAGTTTCAATCACCGACTTTTAGTTCTGAATGTGAAAATATTTTGATAGCACCCACCTACTTAGGGAGACATGACCATCCCAATAAAATAAGAGAAATCAGATCGAAAACGGAACGGTTTAGGTGTTCTTTCTTCCCGCGCGCTATTAGAGAATGGAATGGGAGATAAATAGCATAATGGTGGTTCGATGAACCCTGTATCAGGCACTTAAATGCGATTTGCAGAGTATCCCAGGTAGCACTGGAATAGGCGCAGCATGGTTGCCGCTGGGCCGCGGTGGAGTAGCCGAGCGGTTTAAGGTCTCTCGCTGCGGAGCGCGCGGTTGCTCGCCGTCGGAGGTTCGAGTCCTCCCTAGGGCATGGGTATGTGTGTGTTTGTCCTTAGGTTAGTTTAAGTAGTTTGTAAGCTACGGATGGATGACCTCGCAGTTTGGTCCGATAGATTTACAAACATTTGAACATTTTAAATGTCGCTTATGCTGCCGCTGACAGGCGGCCGTACTTTCCCTAAAGTAAAGATTGGTTTGAACACCACAGTGCTTTACTAGGCATGGTCCTGTTTGGAGGTGGTATGCCATTGCCTTCCTCCGACCTTCGAACTGACTTACCCAGCCAGTTATAGGGGGACCTACAGTTTAACGTGGGTTCCGAACCACGGTGCTACTCGGTATTTTTCACATGCGCAATACTGCCAGAGATGAATGAAGTGGAAAGTGACAGATAAAAATCCTAGGACCTGGCGGGGATCGAACCCGCGACCTTTGGATTTGTAGTCTGGCACTCTACCACTGTGCAACCGAGGCGCCACACCCCCCCCCCCCCCCCCCAATAGATTTTTTCCCTATACGGAGCTTAATTCACTTGCCGTGTGGAGCGGGCGGCGGTAAACACGGTGCGTTCGCGGGGCGCGGCGCATTCCGGCGCGTCAGCTAGCAGCTAGCAGGTAGCGGGTGTGACGTAGCGCGTCTGGCGGGCAGCGCGCCAGCGGCCGTCTGACCCCGCGCATGGCTCGCCCGGAAGCGCCGGCCTTGGGCCACGCACTGGCCTTGCCATGTGCGCACGCACACGCACACGCACCGCGCCGAGCCGGGCCTTCTGGCACTTTCCGCGCGCGCCAGAGCATTGCCCGGGCTGAGGCCGCGACGGCGGCAGCGGCGGCGGCGGCGGAGGCGCCCAGGGCACGCTGCCCGGCCGGCGCCACGAGGCCACATCACGAGACTTATTTCAGACGCCTCTCATCGCGGGCGCGGCTCTCGCAAAAATAAAAGACCCACACCTTTCGCCCACTTCAGTTTTATTTATTTATTTATTGTTTTAATATTAATTGAGGACCAGTTAGATGAAAATCACTGTGGGTTTAGGCCTCTTAGAGGCTGTCAGGACCAGATCTTTAGCTTACGGCAGGTAATGCAAAAGTGCTATGAGTGGAACAGGGAATTGTATCTATGTTTCATACATCTAGAAAAGGCTTATGACCGTGTTCCTAGAAGTAATCTACTGTCAGTTCTTCAAGATTATGGTATACGAGGCAAACTTTTGCAGGCAATTAAAGGTCTTTACGTAGACTGTCAGGCAGCAGTTAGAGTAGATGGCAACTTCAGTTTTTCATTTTTATTTTATTTATTTATTGTTCTAATATTAATTGAGGACACGTTAGATGAAAATCAGTATGGGTTTACGCCTCTTAGAGGCTGTCACGACCAGATCTTTAGCTTACGGCAGGTAATGGAAAAGTGCTATGAGTGGAACAGGAAATTGTATCTATGTTTCATAGATCTGGAAAAGGCTTATGACCGTGTTCCTAGGAGAAAGCTACTGTCAGTTCTTCAAGATTATGGTATACGAGGCAAACTTTTGCAGGCAATTAAAGGTCTTTACGTAGACTGTCAGGCAGTAGTTAGAGTAGATGGCAAATTAAGCTCATGGTTCCCGGGTAGTTTCAGGGGTAAGACAAGGCTGTAACCTGTCACCACTGCTGTTCATACTGTTCATGGATCATATGTTGAAAACAGTAGACTAGCAGGGCGGGATTAAAATAGGTCAAAACAAAATAAGCAGTCTCGCATATGCGGATGACTTAGTTGTAATGGCAGATTCCATTGAAAGGTTGCAAACTAATATTTCAGAGCTAGATCAGAGGTGCAAGGATTATGATATGAAGATCAGCATCTCCAAAACGAAAGTAATGTCTGTGGGAAAGACATTCAAACAGATTGAGTGCCAGATAGGAGGAAGAACGTTAGAACAGGTAGACAGTTTCAAGTACCTGGGATGTATTTTCTCACAGGATGGCAACATAGCGAAAGAACTGGAATCTAGGTGCAGCAAAGCTAATGCAGTGAGTGCTCAGCTAAGATCTACTCTGTTCTGCAAGAAGGAATGAAGTACCAAGACTACTTTAGCAGTGCACCGCTCTATCTTTCGACCAACTTTGTTGTATGGTAGTGAAAGTTGGCTGGATACAGGGAACCTTATTCATAAAATAGAGGTTACAGATATGAAAGTAAAAGGCATAACATCAGACGAGGCATCAAAGTTACCACTGAATAAGGGATCATGAAGGAATTTTATTAGAGGTAGTTTGCTCCAGATTGAACGCTGAATGGCATAATCAGTCTCTAATGATGATGATGAGTATGATTTGTTCTAATAAAACCCCATGTCATTCCAAGCATGCGTGTCAATTTTTGTCTCTCTCTCTACATTATTTCGTGATTTATTAAGTTTTCAAATTTATACTGACATTTTGACCACCTGGTATTAATTTAGCCACAAAACTTATCTGTGTAAAATGGCAGATAACTTTTTAGTTTTGCTTGCACATACGTAGGTAATGCAGCTTACCTTTTTGGCCCATTTTAGGTTACGGTAGTAACACTAAAAGTGGGCCTTTGCGATCGTCTTTTAACAGCTCGAAATTTGAATGAAAGTAACGGAATAACTATTCATCTGAAATGAAAATTGAATAACCTAATTGGTAGAGGAGAAAATTCTCTACGACTTTGCTCTCTTAAGTTTTTTTCATACCTTCTACTGTTTCAAAGATATTTGCAAAAATAACGGCGATTTTGGGATGTCTGACTGTCTGTCTGTCCGTAACGTATTCCCTGTTTTTAAGACGAACCGTTCAACCGATCAGCACCAAATTTTACAGACATGATTGTAGGCCACCAGAGACCAGAACCTCCCTTTTTCAAATTTTTCGGACAAAAAATACGGTAGTAATACCAAAAAACGTCGTTTGTAAATGTAATTGCAAACGAACCGTTCATCTGAAACGAAAATTGAATAACCTAAATGGTAGAGGAGAAAATTCTCTACAACGTAGCTCCCTTACGTTTTTTTTCATATCGCGTATCGTTTTAGACATATTTGCAAAAATAACGCAGATTTGACACCCTCCATTGAATTAAGAAAACCAGCCGTTCGAAGATATCACGTGACATTCCTCGCCCAGAACTCTCTCTGGCATACGCCATCTTGCGTTGCGTATTTGATAGTTTTCTTATTGTAACTTACACGTTGTCATTTCAAAGCAATGGGGCACTGAAGGATTAACAAAAATACATCGTTCTTCGTAGGATAAATGATAATCTTGTGTCTACAAATGCCATATTAGCATCAGTTAACAACTGCCATAAATAGTATGAGATTAAAGGACTCATCTTTTGATAGATAGCCATAGCGTTGTGGGCAAGGCGTTGGACTATGACGCTAAAGGTATGTGGTTCAGAACCCGCCACTACTTACATTTTTTTCCTAAATGGGTTTCAGACACTCTTATTAATTAATTTTTTATTATTTGGGTTATTATTTTGGTCCAAAATGTTTGCAAAAACTTTTAAAACTACAAATCTGAAGTGAGCCGTAAAACACGTCAGTGTGATTTTTTCTCTCGTGAACGTACTAATGGTGGGTAAATATTACGAGAACAAAGGCGATTATGATCTGTTCACGGAATGCTGTCGCGGTTGCGAATATAATTTATTATTATTATTATTATTATTTACAACGCGTTCCGCCTTTTGGGGCATCTTCAGGTCGTGTTTCGAATATTCAACATTTTCGAATATGCGATTCCCTTTCAAGTAAAAATATTCTCTTAACTGATTCTTCCGTCGATTCTTGGTAGAACAAATTGATTATGAAAATTAAACTAAACATTTTTGTTAATTATACAAACATTAACTTGCAATTTGCGAAAATTTCCGACTTAAGCTGTTATTCTTGAGTTGGTCTACGCTTTTGCAACACATGAAAATTTGTACCGGACCGGGACTCGAACCCGGGTCTCGCGCTTATCGCGAGCGGTCGCCTTAACCACTTCGCCACCCGAACACGATCACCGGCCAGACCCAAACTTCCATATGTTGCACTTGTCTACTTCACCTCATGCTCGCACGCATTTAGCGTGATTCCCGCGACGGGGAGAGACATACTTACACCATCTGTTCCTTTAGAACAGAAGTATCATTGTGTATATGATAACCTACACTGGCTAAAGATGGTGTAAGTGTATATTTCTTATGTTTTGTGTTACCTTGTGGCCGGCCGCGGTGGCCGAGAAGACTGAGGCGCTTCAGCCACGGTCTGCACGGCCACTACGGTCGGGGGTTCGAATCCCTCCTCGGGCATGGATATTTGTGCCGTCCTTAGTTGTAGGTAGTTCATAAGTAGTTTGTAAGTTTAGGGACTGATGACCCCGTAGTTAAGTCCCTTAAGCTTAACAAACATTTGAACATTTACCTTGCGTTTCGAACAACCCTACAAACTGTAGATTCTTGTCTAATTTAATTTTATTCATTGTGGTCATTGTTGTTAAGAAATTGTTATGTTCGCACTGTTCCTCAATGTATAATATCAGTGTTACCTTTTTGCAATTAATTCACAATTTTTCATTTAAAAATTTAATTCCAGTGAAACTCCTCCACCATAGAAGATAATTTATTTCTCTGCTTGTAACATCAAAGTAGTCAAAGAACTTGCATTGTCAACAAACCATCGATTGGTAAGTGTTTTCAGGAAACAATCGATAGGCAAAAGAACGTGTTACAATAAGAAATTCTGAAAATTCGAAAAAATCTATTTGTTTACAAATTGTTTATACAGTGGGACGTTCCTTAATGGCATAATTCGCTTGTGATTCTTGCTGAAGTGCGAAGCACTTGTTAAACAAAATAAATTTTACTGTCGGAAATTATATAAAAATAGGATAATGTGTTCCATTCGAAAACACAAAACAAAAGGGAGAAAACCGTCCAACGATTTAAAAAAGATAATTTAGTTTTGTTATGGTTCGTGAGCAACGGGGGGGGGGGAGTGGACAGAATGTTTATACTTGGAAGGGTGTCGCATAATCGAAAATGTTGAAAACCACTGATATATTCAATTCATAATGAACTCTGCAATTTTAACATTAAAGAAATTTCACTTAGGCATACGTTATCGTATTACTGATACCCTGGTGATTTTGTGGTGCAAGTTCTTCCTCCTGAGAAGGCGGCCCCCCGAGCTAGACTTTGCGACCCCCCGATGGTCACGAACCACAGGATGAAAAACACTGGTGTAAGAGATGTGGATAATGTGGGGTCGCACAAGTCTCATGTGCGCGCCACGCACTTTCGCCGCGCGCCGCCATGCAAGCACGGCGCGGCGTTCTTACGTCAGCCACGAGCGCCCTCTGCTGCAACCCCGCTCGTGGCCACCACTGAACCGGATCGGTCACTTGGGTATAGGACAGGCACTAGGACTCATCAATAGGCAGGCCTCCACCTAGTTAAACTATGTATCTACATTCCATTAGTCTGATGTCCTCCAAGTTAAGTATTGTATTATTTCTACGGAATATATATCTTGTTCTAATCTAGCTTAGTATTTCTAGTTTCTGCTGTTCCACTGGCTGGTCACCTCAGACTCTGTACCCGCACACGCGTGCATCCTATTTCCCTGTGTCGGTCTCTCTCTACTCGGCCACTGACTCCCAGGACAACCGGCGGAAACGAGACGCAAAAGATAAACCATCGTCAGTCAAAGCTGCGCAGCAGGAACTTGAACATTTACTTCCCGAAACACTACGCAGCTGTAGGTGATACCTGCTGTTTATAATTAATCTGTCGGTCTTCCGACTGCTGCACCGCGGGCTGTATACTTCGCAGGACGCTGAAACTTCGTGGGTACGGCAGTAATCGATGCGTTCGTAGAGTATGATGAAAAGATCACACTAACGTGTTTTACGGCCGACATTAGGTTCTGCTGTAGTTTTATGTGTGTTTTTTTGAAAAAATTTCGGACAAATATAATAAAAATACAAATATTAGAAAAATATGGACGATACGATTAGGACTCTACTATTTTGATAATATCTATGCACCCAACACGTAATATTCTCTCTGATCGTATTTTAACAAACAGTCAAAATTATTTCATATTTGATTTCAGCATTGACAAACATTTTTTTTTCCTTCCTTGAACTTTTACCTCTGTAAACTATTATTTTAATATCTGTCCCACATTTTAATTATCTTTTTTTCGTTAAAATATTATCACTTATCTTGCCACGGTAATTTGTTCTCTTGTTTGAGAAACCCCAAATGGGGTTTAAAGGCCAGAAATACCACACCAACACCATCACTTCAAAGTTTATTTTGCTGTCCGTAGTATTTCTAAGTCTCGGTCCGTAAGCACGTAAGCACGTTCCTAAATTGTTGAAGTCTATTTGCTAGACCATACCATTGATAACTCGGGGGGGGGGGGGGGGACACACGTGATGAACACGTTGCAGTCTGCATGAACACATAGCAGTCTCTATGAACACGATGCACATTCTATCTACATGCAATATACGCCACCTATAGGACTATCCTTCGGCCAATCATATTTCACAAGCGTGATTGAATTCGACCGTGCGGCTTCTTGTCAGATTGTAGGAACTCGTGTTGCCAACTATCTGTGTTTCCGTAATCTTAGAGATTTTGTATAGTAGTCTTTGCTTATCTCATAATACGTGATAATATAACAAAATATGGTGAGTTTGTGATACACGGATGCACCGTTGCCTTCAAAAGTTAAGTAAATAATCCTGGGAAATTGGCACCATGAATTCCCAAGGGATCTACATACAATGAAGTGCCTGGCAGAGGGTTTATCGAACGGCTTTTGTAATATTTCTTTACCGTTCCATTCTCTAACAGCGGGCGGAAAAATGGAGGACCTAAGTATTTCCGCTTTAGATCTGATTTTTGTTACTTTATTGTGATGATCATGCCCTCCTATCCAAGTGGGTGCTAACAAAATATGTTCGCATTCGGAAGACAAAGATGGTATAAGAAATTTCGTGAATACATCTCGCCGCAACGAATAGCGCCGTTTTATTATTATTATTATTATTTATTAGTGATTTCTATCCCAGACCATGCATCATTTCCGTGACACTCTTTCCTCTCTATCGCGATAAAACAAAACGAGCTGGCCTTCTCTGACCTTTTTCTATATCCCCAGTCAGTCTCACCTGATGTGGATCCCACAATGCGCAGCAATAGTCCAAAATAGGAAAGACAAATGTAGTGTAGGCAGTACTTTAGCAGAACAGTTGCATCTGAGTGTTCTGCCTATGAAACGTAGTCTTTGTTGCCCCCCCCCCCACGATATTTTTAAGTGATGTTTCCGATTCAATTTGTTCCTAACTGTAACTCCTAGATATTTAGTTGAATTTGTGGCCTGTTTATTTTCCTGCTATACCGTGCAAATGCAGTTTAACAATTTTCTTTTAGTGATGTTTCATTATTTGGGGTAAACTGCAATGTCTCGTACCGTGGAGGTATCTAAATCGTTGTGCGGTTGCTTTTGACCTTCTGGTGGCTTTACTGACCGATAAACGACGGCGTCATCTGCGGACAGTCTAAGAGATCTGCTCAGATTGTCTCCTAAACCATTTACGACGAGAAGGAACAGCAGGGGCCCTATAACACTTGTCTGGGGAACGCCAGATACCACATCTGTTTTACTCGATGACTTGCCGTTGATTACAACGTACTGTGTCTTTTGTGACAGGAAAACGCGTATCCAATCGAACAACTGTGTCTAACCGCGGTGGCCGAGCGGTCTGCGGGGCGCCAACCACGGTCTGCACGGCCACTACGGTCGGGGGTTCGAATCCCCCCTCGGGCATGGATATTTGTACCGTCCTTAGTATTAGCTAGTTCATAAGTAGTTTGTAAGTTTAGGGACTGATGACACCGTAGTTATGTCGCATAAGCTATACAAACATTTGAACATTTTGAACAGCTTTGGCGATCTTCACTAAGCACGCAATTTGGTTAGAAGCCGCTTGTGAATTTATTAATACCCGAAAGGACACCATATAAATAATTGTATCTCTGAAAATGCGAATAACAATCACGTTCGCAAAACGTTATACAATTTCATTAATAGGGTGACCGGTTTCGATCTCTTCTGAGACCATCATCAGACCGATTCGTCTCGCCGTTGATGCCGAACGGCGTCTGCTCACTCATCGATGTTCAAATGTTTGTTAACCTTATGGGACTTAACTGCGGGGTCATCAGTCCCTGAACCTACAAACTTCTTATAAACTAACTTATACTAAAGACAAGCACAAACATCCGAGCCCGAGGGGGGATTCGTAACTCCGACGGGGAATGGCGTCGCGCATCGGAGCATAGCGCCTCGATGCGCTCGGCTACTCCGCCGTGGCCATGCTCATCTCCTCGGCATCAACGGCGAGACGAATCGGTCTGATGATGGTCTCAGAAGAGATCGAAACCAGTCACCCTATTAATGAAATTGTATAACGTTTTGCGATCGTGACTGTTATTCTCATTTTCAAAACATACACCAGTTCACTGACTTCCGAAAGAAAACTATGTTTTCCAAAATTATTAAATTGTCTATCTGCCCTAACAGGCAATCGATAGTTTCAATGCGGACGCATTAATAGGCTCGATCCCTTGCGGGAATCCAGTATAGGCTGCGAGTAAGTGGAATCAAATGGGCAGGAGGCACTACAATCGTTGTGTGCTACAAGATGATAATTTGGGTTGGAAGGGAAGCGTGTCTGGAAAGCCTCATTGGTTAAGGCGACCGCTATCCCAGAGCGAAAAATCCGGGTTCGAATCCCGGCTCAGCACAAATTTTCATCTTTGCCATTGGATTTCTTTCAATGCCGTGACGGGCGTTGAAGACCTAGCTGTAGAGCGCTCAAAACCCCCAATTCGTCCATGTCCATCAATGGGCTGAAACGGACGAAATGTGTAAATACCGAAATGTATAAATTTGAAAACTTAATAAATCACGGAATAATGTAGATAGAGAGGTAAAAATTGACACACTCGCTTGGAATGACATGGGATTTTGTTAGAACCACATTTACCGCTATGGGGTCTTTTTTCTTCGAGGAACTGCGTGATTCTTGCTTTGTAACTGCTACCGTGACGGGCGAGAGGTATGCCGATACGTTACAGAATCGAATCATCCCCAGCCTAGCTGATAAACACCTGCTGGAACGTACGATTTTTATGCAGGTTGGCGCTCCACCCCATATTGCAAGACGCGTGAAAGATCTCTTGCGCTCGTCGTTTGGTTATGATCGTCTGCTCAGCCTCCAATTTCGTCATGCTTGGCCTTCCAGGTCCCCAGATCTCAGGCCGTGCGATTGTTGGCTTTGGGGTTACATCTACATCTACATAGATACTCTGCAAATCACATTTAAGTGCCTGGCAGAGGGTTCATTAACCACTTTCATCCGCGAACAGTCTAAGGGAGCTATTCAGATTATCTCCTAAATCGTTTATAAACACGAGGAAGAGTAGGGGACCTATAACGCTTCCCTGTGGAACGCCAGATATAACTTCTGTTTTACTCGATGACTTACCGTCAATTACAACGAACTGTGTCCTTTCTGATACGAAATCGTGAATCCAGGGTTACCTGAAGTCGCAAGTGTAGCGTGATCGACCGACATCTCTTGCGATGCTGAAAGACAACATCCGATGCTAATGCCTCATCATAAGTCCGGAAATGCTTTACAGTGCTGTTCACAACATTATTCCTCGACTACAGGTACTGTTGAGGAATGATGGTGAACATATTGAGCATTTCCTGTAAAGAACATCGTCTTTGCTTCGTCTTAATTTGTTATGCTAATTATTGTTTTTCTGATCAGATGGGTGCGCCTCGGTTGCACAGTGGTAGAGTGCCAGACTACAAACCCAAAGGTCGCGCGTTCGATCCCCGCCAGGGCCTAGGAATTTATCTGTCACTTTCCACTTGTTTCACCTCTGGCAGTACTGCTCACGTGAAAAATATCGAGTAGCACCGTGGTTCGGAACCCACGTTAAACTGTAGGTCCCCCTATAACTGGCTGGATAAGTCAGTTCGAAGGTCAGAGGAAGGCAACGGCGTACCACCTCCAAACAGTACCATGCCTAGTAAAGTACTGTCGTGTTCAAACCAATCTTCGGATTGTTGACTGCTTTTCATCAGATGAAGCGCCATCTGTCGGACATTTTTTGAACTTTTTTCCCCCCTAATAAAATTACATGTCATTCCAAGCGTTTGTGTAAATTTTTACCTCTCTATCTACATTATTCCATGATTTATTAAGTTTTCAAATTTATACTGACTTTTTGATCACCCGGTATTTCTAATTCGCTTGTGCAGTATCGAGTCAAAAGCCTTCCGGACTTTTAGAAAGATGACTCGATTTAAGAGCCCTTGTCAATAGCACACATCCCTCCATGAGTCCACAAATACGATACTATGTCCGGAAGTAGGCATTCCTATAAATGTCTTGGGTTAGACACTTGTACTATTCCGACTGGAACAGGAAACGGAAAAAAAGGGGGAGGAGGGTACTGAGGGAAACAATCAGGCAGAAACTACCCTCCAACACATACCACAAGTCGTAAGGTGGAGATGTGGGAGATGGGCGGAAAGAGAAAGTAACGCGATAAAAGGCTGGAAGACCGTTTAGACGTTACAGCGGGAATAAAAGATGGTGACAAAAGTAAAAAGGAGAATATAAGTAGGAGATAAAGATCTGGGGAATAAAAAGCTCGTTAAGCGGCGGCGGTGGAGCACGCCAGTCGTTAGCAGTGGCACGCGGTGACACGGCCTGGCGTGACTCACACCGGTCACGGCCTGCGAGCTTTTACGGTCGCCGCTTCCGGCTCGGGCGCTGCCGTCGCGCCGCCGCTTATGAATGGACACACTTCCTCCACAGCCACAGCAGCTGTAAACGCACGCCTCAAATCACACTCTCGCTTTCGGTCTCACCATACCGTGAAATCGAGGCTCTGCGGCTCACCTGTGCAATGTCAAGGTTCGCATCTAACGGTTTCAATAGTCAACACGGATTCAGAAAGTATCGCTATTGCGAAACACAGCTTGCCCTTTATTCACATGAAGTGATAAGTGCCATCGACAAGGGATTGCTGATGCAATAGCTCCGCACTTAGCTATAATTTACAACCGATCACTCAGCGAAAGATCCGTAACCGAAGACTGGCAAGTTGCCCAAGTTACTCCAGTATTCAAGAAAGGCAATAGGAGTGATCCCCAAAATTACAGGCCAATCTCATTGACGTCGATTTGCAGTAGCATTTTGGATTATATACTTTGTTCGAATATTATGAACTACCTCGAATAGAACGACCTATTAACCAATAGTCAACACGGATTCAGAAAATATCGCTCTTGCGAAACACAGCTTGCCCTTTACTCACATGAAGTGAGAAGTGTCATCGACAAGTGATCTCAAATCGATTCTATACTTCTGGATTTCCGGAAGGCTTTTGACACTGTACCCCACAAGCGGCTTCTAATGAAATTGCATGCTTACGGAATAATTGTGCAATTGGATTCACGATTTCCTACCAGAAAGGACACAGTTCGTTGTAATTGACGGTAAGTCATCGAGTACAACAGATGTGATATCTGGCGTTCCCCAGGGAAGCGTTATAGGTCGCCTACTCTTCCTCGTGTTTATAAACGATTTAGGAGACAATCTGAATAGCTCCCTTAGACTTTTCGCGGGTGATGCTGTCGTTTATCGGTTAGTGAAGTCAACAGAGGACCAAAAACAACTGCAAAGCGATTTAGACAAAATTTCTACATGGTGCGAAAATTGGCAATTAACACTAAATAATGAAAAGTGTGATGTAACAAACGTGACCATTAAAAGAAATCCGCTGAATTTCAATTAAACTACAAATCAGTCAAACCTGAAGGTCGAAAATTCTATCAAATACCTAGGAGTTACAATTACGAACAACTTTGACTGGAAAGAACACATAGAAAATATCGCGGGGAAGGCGAAACAAAGATTATGTTTCATTGGCATAACGCTTCGAAGATGCACAAGCTCCACCAAAGAAGCTGCCTACATCACACTTGTGCGTCCTCTCCTGGAGTACTGTTGCCCATTGTGGGCCTCTCACCAGGAGGAACTGACGCAAGATGTTGAGTAGGTTCAGAGAAGGGCATCTCGTTTTGTTTTATCACGTTACGGGGGGGGGGGGGGGCGTTACAGAAATTTTGGACGAATTGGGGTGGAAATCATTAAAAGAAAGACGTTATTCATTGCGGCGTGATCGGTTTGCGAAGTTTTATTTACCGACTTTTACTTCTGAATGTGAAAATATGTTGCTAGCACCCACCTACATAGGGAGACATGACCATCCCAATAAAATAAGAGAAATCGGATCGAAAACGGAACGATTTAGGTGTTCTTTCTTCCCGCGCGCTATTAGAGAATGGAACGGTAGAGAAAAGTTATGAAAGTGCTTAATGAACCCTCTGCCAGGCACTTAAATGTGATTTGCAAAGTATCTAGATGTAGATGTAAGAGTCCCTCGTTTGCCGATCCCTATGACAGGTCCAGACAAACTGTGTCCGTACTGCAAGACACAGTTTTATTAAGTGCTCTGTATTATGAGACAAAAACTACTTATCTTGTATTAGATGCTTGTGTCCGATGGCCGGTCTGCGTTGTAATAGGACTCCGTCGATCCAGGATCTTGCAGCAGTTACATTAAATGACATGGTGGTCGAGGTTGAATGAAGAATTCGCGTAGTTGTAGATGAGTTTTGTTATTTGGGTAGCAAAATAACTTTTGATGGCCGAAGTAGAGAAGATATAAAATGCAGAATGGCTATGGGAAGAACAGCATTTCTAAAGAAGTGAAACTTTTTGCTAACATCCAATATTAATTTAAATGTTAGGAAGTCCTTTCTGAAAGCATTTTTCTGGAGTGTAGCATTGTATGGGAGTGAAACGTGGACAATAAGGAGTTCAGACAAAAAAATGATAGAAGCGTTCGAAACGTGGTGCTACAGACGAATGATGAAAATTAGATGGGTAGATCAAGTAACTAATGAGGAGGTGCTTAACCGAATTGGGGAGTAAAGGAGTTTCTGGCATATTCTGACTAAGAGAAAGGATAGATTGGTGGGACACATTCTCAGACATCAAGAAATCGTCAACTTAGCATTAGAAAGAAGTGTGTGGGGTAAAAACCGCAGAGGGAGACCGAGGGACGAACACAGTAAGCAGATTTTGATGACTAATGTTTTATTTTCTTCTTTCTCATTTTTCCATATTTCACAACATATTTTTGGACAACCAGTTAGAAATCGTCTACTCTCCAGCTCAGCCCAAACTATTGTAATACTATATGTCCTCTCTCCAAACATTTCAGAGGGTACTGCATAAACACGAAAAAAAAAAACAGTACTTCGTAAATTTTATACACATATTAAGCAAAGATCAAAAATAGGTTATAAATTTTGTCTGAATTACCTCTTCACAACAATAATACATTTTGATATTGTGGTTGTACTCATTTACGGTAAATTTATTTAAACTAGGCATATAAATAACAAGTATGAACAAGACTTCGAAAATTTACATATTAGACCTACAACAATTTTGGGTTATATTTATGATTTTTAGTAGGTAAGCCAATAGTTTGTAATTAGCGGTTTGGTGTTTTGTTATTTAGACTTGTAATTTTAATGCATTTCAATTTGTGGTTTAATTTTTTATAAATACGGATTTGTATAAAGTCGTAGTACTTTTGTTCATTTCGGCGATAGTTTCTTAGTACAAAATGGATTGATGAAATGAGTGTTGCAATGATAATAAGTATTTAATTTAGGATCCAGTGATATATAAAACATAATTCGCCCTAATTTATTTAAACAAAAGGTAAATATGTAATAATGTTGTGCAATAGTTATAACATGTAGTATTGTAGTTTATATAACAATACGCAAGTTTATGGGAACAGCAAATCCCATAACCATGCGTAACGCGTTTTTATTGTTTGTAGTTATTATTTACGAAAGTATCAAAGTTGAATGTTACGTAAAGAGACAGCCAAAGTTAAGTTTAAATCAACATACTATTTCTTAAGCGTGTTTTACCAATGCTATTAATAGCATTTTAAACGTAGCGCGAAAATGTGATATTTTGCATGTCCGGTGGTAAAGTTTTATTTAGGGTTTCTCAAATTTCGTGTTTGTGATGTTGGCAAAGTCAAGCAACTCGCGATGTGTGGGACGTGTAACATAGCAGAAACGTTACAATCTGGACACATTTTTTAATGAGCACCAGAAGGGTACTCCAAAAGGGTCAGTTTACTCCGCACTCTAATTATGCAACTCTGCCCCCAGGTAAGAGGGTGGACCCCACGCTGCCAATGCGCCACGGGGGTGGGACTTGTAGTTGCAGACATGCCTCGCCACCTCATATACTGGCTAGCGTCTCTCCCAGCGAGTAGAGAATAACATACACAGGCTATATCGCCTACATCAGCGTACAGCCTGTGACGCCACGACAGCCATCTTGGATGAGTGTAGAAACGGAGTTGGGCCGATAAATGTGTAGATCTTCAAATGGCACTCGTCTTATTTACATTGTCATTTGAACCCCTTAGGATAAGAAGAAAATAACCAAATTTTTCACGCAGACCGTTGAATACTGAAGGCATGCAACAGTGTTCTTAGCAAGTACAATACGTATTGTATTTGTATAAAATAATAATTCAAACTATTACTTTTATCTTTATATACAAAAATAAATATTTGACTGTATGTCCTCTACGAGTTCATAAACCATTCATTCGATTACAATGAAACTTTGGTGTACTGTTCACCGTACGCCCACGAAGGTTCCTGACCAAAAAGAAAAGAGTACGACACACATCTCCGGAATATGACGTCATAGATAATAAGAACCTACTGCGTGAGAATACCCAGATTTATGCGTCAATTATTGGAAAATGGGAGTAGTTAGTGACCCGAAACAAAGTTTGCATGTAATTTCGGACCTTTATAAAGCGTTTTGTAACTAACAGCCCCTTTTACAACAATAAAATGTTGGGTTGGGTTGTTTGGTTGGGATAGGGAGACTAAACTGCTAAGTTTATGTTCCCGCAGCAGCAGCAGCAGGAACAATTCAGGATACTCCTGTGATTTCTGCCCGTGTCAAACTCAACATGATCCTACGGTGTAACCTTTGGTTACTTTTCAATGGAGGCATTTTTGAAAATCTACCGTAATTGAAATTGGGTTGTACTAATGTACTGTCTTCTGCTAATAAAAAATGGAAAAGTGTTTGTTCGTGTAATTAATTTGCCGCCAGCGAAATCTTTCTCTACCGGTTTAAATACTACTCACAAGAGAAAAATGAGGTTAGGGGAAAATATTTGTTTTGATGACCCCTACAACCTCCCAGAGTTTGTCGGTTTAAATACTTTTCACCCTGTATATTCCGCTTTCCGAATATTGAAAAGACGCTCTGTATTTCTGTATAATTGAACGGTAGTTGGAAATATATTGGTGGCAGATGCAAATAGTATATCTAAAACCTTTCACCGTAATAAAAGATATGTGTATTTATTACGTGCCTACAAAAATGTGCATGTAGTGACGTAAATCGTAACAGTTTTATTTATTTATAATTAACAACCATGTAAAACTTTCACAAAATACACAAATTGTATTCGTTTCAGCATCAAAATTAGACCGCTTAAAATAAACTGTTCTTAAATATGTGAAAACTTCAATAGGATATAACATATTTAAAATATTAATGTTGTTACGGTCTTCAGTCCGGAGACTGGTCTGATGCAGCTCTCCACCCTACTCTATCCTGAGCAAGCCTTTTCATCTCCTTATAAGAACGACAACCCACATCCACTTGAATCTGCTTACTATACGCGTCTCTTGGTCTTTCCTGATGACAGCATCCTCCTGAGTAGTCCCCGCCCGGAGATCCGAATGGTGGACTATTTTACCTCCGGAATATTTTACCCGAGAGGATGCCATAGCCGGCCGCGGTGGCCGAGGAGCTGAGGCGCTTCAGTCACGGTCTGCACGGCCACTACGGTCGGGGGTTCGAATCCCCCCTCGGGCATGGATATTTGTGCTGTCCTTAGTTGTAGGTAGTTCATAAGTAGTTTGTAAGTTTAGGGACTGATGACTCCGTAGTTAAGTCCCTTAAGCTTAACAAACATTTGAACATTTTTAGGATGCCATAATCATATTTTCATACAGTAGAGCTGCATGTCCTCGGGAAAAGTAACGACAGTAGTTTCCCCTTGCTTTCAGCCGTTCGCAGTAACTGCATGGCAAAGCCACATTAGCTGGTGTTACAAGGCCAGCTCAGTCAATCATCCAGACTGTTGCCCCTTTAACTACTGAAAAGGCTCTTCAGAAACTACACGTTTGTCTGGCCTCTCCACAGATACCCCTACGGTACGGCTATCTGCATCGTTGAGGCACGCAAGCCACCCCAGCTCGGCAATATCTGTGGTTCATGGGTTAATACAAAAAGGAATTTACGACCTTTCAGCAATAGGGCAATCAAATAAATCGATGGGGAAATTTGAATGAAGTTCGCCCCACCAAATCTGCACGTGACGCACAGAAGATTTGAAGGCGTCTATCTTTTATTACCCAGCTATGCGGCACAATATTAAATACGGAATGTTTCTCAGTTTTTCATTACAGCCTAGCCGCTGCAGCATGCACATCATAAACTAAATGCAATTTTCGAAAGTACACCTGCCAATAAAAACAGAGCTGACAAGAGGTGAGAGGAGATTAACACGGTGAAACACGACTGTTTACAAACACAGTTTGTAACTATTTTTACCTGGTAACGTAATACACTTCGGCATCCTCTGGTGCATGTAATTTAGGAGAGGAAAGCGTGCGGATAAAACTTGAATGTGGCATTAAGCTGGCATTGCCAGAACAAAGAGGTGTACTAATAAGGAGTCAGAGGGTCGTAAAATGCGCAGTTAAGTAGTTAGACATGGCCGTAATATTTTGTTGAGTGAGGGCACGCAGGCACTGTAGCATTGCTAGCTTTCCAAGAGGTTCCACATTAACTTTCTGTACCCGCACTACTCATAATACCAGAGAACACTGGGAGCTGCAGTGCAATTAGCCCGTATCTTAGTTCATAACTATCCCATAGCATCATAACGGAAGCGACCGCAGGAAAGCGGATGTTGCATCCGTCTATAACGAAGGTGGAACAAGAAATTACAAAATTATAGACCAGTATCATTAACGTCTCTCCGCCGCAATATCGTTAAACATTTTCTGCGCTGAAAACAATGGCTTCCCTAATGAAATAAACGCTTCTCGTAAGAGCTCGGAGAGGCTGGAAGGAACGACAAGCATAGAATACGCGAAAGCAGGGCGTCTAGTTCACACTCGAGATGGTGCGCTGTAAAAACACTGGCCAGCACATGTGTTCCGAGTTCCTAAATTACCGAGCGACGTTTGAGAACTTACCCCAGCGTCAGTTAACAGTAACGATGAGACGATATTGAATATCATCCACACTCTCAGTAGATATGGAGAACCTGTCAGATAGTGATAGCAACGCTGTTGATTGCTGATTGCCGCTATAAAAAGGCATTTGTCGTCGTCGAGTATGCGAACAGCCTTCAGAAACCGCGTTGGAGCAGCCGAACGGTCTAAAGCACCTCGCCGTGGAGGTTCGAGTCCTCCCTGGGGAATGGGTGTGTGTATGTTTGTCCTTAGGTTAGTTTACCTAGGTTTAAGTAGTTTGTAAGCTACGGACTGATGACCACGCAGTTTGGTCCGATAGATTTACAAACATTTGAACATTTTTTTCCCTTCAGAATGACGAGCATAAAAAATAGACCTCTGAAAATAAACTGTTCTTAAATATATTAAGACTTTCTACATCTACATCTACATCGATACTCTGCAAATCACATTTAAGTGCCTGGCAAAGGGTTCATTAACCACCTTCATAACTTTTCTCTACCGTTCCATTCTCTAATAGCGCGCGGGAAGAAAGAACACCGTATCGTTCCGTTTTCGATCCGATTTCTCTTATTTTATTGGGATGGTCATGTCTCCCTAAGTAGGTGGGTGCTAGCAAAATATTTTCACATTCAGAACTAAAAGTCGGTGATTGAAACTTCGCAAACAGATCACGCCGCAATGAATAACGTCTTTCTTTTAATGATTTCCACCCCAATTCGTGCAACATTTCCGTGACGCTTTCCCCCCCGTAACGTGATAAAACAAAACGAGCTGCCCTTCTCTGAACCTTCTCAATATCTTCCGTCAGTCCCACCTGGTGAGGGTCCCACAAGGGGCAACAGTACTCCTAGAGAGGACGCACAAGTGTGATGTAGGCAGTCTCTTTGGTGGAGCTGGTGCATCGTCTAAGCGTTCTGCCAATGAAACGTAACCTTTGGTTCGCCTTCCCCACAATATTTTCTGTGTGTTCTCTTCAGTCAAAGTTGTTCGTAATTGTAACTCCTAGGTATTTGGTAGAATTTACGACCTTAAGGTTTGACTGATTTATCGCGTAATTGAAGTTCAGCGGATTTCTTTTAGTGGTCATGTGTATTACTTCACACTTTTCTTTATTTAGTGTCAATTGCCAATTTTCGCACCAAGTAGAAATTTTGTCTAAATCGCTTTGCAGTTGCTTTTGATCCTCTGTTGACTTCACTAACCGATAAACTACAGCATCATCCGCGAACAGTCTAAGGGAGCTATTCAGATTATCTCCTAAATCGTTTATAAACACGAGGAAGAGTAGGGGACCAATAACGCTTCCCTGTGGAACGCCAGATATCACTTCTGTTTTACTCGATGACTTACCGTCAATTACAACGAACTGTGTCCTTTCTGATAGGAAATGGTGAATCCAATCGCACAATTGGGGAGATATTCCATAAGCACGCAATTTCATTAGAAGCCGCTTGTAGGGTACAGTATCAAAAGCCTTCCGGAAATCCAGAAATATGGAATCGATATGAGATCCCTTGTCGATGGCACTAAACACTTCATGTGAATAAAGGGCAAGCTGTGTTTCGCAAGAGCGATACTTTCTAAATCCGTGCTGACTATTGGTTAATAGGTCGTTCTCTTCGAGGTAGTACATAATATTCGAACAAAGTATATGTTCCAAAATCCTACTGCAAATCGACGTCAATGAGATAGGCCTGTAATTTTGGGGATCACTCCTATTGCCTTTCTTGAATATTGGAGTAATTTGGGCAACTTTCCAGTCTTTGGGTACGGATCTTTCGCTTTAATAGTGCATAAGATATTTCACCCTTTCAGACCTGATTTTTATATATATATATATATATATATATATATATATATTTACATACTACAAAATTGCATATGCTAAAAAGCAAGGCTTCTTTTTATGGACTAAAACAATTAATTTTGTAGAACTAAAGTTTGTACTAAATAAACTGATAATTGAATAGTTGCCATGCAAAATAATTACTACTACTTTTCAGTTGTACAGTGGAATACAAGTAACCCACAACATGAGTGTCCTTTGGAGTTCACAAGCTGTTGCGCAGTGCACACTGACTACATGGTATTTTTATAGTGATCTTCCGCAGTAGACAGTAAGTGTGCACGATGAGAAGGTTGAACACTCATAGTCATGTACATGTTGTTTCGATTGAGAAAAAATGTTTCTGAACTATCTTAGACACTGTAAAAGTTAGGTACACAATTGTAGCCAGAGGGTCTGAAAGGGTTAAAATATTAATACAAAAAGGAATTTACGACATTTCAGCAAAGGGGCAATCAGATAAATCGACGGGGACAATTGGTAATTTGTGTAGAGCCGGGATTCGCACCCGGGTCTCCTGCTTACTAGGTACTCGCACTGACCACTACGCCGCTGGGTCACAGTTAATTAAGGGCTGCACGAACTACTCTAGCACACCTCCCGTCAGAGGCAAATCCTCAACTTTCCTCACACTAGTGACGTAGTGTTGCTCCCCCCAGGGGGTTCACGGTTCTTTCGAGAGTACGTTGGTGGGATACTGTGGTGTCGCACAAGTATGATGTGCGCGTCACGTACTTTCGCCGCGCGCCGCCATGCACGCACGGCGCGGCAGCCAAGAACTATGTAAAAGTTAAGTATTACCAAGACTCTATGAAATATATATCTCGTTCTAATTTACACTAGTGTTTCTAGTTTCTGCTGCCCCACTGGCTGGTCACCTCCGTACCTGCACACGCGTGCATCCTTTATTACTGTGTCGGTCTCTTTCTACTCGGCCACCGACACCTACAACAACCGGTGGAAACGACATACAAAAGATACATTCTGAGACATCAAGGAATCGTCAACTTAGCATTAGATGGAAGTGTGTGGGGTAAAAATCGTAGAGGGAGACCGAGGGACGTATAGAGTAAGCAGATTCAAAAGGATGTAGGTTGCCGTACATACTCTCAGATGAGAGCCGCGGCGGATTAGCCGTGCGCACTGGGGCGCCGTGCTGCAGAGCGCGGCCGTTCGCCGTCGCGAGTTCGTGTCCTCCAAATGTTCAAATGTTGGTTAAGCTTATGGGACTTAACTACGGGGCCATCAGTCCCTAAACTTACAAACTACTTATGAACTACTTACGAACTACGACGGCACAAATATCCATGCCCGAGGGGGGGGGGGGATTCGAACCCCCGACCGTAGTGGCCGTGCTGACCGTGACTGGAGCGCCTCAGTCACCTCGGCCACCGCGGCCGGCTCGTGTCCTCCCCTCGGGCATGTGTGTTTGTGTTGTCCTTAGTTTAAGTAGTTTGTAAGCTACGGACTAATAACCCATCAGTTGAGTTCGATAGATTTGCAAACATTTGAACATTTGAGATAAACACGCTTGCACAGAACAGGGTAGACTGGAGAGCTGCATCAAACCAGTGTGCGGACTGAAGACCACACCACTACACATCGCTGTTAAATCGTAGAGATGCTACCACAGTCTAATATACACAGTCGCGACACTCACTGCTGTGAAAGTTGTTACCAACTGACAGTTGCAACGATACTAGCGCTCCTAGTGGTGGGCAAGGTGACGTGAGAGAAATGTTTGTTTGTTATTACTTTTCTACGTAATTAACCAAATAGTTTTTGTAATTTTTGTGTTTCATACATTAGTAAAATATCGAGAGACATAAATAATCTTTAAATAAATGTAAAAGCAGCTGAATTTCCCTGATTGAGCCGGCCGCGGTGGCCGAGGGGACTGAGGCGCTCCAGTCACGGTCTGCACCGCTACTACGGTCGGGGGTTCGTATCCCCCCTCGGGCATGGATATTTGTGCCGTTCTTAGTATTAGTTAGTTCATAAGTAGTTTGTAAGTTTAGGGACTGATGACCCCGTAGTTAAGTCCCATAAGCTATACAAACGTTTGAACATTTTTTCCCTGATTGATATAAAAAACAACTTATTCATGAGGAAATACTTACGAATATGTGTATATTTTGTAGCCTACTCCGTTGAAAGTGAGAGAATATAAACAAACGAGAAACATTAATTCCTGTTATTTTCTGTTCGTACGTGACTTGAACTTTGTCTGAGCTGTAAAAGTTCGATATGAAGTCTAATGATTCGAGCATTTTTACACTTCACTCGTCTTTGTTAGAAACCCATACACCACTGAGTATAATTACTTTTGATTATAAAACGAATGTCTAGAACATTCTTGGCGTTTGTGGTTCAAAAGTAGTAACAATTGTGGAATTGATTTCTGATTTGTTTAAAAACTGTGTTTTTGCATTCGATGTTTATTGTCATGTTTGTGAGGATTCCCCTTCAGCTACAGCTGTAAAGGCTGATCTGGTATATTTAATAATGTAGGTAATGCATTCCATATAAGTTTCTTACATTCAACACCTACTGATTTGACTGGAATTGGAGTGAAGAAATACTGCCTTTTCTGAGTAGAAAACCGACGTCTTTGTTTAGATGGTTGGGTCTTCTGTTGTTTATTAGCAGTTATTGCTCTTTATAGAAACTGAAATTTCTTATTAAAATGTCGCAGATTTCACGATAACCTTAAATAAACTGTCCTGCAAAGCATTGTTTCATAGCCGCGAATGGCTCATAGGGAAACTCGTAAAGACAAATGTGGAGTTATTTTATGGTTATTACCTATCTTTATGGCACTACATACCTTCCCCATTGTAAAAAAGGATGCTAAAATCAGTTTAAACGACATTATTCACATTCATTCGTTATCGTATTTAGAAATGTACCTCGCCAGCCGCTTGGAGCGTTGCTGTCGTGGCGTATAACAAAAAACGGTGGAAGTGTCGTGACTGTATTTGTTAGACTGTGGTGAATGTGTGTTACATGACTGTGAATCCTTCATAAGTAGAAATTACGCCCTGTTCATACTGTACAGTAACAGATAAAAATGTTACCACCTTTTAGTCGCCTACAAAACAATATTAAAAGAGATTAAATAGGGAAAACATTAGAAATTTAATGACAAATAAAGGAAATAAGCCATATAAAAATAAACTGTAATTGCGACCAAGGAATAAACAGTGCACGGGCTGCTGTGTACGTAGTACCAACAGGCGTCGTTAGATCGCAGCACTGGAATTTCCCGGACGTAAATTGTTCTAACAGTTCGAGTCATGTTCAAGCCCAGCTCTAGATTACAGGGTGGTCGGAAATTCCGTTACAAACTTCTAGGAGTTATAGGCGGTAGTGGGTAAATAACATTTTGAATACGAACCCATATTTGGAAACGTATCGTTTCCGTTCTACGATAGTTTCAATTCAGATGTGTAACTCGTCATCTTCTGCTTAGGGACAGAGAAACGTCATCGAGTTCCCTGCCCTGGTATGCAACAGGGTAGACACGATGACGTGTAGTACGTCAAAAGATCACCAGATGTCACTTAACGTCTGCTTTGCCTTGAGACGGACTCAATACCTGTCCATCACCGATGGAGTAAACATGGTGCAGTGCACGTTTGCGGAATACACAGGCATGCCCCTTGTGTATGGCGAACCTGGAGGTAACGGACGAGCTGATAGTCGACTGTATCGGGAACGTTTTCCTAAACGTCACACTCCATTGCACAAACTGTATGCCGGCCGCGGGGACTGAGGCGCTCCAGTCACGGTCTGCACGGCCACTACGGTCGGGGGTTCGAATCCCCCCTCGGACATAGATATTTGTGCCGTCCTAGTTCGTAAGTAGTTCATAAGTAGTTTGTAAGTTTAGGGACTGATGACCCGGTAGTTAAGTCCCATAAGCTTAACAAACATTTGAACAAACTGTATGCCCAAGTTACACAACGGCCACGAGAAACGGGTACCTTCACCGCGAGGAGGCAGCACTGTCGTGCTCCACGGCGACGCTGCACGGCATAATTTCAAGAAGGTGTACTGCATCGCATTGAAAATTACCCGTCAACGACTTTTCGAACAATTGCGCGTGCAATTTCTGTTAGTCACAGTACCATCTTGGACGTCCTTCACGAGCAAAAATTACATCCGTACCATTTACAAAGGGTACACGCCACGAGTCCAGCGGATTTTCTACAACTCGTCCCCTTCTGCACAAGGTTCCTGCACCGTTGCATCGACGCGCCCCTGTTTCCACGTCGAGTTCTCTTCACAGATGAATGAAGGTTCACAAGCGAGTGTGTTCTGAATGCTCGAAATAGCCATCATGTCTGTGCGGACGAAAACCCTGATGCAACGCATGTTCAGAGATTCGATACAGATTTGGAATTAACGTGTGGGCAAGTATTCTGGACGGTCATATGATTGGACCATACCTCCTTCCAGCCAAGCCCACGGGTTCCGCATACGTAGCCTTTCTACAACATGTATTGGACCCGTTCTTGGAAGATGTGCCATTGTATGTCCGTCAGGAAATGTGGTTTCAGAATGATGGGACACCACCTCACCAGTGGCGGACTAAGGCTGTCGTAGGCCCGGGGCGGCGGCAAAACAAAATGAGGCTTCCCGTCAACTTGGAAACACTTGTATTACTATAAAAAAAGTACATTTTGACATTTGGAAGCCCCTTCAGGATGAAAGAAACGCGACAATCTTAGAAAAATAGCTTCCGAAATTTGGAGGCCCCAGAACGAGAGGCCAAGACCGCTAAAACAGAAAAAAAAAAAATAGTGCTTTTGAGGTTTTTGGAGCCCCCTCCCCCCCCCCCCCAAAAAAAAAAGGGCCCGGGGCGGTCCGTCCTCTCCGCCTCACCCCTTTAGTCGGCCATTGCAACATACATTTTACTGGCTGTCCAGAGACATTCCAACAGACGATTTGCTGAAATATGGATAGTTCAAAAATGTTCAAATGTTGGTTAAGCTTATAGGACTTAACTGTGGGACCATCAGTCCCTGACCTTAGAAACTACTTATAAACTACCTTATACTAAAGACAGCACAAACATCCCTGCCCGAGGAAGGAGTCGAACCCCCGACGGGGAACGGTCTCGCGCATCGGAGCATAGCGTCTCAATGCGCTCGGCTGCTGCGCCGTGGCAAGATGGATATGGCGTGGTGGTCCAACCGCGCAGCCGCCACGATCGCCGGATTTAACTCCTATGTACTACTACATGTGGGGTCGAATGAAGAGCCTAATTTATGAGACACCTGTAGATACAGAGGAAGATATGCTGGCACGAGTTCTGGCTGCTGCACAAGACACTGAAGAGACACCAGGTGGGATGGAGAGAGTGTACCAGAACATGCTTCGGAGGTACAATGTGTGTAACGACGTTGGTGGTCGCCACATTGAGCCGCTGATGTAATGCAGCAGTACGTTACGACTGGTGCCGTAGATGCTGGTTCTTGTTGTTGTCGAGTAATGTAAACCATAATGTTTAAATTTTAATTAAAATGCATAAGGAATAACGGAATGATATTCCAGAAGATGTGGAAAGCTATGCAAGAGTTTGAGATCCCTAAGAAAACTATAAAGATAACCCAAGAAATGTATGAGAACTACACATGTCAAGTTTTACATCAAGGGATGTTGTCGGAACCCATCCCAGTAGACACAGGAGTTAAACAAGGATGTTTGCTGTCGCCTATTCTATTTCTGGTGGTGCTGGATCTTGTGATGCAGAAGGCAATGAATCGCAGAAGAGGAATTCAATGGGGATTGACATGCAAGTTGGAGGACTTGGACTTTACAGATGACCTATGTTTGCTAGCCAGCAGTAACAAGGATATGGAAGCAATGCTGAATGATTTAAAAACCGAAGCATTGGAGGTGGGGCTGAAGATAAATGGAAAGAAAACTAAGTAGATGCGCTGTAATAACCGAAATGAAGGACTGTTTTTTTTTTTTTTTTTTTTTTTTTTTTTTTTTTTTTTTTTTTTTTTTTTTTTTTAGGAAACGAAGTCATGCAGTTTTACAGTTTTACTACCTGGGAAGTTTAGTTTCAAATGTTTGTATAACTAATGGGACTTAACTACGGGGCCATCAGTCCCTGAACTTACAGACTACTTACAAACTAGCTAATACTAAGAACGGCACAAATATCCATGCCCGAGGGGGGATTCGAACTCCCGACCGTAGTGGCCGTGCAGAACGTGACTGGAGCGCCTCAGTCCTCTCGTCCACCGCGGCCGGCTGGGGCGTTTAGTTACCCCTGAGGGGGGAACTATCAAAAATTTAGGAAACAGAATAAATAAGGCTAAAGGGGCATTTGCAATGCCGAGACCAATCTGGAAATCAAGGGAACTTAACAGCTATACAAAACCACGCATATTCAATACAAATGTCAAGTCGGTACTGCTCTATGAGTGTGAATCATGGAAAAACAACAAATAGCTGATTAGCAGACTTCAAATATTTGTGAATAGAAGCTTGAGGAATATCTTAAGGATATGGTGGCTACAAGTAATCTCCAACGAAGAACTATGGAGAAGAACACCAATTGATATTGAGATAGCTGGCCGCGGTGGCCGAGGGGACTGAGGCGCTCCAGTCACGGCCTGCACGGCCACTACTGTCGGGGGTTCTAATTCCCCCTCGGGTACGGATACTTGTACCGTCCTTAGTATTAGTTAGTTCATAAGTAGTTGTAAGTTTAGGGATTGATGACAGTTAAGTTCCATAAGCTATACCAACATTTGAATTTGAAGGCCTAGCCTGAAATCAAGACACTGGCGTACAACAGGGTCCGGTGCCGGAAGTTCGTTGATGCCCTGTGCTCCTCTTAGGAGATACAGGAAATAAGTATTGTTTGTAATTCTATCGGACCAAACTGCGTGGTCACCAGTCCGTAGCTTACAAACTACTTAAACCTAGGTAAACTAACCTAAGGACAAATACACACACCCATGCCCCAGGGACGACTCGAACCTCCACGGCGAGCAACCGCGCGCTTCGCAGCGAGACGCTTTAGACAGCTCGGCTACTCCACCGCGGCGAAATAAGTATTCCTCAAATAGGAGTGGATGAGATAATCATCTGAATTGAAACCATCGCGGAACGGAAACGATACGTTTGCAGATATGGCTTCCCATTCAAAATGTTATGTACTCACTATCCTCTACAAATCCAAGAAGTCTGTAACGGGAATTTCCTAACCACTCTGTAGGTAGCTAGGGGGGGGGGGGGGGAGTGGGCAGGAGAGAGAGTACGGAACCTGTGTTTGTGTGTGTGTGTGTGTGTGAGAGAGAGAGGTGCGCGGGAAACCTACCAAGTCGTGATCCTTTCAGGCGGGCAGGCTGCTGTGTCACTGACAGACGCGAAATACCTGCGGCGTGCCGTCACGGCCCCCTTAAACCGGAGAGAGAGAGCAAACAGCGGGCCGGCAGACAGCAGACGCGTGAACGCGAGCAGACGCGGTGGCAGTGGCGGAGTGACGTCACGGCTTCTGGGAGGCGCGTGGGCGGCGGCGCGGTCCGAGGTTCCGCTCCCGGCGCTGGCACGCCGCCACGCCGGGAATACCCGCCTTCCGCGAACTGCCGCGCCGGCGCGCCTGGCGGCCTATCCCGGCTACCGCCATCACATTCCCGATCCTGCCGCCCGTACCCACAGGCTTTTCCGAAATAACATCTACAATTGTGATCACGTATCCGAATATTCAAACATTTCGACTATTGCAGGGTTCTTAAGTAAATTCAAAGCGGAAGTTAAATATTTGTCAAATCAAATCAAACGTTTGTACAGCTTAAGGGACTTAACTGCGTGGTCATCAGTCCCTAAACTTACAAATTATTTGTTGTTGTGGTCTTCAGTCCGGAGACTGGTTTGATGCAGCTCTCCATCCTACTCGATCCTGAGCAAGCCTCATCATCTCCACATAAGAACGGAAACCTACATCTGTCTGAATCTGCTTACTGTATCCATCTCTTGGTCTTACTCTGAGCTTTTTACCCCACAACACTTCCCTCCAACGCTAAATTCACAGTTCCTTGGTGTCTAAGAATGTGTCCTACCAATCTATCCCTTCTTTTAGTCAAGGTATGCCAGAAATTTCTTTTCTCCCCAATTCTGTTCAGTACCTCCTCATTAGTTACGCGATCCACCCACCTAATCTTCAGCATTCTTCTGTAGCACCATATTTCAAAAGCCTCAATCCTCTTCCTGTCCGCACTGTTTACTGTCCATGTCTTACTCCCATACAAGACAACACTCGATACAAATGCCTTCAGAAAGGACTTCCTTAGGCTTAAATCAATATTCGATGTTAACAAATTTATCTTTTTCAAGAACGCTTTTCTACCCATTGCCATTCTGCATTTTATACCCTCTGTACTGCGACCACCATTTGTTATTTTACTGCCCAAGTAACAAAACTCATCTACCTCCTTTATTGCTTCGTTACCCAATCTAATTCCTTCAGCATCACCTGATTTTCTTACACTGCACTCAAGTACCCTAGTTTTGCTCTTGTTAATGTTCATCTTATATGCACCTTTCAGCACACTGTCCATTCCGTTCAATTGCTCTTCCAGGTCCTTTGCTGTACCTGACAGAATTACTATGTCGTCGGCAAAACGCAATGTTTTTAATTCTTCACCCTGAACTTTAATTCCTTCTCCAAATTTCTCCTTGATTTCCTTTATAGCTTGCTCAATGTACAGATTGAACAACAATGGAGAAAGACTACAACCCTGTCTTACTCCCTTTCCAACCGCTGCATCCCTTTCATGCCCTTCAACTCTGACAACCGCTATCTGGTTTTTGTACAAGTTGTAAATAACCTTACGCTCCCTATATTTTACTCCTGCTTGCTTCAGAACTTGAAAGAGTTTATTCCAATCGACATTGTCAAAAGCCTTCTCCAAATCTACAAAAGCTAGAAATGTAGGTTTGCCTTTTCTTAGTCTATCTTCTAGGATAAGCCGTAAAGTGAGTATTGCCTCCCGTGTTCCTACATTTCTCCTGAACCCAAACTGATCTTCCCCGAGGTCGGCTTCTACCAGCTTTTCCATTCTTCTGTATATAATTCGTGTTAATATTTTGGAACCATGACTTATTATACTGATGGTTCTGTACTTTTCACACCTGTCTGCACCTGCTTTCTTTGGAATGGGGATTATAACATTTTTCTTAAAGTCTGAGGGTACTTCACCTGTCTCATACATCTTACACACCAGGATAAATAATTTTGTCTTGGCTGGTTCTCCCAGAGACTTCAGTAGCTATTATTTATGAACTACCTTATACTAAAGACGACACAAACATCCATACCTCAGGGGGATTCGAACCCCCGACGGGGTGAATATTTGTGCTAGTCAGGGTTTCGTATTTTTAGCCAACAAACAGACTGTAATATGACTTAGCAAGTGTATTTTTTATACAAACATACAGTTCATTTTAATGGAACAATGGTTGTTTCTATCATCGACTGGAATTTTTGACACCAGCTGCGTGCAAAGAATTTAGAATGACATTTTTATTACGTTTAGTTTGGTAGCTACAACCATTCAGAGTTTCGGGGGCTCTCGCTGCGATTGCGTATATTCCACATCCACAAGTATCTTCTCAGCACAGGTCTACGGAACGAACAACTAATCTCATCTAATTTGACACCCTTTTCCGGCTGTCGAAATCTTCAGCATACCCCACACTATGATTATAGTGCTCTATACCAATTACGTATTCCTGCTAGCAGCTTTGACTGCACCGCAAGGAATCTGTCGTTTCTCTGTATTTCCGAAGGAACATCCACCCTATCTATAACCGTACGTATGCTTCCAACAAGCAATTTCTATGCGGAAGGACAAATACGCCCGAGTCCTTCCGGGAATCATAGTGATGTAAACAAGCGATCCCGAAAACTGAGCCGTCCGGGACCTGCCGCGCGATTACGCAGCCGCTCCCGCCAGAGGTTCGAGTCCTCCCACGCGCAAGGGTTCGTGTGTTGTCCTCGGGTGAAGTCAGTTTGTGTAGTCCGTAAGTCCAGGGACCGATGACCTCAGCAGTTTGGACCCGTAGGTTTGCAAACATCTGAACACTTTGGAACGAAAATTGAAGCACAGATTTTTAATACAACCTCCGACAATAAAGATAGGTGAATAGTCCTGTAACATTAACGTAGATGAACTACAGTTACCTTATTGTAGCTATGGCGGATGGTGGCGCTCCCAACCGAGAGTTGCAATATGGTTTTGCATTGCCGTCGCCGAGTGTGTTCTCGCATTGTCATCCAACAGCAGAACGCCAGATCTGAGAAGGCCAGGCCGCTTTTTCCGAATCACCTCTTTCAATTTCGACAGAGTGACACAGTACCGCGCAACACTGATGGTTGCATTCTCCAAAACGTCCAGCAAAAAAACTCCTTGGGAGTCCCAGAAAACGGTGGGTAATACTTTACCTGCAGACGGAGTGCTTTTGAACTTTATTCGGACGGGTGATAACGGATGTTTCTACTCTATAGCAGTCCAACGCTTCTTCCGTATGCCACGCCCTTTTATATATACATGTGGCGTCTGTACCGAAAGAACAAACGTCACTTCTGATCCTGCAGTTGTTATTATTTCATATTCAAAGAATATATGACATCACCTGCAAATGGGCAATGCGGAATATGTGCACCCAGCCAGGATTCGAACCCGGGTCTCCTGCTTTCTAGGCAGTTGCGCTGACCCCTACACCACTGGGGACACAGTGATCACCGCACCTGCAAGGACTACCTAAACATGCCTCCCGTCAGATACAAATTCCCAGCTTTACCCTGCCCAGTACTCAAACTCGTAGTTTTGGAACTAATTCCCGTAAGAGTAAGGCCCCAAACTTACCTACCCATCCCCACTAACGAAAGGATCATCGCCTGTCACCGGCATATTATATATATGGCGTCTGTTCCGAAAGAACTTCTGATCCTGCAGTTGTTTCAAATTCACAGAATATTCAAATGAGCAGAGCTGAAAATGTGTACCCAGCCGGAATTCGAACCTGGATCTAATGACTTTTTCCTGGACGGCTTTTTGAAGCTTATAAAGTGGTGTGACAAACGTTTCAATGCTAGGAATTACTATTACTTCAGACCTAACCTGGAAAGAACACGTAGATAATATCGTGGGAAAGGCGAACCAGAGACTGCGTTTTATTGGCAGAACCCTTAAAAGATGCTACAGAACTACTAAAGAAATTGCATACACTGCGCTTGTCCATCCATTTTTGGAGTATTGCAGCCCAGTGTGGGATCCTTATCAGGTGGGTTTGACGGAGGACATCGAAAGAGTCCAAAGAAGGGCAGCTCGTTTCGTATTGTTACGATACAGGGAGACAGCGTTACGGAAATGATACAGGATCTGGGATGGGAATCATTACAACAACGGCGCTTATCGCTGCGGCGTGGCCTACTTGCGAAACTCCAATCGCCAACATTCTCCTCCGAATGCGAAAATATATTGTTGACTCCCACTTACATAGGTAGAAATGATCATCAGAATAAAATACGAGAAATCAGAGCTCGAACAGAGAGATTCAGGTGTTCTTTCGTCCCGCGCGCTATTCGAGAATGGAATGGGAGATAAATAGTATAATGGTGGTTCGATGAACCCTCTGCCAGGCACTTAAATGTGATTTGCAGAGAATCCCATGTAGATGTAGATTTGGAAATTATGTCGAAAAATAAAGACATGTCTTATCTTTAATGTCTCATTCTATTTTTTTTTTCGTTTCAACTCAGACCGCAGTCGGCAGCGGTAAATTTTTTTCCAAATCCGTCTCGTATAAGTCTGTTAACTTTCAAGGTGATCAGTGAAGTCGTGTCAAGTTTACTGGAAGGTAACCCTCCGCCTTGCACAGTACGAAAATTTAAGTCGACGGTAATCTCCCTCTTGTTTTATAGGTGAAGTTTCAAAAATTTCATCAATATCAGAAGAAAACCGTAAATTTGGTCGAAGTTCGTTAACTACCCGTCGCCAAGCACCAAACAAAATTTTATGTAAGCAGTGACTTTCCTCTCGTTTTGAAGATCAAGTGTGCTAAGTTCCATCGCAATTGTATGAACGGTACGGCAGCGCATAATATACGAACAAACGTGATGCGGCTGTGTCCCACACCTCTCAGTGTTTATGACGTCATATCTCATAAACTATAAGTCGTACAATGACGCAATTTTGTACGTACATTCATTAGCATAAACGAATACTGTCTGCAAATTATGTTGCGAATACATTTAGTAGTAAATGAATAATAAATTTAAGCGTAATTCATGATGCGGAAGTTTTTCACGCTTCTAAGTATTCACGACGTCATGTCTCCTTAACTGAGCGTCGTATAGTGATATAAGTATGCATATACCTTCGCGGAAGTGCAAACAATATGTCGGCAAAGTTTCATCGCAGTCGATGAACAGTAAGGAAGCGCATTAAATACGAAATACGAACAAGCAAACAAACAACAATATATATATATATATATATATATATATATATATATATAGAGAGAGAGAGAGAGAGAGAGAGAGAGAGAGAGAGAGAGAAAAGACTTTAATTAGTCTGAGAACAGGTATACGGAATAAGACCGCACCAGACGTGAACGTTTCACTTTGGGTTTCTCAGTCGATTAGCTATATTGTTTGTAAAATCACCCCTACAGAAATCATAACGAGCATAATTCAATACACTGCAATTTCGTCACAGGACTTGGCAACCACCTGGATTCAGTTACAAAATGAGTCCACAGTGACCTGAAGTCACATCGCATCTATGTCAGCCGGCCGCGGTGGCCGCGGGGACTGAGGCGCTCCAGTCACGGTCTGCACGGCACGGGTTCGAATCCCCCCTCGGGCATGGATATTTGTGCCGTCCTAGTTCGTAAGCAGTTCATAAGTAGTTTGTAAGTTTAGGGACTGATGACCCCGTAGTTAAGTCCCATAAGCTTAACAAACATTTGAACATTTGATTTGCATCTATGTCAAAGCACTCGCTGAGGATTTGATAGAGAAGTCATGTCTGTGTTTCAGCCGGTGTTCCAACGGGTTCCTCAGCTTTTTTTACGGCGTTCAGTAAGCTCATTCAGGCTAGGCCAGACGAGATGAAGTATGGTTGGAAAGTAAACAACTCACACATAATTGTAGCCCGATGAACTCTGCATTGTCGTGTTGAAAATTCTCATCAAACACATGCTAACCGTCAGTTCATGTCGCACAGATTTTTGGAAACAAAATGGGGTGAACTTTCATTCATTGACTGCAGTAATTCTCGTAGGGTATGAAAGTGATTTTAATTCTTAAGCCATGAAAATCGTCTCCACTTGTTCTCCAGCCGGACCTTTTTCTTACCTGTCGTTGCGTTTCGTGGTCACACATGTTACACTACTGATTGAAGACATAACAGTCGACCGGAAACACCGACAAATCCAGCAACTTCATGGTGTACGCCCATGTAGATGGGCACTCACGATTGCCTCTTTGTTACGTCATTACATTTATACGTATTTTCGCACAACGTCGCTTTAAAACTCAAACGTCTCACTGATCGCAACTGCACACGCAATCGGGCACGTGACGTCATCAGTACTCAGTCTTTAAAGGCTTACCGAATCATCTATGTGAGGGCACTGGGGTGAGTATTTTCTTTTTTGTCCAGTGAACTTATTATGTTCGAAGTTCAAATGTTTGTAGAACTTATGGGACTTAACTACGGGGTCATCACTTCCTAAGCTTACAAACTACTTATAAACTAGCTAAGACTAAGGACGGCACAAATATCCATGCCCGAGGTGGGATCCGAACCCCCGACCGCAGTGGCCGTGCAGACAGTGACTGGAGCGCCTCAGTCCCCTCGGCCACCGCGGCCGGCTATGTTCGAAGTCTTTCACAACATTCCTGACATCTGTTACAAATAAAAACTTTTGTCATGTTTAGTAGCAGCTCACTGGTACTCAGAGAAAACTAACGATCAAGAACTGTTAACCGGAAAACATTTGCAAAGGGTACAGCAATTTGTCATTTCATATAAGCAACTATACCGTCATTTCGTAACGCAACATTCGTAAATATCATCACCGAAAATTCCAGCAAATCAACTAGCAGGAGGCCGAACCACTCTCGGAGACTGGTTCTTGTTCCACGTCGACTCTTTATCAACAAACGGAGAACGACTAGAAGACGGGATGATGTGTGAAGGCACGGAACTTACGTATTAGAGCCGCGAGGCTTAAATCACGACACTGACATGCCAATTTGGGGTTCATTAAATCCTTCCACTATTGGTCCTCTAACATTTATCCTTTCCTAACTGGTTTGGTGGGACGTCTCCAATGAATTCGCCCCTATCGGTTCGTTAAAGTATAACGTAACACAGTAACGATCAACATTCTTACACACCAGCGAACTAGATTGTAGTTCATGGGGAGTATCTCATAATACAAACACAGAAAACTGAAACATTTAAATGTTTGTAAATCTAGGGGACTTAACTGCTGCGGTTATCAGTCCATAGGCATACAAACTGCTTAAAATAACTTTGCACGACGAAATCCTGCCTCTTAATCTGGCGCAAAATCCAAAGAAATTCTGTTCATATGCGAAGTATACTAGCGGAAAAACACAAACAATACCTTCACTACGCGATATCAATGGTAATACTACCGATGACAGTGCTGCTAAAGAAGCATTGCTAAACACAGATTTCCGAAATTCGTTCACTGAAAAAGACGAAGTGAACACTCTCTAATTCAAAACCAAGAACAGCTGCCAGCAATCGATATTTGTTGCAGATGTTCCTGGAGTAGTAAAACAACTTAGTCACTAAACAAAAACAAATCTTTCGGGCCAGTTTGTATGCCAACTAGATTGTTCTCAGAGTATGCTAATGCAATAGCTCCGTACCTAGCTATCGTATACAACCGATCACTCAGCGAAAGATCCGTACCCAAAGGCTGTAAAGTTGTCCAAGTCACTCCAGTATTCAAGAAAGGCAATAGGAGTATCCCCAAAATTACAGACCAATCTCATTGACGTAGATTTGCGTAGGATTTTCGAACATATACTTTGTTCGAACATTATGAACTACCTCGAAGAGAACGACCTATTAGCCAATAGGCAACACGGATTCAGAAAGTATCGCTCTTGCGAAAAACAGCTTGCCCTATATCACATGAAGTGATAAGTGCCACCGACAAGGCATCTCAAATCGATTCCGTATTTCTGGATTTCCGGAAGGCTTTTGACACTGTACCTCACAAGCGGCTTCTAATGAAATTGCATGCTTGTGGAATATCGCCCCAATTGTGCGATTGGACTCACCATTTCCTATCAGTAAGAACACAGTTCGCAGTAAGTCGTCCAGTAAAACAGAAGTGATATCTGGCACTACCCAGGAAAGCGTTGTAAGTCCCCAACTCATCCTTGTGTTTGTAAACGATTTAGGAGACAATCTGAATAGCTCCCTTAGACTGTTCGCGGATGATGCTGTCGTTTATCGGTTAGTGAAGTCAACAGAGGATCAAAAGCAGCAGTAAAGCGTTTTAGACTAAATTTCTACATGGATCGAAAATTGGCAATTAACACTAAATAATGAAAAGTGTGAAGTAACAGATTTGACCACTAAAAGAAATCAGCTGAATTTCAATTAAACTATAAATTAGTCAAACCTGAAGGTCGAAAATTCTACCAAACACCTAGGAGTTACAATTACAAACAATTTAGACTGGAGAGAACACACAGAAAATATTCTGGGGAAGGCGTACCAAAAGTTACATTTCATTGGCAGAACGCTTCGAAGATGCAACAGCTCCACCAAAGAGACTGCCTACATCACACTTGTGCGTCCTCTCCTGGAGTACTGTTGCGCATTGTGGGACCCTCACCAGGTGGGATTGACGGAAGACATTGAGAAGGTTCAGAGAAGGGCAGCTCGTTTTGTTCTACCACGTTACGGGGGGGGGGGGGGGGGGGGGGGAAAGCGTCACGGAAATGTTGCACGCATTGGGGTGGAAATCATTTAAAGAAAGACGTTATTCATTACAGCGTGATCTGTTTGCGAAGTTTCAATCACCGACTATTACTTCTGAATGTGAAAATATTTTGCTAGCACCCACCTACATACGGAGACATGACCATCCCAATAAAATAAGAGAAATCAGATCGAAAACGGAACGGTTTAGGTGTTCTTTCTTCCCGCGCGCTATTAGAGAATGAAACGGTAGAGAAAAGTTATGAAAGTGGTTAATGAACCCTCTGCCAGGCACGTAAATGTGTTTTCAGAGTATCTACGTAGATGTAGATGCTAAGGACAACACAAATACCCGTGCCCAAGGGAGGAGTCGAACTTCTGAAGGCAAGGAACCGCGCGCTCCCCAGCAAGACGCCTTAGAGCGTACGGACACTCCACTGAGACTTAATCAAATCGATGCTGCCCGTGTTGTGGCATGTATTCCAGCAGAAGGTGGGCCAAAGCGTTTCAGGTGGTGCGTTGTAATTATCTATTTCCATCCTCTGTAATAGTTTAGTTGTTTTGATTTTTTGGATTATGTGAATCTATCATTTGTGCCATACGTCTGATAAATTTCATTTCCATGCCCCCCTCTTGACGCGCTATTTTTGCTGTCCAGGAGTGTACTTCGTCGTAATATTGCGAAACATGAAACGGAACGAGAAGGTGAGGTCACTTCTACAGACCTTGAGTCTCCGCTCGTGTGTTACCGATCATCACCAGGTCACATTGAAACAAAGACACCCAAGCAGTTGCTGTTACGTATGTTACTATTATTTTCAAGCTTTATCAGACTGCTAAGGAAACTGGACAAGAGCTTAAATGGGCAATCTTTGGGTGGGAAAGTTATAATCATTTCGCGAAACGGCAATGAGGAACATACAAGAACCAGCGTTTTCTGCAGGCTGCAAAAGGCTTGCAATGTCTCCGTCCTCCATCTCTCATTAGGGAAATGCGAGGTAGTTAGGTACGGTACAGGGACGTACAGACAGTCTCTTTTATCTCGCTCCATTTAATAATTGGACAGGAAAGTGACGGGTCGTCACTGACACTGGTGCGAAATAGGTCTATACTTCGCCTTTTACTTTTCAGTGACTTCCGAGTTTGTTTATACAGGGTGTACGTAAAGTACAGGAACACTTTCAGTAGTTATTTATTGCGCAAGAACCAAACATTATACAGATATCATACATTTGTCATTTCGAAAATAAACTCTGAAAGTTTTCTTTTCTTTAAAATTTCATCAAAATCGAAAGAAAACCGAAGAATTTGTCTAAGTTTGTATAGTAGCCTTCGCCAAGAACCAAACAAAATTATCTATTGTGCAAGTTTCATCGCATTCGGATAAACGGTATGGCAGTGCAGAAAATACCAACAGTCACGATGCGGCAGTTTCCCACGACTCTCATTGTTTGTGACGTAATCTCTCCTATACTATAAGTCATACAATGACGTAATTTTGTAGGTACATTCATTGGTATAAGTAAATACTGTCTGCAAAATATGTTGCGAATATATTTAGTAGCAAATAGGTTCAAATGTTCAAATTTTTGTATAGTCTATGGGACTTAACTACGGGGTCATCAGTCCCTAAGGTTACAAACTACTTATGAACTAGCTAAGACTAAGGACGGCACAAATATCCATGCCCGAGGGGGGATTCGAACCCCCGACCGTAGAGGCCGTGCAGACCGCGACTGGAGCACCTCAGTCCCCTCAGCCACCGCGGTCGGCAGCAAATAGGTAATAAATTTAAGCGTAATTCATGATGCGGAGGTTTATCACACGTGTCAGTGTTGATGACGTCATATCTATCTAACTGTGTGTCGTATAGTGATATAAGTATGCCTATAAACTTCGCGAAAGTGCAAGAAATATGTTGGCAAAGTTTCATCGCAATCGATGAACGGTACGGCAGCGCATAAAAACGAACAAACAAACATACATTTATATATACAGGGTGTTTCACTAAGTGTGTTTGCCTCTGTAACTTATAAAATAATAGGTGACGGGAAATTTTAATGCGGTAGGTCAATCCAAGAAATGTTACACTTTCTGCGGAGCTATGAACATAGTTTATTGTTTCATTTTCCAAAGAGTTACACCACAAAGATATAGTTTTTTAAATGGAACAATAGTTTTTTCTATCGTGCATTGGATTCGTTTAAACCAGCTGAGTCCAAATCAATTTAAACTACATTCCTATCACTGTTAGTTTGGGAGCTACAACCCTTCAAAGTTCCGGGGGCGGAAGCTGCGATAGCGTAGCTAACTGGCCGATTGGCTATCCCCTGGGGCACGGCCCACTGTCTCATGACCACCAGCCAATCAGCTACAATGTCGTAGCCTCCGCCCCCTCAACTTTGAAGAATTGTAGCTCCCAACCTAACAATGATAGGAATGTAGTTTAAATTGATTTCGACGCAGCTGGTTTCAACGAAACCACTGAAACACCCTGTATATTAGATTACAGAGAAAAGTATTTAATTAGTATGTGTAAAGCTACACAGAATAAGACTGCACCAGAAGGAAACGTTTCACTTTGGGAATGTCAGTCGTTTAGGTATATCTTGACAGTGCTCTCGGCGAAGAAGAATGGCCCGTACAGTTTTCCACGTTACAAGGCACAAAAAAATTTACCTTTGAAGTTCAATGCATTCTTGTGGATACTTTGTCTCCAGATTCAATAATTATGCCAATTAGTGTGAAAAGTGGCTCCGTCGCGCTAAAAATTAATCAATTAACAATGCCATCCCCACCCTCATTCAATTGCTGAAACTGGGAACAAATATTGAAAGTTGTGTCTTTGTCGTCGTCATTAAGCTTCTGCACTAGCGCCAATTTGAATGGTTTCGTAGACAGCTTCTCTCGCATGACTTTCCACACTGTCCATTTCAGCCATTTCGAGCCTGCGGGATGCTCCGATTTCTTTGGAGTCTTTATGAAAGTCTCTCGTACGTGCTCCGCATTCACTTCGCTCACACTGGGACGTCCGCTTTTCTTTGCCGGGCACAAGCAGCCCGTCGTAACGAATTTGTTGTGCTAATGGTAAATGGCCTTCCTTGTTGGTGGCTTCTTACCGTACTTAGTTCTAAAAATCCATTGAACAGCTGTAGCATAGTTGTTTTCGTCGACCTGCAAAAAGACAGAAAGCTCGCTCCGCACCTGAACTCGCCATGTTTGCGACTATCGACAAATTTACAAACTATATTGTGGCTGTAAACATGAAAAAGACTTTCAGGGTTTCTCTTCAAAATGGTACATGTATGATATCTGTACAATGTTTGGTTCTTGTGCAATAAATAATTGAAAGTGTCCTCAGACTTTATGTACACTTTGTATAGGGTGACTTTTTTCACCGCGTAGAGACTCCAAAGATTGGTCAAAAAAAAAAAAAAGGGGTAACGTATCTCCGGAAACGCAAGGTTTTCATGCTAGAGACCATTTACTCTATCATACTTTATTACCGAGACTACGGTCTAATATTCGCTGTACCTTGCAACATCCGTTACAGTACATGTTGGAAATCGTTGTCGTATGCATTAACGTACGCGTATTTATGCTGGCATTTGACACTTAAATACTAAAATCAGTGCGCCAGAAATGAGCACTGGTAGTTTTAAAAATATCAACCATCAGCCGGGAAGGAAGAGAGACGCATCGCAGTGCAACATGAGATGTTGCACCGTAGCGAGTATTTACGAGAAGTGCCGAACAAACACAAGACGGAGCGTCGTTTGGCCCGTCCGTGGCCAACATCGTCTAGAGGGAAGGCCTCACGACAGTCCGTGTCACGTCACACCGATAGGCCACGATCTCTAGCTGACTGGCTGGCCAATAAACGGCAGTGGGCTGTGCCCCAGCGGCCAGCCGGTCAGCTAAAGTTCGATCCACGAACGATGGAGGGTTCCGCATGTCTAGACCAGTGTTTCTCAACCTGTGTCTTGCTCAAGAGTCTTCGTCACAGGAGTAAGTACTTGCACCATAAAACAACTTGAGGTTCAGTAATACAAAAACGTATACCTAACTCAGATATATTTAATCTTAAAATTACTGAGTTCCTTGAACAGAACACAGATAGTTTTATAACACACTGTCTTAATGATGAACAGGAGCAATGTCTGAAAGGAACCAGTCGAGTGGCAAAAGAATATTATTCAATCAGTAATTCTGAAAAATTCGAAAGAAGATCTACTTCTTTACAAATTGTCTATACAATGGGATCTTTGTTAGTTAGCATAATACGCTTCTGAGTCTTGTCTGAAACGCGAAACAGTCGTTAACAATAATACGTTCCGAAAAAAAAATATTTAAACAAATCTGCGTACATCATTTTAAAAGAAAGCTGTAAAAAATAAAAAAGTTTAAATTTGTTTCTTTCGAGATAACACAATTTCGTTATGGCTTGCGAGGATGAAAGGGAGGGGGGTCGGCAAAATATTTTTTATTTGGAAGGGAGTAGCCAAAATAGTTTTACTTAGAAGGGGTTCGCATATTCGAAAAGGTTGAAAAACACTGGCGACAACATCCCCGTCGGTTTCAAGCGATAGTTTCAGTACGCTTATATACGTTTTTCGCGCTTGAGAAACCGCAAATAATGGCTCTCGCTAGCTTAGATAGAATTTGTTGGTTGCCAGCGCCATCAGCGATGACAACTTGTAGTAAACAGGATAAAATATACTGAATAACTCGATGAAACACAGTTGGATTTTGACAATGACTACGACCATAGACCAAAGATAACACGGACTAGGAGTGTTGTGGTTTGAAACCAACATCTACAATTGTCCCGAATCACGTGACATTATTAGCAACAGTTTTTGTCATTTGCAGCTGAAATTAAGTACTGATTTTAATAATGAAACGACTTCTCGTATTCCATATGTAGTAGTCAAGGTAACGTAATTTCTCCAGAATAAGGGACCGATGACCATAGTAACTTGGTTCATTTAAAACCCCAACCAACCATTTCTCCAGAATACTAATATTAATGCGGTGATTATAGGTTTTACATGTGCCCAGGTAAAAAGTATTATCAGTTATTTTTACAAGCAACAGAATTTCGTATCTTCAATGTTTGTGTTGCAATAGGAGTATGTTTACTTTTTGCGACTTACGAAGGTGATTATCGATGCTAAGATTATTAAATCTGCTCTTGACGAAATTTATATGTCAGTAAGTGAGTCATTTCGGCTGAGAATGTGTTTTTAATAACACTATACAAAGCTAAAAATTTATGCAGACAATTCATTATACCTATAAAACCAGTTCTTGTCGAGTGCATCGATGACGTTTCCTCGCCACATTATTATTTAATGTAAGTAGCCCATATTTTGCTTGCTTTACGTTTGGGCATCACTGTCTGCGGCAAATGTCTTGCCGGCCGCGGTGGCCGAGGTGACTGAGGCGCTCCAGTCACGGTCAGCACGGCCACTACGGTCGAGGGTTCGAATCCCCCCTCGGGCATGGATATTTGTGCCGTCGTAGTTAGTAAGTAGTTGATAAGTAGTTTGTAAGTTTATGGACTGATGACCCCGTAGTTAAGATTCATAAGCTCTACAAACATTTGAACATTTCTTGGCGATGCTGGTTGAATGTGTAATGTTACACTGACGCCATTAAATTGTGTATAATTTCTTTCCTATGTTATTGATATCTTGTTACTTTGTTTCCCTCTGTTCAAATGTTAGTTGAAGTACAATGCAACGTTTTGCACGGAAATGACGCATTCCACTGTCGTGTTCATAATTTGCTGTTATTCCAAGTACGGTTTCGTGCTGGTCCGAGTTTTCGAGATCAAAAAGGGTCGCTTCTAAGTAGGCACTGAAGGGGATTGGTGAAAGAACGCACCCCTGTCTACACCTACATGGGATACTCTGCATATCACTTTTAAGTGCCTGGCAAAGGGTTCATCGATCCACCTTTATACTATTTATCTCCCATTCCATTCTCGAACAGCGCGCGGGAAGAAATAACATCTGAATCTCTCCGTTCGAGATTGATTTCTCGTATTTTATTCTGATGATCATTTCCACCTATGTAAATGGGACTCTCAATATATTTTCGCATTCGGAGGAGAATGTTGGCGATTGGAGTTTCGTAAGTAGCCCACGCCGCAGCGATAATCGCCGTTGTTGTAATGATTTCCATCCCAGATCCTGTATCATTTTCGTAACGCCGTGTCCCCTGTATCGTGATAATACAAAACGAGCTGCCCTTCTTTGGACTCTTTAGATGTCCTCCGTCAAACCCACCTGATAAGGATCGCGTACTGGATAGCAACACTCCAAAAATGGACGGACAAGCGTAGTGTATGCAGTCTGTTTAGTAGATCTGTTACATCTTTTAATGCCAATAAAATGCAGTCTCTGGTTCGCCTTTCCCACGACGTTATCTTCGTGTTCTTTCCAGTTGAAGTCTGATGTAATAGTAATTCCTAGGTAGTTTGTGGAGTTTACGGCCTTCTCTTTTGATTGATTGATCTTGTAAACAAAGTTTAACGGATTTCTTTTCGTACTCATTTGGATGATTGCACGCTTCTTATTATTTAGAGGCAATTGCCAACTGTTACACCATACTGACCTCTTATTTATATCGTCCTGCAGTTGCTTTTGATCGTCAGATTATTTTACTAAACGGTAAATGACGGTGCCATCTGCAAACAACCTAAGAGAGCTACTTAGATTTTTTCCCAAATCGTTTATGTAAATATGGAACAGCAGAGGACCAAAAACAGTACCCTGTGGAACGCCCGATATCACCTCTTGATTTCCACTGCTTTGGTTTGTTCATATTGAGCTGGAATAGTTGCACTTTGATTCAAGTACAGTTTTACTATGGAGTGACGGTATAAAAATGGAAATACAGAGCGGTGAGGGCATTTAGCCACAGCGACTGGGCGCCGCTGACGACTCGATTTCAGCGCTGGAGTGCGACTCGCCGGCTGTTAGCGGCTGCACTCCTCTGGGCAGTGAGGCAGCGTGAATTATCGCTTTGCGCGAACTGCAGCGTTGCGTCATGCTGTTTGAAGCGGGCGTTCGCGGAAGTGCAGTGACGCCGCGCGAGGTGTTTTCGCGCCGCGGCGCGCGCTGCTGGCTTTAATGGAACAGCTGGCCGGCGCTCCGGCGCCTCGCCAAAGAGAAGTCCTCTTCCTCGACGCTGTCGCAAGGCGCGTTCGCGGAACCTCTACCTGCCGATTGTCTTCGCCGAAGGTTGCGCTGCCCGCTGCACCGGCCGCGGCCCCTACGCCCCTCCCGCTCCTATCGGGGCCGTTGCGACACCGCGAATGTGCTCGCGGATTAGCGGCCACTTCGCGCGAAGCCGTGACGCTATTCGCCCGGCGCCCACTGCCAACACAGCCCGGCCCTTTCCCGCAGTACACTTTCTGGGAAGCGGTTTCTTCGGCGGAACCCCTCGGTTTTCGCGGTACCTGTTTATTCTTGAAGTGGTTGCACCTACTTTCACCGCCGGAGAGCGAATGGCATACTCAATTCGGCGAGAGCTGCAGTGCTGAGGTCGCTTACCTAGGTTTGAGCTGTAAGGGGCCCCTTTCCAATTAAATACCGAACGTTCGGAAAGACGCAAGTCGCTCTACACTGACCTACTGTGCGAGTAATTAACACTTCGCCGGCCGCGGTGGCCGAGGGGACTGAGGCGCATCAGTCACGGTCTGCACGGCCACTACGGTCGGGGGTTTGAATCCCCCTCGGGCATGGATATTTGTGCCGTCCTAGTTCGTAAGTAGTTCATAAGTAGTTTATAAGTTTAGGGACTGATGACCCCGTAGCTATGTCCCATAAGCTCTACAAACATTTGAACATTTGGATTAACACTTACAGCGAGGATGTCGTGCCTCGGTGGAGTAGCTGAGCGGTCTAAAGCACCTCGCTGCGGAGCGAGCGGTTGCTCGCCGTGGAGATTCGAGTCCTCCCTGGGGCATGGGTGTGTGTGTTTGTCCGTAGATTAGTTTACCTAGGTTTAAGTAGTTTGTAAGCTACAGACTGATGACCACGTAGTTTGGTCCAATAGATTTACAGACATTTGAACATTTTTTGAGGATATCGTAATACGAGATGCATCCACGGAGTAAGTTTATACACTTGTTTTAACCCTTACTGCCCTGGCGGGGTCATATTTGACCCCAAGAATTTTTCTTTTTAATATTTATCCGCCAGGTGACATGGTGGGGAGCTACCGCTGCAGTTCTGAGGTCGCTTACCTAGGTTTGAGCTGTAAGGAGTCCCTTTCCAATTAAATACCGAGCGTTCGTAAAGACACAAGTCGCTCTACACTGACCTACTGTGCGTGTAATTAACACTTCCGCTGCGGTCGGGGGTTCGAATCCCCCCCTTGGGCATAGATGTTGGTGCCGTCTTTAGTACAAGCTAGTTCATAAGAAGTTTGTAAGTTTAGGGACTGATGACCCCGTAGTGAAGTCCCATATGCTCTATAAACATTTGAACATTTGAATTAACACTAACAGCGAGGATGTCGTAATACGAGATGAATCCACGGAGTTAGTTTATACACTTGTTTTAACCCTTAACTGCCCTGGCGGGGTCATATTTAACACCAAGAGTTTAATAATTTTCAAAATAAAAAGTGAAGATCGCACATTAATAATTTATTAAATAACGACCGGTTTCGGTGCACTGTGTCACCATCAGCTGGTTTCATATATGTTATAAGCTAGTTATCTTGTTAAAAAGTTGGGTATAAAATAACAAGTGCAACATTGCACTTAGTCGCTATATAAAAATACACAAGTATTTGTGAGCTGTCATGTTTTTAACTTGTGTATTTTTATATAGCGACTAAGTGCAATATTGCATTTGTTATTTTATAACCAATTTTTTTTAACAAGATGGCCAGGTTATAGCATATATGAGACCAGATGATGGTGACAAAAAAATGTTTCAAATGTTTGTAGAGTCTATGGGACTTAACTACGGGGTCATCAGTCCCTAAACTTACAAACTACTTATCAACTAGCTACAACTAAGGATGGCACAAATATCCATGCCCGAGTGGGGGATTCGAACCCCCGACCGCAGTGGCCGTGAAGACCGTGACTGAAGCGCCTCAGTCCCCTCGGCCACCGCGGCCGGCATAATGGTGACACAGTGCACCGAAACCAGTCGTCATTTAATAAATTATTAATGTGCGATCTTGGCTTCTTATTTTGAAAACTATAAAAGGATCAGATCGCCTCCAAACCTGAATATGTCAGGCAATCTTACAAGAGTTTTCCTTTTAATATATCTCCGCCAGGTGACATGTGGGGAACTACCCGCCATTTCCCGCCAGACAGCGGCAGTATACAATTGGACTGCCCATTTCCGTGTGTCGTTTACTGTCCAGTGGCCTCTGGGATTTTATCTGACCCCACCAGGGTCTGTAGGCCTTTAACTGTGTTACAGTTAGATTTTGAGTGATGTATGTTCTTTATTACACTTGTTTTGCAAGTAAATCGTACATATATTTTATAGAACGATATAACATGGCTGGCAGGTCACATGCTTTATCGCCTGAGAAATAGCGAATATTTCGAAAGAAATTTTTCACGGTAATATGATGACTTTTCAACTGAAGATGATTTTTTCGAAGAAACTGATCATGACAGTAGATCAGAGCCGGCCGCGGTGACCGAGCGTTCTGCGGCGCGTCAGTCACAGTCTACACGGCCATTGCCGTCGGGGGTTCGAATCCCCCCTCGGGCATGGACATTTGTGCCGTCCTTACTATTAGCTAGTTCATTAGTAGTTTGTAAGTTTAGGGACTGATGGCCCCGTAGTTAAGTCCCATAAAAAATTAAAAAAAAAAAAGAAAAGACAGCCATGCGGATAAGATGCCTGTCATCTCGACTGCTAGTGATACGAGGCCGTTGGGATCCAGCACGGCGTCCCGTATTGCCCTCCTGAACCCACCGCTTCCGTATTCTGCCAACAGTCATTGGACAGCGACCAACGCGAGCACCAATGTCGCGATACGATAAACCTCAATCGCTTTATCATAGTCGGAAACGTGATGGTACGCATTTCTCCTCCTTACACGAGGCACCACAACAACGTTTCACCGGGCAACGCCGGTCAACTACTGTTAGTGTAAGAGAAATCGGTTGGAAACTATCTCATATCAGCACGATGTAGGTGTCGCCACTGGCGTCAGCCTTGTGTGAATTCTCTGAAAAGCTAATCATTTGCTTATCACAGCATCATCTTTCTGTCGGTTAAATTTCGCGTCTGTAGCATCTCATCTTCGTGATGTAGCAATTTTAATGGCCAGGAATTTATATTGTATTACCATTCTAGTTTCACTTTAATGTTATTTTGCTCGGATTTCTCCCGAACAAATTAACGTTAGGTGCCTTAACGCGAATCACGTTCAAACCGTCGCTTCGTTGCTTACAAACGAATAACGTATGGTTCTTTACAATGTCTAATGGACGTCCATCACATTCTTGTTAACGGACTGTTATTTGGGCTGCTTACTGAAAGAATAATTTCAGGCACTGCGGTTTTCATCCACAGAAATAAGCAACGCCAGAAGCTCTTAGGGCAAGACGAATCGCAAGCTGTTGCGGAGATCGTATCGGTACCTGACCGCACTTCCCTCTAGAAAGCCAACGTGTACTACTCAGCTGTGGAGTGCCATTCGTGAATATGCACGACTTCCCTGGAAGAACCGGTCCGCGGTGACGTCACCGGTACTGAGAGCTACGCCCAGGTACTTAACGCAGCGCCGTGTGACGCTGGAGAATCATGCTTTCGCGGCCTCCCGTGAATTAGCGAAATTCACTTCAAGAAAACTGGAACCAAGAACGCTGTTTCTCGCCTCCGTCATATTGGTTCTATGAATGGAGGCAATAAAGATACATCGTGTGACTTGCTGACATTAACAGACGGGTGGATAGTTTCACGAGAAGCGAACTGAAATGTTACTCGTAATGTCAGCTAACAATTTTACTTCATATTAGAAACAAGAATTTTATTTTGTAAAGAATGCGGTCCCTTTATATTTTTAATAATGTTACCCTCTAATTCGTTTTGTTCAATTTACTTGTTGTTGTAGTGGTGTTCAGTCCAGAGACTGGATTGATGCAGCTCTCCACCCTACTCTATCCTGAACAAACCTCTTCATCTATTCATAAGAACGGCAACCGACATCCATTTGAATTTGCTTACTATATTCATCTCTTGGTCTTCCTCTGCGACTTTTAGCCCATACACTTCCAAAAAAAATTCAAATGTTTGTAGAACTTATGGGACTTAACTACGGGGTCATCAGTACCTAAGCTTACAAACTACTTATGAACTAGCTAATACTAAGGACGGCACAAATATCCATGCCCGAGGGGGGATTCGAACCCCCGACCGTAGTGGCCGTGCAGACCGTGACTGGAGCGCCTCAATCCCCTCGGTCACCGCGGCCGTCCATACATTTCCCTCCAACACTAAATTCACAATTCCTTGATGTCTTTTAGTCAAGGTATGCCAGAAATTCCTTTTCTCCACAATTCTGTTCAGTACCTCCACATTATTTACATTATACACCCACCTAATATTCAGCATTCCTCTGGAACACCACATTTCAGAAGCATCTATCCTCTTCCTGTCCGCACTGTTTATCGTCCATGTTTCACTCCCATACAAGACAACACTCCATACAAATGCCTTCAGAAAGGACTTCCTTACGCTTAAATTAATATTCGATGTTAACAAACTTCTCTTTTTCGAAAACGCTTTTTTTCCCGTTGCCATTCTGCATTTTATATCCTCTGTACTGCAAACATCGTATGTTATTTTACTGCTCAAGTAACAAAACTCATTTACCACCTTTATTGATTCGTTACGTAATCTAATTCTTTCAGCCTCGCCTGATTTTCTGAGACTGCATTCCATTACCCTTCTTTTGATCTTGTTAATGTTTATCTTATATGCTCCTTTCAACAAACTGTACATTTCGTTCTATTGCTCCTCCAGGTCTCTGACAGAATTACAACATCATCAGCAAAACGCAAAGTTTTTATTTGTTCACCCTGAACTTTAATTCCTTCTCCAAATTTCTCCTTGCTTTACGTTTTTGATTGAAACCATCATTATTAACAACTTATTATAAACTACAGAAAATTACGAATAAACGAAAATAACTGAATTTTCGTAAAAATTACTATTAGATATTAAAACTGGGTAAGTACTCGAACACAACGAAAAGAAAGAAATCAAATCTGTTACTGCAGGATTCGAACCACTACTCCTAAGTTTGTTAGACTTGAGCTACACTGACAGATGGCGCAACTGTTTTAATTATTCCACTAACGAATACTTGCAAAACTCCAAAGTCGATTTTCTCGAGAATTTTTTAGAGTAGCGTTGAATGGTTTTGGCTGATTGGTATTTGTATTCTGAACTTCACGTTATAATATCCGATATGCACGTGGTGTCCTTGTGAGTTCTGTTTCGTCTGTGAGTGACAATGTCCAAAAACTGTAAATGTCATTCCAGTGGATCATTTGTGTGGAAGGCTTTAGTGTGGAGTGTTGCCTTGTATGGGAGTGAAATATGGACGATAAACAGTGCGGACGGGAAGAGGATAGAGGCTTTTGAAATGTGGTGCTACCGAAGAATGCTGAAGATTAGGTGGGTGGATCGCGTAACTAATGAGGAGGTACTGAACAGAATTGGGGAGAAAAAGAATTTCTGACATACCTTGAAGGGATCGATTGGTAGGACACATTCTTAGACATCAAGGAATTCTGTGAACTTAGCGTTGGAGAGAAGTGTGTGGAGAAAAAACCGCAGAGGAAGACCAAACAGATGTAGGTTGCCGTTCTTATGTGGAGTTTAAGAGGCTTGCTCAGGATAGGGTATTGTGGAGGGCTCCAACAAACCAGTCTCCGGACTGAAGACCACAACAACAACAACAACAACAACAATAATTGAGGTGGAGAAATATCCCTGTCTCTACTACATAAAACAGCAAGGTTATAAAGATAGCCTACGATGAGGAACTACATATAATGCTACTGCAGGTAAATATTTAAGTTTTGAATGAAAGCTCATCATACATGGTGCCTCTCTTGGCTGGTTGCAACACAGCTGCAGTAGACAGCGATTCAGGAAAAAAAAAAAGGGGGAAAAAATCCTTTGTTAAGATTTCGGGACTTAACTGCTGGGTCATCAGTCCCTAAACTACTTATGAACTACCTTATACTAAAGACGGCACAAATATCCATGCCCGAGGGGGGATTCGAATCCCCGACCGTAGCGGTGGTGCAGACTGGGGCTGGCGCGTTGCAGACCGCTTGGCCACCGCGGCCGGAGAAAGTATTTTCCCACCCACTTTTCTCAATTATTGTCTCCATAATTAAGTTCGATCAAACTCGAAGTGGATGGGACATTTAACGGTATCATTTTCTCCTGTCTGTGGTTTAAGTTTGGTAACATAGTAACCACGTCGGAAAAACTGCGGCCGGCGAGCCAGTGATTTTTTTCGCTTGTGCGGCACCCGGTTAAGGACGGCGCGATTATAATAATTTGAAATGTGGCATTAAAGACGACTATTTCAGCCGCGATTATTATCGAGGGGAGAAATTCGCCTAGTGTGGGATTAGCCGAACCAGCGAGCTTCGCCCCTCCACCATACGCATGTGCAGCGCTGCTACCATCTGGATTCAAAAAACGCGCCGCTTGAATCTTACATCGCCGCTCCACTATGTTTACACCCTAATATTGGTAACAGCTTGGATTGGCTGCACCAGTATCAGTAGCGGAGTTTGTGGTGCCCCGCAATTCTGAAGTGCGCGCCACGTACTTTCGCCGCGCGCCGCCATGCACGCACGGTGCGGCGTTCTTACGTCAGCCACGAGCTCCCTCTGCTGCAACTCCGCTTGTGACCACCAGTGAACTGCATCGACCACTTGGGGACCAGATAGGCACTAGGACTCATCAGTAGGCAGGCTTCTACCTAGTTATACTATGTACCAGCGTTCCACTAGTCTGCTGCCCTCCATGTCAAGTAATGTATTATTTCTACGAAATATATCTCATATACTAATGTAGCTTAGTGTTTCTAGTTTCTGCTGTCCCACTGGCTGGTCACCTCAGACTCTGTACCCGCACACGCGTGCATCCTATTTTCCTGTGTCGGTCTCTCTCTACTCGGCCACCGACACCCAGGACAACCGGCGGAAACGAGACACAAAAGTGGCGCCGAGGATGGGATACTTTTGTGTCTCGTCGTAGGTGTCAGTGGCCAAGTAGAAAGAGACCGACAGAAAAATAAAGGATGCACGCTTGTGCAGGTACGGAGGTGACCAGCCAGTGGGACAGCAGAAACTAGAACACCTGGCTAAATTAGAACAAGATATATATTTCGTGGAGTCTTGGTAATACTTAACTTTTACATAGTTCTTGACTTCAGAATGCTGATACATAGTTTAGATAGAGGCCTGCCTGCTGATGATTCCTAGTGCCTATTCGATAGCCAAGTCCTAACTGGTGCCTATATGATTCCCAAGTGAACGATGCAGCAGTCGTGGCCACGAGCGGAGTTACAGCAGAGGGCGCTCGTGGCTGACGTAAGAACGCCGCGCCGTGCGTGTGTACAGGATGACCAGCCAGTCTAAAATAGTTTCGGGAAATAATTCAAAACTTCACCTGAGTTTTACAAGTGTTCTTCCACCGCGACATACGCCGTGACAACGTGACCAAGGCTGTCCACCTTGCAGGACAGAGCCGGCCAGAACCAGTATTGAATGCCGATTCTAAAATCACGCCACCCTTCTGGCGTCCGTGCTGAAACTACTGACGTTTCCATGCTACCGTGGAGCCAATAGCAGACACCCACGTTTGATCACGTGTGCTACTGCAGCAGGACTCGGAGGTGCGAGAATCACTTCCTTTGCTCTCTTCAGTTTGAGTTCTCGTACAGAACAGACGCACTCCAGAGGCTCAGCGTCTGTGCGGGGAGAACGGCCGCATGCCGACCGCTCCCGCCTAGCGGCTGTTCGGTATCAGCCACCAACTGTGTGAACCATAACCATTACCGTAACCTTTCCCATTTTCTAATTCGCTAACTTAGACTGGCACTCATTCATTACATCCGTACCCAGGGCGAGTCCCGATATGTATACCGTATTTCAGAATATACCAAATATTAACTTCAAGCCTATCTTTTATTTGCCATTCAGCCACCCTTTCCTAGGGCGCCCACAAGCCTTCACCGTTCCGCCGTCCATCCTGACAACGCTTCCAACCCATTTTATTTATGCGGCACTGGGATGGGTTGTATAAATTTCCTGTCATCCGTGGGATAAAGATTAAGTGCTGTACACGTGCATGGCGGCGCGCAGCGAAAGTAAGTGGCGCGCACTTGATACTTGTGCGACACCACAGATACAAAAGAGTTGATGCCTTTCTATAGGTCTATATACATGTGGCGTCTGTTCCGAAAGAACAGACGTCACTTCCGATCCTGCAGTTGTTATTATTTAATATTCACAGAATATATGACATCAACCGCGATTGGGCAAAGCTGAAAATGTGTACCCAGCCGGGATTCGAACACAGGTCTCCTGCTTTCTAGGCAGTTGAGCTGACCCCTACACCACTGGGGACACAGTGATCACCGCACCTGCAAGGACTACCTAAGCACACCTCCCGTCAGATACAAATTCCCATATATAATACGCCGGTGACAGGCAATGATCCTATCGTTAGTGGGGAGGGGTGGGCAAGTTTATGGCCCTTACTCTTACGGGAATTAGTTTCATAACTACGAGTTTGAGTACTGTGGGCAGGGCGAAGCTGGGAATTTGTATCTGACGGGAGGCGTGCTTAGGTAGTCCTTGCAGGTGCGGTGATCACTGTGTCCCCAGTGGTGTAGGGGTCAGCGCAACTGCCTGGAAAGCAGGAGACCTGGGTTCGAATCCCGGCTGGGTAGGGGAGACCGGGGCACATTTCCTATAGGGGCAGGTTTTTCAACTCCCTTTAGTTTCGAAACAAACCGCTAGATGGTACCACCGTTGATAATGGAGGAAGTAGAACTAAGCACGCTTCATTTAGGAAATTTTCAGTGCTGTACCAGCAGTCACAACGTCGGCAGGGCCGTTTTCCTCATTTTTGCAAAGGTGAGTAAACTTTCACATTTGTATTGAAACTTCAAATAAACATACTAGCTTTAAACCTATTATTTTGACACTGCACGCACTAAAAGTAGGTTTCTTTCTTCACGGAACTGTGCATTTGTTTTCTAAATAGCTTACACGGTTACTCATGGACGTAGTGTTAAAGTTCCGAATATGGTGATGGGGCACGTTTTCCCAGAGCATACGGGGCACATTTTCCTTATTGCTTTGAGTCTTAACGCCAGGTCTAAAGCAAATGAAAAGTGGGTACTGTGTACGAACTGCAAGAAATGGGCGCATGGAGACTGTACGAAAGGGAATGTTGCATTTTTTTGTTTGCTTACATTGTCATTCAGACAATGAGTATGAGTTTTGTTAAAAAACGTCTGTAGTTGTGAAATATTTGAGTCACATATTTTGGAAAACCGTTCAGTAGTATTTATTTCTATTTAATGTGGTTACTTTTACTATATCCTTCTTTTGTAATGTATTGTAAATGCATAATAAAATACATATTCAGTGAATTCAAGATAATTATCTCTGTTTTAGCATTTAAAGTATAGTTGGAAAATTTGCCCCTGTACATTTTACGTAAGCTGGAAAACTTGTCCCGCATGCGGGGTCAGACAAAATCATTTGTTGCCAAGAGGGACATTTACTATTTTCAAAAATATCTGTACAAGACTGTAGATAAAGGTATAGGAAATATAATGTTCCGCTGTTTACCTCAAAACCGATAAAAATAAAAAGTACAAAAATAAAAATGTAAAAATGTGGAAAACGTGCCCCGGTCTCCCCTACACATTTTCAGCTTTGCCCAATCGCAGTTGATGTCATATATTCTGTGAATATTAAATATTTTCTATAGGTCCCTCGACTGCCCAACCAGGTGGCGTGCGCGTCCGCCGCGTACTAAAGCTCTGTATAGGGAAAGTATGGCCATCCTTTTCCGCGCCGCTTGCCGCCGTCTGCGGCTCGTGATTGGCTGAAATCCGGTCACGTGGTCCTTTCCACCATCTTGGTCCTGCACGTTGCTTGGCTGCCATGAGAAGCCTTTTGAACATTCGTATGTTAGGTTTGAATAATGCCACAGTATTGTACTTTTTGGGTGTTCTTAAGAAGCGAAGAAGAGAAGCAAACATTATAGTACTTCCATTAAATATCAGAAATACAGGAAGGTGAATAGCCTGACTGATGAAAGACGTCAGAGAAAACTAGGAGTCCAGAAGCCAACTTCGGTTCTTGTGCTGTGATGATTTTAATTCATAACGTAAATTAATAGATTAAAGATTCAGTGACGAATGGATCACACAGCAGATACCTATACATTTTTCACTTGAATAAATTTGTGAAAAAATTCCTGCATAATGTCGTGAGGTTAAATTATTCACGTGTCGTTGGTTTAATCTGCAGGTAGTTGCCGAAAAACACAAATTTTGGACATATTAGTGAGTGAACTAGATTCTTCCTTAGATATTAAACTAATACACATTTCCTGAAGCAAGCTTTTCTGATTCATTTTCATGTGTTATGTGTATCATTACAGGAAATAAGGAATTGAAACGAGACAAATATTAAGACATTCAAATGTAATTGGCGTTGTAAAGGCACATTTAATTTCTGTTTTTGGTAAAAGTCATGTAGTGGGTATCCCCCTGCATTTTTCGTAGTTCATTTAAGATATAAGTACATAATACGGAATAAAATACTCATCAAAGACTTATCCATAATCTCAATTGTTTTCTTAATTTACACTATGCTCCGATGACGACATACTCGCGGTGTACTGGAATATTTGGCTACAGTATAGGTCAATCTGAATTTATATGTGAACCTCTAGATCTGGAGCCACAAGCCAAACAGTTTTCTTAAAATCGAACGATAAGTATTCCGTAGAGCAGCCAGGTCCGCATTGACAAAACTACGCTAAGTTCCCGCATCTGTCCGTCGGATATAACTCCCTGTATCTCGAGAATGAAATGAGTTATCGTTCTGCTCTCAACCTTAAATAAAATTTTGATATCTTACCTACATTTGGTCCGCAGCATTGTATGTGCTAAAATCAACCGTACGCAAAGTCTACGCAATGCGACTTTTCCTCTGCAAACTGTTCAAAATTTTGCTCAGTATTTTATTTAATTTGATGTAGCGCGGAAACTATAATTAATAATGAATAGAAAAAAACCATTATCGAGAGAATATATCACACTATATTACGTGAAAAAATTAAATTTTTTCATTGAATAGTTTTCGCGAAATGGGTTGAGAAGTATTGTTAAGCGCTGGGAACGTTGTAGCGGTCGGCGTGTAAGCAGCAGCGGAATAGGCCCAGTATGGCTGCCGCTGGTAGGCTGGCCGTACTTTCCCTATACAGAGCTTTACCGCGTACAGGCGCAGAGTGTCGGCTCCGCCGCCGCCCCCGCCGCCACTTGCCAGGCCCTCGGCGGCGGCGGCGGCGGCCGGCGGCTGGAGGCGGCGGCGTCTTCCGCACTGTGCGCTGCGGCTATCGATTGCCGCGCCGCGTGGGCGGCGGGGGCGGCTGCCCACGTGCCCGGCATGGCATCGCATCGCCGCAGCCGCCGCGGATTCAATCTCGCCCCCGCAGCCGCCAGCTGGCAGATGAGTTGGGGCCCCCGCGCCACCCACGCAGCCGCCCGAAAACAACGCCCCCGGCCGCCGCCGTCACGCCTACTTCGCGCAAATCTGCCGGAGCCGTGAGCCCGGCAAAGCCACGGGGCGCGGGCACGCCCCGGATCACGAGTAAAGAGCACGGGCGAACATGCGCAACCGAGCTTCAGGCATATCCGCTCTACATCCTTGCGTTACCCAGCGGAAAGTGGATTGAATGTGGCGAGTCAGTAGCTTTCGCATGGGAACTCAAGATATTTACAAGTGAACACGAAACATGAAGCACTGACTTTCAATATTAACCCTTTAATGCGTGACTTTTTACTTGAAACTATAAAAACTACCACGATTAATGTATAGTCGTATATGTCGTGCGGCCCTGTAGCACAGTGGTAGAGTGCCACACTACAAATCCGAAGGTTGCGGGTTAGATCCCCGCCAGGTCCTAGGATTTTTATCTGTCACTTTCCACTTCTTTCACCTCTGGCAGTACTGATCATGTGAAAAATACCGAGTAGCACCGTGGTTCGGAATCCACGTTAAACTGTAGGTCCCCCTATAACTGGCTGGGTAAGTCAGTTCGAAGGTCGGAGGAAGGCAACGTCATACCACCTCCAAACAGGACCATGCCTAGTAAAGCACTGTGGTGTTCAAACCAATCTTCGGATTGTTGACTGCTTTACCTTTTTTTGTATGAACACACCAGATGTATTGAGCAGCATTGGCCGTTAATGTTTTATTTAGAAACAACAGATCGATTTCAATCACATAGTAACCATCTTCAGAGTCCTTCAAACAAGCATTGTGAGTGCCCTGAATGTAACTGCCGTTGCAGTTACATTCATAATGCTTGTTTGAAGGACACTGAAGATGGTCACTATGTGATTCAAATAGATCTGTTATTTTTAAATAAAACATTAATGGCCAATGCTGCTCAATACATATGTTGTGTTCATCATTTTTGGTCGTTGAGCACCATCCTGGAAATGGAATCAAACCTCAAATATAGTCATATATACTCAGACAAATATTGAAAACAAAGTTTCACAAAATTATTATGATGAGTGCTATCGGCAAGAGTTCTCAAATTGACTTCGTATTTCTTCATTTACAGGAGGCTTTTGACACCGTACCTCGTAAACGGCTTTTAATCAAATTGCGTGGTTATGGTATAACGCCCCAAATTTGCGACTGGATAAGGGATTTGTTGTAACGAAATTAAATATCGAAATTCTCAAAGTTACCAAAATTGTTCTTTTAAAACAGCTTCGACTCATTCCAAACCCTAAACGTGAGTGTAGACCAGATGTGGCTCCAAAGAAGTAGTATCGACAGCAATTGACGGTTTCAACCAAATAAATTAGTAAAAGAAGGTGGTGATCCCCCTTGATACACAAAGCAGGTCAGAACACTGTTGCGAAACAGCGAAAAATGCATGCTGAATTTAAACGAACACAAAATCCCCAGGTTTGGCTATCCTACATAGAAGCTCGAAATTTAGCGAGGAATTCAATGCGAGATGCTTACAAATGGCAATCCCGCCGATGATGGCACTACTAAAGCAGTTACTAAACATAGCTTTTAGAAACTCATTCACCAAAGAAGACGAAACCAATATTCCAGATCTCCAATTAGGTACAGACGCCAGAATGAATAACGTAGAAGTAGGTATCATCGGAGTAGTGAAGCAACTGAAATCACGTAACAAGTCTTCTGGTCCGCACTGTATACCCATAAGATTTCTATTTGATTATGCCGAAGCGATAGCTCTTTACTTAACAGCCATATACAACCGCTCGTTCAGCGAATGATCTTTACCAAAAGACTGGAAAGGTGCACAGGTAACACCAATATTCAAGAAAGGCAGTAGAAGTAACCCACTAAACTAAAGGCCTATTTCATTGACGTCAATTTCCAGCGGGGTTTTGGAACATATCCTGCATTCAAATATTAAGAATTATCTCGAACCGAATGATCTATTCACTCAAGGTCAACACGGATTCAGAAAACATCGGTCATGCGAAACAACTAGCTCCATACTCACACAAAGTGATGAGTGCTATCGACAAGGGATCTCAGACTGATTCCGTATTTCTTGATTTCCAGAAAGCTTTTGACACCGTACCTCACAAACGGCTTTTAATAAAATTGCATGGTTATGGTATATTGCACCCAAATTTGCGACTGGATAGGGGATTTCCTGTCAGGGAAGACACAGTTTGTAGTAATCGATGGTAATGCAGCTACTAAAACAGAGGTGATATCGGGCATTCCACAGGGTAGTGTTATTGGTCCTTTGCTGTTACTTATTTGCATAAACGATTTGGGAGAAAATCTGAGCAGCTCTCTTAGGTTGTATGCAGATGACGCCGTCATTTAACGTCTAGTAAAAACATCTGAAGATCAAAACCAACTGCAGAACAATCTGAATAAGATATCAGTATGGTGTAAAAATGGGCAATTGACTCTAAGTAATGAGAAGTGTGCAGTTGTCCACATGAGTACGAAAAGAAATCCTTTAAACTTTGTTTATAAGATAAATCAATCAAATGTGAAGGCCGTAAACTACACTAAATACCTAGGAATTACTGTTTCTTCAGACTTAAACTGCAAAGAACACGTAGATAATGTCATGGGAATGGCGAACCGGAGACTGCGTTTTATTGGCAGAACCCTTAAAAGATGCAACAGAACTTGTAAAGAAACTGCATACACTACGCTTGTCCGTCCTTTTTTTGGAGTATTGCTGCCCAGTGTGGAGAGTCCAAAGAACGGCAGCTCGTTTTGTATTGTCGCGATACAGGGGAGACAGCGTTACGGAAATGATACAGTATCTGTGATGGGAATCATTACAACAACGGCGCATATCGCTGCGGCGTGGGCTACTTACGAAACTCCAATCGCCAACATTCTCCTCCGAATGCGAAAATATATTGTTGACTCCCATTTACATAGGTAGACATGATCATCAGAATAAAATACGAGAAATCAGAGCTAGAACGGAGAGATTCTTGCGTTCTTTCTTTCCGCGCGCTATTCGAGAATGGAATGGGATATAAATAGTATAAAGGTGGTTTGATGAACCCTCTGCCAGGCACCTAAATGTGATTTGCAGTGTATCCCATGTAGATGTAGATTATGCACTACTCACAACAAAAAGTTCATAGCTTGTCAGGTATATAGTGCTTACATGATGTAGCCCATGTACTAAATGTAACTATTATGGCTCGAGTCTTTCCGGAAAGTAAATAGTAATGCAACAGTAGCATGTGATTGACTACTTTTACATGGCAAAGGAGGAATACTAAAGTAAACAAAAGCACATGCCGGAAGTAACTCAATGCAGCTGTCGAACTGATTCAGTAGCACTTTCCAATTTATAATTTCTAGGATGAGCTACTTGCGTATGAACCACTATGTATACAAGCAGCAACAAATGAATTTGTGGTAAAATGTTGATCAGTTTGAGAGATAACCGAAAAAAGGTATTATCTGATCAGGTACACTATGCATTAAAGGATTAACTACTGAACCCACAATGCTAATATGCATGGGAGTTGTAAATATATCCTGCATTCTTACCCTGTACAACAGTTACCCCGTCCCTATGCCTATTTCTTACCTTCATCTTTGTCTTCTTAGGCTTCTCTCTGTAGTAAAGCGAAAGGAAACTACACTCCAAACTACAGTCCTGGAAGACATGAAAGTGCCCCCAAGTGGGAGCTCCAGATGGCCAAGCGTTTAGGAAATAAAAGGAATTTTGATACGGATCTATCACCATATGCATCTTATCACTGTCTCTGTGAGGGGCTGTTTAGAAAGCGGTGTTTGGCTTTGCGGTAAAAGATCGGATTCATATTGAGAAGATCGCAGATTCAACTCCACCCGGCGGCAAATGTTTTCTGCTCCTTGGCGATGGGTACGCCTACATATTGTTCCCGAATGGATCGTGAGGACAAGATTAGATTAATTACAGAACGCACGGAGGCATTTAAACAATCATTCGTCCCACGCTCAATACGTGAATGAAATGGAAAAAAAAACTAATAACTGGTACAGTGGGATGTACCCTCTGCCATGCGCTTCACTGTGGTTTCAAGAGTATTGATGTAGATATACATGTACACTGACGTCACAATTAACCGCAACATCATACAGGTTATTTTATTAATTTATATGGATGAAATTCGGGACTACAAACATTTGTAAAAGAACTGTAATTAACGCGTACTTGGGGACGTCGTGTATGAGAATCGATACTTCCATTCTTTTGCAATTGATCAATTACATGTACCGGAGAGTATTCATCAAAGAAACATGAAAAGCAATAATTTTGACCGCATCTTTCGCACGTTATGAACGCCGTCCTTTTGCAGTTACATGGTTTTTTAATGTCTCCATAGCAAAACTAACTCGATTGGCATTCTGAAAACAACTTCTTTCATCGCACAGTCCAACAGCGAACCACGCGTAACTCAGCATGTCGCTGAATACTTACGAGGAGAGCTGGTGATGTATAATGGAATGTAGTTTGATGCAAGCTTCTCGGGAAGCGATTTCTATTTCCTTCTCGATTATTTTACCTGACGATAAAAATATACATCACATGGTTGCACTAGTGGCGTACATTTGGGGGGAATTACTTTGACACTGCATGCTGGCATTCCGTCTTCATCTTGAATCAGTCCCCTCGGCGACCGCGGCCGGCGAGGTTCCATGTTATGTGGACTGGTAAGAGGTTTGAAGACATAACATATATGATGTTGCGGTTAATTGTGAAGTCATTAATGTGCGCATTGTCAAGGAGAAAAAAATATTTGCCGCCGGGCGAAATCGAACCCGCGAATCTATAAATAAAAATCCGATCCTTACCGATGTTTTCTAAACAGACTCTCTCAGGGGCAGTTGATAAGGTGGATATGGTGATAAATGCGTATCAAACTTCCTTTTATTTACTACACGCTTAGGCATCTGGAGTACCCACTTGGTGCACTTTCATATCTCACTACGCCCTCCATACATGTTATTTTGTATTTATAGGTACACATCATCAGTATGGGACGTCATTAATTAAAACAAGTATATTATCTTGCAAATTTGGGGTTGTGAACGGTCCATGAGGTGCAAACATGAATAATCGTGAGTTTTCTGAATGTCGATTCCATTTGTTTTTCTATCGAGACATTAAAAAAAAACCACGTAACTGTAAAAGGGCGAAGTTCATAATGTGCGCAAGATGCGGTCGAAACTATTGCTTCCCCTGTTTCTTAAAGGAATATCACCCAGGTACAAGTAATTGATCAATTGCGAAAGAATGGAAGTATCGATTTACATGCACGACGTCCCCAAGTACGCGTTAACTACAGTCCCATTTTAAATGTTTGTAGTCCCGAATTTCATCCAATGCCCTTTCTTGTTTTGCTTATATAAATTAATAAAATAACCTGTATAATGTTGCGGTTAATTGTGACGTCAGTGTACATCTATATCTATATCAATACTCTTGAAACCTCTGTGAAGCGCATGGCAGAGGGTAAGTCCCACTGCACCAGTTTAATAGGGGTTTTTCCCATTCTATTCACGTATTGAGCGTGGGAAGAAAGATTGTTTAAATGCCCCCGTGCGTGCTGTAATTAATCTAATCTTGTCCTCATGATCCTTGAGGGAACAATAGGTGTACGCACTGCCAAGGAGCTGAAAAAAATTTGCCGCCGGGTGGAGGTGAACCTGCGACCTTCTCAATACGAATACGATCTTTTACCGCTAAGCCAAACACCACTTTCTAAACACGCCGTCACAGGGACAGTTGATAAGTTGCATATGGTGATACATCCGTATCAAACTTCCTCTTATTTCCTAAACGCTTGGCCATCTGGAGTTCCCACTTGGGGCACCTTCGTGTCTCACCACGCCCTACATCTACCATAAATTTGGAGGAATTGGGCGACGACGAGTAGGCGTCCTCTCCTTATTAGGCACAGTAAAATCGTCACTTTACACGGAAGTGCGTCGTATTAAGTGGAAAACAATTGGACTTGCACAATATCTGTAGAAAGGCGTCGGAGGTATAACAATCGAGAGCAACTGCTGGTCAGATAGGAAACAGATTCTCGGTGTTCCTGCAGACCGCCTGGTACGTGTCGCATGAGTCTTCTCACAACCTTGACTCCTTACAAAAGTACTTCCTCACAAGTGTTCCAAACCCCGGCGCAGTCAGAGGTACTGGCTTCGCAGTGTCTGCGTTCGTACAAGACATTCAATGCTAACTCAAGTCCTTTTGGTGAGGGGTGCTATTGAGTACAACTACAAGTCAAAGTTTTGCGTGTCAAGGGAACTGTGAACCACCGTGATCTATATGTCTGGCGACCTGCGAGTCATAGTGATACCCTCTAAGCACGCCACCCCGGTCACCATTCTTCAGCAAGACATTGCACGACCACATGTCGCTGCTCGGGCACTTGCCTTCTTTGTTCTGGCCCACCAGATCACCACAGTTGTCGTCAATGGATAATATGCCGTACATGGTGAATTAACGGGTGCAGCGCCGTGATCCAATGGCAACCACCCGATATTGGAACCAGGTAAATGCCGTATACATGACTGCTTCACAGGACCACATTCGCGCCTTACAAGCGTCGATGCCGTCAGGCGTGGAACGAGTAGTCAGGACCATGGCGAAAAGTCTAACTAGAGGACAAGTGGCCAAATTCTGAACAGAAGTGATATCTGGCGTTCCCCATGGAAGCTTTATAGGTTACAGGGAGGGATGTTTGCCAGCGAGGGATGTTTGCCGTATCTGCATTTCTATTACAACAGATTTGTTAGCGCTCACTACCATCTGTTGGCGATCATGAGAAAACCTACTGTAAAGCATGTGCTTTCTAAGCTGCCATCTGGTGGTAGCACAGAAAAATTATGTACGCTCTCAGAAGCAGTAACGGAACACATATCGTGAGAAGACGGCCACTGATATGGTGGACATTTTTTTTCCAACTCCACGATTTGAGATCTGTTTTCTTTACAGTAAGTATAAGTAAAGTATTACCTTGACAGCTATGGTGTATTATTGTGTGCTGCGAGTGAAACGACAAAGAATTAATCTGTAATTACTTAACAGTGCCGTGATATATTATTGTAAAGGAAAGAGTGCTTCTGGATGGAATGTCGCCGTGGAATACCGATCAGATAGCAGTAAATTCCAGTAAACGTAAATGCGTCAAATCTTGTATCTGCAAAGACTGTGCGGAAGATTACTACGATCCAAAAGCAAGACAAGTGGAGTAGTACCAATGTATAAATTGCCAGAAATGGTTTTGTTCAAATGTTTGTATAGTCTATGGAACTTAACTACGGGGTCATCAGTCCCTAAACTTACAAACTACTTATGAACTACTTACGAACTAGGACGTCACAAACATCCATGCCCGAGGGGGGATTCGAACCCCCGACCGTAGTGGCCGTGCAGACCGTGACTGGAGCGCCTCAGTCTCCTCGGCCACCGCGGCCGGCAATTTTGGGCAGTCTGGGAGGGTTTATAAAACAATATAAAAACGTGAAATAAAAGATATTTAATTATAATATTAAAAAGCAAAACCATTTTTATTATGTACTAGCTTAAACCCGCGGCTCCGCTCGCGTGTTGGTTGATTATGATAGATAATGCGCGAAACGTCAAATCTATTTTCTTAAAGAGATATATTAAAAGAAATGGTTTTAACGAAGACTGTGACAATCAGTCGGCGAAGAGATGTGGCTTTGTGTGCTGTGTGCAATGACGTGGACTCTGATACTGATTAACATGGACAGAAATGTCACAAAAATTGTATAAAATTGTATTTGTTTGCCCTGTAGAATTTCCAAGTGTCTTTTGTAAACAACAGAATTAAGAGAGAAAAAATAAATTACAGGCGAAATTGCCTCAATAGGAGGGAAGTTCGCCAGTCAGCTAAATGAACAATAAAAATTTCCTATAATTTAATACGTCACTTTCAATAGTTAATGGAGTTTTTATTTAATTTATAGAAGTACACTAAACATACTAAAAAGTATTTCATTATGTTTTTTCACCAAAGACAACCACTTAAAATATTGTTTAGTAAATTGGTGGCGAACATACATCCCTGTACCCCAGGTCTCCTACTCTTCCTTGTGTTTATCAACGATTTCGGAGACAATCGGAATAGCTCCCTTGGACTGTTCGCGGATGATGCTGTTGTTTATCGGTTAGTGAAGCCAACAGAGGATGAAAAGCAACTGCAAAGCAATTTAGACAAAATTCCTACATGGTGGGAAAATTGACAATTAACACTACATAATGAAAACCGTGAAGTAATACACATGACCACTAAAAGAAATCCGCTGAACTTCAATTACAGGATAAATCATTCAAACCTTACGGTCGTAAATTCTACCAAATACCTAGGAGTTACAATTACGAACAACTGTGACTGTAGAGAACACACAGAAAACTACGGTCAGGGGTTCGAAATCCCCCTCGGGCATGGATATTTGTGCCGTCTTTAGTATAAGGTAGTTTATAAGTAGTTTGTAAGTTTAGGGACTGATGACCCCGTAGTTAAGTCCCATAAGCTATACAAACATTTGAACATTTTTTGAATAAAATACGAGAAATCAGATCGAAAACGGAACGATTTAGGTGTTCTTTCTTCCCGCGCGCTATTAGACAGTAGAGAAAGGTTATGAACCCTCTGCCAGGGTAAATGTGATTTTCAGAGTATCTATTTAGATGTAGAAGTGACTAAAATGCTAATGAGTTTTTCAGAAAATGCTAACGGATATGTCTGTCTAATGGCTAATTGATAATACCTAATGACTAAGCAAGAGTGACTAGAAGCCAAATGCAGATCTATAGAAGAATATAACTACAGGAAAAATAGATACTGTCTACAGAAAAATAAAAGCAACGTTTGGAGACAAGAAAAGTAGCCATATGAATATGAAGAACTCACAAGGAAAACCAGTTCTGAGTTAAGAAGGAAAAGCTTAAAAGGTGGAAAGAGTATGTATAGGGGCTCTGGAAAGGAAATAAACTTAGAGACAATATTGTAGGATGGGAAGAGAAAGTAGATGAAATACGAGATACTATACTGAGAGATGAATTTGACAGACCACTGAAAGACCTATGTCGAAACGAGGCCTCTGGGGCAGATGACATTTCTTTAGAGCTACTGAAGTCTCTGGGAGACCCAGCGATGACGAAACTACTTCGCCTAGTATGTAAGGTATATGACACAGGCGAATTCCCCATTCGAAAGAAATCAGGTGCAGATATGTGTGAAAATTACAGAACCATTAGTTTAATAAATAAGTCATTGCTGCAAAATAATAAGACGAATTCTTTACAGAAGGGTGGACAGGCTGATATATTCTGACCTAAGGGAAGATCAATCGGATTTAGGAGAAATGTAGGAACACGGAATGCAATACTCACCTTACAGCTTATCTTAGAAGATTCGATTAAAGAAAGGCGATCGTTCATTTCTAGCTTTTGTATATTTGGAGACAGCTTTTGACAATGTTGATTGGAATACACTCTTTCAATTTCTGAAATCAGCAGGGGTAAAATACAGGGAAGGAAGGGTTATGTACAACTTGTGTATTAACCAAACATCTGTTATTAAAGTTGAAGGGCATGAAATGGACGCATTCATTGGGAATGTTATTCAATTTGTACACTGAGCCAGCTGTGAATGAAAGCAAGCATAAATTTGGAAAGGGATGAACGGATAAAAACATTGCATTTTGCTGATGACATTTTAATTCTGTCAGAGACATCAAATGACCTGGAAGAGCAATTGAACGGAATGTGTAGTGTGTTGAAAGGAGCATATAAGTTTAACATTAACGAGACCAAATCAAGGATATTGGAATGCAGTCTAAGACAATCAGGCGATGCTGGCGAAATTAGATTAGGTAACGAAGTAATAAAGGCGGTAGATGAGTTTTGTTACTTGCACAGTAAAATAACATGTGATGGTCACAGTACAGAGGATATAAAATGTAGAATGGAAACCGGAAGACAAGCGTTTTTGAAAAAGAGAAATTTGCTAACATCGAATTTTTTGTGAAGGCATTTGTGTAGAGTGTTGCCTTGTACGGGAATGAAACTTGGACGATAAACAGTTTAGACAGGAAGAGGATAGAGGCTTTTGAAATGTGGTGCTACAGAAGAATGCTGAAGATTAGGTGGGTAGATCGTGTAGCTAACAGAATTGGGGAGAAGAGAAATTTTGGCATACCTTGACTAAAGAAGTGGTTAATTGGTAGGTCACATTCTTAGACATGAAGGAATCGTAAATTTAGCATTGGAGTGGGGGGAAAACCCCAGAGGGAGACGAAGATACGAATATATAGCAAGGGTAATCAGATGGATGTGGGTTGCCGTTCTCATGAGGAGGTGAAGACGCTTCCTCAGGATAGAGTAGGTTGGAGAGCGGGATCAAACCAGTCTCCGGACTAAAGACCACAGCAATAACAAATGGATATGTCCGGCCAAGGTCCGTAAAACAAGTAAGGTTGAGCAGTAAGCGTTCCTTGCTGCTATTGGCTGAGGCTGTGACGTCACGAAGGAACAGCGGCTGCCTCAGGAACGGCGCTACAGTAAGTGGCCCGCGCATTTGAGTGGCGCGTTTGTGGTGTACTTCACTTTCTATTGAAACAATGATAAGTATATTTGCTGTTCTGCTATTACTCGAATGCTATTGCTAAATTCTGTAGATTGTCCAGCCTTCAGGCAGACACTTCATACTTCGATAGCTCAAGCATCTATCGAATCGAAACATACAAAAACAAACGCAATGTGAAGCCTGTTTTCGCAGTTACCTGCCAAACTAAATGTTGCAAATAAGCATTCCTTTTACTGAATTTGCTCTGAGAAGAAGTTGTAAACAAGATCTACGGACACTGTTGTTTTCACTCGAGTAATTCGTTCCTTCTCAGTGTTTAAGGCTCCTTTTTTCATCGTCACTAAAACATCATTTAAAATACATGGGTTGTAACAGAAACCGCGGTTTACTCACGATAGCAAGACTAACTCTGCAGGTTAAGGTTCTTCGAGTTTTTCCTTGAGAAAATTATAGACACGTAAAGTGGTCTATTTCCAAATGTACTCTTTTTTCCACCGAACTTGTTTTGAAACGTGTAAAGGACTACTGATTTGATTAGGTAAAAAAAATGTGGCTAGTATACATTTCACGAGACAAAAACTCTCTTGTTAGTTTCTTCTTAGTGTAGACGACGTTTCGTTGATGACAACTGAATTCGGAGATCTTAAGACGTGCTCCCAATTTCATACATACGTTTTAAGAAGAGGATTTCTCCTCTGTCATGAGGCTACCGAATTCTGTAAAGGGACTTCATCTGAATCATTACAAACAACTTCATCCGTAAAAGTATATTTGTCAACATTCTACTTCTTACCCTGATTTCACTTTTGTTGAAACGTTCTTTCCCACTTTCTGTAACACTCGATGTTCTATCACTGGCGGTATTATCACAAGGCAAAGGAAAATTACTGGATGGACATATTAGGCGCCTGTTTTGACGGTAAATTTACCAGTTCCGCACGCAAATCCTTGATATAATCTGAACCTAGAAAACGAGTAGAGAATATCGTAGCATTTTCAACATTTATACGGTCTTTCTCGTATCACTTGGAAAGTTAAATCTTTTGCAGACTTGCAAACCGTGCGAAACAGTGGAGCACTAATTCAGTCCCTTTTGTATTTCGAAAAGTTAGTTTAAGAGGTTTTATGTATAGGGACCAATCACCTCAGCAGTTTCGTCCCATAGGAATAGGAATATTTCAACATTTTTTTAAATTTCGATTGTGGAAATTACAGCTAGCAACAAAAACGATAAAAACACTCACTGGTAAATCACTCAATAACCAATAGTAACTTAGCGAAATCGACAGCACTCACGAAACATGAAATCAAAAAGCCTGGAACAGACAGGTCTGGGCGCGCGGCAATTGTTCCTTCGTGACGTCATGCGCAGAACTAAAGCACTAGATATACCGAGCTGAACAATCCGACATTTTGAATCCCAATCTGACGGCAGTGTTGTATGCTTTGTGTGGTGCAGCGAAGTGAAAGAGCGAATATTCAGCGAGTATTTTGTGATTTTATTGTTTCACAGTGTGAAATGGTTGGTTGTGCTGCTCCGAACTGCTCAAATAACATCAGACATGGTCCTATAAGTTTTATCGCATTCCTTCAAACATAGATCGGCGTAAAATGTGGCTTGTACATCCCAGACGCCAAATATGGACGCCAAAATCGAGCAACTATCTGCGTAACGGTAAGAACAAAACCTTTGTTATATTTGTATTAGAAATAGTTACGCTCATAGAGAGGTAGTAATGAAAATACAGGCCTATACATGTAAGAAATGGTTTATTTTAATTTTGCATCAGAGTGTTAATGTAAGATGACATACAGTGTGTTTAAAATAAACCAGTTTTCTTGATTTTATTTAGGCCAACTAAGGAGTTATCCTAAGGCCGTTAATTGCATTTTAAGTGATGCATGAGTGCAGTTGGCTTTACCCAGCTAGTGGTTTTATATTATTTGGCATTAGTTCAGTGTTTAAATGTGACTCTCAACACGGGAATATGTAGGCCTAACCCAGACTGAACAGGATATCTGGAAAAAAAAAAAACAATAATAATAAATTGAACTTCGTAAAGAATGCGAACAGGAAAGAAGTCCAACATGAAAAACTTAGCCTATAACATTCACTATATTTTCGATGAGCATGCTAACGGTGAGACTTTATTTAGTCGTTATCTAACGAAACCAGACGTTTTTTGTTATTAAACACATTTTTGACGTAAAATGTACTCTGAAAAATGGCGTGTGTAAAATATGCGGGACATTAAAGGGGGAATACGGCACACACAGTATCGTAATTTAACAATATTCCGTAATTGTTTTCGAAAGCAACTCTTAGCTAGCGTAAACGTATGTGGACGTACCATTTATAGACCAGAAAATGTGATAATTGTAACGTATTTTAACTGTACGTGGTAAATATTTAGAACTGCAAAATATACCTTAATTTGCAATGTAAGTGAATGTATCATCTCTCTAAATATCCATGTAACCACTAACTTTTAAGTTGCTTGCCTCTTACAGTCAGATGAAAACAAACAAATTTACTATGCTGTAATATTTCTGCGTTAGCAAAGTATATTCAGTTGCCTTAAAAGCATATTAAACAGCGTATGTGTTCCGTAGTCTTCATATGCGCGCCTTCAACGTGGGATTCAAAATGGCGGATTGTTCTGCTTGTATTATACAGTGCTCTACGCAGAACAAAAAACAAATAATAATAATAATAATAATAAATAAAAAAAATAAAAATGCGTACGCTTCTGCAGAGTAGTTAATGCGCCCCCCTGTGTCCGCCGATATGAATTTCCCACTCAGGTCTTTCAAGGCGACCTGCCCCCCTCCCTGTGTGTGTGTTTGAAAATGAGGGTAAATTTGGTTTCGATATCTCCCGTCCTGTTTGTCGTTGCAGTTTGGATGGCTAGTAGCCGGCCGCGCCGCCGAGGGGACTGCGGCGCGCCAGTCACGTTCTGCACGGCCACTACGGTCGGGGGTTCGAATCTCCCCTCGGGCATGGATATTTGTGCCGTCCTTAGTATTAGCTAGTTGATAAGTAGTTTGTAAGTTTAGGGACTGATGACCCCGTAGTTAAGTCCCATAACTACTACAAACATTTGAACATTTGATGCCTGGCAGTGTAGATAGCCGGGCAGGCGCTTCACGCCCGTTCCCGCTGGGCACCAGAGGGCCGCCCCCTGGGTGGACCAGTTGGCGCTTCCCTCAAGAAACCTCGGCACCCGCGGCCGGGTCGGCTTGCGCTGGGGTCTGCGGTATGCGGCCCGGCGGGTGCAGCGTAACCAGATCCGCCGGCCTTGTTGACCTGCGTCACCCACTGACTCACACCACTGTTTTCGGTCGCTACGCAAATAAACTAGCGCCGGGCAGCGCCGCCTGCCGCCTGCCGTCTCGGCCGGCGCCGACGCCGACGCCGATGCGTCGCCCCCGCGGCAGCGGCGAACACTCGACGACACACCTACCAGCCCATTCATCAGGCCCGCTGCCTTCTTGCGAACCGGCCAACAGCTGATCAACACTCGGCCGGTTCAGCAGCTCTAGACCTGGTCAGCTAACTAGCAACGGGAGGCCCCGAAGTTTGGAACGCGGATTTACTGCACACGTCGTACACTCGTAGTACTCTACGAGGACAACAAAACGTGTAAGCAGTAACGCGTACTTCTCAAGCGTTATTGAGAAAATTGCCGCGGTGAAGTAGCCGAGCGGTCTAAGGCGCTTCGCTGTGGAGCGCGCGATTGCTCGACGTCGGAGGTTCGAGTCTTCCCTGTGGCATGGTTGTTTGTGTGTTGTCCTTAGGTTAGTTTACCTCAGTTTAAGTAGTTTGTAAGCTACGGACTGATGGCCACGCAGTTTGGTCCGATGGATTTATAAACATTTGAACAGTTGAGAAAATCGCAAGGTAATTTCGGTCGGTCGTCAAATATTTTCCATACGTACCTGTACGTGGCCGTTTTTGTCACGAAATGGCGGCAGCCGAGTGGTTAGCGTCCGAGCGCCGTACTAGTCAGTCGCTGGATCGAGTCCCGTTCGTCACTTTTACTTTCCAACACAGTCATATTCATTACTATTTATATTACATTTGATATAAATGGAAAAATTGGTAAACGACCAAACGCATAAAGTGATACTGATATGAAAATGCTTGCTTGTCCGTGATTTGAGAAATCCCTTATTCCTAGAAGGAGCCCGAAAGCCGGCCGCGGTGGCCGAGCATTCTGCGGCGCGCCAGTCACGGTCTCCACGGCCACTACGGTCGGGTGTTCGAATCCCCCCTCGGGCATGGATATTTGTGTCGTCCTTAGTATTAGCTAGTTCATAAGTAGTTTGTAAAAAATGTTTCAAATGTTTGTATAATCTATGGGACTTAACTACGGGGTCATCAGCCCCTAAACTTACAAACTACTTATGAACTACTTACGAACTAGGACGGCACAAATATCCATGTCCGAGGGGGGATTCGAACCCCCGACCGTAGTGGCCGTGCAGACCGTGACTGGAGCGCCTTAGTCCCCTCGGCCACCGCGGCCAGCAAGTAGTTTGTAAGTTTAGGGAGTGATAACCCCGTAGTTAAGTCCCATAAGCTCTACAGAAATTTGAATATTTTTGATTTGGAGCCCGAAACTACTTGTTACCTGCAAGTTTTTCCGTCACAGACGGCTTTCGAAAGATGTACAATTAATCGTTGCTTTCTACATTACGAGTAAAAGTTGCAGGATGGTATTTTTCGGAAAACAAAGCTAAAGGGCACCAGGTGCATTGAATAAATGCTATGTTTCCTTATACGCACGGTCTTTTGAGGTTTTCCATGGAAAAACAAACCTTGCTATCATTTTTGAAAACCCTCTCTTCCATCCAATAATTTGGAAGCAAACCATGCATAATGCAGCATTTCCTTAAATATCGGCGCTCATAACTGGTCATGAAGTATCGAGTGTATTTTAATAGCGTCTTCACAAGAAGCAATTTCTCTTTTTCTTTCGATTAAATAACAATTTTGAAGACGCTTAATGAAATGAAAGTACATTTTATTACACGTATTTTTCCCGTTATATCAATTGTAATATAAATAGTTACGAATATGACTTTGGAAAAAAGAAAAAGGTAACGAACGGGACTCGATCCTGCAAACAACGACCAACGAGTGCAGGGCTCGGACGCTAACAACTTTTTTTTCTTCAGGTAGATCTGTGCTTTTGGTCGTTGGTTCAATGTAAACAATGAACGGTGCGAAGATAGAATATAGAATATAATAAGCGCAAATAACATATAGCAAAACAACGCACTTTTTCCAAGAAAGTCTCGAAGTATTGAAGAGAGCTTTGGTTGCAAACATGACTAGAAATATAACTGTAATTACCTCCTATGGTCAGAGATTATTTTTTCTCGTGTTTACGTAACTTAGTATTTTGTGTACATTTACGTATTGGGATGACATTGATTATAAATATTTTATTGGCAAAGATGGCAACATTTATGTATAAATGTAGTTTATTCAGTTTTATTTTGATTGGTTGGTAAGTGTGTGTTACTGTGTGTGTGTGTGTGTGTGTGTGTGTGTGTGAGCAAGAGTAACACACACACACACACACACACACACACACACACACACACACACACAGAGAGAGAGAGAGAGAGAGAGAGAGAGAGAGAGAGAGAGAGAGAGAGAGAGAGATGTTCAAATGTTTGTAGAGCTTATGGGACTAAACTGCGGGGTCATCAGTCCCTAAACTTACAAACTACTTATGAACTACCTTATACTAAAGACGGCACAAACATCCATACTCGAGGGGGGATTCGAACCCCCGACGGCGGACGGCCGCGCGCACCGCAACACGGCGCTCCAGTACGCGCGGCTAATCCACCACGGCACACACACACACACACACATACAGAGAGAGAGGGGGGGCGGGGTTGAGCGTGCGAAAGAGAGAGAGAGAAGAGGAGAGGGAGATTAAGGAAAGCGAGGGAGGGAGGAGGAATGTGGTATTTGATCTAGTTCCTACTATAGTTATGATTACAGATCCTAATCTCTTCATTTAACAGAGGTAAATGAATTGGCGAGCACCTTAGCTCTCAATCTCGTCAAATAAATAAACATTTATGTAAAATTAATTAGACCTAAACTTGTTTCCAGAGTGGAGGTCTATTTAAATTATGTAAAAACGTCTTGTGGCAGCGGAATGTTGTGGTGAGAAGGGCGACAGCTTAACGAAGTCGATTTATACCTCTCTCCGGAACGAGCAAGCTGCCGCACTTTCTCTTGACACAAATATTAATGTTACAGAATCTGGTGTCTTGGACGGAAAAACGCACCGCGATTTTTAATGAGTACTAGCTTACTTATACCGGGTATATATAAGAAGTGACCTTCTGAATTCACTACATCTGTAATGTCATAAGGACACCTTACGCCATTTTCAAAAGTATTGCATAGCTATTTTTAAGTTACGACGTCAATACGTTTCTCATGATGTTCTTGTCAGTGAGAACATTCTTATACGAAATGCACTGAGGAGACTATGGAAAAAGTCTTATCTGAAGCCGCGGTGGAGTAGCCGAGGGGTCTAAAGCACCTCGCTGCGGAGCGCGCGGTTGCTCGCCGTGGAGGTTCGAGTCCTCCCTGGGGCATGGGTGTGCGTGTTGTCCTTAGGTTAGTTTACCTAGGTTTAAGTAGTTTGTAATCTACGGACTGATGACCACGCAGTTTGGTCCGATAGGAGTACAAACATTTTATTATTTTATCTTATCTGAGATCTCCATGAATGGTGCACGCTACAAACTAAGTGAAAAGTTGAGTCTGATCCTTTTAGAGTGTATACAAATCCAAATATATAAATATTTTTTATTTTACTTACTTCTGTATTATGTAAATCAAATGCCAATACGTTTGCATTGCAGTACAATTTCGTCACACTGTACAGCGCGGGAACTTGTGTAATTATATTATGAAATCAAAATTATACGAACTCGTGTTATTGGACCCTAATATGAGTGACTGCACCCTTCGCATGTGCGACAGAACGAACTCTGCTAGGGACAATTTCAATTACATTTTCTGAATGGCAAGCCATTCTTCCTGGAGAGGCGAACTCACAGAAAGATATCGATGGTAAGCGGGTGTTTGTGACACTTGTGAGAAGACACATTTGTGAGGAGATGGGATGTGTTGACAGTTGTCATAAATCCTGGACACTCAGGTAAAGGCACTAGCTGCTTCGCACGTTGATACACTGCCCTTCCGCCGTACCTGCTACCGCTTGGTTTAAATGACCGCTCTGCATGGTGCCGGCTAAGGATATGGGAAACTGGCTTTCATCAAATTATAAAGTACAACTAATAGTTTCTGCACCATGTACATGGGGAATTTTACAATCTATCATGATACAGAATTTTTTTTCATTGCAAGGCCGTTCGTTTTGTATGCGCATTTTACAACTCTTTTACGGCCCACTTTAGATTTGTAGTTCTATAAGTTTTTGCAAGCATTTTGGACCAAAATAATAACCTGGATAATAAAAAATTAATTAATAAGAGTGTCTGAAACCCTTTTAGGGGAAAAAAATGTAGGTAGTGGCGGGTTTCGAACCACCGAACTTTAGCGTCATTGTCCAACCCCTTGCCAACTACGCTACGGCTATCAATCAAAAGACGAGTCCTTTAATCTCATACTATTGATGGCCGTTGTTAACTGATACTAAAATGGCATTTGTAGATACTACATCATCATTTATCGTACGAAGAACGATGTGTTTTTGTTAATTCTTCAGTGCGCCATTGCCGGCCGCGGTGGCCGAGGAGACTAAGGAGCTCCAGTCACGGTCTGCAGGGCCACTGCGGTCGGGGGTTCGAATCCTCCCTCGGGCATGGATATTTGTGCCGTCCTAGTTCGTAAGTAGTTCATAAGTAGTTTGTAAGTTTAGGGACTGATGACCCCGTAGTTAAGTCCCATAGACTGTAAAAACATTTGAACATTTTCAGTACGCCATTGCTTTGAAATGACAACGTGTAAGTTAAAGGTAAAGCAGTCAACAATCCGAAGATTGGTTTGAACACCACAGTGCTTTACTAGGCATGGTCCTGTTTGGAGGTGGTATGCCGTTGCCTTCCTCCGACCTTCGAACTGACTTACCCAGCCAGTTATAGGGGGACCTACAGTTTAACGTGGGTTCCGAACCACGGTGCTACTCGGTATTGTTCACATGAGCAATACTGCCAGAGGTGAAAGAAGTGAAAAGTGACAGATAAATATCCTAGGACCTGGCGGGGATCGAACCCGCGACCTTTGGATTTGTAGTCTGGCACTCTACCACTGTGCAACCGAGACGTTACAATAAGAACAATCAACAAATACGCAACGCAAAATGGCGTATGCCAGAGAGAGTTCTGGGTGAGGAATGTCACGTGACATCTCCGAACGGCTGGTTTTCGTTAATTCAATGGAGGGTGTCAAATCTCCGTTATTTTTGCAAATATGTCTCAAACGATACGAGATATGAAAAAAAACATAAGGGAGCTAAGTTGTAGAGAATTTTCTCCTCTACCAATTAGGTTATTCAATTTTCAAATGAACGGTTCGTTTGCAGTTACAATTATATTACAAACAGCTTTTTTTTATTACTACCGTTTTATTCTCGAAAAAGGGAGGTTCTGGTCTTAGGCGGCCTACAATCATGTCTGTAAAATTTGGTGCTGATTGGTTGAACGGTTCGTCTTAAAAACAGGGCACACGTTACGGATAGGCAGACAGACAGACATCCGTACCAAAATCGCCGTTATTTTTGCAAATATCTCTGAAACGATATGAGATATGAAAAACAACATAAGAGAACAAAGTTATAGAGAATTTTTTCCTCTACAAATGCGGTTATTCAATTTTCGTGTCAGATGAATAGTTAAGCCGTTATTTTCATTTAAATTTCGAGCTGTCAAAAGACGATCGCAAAGGCTCACTTTTAGTGTTGATTTGATTTGATTTGATTTTTGATATTTGATAATTGTTAGCCAGTGTTCTGGAAAGCGCGCTTGAAAAGCATATTCTTGAAGACTTTTAAGGCTGTCTAGTACACTAATGGCTTAGTAATTTTTCAGCAGATTTTTCATTCTGCTGAATGATCAAGTAAAAATGTGATATCACAGATACAGGGGGAAGCTGATTGTTTCCATGTGAAAGGCGGGTTTTGCCAGGCTGTTGGGTTCCCCAGCTGTCTGGCTAACAGTTTTGGGATACAGCAGGTAGTCAGGGTTTTCCTAATGTGCTCGGAAACCGGAAGCGCTCTTGGCTGAGTGAGGCGTCTATTCCAGATTGCAACTGAAATGCAATATAGCCACAAACATTATACTAAAAATCCACATAAAATCAGGGAGTGATCATACCGCAAATATAATTATATGAATGTATTCAGGAGACTTGGGAGAATCAAACGCCGTAATTACAATTTAAATATACCGTTAGAGATAAAAAGCCGGTAAATTTCAGTACTACAATAATAATATTATAAGACTTATATTTAGAATTATTGATACATAGTGTTTATCAGTAACAGATTAAGAAGAAAATGGGCAGCATTTCACCACGCTACCTATCTTTAAAAGATGTACCACGTTATTTCCGTATTCTTTCAATAAAGTTTGTTTTACTCTCTTGTTCTGCATTTTGTTGAGGTAGTAATACTCTTGTGTCAAAACATATATTCCACCACAGAAACACAAAACATGAACCCAGCAAAGTGCATTACATTTATATATGTATTTTATTATATTTAATATTATTCCTAGTAACATTCGTTTTTTATGGTGTAGACTGCCACTTAAATATTTCATGGCTGACTAAAAATAGTAGATATGCAGCAGATAATTTATAAACAATTATAAGTATTTGTGGACAAGAGCTGAATATATTTCGACAGCGGCAGTATATTTGAACAGTGAGACGCTATCTGAACAAAGAGCTTCAGTCTCAACAGTTTTTAGTATTGTTAAATAAAATAATTGTTTGTTAAATGTAAACAACATTTGTAGTGAGGTGGTCAAAGCATTTAATTCTGTGATATTCAAATGTATAATATTTTGGAAGGGGAATTGTATTTTAAAGATGAGGCGTTAGGATGCCCGGAAGGATACAATTTTGGGATCAGGGAGAGCACGCTTTTCGAACGCTTGGGAAGGTAGTCGTAACTTGGATTTGGTGGTGAAAGGTTGTGACGGGACTGTGACTGCAGAACTTAGTCTCTACTTGAAAAGTAATAAACTATGCACGGTAGTAGGACAATGGAACTGTGATAATTCAACAATCGTGTACTCCTGTGATTACAAACTGTTTTTATAACAAATACTTTAACCAAGAATTAATTTGGAACTGCAATGTTGGAAGGATTACACTAATTTACGAGTGATAATTTGGAGCTTTTACTCTAGAGTGCTTCTGATACTTATTGTGCTTCTCATGAACAGTAGTAGGAGAAATATTCAGTTATTTACCGATGTATAAAATAGGACCATCTCTGCGGTCATGTCCAATAAGAGTAATAAACTCCATTTATAAAGAATTATTTCGTGAGTGAACCACTTCTTTATCTTAGAATCCGTTTTGTTGGTTATTCCCAAGTTTAATTTGTGTTTGTTAAACATATTTTCACATCATCATATGCGGATTGATAGACTGGCTAAACTACAGATTAATTATTGTTCTTGTGTAAACAGAGTGGGTAGCTATTTAGGACATAGAAGCTGACATACATAACTCACCCCTATAAACAGATACAACGAGCCATAAACTTTTACTACCCTGAGTTATGTATTGCCCAATTCTAATTGGTGAGTACCGATAGGAAGGTCGCAAACATATCAAACAATCCAGCGCTTACGCTGCTAGATAAAATAGTTACAGAAGCCCAATATCTCCTTCTCTCATTCACCTCCCCTCCTTCACAGATCATTTAAATAATAAATCAACTTAACACCATAATTTCTACCACCCTCATACAGATATTACTATCATACGCACACAAAATAAGACTATTCTCTCTCTCTCTCTCTCTCTCTCTCTCTCTCTCTCTCTCTCTCTCTCTCTCTCTCTCTTTCTCCTCTTTCTTATTCTTCTGCTTCAAATAACATTGTTACTCTTTCATATTGTTCACACACAAATGTTAGCAACCAATATACATTTCGTTATGTTGGCAACAAAACAAATGAAACACAAAAATACAGAAAGTAATCATGACTGCTAAACACCTCCAAAAGATGTATAAATGTGCAAAATTCTGCTAGTTATAGAATATGCAACATGTGGCCGTCACTAGATGGAGGACACAGCAGAAGATAGCTGAAAAGACAACGAAAACGTAAGTAAAAACTTCTTCCCTTACGTAAAAATCGAGCACGGTGGCGCAGTGGTAACACACTGGGTTCGTATTCGGAAGGATGGTGGTTCAAATCCACATACGGCCATCCAGATTTAGGTTTTCCATGATTTCCCTAAATCACTCCTGGCATATTCCGGGATGGTTCTTTTCAAAGGGCACGGCTGCTTTCCTTCACGAAACTTAGCCAAAAATTGGAGCGTGAGCTCCGTCTCTAATGACCACGCTCTCTACGAGACGTTAAACCGTAAGATTCCTTCCTTCCTACTTATGTAAAAAAAATACGTGAACTGTTTATAATTTGTAAACAAAAATCTCACAAAATATTGTACTTGTAGATCCCACTGAAGATGCATTTAAAATAAAAGGCGAAAGGCGTCTGGGAGAAATAAAATCAATGCAGCATACAAAAGGCGCTTTTTCTTTTTCACACCTTCAAAAACGAAGAAATCGGCGCTTGCTGCGGAAGATGACCACCAAACAAACTTGTTAACATTTTTATTTTATTTTTTTATTTCATGTTCTTATGAGTCCACCGGACTTGAGTCATGTATTAGCGATGAGGTTCGCCATCATGGGGTGGAAATCGCAGCCGTAATATATTTCATAAAATGCATTTTTAAAATCATCGGCTGTATATTAAAAAATCTTATATATTAACCAGTTTCGGTCAATAGACCATCTTTATGGATAAACTATATAAAAAATACAAAATAAACACAAAGAAAGGGAGGAAATGACCAGCAAAATTACATATAATGAGATTGAAAACGGAGAATCATGTCAATTTAACATATAATTAAAATACTTACAAGGTGTTAAAACTGAATGGCAAAATGCATCTAATAAAATACATCTAGTTGAGACAAACAGGAGTCAGTATAACTAAAAATATTAAAAATACCGTGGTCAACTTAGATAAAAGCTATCAGTCAACACAACATAAAGAAAGGTAAGAACAGAATATGAATAAAAATAGAGGGAGTGCTCCTGTTTGTCTCAACTAAAAGTGTTTTATTTGATGCATTTTAACATTCTGTTTTAACACCTTGTAAGTATTTTAACGATATGTTAAATTGACATGATTCTCCATTTTCAATCTCATTATATGTCATTTTGCTGGTCATTTCCTCCCTTTGTTTGTGCACATTAATTACATTTATTTTGTATTTTTTCTATAGTTTATCCATGAAGATGGTCTATTGACCGAAATTGGTTGATATATAAGGTTTTTAATAAACAGCCTATGGTTTCAAAAATGCATTTTATGAATTACTTCGTAGTCGTGGTGCACAACCTTCCTGAAAATGGAATCCAATTTCAAGAAAGATTACCTTATTCAAGTAGACTGAGAACTGTGAAAACCTATGACCAGTTACGTCGACCACTGCTGTGCTCCGCCAAGTACTTCATAGTCGCTTCGAGAGTTTGGATGTAAATGTAGACTGAGCTATTTTTGCAACAGATTGTCGAACATTTAACGTCAACGACTGTCGTAGTACAGCAAAGGCATCTAAATACTCTCATGTTGGTGTTGAGTAGAGTCGATTAGAACAAAGTGTCCTGCCACTCCCCACACCGAACACAGCGTCTTCACGTAGCGTGGCGCACTAGCTCACGCCGCGTTTGTTCCGTGTCTTGCCTAACCAGTTCGCTTACTTTAGGTATCACATCTCAACTATGTGTCAACTCTCCTAAGTACACCGACTTTAACCGGCCGAAGTCTCGCCAAATAAACTAATCGGAGAGTGACTAAGCGGGCGGCCAGACTGCGTCGTGATACAAAAACCTTCGGCTGCAGTAACCTTCGGTTTGGGCTAAACAATGACACAGCCTGCTCTCAAACATCTCCTTTGATAAAGGAGGGGCTCTGTATTTCCCAACAACTCAGTAAATATGCTCGTGCTAATGTTCAGTTCTGGCAGAGGCAGTAAACAGGAAAAATCAACTCACAGACCTCGAACACCACTGCTTGAAATTCAACGAATATATTTAGCAAATAATTCTCTTTTTAGACGAATTTTCCATCATATACAATTCTTTCATATTCACAGACTATCTGGTATCAACTGCAAGTGGGCAAAGCTGAAAATGTGTACCCAGCCGGGATTCGAACCCGGGTCTCCTGCTTTCTAAGCAGTTGCGCTGACCCCTACACCCCTGGGGACACAGTTATCACCGCACCTGCAAGGACTACCTAAGCACGCCTCACGTCAGACACAAATTCTCAGTTTTACCCTGCCCACAGTACTCAAACTCGTAGTCACTATGCACTAAATTTCCGTAAGAGTATGGGCTCAAAACTTGCCCACCCCTCTCCATAATGAAAGGATCATTGCCTATCATTGGCATATTATATATATACATGTGGCGTCTATTCCGAAAGAACAGACGTCACTTCTGATCCTGCAGTTGTTATTGTTTCATATTTGCAGAATATATGACTTCAACTGCGAATGGGCAAAGCAGAAAATGTGTACACAGCCGGGATTAGAACCCGGGTCTCCTGCTTTCTAGCAGTTACGCTGACCCCTACACGACTGAGGACACAGTGATCACCGCACCTACAAGCACTACTTAAGCACGCCTCCCGTCAGACACAAATTCCCAGCTTTACCCTACCCACAGTACTCAAACTCGTAGTCACTATGTACTAATTCCCGTAAGAGTAAGGGATCCAAACTTGCCCACCCCTCCCCAGTTGATGTCAGATATTCTGTGAATATGAAAGAATAACAACTGCAGGATCAGAAGTGACGTCTGTTCTTTCGGAATAGACGCCACACACACACACACACACACACACACACACACACGTGTATGGCCGTCGTCGCATAAATAAAAAGATTTAAACTACAACACAGAAACAATTTTAATCGTAGGAACTTCGTAAGTCGCAGCGGATTAGCCGTACTGGAGCGCCGTGTTGCGGAGCGCGCAGCCGTCCGCCGTCGGGGGTTCTATTCCCCCCTCGGGCATGGGTGCTTGTGTTGTCCTTAGTTTAGTTTACCTTAGGTTAAGTAGTTTGTAACCTAGGGACTAATAACCAAGCTGTTGAGTTCCATAAATTTACACACATTTGAACATTATGAACTTCGAACAAGAACGGATGATAAAAAAGGCAGTGTACATTTCCTCATCAACCATCACCGCACTAACTTTTGTATATAAGATGAACTATCTGCAATTTAATTGTGAAAAAGCAGCTGAGGTACAAGAATCAACAGGTTCGGAACAGTAAACTTAGTATGAATATTTCACTCTGCAGCGGAGTGTGCGCTGATATGAAACTTCCTGGAAGGTTAAAATTGTGTGCCGAAACCGGCACTCGAAGCTGGAACCTTTGTCTTTCGCGGGCAAACGCTCTACCATTGAGCTATCCCGACACGACTCACGATGCCGCCTCACAACTTTACTTCCGCCAGTACCTAGCCTCCTACTTTCCAAACTTCATAGAAGCTCTCCGGCGAGCCATGCAAGACTAGCACTCCTGGAAGAAAGGATATGGTGGAGACATGGCTTAGCCACAGCCTAAGGGATGTTTCCAGAATGAAACTTTCACTCTGCAGCGGAGTGTGCGGTGATATGCTCAGTCGGTAGAGCGCTTTCCCGCGACAGGTAACTGTCCCAGCTTCGAGTCCCGGTTCCTTCACACGATTTTAGTCTGCCAGGACGTTTCAGTAAACTTAGTGTTAGTACAATTCGACAGGAGTAAACTGCGAAGCGACGCCAGTTTTCTTCTTCCCTACATTTTGTATTTCGACAGCCATCTAAAACAGCACAAACAGGGCAGTATAAAGCACTTCTAAAACGCTAACCACAAGCTTGGACACGACACATGATTACTATTTAGGAGGGATGCAGTAGCAAACCAGTTAAAGCTCAATCTCGTCTAGAGAGCGATGTTGTGGGAAGGGGGAAGGTAGCTTAGGGTTTAACGTCCCGTCGACAGCGTGGTCATTAGAGACGCAGCTTAGGCCTAAGCCCGGAGTTTTGGGGAAGGGTAGGGGAGTAAATGGGCCCTGACCTTTTAAAGGAACCATCCCGGTATTTGCCCCTGCTGATTTAGGTAAATCACGGAAAATCTCAATCTGCATGGCGTGATGTCGATTTGAACCACCGTCCTTCCAAATGTGAGTCCAGTGTATTACCACTGAGCCACATCGCTCGGTCCAAAAGCGTAGTTCAAAAGAACAACGTACTCAAAACATTATAAAGTTTATCTTGTTAGAGATGAGTCTCACATACTCGATACTCGTGACATACGCAGCACATTTCAAACGTTTAAATGTTTGTATAGCTATGGTCATCAGTCCCTAGGCTTACAGACTACTTAAACTAACTTATGCTAAGGACAACAAATACACCCATGCCCGAGAGAGGACTCGAACCTCCGACGGCGGGCAGCGGCGCGTTCCTCAGCTAGGCGCCTTGAAACGGTTCGGCCATTCTATCGCGGCACGCAGCACAGTAACGGCAACACTGTACAATGGACAAATTTGCATGAAATGTGATATAAAGTTGACCAAAACAGTGTCCGTTCATTTGACCAAACTGATTTTTCTGATTGACCGATCAGAAAATATCACCGTGAGCACTGGGAGAATAATCGTTGCGAGGGTTATTTAATCTTCTCGTCAAGCTGCTATTTACTCATATAAATCTTTTGACAAGCCTAAGTTCTTGTTTATTAAGTAATTTTTGTTCTCTTGTGTATGTTGCATGAAATTACGTTACTAATAAGGAGTTACGAACTAAGCTGTTCGTTTTATTTCATGTTGGTACAACCAAATACTTGGATTTACCTTTCTCTCGCGCAGTTAACTTGGAATTTCGTTATGACCTACTATTATACAGTATAATGAACAGCCGCGGTGGAGTAGCCGAGCGGTCTAAAGCGTCTCGCTGCGGAGCGCGCGGTTGCTCGCCGTGGAGGTTATTTGTCCTCCCTGGGGCATGGGTGTGTGTGTTCTCCTTAGGTTAACTTACCTAGGTTTAAGTAGTTTGTAAGCTACGGACTGATGACCACGCAGTTTGGTCCGATAGATATACAAACACTTGAACATTTATAATGAACTACATAATTCGTTTTATGTCTGTTACAAGCAAATGATTACATTTACGTGAGTTAATATCTACTTTTTAGTCTTGGTCACGTTAGTATCCCAGCCTTGACATAAATTTGAATTCTATGGTTCTCGCTAAACGAAGTATCTGATTATGTTTAAGTTTCTCTCGTGCACCTAATTTGAAATGTCGTTATAATTATACAGATAAATGACCTAAATAGTTCGTTTTATGTCAGCCATGTACAAGAAAATGATTATATTTCCGTTCCCTTTTTGCAGCAAGCGTGAAATTACATTATGATTAGGCCTGTACAAAATTATACACTAATCTGTTTGTGTCATACTGGTACACGCAATAATCATCCATATTTACGTTTCACAGCATTTCAGACACGGTGGAAGTAATTGTTTCTGCAGCATTTGCCAAGAAAGAACGGTACAGTAGAGCAAACTAGTCGGTTGTTGACTACAGAATGAATAAGTAACTAGTAGAAAGAACGCACGAGACGGCGTGTTCTGCGCATGCGCGGTTACACCTCTAATGCGCATGCCCGGAATCACGGCTGGATAGAAACGTTGCTATTTTTCCACGGCGGATAAAACGTCTGCGAAAAGCGTAGTTCCACCCGTTCTACACCTGACTTGGTCACGTTAGGTGAGTCGTGTCAGACCGGCTTAACCTCTTCAGTCCCTGCGTCCCCTGTAGGGGACATAAAATAAATCTGGTGTCAATATTCAAATGTTGGTCGCACTGTTAGGCATCTCAACACACAAACAGAAGGTGGCACCACTTCTTGGAATTGAAAAAGATTCACTATCTTGCCATTTGTTCACTCTGCAGCAATGCTAAAATGGCTGACGTAACGGAAAAGCGGTTTGTTGGCTATGTGAGCATTCAAATTTCCATGCAACTCTTTAGTTAATGAAAAATTGATCTATGCTGTTAATAACGTAAGTAAATAAAAATATATTAACACGAACTGCATAGAGAAATATCGCTCCCCATACTGACAGTTGTGGTACCTAGTGCCCTGATGTTCTCTAGAGGGGGCATGAATTTTGGTAGGTAATAAAGAGTCAGGAATTGTTTTTAATAATTTTGAGGCCTTTTTGGAATATTGTTAATCATAAAATACAGACAATACTCAAAAATATTGAAAAAATTCACAGGACTGAGGATGTTAAGTGTGTGCCAATATTCGCGTGACCATTGGAACCAGCATCGTTGCGCAACTGAGGCAGCACGTCCAACATGTGTGGAAGTTATCCGGAAAACTATCCAATCACTCGGAAGTCCACAATTTGACGCCTTTCAAACTAGCCCAGTTGGCTGTACGAAGCAGGGCTGCATCTCCGTGGCATGGCATCTGTTTGCTTCACAGGTTGACATCACACTGAGTCTTCTCAAATAAAGCGCACAAGCAAATGGCGCCCTGGGAGCTACGCCTCTATTTGTTGACGGACATCTACTATCCCCCAAGTGGCATCTGCCGTCTTCGGATCAAAATGGACATTGTCTTTTCAGGTGTACTAATTTTTTTATCCGACAGTGTATCTGAGGACAAAGGTGCACCAGCTACTCTGAAGTACTACGGACCAGTCAGAAGTTAGCAGACATCAGCTTCTTCCTTCTGCCGATTGTCCGGACACCAGGTCAGTGACGCCGGATGACTACTGTGTGGGATCTGACCCGAGGCATGGTGACCCTGATTAATGGGACGACACCACCCAATGTGCCGGTGGAATGGTCCACCATGACTTGGCTGAAAATCCTAAGAAATTTTGGTCTTATGTCAAAGCGGTAGGTAGATCAAACGAAAGTGTCCAGACACTCTGTAACGTAAGTGGCATTCAAACAGAGGATGACACTCTAAAGGCATAATTACTAAATGTATTTTTCCAAAGCTGTTTCACACAGGAAGATTGCACTGTAGTTCCTTTCCTAGATTACAAAATGGCAGATATCGAAATAACTGACAGAGGGATAGAAAAACAATTAAAATCGCTCAAAAGAGGAAAGGCCGCAGGGCCTGATGGGATACCAGTTCGTTTTTACACAGAGTACGCGAAGGAACTGGCCCCCCTTTTCGCAGTGGTGTATCGTAGGTCTCTAGAAGAGCATATCGTTCCGAAAGATTGGAAAATGGCTCCGTTCATCCCCATTTTCAAGAAGGGTCCTCGAACAGATGTGCAGAACTATAGGCCTATATCTCTAACATCGGTCAGTTGTAGAATTTTGGAACATGTATTATGTTCGAATATAATGACATTTCTCGAGACTAGGAATCTGCTCTGTAGGAATCAGCATGGGTTTCGAAAAAGGCGTTCGTGTGAAACCCAGCTCGCGCTATTCGTCCACGAGACTCAGAGGGCCATAGACACGGATTCTCAGGTAGATGCTGTGTTTCTCGACTTCCGCAAGGCGTTTGATACAGTTCCCCACAAACGTTTAAATAGCATATGGTCTATCAGACCAATTGTGTGATTGGATTGAGGAATTCCTAGATAACAGAAAGCAGCAGGTCATTCTCAATGGAGAGAAGTCTTCTGAAGTAGGAGTTATGTCAGGTGTGCCACAGGAGAGTGTCGTGGGTCCGTCGCTGTTCACGATATATATAAATGACCTTGTGGATAACATCGGAAGTTCACTGAGGCTTTTTGCGGATGATGCTGTAGTATATAGAGAGGTTGTAACAATGGAAAATTGTATTGAGATGCAGGAGAATCTGCACAGAATTGACGCATGGTGCAGGGAATGGCAATTAAATCTCAATGTAGACAAGTGTAATGTGCTGCGAATACACAGAAAGAAAGATCTTTTATCATTTAGCTACACTATAGCAGGGCAGCATCTGGAAGCAGTTAATTCCATAAAGTATCTGGGAGTAGTCATTATGAGGGGTTTAAAAGGGAACGACCTTATAAAATCAATCGTCGGTAAAGCAGATGCCAGACTTAGATTCATTGGAAGAATACTAAGGAAATGCAGTCCGAAAACAAAGGAAGTAGGTTACAGTATACTTGTTCGCCCACAGCTTGAATACTGCTCACCGGTGTGGGATCCGTACCAGGTGGGATTGATAGAGGAGGTAGAGAAGGTCCAACGGAGAGCAGCGCGCTTTGTTACAGGATCATTTGGTAATCGTGAAAGCGTTGCGGAGATGATCGACAAACTCCAGTGGAAGACTCCGCAGGAGAGACGCTCTGTCGCTCGGTACGGGCTTTTGTCGAAGTTTCGAGAACATACCTTTACCGAGGAGTCTAGCAGTATATTGCTCCCTCCTACGTATATCTCGCGAAGAGACCTTGAGGATAAAATCAGAGAGATTAGAGCCCACACAGAGGCATACCGACAATCCTTCTTTCCGCGAACAATACGTGACTGGAATAGGAGGGAAAATCTATAGTGGTAATCAAGGTGCCCTCCGCCACACACCGTCAGGTGACTTGCGGAGTATGATTGTAGATGTAGATATGAAACCCAGACCGCGCACTAAACTGAACACCTCTGTCTAGCTGATAGGTCACTCGGCAGATGCCACTGTTGAGCTGCAGCTGGTGCATGGCGTGGAGTTCGTGGCCTAACTCTGGGCTGCCCACGAACGGGCCAAGTCGATCAGACACTACCCGGAGCAGTTTGCAAACTTACTGTCAGCGGCACTTGTTCATGTCTATCACAGCATACTCAATCGCTAATGGCGCCTGCATAAACATACTCTATTCTTGCAATTTGTGTGTCTTGACTTCTGTCTTTGTCCTGTTTGTCATCGTGGTAAATATTCGCCTCTTAGGGGTACTTATGCCTGGATGTAAGTCTTAGGAGTGACCCTTTAGATCCCACTTTTAAAAAAATAGAGGTTAGTAGTGCAGATTACTAACGCTGACTCAATAACTTCCTCTTCATACTTTACTGCATAAGTACAAAATGTTAAAATGTTAGTAAAGCTTATGGGACTTAACTACGGGGTCATCAGTTTATAAACTTACAAACTAACTTATACTAAAGACAGCACAAAGATCCATGCCCGAGGAGGGATTCGAACCCCCGACGGGGAACGGCTTCGCTCATCGAAGCAAAGCGCCTCGATGCGCTTCGCCGCTTTCTTTCTTTCCTTTTTTTTTTTTTTTTTTTTTTTTTTTTTTTTTTCACATTACATTTTATTCTCCACCCTGAGGGGGTGTAGCGGGCTGTTTTAGGGCCAGCTTTGCTCTTTTCACCGAAGGGTATTACAGGTTATAATTTATTTATTTCATATGTTTTGCATTAGTGCAAGAATCATATTGTATTTTATACAATATTTTTCATATATTACAATAACAATATTTTCATTATTTTACATTGAACAATTTGAACAATGCTCATATATTGTTTGGTTGTGAAATTTTTAATTATGTAAATGTATTTTGATAAAATTTTACAAGAAGATTAAATAGAAAGGAAAGAAAAAAATAGTTAAAGGGGAAAGGAAAGAAAAATTTTAAGGTATGAGTTCAGGTTTCAGATAAAATAGATAAAGAAAAATAGAAAAATAAATAAATAATAAAAATAAAATAAGAAATAAAGTAAAAGCAAAGTAAATAATTTTTTGGCATGTACAGGTGTTGTGAGATTTAACATGATCGTTATGAATACTGTGAGAATTTCAGATATTTACATGAATTTTGAAGACTTGCAAGAGAGAAGGGAGGGGATATTTACAATATTTATAATATTTGCAGTATACTTGTATGCATTGAGTTTGTTTGTGTGTGTGTGTGTGTGTGCTCTTCTCGTTGGTCTCGGTCTTGTCGTAAGTAGATCTTCCATGTCAGCTCGTTTGGTCAGTGTATGTCGTCCGTAACTTGCTCTGAGCTTGGTCAGTCTGTATTGCAGTGGTTCAATTTTAGTGATTTCATGAACGTCGTCACTTGGTGTTAGTCTTCGGAGCTTTGCAATGCTACGTAAGAGTCGTCTTTCTGTCGAGTACAGTCTTTCGGCTACTGATGAATGGAGTCCTCCTAAGGGGGCCGCAGCGTATTCCAATACCGGTCTAATGTATGTTTTGTATGTGTGGATCGCTGTCTGGTCATCACATCCATATAGTCGTCCTTGTACTAGTCTTATGAGGTTTTGTCGTTTTCTAACTTTGTTGAGGAGGTAGATCAGGTGTGTCTTCCAGTTCAAGTATTGGTCTAGGAATACTCCGAGGTATCGTGTAGTGTCGGTAAGTCTCAGTTGTGTGTTCCATAAGGTCAACTGTATACTCGGTATGTTGAGGAGGTAGGTCAGGTGTGTCTTCCAGTTCAAGTATTGGTCTAGGAATACTCCGAGGTATCGTGTCGTGTCGGTCTCAGTTGTGTGTTCCATAAGGTCAACTGTATACTCGGCCGCTCCGCCGCGGCTGCATAAGTACAGTTCGTAAAACTGCGCTACTTGCTATGGCGCTGCTACTTGAATGTGGGGCGATGTAGAGTGGGCTGGGTGACCTGCTGGCTGTTACACGCGCGCCCTTGACGTGGTGGGTGGCGCCAGGCGCTTGCCTCACGGCTTCCGAAGGCCCAAACGACTATCTCCTCCCCTCCGCGACCTCCACGAAATCTGGCTGCGGTTTCTCGCTTCCGGTGCGAAAAGGCGCTCCCCCTGCCCGCCTTCCGTCGTCCCTTCCTTCATCAGTGCAAACGTTTTAATGAGCGCCCTGCGGGAAAATCCGCCGGCTTCCTGCGAGGAAGTGTGATAACACCCGCAGACATCCTCCAGATGCCCGATGAGATTCGCGCACTGCTATCTGCAACTCTCCGCCGTGCTACCGAGTAATGAACGGAGCAACGTGATGAATGAAAAAGCTCAGTCCTGGGCGCGTTATTTATTTTTATTATTATTGGCCCACTTTAGATTTCGGTAGTAACACTAAAAGTGGGCCTTTTAGATCGTCTTTTGACAGCTCGAAATTTAAATGAAAATAACGGCTTAACTATTCATCTGACACGAAAATTGAATAACCGAATTTGTAGAGATGAAAATCCTATACAACTTTGCTCTTATATTCATATCTCGTAGCGTTTCAAAGATATTTGCAAAAATAACGAAGTTTTAGGGGTGTATGTCTGTCTGTCTGTCTGTCCGTAACGTGTTCCCTGTTTTTAAGAAGAACCGTTCAACCGATCAGCACCAAATTTTACAGACATGATTGTAGGTCGCCAGAGAGCAGAACCTCCCTTTTTCAAATTTTTCGGCCAAAAAATACGGTAGTAATACCAAAAAACGCCGTTTGTAATATAATTGTAATTGCAAACGAACCGTTCATCTGACACGAAAATTGAATAGCCTAATTGGTAGAGGAGAAAATTCTCTACAACTTAGCTCCCTTATGTTTTTTACATGTCTCGTATCGTTTGAGACATATATGCAAAAATAACAGAGATTTGACACCCTCCATTGAATTAATGTAACGAAAACCAGCCGTTCGGAGATATCACGTAACATTCCTCGCCCAGAACTCTCTCTGTCATACGCCATCTGGCGTTGCGTATTTGATGATTTTCTTATTGTAACTTACACGTTGTCTTTTCAAAGCAATGGCGCACTGAAGAATTAACAAAAACACATCGTTCTTCGTACGAGAAATAACAATCTAGTATCTACAAATGCCGTATTATTATTAGTTAACAACGGCTAACAATAGTATGAGATTAAATACTCATTGATTGATTGATAGCCGTAGCGTAGTGGGCAAGGCGTTGGACTATGACGCTAAAGGTCGGTGGTTCGGAACCCGCCACTGCCTAATTTTTTTTTTTTTTCTTAAAAGGATTTCAAACACTCTTATACTTAAATTTTTATTATTTACATATTATTATTTTGGTCCAAAATGTTTGCAAAAACGTATAAAACTACAAATATAAAGTGGGCCGTAAAACACGCCAGTGAGATTTTTTTTTATGGCACTACACATTTAAAGATGAAGTCCTTTATCGTTACAAGACCTTACATTAATTCAACGAAGTGTGTGTGTGTGTGTGTGTGTGTGTGTGTGTGTGTGTGTGTGTGTGTTCTTTCGGATACGTGTGTCTTCTTGTTTCTTCGTATTATTATTCTCCTCCTCCTCCTCCTCCTCCTCCTCTATATACCGAGTGTTCATGTGTTTCTACTGTCTACAAATCTACATTTTTGTTCCAATCCTGAGAACATTTTGTACACTACAGTTGACCTTCAAAACAAATTGAAGGTCCCTACGGACCTAAAATTCCATGTTTTGCATGGCGGAAGGTAGTTTTCTTACAGCTCTCGATACCAGTTCCCTATTTGATTTCGATCTTGATCAAATTTTGCACACTTTACCTTCAAAGCAATAGTAACATCATAGTCTTTGTAGCCGCGGTGGACTAGCCGAGCGGTCTCGCTGCGGAGCGCGCGGTTGCTCGCCGTCGGAGGTTCGAGTCCTCCCTGGGGCATGAGTGTGAGTGTTGTCCTTAGGTTAGTTTACCTAGGTTTAAGTAGTTTGTAAGCTACGGACTGATGATCATGCAGTTTGGTCCGATAGATTTACAAACATTTTGAACATAGTCTTTGTAAGATTTCTTACAGTGCAAGAGTGAGAGTGCCTTGGACACCTTTCCACAGATCATAATGAAAGTTAACAGGTACGTAAAATTTGTCATAGTCAGGGGTAGGAGGCAATGTACAGAGGAGGCGAAAGAGGAGTAAAGAGAAAGAAAGGAGGGGGAGGTGGACAGAGAGAGGGGAGGAACTGTGGTCAGAGGGGGAGAAGGAGATGAGGAGAGGTAGAGGAGAAGATGCAAAGAGAGAGAGAAGGGAAAACGAGAACTACTAACTAAAGAGTGCAATAGTTCTCAGCTAGTTATATGCTAAGTAGTACGTCTGTGTATTTTTAATTCATTCATACACATCTACAGTTTTGTTCCGATACTGATTACGTTTTGCACACTTCACCTTCAAAATAACATGAAGTCCCCTGTCAACATTAAATTCCAAATGGTGCATGGCGGAGGGTATTTTACTTACAGACTTCAACACTAACCTGGAGATTTATTACCTCGAAGAAATTTTGAACACTTTAGCATCGAAACAAGATGAAGGTCACTGACTACATAATATTTCGTACGGTGCATTACAGAGGCTATGTTACAACACAATCCGTCACGATTTGGTTGTCACCATGAAAGTTGGTATATACAGGATGAACCGAAATTCGCACACTCGGGCTTCGCAGCGCGATTCATCACATGTCAGTAATTAAAAAAAATGTCTCTTACAAAATTTCGTCCAGCGCATATTTCTGGCAGTAAATGGATATCGAAGACTGAGATAGGTGTGTGTTCCATTCGTCAGTGTGTTAGAGAACTACACAATTCCACCAACAAACTTCTAAGTGATGTAGGAGGCGTCGCGACCGTGGTGGCTGATGGGACTGCGACGCGTCAGTCACGGTCTCCACGGCCATTACGGTCGGGGGTTCGAATCCCCCCTCGGGCATGGATATTTTTGCCGTCCTTAGTATTAGCTAGTTCATAAGTAGTTTCTTAAGTTTAGGGACTGATGACCCAGTAGTTAAGTCCCATAAGCTCTACAAACATTTGAACATTTAGGAGGCGTTTTGAGGAACAAGATAAGCATGGAAACTCATGCCCTGAAACGCCATCCAGCAACGCTATAGAGCGTCGAAGTGGCTTGAGGGGATGTCTAGCGGCAGGAGCTGGTGCCTGTAACTTGGACTCTCCGTAGCACCGTTGAATGGCGTTTCCGGACATGGGTTTCTATGATCATTTTGTTCTCAGTCTTCGATATCCATTTACTGCCAGAAATATGCGCTGGACAAAATTTTGTGAGAGAAAAAATGTTCAAATGTTTGTTAAGATTAAGGGACTTGACTGCGGGGTCATCAGTCCCTAAACTTATGAACTAACTTATACTAAAGACAGCTCAAACATCCATGCCCGAGGGGGAATTTGAACCCCGACGGAGAACGGCATCGCGTATCGGAACATAGCGCCTCAATGCGCTCGGCTGCTCCGCCGCGGCTTTTCTGAGAGACATTTTTCTATTGCTGACATGTGAGGAATAGCGTTGCGAAGCCGGGATGCGCGAATTTCGGTTCACCCTGTGTCCTGTGTACACTTCTGGCAAATAGAGGAAAAAAAAATAAATCATGAATTCTGCAACCTAGCAGAGGGAAATTATATTAACACATTCTTGAGAGTGTATACAACACACGATCACAGAGACAGAGCCACAAGCACGTGAATATCGACTCCTGTGCGTGCGCAGTGTCGACGCTAGTACCATGTACGTCCTCCATTTGCAGCAATTCAAGCTGCAATTCTCCCAGGGAGAAGATTGCAGTGCTGCTGAAGAAGTCTTGCCTGCCATGCAGTTACACATGGTACCTCAGTTGAGCAAAATTTAGTGCCCGCTGTGAAGACCGCGCAAGATGACGTTTCATCCAGTCCCATATATACTCAGTGGAAGACGGATCAGGGTATCGTGCTGGCCACGGTAGTTTATGCACATCCTGAATAGCACTTTGGGTTGTCCGGGATAATGTGCACGTGTATTGTCTTTTTGAAATAGCATATCGCCTTGTCGGTGCATGAATGGTAGCAAGACAGGTTGAATGATAGTTTACCATTTGCTGTTCAATGTTACCTCAACGATCACCAGTGGAGAGCGGCAAGCGTAGGATATAGTTCTCCACATGACGTACGGTCATGCAGTCCATTATGGCGTCCTCTGCTCGCCGATATCTTCCTGATATCTCAGTTAACGAAATGTTTGTAAACCTATAAGCTGACACACACACACACACACACACACACAGAGAGAGAGAGAGAGAGAGAGAGAGAGAGAGAGAGAGAGAGAGAGAGAGAGAGAGAGAGAGAGAGACGAGCACCAACCAACACGTCAAAAACGTTCAAATCTTTGTAAAGCTATTGGACCAAACTGTTATGGCCATCAGTCTCTAGACTTTGAACTACCTTACACTAACGACGACATTCACAACATTTCCTGAGTGAAGACTCCAAGGATCCATCTTAGGGCCATTGCCTTTTCTTGTATACATTAATGACCTCTCATCAGTTACACTACCAGAAGCAGAGTTCGTTTTGTTTGCAGATGATACAAGCATTGCAATAAAAAGTACGTCAAGCATAGTTATAGAAAGGTCTGCTAATGATATTTTCAATAACATTAATAAATGGTTTGAAGCCAACTCATTGTCATTAAACTTTGAAAAGACTCACTACATGCAGTTCAGAACATGTAAGAGATTTCCCGTCAACATATGCATTAAGTATGAAAAAGAGCAGATAGAAGAGGTTGACAGTATTAAATTCCTGGGATTACAGCTTGATAATAAATTCAGCTGGGAGGAGCACACCACAGAATTATTGCAGAAACTACTCGACAAATCTGTATTTTCAATACGAGTGTTATCAGACATAGGAGACATAAAAATAACAAAGCTTGCATACTTTGCTTACTTTCATTCGGTAATGTCATATGGTATAACATTTTGGGCTAACTCTTCAAGTTAGTCAAAAGTTTCAGAGTCCAAAAAGGTGTAATACGTATTATTTGTGGAGTAAATTCACGGACGTCCTGTAGAAACCTCTTCAAAGAACTGGGTATATTAACTACTGCCTCTCAGTATATTTATTCCTTAATGAAATTTGCCATAAATAAGATATCCCTTTTCCCAACAAACAGCTCAGTTCATACATACAATACTAGGAATAAAATTGATCTACGCAAGGACTTAAAAGCACTTTAGTTCAAACAGGGGTCCACTACTCAGGAACACACATTTTCAATAATTTACCATCAAGTATAAAAAATTTAGGTACAAATAAAGATCAGTTTAAGAGGAACCTAAGAGACTTTCTAGTGGCCAACTCCTTTTACTGCATTAGTGAATTTCTAAATTGTAGCAAATGAAGCATGTACTTATACTATATTAGTATTATTATATTATGAGCTATAATAAAAAACTTAAAAATGTATGTATCTGGATTTATATTATTAGTATTATCTATTATTCAACTTGTAAATTTTGTTTATTAACATGTTCCACATCCATGAGAATCTCCTCAACATGTATCTACGGAACGAAAAACTAATCTGATCTAACCTCTGCCGGGAACCAAACCGTAAGTTTCTGTTTTACTACCGCAGTAGCTCCTTACATTCAAGGTTTCTAAAATACTCTACTATAAAATCGAAAATGAAACAGAATTTACCTTTTATATTGCAAAAAGTGAACTGCAGTAACATAGTGAAGAATCTTCCTTACCTGAAAGGGAAAAAAAAAGGAAAAATACATAAATACATAAGGTATTAGCATGAAATCAGGATGATATTTGATGTGCAATAGTTTCGACAGTTGCCAATAGTACGACTAGTAACTGGTTACTTAGCTAGTTGTGCATTCCAAAAAAATCACGGTACTAAATAATCAAAACAATCAATTCACAGACACTGTGTTTAATGATGTGTACACCTTATTTTAAGCAGATCTTTAGTTACTAAAAAATGTTCAAACGTTTGTAAATCTGTGGGACTTAATTACTGAGGTTATCAGTTCCTTCAGTTCGTAGGGTTACAAACTACTTTACCGGCCGCGGTGGCCGAGGGGACTGAGGCGCTCCAGTCACGGTCCGCACGGCCACTACGGTCGGGGGTTCGAATCCCCCCTCGGGCATGGATATTTGTGCCGTCCTTAGTATTAGCTAGTTCATAAGTAGTTTGTAAGTTTAGGGACTGATGACCCCGTAGTTAAGTCCCATAAGCTATACAAATATTTGAACAAACTACTTTTACTAAGTAAACTAACCTAAGGATAACATCCATGCTCGAGGGAGGACTCGAACCTACGGCGGGAAACAACCAAGCGCTCCGGAGAAAGGCGCCTTAGAGCGTTTGACCATTCCAGCGCGGCTCACATTACTCAAAACGTAACGCACAAAAAACAAAAAGAAGGGTAACAAAACAGTAGTAATACAAAAAATTTGAAAATAAATTCAACAGAACAGCAACTACAGAGGTAAACAGGTATTTAAAGACACCGTTATAAGATTTTTCTTGGTATAGGGAGATGAAACTGAAACTGTTTTAATATGCACAGTGAGACAATATATTGTTGAATTTTGGATCACTGCAAAAATATCTACATTAACACGGGATCTGTATTTTGTTTTAGTAAAAAGGTATGCAGAGAACAATCATTAGCGTAAATGTGGTCGAGAGGGGCACAAGAATAAGTTTTGCTTTTAGTGATAAGATTTTAAATTCGTCTTTTAGCGTATACAAAATAATCCGAGACCGATTGCATAGTTTGAAACTTTGTTCGTATCTCGGAATCAGAAGTCTAGCAAGGATTCACAATCCTGTGTCGTCAGAAATGCTATCTTATTCGATACATAATGTGGATTTACAGTTCAAATATTTTTGAAACATTTTCTTGCAATATAAGCTGAAAGAATCAAGCAAACATGAGAGGTGAACTATAAAGTCATTGTCTTATTCGAGTTATTCCCTAAATAATTTTGTCACGGCTAAACTATCTAGGTTTCCATTTTTCCGTGACTCTGGCGCAGTCTTTCGCTCCTTTTAAATCCTTCCGCATCACCGATAGCATCAAAAATAGTTGCTGTTTTTCCTTGGATTGGCAGATACGAATTATTTAGATTTGTAAAAATTTCGGCTAAGATGCCAAATCAAGGATTGCGTGGCTGCTCCCCTTCGGAGGTTCGAGTCCTGCCTTGAGAATGGGTTAATGTGTGTTGTCCTGAACGTAAGTTAAAGTAGTTTATAAGCACTTTGGTCCCTTTGGATTACAAACATTTAGACATTTGAATTTGATTGACCGTCTTAGGTCGGGCAAAGTTACGGTCGAACATAAATTCCAGGGTTTATTTTCTCGTCGACTTGCAACATCACTGAACTGTGTCCATTTGTAAACAAGCACAGTAAACACACCCAAGCGCTGCAACAAACGTGAAGGCTCACTATACGAAGGGAACCCTGGGAGCCGCGTGGTCTATGGCATCATGCTACGGACTGGGCGAGCGTTCCCGCTGGAGGTCCCAGTCCTCCCTCAGGCACTCAGGCGTGTGTGTGTGTGTGTGTGTGTGTGTGTGTGTGTGTGTGTGTGTGTGTGTGAGTGAGTCGTCGTTAGTGCAGTTTAGTTTAAGTAGCTTGTAATTCTAACAAGGAGACAACATGGGAATCGGATTTTAGAACCTTATAATAAATAAATCAGAGAGTCAGTATGTTTGTGTGTACGTGTTGCATAAAAATCTACAGTTTTGTTCCAATCTTTATGAAAATCTGTACACGTAAGCTTCAATCCATGAAGACGGTCGCCGTAAGTGTAAGAATTACGTACGATACATAGTTCAAGAGATATGACGTCATAAAAAATAAGAAAAACTGCTGCATTAAGCGACAATGCTACTCATTTTCTCCTAAACCACTGGACCGATTTCAAGCAAATTTGGTACACATATTTCTTACGTAAGATAACAATTGCTGTAGGAGTATGAACCACATACGACCCATGGTTCAGGAGATATAACATCATAAGCAATTTGAGTTGAAGAAACTGCCACACAATGCGACGAAACTTTATAAATTCACTATATGAGAATGACAGTACTTAGCGACTTGGAACAAACTTTAAACATAATTTCAAACCTTTATTAAACTTTCTCTCGCTGACAACCATAGCAAAATGATGGAAAGAAAAAGGTTTCACGGTTACTACTTTTCCGCTGTTCATGGAGCAAAAGTACGGCATTCGGTATGACTTTGCAGTTTATAATTTCTGCACTACAAATTATAGTTGCAGGAAATCTTACAGATAGTATACACACATACAGATGAATGTACTTGAGAAATTGTATCACAGTACGACACGGAGTTCTTGAGATATAAAGATAATAACAGTAACGTTCATGCAAAACCGCCCCATCACGCATCAGGTTTTAATCTATTACTTCTTTACAATTAACTCTGTTCACAACGGATTATTCCGACATTCGGAACTTATACAAATGAATATATAACTGCAAAGTTACACAATTATACAACATATAATTCAATAAATATGACATCGTATATACTGCGATCTGGACAGTAGTGTTAAAACTTCGCGCTCTGAAGTGATGCAAGCGACAGCAATAGACTTCTATAGACTTGCATTTTCTATCATGATTAATAAACCACGGGGCAATCTATTCAATACTGTGGAGTGGATTTGACATGCCCATGTTGCTCACACGGACAAATTTAAGTATCTTGCTCAGGGGTGGACTCACCAAAGAAATGATTCACATTACATCGTGGGCAAGTAACAAGAAATATTGTTTATAGTACAGTTCTGCATTAAATGAAAGTATGAATGTTACATATAATTTGCATTTTGATTATTATCTTTCTCTGTTTGGATGCTGTACTTACAATTTTGAATATTATCCAAGACAGCCTTATTTCTTATATATTCTCCGATAAATATGTTATTAGAAAGAAAGAGATGGATAGAGAGTGAAGGAATAGGAGGACTACTAACTCAAGGCCTGAATGAATAATGAATAAATAAATAAATACCCGGGCAACGCCGGGTTTTCAGCTAGTTTTTTCCTTATGTACGTGAAGTTCAGAATTTTAAAAAAGCTATTAGCCGAAGGCATTCAATGCAACTCTCAAAACTTCTCAAGAAAATCGACTTTAAAGTTTTGCAAATACTTGTATCAATAATTAAAACAGTAGTACCACCTGGTGGTTTAGCTCAGGTGGTAGTGCTGAGGCCTTACACCCAGAGTGTTGGTGATTCGAATCCTGTCGCCGTGATGACAATTAATTTTAATGTACGCATACTTACGCTATTTTAATATTCAATGGTAATTTTTACGAAAAATGCACGTATTTTTGTTTTTTCGTAATTTTATAAAAGGTTGTTAATAATAATAGTTTCAGTCAAAAAAGTATAACAAGTTACACTTTTTACAGTATTGGGTTCAGTATTAGTTGACAACGGTTGTCTTTGGTTGTTCAGTTTGTGAAGAGCTATGACGTAGTTTTTTGGAAAGTCATCCCCATAGCTAATAACGGCTTTCCAAGCAGCTAATCTACTCAACCACAGATTTAGGTGACGAGAAGGTGTTCATACACATACATATAAACGGATACAACGCTTGGAATTAGAGAACCCAATTTTTTTTATATAACTTTAATTTGAAATAATGAAATTTGTTTACATCCTCCATGAAGTTACTCCTTGCACACGAGTTAGATTGGTTGCATGATTTATAAGGAGACCAAACTACTATGGTCTTCAGTCCCATTCGATTGGTAACGACTGGAAATAAGTAAACAACGGACTAAGCTGTACGTGCTATACGGAACCACTGGATATTACAGTTGTGTAAGTATTCAATGACAACAAAAAGAAAAAAAAAGAAATCTTGTTACATTGAGATGCGAACCACTGAGCCTATGGTTGTATACCAGAACGCTACCAATATTAAAAACATAAAATCGGATACCCATGTGGTATTGTTGTAAGGACTAATTTGCAATTTGATCCTATAAGTTCACACACATATGAACAGTGTGAGAAAAGCCTGGCGCAGCGCACACCACGACACGTCCGCCCTCTAGCGCGTCCGCCGGCAGACTGAACCATTCAGCCATGGAGGCCATCACATGCGAGGTGCTAAATATTATTTTCTACTTTACTCTTTTCGGTACTTCTCTACACGCCACTCAAGGGATAAAAGAAGCCACATTGGGATTTTTGTCCCATTTATTTCTTAAAAAGAAAAAAACACTATTTTTATTTTAAAAAAATCTTCACCGTCTCGCGGAGCACAGTGTGAGAGATCTGGTCGACAGTACTGGCTGCGGGGGAGGCCCAAGGCCCAAGAAAGAAAACAATGACTGCGCACATCGCACCGCTACACACACCGTCTGAGCTGAATGGCCGGCCCCGAGGGGACTGAGGCGCTCCAGTCACGGTCTGCATGCCCACTACGGTCGGGGGTTCGAATCCCCCCTCTGGCATGGATATTTGTGCCGTCCTAGTTCGTAAGTAGTTCATAAGTAGTTTGTAAGTTTAGGGACTGATGACCCCGTAGTTAAGTCCCATAAGCTGTACAAACATTTCAACATTTTTTTGAGCTGAATGTGACGAAAACTGGCATCTAGGCGTCACGGGCGTATTGTCTGGAGGAAGTACGTTAATAGCCTCGCGTGTCTTACGCGAGGCGAGACAACGCCCGCGCATAATGTGTTGGCCTTGCGAAAGGTGAGCGTTGTTACGTGTCCAGGATAATGTACTACCGTTTTACTGTATCAGACACGCTGCAGTTCCACGTTCCTTGTCGGCATGAAATTCAACTAATTTCCGCATTTAGCTTCAAGCACTTATTCAGCAGCATTTTCATTTGGACATCGATGCGAACTCTTATTTTGCGGTGAATGACGGGGGAGATTCATAAGGCATTGCCTTCTATCTGATTACGCTGAAGCGATAGCTCCTTACTTAACAGCCATATACAAATGCTATCACAAAGAACGATCTGCACCAAAAGATTGGAAAGTTGCACAGGTAACACCTATATTCAAGAAAGGCAGCAGGAGTAACCCATTAAACTACAGGCCTATTTCATTGACGTCAATTTGCAGCAGGGTTTTGGAACATATCTTGTATTCAAATATTATGAATCATCTCGAACAGAATGATTTATTGGTCCAAGGCCAACACATATTTAGAAAATATCGTTCATGCGAAACACAACTAGCTCTTTATTCACACGAAGTGATGGGTGCTATCGACAAGGGTTCGCAAATCTATTCCGTATTTCTTGATTTGCAGAAGGCTTTTGACACCGTACCTCACAAACGGCTTTTAATCAAACTGCGTGGTTATGGTATATCGCCCCAAATTTGCGATTGGATAGGGGATTTTCTGTCAGACAGGACACAGTTTGTAGTAATCGATGGTAATACATCGACTAAAACACAGGTGATATCGGGCATTCCACAGGGTAGTGTTATTGGTCCTCTGCTGTTCCTTATTTACATAAACGATTTAGGGGAAAATCTAAGTAGCTCTCTTAGGTTGTTTGCAGATGACGCCGTTATTTACCGTATAGTAAAATCATCTAAAGATAAAACCAACTGAAGAACGATCTGAATAAGATATCAATATGGTTTAAAAATTGACAAGTGACTCTGAATAATGAGAAGGGTGAAGTCGTCCACACGAGTACGAAAAGAAATCCGTTAAACTTTGTTTTACAAGATAAAATCAAAAGTAAAGGCTGTCAACTCCACAAAATACCTAGGAATTACTAATACTGGAAAGAACACGTAGATAATGTCGTGGGAAAGGCGAACAAGACACTGCGTTTTATTGGCAGAACCCTTAAAAGATGCAACAGAACTACTAAAGAAACTGCATACACTACGCTTGTAAGTCCAGTTTTGGAGTATTGCTGCCCAGTATGGGATCCTTATCAGGTGGGTTTGACGGAGGCCATCGAAAGAGTCCAGAGAAGGGCAGCTCGTTTTGTATTGTCACGATACAGGGGAGATAGCGTTACGGGAATTATACAGTATCTGGGATGGGAATCATTACAACAACGGCGCATATCGCTGCGGCGTGGGCTACTTACGAAACTCCAATCGCCTACATTCTCCTCCGAATGGGGAAATATATTGTTGACTCCCACTCACATAGGTTGAAATGACCACCAGAATAAAATACGAGAAATCAGAACTCGAACGGAGAGATTCGGGTGTTTTTTCTTCTCGCACGCAATTCGAGAATGGAATAGGAGATAAATAGTATAACGGTGGTTCGATGAACCCTCTGCCAGGCACTTAAATGTGATTTGCAGAGTATCCCACGTAGATGTAGATACAGTCACCGCAAAAGCGTCTTGCCATCGCATCTAAATGAAGATAATACAAGGTGCGTAGAAAAGTTCGGTGAATTGTCTCGGGAGATACAGGAAACGAGAGTTACAAACAAAATACCTTTACTGGCCTTCAAAGTAATTGCCATTGGATACAGCAGATTTCTAACGTAGGTTGTACAGCTGTTGGAAACTGTCAGCAAACGCTTCTCGTAGAAACACTCGAAGCACTGAGCCCTGAGAACACGAGTTCTTGGATCTCCGCCACCGTTACTGATCCTCAACTCGTCTGCTACCATTCTCAAAGAGAGCCGCTGATCATCCGCAAGCGTCCGACGCAAAGTTCGATGTTGTCTGGGACTGTGATTGTGGACGGTGAACCCGAACGTGGCTCATCCTCGACACCTTCCTGTCCGTCTCTAAAGCGTTTAAACCACACTTCTAACTCACTGCTTCAACACCATAGACTTGCACTAACATCCCATGGGACTCCGTCGCTGTTTTGCCTAATTTGAAACAAAACTTGATGCTAATGAGTTACTCCATTTTTCGTTGCCTTGGGAGGAGTTCTCACACTGACCCTGTAAGCTGGGTCGCAGGGTGTACCACCAAAACCACCTAGAGAGAAGGCCGTTGCGCTCTCGTGTGACCTCAGACACAGAGTAGGTTGCGCGCGCATAGCTGACTGGGTAGCCGCTGGGGGCACGGCCCACTATGCCGAAGAAGCGACGGGCGCTGATGACCTCGCTGTTGAGCGCCCTAAAACGCCAATCATCATCATCATCATCATCCGAAGCAGCGAGCCAGACAGCTATGTATGCGGCAACCTACTCCGCCTGATGTCACACGAAAGCGCCACGGCCTTCTCTCTAGGTGGTGTTGATACCCCGCTTCACTGCAGTGCTTTGCACGATAGGGGGCGCTTATTAACATGTCCCTCAATAAGTATGCGCGGGCACCTCGTCCTCGCCAGCGCGGTTTGTAAAATATGCGACCAATCACCGAAATTTTCCGAGGCACCTTACAGTATTCAAGCTATACATGAAGACACCCCAGATATAAGTTGTATAGTTTGATACCACCATTTGAAAGAAGTCTTGTTAAGGATATACGCGTTTAAACAATCTTAATTTGTGAGTGTTTATTATAGTTATTCTTATAATTTTGCTTGCTAGGATCGTGAATCTTTTCCTATGGGGGCTACATGAAGAATACTGTGTACAAGCCCCCTGAGAAGCCATAGGACGATGACCTTGCCAGTGTGATGGTTGCAGCGAAGGTAATTCAGGACACTCCAGTAATTTTGAACCGAGTGTCTGAACAGAGCTCGCAAGTACACTGTAGAGAACGAAACTTGTGGCCACAAACATTTCCAGAATTTCCTGTATTTCAAGCAGGTACGAGCAGGCTGAAGCAATAATAAACGCGCGTGCTTCTTCTGACGCCTTTTGAAAGTCATCTATCTACCAAACGGCACATTTCCGGGCATGGGCTTATATTCTGTACTGCAATAAAATGTAAAACCATCGTATCTGTTATCAATCATTTTGATCACACATTCTCCTAAACTAATCAAAGAATTTTCTTGTGATTTTCACAGGTAAATATGGCGTACTTTGCGCAACATATAGGCATTATTTCATTAAAATCATCACAGGACAGAAAGAGAAGGTTATGTTCAGTTGTAGGTAAAATCACCGTGCCTGCTGGAACACACTAATCTACAAAAGTATTATGGAATGTTCATTGCGTTTTCATACGCAAGTTGCCCGTTTCTTAGGAAACATATACGTTTACTTCATCAAAATGGGATCATGGAAAGAAAAGGTGGGTACTGTTACAGTTTTTGGAGTCTTCACTGATTAGTTATGTGACGTATTACACTACAGAATGAACGTGCGGTACAATTCCGTGCGGAGCATCTGCTGCATCATCCCTTCCTACCTGCTGTTGCTCCTGTGGATTGAGCTGCTATTTCTACGCTGAGTCCATGGCGTCATCCCCACGCATCACGCTGTGTGGACCTTCCTTCACTGAAGAAAAACCAGAGTCCTACAGGAATCGGCAAATGGCGCTATTAATTATTGAAAAAGGGCAGCGGTACTACGTTATTAGGGTTTGGATAAGTTGAAAATCTACGTCTGGTGAGTGGCGTTCGGTTTGGTTTGTGGTTGGAAGGGACCAAACTGCAAATGTTAACGGTCCCCGTGGGAAGCGTGCTGGGTTGGTTCGTACAGTCGTGGTAGCCACTGTCTCCCACTGAAGCACTGGTCATCGAAAGTGCCTGATAACTAGAACATCTGCGTCAGAATTACGACTGGGCACAAATTTTCAACTTTCCCCGGTGATTTATCTCAATGCCCACTGGCAGCTGACGTAAATTCCTTTATTAATTGACAATAGCTGCAGGATCAAAAATGGTTGTTCTCTCGCACATGACCGAAAGATCAGACGCTTTGAAACTTCCTGGCAGATTAAAATTATGTGCCGGAACCGGGACCCGAACCGGGGACCTTTGGCTTTCACGGGCAAGCGCTCTAACGACTGAGCTAGCCCGACATGACTCACGATGCCGCTTCACACCTTTACTTCCGCCAGTACCTCGCCTCCTTGAAAGGCAAAGGTCCCAGGTTCGAGTCCCGGTTCCGACAGACAGTTTAAATCTGCCAGGAAATTTCATATCAGCGCACACTCCGCTGCAGAGTGAATGTTTCATTCAACAGATACTTTAGTTTTCGGTGATGTTCGGGTGTGTGTTTACTCCTTTCTTATATTACTCAACCTCCATATTTCCTCCCAGTCCCTCGTCTTCTGCCTTACTCTCTATCCACTTCAGTTCCATTTTCATGCAGCTCAATCCTTAACCCCTGGAGTATGTGACCTATAATATAACAGTGTCCAGATCATATTAGGAGGCGATCTGCAAAATATGTTGCGAATGAAGTTGACTATAAAGATAAAATAAATTACAATTTTCTTACGTAATGGGGCGGATTTTTGTGCAATTAATTGCTTTTGACGACTTATCTCCTGAATCATGGTTCTCTGATATAATTTCGAAGGTACAAACAGCAGTAGGAGGGTGTGTTCAAAAAGGTACGAAACGTCTTAACAACCAAAACGGTAGTAATCTGAATATGCCGCCTTCGTATAACGTAGTGCAGCATCTACGCACGCGAAGCATTCGTCGTCACCTCCCCATAAAGAGGTCAAGGCTGTGCCCTTAGCAGGCAAGGTGATACCGTCTTTTCCGAGAACCGAGGTCCGATACTCATCGAATTCCTCGAGCACGGAAAAACCATTAACAGTGTAACAGTGACGTGTACCGTGAGATGACCCTAGCCTATGCAAGTCCATAAAGAGCAATCGCCCTGGGCTACTCTTGGAGGGAGTGATATTGCTCCACGATAAGCCGCGTCCACACGTCCCCACGGTCATACAATCTGTACAGTCCAAGTTCCAGTGGAGCAGCTTAAGCATCCGTTCTTCAGCCCGGATATATCGCTCAGTGACTTCCATCGTTTTGGTCCGCAAAAAAAGAAATAAATAAAATGCACCTCAAGGGGAAGCGATTAACTCGGACGACGAACTCAAGGACACAGTACATCTACATCTACACAGACACTCTGCAAATCACATTTAAGTGCCTGGCAGAGGTTTCATTAACCACATTCGTAACTTTTCTCTACCGTTCCATTCTCTAATAGCGCGTGGGAAGAAAGAACACCTAAATCGTTCCGTTTTTTATCTGATTTCTCTTATTTTATTGGGATGGTCATGTCTCCAATAACGTCTTTCTTTTAATGATTTCCACCCCAATTCGTGCAATATTTCCGTGTCGCCCCCACCCCCCCGTAACGTGATAAAACAAAACGAGCTGCCCTTCTCTGAACCTTCTCAATATCTTCAGTCAGTCCCACCTGGTGACGGTCCCACAATGGGCAACAGTACTCCAGGAGATGACGCACAAGTGTGACGTAGGTAGTCTCTTTGGTGGAGCTGGTGCATCTTCGAAACATTCTGCAAATTCAAAATGTTCAAATGTTTGTAAATCTATCGGACCAAATTGCGTGGTCATCAGTTCGTAGCTAACAAACTACTTAAACTAAGGTAAACTAACCTAAGGACAACGCACACACCCATGCCCCAGGGAGGACTCGAACCTCCGACAGCGAGCAACCGCGCGCTCCACAGCGAGGCGCCTTAGACCGGTCGGATACTCCACCGCGGCGAAGCCTTCTGTCAATGAAACGTAATCTTTGAATCGCCGACCCTACAATATTTTCTGTGTGTTCTCTCCAGTCTAAATTGTTCGTAATTGTAACTCCTAGGTATTTGGTAGAATTTACGACCTTAAGGTTTTACTGATTTATCGCGTAATTGACGTTCAGCGGATTTCTTTTAGTGGTCATGTATATTACTTCACACTTTTCTTTATTGCCAATTTTCCCAACATGTAGAAATTTTGTCTAAATCGATTTGCAGTTGGTTTTGATCCTCTGTTGACTTCACTAACCGATAAACGACAGCATCATCCGCGAACAGTCTAAGGGAGCTATTCAGATTGTCTCCTAAATCGTTTATAAACTCAAGGAAGAGTAGGGGACCTATAACGCTTCCCTGGGGAACGCCAGATATCACTTCTGTTTTACTCGATGACTTACCGTCAGTAGATGACTGTCTCTGGTCACAGCCACAGGAATTCTGGGAACAGGTAATCTTCGACTCGTTAAACAGTGGGATAGTTGTGTTCAGGCCTCTGGTGATTACTTTTGAATCAAGACTTCAAATATACCAATAGTGTTGCTACGTACCTTTTCATTTAAACACACCTCGTATTTCTGTATACCATGAAATGGTTCACGAATACAAGTAGTCGTGTGGAAGTAATAAATTGTAACGTCATAACGAATGTCGTGGTTTCATTGTCCGAACGGTGGCAAATTTCATCATCTCGTTGGGACTGTCAGCAATAAGTAGTTCCGTAGAAATTTGAAATTACGTGTAAAGTTTCTTGCACGTGATTAATGCTCTCATTGTCAATTGGGGGACGAATGAAATCGGTAATCACCTGTCGCACAATGGGGCGGTTTTCTGTGACTCTCATTGTTTATGACGTCATTTATTCTACTCTTTGTGACGTATGTGTTCTTAACCCCAAAGCGATTTTATGACTGGCGGTAAAGGAATACGTTTATCAGTGCAGTTGTTTTGTGGGAGGTTGCAAAACACACACAGGCGCGCGCGCGCACGCACACACACGCACGCGCACGCACACGCACACGCACACGCACACACACACACACACACACACACACACACACACACACACACACACACACAAACGCACTCACACACACATATCCATCTTTATAAAATGTATAGATATTATTGCCTTAAGTTGCACTTGAGTATAAAAAATTAATTATTATTCAGAGACAACGGATATTACAAGAAGTCAATCAACATCATCATCATCATCATTAGAGACTGATTATGCCTTTCAGCGTTCAGTCTGGACCAAAGTACCTCTAATAAAATTCCTCTATGATCCCCTATTCAATGCTAACATTGATGCCTCGTCTGAGGTTACGCCTTTTACTTCAAAATCATTCTGCACCGAATCTAAGTACTTTCTTCTTGGTCTACATCGACTCCTCTTACCCTCCGCTGCCGAGCTCATGAGTCTCTTAGGTAACCTTACTTCTCCCATGCGTGTAACATGACCCCACCATCTCAGTCTGTTCGCTCCAACTGTTTCATCGATGGTGTTCATTCCCAGTTTTTCTTTGATTTCCTCATTATGGACACCCTCCTGCCATTGTTCAAATGTTTGTAGAACTTATGGGACTTAACTACGGGGTCATCAGTCCCTAAGCTTACAAACTACTTATGAACTACCTAAGACTAAGGACGGCACAAATATCCATGCCCCAGGGGGGATTCGAACCCCCGACCGTAGTGGCCGTGCAGGCCGTGACTGGAGCGCCTTAGTCCCATCGGCCACCGCGGCCGGCCCTGCCATTGTTCCCATCTATTAGTACCTGCAATCATTCTTGCTACTTTCATATCTGTAACCTCTACCTTATGAATAAGGTAACCTGTATCCACCCAACTTTCACTCCCATACAACAAAGTTGGTCGAAAGATAGCGCGGTACACTGCTAACTTAGTCTTGGTACTTACTTCCTTCTTGCAGCAAGGGGGGATCTTAGCTAAACACTCACTGCATTAACTTTGCTACACCTCGATTCCAGTTCTTTCGCTATGTTGCCATCCTGTGAGAAAATACATCGCAGGTACTTGAAACTGTCTACCTGTCTACCAATCATTTAACTGAAAAAAATTAAAAAAAAATGTTTACAGCACTTGCTCAAAATTCGGGAAATTGACTTTTTCATAAAACGCGTCTTGGGGCCATTTTAAAATGCCAAATGTTGCCTGACATTGAATTCCAGATGTGAACAAATTAATGCCGTTATATACGATCTTTGTAAATGACACGGGCCGACAGATGTGCGAGGTAGAAGTAATAACGCGAAACTGACCACGTACCAGCCGTGTAATGTTTATTTATCGCCAAATTAAAAACTCTATTTCGTGGCTTCCAAATTGCAATCTGCTTCTGGAAACCCTGCGGGAATTCCACAACTGCGCACGAGCAATAACGGCTAACAGCATATTGCACGATCAACATTTATCGGGATTCCTCAGTCAGTGACACCGTATAAAAATGAATAACTTTTACAAGAGAATTCCTAGGAGCAGCTAGTATGAGTTTTACAGTATGAATGCGCCTTATGGTTGATTTTATTTATGTATTTAGTCTTACTTTCAGTATTCTGAAATTTATTTTATCCGAGTATTTAATTTCTAATTTTCTATTACCTGTGACGGTGAACTAAACTTGTGACAGTCCACTTTACAGCAGTAGGACCGGGATTAATTCGTTTAGGTTTTGATATTATTCCATGTTTCAATTCAATTGAACTTGTGTTAGCCGAATTTTTCCTCTTATCGTTTTGTTTTTGGCTGACCCGTTCAGTAATTCTTTCGTCCAGTAGGTTGTGTGAATCGGGTCATACATTTCCAGTTTTTTACTTCTTTTTGAGTGCATATTGGTATGTATTCGTGTGAATCTGTCTTACCGTTTTACCAATGTGTAATTCTTCGTAAATTATGGCAGGCAGTAGGATTCCTGTAAAATATTTTACTAAATTGTGTTGAGGTTCTATTATTCTTCAGTTAAACAATCTGTTTAGTGATTTTGAAATTGATAATTCTCGTATAATTTCAGAAGTTATTTACCTATGAAACTGTTTATGTGGAATTCAATCCAAAGTCCGTTTGCTGCAGCTCTCCACGCTATCTTATCCTGTACAACCCTCTTCACATATGAATAAGAACGGCAAGCTACATCCTTTTGAACCCTCGCACTGTATTCATATCTCGGTTTCTCTCTGCGATTTTTACCCAATACACTTTCCTCCATTTCTACACTAAAGATTCGTCTATGTCTCAGAATGTGTCCCACCAATCGATCCCCTCTCTTAGTTACGCAATCCAGACACCTAATCTCAATCACTCGTCTATAACACTGAAAGAGTAGGGCCATACACTTTTTAGGGGTTGCAAACGGGGGGCGACACACTTCCAATACAACAACAACAACAACAACAACAACAACAACAAATCTTTCACACATTGAGCAAAGAAAAGATCACCCCCAGATTCTTCGTGATGTAACAGGAGTTCTGTACATCTACATCTACATAGATACTCTGCAAATCACATTTAAGTGCCTGGCAGAGGGTTCATAAACCACTGTCATAACCTTTCTCTGCCGTTCCATTCTCTAATAGCGCGTGGGAAGAAAGAACACCTAAATCGTTCCGTTTCCGATCTGATTTCTCTTATTTTATTGGGATGGTCCTGTTTCCCTAAGCAGGTGGGTGCTAGCAAAATATTTTCACATTCAGAAGTAAAAGTCAGTGATTGAATTTTCGCAAATAGAACTCGCCGCAACGAATAACGTCGTTCTTTTAATGATTTCTACCACAAATCGTGCAACATTTCCGTGACGCTTTCCCCCTGTAACGTGATAAAACAAAATGAGCTGCCCTTCTCTGAAATTTCTCAATGTCTTCCGTCAGTCCCACCGGTGAGGGTTCTACACTGGGCAACAGTACTCCAGGAGAGAACGTACAAGTGTGATGTAGGCAGTCTCTTTGGTGGAGCTGTTGCATCTTCGAAGCGTTCTGCAACTTCAAAAAGTTCAAATGTTTGTAAATCTATCGGACCCAATTGCGTGGTCATCAGTTCGTAGCTTCTTTAAGGTAAACGTCCCAACTTTTATCTTCACTCTTTAACAAATGAAATACATAGTTTCCATCAGGTAACCGTCAACAGACAATACCAGAACAAATCAGAATTCCAGTATAAATTCAAAACATAACTATCAATTTCGATGTCCAAGCCAACACTGGCTTCCAACTGACAACCTGCTAGAGCCCAGCTCTCAGTTGTAAACAAAGTATCACAACGCTTTGCTTACAGATGAACATCTACTTCAGCAAGGAGGTTAATGTGCATTCTGCGCATATTATTTATCTTTGACATGTCACTGGCAAAGCTTCATCGTAAACAGAATCATTATAACGAAATACATGAATATACAAGTGTTCAAAATGTACAGATTTACAGAATGAAGGATGTTGTACAGGGAAATTAAACGTAAATGAAGTGGTAATAACACAAGATACTAGAACAAAGTTACCAATAACCTGCAAATATGTATAAATAATTACGAAAAGTATTGCATCTTATTATGAGTGAAAAAAATAATATCACTTACCAAACGAGTTTCAGATGTTCTGTTCATATGATGGAATAATAACGTAAGTAAATATTGCAGAATGAATAAGTGTTACAGTGATTCTACTCTAATTATAAATGTATGTTATATAAGTGTAATGCGAAAGGCCAAGTTTGGAATTTTTATTTACATTTATTATTATTATTATTATTATTATTATTATTATTATTATTATTATTATTATTATTATTATATTTATTTATTTTTTCAGTGCTTTTTAAGTACTATTCGTCGAATTTCAAGCACAGGCTACATTAGTTATTAATAATTGAAAATTGCTGTAGTAGCTTATAGCAGTGTTTCCCAACATTTTTGAATACGCGACCCCTTTCCAACTAAAAAAAATTTGGCGACCCCCACTCCCCTCCTAAACACAACTATGTGTGTGTAATTTCAAAGGCAAAGAATTTAATTTTCTCCTGTTGATGTAACTTTCATATAAAAAAACAATAACATTGTAGGATAAATTTTTAATCTATTTTTCAGAATGGGACACATTCTACTTTATATGAATTCCGACAGAAAAATATCTGTTGTATAACGAGGTTTCGCATAACAGGTAAAGCGAATTATGCTCGTTTAGCCAAGTCCCACAGTATATCCAATTTGTATGCAATCGAAATTTTCAAAATTACTTACTGTTATCTTATAAATTTAGCTATCACCCGGTACATGAAAACAATTTACTACGCTTTTGTTTATCCAATGTCAACATGCCGTATCTATTAGAAAACAATTTTTCATCTATTCAACTGAGAACTGAAGAGTTGGCATGGAAAAGGATGTAAGTACCAAATTAGTCAAAGTTGCACATTTGAAAGGAAATCAATCTATGTTCCATTGCCAGCAGCCTGAAAAGAGGTCTAAGTGCAAAGTGACTGCTTGCAGTTCTTCCATTTGTTCCTATCTGATGAAACTCCAGATATGTTGGCATGTAAAAACAAAGTAAGAACCAGTTTGGCACTTACATCCTTCTCCGTGTCAGCACTTCAACTGATGATCAGCAAGGAATACCTTAATTTTATTACAAAAATGATTCACTTTTCTTTTACATTACCGAAACCCCTAATATTCAGACATGGACTGGCCTGGTTGTTATAAGCTGCAACTAATGTACTTCTAATATATAAAGCAGAGTGTCCGTATGTTTGTACTTGTTGCGTACAAATCGAGATATGACGTCATAAACAATGAGATGCACGAAAAACTGCTGCATTTTGCGACGATGCTGCTCAGTTTTTCCTAAACCATTGGACCGATTTCAACCAAATTTGGTACACACATTGCTTACCGTGAGGTAACAATTGCTGCATGGTTAAGAATCACATATGACACATAGTTCAAAAGATATTACGTCATAACCAATAGAAATCGCAAAAATGCCATATAATTGGCGAGACTTTCAAAATAAACTGTATGAGAATGACAGTACTTAGCGACTTGCAACAAACTTTAAACATAATTTCAAACCTTTATTGAAGTTTTACTGGCTGACAGCCACATGAAAGGAAAAAAGTTTCTCGCTTACTACTTTTCCGCTGTTCATGGAGCAAAACTACGGCATTCGGAATGACATTGCAGTTTATAATTTCTACACTACAAATTATAGTCGCAGGATATTTTACAGACAGTATACACACATATAGTTGAATGCATCTTCTAAATTGTATCACATTGTAACACGTAGTTCACGAGATATGAGCACGTAAACACTAACGTTCATGGAAAATCGCCCCATCACGCATCAAGTTTTAATCTACTTTACTACTAATTGTATTCGCAACATATTTTACAGACATACAGCAGTTATACAGATGAATACATACATGAAAATTTATACAACTGTACAACATATATCTCAAAAAATATGGGATCGTACGCATTCTATATGTTTTGATCTATTACTTCTTTACTACTAATTGTATTCCCAAGAGATTTTACAGATTTACAAGCCTTATACGAATGAATACATACCTGAAAAATGGCATAAATAAATAAATAAATAAATACATCTACATCTACGGCATCTACATCTACATGGGATGCTCTGCAAATCACATTTAAGTGCCTGGCAGAGGGTTCATCGAAGCACAATTATACTATTTATCTCCAATTCCATTCACGAATAGCGCGCGGGAAGAAAGAACACCTGAATCTCTCCGTTCGAACTCTGATTTCTCGTATTTTATTCTGATGATCATTTCTACCTATGTACGTGGGAGTCAACAATATATTTTCGCAGTCTGAGGAGAATGTTGGCGATTGGAGTGTCGCAAGTAGCCCACGCCGCAGCGATAAGCGCCGTTGTTGTAATGATTCCCATCCCAGATCATGTATCATTTCCGTAACGCTGTCTCCCCTGTATCGTGTCCTCCGTCAAACCCACCTGATGAGGATCCCACACTGGGCTGCAATACTCCAAAAATGGACGGAGAAGCGTAGTGTATGCAGTTTCTTTTGTAGTTCTGTTGCATGTTTTTAGGGTTCTGCCAATAAAACGCAGTCTCTGGTTCGCCTTTCCCACGATATTATCTACATGTTCTTTCCAATTTAAATCTGGGGTAATCGTAATTACTAGGGCAACGCCGGGTTTTCAGCTAGTCCTCCTATATGGCGACCCCCCAAACAAGATTTTGAGACCCCCCCCCCCTGGGGGTCAGGTTGAAATATACTGGTTTACAGGATCACGGCCGGCCGCGGTGGCCGAGGGGACTGAGGCGCTCCAGTCACGGTCTGCACGGCCACTACGGTCGGGGGGTTCGATTCCCCTTTCGGGCATGGATATTTGTGCCGTCCTTAGGATTAGCTAGTTCATAAGTAGTTTGTAAGTTTAGGGACTGATGACCCCGTAGTTAAGTCCCATAGACTCTACAAACATTTGAACATTTTTTGAACAGGATCACGAAAAATTTGTAAGGAAGTTTGTAGCTTCCTTTACGAAAAAGGTACCATTGCTTTATAGGGTTTCAAATCGAAGTGTCCAGCAGTAAATCCTGCACAAGAGGTTCGGCCGATGAGTGAACAGACAAGACGCTACTTCGGGAAACGAGTCGTTTCTGCCGAGAGCGGCAGCATCAGGGCGGTGTGTGGGGGCAGGCACTTGGACGGCGGCTGGACTGGGCGTTGCCTCAAGGCTGGCCGGCCGGCGGTAACGGGCCCCGCGTGACGTCACGGCCTTGCCCTGTCGGCGGGATGACTAACGGGAATCGTTACGTCGCCGTCAGCCGCACTCGCACCGCCCGATGGATGAATGGCCGCGGCCACGCCCGCTCCCACACGTCAACATGACAATAGCTGGCAGCGGCGCGATCCGCCACGCCACGGCTTAATCCGCTCCGGCCCACGCACGGCGCCTCCTGTCTGTTTCTTCCCAATTACCAGCCTCCTACACTCGCCTGACCACGCCTGTTCACCAGACAGGCAAGCTGGACATACCCCCCCCCCCTCTTACTCTGCCAATACAAAAGGCACGTGTCGTATGCACACCTTCGGGCCAGCCGCGGTGGCCGAGGGGACTGAGGCGCGCCAGTCTACATCTACATCTACACAGATACTCTGCAAATCACATTAAAGTGCCTGGCAGAGGGTTCATTAAGCACTATCATAACTTTTCTCTACCGTTCCATTCTCTAATAGCGCGCGGGAAGAAAGAACACCTAGCCGGCCGCGGTGGCCGAGGAGACTGAGGCGCTCCAGTCACGGTCTGCACGGCCACTACGGTCGGGGGTTCGAATCCCCCCTCGGGCATGGATATTTGTGCCGTCTTCAGTATAAGGTAGTTGATAAGTAGTTTGTAAGTTTAGGGACTGATGACCCCGTAGTTAAATCCCATAAGCTTAACAAACATTTGAACAATTGAAAGAACACCTAGATCGTTCCGTTTTCGATCTGATTTCTCTTATTTTATTGGGATGGTCATGTCTCCCTAAGTAGGTGGGTGCTAGCAAAATATTTTCACATTCAGAACTAAAAGTCGGTGATTGAAACTTCGCAAACAGATCACGCAGTCACGGTCTGCACGGCCACTTCGGTCGGGGGTTCGAATCCCCCCCCTCGGGCATGGATAAATGTTGTTCAAATGTTTGTAATTCTATCGGACCAAACTGCGTGGTCATCAGTCCGTAGCTTACAAATTACTTAAACCTAGGTAAACTAACCTAAGGACAAACACACACACCCATGCCCCAGGGAGGACTCGAACCTCAATGGCGAGCAACCGTGCGATCCGCAGCGAGACGGTTTAGACCGAGTGGCTACTCCACCTCGGTGGGCATGGATATTTGTGCCGTCCTTAGTAGTAGCTAGTTGATAAGTAGTTTGTAAGTTTAGGGACTGATGTTCAAATGTTCAAATGTTTGTAAAGTCTATGGGACTCAACTACGGGGTCATCAGTCCCTAAACCTACAAACTACTTATGAACTACTTACGAACTAGGACGGCACAAATATCCATGCCCGAGGGGAGATTCGAACCCCCGACCGTAGTGGCCGTGCAGACCGTGACTGGAGCGCCTCAGTCCCCTCGGCCACCGCGGCCAGCTAGGGACTGATGACCCCGTAGTTAAGTCCCATAAGCTATACAAACATTTGAACATTTTGAATACACCTTCGGCTTCAATACAGTTGATACCACGAGTATGCTGCTATACTACATTATACCGTTACATGAGAGGTTCCGAAAACGATAATGCCAAGATCTCTATGCCTGTAATTTTATTTCGACGAGTGGTTTCCATGGTCTCTGCCATCATCTTCTGGTCTATAAGAGATAATTAAGTCGTCATCTTGTGATGTCAAGCTTCGATGTATAAAATAATTTAAAGTTCACTTTAGATTATTTTAAACAACAACTGCTGGCATCACAAGATGACGACTTTATAAACTTTTATAGACCAGAAGATGATGGCAGAGACCATGGAAACCGCTCGTCGAAATAAAATTACAGGCATATATTAGCGATCTTGGCATTATCGATTTTGGAACCTCTCATGTAACGGTATAATGTAGTATAGCAGCACATTACGTCAACTGAATTTATTGCGCACTAGTTCTCTCTTCCCCAAGTCCTTGACACTACCAAGTTTGGCAATCGTACGGTAATTAGTTTTCGTACTAAAGCGTGTAATATAGGGAAAATTTAATTATCAAGCATCCGGTATCAACAACGAGAAAGTATATCGGAGACATTTTCAGTCACTGCGGTCGTAAGAAGATAGGAGAACGACGGTAAATAGTCTTACTGCCAAATAACTTGACCCATACGATCAAAAGTGACAAAGTTTATACAGCTGCTGAAATAACGTGCGAAAAGCGAAGGCAGTAACACACACGCACAGAGAGCGAGAAACAGAGAGATATATAGAAAGCAACAGCTGTTATCAAAGAGGACCTGCGCCGAAAATGTTGCCAGCTCCTACAAGTCTGTTGGCTGCGATTACTTAAATCCGCGAGATTTAAGAGTGTCTGGCGAGAGAAAGAGAGAGAAAAAATGTCGGTCGTTAGCAGGAGTGGAGCAGCGCAGAATGCGAGCGCCTCCCAGTGCTCCTAATTTAAGCCGCACAAATTGGGTGAGGCCAAAGCCAAGGCCGTCCGAAAGCGAACTCGGCGGGGCGTGCGATTTGGCGCGTCTGGGCCGCTAAGCCCACGCGAGGAAGGCGACAGGCGAGTGCGCCAGTATATTAGCCGTGTGAAAGGGATATCGGCGCCCTAGCGCCAAGTTAGGAACGGCCCGCCGCGCAGGGGCACTAATAAAGGATTGGGGGGGGGGGGGCACCCAAACACTAGCGGCCGAAATAGCTGCCCCGGGCAAGGCCGCGCAGCCGACGCGGCGCCAGCCGCATTTCGCCGCGCCCGGAAACACCAAGCTACTTGCTGCACTTGCACCAGGCTCGTACCGACGTGACGAGAAGCGCGACACACTTCCTGATCGTAGAGTGAAGGCTTCCACTACCGGGTGTCATAATTGCTGGTGATTCTTCCTGCTTGTAAAGCCGTAATCCATCAAAACTGAAAAATCGACTCCGGCTGAACACGCACTTCAACCACGAACCGAGCGAGGTGGCGCAGTGGTAACACACTGGACTCGTATTCGGAAGGATGGTGGTTCAAATCCACCTCCGACCATCCAGATTTAGGTTTTCCGTGATTTCCCTAAACCACTCCAGGCAAATACCGGGATGGTTCCTTCCATAGGGCACGACCGATTTCCTTCGCCCATCATCATCATTTAGTTGTCTGCCGTACGACAGATTTAGACTGAATAGCCCTCCATGCTTCTCTGTCTTTCGCGATCATCTTCGTTCTTTGGTACCCTCCTAGTGGCTTGCTGACGTCATCCAGCATCTGGTACCTTATTCTGCCCCTTCCTCTCTTTCCCGGAACGCAACCTTCAATTGCCTCTACCAGAAGGCAATCTCGTCTTAAACTGTGGCCTAGCCAGTTCAGTTTTCTGTTCTTTATCGTCAGTAACATCCTCTCCAACTCTGTTCAGTACTTCTTCATTTCTGACTTTATCGATCCAGTTGATCTTCTCCATCCTACGCCATATCCACATTTCGCAAGCTTCAATTTTCTTCCCATCCTTACCCAAAATTCCTCCGTCTCTAATGACCACGCTGTCAATGGGACGTTAATCCCTAAGATTCCTTCCTTTCTTCCTTCCTTCAGCCAGGAAACCATCAAGTGAAGTTTTCCAAAATTACAAGTTTGTCTACAACGACGACCAATAATCTACAGACGTATAGAGAAGCAATTGGAATGTATAAGCATTGGGACATTTTACAAAAGAAATAAAATATTTTTGTTAATTACAAGAGAATGCACTTTCCGTTTTCATTTATCCAAATCTCTTGGGATAAAAATAACTCAAGTAGTAATTTTTCAAGATTAAAATAATGTCACAGTCGGATGTCACTGCTAACTTCGCACGATATTTCGGCCAATAAACCCTTGGCCATCTTCAGGTGCTGCGTACCGAAGACTAGCGATAGCCGCGTCTGGCCGTCACTTATATACCGTAGAGTATGACGGTAGCGCATGCGCGTACAGAGTACACGCCTCTTGCAGTGGCGATACAGTCAGCAGCGCCCTCGACGGTATACGACGTGATCTTTGAGTTCTTAAAACTGAAATTACTGGTTCCCAAGCTTTATTCAGCTGAAAGCCACTGTCTCTATTAATAAGTCCTTCTGCCAGTTTAATTTCGATTGAGTCACGTATTACAGCCTGCCCCAAAGTTGAAGTCTGAGCTAAAATCTTAGTACTTGTGTAATCCATCTTATGTCCAGTTGACAAACAATGGCAGACTTATCTGGCTGCAGAAGGCGTGTGTGTCTCTCATGTCCAGCACAACTATTTGCCACTGTTCGTGTAGTTTGTCCTATGTAAGCCAGACCGCATTCACAATTAATTTTATAAACACCCGCCTTACTCAGTCCAAGATCATCTTTGACCGAACCTATCAATGCTGCTGTTTTGGCTGGCGGACGGAAGATCACCTCAATCTGAAGTTTCTTTAAAATTCTGGCAATTTTTGATGTTACATTACCTACATATGGCAATAAGGCCACTGATTTGTAGACTCAGATGTATCATCACTCTGCTTTGGTTGTTTCCGTTGGTACTTGCTCATTGCTTTAAGAATCTGATATACAGAATAAACATTTTCTCTAAATATACGTTGTAGATGTGCCAACTCCGACGGTAAGTTCTCTGCATCAGAAATCATATGTGCTCTACGTATTAATGTTCTCAGTACTCCATTTGTTTGAGCATGGTGATGACAACTGTCTGCTTGAAGATACAGGTCTGTGTGCGTTTCTTTCCTATATACCGAATGACCGAGAGAGCCATCCTCCCTTCGTCGAACCAGCACATCTAAGAAGGGCAAACAACCATCTTTCTCAGTTTCCATAGTAAATTGAATGCTACTGTTAACAGAATTTAAGTGTTGAAGAAATTCGTGGAGTTTATCGTGCCCATGTGGCCACACTGCAAAGGTGTCGTCAACGTACCAAAGGCTTGAGGGTGGCAGAAGTAAGAGACTTGTCTTCGCCGGCCGCGGTGGCCGAGCGTACTGCGGCGCGCCAGTCACGGTTTTCGTGGCCACTACGGTCGGAGGAAGTACTCCCCCTCGGGCACGGATATTTGTGTCGTCCTTAGTACCAGCTAGTTCATAAGTAGTTTGTAAGTTTAGGGACTGATGACACCGTAGTTGAGTCCCATAAGCTATATAAACATTTGAACTTTTTTTTTTTTTTTTTTTTTTTTTTTTTTTAAGCTTGTCTTCGAAGTCTTACGTGAACATGTTCGCTACTAAACGCGAAATTGGACTGCCCATGACAACACCTTCAGTTTGTACAAAATAGTTGCCATTGAATAAAAAGAAAGTAGAGCACGAGACAAGTTTGAAAAGTGCTGAAACATCAGGATCAAATTTTTCTGCAATTAATTCCAAAGAATCCAACACTGTTATCCTCATGAATAGAGAATTAATGTCAAAACTGACAAGTAAATCTGCATCTGTAAGACGAAATTCTTTTAGACGTCCGACATTATTTTAATCAAGAAATTCGCCGGGAAAATTTCAAAGTACACATTAATTTTTCAGATAATAAAGAGAATGCTAATGACTCCCAGGCACAGAGCTCAGCCACGTGAAATCTGTATGAAGCGAGCTCAGTTTAAACTTGTCCCTGACACAATTATAAGAGTAAAAATTTATATCAGATCCTAAACAATACTAATGTATATTAATTTAATCTGTAAACAACTTCGTACGTGAGGTATGAATGAACCATAAATTTAAAAATGTATCTACGAATGGTTTCTTCATTTGTTTGTACATTGATCTGATTTTGTTATTTTATCTTGTATTAGCTTGAAATTCTGCACTACTGGTGGTCCCTTTGTGACTGGAATCGATCTGCAATTAATAAAGCAAGGATTACGACTAATGCTGCTCATTCCTTGTGTTAAACTAAATATTTCTTTACTTGCTGCGAAAGACGGCCACAAAAACCAACATTTTTTTTCCAAATTTCTGCCTCACAGCATGTCTGCAGCTCCATTACTTCACGATGACTTATAAATAAGCCAGTACGTTTTCTACTGAACTGGTAAACCACAAAACTTTTTCTTCTGAAACAAATGAAAAGTGATCAGAAATGTAAGTAAATCACGAGAGGAACTACTTCCTTGCGAAAAATAATTCTCACAAACATTTATTTTGAGTCATGTAAAACCGCGCTCAAAGAGCATCACGGCGTTTATCCTGTATTTTGTGTGTCTAGGAAAACAAAACGTCAACAATTGACCCGTTTAATGTACAGTGTTTTGAATAATGAAATTAGCTCTAACTCACTACATAGCCACGAAAACATGGCACTTCGCCTCCGGGCACGCTTGATACTGCCATGTCAATGCTATGGCTGTTACGGTGCAGTTATCAGTGTCGAAAACTCACTCCCACCAAACTATGATTTCATATCAACAAATAATACAATTCCGTGAGACAACATTGTCTCGTTATACCAAACGTATTAAACATAAGGAGAGGCATTGGATTAAAATTTATGCTGTGGCCAGGATTCGAACCCAGGACCTCCTACTTACTAAGTAGGGGCTTAAGACCACTCAGCTAACACAGCATTGTAGCTAAAGCGACTACACGGACTGTCTTACAGCAGGTCTCCCTCCACACCACATACTTTAATTCTGCCTCATGTTCCCTGTGAAAAGCGTAACAAATTGCCAGGGCTCTCCTACATTGGAATAGCACGCCAGTAAAGAACGCGAATAGGAACTATCGCGCCTTGTAAGTAAGTAGGAGGTCCCGGGTTCGAACCCTGGCCACAGCATAAATTGTTATTCAATGCCTCTCGTTTTGTTTAATACCTTTGGTATAACGAGACAATGTTGTCTCAAGTAATTGTATTAATTGTTGATATTTATATCACCTCGCCTGAGGAACAAGGCGGGATTGTTCCTATTAGCTTTCTTTGCTGGGGTGCTATTCCAATGTAGGAGAGCCCTGGCAATTTGATACGCATTTCACTGGGAAGATGACTCAGAATTAAAGTATGTGGTGGGGAGAGAGACATGCTTTAAGACAGTCCTTTTAGTTGCTTTAGCTACAATGCTGTTTTAGCTGAATGGTCTAGTGCACCAACCTCGTAAGTAGGAGGTCCCGGGTTCGAATACCGGCCACAGCAAAAATTTTAATTCAATGCCTCTCCTTATGTTTAATACCTTCAGCATGACTTCGTTAAAGAGCGTTCCGCATTTGTTTATTTTCAAATGTTGTGGATATTTCACAGGTAGATCCAGTACGTTGGTTCCAACAATGATAGCATCCGACGTCTACCCCCAAGTACTGCCAGCAGAATTCTCCGTAACAAGGAAACTGTAGTTAGTTTCGCCAAAAAACGTATAGAGATAATAGCGGAAACTCTTCGCTAAAACGTACGACAGCACATCCGAGCACCTCCTAGCGGCGTGAGTTGTAAACTAAAATTGGGACACACAGACTGACAACACATCATTCGTCGGCGTGCTTTATAGAAGTAGGAAATGGTTGGAGAGGGACTGTATGTGCTATATATGTCTGTAACAGCCAAACTACTAACAACAATGCACTCCGAAATCTTTCTTCGGGTTCCAGAAAAAATAGAAAATTCATTTATGACAGTTTAAAGGGGCTACTATTCGGCCTAATGAGATCGTTTACTTTATACAACAGTGTCTTCAAAGCTTTGATACACCCTTTTTTTATAAGTTTTTTTTACAGATACAGGCAGTAGGTTATTCGTAAACGAAGAGCTGAGATGGATAAAAGATTGAGAAAGAAAGGCTCAGAGCATTTGAATGAAAACTATGTATTTTGCCGAAAGTACTTTGTGGAGAAAGATTTCATCAGATTTTCTAAAGCCAAGGGTAAATGTAATTTGTTCATTGCCAGGAGTTTTTAAAAACGTTGGTTAATGGATTATAAGAATAAATGTATAGCAGCAATTTTTACGTGAATATCATCATTTATAGGGTAGATGAGACTTTAGAAACCGTAGCATCGCTGTGCTAGCGCAATACCTTCACTGTCATCTTTTTGTATTTACTGAAAAAATTATATTTTACAAAACACAAGGCGCCGCGGTGGAGTAGCCGAGCGGTCTAAAGCGTCTCGCTGCGGAGCGCGCGGTTGCTCGCCGTGGGAGGTTAGAGTCCTCCCTGGGACGTGTGTGTGTGTGCGTGTGTTATCCTTAGATTAGTTTACCTAGGTTTAAGTAGTTTGTAAGCTACGGACTGATGACCACGCAGTTTGGTCCGATAGATTTACAAACATAAAAAAAGAGAGAGAGAGAGAAACACAACGCTAAATAAAATTTTAAAACAATGACTCACATTTCCGTTGTCCTTTCCAGTAATTGGCCTGCCGCACTGCTTTCCGTTCTGCTGCCTAACTCATGGAAATTGCGTTCACGTATATTGTTAAAACGTACGCCATGTATTGATTTCGCGACCACTTCGTTGTACATACCGCACCGGCCCACATTCCAACGAAATCTATGCATGTCGGGGATTCGAATCTAACCTCGGACATGGATGTTTGTGCTGTCTAATGGAAATTGCGTTCATGTATATTGTTAAAACGTACGCCATGTATTGATTTCGCGACCACTTCGTTGTACATACCGCACCGGCCCACATTCCAACGAAATCTATGCATGTCGGGGGTTCGAATCTTCCCTCGGGCATGGATGTTTGTGCTGTCTTTCGTATAAGTTAGTTTATAAATAGTTTGTAAGCTTAGAGACTGATGAACCCGCAGTTACGTGCCACATGCTTAACAAACAATTGAACATTTTGACATATATGTATAACATGGAACCGGCGGTATTTAAGTGACACAGTTTCCCGATGACAAAGAATTTTGGTACTATGTCTTCAAACGTGAACGAAAAAAATCACAGTTTCAATGAGGCAGGTGAACTGTTAAAATTGATGGCGTGCCAAAATTATTTGGTGGCGTGCCAGTAATGCCGGGCGTGCCACTGGTTGGCCGCCCTTGTCCTAGACAGTGAATAATCTCAGCTAGTCGCTGAAAATCCCCTGCACCAGTTGTCCATAATTGCCAATGTGTTAGTGGTGCAGAAAGCAAGGACGCTTAGGGTTTAACGTCCCGCCGTCAGCGTGGCTTTTAGGAACAGCTCTCGCTTTGATTTTTGGCTGAGAATATGGAAGGAAATCGGCCGTGCCATCTCAAAGAAACAATCCCTCTACTTATCAAAGAAATAAATCTGAAGGAGAGGCATTGACTTAAAATACACTACTGGCCATTAATATTGTTACTCCAAGAAGAAATGCATATGATAAACGGGTATTCATTGGACAAATATATTATACTATAACTGACATGTGAGTACATTTTCACGCAATTTTGGTGCATAGATCCTGAGAAATCAGTACCCAGAACAACCACCTCTGACCGTAATAACGAGATTGATACGCCTGGGCATTGAGTCAAACAGAGGTGGAATGGCGAGTACAGATACAGATGTCCATGCAGCTTCAACACGACACCACAGTTCATCAAGAGTAGTGACTGGCGTATTGTGACGAGCCAGTTGATCGGCCACCATTGACCAGACGTTTTCAATTGATGAGAGATTTGGAGAATGTGCTGGCCAGGGCAGCAGTCGAACATTTTCCGTATCCAGAAAGACTCGTACAGAACCTGCAACATGCGGTCGTGCATTATCCTGCTGAAATGTAGGGTTTAGCTGGGATCGAATGAAGGGTAGAGCCACGGGTCGTAAAACATCTGAAATGTAATGGCCACTGTTCAAAGTGCCGTCGATGCGAACAAGAAGTGACCGAGACGTGTAACCAATGGCACCCCATACCATCACGCCGGTGATACGCCAGTATGGCGATGACGAATACACGGTTCCAATGTGCGTTCACTGCGATGTCGCCAAACACGGATGCGACCATCATGATGCTGTAAACAGACCCTGGATTCATCCGAAAAAAAAAAAAATGACGTTATGCAATTCGTGAACCCAGCTACGTCGTTGCGTACACCATCGCAGACGCACCGCAGTCATGTTCTCCGAGCTGATTATGCTGCTGCAAACGTCGTCGAACTGTTGGTGCAGATGCTTCTTGTCTTGCAAAATCCGTTACAACCATACGGATAAGACGCCTGTCATCTCGACTGCTAGTGATACGAGGCCGTTGGGATCCAGCAAGGCGTTTCGTATTGCCCTCTTGAACCCACCAATTCCATATTCTGCTAATGGTTATTGGATCGCGACCAACGCGAGCAGTAATGTCGCGATACGATAAAACCGCAATCGCGATAGGCTACAATCCGACCTTTATCAAAGTCGGAAACGTGATAGTACGTATTTCTCATCCTTACACGAGGCATCTCATCTACGTTTCACCAGGCAACGCCGGTTAACTGCTGTTTCTGTATAACAAATCGGTTGGAAATTTTCCTCATGTCAGCACGTTATAGGTTTCGCCACCGGCGCCACTCTTGTGTGACTGCTCTGAAAAGCTAATCATTTGAATACCACAGCATCTTCTTCCTGTCGGTTAAATTACGCGTCCGTAGCACGTCATCTTCGTGGTGTAGCAGTTTTAATGGCCAGGAGGTGTATGTGCCATGGCCGGGATTCTAACCCGGGACTTCCTGTTTACTAGGCAGGCGCTATACCACTAAGTCACCGTGACTTAATGGATACAGTGACTGCACGGATAGTCTTAAAGCACGTGGTGTAACGCCTGTCCAGTAAGGAGCAGGTCCCGGGTTCGAAAACCGGCTGTGGCACAAATTTTAATTCAATACCTCTCCTTCTGATTTATTTCTTTGGTACATATCGAGACAAAATATGTCTCTGGACATTGTTTTCTTGTTTGATGTTTCAAAAATGTTCAAATGTTTGTAGAACTTATGGGACTTAACTACGGGGGTCATCAGTCCCTAAGCTTACAAACTACTTATGAACTACCTAAGACTAAGGAAGGCACAAATATCCATGCCCGAGGGGGGATTCGAACCCCATACCGCAGTGGCCGTGCAGACGGTGACTGAAGCGCCTCAGTCTCCTCGGCCACCGCGGCCGGCTGTTTGATGTTTAAATTCCGGCATTTGCCTTTAGCGATTTAGGGGAATCACGGAAAACCTGAATCTGGATGGGCGAAGGTGGACGTGAACGAATGCGAGTCTAGCGTGTCACCACTGCACCACCTCACTAGGTCCACGAGCAGGGCTTTATGCACCAACTCAAATGTTGCAAATGTTTGTATAGCTTATGGAACTTAACTACGGGGTCATCAGTCCCTGAACTTACAAACTGTTTATCAACTAGCTAATCCTAAGGACGGCACAAATATCCATGCCCGAGGGGGGATTCGAACCCCTGACCGTAGTGGCCGTGCAGACCGTGACTGGAGCGCCTCAGTCCCCTCGGCCACCGCGGCCGGCATGCACCAACTTACCCTCATTTACGTCCCGTAGATGTTCGATGCGGTTCGTGTGGGGCATTCTGGGCGGCCAATTCATTCGCTGTAAATGATAAAAATGTTCTTCAACAGAATCGCGAACAAACTGCTAAACTGCTGCCGAAACCATTATTTTGGCAAAAACTGGTTGTAACCAATACCGAATATTCGGTCGGTCCTTAGAAACAACCAATAAGTACGCTGAATATTTAATTTCATTATACGAATCTTTAATTGCATTATACACATGTTACTGTATACCAGTGCTTTCCAAACTTTCCCTCATGGGGACAACATTTTATAGCTTATACAGTTTTGCGCGACACCCTTTCACTAATATAAATACATATGGTAGAATTTAGATGGTTGTAGCGGGGAGAGGGGGGGTGGAAATAAAGTATCGCTTAAATGTAGTTTGTAAACGAAACTGAAATCCTCGTACGCATTGACATGTTTAATGTTGATCCTTACTGCAGGAATTACGTACGCTCATCGCAAGAAAAGAAAACATTAGGAACTACGGAGATGTACAACAGAGTGACACCGCAGATAACAATGCCCAACTCACACAGTAATACTTGCTTCTTCTACATGCGACCCAACTTCCGAAACATGAGAACTGAATTTCGGAAACGCGTTTTTCGCTGTCGTGTGTGCATGTCAGGGCCAGATATGGTTTTGCTGGATCGATTGAAAACGGCATCTGGAAATTAGCTGCTCGGATTTGTAATTTAGACAGCACAGTAGCTGTTCCCTTTCAGTTCAATATTATCACATTATTTTCAGAAATAAAGAGGATGTATTTATGACAAGTGATAAATTATTATTTAAGTTCTGTTGTTAGGTTCGTGCTTCACCACGACCTGTTCCGACATATTCGGAAAAAATGGATAAATATTTGTGACAAATAAGAATATGAATGTCATTTGAAATCCCAGAATCAGTGACATACAGGAAACTGAGAGAAAAAAATATTAACGCATACCAGGGTTCGAACCAACGATTGCTGCATTTAAAATACTACTTTCCGTTAATCATCCGGCTATACTCCGTACTAAACATCGCTACTGAATAGCTTTAGTCAGTGGACAATTGTGACTGCCTTTACAATCTGTGACAGCTTTTACAGCCACTGTGTCATTGATTGGCATTTAATTGTAAGAAACGCTACTGAGGGTGACGTGGCTTTCATAAATCCGTTAAAAAACGCTCACGTGCAGCTTTTTTGAGAAGGAAATCAGACTACAGTGAAGGTTCGTTCAAGCAGCTGCCAGTTCCAGCAAACTGCGCGTGGGAAGAGCTGTTATCGAGTATCAGCAGCAGCTCTGGGCATGCGCAGTTTTCTGGAATCTGGCAACTGGCAGCTGCTTGAACGAACCTGAGTGTCTACTGCTGCTGAAGCAGAGCTGCCTAGCGGCTGAGCACGTAATTAATGTGCACGGATCATTCCTTTGATACGTGATCTGTGGTACACTGAATGAAGAGAAGGATGATTAGCTGCAGGCGAGTCTCCAGGGTAGTATGAAGAGAAGGATATTTTGTGTTATTTTATGACAAGTTTTTTTGTTTATAGTCTAAATTTGTGAGTCTTGCGACACCCTTGATACTACTACGCGACACCCCAGGGTGTCGCCACACCCAGTTTGGAAAGCTCTGCTCTATATACATGGTAAACGAAATTAACTGTAAATTTTTGGCCCGTACCTTTTGAAAAAGGTACAGATGTCAGGAAGTTCACAAATTAAACTGAGATAGCCATTTTCTTCTTTGGACGTATCTACACCCATTGAACATAGAAAAGAACATCTTCCTCTACTTCAAATGCGCTTGCCAACAATAGTCAGATAAGGGTGAGTTGAAGAAGGGCCATATTCCTGGAATACATTCCTTCTGCAACTTAAAGCCGCGCTAGTGTGAGCGACACACTACAGTGCTGGTAATCGCTACTCAGTCATGTGTTTGGCGCGTAACTTAGCAGATGAGAGAGCTGTTTAAGGGGTATGTTGGTTAGGTTTACAGAGTAAAGTGATGAGATCAGTGCCAAAATTAGTTTAGTGAAGTTTATAAGATTTTGGTTTACTTTACCCAAGCCACAATGGCAGCAACAGACAGTGACAGCGGTCAACCAAGACGTAAAAAAGGGAAGACATCACAAACAGAAACATGTACGGGAGATGGAAAAGATAGCAAGGCGTCGTGGTGAGGAGTTTGTAACTTCAGCAGGCGTTCATGGTAGTAAAAAAAAAAAACATTTTTATAATGTTTTTCAAACAAGGCTTTTCTTCAAGTGCTGAGCCTGAAAAGAAAATTAACAACTGTCTACTATGAAATGTCCAAAAATGAGAAATGTTTAATCGGAAAACACTATTGTTTTTGTAAATATATGTAGCCAACAGTTTCGAAATACATTTTTTTGCCTTTTTACAAAGATTGAATAATTTTACTTGCTTATTTCTGAAACCTTTTTAGCATAATCCACAAATCTGAATGAATGTTGTGCATATAAAAACTTTGACATTTACAATAGTTAACTTATCTGTATTTCAACCAGTTTTCTCACAAAACAGTTTTATTTGATGTGCCGAAAGTTTATGTGTTTGAAATTTGTAGCTTTTCAACTCACCCATTCAATTATTGTCTATTCAAACCTCGGTGAAGTGTACCAAATAAAACTTAATATGCAACTGGTTTGGCTGATTAATTTCAACCAGTGCAAGGTACCAATACACAGTTGCTGAACCAAAGCCACTTAAAAAAATGAAAAACAGAAAAATAAAAACAAAAACCTAAGACAACAGTGTGGACGTCAATTTGCTGCGGATGAAGAGGCGCATGCCATGTTACAACCATAGTATCGTAGGCAATCGCAAACATTCCTTTATGAAGGCAGTGACCATCTTTCCTGACAGTGGGATGAATGTCTCAACAGTTATGGCGATTTCTTTTGAAAGAATGAACAGTTCATTACTTTATCACTTGGTTTATAAAACCTTCCATTTTTTGCGGGCAGCGACCATACGTTGGCATGCATAAATTATTTTTTAAATGTTTTGGTCGCACGGTTTTTATTTTATCATTACGCGTTTCGATACATCATCATCAGATCTGTGGCAAAAAATAAATTACATTTAAGATGTTTACAGTTCTTAATCACAAAATTCATATGGAGCAGAAACAGATAATATGAAAATATACTTACAACCCCAACAGATGGCGCAGGGTTAAACTTAAATATTTTTTGAATGAATTGATGTAACATCATCTTGCGCCCTCTACAAGATGTGCCTATATATAACATTGTCAGTTGTAGTATTGATTTTTTTGTACGCCCAGTTCCAGTAATGTGGTATCTGACATTTCCTTTTGACTCAACACATCTTGTAGCCATGTTTCTCGTAGCTTCCGTGTCAGTTGACAGTGCAGAGGGCGCAAGATGAGGTTACATAAATTCATTCAAATAATATTTAAGTTTACCCCTGCGCCATCTGGTGGGTATTGGACCTAATTTACCTGTTACGGTGTTACCCCCCTCTCACCACAGTTTGGCATGAGATTCTAGTCGACACACCTTGACTAGACATCCACGATGGTGTTTTACATTTTAGTTAGTCATCTCCATCGTTGTTAAAAAAAAGTTGTAAGTATATTTTCATATAGTGTGTTTGTGCTCCATATGAATTTTGTGATTAAGAACTGTAAACATCCGACATGTAACTTATGTTTTGCCACAGATCTGATGATGATGTATCGAAATGCGTAATGATAAAATAAAAAAGTGCGACCAAGACATTTCAAAAAAAATTTTATGCAGTTCACTACTTTTCACCTGCCTCGTTTTCATCTGACTACGCCTTATACGAATAAACCAGCAGTTTTGAGTCGGACATCTAAGGACCCGTCCACTGGCCAAAATCGTTGTATGCAGGTCGTGAACAGCCATTTTGTCTCGAGCGTAGTCCCGGTTGCTGCCAAGTGGATTCTCGGAAGACATTCCAAGTGAAAGCTCGAGGCACATACGCCAAGACTGGAAATTCGCACAGTCATTCCTACCGGGAACAGTTACTTCTCGCCCCTCACCCGAAACAGAAAGAGCGCGGTCAAGGCACCGGGAAGCGGGTGTGAAGGTGAGGCCCGGCGAACAGTAGTCTGAATGTAGGCAACAGGGGGTCACGTGAACACAACAGTCAATAAACACCACTTCAATTGTTAGGCACGCTCTCAGAACTCGCGGGCAGACCTTTCTACATCTACATAGATACTCTGCAAATCACATTTAAGTGCCTGGCAGAGGGTTCATTAACCACTTTCAAAACATTTCTCTACTGTTCCATTCTCTAATAGCGCGCGGGAAGAAAGAACAACTAAATCGTTCCGTTCTCTTATTTTATTGGGATGGTCATGTCTCCCTACGTAGGTGGGTGCTAGCAAAATATTATCACATTCAGAAGTAAAAGTCGGTGATTGAAACTTCGCAAACAGATCACGCCGCAATGAATAACGTCTTTCTTTTAATGATCACCACCCCAATTCGTGCAACATTTCCGTGACGTTTTCCCCTCCTTAACGTGATAGAACAAAACGAGCTGCCCTTCTCAGAACTTTCTCAATGTCTTCCGTCAGTCCCACCTGGTGAGGGTCCCACAAGGGGCAAGGGTACTCCAGGAGAGGACGCACAAGTGTGATGTAGGCAGTCTCTTTGGTGGAGGTGATGCATCTTCGAAGCGTTCTGCCAATGAAACGTAACCTTTGGTTCGCCTTCCCCACAATATTTTCTATGTGTTCTCTCCAGTCAAAGTTGTTCGTAATTGTAACTCTGAGGTATTTGGTAGAATTTACGACCTTAAAGTTTGGCTGATTTATCACGTAATTGAAGTCCAGCGGATTTCTTTTAGTGGTCATGTGTATTACTTCACACTTTTCTTTATTTAGTGTCAATTGCCAATTTACGCACCATGTAGAAATTTTGTCTAAATCGATTTGCAGTTGCTTTTGATCCTCTGTTGACTGCACTAACCGATAAACGACAGCATCATCCGCGAACAGTCTAAGGGAGCTATTCAGATTGTCTCCTAAATCGTTTATAAACACGAGGAAGAGTAGAGGACCTATAACGCTTCCTTGTGGAACGCCAGATATCACTTCTGTTTTACTCGATGACTTACCGTCAATTAAAACGAACTTTCTGAGAGGAAATCGTGAATCCAATCGCACAATTGGGGAGATATTCCATAAGCACGCAATTTCATTAGAAGCCGCTTGTGGGGTACAGTGTCAAAAGCCTTCCGGAAATCCAGAAATATGGAATCGATTTGAGATCCCTTGTCGATGGCACTTAACACTTCATGTGAATAGAGGGCAAGCTGTGTTTCGCAAGAGCGTTACTTTCTGAATCCGTGTTGACTATTGGTTAATAGGTCTTTGATGTAAATCATAATATTCGAACAAAGTATATGCGCCAAAATCCTACTGCAAATCAATGAGATTTGCCTGTAATTTTGGGGATCACTCCTATTGACTTTCTTGAATATTTGAGTAACTTGGGCAATTTTCCAGTCTTTGGGTACGGATCTTTCGCTGAGTGAGACCTTTGCCTTTCGCGGGCAAGCGCTCTACCGACTGAGCTATCCCGACACGACTCACGATCGTTCTCCATGCCGACAATGTCCGCTAATAATAGTGTGAATGTTTAGGAACCGATGACAGTTACAGAATGGTCCCGTTACGCAGACTTAGAACTTTCTGAGGTTACATCTGTCTCTGAAGAGTGACTTTATTTGATATATACACAAGTGGTAAAAGGCAGGGTTATTGCTATTATCGTTTAATAACAAGAGATATCGAACAGATTCCGTATTTCTAGATTTCCGGGACGCTTTAGACACTGTACCTCACAAGCGTCTTCTAATGAAATTGAGTGCATACGGATATGACCACAATTGTGCGATTGGATTCGTGATTTGGTGTCGGAAAGGACACAGTAGGTAGTAACTGACGGAAAGTCATCGAGTAGAACTGAAGTGACATCTGGCGCACCCCAGGGAAGTGTTATAGGCCTGTACTGTTCCTTGTTCTTATAAACGATTTATGAGACGATCTAAGTAGCTCTGTAGACTGTTCGCGGATGATGCTGTCACGTATCGGTTAGAAAAGACACCAGAAGATCAAAATCAACTGCAAAATTATTTATAGAAGATATCAGCATGGTGCAAAAATTGGTAATTAAGACTTAATAATTATAAGAGTGAAGTCATCCATATGACCACTAAAAGAAGCGTGTTAAAATTATTCATGCCGTAAATTCGACTAAATACCTAGGATTAACAATTACAAACAACTTAAATTGGAAAGAATAAATAGAAAATATCGTAGGGAAAGTGAACAAAAGACTACGTTTCATTGGCAGAACACTTAGAAGATGCAACCGTTCTACTAAAGAAACTGCCTACACCACACTGGTGCGTCCTATTTTGGAGTATTGCTGCGTATTTTTGAATGCCCACCACGTGGGACTGACAGATGATTTGGAGAAAATTCAGAGAAGGGCAGATCGTTTTGTATTATCGCGATATGGTGGAGAGAGTGTCACGGAAGTAATGCAGAAGTTGGGGTGGAAATCATTAAAACAAAGGCGTTAGTCGTTGCGACGAGGTGTATTTGAGAAATTTCTTTCATCAACTTTTTCTTCCGAATTGAACATATTTTGTTAGCACCCACCTACATGATCATCAAAATAAAATTAGAGGAATCAGATCAAAAACGGAAATATTTAGGTGTTCTTTTTTATCGGGAGCTATTAGAGAATGGAACTGTAGAGAAACATCATAGAAGCGGTTCGCTGAACCCTCTGCCATGCACTTCAGTGTGACTTGCACAGTATTTATGTAGATGTAGATGGAGATTCTGAGCTGCTGTTTCGCTATTGGAGGGCCTCGGCAGTATGTATACGGAGTACATACGTGAACATCGAGGTAGATCTGAAGTTTGTGTTGTGAAGGGAGGCGCGCTTATGTTATTCCGCGCATTCGCTTCCTTCATAAGACCACGTTGGCTGAGTGGTAAAGCTACGGGATAGTAAGCAGGAGGTCTCGGGTTCGAATGAGGGCCGCGGCACAAATTTTAATTCAGTATCTAGCCAATTTCGTCGCTGTAGGTCCATGAAAAAGTTACGAATATGTTGTCGTTGTTGTGATCTTCAGTCCGGAGACTGGTTTGATGCAGCTCTCCACAATACTCTATCCTGAACAAGCCTCTTCAACTCCACATAAGAACGGCAACCTACATCTGTCTGAATCTGCTTACTGTATCCATCTATTGGTCTTCCTCTGCGGTTTTTACCCCACACACTTCCCTCCAACGCTAAATTCACAATCCCTTGATGTCTAAGAATATATCCTACCAATTGATCCATTCTTTTAGTCAATGTATGCCAGAAATTCCTTTTATCCCCAATTCTTTTCAGTACCTCCTCATTAGTTACGCGATCCACCCACCTAATCTTCAGCATTCTTTTGTAGCACCACATTTCAAAAGCCTCTATCCTCTTCCTGTCCGCACTGTTTATCGTCCATTTCTCACTCCCATACAAGGCAACACTGCACACAAATGCCTTCAGAAAGGACTTCCTTAGGCTTAAATCAATATTCGATGTTAACAAATTTCTCATTTCCAGGAACGCTTTTCTACCCACTGCCATTCTGCATTTTATATCCTCTGTACTGCGACCATCATTTGTTATTTTACTGCCCAAGTAACAAATCTCATCTACTTCCTTTATTGTTTCGTTAACTAATCTAATTCCTTCAGCATCACCTGATTTTCTTAGACTGCACTCCGTTACCCTAGTTTTGCTCTTGTTAATGTTCATCTTATATGCACCTTTCAGCACATTGTCCATTCTGCTCAGCTGCTCTTCCACGTCCTCTGCTGTCTCTGACAGAATTACTGTGTCGTCGGCAAAAAGCAATGTTTTTAATTCTTCACCCTGAACTTTAATTCCTTCTCCAAATTTCTCCTTGCTTTCCTTGATAGGTTGCTCATTGTACGAATTGAATAACATTGGAGAAAAGCTACAACCCTGTCTTACTCCCTTCCCAACCACTGCATCCCTTTCATGCCCTTCAAATCTGACAACCGGTGTTTGCTTTTTGTACAAGTTATAAATAACCTTACGTTCCCTATATTTTACTCCTGCTTGCTTCAGAACTTTGTTTACAAGATAAATTAATCAAATGTGAAGGCCGTGAACTCCACAAAATACCTAGGAATTACTATTACTTCAGACTTAAATTGAAAAGAACACGTAGATAATGTCGAGGAAAAGGCAAACCAGAGACAGCGTTTTATTGGCAGAACCATTAAAAGATGCAACAGAACTACTAAAGAAACTGCATAGACTACGCTTGTCCGTCCTTTTATGGAGTATTGCTGCCCAGTGTGGGATCCTTATCAGATGGGTTTGACGGAGGACATCGAAAGAGTCCAAAGAGGGGCAGCTCGTTTCGTATTGTCACGATACAGTGGAGACAGCGTTACGGAAATGATACAGGATCTGGGATGGAAATCATTACAACAACGGCGATTATCGCTGCGGCGTGGGCTACTTACGAAACTACAATCGCCAACATTTTCCTCAGAGTGCGAAAATATATTGTTGACTCCCACTTACATAGGTAGAAATGATCAATAGAATAAAATAAGAGAAATCAGAGCACGAACGGAGAGATTCAGGCGTTCATTCTTCCCGCGCGCTATTCGAGAATGGAATGGGAGATAAAATAGTATAACGGTGGTTCGATGAACCCTCTACCAGGCACTTAAATGTGATTTGCAGAGTATCCCATGTAGATGTATATGTAGATGTAGATTCCAATTAACATTGTCAAAAGGCTTCTCCAAATCTACAAAAGCTAGATATGTAGGTTTGCCTTTCCTTAATCTATGTTCGCCGGCCGCGGTGGCCGAGGGGACTGAGGCGCTCCAGTCACGGTCTAGACGGCCACTACGGTCGGGGGTACGAATGCCCTCTTGGGCATGGATATTTGTGCCGTCCTTAGAATTAGTTAGTTCATAAGTAGTTTGTAAGTTTAGGGACTGATGACCCCGTAGTTAAGTCCCATAAGCTATAAAAACATTTGAACATTTTTGAATCTATTTTCTAGGATAAACCGTAGAGTGAGTATTGTCTCCCGTGTTCCTACATTTCTCCTGAACCCAAACTGATCTTCCCCGTGGTCGGCGTCTACCAACTTTCCCATTCTTCTGTAAATAATTCGTGTTAAAATTTTGCAAGCATGACTTATGAAATTGATGTTTCGGTAGTTTTCTCACCTGTCTGTGTTTGCTTTCTTTGGAATGGGGGGGGGGGATTATAACATTTTTCTTAAAGTCTGAAGGTACTTCGCCTGTCTCTTACATCTTACACACCAGTTTTGTTCAAAAGTGTTCAAATGTTTGTAGAGCTTATGGGACTTAACCAAGGGGTCATCAATCCCTAAACTTACAAACTACTTATGAAGTAGCTAACACTAAGGATGGCACAAATATCCATGCCCGAGGTGGATTTCGAACCCTCGACCGTGGTGGCCGTGCAGACTATGAATGGCGTGCCGCAGTCCCTTCGGCCACCGCGGCCGGGAACAGTTTTGTCATGGCTGGTTGTCCAAGAGACTTCTGTATCTCTGAGGGAATGTCATCTACACCAGGGGCCTTGTTTCGACTTAGATGAATTTGACAGAGCACTGAAAGACCTCTCAGTTACGAATAAGGAAGTAAAAAATCTCCAGTGCTCTGTCGCAGTCGGTCACAGGAATGAGAAGGTTGTTGTGGAGCAGTGAATGGAGTGAAGAGTGCGCGGGTAATATGTCAGACAGCGCGGCCTTAGGTGGGGGACTGAGGCGCCGTCTGGCTGTGGTGCCGCCATGTGTCGGAGGTTTTTTGGAGCGGCTATCGGCGGGCGTGGGCGGCGTGGGCGGCGTGGGCGGCATCCGGCGCTGCGTCTGGCGCACAGCTGACGGCCGCGGCCGGCTGCCGGCGACCTTGACCCGGGCACACACCACTGGCGCCGACCACCAGAACACTTGTTGCCTTTTCTAAGCCTGCCTCTATACACTGTAGCCTAAAGCCGTCCTCACACGGGACGTGTTGTCCCAACGTGGCGAAGGCCAGACGTGCTGTCTACCTAGCTACAGCACGATCTGCTGCATCCCTCTGTAATATTGCGTTTCCTTTCTTCCGATCAGGTGTTGGAATAGTACTTACTGTTCGTAGCCGCTATTAAAAGTTCACTAACGGTACACTGATACGAGAAAATAATTTGGTGGATCTGACACATCTGTTTACCTAGCTACTAGTCTTGTCTAGTTCGGAAGAGCGCTCCCACAGGTGAACTACGCGAACTAGTTCGCAGATCCCTCGCCTCTTAGTTCTTCCGCTCCTTTTCCGAAGACTAACGGGGAAGAGCGAGATTCCCTTCTGCCAGTTACCGTCATTTCGAGCTGAGATGCAGCTCAGCTGTAGTTTCATAGTTTACTGCCATAAATTTTCTTTCCTAAGGTATTCAACAGTGTCTAAATATAACCTTCATTCCATAGTATAAAGAGGTAAGGAACAAAACTTTACATTGTTTCCATTTATATGCCAAAAAAATTAAAATGTCATTTATAAAAGTGATTTTTTATTCACGAAACTAGACGCATTTAGCATATTTTGTAGGTTATGTTCCTTAAATCACCTATTAAATAACTAAATCCAGTTTAAAAATAAAATACTGCGAGTACTCTGTATGTTCAAAAAATGTTCACATGTTTGTTAAGCTTATGGAACTTAACTACGGGGTCATCAGTCCCTAAACTTACAAACTACTTATCAGCTACCCTATACTAAGGACGGCACAAATATCCATGCCCGAGGGGGGATTCGAACCCCCGACCGTAGTGGCCGTGCAGAACGTGACTGGAGCTCCTCAGTCCTCTCACGGCCACCGCGGCTGGCACTCTGTATGCAAACTAGTTGAATACCATTGTATCACCCATTCGTGTAAATAACTGGTTTACATATTTTTTTTTTTTTTTTTTTTTTTTTTTTTTTTTTTTTTTTTTTTTTTTTTGCCTCTGGTTTATTTGCTTAAGTATTTGATGTCTCATTTTATCAAAAATACGGATAATAGCACACGCTTGGGCAACACTGATCATTATTTAAAAATGCTGTCATAACAAAAGAAAGAGCTCTTTTAGTAGCGGTAGCAAAAGGCAAAAAGAGCGGACGAACCAAAAAGAGCGACCTACTTCCCGGCCGAGCTGCGAACTAAAAGGAGAGCTACCGGTAGCGAACTAAAATATGCGCGATCGGTCGCGAACTAAAATATGTTGCGATCGGTCGCGAACTAAAAAAGGTACGATCGGTCGCGAACTAAAACATGCGTTACCGGCCGCGAACTATTGTGCCAAACTTACCTCGATTCTTAGTTCGTTGGATTCTTTCCCGCAGACAGACGGGCATTAGCGAGAGGGCGCGCAACAGAATTAAAAATCACGTGTTTGCCTTCTGCTGATGAGTCATTTCTAGGTGAGCGTCTGCCTGCTAGATTACATAGTTCAGTACTACAAAATTCCTGTTTTGAAGTATTCTGCACCCTGCAATATCTGACTAATAAATTCCATAATGCCAAGATATAGAGATAACTCTAAACTGAAACGCGAGAAATTATCCACAAACTGTTATTTCTGGTTTGCGTGATATCGTTAGCGGCTCAAGCAGCAAGCGCATGAAGCAGCTAGGTGGGGGAACTTTTGCCTCCACCTGCATGCGCAGGTCCACGCCGCTCAGCCGTCACTGGAGCGAACGAACTAAAAGAACGAAGTAAAGTGAGCGCTCCCGATCGCGAACTATTTTGAGCAAGGCTACTAGCTACAGCACGCCCTGAAACGACCCGTTGCATCACACGGAACGTGCTGCTCATTATGATTTGCTTTTTGACCGCAGCGCTCTCCCGTTAAGGGGCTGGCGCGTAGATCATTGTGTTTACAAATATGGATGTGCGTAAAATTACACGGTAACGCTGTTACCGATCGTCGGAAAGAAACGAAATGCTTTCTTATGCTTGCATTTGGCATCCAATACTCTTACAGAAATTGTATTTTTTTTCCCTTCAAGAAGCACAAAGACGGTAGATTTATCTGAAAGCGGTTGAAAATAATAACGAAATTTACGACAAAATCACTTTTGGCAAAAAGTCTTTAAAAATTGTCAAGGGTAAAATAAATACTTTGCACCAGCTCCAATTTTTTGCTCTTTTATTCCCATTATACTCCAATTAACAAAAAATAACCAGAAAGGTTAAGGGAACAAAAATGGAAAATTTTTAAAAATTAGGAAATATGCAGACGCCAACCCGGCCCGCCTGAAATCTCTACACTGCAGTTTGCGTCGCTACCAACTACGCTATTTATACATTCTTTACACAATCTCTGTTTTGAGATATACAAATCACAAAGACGCGCCTTTGATAGAATGGCGTTATAGCATACGAACAATATTCATTGACGGTATACAAGTTATAACACTGACACATGGTGAATACGATATCCTTTAAAGCTATGACGCGTTTTCAAAAGTTCCTCAATTTTTTGATGCTTTAAAAAAATTATTTTCTTTCATCGTACGCAACAACGAGAGAAGGCACGAAATACGAAATTCCCTTTGCAATATGGCGACTCAAAAGTTCTCCTTGTCACGTGAGAACCAAGTAGCTTCTCACTGGACACGTTCCACTCCACGAAGCAAAAATATAACAAGCTATATCCCTCATTCCACACTTCGCAAGGCAGTGGAACGTGAAATTCCTTTATGCGACTTCACCACTTCCTCCTCCACGCGCGTTTTCACGTCCTGTGAGAAAACGGATGAGGTCCGCCCTTGCGTCAGAACCGCTGCTCTTTTGCGGACGATCCGCATGTCACACAGCACTCGAACTCTTTGCACGAGCGTTTGATTCAAAGCTGACACTGTTAGTCTTAACACATCGTTGGTGAACGTGTTTGCAATCCCTCGAAAGACGCAGCTAAGACTAACACGACATTTGCGATCACTTACTTACTGCCGCTGGTCTTAATGTAACCTTTGCCGTGATAGAAAGGACACACGCTGATTGGACGTGTGACGACAGGGCCCTTACGGAGCGATAGTTTGCAGTCATTTCTGCTGCCGTAAGTCAACCATTTTATGTGACGCCGGTGTCACAACAGCACAGGGCCGCGAACATGCATTTGCCCCACGAGGCCGTTGTGTCAAGCGGGAAAATCGTTTCTAACAACGCAGCCGCCACTATACAGATAACCGCACAACTGCTCGCGCCGGCACGTGACAAGGAACATGTTTATGCGACGGCTCGCGAACCCTGTACCTCTAGCTGCCGCGTGGGTGGCAGGATATTGTTCACAGAGAACTACAGCTCCTAATTGGCTACTTGCAATTTGTATTCAGCGGAGGCAACAATGTAAGGTGGAAAATAATGGTCTCTTCATTACATCACTGCAGTACCTGACTGCACGAAGTTGTGAAAACGAGTGGCTTTTCAAGGGTTTATCAATCTTTAGAACACGACAATAGAAAGTCACCACTTAACCCATTTCTTCCCAAAAATAGAAATTTTTAAAAAGTGTTATATTTAGTCATCAGGTTCTCTTCAAAATAATTGAAATAACATTACAAATATTACAAACTAGCAGTATGTGTTGTAATTTGCTCCGCCGATAATATTGCGCTGTTTCCTAGTTTAAAAAAAAAATAGAAAAATTTAGTTTTTTGATCACATTCTTCTATTTGTTCAAACTGTGCAATATTGTCTACTATATGATAACTCTGACGTACATTGATGGTATCACTCATGAAATATAGAAAAACACTCTGTGTGAAGCTGAACTTGTCATTTCTTGTGTACGTAGATCGTCTGACTTTTGTAAATCTTGCATATTTTTACGAAGTGTTAAGGTAATTGTGAAACTTTAACACATATACAGAGAGCTCGTGAATGCCTTTTAACACGTGTGGTGAGTTTTGTACAGTAAGTCCATTTCTACTGCATTTTGTAAGGCTAAATTTTGTGTTGCGTGTACGCAACACTGGGAAGAAATGGGTTAATGGAAGAAACGCTTTTGCTCTTACAATTTCTCGTTCCAGTTGCGATTCCACTACTATTAAAGAGTTGTCAGATAAGACAAATGTTCAAGTGTTTGTTAAGATTATGGGTCTTAAGTGCTGGGTCATACTAAAGACGGCACAAACATCCATGCCCGAGGGGGGATTCGAATCCCCGACGGGGAACGGCCTCGTGCATCGGAGCATAGCGCCTCAATGCGCTAGGTCACTACGCCGCGGCTGTCATATAAGAACCATATGTAATTTTGTAAAGAAAAGGGTGAATATTCTTTTATATATGGTGACTGACTAAGATACCTCTATCGGATATCGCCAAGTACACCTTTAAAGCCATCCAAGTAATTTCCACCAGCGTACTGTATGCCGCTGTATTGTTGATACTGATCAGGGGCAGAAAAACGCCTTACAAGCTCCCCATTTCTGTACACAGGCTACAGAAATGACGAGTCTTCGGCAACTTTAATAAAGAGTGTAACTGAAAGCAGTGACAGCAAGTGGCAGTGTGATTGGCACAAAAACGTGTGTAATATTAATAGTACACATTATTCAGAATAAAACAAACCCACAGCGTGAGGACTGTTCTTGATCGAATTTATTAAAATCCACAGAAAAATTTAAAACAAAAAATTCTTCCTGTACAGTTGACCACTGACGATTCTTTGAAATAAAGTGAAACGCGTCTGGTCTATATTAGACTAATTTACAGTTGCAAAAGACGGTAACCTAACCTATGCAAACTGTATAACTGCAACTGTGGAAGAGGAGGCAAAAAAAAGTGTACATCTGACATAGGTTTTAATAATATCATAAATGGCTGGTCTTCTGAGCCCGAAATTTTTGAAAGTGGTTCGACCCAAAGTGTTTAGTTTTGAATGGGAGACAAACGGTTCGTGTTTTAAGAAATTCATAGCATATTCTCACTATTAATGTAATTCATCTAGCAAAATTCGACATTTACTTCGTACCTAACAATTCTCAAACCGGTATTCCCATTTTTTCCCGCGATCGCTTATAAATGTAAACATGAAATGACGCTCATCGAATACACTTCGTTGTTAGTCCTCGTTCAAATGTTTCAAATGTTTGTTAAGCGTATGGGACTTAACTGCGGTGTCGTCAGTCTTTTAACTCACAAACTGCTTATAAACTAATTTATACTAAAGAGAACACAAATATACGTGTCCGATGAAGGATTCGAACCTCCGACGGGTAACGTCCTCGCGCATCGGAGCATAACGTCTCAATGCGCTCGGCCACTCCGCCGCGGCGGTCTTCGTCCTAAAGCTCTTTGACGCTTGTGTAATCAACTAAAAACATGCAGCTTTCCACTCCATGGCCCATCGCCTCATATCTGTTCCATTATCTAATTCTGCATCCAAACAAAATTACAAACAATCGAACATATAGCATCCAGTAATGGCTATAATCCTGCTCTGATTGACCCTACACTGAATAACAAGAAAATGAGAAAAAGTAGATCACTTCTATATGCTGAGCAGCAAGAACAAGTCAGTAGTCAGAAAAACTGGCGTGTCATCCACTATTTAAGCAAAATTTCAGATCATATCGGTAAAAAGTTAAAATCTCGAAATTACAGGCCTGCATTTTACAATACAAACAACAGTATTTATTCAATAGTAAGAACAAAATGCAACCTCTAGCACAGATCACGCGTAAACATTGTGGAAACGTGTATGTTGGTCAGTCTGTCAGGGCTGTAGCTATTAGATTGTCAGAACACGAGAGAAGCTTGAGGCTAAAAAAGACAGATTCAACCTTTGCTGAACATCTTCTCAGAGAAACCCATGATTACGATGTACACTGTGAAATCCTACATCCCCTGAAGAAAAGCAGAAAGATGACACTACTGGAAATATTGTAAATCAATAAACATTTGGCTCAGGATACCAGTTTAGTATTAAACGATCAGATCCAGTTCCCCTTTACACTTTTACTGAAATAAGTTTTATTTTCCGACTTTCATTTTCAACAAAAATAATCATGTTTGTTTTGATCTTTTAAAAATGTTCAAATGTTTGTAGAGCTTATGGGACTTAACTACGGGGTCATCAGTCCCTAAAGTTACAAACTACTTATGAGATCTTTTACATATACCTTTTATATTTTTATATAAATGTTAATAAACGTGTACTTGTAATGTTCTTTCCTGTGCACTAGTCGATTTTCTGTGATAACATCTTTGTAAATCATAACATATTTGTAACATCTTTGAAAACATGTATACTACAGTCAGTTGTCACCTGATGATGGCCTAAGGAGCCGAAAGCCAATTTGTGACGAATAAATAAGTTTTGCAGAACATCAGGAAGTTGTTCCTTTTTTATCTTATTTTTATTTTGCTGTTAATTTATCGTTTATGTTCTACTGCTGCAGCATTATTCTGCGATTGCGGGCTAAAGTAATTTCTCACAAGTCAAAAATAAAACTGATAACAATAGCAATGATTTTCCTTGTATTTCCAGGATTTCTCCCAAATGATAAAAATTTCCCTGGTTTTTCGCTGTTATCGCGGGTGCCCAGGGTGTATGCACCCTGAATATAAGTTTATGACCGCATCTCATCAGCAGTGCGACACCGCACACAGGTTGAGATCGATCAGTGTATGACGCAGCCAGTGTTGGCTCGGCCAGCTGCTAGGTAAGGCATAGTGATGGGCTGCTCGCGAATGAATGGTTCAGAACGAACGTTTCAGTCCTATGATGTGTGAACTATGCACTCCGTTCCAGTGAACTGCTATTTCAAACACTTCACAGTTCTCATACTTCATACTGCCCCCAAAAAATGAGTTAACACATTGCGCGGTAGCCGATGGGAGCTAGCGTGAAGGCATTTTTCCATTTGCAGTCGCTAATGTGCCAACTTATCCTGCGCGCACCGTAACATTCATATGTGGCTGGCTCACTCAATCTTGCTTCCCTCTCCCTTTCATCGGTGCTATGAAGGAGGGATTTACCTGAAATCATACCAATGCCTCAACGTTAAAGTTTACTTATCGAATTTGAAGTATTATTATCCTCGACAAAAATAAAATCAGCAGGAAAATTAAGGAACAATTATAGTAATCAAATGTTTGTATAGCTAACTGGACTTAACTACGGGGTTATCAGTCCCTAAACCTACAAACTACTTATGAAATAAGACTAAGGACGGCACAAATATCCATGCCTGAGGGGGGGATTCGAACCCCCGACCGTAGTGGCCGTGCAGACCGTGACTGGAGCGCCTCAGTCCCCTCGGCCATCGCGGCCGACAATTATAGTACGTATATAGATTTTATAGCTGTGGTTAACATATTCCATTGGTTTCGGATTAAATTATCGAATTCCGGGATATACTGTTGGTGACCAGGGAGTTTTCTGTCAATAAGATCCACAAACAAAAACAAAACAAAAAATAAAAAATAACAATGCTGTTCACAGCGTCATGCGAAAATTACGAGTAAACTTAAAAGTATTTCTTTCTAAAAATGAGAAGGATTTCTCTTTTTATATTTTTCTTGACCACTTCAGCCAAGATATATTTGAATTGGCTCAAATTAATATTATGCCAAGATTTCAATTTTTTTATTTACTTAATTAACTTTTTTTATTTGTCTTGCGAAGTCGCTTTGACAGTCTACATTACATATAAGGGTGCATTTAATTGTGTATGTTTGTACTGATTGTATAGTTCACTCACGATCTGCACTTAGCCGGCCGCGGTGGCCGAGGGGACTGAGGCGCTTCAGTCACGGTCTGCAAGGTCACTACGGTCGGGGGTTCGAATCCCCCCTCGGGCATGGATATTTGTGCCGTCCATAGTGTTAGCTAGTTCGTAAGTGGTTTGTAAGTTTAGGGACTGATGCCCTAAATACGATCTTGGTAAAATACGAGGCGCGTCCAGAAAGTTAGTTCCGTTTGGTAATAAAATAAAATTGTACACAGATACAGAAGAAATTTTTATTGCACAAAATTCTACAGCTCTTAAACTACTTTTCCATATAACTGCCGAAATTTTGCAGGCATTTGTCATAGCGTGGCACCAGGTTTTGTATACCTTCTTCATAGAAATCTGACGCCTGTGTCTTCAACCAGTTGCAAACATCGCCGGCCGCGGTGGCCGAGCGCTCTGCGGCGCGCCAGTCACGGTCCGCGCGGCCACTACGGTCGGGGGTTCGAATCCCCCCTCGGGCTTGGATATTTGTGCCGTCCTTAGTCTTAGCTAGTTCATAAGTAGTTTGTAAGTTTAGGGACTGATGACCCCGTAGTTAAGTCCCATAAGCTATACAAACATTAGAACATTTTTGAAACATTAGTGATCGTGAAATTTGGGGGAAGTCCATAGCGAGAGCACTAATTGTAAACCTACGGTTTTCCTGGATCTTGTCATCAATCGCATGAACCAGTTCTTCTGTAACCAAAGGTGGACGCCCACTTCGTTGTTCACCGCCACATCACTACGTCCGCCATTGAACTGTCGGACCCATCTTCTCACCATGGAATCACTCATCGCATTTGGTCCGTAAACATCGCAAATTTGCCGATAAATTTCACTTGGTTTCACTTTCCTCGCATTCAGAAACCGAATCATCGACCTGATTTCACAGGCGGCGGGATTTTCAATCAACGCCGACATTTCAAACAAGCACAACAAAGCGTACGTAACTGACAGCGATCTCCAAATGGCGCACATTCTTCTCCTTGATACACATCGTCTACAGCGCATGTGCGGAACTGCAATCGCAGCGCTGCAGCGGAGATAAATTGAAACGGTACTTACTTTCTGGACGCGCCTCTTAAATCTCTTGCTGAGTGATTGTAAATCTCTGTATACAATGTTAGTCCTATATTAAGCCCAAATTGTGTGTGTGTATGTATATATTAATTTACTGTGTGCGCTGTATAATTGTCTTCAGTTTATTCTTCATTTAAAGCATAGTTTACGTATATTTTGCGTTTTGTCGAAGTTTATGATCAGAATGTATTTCTGATGGCGGAATTCACACGGTCCGTCACCTCACGTCAACGTGAGCTTTCTCAAGAAGAATGTTTTGATGGAACGATCGTCTGGTAACATCGCGACTCGCAAGTTAACCTAGTTTCGTCACGCGATTTTCATATTATACTCGACAGATACACGGTTTGCACGCAAATGTGTCTTGTTAATCTTTACTTTATTATTATACTTTGGTTTAACGGTAAATTGCAAATGTTTCATGACGACTTAAATAGTTTTCTTAATTGAGCGTCCTCCTATATAACATATCGCCAGTCACAACCTCACTTTCAAGTTTCAACATCTGTAGAGAGCAAAGATGTCAACTAGCGCTGTGGGTGGCGAAACTGCGAAACAGGTGAAATAAGCGTTCGAGTTGGATTCGTAGTTGGAAACTGTCAAAAAGCGCGCATGCGCAGTGGAGGCCTTCCAAATCGTCAGGAACTATCAGTGTTTGGGCCACTCGAACGAACCTATCGTCTACAGCGCATGTGCGGAACTGCAATCGCAGCGCTGCAGCGGAGATAAATTGAAACGAAACTTGCTTTCTGGACGCGCCTCGTATATAGATTTTATACCTGTGGTTAACATATTCCTTTGGTTTCCGATGAAACTATCACATTCTGGGATATTCTGTTGGTGACCAGGGAGTTTTCTGTGAATAAACTAATCCGCCGCAGCAGTGCCGGCGCAAGCTCAAGTGCCGCCCCGTGCGAGCTGCTAAACTTCCGCCGCCCCCCCCCCCTCCGTCTTTTTTTTTTTTTTTTTTTTTTTTTTTTTTTTTACAAAACGATTGTGAAATTTTATTTAAACAAATCTGTAGGAAAAGTCAGCAATCAATCGCATTTTTTGTTGTTATTTTTCAGATCTACCTAGGTTTCGGCCAATGAGTGGCCAGTTTCAAAGCCTTTAATATGTGCTTACATCTAAACATATAGATGTAAACATAACTGAAAGCATTGAGAATAGCCGCTCTGTGCCAGAAATCTATGAAGATATGGAAAATAAAAACAGCTGAAACGGCCAAAGAGTGGGGCGGAAAGCAATGGAGAGAGGAAGAATAAGGAGATGGAGTAACATAATAATGCAATAAATACATACTCGGGTATCGACGGGTACTGATGCTGGTCGAAATATATTAACTTACTGCACTGCGGCTATTCATTTCAAAGAATTGACACTCGCTATCTGGCGTAATTTGCATGTGTCATTTCTGTCGTGTCTGATTATGGAATAAGGAGTAACAAATTAGTCATCGCCGTATCAAGTCACTTTTCTGCGCTTTATTTTCATTCTAGCTATTGGGGTGATGCGTACTTATTTGCCGAGTCGCCAATTTTTTAAGTAACAGATCATAAGAAAAATATATTCTCCTATTCTGCATTCTTGGTGGAGAGAAATTCTAACTTACGAATAACGTGCATGCGCAATACTAATTGTAGGTTATATGAAAAGCACTTACCTATTATATCCCAAGTTGCAAGACATTCGGACGCACCAATTCTCCTATTCTTGTGAAACGCAACGTAAGTACTTCTGACCAATGTTGACTCTCTCGGCCAACTACCGAAACGAATTCTGTAGTTTTGTTGTAGAGAACGCAACAATACCTATTGTCTGGAAAGGCGAAATGGTGACGCGGCAATGCCAGGAACTAGGTCACGTGACGAGGTACAGTGAGGCTACGGTTAAACTAGTGCCCAAGAAGAAGACGCAAGTAGCTCACAATAAGTATGTGACCGATGATATGGATAAATGTATTATCAGGCAGTAATTTTATAGCATTACGAACAATAGAAAGAAATACGAACTTTTTGAAAATTGCACAACTTTTGTCAAACAGAAATGAGATTCAAAGCTAGCAAGGAAACCCTTAGAAGCAATGTACTGTCTATGGATTTTCGTTTTACAAGGTGTCAAAATTAACGTTTGTTTCGCTTGGGCGAGAAGGCATTGTTGCTAAAAGACCATACTTTCTCAGGTTTTCATCAGAATCAAAGCGACCAGTAATTTACTTAGACGAAACATGGATTCACACGCATTATACAGTAAATAAATGTCGGCAAAGTTATAGTGTGTGAGTAGTATCGTCACACAAAAGTGCTGGTCAGAGTTTAATTGTGTTCATGCAGGTGGAGACAGGTGTTTCAGGGCTCAAAAACCAAAACGTTCGGCTATCACTCAGAAACGGATAGCAAATATTTTCAAAAATATATCGAAACCCAACTTATGCCAGGTTTATTATCAATGTCTTTATTCCTTGTAATTACTCACAGCGTATTTACCCATTCGGAATACTTCTAGCCATTGTAGGTGTTGAACATGTTTGTCTGTAGTAATGTTTAACAATCTTTTCCATAGCGCGGATAGAATAAAACACTCAAATGCCATTGAAGGGCTTGGCAAAATTGCTCCAGGCTTAACATGTAACCGCAGTATCGACCATTGCATACGAATTTCCAAATTAGATTTCGTCTCCTGCAAAATTAGTTGTGAGTAAACGCACGGCGCGTAACACGCTGGCAGCGCTCCACTCATAAGAATACTGGCGTGTGCGCCAGACTGCTTCCCTTCCGGCGTAAACACGACGGCGCTGCCACAGTGGCGAGGAAGAAATTAGTCCTCCTCCCTCCCCTTGTTCAACAGGGGCGGCAGGCATGTAGTCGAGACGCCATGCCACAGTTCCCGAGGCCGCTCCCTCCGAGGTTTGATTTCGAATCCCCTCTTGGGAATGAATGTTGAGTTTGTACTACAGAAAAAAGGGTGGCGGCAGATTCGCCGCCCTTCGGAAAGTGCCGCCCCGTGCGGCCGCACGTTTCGCACGTGCCTTGCGCCGGCCCTGCACCGCGGCACACACAGTAGCGACTGCAGACGATGCTTGAGCTCACCTGGTGACACTGCGGCCAGAGGATGATGGAGTGCGGGTAGCGCAGGGGCCCGCCCAGGCTGCTACCGCCAGATGCCGCCCTCTGCTCCTGCAGGATCTCGCTGTGCTTGCGGCCCAGCTGCCGGAACACCTGCAGCGACCTGCAGGCACACCGAGGCACAAAAATAAATAAATAAATAATTTAAAAAAGTAAAATAAAAAAATGAAACCAAAAACAAGCACGATTTATTGGGGCTGCTTCTACTCGTAGGTGCTGTAATCAAACACCATGCTTATATCAAGATTTGGGCCAGGCTCGGGACTCGAACCCAGGTCTCGTGCTAACCCTTGCACCACCCAGGCACACTGAAAAGTGTAATATATATTAAGCTAGCTGAGCCCCCGCTGCTTCGCATGCGTAGGCTGGTTGGTCTGCACCAGTTGTTTCTTTTTAATCCTAATGAAGAATCCATATCTTAAGTTTCGTAGTTATAGCTTGAAATTTAAGTAAACAGCACCATATTTTTGAAAATCAATTTTTGCATCTTGTATTTCACCCCCTTATTGGTCGAATTTCCAAAAATACCGAAACACGTGTCTTTTACATTTGAACCCCGAATCCAAATCCGAAAGTTTGTAGTTCTAACTTCAAAATTGCCTAAATAGCAACATATTTTCGAAAAACACCCCCTCTCCAATTTAACCCCGTTGATGGTTGAATTTCCTACAATACCGAAATACGTATTTTTTAACGTGTAACCAACTATACAAATATCAATTTTTACAGCTCTAGCTTCGAAATTGTATCAATAGCATCGTGTTTTCAAAAAAAATTTTTTTTGATCCTCTATTTAACCCTCTTACTTGTTGAATTTCCAAAAATACTAAAAATCTTGGATTTTTAATCCTGATCGAGATTCCATATCCGAAGTTTCGTAGTTGTAGCTTAACATTTGAATTAACAGCAACATATTTTTGAAAATCAATTCTTTGCGTCACCTATTTTACCCCCTTGTTTGTCGAATTTCAAATAATGCCGAAACACGTGTCTTTTAAATTCGAACCCTGAATTAAAATCCGAAATTTTGTAGTTCTAGCTTCAAAATTGCCTAAATTTTCAAAAAACTTTTCATCCCCTATTTCACCCCCTTACGGACGGAATAACGAAAAGTCGCTTCTTAAATGACGCCTACAGAGTAAGATAAATACCCTCCACAAATTTCAAGTTTCTATCTTCAGTGGTTTGGGCTGGGCGATGATGAGTCACTCAGTCAGTCAGTCAATCAGTCAGTCAGTCAGTCAATCAATCGGGACACTTCCTTTTATACATAGAGATTACATGTATATAATTTTAATGTGTTTTGTATACATAATCAATTTATAATGTGCATATCTGTCATCAGATCATCATCATTTAAAGCTTAGCCATTCATCTGTCTAAACATTATTATTTTTTAAACCTCTTAGTGAGTGAATGACAATCTCCGTATAAAATGTTAGATCCTATATTGGCCTCAGAATTGTGTATATAGATATTAATTTATAGTGTGCATTGTATACTCGTGTTCAGTTTATCGCCATTTAAAGCATATCATCATGTGTGCATCATGTCTTCAGTATAAGTTCTTTGCATCTGTTAGAAGTAAACGAAGATGGTGGCTGTGATGTATTACACATAAGTGGGTTATGACAATGCAAGGGACCTGTGACCACTGTAGGTATGATATTTAAATTGTTTACCTTTAACTTAATTGAACAATTGTACAAAGTCACATTCTGATGTAGGATTTTGTATTTTCTCTTGTAGACAGTGCAACAAGTCAACCTAGGGTATTTGTACAAAGCATAATATTATTCCACCTGATGGGTATAATAAAGTTAGTGACTGGTAACAGAAATACCTTGTATTTTAATCGATTTCAAACAAAAGTCACGGTAAAGCCTAATAAAAATGTTTTCACTTAAAGAAAACACTAAAAGTTGTTAATAAAATCGAAAGTTGTCAATTAAATAAAGATTGTTATAAAAATTGATTCTAACTACAGAATTCGCATGTGTGCATTGCGAATCCACTAATTACACGAATACAAAATTTCTCCGTCTCTGACCTTTTTTTCCCAATAGTTTGTATTAGGGATAAATGTCAACACGAAACAGTCTGAAGGATTGATTTTAAAATAATCACTTTATAGTTTCTTCATAGGAATGATGGGTACGAAACATTTACAATAATGATTCGTTTACATTTCTTTACAGAAATCGAATTGTTTTTTAATCTGTCTTTCTCTTTAGTACGGTCAAAAATTAACTAGTACGTTAAACAACATAATTGAAAAAATATGTCCTCATATTTTCTCCCTTCTTTCATACAAAGAAAATTATACTAAACACGTACACTACAAGTTGCATTATTTAGGCAATGAATACAAAAAGACGAACCTAAACCCTTCATGCTGAATGTCTGTCTGAGATGTACAAAAAGTATGCCGAGCCCCTAATAATGGAATGATGATTCTCCTTACTTTAATTTTTCAAAATATCTGACCACTTTCAATTATCGTTAAACTCTCCAAACTTGGTTTACCTCATCATCCAGAAAAGAAAAAAATATCATTATTATTGCACATAAAAAGATTCGTCTGTTCAAAGCTCACACTGCAATTTTGAAACTTTACTCCCTGACTGCCTACACAACACTCTGCCACTGCTAACTCGTCGGTGGCGGTGTAACGAATCCTACTGGCTCAAACGCGGAGCAGCACACACCAGAAAGTGTCTTCGCGGAGCCAAAGATATCAGTTGCAGACATTCAAATGACAGACCACCGATGTGACTAACTTCACCTACAGTTCAACGCGGATTTCTCACTCCTGCAACGACTGCTCAAGCACATATTCCGTCCGACCCAAACTGCCACACGCCCTCCTACTTTCACTACAGTATTCCATGGCTCCCAGCTAAACCTATATTCACGCCAGAAGTCTGCACCGAAAGAAGTGTCATCGTCGACAAGGTGGATTACAATTAAGAATTTCGGCGTCTGTTATTTCATAAATGTCATGGTTGGTGCAAGGATTAGTACAACTGCCTAGTGAGCAAGAGATGTGAGTTCGATTCCCGGCGCTGGCACAAATTTTCATATGTTCATGTTGAATGACTACAACACCTACTGAATCAGTATTTAGAACAGCTGCAACAAAGCAACGACTTGGCAGTCTTCTACATATACAAAACAATGAATGTTTATAGGAGAGTAGGAAGTTAAATAGTGGCAACTATTTATTCACATGCGATACAAAAGCGTTACATGTTTGCACCTGTTACTGTCCTTCAAAATAACCACCAGCGTTGTGTAGAATCCGTTGCCAGCGATGTGGGAGGCATAGTATACCATAAGCAGATGTTCGAATGTTTGGTACGGTAATGGGAACTTATAAACTAACTTATACTAAAGACAACACAAATATCCTTGACCGAGGGAGGATTCGAACCCCCGACGGGGAATGGCCTTGCGCATCGGAGAAGAGCGCCTTTGCGCTCGGCCACTTCGCCGCACCACCGTTGGCAGAGCCTGTTCTGTTGATGGTGCGAATGGAGCGGTCTACTACCTGTTGAATATCAGGAACAGTTCTGAAGCGAATCCCACGAAATCGTTCCTTCATCTTCGGAATCAAATCAAAGTCACAAGGACTTAAGTCCGGGGAGTATAGTGAGTGGTACAGTACTTCCCAGTCCCATCGTCCGAACAGAGCAGTCACAGTTTGCGTTGTATACGTCCGCACAATGTCCTACAAAATGATGGGTGGGTTGCGCAGGAAATGATGTTGCTTTTTTCGCAAAGCTGGTCGCAAGTGATGCTCCAAAAACGAACAGTAATACTGAGCACTGACGGTCTCCCGTGTGTTAGGATAACACTATCACAGTCGTATACGAGAATCACCATAACTTTCACCATACTGCGGCTATGACGCACTTTCGATATTCGCGGCGATCCACAATGACGCCATTCGATGGACTGGCGTTTCAGTTTTGGCTCGTACGACGTGGCACGTGTCTCATCCAGTGTTACGATACGGCGTAAGAAAGCCTCTCCTTCGCCTCCATAACGCTTCAAGTGCGTCTGAGCAGCGTCGTAACGCATTCATTTCTACATTTCCGTCAAGTCACGTGGAACCCATCATGAAGCAATTTTCGCATGCCCAGGCACATTCAAACTTGAACCAACTCCGTTGTTCTGTTTCGGAAACATAGTGACAGCGTTACGTTGGACCGCTTTCTCACAAGTGACTGTTTCCCACGCCGGTGACGTCGGACGGGGCGGGTCCATTTGCTGGGAGGGAAGGTAGATATGTCAACAACGTGTGCTATAAGCGACAAAAGTAGTTTCCATTGCATAGTGTCTCCACAGCAGTGTTGCCACTATTTAAGTTCACCCCCTTATGTTTGTCCTCTATGCGATGTGCTTCAAAAGAAACCGTAAGTAATGTAAAATACAGTCCGATTTTCAAAATATCCCTACTTACCACATTTTATGTTTCACACTAGAAGTAGCGTGTTGAGTCGGTCACAATGTTCACTCAGAGTTTTTGGTTGCCGGCCGCGGTGGCCGAGGGGACTGACTGAGACGCTTCACTCACGGTCTGCACGGCCACTACGGTCGGGGGTTCGAATCCCCCCTCGGGCATGGATATTTGTGCCTTCCTTAGTCTTAGCTAGTTCATAAGTAGTTTGTAAGCTTAGGGACTGATGACCCCGTAGTTAAGTCCCATACGTTCTACAAACAGTTGAACATTTTGAGTTTTTCGTTGTAGATGACAACAGAGTCTTACAGGACTACCAATTGTAAAACCAAGCCGCGCGGGAGTAGCCGAGCGGTCTGGAGCGCCATGTTACGGATCGCGCGGCCTCCAGCGTCGGAAGTTCGAATCCTCCCTCGGGCATGGATGTGTATGTGGTCCTTAGGATAGTTTAACTTAGTTTAAGTAGTTTGTTAGTTAAGGACTAATAACCCAGCAGTTAAGTCCCAGAAATAGAAATACAATAACAAATGAAACAAACCGCCAATTTAAATACTGAAAAACACACACAAAATATGAAGCAAATAAGGTACGATCTCGCACTCAGGGAAGGAATAAATCAGTGAGAATTTACTCCCACGATACTGGCCGCTAGTGTAAGAGAACGCGGCGCAGCCAGGTCGAACAAATGGACGAATGTTACAGCCCCGTTGTTCTCGTATTGCCCTGAGAACGTTAATCCTTATATTGGTTTCTTAATTGGGATGGGTTTTTCTTAGTTTTCAGATTATACAATTTCTTGATTACATTAGCTACAATTTTCTTTCAATCGCAAAGATATTTTTACGTTAGTATTTTAAAGTCATTCGGCAACCCACCCTTGTAGGCTCCGCGATCCTATCACAGTTTGACAACCACTGCCCTAGACTTTTGGTTATGGGGACACTTGACGGAAGTCAATAAACGATGTGCAAACACTACCTGATACTTTAAAGGGTGAGTCACTCTTTACGCTGAAGGGCAAGAGGGATGCACTGCCATGAACTGACGCTAGGTATAACACCTCCTGCAGTGACGCGTTTACTTCAGAATGTATGTGTTTCCGGACCCTTGTTTATCGGTTCTATTTTTCCTGTTTCGGTGCGTTCTGCACCTCTCAAAACATTCGACACTTTTTTTAAACCCTCTGTATAAATTTGTGTAATTATAGCAAATCCAATAAAGTAAGGAAATTGTGAAAATGAAAAAAATTCCTCGTATGCTTCTTCGCTGCTCTGTAAACAGTTTCTACATGCGATTCGCCGGCTAAGTTGAGCACGCTATCCCCCATGCGGCGCATTCCACATTAAACTGCACAGTCGGATTATCTTGTAGCTTTGCGCCATATAAATGGACGGACACATCCTATTACGTTGTTCATTATTCGTGCGCTAGCTGCGAAATTTTCTCGCTTATTGTGAACACTCACGGCTACAATTTTTTGCATTCTAAATGAATATCACAATTAGGTCCTCTGGTATTTATTAATCAAATCCGCATACGTTACGAACTCATTTGCCGGAAACTGCACTGAATGGAGCTCGTTGGCCAGTAGATGCGACAAAAACTGGGCGCTCTGTATTCACGGGGAGGACGAACGCTATTGCTATCTCTCTCTCTCGCTTTCTCTCTCTCTCTCTCTCTCTCTCTCTCTCTCTCTCTCTCTGACCGCTCGCCGACGTGCTTGTGGAATTTTAATTTCATTTTAATTCATTTTATTATTATTACTTTTAGGGGTGTACACAATCCAGGGAGGAATTTCTGTTCTGCATTATTTCCTTCCCGTTACTTAGCCTGTACGACAAATTGTTATTTTTCACCCGTAATCACGTCGTCCCTCGCGTAGCTGCCTAAATTTGTTCAAACGCCCATTCGATATGAAAAAATTGGGAAATTCGGGAGAATGAGGTATTTACGGCAGAAATTTATGTAAACTACCGGCCACTGAAAATGCAACACAAAGACGGACCAGGGATATTACAGCCAAATTTACTTACGAGATAACTCGTTGTGCAATGATCACATGATTGAAAATATAGTCCACCGAGTGGTCTAAGGCATTATGCTACGGACTGGGCGGTCGTTCCCGCCGCAGGTTCGAGTTTTCCCTCGGGCACGGTAAGTTGTGTGTGTGTGTGTGTGTGTGTGTGTGTGTGTGTGTGTGTGTGTGTGTACTGTGCTTAGTGTAAGTTACTTTACGTCTAGAAACTGATGACCATAGCAATTTGGCCCAACAGGTTTACAAACATTGGAACATTTTGAAGATCGGAGCATCATGGATTCAGTAATGTGTGATGCCGACACTGCTCACTATAACCGCTGTTCCGCGCTCGGCATTGGAACAAAGATGTGTTCTTGAAGGAAAATAGTCTACAGAAGAAGGAATTGACACGGCAAACAACTCCTAGAACTAACGGGGAAAAGGACTACCGAAGAAATACCACAAGCCTCGCACAGCTGGTTTATATCTAATTTCATATACCTCTGACTTAGAACAAGAAAGTAGATAGGGGTTTGATATTAGGGATTAACCTCCGGTCGTCATTGAGATTATCAGAAACTGGGAACACTCTCGGATACTTTTTTGGCAAGGATGGGGAAATTACAAGCAGCAGGTATTTTATGTGATTTGTCAAAGGCATTTCACTGGGTGACTACAAACAACATTCCTTTAAGTAAATTAGAATTCTATGGTGTCACAGGAAATGCTGCAAAATGTTCCAAGTCGTACCTCGCTAACAGGAAACAGAGAGTATCAGTGCAAGGAACTAGTCAATTAAGCCATCAGTCATCATTGGATTGAAAAGAAATTGTTTGTGGTGTCCCATAAGGCTCCATCTTAGGGCCACTGCTTTTTCTTGTGTGCATTAATGACTTCTCGTCAGTTACACGGTCAAAGCAGAATTCATTTTGTTTGCAGATGATACAAGTATTGCAAGAAATAGCATGAGCAGCATAGTTCTAGAAAGGTCTGCTGGTGGTATTTTCATGAATATTAATACATAGTTTAAAGCCAACTCATTGACATAAAACTATGAAAAGATTCACTACATGCAGTTCAGAACATGTAAGAGGTTTCCATCCAGTATATGCATAAAGTACAACGAAGAGCAGATAGAAGGGGTTGACAGTATTAAATTCCTGGAAGGAATTAAGTTGGGAGCAGCACAGCGTGGGAGTGCAGAAACGACTTAACAAATCTGTCTTTCCAATTCGAGTGTTATCAGACGTAAGCGACATAAAAATGAAAAAGATTGCATACTTTGCTTACTTTCATTCCATTATATCATATGGTATAATATTTTGTGGTAACTCTTCAAATCAAGCAAAAGTTTTCAGAGTCGAAGGGCGTGTAATATGTATTATTTTAGTAGTAAATTCACGAAAATCCTATAGATGCCGTTTCAGAGAACTGGATATACTAACTACTGCCTTTCAGTATGTTTATTCCTTAATGAAATTTGTTATTCTTTTTTTTTTCAACAAACAGTACTGTTCATACACACAATACTAGGAACAAAAACGATCTACCCAAACAGCTAAAAGCACTTACTTTAGTTCAAAAATGGGTCCACTACTCAGCAACACACATTTTCAATAATTTACCAGAAACCATAAAAAAATTTAGTTAAGAAAGAAGATCAGTTTAAGAGGAACCTTAAAGACTTACTAGTGGCCAACTCGTTCTACTCAACTGACGAATTTTTTAGTAGAACCACATGATATATGTATCTGTGTTCATACTGTTTGAATATTGTATCAGCTTCTAAAAAAATGAAAATAAAAAAATGATGTTATGAGATGTTCCACATCCACGAGGATCTCATCATGGATCTATGGAACGAACAACTAATATAATATACTACGAGGCGCGTCCAGAAAGTAAGTTCCGTTTTGTAATAAAATGAAATTGTACACAGATACAGAAGGAATTTTTATTGCACAAAATTGTGCAACTCTTAAACTACTTTTCCACATAACTGCAGAAATTTTGTAGGCACTTGTCAAGGCGTGCCACAAGTTTTTGCATGCATCCTTCACAGAAGGTTGCCACCTGTATTCAACCATGTGGTAACAGCTCTTTATCATCGTTGAAGTGTTGACCACCAAGGACAGATTTTAGGTGTAAGAAGAGATGAAAGTCGCTAGGAGAGAGGTCCGAGCTGTATGGAGGATGATCAAACAGGTCCCATTGAAATTTCCGTAAGAATTGTTTGGTCACATTCGGTGTATGAGGTCAGTCATTATCGTGAAAAAAAAACTTTTGACAGTAATCCTCTTCTTACATCTAAAATCTGTCCTTGGTGGACAACACTTCAACGATGACGACGAGCTGAAAGAACATGTTACCACATGGTTGAATACACAGGCGGCAACATTCTATGAAAAAGGCACACAAAACCTTGTACCATGCTATGACAATTGCCTACAAAATTTCGGAAGCTAAGTAGAAAAGTAGTTTAACAGTTGTAGATTTTTGTACAATCAATATTTAATCTGTATCCGTTCGTTTTATATAACCAAACGGAACTTACTTTCTGGACGCGCCTCGTATAATCGGCCGTGCCCTTTGAAAGGAACCATCTCGACATTTGTCTGCAGGTGATTTAGCAAAAATTACAGGAAACGTAAAACTAGATGATCGAAGGTGGATTGAACAACCATCCTCCCGACTGGAAGTCCAGTATGTTACCAGTGCGCCACCTAACTCTATTCAGAATGTGGAGTCGCCGGTGGTTGTTTGGGTTGACAGATGCATAGTTTCCCTAGAAATGCTGCCTGTCTGTATCGTTACTGCACTAAGAGCTATCCAGAGTTAGCCGGTACGTGTTAACGTCTAATGGTTGGCGGAAGGAGAGCCAGCACACGCCGCTTCTTGTATCAAGGAAGTATGCCGCGTTGAACTTGGAGATCAGCCACTATTTGTGATCACACAACCGTCGGTGGACCAGATGTTAGAATTTTCCAGGCGACCGCCGTATTCTAATTGATATCCTTTACAAAGGCGGACTACGGCTGTCGGAGGACCGGGGAGGCGGCAAAACAAAATGAGCCCCCTCCCCCGCCCACTTGGACCACTTGGAAATAGGCCTACATGTCATCATGATCATCATCATCAGAGACTGATTATGCCTTTCAGCGTTCTGTCTGGAGCAAAGTACCTCTAATAAAATTCCTCCATGATCGCCCATTCAATGCTAACATTGATGCCTCGTCTTATGTTATGCCTTTCACTTCAAAATCATTCTGCATCGAATCTAAGTACTTTCTTCTTGGTCTACCTCGACTCCTCTTACCCTCCACTGACGCGCTCATGAGTCTCTTAGGTAACCTTACTTCTCCCATGCGTGTAACATGACCCCACCATCTCAGTCTGTTCGTTCTAACTGCTTCATCTATGGTGTTCATTCCCAGCTTTTCTTTGATTTCCTCATAATGGACACCCTCCTGCCATTGTTCCCATCTATTGGTACCCGCCATCATTCTTGCTACTTTCATCTCTGTAACCTCTATCTTATGAATAAGGTAACCTGTATCCACCCAACTTTCACTCCCATACAACAAAGTTGGTCGAAAGATAGAGCGGTGCGCTGCTAACTTAGTCTTGGTACTTACTTCCTTCTTGCAGAAGAGAGTAGATCTTAGCTGAGCACTAACTGCATTAACTTTGCTGCACCTGGATTCCAGTTCTTTCGCTATGTTGCCACCCTGTGAGAAAATACATCTCAGGTACTTGAAACTGTCTACCTGTTCTAACTTTGTTCCTCCTATTTGGCACTCAATCTGTTTGAATCTCTTTCCCACAGACATTAGTTTCGTTTTGGAGATGCTGATCTTCATATCATAATCCTTGCACCTCTGATCGAGCTCTGAAATATTAGTTTGCTACCTTTCAATTGAATCGGCCATTACAACTAAGTCATCCGCATATGCGAAACTGCTTATTTTGTTTTCACCTATTTTAATCCCGCCCAACCAGTCTACTGTTTTCAACATATGTATTAGTATAAAAAGTGACTTTTGAGATTTGGAGATCCCCAGGACGAGAGGCACGGGACAATCTAAAAATAACTTTCGAGATTTGGAGGCCCCAGAACAAGAGACCAAGGGCGCTATATATGTATATAAAAAAATAAGAATAAATAAAATAATTAAATCTAAATTAGCAAACCTTATTCGTGAAACACAGACACCAAATCAAAAGTGAAGCCTCAGGGTGAAATTTCCAAGACATTCAACATTAAAACAGGTGTAAGGCATGGTGACGGCCTGTCTCCACTCCTCTTCAACTGCGTCCTAGAGAAAATAGTAAGAGAATAGAAAGAAAAACCGGCCGCGGTGGCCGAGGGGACTGAGGCGCTTCAGTCACGGTCCGCACGGCCACTACGGTCGGGGGTTCGAATCCCCCCTCGGGCATGGATATTTGTGCCGTCCTAGTTTGTAAGTACTTCATAAGTAGTTTGTAAGTTTAGGGACTGATGACCCCGTTGTTGAGTCCCATAAGCTTTACAAACACGTTTGAACAAAGGTATTGATATTCACTGTCTAGCATTTGCGGACGATTTTGCCATTCTTTCTAAAAACCTAACAAATGCAGCAATCCAACTCAATCTTTTACAAGAAGTAGCCGACAAAGTAGGTTTAAGAATTTCTGTAGAGAAAACAAAATTTATGACAAACATAAAAAATGTTCCAGATATCCTACTAACAGAATGTTCAAATGTTTGTAAATCTATCGGACCAAACTGCGTGGTCATCAGTCCGTAGCTTACAAACTACTTAAACCTAGGTAAACTAACCTACGGACAAACACACACACCCATGCCCCTGGGAGGACTCGAATCTCCACGGCGAGCAACCGCGCTCTCCGCAGCGAGACGCTTTAGACCGCTCGGCTACTCCACCGCGGCCTACTAACAGATATTGGGCCGATAAAGAGGGTAAATAAATGATTCAGGAAAATATCTTAGAATAATTTGCTGTAGAAAAAAAAAAGAGTACATAAAATGGAAAGAGCATGTGGTATAACCAGGAACATTTACAACAAAAGTTCTCTGTCTAAAAATCTGAAAATACAGCACTACAACACAGTAGTAAAGCCAGAATGTCTTTATGCAAGTGAATGTTTAGTACTGAATTACAAATTACATAAACCTGAAGTCCTAGAAAGAAAAATCATTCGAAAAATACTTGGTCCACTAAGAAATACAGAGGTATGGAAACTAAGAAGTAATGTTGAAGTTTATCGCAACATAGAAAACATAACCGAAACACTACGGAAGAGGCGACTGCTATTTTTTGGACATTTATACTGAATGAACAGCAACAGGTTAACCAAACAGATTTTTAAATATCTCTGGGACAAGAAGTCAACAATAGCATGGATTCAAGAAGTTAGGATATATTTGGAAAGAAACAATATAAGTGAAAGAGATGCAACAGAAAGAGAAATTTTTAAGAAGAAAGTGTTAAAAATGGAAGGATTCCAAGGCAGGAGGGAGAAGGAGACAGGAGTAAAGTGGTCTGAGGTGAGGGAAAGGATGCGTAGTGAAAAGATGAAAGAATACTGGAGGAAAAAGAAAGAATAACACAGGAGGAAACATTGAAATTGGTGTGTGGTCCTTAGATGGCCGAAATGAAGAAAGAAAGAAGAAGAAAATAAATAAAAGTGCTTTCGAAGTATTTGGAGTCCCTCCATAAGAGAGGCCTGGGGTGGTTCGCCTCGCCTCCCCCCCTCCTTAGTCCACCACCCATCCCTTATTTTCCTCGACACATGTGAGCGAAGTCTAGAATTTGTATTGTTTACGACGAGGGATAACATGGAATGCATGTGTGTATCTTCGAGTAACGTCATACCAATGGCCCTACTGGGGCGTTGCTTAGTGTTTGGCTGTGATTGTCGTTCTTTATCGTAAGAAAACAGATATACCGGGGAATTTTTATTCTGTGGTAAACACATACGGAGAGCATTGCTTTCCAGCGAGCAGGCAGGAAGTCAGCGGCTGCGTTAGGCTGGGGGCGGCCACTTCTGGTTTTCACGGATACCTGGAGCTGGGTAACACCACAGAGTAACATATACAGAGGAGCAGCCCCCCCTAAACCACTGTCCTACACCCCCCTCGTAGTTCCGTAAGATGCTAGCAGGTGTCAGGCGGTTCCCTGGCTTAGTACCGGTAGACGACACTAGAGGCGTTTCTGAGGGTAGTGTGGAGGGGAGGCTGAGGGGAGAGCTCGTGCCGCCTGCCACGAGGCCATGGCTGTCTGTCTGTGGTAACACCAATCGTTTATGTGACGAAGCTGTACATTGAACAGGGCTGTTCTCGGCGCATGCAAATGTAGCGGTCAAATTGGAGACTGAGCTAAGTTGAAAGATGCCCATACTTGCAAATACAAAGTTCAGTTAACATTCACCCTACTTACCAATAGCAAATACAAAAGTAAAAAAAAAATTGACGTATTACATGAACCAACAATATTTTTAATATCTTGTAAACTACAAAAGTTAATTTTCACTGTTTCTGAATAGAGCAAAATGAAATTTAAAATTGCCAACTTTCGAATGCGATTTCAACTAAGACGACAACTTATTACCTCAAGCTATTATCTTGAATTCTGTTCATTTAACGATTTAATACGTTTTTGGCAGAGAAATACTGGGAACATGGAAAGAACTTAGTGATGGTGTTCTTAGACGTTGAGAAGGCGTATTATAGTGTCCCTCGGAAATTTTTATTCGCCACAGTTTGGTATTCCATCTAAACCTAATACAGTGAAGCCATAACATCGCCAATTGCGATTTATTTCATTCATTTGAACGCTGTAATTCGTCAAATAAATATATTTAATTGAACTTCAAATAATTCCAAACAAATAATTTCTGTATACTTTATATAGTAATCGCGCAAAATTAGAGACAAGCTATGAAAAAGAGCAATATAAGTGACAGAAACACAAAACGAACAGACGTTCGCAGTACTAAGTGTGAGGCTGCAATTCATTGTGGAATTCACTTAGTCCTTTCATAAAGTTAACTCGTTATGCACGATTAAATTGATGCAGGAAAAGGGGAGCTGCGAAGCTCCAGAAACTGATGAGATTCCTGGTATTGCACGAGGGAGGCAGTGAAAAATAACTCGCGAGGGGATTTAGAAGGATCACTTACAGGCGCGCGACGGAGGAAAACAAGAAGTGAAAAGTCTTCTGAGAACAAAATTCTCTTCCTCTTTGTGAGGAAAGAACTCTCTGCATAGGCATGAGGCGCCAAGCATCAAGGAAGCAGACGTGAATACAATACATAGTGACTACAGCAGAAGGACACTGCATAATGGTGTAATGTGGGGCACAGATGGTAACCCGACATTCATTTCTTTGTTTAAAGGACGACGATAGTTGACCAACAGGGATAGGATTTGAAAAGACAAATGAATTATAAACGAAAAACAGTTTATGTATCATTTTCCATGTGTAACACCCCTTAATATCATTCTCCAGTACTCTTGTCAAGTACTAATTTTACTTTGTTTGGATTATTAATTTATTTTAAATTGTTTGTAGAGTTAGTTTTTTTTTCTTGTTTTATCATTTTATTTTTCCTCGCTTTGCCAGATCAACATTTTTAAATACATAAACACTACATTGTCAAAAAGGCCAGACACTCTGTGTTGGGATATCCTTGTTTAAATGTGACAGCCGGAATTTGAAGCTGTCTGCAGCTTTACATTTCGTGCAAAGACCACAAAGATAAGAGAAATTATGGCTCTTACAGAGACATACAAGCATTGGTTTCTTCTTCGTTCAATTTGGCAATGGAACAGAAAAGGAAAAGACTAGTAGTGGTTACGAGGTACCCTCCAACACGCACCTTAGAGTGGATTGCGGAGTATGTATGTACTCGAGATGTCTTCATCTTATTCATGGTTCATGAATTTTCATTTTTTATTTTTATTCCTATGGGACAAATCGCTGAGATAATCAATCCCTAAACTTAGACACTATTTTAATTAATGCTATGGACAACACACTCACCACACACACACACACACACACACACACACACACACACACACACACACACACACACACACCCTCCCAGGGAGGGCTCGAATCTCCGGTGGGAGCGCCCGCTCGACCCTTTCACTAATACTGTGCCCTCTTTTATGATGACAGTGACGCAAATACTGATGATGCTCTTGCAAGGTGAAAACTTGCCAACTAAGTACATTCAGAGGCAATATTGTGTACTTCATTTAGAATAATGCCGCCCTACCAAGAAGTGACGGAAAGATCAGTTAATGTAAAGTAGCCGCGGCGGACTGGCCGAGCGCATTGAGGCGCTATGCTCCGATGCGTGGGGCCGTTCCCCGTCGGGGGGTTCGAATCCTCCCTCGGGAATGGATGTTTGTGCTGGCTTTAGTATAAGTTACTTCATAAGCAGTTTGCAAGTTTAGGGAGTGATGACCCCGCAGTTAAGTCCTATAAGTTTAACAAACAACAATGTAAAGTTAGTCACTGCAACAAACTGGAAGACGACATCGGTTCGATCAATTATTGCCACATGGGAATAGTGTGCTCTAAGGCGCGTAGATGCGAAGCGTGCTGCTGATCCCCGTCGGAGGTTCGAGTCCTCTCTTAGGAAACGGTGTGTGTGTGTGTGTGTGTGTGTGTGTGTGTGTGTGTGTGTGTCGTCCTTAGCATAACTCCAGTTAACCCTTTAATGCATAGTGTAGTTGATCAGCTACATATCTAATTTTTTCCATTATCTCTCAACTGATCAACATTTTATGACAAATGCATTTGTAGCTGCTTATATACATAGTGTTACATATGCAAGAAGCATATTCCAGAAATTATAAGTCGCAGAGTGCTACTGAATCAGTTAAACAGTTAGCAGTATTGAGTTACTCGTAACATGTGCGTTCGTTTACTTTAGTAAACCTCCTTTGCCATGTAAAAGTAGTCAATCACATATTACCATTGCATTAAGAGTTACTTTATGAAAAGATTAGCGGCACAATAGTGACAATTACTGCATCGGGTACATCATGGAAGCACCACACAGGTGACCAGCTATGAGCGGTTTGTTGCTAGTAGTGTATAATAATTTCGAGGAAAATTGTTTTAAATATTTTTCTCACTATATACTCACCATATATTAATCGTGTTAGTTTTTAAAGGCCTGCATTAAAGGGTTAAACAGTTTAAAACTTAAGTCTAGCGACCAATGACCACTACAGTCTGGTCCCATCGCTCTACAAACATTTGTACATTCAATTAATTATTGAGTTTCGGCGAATGGCTTTGGCTGATTGTTATTTAAGTTCTGAACTACACGTACCATAAATACGTACAAACATATTCTAAAATCTGATACCCATGTGGTCTCCTTGTTAGGCAAGTACAATTAACTGATCTATGACTGAGCGATATCTTCTGTGTAAGAGATACTTCTGTTGTAACCGAAGTGTTAATGGGAAAACATTCACGTTTATGCACGGCCACCTGCGACGACTCTGTTATGTTTTCAAATGTTTGAATAGCTTATGGGACTTAACTGCGGGGTCATCAGTCCCTAAACTTACAAACTACTTCTGAACTAGCTAATACTAAGGACAGCACAAATATCCATGCCCGAGGGGGATTCGAACCTCCGACCGTAGTGGCTATGCAGACCGTGACTGGAGCGCCTCAGTCCCCTCGGCCACCGCGGCCGGCCGACTCTGTCAAATGTCTGGTCATTGCAACCGACACACGCGAGTAAATTTACATATTTTGCAGTAATGTGATTACTAGAGATTTTACAAGTGTAGTGTGAGTGGCCGCTAGAGTGTGGGTATCACAGAAGGTTGACCAAGCTCGACAAAGACGGCTCAGATATGTTTGACGCGACAGTGATTGTCGGCAAACATTGGCGAGTCGGTGCGGTTTTCCCCGAACCGGCCAGAGCTGTCGTCCGTCAAGGATTCTAGTATTGTCACAGCACTCAAGTGAGAGTTCCGCGGCCGTCTCGATTGTCACAGAGTTTCCCATGACGCAGATACGACAATTCTGAAATTCACGATGCAAAACAATGGCTGCAAAAGATACCGCTACGTCCAGCACAAAGAATGACTAATTGGCGGGAAAGGATGCACGGATGTTGTGACTTTTTTTTTCTCTTCTACAGGGTGGGCAAACACTGACAATGGTTTCTCAGCAATTTACAGCTTTTTTTTTTTTTTTTTTTTTCAAAAAAGGTTAGACTTGAAGTCCAACGAGGCCGGTAGTCTTGAAGAGAGAGGAAGAATTAGTATGCACAATTCTGTTCTCGAGCAAACGGAGCAGTATTCATCGGTCGGTCACGGTTGGGTTTTCATGGTCTTTCCTGTTTTCCTTCCTCCTTTTCCCGAGCGCGCAGGGTCGCGTGATGAGGTCGATTTTGTCGTGGTTAATTGCAGTTATCGACGAATCTCCTTTCCTCCAATCAGCCCGTTGCCCCCGGGCAGAAATACATAAAAAAAAATGCTCTAATGTTTGTAGAGCTTATGGGACTTAACTACGGGGTCATCAGTCCCTAAACTTACAAACTACTTACGAACTAACTTATACTAAGGACGGCACAAATATCCATGCCCAAGGGGGGATTCGAACCCCCGACCGTAGTGGCCGTGCAGACCGTGACTGGAGCGCCTCAGTCCCCTCGGCCACCACGGCCGGCAGAAATACATCCACCGTACTGTTTGACTATAGTGCTATACATGTGAAAGAGTGCGATTATTTCTCTAAACATTTACGAATCGTGTAACTGAAGTGTAAACCTCGGTACCAGCCCGATATTCACCTTGCGCGATGTGAAAAACCGCCTAAAAACCACATCCAGGCTGACAGGTACACCGATCTACGTTGTTATTCCGCCGGGCGGATTCGCAGCTGGAGTCGGTACACCTCTCCGTCCCGGAAAACGCAGCTTAAAACGGCACGGCTAACCGAGTTTTCATTGTAACGTAAAACAGTCAACAAGACTGCTTTCGACACCATAGTGTTTTACTGGGTATGGTTCTATTTGGATGTGATGCGTCGTAGCTTTCCTCCGACCTTTGAACTGATTTACCAACCATTTATGTGGGAACCTTCTGTTTAACGTGGGTTCCGAACCACGGTCCAACCGGCATTTTTCGCAAATAAATAAATAATAAATATAAAAATTTAAAAAAAAAAATTAAAAAATGCGAGAGATGAAAAAATTGAGAAGTGAGAGATAAAAATCCTTGGCTTGGCGGGAGATCGAACCAACACCGTCTGAAGAGAAGGTCCGGGCACTGTCGTGTGGCGTCACACAGAGTAGCCCACGTTCGCGTAGCTGTCTGGCTTGTAACGCGGAATGGCGGCGTGGACGAAAGCCGTCGGCACACGGAGCGTGTATCTGAACGGGTGGAGCCAACGTGGCGAGTTTCTGACGTTACAACGTGCGAACCGCACGTTGGCGAGGCTTTCATAATATGTCGGACAGTATCAATCATGCCAGATATTCTCAACGTGCGTCTGAACGATCACCAATAAGGTGGGAGAACGCCACCGACGTCACACCACGTGGCTAAAGCACTAGATATACCGAGCTGAACAATCCGCCATTTTGAATCCCAATCCGACGACAGTGTTATATGCTTTGTGTGGTGTAGCGAAGTGAATGAGCGAATATTTCGTGATTTTATTGTTTCACAGTGTTTTTTTTTTCCATTTGTGCTAGAAATAGTTTGGGTCACATAGAAATAATAATGAAAATATAGGCCTGTACTTGTAATCAATGGTTTAATTTGGTACAGATTGTTAACATAACACGACATACAGTCTTGATTTTATTCACACCAACTAACGAGCTATTCTACGGACTATTAGTTGTATTTCAAGTGACGCATGGATGCAGCTGGCTTAACCTAGCTAGTGGTATTTAAATTATATTATTTCGCATTAGACTGTGGAAAGGAACACTTAAAAATAAATTAAAACTTGGTATAAAATGCGCGAACTGGAAAGAAGTAAATGAAAGGCGAATTCAAAATTTAGCATGTAACATTCACATTATTTCAAAGTGGATGCTACTAGAGAGAAAATTAATTTAGCCGTTATCTAACGAGACCAGACGTTCAAAGTTATTAAACACATTTTGTCGTAAAATCTTCTCTGAAATATGGTTTGTGTAAAATATGCGAGGTATTAGAGGGGGGAATATGGGAAGTACAAAATCGCAATTTAGCATTATTCCGTAACTCTTGGTTACAGTAAACGTATGTGACGTACCATTTATAAACCATAAAATACGATAAATATAAACAATTTTAACTTTATGTGGTAAATATTTATAACGGCATCACATGCCTTACTTTGGAATGTATGAACATGTATCAGAACCCTAAAAAACCCTCTAATCACTAACTTTTGCTTGCCTCTTAATGTCAAATGTAAGCAAATAAATTTACTATGCTCTAGTATATTCTGCGTTAGGGAAGTATATTCAATGACCATCAGAGCTTGTTAAAAAGCGTAAGTGTTCCGTCGTTTTTAAAAGCTCGCCTTCAACGTAGGATTCAAAATGGCGGATTGTTCTCCTTGTACTATACAGTGCTCTACCACGTGGCTGTCCGGAGAGGGGACAGCTCTTTTCGGTAGAGAGATGAAGACGCCATATTGGCCGTCGTATTTCATGGGTTTTATGTATATAACTTAGGTCTTATGAATGTATGACATTTCAAAGCAAGTAAAAGTAACTGAGTAAAATTTAAAATCTCTCGAAAACCGTTCATTAGAGGTACTATTTGTGGTGTCGCACAAGTCCAAAGTGCGCGCCACCTACTTTCGCCGCGCGCCGCCATGCACGCACGGCGCGGCGTTCTTACGACGACAGCCACGAGCGCCCTCTGCGGCAACTCCGCTCGTGGCCACCACTGAACTGCATCGACCACTTGGGACTGAGTTAGGAACCAGTAAAGACTTCGGAATCCGATAGGCACCAGTGAAGACTTGGCTATCAGTTAGGCACTAGGCAGGACTCTAGCTCAACTATGTATCAACATTCTGCAGTACTATGTAAAAGTTAAGTATTGTATAAATTCTGTGCAATATATATCTCATTCTAATTTACTCTAGTGTTTCTAATTCTGGCTGCTCCCCTCCGTACCTGCACCAGCGTGCTATCTTTATTTCTGTGTCGGTCTCATTCCACTCGGCCACCGACACCTACAACGGAACGAGACACAAAAGCGGCGACGAGGTTGGGACACAAAACTATTTGTCGGAATAAATGACGGGAAACATATGTGGTTACAAAAATTTCCGTATTGCAGTAATCTGCCGTTTCAAGACAACCGTTACTGAAGATCGGTCAACACGAATTGTTCTTTACATCATATATTGTAATGACTATGTTAACAACCAACATATCTACCAAGACTGTATACAACACGGGTAATATCTTTGTTGAGGAGTCAGATATACGTCAATCACCGTAACATAGGCAGCAAAGTCGTTAACTATAGAGTGGGAGAAGTCTCATGGCGCTGGTTCAAAGCTCATCAGCAGTAAAAAATTTTCTTCTTTTCTCTGGTTTTTTGATAAACCCAAAGTCTTTCCTACGAATTTCGTAGAAGTATACTGCATAATATTCGATGCTAAGTAATCATACGTGCACATCATCTGAGGAGTGTGTTTGTTAGATTCGTTTCATGAACAGGACAATTTGCACCTTACTTAGAGTAAAATGCGCACTTTATTGTTTCACGTACTGCATTTTACACGTTGTTAACATTCTTTTACTGAATAGTAACATTGACCGTGGAAGCATGATCTTTAAGTTTCACTAAAAATCGAGACTATTGCAGTAATGTTTGCCTCTTGTGAAGGCCTTTTCTAATTTCATATCACACAGGTCATGAAACTTTTTTATTCGCTACACTTATTGACATAACATGAAATTTTCATTGTTGTTGTTGTTGGTTGAATGTTTTAAAGGGGACAAAACTGCAATGGTCATGTCCCCCGCAACTTTCATAAGAGTCGTTCATAGATATTTTGTTGTTACGTATGTAGGCCTATATCACAGAACATAACGAACATACGCACAAGCGCGAAAGTAAGCGATTTAATAGAGGTAAAGCAGGAATTCCACTCTTTTGATTTGGTAAACAGTGTGATTCCAGAACCTGATGCGGCCGAAAACTCTCACTGGAGCGCGCTGCGGTCGCGGGTAGCTCGTTGAGGCACACGTCTCGTCTGCACAAGTCTTGCCGTCTCCGAGCGCTCAGCCACACATTGCAATCGTCACGTTGACCGCACACGTTCAGACACACGCTCCGTGTGCCGACGGCCTAAGGCGTCGTGCGAAGGGCTGGGCGGCCTTTCCCGCCGAAGGTACGAGTTCTCCAACAGTGATAGGTGTTAGTTTGCAACTGTAGGGACTGATGACCATAGCACTTAGGTCCAATATATTTACAAACGTATTATTTTATTTGCTGACTGGCTGGCCGTTGCGGTACTGCCCGCTGGGCCTTAACGGCCAGCCAGTGAGCTACGCGATCGCGGCCTACATTGTGTGACGTCACACGACAGCGCTCAGGCGTTTTCTTCGGGAAGTGTTGATAGAATCCGCGATCTCTGGAATCGTAGTGGCGTACTATATAACTCTGGAACCGAGTCACACGTTTCAGCGTGATACATCATAAGTAAAATGAAGTGCAGAAGCACAAGTCTCTCTGTTCCCAATTAGGCAAAAATGTTAATTCCCACTAAAAACAATTTAATAAAAAAAATGAGTAGAGGATTTAGATCCGAGTACTCTGATCAGACATTTTCTTCTGCTATGGAAGTGTGATTGTGTCTTACAGTGAAATCTCGCGAATCGAGAGACATGTAACGCAACACTAAATTTAGCGCTAATGTTTATTCTTTGACCTGACAGGAAACGAACATTAGAAGCGTAGAAAATGATGAATAGTCTGATCATATCGGGGACAGACGTGAGAGATAACAAAAAATATTTATAACATTGCAGAATAATATGGGCAAATAAGTTCTGGTGATAGGTGGACTAATAAAAATGCTTCAAATGTTCGTAAACCTACTGGAGCAAACTGCCATGGTCATCAGTCACTAGACTTACAAACTACTTAATCTAAATTACACTAATGACATCACACACACACACACACACACACACACACACACACACACACACATGTTCGAGGCCTCATCAGCAGTAAAGGGAGGAGCGTTACGGAAATGATACAGGATCTGGGATGGGAATTATTACAACAACGATGCTTATCGCTACGGCATGGGCTACATACGAAACTCCAATCGCCAACATTCTCCTCCGAATACGAAAATATATTGTTGACTTCCACTTACATAGGTAGAAATGATCATCAGAATAAATACGAGAAATCAGAGCTCGAACGGAGAAATTCAGGTGTTCTTTCTTCCCGAGCGCTATTCGAGAATGGAATGGGAGATAAATAGTATAACGGTGGTTCGATGAACCCTCTTCCAGGCACTTAAATGTGATTTGCAGAGTATCCCAAGTAGATGTAGATGTAGAGGACTCAAACCTCCGACTGGAACCGCGGTCTATTTCGTAGCATGACGCTTTAGACCACGCGCGCAATGCGCGCGCAATGAAAATGCTGACACCGTTTATTGAATTATATGGTGAACAAATATTGTGAGGAAAATACAGTCAAACCTGGAAACTTAAGCCTCATTCAACAAAGATGTAAGTGAAAGACGTACTTTCGTCACTTAGTACAGAGAAAGCAGAGGGAGTGATAAACGAGAGAGATAAACGAACGGTAGAGACCGTTATATGTGAAGCAAGTCGAAAAGGCGTGGTCAGAGAGAGAGAGAAAGAGGGGGGAGGAAGGAAATAAAGGAAGAAGCGACTACTATAGGAAAAATGCAAATGAGATATAAACAGAATTTAAATTTGGGGCGTAAACTTTACAGAAGGAGACGAAAAACTAATATACACTGCTCAAAACAATTAAGAGGATCACGTGAGATATCTTATACAATATACATATGTTAACGTATTTCATTCAGATATTGTCTACAATTGTAATCTGTGTGTGATTTACTACGATATTTTGCTGTCTCAACTATTTACTTGAGGTTTACATGGCGTTTACTTAGGGCGAGGAACCATGGGGCTACCTTAATAGTGACACAGTCATTCCCTTTGCCCTCTAATACTGTGTGTGATCACCACGGACGGCCAGTACAGTTCCACTCCTGCGTGGCATGGACAGTAGGAGAATATGATTCGGCTGTTGATGGATATTTGGCCATTATTCCATGGGTGCAATATCCGGCTCTGCAGTCGTTGTAGGAGATGCTGGTCTGACTGCAGTGCGTCTAATGTTCTAATGTTTGTATAGCTTATGGGACTTAACTACGGGGTCATCAGTCCCTAAACTTACAAACTACTTATGAACTACTTAATACTAAGGACGGCACAAATATCCATGCCCGAGGGGGATTCGAACCCCCGACCGTAGTGGCCGTGCAGACCGTGACTGGAGCGCCTCAGTCCCCTCGGCCACCGCGGCCGTCGCAGTGCGTCTGCCAAGTCCATCCCAGACATACTGAAACGGGTTTAAGTCCAGTGAACAAATTGGCCACTCAATTCGTTCAATTTCCTCAGCTTCATGCATGTTGACCACAAGTGCAGTTCCGTAGGGACGAGCTTTATCGTCCACCAGAAGGAACCCACCTTACCCACCTTCTATGGCACCAGCACAGGGCACAACAAAGGGTCAAAGGATCTCGTCTCTATACCTCTGAGCAGTCCAATCGCCGTTCTGAACGACTGAGAGGTCACTATGTCCGCCAATACTGACTCCTGTCCACACTGTTCGTCCACCACCACGATATGGTGATGTTTCTTGCAGAATTATTACGAGTTCCAATTATCTCCAGATGAGGGAACGACGATTGTCGGGCTGAATACAAAATCTTGACTCATCTGTGAACAGAACACGGTGCCATTCGTAACGACTCCAACTCCGATGTTCCTCCGACCAGTTCCTGCGGCCTAATCGGTGTCGTGATTGTAATGGGAGACACACCATGCGTAGAGACCACATTCTCGAATGCGATTTTGGATTGTTTGTGTTGATATTTGGCGTACTGTCGGTGCCTGGATGGGCGACGAAGAGGATACCGCGCTCCTGGGTGCGGTTCGTCTACTGAGACGCTTGTCCGTTGTAATTTGGTCGAGCTGATCTAGGCTAGTTTACGAGAGTAACTCGGGGAACCAATTTTTGGTTGTCGGGAGCGCATTCGTGCTCTCTTTTTGGTCTGTGATGATGTTCCAGAGATAAATTAAATTACTCCCAATTCCCCGGTTGCGATCAAGGTTTTCTGGAGGTTTTCCTTGATTGTAAGGCGTATGCCGCAACTGGTAAGCCCGTCCCACTGAGTACCAATTGTGATACCTCTTTGTGCCACTATCAGCTTGTCTGATATTTGGCTGAATAGAACTGCTACTCTTTATGGATCGGATCTCGAAGAGCCCGCTCCACTACTTCGGAGTGTAGAATGAAAAGAAGGCTGCCTGGACGGTGCGTTCCGGGTGAGTTACATTCAGCTCCCTGTCTCCACTGGCTGTTAACCGGAAATAACGGTCATCTCTTGCTGATGTTACCAGTAGGCGACCTTGGCCTTGTCTTCTCTTAACGGTTTCTGTTGTCTGAAGTAGCGTCCAGGTCCTGGAAATTACACTTGGATACACTCCAATAGATGCAGCCACCTTCATCTGGTCTGCCCCGTTTGTTGCATTGCATTATCTGGTCACGACACTAATCCGAACCCACCTGCTTGTGTTATTCCTTTGCTACAGTAAACTCAAGTCAATACCAACCCTCTCTGCAGCATCTTTCTGTTATTACCACTATCTCCTAAACTGCTCATAAATACACAGAAAAATTCAAACAGACCTTAGATGAGCGCCACCCTCTGCGTGGTTCCTCATGCGGACGTGGCAGACTTAAATCCCGCAAGAGATTCCCCGCCAGTGAGCTGAATGAACCTCCGAAGGACTACCCTGCTTCACGAGAAATCAAATGTTCAAATGTTTGTAGAGCTTATGGGACCCGACTACGAGGCCATCAGTCCCTAAACTCACAAACTGCTTATGAACTAGCTACAACTAAGGACGGCACAAATATCCATGCCCGAGGGGGGATTCGATCCCCCGACCGTAGTGGCCGTGCAGACCATGACTGAAGCGCCTCAGTCTCCTCGGCCACCGCGGTCGGCTGCTTCACGAGAAACGCCCAGCGGCTGCACAACAAGCTGGAAGGTCTGGAGGATACTGAATCGTATCAGAACAGGCGTAGCACCAGTCAAAGCAAGTCCAGTCAAATGGGGTTTCAAAGAAGGAGACAACAAATGCGACTGCGGTGAAGTTCAAGGTAAGGAACACATTCTACAGTGTTCAATCTGCTCCACGAGGTGTACCCTTGACAAACTATGGCTTGAGAAGAGAGAAGCATTGGACTTGGCCCAACACTTGGCTGAAAGACTTTGAAACAAATTTCCAGACACGAAAAAGTAAAGTAAGTACCACTATCTCGGTTGCCGTAATTTTGTTGTGTCCTCCCCGTAGAACTGACAGAAAGATGTCGAACCATTTTGATTCAAACTTCCTGGCAGAGTAATACTGTATGCCAGAACCGGAATTTGAAACTGGGACCTCTTCCTTTCGCGCGCAAGCGCTCTACCGACTGAGCTATCCCGGCATCCTTCACGGTCCGTCCTCATAACTCTACTTCTGCCAGTATCTCGCCTCCTACTTTCCAAACTTCACTGAAGTTCTCCTGCACCCCAGAAAGAAAGGATATGGCAAAGACATGTCTTAGCCACAGCCTAAGGGACATTTCTAGAATGAAACTCCATTGAGCAGCGGAGTGTGTGCTGATATGAAACTTCTTAGCAGAATAAAGATGACACAGAGATTCTGTCAGATACCGCAAAAGATCTGGAAGAGCAATTGAATGGGATGGACAGTGTCTTGAAACGAAGATAGAATATGAACATTAATAAGAGTAAAACGAAGGTAATGGAATGCAATGTCAGAAAATCAGGCGATGCTGAAGGAATTAGATTAGGTAATGAGACAATAAAAGTAGTAGATTAAATTTGTTATGTGAGTAGCAAGATTACTTCTGATGGCCGAAGTAAAGAAGATATAAAATGCAGACTGGCTATTTGTGGAAAAGCGTTTCTAAAGAAGCTAAACTTGTTAACATCCAATATTAACTCCTTTCTGAAAGCATTTGTCTGGAGTGTAGCATTGTATGTGAGTGAAACGTTGACGGTAAGGAGTTGAGATAAAAAGATGATAGAAGCTTTTGAAATGTGGTGCTACAGACGAATGATTAAAATTAGATGGGTGGATCATGTAACTAATGAGGAGGTGCTTAACCGAATCGGGGAGAAAAGGAGTTTCTGGCATATCCTGACTAAGAGAAGGGATAGATTGGTTGGACACATACTGAGACATCAAGGAATTGTCAACTTAGCATTAGAAGGAAGCGTGTGGGGTAAAAATCGTAGAGGGAGACTGAGAGACGAATACAGTATGCAGATTCAAAAGGACGTATGTTGCCGAACGTAATCTCAGATGAATAGGCTTGCACAGGACAGAGTAACGCGGAGAAATGCATCAAACCAGTCTACGGACTGAAGACCACAACAACAACAGCAGATTAAAGGTGTGTGCCGGAACCAGGTCTCCACCATATCTTTTCTTCCAGGAGTGCTAGTCCTGCAAGGCTCGCAGGAGAACTTCTATGAAGTCTGGAAAGTAGGAGGCCAGGTACTGGCAGAAGTGAAGTTGTGAGGACGGACCGTGAAATGTGGCGATGTAGGTCAGTCGGTAGAGTCCTGTTTCCGGAACAAAGGGCGACATTACTTCAGAACCTACTATCTCAACTGATTGCAGAATTATTTTGACCAGTGCAATAATGTGGGTCAAAAGAAAGTAGGTACCGTTCTTATTAAGAGATGAGGAAGCTTGCGCAGGATAGGGTAGCGTGGAGAGTAGACATCCACAGAGTAGATATCCACAGTGCCCGTGGATATCTCCTAGACTCTGGATTTGCAATTTTATGTATGGGACTCTTCGAGAAGTTATCACTTCAAACCTTGCGAAGAACCCCCAGCACTTTTTCCCCTTCCGTCGTGGATGTTCGAAGGCCACATACGTGCGGTATGCCAGGAGTAGGCTTGCGCATAATAGTTCGCGGTCGGGAGCGCTCTGCCGCGAACAAGTTCGTTCTTGTAGTTCGTCCACTCCCATGACGGCTGAGCGGCGTGGTCTGCGCATGCAGGTGGAGGGAGAAGTTCCCCCGCTTAGCTGCTTCATGCGCTTGCTGCTGGAGCCGCTAACTATATCACGCAAACCAAAAGAAACAGTTTGTGGATAATTTCTCGTGTTTAAGTTTAGAGTTATCTCTATATCTTGGCATTGTGGAATTTATTAGTCAGATATTGCAGAGTGCAGAATACTTCAAAGCAGAAATTTTGTAGCACTGAACTATGAAATCTAGCAGGCAGACGCTAAACCTCGAAATGGCTGTCATCAGCAAAAGGCAAACACGTGATTTTTAATTCTGTTCGCGTCCTATCGCGCATATTTTAGTTCGCGACCTATCGCGCATATTTAGGTTAGCGACCTATCGCGCATATATTATAGTTCGCGACCTATCATACATATTTTAGTTCACGACCTATCATGCATATTTTAGTTCGAGACCTATCGCGCATATCACGCATGTTTTAGTTCGCGAGCTATCACGCATGTTTTAGTTCGCGACCTATCATGCATATTTCAGTTCGCGACCTATCATGCATATTTTAGTTAGCGACCTATCGCGCATATTTTAGTTCGCAACCTATCACACATGTTTTAGTTCGCGACCTATCATGCATATTTTAGTTCGCGACCTATCACGCATATTTTAGTTCGCGACCTATCACGCATATTTTATTTCGCGACCTATCACGCATATTTTATTTCGCGACCGGTAGCTCTCCTTTTAGTTCGCAGCTCGGCCGCGAAGGAGGTCGCTCTTTTTACTTCGTTCGCTCGTTTTGGCTTTTGCTGCCGCTACTAAAACTAGAGCTGAGCTGCATCTCAGCTCCAAATGAAGGCAACTGGTAGAAGAGAATCAAGCGCTTCTGCGCACTCTCGCGTCCTCTCGCTGTCACCCGTCAGTCATCGGAAAAGGAGCGGACGAACTAAGAGTCGAGGGATCTGCGAACGCCGGCCGCGGTGGCCGAGGGGACTGCAGCGCGCCAGTCACTGTCTGCATGGCCACTACGGTTGGGGGTTTGAATCCCCCCTCGGGCATGGATATTTGTGTCGTCCTTAGTACTAGCTAGTTCATAAGTAGTTTGTAAGTTTAGGGACTGATGACTCCGTAGTTAAGTCCCATAAGCTGTACAAACATTTGAATTTGGATCTGCGAACTAGTTCGCGTAGTTCGCCTGTGGGAGCGCACTTCCGAACTAGTTCGTTCGCGAAGTACACAAGACTAGTGGAGAGCTGCATAAAACCAGACAACAATAATACAGAAGCAACAGTATTGTAACGACTTTGTGAGTAGGCTACGTGTCACTTCGAATTGCTGTATTTCACCGGGAAAAAGGAACTCCGACAGGATATACGTGAGGAGGGTGGGGGGGGGTGCGGGAATCCCATTATTTCGTTTACCTCAGTGTTGCTACTCTGGCGTAGGTTTCTCGATCTCACCGTCCCTGCGGAATGTTGCCGGTGGAGTTAGGCTCTCGGCCGATAACGGTCGCTTACGAAAAGAAGTGTCAGAAGTAGGGCAGTGGGATATTGCCGAGCACACGTGATAATAGAACGGGAAAGCACGGAGTCACGAAGAGAAAGCGGCGGCGGGCAATCAGAGCTTTTGAGCGGCCTGACAGCGGTTACGAAAGGCGGCGGCGGTGTCGGCGGCGTGTGATGGCGGCGGGCACGGCCAGGCGGGCCAATTCATTTCGCGGATGACGCGGCACCGCGCTAGCCCGACCTCAGGGGCCGCTTTCTCGCGCCAACGTCGTCAATGGTGCTGCCCAGAGGCACTTCCCCGCGGGCCTCTCGCCGCAGTTTGTACCACTGGGCGAGAGCACTTTCGCCGCCGGAATGTCGACCTGCCGGGCGTATGTGCAACTGCACCAGCCAGCTACTTAACGCTCCGATCTGTATTACACTGGCTGAAAGGCGGCGGCGTTTGCCCACTTATTTACTCAGGCTTTGCGTTAGTACTTCTCCTCCACCATCCTCTCCTCTACCTCTGTTCGAAATCAAATGTTTGTATAGCTTATGGGACTTAACTACGGGGTCATCAGTCCCTAAACTTACAAACTACTTATGAACTAGCTAATCCTAAGGACGTCACAGATATCCATACCCGAGGGGGGATTCGAACCCCCGACCGTAGTGGCCGTGCAGACCGTGACTGTAGCGCCTCAGTCCCCTCGGCCACCGCGGCCGGCACCTCTGTTCGCCTCCTCCCATTCCTGTCTCACAAGAGAACATCATCGACTCGACCTCATATTTTCTTGAGGGATCTACTCTCTTCTGCAAGAAGGAAGTAAGTACCAAGACTAAGTTAGCAAGTTTCGACCAACTTTGTTGTATCGGAGTGAAAGTTGGGTGGAAACAGGTTACCTTATTCGTAAGATAGAGGTTACAGATATGAAAGGAGCAAGAATGATTGCAGGTACCAATAGATGGGAACAATGGTAGGAGGGTGTCCATAATGAGGAAATCAAAGAAAAGCTGGGAATGAACACCACAGATGAAGCAGTTAGAGCAAACTGACAGATGGTGGGGTCATGTTACACGCATGGAAGAAGCAAGGTTACCTAAGAGACTCATGAGCGCGTCAGTGGAGGGTGAAAGCAGTCGCGGTAGACCAAGAAGAAAGTATTTAGATTCGGTGCAGAATGATTTTGAAGTAAAAGGCATAACATCAGACGAGGCACCAATGTTAGCATTGAATAGGGGATCATAGAGGAAATTTAGTAGAGGTACTATGCTCCAGACTGAACGCTGAAAGGCATAATCAGTCTCTAATGATGATGATGATGAAAAAAAATACATGAGCTAGATATCAACCCCAGAAATCGATATCACGTGAAAATTTGGGCCATTATTCAGATACTACGCAGTTATGGTCTCCTCAAAGTACAGGTTTTAAACATTCGCGCGCTCGGGTTGTTCCTCACTCGTAACATTTCACTGCGGCCGCTTGCGTGTGTTCAAGGGTTTTGTCCGGATGTTTACCAACTCCGTATGACCTCTGGGTATCAGTATGAACTTCTTTCAGCGTAACAACATCCTGAAAATGCAGTCGCTTATTCACAGGCAGTTATGTGCACCAGTGTTTAGGTCAGTGCTCCGGTACGCTTGGTATTGAAGCGGCTACACCAGTGACCGGCCAGAACACTGTGAACATCATGTGAAATACTGTTTGGACGCGATTTCTAACGTGTAGCTGGTGTCGAAGGTCTGTTTGGTTTGAACATTTTTATACCGCGCTTCACAACTGGAGTGGAAATGAATGATACGGTTTTTCATCAAGCAGTGTAAAATAATTTAATTTCTAATACATTTTATGTACATCATTTTGTTACACGTAAAGCTGACACTACTAAATTGGAGTAAAGTTGAAAGAGTTACAGTACGCCGCGGTGGAGTAGCCGAGCGGTCTAAGGCGCCTCGCTGCGGAGCGCGCGGTTGCTCGCCGTCGGAGGTTCGAGTCCTCGCTGGAGCATGCATGCATGTGTGTGTGTGTGTGTGTGTGTGTGTGTGTGTGTGTGTGTGTTGTCCTTAGGTTAGTTTACCTTAGTTGACGTAGTTTGTAAGCTACAGACTGATGACCACGCAGTTTGGTCCGATAGAATTACAAACATTTGAACATTTTTGAGTTACAGTACATATGTTTCATTTTGTAATGTTATTTCCGCCTCCACTTCCATAGCTCTTCAAATTTCACATTTCGGGAGACTCGCTGCTGTCCCTTCATTGCACAGCACTTCGCGTTTGGGCTTTAAGCGGCCACAGCGAAGCTGGCCGAGTGAGTAACAACCCGAGCGCGCGAATGTTTAAAAGCTGGACTTTGAGGAGGCCGTAACTGCGTAGTATCTGAATAAAGGCCCAAATTTTCACGTGATATCGATTTCTGGGGTTGATATCCAGCTCATATATTTTTTTTTCTCAAGAAAATATAAGGTCGAGTTGATACTGTTTCCTTGTCAGCCCATCGCCTGCCCATCTCCCCCTACTTATACAGGGTGAACCGAAATTCGCCCACTCGGGATTCGCAGCACGATTCCTCACATGCCAGCAATTAACTCACAAAATTTCGTCCCGCGCACATCTCCGGCAGTAAATGGACGTCGAAGACTGAGAAGGGCAAGTGTTCCATACGTGAGACAATGACACCAAAAGACTGCTAGGGGATGTAGAAGGCGTCGTGAGGAACAAAATGTGGATGGAAACCCATGCCCGGAAACGTCATCCAACGACGCTACAGAGCGTCTAAATTGCTGCAGGGTATGTCTAGTGGCAGGAGTCAGTGATTGTAACCCGAACTTTCCTCAGCGTCGTCGAATGGAGTTTCAAGGCGTGGGTTTCTATCATCATTTTCTTCCTCAAAGACACCTTCAACATCCCCTAGAAAACTGTTGGTGTAATTGTGTTATTTTCTTACTTCTCAATCAAGTAGCTCCTCAGTTGTCTTCACAAGGGCTGAGTCCACCCCGCTTGCCAACATCGCTCGGCAGATCGGGACGGTAACCCATCCAAGTGCTTAACAGTGCTTAACTTCGGTGATCTAACGGGAACCGGTACATACACTGCGGCACCGCCGTTAGCAAGTGAGCTGAACTGACAGATCCTGTAACTGATTTAGTTATTGGTACTGATTATGATTATATTCTCGTGGTTAGTGCGTACTTTCACGATCATGCGTTTTGTTTAACCAGATTTCTGACATAGTGATATTTGTAAAAAGTAGACTTCTTGAAGACTAGGTTCTCCGTCTCCTTCTAAACGCAAGATCATCCTCTCGGCATCAACGACGAGACGAATCGGTCTGATGATGGTCTCAGAGGAGATCTAAACCAGTCACCCTATCAAATAAACTGTAAAAACGTTTTGCAAACGTGACTGTTATTCTCACTTTTAAAACATATACCAGTTCTCTTTTTTCCGAAACTTTTTCCAAAGTTATTAAAAAAAAGAGTATCACAATTTTTTTTTCTTATGAATAACTTAATTTTAGCAGTAAATGTCCGTCGTTAACTGAGATAACTGTGTGCTCCGTACGTCAATGTGCTTTTGAGTTTCCCGACTCTTTTATGTTAGACTGTCGTACGGCCTTAGGTTCGCACGGGCTACAATACTAATTGAATTGCGCGGTCATTACGGAGCGAAAACTGACTCGCCGTGACAAGCGTGAAAAGTGTATGTCGAGAAGCGGTTCCACGAACACACGCGACGACCACGGTGTTCGCTAGCACTTGGATTGCTCACCGTCCGCAGCTGCCGAGTGCGCAATGAGCTCGACACTCACTGCGAATGGTGTTAGTAAGCGGGATTCCCGCCAGTTACGCCAACCTCTGAAGCTCAAAAGTCCCACCCGGGAACCCAAATGTCCCTTTTCTGCATAGTGTCCCACAGCTAAACAAAAACACGTGATGCAAAAAAAGGTATAATTATACTTACGGCAGCATAGTGTGCTGACGTTGACAACAACCGTGGAACACACACTGAAAGCCCAATCACATAGAATGAGGAGAATAATCTTTTCTGTTGACCATGTAATAAATAATTAATGCTGTTCGCACTCTATCGTTGCCATCTACTTCTGTGAAATGTCTGTCTTTGCTGTTGTATGTACCATAACCATTACGCCACAGTGTTAGAGGCGGCTATTAAATGTCCCATATTATCACTTTTGTAACAAAAAACAACAATCAAAAACGAAAAAAATCCCATTGTCACTTCCTGAAAAATGTCTGTCAAAATGTTTCACAATATGGGATAAATCCCACAGGTTGGCAACACTGGTGCCCACAGCCCTTAGAGGCGAACTGAGAAGCAGCAGCTCCGGTGACGAAATTTGATATCAAAGCCGAAATTGTAGGGCGATGACCACGTTCCCCTCGTGCCATATAATTTGACGCGTAAGGGCGGAGGATGACATGGCGGCCGGTCGGTACCTGTTAGGCCTTTCGCGGAGTTTACAGTTTACAACATAGGTTGTTTACAAGGTTTGCTAAATTTTTATATTTCACTATTAGTACTGTCAGTGAAAACAAGAGAGACAAATTAGTTGTCTTTGTTGATCACAAAAGGGCCATTCACATGCCTAGCAACACACTTATTACCACAACAACAATACATGCAGGCAGTATCACCAAAATAATACATACGGAATTTCAATAAACTGTAGGCACCATAATTTTTGTAATTGATAGTAAAATATACACAGGCGTTCCTTGGGCTCCAGTGTGAGATTGAGGATTACAGTTGACTCTGTCAGCATTGTCCTGTGTCTGTCGTTTCGTGATTCCACTCTCTGAAGTATGTGCCGAAAGCTGAGGGATTGTTTTGCAAACTTGACGTTAACTGTTATTGTAAGAGGGGAAAGCTGAACTGTGTAAGGAATATATAGAGGTCCTAACAAAAGAAATAAAATTGAAGGCTGTAGAAATGGAAGAGGAAGTGGAGGAAGATGAGTGGGTGATATGATCTGAGAGAAGAATTTGCCAGAGCGCTGAAGGATTTGAGTCGAAACAAGGCCTCCGGAATAGATCATATTCCGACTGAACTGCTGCTCGTTAGGAGAGCTAGTCATTAAAAAATTGTTCCACCTGGCATGCAAGATCTATGAGACACGGGAAATACCCTCCGACTTCACGGAGAATATCGTAATTCCAATTCCAAAGAAAAGAAGTGCAGACAAATGTGAAAATTACAGATCTACCAGTTTAATAAGTCTTGGTTGCAAAATACTAACACAAATTATTTACAGACGAATGGAAAAACTAGTGGAATCCGACTTCGGGGAAGACAGTTTGGATTTAGAAGAAATGTAGGAACACGGGAGGAAATACTCAAATTACGACTTATCTTAGAAGATAGGTTAAGGAAAGGCAACCCTACGTTTTTAGCATTAGTAGAGCTGCAAAAATCTTTTCACAATGTTGTCTGGCATATTATCTTTCAAATTCTAAAGGTAAAAGGAGTAAAAATATATGGAGCGAAGAGTTATATTCAACATGTACAAAAACCGACAGTAGTTATTAGAGTCGAAGGGCATGAAAGGGACGCAGTTGTTGGGAAGGGAGCCTTTTCCCAATGTTGTTCAATTTGTACATTCAGCAAGCTCTGAAGGAATGCAAGGAGAAATTTGGAGAGGGAATTAAAGTTCAGGGAGAAGAAGTAAAAAGTTTGCGTTTTGCCGAGGACATAGTAATTTTGTCAGAGACTGCAAAGGATCTGGAAGAGCAATTGAATGGAATGGACAGTGTCTTGAAAGGAAAACACAAGATGAACATTAACAAGAGTAAAACGAGGGTGATGGAAGGGAATGTCAGAAAATCAGGTGATGCTGAGGGAATTAGATTACGTAATGAGACAATAAAAGTGGTGGATTCGTTTTGTTATTTGGGTAGCAAAATAACTTCTGATGGCCGAAGTAGAGAAGATATAAAATGCAAAATGGCTATGGGAAGAAAAGCGTTTCTCATGAAGCGGAATTTGTTGGCATCCAATACTAATTTAAATGTTGGGAAGTCCTTTCTGAAAGTAGCATTGTATGGGAGTGAAACGTGGACGATAAGGAATTCAGACAAAAGATGATAGAGGCTTTTGAAATGTGGTACTACAGACGAATGAATGAAATTAGATGGGTAGATCACGTAACTAATGAGAAGGTGCTTAACCGAATTGGGGGGAATAGGAGTTTCTGGCATATCCTGACTAAGAGAAGGGATAGGTTGGTGGGACACATACTGAGTCATCAAGGAATTGTCAACTTAGATTAGAAGGAAGTGTGTGGGGTAAAGTAGAGGGAGACCTAGGGACCAACACAGCAAGCAGATTAAAAAGGTTGCCGAACTTATTCTCAGATGAAGAGACTCGCACAGGACAGGGTAGAGTCGAGAGCAGCATCAAACCAGTCTCCTGACTGAATACCACAATAACATCATTGCAGCAGGGATTAGATTAGAATGTACGGCCTTAGGTTGGGTGCGGCCTACAGTACCAACTCAATTACGATCATTACGAAACGAAGACCTACTCGACTTGTGAAGTGTGAAAAGTGTATGTGGAGAAACGGTTCCGCGAACACGCGCGACGGCCGCGGTGTTTGCCGTCCCGCGAAGAGTCCACGCGAGCGCCAGTTGGCGGTTATCGCAGCAGGGAACGCCGCGCTGACGTCCTTCCAAGGCCGCCCAGCAGGTAATCCGCGCTCAAACAACACGTCCTGCGCCGCCACTACGTCAGTGCCGGCTCCATGCGCGCCTCACTTGCGCCAACACGGTTGCAGCGAATCGTGCGTGCGACTTGCGCAACACGGATAGGAATCTGCAGCGTGAGGCAAAAATCGCAGAATACCCATGTAACTTCGAAATCGCTGCAGGAAACGGTCTACTTTTTACGTCATGTACCGAACATTGACGCCATCTTGAAATCGGCCATCTCGAATTCAAGTCTTTAGAGACAACAAAAGCAGCGGTTGTTGTTGTTGTTGTTGTTGTGGTCTTCAGTCCGCAGTCTGGTTTGATGCAGCTCTCCACGCTACCCTGTCCTGTGCAAGTCTCTTCATCTGAGAATACATTCGGCAACCTACATCCTATTGAATCTGCTTACTATATTCGTCCCTCGGTCTCCCTCTACGATTTTTACCCCACACCCCTTCTAATGCTAAGTTGACAATTCCTTGATGTCTCAGAATGTGTCCAACCAATCTATCCCGTCTCTTAGTCAGGATATGCCAGAAACTCCTTTTCTCTCCAATTTCGGTTAAGCACCTCTTCATTAGTTACGTGATGTACCCATCTAATTTTCATCATTCGTCTGTAGCACCACATTTCAAAAGCTTCTATCACCTTTTTATCTGAATTCCTAATCGTCCACGTTTCACTCCAATACAATGCTACACTCCAGACAAATGCTTTCAGAAAGGACTTTCTAACATTTAAACTAATATTGGATGTCAGTAAATTTCGCTTCTTCAGAAACTCTTTTCTTTCCATAGCCATTCTGCATTTTATATCTTCTTTACTTCGGCCATCAGAAGTTATCTTGCTACCCAAATAACAAAATTCATCTACTACTTGTATTGTCTCATTACCTAATCTAATTCCTTCACCATCGCCTGATTTGGTGACTTGCATTCCATTACCTTCGTTTTACTCTTGTTAGTATTCATCTTATATCTTTCTTTCAAGACTGTCCATCCCATTCAATTGCTCTTCCAGATCTTTTGCGGTCTCTGACAGAATTACTATGTCATCGGCAAACCGCAATGTTTTTATTTCTTCTCCCTGGACGTTAATGCCCTTTCCAAATTTCTCCTTCCATTCTTTCACTGCCTGCTCAATGTACAGATTGAACAACATTGGGGAAAGGCTACAACCCTGTCTTACTCCCTTCCCAATGAACATCAAAAACTCAGACGGAAAATAAGTACTAATCAAAAAGAAGGGAATGCTGAAAGGATGCATAGATGATCTGAACAAAGGAAAGCAGTGTTCTAGAAATGAAACACGAAGTAGAGGCAGATGAGACAGGAGATACGACACTTAGGGAAGAATGTCGCAAAAAACTAAAAGATTTGAGTAGGAACAAGGGCCCTGGAGTAGATGATGTTCCCTCTTAACAGCTATTAAGATTAGGAAAGCCAAACATGGAGAAATTGTTCCACCTAGTATGTAAGATGTATGAGACAGGAGAAATACCCTCAATTTAAAGAAGAATATAGTGATTCCAATTTCTAAGAAAGCAAGTGCAGAGAAATGAGAAAAATTACAACACTATCTGTTTAACAAGTCACTGTTGCAACACACTAACGCGAATTATTTGCAGACAAATGGAAAAACTGGGTGAATCCGACCTTGGGGAAGATCAGTTTGGATTTAGGAGAAATGTAGGAACACGCGATGCAATACATTACGACTTATCTTAGAAGACAGATTAAGGAAAGGGATACCTACTTTTTCAGCATTTGTGGATCTGGAGAAAGCTTTTGACAATGTTGACTAGAGTACACTTTTCAAACTCTGAAGGTAGCAAGGGTAAAATATAGGGAGCGAAGAATTTCATTCCAGTCGTACAAAAAGCAAACAGCAATTAAGAGAGTCGAAGGGCTTAAAAGGGTCGCAGTGGTTGGGAAGGAAGTATGACATGGTTGTAGCCTTTCCCCAATGTTGTTCAATCTGTACATTGAACTAGCTGTGAAGGAATACAAGCAGGCATTTGGAGAGGCAATTAAAGTCCAGGGAGAAGGAATAAAAACCTTCTGGTTTGCTAACGACATAGTCATTGTCTCACAGACAGCAAAGGATCTGGAACAGTAATTACATGGAATGGACAGTGTCTTGAAAGGAAGATATAAGATTAACAATGACAAGAGTAAAAACGAGGGTAATAGAATGTAGTGTCAGGATTAGGTAATGAGACGATAAAAGTAGTATAGATCAGTTTTGTTATTTGGGTAGCAAGATAACTTCCAAAAATGTTCAAATGTTTGTAGAGCTTATGGGACTTAACTAAGGCGTCATCAGTCCCTAAACTTACAAACTACTTACGAACTAGCTAATATTAAGGACGGCACAAATATCCATGACAGAGGGAGGATTCGAACCCTCGACCGTAGTGGCCGTAAGATAACTTCCGATGGCCGTAGTAATAAAGATATAAAATGCAGAATAGCTATGGGAAGAAAAGCGTTTGTGAAGAAGCGAAATTTGCTGACATGCAATATTAGTTTAAATGTTAGGAAATCATTTATGAAAGTATTTGTCTGGAGTGTAGCACTGTATGGGAGTGAAACGTGGAAGATAAGGAGTTCAGACAAAAATATGATAGAAGCTTTTGAAATGTGGTGCTACAGACGAATGATGAAAATTAGATTGGTAAATCACGTAACTAATGAGGAAGTGCTCAACAGAAATGGGCTGAAAAGGAGTTTCTGGTACATTCTGACTAAGAGAAGAGATAGGTTTGTGGGAAACATTCTGAGTCATCAGGGAATCAACTTATCATCAGAAGAAAGTGTGTGGGGTAAAAATAGTAGGAGACCGAGGGACGAATACAGTAAGCAGAGTCAAAAGGATGTAGATTGCCGAACGTATTCTCAGATGAAGAGAATTGCACAGGAGAGGGTAGCGTGGAGAGCGCATCAAACCAGTTAGCGGACTGAAGACCACAACAAAAAACATTTTTATAAATGGAAAGTAGTCCTGTAGTATATCACATAACATCAGCTTTTTATGATAAGTTCATTGCTGTCAACAGATTCGAGGTAGCAGGTATGGTTGATAGTTACTTTTTTTCCCTTTTTTTTCTTAGATCCATTTCTTCAGAGATATTCATGATTGCTACCTTAATGCTGAAATGCTGCAAGAAATGGTTTTTCACTTAGTTCTGAATGAAAATGGCAGCTTTCCCTCTCACTTGAAGCAGGTCAGGGCTCCACTACACATGGACTAGTTGTTCGTGCAGCAGTTAGAAGGCGAATTTCCTGGTTAGTAGATCGGACGACGTGGAAGTGTGGAATGACCGCCCTGATCACCTGATCTCACAACCCTTGACTTATTTCTATGTGGCCACTTAAGGCATATCGTATATGAAGAGAAAATAAGAAACAGCATATCGATCATCGCACTGAAGAAGAGCGTTCCATCATTTTTGCGGAAATCCTTCTGCGGTTGCACGGCGATAGAATTCATCGCCTCCAAGTGTGCGCTGACCAAGAGGGCCGGCATATTGATCACATTAAATGACTGTTCTTTATTGAGAACAACCTCCAAACAAAAGTGTTGTAACTTTTGAACCATAACTGCTTCGTCGAATCTGTTGCTAGGAATAAACTCGTCAAAAAATCAAACGACCCACTTTACATTAAAAACAACTGACGAAGTCTTAGATTCGGGATGATCGATTTCAATATGGCGTCCACGTTCGGCATATATCGTAAAAGATAGACCACCACCATATCTTACTGGAATGTTCAGTTTTCGAAATAAAGGGGGGGGGGGTGTAATGCAACGTTTGATTCACCCTGTACATTTAAAATCGAATGTATATCTGTGGAGTCTGTTCTTTCGGACGTGTCCAACAGAACAGGCACCATTTGTCATCCTGCAGCTATTATCAGTCATCACACTGTGGATTTTAAGAAGTCAGCTGCCAGTGGAAATTGAAATAAATCAATGGGGAAAACTGAAAATTTGTACCCAGCCCGAATTCGAACCCGTGGAGTTAACTTCCCTGCCGCGGCGGAGCGGCCGAGCGCATTGAGGCGCTATGTTACGATGCACGAGACCGTTCCCCGTCGGGGGTTCGAATCTCACCTCGGGCATGGATGTTTGTGCCGTCTTTAGTATAAACTAGTAGTTTGTAAGATTAGGGACTAACGACCCCGCAAAGCTTTACAATCATTTGGACATTTTAACTAATTAATTTAGACAACATTGTCGATGGAACAGAACAGCAATCTGTTTGGTACAATTAATAACACAAAAACAGTCTTAATCGCAAAAGTTAACAGTTTTTATTGACCGGTTTCGACCTGATGTCGGTCATCTACGGAATAAAATGTAGCCCATTTCGCCAGTGCTGGACTCGGCTAGGGTGGGTTGTCCTGGCTGTTCTCCTGCCAGCTGGTAACAGTTACCAGCTGTTTCTCCTGTTCTCCTGCCAGCTGGTAACAGTTACCAGCTGGCAACAGAACAGCCAAGACAGCCCACCCTAGCCGAGTCCAACACTGGCCAAATGGGCTACATTTTATTCCGAAGATGACTTACATCAGGTCGATACCGGTCAATAAAAAGTGTTAATTTTTGCGATCAAGACTGTTTCTGTTTATTAATTTTTAACTACTCTGGTCATCAGTCTCTAAGCATACAAAATACTTAAACTAACTTAAGCTAAGAACAATAAATACACCCATGCCCGAGGGAGCAGTCGAACCTCCGAGGGAGGACTCGAACCTCCGACGGCGAGCGTCGTCGAGCTCCGCAGCTAGGCGCCTTGGAACGCTCGGCCACTCCACCGCGGCGCTTAAATAACAATCAGCCAAAGCCATTCGACGCAATTCTCAAATTTTCTCGAGAAAACCGGCTTTGAAGTTTTTCAAAGTACACGTAAGTATCAATAATACAGTTTCAGGATCTGTCGGTGGTAGCTCAGGTGGTAGCGTTCTGACGTCTCAACCGTAGAGTCGGTGGTTCGAATCTTACTCTTTTTTTCCGAATTCAGTTACACAAAACATTTTCGGATCTCTAATTCCACATGTTGTCACGCAAAACGATGGTTGAGTAAGTTAGCTGCTTGGAAAGCCCTCGTAGCTACAAAATGACTTCCCAAAAACAGCGTCATAGCTCTTCAGAAACTGAAGAATGAAAGACTACCGTCGGCAGTGATGCCAATACGGAAAAAACTTTTGTCTTTTTTTTTTTTTTTTTTTCTTTTTCTTTTCTTTTTTTTTTTTTATTGAAAGCCATTATTAACAACCTTGTATAAAATATAGAAAAGCACGAATAAACAAAAATACGTGCAGTTTTCGCAAAAATTTTCATTAAATATCAAATTTGTATAAGTATTCGAATACAACGAAAGAAAGTAAAAATTCTGTCACGACAGGATTGGAACCACCGACCCTAGGGTTGCAAAGCCAGAGGCTTACAACCTGAGCTGCACCGAGAGATAGTGCAATTTATTTAACGATTGGTACTTGCAATTACTTGCGAAACTTCGAAGTCGATTTTCTCGGGAATTGTTGAGGGTTGGGTCGAATGGCTTTGGCTGATTGTTATTTGATTTTTGAACGTCATCTACCAGAAATGTCAAAAAAATTTAAAATCCGATACCCATGTGGCCTCCTTGTAAGATCTAATTAAAGTGAAGTCGACCATTGATTCCCTCATCAGTGAGGATGCACACCACGCTCCAACTCTTAGAGGGATCGGGGAAATTCCGCGAGCAATCAGTGATGATGGACAGAGACACTAGACTAAGGGTGTGTGGAGGACCTGAACAGAGGTGTGCAAAGGTAGCCCGCGTGGCCGTGGCGGTGTCCCAGTGGCGCAGTAGTAAGCGCGACCGTCTAGTACGCAGGACTCGAATGCCGGCTCCGAATAAATTTTCTTCCCTCAAATGTTCAAATGTTTGTTAAGCTTATAGGACTTAAATACGGGGTCATCAGTCCCTAAACTTACAAACTACTTATGAACTACTTACGAACTAGGACGGCACAAATATCCATGCCCGAGGGGGGATTCGAACCCCCGACCGTAGTGGTCGTGCAGACCGTGACTGGAGCGCCTCAGTCCCCTCGGCCACCGCGGCCGGCTTTCTTCCCTCCCCCCCCCCCCAATCGATTGAAAGGCTGCCATCTAATATTTTAGTTTAGTGACATATTATGCCTATGGAGAGCGATCAAAATTTATGTAAAACACACTATCTTCAGCCTAGATGCTAGTTTATTTGTTGTTGTTTTTTTTACCGGTTTCGATTATCTATGTCATCATCTTCAGAAACAATTTTCTATAACAATTTTCTCCTATTTTCAATAAAGTAAAGAGTTACTTGTGAAAATGAATTATAAGAAAAAGAACATTGTCAAACGATTTGGTGGTGCAAATTTTAATCTTTTGACAATGTTCTTTTTCTTATATTTCATTTTTACAAGTAACTCTTTATTTCATTGAAAATAGGAGAAAATTGTTATAAAGAAAGGTTCTGGAGATGATGACATAGTTCCTCGAAATCGATAAAAAACTAACAAATAAACTAGCGATCTTGGCTGAAGTAAGTGTGTTTTATCTAACATTTAGTGCTACATCAGAGGTGTAAGTTTTATGGTATGAAGATCAGCATCTCGAAAACGAAAGCAATGTCTGTGGGAAAGAGATTTAAACAAATTGATTGCGAAATATCGGCCGACGTCGATTTCTGTACTTGGCTGTATACCCGTAAGTTATCTCAATATTCCATACCCCGGGGTAAATTAAGGAATCAATTTGCAGCATATTTTTCAAAACTGCCCTGTTTGCTTGGTCTTGATTATGTTACTTAACCACCAACTGCCTCACACCACTTTATTTATCATGTATTTTAACCACATTTGTTGTTTTAGCGACCTGTGACTGGATTCATTTATAATCAGTGTCCATATAGGGACTATAAAAATTTTTATGGTTGTTTAACTAGCATAAATTATCAATATTACTGTCATCCATTTTGATTAACAAGTATTTTTTACTTCATCACTACTATCCATTGTTATTACTTCCATGTTTTAGTAATTCACAACCATGTTGATCGATTTTATCATTCAAATTTAACCGCTCAAATCTTAGGCCGTGTCGTACGTGGGCGACACAAGCGAGCGACAGCGCGCGACAAATCTCAACCGCTTGAACCGTTACGGGTCTGTCCTACGTGAGCGACAGCTGCAGCGCTGCGCGCCAGACGCGACAACGGGCGACGTTTGAATCTCAAACCTGCTTGAATCTTGTCGCTGTTCCACGCGCGACAAAGTGTCGAGTTCGTTGACAATCGTCTGCTTGTCGAGGTTATAAAGGGTGTTGCAAGAATTCTGCGAGCTAATAATCCCTGAAGTTTATGAAACTGCAACTGTTTCTGAAATAACAGAATATAAAATTGCAGTTGTATATGTAATTAAGAATTTTGATTGGGATAAGAAGTGTCCAAAAATAACTATCTCGTAAATTTTCTTTTGGACTTTAAAGAAGACTGAAGTTAAATTTTTAAATAGTTCCTAATATGACAATCTTTTGTTTTCATTCCGAGTGGTAGATTGATTTACACAAAGATGAACGTGTTTTGAACAATTACATTTGTTTGCTTTTTAAGCATTTGTAGTAACAACAAACGTACTCCAAAGACAGACAGACAGAGAGAGAGAACACTAGGATGTCACACGAGATGTGTGTAAAATTACGTTTGTGAATAAAATATCTTCATATACTGTTTCAGTAGGAATTTCATGTGTTTGGTAGGCCTTCAGTGGGATACGTATGTTTGCAATAAAGATGAATATATTGATAAAAGATTACAACTTGGTAGTCCACTTCAATACGCCTACTCAACGCCCACTGCTGGCAATTCCGTCCAGAATTAAATGATTAATGTCTTACAAAAAGACTCATTTTGTACTTATTCAGAGGTTGAGGGTATGTAGCCACAAAAGAAAAACTCAAAAGTATCTGTACTCGTCGTTGTATTTGATTGGTGATCATCACTGTCTATTTTCGTATTTGAAGTTATTAATGAAATAGTCCATGAACATTCTTCACTTCGTAAATTTAATGCACAGCACTCTATTCACGTCTTATTTCCTAAAGTAAATATAACTTTATTGCCTTACTTTGAAGCTATAGTTGTTCTACGGTTTACAGGTGCCAGACTTTAGAAACAGCTGATCGGTTCTAGCGGCCATCTTGTAGCGAGAAGTTGTCGCTCACTTAGGACACGTGGCCATGTCGGCCGAATGTCGCTGCTTGTAGCTGCAGGTCGCCTAGCCTATGTCACGCGCTGTCGCTTGCTTTAGTCGCTTACGTAGGACACGGCCTTAGTTCAGTATGTCGCATTCTATCATCGTCGCCTTGTGGCGTTTGCTGTATTCCGGTTCCTCACGTAACTTGACTATCAGTTGTCCGTGTAGTAACAAATGCTCATGTGACATATCTATATTCATTTTGTGACCGCGGACCTATCCAACACAACGCTGCTGATGTGGAAAGTAAGGCTAGTTTACACGACGACACTAGGTTTCATGAAACTGCGCTACTGGCCAATGCGCATGCGCGGCAGGCGTTCGCGCACCTCTTTGGCGAAACTAAACAGTTTCGGCACCTTCCAACTTTGGCGAAACTGATTGCGCGTGTTTGTAGGTCAGGTTATAACCAATACAGAACAAAACGCAACATAAGGTGGGGGGGGGGGGGGGCGGAAGAAATAATTCGGTTTTTGAACATATATGCGATACATAGATGTTGGTGCGATTTTAACGATGAAAATATCAGGGATAAGCAGCGGCGTGTTAGTACTCTTGAAGCAATTATTCGTGAATTAAATATTGATGGGTTGACTATTAGTGAATTGCAGACTAAAATATATTCAATTCCAAATACATATACAAACAAACTATGGCTATTGTGGATTTGGGAACACGGTACAGCTACTTTAGAGACAAATATCTACTTGACAAGAAATGTAATGCAATTTGTAATTTCAGTTCTGGTAACAATGCTTCATGCATAACAGTATCTTGTTTCTTTATTACTTTCCTAACTCTGTTTAAAAGGAACGTAAACTGCTCTGGTGACATTCAAAGTTGATTAAAATAGCTTCTAGGGTCTTCAATTAGAATTTCTATCAGCAAGATCGCTAAGCAACGGAGCTGACGTCTTTTTTTCATCCAGTCACAAACCCGAACACGTTTCTTATTCTTTTTTATGTTTAGTCTTATGCAGTGAATTCACACAGAGAAGCAATAGCTCCGTCACAACTCTAACAGTTACCAAACTACGGCGACTACGGCAATCACAAAACAACGAAACTGAAGTGTATAGTATTGGTGCAGACACATACGAAACCAGTTGCGCGCAACTCATTTCACGAAACGAGTGTCGCAACCAAGTGTCGTCGTGTAGACTAGCCTTTACACATATCCGCACCCGCTTAGTTCACCATTGTCCATTCACCTCACGATTGTTTTTAATTCATTAACTAATGTTTTAGGAACTTTTTACCCCAACTCTTTTAACATTAGACGATGCTTTTGGATTGATTATATCCTCGGACTTTATCTAGTATAAAAGGCTGATCATCGTATGTTTTAATACTAACTAATGCCATACAGCTGTTTTTGAGGTATGTTCACTACCCAATTCAATGTTTCCTATTGTTATTGTAGTGGATAGGTCCGCGACATGAAACTGACATATTTTGTATACTGCCCCACTTACGGTTTTTCTGATTATGTGTCAAAAGCGCGAAACGCGTGAGAAGTAATAAATATTATATTTCGCGACAAAGACTGCTTTTCAATTCAAATATGGATTCACTGTTGCTACATCAGGTCGTTTGTTAAGCTTAAGGGACTTAACTGCGGAGTCATCAGTCTCTAAACTTACAAACTACTTATGAACTAACTCATACTAAAGACAGCACATACATCCATGCCCGAGGGGGGATTCGAACCCCGATGGAGAACGACCTCGCGATTCGTAGCATAGCGCCTCAATGCGCTCGTCCGCTCCGCCGCGGCTTGCTACATCAGGCCAACGAACTTTGGAGAAACGTATATTTTTCAAAATATTGTAGTATACTAAAAACGTATTATTGCATACTGGATAATTGTGTTAAATAACTTAGGTATCATATAGTAGATGAGATTTAATTTGTAACATTAGGCAATAATCGATTTTTAGTACACTATAATATTTTGAAAAATATCCTGCAAATTGATTCATTAATTTATTCTTTAAAATCATGTTCTCAAATGATCAGTTGAAAAGAGTTGGAGAATTCAAGTACCTGGTTTCCTATGTAACCAGTAAAGGAGATTTAGATAAGGAGGTAAGCCACAGGATCCAGGCTGGATGGAGGAACCTGAAAAAGGTGTCCGGTGTGCTCTGTTACAAAAGATTAAAATCAAAGATAAAAGGAAAAATTTTTAAATCAGTGGTAAGACCAGCTATGTTGTATGGTAGTGAGATCTGCCCGTTAAAGAAAGGGCAGGAGAAGAAATTTCAGCCGGCCGCGGTGGCCGAGGAGACTGAGGCGCTTCAGTCACAGTCTGCACGGCCACTACGGTCGAGGGTTCGAATCCCCCTCGGGCATGGATATTTGTGCCGTCCTAGTTCGTAAGTAGTTAGTAAGAAGTTTGTAAGTTTAGGGACTGATGACTCCGTAGTTAAGTCCCATAAGCTTTACAAACATTTGAACATTTTTTTTGAAGAAATTTCACGCGGCTGAGATGCGTATGCTGAGGTGGATGAGGGGGAAAACGAGGACGAACAGAATAAGAAATTTTCATATTCACAGAATATATGACTTCAACTGCGAATGGGCAAAGCAGAAAATGTGTACACAACCGGGATTCGAAGCTGGGTCTCCTGCTTTCTAGGCTGTTGCGCTGACCCCTACATCACTGGGGACACAGTGATCATCGCAGCTGCAAGGACTACCTAAGCACGCCTCCCGTCAGACACAAATTCCCAGCTTTACCCTGCCGACAGTACTCAAACTCGTAGTCACTAAGTACTAATTCCCGTAAGAGTAAGGGCTCCAAACTTGCCCACCCTCTCCACTAACGAAAGGATCATTGCCTGTCACTGGCATATTATATATATATACACGTGGCGTCTATTCCGAAAGAACTGACGTCAATTCTGATCCTGCAGTTGAAATGATCTTATTCCAGAGCAACAAGTGTAGTGGAGGCATCGAAGAAAGCCCAGGAAAGAAGACGGGCACGTGACGAGAAGGGATGGGCATCCGCCATTTTCATTCTCGTGGCTCTTAAGTTAAACGCACTGCTGTGCTATAGGATTTGCGTCACGGCACTTTAGCATGACATTGCGGGTGGTTGTGTTGCCGTAAACTGCTGAAATCATCCCAGACGTGGTTACAGAACGTTTAGTTTACTGAGAGATTCTAAGAGAAGAAAAAATGGATCATTAAATGTCAGCGCAAATCCTGGGAACCCGAAACGAGACCACAGTTGTGTATTGTAAGTAAATAGTTATTATTATGACTTGAAGCAATATTTAATAGTAAAAATCGTTTGTGATATTTGAACTAACGGTCTTGTTTAGCTCTTCTGAAAGTACTACCTCTTAACAGAGAAGCTGCTTGTAGGGAATTAGCAGCCGCAAAATATCATATTACAGCAAAGCATCCCAGAACATACTGTTTTTAGAGGACAATATATGTGTCTTATATAGTATATTGAGAAATACACCTCATCAAAAAGTTTTGTACTGGCATTGCACAAATTGTTGAAGGTACTTCTGTTACCTTATTGCGATAAAGCATTACAAACACTAAAACGGAAAATATAAATATACTGGGCAAAAAGTTTCGTTACGGCTGTGGCAGCGTACTGTGCTGATACAGGCAACTATCGTTGAATGCTATTTGTGGTAATAGAAGTTTTAGCGTCATAACTTGTAGTATGCAGTTTGACAGAATAGTACGGTACCTGATGTTTTATCACAAAATACATCCCCATTCAATTTCTTATTAGTAAATGCTAATATTAACGCTTATCTATAAGAGGCTGTAACATAACTGGCAAAGAATACTGGGTAAATTTTACTTACGGCTGCGGAGGCGTAGCGTGTTAATGTTTGCAACGAAATGTTTGCTTTATAAGGATTATTAAATTACTGACAAGACAATGGTACTGTTACATACGAAAACATAATAGAAGTACTTTCAGCAATTTGAGTACAAAAATCCGATGTGGTGAATTTGTCACAGCAGGCAACAAACACTTGCTGCAAGACGGCAAACAAACCTCGCATATTGACAGTAATTATTCAAATAGAAGCCAAGACCGCTTAAAAACTTTTTCTAGATGACCAGTTTCGGCAGCATTAAACGTAGTACGCGATTTTTGTGACAGAAAAATATGTTTCTTGCTCTTTTTTCTGTATTTGAACAGAAGCAGAAATAAGTAAAGAAAGCGCAAGATTTTTGTGTCTAATCCACATATGGATGTAAACAAGAGCGGAATGCAATCTCAAAGTAGCACGATCTAAGGTCCTATGCCGGGCATTTGTAAAATATTTCACTGAACTTAAATAAAACGACACTGTTCGTATAAGCTGCGAGATGTGTTTAGCATTCGCAGGAATGAAAATGGCGGATGCGCCAGCCAGTGTTTTTATGAGCTCTAGGATGGGGGACGCCTGTTGCAGAAAACAATGGATTACAAATGGAAGGCAGGAGAAGAAGAGGCAGACCAAAGAGAAGATGGGTGGACTGCATCACTGAAGACCTGAGAGAGGAGGGACTGAGCCGGGAGGACACGAGGGACCGAGGAAAATGGAAGGCTAAAATCAGGAACAGCGACCTCTGAACTGGAACAAGCTGAAAAAGGAGAAGGTCCTCAATAGCGTAAAGTGTTTACTCGGTTTCAGTATTGTTGTCGAGCGCAACGCTTGGCTGCACAGCCATCCAAGGAGCCGTCCCCTGCTTTGCTTTCTGTGCCCTCTCTGATGCGTGTGCCTGTGGTGTTCCCTGACGTCACGAACACAGCGTTGTCTAATAGACAGAGGAACGTATCTCCAAAAGTGCTATTTTCAGTTTTCTTAGCGTATGTCCTCAGGCTAATCGGGTCTTGTTGTGTCAAAACGGCGTATCTCTATCTTTTCTCCTTGCTAAAATACGCAACTGCGTATCTCCAAGTTGCGAGCTAGTTTTAGAGACAGATAGACGTATTGGCACTTACATTCTTCTGTCTCAAGCCAGGGCACCCCTATTTTCAGATCAAAAAACGTTCAAAATGTTCAAATGTTTGTGTATCTTAAGGGACTTAACTACGGGGTCATCACTCCCTAAACTTACAAACTACTTATGAACTAACTAAGACTAAGGACGGCACAAATATCCATGCCCGAGGGGGGATTCGAACCCCCGATCGTAGTGGCCGTGCAGACCGTGACTTAAGCGCCTCAGTCCCCTCGGCCACCGCGGCCGGCTCAAAAAACGTTCCTCTGACTGTTGGCTTCAAGAAGTATATTTGGAAATACGTTTCTACCCAGCAGATATCATTACCTGCTTGATTTGGATAATATAATTTTTCTGCATTTCTGGGCTGTTTTCGTAAGTGCTGAAAGCGAAGTATATGTTGTCTAACAGCGAATAACAAAGCTTGCGATGCAAATAGAAAAGTCGTATCAAGAAAAGATGCATGCGACCACTGTTATTGCTTTCAAAATCTATCTGAAGAAAATCAAGAGGCCGAAAGAGACCAGCACTCAAAATTCCTAAAGAGAAAGGAGGCAGCTAGAAAATTAAAAAAATGAAATGAAGGAGCAGGCCCAAGCAGGAGAATGTCATTTACTGGATTTTGACCTAGAAGCTGTCGGATACTGCCCACACATAGCAGCTAAAGACATTTTTTACAAAAGAAGACTGGCTGTATACAACCTCGCGGTATACAATACTGTTGCCATAAAAGTTAGAGATTACATGTGGCATGAATGTATATAAACGCGGATCAACTGAAGTAGCATCATGTATATTTCACGAACTGCCGAGCAGTTATTTTGTTCTCTGACACCTGTTGAGGACAGAATCGAAACGTCAACATAAGTACCATGATTCTTCATGCTGTGAAAACATTCAACATTCCTATGATACAGCAATGCTTCATTGAACCTGCCCACTCTTTAATAAATTTTAATATCTATGATTCTTCGGCCTTGTATACTGCTGTCTAGACTACTACAAAACAAAGATTGTATTAAGTCGTTGAAATGAAGCAGAAGTACTTGGATTTTGATTCTACGCAGAAGCAAGAAAGGAATACTAAAACTGACAGCGAAGCAAATCCAGAATAATGGCTTAAAGTGACGGAACTTCGGTATCCAATAGTGATGTTAGAAACATCTTTTTCAAATATTTCCAACATGACCAATTCAAACGTTTGCCGGTTTTCAGAAAATCCAGAAATTCCGATACTATCTTCCAGTTGGGGCCGAAATACTGTGGGGCACTAAAACTGCAGGAAGAGAGGGTAAAAGACCTCCTGGACCTGTGCCGCATCAGGATTATCAAGGAGCAGTATCACGCATTTTACAAGGGCGAAAACTGGAGGTTCAGACTGTGGTCACAACGATTGTCATGAAGTTAGCTAGGAAGTGAACATTCATTGCTGATGTTGGTACGAAATTCCAATTATATGATTTTATTTCAACTGTATCCTATCTGTTTTATATGGGCAAATTAACATTAATTTTGGGAAACCTAATGCATATCTCCAAAGTGTGAAACCACTGTGTAGATTGATTCATTTAGAGTCATAATGACGTATCTCCTTAGCACTATATTAAACAATTAATAACTGTAAACCAGTGCTGATATTTTTGTAGAAATACTACCATACGATAGATATTATGTGTATTCATGTGTAGTGCAGAAATATTTCAATAAAGTTTGTTTTACGTAACTGAAAGACGAAATACAGGCGCGTCCAGAAAGTAAGTTACGTTTGGTTATATAAAACGAACGGGTACAGATACAGAAAAAATATTGATTGTAGAAAAATCTACAACTGTTAAACCACTTTCCTGCATAGCTTCCGAAATTTTGTAGGCAATTTTCATAGCATGGCACAAGGTTTTGTCTGCCTTTTTCATAGAATGTTGCCGCCTGTGTATTCAACCATGTGGTAACATGTTCTTTCAGCTCGTCATCATCGTTGAAGTGTTGTCCACCAAGGACAGATTTTAGGTGTAAGAAGAGGATTACTGTCAAAAGATTTTATTTTCCCAACGATAATGCCTGACCTCACACACAGAATGTGACCAAACAATTCTTACTGAAATATCAATGGGACCTGTCTGATCATCCTCCATACAGCTCTCCTAGCGACTTTCATCTCTTCTTACACCTAAAATCTGTCCTTCGTGGTCAACACTTTGATGATGATAAAGAGCTGTTGCCGGCCGCGGTGGCCGAGGGGACTGAGGCGCTCCAGTCACGGTCTGCACGGCCACTACGGTCGGGGGTTCGACTCCCCCCTCGGGCATGGATATTTGTGCCGTCCTAGTTCGTAAGTAGTTCATAAGTAGTTTGTAAGTTTAGGGACTGATGACCCCGTAGTTAAGTCCAATAAACTATACAAACATTTGAACATTTTTTTTTTTTTTTTTTTTTTTTTTTTTTTTTTTTTTTTTTTTTAAGAGCTGTTACCACATGATTGAATACACAGGCGGCAACCATCTGTGAAGGATTCATGCAAAAACTTGTGGCACGCTATGACAAGTGCCTACAAAATTTCGGCAGTTATGTGGAAAAGTAGTTTAAGAGTTCTAGAATTTTGGGCAATAAAAATTTCTTCTGTGTCTGTGTACAATTTCATTTTATTATCAAACGGAACTTACTTTCTGGACGCGCCTTGTATACGTCTTAAAATTTAGTTTTTCGCCTCTCCCGTAAAGTAGCTAAAATGGAGTTACGTTCCTCTGATCCTCAGATGACGACAGGATATTGAAGAGCAGTTGGACGGCGGCGGAGGCGGATGCTGGCACGTGGTGGCTGGCTTTCCCGCTCGCCTTTCCGCGGTGACCCTGCGACAGGCCCGACCTTGCCACGCTACCACCGGTGCGGCCGACCTCGCCCCTGGTACAGCCGCTGCAGCTGCCGACTGGCACTGGGTCAAGTCACGGACGTCGACAGTCGCATACACACCTCTTTCCCGCGGATTTCTCAGTGCTAGGAATGCGGAGGCTGTGTCTCGTGCGCGACAGGCGAAAGTACGACGCGGATATCGCGGCGCAGTCATTACGTAGACTAGCAGTAACTGTCATTACTAGACCGCGGCTCTTTAGGTTACAACCTATACTTTTCCTAAGTTCCTAGTTGCAAGTAAACTTAAACTCGGCCGTTTCACGACTAATTAAAACCGAAACAGGTAATTTTATAGCACCTAGAATAACCTATTTCGACGTTAACGCCTATTTTTGCCTATTTCAACATCTATATGCAGACTGTGCAAGTCACACAGAAGTGCATGGCGGAAGGTTTGTCGAACCACATTTAATATAATTCTCTATTGTTCCACTCTCTAATAGCTCGCGGTAAGAAGGAATAACTAAATATTTCTGTTTTCGATCTTTCTGTATTTCTTTCTTTCTTTATAATATACGAGACGCGTCCAGAAAGTAAGTTCCGTTTGGTAATAATATGAAATTGAACACAGGTACAGAAGAAATTTTTATTGCACAAAATTCTACAACTCTTAAACTACTTTTTCACATAACTGCCGAAATTTTGTAGGCACTTGTCATAGCGTGCCACAAGTTTTTGCATGCATCCTTCACAGAAGGTTGCCGCCTGTGTATTCAACAATCTGGTAATAGCTCTTTATCATCGTTGAAGTGTTGACCACCAAGGACAGATTTTAGGTGTAAGAAGAGATGAAAGTCGCTAGGAGAGAGGTCCGAGCTGTATGGAGGATGATCAAACAGGTCCCATTGAAATTTCCGTAAGAATTGTTTGGTCACATTCGGTGTATGAGGTCAGTATTTATCGTGAAAAAAAACTTTTGACAGTAATCCTCTTCTTACATCTAAAATCTGTCCTTGGTGGACAACACTTCAACGATGACGACGAGCTGAAAGAATATGTTACCACATGGTTGAACACACAGGCGGCAACATTCTATGAAAAAGGCACACAAAACCTTGTGCCATGCTATGACAATTGCCTACAAAATTTCGGAAACTGTGTAGAAAAGTAGTTTAACAGTTGTAGATTTTTGTACAATCAATATTTTTTCTGTATCTGTACCCGTTCGTTTTATATAACCAAACGGAACTTACTTTCTGGACGCGCCTCGTATAATAATATAATATGGTTTTCTGTTCCACAGGACCTAATTGAGGAGTGAGACTCCATGGTCATGGAACAAGTCAATATATGAAGTTTAACACAAGAATGGCAATAGAAAATTTTTAGGTAGTCCTATGCACACGACAATCTTAAGACAAAGTGCCGGCCGCGGTGGCCGAGGGGACTGAGGCGCTCCAGTCACGGTCTGCACGGCCACTACGGTCGGGGGTTCGAATCCCCCCTCGGGCATGGATATTTGTGCCGTCCTTAGTATATGGTAGTTGATAAGTAGTTTGTAAGTTTAGGGACTGATGACCTCGTAATTAAGTCCCATAAGCTTAACAAACATTTGAACATTTTTAAGACAAAGTAAAAATAATCAATAAAGAAAAAAAAAGAATTAGCTTCATTGTTCAACTTCTCTAGGAGTTCCTCGAGAGAATAAAAGGAGTGAGCCATGAGGTAACTCTTCAATTTAGATTTGAAAGCGTGTGGGTTAGAGCTAAGATTCTTCAGTTCTTGTGGCAGCCTGTTGAAAATGGATGCTGCAGAACACTGTACACCTCTCTGCACGAGTGTCAACGTGGTCTTTCTCTTTAGTCCTTTCAAAAAATGTTCAAATGTCTGTAAATCTATCGGACCAAACTGCGTGGTCATCAGTCCGTAGCTTACAAACTACTTAAACCTAGGTAAACTAACCTAATGACAAACACACACACACCCATTCCCCAGGGAGGACTCGAACCTCCACGGCGAGCAAACGCTTGCTCCGCAGCGAGACGCTTTAGACCGCTCGGTTACTCCACCGCGGCCTTTAATCCTTCCTCGCATATGCAGGGTCAGCCGTTGTTATTCGAATGTGGCACGTTAATATTGACGGGGTGGCCGGATGCCCTTCCTGCCGCCACCCTATGTCCGCCGGGAGGAAACGTGTACCCCCAATGTCTGCGTATAGTATTATATGTGTGAAAGGGTAAAGTGTTACGAAATGTTCGCGAATTGTGTAATTGAGGCGGGACTTGGGAACCAGCCCGGTATTCACCTAGGTGGATATGGAAAACCGCCTAAAAACCACATCCAGGCTGGCCAGCACTCCGACCCCTTTCGTTAATCCGCCGGGCGGATTCGAACCGGGGCCGGTACGCCCCCTCGTCTCGGAAAGCGATGCGTTACACCGCACGGCTAACCGAGCCGGTGTTTCTGTTTTCGATCTGATTTCTCTTATTTTACTATGGCAGGCATGTCTCCCTATGTAGATGGGTGTTAACAATATATGTTCGCATTCTGAACAGAAAGTTGGTGAAAGGAATTTCGCAAATAGATCTCGCCGCAACAAATAACGCCTTTCATTTAATGATTTCCACCCCAACTCGTGAATCATTTCCGTGACCCTCTCTCCCCTATATCGCGATAATACGAGCTGTCCTCCTCTGAATTTTCTCTAAATCATCCGTCAGTCCTACACGGTGTGGATCCCACAATGCGCAGCTATACTTCAAAACAGGACGCACAAGCTTTAAAATCCTGAGAAACCACCAGTTCTTCTATTTTCAAAGGTCTTGCTTCGAAAAATCGAAGATTGAATTACGTCTGTACCGGCACAGTTAACATTTCGTAAAAAGTATGTGGCCCCAACTTACAAGGACGCACTGCAAAGAATCCGATAAGGTAATGCGGAGTCTTGCATATAGATTTCTGTACATGAAACTACGGACACTAGAAACGTGATTATTCGCAGATCGCCATCCAGAGCTTATTCGATTTGTTCAAAGTAAACCCGCAAGACTAAAGATCAAATATTTAATTGACGTGGACGAAAATAAAGTGCTTCTGGCTTGAAAGATGCAACACAATTAGTCGAAGACACTCCAGTTCAGCGGGACTTGGCTTACTTACAGCCAACTGAACATTTATGGCGACAGGTATTTCCGAATTATAAGTATTTGGAGAATTTTGTTTTTCGGCAGGAAGTGAAAAATAGAAATATTAAAGCGACAGGTGTAGTGGGAGAATAAGTAGATACAGGAAAACATGCAACAGGTTTTCCAGAACAACACCGTCACGGGCGGCCTTGGAAAAAATTATTTTCCACTGTGTATAGAACGCTCGTTCTCGGCATATCGTGGCTTTTCTCTGGAAAACGTACAAAAGGTTTGAGTCACTTACTGTGAATATATACATGTGGCGTCTGTTCCGAAAGAACAGGGCAGGGGCGAAGCTGGGAATTTGTATCTGACGGGAGGCGTGCTTAGGTAGTCCTTGTAGGTGCGGTGATCACTGTGTCCCCAGTGGTATAGGGGTCAGCGCAACTGCCTAGAAAGCAGGAGACCCGGGTTCGAATCCCGGCTGGGTACACATTTTCAGCTTTGCCCAATCGCAGTTGATGTCATATATTCTGTGAATACTTACTGTGAAGCCAATAACGGTCTGCAAGTTTGAAACAATTGGTTTATACAGAGCTTATTAAACTCTTTAGATCTATTACACGTATTTCAACATATCGCTTCTGATCTGCATCGCATTTTTATCTTCGAAAATATGAAGGTTTAATTTTGATCATTAATGTTGTTTTTAACATAATGAAATGCAGTCTTAGAAAATCAAGCTATGCTGAAGGAATTAGATTAGGTAACGAAACAATGAAGGTGGTAGATGAGTTTTGTTACTTGGGTAGTAAAATGACGGTCGCAGTGTAGAGGATACAAAATGCTGAATGGCAATGGGAAGTAAAGCATTTTTGAAAAAGTGAAATTTGCTAACATCGAATATTAATTTAAGTATAAGGAAGTCCTTTCTGAAGGTATTTGTGTGGAGTGTTGCCTTGTATGGGAGTTAAACTTGGACGATAAACAGTGCGGACAGGAAGAGGGTAGAGGCTTTTGAAATGTGGTGCTACAGAAGAACTCTGAAGATTAGGTCGGTAGATCGAGTAACTAATGCTGAGTGTGAGGATACACGGTTTTAGCTTAGTAACCTCTTTGGTACGTTTTGGTCGAACAGTAGTTATCGTTGGCGTGCAGCGATAGCTGCTGGGCGACAATGCTTACGTTTTAATGTTTCTTGTTTGTTGGCCGGTGTGCGGCAGTCTCCCGCCGACCGCAGAGCGAGGCGGTAGCATGTAGACAGCGCGCCCGTAACCCGCGTTTAGCTGTGGCTAAAGTTTTGCTCATCAGTCGTCTCGCATATGAGTTTCGGTTGCAGTTGCGTATTGAAATGTTTCAGTGTGGACTTGTAGACATTATCATAGTGGCACGCGGTTGTTTCATCAGTGTATTTAAAGAAAGAGTTATTAACATTTGTCGTTCCGTAATAAAGGAAGTGAACGAAGTTTATTTTTATGGATCAACCCAGTAATTGTCCGCATCCTATACAGTCATTCCATTGAAACAATGATTAAGGATTGAACAGCAAGTAGAATATAACGGCACCTTCGCCCATCAAGTATTATGTGGACGCAGCTGTGACGTTACAAGAGGTACTGAACAGAATTGGTGAGAAAAGGAATTTTTGGTATAATTTGACTAAAGGAAGGTAGGATACATTCTTAGATATAGAGGAATCGTAAATTTGGCATTGGAGGGAAGTGTGTGGAGTAAAAATCGCAGAAGGAGACCAAGAGACACATATAGTAAGCAGATTGAAATGGGTTTGGGTTGCTGTTCTTACGAGGAGATGAAAAGTCCAGAGGTTCGAGTCCTCCCTCGGGCATAGGTCTGTCTGCAGACATTAGTGTAAGTACGTTTAAGTAGTTTGTAAGTCTATGGACTGATGACCACAGTAGTTTGGTACAATGTCTTTAAAAACGTTTTTGATAGAGTTGTTCATAAATGTTCAAATGTTTGTATAGCTTATGGGACTTAACTACGGGGTCATCAGTCCCTAAACTTACAAACTACTTATGAACTAGCTAATACTAAGGACGGCACAAATATCCATGCCCGAGAGGGGATTCGAACCCCCGGCCGTAGTGGCCGTACAGGCCGTGATAGATTGATTGATTGATTTTTCCAGGGAAGCCAAAACAGTCTTGGTCCAACCCGCCACTGCCCGCACCGAAACTAAGTTTATTGTGCGGTATCGCTGCCTGTATATCTAGTAAAGCCAACCAATGCCCTTGAACAGTGCAAGGAGTCCCTTTACCAGTTCTTTATTAGACACAATTTCTTCGGGTCTGGTTGTCCCAAATATTCTGTGCCTTTTATTCTCCAATGCAATGCATTCGAAGATTAGATGTGATGCAGTTTCGTCACCGTCATCACAATTCCTATATTACGGTCCTCTTCTGTTTTTCCCATCGTACGTAGGTGTTTTTTTGAAATTCCCATGGCCTGTCAGCAATCCAACCACGAGTCTAATCTCTCTCCTGTTCAGACCCAGGATTCCAGAGCTTCTTTTAAAACATGGCTTTGGCATCATTACCTTGCCATGTTTTTGTTGATCGACTTTGGTCCAATATTCTACGTGCTGTCTTCTGAGCCAGTTACGTAGCTCCAATTTGATCATTGCCTTGGTGATTGTCAGGACAGGTTCCGGTCCAATAAATGGAGTCTCTGCCCCCGTCCTGGCTAATCTTTCGGCATGTTCGTTGCCACTGATCCCCGAGTGGCCAGGGGCCCGCAATAGGTTTACTCTATTGCTTTCCCCTAGCTCCACCAGAACCCCTGCAACAATTTTAGACCTGCCAGTGATCTCAGGGCTGTGTGCAGACCGTGAATGCAGCGCCTCAGTCCCCTCGGCCACTGTGGCCGGCCGATAGAGTTGTGGAAGCATCACACGGAGAAATAGCCAAATAAGACAATGGCCAGTAGCAATGGTTGTGTAAGACGGAAATTAGACCAAGTTGTGTAAACAAGGCGGTGTGGTGGAGGTGTTGGCGGGCACAGTGCCTCGCCCTGGTAGGGCAGCGCGTCGGGCCCACGCGGCGGCACTTCCTGCTCCCACTCGCATTCCTGGAAGCACCGCGGCAGCCCCACCTGTTGGCTCCCGCGGCTCCAGGGCCACCGGACGTGCCCCGCTGCCTACGCAGCGCCTTCCGGAGACCGCCCGCGGACCAGTGCCGGTTGATCAGAAGCGGCCCAGGAGGTCGGGCCTTCCCACTTTTCACTACAAGTCGTAGTACAGCCACAGACAAATATATACAGACGGGAAACCTCCGTAGGGGCCTGGTCCGACGCTCAGGGGTGCGGGGAGGGAGGGTTTCCAGCAGTTCCGTAAGATGGCGCTGCGGTCAGAAGCAGCCCTTCAAAGTGACCAGAGCTGAGAGCAGGCGGCAGGTAGCGGCTGTCCCCACTATCACCTCCCCTCAAAAGCAAGCAAGCCCGACACAGCTGTGGCCTCGTGGCAGGCTCTCCCCTCAGCCTCCCCTCCACGCTACCCTCTGACGTGCGAGAGGCACCCTAAGCCAGGGAACCGCCTGACACGTGTTAGCATCTTTCGGAACTACGAGGTGAGCGTAGGACAATGGTTTAGGGGGGGCTTCTCCTCTGTATATGCTACTGTGTGGGACTACTTACAGTACTAGCAATAATTTTTTACATTAAACCTTCATTTCTTTCGAGTGAGCGCGTAAGACCTTAACTTAAGTTACTTCGTCTAAACCGCCAGGGCGAATCTAACCAAATGGGGGTGCGGTATGGCGAGGTCGTCCGCACAAATGGGAGTGCCGTGTGCCAAGGCAAATGCCAGGCCTTCTGTATGCGCTCGGGTACATCTACATCTACATCCATACTCCGCAAGCCACCAGACGATGTGTGGCAGAGGGTACCTTGAGCACCACTATCGGTTATCTTAGTCCAGTCACGTATTGTTCGCGGAAAGAGAGATTGTCGGTATGCCTCTGTGTGGGCTCTAATCTCTCTGATTTTATCTTCATGATCTCTTCGCGAGATATACGTAGGAGGGAGCAATATACTGCTAGATTCCTCGGTAAAGGTATGTTCTCGAAACTTCGACAAAAGCCCGTACCGAGCGACAGAGCATCTCTCCTGCAGAGTTTATCGATCATCTCAGTAACGCTTTCACGATTACCAAATGATCCTGTAACGAAGCGCGCTGCTCTCCGTTGGTTCTTTTCTACTTCCTCTATCAACCCCACCTGGTACGGATCCCACACCGCCTCGGTGGAGTAGCCAAGCGGTCTAAAGCGTCTCGCTGCGGAGCGCGCGGTTGCTCGCCGTGGAGGTTCGAGTCCTCCCTGGGGAATGAGTGTGTGTGTTGTCTTTACGTTAGTTTACCTAGGTTTAAGTAGTTTGTAAGCTACGGACTGATGACCACGCAGTTTGGTCCGATTGATTTACAAACATTTGAACATTTTTTGGATCCCACACTGGTGAGCAGTATTCAAGCTGTGGGCGAACACATGTACTGTAACCTACTTCCTTTGTTCTCGGACTGCATTTCCTTAGGGTTCTTCCAATGAATCTAAGTCTGGCATCTGCTTTACCGACGATTGATTTTATATGGTCGTTCCATTTTAAATCATTCCTAATGCCTACTCCCACATAATTTATGGAATTAACTGCTTCAAGTTGCTATAGTGTAGCTAAATGATACAGGATCTTTCTTTCTATGTATTCGCAGCACATAACACTTGTCTACATTGAGATTCAATTGCCATTCCCTGCACCATGCGTCAATTCGATACAGATCCTCCTGCACTTCAATACAATTTTCCATTCTTACAACCTCTGTACAAACTACAGCGTCATCTGCAAAGAGCCTCAGTGAGCTACCGATGTTATCCGCAATGTCATTTATATATATTGTCAACAGCAACGGACCCACGACACTTCCCTGTCGCTCCCCTGACATAACTCCTACTTCGGAAGACTTCTCTCCGTTGAGAATAACATGCTGCATTCTGTTATCTAGGAACTCCTCAATACAATCACACAATTGGTCTGACAGACCCTATGCTCTTAGTTTGTTCATTAAACGTCTGTGGGGAACTGTATCAAACGCATTGCGGAAGTCGAGAAACATGGTAGAGCCCCTACACACATTCCGATTTGTCGAGACTAATTTATCGGCGGTCCGATAACTTGTCGGAATGTTGGTCGGGCCTGGCCGTCCGACCCTCCCACCTCTCAACCCGACAAATTGTGCGTGTGTAGCGCTACCCGACCAACTTCCTGCCTGCGATCGTCTGCTGTCTGCAGAGCGAACACGCGAAAATAAAAACAGTTCGAGAAACGGACACCACAGAACAGGGAGACGCTGCAATCGCTGCGTGCAGTTGGTTGGAACGTGTGTAGGCTGCTACGAATATGGTTGGTTCGTTGGTCGGTCGATAAATCGGCTATGATATTTGTTTGTAAATGTAAGAGACCCAAACTACGGTGATCATTAGTCCCTAAGCTTACAAACTATTTATACTAACTTAAAGTAACTTATGCTAAGGACACCACAAACACCCATGCCCGAGGGAGGAGTCAAACCTCCGACGGCGAACGACCACGCGCACCGCAGCTGGGTGCCTTAGTGCGTACGGCTATTATGCCGCGGCCCTGGCTATGAGGAGTCCACATGTAGACTGATACATGGTGCTTTGTCTAATCTTAGTATGAATAGTACGGCGACAGCTGAAGTCCAGTCAATGCCAGCGTATAAATTCCACATTCAAGTGCAGAGGACATGACATCATGCAACTTACAGAAGTCAGAAATTTCCACAATTATTGTTTTGTGAATAACAAAAAAACATTTTCTGCAAATTTCAAAACAATGGAAAATACTTGGTTGGTGTACTAGTGTAAGTATGGAAGAAGGATTGGCCTTACCGATTGATTTCTTTTTATTTATTTATTAATTTTTTATTTATTATTATTATTATTATTATTTTGTCAAACCTTAAGGTCGTAATTTCTACCAAATACCTAAAAGTTACAATTAAGAACAAATTAGACTGGAGGGAACACACATAAAATATTGTGGAGAAGGCGAACCAAAGATTACGTTTCATTGGCAGAACGCTCTGAAGATGCACCAGCTCCACCAAAGAGACTGCCTACATCACAAAAAATGTTCAAATGTTTGTATAGTTTATGGGACTTAACTACGGGGTCATCAGTCCCTAAACTTACAAACTACTTATGAACTACTTACGAACTAGGACGTCACAAATATCCATGTCCGAGGGGGGATTCGAACCCCCGACCGTAGTGGCCGTACAGACCGTGACTGGAGCGCCGCAGTCCCCTCGGCCACCGCGGCCGGCGCCTACATCACACTTGCGTGTCCTCTCCCGGAGTACTGTTGCCCATTGTGGAACCCTCACCAGGTGAGACTGACGGAAGATATTGAGAAGGTTCAGAGAAGGGCAGCTCGTTTTATCACGTTACCGGAGGGAAAGCGTCACGGAAATGTTGCACGAATAGGCGTGAAAATCATTGAATGAAAGACGTTATTCATTGCCGCGTGATCTGTTTCCGAAGATTCAATCACCTACTTTTATTTCTGAATGTGAAAACATTATGCTGGCACCCGCCTACTTAAGGAGACATGACCATCCCAATAAAATAAGAGAAATCAGATCGAAAACGGAACGATTTAGTTGTTCTTTCTTCCCGCGTGATATTAGAGAATGGAACGGTAGTGAAAAGTTATGAAAGTGGTTAATTAACCCTCTGCCAGGCACTTAAATGTGGTTTGCAGAGTATCTATGTAGATGTAGAACAGATGAAACAAATAATATTTTCTGATCAACAGAGATTTTCATTAATAAAATTATTTGTGGGATAATTTATGACTGTAATAGTTTTCAGAAACCTATTTCAAGAAACAGTCGCAGGTTCCAACACAATGGATAAAAGTTTTAATTTATGACTGTGTTCGATAGTTAGTACAGCTGCCAGGAACAGTAATGCGACCTTTCCTCACTCTTATTAGTTGCAACAAAAATGTGTCACTGTCTTGCCATCAATTGTAGCTTATTTTTTTCCCTTCACTTTATCGTCCAACCGCGGGAACTGCGGCCAGGATCGCCGCGGTAAATACCTGTATCACTGCTCCATATAGCGACTTAATCATTTTAAATACTGCGTTCAAATATAAGGAGAAAATAAAGCAAAAGATTTGTGTCTGACATAAGCAGAACCCCACGTATTCAGACTGCTAGAAAGAGCTGAAAGTAGAAGGGACTTTTACGGTTTAATCTCTGGCGACGTCGAGATCTACACTCTGCAAGGCCCTGTACTGTGTGTGGCGGTGCGCACATAACATCGACACGAGACCCCTATTACTCGCACTAGAACATTCATCTCGAGGTTAAAGCTTATTTTTTGGCTGCATTTCCTTTCACAGAAATACTTTGTGGGAAAGGATTCGACCTCGCGCATACACAACTTTCTTCGTTTCCTACAGCTACATTCATGTTCCGCTATCCGTTATACAGTGCATAACGAAGGCTACCTTGAACCACCGCTGGTCATTGCGGTCCGCATGGAACATGTATGTTCCTGAAAGTACACTCTCTTCTCAGATTCTCCACTGAATATCACACGTGAGGACTATAAACACAGACTTCCTTCCAGAGCGCTATTCCATCTATGGTTTTCGCAGCAAGAGTTCTGTGTTAAACAAAATAGAGTATGTTAACATACGTTATTGCTTATTTTGACATATACACTGCTGGAGCAAAATTAGTACACCTGGAAAGAGGACGTAGAATATGATACGACAATGGCAGATGCCAACCGGGGGGGGGGGGGGGGTACTACGTGTACCAATAATGGTTTCAACGTCTCCCAGTACTAGGTAGCTTACAAATGACACCTCTGACCTCGAACGCTTGAAATCGTTGATACTATGCTAGGAATAACAGGTAATTACAAACAGAACAGTGGTGTGCGTCATTCCATGAAAATGTATGCACTTCTTCTTCAGAGACGCAAGGAAGATCTGCCCGATGCTTGTCAGCCATAGTTTGCCGACCATCGTTGAAGGCTTTTACCCAACGTGCCACTCTTTTGTACGGCAATGCCGATTCCCCAAACGCCTCTTGAAGACCTTGATGACACGGTTGTACTGTACGACCTCTGGCACATTCAATCTTGATCCAACTCCCTTGTTCCTGTTCCGAAAACGTAGTGACACCGTTAAGTTAGACCGCCCGCTCACAAGTGACTGTGTTTCCCTCGATTGTGCGCACGCCGATGACATGGGACGGGCGAGTCCATTTGCTCGGAGGTAAGGTAGGTATGTCAACAATGTGTGCTATCAGCGACAATAGCAGATTCGATTGCATTGTCTCCGCAGTAGTGTTGCCACCACCCGCGGCGGGGGTCGGGGGTTCGGATCCCCACCTAGGGCATGCATGTTTGTGCTGCCTTTAGTATAAGGTAGTTCATAAGTAGTTTGTAAGTTTAGGAACTGATGACACCACAGTTAAGTCCCATAAGCTTCACAAACCCTTGAACATTTGATTTTTGTTCCCTCGATTTAAGTTCCGACCGTTGTATTTTGCGCTCTCTCTCTCTCTCTCTCTCTCTCTCTCTCTCTCTCTCTCTCTCTCTCTTTTCCAAGTTTCCATACTCTTCTTCCTGTTTTGATGCTTAATCAGAGTTCACTTTTTGTTGGCCTACTCGCTGGAACATCTTACCGAAACTTATAAGGGGAGTTCAAATCTTCAAATGTTTGTATAGCTTATGGGACTTAACTACGTAGGGACTGATGACCCCGTAGTTAAGTCCCATAATCTCTACAAACATTTGAACTTAACTACGGGGTCATCAGTCCCTAAACTTACAAACTACTTATGAACTAGCTAATCCTAAGGACAAATATCCATGCCCGAGGGGGGATTCGAACCCCCGACCGTAGTGGCCGCGCAGACCGTGACTGGAGCGCCTCAGTCCTCTCGGCCACTGCGGCCGGCTATAAGGGGAATGCAATGGGGAATTTTTGTTAGGACAAAACGTGTGTGTGTGTGTTTTAGCTAAGTTCCAACATGTATGCTCGAGGAAAACTACTAAGCACTATAGCAGAAATGTTCGGTTGAGAAAAATCAACGTTAGTAACAGTATGATTCTTTCGGTTTGCAAGAAATCGATAGTACACTCGGTATTATAAAATAAACATACCTACAGAATATCGAGTGAAAATTTACAAAGTTTGGACTCTACTTTAAAAACCGTTCCATTTTCTGCAGTTCCAAATTAACAAAGAAAGGACGCAACATGAGGGTCAACGTCCCGTCGACAGCGCGTCACTAGAGACGGTCCACTTTAGAGAATATTACCGCTTAATATATGGTCGCCACTTTGATCATTAGCGACGAAACATATTTGTACCTCGACACCTTCATCACTGCCTAAATCGCATTCGGCGCTTCTTGTACTTCCTAAGAACTACAACATATTGATAGCTTTGAGGCTTCTCGTGAAGATTTTGTCAATTCAGGAAGTTATCTCCATCCATTGCAATTACCAAGATGCTATCTAAATGACTACCACCACAGATAATCGCTTCCGTCTGCCCTTTTATTATATAAAAAGTGATATGACGTACCTATAATTGCATGTCGCCGTTGCAATGAAAAGGAGATAAAAATAATAACTCTGCAAGAGCATTGACTGTTGACAGATTATGACGTAGAGAGACGGCAAGATGCGCAGGAACAGCGGGGAAGATGTCTGCCGACCGTCCGCGTTAATTAAAATCCACCGTCCGCTTCCTTTGCGAGATTAAATATTTGTTTTCTCGAAGCTCCTTCGAAATGAAATAAACACATTCCTCCGGATCTTTCGATTCGTCTCAAAAACAAATAATTAGCCTAAAATTCCCAGTCGATTTCATCGTGAAGAGTTCTCAGAAAGTCATTGCTCCGAATATATTTCCTCGAAAAGTCTTCCGTGTAAAGATACATTGATATCATTTTAAAAAGTAATGTCCTAATCAGACACTTAATTACAACTATTATACTTACAAAGAAAGTTATTTTTTTCTGTATATTTTTACATAAATTTTAAGCTTCCCGAAGCTACTGAACCCATCATCTTTAGTGACGTCATACAGAGAGAGCGAGCACTCAGCTGGGCGACCATGTCTATTCCGCTTTTGGCCAACCTCAGGTCAACAAGTGTAATAATCGATTTTTTTAAATAAGATTGTTTAGTATTAGTAGAATCTGAAAATATGAGGATTGGAACTTAAATTGTGGAAACTATTTATTCACAACTGATGCAATGGCGTTACATTTTTGCACCTGTTACTGTCGTTCAAAGTAGTCACCAGCGTTGTGTAGAACCCGTTGCCTGCGATGTATTAGGCGTAGTATACCATTAACAGAGACTGTTCTGTTGATAGTGCGAATGACCGATCTAATGCCTGTCGAATCTCTGGAACGGTTCTGATGCGAATGCCACGAAGTGGTTCCTTTATCTTCGGAATCGAATCAAAGTCACAAGGACTTAAGTCGACGGAGCGTGGTGGATGGTACATTACTTTGCAGTTCCATCGACCGAACATAGCAGCCACAGTTTGCGCTGTATGCGACTGCGCATTGTCGTACCACTGTTCTGTACGGCAATGCCGATTTCCCGCAAGCCTCTTGATGACCTTGATGACACTGTCGTGCTGTATGACCTCTGGCACATTCCATCTTGATCCAACCCCGTTGTTCCTGTTTCTAAAACATAGTGACACCGTTACATTAGACCGATCGCTCACAAGTGACCGTGTTTCTCTTGATTGTGTATACGCCGACGACGTGGGACAGGCGAGTTCATTTTCTCGGTGGTAAGGTAGGTATGTCAACAACGTGTGCTATCAGCGACAGTAGTAGATTCCATAGCATAGTGTCTCCTTAGCAGTGTTGCCACTATTTAAGTTCCAACCCTTGTATTTACCAGTAGCTTTTAATTTTAAAACTGAAATACCTGCACATTAATAATAATTATTTCGTGTGGCTCAGTGGCCTGATACAAGTCTATCAGCTGGACGCCACTTCGGCGACTTGCATGTTCCTGACGTAACCCATCAATCCAAGCGGGGCAAGGTGACCTACGGCTTAATGTGAAATCCGACCCACGCGTCATTTCAGACAACTCCTCATATCGTTAAGGGGAGTATGAGGGACCTATCCGGCTAATTTAACCCTTTATTGGGCAATTTTAGTGTCAAACAATATCAAAATTAAGCACAGGTTTCTGCGACATGTTTCAGGTTTCGTCCTCTGATGGCCAATAGTGATTGTAGCCAACATTTAAGCTGGAATGAAACTTTCACTCTGCAGCGGAGTGTGATATGAAACTTCCTGGCACATTATAATTGTGTGCCTGAACTGGGACTTGAACCTGGGATCTTTGCCTTTCACGGGCGAGCTCTCTACCATTAGACTGGTAGATTTGAAGTTGTGAGGACGGACCGTGAGTCGTGTCGGGATAGCTCAGTGGAAGAGCGTTTGCCCGCAAAAGGCAAAGGTCCCGGGTTCGAGTCCCGGTTCCGGCAAACAATTTTAATCTGCCAGGAAGCTTAACATTTAAGCACTCATACACGGCGATGTTCGATTGTCTATTGCATAATGCCTCGCTTTAGTTTTAGTCTTTAGCAGACACAGAAAGCACACATTACCAGTGTACTAGTTACTTCAGCATTTTTTAACGCTATTTTGTTCTTTTACACTAAAAACTGCTTATAAAAGTAAGATGAAGCTTTGAATGTGAATTATGGAAAAGTTTTAGGGAACCCTATCTGGCACACTGCAGTAGGGTTGATGGTTAATACCAAGAGGCGATCTAGTAAACCACAGCGAAAATGACTACCAGTCCAGAAAAGAAAAACAAAGCTTCTCCTGTGTTTTCCTTGGTCCCCTCTCCATGGTTTACCTCGACTACTCTTGCCCTTTACTGTCGAAACAACGAGTCTCTTAGGTAACCTTGCTTCTTCCACGCACGTAACTTGACCCCACCATATCAGCCTGTTCGCTCTAACTGCTTCATCTATTATGTTCATTCCCAGTTCTCCTTGATTTCCTAATTATGGGCACACTCCTGCCATTGCTCGCATATATTAGTACCTGCAATCATCCTTGCTACTTTTATATCTGTAAACTCAACCTTTTTACTGTGGTAATTTGTATCCACCCAGCTTTCACTCCCACACAACAAAGTAGGTTCAAAGATAGAACAGTGTACTGGTAACGTAGCCTTGTTAGTGCCTTCCTTCTTGCAGAAAAGAGTAGGTCCTGGCTGAGCAGTCACAGCATTAACCTTGCTACACCTTGATTCCAATTCTTTCACTATGTTGCCATCATGTGAAAAAATGCATCTTAAGTACTTGAAACTGTCCACCTATTCTTACTTTGACCCTCCTATTTGGCACTCGATTAAAAAAAAATATCTGTCCTACAAACATTACTTTGGTTTCGGAGACGGTGATCTTCATACCTTAACACTTACATCTCTGATCCAGTCCTGAAATATTATACTGCAACATTTCAATCGAATCTGTCATCGCAACTAAGTCGTCTGCATATGCGAGACTACTTATTTTGTTTCCACCTATTTTCATCTCATCCTGCAATTCCATTGCATTCAACTTATGATCCATACATAGTTTGACCAACGGTGGTGACATGTTACATTCTTGTCTTACCCCTCAGACTGCCGTGAACTATGAACTCAATTTACCATCAACTATCTAACTGCTGCCTGACAGTCTACGTAAAGTCCTTTAATTGCCTGCAGAAATTTGCCTTCTATTCCATAATCTTGAAGAACTGATAATAACTTCCTCCTAGGAACACTGTCATTTTCTAGATTAAAAAAAAAATACAATATTTAGAATTCCGTGTTACACCCTTAGCACTTCGTTATCTGCCGTAAGCTAATGATCTAGTCCCGACTGCCTCCAACAGGTCTAAACACACACTGATTTTCGTCCAACCTGTCTTTAACTGATAATCGTACTTTTAACAATACCTACAATATTTTGCCTACAACGCTAATTAAAGAGATACCTCGATAGTTGTTACAATCTTATTTGTTTTCATGTTTGAAAATTGGTGTGATTACTGCTTTCGTCCAGTCAGACGGAACACGTCCCGACTCCCTCGCCATTTCCTGTGCAACCAGTTGAGACCTGATTTTCCACTGTATTTGATGAGTTCTGACTTAATTTCGTCTTCCACATACGATCAACTCGTATTGCGTTGCTATCTATCGACCACTTTGTGCACTTCGTCAAATGTATTCCTGTTTCCACCGTACCTCAAAATCTGACATACCACTGAACGTTTCACCTACACTGAGCAACTCTTCAAAATAGTCCTCCATCTGCTCAAGACATCCACAATATTCACAAGCAGCTTTCCTCACCTGTCCAAAACACTTGTCAAGTCCTACTTCCCTCCTTTTCGAAGACTACTAATTACTCTCCAGGAAGGTTTTCCAGTGGTTTGACCGAAAATTTCCAATCTATTTCCAAAGTCTTCCCATGATTTCAGCTTGAATTCTGCAATTATCTGTTTGGCTTTGTTCCTTTATTCAACATAACTTTCTCTGCCTCCCGAAGTTCAAGTTTGGGGCCATTTTTGAAACGCTTTATTTTTTATTTTACAGGTTGCCTTGACTGTGTCATTCCATCAAGCTGTCTGCTTCTTCCTGCCATTACACACTACTGTTGTAAGACATTCTCTAGTCACCTCTAGGAGTGTGTCCCTGTACCTTGTCCATTCTTCGTCCAGTGACTGTCAATGACTACATTCCATTAACTGGTACCTTTCTGAGTTCATTTTTTTATGTATTTGTGCCTGATTTCCTTGTCCTAAAGCCTCTTCACTCATATTCTTCTACATATCCGTTTCAGACCGAAGGTTGTAGATGACGTGACATTAATATAGAGAGGTACCGTTTAAGGTACAAAATACATACAGTAGTTCATTACAAAAAATAAAATACATTTCTTTAAAAAAAAAAAATGTACCCACACAATTGTCTGTTTTGGGCCTACACTACAAATTTTTACGTTCTGTACCATCTTACATAACATGCCTTTGCACGAAATTGCAGGATCATATAAAACCAACTGGCTGTCAGATATGATAGGTTCACACGTCAAAATAAGGCTATCAACACCTTGTCAACAGGTCTTTCTAGCCGCCATTGTAGGTGTACTGGGAGTTTGCCGATTGCTGGTGCGACACAGTGCAGAAACATGAAATTAAAACACGTTTCGCACGTTACCACAGTCCATCCACGATTGTGTGATGCAAGCCCGAACATCCTAGCGTGAATCAGAAATAAATAAAGCGAGCAAAACCAGACACGTACAGTTGTGTTTGCAGGTCCTGAACGGATATGGACCTTGACTTTTGCCTTACAAAAACAATTTCCCTGCAGATGATGATCAGCGTTATCAAAGAACTCTCTGAAAACAGGTGTTTCCCTGGCTGCGTACCTCAATTCCTGAGCTGTTGTTAGTTAGTCGATGACAGATCTTTGTGGCGGTACTGGCTTGCAAGCCAGCAGCCATTGCTTACTTAATTTCATTTTCTTATAATAAAATAGACATGGGATAGTAGGAAGTGGCTGTGCCAGATAGTAGCCAGATGTCACCGTAAGTACGTTCCCGTGGGAAAACTCGCCCCTTTCTCTAAGAGTCATCTGATTGGCTGTTGCTATATCTTTACATGCCACAACCTCCCAGCAATTTTATTAATTATTTAATAAATAAAAATTCAGTTATTATATTGCCATAATGTGTGTTAATTAATTGTTTATGATTACACTGTTGTTTTGTAGATTTATTAGATTAAGTATTTTAGGTAAAGAGTGAGTGCGGCGTTCTAGAAGTGTCGGTTGGCGCCAAAACTCCAGGCGCTCGCGTGGAGCACAGCTCCACTGCTAGTCAGTTCACTGCGAACATCGACACGGTAAACATCTAGCGGCACTTGCGATAACCAGCCTTGCATTAATCGGTCGATAATGGGGCTAAAAATATTTGTAAAGTGCGTGCAATGTATCTCAAAGTGTGTTATGACTGCAACAACGTTATTTTTGTGACCAATATTGACGTCAACGTGCAGTTTGTGGCTTCTGTATTCGTGTGATTGGTATAAATAAAAGAGCCACTGGCATCTCTGAAGAAATTCATCGAATTCGTTAATAGTAGTTAGACAGCCACAGTATCCACCACTTTCAATTTCAGCCTCGACTCAGGAAACTTCGAGTCTACGACCTGTGTGCTGCCTGTGCACTGAGGACATCTACGAGGGAGAAGACACCAGGTTAGTCAAAATATTAAGTGACAACCACCTACGGGCCTCACGTGCAACGTTCGGTCCATTACAACTTGACGAGTTAGCACCCCTAACGTTAGCGGTAACGTGAGGTAAAGCGAAGATAGGAAAGTGTCAATGAAACTGTCATAAGTGGACTTGATAACGTAAACTTTAACCATAACATTGAATTGGTTTATAGATTAAAAGTTTTTTTTTTTTTTTTTTTTTTTTTTTTTTTTTTTTTTTTTTTTTTTTTTTTTTTTTCCAGCCCCGTCGTACAGAACGTCGTGAGACAACACACCAAGACAACCTCGGCCTTGCACCAGCCGGTCTGATGACACGAACGACCGAGAGGGGAAAACTGTTTAGTAGAACTGTGGGACACATCGCCTGTCATTCCTGCGTGATCTGGGCGGACAGTCCTGCCTGAGGAAAATGCGCTCTTCTGTGTACTCCCTGGCGTTGCACATTATGACAACTATTTTTTTTTAATATACCTATAATGATCATTAAGGGTTGTAATTATTCAGCAGTTAATTGTAAAATTCTAGAAAAAAATATAAGGGTGGCTCTCTCATGAAATTATTATCAACAGAGGAAAGTTTTTTTTTTTTTTTATATACTAATTTGAGTATGTAACTGATACTTTTAAAATGTTTTTGGCGGTCCAGATTTCGACCATCTACGGTCCGGACTTGGACCGCGGTCCGCCAGTTGCCGACCGCTGACTTAAACTAAGGTAAACTAACTTAAGGACAATACACACACACCCATGCCCCAGGGAGGACTGGAACCACCGACGGAGAGCAACCGCGCGCTCCGCAGCGAGGCGCCTTAGACCGCTCGGCTACTAAGAGAAGGGATAGGTTGGTGGGACACACTGTGAGACATCAAGGAATCGTCAACTTATCATTAAAAGGAAGTTTGTGGGGTAAAAATCGTAGAGGGAGGCGATAGACGAATACAGTAAGCAGATTCAAAAGGATGTATGTTACGGTTCGTATTCTCAGATGAAGAGGGTCGCACAGGACGAGTTTGTGACACTTGCGGGGAAAGGGAATGTGTAGACACTTGCGGGGAGACCCGGACGCTGCAGGTAGTGAACAGGGTGTTCCAGAAGTGGGGATACACCACCCCTACTCCACGCCCTCCAGCCGCTACTGTGCCGTATTCAGGGAAAGGCTCACCGAGCGAGGTGGAGCAGTTTTCCCTTCCTGAGTAAATGAGCTGCTTCTTATAGCTTCAACACCACAGTACCCCTTTTCGTGAATGTTCTGAATATAAATCTTCACACAGACTTCTTGAGGAGGAGAGTGATATTGATATCTGATTGTAAACCACTGCCTATTACCTTAGACCTTTTTGACAGTACTGAACAGGAATTCCGCGTATTCCGTAATTTATATTTATACAGTTAACAGGCAATGTAATTTATAACCAACTATTGCCTGCCAATTTCGCTTCATTTTTTCTGGAAGTCTTGCAACTTGTTTCTCCCTGTTGGTTTATACCAAGTTCGGAGTAAAAATGGTTCTATATGACGGTGATAGAAAATAGAATTTATCTTTAGCATTTTTTGGTGTGTGACATTCCCTTACAAATTCCGTATTTCATATATTTCTTAGATGTATTTGTAACTCGAATACAGCGAAATCGTTTTGGGGGTCTACGAATAAACGCTTCAAGTATGTAAAATACTCAATGGCTTATTATTAACGTTTTTTAATTGAAGGTTTATTGTTGCGTCTCCTATTAAAAAGCATAGTAGCTATTTCTAAAGAGATGGAAGTTGCGTGATAGTGGGGTTAACTACATAGCGGTCAATTACATCAATGTATCTGTGCAGGATGCCTAATATATTTATTGCTTGTGCATGTGTCTGAATAATATGCTTTTAGGAGGTATGACTGTGGAAAGTCATCGTCTTGTAGTAGCAGAGAATGTCTTAATAACTCTCCAAACATTATCACTATTAAAATACCTTTTTGTTATCAAGAGGAACACTCAACGAATTAATATGTAGTTAGAACAAGTTACTATGTTGCTCTTCTGCTTTGCAAAGGGTTGTGCAATTTCACTGAGTTTCGTGTTATGTTGTGAAAACTTGACAACAGCAGTGCTAGACTTCTTGGTGCGCCTGTACCCAGGAAAAGCCATTCGCCGCCCCAAGGGTCCTGGGTTCCCCGCAAGTGTCACTTCCCGCAAGTGTTCCAACCCCGCACAGGACAGAGTAGCGTTGAGAGCTGCATCAAACCAGTCTGCGGACTGCAGACCACAACAACAACAACAACAACAACAAAGTAAATTAAGCGTTATTTGGTAGAAATGTCAACCTTGACTTCCACACCCTAGGACAAGTTCGTGACCGCCCACAGTCAACGGAAGGTCCGCTTACAGAACAATGTCTAAATACCAGGGGATCAGATAAGGCCACGGCGGCGGTGGCGACGTGGTCTGGCGCTTGCGTGTGAGCACGCGCGGCGGTCCTCTGTTCCCGCACGCAGCCTCAAGACCACCCAGAGAGAGGCGTACAGCGTCGTCCGCAGTCGTACCGCCTGTTTCCTTCTCCGCCATTAAGGCACGGTGTAAACACCGTTACTTGAGCCAGTAGCCACGCCCTCTGCCGCCAGAGGAGGAACAGTGTCTGGTGTGGCGGGCCCACAACTTGTCCTACCACTGAGACCCCGTGGTACAGAGCTTGCACAATAAGCGAGACAAAAAAAAAAAAAAAAGGAGAGAGCGGTAGATTTGCCATCACCGGTAGCTATGCGACCGCCTGCTGCGGGTGGCGTCGACGGCAGTTTTACCGTCGCTGCCCAAGTTGTGGCACACTGGACCAAAATGCACTCTAAAGTAGTCTTGTGTAGTTCGCGAACGAACTAGTTGGATTCACGATTTCCTGTCAGAAAGGACACAGTTCGTTGTAATTGACGGTAAGTCACCGAGTAAAACAGAAGTGATATCTGGCGTTCCACAGGGAAGCGTTATTGGTCCCCTACTCTTCCTCGTGTTTATAAACGATTTAGGAGATAATCTGAATAGCTCCCTTAGACTGTTCGCGGATGATGCTGTCGTTTATCGGTTAGTGAAGTCAACAGAGGATCAAAAGCAACTGCAAAGCGATTTAGACAAAATTTCTACTGGGTGCGAAAATTGGCAATTGACACTAAATAAAGAAAAGTGTGAAGTAATACACATGACCACTAAAAGAAATCCGCTGAAGTTCAATTACGCGATAAATCAGTCAAACCTTAAGGTCGTAAATTCTACCAAATACCTAGGAGTTACAATTACGAACAACTTTGACTGGAGAGAACACATGGAAAATATTGTGGGGAAGGCGAACCAAAGGTTACGTTTCATTGGCAGAACGCTTAGACGATGCACCAGCTCCACCAAAGAGACTGCCTACATCACACTTGTGCGTCCTCTCTTGGAGTACTGTTGCCCCTTGTGGGACCCTCACCAGGTGGGACTGACGGAAGATATTGAGAAGGTTCAGAGAAGGGCAACTCGTTTTGTTTTATCACGTTACGGGGGGGGGGGGAAGCGTCACGGAAATGTTGCACGAATTGGGGTGGAAATCATTAAAAGAAAGACGTTATTCATTGCTGCGTGATTTGTCTGCGAAGTTTCAATCACCGACTTTTAGTTCTGAATGTGAAAATATTTTGCTAGCACCCACCTACTTAGGGAGACATGGCCATCCCAATAAAATAAGAGAAATCAGATCGAAAACGGAACGATTTAGGTGTTCTTTCTTCCCGCGCGCTATTAGAGAATGGAACGGTAGAGAAAAGTTATGAAGGTGGTTAATGAACCCTCTGCCAGGCACTTAAATGTGATTTGCAGAGTATCTATGTAGATGTAGTAGATGTAGAAGAGCGCTCCCACAGGCGAACTACGCGAACTAGTTCGCAGATCCCTCGCTTCTAAGTTCGTCCGCTCCATTTCCGAAGACAGACGGGAAACAGCGAGAGGGCCGGCCGCGGTGGCCGAGGAGACTGAGGCGCTCCAGTCACGGTCTGCACGGCCACTGCGGTCGGGGGTTCGAATCCCCCCTCGGGCATGGATATTTGTGCCGTCTTTAGTATAAGGTAGTTGGTAAGCAGTTTGTAAGTTTAGGGACTGATGACCCCGTAGTTAAGTGCCATAAGCTTAACAAACATTTGAACATTTGAACAGCGAGAGGACGCGAGAGCACGCAGAATCGCGTGATTCCCTTCTGCCAGTTACCGCCATTTCGAGCTGAGATGCAGCTCAGATGCAGTTTCATAGACATTGTCCGAAAATACGGGTAATAGCACACGCTTGGCCAACAGTGATCATTATATAAGAAAAGCTGTCATAACAAAAGAAAGAGCTCTTTTAGTAGCGGTATCAAAAGCCAAAAAGAGCGGACGAACTAAAAAGTGCGACCTACTTCGCGGCCGAGCTGCGAACTAAAAGGAAATCAACCGGTCGCGAACTAAAACATGCGTTACCGATCGCGAACTATTATGCCATACGTATATCGCTTCTTAGTTCATTGGATTCTTTTCCAAAGACCGACGGACAATAGCGAGAGTGCGCTCAGCAGAATTAAAAATCACGTGTTTGCCTTCTGCTGATGAGTCATTTCGAGCTGAGCGTCTGCCTGCTGGATTACAAACTTCAGTGCTACAAAATTTCTGCTTTTGAAGTATTAAACACTCTGCAATATCTGACTAATAAATTCCATAATACCAAAATATAGAGACAACTCTAACCTTAAACGCGAGAAATTATCCACAAACTGTTTCTTTTGGTTTGCGTGATATTGTTAGCGGCTCAAGCAGCAAGCGCACGAAGCAGCTAGGTGGGGAAACTTCTCCCTCCACCTGCATGCGCAGACCACGCCGCTCAAGCCGTCACTGGGAGCTGACGAACTAAAAGAGCGAATTAGTTCGCGGCTCGAACTAAAGTGAGGGCTCCCGATCGCGAACTATTATGCGCAAGTCTACTCTAAAGCCCTTTCTACACGGGACGTGAGAGCTTACGAGATTACCCACGATGCACCAGTCACGCCGTCCGCGTACAGTGTAGACGCGTACACTTGCACAAGATGCACGCATACGATCGCTAGTAGACGGAATCGACTGGATCCTATACTCACGCGTATGGAAGTGCTTCGCGCATGCGCAGACGACCGAATGGGGAACGCAGCTGACAAACGAAGCCAAGTTGGGAATTTGTTTGAGAATGTGTACTTGTCTCCTGCTCAGAGGAACGTAGTTTTTCGACTCAGTCGTAAGTATTTTAGGAGGTGATACTATAGAGGAATTGCATTAAAAATAACCTGTGTACAATTTTATTGAATACAGAGATATAGCTGTTAATATGAAATCCAAACAAACGTAGAGCAAATGTAAATCAAGAAATTTTCACTGATTTATCCGTCGGTTCTTGGTAGTACTACATCACATTTACTTAAAAGCAGAATTTTGTGTATGTTCTACAGGTTCATTTCCACGTAGTTTCCCGGTTTTCTGCTTACTAGGACATATCCAGACTTTAAACGACGCCGAAAACCCGTCATTTAAATAAAAGTCAACATTGGGATCTACCAAGAACCGACGAAAGAATCAGTCAAAATATCCAAATCAATCTGTTGTACATACCAAGAGCTGTACCTATGTACCCAATAAAAATTGGATACACGTTATATGAAAATTTAACTGCAAATCGTCTTTATTACCATCTTCTAAAATATTTGCTATTTTTCCTGAAACACGCTGTAGTTAACAGATGAAATATTTGTTTTTGGTGAGCATTATTTGAAGCTTAATCAAAGTGAAATGTCTATGTATAGACACCTGAGCTTGTTCATCATATACATAGGCGCCACAAACCGAAGGGGCTGGAAGTATGTAATCGTATTTTATGATGAGGACGTTAACACATGTGAGCAACGTAGTTACGCATGAACTGCACGAAAACAATTAAATACATTTTCACGGTGGCAGTCTAAAACACAAATGAATGCTTTAATCATCACAATATATCATACAGTTTCGAAAAGTGATGTTAACGCGGCGATTTATTTGCCATTAGTTGACAACAAACGAAGTAGACGCGTGAAGCAGACGACTCAACTAAAGCGTGCCGTTTGAACGCTTCTTTGTAGTTCGACGGTCTATCGCAAGGGGCGCTGCAGCTGAAAACGACTTCCGTGTGCTTGATGTTCGTCTCATATAGAAAGGGCTTAAGGCCGGGAACACACTTGGCGTTTTTGTACGATCGGCATTTTTAACGTCGCCGACGTCGAAGTAGTGGCACATTGAATGGTATTGTGACTTGCACACTAAGCGGGAAAAGGGACGATTGGATTATTTAGCACCGACAGCAAGAATGCAGCCGACCACTGCCACTACAATCTACGGATTTATTGCCGTCTACGACGAAGTGGTGGCCCACATTACTGAATGCTTCAATTACACACCCGTCGTCCAGTCCGCCGCCGACCGCTGATGTGTTCAACACAGCGGGTCTTCCGCTTTCTAGTCAGTGTTCACTGCACCTGCAAGGACTACCAAAGAGCGCGTCCCGTCAGATCCAAATTTCCAGCTTCACCCTGCCCACAGTGCTCAAACTCGTAGTTTTGAAACTAATTCCCGTAAGAGAAAGGGCCACAAATTTGCTCACCCGATCCTACTAAAGTGGACAAAAAAACTAATTCTTTTCATTCTCCACTCCGAGGAGTGGAGCGGGCTGTTTGAGATCCGGCCCATAAAGAGTCGCGGTTCTATTCAGCCAAGCTGATAGTGGGGCAAAGGGGGTATCCCAATTGTGAATAAATGAGAGTGGCTTACCAGTTCCGGCATATGCCTTACAACCAAGGAAAACCTCCCAAAAACCTTGGTCGGAACCGGGGGATTGGGACCAATTTAATTTATCTCTGGGACGTTACCCCAGACTTCAAAATGGATTATCGGGAGAGCACGAGTGCACTCACGACAATCAAGGATCGGACGCCTGAGATACTCTCGTAAACTCGTAGAGATCAGCTCGACCGACAGTGGACAAATTTTCACCCTAGACGAACCGCACCCGTGAGCGCGGTATCCTCTGCGTCCGTCGTTGTAAAGTGGGCAAGTTTGGAGACCTTACATCTACGTGAATTAGTACAAAGTGACTACGGGTTTGAGTCCAGTGGGCAGGGTGAAGCTGGAAATTTGTATCTGACGGGAGGCGTGGTGATCACTGTGTCCCCAATGGTGTAGTGGTCAGCGCAACTGGCTAGAAAGCGGGAGACCCGAGTTGGAGTCTCGGCTGGGTACACATTTCCAGCTTCGCTCATTCGCAGTTGATGTCATATATTCTGTGAATATGAAAGAATAACAGCAACGCTGTTGTTATTCTTGCAAATTCGGAATAGACGCCACATAATATGTCAGTGACAGGCAATGAACCTTTCGTTAGTGGGGAGGGGTGGGCAAGTTTGGAGTCCTACTCTTACGGGAATTAGTACATAATGACTACGACTTTGAGAACTGTGGGCAGGGTAGAGCTGGAAATTTGTGTCTGACGGGAGGCGTGCTTAGGTTGTCCTTGCAGGTGCAGTGATCACTGTGTCCCCAGTGGTGTAGTGGTCAGCGCAACTGCCTAGACAGCGGGAGACCAGGGTTCGAGTCCCAGCAGGGGACACATTTTTAGATTCGCCCATTCGCAGTTAATGTGATATATAAAGGGCCGGCCCGTCCATATAGGCAAACTAGACAACTGCCTAGGGCGCTCGAATTTAGGGGGGGGGCGGCAAATTTTGACCAATCCTCGTGCGCTCTGGGTGCGGTGTAATTTGCTGTTGCGCTGCGGTTCCAGGAGCCATAAATTCCCGGTTACTACACATAGGCGAAGCAACAGGCAAGAGACAAGACGCAGGTCAAAATGTCTCTTCGACTCTCCAGAATTTTGCTAGTAAGCGGTTAATGGTAGACGAGTAGCAGTTTGCAACTAGTCATCCCTTGATCAGAGCTGGCGTGACAGAGCGTGCCGTCCGCCGCTCTGCAGTCTCTGTAGTGTACAGTGACTTCTTCAATCAAGAGCTAAAAATGCTCTGCCAAAAACAAAAATCCTTCTTGAAGATCGAAGAAGTGAGTTGGGATTTGAAAAAATCTGGTAGAAGCAAGAGAAATTTCAGAAGCAGCCAACATTCCCGCATCATTTTCATCAGATGTGGAACCTGTCCGTCTAAGACACAAGAAAAGACAGTTTGGTTATGAAGTAGAAGATGAACCTATTCGTGACGAGCAAAATCATTTCAAAATTAATTTTTATTTTGTAATGTTGGATACTGCAATAAATTCAAATGACGATAGGTCTCATCAGATTAAGAAACTAAATCGTGTATTTGGATGTCTGTACAAAATATACGATGCTGTTCTTGAAGAATTTGTTAATTTGAAAGTGTCTCTAGCTCACAAAGACTCTAAATATATTGATGTAACTGATCTGTGCAATGAATTACAAGCCATAGCTAGTAGAGTACCCAATAACTCAAGAGTGTTGCTCACTTTTCCTGTGTATGTAACTTCTCGAAATTAAAACTCACAAAAAACATATCTGCGATCCACAATGAGTCAAGAAAGAATTGTGGGTTTGGCAAGTTTGTCAACTGAACGAGAAACAGTAGACAGAATTGATTTAAAGGATACCACCTCAGATTTTTAAAAAGCCAAGGCAAGAAAAATGAAATTTCAAAATGTTTAAATGTTTGTATAGCTTATGGGACTTAACTTCGGGGTAATCAGTCCCTAAACTTACAAACTACTTATCAACTACCTTATACTATGGACGGCACAAATATCCATGCCCGAGGGGGGATACGAACCCCCGGCCGCAGTGGCCGTGCAGACCGTAACTAGAGCGCCTCAGTCCCCTCGGCCACCGCGGCCGCCAATAGTACATTATAAAGCCTTTGTGGTTGCCCACCTACGGGAATTAGTATAAAGTGACTACGAGTTTGAGTACTGTGGGCAGGGTAAAGCTGGGAATTTGTATCTGACGGGAGGCGTATTTAGGTAGACCTTGCAGGTGCGGAGATCACTGTGTCCCCACTGGTGTAGTGGTCAACGCAACTGCCTAGAAAGCGGGAGACTAGGGTTCGAGTCCCGGCTGGGGACACATTGTCAGCTTCGCCCATTCGCAGTTAATGTCATATATTCTGTGAATACGGAGAAAAAAATTCGATTTTCCACTATTTATAAGTACCCTGTATCCTTAAATGGGCATGATCGGAATGAGGGTTGAGTTTCGCAGTGAGGGGAAGCCGGCGATCGCGTAACCTAGTTGCCGCTGCGGCGGTGGCGGCTGGTGGGGAACAGGTAGGCAGGCTGGCATGCAGCGGTAATGGGATATGCAGGCGGGCCCGGCTAATCGCATAAGGCTGCAGCCCAGCCGCTCCTTGGCGAAGCCCCGCTCTCTGCGTAAACAACCGCGGCAAAAAAACACGGCGACGGCCGCCGCGGCCGCACTCGTTAGCGGAAATGACGGCGCGTTCTCCGAGGACCGTCTCCTCACAAGTCGCCGCCCAAAGGGCCCGCTCAGCGTAGACGCCGAAGCCGGAGGACCTGCCCGCTCATTGTGGCAGACACTTGCCCAGGAATGCGGCTTACAAAGGCACTCAGGCGGATACACGCCCGTCTGCTGCATTAAGGCACAGAGTAACATATATAGAGAAGCAGCCTCCCCTAAACCACTGTCCTATGCTCCCCTCGCAGTTCCGTAAGATGCTAGCAGGTGTCAGGCGCTTCCCTGGCTTAGTATCGGCACAGACAAATATATACAGACGGGAAACCTCCGTAAGGGCCCGGTCCTACGCTCAAGTGTGCGAGGGAGGGTTTCCAGCAGTTCCATAAGATGTCCCATGATGGCGCTGCGGTCAGAAGCAGCCCTATACCCTCACCCCTAAGCCCTCTCACGTGCGAGAGGCACCCTAAGCCTGACATCTGCTAGCATCTTACGGAACTACGAGGGGAGCGTAGGACAGTGGTTTAGAGGGGGCTGCTTCTCTGTATATGTTACTATGTGGAACTGGTAGACCACACTAGAGGCACTACTGAGGGTGCCTCTCGCACGTCAGAGGGTAGCGTGGAGGGTAGGCTGAGGGGAGAGCTTGTACCGCCTGCCACGAGGCCATGGCTGTGTCCGGCTTGCTGGCGTTTGAGGGGAGCTGGTGGTGGGGACAGCCGCTACCTGCCGCCTGCTCTGGCCAGATTAAAGGGCTGCTTCTGATCACAGCGTCATCATGGGACATCTTACGGAACTGCTTAAACCCCCCCCCCCCCCCCCGGCGCCCCGCACCCCTGAGCGTAGGACCGGGCCCTTACGGAGGTTTCCCGTCTGTATATATTTGTCTGTGATTAAGGGCCCTACACTCAATGCGATTATTGGACCAATTCGTTGGTCACCCGATAAATTGGGCGGTTTTCGGCGCTATCCTACAAACTTTCCTTGTCGGACGGATGGTTATGCCTGACCAACCTATCTCCGATTTCCCCGCCACTTCACCCGACAAATAGTACCGTGTGTAGCCCTTCCCGACCAACTTCCATGCCTGAGGTCGCCTGCACAGTGAACAGATTAGATTAATACTTGTTCCATAGATCATATATATGACATTTCGTAATGATGTGGAACGTGTCAGTTTAGTAAATGTTGTCTATACTTGACAATCAATATTTTAAGGATTTTTTTTTATTTTTATTTTATTTTCAAGTTTTATCTAAAAATTCATCTACATTGTAGAAGGAGTTGCATTCAGAAATTCCTTTAATATCTTTTTAAATACTAGGTGGCTATCTGTCAGACTTTTGATGCTACTTGGTAAGTGACCAAAGACTTTTGTGGCAGCATAATTCACCCCTTTCTGAGCCAAAGTTAGATTTAACCTTAAATAGTGAATATCGTCCTTTCTCCTAGTATTGTAGCTATGCACACTACTATTACTTTTGAATTGGGTCGGATTGTTAATAACAAATTTTATGAGTGAAAACAAAACACGCGAAAACAAAAACAGTTCGACAAAAACAGACACCAGAAAAGGGTGGCGCTGCGTGCAGTCGGTCGGAACGTGTGTAGGCTACTACCAATTGGTTGGGTTGTTGGATATCTTGTTGGTCGTACGATAAATCGGAGCGTGTGTAGGTGCCTTTATTGTGGCCGACACTTGTCCAGGAATGCGTTTTACAAAGGCACTCAGGCGGATACGCGGCTGTCGCGAACTACCTTCTCGTCTGCTGCATTATACCTAGTTTACACGACGATCGAAAGTTCACAAGAAAGATCACTGTCTGCTGCAGCGCTCCAAACGTACTAACTCGGCACTAATGACGTGTGATCATACAGGCTAGGTTGCGTTAATACAATGAACGTCCGTGTACACGCCTGTTTACAACTAACAGCAGCGCATGTGCGAAAATACGGGCTTATTACTGTTTGTATACGTGGATTGTTCAAGTTTCGGAGAATGTCATAGCTGATAATATTCAACTGAAGAAGGTTGCACTGTCGGCGGTTGCAGGAGCTGTGACAATGTTTGTTACAACTCTACAGTGAAGAAGAAATAGAAGTTGGATGTATCCTTGGTTGAGAGGAAGAGACGGAGAATGAGATGTGCACTGCCTGCAAATAATGAAGTAACTCATACCAGAGATCCTCAAATAATTCTGACTTTTTTTTTTTCATATATTAAGTGCTGAGTGTTTTACCAAGTTGCTTTCGTTCGTCCAAGGAAAAAAATACTGTGATGGGAGAGAGAGAGAGAGAGAGAGAGAGAGAGAGAGAGAGAGAGATTTCGCCAAGCTGAAGTTACGAAATACTTTTTACACTTGAGTTACATTTTCAGCTTTGTTAAAGTTATGCATCAGTTACTTCCTGTACTTGTTATTTTTTGCAGATTCGCTATAACATTGCAGTTTCTAGTGAAGGGAGAATCTTTCGAAAGTCTAGCCTTTGCACAGAGAATTTCTGTACCGACTGTTACAAATATTGCTGCAAACACACCTAGGCAGACATACTGTAGAAAACAAAGAAGACTTCTTCGCTTTCTGCAGTATGTCTGCCTGGGTGTGTTTGCGTCTGTGTAAATGTGTGGGTGTGTGTGTATATTTGTTTACCTTCCTTTTCTTCCCCCAAGGTACGTCTTTCCTCTCCCGGGATTGGAATGGCTCCTTACGCCCTCCCTTAAAACCCTCATCATTTCCTTTTCCCTCTCCTTCCCTTCTGGCTGAAGAAGCAACTGGGTTGCGAAAGCTTGAGTTTGTGTGTGTGTGTTTTATTTATTTGTGCTACTATAACTACCTGTGCTCCTTCGCCTGGTGAGTAATCTTCATCTATTTTTAATATATATATTTCCTGCTAGGGATTTTTCGTATATATATATATATATATATATATATATATATATATATATATATATATATATATTACCCTTTTACGTCTAGATTAATGAACCCACAGATGTGGTGATTCAAATGTTTATAGAGCTTATGGGACTTAACTACGGGGTCATCAGTCCCTAAACTTACAAACTACATATGAACTAGAATGAAACTTCCACTCTGCAGCGGAGTGTGTGCTGATATGAAACTTCCTGGCAGATTAAAATTGTGTGCCGGAACCGGGACTCAAACCTGGGACCTTTGCCTTTCGCGGGCAAGCGCACTACCGACTGTGCTATCCCGACATGACTCACGATACAGCCTCAAAACGTTACTTCCGCCAGTACCTCGCCTCCTACTTTCCAAACTTCACAGTTCTCCTGCGAAACTTGCAAGACTAGCACGCCTGGAAAAAAGGATATGGTGGAGACATGGCTTAGCCACAGCCTAAGGGATGTTTCCAGAATGCAACTTTCACACTGCAGCGGAGTGTGCGCTGATATGAAACTTCCTGGCAGATTAAATTTGTGTGCCGGAACCGGGACTGGAACCTGGGACCTTTGCCTTTCGCGGGCAACCGCACTACCGACTGTGCTATCCCGACACGACTCACGATACAGCCTCACATGTCTGCGCCATATCCTTTCTGCCAGGAGTGCTAGTCTTGCAAGTTTCGCAGGAGAACTTCTGTGAAGTTTGGAAAGTAGGAAGCGAGGTACTGGCGGAAGTGAAGTTGTGGGGCGGCATCGTGAGTCGTGTCGGGATAGCACAGTCGGCAGTGCGCTTGCCCGCGAAAGGCAAAGGTCCCAGGTTCGAGTCCCGGTTCCGGCACACAATTTTAATCTGCCACGAAGTTTTATATATGAACTACCTTATACTAAAGACGACACAAACATCCATGCCCGAGGGGGGATTCGAACCTCCGACCGTAGTGGCCGTGCAGAACGTGACTGGCGCGCCGCAGAGCGCTCGGCCACTGCGGCCGGCTGTGGTGATGAACCCAGTGTTTGGTGTGTGTATTTATCATACGAACTGACAGCCAGTCGCGCAGCTAAGACGAGACACCGCCAGCCAGGCAGCCAGTGTGGATAAAAAGCGGCAGCGGCACGCTCCTCCGCGGAGTGGACGCGAGCCAACCGCGGGTGGGCCGCCTTCCTTCTAAACGGGAGGCAGGCCGCTGACTGGCCTCGCTCCCCGTCAGCCAACTGCTTTTTGTGGTGGGCGAGCGCGACACGCCGAGTCCCTCAGGGGGACTTCCTTCCCAGGACGTGGCACGCCGCCCTGCAGGCGAGGCGTCTGGATACTTCCGCTGGCGGACATTCCGCCAGGCGCCTGCCTCTCTGTTTGCGCAAGAGTCCGACCGAAACGAGATTTGTGGCCGAAACCGAAAATTGCCTAATATTTCCGTATATTTGGTGCGCCTCGGTTGCACAGTGGTAGAGTGCCAGACTATTAATCCGAAGGTCACGGGTTCGATCCTCGCCAGGTCCTAAAATTTATATCTGTCACTTTCCACGTCATTCACCTCTGGCAGTATTGCCTCACTATTCACCTCATGTGAAAAATACAGAGTAGCACCGTGGTTCGGAACCCACGTTAAACTGTAAGTCACCCTATAACTGGCTGGGTCAGTCAGTTCGCCGCGGCGGATTAGCCGCGCGTACTGGAGCGCCGTGTTGTGGTTCGCGCGGCTGTCCGCCGTCGGGGGTTCGAATCTCCCCTCGGGCATGGATGTTTGTGTCGTCTTTAGTATAAGATAGTTCATAAATAGTTTGTAAGTTTAGGGACTGATGACCCCGTAGTTAACTCCCATAAGCTTTACAAACAAACACACACACACACACAAACACACACACACACACACACACACACACACACACACATATATATATATATATATATATATATATATATATATATATATATATATATATATATATATTTTTTTTTTTTTTTTTTTCTGTGAAAATATATACATCACCTGCAATTGGGCAAAGCTGAAAATGTGTATCCAGCCGGGATATATATATATACGTGTGTGTGGCGTCTGTTCCGAAAGAACAGACGTCACTTCTGATCCTGCAGTTGTTATTATTTAATATTCACAGAATATATGACATCAACTGCGATTGGGCAAAGCTGAAAATGTGTACCCAGCCGGGATTCGAACAACACCACCTAGAAGACAAGGCCTTACGACAGGCCGTGCCTACGTCACACTTAGAGGCCGCGGCCGCCATCTGACTGGCCGGCCGCTGCGCGGCGGTGGGCGTGCCCCAGCCAACAGCCAGTGAGGTGGCGGCCGGGGCCTCTAAGTGTTACGTAGGCACGGCCTGTTGGAAGTTCGAAGGTCGGAGGAAGGCAACGGCGTACCACACCTTGTAAAGCACTGTGGTGTTCAAACCAATCTTCGGATTGTTGATTGCTTTACCTTTATTTTACGTTACACCGCAAATATAGGGTGCACATCTCAATACTGTGAGGACCTCTTCCATTACTCTATGTTCCTCTGCAGCCGAATATGCGTCACCAGTATGGTACAAGTCATGCCACGCCACGATGGTAGATGTGTTGCTTTCAATCACACTTGTCGCATCATTATCGGATGTCTGAGACCTATCCCGTTGGACAAACTGTCTTTTCTCACAGTTATCCCATTCCCTTTACCATGTGTCCATTCTCCATTTAATTAGTTGGCTTCGTTCTGTTATCTCTTGTCCAACAAGTTCGTGGACCTTGTCGTACTTCCCCGCCTTCAGCCAGTACATAGCAGCTCTTAGCCAAGGACAACACACACACGTCCGAGAGAGGACGCGAATCTCCGACGGAGAGAAGCCGCGCGCTCCGCATTAAGGCTCCTTAGAGCGCACGGCCTTTCCATCACGACGCAGAAAACCCGTTGTTTTGCCTTGTTGCAATATGATGGTGATTTGTTGGTCTTGCCTGAAACTGGAACGCCCACGCTGCAGTTCTTGGAACTGGAAGTCGCCACAACCGTTCCTGCGTTCCAGAACGGGACTGCCGAACGGGACCGAATAGGAGCACCTAAGTGAATGGCGAACCTGCCGTTCCTCGTATGTAGTTCCTCGGTTATTCAGTTCACTTTTGTGAACCGTCCCTTTGGACCCCTTCATTCGGGAAAGAAAGAAGTTTCACTAACAAGCTAAGTACATGGGCTCGAACAAACATATCAGTATGACCGTTTGGTTACAGGATCTCTACGTACACCTCAATGTGCTGGTGGGTGTCGTTTTTATGCAAAGCTCAGTAACCATGCTCTGTAGCACTGTATATGTAATTGTAGACGCCATACGTAATGCAGATATCTTAACTATAACTTATGTAATAATCATCTTACATGTTCTCTAGCGAATTGTCATCAAATGCCGTGATAATAGTTGCAACTTTAACCTTCTTCTCGGAAGACTGTTGGTATTCACTGCCACTGCTTCCATCGCCTCTTCCCGCCCTTACCGTAGAACTACCGTTGTTCGTCATTATCATCCCTATTATCATCATTATGTGCGTTACAACAGTATCTAACTTATGCTCATATTTCTGTACCATAACAGATACGAGAAAGCTTGCAAATTCAAATGTTCAAATGTTTGTAGAACTTATGGGACTTAACTACGGGGTCATCAGTCCCTAAGCTTACAAACTACTTATGAACTAGCTAAGACTAAGGACGACACAAATATCCATGCCCGAGGGGGGATTCGAACCCCCGACCGTAGTGGCCTTGTAGACCGTGACTGGAGCGCCTCAGTCCCCTCGGCCGCCGCGGCCGGCAAGCATGCAAATGATTCATCTTCTACACTAATACCATCTTCAAAAAGAAGGGTTATTCGTAACTTCATCTCAACTAATCGCAATACATTAGCAGGACTGATTAGCAATCGCCGCCCCATCTGACGCTTCACCACACAAATAACATCACAAAACGCAACTTCGGAGGCACACTGCACCGTCCCTACTGGCGAACCGACAGGTCAAAGTGCAATGCGGCATGGCACACGCAGAGGCCTCTAACGGACGACTGTAGAGTTTTGCAGATGCGGGAGTATCCTAGTGCAATAAGGTATCTTTACATTATCTCTCTGCCGCGGTGGAGTAGCCGAGCGGTCTAAAGCGTCTCGCTGCGGAGCGCGCGATTGCTCGCCGTGGAGGTTCGAGTCCTCCCTGGAGCATGGGTGTGTGTGTGTGTGTGTGTGTGTGTGTGTGTGTGTGTGTGTGTGTTGTCCTTAGGTTAGTTTACCTAGGTTTAACCCTAGAACGGTCGGCTGAAAAATAGTTCCAGGAACGGTCGGGATGGGTCTGTGGGACCCAAAAATTAAAACGCTTATGACAAGTGCCAAAACAGCGTATTACATCAAATGACGAGTTTTTATATTGTTTAGGTTCTACCAAATGCTGTAGGGACATTATTTCAACGTTCCGAATTTCACAATTGCTGTAAAATAAAAATAAAATAGAAAATATACTTCTTAGTAGTAATAAATGTAACCACACTGGAAGTACAAGTAAATTGGATTGAAATACAAATATAAATGAGAATAATTTGTAGAACTGAGAAGCAGACTTGTTGAATTTTTGTTATGTAAATAGAAATTATGCATATAATGAATAGTTTGTGTCATATCGTCCTCTAAAATCATCACTTTTCGTAACAGACGACACAAACCATTTCTGCATGCACCAAGCACAACTACATTTTGCAAATTTTGCAGAAGTATTTAGTTTTGCTGTCCTTTCACTTATAGCATCTTCCCCTTCATCCCCACTTATTTCACTATTGCTATCATGATCACTGTTTATTTCGAAGCCTGGATCCGCGTCAGAATCGTCAATTTCATTATCATCATCTTACTAAATGTTGCCAATTTCACAGTATGAAACACTTGCTCTTCAAATTTTATATTTTAAATTATTGACATCAGAAATAGTTCACAAAGTAATTTGAAACTGGAAGAGACACCAAATAAAAATAGACCTGCACTGGTAGAAATCAATAACGTAAACGGTCGGGCTGGGTCTGACAGACCCTCCAGATTTTTGGAGAAGTGCCGAACATTGTCTAAACAATTTTAAACCTTATTCATGATAACGCTTTCTCTTGCATGTTTCAGGAAGCTAGCAGAGCGCTCGACTCAGATCAGCGACTATAAGCATATAAATTCATTGAAATAGAAACTAGTGGGTTTCACAGACCCAGCCCGACCTTTCTAGGATTAAGTAGTTTGTAAGCTACGGACTGATGACAACGCAGTTTGGTCCGATAGATTTACAAACATTTGAACATTTTTTTACGTTATCTCTCATACGATTTTGGTGTATATGTGTTTGTTGGAGCCCAAGTACTTTCCTTGTCAGAGAAAAGGGCATCTCTTCATATTCAGAGCTTGACGATGCCGGCTGCCTGGACACGGTTGGGACGGTTGCCATGGCGACGTGCGCGCCCTGCCCAGTGCCCTGCGGCGGCGCGGCCGCGCGCCTCCTGTGAACCCCCGGCACGCGGAAAGCCGTGTTTACCAACAGCGGCTGCGCGCGCCGTGTGGCGTGCCGTATTAGCGGGGACCCGCTAAACCACCGCCAGGCGCGCACACCGAGCTCCAAGCAGCGCCCAACACCAGCCTGCAGCGCAACAGCACTGAACATCTAGAGTCAGCCTCCTCTCGCTCCTGATGATTGGTTTGCTCTCTAGTGGTAAAGTGAACAACCTCCATCAAAAGCTCACCGCGTCTAAGTCGCCATTTTACCTCGTTCACCGAAAAATCATGGTGCTCCGACCTCGGTCAAAGATAAACGAGGGAGTTGACTGAGGTTACATATGGTCGTGACTCACGGACGGCTGTCACCTACAAACATACTCCACAATTCACCCAACGGTGCGTGGCGGGGCACAGGATCCATTCCTCCCGCAGTCAGAAAAATAGGACTGAATCCTCCCGAGCCTGCAAGGGCGTGGAAAAGGACGGGACTGAATCCTCCCATAACCTGTTTAAGCAGGTAGTTGGTGGCGGCCCGAGACCAAAGTGTGTGGCCAGACCTTTATGACTATTCCAGGCAAGCAAAGCTATATAGCATATGTTCCAGTGTATGTTCCTACATTGTACAGTAAAGTAAGAGTGAGAATTAAGCCCCAGTTAACATTAGAGTCAGTGTAAACGTACAGTAATATCACTTTGATTCTTACAATCTAAAGATTACGTTTTACTCGCAATTGATAAATCTGTGCAGTATTTTCAGCAGTTGGTATACACGTTTATTTGATACAGCGTTGAATTTGTTAACAGAGGACAAGGCAGGCTAATTTTTTTCCTAAGGAAGAAGAAATTCTGCTTTCAACGGGAGAGCGGGACATGAGTCTCATTGAATTGGCTTGACTTAACGTGCCGGCCGCGGTGGCCGAGGGGACTGAGGTGCTCCAGTCACGGCCTGCACGGCCACTACGGTCGGGGGTTCGAATCCCCCCTCGGGCATGGATATTTGTGCCGTCCTTAGGATAAGTTAGTTGATAAGTAGTTTGTAAGTTTAGGGACTGATGACGCCGTAGTTAAGTCCCATAAGCTATACAAACATTTGAACATTTGACTTAACGTGAATAGAAGCAAGTTATGAACATCTGTAGTTTCTAATAAAACTTGCCTTAATAGGAAATCGGAAAATAGGAAATACTCCTGAAAGACTTTCACTGATATTGTGAGCAATACTCTTAAATGAAGTGCTGGGGCATTGTAGATAAGCGATCAGACTGCTATTTTTGCGACTCGGGTTCGATTCCCACTAGAAGCTTCATTTCATTTATTAAATTTCTTGCACTTCTGCGTGGTTGTGGTCTTCATGACTGTCCACAATATCCAGCTCCTCAACAGAAATTGATTTAATAAAACTTTTGCAACCCTTAATGTTGCACGTCCAAATTCGCTACACCACTTCACAACAATTTCTGAAATCCGAAAGTGTCACCTTTCAGAAGTAACATTTTCCCTTCATTTCTACTGACTGAAACTTCAAGGGCGTCGGAGGACATCACTTTTAAGTCATCTGCCGTGGACTGAAGTGATAAGTACGGCCGGAAACGGCTTGTGGCGGGGGTGGGGGCTGGGGGCTGGTCCTTGCCGGAGGTGCCACTGTGCCAGAACAGTTCGGGAGGATTCAGTCCTGTCCCCTGGTCGCCTACCTGCCGTTGGGAGGATTCCGTCCTGCGCCCGCGTGGCGGAGGTGCTCAGTATCTCTACTAGTTAGCCTCCCCTCCAGGGACTCCCAGGTGAGTTCCCGAAGCATTCCGGTAACACTCGCGCTGATGGAACCACCAGTATCAAACCTAGATCATTCACTAAACTATTGATATTATATTATTGGCTCTTTAGTCATAAATAGACTACGTTCAGGTGTCACAAAATGTTAAGAGTAATCTGGTTAAATGGGGCTTCCTATTGGAGCAACACAAACGACCTCCCACCTGCTCCAGTGTACCCAGTGTCCAGCAACATGCACACCAGAAGATCTACACGTAACACCAAATGCAATACAGGTCGCTAACTTCTGGGCAACAAAAGTGTAAATAATTGTCTTGTAAATATGATGTATTCACATAACATGTAAAATTGTACATTAGTTTACACATTCTAAGTGCTTCTGACACGAATAAATAATAATAGCCCTTTATTTAAGCCCAGTTTATGGTACTCCCGCCAATACAACAGTTATTATTGTTTATTTATTTAAAATCCATCTTTAATACCTGAGAACCACGTTTTTTGGCCTCTTATTCAAATATATTGAACATGCGCAAAATCCAAAAATATATTTCAATAGTACTCACTTAGATCTATCAGTTGACATCTTGTATGTAATATTTGTTTAAACCGTTTTCAAGATATGTCATTTACAAAATTGTTATTTTACAATTATTTTTGATTTATTACAACTAAAAAACTGAAAGTTACTGGAGACTCGTTTATATGAATGCAACAGTCTAATTGTCAACTTTAAAATGAATGTATCAATAGATACTATTTTTTAAGTAGCTTATTGCATGTGCATCTTCATGTTTTCGCGGCGCAATGAATGTTCAAAGAACTATCGGGCGTGCAGCCGCATGAACTTTACTTCTAATATTTCGGCTGAGAATCGTTCAGCCATCCTCAGAGACAGTCGAAGACTGACGCTCCAGCATGCGCTTCATGCTTATAAACGCACTCCGGAAGGCCGGGGTTTACAAGATCCCATGTGAATGTGGCCTTTCGTACATAGGACAGACGACACGTACAGTCCAGGAAAAATGCACGGAACACCAGAGATATACCCGTCTCTTACAACCTAATAAATCGGCAGTGGCAGAGCACTGTATTCACACTGGACACTACATGACGTACGAAAACGTCAAAATTTTAGCCTCCACTTCTCCTTCCTGGGACCCTATGGTGAAAGAAGCAGTTGAAATTCGCTTGGGGACGAATTTAATTAACAGAGATAGCGGCTCAGTTTAGATACATCTTGAAATCCGGCACTTTCTTTAATAAATTTACAAAGAGGCCACCACAGCACAGATCATAACACATCGATTTCTCTACAATAATCGACCATGCAGCCACAGACATAATTTACACTTCCTTGCCGCCGAGTAACGTCTTTGGCGCCTTGTCATATCTGTGGCCGCATTCGCAGTAGCGCGGCCCGCGCGTTTATAAGCACGAAGCGCCTGCTGGAGCACCAGTCTTCGACTGTCTCTGAATATGACTGAACGCAGTGGTGTACCTAGCACTCGGCTTCGGGGGGGGGGGGGGGGGGATAGACCTGCTTGACGAGCAAAATTTTAGTCAGTTTCCAGACAGACTACCATCTACCACTCCCGGTGAAAAAGAAAACTAATTCACTCCGATCCAGTGAAAGCTTATGGTAAAACACCCCAAGTTTTACCTTAACAGATTGCTGTTATACGATTTCTTTCTTTTTTTTTTCCTCTTTTTTTCTTTTTTCTTTTTGTTTTCAGGTTCTGGGGGGGTTCTATCCCCCTCATCCCTCCTCCCATAGTTACGCCACTGGCTGAACGGTTCTCAACCTAAATATTAGAAGAAGTAAACTTTATGCGGCTGTACGCCCGAAAGTTCTTTGAACAGCTTATTGCATATTTCCCCAAGGCCAAACAAGGCTTCTCCCGCCGTCCGCCATTGAGTCCAAAACTGCCTGTATTTTCCAGTCACGTGTCTACACACAAATCGAGTGGCCATTCGCTCATTTAACACGTGACAGGTGCCGCTATGTATTGAGTAATCCATGAACTAGGACAACTCAGTAGCTGTCAAAACACATCACGACTCTCGCGCATGTGCGCGTTTTATCGCAGAATTGCACACCTCAAGTGTCCACACAAAGCTGTCCCCTAACAAAGTACAGGCACAGAGTAACATATACAGAGAAGCAGCCGACCCTAAACCACTGTACTACGCTCCCCTCGTAGTTCCGTACGATGCTAGCAGGTGTCAGGCAGTTCGCTGGCTTAGGGTGCCTCTCGCATGTCAGAGGGTAGCGTGGAGGAGAGGCTGAGGGGAGAGCTCGTGCCGCCTGCCATGAGGCCACGGCTGTGTCCGGCTTGCTGGCATTTGAGGGGAGGTGGTGGTGGGGACAGCCGGTACCTGCCGCCAGTTTAAAGTGCTGCTTCTGACCGCAGCGGCATCATGGGGCATCTTACGGAACTGCTGGAAACCCTCCCTCCCCGCACCCCTGAGCGTAGGACCGGGCCCTTACGGAGGTTTCCCGTCTGTTTATATTTGTCTGTGGTACAGGCCATTTCCCGAGGAACTCCACGGGCTAGGGGACGGATGCGTGAAGTAACGCTGTCCGCTTCCGGCAGCGCCTGCGGCAGTGTGGGTTCGGGTTTGCGACAGGTGCGTGGCTCGCGCCGTGAGTCACGGCTGCCAGGTAGGAAGACCGCCGGCCACGGCCGCCAAGTAGGCCAGACGGCGCGTCACTCGGCAGAAATAGGCGCGCTGCTGTTTATCTATTTACAACCTGTCGCCTACGTGACGCCCGCACGCCGATCGCCGGCCTGCTGCGCCCGCGGCTCTGCCACGCCTGTTTACACAACACTGCGGACCGCGAGTGCGAGCCTGTTGTGGCGTCCTCATCCGCCGCCACGCCGGTGGTCTCCAGATGCCACGCGACTAGAGGGCGACGAGTGGTAACCAAGCCGTAGCAGGGAAGCGAGGCAACTGTCCCCAAATTGAAGCAGCTGACGGCCGCCATTTGCAGGGAAGAATCCTAGTACTGGGGTTGTGATTTCAAGTGTATGAGACGCAACAGGAGCAAAATCAAGCACAAAATAAACGCATGTTTGTTTTCAAAAAATTACTGAGCACTGCAGTCTGTTTAAAAAAATATTCTTAAAAGGATGAAGTTTCCCAATTCCCGAAATACGTCTGCATAGAGACACGAAATTAAGGATGTAAGGCTCTTTTCTGAGAAGATGGACAGATTTTGCATCGAGATATTTGCGTAAGATGATCCCAAGAAACTTGTAAAGTAGCAGAGAGTGCGATTATTATTTAATCCACGTAATTTTCTGTCAGACCCTGTTTACTTTTCGCCGACTACTCTGTGCGTTTTGCAAGCTTATTTCTGCATAGCACAGTTTTATCTACATTTCTTTCCATATTATAAAGAATTTGTTTTTCAAATTCCTGGAATTTGTGTATGAATAATTGTAATAACCCATATAACTTTAAATAGGCATTTCATTCGCACATTACTTTTCATCAGAGATAGTACCTCTCAAAGTGGTTGAATGTGCAGCATTCGATCAAATATTTGGCCCTTTACGAAGTACAATCACCACCTGTTACGTACCTAAAAGCAATTATTCGACCTACTTTTGCATCACTCATATTTTTGATTAAAAATGTAAATACCTCTTATACACCTAGTTCTTCATTCAGCTCAACTTAGTACATAATTGTGTTAGTATTTTTAGTAATTTATATGCAAATAAAATATAAGTACGTGTCATGCAAAAAAGTACTTTTATCAGATCTAGACATTCATTTGTAAGAGGAAACCTAAACAAAAACAAACGCTCATGATTTATTATTCCACCACGAAATACTATACAGTATACAAGTAATGACTGATCTCTGAAATGTTACACTGTTTCCGACTTCGGCTTTGCTACCATTCTTACTATTACAATTAAAAGCGGCACACGAACGAACAATGTTTACGCACTGTTTCCCTGAAAATGGCTACTTCTACCACGTTCAATGTGGGGACGCGACACTAGCGCCAACGAGCAGTCTAGTTTTTGTGTAGTAAGTCTATGGTGGTAACTATGATACTTTGACCGCCGGGAGCGCCTGCAGTCATCGTACCTCACTGCCTTGCGCCGCGCGCCGGCCAATCAGAAGATGGCTCGCCCAGATAGGCCGGCGAACCGCAGCCATGACACAGTCTATCACAGACAGTTGCGAAACCAGTGTTGCCAACCTGGTTCCACGGAAAGAAGTAGACGCATAGCGTAAAAAGAAGGAGAAAAAAGTAGAATTTCGAATTGCAATGCTAAAAAATCTCAAGAATGACGACTAAAAAAATCCATTATTGTTTCAAAATTCCTCGACACATTTCAATTCCCCGACATTTACCTGAATATTTTTATTTAGAGCTTAACTATCACGTTGAAGAAATATTTTTTTTTTTTTTTGGAAATAAACTTGAAGGCAGTGTTCTAGAAAGGGAAGACCAAGTGGAGGAAGATGAGATAGGAGATATGATACGGCGAGAAGAATTTGACAGAGCGCTGAAGGACTTGAGTCGAAACAAGACCCCTGGAGTAGACGATATTCCGTCTGAACTGCTGATTTCGTTAGGAGAGCCAGTCATTAAAAAACTGTTCAACCTGGTGTGCAAGATGTATGAGACAGGGGAAATACCCTCCGACTTCAAGAAGAATACGTAATTCCAATTCCAAAGAAAGCAAGGGCAAACAAGTGTGAAAATTACAGAACTATCAGTTTAATAAGTCATGGTTGCAAAATAATAGCACGAATTATTTACAGACGAATGGAAAACTTTTAGAATCTGACCTCGGGGAAGATCAGTTTGGATTTAGGAGAAATCTAGGAACATGGGAGGCAATACTCACATTACGACTTATCTTAGGAGATAGGCTAAGGAAAGGGAAACCTACGTTTTTGGCTTTTTTCCAAAAATATACAAGCGCAAAATCGAACAATTTGTATCTTACACGGCATTTCATCTTTAATTAATGTCAGCGTAATTACACTGCAAGTAATGCTGTTTTACACAGTATATATAACTTAATAATTACGTCTGCGAGTGAAATTTAATTAATATCATTTTTATTTCTTTATTTACTATGAAGATTTCTCGAATGTTCTGTCCAACGTTTTTCTTAAGGATGCCACAATTAATGTTGTTTATAATCAAAATCGCAAGTAATGTCTGTAGGTACACTTTATATTAGACGCACACCCGATTTACTCCTTCTACATTCACGTTTGTCTGAAGTTTAGAGTTAATGGAAATGTCCGATATCGCCGTCAGTTCAACCTCCTGAGGGGATCCACACTGGCCGATCCATTAGAGAGTCTAATCAAAAACGTATGGTGATGTATGTAGCTGTAGTATGGACGAAATATTTGTTCAAATGTTCAAATGTTTGTAGAGTCTATGGGACTTAACTACGGGGTCATCAGTCCCTAAACTTACAAACTACTTATGAACTAGCTACAACTAAGGACGGCACAAATATCCATGCCCGAGGGGGGATTCGAACCCCCGACCGTAGTGGCCGTGCAGACCGTGACTGAAGCGCCTCAGTCCCCTCGGCCACCGCGGCCGGCGAAATATTTGAACTCTAATCAATTTTACTAATCAGTATTTACGAAAAGTTTCACAAAATGTGGCTTTATTTCGACTTCTAATTTGTGTCCCGTTTGATTTTTGAAATGTGGTCACCCTACAATACTGCTGTGTCGAAACCGGTAGCAAAGGAAAATTCAGTCAAAACTTAAGGCTGATAGTACAAAAAGATTTGGAATCAGAACTTTGACCAGCCGCAGTCCGACTCGACGAAATAGTATGCAGCTACTACATCTACTGATGGAGTAAACGTTAGACGCCGCAGGTACTTTTTGTCACGGGGAGGGTGTGTGCTGGAAGTTAAAGTCTCGACACTGCCTCATCCCTAGAAGCACGGGGATGTTTGGAGAGTGCTTTGCCTCCGGTACCGCACGGTGTACGAAGTCCACCACGAGGCCTCGGTGTGGAGTAGCGGTTTTCTTTGTGCGCACTACTCGCGTACGCTCGGCATTCCTGCAAGTGGTAAGCTCCTTACGACAGCTAGTCCTTGCGCGCTGCGACACTCGGCAGTAATTCAAAACCGCACGCATTGCACGGCTACGGTTTCCAGAAACTTCCCCTGCCCGCCGACGGCTTTTCACAGCTCCAGACTTCCTCACGTGTATCCGGGACACGCGAGGTAAACCCACCATAAGACGGCCGCGCTGCAATGGCCGCGCGGTTCTAGGCGCCATATCGGGCCTCCCGCCGGAGGTCTGAGACCTCCTTCGGGTATGTGTGTGTGTGTGTGTGTGTGTGTGTGTGTGTGTGTGTTATCCTTAGGTTACTTTAAATAGTACGTAGCGTAGAAACTGATGACCGCAGTAGTTTGGTCCCTTAGATTAAAATAAATGTGTAGCTACATATACTATATCTACAGTTACATTTATGGGAGAACTATCTCATCCATCTTCTATATACAGGATGTTACAAAAAGGTACAGCCAAACTTTCAGGAAACATTCCTCACACACAAAGAAAGAAAATATGTTATGTGGACATGTGTCCGGAAACGCTTAATTTCCATGTTAGAGCTCATTTTAGTATTTCTCTTCAAATGTAATTTCATTCCAACGTGATCAAATTGTAAATGTTCACAATAAACATGTGTGGGCTGACGAGAATCCGCATGCAATTGTGCAATCACGTCATCAACACAGATTTTCTGTGAACGTTTTGGAAGGAATTATTGGTGATGTTATGAGATTGGGCCTCATGTTCTTCCTCCTACGCTCACTGGAGCACGTTATCATCATTTCATACGGGATACTCTACCTGTGCTGCTAGAACATGTGCCTTTACAAACTGTACGACACAACATGTGGTTAATGCACGATGGAGCTCCTGCACATTTCAGTCGACGTGTTCATACGCTTCTCAACAGATTCGGTTACCGATGGATTAGTAGGGGCGGACCAATTCCATGGCCTCCACGCTCTCCTGACCTCAACCCTCTTGACTTTCATTTATGGGGGCATTTGAAAGCTCTTGTCTACGCAACCCCGGTACCAAATGTAGAGACTCTTCGATCTCGTATTGTGGACGGCTGTGATACAATACGCCATTCTCCAGGGCTACATCAGCGCATCAGGGATTCCATGCGACGGAGGGTGGATGCATGTATCCTCGCTAACGGAGGACATTTTGAACATTTCCTGTAACAAAGTGTTTGAAGCACGCTGGTACGTTCTGTTGCTGTGTGTTTCCATTCCGTGATTAATGTGATTCGAAGATAAGTAATAAAATGAGCTCTAACATGGAAATTAAGCGTTTCCGGTCCGCGAAACATATTTTCTTTCTTTGTGTGTGAGGAATGTTTCCTGAAAGTTTCGCCGTACCTTTTTGTAGCACCCTGTAAATAAAAATTAATGTCTGTCTGTATGTCCACTACGTGTTCATAAACCATTCATTCGATTGCTATGAAACTTTGGTGAACCGTTCACCGTACGCCCACGAAGGTTATGACCCAAAAACAAAAGAGCACGACACATAGCTCAGGAGATATGACGTCATAAACAATGAGAGGCCACCTCGTGAGAATACTCAGATTTATGCTTCAATTATTGGAAAATGCGAGTAGTTAGGGACCTGCAACAAAGTTTGTATGCAATTTCAGACGTTTATGAAGCACTTTGTAACTGACCCCACAAAATGATGAAACGAAAAGAAGTCTACCGCTCATAACAGTTTCGCTGTAGATGCCGTAAATAAAGTTAGCATTACAGATTTTCATGTTACTATTTATTTTTGTCTGCAAGTCTCCCTTAATTCTCTTGCATTCAAAATTAAGCAAACTGTTTTCTTGATCTCTATCTATATAAAGGCGAAAGGATACTCAGTCACTCACTGACTAAACACGAAATCTCGAAAACTACTTCACCTATGAAGATGAAATTTGGCAGGAACGTAGTTTATAGGTAGAAGACGTTAGTTAAGAAAGTATAATGCGAAAGGGCAGAATTAAGGTGCATGGCGGAGGATACCTTACCTTCAGACTAACGAAATCTACAGTTTCATTCCGATCTTCACGAGATTTCGCACGCTTGACCTTCAAAACAAGAGGAAGGTCAGCGTCTACCTAAAGCTTCGTATGGTGCATGGGGAGGGTACCTTGCAACATGAAATGCATCCCTAAATACCGTTGTCGCACCATAACTTGAGAACGGCTCGACCGATTTCAAAGATCCTTTTTTAAAATTATTTTTTTATTCTCAGAACAAGGGTTGTATGAAATAAAACTGGAAAATTTGATATCAACAAAGTGCGATTTTCAATGAGACCCTGCGTTTCTATAGCATAGAAATCTATAGTTTTGTTCCGATATTGATGAAATTTTGTACACTCCACCTCAAAATCAAGAGGAATGTCACTATCTGTTTAAAATTTCGTTCTGTGCATGGTGGAGGGTACTTAACTTACGGAATTTTACGAAATACATAGTTTTGCTCCAATCTTTATGAATTTTTGCACACATGACCTTTAAAACCAAGAGGAAGATTACTGGGTACAAAAATGTTTGTATGCTTCATGACAGAGGGTACCTTAGCCGAGAGAGGGAAATGTGGATACGAACAGAGAGATGGGAAAGAAAGAGGTGGATACAGAGAGAGGAGTTAAGGGGATGTGGACTACGAAAGTATAGGATACAAAAACACTCGGCAACGCCGAGTTTACAGCTAGTCTGAAATAAAAACTGGTGTTCGGCTAGGAGGTGGATTATCAAATTTACTGTGTTTTAGTAAAAATTGTAAGGATATGGAATTTGTAACTACAAAATCACAATATTCAACCAATAATTCTGGCAAGGAGAAAAAATGGATTCAAGGTAAACTACCTGACCTTTGCGGACGAATTTTTAATTTTTCCCAAAAATCTTACTGAAGCAGCAACTCAAAAAAATCTTATGGAAAACGTAACAAATAGAACTGGCCTCAAAATTTCAGCAGAAAAAAACTAAATACATGACAAAGATAAAAGACGCACCAAAATACGCAGAAACACAAGTAGGTAAAATAGAGCGAGTTGGTCAAAATAAATATCTTTGAGAAGTTATACAGAAAAGTTTGAAATAGAAGAAAGAGTCAGTAAAATAAAAAGAGCATATGCCTTCACTAAAATTATCTACAATAAGAAATGCATATCAAGAAAAACTAAACTAAAACGCTGTACCATTATAGTAAGATCGGAATGTTTGTAAGGAAGTGAATGCTTAACTATGAACTATAAGCTGGAGAGAATAGAGGTTCTTGAAAATCGGGTTATTAGAAAAATAATGGGTGCGATACAAACTGCAGATGGTTGAAAATGAGAAGCAACGAGGAGATTTATGAAAATATAGAGAAAATATCAGAAGTAAAGGGAAAGCGAAGATTAATCTTCTCTGGGCATCTCTTCTGAATGATTGAGAATGGGCTGCCTAAACAAATTTTACTTTATTGCTGGAAAAAGAAATCAACAGTAGTATGGATCACAGAAGTAAGAAACAACATAAAAGAATAACAAATGGCAGTAAGGAACACTTTTAAGAAAAAGATACTGAATTTAGAATGTTTTCAAGGCAGAAAAAATAAGAAAACAGGAACAACATAGACAGCAGAAAGGAAAAGGCAACATGGGGAGAAGATGAAGGGGTATTGGAAGAATAGGAAGCAACAAAGAACGAACAGGAACTGAAGGTGTTTCGTGATCCTATTGGTCAATTCGAAGCTATAAAATAAAATAATAATAGTAAAATTAAATTAAAATAAATAAATAAACCAACCAAGCCAGTACAACTATAGTTATCTGTCTCATGCTTATGAAGCCAGACCTGCGCGTGTATAAATTTCAATGTGTAAAAATCTTTTATGCTTAAATTGTCGCAATGTCAGGGAGAGGCTGGAAATGAAACACACAGACCTTTTTAACTGGACACGGCCTTCCATCTACACAGTGTGGACGTACTACAGACACCTATATGCACATTCGGGGAAGAACAGTTCCCGAAACACACGGTCTTCGTAGGCGCACTACACACAAACAGTACAGACACACACTCTAGAAATAGATGACAGTAGCACTTATCATTCAATATATACAATAATTTGAGACACGATCAGTGCAGACAGGCTGAATAAATTCACAGATGGCGAGCCTAGATGCATAATGGCAGGTTCCACAGGGTAGGAAACCATCAACTACGAGACGACAGACAAAGCCAAACAGGAGGAAGGCACTGAAGAGAATGGACCATACGACAACCAAATGCACATATGAACCACTCAGATAACAGATTGTACATGTATCGATCGTTAGAACAGTGGTAGAGTGTCAGACTATAAATCCGAAAGTCGCAGGTTGGATCCCCGCTCAGTCCTAGGGTTTTTATCTCACACTTTTCACTTCTTTCCCCTCTGGCAATGTTTTTCATGTGAAAAAAGTCGAGTTGCACCGTGGTTCGTAATACACGTTACACTGTAGGTCCCTCCGTAACTGGCTGAGTATAGCAGTTCGCTGGTCGAAAAAAGGCAACGGCATACCACCTCCAAACTGGGCCGTGCCTAGAAAAGCACTGTGTTGTTCACACCAATTATCGGATTCTTGACTGCTTTACCTTTACATATACTTAGGTAGTAGAGTCACTTACTAGTCTATCAGTAGAAGTACACCAAAATATACAAGGAATAGAGGCTAGCTAGCCAAAGTGGTTCAATGTTCAATACCGAGGAATTCATCGCTAAGTTTATGAAAGGACACTATTTTCCCTATTATATTTTCATTTTTCTTACACGATGATCACTTTTTATACTTCTATTCCCAAAATACAGGAACTAACTACCTACGTATTAGGATCCAACGACCATCACAGCGGCCAAGAGGCTGTGTAAAGATCAGCCTTAAGTTATTAAGTGAGGAGGAGGAGAGGTGTCGTTAAACTAATGCAGGAAGTGTAGCAATTTAGAAGCAAAAGTAATCCATAGATGAATATTTCTTCATTACCGTCGGGCCCGGTGGTCTTGATGTACCTCAAGCGTTGCACTGGAAACCGAAGGGTCGCGGTTTCGAAACCCGATCGGACCTCGGATTTTTTTTAGTCTGCACTTTAACCCATCCTTCATCTCTCAATGATGTCAGGAGTCGACAGAAACGACGCGTGGTTCGAATTCCACGTTAAGCTGTAGGTCCCCTTTCCCCGGTTGGATAACTGGGGTAGGCTAGGGACATGCAAGTCGCCGAAGTGGCGTCCAATTGAAATGACTTGCACCATGCCAATGAGCCACACGAAATTATTATTATTATTCATTACCACCACTACCACACTCGTTCGGCCCACGCTTGAGTATTGTTCATCAGAAAGGGCCGTAACAGTCCTGCCTACCAAGTAGCTGCGGTCAGATGCGATGTTATTTCCAAATGTTTTATTAATGAGAGGGAGGAAGAAGGATGAGGAACGAAAGGAATGACTGAACGGCTTTCAAAAGTTAATGGCGACATATGGAAATTTGAACCGGGACAGAATTCGAAACCTGGTCTCCCGCTTCGAGCCAGTGATTGCCTTAACCACTTGGCTACCCTCACTCGCTACCAGACCTCCTACAAATCCCACAAGTGACTCACTGCGACTACAGAGTCGCTGTGGTCCATGCCCTCTTACACTCGCCATTTCGAAATAGGGGGAGAAATTTGAGGATTGGATTCGAATGAATGGCGACGGGTTTTGTTCACACATGAGTCAAGATTTCTTTGCTAGCCGCAAAATCGTCGTTCCCTCATCTGGAGCGAACGTGAAACACTGAAGAATCCTGATTATGTGCAGCAAACATCACCATACCATGCTCTGGGCGAATGGTGTGGGCAGAGCCGCGGCTGATTAGCCGTGCGTACTGGGGCGCCGTGCTGCGGTGCGCGCGGAAGTTCGCTATCGGGGTTCGAGTCCTCCCTCGGGCATGGGTGTTTGTGTTGTCCTTAGGTTATGTCACCGTAGTTAAAGTAGTTTTTAGCTACGGGCTAATGACCAGGTAGTTGAGTCCGACAGTTTTACAAACATTTGAACATTTGGAGTACACAGAAGCCATTATTGGCGGACGTACAGACCCTCTATGTCATTCAGAATGGCGCTTTGACTGCTCAGAGGTGTAGAGACAAGACCCTTCGACCTTTTGTCGTGCCCTACGCTGATTCCTTAGAAGAAGGATTCCTTCTGGTGGAGGCAACGCACGTTCCCACATAACTGCACTGTTCAACAACATGATTGAAGCTGAGGGAATTGAACGAATGAAGTGGCCAGGACTTAAAACCGATTGAGCATGTCTGTGATGCATTTGGCACATGCATTGCAGGCAGACCAGCGGCTCCGACAGTTGTATATTGCACTCGTGGAAGAATGTCCAAATATCCCTCAACAGCTGATTGATAATATCATACTGTTCAAGCCAAGCAGGTGTGCAACTATAATGGCCGTCCGAGGTGATCACTCAGCATATTAGAGGGAAATGACGAAGACGTATTCACTATTATGAAAGCCCCATTGTGCACTGCTCCAAGTAAACGCCATGTAAAGTTCAAGTGAAGAATTGAGACAGCAAAACATCGTACTGTATCACACACAAATTAGAATTGTAACGAATATGTGAATAAAATACATCAGCATATGTATATTGTGTATGATATCTCATGCAATCCCCTAATTGTTTTCAGCAGTGTATACAGATTGGAGTGCTTAGGAAAGATGCAACAGGAAGATAGCTTTTTGAGAAGAAAGTGGTAAAATGGAAGGATTCCAAGGCAGGACGGAGAAGAAAACTGGGTCTAAATGGTCTGACGAGAAGAAAGGGATACATAGCGAAAAGAGAATAATGGAGGAAAGAGAAAGAAAAACAAAGGAAGAAGCACTGAAATTATTGGTGCGTGGATCTTAGATCACTCAAACAGAATAAGAAGATTGGTGCCTGTACTTTCGAACATGTCGCACCATCTTCAAACATTGTTGTCCTTCCAACACACTGATCATTCTGTGGTGTTTCAAGATGATATCGCTCGACCACATCGCTCCCACGCTGTGTAGGAATGGGGCCAGGAAAACGTAGGTGTGGCCCAAAGTTTGTGATGGCCACCCCGGAGCCAAGGTACGAGAGGATATCGATCGCTGGCAGGCTCCTTGTCATGGATCCTCACCCACAATCAGACAAGAATTGGCTACCTCTCTGCAAACGAGGAAACGATTTCGTGTTAGGTGCGTCTGGAAGAGTACCATGACAAGTGTTGTGACGTTGCTATTCGCCACAAAACCGGCGGTCTACACAAGTCGCCGCGCAACTTCAAGAAGAGGCGATAGGTCGCTCCACAGTACTTCGGCCGCCGGGGGCGCTAGCAGTCTTGTTACCTCTCTGCCTGCGTCGCGCGCCACCCAATAGAAAGAAGAATAAAAATGTTCAAATGTTTGTAGAACTTATGGGACTTAACTACGGGGTCATCAGTCCCTAAGCTTACAAACTACTTATGAACTAGCTAAGGCTAAGGACGGCACAAATGTCCATGCCCGAAGGGGGATTCGAACCCCCGACCGTAGTGGCCGTGCAGACCGTGAATGGAGCGCCTCAGTCTCCTCGGCCACCGCGGCCGGCTAGAAAGAAGGAGGCTCGCATAGATATGACGGCGCACTACAGCAAAGACAGTCAGTACAGGAAAGTACAAGAGTACGGAAGTTCCAGTCAGTACGAGGCAGTCCCAGGGATACTACAGTTCCAGAAGTTCATCATAGAAGAGCCAGACCTCGGTCTATGCACACGCTGGATCAGTTCTCTATTATGATAAAGAACTATGTAATAGTCAGGGTTGACAAAAAACCGGGTTTAAAAAAATGAATAAAATAAGCCTAGTGGGTTAACTGGGTTCTTTTTTTGCGTTCTTTTCGTACTGTCAAATTCTTGTGATGAAGCCAGGGTCACTTTATTGAGGAGACGTGGACGTGCAAATTGGATAGTTAGGCTGATCCTTAAAGTGTGACTTAGTGTCATTTTATTTTGAATTGATACATTCATTTCAGTTTTGAAAGTCATTGTCGCCTTTTCTCTCTTTGAATGTGAGAATCTTCCAACTGCATACTCATTGTTTATGTCAATTATGAAAAGAAAGAAATTTTCGAAACAATCTTACTTTATCAAAGTAACTCATTTCTCAATGAATCATAACACAATCAATATCATGAAATATAAATCTTAAAGTTCTCTGTGCAAACCCATTAACATCTTTCGTTTAATTTTTTCTTCTTTACAGGAACAAAAGGCCAGTTTCAACCTCATGATCTAATTTAAACTCGATAAGTTAATTTTAAAAACGGGTGGAGGAGGTAAATCACTGTTAACTTTTTGTGGTGACAAAGAGTGGACTCCTTAGACCAATATTACGCTAACAAATTTTCTTTGACAGAGATCTTTGATGTGGCGAAAAACGGTATATTAGAATGTCATCAAATATTACGTCAAGGCCCCTACAAAACTTTTGACGACGATTAATTACTTTGTTCTGCAGTTGCATGTACTGTAATTGCAATGGCTGTACATTTGAAAGGTGAAAGAAAAGAATAAAAAAGGGGGAAGGACATGTACTTGGGTGAAGCTCAAATGTTCAAAAAACAAAATGTTCAAATGTTTGTAGAGTCTATGGGACTTAACTACGGGGTCATCGGTCCCTAAACTTACAAACTACTTATGAACTACTTACAACTAAGGATGGCACAAATATCCATGTCCGAGGGGGGATTCGAACCCCCGATCGTAGTGGCCGTGCAGACCGTGACTGGAGCGCCTCAGTCCCCTCGGCCACCGCGGCCGGCTTGGGTGAAGCCGTGGGTTTCAGGGTGAGCTAACGAAAGCATACATTTGTTATAGGAGCTTCAAATTCAGGATGTAAAAAGTCTTATGAAAATTACTTACCATTGGACGAGAGTACATTTCAATATATGCTCAGGGAAATTTAGAAGAATGTTAATAAAATAAGTTGTTGATTCTTATAGTTGCCAACAATAAATATGATTCCTCTAAGTCCCAATTTATGTTATTAAATTAATGTATGTGTGTACAGTTGGGTTTTATCGGGTTTAATTGTGTTCTTTTTCATTGGCTTTTCTAAAAAATAAAACCATATGGTTTTTTTTTGGGTTGGGTTAAATTACAACAACGCTGGTAATAGTATAACACTAGCACACCAAAGTTCAATATTTATTTCATTGTATTAATAAATCCTTTGTGTAGTAATCACTTCTTTTAGTTGCATACCTTGTCCAAACCCTTTGCTACCGCTGACAGTACAGCGTCTCAAGGTCACAACAAGTAGACGTTTCAATGTAACTGTCACGGTGTCAAAATTTTATTAGCCTACAGTCTGTATCTTCTTTTCTAAATGGTTTCTTTTGCCGGACGCCCTACGAAGATCAGGAGAGGTCCGTCAACAAAACATCAGGATTCGGTAGGCCTCCCATACCATCTAGACCCCAAAACTCGTTCTGATTTGTCGGGACTAATTTATCGGGGATCCGATAAATTGGACGTTTGGAGGCGCTTCCCGACCAACTTTTCTTGTCGGTTGATTGGGCGGCCTGACCGTTCGACATCCGACCCCCCTCCACCCCCGCCACTCCACAAGACAAATTGTACCGCGTGTAGCGTTATCCGATCAACTTCCTGCCTGCGATCGTCTACTGTCTGCACAGCGAACACGGAAATACAAAAACAGTTCGACAACGAGACACCAGAACAGCGAGGCGCTGCAATCACTGCGTGCAGTTGGTCGGAACGTGTTGTATGCTGCTACGAATTTGGTTGGTTGGCTGTTTAGTTGGTTGGTCGGAAAGTGTGTAGGGGGCCTTTACGGCAAGTGCGGAACGTGAGGAGTGAGGTGCCATTTAAAGGCCCTCGTGCCAGGGAGAGGAGAGAGGAGAGAGCAAAAAGGAGCGTCGCGCCGGTTTGTGGGGCAGCTGGCACAGCTGGAGCCGCAGTGGGTCGGCCGGCCCTGAAATAGGCCGGCTATTTACACTGAGTTAATTAGCGCCGAGGACAACGGCCCCGGCACACACGCTCGCCGCGGGCCAAGCGTCTGGCTGCAATGGGAGGGTTCACCTGTCATGCGCACACAGACATACTGTGTGCCACTGAGCATAGAAGGTAGTAGCACAGAGTAACATATACAGAGAAGCAGCGCCCCCTAAACCACTGTCCTACACTCCCCTCGTAGTTCCGTAAGATGCTAGCAGGTGTCAGGCGGTTCCCTGGCTCAGTACCGGTAGACCACACTAGAGGCACTTCTGAGGGTGCCTGTCGCACATCAGAGGGTAACGTGGAGAGGAGGTTGAGAGGAGAGCTTGTGCCCCTGCCACGTGGCCACGGATGTGTCCGGTGTGCCAGCCTTTGAGGGAAATGGTGTTGGGGACAGCCGCTACCTGTCGCTTGCTCTGGCCACTTTAAAGGGCTGCTTCTGACCTCAGCGCCATCATGGAACATCTTACGGAATTGCTTAAACCCCCCGCCCCGCACCCCTGCGCTTATGTCTGGGCCCTTACGGAGGTTTCCCGCCTGTATATTTTTGTCTGTGCTTCGGGCGCGCGAGGTGTGTCAAGCTTCCCCCACTCCCCAAGTAGCACCACCTGGGGATATCCCTAAGCTGCGCCTGGGCCCGCAACCACAGACAAATATATACAAACGGGAAACCTCCGTAAGGGCTCGGTCTCACGCTCAGGGGTGCGGGGCGAGGCGTGCAGAAGCAGTTCCGTAAGATGACCCATGATAGCGCTGCAGTCAGATGCAACCCTTTAAACTGGCCAGAGCAGGCGGCAGGTAGCGGCTGTCCCCACCACCACCTCCCCTCAAACGCCAGCTATCCAGACACAGCCGTGGCCTCGTGGCATGTGGCAAGAGCTCTCCCCTCAGCCTCCCCTCCACGCTACCCTCTATGTGCGAGAGCACAGACAAATATATACAGACGAGAAACCTCCGTAAGGGCCCTGTCCTACGCTCAGGGGTGTGGGGAGGGAGGGTTTCCAGCAGTTCTGAAAGATGTCCCATGATGGCGCTGAGGTCAGAAGCAGCCCTTTAAACTGGCCAGAGCAGGCGGCAGGTAGTGGCTGCCTCCTCCACCACCTCCCCTCAAACGCCAGCAAGCCGGACAGAGCCATGGCTTCGTGGCATGCGGCACGAGCTCTCCCCTCAGCCTCCCCTCCACGCTACCCTCTGACATGCGAGAGGCACCCTAAGCCAGGGAACGGCCTGACACCTACTAGCATCTTACGGAACTACGAGGGGAGCGTAGGACAGTGGTTTAGGGGGAGCTGCTCCTCTGTATATGTTACTCTGTGGCGAGAGGCACCCTCAGAAGTGCCTCTAGTGTGGTCTACCAGTACTAAGCTGAGGAACCGCCAGACAACTGCTAACATCTTACGGAACTACTAGGGGAGCGTACGACAGTGGTTTAGGGGGGCTGCTTCTCTGTATATGTTACTCTGTGCTGCAACGTATTTTCCGCTGTGCTTCTATTCATTAGTACTTTCCTTTCACATGGAGTGGTAACCCGTCTAGTGCATTTTGTTGTCTGTTTGAGTTACAGTTTACAGATACAATTTAAGTCTGTCTGATGCAGACATTATCGTGTGTCGACATTTCTCAGCTTCAACTTGTGTCAGTGTGTGGCGTATGGATGTAACAACAGAAAAAAGTAAACAAACGGTTTAGAGGGAATTAATATAACTTTTCACCGTTTTCCTCAAGATTCAGAACTATGAGAAATATGGATTAGAGCAATAAGAAGGGATAACTAAAAACTTACAAATCACAGCCATCTTTGCAGTGCCCATTTCAAAGAAGATCATTTTGACTGAAGTTCTCCATTTAGAAGATATTTGATTCCATCGATATTTGCGGGGACGTGCATCACACAATCATCAACATCGACTTCAAAAGTAAGAAGAGTCCTAAAGCGCGTTATATCGCCGATTTCGCCGCTAATGTCTGATAAATTCCAAACACTGATTTGGAAACCAGCTACAGAAGAACTTGAAATAATAATAATAATAAACAGTCAACAATCCGAAGATTGGTTTGAATACCACAGTGCTTTACTAGGCATGTTCCTATTTGGAGGTGGTATGCCATTACCGTCCTCCGACCTTCGAACTGACTGCCAGTTATAGGGGGACATACAGTTTAACGTGGGTTCTGAACCACGGTGATACTCGGTATTTTTCACATGAGCAGTACTGTCAGAGGTGAAAGAAGTGGAAAGTGACAGTTAAAAATCCTAAGACATTGCGGGGATCGAACCTGCGACCATTGGATTCATAGTTTGGCACGCTACCACTATGCAACCGAGCCAAGGCCCAACGAAAACTAACTGAAACAAGGAATATAATACTTAAACAAAAGACACTACAGTTAAAAGTGGCTAGTTTAAAAGGAACTGAAAAAGAAAAATCTTATTCGGACAGAGCTCAGTGATTTATTGAACAATATTTCAGAAACATCTTTCTCTCTTAACTGTGTGTAGCATTAAGTTGTAATTTCGGAGATATGTTCAGTAATATATGTGGATACTGTCTGAAAAACTTTACACAAATACATATATCAGTCCAGAGGTAATAAATTTCAATGTCAAGCTAAATGCAGTAGTTCTACCGGATGAACTGCGGAAACTTAGTAAGCGAGGAACATCTTTCAGTTCATGATTTGCAGGGGTAGTCATCAAGAAAACAAGTCCTAAAGGTTTTCAGATACGAGCCATGTTTATTGTACCTCGCTAAGTGCTGCCATTCTGAACTAGTGGATGAATTAAGTCTTCTTACTCACGCGTCGTAAGATGCGGCAGTTTTTCAGGCAACTCACTGTTTATGGCTTAAGATCTCTTGAACTACAAGTCAAACTCTGATATAATTTCTAAAGAATATTCTGTAGCATATATGCATAATATCTGTAAAATAACTACCGGATTCAGTTAGTAGTGTAGAATTAAAAAATTGTAGCTTATTTCCGTAGTTTTACTGTATGAAAAGTGGAAAACAAGCCATAAACTTTTTTCTATCATCATTTTGTAAAGGTTATCGGCGACAATAGCTTTCTTGAATGTTTGAAATTGTGTGTAAAGTTTCTTACAAGTCGCTAAGTGTGCTCCTTCACAAATAGTGTACGAATAATACGTGGTTACCCACCTGTCAAGGGATAATATACTTTTTCAACCACATCCTCACCCCCTTGGAAGTTGGGTGGCTTTTACCCCCACGGTGGTTGTTGTCTGACAGTAAGGGACATGCGTAACAAGTTTGACTGAAATCGGTTCAGTAGTTTAGGAGGAAATGTGGAAAATACATAAACATAAACTTACATCTTCTTTTGTAATATGTACGGATATATCGACACATTTATGTAATTAACTTGTTCAGTAACAAATATAAAGCAAACATGTTAGAAAGGCGAGAGAAGGTAGTAAGTAAACAAGCAGAAATAGAGAAAACAAGAGCGAGATGAGTGGTGTGCTAGGCGCGATTGGTATTCATAGATGTGGGGCGCCTGACGGTCCCTCGCAACGGTGAACGCACCTCTACTACCTTCTATCCTCTGTGGTCATGCCATGCCACTCCCCCAGGTGCTGAGGACGTGTTACGGTGCGCCTCTACCAAAGGCCATTGTCATTTTGTCAAAAACTGACATTGTGAGAACCGTGGCTGTGGTATTATAATGTTTATAATTGAAACAGCAACCAGCCACAAGTACAATATTTTCTTGAAACATGAGCTGTTTCTGATTTATTTGGACAAATCCATCTACACATGGTTTTTAATGTTTTTGAACTGGAGCCTTGTTTTGTATCAGTTACAGTGCCGCAGCCCTTCGTTAGACAAAAAATATTTCAATTTTTATCCAGCAGTTATTATCTATTCCTATTCACGGAATGGGTGACATTAACTGCGAATGGGTAAAGATGAAAATGTGTACCCAGCCGGGATTCGAACCCGCGTCTCCTGCTTACCAAGCAGTTGCGCTGACCCCTACACCACTGGGGACACAACGATTAGTACACCTGCACGGAATTACTCAAGTACGCCTCCCGTCAGATACAAATTCTCAACTTTACCCTGCCCACTAGCACTCAAACTCGTAGTTACTATAAACAAATTTCCGTAAGAGTAAGGGCCTAGGAGTGATCCGCACTGAAGAAAATATAAATGCCGATGACGGCCAATGATCCTTTCTTCAGTGCGAAAGCACTCCTAGGCCCTTACTCTTACGGAAATTTGTTTATAGTAACTACGAGTTTGAGTGCTAGTGGGCAGGGTAAAGTTGAGAATTTGTATCTGACGGGAGGCGCACATGACTAATTTCGTGCAGGTGTACTGATCGCTGTGTCCTCACTGGTGTAGAGATCACCGCAACTGCCTGGTAAGCAGGAGACCCGGGTTCGAGTCCCATATGGATACACATTTTCAACTTCACCCATTCGCAGTTAATGTCACTCATTCCTTGAATATGAAAAAAATATTTCGTCTACTATTTGCTGAAGTTAACTGTAACGTTCTTTATCAACATATTTATAGAAGAGTTTTACAGTCAAAATTACGCGAACATAAATTCAAAGTCAACTTCAGCAAATATTAAACGAAATATATTTTTGTCTATCCTGGGACTGCGATACTGTAATTATACAAAACGAGGCTCCAGCTTAAAAGCATTAAAAACCATCTGAACATGGATTTGTACAAATAAATCCGAAACACGTCATGGTTTAAGAAAGTAACCATTTTAAACCATACTCGTGGCTGGTCGCTGTTTTAATTGTAAACATCATAGGATATTGAAGTGTTTGTCACGTTCCGGTCAACATCTCTTTGGTTCGAACGTCTTACTTCCCAATATCGGAGAAAAAATACGCTGCTCAAAACAATTAAGGATCATATGAGATTTCATACGCAAGATACATATGGTAACGTATTGTATTCATATATTCGTTGTAATTGTAATTTGCGTGTGATACATTACGATATTTTGCTGTCCAAAATGTTTTTTTTTTCTTTCTTTTTTTTATGTTTACATGACGTTTACATAAGCGAGGCACCTTGAGGCTTCCGTAATACTAAAAAACTCATTCTCGTTCACGTCTAATATGGCGTGTGGTCACCTCGATGGCCATAACAGTTGCACAAAGTGACACGGACAGAATGAGGTTATCAATCAGCTTTTGAGGGATATTTGCGCATTCTTCACTGAATGGAAACTCCAGCTCTGTAACCGTTGTGGGAGGTGTTGGTCTGGCTGTAATGCGTCTGACAACTACCTCCCAGACATGCTCAATCGGGTTTAAGTCCGGTGAATTAGCTGGCCAATCCATTCGTTCAATACCGTCAGTTTTATATTGTCCACCAGTGCAGCTCGGTGGGTACGAGCGTTATCGCTCGCCAGTAGGAACCCATATCCCATGGTACCAGAGTAGGGTACGACAAAACTTTAAATGATCTCGTCTCTATACCTGTTCAAAGCGCCATTCTCAACGACGCAGAGGTTAGTACATCCGCCTGCTTCGGTACAGCAGGTTAGAACCAGTAGGCGACAGATGGTAGAAGCTGATGAGAACCACGTCAGGTGCTAGAAATACGTCGCGTTCCCATGGGAAAGAGTGCTGGCGAGTTATCCGAATTCTAGGAAGGTCCCCGAGCGGCAGGCACTGGACGCTGATTGGCTGTAGTACTGGCGGTCACGCGCCAAAACATGATCATATTTTATTAATACTTGATTAATTATTTATTCCATTTCAAACTCAAATTAGAAAACCTCTCACAGACAAGCTATACCCTAACTAGATAACATATATTAACTCTTGCAAAAGTAATAAAAAAAATTAATTTCAGACGGACGATGCACGGCGGCCGAGTTTGCGGAGCGAAGGCAGCCTTGCATCGAGCCGCCACACTTAGTCCAGAACGCGCACTCATAGGAACAGCATGTAGCTCTACCATATGTATGACGTCATGAGACAAACTGATCAAATTAGAACAATACTGACAGACATAATATTGAATTTCCAGTTAAGATAGTGTGTATCAAGTGTATATTTATATGAGGTTTGCTAGTTTTCTGCATTCTTTAAATAAATAACACTACTGGCCATTAAAATTGCTACACCAAGAAGAAATGCAGATAATAAGCGGGTATTCATTGGACAAATATATTTTACTAGAACTGACATGTGCTTACATTTTCACGCTATTTGGGTGCATAGATCCTGAGAAATCAGTATCCAGAACAACCACCTCTGGCCGTAATAACGACCTTGATACGCCTGGGCATTGAGTCAAACAGAACTTGGATGGCGTGTACAGGTACAGATGCCCATGCAACTTCAACACGATGCCACAGTTCATCAAGAGTAGTGACTGGCGTATTGTGACGAGCTAGTTGCTCGGCCACCATTGACCAGACGTTTTCAATTGGGGAGAGACCTGTGCTGGCCAGGGCAGCAGTCGAACATTTTTCGTATCCAGAAAGGGCCGTACAGGACCTGCAACATGTAGTCGTGCATTATCCTGCTGAAATGTAGGGTTTCACAGGGACCGAATGAAGGGTAGAGCCACGGGTCGTAACACATCTGAAACGTAACGGCCACTGTTCAAAGTGCCGTCGTTGCGAACATGAGGTGACCGAGACGTGTAACCAATGCCATCCCATACCTTCACGCTGCGTGATACGCCAGTATGGAGATCGCGAATACACACTTCCAATGTGCGTTCACCGCGATGTCGCCAAACACGGATGCGACCGTCATGATGCTGTAAACAGAACCTGAATTCATCCGAAAAATGACGTTTTGCCATTCGTGCACCGAGGTACATAGTTGCGTACACCATCGCAGGCGCTCTTGTCTGTGATGCAGAGTCAAGGGTAACCGCAGCCATGGTCTCCGAGCTGGTAATCCATGCTGCTGCAAACGTCGTCGAACTGTTCGTGTAGATGGTTGTTGTCTTGCAAACGTGCCCATCTGTTGGCTCAGGAATCAAGACGTGGCTGCACGATCCGTTACAGCCATGTCGATAAGATGCCTGTCACATCGACTGCTAGTGATAAAAGGTCATTGGGATCCAGCACGGCGTTCCGTATTGCCCTCCTGAACCCACCGATTCTATATTCTGCTAACAGTCATTGGATCGTGACCAACGCCAGCAGCAATGTCAAATGTTCAAATGTTTGTTAAGCTTAAGGGACTTAACTGCGGGCTTATCAGTCCTTAAACTTACCAAGTAATTATGAACTAGCTTATACTAAAGACGGCACAAATATCCATGTCCGAGGGGGGATTCGAATCCCCGACCGTAGTGGCCATGCAGACCGTGACTGGAGCGCCTCAGTCTCCGCGGCCACCAGCAGCAATGTCCCGATACGATGAACCGCAATCGCGATAGGCTACAATCCGACCTTTATCAAAGTCGGAAACGTGATAGTTCGCATTTCTTCTCCTTACACGAGGCTTCACAACAACGTTTCACCAGGCAACGCCGGTCAACTGCTGTTTGTGTGTGACAAATCTGATGGAAACTTTCCTTGTGTCAGCACGTTGTAGGTGTCGCCACCGGCGCTAACGCTGTGTGAATGCTCTGAAAAGCTAATCATTTGCATATAACAGCATCTTCTTCCTGTCGGTTAACTTTCGCGTCTGTAGCACGTCATCTTCGTGGTGTAGCTATTTTAATAACTAGGAGTTTACTTTGTCCCTAACGAGCAGCAATTTACCGGTCGAATGCATCACAGTTCCTTCATGCCAATAATGCGCCTTGTTTGACACTCCCTGATCTGATGGTACAGTGCGCTACCCGACTGCGAGGCATCCTGCAGGTCTGTTCAAGTCGCGCTGATGGGTTACCTTCGGTTAACAGCGTCAACGAGAGGCGTAGGCACATTTTACCCGCAGTGTTGATGTGACATGGATGTAGGCCTTGAACCCATGGGCCGGTATGGTATAAATGTTCATCATTTCTAAAGAACATACTGATGAAGACGATGGTTGGCTGGGAAAGGGGGACCAAACTGCCAAGGTTATCGGTCCTCCATTGAGGAGGGAAAGGAGTGAGGATAGGAGGGGAAGGGAAAGGAAATTCAATCCAGAGAGGAAATAAGGAAGAAAGACTGCATTAGCTCGGGGACCCGTGCACGCCACTCACAAAATAACTGTGTGCCCCCTGAATATGAACCTCCTGTCTCTAGTCTTTCAAGGTGTTCTGTTCAGTCAGAATACGAGTGCATATAATCTACTCTGTATCGTAACTGCAATTAGTTGTAGGAGTGTGCCACCCAGGCACTTGCAGTGTACCGCGGCTACTTGCTGCAGCTCGTGGAGTCTGCGCGAGAACCAGACACCGCTGGAGAACTAGAGCATGCCGCCTCGCTGCAGTGACGCCGTGCAACCTGCACTACTCCTGTTGTCGGTTACTGCACAGCGAACAGCCGACTCATGTGAAGGGGAGTAACAGAGTCGTAATCGTCACGTCGACTTACACTCTAAGGCAAATAAAACAAACTTGCTCCCTAAGGCAATTACCCGAATCCGAATGGGACGGAACACGGAAGATGTACACGCAAAGACAAAAACACAAGATTACAGTTTCCGAAAAATTGTGTGCTCGTTCGAGAGAAAGGGCTCTACAAATTGAGCAATACAATGACGCTTTGGTGCACCTCTGTCCCTTGGCATTAACTAACTGAGAATGTTGTTGGGTGTCCGCCTGACGAATGTTGTTGTTAAGAAACAAAATGTAGCTGATCATATCAGAACAATAGTGACTGACATTGAATTTCCAGTTAAGACAATGTATATCAAGTGTATATTTATATGTGGTTTGCTAGTTTTCTGCATTTTTTAAGTAAATTACACTACTGGCCACTAAAATTGCTACCCCAAGAAGAAATGCAGATGATAAACGCGTATTCATTGGACAAATATATTATACTAGAACTGACATGTGCTTACATTTTCACGCTATTTGGGTGCATAGATCCTGATAAATCAGTACCCAGAACAATCACCTCTGGCCGTAATAACGGCCTTGATACACCTGGGCATTGACTCACACAGAGGTTGGATGGCGTGTACAGGTACAGATGGCCATGCAGCTTCAACACGATACCACAGTTCATCAAGAGTAGTGACTGGCGTATTGTGACGAGCCAGTTGCGCGGCCACCATTGACCAGACATCTTCAATTGGTAAGAGATCTGGAGAATGTGCTGGTCACGGCAGCAGTCGAACATTTTTCGCATCCAGAAAGGGCCGTAGAGGACCTGCAACTTGCGGTCGTGCATTATCCTGCTCAAATGTAGGGTTTCACAGGGACCGAATGCAGGATAGAGCCACGGGTCGTAACACATCTGAAACGTAACGGCTACGTTCAGTTTGCTCGTGGTTGTTCGTTGAATGGGTGCCTCATATTTTTTATTACAGAGGGCGTTCAGCCCCCTGACCGGGCGCGCTGAGCCACGGCGCCCGGCCCAAAATGTTTTCTTATTCACAGAATATATGACCTCAACTGCGAATGGGTAGAGCTGAAAATGTGTACCCAGCCGGGATTCGAACCCGGGTCTCGTTCTTTCTAGGTAGTTGCGCTGACCTCTACACCAAGGGTGGTGACATAGTGTCTCCCAGTTTGACTCCAGAAATAATACGAAACATTCCCGTATTACTTTTTACATTTCTGTCTTCAATTACACACTTTTGTAGCTGCTTTAATCTGGTATTTCATATGTTGTTCATAGTCATCCACAGATAGTTTCTGACTGTCCTGTCAAATGCATTCATAAAGTCGACATCTACATTGGATACTCCACAAATCATATTCAAGTGCCTGGCAGAGTGTTCATCGAACCATATTTATACTATTAATCTTCCGTTCCATTCTGGAAAAGCGCGCGGGATGAAAGAACACCTGAATCTCTCCATTCGAGCTCTTATTTCTCGTATTTTATTTTGATGATCATTTCTACCTACGTAAGTGGGAGTCAACAATATATTTTCGCATTCGGAGAAGAATCTTGGCGATTGGAGTTCCGTAAGTAGCCCACGCCGCAGCGATAAGCGCCGTTGTTGTAATGATTCCCATCCCAGATCCTGTACCATTTCCGTAACGCTGTCTCCCTTGTATCGTGACAGTACAAAACGGGCTGCCCTTCTTTGGACTCACTGGGTAGCATAATCGTTTAAAAAAAGTCACAAACAATTTTTGTTGTTAAGTACTGACTACAAATCTTGATGTCTTTTCAGCGCTGGTACAACTATAATCTCTCTTTAAATATAAAAGTGGACTCGCATCTGGACGATGGTGGTTCAAATCCATCTCCGACCATCCAGATTTAGGTTTTCCGTGATTTACCTAAATCATTCCAGGCAAATGCCGGGATGGTTCCTTTCAAAGGACACGGCCGATTTCCTTCCTCATCCTTATCCAAACAGCCTGAGCATACGCTCCGTTTATAATGACAATGATGCAAACAGAACATTAAACACTAATCTCCCTTCCTTACTTTAATTTTAAAATTACTACTTAAAGCACGCACTTGCAGAATCGTGGAGACAATGGAGATCCAAGCCGCTCTTCTCGACTGAGCGCTCTGCCAGAACTTCGGGTGCTAAAGTATTTTTATCTGAGCCTGGCCCCTGTTTCCCCTAACGCCTTGGACAAATACTGGACGGAAGTTACGGCTGCAGCCGGCACCAGCGAGAATGGCGCACTATGTAAACGGTTTGCTGCCCCAGATCCACTGAGTGAACACAGTCTGAATGGATCCGAGTCTGAGGGCTTCTTTTAGTTTGTTTTTCGCACACATGTAAGAAGGAGATCACATGACTATCGGAATTTTATTTATGGTGCGTTATGTTCGTAACTCACATGGTAGCAGGTTAAACCTATTAAATCAAATTCTTAAATTTTTTCCACAAAATCGACATAGAATTTTTCGACGACCTTTAACTAAAGGGGAAATATCCGACTGTAGGCGTGTCTCAGTCAATCAAATTACCTTGGACATATTTTTTTTAAATGAAACACACGAATGTAATATTATGAAAATTTTTTTTCACTGACCGTTTTTCGGCTGTTACGTCATCATCAGGTAAACATTACAGAGATATAGCATTGCAGCTGAGAATTTTAATATAAATAAATAACCAAGAAGACATACAAGAAATACTAGAAATACACACAGCTCTGAACCAAATGCATCCCAAAATAAAATTTACTGTCAAGCACGAAGTTAACAAATCAGTTAACTACCTAGATCTAACCATTACAAATGTCCACAACAAACACAAATTCGAAATTTATAGGAAACCAACCACTACCGATACTATCATAAATGCACATTCCTGTCATCCAAAATCCCACAAAATTGGCTTTCTTGCACACCATGCTTAACAGAATAATAAACTTACCGCTAGAATTTGAAGCCATTCAGAAAGAAATACGCACCTTACAGAACACCTGATGATGGCCCAAGACCGAAATAAGCTTATAGTGAGGTAATAAAGTTTAAAGCAGTGTTAAAATAATTTATAGTTATTGTGGTATTGAACATGTCAATCAAAGACATACTCCACACTGCGGGCCCCAGAGAACGAAAATATATTAAAAGATCTTAAGCTCCTGTGTAGATAACACATGTACATTAATTTTCAAAGAAGACTAGTATGATAATAAACATTGATAAAATATAACAAAATATAAAGTACAACATTCGTCCTAAGAAAATAAACTGAATAACAGAAATTTGCTGAACAAATGATTTCAACAGGTCAAACATTTGGAACATAGAAGAGTGACAATAAACTGAATGAAACATCTGTGAACATATGGGTACAAATTTAAATGGTTAAATTACAATCACCGGCTTATCTGTCCGATGTTATTACCAAAATAATTAATTACAATAGACTGTCTATTAAGTAGCTAAACTTCTGTGATCACAGAAAGCAATGAGGCTATGGATCTGTAGTAGGGACTCGAGGTATCTGAATAGGAGTCGGTAGTTTATGTGGCCTGGTTAGATTCTGCAGACAAAAGTGGCGAGAATGGAAATTGTGTTTGGTCATTTAGTAAAAGGTCTGGGGAAGTTAACATATGTTTCCTAATTTCCATTATCTCAAAGTTGTTCAGTTTCTTTCCTTTCCTTATGACAGGTGGCATGAGTTCCGCCCGTTACGTGTATTTTTATCGTCAAGTAAAAAAGTCCATTAATCATCTGCAAACCACGTCTACTTGATCGAACAAAGACGCGAAAGTCTCAAAGCAAAGGGAAAGCAAGCCATATATAAAAGTTCAATCAATTGTTCACCACCATTTCTCCTCTGCAGACTTTGCGGTAAAACTGAAATCTAAGTAAGTTATATAGATGTGGCGTCTGTTCTTTCGGTCATGACAGACGCCACATACACAGGGTGTCCCACCTATCTTGCCCACCCAAAATATCTCTGGAACAATAACAGCTATTGGAAAACGACTTTCACCGGTATCAATGTACGGCTGGGGCCCATGAATGTACATATTTGGAAACCTTCTAAAACGAAAGCAAATGGACATACTTGTACAAATTAGCCACTACCGATAATAACAATATGCGTAACCATTCTGACGAAGGAAAGAATTTTGTTGTTTTAGACGTAACTACGTACAGTTTACGGCAATAACGAAATATTGTAATGTACAAGATTTCGCTACTCTCCGTTTTGTAAGCCATATGTTAATATTAACGTAGTGTTACCGTTCAGAAATTCTCCTATCGTGAAGTGAGAAACTGCATTTTTTGTGAAGTATCCTGTCCACATCTATGACTTAAGAATGTATTAGTATATCTGTAAAGTTGTAAATGTAAATAACAGGTTTGCATCTACACACTCCTAGATATTTTTAACGATTTGGTTTAATTACTGTTTGTGTAACTTACTTGTTAATTTAATACAATTATAATATTTGGTATTCGACGTTATTTATAAAAACAAGAATGAACTTTGTCCACGAGAGAATTTGTTGAGTTTTTCGTTCTAGGCCACTCAGTTTTCCCAACGGTGTTTGAATTAAGTTGCAGTTCAGTACAGTGATGGAATAGTTCAGTTTCACACTGCAAAGTGAACATGGCTGGCGCGTGTTTACGGAAACTGATACATTGTAGGAGAAACAGTATTTACATACAATACTAAAAGCAAACATCACAACGAGCATTGTCGGGTTAAGGCGTTGTCCCGCGTGAATGACAAGTAAAATGTATTGGTTATAATCTATAATCTCAGAGTATGCAGAATATCTACAACGTGGAAAATGAGAATATAAGAGCAAGCCAATTGGAGCTGGTGCAAATGATTTATTTAACAGTTGACAATTTTTTAAGAATTTTTGCCAAAAGTGATTTTATCGTAAATTTATTTATTATTCTCAAGCGCTTTCAGATAAATGTACCGTCTTTATGCTTCTTGAAGAAGAAATGTTCAAATGTTTGTTAAGCTTATGGGACTTAACTACGGGGTCATCAGTCCCTAAACTTACAAACTACTTATCAACTAGCTTATGCTAAAGACGGCACAAATGTCCATGCCCGAGGGGGGGATTCGAACCCCCGACCGTAGTGGCCGTGCTGACCGTGACTGGAGCGCCCCAGTCTCCTCGGCCACCACGGCCGGCTCTTGAAGAAGAAAAAAATACAATTTCTGTAAGAGTATTTCATGTCACATGCAAGCATAAGAAAGCATATAGGGTTTTTTCTATTCTTTTTTTTTCCAACGACCGCTAAGAGAGATACCGTGTAATTTTACGCACTTCCATCTTTTTAAACACAATGATCTACGCGCCAGCCCGCAACGGGCGCTGGAGAGCGCTGCGGACGCAAATCACGATGAGCAGCACGTTGTGTTCCGTGGGATGTAGCGGGTCGTTTGAGAGCGTACTGTAGCTAGGTAGACAGCACGTCTGGCCTGCGCCACATTGGTACAAGGCGTCCTGTGTGAGGACGGTTTTAATGCCAAGTTTTACGGAGTCTGGGCTAAGCTGCGATGTAGCACAGCGCTGTAGATTTCAAGTGCAGGTTATCTAAGATTACCGCATCTTCATTATGTTTACCAGTATCAAAAATAGGTAAATAAAAATAAAAATAGAAATAAAAACAGAAGGAGTTAAAAATTAGGGTGTTCACGTGCTCTTGTGCTCTTATACAACAGGCACCACCGCCGACAACTACCGAGACAGCGGTGTACTGGCTCCATGCCACTGTCGCAGGGTGACACGGCGGTCGGTCGGGTCCCAATCGTTGACGTAGGGCCATAACACTGATCTTTTTGCCGGGTCGTCGAGAAGGCGCCTCGGCAGCTGTGCTGTCGCTAGGCGATTTCCGCGTGCCGTCGGTGGGGGCGCCCGCATGTTGGGCGAGCTTCGCGCCTCGGCGTGACTGTCCACACCACAGCAGGAGGCAGGAGGCAAGCAGATAGGGCGGGTCGCGTTTCGCGTGGGAACGCTCGCCACCGCAGCCAAGGCAGGCCGTCCTACAGAACACACCGCCTGCCGCTTCTTTCCGCGACGCGGAGACTACCGGCACACATCAAACGCGGCCGACACCCTCTGAAGCAAGGCACGCGCTCCTAGCCCATTGTCGCCCCAAGGCGCCGACAACTCCGCGGCCTCCTTATGGTCTCGACCTCTCAACATCACAGACCACCGTCATCTTTTTCCGTTTGCGGCGTTCCTGAGCTGCTAAGACATTTCCTGGAGCTGCATTCCGCCCTTGCAACTAAATAAAACCTTAGTTAATTCCACATGCCTTTTGCTCCTTTTTAAGGTGCGGACACACATATCCGGGCCGTCTCATATTGGGATATCTCGCCTCTGGGCAATTCCGCAATACATCTACATCTACATGGGATACTATGCAAATCACATTCAAGTGCCTGGCAGAGGGTTCATCGAACCACCTTTATACTACTCATCTCCCAACCCATTCTCAAATAGCGCGCGGAAAGAAAGAACTCCTGAATCTATCCGTTCGAGCTCTGATTTCTCGTACTTTATTTTGATGATCGTTTCTGCCTATGTAAGTGGGAGTCAATAACATATTTTCGAATTCGGAGAAGAATGTTCGCGATTGGAATTACGTAAGTAGCCCACGTCGCAGCAATAAGCGCCGTTGTTGTAATGATTCCCATCCCAGATCCTTCTGTATCATTTCCGTAACGCTATCTCCCCTGTATCGTGACAATACAAAACGAGATGCTCTTCTTTGGACTCTTTTGATGTCCTCCGTCAAACCCACCTGATAAGGATCCCACACTGGGCAGCAATATTCCAAAAAACGACTGACAAGCGTAGTGTATGCAGTTTCTTTTGTAGTTCTGTTGCATCTTTTAAGGGTTCTGCCAATAAGACGCCGTCTCTGGTTCGCCTTTCCCACGACATTATCTACATGTTTTTTCCAGTTTAAGTCTGAAGTAATACTAATTCCTAGATATTTGGTGGAGTTTACGGCCTTCACTTTTGATTAATTTATCTTGTAAACAAAGTTTAACGGATTTCTTCTCGTACTCATGTGGACGACCTCACACTTCTCATTATTTCTGCCAATTTTTACACCATAGTGATATCTTATTTAGATCGTTCTGCAGTTGGTTTTGATATTCAGATGATTTTACTAGACGGTAAATGACGGCGTCATCTGCAAACAACCTAAGAGAACTGTTTAGATTTTCTCCCAAATCGCTTATATAAATAAGGAACAGCAGAGGACCAATAACAGTACTCTGTGGAACGCCCGATATCACCTCTGTTTTAGTCGATGCTTTACCATCGATTACTACGAACTGTGTCCTCTCTGACAGGAAATCCTCTATCCAGTCGCAAATTTGGGGCGATTTACCATAACCACACAATTTGATTAGAAGCCGTTTGAGAGGTACGGTGTCAAAAGCCTTCTGGGAATGAAGAAATAGGTAATCGATTGTCGATAGCACTCATCACTTCGTGTGAGTAAAGGGCTAGTTGTGTTTCGCATGAACGATATTTTCTAAATTCCTGTTGACCTTGGGTCAATAGATCATTCTGTTCCTGGTAATTCATAATATTTGAATACAGGATGGCAGCATAAACACGCCCTTATAGCGCACGGCCATCCCACCGCGGCATACTGCAGATTCCTCAGATAACTGTCAAATATGCTAAAATGCGGTCTGAAGAGTTAATACACCAGACGTTGTCAGCAATATACTGAGCCGCCGTGGAGTAGCCGAGCGGTCTAAGGCGCCCCGCTGCGGAGCGCGCGGTTGCTCGCCATCGGAGGTTCGAGTCCTCCCTGGGGCATGTGTGTGTGTGTGTGTGTGTGTGTGTGTGTGTGTGTGTGTGTGTGTGTGGATTTGTCCTTTGGTTAGTTTAACTTAATTTAAGTAATTTGTAAACTACGAACTGATGACCACGCAGTTTGGTCCGATAGATTTAGAAACATTTGAACAATATACTGACGGCAGTCTCTAATCGTTGTCAGGTCATTAATTTACTGATTTCGACTCTGAACACGAAATGTATGTCCTTGAAATGCCTTTTATTTGTACTGAATCGGTCCATTCAAATTCATGTGTTCTGTTCAGGAAACATTTGATCGTGATATGAAACGTGAATGCTCAGTAGATTGAGAAAGCTGCAAATGAATGGAAAGTGTGCTTTCATATTATGTAATAAAGGAAAAATTTTCCTCTTCTGGTCGATTTCCTAGAGTTGGGGAGTTTGGTTAGACGAAATACGTGTGACAGAGTTGGCAACACTCAATACATGTCTGTTTTTCGGTATATTTCCATTGTATAACTCAATTATTTTACTGTATCAGTGTTTCTCGAATTTCTATCTACTAGGCAAGAAACAACTTCTGTAGCATTAAGTTTCTCTGCAAGGTTAATTTTTACTATTTCGTATTATCTCACTTGCGAGTTTCTGTTGTTGATTCCTAAGTGTCTTCCTTGCAAAACGTTTACGTTTGAAAGTTATGAATATTTCAGTTCAATATTTATAACCTAGTCGAAAGAAAATTGATTCAAGGTATTACTTCTGACATTCATTCGGGTTTTCTTCCAACTTCATGTTTTTCTCCTCTGACATGTCTACACTTGCACTTCTCTCAGTCTGAATTTCAGTAGCAGCCGCGGCGGAGCGGCCGAGCGCATTGGGGCGCTATGGTACGATGCGCGAGGCCGTTACCCGTCGGGGGTTCGAATCCCCCAGGGCATGGATGTTTGTGTCGTCTTTAATATAAGGAGTTAATAAGTAGTTTGTAAGTTTAGGGACTGATGACCCCGCAGTTAAATCCCTTAACCCTTTCGCTACGGTGAACTTGTGCAGAAGTCGGGAGCGAATGTGCTCCACAGCCGGTGGACTGCTGCAGCAGTCGAGTGCTGCCTGTGCCGCCCAGCCGGTGGACTGCTGTAGCAGTTCCGCCTCGCGTCATACATCGTAATGTAATGCTACTGAAATGTAACGAAAAGCAATTGTAAATCAACATTATTTAACAAGCGAAATATGCGTTTATAATAACGTCCACATCCCACCAGAGCTGAATCCAAAACATGGATCTTTTAGAATTTACGAAAAAATTACGGGATATACCTGAAAGAAGGAATGAAGACTGTTTCTATTCCAAATGAATTTTCCCTAATAAATTTATGGTATAAAGTCCAATAATTACGATAACACTGAGAGTGTGAAAGCAGTACAGAGTAGCGCAGTGGGGAGTGCGGAAAATGCGCCGTACAGCGGGCACGGCCGGGCGCGACTGGCGCTCGACTACAGCGCACGGTGCAACAATCATGGCGCCGGAGTGAAAGGGTTAAGGTAAACAAATTGCTGCGCCGCTGTTGGCGTAGTTGGCTGCGTCGCCTGGCGGCCTATTGTAACAAGGGCCTTACCGACAACGGTAACACTTACCGTCTCATATTGGGGAATCTCGCCTGTGGGCAATTCCGCAGTACACATGGGTACAGGTAGTGAACGACCATTCGCGTGTTCCCGCGGCAGTTGGCTCCAATCACCTGCAGGCGAGTAAACAAGCACGCCAGCGTGGGGACGAAATTGAGAGCGGCTGTCCAGCGAAGTTGGCGGTGCGGCCAGAAACCGCGACACGTCTCGAGGAGACCGAGGTCCCTGCGATGAGTCAGCGCCACCTGTGGGCTGTGCCGGACAAACGCTCTCAGCTCGCCAACTGCCGGACACATGCCACACGCCCACGCCTGGCCTCCGACACCTCCCCGAGGGGCCCACTTAGCAGCGCAGCTTCCGACGGCTCGGCAACTCGTCCTGTCGCATTTGGACCAGGGCGACACGGAGCAACAGGTAGCGTCGTGGCTGTGACACTCCACCCTTACAAGGGAAAACCCACAACGCTGCCTCCACCCACCCCAACTCAGATTTAGTGATAAGGTGGCACAATGGATAGTCCGTCAAAAACAGAAGACATATCAAGTATCAACACGGAAAGAAGTTGTACTCAGCTGTGAAATGAATAGTAAAATACAAACATTAAATAAAATGCTGCATCACCATGTTTCTATGGGTTCATGCTAGGCTGTTGATAAAATATCGATATACCAATATATCGATTTTTTTTTTTTTTTAATTGTAAGTTGATAAACTTTGAGTTCTTCACCAGAGACGTTGTACCAGGGTCACTATTGGTAGCTTTTCTATCAGTCTTGCTAGATCTTTGAACCTGCATGTACGCATAGTGGTGTTTTCTCTTTAAATGTGGCGCTAGGTTTGTTGTGTTTCCACTTGTTTTGTAATTCTTTCTAGAGTACAACGTCTTGTTCAAATGTTTGTTAAGCTTATGGGACTTAAGTGAAGGGTCATCAGTCCCTAAACATACAAACTACTTACGAAGTACCCTATACTAAAGACAGCACAAACAGCCATGCCCGAGATGGAATTCGAACCCTCGACGGGGAGCAACCTCGCGCATCGAAACATAACACCTCAATGCGCTTGGCCACTCCGCCGCGGCTCCAACTTCTTGAAATACTTCCACGTAACAGACGAATGCACTGCTGATGACATGATTCCTACTTTTTCAACAATGTCACAATGAAGATGGCCGATGAGTATCTTGTTTCGTCACTTATCAGATTTGTCCAGAACACCTCACGTTGACAGTCATATTTTCACATTGCTGCCAACGTGAGCGATGTTGCAGTTCCTGTTCGTAGCGCTGAGCGCCAATTACAATGGGATAAAGTAGCAAGACTCTTCCAGTACAGTTTCCAAAGAAAAATATAAATATCAAAAGTAGTTTCAGCATTGGTCGCGAATTAACATTTATTTATTGCAGTCGAGATGACAGGCATCTTATCCCCATGGCTGTAACGGATCGTGCAGCCACGTCTAGATTCCTGAGTCAATAGATGGGGATGTTTCCAAGACAACACCCATCTGCACGAACAGTTCGACGACGTTTGCAGCAGCATGGACTATCAGCTCGGAGAGCGTGGCTGCGGTTACCCTTGACACTGCATCACAGACAGGAGTGCCTGCGATGGTGTACGCAACGACGAACCTGGGTACACGATTGGCAAAACGTAATTTTTTCGGATGAATCTAGGTTCTGTTTACAGTATCATGATGGTCGCATCCGAGTTTGGCGACATCGCGGTGAACGCACATTGGAAGCGTCTATTCGTCATTTCCAAACTCTCGTATCACTCGGCGTGATGTTATGGAGTGCCGTTGGTTACATGTCTCGATCACCATTTTTTGGCATCGACGGCAGTTTGAACAGTGGCCGTTACATTTCAGATGTGTTACGGCCTGTGGCTCTACCTTCATTCGACCCCAGCGAAACCCTACATTTCAGTCGGATAATGCACGACCGCATATTGCAGGTCCTGTACGGGCCATTCTGGATACGGAAAATGTTTGACTGCTGCCCTGGCCAGCACATTCTCCAGATCTCTCACCAACTGAAAACGTCTGGTCAAGGTGGTCGATCAGCTGGCTCGTCACAATACGCCAGTCACTATTCTTGATGAACTGTGGCATCGTGTTGAAGCTGCATGGGCATCTGTACCTGTACACGCCATCCAAGCTCTGTTTGACTCGATGCCCAGGCGTATCAAGGTCCTTATTACAGCCAGAGGTGGTTGTTCTGGGTACTAATTTCTCAGGATCTATGCACCCAAATTGCGTTCTAGTATAATATATTTGTCCAATGAATACCCGTTTATCATCTGCATTTCTTCTTGGTGTAGAAATTTCAATGGCCAGTAGCGTATTTACGTATAATTACATACCCGGAAAGGTGCAGTACGAAATAATAGTAAGAACAGCTCATTAATATGTAGATATGATGTAAGTGTGCAGAAAATCTATAGATGTGATATACGTGTACCGACCAATGATTACAATTGCAGAAAAACTGTATGATTTATTCAAGAGAAAGAGCTCTACAAACTGAACAAGTCAATACGGCGTTGATCTGGCTCTGAGCCTTAAGCTTTCTCACTTAGGTTTGCATTGATTGACAGGGTTATTGGATGTGCTCTTGAGGGATATCGTGAAAAATGCTGTTCATCCAGCTGATGTTTGTTGTTCGCGGTGGGAGATGACACATGATTCAAGCCGCATGGGAGTTGCCGAGCGCTCTAAGGCACCTCGCTGCGGAGTGCGCGTCAACTCGCCGTCGGAGGTTCGTGTTCTCGCTTGGGCATAGGTGTGTGTGTGTGTTGTCCCTAGCATAACTTAGTTTAAGTAGTTTTTAAGTCTAGGGACACAACCACTGCAATTTGGTCCCATTGCTTTGCCAATATTTGGACATTTGGTCACTAGCCCACGAATCCACGACTTCTGTTTCGCATACAAGTCACCAAATATAATCCGCGTATGGATATGGAGCCTACATCTGGTATATGCGTGAGGGGCCTGAATATGGCGGTATTGAAGGGATGGAAGTGAGGGAAATTTGAGGTATTAGGCTCTTACTTCATCTCAGTTCAACGAATTTAGACCAGTCGCAGTTACGTATCCATATTAATGATGTATTATCTTCCTTTACATTCCGTGACATCTGTAGCAAAAGGAACGACATCTGGCAACCAAATTAGAATAGGATAAGAAATCAACAAAACACTGGATGCCGTGCGACACTATAAACATTAAAACAGACACACTGAATTCGACCTATTCTGGCAATTTCATCACCATCATGATGCACAGCTTCCAGCCACAGGCTGGGTCTGTTTGGAACACAAGCCTCGCCAGTTCGTTCTGTCCTCCCACCATCACTCTGTTTTCACTCTGGCCCAGTCCTCTGCCGCCCGCGGTGGCCGAGTTGACTGAGGCGCGCCAGTCACGGTCTGCACGGCCACAACGGTCGGGGGTTCGAATCCCCCCTCGGGCACGGATATTTGTGCCGTCCTTAGTGTTAGCTAGTTCATAAGTAGTTTGTAAGTTTAGGGACTGATGACCACGTAGTTAAGTCCTATAGACTCTACAAACATTTGAACATTTTGAACCAGTCTTCTCCTCTCTTCCTGACATAATCCTCCACTCCTTTTAGCCATCTATCCCTCGGTCTTCCTACTGGTCGTTTCTTCTGCATCTGTATTTCGTGTATCCTGTGGGAAGGGGATCCTTTTCTCCTCCATTCTCTTTAAATGGCCATACCAACGCTGTCTTGCTCTCTCTATCCTATCCTGTAAGGGCTCCTATCTCACTTTCCCTGATCTTTTCATCCATTATCTTGCCTCTTCTTGTTATCCCTATACTCCTTCTTCGGAATTTCATTTCCCCTGGGTGTATTCCGCTCATATCTCTCTTCTTCGTTACCCAAGTTTCCGACGCATAGGTCAATATCGGAATATAATAACTTAGGTATAACACTGCTTTGCTTCTCTGCAGTACGTCCTTACTCCTGCCCCTACTCAGAAATACTGCTGCCTGTCGGCCATGTTCTGTAATACTTCATTATTTCTACCATTTTCCTCAATTACACTTGAATGTTTCTACTTTCTTCAGCTCTTCACCTCCAAGTGTTATTCCCATCACTGATCTATTCTTTTTTCTGGTGGTTCACATTTACGGATGTTGAAATTCAATCCGTATTCTCCCGCTGCTCCTTCCTAATCATTCATCTGCTTCTGTATTTCCTCCTCCTTGCTGCTCCAGACCAGCAGATTGTCTGCAAATACCATTGCTTTCATCTTTTGGTCCCCAATTTTTCCGTCGAATTCCCCTTCGGGCATTGATGTATGTGCCGTCTTTAGTATAAGCTAGTTTATAAGTATTTTGTAAGTTTATGGACTGATGACCCCGTAGTTAAGTCCCATAAGCTTTACAAACATTTGAACATTTTGAACCAATTTTCCATCCTACCTTCGTCATTGTATCATTCATAAACATAATGATGAGAAAGGGTGACAATACACTGCCTTGCTTCAGCTCGCTCACTATTTTGCACCATTCTTTTCTTCCCTCTCACTTTCAAATAACTAATACTTCCACAATACATCTCCTTCACCCTGACCATTCCATTCAATCGAACTTCACTGACGTTTCAATTCAGGAAGGACACGATTTCTACTATTCACAAGAACATAACAAAAAGGCAAATAACTGTATTGATAAAAAATGAAGTAGCGGAAGACAATAAGAAAGAGAAATTATTCTATTACAAAAGTGCGCAAAATTTCTCTGCCATTGGACGTGTATTAAGCAGTTCTCTCAGACTGCAGATATTACTGCTAACAGTTGCCCGAAAAATATCGTCATATAACGATGACGTAACATTCTGCTTGCAGCTGCAATATTTTTCCGTAAATAGCATCTGCTTAATGAAACAGCTCTCTAATTTATAGGACTCACTTAGTTCCGAAAAGGTAAAGAATTTCTGACAAGTGTACTCACTACAATAGGTAGTCACACTAAGTCGCCAAGGAAGGTCCATACCTGAAACAAAAGAAACAGCCGCATATAGGTACTGAATAGATGATAATTTTTAATTTAAGCTCTATCTAAATCTAGTCATCACGTTATTATTACTAAAATTACACTTATACTCCTCGGCTGTCCTTTACATCTAGTGACAGCGTAGATATCGAAGAAAAATGACGAATGACTGTGTAGTATTCCCATCAAGTAACTCTCTCGCGCGAGGATGTGATAGAAGTGGCGCGGTCTTACATGCTACTGGAGTTTACGATTATTCTGATGACTGACTTATTGCTACAAAAAAACAAAAATATTTAGGTAATGGGACCTATATCAGTGTGCTATGTGCAGCCGGCCGCGGTGGCCGCGGGGACTGAGGCGCTCCAGTCACGGTCTGCACGGCCACTACGGTCGGGGTTCGAATCCCCCCTCGGACATAGATATTTGTGCCGTCCTAGTTCGTAAGTAGTTCATAAGTAGTTTGTAAGTTTAGGGACTGATGACCCCGTAGTTAAGTCCCATAAGCTTAACAAACATTTGAACATTTGAGCCTAATGACAACACAAATTGTTAAGCTACCTCCACCACAGCTATAGATAGTTCTGTGACTCCATCTCCGCCCAAGTAAGTCTGACTTTTCAAAATTTACTCACCTTAGCCACATTAGATTCGCTGCCCGCCAGGTTCTCGGACTGTAACAAAACATTTGCCTTTTTCCAGTCTGACGATGCGCTAACAGCGCGAAACGCGTAATTGGAGAATAAAAATATTGCAACAGAGTCGAAGAATTATTTAATTACTCAACACTGTTGCTGCACCAGCCGCCACCACCACCATCATGGGATGGAATGAAATTCACTTTATTACTTTTTTAATTATTAATTCTATTCAAAACACACTTTACAGACTGTATTTACATATATGACTGAATGAACTAGCAAAATTGTATGATGGCACGAGACGTTGCCTAGTTTTGCACATATAACGTCATAAACATTGCGTTGGGTGAAAAACATTCGAAATACAACTGAGTGCATAATACTCTACTTTCATACAGTATTTAATAATGAGAGCATTTAGTAACTTTCGACAAGCTTCGAAAACAATTTCAAATCATTTCTAAACTTTTCTAGCTTACATGGTTAACATCTGACGTGTAGGACAGATTTATAGTGCAGTCAACATAATCGATCTAAGAGAGTCAGCATAAAATAATTATCATTGATTGTCCTTCGACAATTGTAAATACTTTTGTTCAATTATATATTTTCTCTCCTCGGATCGCCGCGGCGGAACGGCCGAGCGCATTGAAGCACTATGCTCTAATGCGCGACGCCGCTGCCCGTCGGGCGTTCGAATCCCCCCTCGGGCATGGATGCTTGTACTGTCTTTAGTATAAAATAGTTCATAAGTAGTTTGTAAGTTTATGGACGGCTGACCCCGCAGTTAAGTCCCATAAGCTTTACAAACATTTGAACATTTCTCTTTGGATCATCTTCATATCTAAAAGAAAATAGAAAGCTAGTATGTACTAGCTGACGATTATTTACAATAAGTTGACTGTACAATGAAAAGGGAGGAAGATTAAGAGTTTAACATTCCGTCGACAGCGTGGTCATTAGAGACGGAGGTCACGCTAAGATTGCTTAGGTAAGGCTGGGGCACAGGAATCGGTCTTGACCTTTTATAGGAAACACCCCGGCATTCGCCTGAAGTGATTTAGGAAAATCACAGATAACCTAAGTCTGGATGGCCGGAGATGGATTTGAACCACCGTCCTCCCAAATACGAGTCCAATGCGCCACGCCGAATAGAGTTTTATGTAAAAGAAGAGGTTATTTTGTCACAGAATGAATCTTTCACTCTGCAGCGGAGTATGTGCTGATATGAAACTTCCTGGCAGATTAAAATTGTGTGCCGGAACCGGGACTCGAACCTGGGATCTTTGCCTTTAGCGGGCAAGAGCTGTACTGACTGAACTATCCCGACACGACTCCGACCCTGACTCACAACTTTACTTCTGTCAGTACCTCACTTCCTACTTTCCGCTGCAGAGTGAAAGTTTCATTCTGGAAACGCCCCTTACGCTGTGGCTAAGCCATGTCTTCCAGGAGTGCTAGTGCTGCAAGTTTCGCAGGAGAACTTCTGTGAAGTTTGGAATCTAGGAGGCGAGGTAGTGGCAGAAGGACCCAGGTTCGAGTCTCGGTTCGGCACATAATTTTTATCTGCCAGGAAGTTTCAGGTCATTTTTTTAGTTGCGTCCGCAACCCGTCTCGACTGCGTTTTGACAATTACTGTGTTTTACAAGCAAGTTCAATTTTTTCATTAGTAATTTAATTATGAATACACTTGAAAAAAAAATAGTAATTCCCATAACGCATCCGAGACGGGTTGCCGAGGCAACTATAAGATAAATCTCTTCCCTTCTGTGCAATTCTGTTAAATCTAAATTTTACTTTTTATTCTTTGTACGATCAATTTATATAGCGTCACACACATGTGGTTTCAGATCTGAAGATGCTCCAAAGTGATCGAAACATGTAATCGAACAAAAATATTCGCAACTGTTGACGGACAATAAAAGAGAATTGTTTTATATAATACAGTATCTCATTTGTAAGATAATGAGACGTTGGAAGCACTTATGTACCTGGGAAAACGATTCTTTATCAATCGGGGGTTTGGCTAGTATGAAGCTAAAACCTTAATGCAGTCGAGAGGTGCGGGCCCTCAGACCAGCATCGATGCGTCGGTGGATTATCACATCACGCGAATACGCGACAGTAGAAGTGAGACAAAGCCTCAGAGAGACAAAGAGAGAAGTGTACTCGATTAACGGGACGTATGAATGAGGGGCAGCCGCCTTTTCAGTAGCTGGAGGGGCGACAACCTGGATGACTGCCCGATCTGACCTCGTGACGTCAGCTAACGTCGCTTTTCCATTCAGTTTACTGCGAACGGCTGAAAGCAAGGGAGAAACTGCAGACGTTATTCACCCCAGGAGAGACAGCTCTACTGTATGGATGCTTAATGGTGGAGTTTTCTCGAGTAAATTATCGATATGTGTGAGATTCTATGCAAATGGACCATTAAGAAAAATCTAAGTAGAAGTTTTTCAAAAGATTTCAACATTTACTGTGTATAAAGACCGACCATTAACTAAAATTCGCGCATTTAAGGCTACAACCCTGTATTACTCCCTTCCCAACCACTGCGTCTCCTTCATGCCCTTTAATAACTGCTTTTTGGATAATGTAAAAGTTGTAATTAACCTTCCGTTCCCTATATTTTACCCCTGCTGACTTCAGAATTTGAACGAGTATATTACAAGCAATTATGTCAAAAGCTTTATCCAAATCTACAAACGCCAGAAATGAATAATTGCAGAATGGAAAGTGGTGTCTATTCTTTCCGACATTTAAAATTTATAAATTTAATTCTTAGGAACTATTTTCTGGAGGTATTTGTCTGGAATGTAACCTTTTATGGGAGTGAAAAGTGGAATGTTTAAAGGAGAAGAGGTTACAAGCTTTTGAAATGTGGTGATAGAGAAGAATACTGAAGATTAGATGGGTAGATTGTGTAACTAATGAGGAGGGAATAAGAAGAACTGAGGAGAAAAGAAATTTGCGGCAATCTTGATTAAAAGAAGGGCTCGGTTAGTAGGAGCCGCGCGGAATAGCCGTGTGCGCTAAGGCGCCTTGCTGAGGTATGCGCGGCCGTTCCACGTCGGAGGTTCGAGTCCTCCCTCGGGCGCGCGCGCACGTGTGTGTGTGTGATGGTGCATATAAAATCGCATCTGGCACAGTTTAAAGATACACAGAAAAAAGGCCGCTTTTAGTAACACAATGTCTGCCTCATCATGCCATCCAGATACACACAAGAAAGCTGCATACAAAACAATGGTACACAGAGGAAACTAAATACCGTTAAAAAAGGAGGAGAGAGAAAAAATAGCCATAATTAAGCATACTGCAGTGGATAATGGCTTTCCTGGCTCAATGAGTGCCAAAAAAATTGAACCAAACAGCAGAAAAGAAAGAAACCCAAACACTTTAGAAGAAACCAACAACACAACTATAAGTATGGCCAGAATACGTTATGTAGATGACATTCACAAAAAACGCAAACATACTTAGGTCACATGAAGTAAAAGTAGCTTTATCCCCAAACCACAAACTACAACAGAAATTAGTACACAGCTTAAACAACAAAAAAGATAAATTCTCAGGCTCAGGAATATACAAAATCAAATGCAAGACTTGTTCAAAGTACTATATAAGACAGACTGGCACGAATTTTCTAATTAGATATAATGAACACATAAATAGTTCAACACATAACCAGTTCACAAAATCAGCAATAGCAAAACATATAAAAATACTGGACACCCATTTGAAAACATAGAAGATAGTCCACTATTTCAGAAAGTCACATGCAATGGACTTAATGGAAGAACTTGAAATTTTTGTACACAACAAAAAGCAAGAACAAAAAATCTTCAGTGACAAACTGGATAGTAAATTGACTCATTTCTTTAAAACTTTTTCATGTATTACATGAATAGTAATGTAATTTTATTTAATTCCTCACAATAACAGTAAATAAGCAAATAATTTGTCACAAAAAGGAATATCTTTGAATATATAACAACTCTGTGTAAAAAGTAACATTTCTGAATGCATACATACTTTTTTGTAAATCTGTGCTTTATTAACATCTATGTAACACGTTTGCCTACAAGAACAGTGTAGTGATGTTCTCTATGTGTGTGAGATTCGGTACAATGAAGAAGGCACAATACCTATATGTAGAAGCTTAAAAACACTATTTTCAAAGATGCTGTAGAAATAACATCGTAATATATATTATTGAAACTATTGTCCGATTGCAGTATCATGTCAAATCACATGGCAGGAGAAACAGAACACCACAAACGAAGATAACACAATAAATTCAAATTATGTAACAAAAAGCATCTGAAGATGAGAATTAATTCTTGAAACGCATAATGCTGAGCATTAAAAACAAGTACTGGTGCGTTTTCTTTATATAAATCGGATTAGATTAGATTAGTACTTGTTCCATAAATCATGAATACGACACTTCGTAATGATGTGGAACGTGTCAGGTTAATGAAAGGTGTCTCTACAAATTGTACTGAATATTACATGACACAATATTTTTTATTTTATTTATTTTATTTTTTCAGGTTTTCTAATTTATATCTAAAAATCCATCTATAGTGTAGAAGGAGTTGCCATTGAGAAAATTTTTTAATTTATTTTTAAATGCCAGTTGGCTATCTGTCAGGCTTTTGATGCTGTTTGGTAGGTGACCAAAGACTTCTGTGGCAGCATAATTCACCCCTTTCTGTGCCAAAGCTAGATTTAACCTTGGATAGTGAAGATCATTCTTTCTCCTAGTGTTATAGTTATGTACACCGCTTTTGAATTCGGTGGGATTCGTAATAACAAATTTCATAAGTGAGTATATATATATATATATATATATATATATATATATATATATATATATATATATACTGTGAAGCTACTGTGAAGATCCCTAGCTCTTTAAGTAAGTGTCTGCAGGATGATCTTGGATGGGCTCCAGCAATTATTCTATTTACACGCTTTTGTGCAATGAATACTTTTTTACTCAACGATGAATTACCCCAGAAAGTGATGCCATACGACAGCAGAGAATGAAAATAAGTATACTAAGCTAATTTACTGAGATGTATATCAATGTATATCACCAAAGTTTGCAATTACTCTAATAGCTAAGTAGCTCAACTAAAACGTTTCAGCAGATCATCAATGTATTTTTTCCAGTTCAACCCCTCATCAATGCATACACCTAAACATTTTGAATATTCTACCTTTGCTACAGATTTCTGATTAAAGTCTGTATTTATTAATGGTGTCATTCCATTTACTGTACAGAACTGTATGTACTGTGTTTTATCAAAATTTAATGATATTCCATTTGCTGAGAACCACTTAATGATTTTTTGAAAGACGTCGTTTACAATTTCTTCAGTTAGTTCTTGTCTGTCAGGTGTGATAACTATACTTGTATCATCAACAAAAAGAACCAGCTCTGCACCTTCATGAATATAGAATGTCAAGTCATTAATATATATTAAGAACAGCAAAGGGCCCAAGACCGAACCTTGTGGCACCCCATGTTTGATTGTTCCCCAGTTTGAGGAATCAGCTATTGTTTTTTTTTCATATTATGTGAATTACTTATGTCAGTTTTCGGCACTCTTCCTGTTAGGTATGATTTAAACCATTTGTACACTGTCCCATTGATACCACAAGACTTAAGTTTATCTAGAAGAATTCCATGATTTACACAATCAAAAGCCTTCGAGAGATCACAAAAAATCTCAACGGGTGATGTCCAGTTGTTCAGAGCATCTAATATTTCATTGATGAAAGTATATATAGCATTTTCTGTTGAAATGCCTTTCTGAAAACCAAACTGACATTATGTTAGAACTTAATTTTTACCTATGTGTGAAACAACTCTAGAATACACTACTGTTTCAAGAGTTTTGGATAAGGCTGTAAGAAGTGAGATTGGGCGGTAGTTGTTGACATCAGACGTATCCCCTTTTTTGTGCACTGGTTTAACAATAGCATTTTTTAGTCTATCAGGAAAAACACAGTTACGGGCTTTCAAAAAACATCATTATCATGAATGAAATTATGTAAATGGGTGGGTGTATTTGTTCAAACAGTTTGTAAGGCTAGGTATTGATGACCGGAATTATGGGCGGAAGGGGAAAAATCCGCAGAGGGAGCTGAAGAATCGAGTACAGTTAGGAGTAGGGTTACCATACGTCCTCTTTTTCCCTGACATGTCCTCTTTTTCAGGCCAGAAAATGTGTCCGGCCGGAATTTATGAAATTCAACAAAATGTCCTCTTTTTTGGGTACCGAGAAGAAAATTTATTTTTGGGTTATTGGCGACAATGGGTTCATTCGCACTGCTATTCCCAACTGTTCGCAATTGTCACGCGCATACACAGAGCGAAATTGCCGTTCACAATTTCGCGCTCCGCATGGATCTGACAGTTGCAAACGATTCGGAACTTCTGTGCGAAGGAATCCGGCTGTCTATCCTGTATTCAACCAGTGCATTCTGTCTTCTGCGTTATGTTCTTTGGTGTTCTTTTGATATACTTTGTGGTTTAGGTTAAAGCTGTATTATGTGTTCGAGATCGTACGTATCATTTTGCTTCAAAATAAATTACGAACTTAAATACAAATACATAATTCCGGAAAGAAAGACAGTGTTAAGTATGTGCTCCTGGAGAAATTCAAATCATTCAAGAGAATGATAAAACGAATGTAATAAATAATTATACATTGTGCTTTGATCAGTTTTGTAATTTTATAAAATTTTTGAAAGATTATCAACGGAAACAGAAGATACCAACAGCTGAAGTGTGGTGCACATATTTTAGTCATCTAGTGCTGTTAATTATTCTGTACTGCTGAAAATTGTAGAATTATTATTTCTATACCTTGACATAAAGGCAACACAGAACATGTGTTTCCTCTTGTGAACAGACAGTGGACAAAAGACAGGAATAGATTTAAAATAGAAAATATAAATGCTATTGTATAGTATAATTTCAAACATTCGAAGTGCCTGAGCTGTCATTAGTACTTGTTAAAAAAAAAAAAAAAACGAAAAATCTATTGAAAGAGATTTCATTGTCCTCCAAATATGGTTGGTTCCAAAGTGAATAAGACAAGAATGAATCAATTGAGTGTAGTGATGATGAATAAACTGTCAAGGTTCATAATATTTCGTTTTCCAATAACCAAACAGGATTACTCTTTTAATTTGTAGTAGTTTTACGCGGTTCATTAATAAAGTTGTAAATTACATTATGTTAAAAATAAAGTATCCTCTTTTTTTATATGAACTGTCCACCTTTTTGGTGATGAACATCTGGTAACCCTAGTTAGGAGATGGGTTGTCGTCAGTGGCGTAGCTATCATAGGGCTAAGCGGGGCAGTGCCCCGGGGCCCCCGAGCTCCAGGGGCCCCTCGGCCTCCGTGAGCGACGTTCGAAAAATGGTACAGTAGAGCGTCGAATTTTTTATTTTATTATTATTATTATTATACTGTCCATCACCTCCCCCTCCCCCAAACAAAGTTTCCCACTGTACCTGATGTGCCACCGGGTGGCGGAAAACTCCATACGATGTCACTCGGTGGCGCTGCTGACTGGCCAAACCTAGAGCCCTGTATTGGGAGAGTACCGCCAACCGGGCGAGCGCCGCCAATGTGGGCCTATCTGGCAATAGCAGCGCTATGCACCGCGCTGTTAAATTAGCATTTATGATGAAGAGAACCGGTATGTAAATCGACATGGTATGAGAATACGTTAAGTAAACAGTGAACTTAAGTTTTTAATCGTTTCATCACATCTACAGCGAATATTAAGGAAAAATTGGTAATCCGAGTTTAAGACCTTTATTTTTAAGCAAAGTAGTTGTAAAATTGTTTCGTGCTAAAATTTAAACCCTGTACCAAATGCACCGCTTTCGCAATAAGTGACGTTCCTGCTTTCAAATTAGCTAAGGACTGACGTTTTTATCTCTAATATACTGATTTTTTATCAAAGTAGATGTAATTAATACATGTTGCTTTCCATTAATCTAGTGCCTAATGTTGATAGGTGTGTGCTGACCTACATGTGATATTATGACATAACATTAACTGAGCTAAAATTTTGGAAAGGTTTAAGTTTTTTCACATTGTTATTGCATTGCTGGGTACTTCAGTAAAATAAACTTAAAATTCGATTTTTGGAGATCTATTTAATGGGCGGTTTCATTTACTACCCAAATTTTCGTAATATGCAGGGCTAAGTATAAATACGAAATTCGTCAAATACGGCACATTATGTTAGATGTTCATGTATTTATTTCTTTTAAAAATATCTTTTGTCTTACATGTTTGTCCGTCCAACATTGCTCGCAAGAAACTTGTATGAACAGATAAACCTAGAAGTTTACTCGATATTTCAATACAAATTAACTTACTTCACAAAATTTTGCATTCTCGTATGGAAATGCATTTTTTCTTCCAATGCGGTGAACCCACAATTCGCGTCTTTTCGCATCTCTTTCGCCCGTGGAATGCGTAAAACTTGCTACCTCGGACTGTCTTAGTATAACAAATCACTGCCACAATGCGGCATTTTTCACCATATAAAAATTGAATATGCTATGTTAAGCTCTTAATTTAATACATAATGAGTCTACACATTTCCAACACCTCTAAATGCTAAAATAACAGCTAGTTAAAAGTGAAATATGCCATTTACGCTGATGGATTGCTTAGGCCGAAAATGGCGGACGTGCCCCACCCGCGCTCAACTGACCAATAGCAGCCGGCGGTTGTCGGCTAGCCACACATAAAAGGTTGGCGCTACTCTCCCAATACAGGGCTCTAGCCAAGCCGCCAGTTGGTGTGTACAAGTGTACAACAATTCAGTCGGCGTAGCGGCAGCATCAAAGTTGCTCACAGCAACAGCTGAGCAGTGTTGCGGCGTGCCGCTCGGCGCAGTGTGAAAGATTGCGCGCCTCCTGTATACATTCACTGTACACTACTTCTTATTGCCAAATAGAAGTACAGAGTTCGATTATCCCAATAAACCAGTTTTTCGAACATTCATGTCACCCAATTACTTCGGTTAATCGACTTTCTACTGTATGTAATATTTTAGATGAATGAATGTCGATTTTGAACTTTTTGAACCCTGTTCAACAAACCTCAAACGCACGAAGTGAAATCCAAAACTTGTTCCCACCTCAGGATATAAGAGTGGACCCTGCCACGGTTAGCGTGTTGTCGGTTGAAGTCGGAGTTGCCATGGCTGCCAATCTTTGCGAAATAACAGTGAATCGCTGACTTAACAGCAGTTTGAAACTTCCTGGCAGATTAAAATTGTTAAGTGCTAAATTGCACGTGCTACTTAACCTCCATTTTGTACATATCGTAAGATGAGCCCATTGAAACCGGCCATCATAAAATAATTATTTTGCCATCTCGGCTTTCTACATTTGAAGATAATTAATCTATCAGATCGCCTACACAACCTGCAATGCGAGGTAATGTCTTTTAAGGTCCTTTCTACCCGCACACTGTTTGTTTATTATGCCATTTAACGGTTTAGCTATATTCACGGATCAGAGGTTTCATATAATAATTACATTTTTAATAGTGAATTGTGCATTCAAGACGCTGTCACGATAATAAACGAAGATGTGAACTTAGTTATTTTACTTATTACTTATTCCTAGACCGACACTAACATATATTTCATGAAACATGGTAGAGGCACAGCTCAATCCAAAATGTGTCATCAAACAAAATCCGAAAATTTCCTTTTGCTGAAACCATCCTCCATCTACATCTACATGGGATACTCTGCAAATCACATTTAAGTGCCTGGCAGAGGGTTCATCGAACCACAATTATACTATTTATCTCCCATTCCATTCTCGAATAGCGCGCGGGAAGTAAGAACACCTGAATCTCTCTGTTCGTGCTCTGATTTCTCTTATTTTATTCTGATGATCATTTCTACCTATGTAAGTGGGAGTCAACAATATATTTTCGCATTCGGAGGAGAATGTTGGCGATTGGAGATTCGCAAGTAGCCCACGCCGCAGCGATAAGCGCCGTTGTTGTAATGATTCCCATCCCAGATCCTGTATCATTTCCGTAACGCTGTCTCCCCTGTATCGTGACAATACGAAACGAGCTGCACTTCTTTGGACTCTTTCGATGTCCTCCGTCAAACCCACCTGATAAGGATCCCACAATGGGCTGCAATACTCCAAAATGGACGGACAAGCGCAGTGTATGTAGTTTCTTTAGTAGTTCTGTTGCAGCTTTTAAGGGTTCTGCCAATAAAACGCAGTCTCTGGTTCGCCTTTCCTATGATATTATCTCCGTGTTCTTTCCAGTTTAAGTCTGAAGTAATAGTAATTCCTAGGTATTTTGTGGAGTTTACGGCCTGCACATTTGATTGATTTATGTTGTAAACAAAGTTTAACGAATATTTCGCGTATTTTCCTTCTTTGACGGGGCTATCAAAGAAATTAGGCTGATGGGTACGGCGAGAGTGAGTTGTCGGCACTGACTAGTCCGCCTGCTGTCACCGTAGACGCGCGAGTTCTGACCTGACTGTTCCCATTTTGCATCGCGGCAGGGTCCTTGTTTTCTTGGATGAGTAATACTTCATCGTTTATTTTTTATTAGCTTCTGCCTGCGATCTCGTCGCTTAGCATGGAGCATCTTCGAAAACTATCCCATGAGATCGTTTTATCTGTTTGTCCTACCCAGGTCCAACTGTATCCCTCTGCAAAATTTCATCCAAATCGAACCAGTAATTTTTCGAAAGCATAACAAATTTTCACAGTTATGTTAAAGAGTATGATTAAACATCTGTTGTGTGACACATAATAATTTACTTAGTAGTATTTAGGTTTGTCTTATTAGTCTTCCAGTAGGCGGTGAGGAGCTGATGATGTAGTTTTGTATCTATATAGTTTTATTTTAAAGAGGAACCCCGATGTCATTTTTGCCCCGGGGCCCTTGGTGACATAGCTACGCCACTGGTTGTCTTTCTTATTCAGAAACGGAGAGCCTTGCACGGGATAGAACAGCACGGAGAGCTGCACGAAACCAGTCTTGGGCCTGTAGCCCATAGCAGATGAATGAGCTGCGATGACGCAGAGCGGGTTTGAAATGAAACCCCGGCGGCGGCGGCGTCGGCGGCGTGGCTAGCGGCTAGGTTCCATTGACCCGGCGCTGAGCTGAGCTGTCAGTTTCCGGAGCGGCCGCCTAGGTGTCGCGGCGAGCGCGCCGGCGGCCTTGGGAGGGCGGAAGTGGCGGGGCCTGGCCTGCCCCACGCGCCTCCCACGTGTCACACACGCTCTCTGCCGCGACAGGCTTTCAAGGGCCGGCCGCGCACGTGGGAAGCAGGCGCCGCTGCCGACTGGCTGGCGACCGCGTCACTCCTTATGGGGACTGATACATGAACGCAAGGGGCATCTCGAAAACTTTATGCGTCTTCTAAAAATTGTACGTCAAGGAGTTCTAAGTCCCATGTAATGCTTATTATTTTAGAATAGAGCTTTCGGGAAAGTTTTTACGTACCTCACGTACGGCTTTTAATCATATTGCGTGGTTATGGTATATCGCCACAAATTTGCGACTGGATAGGGGATTTCCTGTCAGAGACGACACAGTTCGTTGTAATCAATGGTAAGACATCGACTAAAACAGAAGTGAATGAGGCGTTGAACAGGGTAGTGTTATTGGTCCTCTGCTTTTCCTCATTTACATAAACGATTTGGGAGAGCAGCGGTGGAGTAGCCGAGCGGTCTAAAGCACCTCGCCGCGGAGCGCGCGGTTGCTCATCGTGGAGGTTCGAGTCCTCCCTAGGGCATGGGTGTGTGTGTTTGTCCGTAGGTTAGTTTACCTAGGTTTAAGTAGTTTGTAAGCTACGGACTGAAGACCACGCAGTTTGGTCCGATAGATTTACAGACATTTGAACATTTTTTTTCTTTTATTTGGGAAACAATCTAAGTGGGTCTCTGAGGTTGTTTGCAGGTGACGCCGTCATTTACCATCTAGTAAGATCATCTGAAGATCAAAACCAGCTGCAGAACGATCTCAATAAGATATCACTATGATGCAAAAATTGGCAATTGAGTCTAAATAATGAGAAGCGTGAAGTCGTCCACATGAGTACGAAAAGAAATCCGTTTAACTTTGTTTACAATACAAATCAATCAAAAGTGAAGGCCGTAAATTCCACAAAATACCTAGGAATTACTATTACTTCAGACTTAAATTGGAAAGAACACGTAGATAATGTCGTGGGAAAGGCGACCCAGAGACTGCGTTTTATTGCCAGAACCCTTAAAGGATGCAACAGAACTGGGATACTTACGAAACTACAATACTAAGATTCTCCTCCGAAGCGAAAATATATTGTTGACTCCCTCTTACATGGGTAGAAATGATCAACAGAATAAGATACGAGAAATCAGAGCGCGAACGGAGAGATTCGGGTGTTCTCTTTCTTCCCGCGCGCTATTCGAGAATGGAATGGGAGAGAGATAGTATAAAGGTGGTTCCATGAACCCTCTGCCAGGCACTTAAATGTGATTTGCAGAGTATCTAATGTAAATATAGATAGTTTTTGGTCATAACCATTTCTTACGTTTGTAAACCTATTGGACCACACTGCTTTGGTCATCGGTCCCGAGATTTACAAACTGTTTACTTAAACTAACTTACACCAGGATTTAGGCAACAATTGACACAAACAAGAGAAAATAAAACAGTAGAAGAGGAATGGGTAGGTTTAAGGGTTGAAATAGTCAAGGCAGCAGAGGACCATTTAGGTAGAGAGGCAAGACCTCAAGATTATATATATATATATATATATATATATATATATATATATATATATATATATATATATAGCCAATCAAGAAAGAGTCTCAAGATTACAAAGAGCATATAAGCTAACTTGGAACCATTGCAATAAGAAATCTATTTCCGTCAATGCAAAACTAAGGCATTACAGCACAGTAGTCCTACCAGAGGCACTCTATGCTGCAGGAACTACAGTGATTCATGGTCGTACGAAGATCAGAGAGATTGAAAAACAGGAAAGAAAAATTTCGAGGCAAATATATGGTCCAGGGTTTCGGGAAGGAATTTGGATCAAGCGGCCAACTAGAGGGATTCACAAAGACATGGAAACAATAACGGACACCATCAGAAAGAGAAGAATGAAATTTGGACATATCAGCAGGATGAATGAAACCAGGCTCACAAGGCAAATATTTGAGATAGCAAACAAGAGCAAAAACAAGACGAAGTGGATCATTGAAACCGAACAGGATATTAAATAATTGGGAATCCCACAAGACAACATAAACAATAGGGAACAGTTCAGGAACATTATAAAGAAACATAATCTTAAACAAGAACACACGGAGAACAGAACAGGAAAAAAAGTGGTCAGAAGAACGCATGCCGGCCGCGGTGGCCGAGGGAACTGAGGCCCGCCAGTCACGGTCTGCACGGCCACTACGGTCGGGGGTTCGAATCCCCACTCGGGCATGGATATTTGTGCCGTCCTTAGTGTTAGCTAGTTCGTAAGTAGTTTGTAAGTTTAGGGACTGATGACCATGTAGTTAAGTCCCATAAGCTATACAAACATTTGAACATTTTTGAAGTGAACGCATGAAGAGAATTTGGGAAGAAGAAGAAGTCATAATTACTCAAGTTCAATCGCTCTCTTTAAATGGAATAATCGAAAATAATAATAATAATATTTATATATCCATCGATATTACAGGAAATACTAAATTTAATTGACGAAAAGAGAAGATATAATGAAGCAGATAAAATGGGGTACAGACGACTATCAAATGAGATTGACAGGGAGTGCAAAGGGGTTAAGCAGGAGTGGCCAGAAGCCAAATGCAATCTGTAGAAGAATGTATAACTAGGGAAAAGAAAGATACCGACTACAGGAAAATTAATGAGAATATCAAGATCTCAGATGGAAAACCAGTTGCCGGCCGCGGTGGCCGAGGGGACTGAGGCGCTCCAGTCACGGTCTTCACGGAAACTACGGTCGGGGGTTCGAATCCCCCCTCGAGCATGGATAATTGTGCCGTCCTAGTTCCTAAGTAGTTTGTAAGTTTAGGGACTGATGACCACGTAGTTAAGTCCCATAGACTATACAAACATTTGATTTTTTTTTTTTTTTTTTTGGAAAACCAGTTCTGAGTAAAGAAGAGAAAGCTGAAAGGCGCAAAGAGTATATTGAGGGGCTCTACAAAGGAAGTGAACTTCGAGACAATGAACGAAAGCAAGAGGAAATAAATGAAGATGAAATAGGCGATACTATACTGAGAGAAGAATTTGACAGAACACTTAAGACCTAAGTCGAAACAAGGCCCCTACAGGGGACGACATTCCCTCAGAACTGTTAAAGTCTCTGGAACAGCCAACCAAGACAAATCTATTTCACCTGGTGCGTAAGATGTATTAGATCGTAGAAATACCCTCAGACTGTAAGAAAAATATAATGATCCCCATTCCAAAGAAAGCGGGCGCAGACAGGTGTGAAAATTACAGAACCAGCAGTTTCATAAGTCACGGTTGCAAAATTTTAACAAGAATTATTTATAGAAGGATTGAAAGGTTGATAGATGCTGACCACGAGGAAGATCAATTCGGATTCAGGAGAAATGTAGGAACACGGGAGACAATACTCACCCTATGACTTATCTCAGTAGATAGATAAACCTACATTTCTAGCTTTTGTTGATTTGGTGATAGCTTTTGACAATTTTGATTGGAATACACTCTTTCACAATATGAAGTCAGCAGGAGTAAAATATAGAGAACGGAGGATTATTTACAACTGGTACAAAAACCAGACAGCAGTTATTAGAGCTGAAGGGCATGAAGGGTCGCAGTGTTGGGAAAGGGAGTAAGACATAGTTGTACAATTTCTCCAATGTTATTCAATTTGTACATTGAGCAAGCTGTGGAGGAAAGCAAAGAGAAGGAACAAAATATTTTGTCGATTGCCATCTGCAAAAGGAGAAACTACCATCACCATAAAATAAGAATAATCAGAACTCCGACGGAAAGATTTAGGTGTTCGTTTTTCCCTCGCAGTATTCGAGAGTGGAACGATAAAGAAAAAGTCTAAAAATGGTTGTATGAACTCTCTGGTAGGCACTTAAGTGTGAAATAGAAAGTAGTCAAGAAGGTGTCCATGTAAATGAAGGACCGTAACAGCTATGTATAGCGATATCTTGTAAGAAAGTGGAGTTTATTTTCTCATGGAACTTAATCTTTGGATTATACGCTACATAGTTCTCGCCGAACCGTGTTGCGATATTTTAGAGAACCAGTATTCTAAGAAGACTGCCTGGCACTCCGGCTTCCACTATCGCATATCTCGCTGAGGGATAATGAGAACAAGTTAACAGAACAGGCAGTGCGCGTAGGTATATATGGCGTCCTAAGCGAAATGAAAAGGACAGAAAATTTCTACTGCAGGTATGACGCGGTTGTCGGCACTTAGTGGGTAGTTATTTGCGGAGTAGATATGTGGTGACATTTCAAACGACCATTCCGACAGCTTTCCTCAAGATAGTTACCAACAGCACTATCTTGAACGCTAAAGGGGGCGGAATACGTTACACTCCTACAGCTACCTACGCCTTGCCATACAAATCGTATGCGGAGAACCGGATGACCTATGGACTACTGATCGGGGTGTGGCTACAATCGGTAGTAAAAGTCCGACAAAGTGCGGGCGAGATTCTTGTTTATGCTCCCTGAAAGACAAATGCAAGGAGAGCAACTACTCAACACGTACACACGCCCTGGTTCCGTACTTCTCGCGAGTTAAAAAATTACATACGGCAATTCACACGGACAGTTACAATATGTCATCCACTTGCAATAAAGTATGATACATTGTAACGAAACAAGCCTTGAATCCGAGACTTCAGTTCTGTTTTGTATGCTCAGATGTCGGTGAATATATCTCTGCACACTATGTATTTTCGCCCATTGATTAAAGGAAGAATGGGATCTGATGCGCATGAGTGACAATGAAGTTTGATGCAATCTAGATGTGTAAATATAATATTTTTGGAAGTAATTCATGTGAGCCTAATATTTTGTTTATCCCGAAAGTGATCACTCTTGCATGAAAAATAAGTGAAATGAATACGTATTTTGTAGTAACTGGAAACCATGAGAGCGTCAGCCGAGAAGCTGTCCCGCAGTGAGTGACCCCGAACAAGGCACCTGTTGCCAGACTGGAGTTATAGATGATTACTGGTCACGGGCGAGACTGAACACTAATAGTGAAGTCAGGGCACGTAAAAGACATAATTAACTCAATAATTTCATTTCATTTGAGCCTACAGAAAGTTCTTGTGATAACCATTTGGTGTTATGTGTAATATTTTCATTGCGGTTGTTCTATGATCAGTTTCGTGATTCTGTTTTTAAGTAGTTGAATAATGCTGAAAAATTCGTGTCGTAATTTCTCGTATTCTTCAACCACTTAAAAACAGAAAATCACGAAGCTGATCATATAACAAAAGCAATGAAAATATTACACATAACACCAAAATGTAATCACATGAACTTTCTGGAAGAGCTCGAAATTTATTCACACTGGAAGAAACGCCTGACGAAATTTTAAATGAACAAACAGAAGTAAAACGCAAGAATTATCTAGACAACCTTATTGTAATTTTAGAAAACAGATATACGCCAAAATACCATAACATAATAAATCGCAACTACCATACCATAGATATTTATACTTTACGTAACATATCATAGATTCTACGATACAAACAAATAAACAAACTGAAACCATAGAGCATCGCTGCAGAAGGTGTCAAACGTAAATGTCAGAACACGCAATAATAAATTCATAAGCTGACAAGCGTAAATTTATATAAACACTAACTGAAAAATATTTACACCGCAATTATACGAAGCTACTGCAATAAAATTACATCTCCACGGTGCAGTATGGACGTAAGTATGGACTAGAAAGTCACGAAAAAAATACCAAAATTGTAAGTAGCCCTATTTTAATATATTTAACGTAAATTTTTTATCCGCAGGTTAGGCTGATGATGGCCACAGAGCCGAATAGGCCTACTGCTGTATATAAAGCATTAAATAACATCGATCACATATAGCAGCTTTTTGGTATCATTTGTATAATAAATAGTGAACTCATTCGCAGTACGGAGACGAAACACTTGAGGAGCTACGCTCAGTGCTCACTATTCAGTATAAACGTACTCGAATATGTTTATTTTTGAGAACGTTCAGCATAGTGACAACATGTGACCAATAAGAACGTAACTGGTAATGCTAATAGCAGGAGTGTAGCTCTCCTTAATAAGGAGCGTCCAATAATTACGTGAGATGGTTGGGGAGAGGGGGGTCGACGCGAATCTCATCAAAACGTGGGGAGAGGTGGGGTCTCGGTAAATCTCATATAATTTTTGTATTTTATTTATTTTTTTTTTTTTTTCACAAGAAACAGTGAAAAATGCGAGGTAATTGGGTTAATTTAAATATAACATGTTGCGCGTCTATAATGTGGCTGAATCCTACACAGAATACAGTGGCCCCTCGGCGGTATGTTTAAGTATAAACAACCTTCTTTTAAAACCGCGTTTTGTCGGAATTCGAATACACGCGCGGCAGCAACAGTACTGGTGCCCGAGAGTCTCACGCTGCTTGAATAGAAGCCCAGGCTAGTCCGCTCTACTATGGCCATAGGAGCGTTCCTTTTACGCGCGTTTATAAAAATGTCCTTTAAAGGAAAGGCTCCTGCTAATGAAACACGTATGATCTCCTGAATGGCACACAGTCGCTACTCCTTCCTTAGTTTTTTACGTATTTCAAATAAAGATTTCATACTCTTCCACGTCTTTTGTACTTTTATCCCAAAAAGGTCATGCATAAATGTACTACAGACTTACTGCCTAAAATCATGTATTCATACAAGTTTCGTTATGAAATAATTTTCCTGCAACCAATGGAGATTTTGAATTAATTATATTTTGTGTTATTTAAATTATTTATACAAATCTGAGCTAGTCTCAAATAAAAATAAGCGAATATTACAGGACCATTCACCGAAATTTATTCTCAGAGGTTGAATGTATCGTGCGATGAATGGTACTGATACTAAACAAAGAAAAGTGTGAGATCATCCACTACGAGAAATCCGTCAAATTATGTTAGCGTGGCAACTCCCACGAATCTCAGGGCTGTCTATTCGACCTACTAATTTAGATTAAGAAGAACTTTATTTGGAAAGACGACGGGTACATAATATTGTGGGGAAGTCGAACCAGAGACAGCTTTGTTGGCAGAAGACGCAACAATTCCATTAGACTGCTTACACTAGCTACTCTTGCCCACTCCCTGATGGAGAAATGCTGCACAGGGTGGGATCCTTACCAGATGTGATTGATGGACACTGAAGAAAAAAATCAAAGACGGCAGCTCGTTTTGTATTATCGCGATACAGGGAAGCAAGTGCCACGGACATAATAGATCAATTTGGACGATAACGATGGAGGCAAAAGCCTTTTCTCTTGCGGCGAGGTCTACGTGGGGGAGATGGAAAATAAGTTTCCCCTGTCGACTGTGGTCAGAGTTGCGTATGAAAGGAAAAAAAAGAGACATTAAATATAAGACATGGATTTATTTTTCAACATAATTTCCAAGTACATTGAGACATTTGTCATACCACTTTATAAACTTCAAAAAGCCATCCAGGAAAAAATCAGGGCGTTGCATACGGAAGAAGCGTTGAACGGCTTGTTCGACGTCAGCATTGCTTCCAAAGCGCCTTCGGCCGAGAATTTTTTTCAAAGCCGGAAACAGATGGAAGTCACTTCGTGCGAGATCAGGACTGTATAGGGATGATGTAAGCGCTTCCAACCAATAGATGCAATATAGTTTTCCGTTGCTGGTGCCGTCGCCGAGTGTGGTCTCGCATTGTCACCCAACAGTAGAATGCCAAATCTGATTAGGCCAGGCCGCTTATTCCGAACCACCTCTTTCAATTGATGGTTGCATCCTGAAAAACGTCCAGCAACAAAACTCCTTGGGCGTCCCAGAAACCGGTTAAGTAGCAGACGGAGGGCTTATGAACTTCTTTCGGAGAGGTGTTGACGGATGTTTCCACTCCATGGATATGATTTTGGATTCGGGCGTGTAATGGTGGACCCATGTTTCATCCACCGTCACAATCAAACAAAGTCATTGCCATATTCATGGTCGACCTCTACCCAACGGTTTATCGCTGCCTTGCACGTGCGCGGTCACCTTCTGTGGCGTCTTTCGCCCATTGCCGTTCCACGCCCTGATTTTTTCCTGGACGGCTTTTAATGCTTATAAAGCGATTTAACAAGTGTCTCGATGTTGTTATGGTCTTCAGTCCGGAGACTGGTTTGATGCAGCTCTCCACCCAACCCTATCCTGAGCAAGCCTTTTCATCTCCTCATAAGAACGGCAACCCACATCCACTTGAATCTGCTTACTATACGCGTCTCTTGGTCTCCCTCTGCGATTTTTACCCCACACACTTCCCTCCAATGCTAAATTTACGATTCCCCGATGTCTAAGAATGTGTCCTACCAAGCGGTCCCTTCTTTTAGTCAGGGTATGCCAAAAATTCCTTTTCTCACCAATTCTGTTCAGTACCTCTTCATTAGTTATGCGATCTACCCACCTAATCTTCAGCATTCTTCTGTAGCACCACATTTCAAAAGCCTCTATTCTTTTCCTGTCCGCATTGCTTAGGGTCCATGTTTCACTCCCGTACAAGGCAACACTCCACACAAATGCCTTCAGAAAAGACTTCCTTACCCTTAAATTAATATTCGATGTTAACAAATTTCTCTTTTTCAAAAATGCTTTTCTTCCCATTGCCATTCTGCATTTTATATCCTCTGTACTGCGACCATCACATGTTATTTTACTACCCAAGTAACAAAACTCATCTACCGCCTTCATTGTTTCGTTACCTAATCTAATTCCTTCCGCATCGCCTGACTTTCTAAGACCGCATTCCATTATTTTTGTTTTGCTCTTGTTAATGTTCATTTTATACGCTCTCTTCAACACGCTGTCGATTCCATTCAACTGCTCTTCCAGGTCCTTTGCTGTCTCTGACAGAATTACAATGTCATCAGCAAAACGCAATGTTTTTATTTCTTCCCCCTGAACTTTAATCCCTATTCCAAATTTTTCCTTGCTTTCCTTCACCGCCTGCTCTATGTACAAATTGAATAGCATCGGAGAAAGGCTACAGCCCTGTCTTCCTCCCTTCCCAACTGATGCTTCCCTTTCATGCCCTTCGAGTCTAATAACTGCGGTCTGGCTTTTGTACAAGTTGTAAATAACTCTCATTTCCCTGTATTTTACCCCTGCCGACTTCAGATTTTGAAACAGTGTATTCCAGTCAACATTGTCAAACGCTTTCTCCAAATCTACAAAAGCTAAAAATGTAGGTTTGCCTTTCCTTAATCTATCTTCTAAGATAAGACGTAAAGTGAGTATTGCCTCCCGGGTTCCTACGTTCCTCCTGAATCCAAACTGATCTTCCCCGAGGTCAGCTTCTACCAGCTTTTCCAATCTCCTGTAGATAATTCGTGTTAAAATTTTGCAACCATGACTTATCAAACTGATGGTTCTGTAATTTTCACACCTGTCTGCGCCTGATTTCTTTGGAATGGGGATTATTACATTTTTCTTAAAGTCTGAGGGCATTTCGCCTGTCTCATACATCCTACTCACCAGTTCAAATAGTCTTGTCATGGCTGGCTCTCCCAGAGACTTTAGTAGCTCTGAGGGTATGTCATCTACTCCTGGGGCCTTGTTCCGACCTAGGTCTTTCAAGGCTCTGTAAAATTCATCTCTCAGTATAGTATCTCCTATTTCATCTTGATCTACTTCCTCTTCCCTTCCTACAACATTGTCTCTAAGTTCATTTCCTTTGTAGAGCTGCTCTATGTACTCTTTCCACCTTTCAGCCTTCCCTTCTTTGCTGAGAACTGGTTTCCCATCTGAGTCCTTGATATTCGTAGAATTGCTTTTCTTGTCCCCAAATGTCTCTTTTATTTTCCTGTAGGCGGTATCTACTTTTCCCCTTCTTATACATTCTTCTACAGATTTGCATTTGGCTTCTAGCCACTCCTGCTTAGCCATTTTGCACTTCCTGTCAATCTCATTTCTTTTTTAATGCTTATAAAGCGATTTAACAAGTGTCTCGATACACTTGTAAATTATGTAGAAAAATAAATACATGTCTTATCTTTAACGTCTAATTCTACTTTTTTTCCCTTTCATAGACAACTCTGCCCGCAGTCGACAGACGAAACTTATTTTCCAACTCCCCCTCGTATTTACTAAATTTCAATCCTCATATTTCTGCTCCGAATGGAAAAAATATTTTGTTGACCTTTTCGTATATAGAAACAAATGAACACAACCATAAAATAAGACAAATCAGAGCTCGAAAAGAAAGATTTAGCTGTTTGTTTTTCCCGTCTGCGGTTCGAGCGTGGAACGGTGGAGAAATAGTCTGAAAATGGTTCGTTGTATCCTCTGGCAGGACGTTAAGTGCGAATTGCAGAGCAGCCATTTAGATGTACATGTAGATCTTACACGCAGGTCAGCATACAGAGATTTCGAAGAAAAGCGAAATATATTGTTTTGTTCATAGCAAAAGTTAGTTTAAGGGGTCCTACCACGTTCTGTACGTACTGACAATAATATTGTCAATAATATTTTGTTAAACCTTTAATACTTTTCTGTATTCCTCTCACCATCAATAATATCTTCATTATTTTCAGTTGGTGATACGATTTCGTGAAGGCGATAGCTCATGTCGGACCGTGAGAAAATCGTAAATAGCGTTTACTAGCAATAATAATAATATAAAATAATAATAAATAGACAACCGAGTACTGTAAAAAATGGAAATGGGCTCGTAAAGAAAAGGAATGATTTTTCGCAAGTGAACCTGCTGACGGAAATGTGAACCACTGACCAGAAAGATTTCTTAAAATTATTTTCGAATGACCTCACAATCATACGAACAACTTACGAGACGAATTCGAAAAACAAGACACAGTTATGACTGAAACTCGCGATTCCAGCCGACGAAGAATTATGTGCAACTTTAAGATTTTTGGCTACAGGACGGTCATTTGAATGTTTAAAGTACAGTGCCATTGTGTCCGCTAAAGCGATTAGTAAAATTCTCATTGAAACATACGAGGGAATTACACAATTCATTTTCTTTTTAACGTTTCTATTTTTAGTTCCGGATACTGCAGGTGATAAATTTCAAGTAACTGCTTATAACCCTTAAGTTTCTAGTTTCTGTCTATTGTAATCAACTGTGTTCAGAGAAATTGACTGCTCGTGTTTCCTGCCGTTTGCAATTTCATTCAAAGCGTATCGAGATAGAAACGGGAAATGTAAACACCGGAAAACAGTAGCTAAGTCCTGAGGCTGTTTCGTAAAACACTGTGAGCACCAAAACAACGAATATTGTCAAACAGGAAAAATATTTTTGGGCCCATCAATACTGCTCTTCCAATATTTACGGTATTGACAATATGTCAATACCCACGCGCAGACGGTCAATATATTGACGCATTGTCCATTCAGGGTGCTTATAAATGAATGTCGGGATTTTAACACTTTATAATCTGTATTATATTAAACTTACAATTATAAATGATATGTCAAATGAAAGAGTAACTCAAACAATTTTACCAATAACCTTATAAATGTTCATGATTCGTCTGTAACACCACATTTCGAAAGCTTCTATAATCTTTTTGTCTGAACTCCTTATCGTCCACGTTTCATTCCCACACAAAGCTACATTCAAGAAAAATGCTTTCAGAAAGAACTTCCTAACATTTAAATTAATATACCGAGTTTCGCTTCTTCAGAAACGCTTTTCTTCCCATAGCCATTCTGCATTTTATATATTCTTTACTGTGAGCATTAGAAGTTATCTTGCTACCCAAATAACAAAACTCATCTACTACTTTTATTGTCTCATTACCTAATCTAATTCCTCCAACATCACCTGATTTTCTGACATTACATTCCATTACCCTCGTTTCACTCTTGCTAATGTTCATCTTATATCTTCCTTTTAAGACACTGTACATTCCACTCAATTGCTCTTCCAGATCCTTTGCAGTCTCTGACAAAATTACTATGTCATCGGCAAACCGCAAACTTTTTATTTCTTCTCCTTGAACTTCAATTCCCTCTCCAAATTTCTTCTTGAATTCCTTCACTGCTTGCTCAATATACCGATTAACCAACACTGGGGAAAGGCTACAACCCTATCTTACTGCCTTCCCAACCTCGCGTCCCTTTCTTGCCCTTCGACTCTAATAACTGCTGTCTGGTTTTTGTATAGGTTGAATATTACTCTTCGCTCCCTATATTTTACCCCTGCTACCCTCAGTATTCGAAAGAGTGTATTCCAGTTGAAATTGCCGAAGGCTTTAACCAAATCTACAAACGCTAAAAACGTGGGTTTGCATTTCCTTAACCTATCTTCTAAGATAAGTGGTAATGTCAGTATTGCTTTGCGTGTTCCTACATTTCTCCTAAATCCAAACTGATCTTCGCCGAGTATGGATTCCATTCGTCTGTAAATAATTCGTGTTAGTATTTTGTAACCATGACTTATTGAACTGATAGTCCTGCGGCTCGGCAGCACAGTGGTAGAGTGTCAGACTATGGATCCAAAGATCACGGGTTCGATCCCCGCCAGGTCCTAGGCTGTTTATCTGCCACTTTTCACTTCTTTCACCTCTGGCAATGTTGCCGATGTTAAACATGCCGAGTAGCACCGTGGTTCGGCACCCACGATAAACTGTAGGTCCCCATACAGCTGGCTGGGTCAGTCAGTTCGAAGGTCGGAGGAAGGCAACGGCATACCACCTCCAAACAGGGCCATGCCTAGTAAAGCACTGTGGTGTTCAAACCAATCTTCGGATTGTTGACTGCTTTACCTTTTTAGTTCTGTAATTTTCACATATGTATGTACTTGCTTTCTTTGGAATTCGTCAAAACCCTGATACTCATTTATAAACACCCTGTATATTGACAATAGTATTAATAGTATGAGGGGCCCCTTAAGTACTTTTTAGGACTAGGGACCGTTGACCACTGTAATTTCGTCATATAGCTTTAAAACATTTGAAAAGCCGACGAAGGACTCTACATCTACATCCATACTCCGCAAGCCACCCGACGGTGTATGGCGGAGGGTACCTTGAGTACCACTATCGGTACTTCCTCCTTTCCGCTCACGCATTGTTCGCGGAAAGAAAGGTTGTCGGTATGCCTCTGTGTGGGCTCTGATTTTATTTTCATGATCTCTTCGCGAGATATACGTAGGAGCAAGCAATATACTGCTAGACTCCTCGGTAAAGGTATGTTCTCGAAACTTCGACAAAAGCCCGTACTGAGCGACAGAGCGTCTCTCCTGCAGAGTCTTCCACTGGAGTTTATCGATCATCTCCGTAACGCTTTCTCGATTACCAAATGATCCTGTAACGAAGCGCGCTGCTCTCCGTTGGATCTTTTCTACTTCCTCTATCAACCCCACCTGGTACGGATCCCACACCGGTGAGCAGTATTCAAGCCGTGGGCGAACAAGTGTACTGTAACCTACTTCCTTTGTTTTCGAACTACATTTCCTAAGGATTTTTCCAATGAATCTAAGTCTGGCATCTGCTTTAACTACGATTGATTTTATATGGTCGTTCCATTTTAAATCACTCCTAATGCCTACTCCCAGATAATTTATGAAATTAACTGCTCCCAGTTGCTGACTCTCCGTCTCTTTAAGTGCATGGGCTTTGTATGAATGGAACGAAAGGCGCGTGGAGGAAGGAAGTGAGGCCGGGCGGGCTGCGGTTTTCCTGGAGCTATCTGCCTCCGCTGATAGCACGCCCGTTATCTGGACGCCGCCTCTCCCGACTCGTGGTCCAGGGTCGCAGCTCTGCCCGTTGCCCCACTCAAGGCCTCCTAGCCGGGGCACCCAGCTTCGCAACCGAACAAAGGAAATACACCCGACTTCCAGCAGGGCCTTACCGAGGCCGTGTCCGGATAGGCGACCGCAAGGGCGCAGGCACAGAGTGGGACAGAAATTAGAAGGAAAAAAGGAAAACACAAGAAATACATTCGATTCCTACCTTCTGCTTAAATGCTCAGAATAACCGGACATCGCTCGTTGAGATTTTTTGTGGTCTCAGGAAGGCTTTTGATTGTGTAAATAGTGGAATTATTCTAGATAAGTTTAAGTATTGTGCTATGAGTGGGACAGTGCACAAATGGTTTAAATCATACGCAACTGTAAGAGTGCAGATAGTTGAAATCAGTAGTTCACATAATATGTAAGAAACAGTTAATTCCTATAACTGGGGAATTATCAAAAATGGGGTCCCACAAGCTTCGGTCTTGGGTCCTTTGATTTTCTTAATATACAGGGTGAATCACGTAACACTTGCACCACAAATACTGCGGAAACGGAAAGTGTGCTTGATGTGCGGTTTTCACAGAATGGATTGATAGTCATGGACTCGTATTGTTAGCTAATAAACATTGTAAAAATACATAGAAAGTGTATTTTTATGAGAATATACTATTTTTCTAATGGAACAATGGTTGTTTCTATCATGCACTGGAATTTTTGACACCAGCTGTGTACAAAGAATTTTGAATGACATTTTTATCACGTTTAGTTTGGCAGCTACAACTCTTCAAAGTTTAGAGGGCGGAGGCTACGACAGCGAGCTCACTGGCTGGTGGTAATGAGACAGTGGCCCGTGCCCCAGGGGCTAGCCACTCGGCCAGTTAGCTATGCTATCGCAGCCTCCGCCTCCCGAAACTTTGAACGGTTGTAGCTACCAAACAAAACGTGATAAATATGTCATGAAAAATTCTTTGTACACAGCTGGTGTCGAAAATTCCAGTGCATGATAGAAACAACCATTGTTCCATTTAAAAAAACTGTATTTTGCATAAAAATACACTTTCTAGGTGTTTTCACAATCCGTTTATTGGCTAACAATACGAGTCCTTGACTACCAATCCATCCTGTGAAAACCGTACATCAATCGCACTTTCCGTTTCGCAATATTTGCGGTGCAAGTGTTAGGTGATTCACCCTGTATATTAATGACTCCTCCCCCTCCCCCCAGGGGGCTCACGGTTCTTTCGTGAGTACGTGTGTGAGTACGTGCTAATGCAGTCTTCCTTCCTTCTTTACTTCCCACACTGCATTTCCTTTCGCCCTCCGACCCTTTCCTATCCTCTGTCCTTCCCCTCCCCATCGGGGTACTGATAACCTCATTAGTTTACTCCCCCTATCCCAAACAAACAACCCACCCTAAGCCAACCCTATTAATGACTTGCCATTCTACATTCGCAAATATGCTAAGCTAGTAACTTTTGCTGACAATACAAGTATAGCTATCTCGCCTACCAAACAGGAATTAACTAATGAAATTGTAAATGATGTTTTTCAGAAAATTATTAAGTGGTTCTCTACAAATGGACTCGCATTAAACTTTGATAAAACCCAGTACATACAGTTTCATACTGTAAACGGATGACACCATTAATAAATATAGACTGAACAGAAATCTGTAGCTTAGGTAGAATATTGATCATTTTTAGGTATTTGTATTGATGAGGGATTGAATTCGAAGAAACACATTGAAGTTTGGTTTCAGGTTGCGTTTTCCGCTGTTTTTAGTTTTTGTGTGTACGTGACTTATTTTACATTATGGAAGGAACTGATGCTGAAATTCTGATGTCGCTAGTTGATTCAAAACCTGTGTTATAGTACAAAACTAGATATTTTTGAGGATAGAAACGCAACAAGAAAAGTCTGGGAAGAAGTATGTTCACACTCAACCCAGATTTTTATAGCGTTAGCGATTCAGAACAAAATGCATTTAGTAAACTAAATACTTATATACCTATTTGTATCATAGCTCAATAACATTTTACTTTTCCTTATATTGCGACTATGTGAAGTTTGTCAACCCAAAATGTTTCCTTGTTAGTGCTCGATGGTTCCATAAACATGTTCGTTAATTCAGTAATGTTGTTAGGTACATAATTAAAAACGTGGGGGTATTTACACTTGTAACATAAAGTAGTACAGGTATCACTAAATAAATAAAATGGGTATATAAGTTTTAAAAAGCAATCTATTGCACGAAGGCTACAGAGCACCGGTTTTCTATCCGCAGAAGAAATACTTTATACTGTCTTATGTTTCGCATTTGACAAATTACGTTTTAGACATTTGCCAGGGAACACTTCCGACTTCTGACCAAAATATCTGATAAGAACACTTCTGATAGTATTTGCTGCTTAGCTTCGTCTTGTAGTATTTTCCCCTAACAAATCTTCCAGGCCCGTGATCGTCGTCGTGTTCTCCGCAATATATCCGTCTCTATCACGTACATTGTCGTGCAAGCACTGCCAAAGAGCTCTGCAAAATGTGGCTGCACATTGATAGGGCGATGAAACAAATGCCATTTATTACGAAGAATGCCAAACGCACATTCCACATATCTTCGTGCTCTGCACTATCGACAGTTATACAAATTTTCTCAACTGATTTAGTGTTTTCGTCCAAAGGGTCTCAATAGTGTGTGTGTAAGCCAAACGCTTCGTGTCCAACAATTAAGTATGTTATTTTAGGACTCTCTGTCCCTGGAAGAGGTTCTTCTTTAACGTTAAAAATCGTTGGGTGTGAAAATCAAACGACTATGATTTAAACCGTTACGGTTTTTTCCAGTATGGGCGAAATCGTGTAATGTGCAAGAGACGTTACAATCATGAAGCCGCAATAAAATATAGCGAACGGAAGGTTATTTACAAGTTGCACTAAAACCAGGCAGCAGTTATTAGAGTTGAAGTGATTCAGAGGTTGGGAAGGCAGTAAGACACGGTTGTAGCCTTTCTCCAATGTTATTCAATTTGTACTTTGAGCATGCTATAGAGGAAAGCGAGGAGAATCTTGGGGAAGGAATTCAAGTTCAAGGCAAAGAAATACAAACATTGCGTTTGGCCGATGACATTGTAATTCTAACAGAGACAACAATGGACCTGGAAGAGCAGTTGATCGGGATGGACAGTGTGTTGAAAGGTGAGTATACGATGAACATTAACAAGAGCAAAACAAGGTAATGGACCACAATCTTAGAAAATCAGCCGATGCTGAAGGAATTAGATTAGGTAACGAAACAATAAAGGTGGTAACTGAGGCGTTTTTTTTTTTTTTTTTTTTTTTTTTTTGTTACTTATGGTATATGATGGTCACAGTACAGAGGATAAAACATGCAGAATGTCAATGGAAAGAAAAGTGTTTTTGAAAAAGAGAATTTAGTTATAATCGAATATTAATTTAAGCATAAGGAAGTCCCTTCTGAAGGCATTTGTGTGGAGTATTGCCTTGTTGCTGTTGTTGTTGTGGTCTCCAGTCCGCAGACAGGTTTGTTGCGTTCTCTACACTACCCTGTCCTGTGTAACCCTCTTCATCTGAGAATACGGACGGCAGCCTACATCCTTTTGAATCTGTTTACTGTATTCGTCCCTCTACGATTTTTACCCCACACACTTTCTTCTAATGATAAGTTGACGATTTATTGATGTTGCAAAATGCGTCCAACCAACTTATCACTTCTCTTAGTCAGGATATGCGAGAAACTTTGTTCTCCCCAATTCTGTAGAGGAACTCGTCATTAGTTACGCGATCTACCCTTGTAACCTTCCTTCATCATTCGTCTGTAGCGCCATATTTGCAAAGCTTCTATCATCTTTTTGTCTGAACTCCTTATTGTCGACTTTTTACTCCCATACAGTGCTACACTCCAGACAAATGGTTTCAGATAGGACTTCCTGACATTTAAACTAATATTGGGTGTCAACAAATTTCGCTTCTTCAGAAACGCTTTTCTTCCCACAGTCATTCTGCACTTTATATCTTCTTTACGTCGGCCAAGAGAGGTTATCTTGCTACCTTAACAACATAACTCATCTACTACTTTTATCGTCCGATTACCTCATCTAATACCTCCAGTATTCCCGTTATCTTTGTTTTACTCTTGTTAATGTTCATCCTATATTTTCCTTTCACGACAATGTCCATTCCAGGTCTTTTGCTGTCTCTGACAGAATCACTATGCGGGCAGAAAAACGCAAAGTTTTTATTCCCTCTCGCTGGACTTTAATTCACTCTAAAAATTTTCTCCTTGCATACTTTCACAGCTTGCTCAATGTTTAGACTGAACAACGTTGGGGAAAAGCTACAACCCTGTCTTACTCCCTGTAACATTACTTTTGTGTTGTTGCCTGTATGCATTAATGTTAATCTCCGAGATTAAAAGATTAAGGATTTTTGTTAAAATTTCTATCATAGAAAATCGGATAAAAAATCTGATTAAATACTTTTCACAAGGGTGGATGAAATTAATACACAAAATGACTGAATACAATGAAATAGCGGAATACAGATTGGGGCTGAGGCAACACACAAAAATAACGTCAAAGAGGAAACTTACGGAAAGTACCCATTGTAGCTTCTTTCTGGAAATGTTGATCACAGCAGCTGAAACTGTTAAGCTGTTGACTGGTTTAGATAAACTTTATGATACTTTTCGCAGTAAAACAATGTTCAGACTGTTCGCCTCGTAAGTCATTGTTGATGGACCGTGTACTAAAGTTTGATTATGCAAATAACAAAATTAAAAATATCTATAAAACTTCGCAAAAACTGTTTATACGAATACAGGTTCTAAAAGGAAGAAAGGTAATGATTTAAAGTAACTGATAGGGACTTAATCAAGGCAATACACGAAGCGAAAGTAATGGCGTCTGAACATCATGGTACGACGCAATATGGAGGAGCTGAAAATCTCAAAGATTAGGAAGGATGGGACATTATTAAATGAAAACAGGGTGGAGACACGGCTCTTAACAACAGAGGGTATATTTTAAGGTAAAATTTAATACCACTCACACATCACAAAGCAGTCTGCGTACATGTCCACACTTAATAAGCTCAAACAAGAGAGTAATTGATCGCGGTTCCGACCTCTCGACACGGAGGAACAAACGGAAGACGAGCGAAAAAACCTTTCCGTAAATAAAATATTTCGAGAAAGAGGGAAACACGGCTACAAGTGTCGCTGATTAATAAAAAAAATTTAATTATGTATCGTTACATCCCTCAGGAACCACTGCGACCCTTTTATGACCCTCAACTCTAATAATTGCTGTCTGGTTTTTGTACAAGTTGAGTATAACTCGTCGCTCCCTATATTTTACCCCTGCTACCACCAGAATCTGAAAAAAGTATATTTCAGTCGACATTGTATGGGAGTGTAACATGGACGATAAACAGTTCGGACACGAAGAGGATAGAGGCTTTTGAAATGTAGTGCTACAAAAGAAAGCTGAAAATTAGGCGGGTAGGTCGCGTAACTAATGAGGAGGTACTGAACAGAATTGGGTAGAAAAGGAATTTCTGGCATACCTTGACTAAAAGAAGGTATCAACTGATAAGACACATTCTTAGACATCAAGGAATCGCGAATTTACCGTAGGAGGGAAGTGTGTGGGGTAAAAATCGGAGATGGAGACCAAGAGACGAATACAGAAAGCAGATTCAGATGATTGTGGGTTGCCGTTCTTATGAGAAGATGAACGGCTTTTAATCAAATTGCGTGGTTATGGTATATCGTCCCAAATTTTCGATTGGATAGCGGATTTCCTGTCAGAGAGGACACAGTTCGTAGTAATCGATGGTAAGACATCGACTAAAACAGAGGTGATACTGGGCGTTCCACAGGGTAGTGTTATTGGTCCTCTGCTGTTCCTTATTTACATAAACGATTTAGGGGGAAATCTAAGTAGCTGTCTTAGGTTGTTTGCAGATGACGCCGTCATTTATCGCCTAGTAAAATCATATGAAGAACAAAAACAACTGCACAACGATCTGTTAAGATATCAATATGGTGTAAAAATTGGTAATTGACTAAATAATGAGAAGTGTGATGTCGTCCACAAGAGTACGAAAAGATATCCGTTAAACTTTGTTTACAAGATAAATCAATCAAAAGTGAATGACGTGAACTCCACAAAATACCTAGGAAAAGACTGCGTTTTATTGTCAGAACCCTTAAAAGATGCAACAGAACTACAAAAGAAACTGCACTCACTACGCGTGTCCGTCCATTTCTGGAGTATTGCTACCCAGTGCGGGGATCCTGATCAGGTGGGTTTGACGGAGGACATCGAAAGAGTCCAGAGAAGGGCAGCTCGTTTCGTATTGTCACGATACAGGGGAGACCGCGTTACGGAAATGATACAGGATCTGGGATGGGAATCATTACAACAACGGCGCTTATAGCTGCGGCGTGGGCGACTTACGAAAGTCCAATCGCCAACATTCTCCTCCGAATGCGAAAATATATTGTTGACTCCCACTTACATAGGTAGAAATGATCATCAGAATAAAATACGAAAAATCTGTGCTCGAACGGAGAGATTCAGGTGTTCTTTCTTCCCGCGCGCTATTCGAGAATGGAATGGGAGATAAATAGTATAATGGTGGTTCAATGGAACTTCTGCCAGGCACTGAAATTTGATTTGTAGAGTATCTCATGTAGATGTAGAAGATAGAGGCTTTTTAAATGTAGTGCTACAGAAGAAAGCTGAAAATTAGGTGGTTAGGTCGCGTAACTAATGAGGAGGTACTGAACAGAACCAAACGAAGGAATCGGTTGGTAGGACACATTCTTAGACATCAAGTAATTGTGAATTTAGTGTTGGAGGGAAGTGCGCAGGGTAAAAATCGGAGATGGAGACCAAGAGACGAATACAGAAAGCAGATCCAGATGATTGTGGTTTGCCGTTCTTACAAGAAGATGAAGAGACATGCTCAGGATAGATCTGGGTGTAGTCTTGTGTAGTTCGCGAACGAATTAGTTCGGAAGAGCGCTCCCACAGGCGAACTACGCCAACTAGTTCGCAGATCCCTCGCCTCTTTGTTCGTCCGCTCCTTTTCCGAAGACTGACGGGTAACATAGAGAGGACGCGAGAGCGCGCAGAATTGCGTGATTCCATTCTGCCAGCTGCCGTCATTTCGAGCTGAGATGCAGCTCAGCTGTAGTTTTAGTAGCGGTAGCAAAAGACAAAACGAGCGGACGAACTAAAAAGAGCGACCTACTTCGCGGCCGAGCTGCGTACTAAAAGGAGTGCTACCGGTCGCGAACTAAGATATGCGCGATAGGTTGCGAACTAAGATATGCGCGATACGTCGCGAACTAAGATATGCGCGATAGGTCGCGAACTAAAATATGCGCAATATGCCGTGAACTAAAATATGCGCGATAGGTCGCGAACAGAATTAGAAATCACATGTTTGCCTTCTGCTGATGAGAGCCATTTCGAGGTTTGATTTGATTTGATTTTCTCAGGGAAGTCAAAACAGTCTTGGTCCAACCCGCCACTGCCCGCACCGAAACTAAGTTTATTGTGCGGTATCGCTCCCTGTAAGTCTAGTAAAGCCAACCAATGCCCTTGAACAGTGCAAGGAGTCCCTTTACCAGTTCTTTATTAGACACAATTTCTTCGGGTCTGGTTGTCCCAAATGTTCTGTGCCTTTTACTCTCCAATGGAATGCATTCGAAGATTAGATGTGATGCAGTTTCATCACCGTCATCACAGATCCTATATTTAGGGTCCTCTTATGTTATTCCCATTGTATGTAGGTGCATTTCAAGGTTAGCGTCTGCCTGCTAGATTACATAGTTCAAGGTAAATCAGTCAACAATCCGGAGATTGGTTTGAACACCACAGTGATTTACTAGGCATGGTCCTCTTTGGAGGTGGTATGCCGTTGCCTTCGAACTGACCCAGGCAGTTATAGGGGGACCTACAGTTTAACGTGGGTTCCGAACCACAGTGGTACTCGGTATTTTTCACATGAGCATTACTGTCAGAGGTGAAAGAAGTTGAAAGTGACAGATAAAATTCCGACGACCTGGCGGGGATCGAACCCGCGACCGTTGGATTTGTAGTCTGGCACTGTGCAACCGAGGCGCACTTCAGTGCTACAAAATTTCCGCTTTGAAGTATTCTGCACTCTGCAGTATCTGACTAATAAATTCCATAATGCCAAGATACAGAGATAACTCTAAACTTAAACGCGAGAAATTATCCACAAACTGTTTCTTTTGGTTTGCGTGCTATCGTTAGCGGCTGAAGCAGCAAGCGCAGGAAGCAGGTAGGTGGGAGAACTTCTCCCTCCAGCTGCATGCGCAGACCACGCCGCTCAGCCGTCACAGGGAGCGGACGAACTAAAAGAACGAACGAGTTCGCGGCAGAGCCGCGAACTAAAGTGAGCGCTCCCGATCGCCAACTATTATGCGCAAGTCTAGTTGGGTGGGGAGCTGCATCAAACCAGTCTCGGGGATGAAGACCGCAACAACGACAATGTTTATGTTGGAGTGTGGCCCAGCACATTGTAGGCTGCGCGCGGCTGACAGGTGTGCCTCTGGCCTGGCTTGGGAACGGCCGGAGCAGAAGCTCCCATCCGTAGGAGTGAGATGGCCGCACAGCGCCAGCAGCGCTGGTCCGCCTGCAGCGGCTGTCGGCTGGCGGCTTCCCCTGAGAGGTGGCGTTTTTGCCGCGCCGCATGGAGGGCTGCAGGCCTTTGTCTGCCGGCCGTCTGCTGCGCCGCGCCGTGGCCCACTTCCGCTCCCAGGCCGCCACACACAACAGCCAAAACACGTCCTGGCCGCCGCGACGGCTCCGCCCATCTGGGATTCCCACCGCGCGGGCTGCATCCGTGACAGCCAGTCTCCACCAGAGGGTTGGCATGCACTTGGCCCGTTTCGTCTTGTCTGCACCAATTTATCGGCAACCGACAAATTGGCCGTGTGGAGGCGCTTCCCGACCAACTTTCCTTGGCGAATGGATGGTGCGCCTGACCGTCCCTAGAGAGCCTTTATACAGAGAGAGAGTGGCCAAAGGTGACATCGCACGCTATTGGCTGATAGGGCGCGACGCCATATTTAGGCCAAGTTTGCGTCTCGCGTCATATGTTCGTAGTGCTTTCTGGAGTGAATGTGGGTGAATGAAACAAGTATGTTCGTGTTTATACTTCAGTATTACTAAAATATGAACTCCAGATATTACACAGCATTAAATATCTCCATGAAATGAGCCATTTTCACCGCGATCTTAAGTCCTACACTGCTCAGAAGTGCGATAGCGATGAGTCTAAATGATACCTGCTAGTGTTTTACAGTTATTTTAGCAATACTGAGTGGTTTTAACTTCTGATAACAAAACATCTGTTGTTTCTATGTAATTAAGAGTTTAAAAACGTTAATTTTCAAGACTTTACTATATCGAAGTACCTCTTACACCTACTTTACTGCAACAAAATTTATCTTAAAATACGTGTTTTGAAAATGTCTTTAATGCGCCGTTTCATTTACCCTGCAAAATTTCGTAATATGAAAGTGTAAATACGAAATCTACAGGCACATGTAATCAATCATCGCTTCGCTTCATACTATACAGTGGCGTAGCACTTCCTTCCCATGTGTTGCCTTGGTGTAATGGTTAAGGCGCCAGGTCGCGAACGTTGAGTGTTCACGTTCGAATCCTGCCTGGTACAAAATATTTTTTTTCCCGTCATCTTGTTTGAAACACATTATAAGACTTTCTTATTCGTATAAGAGAAGCATGATCTGCATTATTCCTTATCATATAGACGTAACACAGAGCTTCCGCAACATATAGTGTTTCGATATCGTGGCTTCACTCTCGATTATATAAACGAAAGATTAAGTTGCTGTGAAACAACCAACACCGACTCATATTTTTAGTTGTTTTTATTCTTGTCCCAACTAAACGCTGCTTTGCACGCTCCATTTGGCAGACTGTTGAACTCGATTGCAAGTTGTTGCAAAAAGTCTCTGCCTTGTTTCTTAATCCGTCCTGTGAATCTCCAGATTGATAATGCCATCCTTTTCGTCATGAAAGCCAACGTCACCGTTTGCTGCTCCATGGAGATTCACGTAAGCTGTTGTTTTTGGGCATGTAATAACGCAACAACACATAAACAACACAGGAACTTCATACATGTTGCTGTAAATGTTATCAATAGTTGAGCTGCTTCTTTCATTAAGGTTATGCAGAAATGGGCCTAATCTTTATAACAAACCAGAACATTTGGCCTTGTTTTGGATTCAATACTATTGCTTTCCAGTTAACTCAAGTAGATTACGACTTGTGAAGTATTTTTATTTGTAAGTGAACCGTCTTAGCCAGCCGCGGTGGCCGAGGGGATTGAGGCGCTCCAGTCACGATCCGCACAGCCACTACGGTCGGGGGTTCGAATCCCCCCTCGGGCATGGATATTTGTGCCGTCCTTAGTTGTAAGTAGTTCATAAGTAGTTTGTAAGTTTAGGGACTGATGACCCCGTAGTTAAGTCCCATAGACTCTACAAACATTTGAACATTTTTGAATCGTCTTAAAAACGGTACCTAATATCTTTCGCAAGATAATTGGGCATGAGCCCTTTCTCTTTCAATTTTGGATCATTAAGGCAGTTCATTTAACATTATCTGATTATATTAATGTTCATAGTCGTCAAATTATTCGTGAGGGGCATTAAGTTCGCAAAAGTACCTGAAGTGTATGTCATAATCTTCTGTTCAAAACCTGTCTGTGCGTCACAAGCAGACGACAACATAATAATTCATTTTATCTGGCTTTATGTGTATTTTATTGTTAATGTTTTGCACTTGTGCTGGAAAGAAACTCTACAGAGGCAATATTTCTCAGTTACATTCCCGTCATTGCAATAAAATGTCTCTCAAGCTATCATCAATTTCGAAGTAGATAGGTGCCGAATAGTTTTTATATCTGTAGCATGAAATTATACTTCGACTGTCAAGGACTGCTAGAAGGCGTATTATTGATCATAAACACGATCACCAAAGTATAATATGATATTACACTGTGTTTTTCTCATTTACTTTACACTCCGCCAATGCGCACTCTTAAGTTCCGGCCGCGCTTGGCCTAAATATGGCCGCCGAAATGCAGTGGCCACTCTCTCTCCATAAAGGCTCTCTAACCGTCTCAAGCCCCTACCACGCCGTAGCGGAGAAGCGAGACAACTGTCCCCCAATTGAAGCGGCTGATCGCCGACATTTGCAGGGAAGAAGCCTAGTACTGGGGTTGTGATTTCAAGTGTATGAGACGCAACAAGAACAAAATAAAGCACAAAATAAACGCACAACTATCGAGGTATCTCTTTAATTAGCGTTGTAGGCAAAATATTCTCAGGTATTGTTGAAAGGAGAGTGCGAGTATTAATGGAGGACAAGTTAGACGAAAATCAGTGTGGGTTTAGGCCTCTTAGAGGCTGTCACGACCAGATCTTTAGCTTACGGCAGGTAATGGAAAAGTGCTATGAGTGGAACAGGGAATTGTATCTATGCTTCATAGATCTAGAAAAGGCTTATGACCGTGTCCCAAGGAGGAAGCTACTGTCGGTTCTACAAGATTATGGTATAGGAGGCAAACTTCTGCAGGCAATTAAAGGGCATTACGTAGACTGTCAGGCAGCAGTTAGAGCAGATGGCAAATTAAGCTCATCGGTCAGGGTAGTTTCAGGGGTAAGACAAGGCTGTAACCTGTCACCACTGTTGTTCATACTATTCATGGGTCATATGCTGTAAACAGTAGACTGGCAGGGCGGGGTTAAAATGGGTGAAAACAAAATAAGCAGTCTCGCATATGCGGATGACTTAGTTGTAATGGCCGATTCGATTGAAAGGTTACAAAATAATATTTCAGAGCTCGATCAGAGGTGCAAGGATTATGATATGAAGATCAGCACCCCAAAACGAAATTAATGTCTGTGGGAAAGAGATTTAAACAGATTGAGTGCCAAATAGGAGGAACAAAGTTAGAACAGGTAGACAGTTTCAAGTACCTCACAGGATGGCAACATAGTGAAAGAACTGGAATCAAGGTGCAGCAAAGCTAATGCTGTGAGTGCTCAGCTAAGACCTACTCTCTTCTGCAAAAAGGAAGTAAGTACCAAGACTAAGTTAGCTGTGCACCGCTCTATCTTTCGACCAACTTTGTTGTATGGGAGTGAAAGTAGGGTGGATGCAGGCTACCTTATTCATAAGGTAGAGGTTACAGATATGAAAGTAGCAAGAATGATTGCAGGCAATAATGGATAGGAACAATGGCAGGAGTGTGTCCATAATGAGGAAATCAAGGAAAACTGGGAATGAACACCATAGATGAAGCGGTTAGAGCGAATAGACTGAGATGGTGGGGTCATGTTATACGCATGGGAGAAACAAGGTTACCCAAGAGACTCCTGAGCGCGTCAGTGGAGGGTAAGAGGAGTCGAGGTAGACCAAGAAGAAAGTACTTAGATTCGGTGCAGAATGATTTTGAAGTGAAAGGCATAACATCAGACGAGACATCAATGTTAGCATTGAATAGGGGATCATGGAGGAATTTTATTAGAGGTACTATGCTCCAGACTGAACGCTGAAAGGCATAATCAGTCTCTAATGATGATGATGATAATAATAATAATAATAATAATAATAATAAACGCATTTTTGTTTAAAAAAAATTACTGAGTACTGCAGTCTGTTTGAAAAGTATTCTTAAAAATTTCCAAATTTCCAAATTTTCGAAATAACGTCTGCATAGAGACGCGAAATTTAAGAATGTAAGGCTCTTTTCTGATGAGGTGGAGCACTTATCATCGAGATATTTACATAAGATGATTCCATTCAACATTCTTAGTCTGAACATCTTCATCCTATTCAGCAGTCTAGCTAACAGACATCCTGTGCCCACAGCTCACAGTTCAACCTCGTACACCGCCCGCTACATTACAACAAGACACGACTGCCCATTCCCACCGTTACACTGCGACACCCAGCGCGCCACCCGCGCCACCATTACCAGACAGAGCAATAATGCTACCTCTCTGACCAAGGAAGCTAACTATACAGTATATACTCTTATTGGAATCTTATTCATAAAATAATTCCAACAGAATATTGCAAAATATTAAATCCAACTGAATATAGACCCCACGCACAGAGAGTGCGATTATATTTTAATTCACGTAATTTTCTGTCAGGTCTGTTTACTTTTCGCCGACTAATCTGTACGTTTTGCACGCTTATTTCTGTACATCACATTTTTGTCTACATTTCTTTCCATATTACATAGAATTTTTTTTTCAACTTCCTCGAATTTGGGTATGAATCATTGTAATAACTCTTAATCTTTTAAATACGCATTTCCTTTGCACATTCCTTTTTAACAGAGATAGTACTTCCCAAAGTGGTTTAGTATGCAACATTCGACCAAGTAATTACCATTTACGAAGTACAATCACCACCTGTTAGTGTCTAAAAAAATTATTCGACCTACTTCTGCATCATACTTATATGTGATAAATACCTCTTATAGGCCTAGTTATTAGTATTTTTGGTAATTTGTAAGCAAATAAAATATAAGTATTTGACCTGCACCAAAGTACGTATCTCAATTTTAGAGAATTTCTTATGTCTCCATGAAAATACTATACGGTATACAAGTAATGACTGATCTGTGAAAGGTAACACTGTTTCCGTCTTCGTCTTTGCTTCCGTTCTCACTGTTAAAATTAAAAGCAGCACCCCAACGAACCACGTTTACGCACGACTGCCCTGCAAATGGCGGCTTCTATCACTTACAATATGGGGATGCGACACTAGCGCCAGCGAGCGGTCTAATTTTTATTTAGTAGGTCTATGGTCCAGCCGGTATCCGACCCCCCCCCCCCCCCCCCCCACACCACCCGACAAACTGCACCGTATGTAGCACTACCCGACTAACTGCCTGCCTGCGATCGTATGCTGTCTGTACAGCGAACACATTTCGACAACCGGACACCAGAAAAGGGAGGCGCTGCAGTCGCTACGTGCAGTTGGTCGGAAGGTGTGTACGCTGCTACGAATTTGGTTGATTGTTTGGTCAGTTGATTGGTCGAACGATAAAAAAGAGTCCCCTACACACGCTTCGATTTATCGTTCGAGCAATCAACTGACTAACGAACCAACCATATTCGTAGCAGCCTACACACCTTCCGACCAACTGCACGCGGCGATTGCAGCGCCTCCATGTTCTGTTGTCTGTCTGTCGAACTGTTTTCGTTTTCGCTAGTTCGCCGTGCAGACAGCAGACGATCGAAGGCAGTGAGCTGGTCGGATAGAGGATAGTTTACGTTGAGTTCGAAAGATTGTTCACAACATTGTTCGCAACATTGTTTTTGTCTGCTACAAGACTGTCGATGTTCTCAACATCAGAAACAGTGTTCCGGGGCAGTATCGGTAAAGATCAAAGGAGCATTGTTCTGTGGCCTGTTAGCACGAACTGTCGCTATACAGCGCCAGTGTTTGTTTTTATTTTGCTACTGGTCCGAGTACTGTTTGCGCACTTTTACAAGGCCCCTCTGTGATCGGCAGAAGTCGGTTGAGTTCGTCTACGTAATGTTTATGCTCTCTGCCAACATTAGCTACGTAATAGCATTGTGAAAGTACTTGCGCAACGGAAATTTATCTAACTGCTCACTCCTTAAGGGAGCAGCCACCGTTTTAACGAACACAACTTTGCCTCGCATGGCGAAATAATTACTCAAGAAAACTATCACTGATAGACCAAGACTGCCTGATCACAAAGGAAGCAAAGCATGCCACCCCCTCAGCATGATTCGACGATGTACTTACTTCGACGCTTACAGCAAGAGTGAAACCTAAGGCCACGCCAACACCTTCCCCACCACACACTGGATGGAGAGCGCGCTAAAAGTCATACAGAGCGAGTTGAGAGCTTAGAGTCTACCAACCCTCGCTACCTGAAGAAGATAATACCCTCATCTAGAGTTCCAGAGAGGTCTCTTTTGTCACCTCTTTCGACCATAATTATGTTGGTACTACACTAAGAACAGGCCACCTCGCCATCTTGCCAAGTAAGCTTGTCTCTGGCCAACCAGCAGACGCCATTGCAGACGACGTGCGAAGCCATGCGTTCTTAACCAAAGTAAACGAGGCCTAAAGCGCGAGGCGGTGACTGTACACCAATGCGCGGCAGTCAGTCAATATTAAAACCAACCTTCCACAGTCACATGAACACACAAGTTCAATCACACGGGTGGAAACATATGTAAACATGGGTCATTTATCATTAAGAGAAAGAACAAAATAATTGACATACAAATAGACAATATTAATGGCGGAAAACAGTTAAGAGTAATGAATAACTCAAAATGGAACACGACCACACATTGAGTAGACGTGTTTCAAGCGTATTGTTGATTCGGGCAAGGTTTTTATTGTTGTCATGCATATTGTTATTTGCAAAATTAACTCCACATGCCCCGACATCTCTTTTGGGATAAATGAAGGCTGTTATTGAAAGTGGCGTGAGAAATGCAAATGTTATTGTTATTCAGTGCTGCGACAGTAAAAATAGGCAGCAAGCGTTGCTACACGCGCTTAATACCTTAAAAGTATTCATATTTCCTAGATATAAGATGCAGTTTCCGATCACTCAGACATTAAAGTGATGCTTAATTTCATGTTCCTTTAGCGACGCTTTAACCCATTACGCGCCGTTTCTTCTAGAACCTGTAAGCTACACACTGTAAGCTGGCTGCACTGGGAGAAAGAGGCGGGGCTTGTTCTAACAGCCAATGCGCTACGAGCCGAAAGGAAGCTTCTGTGTGATATGTATTGTGCCGTCTGTCGTGGTTTTCGGTGTTCTGTGAGACGGAGAGTAGCATGAAAAAATTTACCATCTTATAGCATTGAGTAAGGAAGAGCGGTGGTTGTGGAACACGCATTGTGCAAAGAACAAGAACATGAGAGAGAAACAGGAATCTTTCAAAATAAATAAATAAAAATACAATAATAAAAAAGATGCTGTGCAGCTGAGTATCTGCAGCAGTGACATTCATAAGAAAATCTCTTGTGTCATAATACCGACAATAGAAAATAAAACTAGCAGAGAGTAAAACATCAGCATGAAAAAATTTACCATCTTATAGCATTGAGTAAGGAAGAGCGGTGGTTGTGGAACACGCATTGTGCAAAGAACAAGAACATGAGAGAGAAACAGGAATCTTTCAAAATAAATAAATAAAAATACAATAATAAAAAAGATGCTGTGCAGCTGAGTATCTGCAGCAGTGACATTCATAAGAAAATCTCTTGTGTCATAATACCGACAATAGAAAATAAAACTAGCAGAGAGTAAAACATCAGCATGAAAAAATTTACCATCTTATAGCATTGAGTAAGGAAGAGCGGTGGTTGTGGAACACGCATTGTGCAAAGAACAAGAACATGAGAGAGAAACAGGAATCTTTCAAAATAAATAAATAAAAATACAATAATAAAAAAGATGCTGTGCAGCTGAGTATCTGCAGCAGTGACATTCATAAGAAAATCTCTTGTGTCATAATACCGACAATAGAAAATAAAACTAGCAGAGAGTAAAACATCAGCATGAAAAAATTTACCATCTTATAGCATTGAGTAAGGAAGAGCGGTGGTTGTGGAACACGCATTGTGCAAAGAACAAGAACATGAGAGAGAAACAGGAATCTTTCAAAATAAATAAATAAAAATACAATAATAAAAAAGATGCTGTGCAGCTGAGTATCTGCAGCAGTGACATTCATAAGAAAATCTCTTGTGTCATAATACCGACAATAGAAAATAAAACTAGCAGAGAGTAAAACATCAGCATGAAAAAATTTACCATCTTATAGCATTGAGTAAGGAAGAGCGGTGGTTGTGGAACACGCATTGTGCAAAGAACAAGAACATGAGAGAGAAACAGGAATCTTTCAAAATAAATAAATAAAAATACAATAATAAAAAAGATGCTGTGCAGCTGAGTATCTGCAGCAGTGACATTCATAAGAAAATCTCTTGTGTCATAATACCGACAATAGAAAATAAAACTAGCAGAGAGTAAAACATCAGCATGAAAAAATTTACCATCTTATAGCATTGAGTAAGGAAGAGCGGTGGTTGTGGAACACGCATTGTGCAAAGAACAAGAACATGAGAGAGAAACAGGAATCTTTCAAAATAAATAAATAAAAATACAATAATAAAAAAGATGCTGTGCAGCTGAGTATCTGCAGCAGTGACATTCATAAGAAAATCTCTTGTGTCATAATACCGACAATAGAAAATAAAACTAGCAGAGAGTAAAACATCAGCATGAAAAAATTTACCATCTTATAGCATTGAGTAAGGAAGAGCGGTGGTTGTGGAACACGCATTGTGCAAAGAACAAGAACATGAGAGAGAAACAGGAATCTTTCAAAATAAATAAATAAAAATACAATAATAAAAAAGATGCTGTGCAGCTGAGTATCTGCAGCAGTGACATTCATAAGAAAATCTCTTGTGTCATAATACCGACAATAGAAAATAAAACTAGCAGAGAGTAAAACATCAGCATGAAAAAATTTACCATCTTATAGCATTGAGTAAGGAAGAGCGGTGGTTGTGGAACACGCATTGTGCAAAGAACAAGAACATGAGAGAGAAACAGGAATCTTTCAAAATAAATAAATAAAAATACAATAATAAAAAAGATGCTGTGCAGCTGAGTATCTGCAGCAGTGACATTCATAAGAAAATCTCTTGTGTCATAATACCGACAATAGAAAATAAAACTAGCAGAGAGTAAAACATCAGCATGAAAAAATTTACCATCTTATAGCATTGAGTAAGGAAGAGCGGTGGTTGTGGAACACGCATTGTGCAAAGAACAAGAACATGAGAGAGAAACAGGAATCTTTCAAAATAAATAAATAAAAATACAATAATAAAAAAGATGCTGTGCAGCTGAGTATCTGCAGCAGTGACATTCATAAGAAAATCTCTTGTGTCATAATACCGACAATAGAAAATAAAACTAGCAGAGAGTAAAACATCAGCATGAAAAAATTTACCATCTTATAGCATTGAGTAAGGAAGAGCGGTGGTTGTGGAACACGCATTGTGCAAAGAACAAGAACATGAGAGAGAAACAGGAATCTTTCAAAATAAATAAATAAAAATACAATAATAAAAAAGATGCTGTGCAGCTGAGTATCTGCAGCAGTGACATTCATAAGAAAATCTCTTGTGTCATAATACCGACAATAGAAAATAAAACTAGCAGAGAGTAAAACATCAGCATGAAAAAATTTACCATCTTATAGCATTGAGTAAGGAAGAGCGGTGGTTGTGGAACACGCATTGTGCAAAGAACAAGAACATGAGAGAGAAACAGGAATCTTTCAAAATAAATAAATAAAAATACAATAATAAAAAAGATGCTGTGCAGCTGAGTATCTGCAGCAGTGACATTCATAAGAAAATCTCTTGTGTCATAATACCGACAATAGAAAATAAAACTAGCAGAGAGTAAAACATCAGCATGAAAAAATTTACCATCTTATAGCATTGAGTAAGGAAGAGCGGTGGTTGTGGAACACGCATTGTGCAAAGAACAAGAACATGAGAGAGAAACAGGAATCTTTCAAAATAAATAAATAAAAATACAATAATAAAAAAGATGCTGTGCAGCTGAGTATCTGCAGCAGTGACATTCATAAGAAAATCTCTTGTGTCATAATACCGACAATAGAAAATAAAACTAGCAGAGAGTAAAACATCAGCATGAAAAAATTTACCATCTTATAGCATTGAGTAAGGAAGAGCGGTGGTTGTGGAACACGCATTGTGCAAAGAACAAGAACATGAGAGAGAAACAGGAATCTTTCAAAATAAATAAATAAAAATACAATAATAAAAAAGATGCTGTGCAGCTGAGTATCTGCAGCAGTGACATTCATAAGAAAATCTCTTGTGTCATAATACCGACAATAGAAAATAAAACTAGCAGAGAGTAAAACATCAGCATGAAAAAATTTACCATCTTATAGCATTGAGTAAGGAAGAGCGGTGGTTGTGGAACACGCATTGTGCAAAGAACAAGAACATGAGAGAGAAACAGGAATCTTTCAAAATAAATAAATAAAAATACAATAATAAAAAAGATGCTGTGCAGCTGAGTATCTGCAGCAGTGACATTCATAAGAAAATCTCTTGTGTCATAATACCGACAATAGAAAATAAAACTAGCAGAGAGTAAAACATCAGCATGAAAAAATTTACCATCTTATAGCATTGAGTAAGGAAGAGCGGTGGTTGTGGAACACGCATTGTGCAAAGAACAAGAACATGAGAGAGAAACAGGAATCTTTCAAAATAAATAAATAAAAATACAATAATAAAAAAGATGCTGTGCAGCTGAGTATCTGCAGCAGTGACATTCATAAGAAAATCTCTTGTGTCATAATACCGACAATAGAAAATAAAACTAGCAGAGAGTAAAACATCAGCATGAAAAAATTTACCATCTTATAGCATTGAGTAAGGAAGAGCGGTGGTTGTGGAACACGCATTGTGCAAAGAACAAGAACATGAGAGAGAAACAGGAATCTTTCAAAATAAATAAATAAAAATACAATAATAAAAAAGATGCTGTGCAGCTGAGTATCTGCAGCAGTGACATTCATAAGAAAATCTCTTGTGTCATAATACCGACAATAGAAAATAAAACTAGCAGAGAGTAAAACATCAGCATGAAAAAATTTACCATCTTATAGCATTGAGTAAGGAAGAGCGGTGGTTGTGGAACACGCATTGTGCAAAGAACAAGAACATGAGAGAGAAACAGGAATCTTTCAAAATAAATAAATAAAAATACAATAATAAAAAAGATGCTGTGCAGCTGAGTATCTGCAGCAGTGACATTCATAAGAAAATCTCTTGTGTCATAATACCGACAATAGAAAATAAAACTAGCAGAGAGTAAAACATCAGCATGAAAAAATTTACCATCTTATAGCATTGAGTAAGGAAGAGCGGTGGTTGTGGAACACGCATTGTGCAAAGAACAAGAACATGAGAGAGAAACAGGAATCTTTCAAAATAAATAAATAAAAATACAATAATAAAAAAGATGCTGTGCAGCTGAGTATCTGCAGCAGTGACATTCATAAGAAAATCTCTTGTGTCATAATACCGACAATAGAAAATAAAACTAGCAGAGAGTAAAACATCAGCATGAAAAAATTTACCATCTTATAGCATTGAGTAAGGAAGAGCGGTGGTTGTGGAACACGCATTGTGCAAAGAACAAGAACATGAGAGAGAAACAGGAATCTTTCAAAATAAATAAATAAAAATACAATAATAAAAAAGATGCTGTGCAGCTGAGTATCTGCAGCAGTGACATTCATAAGAAAATCTCTTGTGTCATAATACCGACAATAGAAAATAAAACTAGCAGAGAGTAAAACATCAGCATGAAAAAATTTACCATCTTATAGCATTGAGTAAGGAAGAGCGGTGGTTGTGGAACACGCATTGTGCAAAGAACAAGAACATGAGAGAGAAACAGGAATCTTTCAAAATAAATAAATAAAAATACAATAATAAAAAAGATGCTGTGCAGCTGAGTATCTGCAGCAGTGACATTCATAAGAAAATCTCTTGTGTCATAATACCGACAATAGAAAATAAAACTAGCAGAGAGTAAAACATCAGGGAGTAGGAGGGATCTGCTAAGTAGTTATGTGGTTCTCAATCTGCCTGTTTAATTTTACTCTTTTGTTGATGGATAATATCCGAAACCGGTAAAGTTTTAAATACAATAAACAGCTGATGGTTGACTACGCATTTTAAAGTATATTACGGCTGTTAATTCACATCTAAGTAAAAATTTGAAAATATTTAATTGTTTGAAAAGAGGTGGGAGAGAGCAGCCTTTGCACATTCGTAATGTAAGGAGGAGGTGCTGCTTACAGCGTCACGTGACTCGAAGGTAGCTTGTCTGTTCAATAGTAACGAACTTCTTTTACTGCATTATGCAAATTACCTATGAAAATTACCTGGTGTTGCTCTGCATAATTTCAAATGAATAGAGTACCTCGTAATTGAGTCCAGCTGCTCGTATTCGGCGTGATATAGAGGATGCTGCAGTATTGCAATTCCAGATGTTGAGTTACCAGAAGTTACACCAAACCTCGAAATAACAACGTAATTCTCTAAGGGCCGGATGTCAATATCTCGTTAAGTCCTAGTTAAGATATTAACTTGTCGTTAGCGGAGAATTGCGTTTGTCAATGTATCGTTATGAGTTAACCTGACGTTAAAAGACCTCAAACTGGCCGTTAAATTAACGAGTAGGATTCTGGTCGTTACACGGCTAACTACCAGTTAAATGAGACTGTAAACAAATGGCAGGATTACAAAACGCTAAAATACCGCAATATATTCACGTGATAAAGACTGATTTATCGAACAAAATTACAGAAGCACTACATGTATGAAAAACTAGTGTGGAAACATCTTAACTGGAAAATTTTATCATCATATCAATCGCACCAACCATGTCAGTTGCGATAAGATGAGTTTGATATATTATAAATACTTAATATAACCTTAAATTATTGTTGCGATATCAAAATACGAACTTATGGCTAACGGCTAGTTACGTGAAAATGGCTGAAATAAGAAATTTGGTCGAAAATGAAGAGGATGTCAATATTTTGGAAGATCTAGCGGTTATTGCCACAATAAGGCACCCTAGACGTATTTATGTTCATTCAAATACGTTTGAATGCTCTGATGATGGAAAATTTATTATGCGATTTTGTCTTCCAAAGATCACTTGTGTAAACGCTGCATGAAAAACACGACCACCCGAAAAGTCGTAATAGAAAACAGAATACATTATTTATGTCTGCAAGCTTATTAATTCATTATTTACTTATGCTTATTGAGCCTACTGTAAGACCTAAAATGTGATTTCTTCCTCCGATCTACAGGAACAGTGCACTTTTGCCAATGTGCAAGTTATTGCTTGCACTAAGGTACCATGTTCATTGCCGTAGGGGACTTCGCTGGTGTCTGCAAAACATCTGCTTGGAAAGCTGTTCGGGGGACGACACTGTCACTGGCCTCTCTCAGTCCAATGTGTCCTTATATTCCTCTATTACGAACGCAAGACTCTCGCACTTCTCGTAAAATTCGAGCTTATTTCACGTTTGTTTTCCATGGAACCAAATAACAACGGTCTGCTAACCTCTTCCCTACCTGTCAAATATGGCGAACAGCTGTTTATTCAGTTGGCACTTTCATTTGTTTCTATTGCCAACATAATCGAAACATATCGTACCTTCTCGTTGTCTCGAGGTTAGCAAACGAGAGGTATATCTGGTGATGACAAACGCAATGCACTTAACGAACACATTCAACTGGACGTTAAAGCCAGCTTCTCGTTGACTAACGATATTGGGACCCTCACCAGGTGGGACTGACGGTAGATATTGAGAAGGTTCAGAGAAGGGAAGCTCGTTTTGTTTCATCACGTTACGGGGGGGGGGGGGGGGGGCGTCACGGAAATGTTGCACGAACTTCTGAAAGTGAAAATATTTTGCTAACACCCACCTACTTAGGGAGACATGACCATCCCAATAAAATGAGAGAAATCAGATCGAAAACGGAACGATTTACGGGTTCTTTCTTCCCGCGCGCTATTAGAGAATGGAACTGTAGATAAAAGTTATGAAAATGGTTAATGAACCCTCTGCCAGGCACTTAAATGTGATTTGTAGAGTATCTATATAGATATAGATAAATGAAGCCCCTGTCATCTGAAGCACCAGCCTGATAACTCTGAATGTGTATTTCTTATCACAGATGTGTGCAAACACGATTTGTACAAAATGTTCAAATGTTTGTTAAACTTATGGGACTTAACTATGGGGTTATCAGTCCCTAAACTTACAAACTACTTATCAACTAGTTTATCCTAGGACGGCACAAATATCCATGCCCGAGGGAGGATTCGAACCCCCGACTGCAGTGGCCGTGCGGACCGTGACTGAAGCGCCTCAGTCCCCTCGGCCACCGCGGCCGGCCACGATTTGTAAATGATAGATGACTGTTATTTCTTTTATGAGAAATGCGCTACTAATCAAAATGTGAAAGAAATAATTTCATAAACTTGTATTCTGGGTAATATTTTCACTAATAATTATTCTAAAAGAAGAAAGAAACGCCTTGTAACCTACAAATAAATGCTGATTTATTTGTAATAGCGTTTCTTTTCAATTTATTTCTTTTTCAATATTTTTTTCCTTTGCAACGTTAAATAAAAACAATATTTTTTGTATCACATAAAATTTCTTAATTCCATATTACACTGAAGCAAAGTTCAAAATAATCGTCTTTGAAGTAAGTTGCATTGACAATGCTGTAGGTGGTTATTATTTTAAATCTAATGTATCAGATCCTGTAAATCTGTTTCTGTAACCTGCGTTGAAAGTAAAATGTACAACTGTTTAGACGTATGTACTACATTTACAACTGGAAACAGCACCGACAAGTGCTAACGACGGCGCGCCAGGGGCATGCAGGTCATGACGTCACTCAAGGCCAATCGGCTAGCGATCGCGCCGGCTCGGAACTATCCTGCTTACGTAGTATGAAGTGCGTGCTCAGGCCTGTATTTCTCGCTGGCCAGGAGGCCAACGCTAGGCCTACGAGAAAAACAGGCCCCAGCGCAGACGTTATGCCACGTAAGCAAGGTAGTTCCGAGCCGGCGCGATCGCTAGCTCAGTGGTTGCCCGCTATGACGCAGAGGGCAGTGCCCCAGTGGACGGCCAATCGGCTAGCGATCGCGCCGGCTCGGAACTACCTTGCTTATGTGGCATGACGACTGCGCTGAGGCCTGTCTTTCTCGTAAGCCTCGAGGCCAAGGAGAAAGACAGACCGCAGCGAGCACGTCAGGTCACGTGATCAAGGCACTCCTGTGACAACACGATCACTAGCTTACTGGCTGGAGCCGGCCGAGGTGGCTGAGCGGTTTTGCGGCGCGCCAGTCACGGTCTACATGGCCACTACGGTCGGGGGTTCGAATTCCACCCCCCCTCGGGCATGGATATTTGTGCCGTCCTTAGTATTAGTTAGTTCATAAGTAGTTTGTAAGTTTAGGGACTGATGACCCCGTTGTTAAGTCCCATAAGCTCTACAAACATTTGAACATTTTTTACTGGCTGGGGTACAGCCACCACCACCTAGAGAGAAGGCCGCGGTGCTCTCGTGTGACGTCAGGCAGAGTAGGTTACGCGCGCATAGCTGACTGGCTCGCTGCTTCGGCATAGTGGGCATAAGTGGTGTTGGCACAGCCCACTGTGTCTTAGCGGCCAGCCAGTTCGCTAGTGATCGCATTCGCTCAGGCCAATCTCGATCACGTGATGCGACGTGCGTGCCGCGGCCTGTCTTTCTAGATCTACATCTACAACCATACCAAGCCACCCGACGGTGTGTGGCGGAGGGTACCTTGAGTACCACTATCGATTTTCCCTCCTATTCCAGTCACATATTGTTCGCGGAAAGAAGGATTGTCGGTATGCCTCTGTGTGGGCTCTAATCTCTCTGATTTAACCTCACGGTCTCTTCGCGAGATATACGTAGGAGGGAGCAATATACTGCTAGACTTCTCAGTAAAGGTAAGTTCTCGAAACTTCGACAACACCCCGTACCGAGCGACAGAGCGTCTCTCCTGCAGAGTTTTCCACTGGAGTTTAGCGACCATCTCCGTAACGCTTTCACGATTACCAAATGATCCTGTAACGAAGCGCGCTGCTCTCCGTTGGATCTTCCCCACTTCCTCTATCAAACACACCTGGTAAGGATCCCACACCGGTGAGCAGTATTCAAGCTGTGGGCGAACAAGTGTACTGTAACCTACTTCCTTTGTTTTCGGACTGCATTTAATTAGAATTCTTCCAATGAATCTAAGTGTGGCATCTGCTTTACCGACGATTGATTTTATATGGTCGTTCCATTTTAAATTCCTCCTAATGCCTACTCCCAGATAATTTATGGAATTAATTGCTTCCAGGTGCTGACCTGCTATAGTGTACTTAAATGATAAAGGATCTTTCTTTCTGTGTATTCGCAGCACATTACACTTGTCTACAATAAGATTTAATTGCCATTCCCTGCACTATGCGTCAATTCTATGCAGATCCTCCTGCATCTCAATACAATTTTCCATTGTTACAACCTCTCTATATACTACAGCATCATCCGCAAAAAGCCTCATTGAACTTCGGATGTTATCCGCAAGGTGACTTATATATATCGTGAACAGCAACGGACCCACGACACTCCCCTGTGGGACACCCGACATAACTCCTACTTCGGAAGACTTCTCTCTCGATGGACACTAGGCAGTAGCAGACCTCCATTCGCTCTGGCCACGCTCAGACTCAGTAGCCGGCCGCGGTGGCCGAGTAGACTGAGGCGCTGCAGTCATGGTCTGCACGGCCACTACGGTCGGGGGTTCGAATCCCCCTCGGGCATGGATATTTGTGCCGTCCTTAGTATAAGGTAGTTGATAAGTAGTTTGTAAGTTTAGGGACTGATGACCCCGTAGTTAAGTCCCATAAGCTTAACAAACATTTGAACATTTTTTTAGACTCAGTAAGTCAGCGCGCATTGACACTGGCTGAGATTCCGCGTCCTGCAGCGTTTCTCCGCACAGCAGGCGGCAGGCTTGGCGGCAGACGGTGGCTGTCTGTGCCCCGGGCAGACCTGCTGTGCGGGGGCGTGGCCGCCGGGCCGCGGCGTGGGGGCGGCGCCGCTTGCGCAACCGTGACGTCACGGCGCAACAGCTGCCGCCACAGGTACTGCCGCGGTCCCGCCGTCTATCGGCATTACGCAACAGCAAGCGCCGCTGTGCGTGTCAACTCGAGACGACTTAACACCGTCACACGTCATACGGCGAGTTTTCCTCGAAAGGAAGCGCCGATCACAAACAGATCTCTTAATGAATAGGGAGACTGACTACAGAGTAGTCCTCGGGCTTTCCAAAACGCCTCTCTCTTCTTTGAGGCTGATAAATAGCGCTGATCTCAAGCAGGAAATGCTTTGATTGTGTAACGTTTCGAGTGTATAAGTCTTGCATCAGCAATAGCAATTAACATGATCCGCAATTTCACTCCAGACTTCATCGCACTCTGAACACAGTCGAGGATGTTACTGGTATCGAAATGTTATAAATATAGTGTCGGTTCTTTTAGACATATAAAAATTTTGAAATTTCGACTTTGTTCAGTTACATTTATTTTTGTCGACCAAGGGTCTCCGAAAGTACAGAAAAAAATGTTGAAATGTTTGTAATCCTATTGGGCCAAACTGCGTGGTCATCAGTCCGTAGCTTACAAACTACTTAAACCTAGGTAAACTAAACTAAGGACAAACACACACACCCATACCCCAGGGAGGACTCGAACCTCCACGGCGAGCAACCGCGTGCTCCGCAGCGAGGTGCTTTAGACCGCTCGGCTACTCCACCGCGGCGAAAGTACAGACATCATAACTATATTCACATACATTAATTGATCAAGAATATCTGGACACCCACAAAAACACATTTTACACATTACGTGCATTGTGCTGAAGATGGGGTCCCATAAGCGTTCTGTACGCTGTCTCGTTTACACAAGAACCAGATCATTGACAAAAAAAAACACAAAAAACAGAATTGTAGCTCCCACCTTCCACAAAACTGTCCTTATATCCTCATTCCATTTCGTAACCCTCTCCAACGCGACTGTGTCAAGTAACTCACAACTAATACTCTATTCGAAAAATATGGAAATGTCTTTCCTGCTCATCTGCATAAACTTATGGTTTTTTTTCTGTATTTATAGCTATTTAAAGCCATCCTCACACAGACTAGAAAATTTGTCTAAGTCATTTTTAAAACTGCTTATACGGCCATGGAATGATGGCGCTTTCCTAAACACTACAGCATCATCAGCAAACAGCCGCCGACTCCACATCAGCGACCTCAATACTCATTAGACATCGTGAGAGGGCAGAACGGTCGCACTCCGCAGAACTCACGGACTTCGTATGTAGTCAGGTCATCGGGTGTCACTTGGGTCAGACGTTTGTGCGCGATATTTTCACACTCCTAAATATCTCTAGGTACGCTGCTTCTGATGTGATAGGGACACGTTCAGCACAAAAGCGTACAGGTCGACCTAGTCTATTGACTGACAAGAGACCGCCACAGTTGAAGAGGGTCGCACAGTGTAATACGCAGGCACCTATCCAGACCATCACACAGAAATTCAAAACTGCATCAGGATCCACACTAAGTACTATAGCAGGTGGGACGTGAGAAACTTCGATTTCATGGTCGAGCGGCTGCCTATAATCTACACATCACGCAGGTCACTGCCAAACGACACCTCGCTTGGTGTTAGCCACGTAAACATTGTTGGTTGTTATTGTTGTTGTTTGGATGTTTTGGGGGGACAAAACTACGGAGGTCATCAGTCCCCCAACATTGTTGGACTGGACAGTGGAAAAACGTTATGTGGAGTGAAGAATCGCGGTACACAATGTGGTGATCCGATAGCAAGGTTTGTATATGGGAATGACCTGTGAACGTCATTTACCAGCGTGTGCCAACACTTAAATAAGGAGGCAGTAGTGTAATGCTGTGGTGCGCACCCCTTGTTGTATTGCGTAACACTATCACAGCACAGGCCTACATTGATGTTTTAAACACCTTCTTGCTTCCCACTATTGAAGAGCAATTCGGTGATGGCCGTTGCATCTTTCAACAGGATCGAGTACCTGTTCTTAATGCACGACCTTTGACGGAGTGGTTACACGACAATAACGACCATGTAATGGACTGGCGTGCACAGAGTCCTGACTTCAGTCCTATATATCGCCGTTAGGATGTTTTGGAACGCCGACTTCGGGTCAGGCATCACCAATCTATACTCCGTTCACCGAAACGAGAGACGGACTGTAAACACAGCGAGGCGCATGACCAGAGGTGGTCAAAACAGGGGCGCTCGCTCAATGTCTCTGCATTCGTTTAGTTGTAAAGCATTTGTGTGCGCTATGAGTGGTGATATTAGAGGCTGGGTACATCTAAATCTAAATACATACTCCGCAATTCACCGTAAGGTGCGTGGCGGAGGGTACACTGTACCACTACCAGGCATTTCCTTTCCTATTCCACTCCCAAATTGAACGAGGAAAAAAAGAATGCCTATATGTCCCCCTACGAGCCCTAATTTCTCTTATCTTGTCTTTGTGATCTTTACGCGAAATGTAAGTAGGCGGCAACAAGATCGTACTACACTCAGCTTCAAATTTCCGCCCTCTAAATTTACTGAACAGAAATTCACGAAAAGAACGTCGTCTTTCTTCCAGCGATCCCCAATTGAGTTGCCGGAGCATTTCCGTGACACTCGCGCATTGGTCGAACCTACCGGTAACAAATCTAGCTGCTCGCCTCTGAACCGCCTCTCTGTCATCCTTCAAACCGATCTGCTGTGTGTCCCAAATACTTGAGCAATACTCAAGACGTGGTCGTACAAGCGTTTTATACGCGGTCTCCCTTACAGGTGAAGTACATCTTCCCAAAATTCTCCCAATCAACCGAAGTCGGCTGTCTGCCTTACTCACAACTGTCCTTACATGCTCGTTCCATTTCATATCGCTCTGCAAGGTTACGCCTAGATATTTGAACGACGAGAGAGCATCAAGAAGCTCACTACTAATGCTGTATTCGAACATTATAGGATTGTTTTTTCTACTGATGCGCATCACCTTACAGTTTTCTACATTGAGAGCTAGCTGCCATTCTTCGCACCAACTAGAAATTTTGTCTAAGTCAACCTGTATGCTATTACAGTCAGTTACAGACGACACCCTCCCATACACCACAGCATCATCAGCAAACAGCCGCAAATTACAACTTACTCTGTCCATCAGATCATGGGTAGAAATTTCATGTTAAAGGACCAGTTGCCGAATAGTAACATAAATATTAGTCTCTCATATTCAACTCTCTTTTTCTCTTCCTCGTCTGTATATTTACAGTAGATGTTCAAAATGATGTCCCTCTACGGAAAGAGCGCCCTGACGTCTCTTCAAGACATTTGCCAACACTCGAAGAATTTCGGCTGCCGAAATCTGGGAAATGACTAGCCGAATCTTTTTTCACGAAACAATAAATTCTGATAGGTATGTGAACAATATCCTGCATCCATTTTTTTCAAGAACTTTCAACCAACGAAAATCTGTGCGGTTATTTCATGCAGAACAATGGAAGACCACACATTGCCAATGCTTCTATGGCAGCAATACGAGGTGTTTTTCATGATAGGAAAGTTGACTGGCCTCCTCGTTCTCCAGATCTAAATCCCTGTGACTTTTATCTTTGAGGAATGTTAAAAGACAAGGTGTATGCAAGTAATCCCCGTACACTTGAAGTGTTGGAAGACTGGATTCGGCTAGTCATTTCCCATATTTCGGTAGCCGAGATTCGTCGAGTGTTCACAAATGTGTTCAAGAGATGTCAGGCCGCTCTTTCCATACAGGGACATCGTTTTGTACATCTAATGTAAATAAAGGTAAGCTTATGTTACTCAGATGGCAATGTTTTTTAGACTTTAACTCTGTGTACGCGCCCGCGGCTCAATAGAGTCCGAGAATTGGGCGCTGCCGTGGCCGGCGGATGCGGTGGCGGCGGCCGGGAGCCGTACCGCGCGATCCGCGGACGCCTGGCAGGCGTCTTTCGTGACACACCCTGTATTTACGTTAACCAGAAATCACTAGTTTCTCCAAATTTTCAAGATCACCTTCCTGTACTAAACCTTCTCGAGAGTGTGTAAACCTAATCAGGAGTCCATAGAAGATGACAGGGGAGGTGAACAGGTGTAGACAAATGGATGGTACTTTTCTTAAAGTACTTTCAAATTGGATTCTTTTCTCCCATTGACATTTTATACCTAAAAAAAGAAAATTATAGGAAGTTAGACAATAAGTAAACTGAACTCGATACCGTGGAGTCTCGGTATTTCGAGATTCGGAATTACCAGTTTCCCATAAATACGAGCGTCATAAAGAAACTGCGGGTACATTCTACCTATACAGAAAAAAGCCTCCACCATTATAACTCGAAGTAAATAGTGAAAATACTTTAAAACCTTTAGGCTGCCAATGTAAATAGCTATTTAAAAACCTTTGTTTTAAAAAAGGTCATATCTTTTTATACGTGTACTCTTTTCAAGGTCGATTTTCTTCTTTTTCACACGTAAATTTCGATAGTTCGATATGATTCCGGTACCGTTCACCTCGAATTAACGAGACTACTGTATAGCTACCACAATTTCCAAAGTCCTGCATACCTTCTTCTAGGAAGATGATCTTCAGGTACGCCACGGCGGATTAGCCGTGCGTACTAAGTCGCCAGGCGGCGGTGCGCGCGACCGTTCGCCGTCGGGGGTTCGAGTCCCCCCTCGGTCATGGGTGTTTTGTGTTGTCATAAGGTTAGTTTACCTTCGTTTAAGGTTTGTAAGCTAGGGACTAATAAACACGCAGTTGAGTCCTATAGATTTACAAACATTTGAACATTTGATTGCTTTATGTACGCAACAAACATGCCAAAAAGATACTACGAAATGTCAGAATCTGAACATGACTACTACAATACAAAACACAAAGAAAGTAATGATTTGTTTGCTTACATAAGTAGTTTTTTACGATTTTCTTCTTGAGACTGCAAGCTTCATGTTGCAATCTTCACTTCCGGTTTTTGCAGGCTGCAATCAGTACTGCAAAAAGTATTTCGAAGTATAAAATCAAATTTACGCTAAGTGGACGGAAAAAGGTGTGAACAGCATGATCAATGCTTCCTAAACCCACATTAATTATTAAAAAGATCCTCATTTATAAGGAAACTCATTAATAAAACTTTTCAGCTTAACAATATGATAATCCGTTCCATTACGTACAATACCGAATAATTAAATTGTTACTAACATAGTATGAGAATGTCACTATTAGATGCGGTTGCGTAATATTGCGCTTAACAACAAATTGCCCACAATTTTTACGCGGGAGGATAGACTCCTAGCAGTTAAACGGCGCGCCGTAAACTGAGGTAAAGCGTTACCGTTGACTGAATCCATCCGGAACGCGATCGGACTCCATCAGTAAGTTCAAGAAAGCTAATTTTTGCCAAGCCGAAGATTCGGCTGATTTGTGGCCGAAACTGAAACTGCGGCTGTAATAAATACTGAAAATGGCCGTAATCGAAACGAATATTAGATCGGTCCTTAGTATAAATGTTATTTCTGTATTAAAGCATCGTCAGCAATCAACGTATCCTAATTGGGAACACACACTTTATTTTGAGGAGAATACCTCCTCCCAACAACTCACAGTATTTTCCGTTATTCTGCTTTACACTTTGTTTAGAAATGCAAATCGCTAAAAGAACTGCTAGCGAAACGACACATCTTCACTAATACAAGGTACGAGGTATTTGTATGCGCTGGGTCCCAAGTCCAACGTAACGGCTGGATGGCTTAACATTGCCTGATGGAAAGTTTACGCCAGTAAATCTGTACGCCGCCTAAGTCATCTATTACAGATTACGCTTACACACACACAACTCACCAGAAGTATTAGTACACGGAGGGGATCTCGCAAAATGTGGGAAAGCTAGTGTTTTGTTGCATAAAATAAATTTACGCAAATTATAACTTAAGTAAGTTTCTGCTTCGTCCGAAACTACACTCCTGGCCATTAAAATTACTATACCACGAAGATGACGTGCTACAGACGCGAAATTTAATCGAAAGGAAGAAGATGCTGTGATATGCAAATGATTAGCTTTTCAGAGCATTCACACAAAGTTGGCGCCGGTGGCGACACCTACAACGTGCTTACATGAGCAAAGTTTCCAACCGATTTCTCATACACAAACAGCAGTTGAAAGGCGTTGTCTGGTGAAACGTTTTTGTGATGCCTCGTATAAGGAGGAGAAATGCATACTGTAACTTTTCCGACTTTGAGAAAGGTCGGATTGCTGCCTTTCGCGATTGCGATTTACCGTATCGCGACATTGTTGCTCGCGTTGGTCGCGATCCAATGACTGTTAGCAGAATATGGAATCGGTGGGTTCCGGAGGGCCATACGGAACGCCGTACTGGATCCCAACGGCCTCGTAACGCTAGTAGTCGAGATGTCAGGCATCTTATCCGCATGGCTGTAACGGATCGTGCAGCCATGTCTCGATTCCTGAGTCAACAGACGGGGACGTTTGCAAGACAACAACCATCTGCACGAACAGTCCGACGTCATTTGCAGCAGCGTGGACTAACAGCTCGGAGACCATGGCTGCAGTTACCCTTGACGCTGCATCACAGCACAGAGTAACATTGGTCTGTGATCACAGGCAGGAGCGCCTGCAATGATGTACGCAACGACCAACCTGGGTGCACGAATGGCAAAACGTCATTTTTCGGATGAATCCAGGTTCTGTTTACAGTATCATGATGGTCGCATCCTTGTTTGGCGAGATCACGGTGAACGCATATTGGAAACGTCTATTCGTCATCGCCATACTGGCGTATCATCTGGCGTGTGGTATGCGATGCCATTGGTTACACATCGCGGTCACCTCTTGTTCGCACTTTCAACAGTTGCCGTTACATTTCAGATGTGTTACGACCCGTAGCTCTACCCTTTATTCGATCCCTGCGAAACCCTACATTTCAACAGGGTAATGCACGACTACATGTTGCAGGTCCTGTACGGGCCTTTCTGGATACGGAAAATGTTCGACTGCTGCTCTGGCCAGCACATTCTCCAGATCTCCCACCAATTGAAAACGTCTGGTCAATGCGACTGTCTCGTCACAATACGCCAGTCACTACTCTTGATGAACTGTGGTATCGTGTTGAAGCTGCGTGGGCATCTGTACCTGTACACGCCATCCAAGCTCAGGCGTATCAATTCCCTTATTACGGCCAGAGGTGGTTGTTCTTGGTACTGATTTCTCGGGATCCATGCACCCAAATTGTGTGAAAATGTACTCACATGTCAGTTCTAGTATAATACGAAGCGCGTCCAGAAAGTAAGTTCCGTTTCAATTTATCTCCGCTGCAGCGCTGCGATTGCAGTTCCGCATATGCGCTGTAGACGATGTGTATCAAGGAGAAGAACGTGCGCCATTTGGAGATCGCTGTCAGTTACGTACGCTTTGTTTCGCTTGTTTGAAATGTCGGCGTTGATTGAAAATCCCGCCGCCTGTGAAATCAGGTCGGTGATTCGGTTTCTGAATGCGAGGAAAGTGAAACCAAGTCAAATTTATCGGCAAATTTGCAATGTTTACGGGGACTGCTGTCAAAAAGTGTTGTTTTGCTTCACGACAACGCACGACCACACACTGCAAATCTGACGAAAAACCTCCTACATGGATTTGGCTGGGACGTGTTTGACCATCCTCCGTACAGCCCTGACCTCGCTCCTAGCGACTTTCATCTGTTCTTACATCTCAAGTGTTTCCTTGGCAGTTATCACTTCACCAATGACGACGAGCTGAAAGAAACTGTTTCCAACTGGTTGAAAACACAGGCGACAGATTTCTATGAAGAAGGTATACAAAACCGGGTGCCACGCTATGACAAATGCCTGCAAAATTTCGGCAGTTATCTGGAAAAGTAGTTTACGAGTTGTAGAATTTTGTGCAATAAAAATTTCTTCTGTATCTGTGTACAATTTGATTTTATTACCAACGGAACTTACTTTCTGGACGCGCCTCGTACATTTGTCCAATGAATACATGTTTATCATCTGCATTTCTTTTTCACATAGCAATTTTAATGGCCAGTAGTGTAGAAGTGGAGCCGAATGTTTCGACCGCAAATCATCATTCGTTCGGACTCTGGATGACAGCCTTCATTCTATAGCTCAGTCTTCGTTGAAACGAGTGCTGCCTCAGTTGAAAAATTATTGCCAGGTCAGATTCCACGGATTCCAGCACGGATTCAGAAAGTATCGCTCTTGCGAAACACAGCTTGCCTTTATTCACATGAAGTCTTAAGTGTCATCGACAAGGGATCTCAAATCGATTCCATATTTCTGGATTTCCGGAAGGCTTTTGATACTGTACCCCACAAGCGGCTTCTAATGAAATTGCGTGCTTATGGAATATATCCCCAATTGTGCCATTGGATTCACGATTTCCTATCAGAAAGGACACAGTTCGTTGTAATTGATGGTAAGTCATCGAGTAAAACAGAAGTGATATCTGGCGTTCCACAGGAAAGCGTTATAGGTCCCCTACTCTTCCTCGTGTTTATAAACGATTTAGGAGATAATCTGAATAGCTCCCTTAGACTGTTCGCGGATGATGCTGTCGTTTATCGGTTAGTGAAGTCAACAGAGGATCAAAAGCAACTGCAAAGCGATTTAGACAAAATTTCTACTTGGTGCGAAAATTGGCAATTGACACTAAATAAAGAAAAGTGTGAAGTAATACACATGACCACTAAAAGAAATCCGCTGAACTTCAATTACGCGATAAATCAGTCAAACCTTAAGGTCGTAAATTCTACCAAATACCTAGGAGTTATAATTACGAACAACTTTGACTGGAGAGAACACATAGAAAATATTGTGGGGAAGGCGAATCAAAGGTTACGTTTCATTGGCAGAACGCTTAGAAGATGCACCAGCTCCACCAAAGAGACTGCCTACATTACACTTGTGCGTCCTCTCTTGGAGTACTGTTGCCCCTTGTGGGACCCTCACCAGGTGGGACTGACGGAAGATATTGAGAAGGTTCAGAGAAGGGCAGCTCGTTTTGTTTTATCACGTTACGGGGGGGAAAGCGTCACGGAAATGTTGCACGAATTGGGGTGGAAATCATTAAAAGAAAGACGTTATTCATTGCGGCGTGATCTGTTTGCGAAGTTTCAATCACCGACTTTTAGTTCTGAATGTGAAAATATTTTGCTAGCACCCACCTACTTAGGGAGACATGACCATCCCAATAACATAAGAGAAATCAGATCGAAAACGGAACGATTTAGGTGTTCTTTCTTCCCGCGCGCTATTAGAGAATGGAACGGTAGAGAAAAGTTATGAAAGTGGTTAATGAACCCTCTGCCAGGCACTTAAATGTGATTTGCAGAGTATCTATGTAGATGTAGAATCCGGTGCACAAGAGTGTGCGTAATACGTTCCACGGAAACGGTGCGTTCGTTCCGGTACTGAGAGATGACAGTAAGGCCACTTCAGGTAGGGTGCAGGTAATGACGGAGCTCTGAGAAGCGGCGCTTTGCGTGAAGGCGGATGTGAGCGTCAGTGTGCAGGAATGCTTCCAGCCGCCACCTCGTCGTCCGCGGAAAGCTGTGTCCTTCCGGAGGCTCGTGACCGCAGCATGACGCTGACTCACACAGGGCAGGCTGCCTTAGTCACTGGCCGGCTCTTACACAACTCCTGATAGCTCACACATCTGGGAGCGGGAATCCTCATCTAGCACTAAACGACCGCTTCCCGTAGCTTGCACCAATCGTGAGAGCACAAACTAACAGCAAGATCTTTCCCGACCGTTGCTGCTACTAACAATTCCACCTTCCACCTTCTTGGTCTAGCTGTACAGTTTGAAAGTTTCTCCCTTCTCCTTCTCCCTTATAAAATTTACGTCTGCTGTGTGTTTGAACTTGTTCTAGCTGAATGCCTTTGTACAACGTTATGTTAATCTGACTGCGTAATCTATATCTATATGTAAAAGGCTTGTGTGTGTACGTGCTGACAGACTTTTCTCCATGACCACATATTGCCACCCACTCGTGGTTATGGTGGTAGATAGCCCTTGGTCTATTGATGTTAGTAAGGGAGTTTGGTCGTGGTGCGTGGCAATGGGTGAGTGTGACGAGCAAAAATTCGCAAAATATGCAATAAATACTCTTAGGAAAAGCTATATACTCTGTGACTTACGAACTTTACGGTACGAGTCAAAATCTTTTTATTCTTTCAATCGTCAGACAATGCGGTCCTTTCAGACTTTAATAACGACGAGAAATATCAAATACGCATTTTTTAAAAATAGATCACATGTTTCCGTCAACCACACATTACCGACTATGAACAGAGACACAAAACAAAGATAAAAATCCAGATAGACTCAAAGATAAAAAATATTCGTGGAACATTGATCACTGTCGTGGAAGCTTGGTGGAAACACAGACATACATTAACGATATAGCCGCGACACTCTGCTGTGAAACTATGCGACGTAGTCCTACTCATATCCCGGCGGCCTCCTGTGATAATGTTGGAAACAGATGTCGAATAACGAGAATCATGTGACATCGTCATAAGTCAATCGCGTGACACGCAAATATTTTGTCGTGAAATCAAGCATACAGCAGGAACAGCAGTATTTATCTACACTGTATGTGGTTCGGTCATCTTTGCAACGATTTTATGTCGTGTTATTGATGTTGACAATATAAAAATACGAGGCCGCCAGGATAGAAAGTAAAATTTTACCGAATCAGATACATCCGTTGTTGTCACATCTCATTATGACCAGCTCTTTCACGCGAAACTCTTTTGTATAGAGTCTCATGATTCACACAATCTTACAATTCATTCCAAATTCCTATTCAAGAAGATATTTGTGAAAACTGTTACAAATCAATATTCGCACTTATCCAATATCGTTTTCAGAAATGTAATTTGCCAGCCGCTTTCGGCGCTGCTGTTGCAATGTGTAGCTTTATGAACACAACCTAACATTGAATTTACATTGTTACGAAGCATGGACTTAAATTAATTTCACTCTTAGTATGAAAAACTTTATGAACATTCATCGTTTTCGACAATGACTTCTACTTAAATTTGACATCTTGGCTAGGAGAGCTGAGTTTATTGACAGAGAGATCCAACTTGATTTGTTTTTTTGCTGACCTACGTCCGGAACCCAAGGAACCATGATATACACAGGAATTTCTTTAACAACCGTTGCGAAGCACGGTCATATAAGCTAGTGTTTATTATAATGAGACACAAACTGCTAATTGTTTCTGTATGAAAATGTCGCAACAAAGTTAACTGTCTGAAAATTACTGATGATAAAAATCACTGTGTTAATAATTCTGGCCCTACAAACTCGTTTCTGACTGAACTAACAATCTTTCACTGAATGTAACGAACAAAATATTTATCAATGCAGTCTGACTCTGTGCAAACACTTGTTAACCTGAGCACTGTATGAATTGTCCTACCCTGAAATCTGTAAATCATACTGAACTGTAAGCTTGACAAAAACTGATTCTTTCTCACCTTCACTTACTGCATAAATCTTCGCAACACCAACTGCTTCCTGCTGTACTAACTACTGGAAAACTAACTACAGAAAACATCTATGGCACTTTTAATAAAAATGTGAGGAGGGATGAACTGGTAATCTGTTTAAGAAACTCGCACTAATTATTAAAAATGAAATATCTGATTTATTTTCTAACTGATGTAACTTCATGAAAATTACTAACATTGTCATGTTTATGATTTTAAAATCTTTCAGAGAAAAATATAACGCAGATATTTAATCTGCCTACGAAATTATTTTTAAACAAAGATAAACATTTCTTTACTGTTGATAAATTTAACTCGATTTACACAAACAATGTTACAACAATACCATATTTTAAAAAAACTACCCATGAAATTCCTATTTCATAAAAAAAATCGCAATTTCAAAACTAAACAATTACAATAAATACTTTTTCTAACACAGAAAGGGGTATGGCAATCACAAAATCAAAGACGAGTTTCGCCTCGCCGAGATCTGTTTCCGAAATTTCTATCAGTAACTTTCTCCTTCGAATGCGAAAATACGAGCGTCGTCCACAAATTAGGTTCCGTTTCTATTTCTAGCCGCGGCAGCGCTACGATCGCAGTTCGGAGCATGCGCGGCAGTTACTCTGAATCAAGGAGAAGACATGTTCGCCATTTTCCGATCGTTGCTGCCGACGTGTGCTTTGCAGTACTTCTTTATAATGTCAGCCGTAACTGAAAATGCCGCCGCGTGTGAAATCAGATCTGTGATTCGGTTTCTAAATGCAAAGAAAGTTACACAAAAGGTAATTCATCGGCAAATCTGCGAGGTTTACCGACAAAATACTACGAATAATTCAATGGTTAGAAGATGGGTCAGACTGTTCAGGGAAGGATGTGATGAAGAACGAAGTGAACGTTTGTCTGTGATTACTGATGGACTGATTCACACAATTGCAGAGAAGTACAACCGTAAGTTTACATTTAGTGCCCTTGCTGTGGAAGTTCCGTAGATCTCGCGGTCACTGAAGAGCTGAAGGAACATGTTACCACATGGTTGAATACCCAGGCGGCAACTTCTATGAAGAATGCAAACAAAAAATTTGTGCCACGCTAAGACAAGTGCCTACAAAATTTTGAAAGCTATGTAGAAAAGTAGTTTAACAGCTGTAGATTTTTATACAATAAATATTTTTCTGTATCTATATAAATGAACGGAACTTACTTTGTGGACGTATACTGGAAGAAATGAATATCGTATTAAAAGTAGAGAAAACAGAGCTAAAACAGAAAGGTGTTGCTTTTTCAGCGCGCTATCCGAGTTCCAACGGTAGATAAATAGTGTGAAACCACTGCCAGGCAATTGAAAGTGAATTGCAAAGTATAACCATGTTGCTGTAGACGTACAAAAACTGTGGGGAAAAAAATCAAGATGACCGCAAGAAGACTTGAAGCGCGGTCTTCCCGAATACAATTCCAGCTGAGATGCTCGCTTTCAAACAGTGGGAAGGCGGCAAAGGGATGAATAGCTGCGGAAGTAATGGGATTTAAACTGCCGCGTGCATTATTAGAGTGGGCTATGCCGAGAGGTGCGTTCGACCCGGCGGCGAATGGAAGTTTTCGAATGGCTGCATTGTTAAGCATGTTGGCCGCACTGGTCGGGAGGATCCTCCGATGCAGTGAGTTAGGACCGAGGTGCTGGCAGACTGAGGGGGGAATCCCCTACTCTGTGCTCTGACGGCAGAGAGAAAGCACCAGGGCAAATATACAGAGGTATGCCACGCCACACAAAGCGGAGCCGGGTGGAATTCACGGAGGAGGGAAAGGGAAAGGGCGGTATCTCGGCAGAAGTTTGCCCTTGTGTACCCTAGATGTGGGATTACACCTACCTCCCCCCCCTCTCTACCGTGACGTAGAAGACATATTGGATGCATCAAAACTCGTGCCAGTTTCCAAGATTTTATTATCAATTCTGAATTGAGGACACAGCAGCTGCTTTCGCAATAAAACTGTAGTAAATAAACACTGCATTGAGCCACAAACGTCATTGTAAAAATCGTCCTACAGGGTGTCCTGAAAAGGGCTTCATGATTTCAAAATTAAATATCTCCAAAATAAAGATCGATAGAGGAATGCAGTAAACGGTATATTTATTGTGAAAACCGTAAGAAGTTTATACAGCAGTTTGAAATAATAGTTACAAAATCTGCTAACAGGTGGCGCTGTACGCTGTACAGCTCACGTTAGCATACATAAGTGAAATAATCGTATGAAAACACTCTTTGCAAACAATCACATCACAATGTTTCCAAAATGTTCACCTTTGGCACTACAGAGGTGGCGCAAACGAAGAATGAAATTCGCCATCACATTTCGTAGTGTCTCAACCGAAATGGATTCACATGCCACAGAGATCACCGATTCAAGCTCGTCCAGCGTGGCGGGATGCTTCGGGTAGACCATGTCTTTCACTGTGCCCCATAGAAAAAAGTCACACGGAGTCAAATTCGGCGAATATGGAGGCCAATCCATGTCTGCACCAGTAAATTTGGGATATTTCAAAGCAGTGACTCGATTCTCGAAGTTTTCCTCAAGAAAGCGAAACACTTGTTCGGTCCGATGTGGTCGGGCTCCATCTTGCATAAACCATTCAGTATCTGGTCGATCCTCTAACGTTTGCTGTGTGGCGACAAAATTGTTCCAAAATTGAAACGTAACGTGCACCAGTGACCGTTCCTCGAATAAAAAAAGGGCCAATAATGCCTCTGCTGCATACTGCAGCCCACAGAAACTTTAGGAGAATACAGGGGTTTCGCTTCACACCAGTACGGCTTTCCGGAACCCCAAAATCGCCAGTTCTGCTTATTCACGAATCCATTCACCTGTAAACCAGATGCAGCCAACATCAAATCCTTCACTATCAATCATTGTGAGCATCTGATTAGAAAAGGCAACCCTTCGTTGCACAGCTCGTACGGGTGTGGCCTGGTGCGTTTGAATTTTGAATGGAAACATGTGTAGGCTCTTTCTCAGTATTTTCTGCATGCTGGAACGCTTGAAACCAGTCTCGATTGCAATTCTACGGACGGAGGACATTGGATTTCGCTGAATAATTCCAGAAACTGTGGCATAACTATTATTTCAAACTGCTGTATAAACCTCTTACAGCTTTCACAATAAACATACCGTTTACTGCATTCCTCTATCGATCTTTGTTTTCGAGATATTTCGTTTTGAAATCAGGGAGTCCTTTTCTGGACATCCTGTAGAAGGTACACATTAATTTGAAATTTAGACTTTACTATTAGGTTTTACATCGCATTTAGTTCAAACTTCACGTATGGGTTACCTGTTAAAGGAGGTGTTCGAAGTCTATTCCTTGCGTCTGGATGCAATACTTTGCTCGTCTCTGCAATGAATTTCGTATTCTTTCGAAAACACCTCGATCATTTGTGAATTCTTGACAAGCGTGTACAGTTCTCCGCTCCGTTTCTTCAAGCGTGTTCAAATGTTCAAATGTTTGTATAGTCTATGGGACTTAACTACGGGGTCATCAGTCCCTAAACTTACAAACTACTTATGAACTACTTACGAACTAGGACGGCACAAATATCCATGCCCGAGGGGGGATTCGAACCCCCGACCGTAGTGGCCGTTCAAGCGTGTTAACGGGTGTACTGTACACTTCGCTTTCCAGGTGACCCCATACACAAAAATCCAAAGGATTTAGATCAGGTGATGTTCGACCGTATCTGCGCGTTTGTTGAAGTCAGCCGCCCCGCAATGGCCGAGCGGTCTGCGGCGCGCCAGTCACAGTCTGCACACCACTACGGTCGGGGGTTCGAATCCCCCCTCGGGCATGAATGTTTGTGTCGTCCTTAGTATACGGCATTTCATAACTAGCTTGTAAGTTTAGGAACTGATGACTCGACAGTTAAATCCCTTAAGCTTAACAAACATTTGATTCTGATGCCGTCTCACAGCAGCAGCAAAATGTGCCGGAGCGCCATCATGCTTGTACCACATACTCTAACGTTGCTTCGAATCCTCCCTCGGGCATGGATGTTTAACTGTCTTCAGTATAAGTTAGTTCATACGTAGTTTGTAAGTTTGGGGACTGATGACCCCGCCGTTAAGTCCCATAAGCTTTACAAACATTTCAACATTTCATTTTCTGGCGTTGCTGAAGGGGAACACCTTCAAAGCAATCGTGGAAGATGACGCCGCAGAAACTTAAGGTACCTCTGTCCATTAAGTTACGATGTGTACAATGTCGACTTGAAACTATACATTCATAGTTATCTGGCCAACCGCTTGTTTGCGGATCCATAGTTATTGGGACATTATTGCTTCTATTATCGTGTACATTCAACCACATATCACACGCTAGAGTTGCTTTCAGATTAGCAATTAACCACCTGACGTCGGTCTCAGAGACTCTCGCGGTTTTGTTTGTAAATTTTTTCCATTGTTATTTGCGTAGAACAATCGTGAGTCAACGTATTTTCTTCGTTCCCCTAGCAGTTCATAAACAGAGAACTTCTGTCAAAATCATCATCTTTGAAATGGGCACTGCAAAGACGGATGTGATTTGTAGGTTTCCAGTTATACCTCCTTATTGTTCGAATCAATTTTTGTCGTAGTTCTGAATCTTGAGGAAAGCGGTGAAAAGTAGTTTTTATTCCCTCTAAACAGTTTCTTTTCTTTTTCCTGTTGTTACATCCATACGCCACACACTGACACAAGTTGAAGCTTAGAAATGCCGACGCACGATAATATCTGCATCAGATAGAGTTACGTTGTATCTGTAAACTGTATCTCGAACAGACAACGAAGCGGACAAGACGGGTAACCGCTCCACGTGAAAGGAAAGTACTAATGAATGGAAGCGCAGTGGAAAATACGTTGTGGGCCCAGGCGTAGCTTACGGGATATCCCCAGGCGCTAGTACTCGGGGCGTGGGGGAAGCTTGATACACCTCGCGCGCACGAAGGCAGCTCTACTGTGCTCTGTGCTATTCCTGCTAACTTTCCTAGGGTGGGCCGGCCGCGGTGGCCGCGGGGACTGAGGCGATTCAATCACGGTCTGCACGGCCACTACGGTCGGGGGTAGAAATCCCCCCTCGGGCATGGATATTTGTGCCGTCCTAGTTCGTAAGTAGTTTGTAAGTTTAGGGACTAATGACCCCGTAGTTAAGTCCCATAGACTATACAAACATTTGAACATCCTAGGGTGGCAGGAGTTAAGCAGACAGGTGCTCCATATACGCCCGCACAATGCTTTAGTCCTTATAGTGGCTGGCTGTGCCCCCCCCCCCCTCTCCCCAGTTAGATTCTCTTAGTTTTCGAATCATATTATTTCTTGAGGATACTTTCATCTCGGTATTATGACAATGCTGTTTAAAGATTAGGGTCCGATATAAAGCCATTCGAAGGTACTTTGGAGAAAAGGTGTAAAGTTGGAGACACTTAGGTGTGGTTTGCAGATGTAGATGATGTAGCTTCCGACATTATCGACTTGGCACGTGCGCCCGACTCTGGGACGTAGCGGCGGCGGAGGTGTCTTAAGCCCAGTTTACACGATGAACGCGCTAGTAACGAACGGATCACGCCGCGCGCCATCTAGCGACGTAAACGCAGAACTACCAGCATTTCGTGAGCGGAGACGGCGTTTCATACTAGCTAGTTCGCTTTAGGACAGGTTCTAAATTTGGTAGTAGTTACATGGGCGCGCATGCGCGGAAGTGAGTTCGCTGTGCCGCTTTCATATTTACGTACGGAAATAGCCGCATCGTTATCGAAATTGTTTGTTTCTCTGGAGTCATACATCTTGCATCAATGGAGTGGGACAGACCAGGAACTGTGTTTTGATTAAGGCATACAGGGACAATGCAGAAAATCCTCTAATTTCACTAAGGTACAATGACCGTTAATTATCAAGCAAATAACAAGAAAGTGTTGATTGAAAAAGAAGTTTGAATAAGTTAATTCTTGTTGATTCACTTTTTATTATAAAAAGTCTATAATATTGTAGGATGCCAGACAGAAAGGTGCACAACATCTCGACAGCGTCATGGAGGAGTTAATAGCTAGAAAAAAAAAAGTTCTCTGAGGTCTTACCATGGAGCAAAAATTTAAACTGGTTTGCAGATTTCAACAGCAACAATTAAAATAGTAAACAAATTCCTTGTGCAAAGGAAAGGCTTTTGAAGATTTCTTGGCGCCGGAAAACGCTATGTTAAAGCGAGCCTGCAAAAAACCAGCAATTACAGGAATAACTGACGCATCAATTACAGAAAGCTGACAATGCAACGCTATTATAATAAGTATTTTGTTTCTTCAGCTTGGCGAAAGTAATTTGGAAAAAAATAGATCCGAACTCATTGGGTTCCTCTGGCACAAATTACTTCATTATTAGCATGCAGTACACATCTCATTGTTCATGTCTTCTTTTCAACCAACGCCGCATCCAACTTCTATTCCTTCTTTGCTGTTGTGTTCAAGTGAACATCACAGCTCCTGCTACTGCCGACAGTGTGTAAACTTAAAAGCTGAATACTGTAAGTCATGACATACACACAAACGTAAACAATTCTCATATATAAACAGTAGTGTTACTTGGGCAGTAAAATAACAAATGATGGTCGCAGTACAGAGGATATAAATTGCAGAAAGGCAATGGGTAGAAAAGTGATCTTGAAAAAGAGAAATTTATTAACATCTAAAATTGATTTAAGCCTAAGGAAGTTCTTTCTGAAGGCATTTGTATGGAGTGTTGCCTTGTATGGGAGTGAAACATGGACGATAAACAGTGCGGACAGGAAGAAAATGTTCAAATGTTTGTAAAGCTTATGGGACTTAACTACGGGGTCATCAGTCCCTAAACTTACAAACTACTTATGAACTACTTACGAACTAGGACGGCACAAATATCCATGCCCGAGGGGGGATTCGAACCTCCGACCGTAGTGGCCATGCAGACCGTGACTGAAGCGCCTCAGTCCCCTCGGCCACCGCGGCTGGCGGACAAGAAGAGGGTTGAGGCTTTTGAAATGTGGTGCTACAGAAGAATGCTGAAGATTAGGTGGGTGGATCGCGTAACTAATGAGGAGGTACTGGACAGAATTGGAGAGAAAAGAAATTTCTGGCATACCTTGACTAAAAGAAGGGATAGGTTGGTAGATCACATTCTTAGACATCGAGGAATTGTGAATTTAGCGTTGGAGGGAAGTGTGTGGGGTAAAAACCGCAGAGGAAGACCAAGAGATGGATACAGTAAGCAGATTCAGAAAAATGTAGGTTGCCGTTCTTATGTGGGGATGAAGAGGCTTGCTTAGGATAGGGTACTGCGGAGAGCGGCATCAAACCAGTCTCCGGACTGAAGACCACAACAACAAGTACGGCGGTATTTTAGCAGAGGTGCTGCTGTCATTATTAATCCCATGTGTAGACGGGGGTTTATCGTATAAACGCGCCCACGCCAATGTGATCACATGTCATTAGTACCGCTTGGAGCGCTGCAGTAGACCATAATCTTTCTTGTGAACTTTCGATCGCCGTGTGAACTGGGCATTTATACCTGTGGGCTGGAGCGGCGGCCACCGCCAGCGCCACCGTTGCGTCGGCGGCGCCTGCGAGCCGTGTGTCGGCCTTGACCTACACGCGGCTGTTGCCATGGCGACGGGGCGGGAGGATGTGGCCGGCTGGCGCGCCGCCACGCCACGGCCAAGGTTCGGCTGCCTTGTGCAACGCGGAACCCGCCACGCGCCGCCGACGCAGCCGCTCCTCGATCAACCCGCCAGCTGCACGAGGCGACACCGTCTCTGCACCCACAGAGCGGGTCAGTCGCCGACATCGTACTAGCCAGTGATTCTGTCAAGCAGGTCACACACGCGGCTATATAACGACGGCATATGTCCAGTGGCGGTTGGTGTTAATGTGCTAATGTGCTAGAGCACTAAAATTATGCCATTTCTCTTCGAGTGCAAGCGAGAAATCGCTGTAAAATTACATCCCTTCTCTTGGAATACGAGCCAGATGTTGTTTGTTGTTGTGGTCTTCAGTCCGGAGACTGGTTTGATGTAGCTCTCCACAATACCCTATCCTGAGCAAGCCTCTTCATCTCCACATAAGAGTGACAACCTACATCTGTCTGAATCTGCTTACTGTATCCATCTCTTGGTCTTCCCCTGCGATTTTTTCCCCATACACTTCCATCCAACGCTAAATTCACAATTCCTTGATGTCTAATAATGTGTCCTACCAATCTATCCCTTCTTTTAGTCAAGGTATGCCAGAAATTCCTTTTCTCCCCAATTCTGTTCAGTGCCTCATCATTAGTTACGCGATCCACCCACCTACTCTTCAGCATTCTTCTGTAGCACCATATTTCGGAAGCCTCAATCCTCTTCTTGTCCGTACTGTTTATCGTCCATGTCTCACTCCCATACAAGGCAACACTCCATACAAATGCCTTCAGAAAGGACTTCCTTAGGTTTAAATCAATATTCGATGTTAACAAATTTCTCTTTTTCAAGAACGCTTTTCTACCCATTGCCATTCTGCATTTTATATCCTCTGTACTGCGACCATCATTTGTTATTTTACTGCCCAAGTAAGAAAACTCATCTACCTCTTTTACTGCTTCGTTTCCCAATCTAATTCCTTCAGCATCACCTTATTTTCTTACACTGCATTCCATTACCCTAGTTTTGCTCTTGTTAATGTTCATCTTATATGCACCTTTCAGCACACTGTCCATTCCGTTCAATACGAGCCAGATATCACAATAAAATTAAGCCAATTCCTTTCCAATGCGTATTAGAATGCTAGTAATAAGGATGAAAACGCATTTTGCAGCGCTCTCGCCGCGATAGCTAGAAACCAGCTCCGTGTGTTGAAGTGGGATTCAGCCGCGCTGGTACGTGCGCAGAGAGGCACCGCAGTCGTCTGTTCACTAGTGCGCATGCGCAGACGTGACGTCAGGCCTGGCGGCTCGTGTAACGGCTGCGGAAGAATAGTATATGACGAATATTGCAGCATACAGAGTCAAATAGCGCGCTGGCTCAGGCGTCTTGCGCGTTGTTTCTCAAACCTACCCGTGTGAGGCTCGATTTCAAATACCTCTGAGTCTAAATTTTTAATATCTGTAAATAAAATTAATATTTTTTAAACGTTACATTTACTACCTACAGTGAATAGAAGCAGTTGGCAGCGCTGTTATAGATTCCCCTGAAGGTCTTACTGTCAATACAGCATTAATTGATATTTAATTAAAGGCAATCGCCGGCCGCGGTGGCCGAGGGGACTGAGGCGCTCCAGTCACGGTCTGCACGGCCACTACAGTCGGGGGTTCGAATCTCCCCTCGGGCATGGATATTTGTGCCGTCCTTAGTATAACGTAGTTGATAAGTAGTTTGTAAGTTTAGGGACTGATGACCCCATAGTTAAGTCCCATAAGCTTAAAAAACATTTGAACATTTTTTTTTTTTTTTTTTTTTTTTTTTTTTTTTTTTTTTTTTTTTTTTTTTTTTTTGAATTAAAGGCAATCATACAAAGGTTGACTTTTTTATTTTAGTATATTTTCCTGTTTATTTTTGTAATATTGTAGCACACTGGTCCAATTTTGTACGAGCCGCCACTGCATATGTCCATTAGACTTGCGCATAGTAGTTCGCGATCGGGAGCTCTGTTGTAGTTCGTCCGCTCCCAGTGACGGCTGAGTGGAGTGATCTGCGCGTGCAGGTGGAGGGGGAAGTCCCCCCACCTAGCTGCTTCATGCGCTTGCTGCTTGAGTCGCTAACGATATCACGCAAACCAAAAGTAACAGTTCGTGGATAATTTCTCGCGTTTAAGTTTAGAGTTATGTCTATATCTTGGCAATATATAGCAGGAGTAAAATATAGGAAGCGCAAGGTTATTTACTACTTGTACAAAAACCAGACAGCGGTTATCAGAGTTGAAGGGCTTGAAAGGGATGCAGTGGTTGGGAAGGGAGTAAGACAGGGTTGCAGCCTTTCTCCGATGTTATTCAATTTGTACATCGAGCAGGATACAAAGGAAAGCAAGGAGAAATTTGGAGAAGGAATTAAAGATCAGGGGGAAGAATTAAAAACATTGCGTTTTGCCGACGACATAGTGATTCTATCAGAGACAGCAAAGGATCTGGAAGAACAGTTGAACGGAATGGACAGTGTGCTAAAAGGTGCATATAAGATGAACATTAACAAAGCAAAACTAGGGTAATGGAGTGCAGTGTAAGAAAATCAGGCGATGCTGAAGGAATTAGATTAGGTAACGAAACAATAAAGGAGGTAGATGAGTTTTGTTACTTGGGCAGTAAATTAACAAATGATGGTGGCAGTACAGAGGATATAAAATGCAGAATGGCAATGGGTAGAAAAGTGTTCTTGAAAAAGAGAAATTTGCTAACATCAAATATTCATTTAAGCCTTAGGAAGTCGTTTCCGAAGGCATTTGTGTGGAGTGTTGCCTTGTACGGGAGTGAAACATGGACGATAAACAGTGCGGACAGGAAGAGGATACAGGCTTTTGAAATGTGGTGCTACAGAAGAATGCTGAAGATTAGGTGGGTGGATCGCGTAACTAATGAGGAGATACTGAACAGAATTGGGGAGAAAAGGAATTTCTGGCATACCTTGACTAAAAGAAGGGATCGACTGGTAGGACACATTATTAGACATCAAGGAATTGTGGATTTAGCGTTGGGGGGGAAGTGTGTGGGGTAAAAACCGCAGAGGAAGACCAAGAGATGGATACAGTAAGCAGATTCAGACAGATGTAGGTTGCCGTTCTTATGTGGGGATGAAGAGGCTTGCTCAGGATAGGGTACTGAGCTGCATGAAACCAGTCTCCGGACAGAAGACCACAACAACAACAACAACAATGGAATTTACTAGTCAGATACTGCAGAGTGCAGAACACATCAAAACAGAAATTTTGTAGCACTGAACTATGTAATCTAGCAGGCAGACGCTCACCTCGAAGTGACTAATCAGCAGAAGGTAAACACGTGATTTTTAATTCTGCTACGCGCCCTCTCGCTATTGCTCGTCGGTCTGCGGAAAAGAATCCAGCGAATTATGAAGCGAGATGCGTTTGGCATAATCGTCCGCTGCTCCTTCTTCGTCCACTCATTCTAGTTCGTCCGCTCTTTTTGGCTTTTGCTACCGCTACTAAAAGAGCTCTTTTTTTATGACAGCTTTTTTATAAAATGAATCAGTGTTGCCAAAGCGTGTGGTATTACCCGTATTTTTGGGCAATTTGACAGCAAATACATAGGCAAATAAACCAGTTATTTAAACGAATGGGTGATACAATGGTATTCAACTACTTTGCATACAGAGTACTCGTAGTACTTTATGCATCTCAGCTCGAAATGAAGGTAACCGGCATAAGGGAATCACGCGATTCTGTGCGCTCTCGCGGTTCCCCGTCAGTCTTCGGACGGCGAGGGATCTGCGAACTAGTTCGTTCGCGAACTACACAAGACTAATGTCCATGTCAGTCCTCATTACAAAGGAAATGCCAGTGGGCTAAAATACGTCCTTTAATTCGGACAACAGACACGCATCTCAGAGTTCCTAGTAAACTAAGCAGGTAGCTCTATTAATTATTAACAATTCCTCAAACTTAATTACAATGTGTATGACCCTAATACAACTTTGAACCAATGCAACTGTCTGTGCATGGCTCAAGGAACGCCCGCTGCGGCGACTACATCGGTTAAGAATACAAGTAACGTATCCTCAACTACGGACATGAATCAGTCGAACCGACACAAACAGTCTCTACTACATATAAGAGCACGTACATTCCTTTATGTACTAAGCTAAAAAGAAAGTAATTGGGCTCGAACAAACCACCAAAATTGTTTGAGGGATCGTATAAAGGTCCCTTATTACGCTAGTGATACTCCGGCATCTGCAAAACTCTGCTGTCGTCCGTTAAGGGCCTCTGCGTGTGCCATGCCGCATTCACATTGGCCTAACAGCACGCCAATCGGGAGGGTGCAGTGTGACTCTAAGTTGCATTTTGCGATGCTTTTTATGTAGTGAAGCGTCTACATCTACATGGGATACTCTGCAAATCACATTTAAGTGCCTGGCAGAGGGTTCATCGAACCACCATCAAACTATTTATCTCCCATTCCATTCTCGAATAGCGCGCGGGAAGAAAGAACACCTGAATCTCTCCGTTCGGGCTCTGATTTCTCGTATCTTATTCTGATGATCATTTCTACCCATGTAAGAGGGAGTCAACAATATATTTTCGCATTCGGAGGAGAATGTTAGTGATTGGAGTTTCGTAAGTAGCCCACGCCGCAGTGATAAGCACCGTTGTTGTAATGATTCCCATCCCAGATCCTTTATCATTTCCCTAACGCTGTCTCCCCTGTATCGTGACAAGAAACGAGCTGCCCTTCTTTGGACTCCTTCGATGTCCTCCGTCAAACCCACCTGATAAGGATCCCACACTGTGCAGCAATACTTCAAAAATGGACGGACAAGCGTAGTGGCGGTCGATAATCAAACCTGCTAATGTATTGCGATAGGATGAGATGAAGTTACGAAGAACCTTTCTTCGTGAACATGGTATTGGCATAGAAAATGAATCATTCGCATGTTTTTGTCATCTATTATAGTGCAGAAATAGATACAGATACAATTGTAACACTAACACGTAATGATGATATGGATAATTTCTGGCCGGCCGTGGTGGCCGAGGGGACTGAGGCGCGCTAGTCACGGTCTGCACGGCCACTACGGTCGGGCGTTCGAATCCCCCCTCGAGCATGGATATTTGTGCCGTCCTTAGTGTTAGCTAGTTCATAAGCAGTTTGTAAGTTTAGGGACTGATGACCCCGTAGTTAAGTCCCGTAAGCTATACAAACATTTGAACATTTTTTTTTTTTTTTTGATAATTTTTGTATTGCGCATGGCATCTACAATTAAATCTACAGTGCTATCTAGAGCATGATTTGATAGTTTTGCAGTAAAACGACATCCACCAGCAAATTGGGGGGTACGTAACGGTCCTGTATCCAAACTTACATACATATATGTTTGTTCGAGTCTCAATTTCTTTCCATGTAAGTACAAAATTATTCGTAATATTGACATAGCTCTTCTAACGTTGTTCATATTGAGTTCTGTCTTCGTTTACCTTATTTTTAAGCTCTTGTGATCCTTCTGTGAAAATCTGATCAAAATTCCCCCATCTGTGTTTCTTTTGTTGCAGATCTGAAGTTTGCAGCAATGGGAAACAACGAGCAACGATTCGAATTTTGGGAATGTTTGGGACTGAAACAATGAAATAGTAAATAAAACCTTTAGTCTCACTTATCAATGGAACTCAGCAGCGGCGTTCTGTTGAAGATGGCGGACATGTGGATCGCCGAACTAGTGAAACATTTTGATTTTACGATCCGGCGGTAAAGACGAAGTGACTACAAACGATTCGTTAGGTTATGGAGCGTGGTACGTAAAATTGATTTAACTTTGTGGAGAAGTAAGATATAGTCTCGCATATTGATTCTTTGAGCCTGCCAGTCTCTATGATTGAGTAACTTGGTGTGAGATCAGTGATCCAAAATTTCAAGATTCAGCCAGCAACTGGACATACGATTATTGGACCACTTTAGGTTAAGGTAGTAAGACTAAAAGTGGGCCATCGCGATCACGTTTTTACAGCTGGAAATTTAAATGAAAATATCGGCTTAAACGTTCATCTCAGACGAAAATTGAAGAAATCTGTTAATAGAGGAGATACAACTTTGCTCTGTCATGTATTTTTCATATCTGGCTCCGTTTCACAGATATTTGCAAAATGCGGAAATTTAACACTGCCACTTGATTTTACGCAAACCAGTACAGGCCAAGAAAAACTTGAAGAGGGCAAATGACCACTGCAATCAGGTGATATTATTTTAACGGAAAAATGTAATGAAAATATGAGAGAGACATTAAAATAATAGTTTTAAGAGGTAAAAGTTCAAAAAAGTATGTTTAGAAAACCTAAAATCAAATAATTTTGGCTGTTTATTAAAAATACGGCCAGATAGAATATTATGATTTGAGTTCATAGATACTGTCACAATAGTAGAGTCGTAATAGTATCGTACATAATCTTTTTTTGTCCGATTTTTTTACAACAAATCATAAAAAAAGCACAAAGTGGGCCGTAACACATGTCAGTGCGATTTTTTCTGCTTCCTTTAGTACAGGTACTACTTTTTCTATGTGGAGAATAACAAGTTGCATTCAACGTTAAACAACATGTTTTCATGAAGTTAACTGGGTAACTCAGTTAATACGCAAGTACATACCGTTACCAACATTCCATCCTTAGTAGAGCTATGTAGTGTTCAAACCATCCTCAGAATGATAGCAGTCTTAATTTGAAATTATTCTTTTTCCACAACTACACGAGGAAAGACACTTCGCCTCTTTTAAGATATTTCGTTTAAAATCCCTAAACACCTCTCTCGTAACGAATGGAGTGCCCAGTTACAAATTTAGCAGCACGCCCATTAATTTCTTCTAAGTCCTTCTTCAATCTGACCTGGTGGGAATCTTAAACATTCGAGAGCTATCCGAGAATAGGTCGCACAACATTCTCGGTCGGTCTCCTTTGCGGTGGCATTAAGGTTTTTCCCACATCCCTACAAATAAATTTAAGTCATCCACCTCTTTACTATAGATCTCGTGTTTTAGTTCCACTTCATATCGTTTCACTACGTAACGCTTAGATATTTGCTCAGTATGTCCGTGCTACTTCCTTAATGTTTTCCTCCGAAGAAAGTATGTTACAGAAGCCACAAACAAGGGAAGCATTTGCCTGTTATTTTCCTGATAAGTCTTTGAGAGTCATGGGCTGATTTTAAACACCCAGCAAAATGACAATACTGAGCACCATGCTTCGTCCATTGTGATGAGTCGGTCTGCAGAAGAGTTGTATCTCTATCGCACGTATCCGGTAAGTCTTTTTAAATTTATACCCGTACTTTTTTCTTATCGCTGCTTAAAGTATTCCTTTTACAAAAATGATTTGACGATGGCGTTAACATGGTCCTAGCTAAACCTCGAATCCTGTGATAACTATCGCAGGTTATCAGTCATTGACTCTGTGCTGCCCTTCACTGCACCAGGTAGAGGCTGCTTGTCACTGTGCTGGTTGAAACTAACCAACAACAATTTCCCTTATTCTTTAAGCGCAGCTGACCCACTAGTATACGCATCTAGCTCAAGTAGCTAAACCTGGCCACACTCGCCGTGACTGTATCTCACATAAAGTTAAGGTTAAACTAAATGAGAGATAAATATCAGGAGGGCTTACTTCTGAGCATGCCACAATATAATAGAAAACACTGTAATTAAGTTTCGTGAGTATGCAATGTGTGATGAATTGTACGTCGATTTTATTAGTATGCAACGTGTGATAAATTGTACGTCGATGTAATTAACATCGGAACAGGATATTTACTGATTTCTGGAAGTCGTCTTAAATAGTTAATTATATTATATCTGTGCTCGCTGGTGGGGAAGCTCGCTGAAAGTAACGAGTAGAATTTGAAAAGTTATACCATTGTATTGCATCCATATTTGTGAGAAAACCAGGGGAGGTATAAAAATTTGTTTAAATAAAAATAAAACTTTATTTCTTTCTGTACAACTTTCTCGCTGCCGAAAATTTCCTGACCACAAAACAAAAAAAGTGGCAGGGGACTACCTTTTTCATGTTGCAATTTTTATTTCATACAAAGGTAATAGTTTCAATTATTATTTTTATACTGTCTGCACGCTGATGTAGGCGGTATAGCCTCTCTATATTATTCTGTGCTCACTGACAACAAGACCGTTTTTTTTTTCTAAAATTAATTGATTTATTGTACAATCGCATGGAAGTTATGTTGAAACATCGTTATACAGGGTGTTACAAAAAGGTGCGGCCAAACTTTCAGGAAACATTCCTAACACACAAAAATGTTCAAATGTTTGTTACGCTTATGGGACTTAACTACGGGGTCATCAGTCCCTAAACTTACAAACTACTTATGAACTAGCTAATCCTAAGGACGGCACAAATATCCAAGCCCGAGGGGGTATTCGAACCCCCGACCGTGACTGGAGCGCCTCAGTCCCCTCGGCCACGGCGGCCGGCGCACACAAAGAAAGAAAATATGTTATGTGGGCATGTGACCGGAAATGCTTAACTTCCAGGTTAGAGCTCAGTTTAGTATTTCTCTTTAAATGTGAAATGAAAGAATTCGTGCAGACAATTGTCAAAATACCCAATTGTTTCGTTAGTATGTACTGTACTTCCTCGATTCACCGCCCGTACCATCAACTGGTTAGTGTTCATCACGAAGTGGTTTTGCAGTCAGTGCAATGTTTACAAATGCGGAGTTAGCAGATGCCCATTTGATGTATGGATTAGCACCGGGCAATAGCCGTTGCGCGGTTCGTTTGTATCGAAACAGATTTCCAGAATGAAGGTGTCCCGACAGGAAGACGTTCGAAGCAATTGATCGGCGTCTTAGGGAGCACGGAACATTGCAGCCCCTGACTCGCGACTGGGGAAGACCTAGAACGACGAGGACACCTGCAATGGACGAGGCAATTCTTCGTGTAGTTGACGATAACTCTAATGTCAGCGTCAGAGAAGTTGCTGCTGTACAAGGTAACGTTGACCACGTCACTGTATGGAGAGTGCTACGGGAGAACCACTTGTTTCCGTACCACGTACAGCGTGTGCATGCATGCTGATTGACCTCCACGGGTACACTTCTGCGAATGGTTCATCCAACAATGTGTCACTCCTCATTTCAGTGCAAATGATCTCTACCATGGAAATTAAGCGTTGCCGGACACATGTCCACATAACACATTTTCTTTGTTTGTGTGTGAGGAATGTTCCCTGAAAGTTTGGCCGTACCTTTTTGTAACACCCTGTATGTGACTGTTTAGTGCCTTACTTACATTCGAGTTGTGGTGGCGCTGCTTGATTATTTGTGGCGTGATCTTATATTTTGTGATGTTTAGTGCACTTTTCGTTGTGAACTGGCACTGTTTATATCTCCTTTTGTCTTGTTGTGGTGGCTGTATCGTGTTCATTTGTGATGTAAAAACTTGTCATTCCTCAATTAAAGCAGATACAAATCCTGTACCGTAATAAATTAGGCCTAATGTCAAACAAAAGTGTCAAATCAAACAACTCGTCTAAATGAGTGTATAACCAAATGTTTTTCTAGAAAATAAAAGCTAAAAGCCCACGGAAGATGGCATAATAAGTGCGGAAACATGTTTGGGTGTGTTGCATAAGGTGGATTTATTATTTTTCAAAAGAGATCGATTAGCTACCCAATACTTACCTTTGTGCTGTACCGCAGATAGTTACACAAATGTAGAAAAAAGAAAAAGGGGACGAAAAAAGACAAGCTTTCAGATCACAGTTCCTTCCTCAGGTGGGAGAGAAGGGAAGAAAAAAGGATGGGAACGGAAGGGAAAGGTAATTCACGACCTAGGTCATGAAGGTGGTGTTGCAGGAGTGTGGACGTCAGAGATACTGCACTCCTGCAACACCACCTTTATGCCCTAGGTCGTGAATTACCTTTCCCTTCCGTCCCCATCCTTTTTTCTTCCCTTCTCTCCCACCTGAGGAAGGAACTGTGTTCCGAAAGCTTGTCCTTTTTCGTCCCCTTTTTCTGTTTCTTCATTTGTGTAACTATCGAAGGTGCAGCACAAAGTATTGGCCAGCCAATCTATCTCTTTTGAAAAATAATTTTCCATCTCCGAGGAGAATTTTCGTCATTAATCGAGCCTCGGTTGCACAGTGGTAGAGTGCCAGACTACAACTCCAAAGGTCGCGAGTTCGATCCCCGCCAGGACCTAGCATTTTTATCTGTCACTTTCCACTTCTTTCACCTCTGGCAGTATTGCTCATGTGAAAAATACCGAGTAGCACCGTGGTTCGGAACCCACGTTAAACTGTAGGTCCCCCTATAACTGACTGGGTAAGTCAGTCTGAAGGTCGGAGGAAGGCAACGGCATACCACCTCCAAACAGGACCATGCCTAGTAAAGCACTGTGGTGTTCAAACCAATCTTCGGATTGATGACTGCTTTACCTTTACCTTAATCGAATAAGGCGGATTTAACCAGACATCTTGGTAAAGTTATGTTGCATAACCGGTTGATCCGGCTTTTGTAGTCCTAAAGTATGGTGACGCTAGTTAACCCCTTCAGTCCTGAATTATTTTAATAATATAATAAAACGTATTCTTAAACTTTTTCATGTCTATAAGACCCTACCTGTTGTATATATCAGGGAAATTAAAATTTTTCATACTTCCTTTCCAAAATAAAAAATGTCATATAAATTAGACACCGAGCCTAGATGGCAGTTAAGGAAGTGAAATAAGAATTCAGCAGTTATATAGGTCACTGCATATTGATTGTGGAACTTATGTCGCAAAGTGGAAATTGTGCAAAATGTGCAAAATTCATAAATTAATATATAACATAATTTCAACCACTGGTATCAAGTCCGACGTACTCCGCAAGGGGTCCGCCATGTTCACTGTTTTTCATTATAGCATGCCATTCTGGTGATTGATGGCCGGCCGCGGTGGCCGAGGAGACTGAGGCGCTCCAGTCACGGTCTGCACGGCCACTACGGTCGGGGGTTCGAATCCCCCCTCGGGCATGGATATTTGTGCCGTCCGTAGGATTAGCTAGTTCATAAGTAGTTTATAAGTTTAGGGACTGATGACCCCGTAGTTAAGTCCCATAAGCTATACAAACATTTGATTTGATTCTGGTGATAGATGGCAGCAAGAAGCACGAAACTAAAAGCGACAAATGTCCAGTAAACAGGCCACTGGGTCTCAGTGTAAAGCGAAATAGTATAGTGGTCTAAAATTAATAAAAATTCGGTGTCCAGTGTATTGGGCGCCAGGTCTGAAAGGGTTAAAGAGCGTGTGAGTGTAGGGTAGTGGCTGTTGCGGCTGCTGGTAGAGGGCGGTGTAACGGAAGGCGTGTAGTGGGCGTGTGGCGCGGCTGCGGGTCCCTGGGAAGTGGGGCGAGACGGGTCTGGGCGGCGCGGCGGGCGTTTCATCCCACGCGCGGCCGCGGCTCCTCAGCACAGCTCAGCGCGAAGGCAGAGGGACCGCCGCTTCCTGGCTGGCGAAGAGCGAGGCGCCGGCACGACGCCAGGACACGAGACCAGCGCGCCGATTTAGGTCGCCGACGCTCGCCCCGCGGCGCGACTCCCACCCACAAACACACGTAACACTGACTTCACTGCACACGCGCCGGGACACTGCATTCGTACCGTGCGGCATCGACCCTGCTCTCGACAATGACCTCGATTCGGCGAGCACCAGAGTCAACAGTTTCTTCAGTCGTGCGCTATCCAGTGAGACAACTCACTTCTATAGTCCGGTTAACCCTCTAGTGACAGAAGTTGTACACTTTTTATTAATACGAGGCGCGTCCAGAAAGTAAGTTCCGTTTCAATTTATCTCCGCTACAGCGCTGCGATTGCAGTTCCGCACCTGCGCTGTAGACGATGTGTATCAAGGAGAAGAACGTGCGCCATTTGGAGATCGCTGTCAGTTACGTACGCTTTGTTGTGCTTGTTTGAAATGTCGGCGTTGATTGAAGATCCCGCCGCCTGTGAAATCAGGTCCGTGATTCGGTTTCTGAATGCGAGGAAAGTGAAACCAAGTGAAATTTATCGGCAAATTTGTGATGTTTACGGACCAAATGCGATGAGTGATTCCATGGTGAGAAGATGGGTCCGACAGTTCAATGACGGGCTTAGTGATGTGCACGATGAAGAACGAAGTGGGCGTCCACCTTTGGTTACAGAAGAACTGGTTCACGTGATTGATGACAAGATCCAGGAAAAACGTAGGTTTACAATTAGTGCTCTCGCTATGGACTTCGCCCAAATTTCACGATCACTGATGCATCAAATTGCTACCAAACAACTGAAATTCCATAAACTTTCGTCACGTTGGGTACCAAAGATTCTCACTGAGCAACACAAAACACATCGGCTGGGTAGTGCACGTTTTGATCCGTTATACTGAAAGCGGAGAAGAATTTCTGAGACGGATAGTCACAGGAGATGAAACGTGGGTTTCTTGCGACACCCCTGAGAGTAAGTGGCAATCAATGGAATGGAGGCACACTTCATCCCCACCAAAGGTAAAGCCGAAGCACATCATGATACCTTGGAAAATCATGCGCAAAGTGTTCTGGGACTGGAAAGGCATCCTACTCATTGACTTCTTACCGCGAGGTCAAACAATCAAAGCAGATGCTTATTGCGAGACACTTTGGAAATTGCGCCGTGCAATTCAGAATAAGGGCCGGGGACTGCTGTCAAAAGGCGTTGTTTTGCTTCACGACAACGCACGACCACACACAGCAAATGTGACGAAAAACCTCCTACAGGGATTTGGCTGGGACGTGTTTGACCATCCTCCGTACAGCACTGACCTCGCTCCTACCGACTTTCATCTCTTCTTACATCTCAAGTCTTTCCTTGGTGGTCATCAGTTCACCAATGACATCAAGCTGAAAGAAACTGTTTCCAACTGGTTGAAGACACAGATTTCTATGAAGAAGGTATACAAAACCTGGTGCCACGCTATGACAAATGCCTGCAAAATTTTGGCAGTTATGTGGAAAAGTAGTTTAAGAGTTGTAGAATTTTGTGCAATAAAAATTTCTTCTGTATCTGTGTACAATATCATTTTATTACCAAACGGAACTTACTTTCTAGACGCGCCTCGTACTATAATGGGCTAAGAAGCCATAAATAAAATCTTAGTTTAAATCTTGAAAGTGAGGGTTTAGCCTACGGGTATAAAAAATTAGTGGGAACTATTGTTCCCACCGAACTTTGCAGTAACTGCACTTGATAATTAAAAAAAATGCATATTCATTATTTTTAGTACAAAAAGCATATTAAACATTTGATTTACTTTCATATTAGTTCATATTATCAATTGAGTTCACTAAAGTGACGTAATATGGAACTTAGAGAAGCACGGCGCTTCTCTTCGTGTTTGGTGCTACATTGGCTGCATTTTCTGTTGTAGTACCTTCTGTTGGCAAATGAGTTCCAACTTTCGCCAGACGAACTTCATCTGGAACTCCAGATACGTCTCTTTTTGGTGTCTCAAAATGAACGGGCCTTCCTCTTCGCTTACGACTTGAGAAGCCGGAGACGAACTGCCTTGTCAAATGCAATTTAAATGTTAGCTGGTATGCTTCTGTAACTTCCACATAATGTAGACATTGACAACTGCCAAATATACAAGAAAGAAAAATAGTCTGTGCTAATACTTCCATGAACGACGATCTACAGCATACCGTTCTCGCAGATGATCAAATCGGTCCACCCCTACCATTATTTTATTGTACTTTGCCACAACCAATGGACAGAATGCTTCACTTCTGCTTCCATTTTTGTTCAAAATCAGCGAAGTATTTGGTGACTCAAAATCTTCATCAGAGTCAGCATCGAAATCTAAAATTTCTACATCTTCTGGTAAAGTGTACAAAATTCTCAAAACCTCTTCTGGCAATTAATCCAAGCATTTTAAACAATAAGAAACAAACAATAACTACAATGCCGATTGCACAGCCATACACACTGCACTTCACACACATGCAGTGGGAAACACAGTTCCCGCTAACTTACCTTGTAATTTTCATTGATATCCAGCAAATAAATACAAATACTATCTCCCCCGTAAACATAAAGGTAGACAAATACAAGTCACTTCACACGCGAAAGGAAAGCACACTAAACAAAAAGCGCTGTTATGGTCGAAATAGTGGCTTGTTTTCCCGCGAAAACTGCGCTTCTGCATTGACCAACTAACAATGTAGAAATACAATCACTTTTGCGTGCCTGTTGACAATCTATATGTAGTTAGTACACTCTAACAGAGATGGTAGCACAAGTTAGAAGTGGGAACAATGAATTTATAGCGAAAACAAATAGGTGGGAACTATAGTTCCCACTGGTCACTAAAGGGTTAAAATTAGCTGGTAGTTTCCGTTTGTCACATGGCACCACAGTGCCGCCAAATCGACCACCAACACCACCTAAATACAACGCCTCACGACAGCCGGTGTCACGTCACACCGACCAGACGGGAACCGCAAGGTGTCTGGTTGGCCACTGGGGCATAGCCCACTGTCTCTTAGACCATGAACTACGAGAGCGATGAAAGCGAGCGACACTGGAAAGAGAAGCGGATCTGCTTTTCTGTGTAGCTTTTCAGTTTGGTCCTTCACCTGAATCATTAAATGAGACCCACAAATCAGTTGCTTTCCTACCTTTTGCCGGGAGTATTTCATCAAAGATAAGAAGAATTTTAAAAAAGCATGACATTAAGAGTGTTTTTCATCCGCTAGTGAAGACGAGAGCACTTCTCGGATCTGTGAAGGATGATTTGGGTCTGAGGAAGCCCGGGGCATATAAGATTCCCTGCCAATGTGGGGGAAACGTATATTGGTCAGACGATCCGTACCATTCAGAAGAGATGTGTTGAACATCAACGTCACACACGTTTGCTCCAACCCGAGAAGTCGGCGGTAGCTGAACACTGTCTGAATGAGGGACATAGAATGTTGTGTAATGAAACTCACATGGTTGCTTCAGCGTCTCGTTACTGGGACTGTGTCTTAAAGGAATCCATAGAGATCCGATTATCTGACAAAGGCTACCTTCTTAGTAAATCTTGGAACCCTGTGTTATCAGATGTTAAAAAACAACGGTTGGTACTTCAGCAATCTGAATAATAATTTTCTCCATCATCAATTATCAATTTCGCCGGATGCTACCACCGGAGCGCTGTATGTCTTGTGCGCCAGAGGGCAGTTACTGTCACTTTTTGCGCACGCGCTATGGGTCTTCCGCGATGTATAAAGGAGCCGAAGATTGCACTGGGAACTCAGTTCCCGCGAGATTGTGTACCAGCACGCTCACCTGAGGATGGCGGGCAGGTGCGCCGCTGAAATATTGTGTCAAGTTGACTTTAGTATCCAGCTGCAAACCCGAGAAGATTACAAAGAGTCACAGCATCTGTCGATGTAGCTCATGTGCCCTTACAACCATAGAATCAGTGGTTCGAATACCACCGTGACTGTCATTTATTTATTTATTTTTCGAATTTAGTTATACAAAACATTTTAGGATCCCTAATTCCACGTGTTGTGTTTATGTGTATGTAGACGAGCTGAAAACCTTGTCGTCATGTAAAACAATGGTTGAGTAGGTTAGCTGCTTGGAAATCCATTAGTAGCTATGGCGATGACTTTCGAAAAACAATGTCGTAGCTCTTCATAAATTGAATAATCAAAGACTACCGTCGTCAACTAATAGTGAAGCCAATAATTTTAAAAAGGAACTTATGTTTTTTTATTATTATTGAAACAATCATTATTAACAACCTTCTACAAAACATAGAAAACTACGAATTAACAAAAGTACGTGCATTTTTCGTAAAAATTACCATTAGATATTAAAATTGTGTAAGTATTCGAACATAACGAAAAAAATAAACACTGTCACGACAGATTTTGAACCACCGACCCCATGATATTAGGGCCGGAACGCTACCATCTTAGCTACACTAACATTATTTATTTATGAATTGTTTGCCAGGCATATTTGCGAAACTTCAAATTCGGGATTACTCAAGAATACGATACAACACGTCGACTTTGACGAGTGACGTCATATTCGAAGCAAATATATAGAAGTAATATAATTTGAACATGTGTCGTCTATCAACAAATATATAGATTATTAATATACCAAAGATAATACGATGAACCTGTTACAGATATATAATTATTAGCTAGTTTAATAAATATGTATGATAACTGAAATTCATGCTATCCATTACATTTTTTATTATTATTAAAGGAAACAATGAACTAAATTTAAATTATTGATAGAGCTGAAGCATTGAATTAAAATTTGTGGTGCGGCCGGGAATCGAACCCGGACCTCCATGCTTACTAGGCAGACGTCTTAACCGTTAGACTACCACACCACTAACGATTAAGGCGCCTCGGAATAGTCTATGTACGATTTACCTCCACAACACAAACTTTAATTCAGCTCCTTTGTTCCAAAGATAATTGCCACTACTGCCAAGGCTCTCCATGCAGCGGAATAGCACCTCAGCAATGGACATGGTGGAACAATCCTGTTATGGTGATATAAATATCAATTAAATACAATGAAAGCATCCCTGAGACGGATTTTCGTCTCAAATATGTCAAAGACATTATTGATAGAGCTGAAGCATTGAATTAAAATTTGTGGTGCGGCCGGTAATCGAACCCGGACCTCCATGCTTACTAGGCAGACGTCTTAACCGTTAGTTCTCAGGGATTCTTTCATTGTATTTAATTGATATTTATATCACCATAACAGGATTGTTCCACCATGTCCATTGCTGAGGTGCTATTCCGCTGCATGGAGAGCCTTGGCAGTAGTGGCAATTATCTTTGGAACAAAGGAGCTGAATTAAAGTTTGTGTTGTGGAGGGAAATCGTACATAGACTATTCCGAGGCGCCTTAATCGTTAGTGGTGTGGTAGTCTAACGGTTAAGACGTCTGCCTAGTAAGCATGGAGGTCCGGGTTCGATTCCCGGCCGCACCACAAATTTTAATTCAATGCTTCAGCTCTATCAATAATGTCTTTGACATATTTGAGACGAAAATCCGTCTCAGGGATTCTTTCATTGTATTTAATTGATAAATTTAAATTATTTACATATTATAACGAATGTACCCTTTACATTTTTAACTATGTTATTCTTGGAAGTGTAGAGCCTGAATGAAAAATAAGAAAGAAGTTATCGCGTTACGTACAAGAAATATACTTTTCTTTTTATTATTATATTAACAGATTCTAGTACAAATCCGTGATTTCGTTAAAAGATACATGTACGATAATGATCGCACAAAATTGTAGCGTAATAATATATGTTTCTATTGACGTTAAAAAAAAAGAGTCAGGAAATATAGTTTTCATTTGTGACTAAATGTCGATATTTCATAAAATATCTGCATCGTATTCTTTACTTGAGTGGGTGGGGTCAAGTCTAGTGTACGATACAATTTTTAAATATTACCATGATATTTCATGAGGTATCTGCGTTGAGGCGGGGGTCAAGTCTAGTGCACGATTCAATTTTTAAATGATACCAAATGTCGCTATTTCTTTATATATCTGTATCGTGTTCTTTACTTGATCGGGAGAGATTAATTATGACAAACTCGTCCAATCCGTTTAACCACGAACGAATAAAGATATCAATAATATTGTCTTTCTTTAATTACATAAACGATCATATGTAAAGAATTCCATATCTTTGATACACAAAAAAAAAAAAAAAAAAAAAAAAAAAAAATAATACTGTCTTCGTTTATATACATAAACATCTCTGACTAATGACGTCATTCGTCAAAGCCGACGGGTTGTATCGTAAACTTAACTTGACCCTCAAATTCGATTTTATCCAGAATTTTTGAGAGTTGCTTCGAATGGCTTTGGCTGATTGTTCTGAACTTCTCGTACAATAAATATAAAAAAAAATTCTAAAACCCGATACCCACCATGTAGTCTCCTTGTTTGTGTTACTACTGTAAGGTAAAGTGGGCAATATATATATATATATATATATATATATATATATATATATATATATATGTTGTTGTTGTGGTCTTCAGTCCGGAGACTGATTTGATGCAGCTCTCCACAATACCCTATCCTGAGCAAGCCTCTTCATCTCCACATAAGAACGGCAACCTACATCTGTCTGAATTTGCTTACTGTATCCATCTCTTGGTCTTCCTCTGCGATTTTTACCCCACACACTTCCCTCTAATGCTAAATTCGCGATTCCTTTATGTCTAAGAATGTGTCCTACCAATCTATCCCTTCTTTTAGTTAAGGTATGCCAGAAATTTCATTTCTCCCCAATCCTGTTCAGTACCTCCTCATTAGTTACGCGATCCACCCATCTAATCTTCAGCATTCTTCCGTAGCACCATATTTCAAAAGCCTCTATCCTCTTCCTGTCCGCACTGTTTATCGTCCATGTCTCACTCCCATACAAGGCAACACTCCATACAAATGCCTTCAGAAAGGACTTCCTTAGGCTTAAATCAATATTCGATGTTAACAAATTTCTCTTCTTCAAAAACGCTTTTCTACCCATTGCCATTCTGCATTTTATATCCTCTGTACTGCGACCATCATTTGTTATTTTACTGCCCAAGTAACAAAACTCATCTACCTCCTTTATTGCTTCGTTTCCCAATCTAATTCCTTCAGCATCACCTGATTTTCTTACACTGCACTCCATTACCCTAGTTTTGCTCTTTTTAATGTTCATCTTATATGCACCTTTCAGCACACTGTCCATTCCGTTCAATTGCTCTTCCAGGTCCTTTGCTGTATCTGACAGAATTACTATGTCATCGGCAAAACGCAATGTTTTTAATTCTTCACCCTGAACTTCTCCAAATTTCTCCTTGCTTTCCTTTATAGCTTGCTCAATGTACAAATTGAATAACAATGGAGAAAGACTACAACCCTGTCTTACTCCCTTTCCAACCACTGCATCCCTTTCATGCCCTTCAACTCTGACAACCGCTGTCTGGTTTTTGTACAAGTTGTAACCTTACGCTACCTATATTTTACTCCTGCTTGCTTCAGAACTTGAAAGAGTTTATTCCAATCAACATTGTCAAAAGCCTTCTTCAAATCTACAAAAGCTAGAAATGTGGGTTTGCCTTTTCTTAATCTATCTTCTATGATAAGCCGTAAAGTGAGTATTGCCTCACGAGTTCCTACATTTCTCTTGAACCCAAACTGATCTTCCCCGAGGTCGGCTTCTACTAGCTTTTCCATCCTTCTGTATATAATTCGTATTAATATTTTGCAACCATGACTTATTAAACTGATGGTTCTGTAGTGTTCACACCTGTCTGCACCTGCTTTCTTTGGAATGGGGATTATAACATTTTTCTTAAAGTCTGAGGGTACTTCGCCTGTCTCATACATCTTACACACCAGGTGAAACAGGTTTGTCATGGCTGGTTCTCCCAGAGATTTCAGTAGCTCTGATGGAATATCATCAACTCCAGGAGCCTTGTTTCGACTTAGGTCTTTCAGGGCTCTGTCAAATTCTTCTCTCAGTACAGCATCTCCTATTTCATCTTCATCTACATCCTCTTCGCTTCCTACAATATTGTCTCGAAGTTCATTTCCGTTGTAGAGCCCCGCTATATACTCTTTCCACCTTTCAGCTTTCCCTTCTTTGCTGAGAACTGGTTTTCCATCAGTGTCCTTGATATTCATAGAGCTGTTTTTCTTATCTCCAAATGTTTCTTTTATTTTCCTGTAGGCTGTATCCATTTTTCCCCTATTTATACATTCTTCTACATCCTTACATTTGCCTTCTAGCCACTCCTGCTTAGCCACTTTGCACCTCCTGTCAATCTCATTTCTTAGTCGTCTGTACTCCATTTTGCCTGTTTCATTTACTGCATTTTTATATTTTCTCCTTTATATATATATATATATATATATATATATATATATATATATATATATATACACTATTCGACCCCGCAGTTGCTAATATGTATGTACTCTTGCTTTCTACGTCAAATTGCAAAATTTTATCGCAATCAGACGAATGATATTGATATCTCATTGAAAAAAGCAAAACAGCTATTTCAATTTCTCGAGAATTTTCAAATTTTCCAGGTAACTTTTCCAAACTTTTAGTTCATGAGAACGTTCATCTTTCGTTGAACGTCAAAAGATCAAAATTTAATCGCAATCGGATGAACAGTTCTCAACTTAGTGTTGGGTTCATTTACAAACTTTCCTTTTTTTTTACGAAATTTTTTCCAAAACCATAGTGAAAGAAAAAACAAAACCTTTCCGTCGTACAAATTCAGTTATAGTGCTGGATTCAATCAAAAAGACATTCAAAAATGCATATTTAGTTTTTGTAAATTTTTCCGATTTTGCGATAGATTTTCCAAATAATTTATTTCATACAAACCTTGTCCTGTCAAGCCGTACTCAAGTGATGCTCTTACAACAACTTGGTAATTGCTTTTAATTCATAAAGTAAAATCGCTTTCGGTTTTTCCCAAATTTTCCCAATTTCCGGGCAACTTTTCCAAATTTTTATTTGGTGCAAACCTTCCTCTTCCTTTCAACATGATGTGTACAAAATTTTATCGCAGTTGGACGAAAGGTATTGATAGCTCACTGGATAAAGTTGTTTCAATTTTTCCCGATTTTCCTCTTTTCCGGACTTACCACCGTTTAAAACTTCCATGGACTTACACGAATATTTGAAGACTAAAATTAGCCAAATCGGTTCAGCCGTGCTATATATATATATATATATATATATATATATATATATGGTTGCTAGGCTTACTTGCAAAACTTCAAATTCGATTTTCTCGGAATTTTTTTTAGAGTTGCGTCGAATGGCTTTCGCTGATTGTTATTGAAGTTCTGTACTTCACGTACAATAAATATAAGAAAAATTCTAAAATCCGATACCCATGTGGTCTCCTTGTTTGTGTTACTAACGTAAAATAAAGTGGGTAAATAATAATAATAATAATTGTTCCGGAAAAAACTCGAAAAATAGTCACCCTACGTTGGGTATTTGGGAGGGACGACACTTGATGTAACGGCCATAGCAGACTTTGACCGGTGCGAGGAAGACAGACAGCGTGGCGTTTGTCAGCGGCGCGGCGCGGTCCCGTTAATTAATATCGCGGCACAAACGAGCGGCCACAATTAGCGAGCCTGCGCAATTAGCGACGCGTGTTTATTTGCACTCGCCTGCGAGGCGAGGCGCGGCGCGGCGCGGCAGGCGGTTGCCGTGGGAACGTTGACACTGCGCGCACTGCCGCGGGGCCCGGCCGCTCCCGTCTACTTCTGCATCCGCGGCCGTGTCCAGGGTAGAGTCTCTACCAGTGGCGGCTGGTGATAATGTGCTGCAGCACATTGTACATATATTTCTAAAATTATGCCATTTCTCTTCGAATGCAAGCGAGAAATCACTGTAAAATGACATCCTTTCTCTTGTAATACGAGCCAGATATCACAATAAAATTATGCCATTTCCATTCCAATGAGTATTAGAATGCTAGTAATAAGGATGAAAACGCATTTTGGAGCGCTCTCGCCGCGATAGCTGGTAACCAGCTCCGTGTACTGAAGCGGGATTCAGCCGCGCTGGTACGTGCGCAGAGAAGCGGCGCAGACGTCTGTCAGCACCCCCTATAGAAGAAAGCCTGCGCACGACGTCACAACATGGCGGCGATGAGAGGCTTAGAGTCCTCTGAAAGATTGTAAACATTAGCAGTGCACGCTGTTTATAGTGCATTCTTTCGTTCAGTAGTGTATTTATTACGTAAATTGGTGTTGCGTAAGGTGTGATCGCTACGCTGGACGATTTGTGTGTGTGAGAACAACGTGTGATCTCTTTTTTACTGATAAAATGCCGTTTCACTGTTCTGTGGCGTAGTGTAGAGGAAATTAAAACTGTGGCCCAAAGCCCCAAAAGTTACTGTCTTTAAACGTCCGGAGAAGAAGAAATGGATATCAAGAATTCCCAGGATAATTTGCCTCCTTCTTCAAATTAATGAGAAAGTTTTCGTTTTTGTTTAACCTTATAAAAGAGTTTTAAGTCATGACTGTTTACCATTGGATATTGCGATTCATTTTATTTACGCAACCATCCCCATTAGCTTATTCTTCTCGGACGTTTAAAGACGGTTACTTTTGGGCCACAGTCGTAATTTCGTCTACGTTTCGGCACAGAACAGCGAAACGGCATTTTGTCAGAAAAAAAGAGATCACACGTTGTTGTCACACACACAAATCGTCCAGCGTAGCGATCACACCATACACAACGCCAATTTACGCAATAAATACACTCCTGAACGAAAGAATGCATTATAAACAGCGTGCACTGCTAATGTTTACGATCTTTCAGAGGACTCTAAGCCTCTCACCGCCGCCATGTTGTGACGTCGTGCGCAGGCTTTCTTCTATAGGTGGTACTGCGTCTGTTCGCAAGTACGCATGCGCAGACGTGACGTCACGCCTGGCGGAGTCAAATAGCGCGCTGGCTCAGGCGTCTTGCGCGTTGTCTCTCAAACCTACCTGTTTGATGCTCGTATTCAAATACCTCTGAGTCTATATTTTTAAATTCTGTAAATAAAATTAATATTTTTTAAACGTTATATTTACTACCTGCAGTGAATACAAGCAGTTGGTAGCGCTGTTATAGATTCCCCTGAAGGTCTTTCTGTCAATACAGTATTAATTGATATTTAATTAAAGGCAATCATACAAAGGTTGACTTTTTATTTTAGTATATATTGTTTCCTGTTTATTTTTGTAATATTGTAGCACACTGGTCAAATTTTTTACGCCACTGGTCTCTACAACCCCAACTTACCAACCACAGCGGGGAGCCATTTACGATGGTTGCAACTTAAAGGGCATGTTGATGAAATTGACCAAAAACGTCAATATTCAATTTATTTTTTGTTATTACAACTCATGGAGAATAACTTCCCAAAGTATTACAACGTGCCTGGTAGAAATTTAATTTAAAATGACTCTTCTAATGAAATAAAAAGAGTTCATAAAGAGGAGACAGAACAGTCACTGGCCGAGAGCAAGTCTTCGCATACGATGTTAACACCGACTAGGTGGAAAGCTCCTAAAAGATTCTCAGCACAATCTTCCACCCTCTTATAAATTTCCCCTGCTTTACCCTCAGTCCTATTACTAAGAATGTGTGCTCTTATGGTTCTATTTGCACTAGGTAAAGCATATTGCATGAGGGGCCGTAGGTTTCACCAGATCTTCAGACTGGTGATACAAACTTCTTTTGTTTATTACTGACCTTAGATCTCTAAGTAGATAATGTCCCACGCAGTTTCAGCACACAAGTGGCAGGTTCTTGATGTCTGAAGCTGAAATGCTTTGAAAATGATTTAAGGGCTCTATCTACGATTTTATTCATAAAACACGGGATGGCAGTGAATTTTAAATTTGTTCTTCCAACGTTTACACACGCTCAGCGAAATCCACAAATCTAAGCGGTACATTGAACGGTAGTCACTTTACGATAAATACTAGTACCATGATGATAAATGTACAAGTTTAATAATACTCCGTAATGAGACAAGGTGCTACATGTTAACTGTTCGAAGGTCGGCACTGCACTGTGCTCGGTCAGACGTGGCTGCTAGTTGCTACCTCTGTCTGTTTTGGCGCCAAACGAACCTTCTAGATTCGTCGCTTGTATTTGGTTTATATAAATTACAATGAACAAAGAACCAAATGGGTTCAAATGAACGCTTATTAACATAAAAGTGTTACATAGTAATTACGCTATTATCTAATGTTTACTTTCTTAAATATTAATAAATGAAATGTAGGAATGGTAGCACCAGGAGGGGAGGCGGCAGCCAATCAGATCATGTCTATGCTACACTGGCGTGCTTTCTCACGGTCCATACATGATCTGTGCCATCTGTTATGCTTTTCCTACCCCTTCCGTCGATTAGATCATGCTACTTTGCCTTCTGCCAGCCAGCTACTTCTATAAAATGTACAAATGTACAACTACAAACTAAGATGTGAAAATTCTGAATACTATTATTAAACTAATAGAGATATAACCAGACTTGTCACAGTATCAATGTAGAAATCGCACCCGAAATGCCTGAAAATTAATTAACAGTGTGACGTGGCCTCCCTGCCACGCGCACGCCTTGAAGCAGCACTTCAATTCCAGCTCAGTCAACGACGATTCTGTGTATTATTTTCAACCAAATACCCGGTGGATACATCAAGAAGGCCGTGGTACATACTCTCTGGTTTCATAGGTCATCTTTCACTCTGTTCCATATCTTATAAACAATAATAAACTATCATATTTCGGGCTTGCAGCCGGATCATGTTGACTTCTTCCAACAAGAACATGATCCGGCTGCAAGCCCGAAATATGATGGAACAATCAATACGCCGGGAAAACTTCAAGATACACAATAATAAACTAGCTGCTTTTGATACTAACAGAGATTTATACAAGTGTTCGATTCTTTCTTCATTCAGTTACGTCACGATCACAAAGAGTGTATAAAAACTGGATAAACTGCGTTCGAATAAGTTAGTGAATAGATGACGCGTGAAACAACGACAAACCAGCAATATGGCTACGTCCGAAATAAGAACATCTGCTGAAAAGGTGAATTCGTCTCCTAGCAGCTCCAAGCGAAGAATTAGTGAGGTGAATGATGCATAATACAGAGATGATCTTCGGCTTCTGGGCGATCCAAATCGGTCTCTAAATTGACTCATATGGAAACGATGACCTAAAACCACATTTGCATCTGCTACAGTTTTCAGAACTGCAACTTATGATGCACTTCTTTTATTTAATGATGGGAAATTCGGGAGGACGAAGATAGTAGAAAGACATCCTGAGAAAAATAGATTTACAGCGCGTCTCTGCAGCTGAAAAGTCAATTCAAGACCGAGTAACGGAAAGAAGAGAAACAAGAAGAAACCAGAAGAAAAGAGAAAAAGAGAAAGATTAACCATTGTACAAACATAGTGCCTTCTAAAGAAGTGACATAAGAATGCCCTTAAGCGGTCTGGAGCGCCGCGATGCCGATAGCGAGGCCTCCCGCATCGGAGGTTCGAATCCTCCCCAGCGCATGGATGTGTGTGTTGTCCTTAGGCTAGTTTACCTTATTTTCACTAATTTCTAAGCTACGGACTAATCACCAAGCAGTTGAGTCCGATATATTTACAAACATTTGATTTGAAATAGTTAGGGAGAACTTTAAATCGCGTTTCCTGAAATGTTTGTTTTATAAAGTTTATGAACCTTTTCATCGGATTCTATGAATCCGACAATTATCAAATTTTGTACACATATTTCTGTAAACGTAATTGAAATAGTATGTGCTTTTTATCAACCTCGGCCCTTAAATAGTAGCAATTATTTAGTCACAACCGATACAAAAGCGTTACATGTTTGCACCTGTTACTTTCCTTCAAAGTAGTCACCAGTGTTGTGTAGAACCCGTTGCCAGCGATATGGCAGGCGTAGTATACCGTTATCAGAGCCTGTTCTGTTGATGACACGAATGGAGCGGTCCACTGCCTCTCGAATCTCTGGAACAGTTCTGAAGCGAATGCCATAAAGTGGTTCCTTCATCTTCGGAATCAAATCAGAGCCACAAGGACTTATGTCCTGAAGGTGTGGTGCATGGTACAGTACTTCCCAGTCCCATCGACCGAACAGAGCAGCCACAGCTTGCTATGTATGCGCCCGCGCATTGTCGTGCAAAATGATCGGTGGGTTGCGCATAAAGGTTTGTCGCTCCTATCGCAAAGTTGGTTGTGGGTGACGCTCCAAAACCGAAAAGTAATACTGTGCATTGACGGTCTGCCGTGGAGGAACGAAATGCGTCAGGATAACACCATCACAGTCGTACACGAGAATCTCTGTAACTTTCACCATACTAAGGCTCTGACACACTTTCGACTTTCGCGGCGACCCATAATGACGCCATTTGAGGGTTTGACGTTTCAGTTTTGGCTCGTATGACATGGTCCGTGTCTCATCCAATGTTGTGATACGGCCTAATAGTCCAGTCAAATAAGCCAAAAAAGGCGTCAACCTCGGAATAAGAGGTAACAAGCTGAATATTTGCTTGAGCCATTGTTTTGGCATTTTAAATGATGTGTCAAAAGTCTCACAAAAACTCCTGTTCGCGTCTTAGGATATTAAAGGTCAAAGGTCACTAAAATCAGTTTTTCGCAAATATCTCGCTTCCTATGCGTTAAATGGTATTTGCATCTCCGATAAAGGCTGTAGAGCATGAAATTCTCTACAATTTTTGTTTTAAACATTTTTTTGGTGCAATTCATCGTTTTTTAGATAGAGCGCGGATAGCGCACAGGTCAAAGGGCTCAGACATATAAGACGAATCCCAGTCAATGGTACGTTGTTTAAAGTTAATAAATCATTGCAAAAATTACAATAACAAACCTTCATTCTTTATGAACAATGTTCAATATTTCTTAATATTATTCATAAATAGAAGAGATTTGTTTAATAATATTTACTTATTTCTTGAAATTTTTAAGTTATGAAGCCAAATACTTGAAGTATATTTTAATTATATTCTAATATATCTTAATTGTATTCTTTTCTACATGAAACATAATGAAGATATATTAGAATATAATTAAAATATACTTGAAGTATTTGCTTTCCTAACTTGATAATTTCAAGAAATAAGTAAATATTATTAAACAAATCTTCCTGATTTATGAATAATATTAAGAAATATTGAACACAGTTCATAAAGAATGAAGGTTTGTTATTGTAATTGTTGCAATTATTTATTAACTTTAAACAACGTACCATTCACTGGGATTAGTCTTATACGTCTGACTGCTGTGTCCAGTGCGCTCTCCGCGCTCTATCTAAAAAAACGATGAATTGCACAAAAGAATGTTTAAAACGATAATTGTAGAGAATTTCATGCTCTACAACTTTTATCGGAGATGCAAATACCATTTAACGCATAGGAAGCGAGATATTTGCGAAAAACTGATTTTCGTGACCTTTAACCTTTAATATTTTAAGACGCGGACACGAGAGTTTATGAGACTTTTGACACATCATTTAGAAAGGCAAAACAAAGGCTCATGCAAATATTCAGCTTGTTACCTCTCATTCCGAGGTGAATCCCTAATTTGACTGGACCATAAGGCAAACTCTCCTTCGCGCCCATATCGCTCCAAGTGCGTCCTAGCAACGTCGCAGCGCGTCCATTTTTGCATTTCCGTCAATTGATGTGGAACCCATCGTGATGCAATTTTTCGCATGCCCAAGCGTTCCTTCAGGATGCGAAGCACAGTTGTATGCGCTAATCTGGTTTTGTGGGCGAACTCCCGAATCGTCTGGCGTCGATCACTGTCCACAACAGTATGCACTTCTTCTTCAGAGACGCTAGGACGAACTGCCAGTTGCATGTCTGCCACAGTTTGCCGACCTTCGTTGAAGGCTTTTACCCAACGAGTCAGTGTTTTGTACGGCAATGCCAATTCCCCGCACGCCTCTTGAGGCCCTTGACAACAATGTTGTGATGTACGACCTCTGGCATATTAAGTCTTGAGTCAAATCTTATTGAATCCATCATTGATGGTGGTGAGACTGCGGCTGGTTAAGATTACTTAGGAAGTAGGATACCAACAGCCGTAAGTTTAACAGAAACATTTATTCCTTTACTACCAGTTTCGGCATTTCATTATGCCATCTTCAGGCCTCTTTATCGGAGTATTAAGTCCATTAAATGGGGATCAAAACTGGTTGCGTGGATTTCTTGCTCTCGGTAAGAACCAACAACAACTTGGTTCTTGCCGAGAGCAAGAAATCCACGCAACCAGTTTTGATCCCTATTTAATGGACATAATACTGGTTCTTAACAAGAGCAAGAAATCCACGGAACCAGTTTTGATCCCTATTTAATGGACATTATACTCCGATTTAGGGGCCTGAAGATGGCACAATGAAATGCCGAAACTGGTGGTAAAGGAATAAATGTTTCTGTTAAAATACGGCTGTTGCTACCCTACTTCTTACGTAATTGATTCAAACCGGTATTTCTGTTTCGGAAACATAGTGACACCGTTTGTGAAGCTTATGAGACTTAACTGAGGGGTCATCAGTCCCTAAACTTACAAACTACTTATGAACTACCTAAAGACGACATAAACATCCATGCCCGAGGGGGGATTCGAATCCTCGACGGGGAAAGACCTCGCGCATCAGAGCATAGCGTCTCAATGAGCTTGACCACTCCGCCGCGGCGTTACGTTAGGCAACTTGCTCACAAATGACTGTTTTTCCTTCGATTGTGCGAAAGAAGGTGACGTCGGACGGGCGAGTCCATTTGCTCAGACGTAAGGTAGGTATGTCAACGGCGTATGCTATCAGCGGCAATAGTATAATTTACGTGTCTTGCATATAGCGTGAAACGTGTCTACAGAAAATGTTGTAAGAAAATGTCTAATATTAAGCCTCCTGTTTTGTGTCGAGTAACTTGGTTGCAAGAAAATGTATAATATTGCTTCTACTGTGTGTATCTATATGTTTACTTAAGTCTGTGAAGTTCCATCTTTGGCAAAGATTATGTATCGCATAGCATTGTAGCTCGCGCAGAGAGTGGGACTTGTGGTTCAGCTCGCTCAGAGAGCGGTTGAATTGTGTGCATGGCTCCGATGTAGAGCAGAGGCTGCTGTGCCACCAAGTCAGAAGTTGTATTATGTAGGTAATGTAATGCTGATTATTAATAATAAGTAACAAAGTTGATCTTCCTTTCCTGTTCCATTTACGTAGTTAGAAAATTAACCTGCTTCCTTCATTTGATAATTAGTTATTTTTGGATTTAAAGTGCAGTATTGATTTTGGTAATCTTGTTGAACAGATTTCGTTATTGGTGCCATAGTAAATGATTGTTAGGCAACACTGCGGTCAATTGATTATGATACTGAATTTTGATAATCAGGTACTGATCTGCATAAAATTCTCGCAGTCAAACATTAAAAAAGTGGTTTGTGTTCTTTTAATATCTTTCTCGCAGTCAAATTTTTTTAGTATAGTCAGTGTGTGTTTCATGCAGGTTGCTTGTCACAGTTGTTTTGTTAAATGATCCGTTGCGCACATAATCAGTTTAATGCACTGTTTCTTATTTAACAGTACATACATCAATATCAGGGCCACAATTAAACCAAATTGCTGTGTTAATGAACAATTTGTTGTCTGATTAAACGATATGTTCAACTTTAAACAACACACACACAGCTTTTAAGCGGAATAACCCCGCGAAGGTAATGGTTTCAAAACGGACATGTACGTTTGAAGCTAAAGCGTCAACTCAAATGTGAAAGCAACTAACGATACGACTGTTAATTAAAGAAATGGCAAAATCATACAAGCGTCCGTTTCTTGCAGTACCTAAGTACAACAATGCCTGATCATATATTTGCCTTGAGATGGAGAGAGAGGGTGAGGGATTCCGTGAGGTGATTAGTTCCACCGCCACGCTGCAAAGATTTCCACGCGCGGTGGCTTGTGTTAAAAATGGCGCTTCCTGCACGTCTCCGTCGGTTGCACACGTATAAATATTATACACACCATTTTTTTTCTTTTTGCAAGTGCGAAAACTGCACGTTCACTTCCGCAATTAGTTTGGCGGGAGCAGTTACTTAACGACTGTGGCTAATTATATCCGCGCATTCAGGCGGTCTCCTTTGCATGCATCCGCGGTTTTAACTGTACTTCGCAGAACATAATTGGACACCAGTGAATGCAGATGTAGCTTAAGCTATTTTACAGAGCAGTCACGGACTCATTTTCACAGCATTAAACCACACACTGCTGCAATGTTTCGTCGCACTTAAGTACTCACTCATATCTACATATTCTCCATTTTTCTCACTTTATACATGAAGGAGAGTGTCCAAAATGTTCAAATGTTTGTAGAGCTTATGGGACTTAACTAAGGGGTCATAAGCCCTAAACTTACAAATTACTTATGAACTAGCTAACACTAAGGACGTCACAAATATCCATGCCCGAGGGGGGATTCGAACCCCCGACCGTAGTGGCCGTGCGGACCGTGACTGGCACGTCGCAGTCTGCATCTACATAGATATTCTGCAAATCACATTTAAGTGCCTGGCAGAGGGTTCATTAACCACTTTCATAACTTTTCTCTACCGTTCCATTCTCTAATAGCGCGCGGGAAGAAATAACACACAAATCGTTCCGTTTTCGATCTGATTTCTCTTATTTTATTGAGATGGTCATGTCTCCCAAAGTAGGTTGGTGCTAGCAAAATATTTACACATTCAGAAGTAAAAGTCGGTGATTGAAACTTCGCAAACAGATCACGCCGCAATAAATAACGTCTTTCTTTTAATGACTTCCACCGCAATTCGTGCAACATTTCCGTGACGCTTTCCCCCCGTAACGTGATAAAACAAAATGAGCTGCCCTTCTCTGAACCTTCTCAATGTCTTCCGTCAGTCCCACCTGGTGAGGGTCCCACAAGGGGCAACAGTACTCCAGGAGAGGACGCACAAGTGTGATGTAGGCAGTCTCTTTGGTGGAGCTGGTGCATTTTCGAAGCGTTCTGCGAATGAAACGTAACCTTTGGTTCGCCTTCCCCACAATATTTTCTATGTGGTCTCTCCAGTGTAAGTTGTTCGTAATTGTAACTCCTAGGTATTTGGTAGAATTTACGACCTTAAGGTTTGACTGATTTATCGCGTAATTGAAGTTCAGCGGATTTCTTTTAGTGGTCATGTGTATTACTTCACACTTTTCTTTATTTAGTGTAAATTGCCAGTTTTCGCAACATGTAGAAAATTTGTCTAAATCGCTTTGCAGTTGCTTTTGATCCTCTGTTGAATTCACTAACCGATAAACGACAGCATCATCCGCGAACAGTCCCCTCGGCCACCGCGGCCGACGCAGAGTGTCCGTGTGTTTGTGTGTACGTATTGTATACAAACCTACACTTTTGTTCCAATCTTTATGAAATTCTGCACGCGTAAGTTTCAATCCATGAGGACGGTCCCCGTAAGTGTAAGGATCAAGTACATGTGACGTCATAAACAATGAGATGCGAGAAAAACTGCTGCATTACGCGACAATGTTGCACATTTCCTCCTAAACCACTGGGCCGATTTCAACTAAACTTGGTACACATCTTCCTTACCATGAGGTAACAATTTTGTAATTGTAACAACCACATAAGACATATAGACTGATGCCCATGCAGTTTGGTCCGATAGATTTACAAACAAACAACATAAGACATATAGTTCAGGAGATATAGCGTCATAAACAATAGGAGTTGCAAGAAATTGCCACATAATGCGACGAGGCTTTATGAGATTACTTAGCGACTTGCAACAAACTTTAAACATAATTTCAAACCTTTATTGAACTTTCTCTCACTGACAATTCTAGAAAAACGATGAAAGGAAAAAAAGTTACTCGCGTACTACTTTTCCGCTGTTCATGGACTAAAACTACGGCATTCGGAATCCCGTTACAATTTAAAATTTCTACACTGCAAATTGTAACCGCAGGAAAACTCTCAGACAGTAACATCTATGTAAAACCGCACCATCACACACCAAGTTTTAATCTACTACTAATTGTATTCACAACAGATTTTACAGACATACAGAACTTATACAAATGAATATATACCTGAAAAATTATACAACTGTACAACATACGGCTCAGTTGAGATCATACGAATTTTATATGTCATTTGCATCTTGATTACTTTCTTGCCGCGGCGGATTAGCCGCGCGTACTGGAGCGCCGTGTTGCGGTGCACGCGGCCGTTACCCGTCGGGTGTTCGAACCCTCCCTCGTGAATGGGTGTTTGTGTCGTCTTTAGTTTAAGGTAGTTCATAAAAAGTTAAGTCCCTTAAGCGTAACAAACATTTGTATACATTTTCCTACAGTGTAACATAAACGTCTACAAATTTCAAGTTTCTATTATCTGTAGATTCACTTTTCAGCGCCGTTTTCTGTCTTTTAGAAACGCATCGAGAGCGCGAAATTTCTTTCTTACGCTTTGGCACCTTTCTTGGTAGTTTTACTTTTCAAACTGCAATATGCATGCTTGTTGCAGAAAAACAATTGAAGAATGTGCATGACGTTTCCCTGTGTATAACCTCTTTGCTGTTATAGTGTCAAAAGTCGTCGCTGGTCTTCAGTCCGAATTTTATATACGCTGACGACTTTCAACCACTGTATCTTCCACCCTATTATAGCTATCGACACGGAACTGCTCTGTTGTACAACGGGAGACTTTGTACTACAACAACACAGAGAGATCGTTCGTCTCCATTGTGTAGTTTTTGCTGTAAAGCAAAATATTGACACCCAGACGAAAAATTTTATATAAGTCGGTAACTTTTAACTCCCATATCTTCCACCCCCCTTATCGTTATCAAACCTCATAGTGCACAATGGGAGACTCATACCTATTACTACATACAAACACTATTAGTTTGCGATGTGTAGTTTTGGCTGAGGAGTGAAATATAGGCACAAACACCTCTATATATATATATATATTGACGTGGACGTTTATCACATCTGTACCACAAGACATAAAGATCTAAAAATTTGTACGTTACTAATATCTACCGGGGAAGGCTTTAGGTACGGTTTTATGGCGATCGGATAGCTATTTATCTATATATATATTAATATGAATGTCTGTTCGGTGTACGCTTATCACGTCCAAACAACAAGACGCAGAGACTTAAATATTTTTACAGTACTAATTTATACCTGAGGGATGTTTTAGACACGGTTTTATAGCGATCTGACATTTAGTAATTTGAAGAATATAACGCGAAATGCGGAACAATAATGATTCTTTGAAAATTATATTTACTCTTTGAAAATGGTTTTATTGGTTGCATTGTTGCTTGAGTGTTGACAATGATAAAAAAGTGGAGTGTATTGGGATGGAAAGTTATCGGTGTATATAAAATTCTACGCGCGCGTGCGTGTGTGTGTGTGTGTGTGTGTGTATGTGTGTGTGTGTGTTAATATTTCGCTCTGCAGCGAAAACTAACAGAACACAAACGAATGGTGTGTGTGTAATTGTTATCCGAATCTCCCGTTGTACACTGTAGCAGTTCCATGCCAACAGCTATAAGGGGGTGGAAGATATGGTGGTTGAAAGTCGTCAAATTATAAAAAAAATTCGGACTGAGGTTACGTACAGCGAAACGTGATGCCACAGACCATATCTTTGGTCTATGCGTGCTCAATGTCTTCAGCTCTTTCTATGTCAGAATAAGCATACGAATAAGGAAATATAACAATGAATAAATAAAGCAGTAAAAAAGAATTTTTTTTAAATACATCTCTTTAAAAAAATCGATTTGACGTTTCGCGCATTACATCAAATGATCCATTTGTGATATTATTACAATCATTATTGTTGAATTTCGTGATTGGGTTCTTCGAAACGTGTGCATTTTACCTGTGATTTCTTATATATTCTCTGATAAATGTAACATGTTTTTAGAAAAAAGGAGTTGGACAGAGAGTGCATAGGAAAAGTACTAACTCAAGGTTTGAATAAATAAATAAATAAATACCCGGGCAACGCCGGGTTTTCAACTAGATTCCATTTGCTACAGGATCGCCAGTGAAGTTATCAGACAATAACGCTTCATCTTTCCTAAGGGTTCGTCTGTGCCGCGGTGGAGTAGCCGAGCGGTCTAAAGCGTCTCGCTGCGGAGCGCGCGGCTGCTCGCCGTGGAGGTTCGAGTCCTCCCTGGGGCATGGGTGTGTGTGTGTGTGTGTGTGTGTGTGTGTGTGTGTGTGTGTGTGTGTGTGTGTGTGTCTGTGTGTGTGTTGTCCTTAGGTTACTTTACCTAGGTTTTAGTAGTTTGTTCAAATGTTCAAATGTTTATATAGTTTATGGGACTTAACTACGGAGTCATCAGTCCCTAAACTTACAAACTACTTATGAACTAGCTAATCCTAAGGACGGCACAAATATCCATGCCCGAGGGGTGATTCGAACCCCCGACCGTAGTGGCCGTGCAGACCGTGACTGGAGCGCCTCAGTCCCTTCGGCCACCGCGGCCGGCTTAGTAGTTTGTAAGTTACGGACTGATGACCACGCAGTTTGGTCCGATAGATTTACAAACATATGAACATTTTTTGGTTCGTCTGTACTCCTATTTTTATCTTCTTTCAGTTTACTGTTGAACCCTAAAGTTACACAGAGTGTTGCCGCCTCTGGATGTAGTGGAAACACAATACGTCCCTTGTCAACGTTTCTTCTTTGTAAGGTACATTCGTGATGAGTCACAGTGACTGGATACTGCAACCCCTCTCATCAGTTCCATAACAAATCCGTTTACAGAAACTCGTTTAGGGAAAATGAATTAGGACCCACACCGCCACACTCGCCTGGACACCGGTTCGTGATTACCCTCCGCTACCGAGATGACCCTACAGTGAAACACCCCTCCCACCGGATTAACCACCAATTTCTGCAATTCCAGCTACACTCATTCTGCTGACTTAATACAATGCAAACACATGTCTCCATCCTCGTTTTGTGTCATATAGGGGAAAGTAAGGACAAATTTGAGGTTTTGGCAATTTTGTCGTATGATAGTAGCCGTGGTTTTCTCATGTTTGTTATCTACCATCCTCCCCTTTAGTAGCCTGATAGCATTGTGAGGTGAGTACTGTTGTTTGGTGTTTATTTTCGTCATAGATCAGATGATAAATGTTCAGCGTATTCAAGTGATTAAGAGTTATTATAAAAACTGTGGGAAAATTTGGGATCATTTAATCCCGCGAATGACTCTGGAAGATAAGGTGGTCCACAACGTACGACTGAGTGTTCCGGTTTCTGGGTAAGAGGAGTGAACAGCCCGTAGTTTTTTGAAAATGATGAGGAAGCTGTTGCCGCTGTCAATGGCGACCGTTACCGAAACATGATTTCCGATTTGTTTTTCCCTTTTACTGATTAAAATGCCGATTGTTTTTGTTTCAGTGATGCAATATGTCATCGATTCCGCGAAAGGATTTCTGGAGGATGAAAAATTATCCCTTTGAGCGGAAACCAGGAATGGCTTGCCAGATCATTTGATCTTATCCCTTGAGACTTTATAGCGGGGATTTGTGAAATCAAAAGAGTACGTGAAGTAAGCACAAACAATACACCCACTGAAGGATAGAATTAAAAGGGTTATTAATGGCATCCCACCATACGTTTGTGAACGAGTCATCGATAGTATCAACGAATGCATTGCTCGTTTCCGCTCATCCCTGGCTGGTCATATGGGGAATATAATTTTTCATAGGTAAATTGAAGAAGTTATTCAATGTGTTTCAAAAAAATACATTTGAAATAAATTTTGTATGTTCTACAGCACTTCAATATTCGTTACTGCTGCCCGATTCTGTCTATAATCTTGTTGTTCAGTCCGCAGACAGGTTTGATGCAGCTCTCCACGCTACTGTGTCCTGTCCAAATCTCTTCATCTGAGAATAAGAACGGCAACCTACATCCTATTCAATCTGCTTACTATATTCGTTCCTCGGTCTCCCTCTACGATTTTTACCCAACACACTTTCTTCTAATGCTAAGTTGACGATTCCTTGATGTCATAGAATGTGTCCCACCAATCTATCCCTTCCCTTAGTGAGGATATGCCAGAAACTCCTTTTCGCCCCAATTCGGTTAAGCACCGCCTCATTAGTTACGTGATCTACCCATCTAATTTTCATCATCCGTCTGTAGCAGCATATTTCGAAAGCTTCTATCATCTCTTTGTCTAAACACCTTACCGTCCACGTTTCATTCCCATACAACGCTAAACTCCAGACAATTGCTTTCAGAAATGACTTCACAACATTTGATATTGGATGTCAACAATTTTCGCTTCTTGAGCAGTGCTTTTTTTCCCATAGCCATTCTGCATTTTATATCTTCTCTACTTCGGCTATCAGAAGTTATCTTGCTACCCAAATAACAAAACTCCTCTACTTCTTTTATTGTCTCATTACCTAACCTAATGCCTTCAGCATTACCTGATTACATTCAATTACCCTCGTTTCACTCTTGTTAATGTTCATCTTATATCTGCCTTTCAAAACACTGTCCATTTCATTTAACTGCTCTTCCAGGTCCTTTGCTCTCTCTGACAGAATTACTACGTCATCAGCAAACCGCAAGGTTTTTATTTCCTCTCCATGGACTTTAATTCCCTCTCCAAATGTCTCCTTCCATTCCTTCACAGCTTGCTCGATGTACAGATTGAACAACAATGGGGAAAGGCCACAACCCTGTGTTACTCGCTTCTCAACCTCTGCGACCTTTTCATGCTCTTCAGCTCTATTAACTGCTGTCTGGTTTTTGTACAATTGAATATAACTCATCGCTCCCTTTATTTTACCCCTACTACCTTGACAATTTGAAAGAGCGTATACCAGTCAAAATTGTCAAAAGCTATAATCTTATGGTCATAAAAACACAACACGATGAAAGTGCACAGTACTCACGCTGTCTTGCGTAACTAGACCTCGAAGTGGATTTCTTATAAGTAAATTACATTCCAGTCGTTTAATTGGAAGTAAATCGTGCAAATCCTTGTATAAGATGGAGAAAGAGCTATCAGCACTTGTCAAAAATCGACGACGCCGGGATGCCGATGTCTAGAGAATGCGGGATTACGTTGGATGTTCCCTTTTGTACAGCACACGGTCAAGGACCTGTGTACGTGGTACGGTGCATGTGTGAAGTGCCGACCTATTGTAAAAGCGCATATCATGACACTCCCACACAATTGCTACAATACACAGCTTCAGTCATCTACCGAAGTTGTTCGTTACACTTTTATAAGCAGCAACTACGATACTCCGTGTTTATACGTACCTCGGCCAGAGTTTTGGTGGCATAGGGGGTTTGGGGAGTAGGATGAGGGTGGGGGGGGGGTAACTTGCATTAGTTGTGGTGAGTGATGGAGGAGTTGTTGTGAGATCACCAGTATAAACACTCGACACAGTCCGGTCACGTAGACTTCCCAATCAACAAAGAGTCGGGGCCGCGCAAAATGGCCGCGTGGTCTAAGACGTCATGCATGCTACGAACATATATTTAGGAAAGAGTTGAGGGGAAAAAATGAGGAAATTAAGGATAGCGAGGTTTGGTTACATGCTCTTCCCAATGCAATAAAACAGTCATAACAGTGCTCTAATTCCGTTATTCCTGACGATTATCACGTACGTGAGAAAGGTATAGAACATTATTGAAATTGTACTTAATTTTTGTTGGAAGTCGCCAATTGCACCGGTTCACGCGAATTCGGAAACATCTATCAGTTGCCACAGCGCGTACAGTAGCCCAAAACACCTCTACGGAATTCCCAGATCTAGCCCCAATAATGGATCCCTTGGTTAGAAAACTCCCCACACCACATCACCTCACTAAACGACAAAACAGACATAATCAATAGCCCCTACACACACACACACACACACACACACACACACACACACACATACATACACACACACACACACACAAACTCAATGCACACAAGTACCAACAACACCCACTCAAGACATCCGCTCCCCTCCCAAGATGCCTCAATACTTAACGACTAATAGATCATAAAGTACTGTAAATATTGTAAATACCCCCTCTCTTTTCTTTGGAACCTTTCAGAATTCTTGGAAATATCTGAAATTCTCACAATGTAACTAATTAATAACGATCATGTAAAATCACACAACACCTGTACATGCCACAAAATAATTTACTTCATATTTTCTTTATCTATTTTATCTGATACTTGATCTCATATTTTAATTAATTTTTCTTTTTTTCCCCCTTTTCTTTTTTCAATCTATTTCATCTTTTTGGAAAATTTGATCAAAATCTATTTTCATAACTGTAAATTGTATAACTAAACAATATATGAGCACTGTTCAAATAGTAAAATGTGTAGTAATTTAAAATATTGTTATATATGGAAAATATTGTATAAAATATTGTAATAAATGATTCTTGCACTAAAGCAAAACATGTGAAATCATGCGAAATAAATAAAATTATAGCCGGCCGCGGTGGCCGAAGGGACTGAGGCGCTCCAGTCACGGTCTGCACGGCCACTACGGTCGGGGGTTCGAATCCCCCCTCGGGCATGGATATTTGTGCCGTCCTAGTTCGTAAGTAGTACATAAGTAGTTTGTAAGTTTAGGGACTGATGACCCCGTAGTTAACTCCCATAAGCTTAACAAACATTTGAACATTTTTTTGAAATAAAATTATAATCTGTAATACCCTTGGCTGAAAAGGGCAAAGCTGGCCCTACAACATAACAGCCCGCTCCATCCCCTCAGTGTGAAAAAAAAAAAAAAAAAAAAAAAAAAAAAAAAAAAAAAAAAAAAATGCTATTATATGTAAACAGCAGTGATATAAGTGAAAAAATACATGCATAAAAAATTTATTTAAAATTATGCATGCTAAAATACTTTATGAAAACAACTGAATTTATACGTCCATGCTCTGACTACCTCATCCGTGCACGATATGTATTATTTTCTTCACATTAATACTACCGTAACTACGGTTTTACCTTAAGTGTTCTAAATTTATTTGATAAGAATTATGCTTCATCGCACCACTCGTTCAGGTGCGGGCAACTTTTCAGGATGTCAATGGGAGTATCAGAATAACTCAACAGTGTAGAAAGTCATCTCTGTAACTATTTACTTGGTATAATGAAATTTATGAACACCCTCCAAGTGCTACAAATAAGTCTCGCCCCCCCCCTCCCCCCGTCCAACCAGACAACATATAAGCGTAATAACGTGTATCTAGTGTAAAGGAGACGGCAAGATAAAGCAAAAACGAATCTGCATACAAGACGTCTCCCGGAACCGGAAATAGTCGCATATAGCGGGGGAGGCAGACGCAACTCATTCCGAGAACATACGCGGGAGGCACTATTTTAAGATATATTTCGCTCAGCTAGCAAGCGCTATGCTACCAACTGTTGGAGAGCATCCAGCGCGGACAACCTATTTCGATTAACTACCGAATAAAGTCGATTTGCGAGCAGGAAAAAAAGAATCTTATGCACACAGGCGGCTAATGTCAAAGCGCACTCCATATATGGCGTAATGCACATCAGGTCTTGCCAAGAACACTTGCCACTGATGGCACCGGAAAATAACGCAGCCAGAAATGCAGCTGTAATACTCAGAATGTTATTCCACTTTTTTCCCTTCTTCCATTTTACGACGACACGCCCGTTATCTGCATTGTAATAGCGATCTCAGACATAGTCGTAACTCCGTCTTCCTCTGCAAATGTTGCAGCAGTACATGCCAAATGGATCCGACGGGTCGTCATATACATGTAATGTACGTGCGCTAATGGCTTTTCAAGCAACTGTCTGCTAGCGTCTGAAACTCTCTGAAAGATGTTCCCACTTGTCCGACTTGTTCTAGATACTCAAACTCCGCTCGCACATACAACCGCTTCAGCGTCTACGTCGATCGCGATTACCTCTGTGGATCCGTTAGCAATTCTCTGATAATTCCAACTACACTTTGTAGTTTTCATCACGTATTACGAAAACGAAGCCAACACCGACAACAGTAGTACAGGTTTATATGCCAACTAGCTCTGCCGATGATGAGGAAATCGAAGAAATATATGAGGAGCTAAAGGAAATTATTCAGACAATTAAGGGAGAGGAAAATTTAATTGTTATGGGAGACTGGAATTCGGTAGTAGGGCAAGGAAGTGAAGGGAAGATAGTAGGTGAATATGGTCTGGGCAAAAGGAATGAAAGAGGAAGCCGCCTGGTAGAATTTTGCACAGAACATAATTTAGTTATAACAAACACCTGGTTCAAGAATCACAAAAGAAGGTTGTATACGTGGAAGAGACCAGGAGACACCGGAAGATATCAGATAGATTTTATAATGGTAAGACATAGATTTCGGAATCAGGTTCTACAGTGTAAGACATACCCAGGGGCAGATATAGACTCTGACCATAACTTGTTGGTTATGAACTGTAGGCTGAAACTAAAGAAACTACAAAAAGGTAGGAAAATAAGGAGATGGGACCTGGATAAATTGAAGGAACCTGAGGTTCTTAAAAATTTCAGAGGGAGCTTTAGGCAACAATTGACAGAAACGGGGGGAAATAAAACAGTAGAGGAGGAATGGGTAAAATTGAGAGATGAAATAGTGAAGGTAGCAGAGGACAAAATAGGTAGGAAGGAAAGACCTACAAAAAATCCTTGGATACCACAGGAGATACTAAATTTAATCGATGAAAGGAGAAAATATAAAAATGCAGTAAATGAAACAGGCAAAATGGAGTACAGACGACTAAGAAATGAGATTGACAGGAAAAGCAAAATGGCTAAGCAGGAGTGGCTAGAAGGCAAATGCAAGGATGTAGAAGAATGTATAAATAGGGGAAAAATAGATACAGCCTACAGGAAAATAAAAGAAACATTTGGAGATAAGAAAAACAGCTCTATGAATATCAAGGACACTGATGGAAAACCAGTTCTCAGCAAAGAAGGGAAAGCTGAAAGGTGGAAAGAATATATAGAGGGGCTCTACAAAGGAAATGAACTTCGAGACAATATTGTAGGAAGGGAAGAGGATGTAGATGAAGATGAAATAGGAGATACTGTACTGAGAGAAGAATTTGACAGAGCCCTGAAAGACCTAAGTCGAAACAAGGCCCCTGGAATAGATGATATTCCCTCAGAGCTACTGAAGTCTCTGGGAGAACCAGCCATGACAAAATTGTTTCACCTGGTGTGTAAGATGTATGAGACAAGTGAAGTACCCTCAGACTTTAAGAAAAATGTTATAATCCCCATCCCTAAGAAAGCAGGTGCAGACAGGTGTGAAAACTACAGAACTATCAGTTTAATAAGTCATGGCTGCAAAATATTAACGCGAATTATATACAGAAGGATGGAAAACCTGGTAGAAGCCGACCTCGGGGAAGATCAGTTTGGGTTCAGGAGAAATGTAGGAACACGGGAGGCAATACTCACTTTACGGCTTATCCTAGAAGATAGATTAAGAAAAGGCAAATCTACATTTCTAGCTTTTGTAGATTTGGAGAAGGCTTTTGACAATGTTGATTGGAATAAACTCTTTAAAGTTCTGAAAAAAGCAGGAGTAAATTATAGGGAGCGTAAGGTTATTTACAACTTGTACAAAAACCAGACAGCGGTTGTCAGAGTTGAAGGGCATGAAAGGGATGCAGTGGTTGGGAAGGGAGTGAGACAGGGTTGTAGTCTTTCTCCATTGTTATTCAATTTGTACATTGAACAAGCTATAAAGGAAAGCAAGGAGAAATTTGGTGAAGGTATAAAAGTTCAGGGGGAAGAATTAAAAACATTGCGTTTTGCCGATGACATAGTAATTCTGTCAGATACAGCAAAGGACCTGGAAGAGCAATTGAATGGAATGGACAGTGTGCTGAAAGATGCATATAAGATGAACATTAACAAGAGCAAAACTAGGGTAATGGAGTGCAGTGTAAGAAAATCAGGTGATGCTGAAGGAATTAGATTGGGAAACGAAGCAATAAAGGAGGTAGATGAGTTTTGTTACTTGGGCAGTAAAATAACAAATGATGGGCGCAGTACAGAGGATATAAAATGCAGAATGGCAATGGGTAGAAAAGCGTTTTTGAAAAAGAGAAATTTGTTAACATCGAATATTGATTTAGGCCTAAGGAAGTCCTTTCTGAGGGCATTTGTATGGAGTGCTGCCTTGTATGGGAGTGAGACATGGACGATAAACAGTGCGGACAGGAAGAGGATTGAGGCTTTTGAAATGTGGTGCTACAGAAGAATGCTGAAGATTAGGTGGGTGGATCGCGTAACTAATGAGGAGGTACTGAACAGAATTGGGGAGAAAAGGAATTTCTGGCATACCTTGACTAAAAGAAGGGATAGATTGGTAGGACACATTCTTAGACATCAAGGAATTGTTAATTTAGCGTTGGAGGGAAGTGTGTGGGGAAAAAATCGCAGGGGAAGACCAAGAGATGGATACAGTAAGCAGATTCAGACAGATGTAGATTGTCGTTCTTATGTGGAGATGAAGAGGCTTGCTCAGGATAGGGTATTGTGGAGAGCTGCATCAAACCAGTCTCTGGACTGAAGACCACAACAACAACATTACGAGGTTGACATATTCGCCAAATATCGTAGTCTATCCATAGAGAATGGTAAACGACAGTATTTCGTGCATTCGATAAGGTGGGTGTTAGGGATGGAGCACAAACTAGGATTGTTAAAGCAAGCACCTTTAACGCACCTTGAAACATAGAGAAATGACGGAAAACGAAAATCCGGACGATGATTTGAACTTCGTTTTATAAGCATTGTCATTTATTAAAGTTATGAAAGCAATCATCCGAATTAAGGGGTAAATTCTTACATAATAGCCGCGGTGGAGTAGCCGAGCGGTCTAAAGCATCTCGCTACAGAGCGCGCGGTTGCTCGCCGTGGAGGTTCGAGTCCTCCCTGGGGCATGGGTGTGTGTGTTTGTCCGTAGGTTAGTTTACCTAGGTTTCAAAAATGTTCAAATGTTTGTTAAGCTTATGGGACTTAACTACGGGGTCATCAGTCCCTAAACTTACAAACTACTTATGAACTAATTACGAACTAGGACGGCACAAATATCCATGCCCGAGGGGGGATTCGAACCCCCGACTGTAGTGGCCGTGCTGACCGTGACTGGAGCGCCTCAGCCACCTCGGCCACCGCGGCCGGCTTACCTAGGTTTAAGTAGTTTGTAAGCTACGGACTGATGACCACGCAGTTTGGTCCGATAGATTTACAGACATTTGAACATCTTACATAATAACACTCCTGACCTGGCTTCATCTATACATATAAAAATGAATTGCTGTTCGTTAGTCTCGATAAAACTCGAGAACGGCTGATCCGATTTGGCTAATTTGAAATATTCGTGTAAGTGCAGGGAAGGTTTAAACGGTGATAATATATGGGAAAGTTGTCCGGAAAAGAGGAAAATCGGGAAAAACTGAAACAGCTTTTTCCAATGAGCTATCAATACCGTTCGTCCAGTTGAGATAAAATTTTGTACATTTCACGTTGAAATCAAGAGGAAGGTTCGCATCAAATAAAAATTAGGAAAAGTCGCACGGCAAATGGGAAAATTTAGGAAAAACCGAAAGCGATTTTATTGTATGAATTAAAATTAATTGCTACGTGGTAGTAAGAGCATCACTTGAGTACGGCTTGACAGGACAAGGTTTGCATGAAATAAATATTTTGGAAAATTTACCGGAAAACTGGAAAATTTGAGAAAAATTGAAAGTGTGTTTTTCAGTGTTTTTCATTGAATTCAGCACTATAAGTAGCTATTCGCACGACGGAAAGGGGTAATTTTTTTTTTTTTATTTCATCTTGGAAAAGTTTTCAGTAAAAATAAAGAAATAGGGACATTTGAAAAGGAAAGTCGCAAAATTCGAACCAAGTTCCTTTTTCATTATGTTTCTAAATGTACTCAACACCATAAATTGAGAACAGCTCATCCGATTGCGATAAAATTTTAATCATTTGACGTTCAAAGAAAGACGAACGTTCTTATGAAGTAAAAATGTGGGAAAGTTACCCACAAAATTTGAAAATTCGCGAGAAACTGAAAGAGGTTTTTTCAATGGGATATCAATATTATTAGTCTGATTGCGATAAAATTTTGCACATTTGACGTTCAAATGGTATCCTTTTATGCCAATGAATGCAGTTACAGAATTGTTTATTTGTACTTAGTATATGATATATGACGTCATAAACGCTGAGACGCGTAGGAAACTGCGGCATATATATTTTCGTATTATATGCGCTGCCGTACTGTTAAACTGATTGCAATTTGCACGCTTAATCTTCAAAATAAGGATAAATACAGAGGGGACTTTACCTACGAGCATCGGCAATATCTCCGGTTTTATTCAGATATTGACGAAATTTTGTACACTTTGATACGAAGCATGTTGGGATTTATTCCCATCTGCTTACATTATTAAAAATGTTCAAATGTTTGTAAATCTATCGGACCAAACTGCATGATCATCAGTCCGTAGTCTACAAACTACTTAAACTAAGGTAAACTAACCTAAGGACAACACATACACCCATGCCCTAAGGAGGAATGTACCCTCCGACGGCGAGCAACCGCGCGCTCCACAGTGAGGCGCCTTAGACCGCTCGGCTACTCCACCGTGACGCTTGCATTACTGAACTAGCCAATACCAGAGTTGTATAATAATAGGTACGGATGGGATTAGTCTGTTGTCATTTTCATTTCCAATACTTTTGTTACTCTCTCGTAACATGACTAGCTGAAATTATTTTTTTTTATTTTTGACTCCTCTGAAGTTTGCTTAATTAGCAAATATTAATTAGTTCCTTCAAGAGGCGTATTGTTGTAGTTCCAGTAGTATGCTAATTAGTATTTCTGTTAAGGCTAATTAAATTCGTTTCTCGTAATATTAAAGTAGGTATTATTATGTTTTACAAGTAATGTTAGGAAAGCTGTGCCCTAATTAGTTTCTGTATAATAACCATTTATTCGGAATTAATTGCTTAAAAACTTATTTAAATATATTTCCAAGTGAGGCAATATTAATTTAACCAAGATTTGTATATCAGATTACTCAGTATTATTTACGCTATCTTTTACTGTAGCCAGTTGTATATAATTGTTTAACTTTCCATTATAATTAATTTAATGAGCCATAATACAAGCCAGTAGGGAGTCTCGTTTCATCTTTGTTAAGAGGCACAATGCACGCCAGTAATGAGTATTGTTTCGAGGCACAATCCACGGGGGCTGATGACCTAGCTGTTTAGTCCCCTCAAAACCAACAACAACAACAACAACAACAACAACACAATCCACGTCACCCTGAATTCTAATTTGAACAATCACAGTAAAAGTTCTTCATTGTTAATCGTGATGAAAGTGTTTCTACCGGTATCATGAATGGACTATTAATATTTGTGCCACAGTAAAATGTACACCTCAGACTTCTGTATTCCACACACGAACTGTGTACATTTGTATTATTGACGTGTGGAATGTGCGTACTGGGTTGTGGTAAGTTTTATTAATGAAACTTGCGCGCTGGCCATAAATGCGGGCTACTGGAAGCTAATAATTCATTAAAATGTCAATGAACTGCAATCCTACGTGTCGCCGACATTATTGGTAGTAGACTAGTTTTGCCCCGTGAAATTTCACCCAGCCGTTACCGAGAGGCCGGCCGCGGTGGCCGAGGAGACTGAGGAAATGAGGCGCTCCAGTCACGGTCTGCACGGCCACTACGGTCGGGGGTTCAAATCCCCCCTCGGGCATGCATATTTGTGCCGTCCTTAGGATAAGCTAGTTGATAAGTAGTTTGTAAGTTTAGGGACTGATGACCCCGTAGTTAAGTCCCATAGACTCTACAATAAAATAAAAAAATAAAAAATTAACGAGAGCAACCATCTACGAGAACTTCAAGAGACAACGAACTAAGACACGGTACGTCACATCTTAACCTCCAAAATATTTCAAGTAAACATCTACGTAAGATTTCATATTAAGGCTCCTGTAAGTACGAGCTGACGCATCCGCCATTTTCATTCCTGTAGCTCGTAAGTTAAACATACTGTGGTGCTATAGGATTTGCATCACGGCACCCGACATTATGGGTGGTTGTGTTCCCATAAGCTGCTCAGATCATTCCAGAGGTGGCAACAGAATGTTTAGTTTCCGGAGAGATTCTGAGAGAAGAAAAAAAAATCAATCATTAACTGTCAGCGCAAAAAGTGGGTACCCGTACCGTACCCACAGTTATGTATTGTAAGTATATATTATTTATGATTATGACTTGAAGTAATATTTAATAGTAAAGCTGCATGTCAGGAGTTAGGAGTCGCAAAATACCATAACACATCAAAACATCAAAGAACATACTTTTTTTAGAGCACAATATTGAGAAATACACCAAATCTGAAAGTTTTGTACTGACATTGCACAAATTGTTGAAGATACTTCTATTACGTTATTGCGAGAAAGTATTACAAACACTGAAACAGAAAAGATAAATGTCCTGGGCAAAAAATTTTGTTACGGCTGTGGCAGCGTACTATGCTGATACAGGCAACTACCGTTGCAAGCTATTTCGATGTTTTATCGTCATGACTTGAAGTATGCAATTTGAAAGAGTGGTGCCTGATGATGTTTTATCACAAAATACACCCTCAATTCAATTTCACATTAATAAATGCCAATATTGACGTTTATCTATAAGAGACTTATAGCATAACTGATAAAAAATACCGGGTAAATTTCACTTACGTCTGCGGCGATGTAGTGTGCTGATATTGGCAACGAAATGTTTGCTTTATAAGGATTATTAAATTACTGACAAGACAAGGGTATGAAACATACGACACCCTGTCAACCTTAGAGAAGGTTCAACTCAAAGGATTATTCTCCTCATTCTATACGGTTAGGTTTTCAAATAGCATTCAACGGTTATTGCCAACATCGGCACTGTGTGCCTCTCCGACTGCAAACTACAAATATAGGGCGACAATGAAATCCAAAAAATTCCAGAAAAATAATGTACAAATGTAGGGCGTCAACGAATTCCAAAAAATTCCAGAAAAATGTAGGGCGACAATGAAATCCAAAAAATTCCAGAAAAATAGAAACACCGCAATAACAACTTACGGTGTCACACCACGGAGAGCGCATTTTAAGCTTTGTTTACCATATATACTGTCTTCTTAACACAAAATAAGCCCATGTACCGTTATAACCGTTTGTAATTCCGCCTTGTAATTTTGTGTAAATTCTGTCACGCAGATAATCTGAAGATGCCCTGCTAAAGGGGGAAACGCGTCATTAACTAATAAAATAATTTGCAGTCAAGACTGAAGGAATATTTAAAAATCTGATGTGGTGAATTTATCACAGCAGACAACAGACACTTACTGCAAGACAGCAAACAAACCTCGCATATTGACAGTCATTATTCAAATACAAGCCAAGATCGCTTAAAACCTTTGTCAAGATGACCAGTTTTGGAAGAATTAAACGTAGTACGCGATTTTTATCAAAGAAATGTATTTTCTTTATTTGGACAGCAAAGAAAAGCAGCAATAAGTAAAGAAAACGCGAGATTTTTGTGTCTAATCAACATATCGACGTAAACAAGAGCGGAATGCAAGCTCACAGTAGCACAATCTAAGGCTCTACGGTGGGCACTTACAAAATATTTCACTAAACTTGAACAAAACAACACTGTTCGTATAAGCTAGGTATTGTGTTTAGTATTCGCACGGAATGAAAATGGCGGATGCGCCAGCCTGTGATTTTAGGAGCTCTATTTCATACGATGCATGTCTGAGGGTAGCGTGCAATATACTTAGAAACCACTTTACCGCCCATCGTGAAAGTTAACAGAGTTATGTAATTTGTAACAGATGGAGGAGGCAGTGGATTGAGGGGGTGGAGGAGGAGTTGGACAGAAAAGAGGAGGTGGTTGGCAGGAAAAGGGGAAGGTGGAGATGGGCAGAGAGGGGGGGGGGCAGGATATGAACAGAGGGAGGCGAGATGGGGCGATGAACAGAGGGAGAGGAGGAAGTGGCCAGGGAAATGTTCAAATGTTTGTAAATCTATCGGACCAAACTGCGTGGTCATCAGTCCGTAGCTTACAAATACTTAAACCTATGTAAACTAAACTAAGGACAACACACACATTCATGCCCCAGGGAGGACTCGAACCTCCACGGCGACCAACAGCGCCCTCCGCAGCGAGACGCTTTAATCCCTTTTTAAACGATGAACGAAAGAGAACAAGATAGATAATAGTCTACTGAAGCGCTCCTAGCGTTCTAGTCCTCAACTACAATCTCATGCAAGATCTTGTGGCAGCATGTTTAGACGATAAACGTAATTGAACAGTAATACCCGATGTTGAAAGTGAGGTTATAACAGGCGAGCCGGCCGCGGTTGCCGAGGGGACTAAGGCGCTCCAGTCACGGTCTGCACGACCACTACGATCGGGGGTTCGAATCCCCCCTCGGGGATTGATATTTGTTCCGTCCTAGTTCGTAAGTCGTTCATAAGTAGTTTGTAAGTTTAGGACTGATGACCCCGTAGTTAAGTCCCATAGACTATACAAACATTTGAACATTTTGAACAGGCGATCTGTTATGTAGGAAGTTATAGTTTAATTCTGGAATTAAGGAAACAATGCTAAATGTTATTGACGGCCAAAGAAAACTTTGTAATCTATGTTTTTGGCCAACTTAGTGTGGTAAAGTTCTGGGAAGTGGAACAGCATTTCCAAACATTCACATCTATTTTTTAAGCGAAAAAAAAATAAACTTATGAACACATCAAACAATATTTATAAGAGCATAAATAGACCTTCTTTACTTTATCTACTACGATTTGCCCGCTGACATTGTTAAAAAAGTCATGCACAACTGAATTTTTTTGCTTCATTTGGACTTACTTTGTCATTTAAAATTCTATTTAATGAAAATTGCATCATCAAATTACAATCTTATTCAAATAAACAATTGGCTTCAGTCTTTTCTGTTAAAATATTGCAAAACATAAACCATTTTTCCCTTTCAGATGTACGACCTCGCTTTTCGGCGGACAATAATTGAGATAAATATTGAAGTGCCGGCGGCGGTGGCCGAGGAGACTAAGGCCCTCCAGTCACGGTAGGCACGGCCACTACGGTCGGGGGTTCGAATCCCCCCTCGGGCATGGATATTTGTGCCGCCCTAGTTCGTAAGTCGTTCATAAGTAGTTTGTAAGTTTAGGGACTTATGACCCCGTAGTTAAGTCCCATAGACTATACAAACATTTGAACATTTTGAAATATTGATGTCGTCATGAAACATTTGCAATTTACCGCTAAACCAAAGTATAATAATAAAATAAAGATTAATAACACAAATTTGCGTGCAAACCGTGTAATTGTTGACTACAATATGAAAATCGCGTGACGAAAATAGGTTAACTTCCGATGTCAGCAGACGACCGTTCAATCAAACCAATCTTCTCGAGAAAGCTTAACGTGACGTTGACGTTAGGAGACGGTCTGGTGACGGAAACTGTGAATGCCGTCATTAGAACTACATTTTGGAATACATTCTAATCATAAACTGCGACATTACGCAAAATATACGTAAATACGAAGGAAAATGGCGGACTAACTCGAGCGATGACTGCAGCTGACAGCTACTAGCCACTAGTACCGAATTTAGACCTGGCCCTATTTCGTTATCGCTACGATTATCCCGAGTCGATACTAGCGCGATGATACTAGTCGAGCCGTTCAAACGACAGACGGCCGCCATTGACGCAACTTGTTATCAATCTATTACAAGTTCGATAATCGTCTAAAACGGGCTTTAGACCGCTCGGCTACTCCACCGCGGCGAGGTGGGCAGGGAGACGAAGGGGAAGGCGAGAGGGACTGACTTAAGACTGGAATAAATATATACCCGGAAGACGCCGGATTTTTAGCTAATAGCTTGTAGAAATAACACGTTTGTCTTCCCACCTGTCAGAAAGGAATAAAACTGGTCAGTCGTGAAGGAAGTGTCTGGTCAGCAGCAGCAGGTAGAGTCAGTGCGTAGTAGAAATGGTTTTGTTACTGACAATTCAGATATATGTGCAATATTCAATAATCAATTTCTGAATATAGTATGGGAACTAAACAAAATCCTAGTTTCTACAGGTAATCATATAACATTTTTTAAAAATTCCTTTCCGAGGCTGTTACCTGAAATGGTCCTTCATGATACTTCCATAGGGGAGATTGAGTCAATAATTAAATCGCTAAAGACTAAGGACTCCTGTGGATATGATGGCGTATCTAGCAGAATTCTAAAGTACTGTTCTCCATATGTTAGTCCAGTACTAAGTCATATTTGCAGTTTTTCCGTTCAGAATGGTCAGTTTCCTGACAGATTAAAGTACTCGGTAGTGAAACCACTTTATAGAAAAGGAGAAAGGGATAATGTAGACAACTACAGACCTATTTCTATGCCATCGGTTTTTTCTAAAGTTATTGAAAAGGCCGTATATTCAAGATTAATTGATCATTTCAGTTCACATAATTTGTTGTCAAACGTACAGTTTGGTTTTAGAAGTGGTTTGACTGAAAATGCTATTTTTTCGTTTCTCTGTGAGGCACTTGATGGGTTAAATAAGCGGCTACGGACATTAGGCTTCTTCTTTGATTTAACAAAAGCGTTTGATTGTGTTGATCACAAAATATTGTTGCAGAAGTTGGAACATTATGGAATACGGGGAGTAGCCCACAACTGGTTCACCTCTTACTTTAATAATAGACAACAGAAGGTAATTCTCCGCAGTGTAGAAAATGGCTATTGACGTACAATCCCAATGGGGCACAACTAAGTGTGGGGTGCCCCAGGGGTCTGTTTTGGGACCATTGCTGTTTCTTATTTACATAAATGATATGCCTTCGAGTATAACAGGTGTCTGTAAAATATTTTTATTTGCTGATGAAACCAGCTTGGTAGTAAAGGATGTTGCTCGTAATATTGACACAGTGTCAAATAATGCAGTTCAAGAGATAAGTTCATGGCTTGTAGAAAACAAGTTGATGTTAAATGGCAGTAAAATTCAGTTTTTTACAATTTCTAACAGATAATTTGACAAAAGCTGACATTTTGATTACACATAATGGGCATATGATAAGTGAGACTGAACAGTTTAAATTTCTAGGTGTTCAGATAGACAGTAAGCTGTCGTGGAAAGCCCATGTTCAGGAGCTTGTTCCAAAACTAAATTTTGCTTTATTTACCATTAGAACAATATCTGAAATAAGTGATTTTTCAAAACGAAAAGTGGTCTATTACGCTTATTTTCATTCACTTATGACGTACGGCATTGTTTTTTGGGGTAACTCGCGTGATGCAAAAAGGATATTTCTGGCTCAAAAACGGGCGGTTCGAGCAATATCTGGTGTAAGTTCGCGAACGTCATGTCGATCCCTTTTCAGTAGTCTGGGAATTTTGACATTGGCGTCACAATGGGTTTTTCTTTAATGTCGTTTGTTGTTAATAATATCAGCTTATTCCCACGAGTTAGTAGCTTTCACTCGGTGAATACTAGACAGAAGTCGAATCTACATTTGCATCACACCACCTTGACACTTGTGCAGGAAGGCGTACAGTATTCTGCGGCATCCATTTTCAATAAGCTGCCACAAGAACTAAAGAATCTTAGCACTAATCCACACGCTTTCAAATCTAAATTGAAGACTTATCTCATGGCTCACTCCTTTTATTCTGTCGAGGAACTCCTAGAAAAGTTAAAAATTAAGATAATTCATTTTTTTTTCTTTTTTGATTCTTTTCACTTTGTCATAAGATTGTCGTGTGCAAAGGACTACTTAAAAAATTTCTATTACCATTCTTGTGTAACAATTAATGTATTGACTTGTTCCATGACCATGGAGTCTCACTCCTCAATTGGGTCCTATGGAACAGAAAAAAACAATAAATAAATAAACTGAAGTCAATACTCATACAATGTAGGCTTTCATGGTCGGTGTCAGTTTCACTTAAAATTTCCGGGCTGGTAGGCTGTGGTCAATGGAGAAAACTCTCCCCTAACGTTTCGTCTTCAGCTGCGGAACACATCTTCGGAGGCTAAGTGGCAACTGCGACGGGGCCTCGAGGGAGCGACGGATATATAGGCAGTGTAGAGGGCGCCACAGGATATCACGTGACGTCGGATGAGCAACTATCTCTGGTAATGCCAACCTTATTACTAGAAGAAGATCGATTTTCAACGTGCTTGTACAACGTTGAATTCCAAATCTTGTCTAATTTAACACCTTCCTCCTTTTTATTGAAATTATTACGATGTTTGTAAATTTCAATAGCTTCTCTGTATGTGCGAGCATAATAGTGAGAAGTTTTTGATAAAACACTGGTCTCATTAAATTTAATTTGATGGTCGCCCTCTTGGTAAACATGCTCCGCTACTGCCGATTTCTGTGTATGTCCCAGGCGGCAGGTTCTCTTGTGTTCACTTAGACGAGTGTTGACGCTTCTTTTCGTAGTTCCGATATACACTTGGCCAAAGCTGCAAGGAATTTTGTACACACCCGATGTATCCAAAGGGTTTCGTGCATCTTTTGCAGATCTTAAATGTTCTTTACTTTTCCTGGTAGGTCTAAAAATAGTTTCAACCGCATGTTTGTTTAGCCTTTTTTCCAATGCGATCTGTGACATGACTAATAAAGGGATCTAACACTTTCCCTTTGGATGGTTGAGGTTCCTTGTTGTTTTTAGTTTTCGTCGTGGGGCGAAGAACTCGGTCTATTTCTCTGGTGGACGATACTGTTACTTTTTATGAACCAACGATCCACTCTCCGGGCAATGAGAAGGAAATGTGAGGCATTGATTTCTTATTGAAGGCATTTGCTCTCAGTGATTTAGCGTAGTCAATGCAAAGTGTAATAAAATTTCACAAATTGAAGCATGGTCCATAGCAGGCTGTCTTCCGAATATTTTATTTTGCGATTATCTAATTCCGACACTAACAAGGAGACCACGTGGGTATCGGATTTTAGAATTTCTCTTATATTTATGGTACGTGAAGTTCAGAACTTAAATAGCAATCAGCCAAAGCCATTCGACGCAACTCTAAAAATTCTCGAGAAAATCGACTTTGAAGTTAGTGAAGTACACTAAAGTACCAATAATTAAATCAGTTTTAGCATGTGTTGGCGTAGCACAGGTGCTAGCATTGTGGCCTTCCAAACCTACGATCTGTGGACCGAATCCTGCGGTGAACAAAACAAAATTTTTTCGTTGTATTCGAATACTTCCGAAATTTTAATATCTCATGGTATTTTCATATATTCGTAATTTTCTTCTTTTATAAAAAGTTGTTCATAATGATGGTTTCAATAATAAAAAAAAACAAAAAAACAAAAAAAAACCAAGCTACATTTTTTACTATTACTTGACAACGGGAATCTTTGATTGTTCACTTTCTGAAGAGCTACGACGTTGTTTTTGGAAAGTCATCTCCATGTTACTAATTGCTTTCCAAGCAGCTAACTTACTGAACAATCGTTTTAGTTGAGGGCAAGGTTTTCAGGAAGTCAACATACACATAAACAAAAACTGACACAACACGAGGAAGTAGAGATCCCAAAATGTTCGAAAACGAAAGAAAAAATATCTGTCACAGCGTGATGCGAAACATCGACTCTATGGTTGTGAGACCAGAACGCTGTCATCTGTGCTACACCGACAGATGCTGCAACTGTTTCAATTATTGAGTGCACTGTGTACTGTGCAAGACTTCAAAGTCGATGTTCTCGAGAATTTTTCAGACTTGCGTCGAATGGCTTTGGGTGATTCTTATTTAAATTGTGAACTTGACGTACCATAAGTATAAAGAAATTTATAAAATCTGATATCCATACGGTCTCCTTGTAAATCATTATCAAGCTAGTGTATTATCGATAGTGTTTGATAGATATTTCTTTCTTACATTGTGTTATGCTTGCGTTGTAAAAAAACAGCCTGGTGTTTCACGAAGTGTGTTTGCCTCTGTAACTTATAAAATAATAGGTGACGGGAAATTTTAATGCAGTATGTTAACACAATAAATGTTACACTTTCTGCGGAGCTATGAACATAGTTTATTATATCTTTTTCCAAAGAGTTACAGCACATAGATATAATTTTTTAAATGGAACAATAGTTTTTTCTATCGTGCATTGGATACGTTTGAAACCAGCTGCGTCCAAATCAATTAAAACTACATTCCTATCACTGTTAGTTTGGCAGCTACAACCCTTCAAAGTTTCAGGGGCAGATACCACACGCTGTACATAATACATGGCTGTGTGGTGGGTGATGGATGTTATGGCGGTGGGAAGTTGATCCTTTCGACGGCGCATGGCATTATGCATTGTGGAACATGGACACACATTTGAACATCTCATATAAATCAATTTCCCACCGCCATAACATCCATCACCCACCACACAGCCATGTATTATGTACAGCGTGTGGTATCTGCCCCAAACTAACAGTGATAGGAATGTAGTTTAAATTGATTTGGACGCAGCTGGTTTCAACGAATCCAATGCACGATAGAAAAAAATATTGTTCCATTTAAAAAATTATATCTTTGTGCTGTAACTCTTTGGAAAATGATACAATAAACTGTGTTCATAGCTCCGCAGAAAGTGTAACATTTCTTGTGTTGACCTACCGCATTAAAATTTCCCGTCACCTATTATTTGCCGGCTGCGGTGGCCGAGGAGACTGAGGCGCTTCAGTCACGGTCTGCACGGCCACTACGGTCGGGGGTTCGAATCCCCCCTCGGGCATGGATATTTGTGCCGTCCTAGTTCGTAAGTAGTTCATATATATAGGGTGTTTCACTAAGTGTGTTTGCCTATGTAACCTATTATTTCATAAGTTACATAGGCAAACACACTTAGTGAAACACCCTATATATATATATATATATATATTTCAATAAGTGTGTTTGCCTATGTAACTTATGAAATAATAGGTGAAAATATATATATTACTGCAATAAAATTTGTCCGGATGGAAATCTCCGCCAGACACGGGTAGTTCGCGAATGAACGGTTCCAAAGGAACGGTTTATAAAAGTGAACTGAACGACCGAGGAACTACATACGAGGAACGACAGTTCGTCGTTCACTTAGGTGCTCCTAGTCGGTTCCGTTCCGAAACGTTAGCGGCAACGTCTAGTTCAGAATGCCGCGTGCCCGTTCCCGTTGCAGGAGGTCGGCCCCGTTCCGGTCTCCCTGTTTCAGTTGCTCACTGCTAGGTATCCAGCGCTCGCCCATTCGCATTGTGTTTCAGACTCTTTGTGAACTATGGACTACTAGTTCTTCGCTTATTCCAGTTTGGCGTCCATCATCAGTAATATACATTTTACGGGCATTTTATGATTTTGTAACTTTACGCACATAAAAAGTGCATTCTACATCTACATAGATACTCCGCAACCCACCGTAAAGCGCATGGCGGAGGGTACACTGCACCACTACTAGGCATTTCCTTTCCTATTCCACTACCAAACAGAACGAGGCAAAAAAGGAATGTCTATATGTCTCCGTACGATCCCAGTTTCTCTTATCTTGTCTTTGTGATGATTATGCGAAATGTAAGAAGGCGGCAGCAAGATCGTCCTACACTCAGCTTCAAATTAAGCCATCTAAATTTTCTCAACAGAATTTCTCGAAAAGAATGTCGACTTTCCTCCGGCGATTCCAATTTGAGCGGTAGAGCGCTTGCCTGTGGAAGGCAAAGGTCCCAGGTTCGAGTTCCGGTTCCGGCACACAATTTTAATCTGCCAGGAAGTTTCATATCAGCGCACACTCCGCTGTAGAGTGAAAGTTTCATTCTGGAAAGCATTTTATTTATTTATTTATTTTTATTTTATTTTATTATTATTATTTTTTTTTTTTTTTTTAATCAGAGCTCGTACCTGAAAATGCACAGTTTGGATATAGGCCTAAAATATGTTTCACATCCCTAGCTTTTCAGTTAGCCCTTTTTACAGTCACTGCTTCAGCGATCTGTTCACCTGTCAGTTCTTTATTGAACAGTAAGCACGACAGAAACAGACAAGATGGCGCAACAGTACTCGGAGATAGTGTTAACCAGCTGTACGCCGAAGTTTCGCAACGGAATTTAGAAGAACGGCTTGTGCAATCTGCCGCTTTATGGGTTCAGCACCTCAGTAACGCAAGCCATCGCAAAGCTACTAAGGAAGTGGTACCACGATCATAAAACCTAGACACTTAATGACTAGAAGTATGACGTATGGCTCTAAGCGTCATCGTTTACATTGTCTCCCACTGTAAGATCCCTATGGACCCTATATAATTCATTTTCTGCAATATTTCAGTTTGTATAGGCTACGTTGTCTGTAAGCCGCAATAGTGTTTACGCTGTACTTATAAAGTTAAGTAAATTTCACTGTTAATTTAGATCATTTCTGATTATTGGTACTGTTTGTCATTCTGCATTGTACGTAAGTTAATTTGTACATATTTTACAGTAAATATATACAATGTAGTCGATTTTGTGAGCTGGCCGCAAATATACATTGTAAGTGGCGAAGTAGTCTTTCTTTGGAAGTTCGAATGTAGAGTAAGCGCTCTGACTGCAAGAGGGCAGTTGCGGGCAGTAGCACGCGAGAGTTAGTAACAGTAAGGAGAAGCTGTTCGTGAAGCCAGTCGTTAAGTACGTGTTACGGCAAACCATTATCGTAAAGCATGATTTTAATTTCATTTGCTGTAATGTTTTCCTATCTTATATTTCTTTTAGAACAGTCAATTTCTGATTTTTAATTTCGCTTTCCACGTTTTCATTTTTGTACATCTACATGAGATACTCTGCAAATCAAATTTAAGTGCCTGGCAAAGGAGTTCATCGAACCACTTTCATACTATTTATCTTCCATTCAATTCTCGAACAGCGCGTGAGAAGAAAGAACACCTGATTCTCTCCGTTTTAGCTCTTATTTCTCGTATTTTATTCTGATGATCATTTCTACCTATGTAAGTGGGAGTTAACAATATATTTACGCATTCAGAGGAGAATGATGGGGAGTGGAGTTTCGTAAGTAGACCACGCCGCAGCGATAAGCGTCGTTGTTGTAACGATTCCCATCCCAGATCCTGTATCATTTCCGTTACGCTGTCTCCCCTGTATCGTGACAATAGAAAACGAGATGCCCTTCTTTGGACTCTTTCGATGTCCTCCGTCAAACCCACCTGATAAGGATCCCACACTGGACAGCAATACTCCAAAAAAGGAGGGACAAGCGTAGTGTTTGCACTCTCTTTAGTAGTTCTGTTGCATCTTTTAAGGTTTCTGCCAATAAAACGCAGTCTCTGGTTCGCCTTTCCCACGACATTATCTACGGGTTATTTTCAGTTTCAGTCTGAAGTAATAGTAATCCCCGGGTATTTTGTGGAGTTTACGGCCTTCACTTTTGATTGATTTATCTTGTAAACAAAGTTTAACGGACTTCTTTTCGCACTCGTGTGGACGAGTTCACAGTTCTCATTATTTAGAGTCAATTGCCAATTTTTACACCATACTGATATCTTATTCAGATCGTTCTGCAGTTGGTTTTGATCTTCAAATTATTTTACTAGACAGTAAATAACGTCGTCATCTGCAAACAACCTAAGAGAGCTACTTAGATTTTCCCAAATCGTTTATGTAAATAAGGAACGGCAAAGGACCAATAACAGTACTCTGTGGAACGCCCGATATCACTTCTGTTTTAGTCGATGCCTTACCATGGATTACTCCAAACTGTGTCCTCTCTGACAGGAAATCCCCTATGCAGTCGCAAATTTGGGGCGATATAGCATAACCATGCAATTTGATTAACAGCCGTTGGTGAGGTACGGTGTCAAAAGCTTTCTGAAAATCAAGAAATACGGAATCGATTTTCGAACCCTTGTCGATAGCACCCATCACTTCGTGTGAGTAAAGCACTAGTTGTGTTTCGCATGAACGATATTTTCTAAATCCGTGTTGATCTTGGGTCAATAGATCATTCTGTTCGAGAAAATTCAGGATGTTCTAAAACACTGCTGCAAATTGACGTCAATGAAATAGGCCTGTAGTTTAGTGGGTTACGCCTACTGCCTTTGTAATTAGCTTCCCCTTCCCTTTTTTCATTTTGTGATTGTTTCTTGAATTCATTATTACCTATCAATCATTTTTGCATATTTTATACTAATACCGAAAAAGTCATGATCCTGCATTCTGTGAGCTGCTTGCTGTTTCATGTTTCCAGTTTTGTAATAAGAATATACAGGTAAGTCAATTTTTCTTTTGTTATCTGTGTCGCAGTCAGATTGCCTCCCCTTTCATTATTCAAGTTAATCAGTTTCGTTGCTCCCTTCGGGAGTACTTTCAACAGGGCCATAATTTTTCGGCCGCGCGGGAGTAGCCGAGAGGTCTGGAGCGCCACGTTTCGGTTCGCGCGGCCTCCCGCGTCGGATGTTCGAATCCTTCCTCTGGCGTGGATATTTCTGTTGTCTTTAGTATAAACTAGTCCATACGTTTAGGGACTGATGATCCCGTAGTTAAGTCCCATAAACTTAAACATTTGAACAGATTTTAACATAATTTTTCTGTTTATTTGTTTCCCCTTTCCCCGGACGTTTCCGTTGCGCATAATAAATAGTGTTATTAGGCTTACCTCGTTGGTCGGAGTACCACAGTGTTTGGTTGCAGTAGCTCAATGTTGCATTTACTCAGTATTCAGTAGCCTATTATCCAGTGAGATATTCGGGATTCTTTGCACTACCAATAACAGGATTTATGCATCGAAAAACCCAAAAGAAGCTTACGATACACCACGCCTGCTTCCTGCAGTCAGGCATAGGAAAGGCTCCGTCATGATATGGACGTCTACATCGTAGTATTCAACTTTCATGTCGTTATTCTCACCGGTGGGGTAAATTTGAATGAGTATCTTACCATTCTCGACAGATAACTGGTAAGACTAAAATATTGCTAACAATCGCAGTCATATTCTATGACGATAATGCGCCTACACACATCGCGAAAAAGTTTCAAGTGATCTTTGTACACCATTAGAAAACTATCAAACATCTCCCCTGGACAGCAATGTCGCCATGTCTGAACATAATTGAACAGTTATGAGGAGTTTACGAGCAGACAGTGACGTCAAATTTTATTGCTCCAACATCGCTGAAGTTACTGGTGGACGATAATGGATATCGATCTGTTGAAAACTACAGACACTTTACGATTCTGTTCCCAGAAGGGTTTTAGCTACTCTCAAAGCCAATGGTGCGTGAAGTCCTTACTAATAAACTGTTTTTGTTGTGGTCTTCAGTCCGGAGACGGGTTTGATGCAGCTCTCCACCCTACAAATCTTGACCAAACCTATCCATCTCCTAATAAGAACAGCAACCTAAATCCATTTGAATCTGCTTACTATATTCATGTCTAGGTCTGCCTCTACCACTTTTACCCCCAACACACTTCCCTCCAACGCTAAATTCACAATTCCTTGACGTCTAGGAAAGTGTCCTACCAATCGATCCCTCCTATAGTCAAGGTATGCCAGAAATTCCTTTTATCCCCAATTCTGTTCAGTACGTCCTCATTAGTTACGCGATCCGCCCACCTAACATTCAGCATTCTTCTGTAACACCACATTTCAGAAGCCTCTATCCTCTTCCTGTCCACACTGTTTATCGTCCATGTTTCACTCCCATACAAGACAACACTCCACACAAATATCTTCAGAAAAGACTTCCTTACGCTTAAATTAATATTCGATGTTAACAAATTTCTCTTTTTCAAAAGCGCTTTTCTTCCCATTGCCATTCTGCATTTTATAACCTCTGTACTGCCGAAGTAACAAAACCCCCACCTTTACTGATCCGTTACCTAATTTAATTCATTCAGCATCGCATGATTTTCTAAGATTGCATTCCATTACCCTCGTTTTGCTCTTGTTAATGTTCATCTTATATGCTCCTTTCAACACTCTTTCCATTCCGTTCTACTGCTCTTCTGTCTCTGGCAGAATTACAATATCATAGGCTAAACACAAGGTTTTATTTCTTCACTCTGAACTGTAATTCCTTCTCCAAATGTATCCTTGATTTTCTTTATAGCTTGCTCAATGTACAAATTGAATAACATTGGGGAAAGGCTACAACCCTGTTTTACACCCTTCCGAACCTCTGCATCCCTTTCATGCCCTTCAACTCTGATAACTGCTGTCTGGTTTTTGTACAAGTTGTAAATAACTCTCAGTTCTCTATATTTTACTACTACTGATTTAAGAATTTGAAAGAGTGTATTCTAATCAACACTGTCAAAAGCTAAAAATGTAGATTTGCCTTTACTTTATCTTCTAAGATAAGCCGTAAAGTGGGTATTGCCTCCCGTGTTCCTACATTTCTCCTGATTAGAAACTGATCTCCCTCGAGGTCAGTTTCTACCAGATTTTCCATCCCTCTGTAAATAATTCGTGTTAATATTTTGCGAGCATGACTTATTAAACTGATGGTTCTGCAATTTTCACACCTGTCAGCACCTGCTTTCTTTGGAATGGTGATTATTACATTTTCTTAAAGTGTGAGGGTATTTCCCCTGTCTCCTACATCTTATACACCAGGTGAAATAGTTTCGTCATGGCTGGCTCTCCCAGAGACTTCAGTAGTTCTTGAAGGAATGTCATCTACTCCAGGGGCCTTGTTTCGACTTAGGTCTTTCAGGGCTCTCAAAATGTTTAAATGTCTGTTAATCTATCGGAACAAACTGCGTGGTCATCAATCCGTAGCTTACAAACTACTTAAACCTAGGTAAACTAAACTAAGGACAAACACACACATCCATGTCCCAGGGAGGACTCGAACTTCCTCGGCGAGCAACCGCGCGCTCCGCAGCGAGACGCTTTAGACCGCTCGGCTACTTCACCACGGCGGTTCAGGGTTCTGTTAAAGTCTGCTTTCAGTATAGTATCTCCTATTTCATCTTCATCTACATGCTCTTCCCTTCCTACAATATTGTCTTTAAGTTCATTACCTTTGTAGAGCCCCTCTGTACTCTCTCCACCATCAGCTTTCCCATCTTTGCTGAGAACTAGTTTTCCATCTGAGTTGTTTATATTCGTACAGCTGCTTTTCCTGTCTCCAAATCTTTGTTTTATTTTCCTGTAGGCGGTATCTATTTTTCTCCTATTTATACATTCTTCTGCAGACTTGCATTTGGCTTAGCGCCACTCCTGTTTAGCCAGTTTTCACTTCCTGTCAATCTCATTCGTTAGTCGTCTTTACTCCATTTTGTCAGTTTCATGTACTGCATTATTTATTTTCTTCTTTCATCAATTACATTTAGCATCTCCTGTGAAACAGAATGTCAGGCGTTCAGTTTGTTTCCCTAAATGACAACGGCACGCCGGACAGTCTTAGGCTAGGCGCGCACAGGCGATTTTTCAGTCGGGGCGACAAAAAAATCGCTGTCGTGACAGTACATTGTGGTGCGCACACAGCGACAGAAAAATCGCAGCTACATCTACATACATACTCCGCAATTCACAGTAAGGTGCGTGGCGGAGGGTACACTGTACCACTACTAAGCATTTCCTTTCCTATTCCACTCCCAAATGGAACGAGGAAAAAAAGAATTCCTAAATGCCTCCGTACGAGCCCTAGTTTCTCTTATCTTGTCTTTGTGATCTTTACGCAAAATGTAAGTAGGCGGCAGCAAGATCGTACTACACTCAGCTTCAAATTCCGGCCCTCTGAATTTACTTAACAGAAATTCACGAAAAGAACGTCGTCTTTCTTCCAGCAATCCCCAATTGAGTCGCCGGAGCATTTCCGTGACACTCGCGCATTGGTCGAACCTACCGGTAACAAATCTAGCTGCTCGTCTCTGAACCGCCTCTATGTCTTCCTTTAAACTGATCCTCTGCGGGTCCCAAACACTTGAGCAATACTCAAGACGTGGTCGTACAAGCGTTTTATACGCGGTCTCCTTTACAGGTGAAGTACATCTTCCCAAAATTCTCCCAATAAACCGAAGTCGGCTGTCCGCCTTCCTCACAACTGTCCTTACATGTTCGTTCCATTTCATATCGCTCTGCAATGTTACGCCTAGATATTTGAACGACGCTACAGCATCAAGAAGCTCACTACTACTCTCAATTCCAGCATGGATTTCATCGAAACAGCTTGTTTAGTGGCGCTTTTACTGCGAAGAAGAGCGAGAAAACAGCGCAAATGTCGGTACTGGCTACATCCGATTTTAAGTCAAAAGCTAGTGAAAGGGCAGTTTTACAAATTACAGGAAGAGTTACAAATCACCCAAATAAATTCTTTCAATTCTATCGAATGAGTAAGTATAGTTTTGATACACTGCTTCAAGCAGTAGAACCGAATATAACAAAAGAAGATACGACATGGCCGGCCGCGGTGGCCGAGGAGACTGAGGCGCTCCAGTCACGGTCTGCACGGCCACTATGGTCGGGGGTTCGAATCCCCCCTCGGGCATGGACATTTGTGCCGTCCTTAGTATAAGGTAGTAAATAAGTAGTTTGTAAGTTTAGGGGACTGATGACCCCGTAGTTAAGTCCCATAAGGTTAACAAACATTTGATACGACATGGAGAAAGCGTGTACCACCTGAGGAGCGCTTACCAGTAACTTTGAGGGTAGCACACATTATTTCATTGCCCTTTTACATTATTGATCAGATGATCAAGAAAATCATTTCATTATGCAAAGCTGTGAGCCTGTAGAAATAAGGGCTAATGTGAGTGGTATGCAGATAAGGGAATATTTTGCAAAGTACTTTGTGACTCCATAAGGATTAGTACCTGGGAAATATGAAAAAATTAAACTGTTGTAATTGTGATGTCTACACGAATAAATAAAATAAGTGAAACAATGAAATACCTTTGTTATTCTATTCTTTTTTGGCCCAGACAGTTCAGCCCAGCTTCTAATTAGACTGCATCATACTTTCCATTTGCGATTACTGTACATTCTTTTAATTTCCTGTTGTAGAGAGCTGGTCGCTTTTCTACTTCTGCGATTAGTCTTTCTGAATCGACAACACAACCTACAGTGTCATCCGTTGGAGAACTCTCGTTATCAGACTTGCTGCTGGTGTACTGAACTCTCTTGTAAGCAACACAGAGCGGGAGCGACTGAGAAATCGCGTCGCTATATAGTGCGTGCGGCCCCATGCTGTTGCCTGTGACTCATTCCAAACCTGCGACAATCGCGTCGCGCGTCAAATAGGGCCGATTGCGTTTTTTTTTTTTTAAATCGCCGCTACTTTTTCGTCGCACGTGAGCGCGCTCATATTCGAGCCACCGTGTTCCATTCTTGCGACAAATAAATGGCGCGACGGAAAATCGCCTGTGCGCGCCTGGCCTTACAGTTTACTGAACTCGCTGCGTTTATGTGACGTTGTGCACGCGCCTTCCCACAACCTTGAGCTGGCCGCTGTCGTACTGCCCACACCTGCCGGCCGTACGTAATTCGGCGGTGTGACTCACTGCACTTAAGTTGTCTCTGGTCTGGAGAGTTCTCTGGCCCGGCGCTACCTCGCTTCACGCTTACTGCTTAGTACTTTCAAGTACCCGTTAACTCACGGCACTAACATGCTGCGTCTCATCACAATACAAGCCGGTCCTGTGATCTGCGCACGCACTGTCGCCGACACGTGTGAAGGTGTCGTATGACAAGTATCAACCAGTATGTCAAAAATGTTCAAATATTTTTAAACTTAGTGGACCAAACTCCTATGGTCATCAGTTCCTAGACTTCATACTACTTGATCGTACACTAACGACGACGACGACGACGACGACGACGACACACACACACACACACACACACACACACACACAAATGCTTGAGGGAGGTCTCAAAACTCTGGCGGCAACCGAAACGTCAGTTTATGTTTTGCTACCGCAGTAGTGGCTTATATAATGTTTGTAAATCTATCGGACCAAACTGCGTAGTCATCGGTCCGTAGCTTACAAACTACTTAAACCTAGGTAAACTAACCTAAGGACAAACACGCACGACCATGCCCCAGAGAGTACTCGAACCTCCACAGCGAGCAACACGCGCTCCGCAGCGAGACGCTTTAGACCGCTCGGCTACTCCACCGCGGCGCTTATATTTGTTGTTATTGTTTCAAATGTTCAAATGTTTGTAGAGCTTATGGGACTTAACTACTGGGTCATCAGTCCCTAAACTTAATACAAAGGGATCTGCTGGTTCCCATATTAACTTTATTGAATGTTATACATAATTAAAACAATTTTATACGTCCAAATTTAAAGTAATGAATGCAGCAAACGATTTTAATTAACTTAACACGAGTTTTTGAAAAATCTAACTATTTGACTGCAAAGAATTTTAATTTTTTTTTTTTCCTTTTTTATATAGGATTGTAAAAGTAGAATAGTAAATGTAAAAACTGATAGCAATATTCTACACTAACGCCACCTGCCGGCTAAAAAAAGTTTTTATATACATTTATTTTTATTCAAGACTGCAGCTGACGCACCTACTAGGTAGAAATTTTGTCACTGACGCTGAACTTTGCAAGTTCATAGGTTTTTACGTGAGTGTACAATTGTATCCTTGTAATAACGGCTTTTACTTTGTATTTAAAACGTTCTGTATAGCTCTATTGTACAACGAGCACTTCTTCCTTCATATTTCAGATCTGATGATGACAGATGCCGAAACGACGTAATCAATAAAAATAATTTTAGCGATCTAAATGGTTGTTATTCTTATTGAAAAATTGAAGATCGCGGACTCATACAGGAAATTCGTTTCCTTTACACAAATTTGTTGTTGTGGTTGTTGTCTTCAATCTGGAGACTGGTTTGATGCAGCTCTCCACCCTACTCAATCCTGAGCAAGCGTTTTCATGTTCTCACAAGATCGACAACCAATCCATTTGAATCTGCTTACTGCATTCATCTCTTGGTCTCCCTCTGCGACTTTTACCCCATACACTTCCCTCCAACGCTAAATTCACGACTCCTTGATGTCTAAAAATGTGTCCTATCAATCGATCCCTTCTTTTACTCAAGGTATGCGAGAAATTCCTTTTCTCCCCAATTCTGTTCAGTACCTCCTCATTAGTTAAGCGATCCACCCACCTAATTTCAGCAGTCTTCTGTATCATCACATTTCGAAAGCCTCTATCCTCTTCCTGTCCGCATTGTTTATCGTCCATGTGTCACTCCGATACAATCCACACAAATGCCTTCAGAAACGACTTCCTTACACTTAAATTAATATTCGATATTATCAAATTTCTCTTTTTCGAAAACGCTTTTCTTCCCATTGACATTTTGCATTTCATGACATCTGTATTGCGACCATCATATGTTATATTACTGCCCAAGTAACAAAACTCGTCTACCACCTTTATTGTTTCGTCATACTAATGTCATTCCTTCAGCATCGCCTGATTTTCTTACACTGCACTCCATTACCCTTGTCTTGCTCTTATTAATGTTAATCTTATTCGCACCTTACAACAAATTGTCCATTCCTTTCAACTGTTCTTCCAGGTCCTTTGCTGTCTCTGTCAGAATTACAATGTCATCTGCACAACGCAATGTTCTTATTTCTTCGCCGTGAACTTTAAATCCTTCTCCAAAATTCTCCTTGTTTTCCTTTATAGCTAGTTTACATTTAAGGTTTCTAACATATTCGTATTCTACAATCGAAAATTAAACGGAATTTACCTTTTACACTGCAAGAAGTGAACTGCATAGACACAGTGGACCTTTCTTACCTGAAAGAAAAATAGGAAAAATACATACATAAATAAGGATTAAATTTGACGTGCAGTAGTTTAGACACTTCCCAATAGTACCAAGATTAACTACTTAAGTAGCTACTTGGATAATCCAGCAATCATAATAGTAAACAGTCAAAACAATCAGTTCACAGACAATGTATTTAGTAAACAATACACCTTATTTTTAAACATTTTAAGCAAATTTTATTTACTGACAACTAAAAAACGTTTGTAAATTTATGTGACATAACTACTGAGGTTTTCAGTCCCTAGGGTTATAGACTATTTAAGCCAACCTAAGGACAACACTCAAGCACGAGGGAGAAATCGAACCTCCGACGGGGAGCAACCGCACGCTCTGCAGCAAGGCACCTTAGAGCGCTCGGCCATTCCACTAAGGCTACTAACAACTCCCGGTTGCGATGTAAATCGTCGTAAATCGTCATCTTTAGATTGCAATATTATCTTGCTGCATGCATGAAGCGAAAAATATGTATTTACAGCTATAATTAAAGTGTTTTTTTATACAGATAACAATTGTTGGCAATAATATGTGACATACTTCTAGAGACCATGTTGGACAAATACCCCCTCGTCATAACGTTAAATCGATAAAAATATCTCATTGGATTATGAGATTTCGGTGCCAAATGATATACTATTTCGAATGAAGTGTAATGTAAAGCATGTTTTGCCTCTATACATCTACTAGTTGGACAGAGCAGGTACCAAAGTAACACCCCCCAGATGGCTGATGGTTCTTTCGTGAGTACTTGCGTGGCTTGCATGGGGCCCCGAGCTAATAATGCAGTCTTCCGTCCTCCTTTACTTCCCGGACTGCATTTCCTTTCCCTCTCCCCTATCCTCATGCCAAATGTTTCCAATGTTTGTATAGTTTATGGGACTTAACTACGGGGTAATCAGTCCCTAAACTTACAAACTACTTATCAACTACTTACTAACTAGGACGGCACAAATATCCATGCCCGAGGGGGGATTCGAACCCCCGACCGTAGTGGCCGTGCAGACCGTGACTGGGGCGCCTCAGTCCCCTCGGCCACCGCGGCCGGCATACTCACTCCTTCCCCTCTCCACCGGGGGACTGATTACCTTAGCAGTTTAGTTCTCCTATCCCCACCAAACAACCTAACCCAACCACAATAACAGTGTACAGTTACAAACCATCCGCCAGGCGGCATTGGAGCACACACAAAAGACAACTTAGTGTCATTTTTACAGGCTTAATGTACATGAGAATTAAAAGAAAACAGTTACTACACAATTAAACGACTGGAGAAAGGAAACAAGATAATATTATTATTCAGTCACATATTACGAAATTTTTTTCTGTCGCCCTATTGTTCGAATATTTACGGCTCATAAGTTGAACATAATACACTGACAGGGTGAGATTAAAATAGAATGTTCAAATGTTTGTAATTCTAAGGGACCAGAATGCGGAGGTCATCGGTCACTAAACTTACAAACTACTTAAGCTAACTTATGTTAAGGGCAACACAAACATCCATGTCGAGCGAGGACTAGAAACTGCGACGGGAGTGGCCGCACAATTCGTAAAATGGGTTCCCGGACCACGAGGTCATTCCAGCAAGGCAGATTAAAATAGGTGAAAACAAAATAATCAATCTCGCAAATGCGAACGACATAGTTGTCATTGTATATTCAATTGAAATGTTGCGAACTAATATTTCAGAGGTAGATTAGAAATGTAAGGGTTATGGGATGAAGATCGGTATCTCTAAAATTACACTAATGTCTGCTGGAAAGAGTTTTAAGCAGACTGAGTGCCAAATAGGAGAAACACAAGTAGAACAGGTGGTCAGTTTCAAGTAATTAGGATGTATTTTCTCACAAGATGGAAATATTGCGAAAGAATTAGATCAAGGTATAGCAAATCGAATGCAGTGAGCGCTCAGACGCGATCTACTCTCTTCTGCAAGAAGGAAGTGAATACCAAGACTAGGTTAGCAGTGCACCGTTCAATCTTTCGACCAAATTTCTTGTATGGGAGTGAAAGCCGGGTCGATACAGGCTACATTATTAATAATGTTTAGGGGACTGGTATAAAAGTAGTAAGGATGATTGCAGGTACTAATAGATGGTAACAATGACTATGGGGTGACCATAATGAGGAAATCAATGAAAACCTGCGAATGATTACCACAGATAAAACCGTTCGAGCGAACTAGCTTATGTGGTGGCCTCGTGTTACAGACACGGGAGAATGAAATGGAAACAGTAATGGGTAGAAGTCGAGGCAAACCAAGGAAGAAGTACTTGGATTCGGCGAACAATGATTTTGAAGTAACTGGCTTAACATCAGACGATACATCAATGTTGTCGAAGAGTTATAAGGGGGACTATACTACAAACTGAACGTTGAAAAGCATAATCAGTCTTGATGATGATGATGATGATGACGATGTTTTAAATATATAATATAACTGCAAGAATATTATCAGTTGTTGATATTTACGAAAGGAAGGTCAGATAATAAATTATAGAAGTAAAAAATAATTTAATCAGCGTAGATCTTGCCCAAAGCATTTTGTCCTCTCCAATACAGGTCGGTGATCAGGTTAATGGTTCGAGAAAAACTGCAGGAAATGTAAGACTTAAATTTAAAAAAAAAAATAAAAGAATTGTGTATGATTTAAAAGCTGACAACACCTTTTTTGTCCAAGCATTAAATTTCGCCTTCCGTACTTCAACTGTTTATATTCCCGACAGCCATCAGAATCTGACTAAATTCGCCTTCGTTAATGCAGACATTAAACAGCCAACCAGGTCAGGTAAGTGCCTCGAATTACGTGATGGCGACTCATTTCTGTCAGTGGTTGTTAGGGAACTGAATCACGTCTCTTTCTCTGTAATTAGGTTGTACCCCTCCATCGCATTACTGTCAACGAGTCTTATAATTCGGATACTAAGTCTAATTTAATGGAGGGAACTTGACATTTCGGGATTATATGTTACCTGTTCAGAGTTTATTCACTACTTCATTTTCTGAATAACGCTGAAAATTCAATAAATCTCCAGTAAATGTGCCGTGTTGCTAATCTAATTTACTCCTTAGGACAGAATTTAATTCCAAGGTAATTCTAGGTGATTTCTTTGACAGGCGTTATCTCCAGTTTTACTACAAGTGTTGGCGCGATTGTGTCCGTTAAAGTTTAATGATGACATATGGGTACCATCTCTTATAAATCTACCTGTCATACACTACCGTTTATGGAAATTACAACACGAAAAAGGAAACGCATGAATTGAATTAATTTAATACCACAGGTTAGGTACGTGACAAGTAACAAATGATTACTTTTTCAGATCTGTACATGTCCTTTAAGCACTACTATTCATGATGTATCGCCACCAGGCGCTGCAATTAGAGCTGCTATATGCCGTGGCACAGAATCGTGCTTAACTGCGTAACCATTGTTCAAATGCTTGTATAGCTTATGGGACTTAACTACGGGGTCGTCAGTCCCTAAACTTACAAACTAATTATGAACTACCTTATACTAAGGATGGCACAAATATCAATGCCCGAGGGGGGATATGAACCCCCGACCGTAGTGGCCGTGCAGACCGTGACTGGCGCGCCGCAGTCCTCTCGGTCACCGCGGCCGGCGCTGAACTATTGTCCTACACGAACAATGAGCATATTGTTACTAAAATAGCTTATATTTTACTTATACTGTAATCGGAAATCTTTCCGTGAGCATTTTATCTTTTCATATGGTCCACTTAGATGAAATGTTTCATGAACCTGTTTCTTTTCACACTGCTGTGTGGAATTAGCCGTGTTGTTTTGAGCCACATGTGGCCACATACATCAGAGTTTCGATTCCTCCCTTGCTTAAGTGGTTTTTAAATCTTTTGACCAACGACCACAGAAGTTCGGTCCCATAGGAATACAAACATTTGAATTTCTCATACATTTTGAATGACATTTGTGGGATCCATCCCATGACGTTCTTAGGATCTGAAAGCGTTTCTGAGGGCTTTCCCTCCACGCAGTTTGTAGCCGAATCCACAAATTCGTGACACTAGTTGATGGAGAACCGTGATGCACCAGATGCTGACCAACCATATCCCAGACTTGTTCGATGGGTGACATGTCTGGCGAACGAGCAGGCCAGCAAAGCAATGGCAGTCGTCGATCTTTGAAGAAGACCTGTATATTCCTCGCAATATGTGTCCGAGCATTGTCCTGTTGAAATGTGGCCTAAGAAGATTCCTGAAGCAGGGGGAGTATGCCAGGCTCCACAACCACCGTTAGGTACCGGTTTCTGTTCGAAGTGCACTCAGTACGTAGGAGAGGATATCTGGTGTTGTAACTAACGACTCACCAAAGTATTACACGTGTTGTTTGCCTTATTTGCCGCTATACAATGCAGCCCTCCAGGTTTCACTCAACGGGGTACCGCCAGACACGTCTGTGGACATCAGTGTAGGACACGCTGAAGCGGGACTCGTCTGAAAACATTACATTTTGCCACTCAGTTCCTGAATGACGGTGTTCATTGCAGTCGGAGGAGCTTGTCGTTCCTGGACACTTGAAGCCGACGTAATGGCATGGGTGCAACCAGACCATCCTGCAGCAGACGGCGACGAACCGTCGACGCAGAAAAGTTCACACCTGTTGCAGCGCTCCGTCGACGAGCCAACACTGTGGATGATGCTGTACGGTCTGTTAAGGCAATGCGGCTAAGCTAACAGCCATCCCATACTGTGGTCTTGTTCCGTGGTCCAGTTCCCGCTCGTCGCTGCGTAGACCTTCCTCTCTCCACTGCTTGCACACGCGCATCATTGTCGTAGCAGCATGCCCTGTACGAGCCAATATGTCACGGTATGACAGCCCCGTTACCCGGAGACCGATGATTCTGCCCCGTTCGAACTCGCTAAAATGCCAACATGGCTCCCTTTGACATCGACGAGGCATACTGGCACTCACTGTATTGTTTCCACCTTGTGTGACAGCTCTGCACCGATGACACTAGGCGCAACACCGACCCTGTCCAACACCGTCTGAAGAGAAGGCCTCCGCGCTGCCGTGCCACGCCACGCAGAGAAGGTCGCGATCGCGTAGCTCACTGGCTGGCCGATGTGATGCGGTGGGCCGTGCCCCATCGGCCAGCCAGTGAGCTACGCGATCGCGACCTACTCTGCGTGACGTGGCACGGCAGCGCGGAGGTCTTCTCTTCAGACGGTGTTGCCCTGTCGGACCGAAGCGAGAGGGCTCTGCCAACAGCGCCTAGAGAGAAGGCCGCTGCGCTCTCGTGTGACGTCAGAGTAGGTTGCGCGCGCATAGCTGACTGGGTAGCCGCTGGGACACGGCCCACTATGCCGAAGCAGCGAGCCAGTCAGCTATGCGCGCACAACCTAGTCTACCTGACGTCACACGAGAGCGCCACAGCCTTCTCTCTAGGTGGTGGTGGCTCTACCGACACCTCCGAGGAAACAAGGCCAACCAACAGGGGCTGCTACGTCACGGTGACGTCACGGCAAGCGGCCCAACATGGCGATAGATTTTTGTTGTGCGAGGATTGCTGTCGAGCTGTGAGTTGCTGAAAGTATTGTTTTTTTGCGTATCTCTTTCACTACCGCAAAATACTTGTCTTTTACATCATGGTAAACAAGTGTTGTGTGCCGTGTTGTACTGGAAATTACCGGACTGGGAAGAAAGTATCTGTGTTCAAATTTCCGAATGATGCTGAACTTAGGAAGAAATGGACACATGTTATTCGACGGGAGAACTTCATTCCATCTGAACATTCAGTGGTAAGTAGTATATTTAATTTCATAAGAATGAATTGCTACTAGGCTACTAAGACTCAACTGTTTTCCTACATTTTCATTGAAAGTGTTGTTTACACGACTTTTCTACTCTCGATTTAGAGTGTTTCACTTCAGAAGCGTCTACATGTTAAACAATAGATAAATTTGAGCAGTGTATTTCATTTAAGCTGCATATCGCTAGTACTGGTAGTTACAAATTTAGGCTTCCGAAAGTCCTGGCACTAAAGTTATTTTTGTTTGATGAGAGCATTTTTTTGGTTAACAACAAAAACATTTTACAGATTGTGTTAAAAATTGATTTCACGCTGCGGTCAGAAATGTGTATCATATTTTAACTAACGTGAAATCTTTATAGAACGATATTAATTAAGTAGAATTAATTGATTTTGAAATTATAATGGAATAATTTACATTTACTTTCTAGGTTTGTCAAGAACACTTCAGTCAGAGTGACCTGATTCTTCAAACCACAGCAGTTGACTGGAAAACAGGGCGAACTCTGACATTGCCTTTGGAAAAACCAAAACTGAAAGAAAATGCAGTGCCTTGTTTCCTGCCGAACTGTGCCAGTTATTTAAGCTCAAGACCAGATGTTCAACGAGAGCCCCCAAGTCAAAGAAGGCAAAGGCTAGAAGCAGATGCCTTGAGAAAAGCTATAGCCTAAAGTATAGAATCAGCTTCTGCAGAAAGGGAAAAGGACAGTATTCAAGATTATGGTGAATTTGTGAGAAAAAGTGATAATGTTACACTAAATGAACAGTGGAGTAAAGTTGTGAAAGAAGACTGTGTATTATTTCTCTATTTTAATTTTGAGAAAACTCCACATGAAATTGTGTATTTAATAGTTTGCAGAAACCTCAGAGTTAAATTGTTTGTAAATGGTGTTGAGATTGTTGCCAACATACTTCCAGAGAAAGTTAGCAGTGTAGCTCAAGTTGAAAATTTAATTAAGCTTTGCTCAGACTTTATTGGTGACAGAGAGAGTGACTTAAACATCTTGTCAGTTATTCACTCCCTTCTTGATACATTACCAGTTAAAGAAGGTAAGAGGAAAGTTATTTCATTCTTGAGGTCACAATGTGAATTAACTCTTCAATACAAGACACATCATAAATTTGATCCAGAGCTTTTGATTCTTTATTCTTTGTTGTTTGCTATTTCTCCACATGCTTACAAGTTTTTGCGATCATCTGGTATTGTCATACTACCACATCCAAACACATTAAGGAAGCTTAGTTGCAATATAAATGTGAACCCAAGTAATCCAAATTTTTTAAGTCATTTGAAAGATGAAGTTTCACGTTTGGATCCACATGAACAGTTTGTGACCTTTATGCTAGATGAGATTCACATCAAACCATATGTAGACTATAAAGGGGGAAATATTGCTGGAATGACTTTGGATACTGCTGAGATAGCAACCAGTGCACATGTATTCATGATTCAGAGCATTCTTTCTCCTTTCAAAACTGTTGTACATATATTGCCTGTGAAAAAAATAAATGCAGAAGCCTTATTTGAAGTAGTAAAAACTTTAGTAGTAGGTGTAGAAGCAGCAGGCTTTAAGATTGTTTCACTTGTGGCAGATAACAATGCCATTAATAGAAAACGTGTTACCTACTTTGCAAATCCTCCAAAAGCCAGTTTTGTATTCCTGTCACCTACAGATGCTAAAAGACCATTGTTTTTTCTGCACGACACTGTCCATCTTTTTAAGTGCATAAGGAACAATTGGATAAATTTGAAAAACTACAGGCAAACATTTTGTTATCCAGATTTTGATAATCTTGATATTATTAGGTATGCATTTTTCGCTGCAGTTAGAGAACTGTATGATTTGGAAAACCAGAAGCTTTTAAAATATGGTTATGGATTATCTGTGAAAGCTCTATGGCCTTCATCTTTAGAGAGGCAAAATGTTAAGTTGGTCACTGAAGTATTCAGAGATTATGTAGAAAGTAGCTTGGTTCAGTTGGGGCCAATTCATAACATAGAGAACTGGGAGGGTACTGCTAAATTTATAAATCTGATTAGGACTTGGTGGGGGATTGTCAATGTTAAAGCACCTCTGAAGGGATTCCATCATAAGGAAGAAATGCAGAAGCCTCTTACCAATAAAGGAGACGACACACGTTATACTTTCCTGGATAAATTTCTTACTTGGCTAGATAAATGGAGAAGTTTAGAGTCACAGAATGGTAAACTGTCTGTGGAAACGCACACAGCACTTCGACTCACAACATACGGTTTAATGCAAGTAACTGAATATTGTAGCAAGGAACTAAATATGTCATATATTTTGCCAGGCAAGTTCCAGACTGATTCTCTGGAAGCCAGGTTTGGTTTATATAGACAGCTGTCAGGATGTCAATATCATATCTCACTTAGGCAGTTGTTGGAAACTGAAAAGAAGTTAAGGCTCATGACTGTTTTAGAACTCAATGTCCACCCACAAGAGAAGTTTAGAATTCTAGATATGCATAGTTATGATGAAAGTACTGAAAGGAGTGTTTATGATAGCGAATATGCTTTCCACGTCAGTATCAGTGAAGATGATTTTAAAAATGTTGAATCTGAACTCCCTGTTTTAACATATATTGCTGGTTACTGTTGCCACTCATTGATTAGGAAACTGCAGTGCAATGAGTGCACAGATTTTTTGATACTAGATAGGTCGATGACAACCGAGAAGCAGTTTAATTTAATTAGACAGTTGGACAGAGGAAGTTTGAAATTTCCACGTGAGTTTCCAGTGACAGTCGTTACATACAGTTACATAGCTTTACAAAAATTGTTGGCAACATCTTCATTCCTGAAGCAGCTGAATCAGAGAGCAGTAGCAGCTGCAATAATTTGGAAAATAATTATGGGTAATGATATAATATGTGAAAGTCCATGTCCTCAACAAACTGTATCAGAAGTGTGTAAGAAAATTGTATGGGCCACTGTAAACATTGTTCTAAATAATTTTTGTAAAATGAAAAATGATGAAACTTCTGTACAGTCTCTAAAAAGTGCTAAAAACAGGAAACTGCAAGCACTTTGCCACAATAAGAAATAAATTTCTTTTGTTTAATGTGTTTAACCTGTATCATTACTACCTCTCACCTAGTTCCTTATGTCCAAAACACAACCTGTTTTTATTCTGTGATGAAATGCATAATGAGCTCAATATTTAATGTAAAATCAGTGTCTTTAAAATGCTAAGAGTAAAATGTCTGCCTTGGCGTGGGTGCAGTTCCAAAATGTTTCTGTTACACAACATTAAGTGAACATTAATTGCTCCCTGTCACTAACGTCCAGGGATGTAAACTGCTTTCACTCTTTAAATGAGTGAAGCTACACTGTCACAAGAGTGAAACCAAATGTAAGTTCTTTATGGTAAAAAAGAAAAATTAACAATATTCTGGGCAAAGTCTGACAAAATTATGTTATTGCTCGATAGACACTGCTTGTTGCTTACCACTAACCATTAGATGATCCTATTACAAAAATGCTTTAACTTTTTAAATGAATATTGTTATGCTCATTCAAAAATGTAAAATCAAAAGAAACTGTTGTGCAGTCTCCTGAAAAATGGTAAGAAACAAAACTTTGAGTCTTTCTGGCACAGTATTGACATTTTATTTTATTTCTTAGCATGAATTGATTGGTATGTCATCAGCCAGCAGCTGAGCCCACAGTAAAAAAAAATTCAGAACCGTTTAACTAACAAATTATGGGATATGTGATGTAATTTCATGGGTACATTCATTACTTGGTTAGACAGAAGCATAATTTTAAAATTGCTGCATGGTAAATTGTCCCTAGGGGAAATATACAGCACTAAGATTTACCACATATGGCTGAGTGTAGATAAATTACTGGTGTGGAGAACTGAATATATCATATATCCTGCCATGTAGTTTCAAACTGACTCACTTTAAGCACAATTTGGACTTTACAGGCAATTATCTGGAAGTCAGTAACATATATCACTTAGGTAATTGTTAGAATCAGAAAAGAAGTTAGTATTTTATGAGAAATTTATCTAATTAAAACTTCACCCCCCCATAGGGAACTGCAAATTGTACAGATGAAGGCTCATCTGAAGACGGGGTACTGCCCGTACTCTTTGACCCATGACATCGTCGCTGCATGGTAGTTGTCAAATGTGTGTTTGTAAGTGGCTTCAGTAATTATGTGATGGCTGAGTTAAAGACAGCAGTTTATTTAGAAGCAGAATATAGATTATAGATTAATATTTTGTGTTTAATGAGTGATCTGTTGCATATCTGATGGTAAGGTTAAGGTTAACTGAGAGGTTTTTTATTTCGCGTGTGAGCGCCAGAGGTACAAATTTTTGGGCGGAGACCTGTGATCAATGGTACAGTCTGTTGTTGTAATCTATAATTTGCGAGAATAAACACAGATTACTTATCTACAATACATATATTACCCCATATTTGTGTTTTCCGGCATGTTGGTGACGTTGTGGGACAAAAGTTGACATGTGGAATCCCAGTCTTCAGTTATGCCCAGATGAATGCTGGTGAAGTGAATCCAGCAATGTATGTGTAAATATTGCTCCATTTTCAGATGTGTGTGTCAATGATGATTTTAAAAATATTGAATCAGCTGTCACTTTTAACATACATTGCTGGTTTCTTTTGCCACTTTATTGTTTATAGTGCACAGTTATATTCTGACATGGAATGTTTTGCTACATCAGTAATGTCAGACTCAAAGATAGGCGTAATATGTTTGTAAAACTCAGACACCTGAGGTCCTTGGTTACTCAATGTTTCTTACTATATATATGACAGATCCCTACTTCTAGAACTCTTTCAAAAAGTGTTAGTATCAGAGTGAATATCAAACTGTAAGGTTTTATAGAAGAAAATCACTTTGTTAGTACCAGATACCAACAATGAGGGTTGTGCTTGGTGATTTCTCTATCACAAAGGAAGCAACTTGTAGAGAGTTTGAAAATGGTAAGTAAAAATGCCCTTGGTTGTTTTTCATTTATTACTAATCTTACCTTTCATAATTTTTAAAAATTGTTTCTAGAAGTATATCTTCAAAATCACAATTAACTTGAAATTGGCAGACTTTCCATGAAAGGGGGACGGGAGAGAGAGATAGCAATCCCTTAGTATCATAGCGCAAGAAAGACTCCTCTGTTCAGTGTTGACTTTGTTGTAGAGAAAGTAACATGTTGTAGAGTGTTTTATGTCTGTCCTTTGAAGTTCCCATTGTCTCTTACTGTGGATACACTTGTACAAATTCTTCAAAAGAACTCTCACCATGAACATGTAAGTAAATTTACAATAGTCAGTGCTTTTATGTGAAAAAGTACTCTTGCTACCTTACTCTAAAAGAAAGTTGAGAGGGTTTTGCTAAGTATGACAGATAATGTAGTTTGAGTAAAATGTCTGGAAAATGTGAAGTCCAGCTTTTAGTTAGCATTTATCACCACCTATGGTGGTACTTGAGACTTTTTGAGTATAGGCCTAAAGCGGAAGGCATCAGAGTTTTAAAACTTAATAGTGTTCTGACAATTGTAAAAGAACGGCCAAGTTCCTCAATCGATTATATTTATTCCTGCCCCCATATGTAATCGGTATTTAGTTACGACACTTTGTCGTTTATAAGAATGTATATAATTTGGTCTTTGGCTCGAAAATGGTTTTAAATTAAAGCAGACGTATGTAACTACACTGTGTAACGTCCGGCTAAACGCGGCGCGTTAATTAGCAATTAGTTAAGACCTTTTTGTATGACGGAAAGACGAGAGTTAGCACCAGGCGCATGTATACGTAGGTATCCGTGGGCCGCTCAGTGTGACGTCACTAACGCTGCTGGACGGCCTTGTTATACCGGGGGCGTCTGCTCTGCTCGGCCTACGTGTACCCCTGATCGCTGCAAAACGTATCACTTATTGCCTGTACACTCGTCACCACTTCCACCGAGTATGGCGCTATTCGAATAATTTCTTCTCAGTGTTGCATTTTCACAAATGGCAGTGTATATGTGTGAAGAGAACAGAACAGTACAGCGCCACCTCATATTTGTATTCAGGGGAGCTATTTGAGCACACAAATTGAGAACACAATTTAAAACTGTGATTGACACAGTCACAACTAGGCAAACTTTCTCTTAATTTATGAACTATAAACTGTTATAAAGTTTTAAAAGCGTTTTCTGACCAGGCATTCCACGAGTTAGTGAGCCTATGAGTGAAAATTGAAAATCTGAAAGTCATGGTTATGAGTACTTCCACAAAAATCTTAAGGTACTGAAGTTACCTGTACAGGATAGAAACATTCTGCAATTTCCTTTTTTCCTTTGATTTATCACCATCAACTTAGAGACGTTACAATCATGGGTGATTGTAGTAAAATAGCTTGTCAAATTAGCAGTGATTCCCCCACCCCCCGAGTTAACTAACAGTTGACTGTTGTGCTTGTTTTTAAGACACCTTTCTTCCAATTAAACATTATTTGTGTTACTGCCACCATTTTGTTTAATGTTATCTCCCGTCCGTCACGCAACACTTACAGTTTCAGAACTTAAATTTATTAATGGTCCTATATTTCATATGGCATGTGTTAAATTTTGGAGTTTGATGTTCATATACATGATACTTATAGTTTCATACGTATACATAAAGCACAGAATTAATGCAATGTTTTGCAAGCTGCAACACTATAGGCTCATTTTTTGTCCCGTCCGTCACACCATTATTTTTCCATATTGCAGACAAAAATAATGATGGACTAGTATAATTTCCTATTTATCTTCTGTACCAAATAAGGAATGTTTGAATTCCAGAGAGATTTCTCTGCGACTGAAGTCCCGTCCGTCACTCATGGAATGCCTGTGGCATGTTTCTTCATGCAATCGTGCTACTAAAAGTTCCACATTCTTGTAAAGCATAACAGAGCAGATAAAATTGAATAACTTATTTCCTTTGCACAGAGCGAGATGGCGCAATGGTTATCATACCGGAATTGCATGCGGGAGGACGGCGGTTCAAATCCGCCTCCAGCCATTCAAATTTAGGTTTATCGCGATTTCCCTAAATGATTCCACGGAAATAACGGGTAATTTGTCAAACGATAATACTTACTCGATTAACACTAAAATGGTTTACCAAAACTAATCCTAAATTCAATCACCATACAATAACCTACCTAGTACTAATCAAATAACGTAAAAAGAAAAATATTAAGCAAAGTTTACTCCTCTCTTCTCTCTTTCACCAAACTCTCGACGGTGTTAACAAAACTTTGGTCAAAATCGGTCGTAAATGAAAGTCACTTCTCTGCAACTGGTGCCTGTCTTATTTAAATTCAAATGTTCAAATCTTTGTAGAGCTTATGGGACTTAACTATGGGGTCATCAGGCCCTAAACTTACAAACTGCTTATCAACTAGCTTATACTAAAGGCGGCACAAACATCCATGCCCGAGGGGGATTCGAAACCCCGACGGCGAACGGCCTCGCACATCGTAGCATAGCGCCTCAATGCGCTCGGCCGCGGCTGTCTTATTTAACCTCATATAAATCACAGTTCCAGTTATGTATGAAATACCCTGTATAGTGCTTGCCCTTTCAACTAAGAACTTTATATACAGTTGACTTGTTCCGCAGCACATGAATTTTGTCTATTTATTTATACAACAAATTTTCAATTTTGTGGGATAGGTGATTCATGTGCAAATACTTTGCGACAAAACACATACACAGACAAGATATTTAGTTCTAGTAATTTAACAGCAGTATAGGGCTTTTTCTTTTTTTAACTTTATTTTTAATAGAAGTTTTACCACGATAAACAGTTTCCTTCACTGGATCATTCTCAAGCCTGTGAATTGTATAGTTATGAGTGATGCACCTGTTCGGTAATCTATTGCTTAAAATCTCATCTGTAAGGTTTGTCAAATGTCAAATGTATTTTTTTATTCATGTGTTAATGCTATCGTCGGCCTGGCTTACTTTAATTAGATCCAAAGATATCGTAAAGCAAATGTCTTGGAATGTTCACAGCAAGACATTTCCATAAGAAATGTACAGAAGAAAATCGCTTTGGAGTCTAATTGAAGGAAGGCAAGAGTTACAGGTTTTTAACTGAATTCAAATGTACCCACTAAAAGGAGTTATGAACATTCTACGATTTTATAGAATTTCAATGTCAGTTGCTAACTTTTTTGAACACGTAAAAGTTTGCCGAACCTTATCTGCCGTTTCCTATTTTTCCCGCGAATTTGGCATACACCATTCAATAGAGGGGAAAATCCTCTACAATATATTTCAAAATGAGAAAAATCCATCGGTTCGATTAAAAATAAATTAATTAATTAAATATAAAAACCGAAATGTATCAACAATGACACTTTTTTTGTTTTCCTCCGTTTGCTTTTGGATGTTTCCAAAAACAGACTTCGGATTCCGATTCCTGGGGTTCGGATTGCCCTAATGACGCTGCAAAACTATTAAAAGTCATATTTTAATTTTTTTTAATTTTTCGATTTTGAATGTACCCCTCGAAACGTGCCGATTTCACTATTTTCCTACTTTTCCCTGTGTTCCCAGCGGCCACTTTATCTGAAATCGAAAACCGCAAGTAAATTGGTCCACGCGTTGCTGAGATCCACACAAATTTTTTCCTAATATACAGGGTGTTTCACTAAGTGTGTTTGCCTCTGTAACTTATAAAATAATAGGTGACGGGAAATTTTAATGCGGTGATTCAACACAAGAAATGTTACACTTTCTGTGGAGGTATGAACATAGTTTATTGTATCATTTTCCAAAGAGCTACAGCACAAAGATATAATTTTTAAATGGAACAATAGTTTTTTTTCTGTCGAGCATTGGATTCGTTGAAACCAGCTGCGTCCAAATCAATTTAAACTACATTCCTATCACTGTTAGTTTGTGAGCTACAACCCTTCAAAGTTTCAGGGGCAGATACCACACGCTGTACATAATACATGGCTGTGTGGTGGATGATGGATGTTATGGCGGTGGGAAGTTGATTTGCATGAGATGTTCAAATGTGTGTCCATGTTCCTCAATACATAATGCAATGCGCCGTCGAAAGGATCTGCGGACGAGATGTAACATCGCCGGTGTGACGGAGCGACATGCGTCCTCGATGCGCCGTTTTAGATCATCTGGGGATGTGGGCTCAGTGACATAAACACGAGCCTTTAGATATCCCCACAAAAAGAAATCTACTGGTGTTAAATCGGGCGAACTTGCGGGCCATGAATGAGGAGCATGGCGCCCCAACCCCACCACAGAGACATGTATTATGTACAGCGTGTGGTATCTACCCCTGAAACTTTGAAGGGTTATAGCTCCCAAACTAACAGTGATAGGAATGTAGTTTAAATTGATTTGAACGCAGCTGGTTTTCACGAATCCAATGTACGATAGAAAAAACTATTGTTCCATTAAAAAAATATCTTTGTGCTGTAACTCTTTGGAAAATGATACTATAAACAACGTTCATAGCTCCGCAGAAAGTGTAACATTTCTTGTGTTGACCTACCGCATTAAAATTTCCCGTCACCTATTACTTTATAAGTTACAGAGGAAAACACACTTAGTGAAACACCCTGTATAATACTGAAGTATACCGGTGTTTCGAAACAGAGACAGAAACAGAGATCGGGTGAACGATGGTTGTGCCGCAACGAGGTAAAACCGAGTTAAACTTTTTACAGCACGATAAAAGTTGCTTATCTTGAGTAGCGCGACCGCAAATTACTCGTCCACGGACGCAACTGCGGTGCAACTGCAGTACGCCACTGAGTGTGGCGTTATCTTTGGTGTCGTGTGCGAACCCGGCTTTAAGCGGGGCCGAAGTAGGATGTAGAGAGACAGAGGGGGGAGGCACAGAACACTAAAATTAACAGAAGTGCAAAGACCATGTTATGACACGGAAGCACAGAAGACAGCAGCGCTACTAGCGGCCTGGCAGTGAACTTTCAATCCGAAAAATGTGGCGCGAAAATCCGTATGTTTACTGCTAAATACACGAATGACAAAACGTCATATTGGTGTTAGATGACAATATTTTTCATTGATTCTTTGAGGGTGGACCTCATAGAAAGGTTTTTGAGAACTTGCAAAGTAATATAAACGAGAAATTTAAATCAAAAACTAACATTAACTGCTTGTGGCTGTTGTTTACAGTCGGCCAAACTTCGTAAATGACGTCGTGGTAATCTTTTTGACCGTAAATTTGTTTGTTTCCAAAACTCGGTACTGCGATTTTCGCCGTGTGGCGTTATCATATGCAAATAAATGTGATTTTGAGCATGTCAGACTAAAAATCATCTGATATTGCATGCATCTCTATAAATGATTTTTCAGTTTTCACATACTCTAAGGCACAATTATATCCACTCATGTGACCAAAAGAGGAATAGTAGGTTGTACAAATAAATAATTTTACAGCCATATACACTGTCCTGAAAACAAGAATGTAGGTCTACTAATGTCTACAAAAACCAATTTATTTTTATTTCTGTTGATTACTATTTATGCATCTTCAGTCATATGAAATGGAACATCTGTACAGTTCAAATAAAAGAAATTTATGAAACTCACAAAATACTGCAAATTAAAAGAAAATGCACACACAAGATCGCAACTAGGAAGACATTGCTATAGAACCGCAGCACAGAACACCACCTACGAACCAAAACAAATATGGAGGACTGTAAAGCGTCAATCATCCAATAGGAAAGCTAGATGAAAAGTCGCAGCGCTCTATGTGGCCTGGCAGCGAACCAACGTCGTGTTACCGGAAATCCATATATGAGTTTCACCCCCACCCCCGGGGGGGCTAACCAGCGGAGGTCCCACAGGAGTTTTTATATCCCAGGCAAAATTTTCTTTCCCTCCAATGAAATTAGCTGTTATATTAGCCAATGTATGACGACTTTGGAAAGTGACGTGAAAACGATATTCACTTGTTCCTTCCATGCCACAGACGCCATCTTGATTTGCCGTATATCTCACAGTTTTGGGTTTATAACTCGCAGTAAACAGTTTCAGGGCTACAGGAATTGAAGATGAATTACAAAATCATATCTGGATCAATTTATTATAACTAAATGTAATTAAAATCATATAACATTGAGAACCAAACATGTGGGAACTGGTATATAAATCGTAAAGGGCGAGCTGGCATCGAGTTGCTGTAGCGTAATGTGTAGCGTGCTGGATTACCATGGAAGAGGTGCTGTGTTCAAATCTACTCCAAATATTTTTTTTTTAATCTTATCGTTTGTAACACACTGTAGAAGTAATTTATCCACAACACTTTGTGGGATTTTCTTATTCACATAACAGTATTATGTTATTCAGTAATCTTATGTGCTGTCTTCAGGAGTTAGTAACATCGATTTGGTGACTTATGTGTGACTGACCAACGGAGAATGAAATTACTGCTGCCAGTGGTACGATCAGCAATGACATGTGTGTTCTTCCTTCTCCCAAATATTTGACTGTGTTCCAAATATGTTACAGTTTTCGAAAATATTGTTGGAGACAAAACTATGCGAACGTTTAAATTGCTGCTACAGTAAGTGAAATGAGCATAAATGACAATTAGGCCTACACTATTCGTATTCAGATAGATTTCGCTAGTATTTCCGAATATCTCGTGATTTCCGAGGGTATGGAAAGGCTGATATTTCTTGTTTTTCCCCAATATTTTGCTGCTTAGTTTCGAACATATTGCGATTTCCGAGAGCGTGCATAGCCTGATATTCTTTGCTTGTCACCAATATTTGGTAGTTTGTTTGTGAATATGTCACGATTACAGTGTGTAGGGTTAACTAAGATCCTATTGTAAAATGTAAGCTTTCACGGCCGGAATGGTCAAAATTACTAAAAATTTCCTGGCTGTTATGCCGTGGTCTAGTGGATTTATTATTAAAACCCAATGTTTCGTCCCCGACTGCGGAGGACATTCTCAAGGGGGATCATGTCAATTTTAGATGTCCGATTCACACCCTGGCTCGCTACTGACTGCAGCCAAATTCCGTTTACAAGGGCTCGCGCGCAGTGGTGTGACGTCAGATGTTTTGACATGCGCGCGCAATTCGTCGTTGCCGATTGCCTCCGTCCGTTAATGTCGTCCCATGGTGGAAGACTGTTACATTTCTTCTTCAAAACCGGAATCCAGATATGATTTAGTTTCACGCCCTCCTCCATCCTACTGAAACTATTGGGGTGTTTTAAAATGTATATAGCCTCTCTGTACAGTCTTTCGTGGTATCCATTTGTGGCTGCAAAAACCTGTCTTATCAAATTGAATAAGGTGGTCCCCCGGTTGAAAAACATGATCAGCAACAGCTGATCTGTCAATCTCTCCCCTTCTACAGTTCCCCTTGTGCTCATCTAGTCGTTTTTTGACTGTTTTTTTTTTTTTTTTTGTGTGCTATCCACGTATACGTCTCCACAGCTACACGGAATCCTATATATTCCTGCTTTTTCCAGCGGTTTGCGAGCATCCTTTGCCGATTTCAGGTGCTCCTGTATCTTCCGATTAGCTGAACTGTAGAAGGGGAGAGATTGACAGATCAGCTGTTGTTGAACATGTTTTTCAACCGGGGGACCATCTTATTCAATTTGATAAGACAGGTTTTTGCAGCCACAAATGGATACTTCGAAAGACTGTACAGAGAGGCTATAGAAATTGTAAAACACGCCAATAGTTTCAATAGGATGGAGGAGGGCGTGAAACGAAATGAAATCTGGATTCCGGTTTTGAAGAAAAATTGTCAGTCTTCCACTATGGGACGATATTAACGGACGGCGGCAATCGGCAACGACGAATTGCGCGTGCATGTCAAAAACATCTGACGTCACACCACTGCGCGCGAGCCCTCGTAAACGGAATTTGGCTTCAGTCAGTAGCGAGCCAGGGTGTGTATCGGACATCCAAAAGTGCCACGATCCCCCTTGAGAATGTCGTCCGCAGTCGGGGACGAAACGTTGGGTTTTAATAATAAATCTACTAGACCACGGCATAAGAGCCCGGAAATTTTTAGTAATTTTAACTAAGATCCTATCAGGATAAATTTAATTTCTATTTCAAGTGTTTACAAAATACTCAGAACAACGTCGTCTGCTGACAACTCTACATCCGTACTGCATGAACGTTTTAGATCTTTGCCTAATGCCAATAGGTAGTATCTCTGGGAAAGATTTTTTCGCCTGGGATATAAGCGTACGTCGGTCCCACGGCTGCGGTGCGGCACTCCTGACCTGGCTCACACAAGAAAGCCGGCAGAGCGCCGTGGGAGGGGGCCCGAGCCGGCGAACACACGTCACACTTACCGAGCCGGCGCGCTAAACCGCGGGATCTCGCCTCCAAACTCAAGTGAAGACCAAGCAGCGGAAGCAGAAGCAGGCACGAGAGCGGCAAAGCGCCCATCTACAAAGGCGTGCCGAACTTCAAGGCGGAAGCAGCGTTCCCACGACGTCATAGCATGGGAACGTTCAGTGAAGAGCCAAAGAAACTGGAACACATACCTAATGTCGTGTACGGACCCCGCAAAAATGCTGCAACACGACGTAGCATGGACCAGAAGGCTTTTGACACCGTACCTGACAAACGGCTTTTAATGAAATTGCGTGGTTATGGCATATCGCCCCAAATTTGCGACTGGATTGGGGATTTCCTGTCGGAGAGGACACAGTTCATAGTAATCGACAGTAAAGCATCGATTAAAACAGAGGTGATATCAGGCGTTCCACAGGGTAGTTTCATTGGTCCTCTGCTGTTCCTTCTGTACATAAACGATTTGGGAGAAGATCCAAGTAGCTCTCTTAGGTTGTTTTCAGATGGCGCCGTGCCGGCCGCGGTGGCCGAGGGGACTGAGGCGCTACAGTCACGGTCAGCACGGCCACTACGGTCGGGGGTTCGAATCCCCCCTCGGGCATGGATATTTGTGCCGTCCTAGTTTGTAAGTAGTTCATAAGTAGTTTGTAAGTTTAGGGACTGATGACCCCGTAGTTAAGTCCCATGAGCTTAACAAACATTTGAACATTTGCAGATGGCGCCGTCATTTACCGTCTTGTAAAATCACCTGAAGATCAAAACCAACGGCAGATCGATCTAAATAAGATATCACTATGGTGTAAAAATTGGCAATTGCCTCTAAATTATGAGAAGCGTGAAGTTGTCCACATGAGTGCGAAAAGACATGTGTTAAACTTTGTTTACAAGACAAATCAATCAAACGTGACGGCCGTAAACTCCACAAAATACCTAGGAATTACTATTACTTGAGACTTAAATTGAAAAAAAAAAAAAAAAAAAAAAAAAAAAAAAAAAAAAAAAAAAAAAACACGTAGATAATGACATGGGAAAGGCGAAAGAGAGACTGCGTTTCATTGGTAGAACCCTTAAGAAATGCAGCGGAACTACTAAAGAAACAGCATACACTACGCTTATCCGTCCTTTCTTGGAGTATTGCTGCCCAGTGTGGAATCCTTATTAGGTGCGTGTGACGCAAGACATCGAAAGAGTCCAAAGAAGGGCAGCTCGTTTCGTACTGTCACGATACTGGGGAGACAGCGTTACGGAAATGATACAGGAACTGGGATGGGAATCATTACAACAACGGCCATTATCCCTGCGGCGTAGGCTACTTACGAAACTGCAAACACCAACATTTTCCTCCGAATGCGAAAATATATTGTTGACTCCCACCTACACAGGAAGAAATGATCATCAGAATAAAATACGAGAAATTACAATAAATTGTTTGTAAAGCTTATGGGACTTAACTACGGGGTCATCAGTCCCTAAACTTACAAACTACTTATGAACTACTTACGAACTAGGACGGCACAAATATCCATGCCCGAGGGGGGATTCGAACCCCCGACCCTAGTGGCCGTGCTGACCGTGACTGGAGCGCCTCAGTCACCTCGGCCACCGCGGCCGGCGAGAAATTAGAGCTCGAACGGAGAGATTCAGATGTTCTTTCTTCCCGCGCGGTATTCGATAGTGGAATGGGAGATGAATAAGTATATAGGTGGTTCGATGCATACTCTGACACGCACTTAAATGTAATTTGCAGAACATCCCATGTAGATGTAGCTGTAGATGTAGACCAACACCACCTAGAAGACAAGGATTCACAACAGGCCGTTCTACGTCACACTGACCAGGCCGCGGCCGCCAGCTGAATGGCTGGCCACTGGGCCACGCCCCCTGCCTCGTGACGGGCAGCCAGTAAGTTGCCGGCCGCAGCCTGGTCAGTGTGACGTAGCACGGCCTGTTGTGAGGCCTTGTCTTCTAGGTGGTGTTGCATGGACTCTACTAATGCCTGAAGTGGTGCTGCAGATAATTCACACAATGCATCATGCAGGGCTGTCCATAAACCTGTAAGATTTCGAGGAGCTGGAGATCTCTTCTGAACAACGCGTTGCAAGGCATCCTAGATATGCTTCATAACGTTCACGTCTGGGGAGTTTGGTCGCCAGCGGAGGAGTTTAAACACAGAAGAGTTTTCCTGCAGCCACTCTGTACCAATTCTGGACGAGTAGGGTGTCGAACTGTCCTGCTGGAATTGGCCACGTCCGTTGGAGTGCACAGTGGGATTGAATGGATGCATGTGATCAGCCAGGATGCGTACGTACGTGCCACCTGTCAAGAATGAGAGGATCTCATATCAGTCCAACTGCATACGCCCCACGCCATTACAGAGCCTCCACTAGCTTCAATACTCTCCTGCTGACATGCAGGGTTCATGGATTCATGAGTTTCTCTCCATAACCGTTCACGTCCAACCGCTCGATACAACTGGAAACGAGACTCGTCAGACCAGGCTACATGTTTACAGTCATCAAGAGTCCAATGTCGGAGGCCAGACGAGGCTAAGGTTCTGTGTCGTGGAGTCAGCAAGGGTATGTACACAAGTGGACCTTCTGCGAAATCCCAAATCGAAGATGTTTTGTTGAATGATTCGTACGCTAACACGTGTTGCCTTTTAACTTCAAGAAACTGCAATTTCCAACGAGACTTCCATTGTCTATTACGATTAATAAATTACAGGGCAAACTATTAAACACTGCGAAGTGGATGTGATAATTCCATGTTTGTCACATGCACAACTTTATTTCGCCCGCTCAAGGACGGGCTCAACAGAGAATTTATTCGTAGTAGATCCTCGACAAGTAACAAGAAATACTCAAGTTTTGAATTAAATGAATGTATGAACGCACATCATTTGTATTTTGATTACTACTTCCCTTGTTTAGATACTGCACTTATAATTTTGCACATTTCTCGAGACAGCCTTTCTTCTTATACATTCACTTTTTTTTTTTTTTTTTTTTTTTTTTTTTTTTTGGTATGAAAAGAGAGATGGTCAGAGAGAGAAGGGATAGGAGCAGTACTATTTCTAGGCTTGAATAAATAAATACCCGGCGCGTTTTCAGCTAGTTAAATATGAAGAAGAGTATGCGTTTGATTGTGGGTATTCATCTGTGTGTTGCATACAAATCTACAATTTTGTTCCAATCTTGATGAAATTTAGCACACTTGTCCTTCAAACCAAGAAGAAAGTCTCTGTCGGTGTAAGGATCACGTACTACACATATGCGCGAACAACTGATGCATCACGCGACAATGTTACATATCTCTTGAGCGATTTTATCAAATTTGATGGACATATTCTTTACCGTGAGGTAATAACTGCTATAGGGCACGAACAACCTACGACACATTCTTCGGGAGATAGAACGTCGTAAACAGTAAGAGGCATGATAAACCAACTACTACCGCAAAAGGATTGAATCTGCAACGTCTTCACTACTAACACAACTCGCAATATATCACTTCGAGTTTCCTAATATTCCTGTCTACGCCCGAGGATGTTCAAACGTTTGTTAAGCTTATGGGACTTAATTGCGGGGTTATCAGTCCCTAAACTTACAAACTACTTATAAACTACCTAGTACTAAAGACAGCACAAACATCAATGCCCGAGGGATGATTCGAACTCCCGACGGAGGAAGGCCTCGCGCATCGGAGCGTAGCACCTCAATGCGCTCGGCCACTCCGCCGTGCCAAGACGCAGTCCATGCCATATAAAGAGAGCTCAAACCACTATAGAGCCAGCATCAACTTAACATGGAATTTACACTCATTCAAAACCTACCATTAGCTCTTAACAACTGAAATCGGGCTCGATTGACTAAGCGACGGTTTTCCAGTAGTTCAGCTTTATGATAAGTTCTCGCTCTCCGTCGAGTCCGGGGATAATCGAAGTGGAGGTGGCGAGAGGTTATTTCATCGTGTTGTTTGTTTTCTTGTGGATATTACTTTTGACATTTAGTTTTGGTTTATATATATATATATATTGCATTGTCTTTGAAAGTCGTTCAATAATGAGGTGACGTTTTATCTACTGCAGAAAAAGGCTGATACCACGTACGAATTGTGCACCATACTCATTCGATTACTGCTACACTATTATACAATTTACTCCGACTTAGAAATTTAAAAGGTATAAGTTGTTGTTAAACACACTATTTCATTTCATATTATTCTTTCGCCCTCTTTGGGGAATGTTGGAGCAATCATTTAGAATTTTCGTTTCCTTTAACAGCATTTCTTCATTTGGCCTTTGAGATTCATGTTCAGTGTTTCTGTTGCACACAGTGCTTCGAGATTTTTTTTGTTGTAGGTATGTTTCGTTAGTTGGAAGGCCAGTTCAAGTTTATTTTTTCTGGATTGCATTGCTTTGCTTTCCCCCTTCAGTCCAACTAATCCGTTCTCCGAGATATTTGAATTCTTTTGCTCTTTGACGTTGAGGTATTTATGTGAGTGCTTGATGTTTGTCATGCTCTAGATGTGGAGGTCTATTTTAGCTCCTTGTTTCTTTAATTCAAGAATTTGCTCCTGTGCTTCTTCCATTGTTTCAGCAAACAGGGCCTTATCATCTGCAAAAGCAATGCAATTTACTTTAAGATTCCTCTTTTTGCAGCCCAATCTTATACCACTCATTATATTTGTGTTCCAGTCTCTGACTACTTTCTCAAGCACACAACTAAACAGCAACGGTGAGAATCCTAATACATTTACTACACATAAAGAAATTTTCTGGTTGAAATATTGAGGTGAGGCGAGGATTTAGAAATACATCAAAATGTGATTCCACATTCGTAAGGTATAGTATCAACATTGGAAATTATTAATAATTTCAAAAAACAGACGAAGTTGCACACAGCTGGTTCTTTTTATTGACGACTAGCTGCTCCCCGCGGTGTTACCCGCGGTTCAATATTCAGACATTAAAGTGCCAAGAAAGGTCATAAATAACTACATGACTGTTTGCGACATTGTTAGCACGGAATATATAATTGTCTTAGAACGGATGGAGAGCCAAAAATCTATTGCAATACGTTCCCGTAAACGACGTTTCGAGACTTCTTGTTCTCCAAGTATACCTAGAGATTTCTAGCTCTCGATACACGGGAGCAGCCTACGTAGAGCTGTCCGTGCGAGAAACATGGAGTGGCCACATGAATACCTGCCACATTTAATATTTGTCCTTGACTCTTGTTTATAGTAATCGAGAAGGCCACTTTCAATGGGAACTGTAAACGGTTAACCTGGAATGGCAACTTTGTTGGGATGATGGGAATTCGTGGTATTAATACAGTCTCTCTCTTGGCTCCACCGGTGATGATGGTGGCCTGCACGATATGCCTTCTCAGGTCCGTGATGCGTAACCTGGTGCCATTGCATAATCCTGGTGCATCCAAGTTACGCATCAATAAAACAGGCACACCCACCTTCAGCTCCAACTTGTGAGATGGCACCCCTGACAGTAACTACAATAACAACAATACAGCAATCGAAAACAAATGCCAAGTAAAGGAACAAAATAAACGGCAAACCTAACGGAGAAATGTAACGAAATAAACAACAAACCTAACGGAGAAAAGTAAAGAGATAAAAAGACATCTAACGGAGAAACGAACTGTTGAGAGCCTACAAATGCAAAGCGAACCAACAAAAGAACTAAATGCAAACGTTCGAATGCTATAAATAATCGAAATCACCAAAGAAACTATTATTCATTGAAATCCAAAGAGAATACAGTTTTAAAGAATTACGATAACATCACAATGTTCGAACGTCTATAACGTTTCATATGTTAACTGCAGCGTACCGCCTGCCATCTGTTGAGTGCATTTGCTACTACTTTCGTTGCAGTTAACGTACGCTATTTATACGTGGCAGTTCGCGCTTTGTACACAAAATAGGGCTTGGTATCTAGATCCCATTGTACACAAAACGTCAATGTTTTTTATTGCCATGGTACTTAGAGCATATTTTATTTAAAGTCTTCAATTTATATACATACTTCCTTCATTTGTTACAACAAATGAAAATGAATGCGGCATAAGCACAAACATTCAGATTTCTTGTGTATGTAATTATATATCAGTTAAGCCGTTTTGGCAGTATCCAAGAATCTTTTTGTATATTCGAAAGTAAAAAAGATAACAATAACAAAGAAAAAAAATTCATTATAGCAGGACCCGAACCATTGTCCAAAATAACGGAAATTTACTACATGACGCGTTAACCCCCGCGGCTAAACGCGACATACCCTACAAAGCACTTCTGCTGTTGTATTAGAAACTTCTTGATATTTTACTGATGCTTGTAACGCAAAAATTGTACTAACTATTTCGTTAATTACGTACAAAAGTAACTGTAAACAAACATTACAACTGTGGTGGCTTTCTCACCGCAAGGAGCGCTAGAGTCGTTACGTATTTCTAAGGATATATTTCAAATAGATAATTTGTAATAAACATTTTGAAAAGTAGCCTATGTCCTAACCCAAGACATAAGAAATCTCTATATGAAATTTCATCTAAATCAGTGCTGTAGTTTTAGCGTGATGCGCTAACAAACATATAAACTTTCGCATTTATAATATGTATAGGACTAGTTTCGGTCTTACCTGAGCCCATTATCAAGTCAAACCAACTCTTTATCATCACCAATATACAAACGATACATCATCACATGTACAAAATATTTTTTTTTTATATTCCCTTTTGTGAAACGTGTCACATTATTCCTCTTTCAACGCCAGGCATCAAATATGACACGTTTCAAGAAAGCAAATATAACAAAAACTTTTTGTACATGTGATGATGTATAGTTTGTATATTGGTGATGACATTGAGTTGGTTTGACTTGATAATGGGCTCAGGTAAACCCGAAACTAGTAGTCAATGAAAAGAACCAGCCGTGTGCAAATTTTGCACATTTCACATTCAGAGCAAGAGTGCACACACATTACCAAATGCGAAGCATTGCCTGGTCGACTATATGACTAGATGACCCGGTGAAATTCGTATCACTTACCTCTTAATATAAACCATATTAATTTAAATCATATGTAGTTTAGAACCAGTAGCTTTAGAAAGGCATCATCAGATAGTCTAAGTATCGACGCGATAGTGGGCGGAAAGAGTGGACAAATCACGCACATATGTCCCGGATAATGTTGGACATGCTGGAATTTCATAAATGGAAATTATATTTCAATATTTATGTTACATCTCCTACTGTTTCGACGATATGTGCTCAGAAAGATAAAAACCATGTTGTCTTAGAGACAGTGTTTATCACTTCAGCGGCCGTATAAGGACGTAAAAAAAAAATTCATCTCTCATATTTTGACCTAGACTACAACACATTCGAAGTGTATCGTTATCAGCGCGTGTCACTCGGGTAGGTTACTTTTGATCCACAGTGAAGCTTGGCCGGGTTTAGCAGGTGCATAGTAATACAACCAGTTTATGTGACTGTACTATCACGAACTAAGACATGTAAAACGAGTGTCTTCGTAGCGAAACATATCGACAGAGTACTGCCACAGTCTAACATATACAGTCCCGACACTGACTGATGTAAAAGTTGTTACCAACTGACAGCTGCAACGACTCTAGCGCTCCTTGCGGTGAGAAAGCCACCACAGTTGTAATGTTTGTTTACAGTTACTTTTGTACGTAATTAACGAAATAGTTAGTACAATTTTTGCGTTACAAGCATCAGTAAAATATCAAGATACGTAAATTAATACGGAAATTAATGTAAAAACAGTCAATTTTACTGATTCAGTGATATAAACAACAACTTCATTTTGAACAAATACTTACGAATATGCGTGTATTTCAATCTTATTCCGCTGAAAGTAAGTAGACTATGAACATAAGAGAATAATAAATTTCTATTATGGTCTTTTCTTACTATGACAGACATTTTTTGACGTGTATAAAGACGGTGTGGACTCTAACGATTCGTACAGTATTACATCTCATTCGTCTTCCTTAAATGTGCATATTATGTTCAGTGTAATTACTTTAGCTTAAAAAGGCAAATTTTTGATGCTTCTTGCCATTTGCGGTTCAGCTGTAGCAACAATTGTGGAATTGCCTTTGTCTCTGTTGGAAAACAGTTTCATTCCTTTTGCCATTTTATTGCCACGTTTGTGACGTGTTTCCTTCAGCAACAACTGTTTTACCTGATTTGGTACGTTACATACAGTAATTATTGCATTCTATATACGTTTGATACGTTCAAACTCACTGATTCGACTGGTGTTATAGTGAAGAAACCTTAACGTTCGTTAGTAGAAAAGCGACGTCTTTCTGCCAAAGGAAAGGTCTTCTGGTGTTTCATAGCCATTTTTTATTTTTAATAGAAAATTAAATTATTTAGCAGAAGCCTATAGGTTACAAGATAGCGGTAAATAAACTATCCTGTAATGTACTTTTTCGTACCTTGCCAGGGACCTTAAGAAACTTAAGACAAATGTAGAGTTGTTTTTAAGTTATTTTAAGGTATTACATACGTTTTCTAATGCTAAAAGTACGTTAAAATCAATACCAACGATACTATTCACGCCGGCCGCGGTGGCCGAGGGGACTGAGGCGCTTCAGTCACGGTCTGCACGGCCACTACGGTCGGGGGTTCGAATCCCCCCTCGGGCATGGATATTTGTGCCGTCCTTAGGATTAGCTAATTCATAAGTAGTTTTTAAGTTTAGGGACTGATGACCCCGTAGTTAAGTCCCATAGACTATACAAACATGTTTTTGATACTATTCGCACTTTCCAGTGTCGTATTCAGAAATGTAGCTTTCCGGCCGCTTGGAGCGCTGCTATCGCAGCGTATAACAAAAATCTGCGGGAGTGTCGTGACTGTATATGTTGAACTGTGGTACTGCTAATGCCAGAAGGTGAAGAGTTGCACGCTCTCAGATATCAGAACACCGCCAATGTAAACAGAGACGCAGGAGCGAGCTGTTGAGGGAGACGGCTGCACAACTAGCGAGGCGGCGTTCCAAGAAGGCAGCGGAAATACCTCCATCAGAGTCGTTACGCAGCCAGCAGCTCGCTAAACCGCAGCTCCTTGTACTCGTTATATCCGCCAACGGGGAAAATAGCGCAAACGAGAGGCGGCAGCACGCACCTTACTCTACTCCTGAGACCGTAAACAAGGATGTTGTTGCTCTCGTCGTCGTACAGTTAAAAAACACTTTTTCTTACTCACAGTTGTTTCTAAAATAAAACCTACCAATGGAAATTTTGCGAGGTTACATATATTTTGCCAGGAAACAACATATACAGGTGATAGTAAAGTAGAAAACATGTTAAGAAGGAAGGAAGGAAGGATAGGGTTTAACGTCCCTTCGACAGCTTGGTCATTAGAGACGGAGCTAACGCTCGAAGTTTTGGGTAAGGATGGGGGAAAAAATAGACCGTGCCCTTTGAAAGGAACCATCCCGGCATTTCCCTGGAGAGATTTAGGGAAATCACGGAAAACCTAAATCTGGATGGCCGGAGATGGATTTGAACCACCGACCTCCCGAATGCGAGTCCAGTGCGTAAAAAATGTTAAGAGTACACAACATAAACAACTGTTGTAAGGTCCCTATGGTCTCGACATAGTTATTTACAAAGTTGTATCATGCCTGATTATTTGTGCTGTTTGCTATTCTGCATTGTGCTCAGTTTATTTAGTACGTATTTTAAAGTAAAGATATTCAATGTAGTTTATGTTGCCAGTTGGCCACAGATATACATTAAGTGGCACAGCAATCATTGGAAGTATCCATCGGTTTGAGAGTGAGCGCTTCGACTGCGAGAGGTAGTAGTGCTAACGAGCCAGAGTTAGTCAGTAGTTGTGCCGTGCAAGGGTTGGTTAGTAGCAGTGACAAGAGGCGATTGGTGAATGCAGTCGTTAAGTAATAGGTGGATAATGAACTGTAATAGAGAGAGACGTTGTGATGTAACCTGTATTATGAACCTGGAAGAGACATAACATGTACATTGACACATGGCTTAATAACTGGAATATGTACAGTATCAACTGAATCATCAGGCATGTCAAGAGTAAAACGAAGGTAATGGAATATGATGTCAGAAAATCAGGCGATGCTGAAGGAATGAGATTAGGTAATGAGACAATAAAAGTAGTAGATGAATTTTGTAATTTGGGTAGCAAGGTAACTTCTGATGGCCGAAGTAAAGAAGATATAAAATGCAGAATGGCTATTGGGAGAAAAGCGTTTCTAAAGAAGCGAAACTTGTTAACATCCAATATTAATTTAAATGTTAGGAAGTCCTTTCCGAAAGCATTTGTCTGGAGAGTAGCATTGTATGGCAGTGAAACGTGGACGATAAGGAGTTCAGACAAAAAGATTATAGAAGCTTTTGAAATGTGGTGCTACAGACGAATGATGAAGATTAGATGGGTAGATCACGTGACTAATGAGGAGGTGGTTAACCGAATTGGGGATAAAAGGAATTTCTGGCGTATCCTGACTAAGAGAAGGGATAGATTGATAGGACAAATTCCGGTTTTCAGTTTTGTAATGAGAATACGAGGTAAGTCAAATTTCGTTTATTGTGACGCAGTCAGATGTTTCCCCTTCCATTATATAAATTTATCACATGGTGTCCTCGTTCAGTATTTCCTTCGGGTGTACTTATAATAGGGCCATAATTTTTAATATTTGTGTTTTCCCTATTTCCCCGGCGAGTACGATGCGCATATTAATTTATGTTCGCAAGACTTGCCTCAGTGGACAAAGTCACCACATTGTTCGATTTTAAGAGTTCATTTTTGCACGTACGTAGCACGCAGTATTGGTCAATTTCCAATAACCTTTTTAAATATTTGTGATACCTTGCACTGTAACATGCATAACGTTGTTGATAAAACTATTCTGGGTGTTGGACCGCATCGTCAATGTGTCCAATATTTCACCGACGTTTCGGCCACTATTGCAAGCGGCTATCTTCTGGGTGTTACGGTACAGTGCCCAGAAGAGTTTTATCAACAATGACAACGGCCGCGGTAGCCTTCGTTTACAAGCATAACGTTGTTCAAATATTCCAATGTTTGTAAATCTATGGGACTTAACTGCTTCGTTATTAGTCCCTAGCTTACAAATTACTTTTACTAAGTTAAACTAACCTGAGGATAAATCACACTCACACCCATGGCCGAGGGAGGACTCAAACCTCCGACGCGGGAAGCCGCCCGATCGATAACGTGGCGCTCCAGATCACGCAGATACTCCCGCGCGACTGCATAACATTGACGGCAATGTTTTCTTCGAGGTTTTTTAACTTCACGGATTTGCACACACATCCCGCAAATTGATAGCGTGCTCAGTATGAGGAGTGAAGACCTCTGGCAGGAATATAGTCCCGAAAACTAGAGGATGCTGCGAATGATGTCATCAGCAGCAAATCGAGGCAGGGAAGCAAATTTTTCCCTTAGGGTTGCTTGCAGAGTGGATGGTGGATGCTAAGGTCGTGCAACTCGTCTCCCTACTGCACCCCAGACATGTTCTACGGCCTGTGCGGTTTAAGCTGGGAGAATTACTTGCCACTTTCTGTTTTCACGAGCAATAAAGAGAACTTAAATTTATTTATTTATTTATTTTTCTGTGTATGTGTGTACGTCCATTCCATTTTTATACCTAGGGTCAAGAACACCTAGAATCGTGGTGATGGAACACTATTATTGTTGTGTGTTGCATAATATGTAACACATTAGGATCCAATTAATTGCATAAAGTGATGAGTTGATATTATCATAATAACAAATAAAAAATAAAGATTAAAAAGTCTTACTTCTTCCTTTTTTACAGATAATAATAACAATGTCGTGTGGCTGATGGACTGGTGCAAGTCTTTCAACTTGACGCCACTTCAGCGACTTGCGCATCCCTAACCTACCCCAGTTATTCAACCGTGTAAAAGGGGACGTAACAGGTTAGCGTGGAATCTGAACCACGTGTCGTTCCTGCCGACTCCTCACATCTTTGAGAGGTGAAGGCTGGGTTGAAACGCAGACTGAAAGATACCGTGATCTGGCCGAATTTCGATTCCGCGACCATTCGGTTTCCAGCCTAGCGCTCTTACCCCGAGACCACTGGGCCCGGAATTATCCCTTCTGAAAATTCTCCCAATAAACCGAACATCCGACATACCCGAAAGTGACCTTACATGATAGCTCTGCAACGTTACTTTCCGACTGGACGAGTACCAGTAAGGGTTATGAAACTCATTGGCAGCTACGACTTGACACGCACGGCGCGAGTGGGACTCGGGCGCCGCCCACTTAGTAGCAATGGGCAAGAAATCAGGTATTCATTAGAAATCACGGTGATTGAGAAGTCGCTGTTTTCACGATCGCGGCGATCTGGAATCTGACCGCGATTTCATCCACGGTTGCGTAGCGAAGGGCAGGTAGAGCAGGGAATATCAGCTAAAAAGCATATAATAACAGCGAACAGCAGCTAGAAAGCGCCATCTGTTGACCCAAATGTGTACTAAAGCAGCAGCGAATGGCAGGCGTAGCAGCGAACAGCGGAAATCGAACAGGAGCTAAGCAGCAAAGGCTAAAAGAGCCATCTGTTGACCGAAATCAGTACTCATATTGTACAAGCAGAACCTCTCCCTAAGGACCCCGGCTACACCCGAAAACTTAGTTTATTAAAATATCCGATTTTTTTTCCTACGACCGTCTTAGTTTCGTAACCGATACCGATGAAGCCGTCGGCTCCCCTAGCTGACTCGACAATAATCTTCCCCCCTTGCTCGTTTCGTATCATTGTCGTGGGGAGCCCAGTTACTACCACTCAGCGATACTCTGCTACCAATCGGGGATGACCACGTTGGTTCACGTGGAGCATCCTCCAGTTCCCGACGATTGCTGGGACGGAGGCATACTCTCTTGTGACCGGGCCACCGTCGTGAAAAGACGTTCTCTTGCTAGCTCCGGGTCTCACCCCGTAGGTCGCGGGTCACCATGGTCCCTGGGACGGGTTCCACTCACTGTTGCACACCCCCGGTAGCCTTCTGTAGTAACAAGTAGAGTAATAACTTGAAAGTTTGATTTCAAAAAAATTTCCTGCATTTCTCTCTGCCACCCGAACCACCCATGTCTCACCACCAGCCATATCCTGACACTTGAACAATATCACAGCAGCGAATAGCGGTTATAGCAGCAAATCACTGATAAGCGAAGAACGGCTATAGCAACAAATCACCGATAAGCGAAGATTGAGTGTATTGAAAAGCAGTCTCTCGCAGACTGCTTTTCAATTCAAACATGGATTCACTGTTGCTATATCACGCCAAAGAATTTTGGAGTAACGTATCTGGTTCACATTTGTTTTAATCGATACAAACTTAAATCAAAAGTAACAAGAATTGTAAACTATACTTACTATTGACTGATTTGTTGAGATTTACTTTTCTCTGTTCACAAACACAACTTTCATAACAACGAAGAGACGATAAATTAGTTACTGGCGGATGAAACAAATAACAGTACTATCTAACTCAACCTTTGGCATTTCCGTAGTAAATCACACTAGTCGCAGGAATTGCAGAAGTAGTGAAAAAGCCAGCAATCGCTGTGATTCAATCACGGAATAGGGAAACAATTCGTGAATTCCTCACAGTGATTCTAAACCGTGATTAATCTAAAGGTAGCGATCACGGAAATCACAGTTATCGTAAAATCGCGGTTTAGCTCATCTCTGGTACGAAGTGGCTGAGGACGACCGGGAAGGGTAGCGGACGGGGCACCGCCTGCGGCCCGCTCCGGAATCCCAGACGGGCAGCCGGCATTCCGCACACCCCACCCCCTCCCCCTCACCCGCGGCCATCGCGTAACACCCAGCCCCCAGAGCTGCGCCGCGACGTCATAAAGGCGCCGGAAGCGCACCAACCACGCTGCGGACGCGCACCTCCCAGTAAACGGAGGCTTATCGGCAACCTTCCGACCATGAAATCCAAGTTTTCTCACCTCCCACCTGTCATCGTACTTGGAGTGGATCCTGATGCAGTTTGGAATTCCTGGGTGATGGTCTAGATCAGTGATTCCCAAAGTGGTCTACATAGACCCCCCGGTGTCTGATCAAACCTGCAAGGGGCCCACGGTCCGCATAAGTGGAAAAATAATTTGGATGTCTATTTGTTGTAAAAGGGGGACCACGATAGTGGTTCACATTTAGGAAAGTCGCAACCAAAATTCAGAATCACTCTCACAATCCTTAAACTTAATCATTTGTATGTCACTATTTGCTAAGCGAGTTGTTGTTGCTGTGGTCTTCAGCCCGGAGACTGGTTTGATGCAGCTCTCCACCCTACACTATCCTGAGTAAGTCTCTTCATTTCCTCATAAGACCTGCAACCTACACCCATTTGAATCTGCTTACTGTATTCATCTGTTGGCCTCCCTCGGCAATTTTTTCCCCACACACTTCCCTCCATTCCTAAATTTACGATTCCTTCATGTCTAAGAATATGTCCTACCGATCGATCCCTTCTTTTAGTCAACGTATGCCAGAAATTCCTTTTCTCCCAATTCTGTTCAGTATCAGTATCTCTTCATTAGTTATGCTATCCACCCACCTAATTTACACCATTCTTCTGTAACACCAAATTTCAAAAGCCTGTATCCTCTTCCTGTCCGCACTGTTTATCGTCCATGTTTCACTCCCATACAAGGCAATATTCCACACAAATGCCTTAAGAAACGACTTTCTTTCCCTTAAATTAATATTCGATGTTAACAAATCTCTCTTTTTCAAAAACGCTTTTCTTCCCAATGCCATTCTGCTTTTTATATCCTCTAAACTGCGACCATCATATTTTATTTTACTACCCAAGTAACAAAACTCATCTACCACCTTTATTATTAAGTTACCTAGTCAAATTCCATTAAAATCGCCCGATTTTCTTAGACTGCGTTCCATTACCCTCGTTTTGCTCTTGTTAATGTTCATCTTATATGCTCCTTTCAACACACTGTCGATTCCGTTTAATTGTTCTTCCAGGTCCTTTGCTGTCTATGAGATAATTACAATGTCATCGGCAAAACGCAATGTTTTTATTTCTTCACACTGAACTTTAATTCCTTCTCCAAATTTCTGCTTGCTTTCCTTTATAGCTTGGTCAATGTACAAATTGAACAACAATGGAGATAGGCTACCACCCTGTCTTACTCCCTTCCCAACCTCTGCATCCTTTCCATGCCCTTCAACTCTGATAACCGCTGTCTGGTTTTTGTACAAGTTGTAAATAACCTTCCTTTCCTTATATTTAGTGGAGGAGTTTCTTTAGTAGAACTGTTGCGTCTTTTAAGTGTTCTGACAATGAAACGTAGTTTTTGGTTCGCCTACCCTGCAATATTTCCTAAGTGTCCATTCCAATTTAAGTTGTTCGTAATTGTTGTTCCTTGGTACTTATTAGAATTTACGGCCTGTAAGTTTGACTGATTTATGGTGTAACTGAAATTTGTCAGTTTCCTTTTAGTGGTCATGTGGATGACCTCACACTTATCATTACTAAGGGTCAAATGCCAATTTTTGCACCATGCTGATATCTTACCTTTCCGAATGTACCTTTTGAGGCTGTTTCCGAAAGTGGAAAAAGCTACGGGAGCGGCGTACCAGTTGTGGAGGAAACTATTTTGAAGGATAAAATAAATCGCAATTTGCGATCAGTTATGACTTCACTGTGCTAGGTTTACATGGAATAACAAAGTGCGGGGAATGAAAAATTGTGCCCGGCCGGGATTCGAACCCGGGATCTCCTGCTTTCTAGGGAAAGGCGTTGACCACTCCGCCACCAAGGACACAGTGCCCAGCCCGACTGCAGAGGACTCTTCCCTGCACGTCTCCCGCCAAACCCAAATCTCCATTCGCCACGTTGTCTCTTTTCTATTACCACAGCCTATTTGAGGTATCGAGACAATTAATTGTCGTCAGGAGCCGAGCCTCGGCTTCTATACAATTATATACTTTTGACGACGTTACAGCGAGTCTGTTCTCCCTGGTGCGGGAATACAGTATTCTGGCTGCGAGCATTACAAAATAGATAGGCTGTTGTAATAGGAAGGAGACAGCGTGGCGAATAGAGATTTGGGTGTGGCGGGAGACGTGCAGGGAAGAGTTCTCTGCAGTCGGGCTGGTCACTGTGTCCTCGGTGGCGGAGTGGTCAACGCGTTTGCCTAATAAGCAGGAGATCCCGGGTTAGAATCCCGGCCGAGCACAAATTTGCATTCCCCGCACTTTTGTATTCTATCTGAACCTAGTACAGTGAAGACATAACTGATCGCAAATTGCGATTTATTTCATTCAATGAACGCTGTAACGTTGTCAAAAACATATAATTGTACTGAACTTTGAAGGAGGCCACGCAAAATACGTAATAGGGTGTGGCTCTGTTGCACAATGGTAGAGTGCGAGACTACAAATCCAAAGATCGCGAGTTTGATTCCCGCCAGGTCCTAGGAATTTATCTGTCACTTTCCACTTGTTTCACCTCTGGCAGTGTTGCTAATGTGAAAAATACCGAGTAGCACCATGTTTCGGAATCCACGTTAAACTGTACGTCCCCCTATAAATGGCTGGGTAAGTCAGTTCGATGGTCGGAGGAAGGCAACGGAATATCACCTCCAAACAGGACCATTCCTAGTAAAGCACTGTTGTGTTCAAACCAACCTTCTGATAGCTGACTGCTTTACCTTAGTATTTACTTTAGAACTTCCTGCTGTAAGTTATTGCCTGTAAAGCCGGATTCAGTGTCTACTGATTACTGATGATCGAAAGATATCTGGGGGGGGGGGGGGGGGGTGGAAAATAATTAAGAAGAAGACAGCCGATGATCAAATGTTCAAATGTTTGTAAATCTATCGGACCAAACTGCGTAGTCATCAGTAAACCTAGGTAAACTAAACTACGGACAAACACACCCACCCACGCCCCAGGGAGGACTCGATCCTCCACGGCGAGCAACCGCGCGCTCCGCAGCGAGGTGCTTTAGACCGCTCGGCTACTCCACCGCGGCGCCGATGATCAATTCATCAGTGCGGATGCAGATTCAGTCCCGACTCTTATGGGAATCGGCGGAATGCCATGAGTAATGAGTAATAATATTAATAATTTCGTTGGCTCATTGGCGTGGTGCAAGTCTTTCAATTGGACGCCACTTCAGCGACTTGCGTGTCCCTAGCCTACCCCAGTTATCCAATGGGGGAAAAGGGCCCTACAGTTTAATCCGAACCATGTATCGTTTCTGGCGGTGAAGGATGGGTTAAAGTGCAAACTGGAAAAATCCGAGGTCCGACCGGGTTTCGAACCTGCGACTTTTCGGTTTCCAGTCAAGCACTTTACCCCAAGACCACCGGGCCCGACTATGAATAATGGGCATGGGCACTAAGTCAGTGGTGTGTGGACAAGGTGAGAGTTTGCGTCTGGTCGAGGCGTATTGGGGTTGCCAAATGTTCAAATGTTTGTATAGCTTATGGGACTTAACTACGGGGTCATCAGTCCCTAAACTTACAAACTACTTATGAACTACTTACGAACTAGGACGGCACAAATATCCATGCCCGAGGGGGGATTCGAACCCCCGACAATAGTGGCCATGCAGACCGTGACTGGAGTGCATCAGTCTCTTCGGCCACCGCGGCCGGCTTGGGGTAGCCAAAAAATTTTCAAAGTCGCGAAATTTTTTAAACTGACGTACTACGAGTAACACAGTGCGGCAGATGGAGATGAGGGCGGCGACTGGAGTGTGTTGATCTGGCACGGCACGGCGGGGGAGTGCGGAGGCGCAGGGCGGCCGTAGAAAGCGGCGGTGGCTACGGCTGCGGCGGTGCGCGCACAGCTTCCGCCAGCCACCAGCGCCGGCCGACCATCCGACCGGAGAAATTGGCCGCCGGGGCCGGAGAAAGCCCGCCAGCCGAACCGATACGTCATCGCGGCTGGCTGGCCGGGGAAATCGGCCCGATACCGGCAGCGCCGCCGCCGCCGCCGCCGGCCGCGTCTCGTCAGCTGGCAGGGCGGGGCCGCGCCGCTGGTGAAAGACGCGTGGGCGAGCGAGCGCTGATAACCGGCCGTCGTGTCCGCGGCTAGGCTAGGCCGCCGCTCCCCGCGCCACGGGCCGGCCGGCCGGCCGGCGAAAGTATGCACCGCGATTTCTATTAAGCCAGCGCGCGGGCGACACACCAGACCGGATAGGCGGACATGTCAGGCTGTGGGCACAGTGGCTCCGATATCGGTTGGTTTTACCGACGACAGGCATCGACGGAAAACAGTCGATCGTTTCAAACCAGTACTCTACATCTGCATGGGATACTCTGCAAATCACATTTATGTGTCTGGCAGAGGGTTCATCGAACCACCTTTATACTATTTATCTCCCATCCCAAATCAAATGTTGAAACGTGTCCATAAAATATAAGAAAATGTCTAATATTGTGCCTCCTGTTTTGTATCGAGTAACTTGCTTGCAAGAAAATGTATAATATCGCTTCTACTGTATGTATCGATATGTGTAAAGTTTCATCTCTGGCAAAGATCATGTATTGCACAGCATTGTAGCTCGCACTGAGAGAGAGTAGCACTAGTGGTTCAGCTCGCTTAGAGAGCGGTTGGGTTGTGTGTATGGCTCCGATGTAGAGCAGAGGCTGCTTTGCCAGCAAGTCAGAAGTTGTATCATGTAAGTGATGTAATGCTGTTTATCAATAATAAGCAAGTTAACCCTGTTTCATATTTCATTTACGTAGTTAGAAAATTAACCCACTTCCTTCATTTGATAATTACTTGATTTAGTGGAGTGTTGATTTGAACAATATTATAGAACATATTTCATTATTGGTGCCATAGTAAGATAATAGTTGATCTGGATTTCAATAATTGGAGGCTGACCTATATAGGTTCTCACAGTCAAGCATTAAGAAAGTGATTTGTGGTTTTTCTTATATCTTTCTCGCAGTCAAAATTCTTGAGTATAGTCAGTGTCTGTTTCAAAAGGTTACATGACACAGTGTTTTGTTAAATATATCCGTTGCGCACATAATCAATTTAATGCACTGTTTCTTATACATTAATATCAGGGCCATAATTAAACCAAATAGCTAAGTTAATGAACAATTTATTGTCTGATTTAACGAAAGGTTCAACATTCCAAAACGAGCGTACGGCTTTTATCTGGCGACCCTGCCAGGATAGTTCACAAACAGGATCGTGACGTAGTTAGATACGTAGTCTTATTTCAGTTAGTTTGTCTTTTCCACTAACCAACTTACCTTTTGGCTCTTAATTTAATTTTTGTAGCACCATCCTCTGTTGTAGCAACAGTAGCATAGTAATTGTTTCTGTAGTCTGTTACTTACCATTCTTGAGATTGTGTAGTATTGTTTATAGTAGATGAATTGAATATACAAATAATTGCATTACTACTGAACAAGTCTTTCTTTTATATTGTCTGATGTTTGCTGTGATGAAAGTTCTAGTACCGCGGAACTCGTGTGATAATTAACGGTTTGCGTAATCTCGATTGTGACTGTATGTTGCACTAGCCCGATTCAACCTATTGTTCTCTCATAATTACCGTGTGATAATTAACGGTTTGCGTAATCTCGATTGTGACTGTATGTTGCACTAGCCCGATTCAACCTATTGTTCTCTCATAATTACCGTGTGTAATTTTCAAAAATTTACAGTAGGTGAAAATAAATATTATTGGTCACTTTACTGTAAAATTCTGTTAACAATGTCGAAGAATAGGAGAGTTCGCGCTGATGCTAAAACTGTTTCCGAAAATGAGACCTTGAATGATGCAAGGAGAGAAGCTGAATTTTTACAAGAGTCTTCTCACTGCACTGATACAAATACGACAATAAATACCGTGTTCGAAAACGCAGAACAGATTAGTTCAGGAATAGACAATATGGACAATGACAAAGTACAGGATTCGACAATACAGAATTCCGATTCTTGCAACGTGGTTGCGGAAAATAATCCATCGGTTCCGCCTAGCTCTGCTACAAAAGGTACATGTGCGACAGCTATGGAAAACGTATTACCGAATGATTTCATGCAAATTTTATTATCACAGCTCTCTAAATTAAATGAGAATAGTCAATTACAATATCAGCAATTTCAGAAATTAAATGAAAAACTTGAGAAACAAGGTGAAAAACTGGAGGAACAATTTCAGAAATTAAATGAAAAACTTGAGAAACAAGGTGAAAAACTGGAGGAACAATTTCAGAAATTAAATGAAAAACTTGAGGAACAATTTCAGAAATTAAATGAAATACTTGACAATAATCAATTACAATTTCAGAAATTAGATGAAAAACTTGAGAAATTTGAACAAACGTGCGATTCGAGGTTTGCGAGTATTCAAAGTAGTATTAATAAAATAAATGAGGACAACAATCGGTTCAGGGAAAAACTGCTCAATACTTTCAAATGTGAATCTCAGCAAATAAGACAGGATATTCGCGACGAGATTAACCCGGTAGTGGAAAACCTTGCGTCACGAGTCGAAAATATAGAAACCACCGAACTCGCTCAATTGAAGCAACAGAGTAATCTATTTGATGAAAAGTTGCAAAACTTCCAGTCAGGCACGACGGAACAGATCAATAAAATTAATAAACAGGTTGAGGATCTTACCGTTAAAATTACCCAAATCAGTGATAACAGTGACAAAAGTTCTGATGTAACGCATCCTACCCCGTTTAATGAAACAAACAGATATGATCGCCGGTCGCAACAAAGCCCGCCGCGTACCATACGGTATTCACAGCACGAGGATCAAACAAAAGGTAATTCTTTCACTAATGAAACTTTAAAGACGCACAAGTCGAAAGGCATACACCACATTTCCAATATTAAAATTTTCAAGGCATAAATTTGGGGTAGAGAGTCCATTAATCTGTTTTGGACACACCAAGTGGCGATTGGTGCCCCGTTCTCGAGCTGAGTGTCACTATTCTTCCGCCTTTCCTTAGTGCGCTCTATCCACCTCTTTTTCTCACTGTTACTTTTCTCTAACTCTGAATACTTATACTCTGTGCTACGCTGGGATATTGTCATACGAAACTTTGATTATCTTGCAATTTGCATATAACGAACTCTGTGGCTGTGCAAGACAAATAAAATTAATGGAAATTTTTGATTGTGTAATCTAATCAAGTTCCTATGTTTCAGAAAATATTCTTCTGTATTACTAATTGCATAACTTACGAAGTTCTGAGCGAGCGAAGAAGATTTTGAGTTGACACGAGCATTTTTTGGTAAGCCAAGAACATTATGGAGGATGATGAGTAAGGCAATACACAATATGTCATGGTGGTCTTTAAGATGCATTATTGTTTATGGATAAATGATGGTAAGGAAGGTATTGGTAACAGTTAAAGATGTTTGATAAATGTAATTACGTGGACGAGATTAAGCAATTATGAGGAGAATCGCTATGTTGCTAATGATGACGAGATTATACAATGATTATGAAGCAATTATGAGGGGAATCGCTATGTTGCTAATGATGACGAGATTATACAATGATTATGAAGTAATTATGAGGAGAATCGCTATGTTGCTAATGATGCTATGTTTTGTTCTTTTCTTATGTGCTTACTCGCACTGCCCTTTTGTGTTTTCTCTTTGTGCTTATGTGCACCACTTTGTATGTTGATGCATTGTGCCTTCAATGGCATGTGTGATTGGTGAGATTCATATCCTTCTGATGCTCTGTAATTATTTGTAATTATGTGTAATGAATATTTCTAATTATGCTTGCAGCTATGCGTATTGCTCTTGCAATCAAAGCTTACCGCTATGCTCACTAATTATATACCTAAGCCCTACCACTATGCTAATTAATTTTATAATGAAGCTCAATGACAATGTATGGTTATGCTTATACGTTGCACACAGCCATCTATCTTGCAAACTTGCAGCTATGCCATAAATTGCGCCTAGTTAAGTCTAGAAAGATAATGCACAGAAATACTTTGCTTTTGCTTACTGCTATCTGCTAAATTTTATTGATGATCTTGTTGATGAAAATCTGCAGCTATGCCTAACGAATATTACGTCTGTGTTTATGTTATTGGATGATTTACTGTGATGTACATCTATTACTGTGCCAAAATTTGCACTAATTGTTTTGTTTGACCCTACTGTTGACTCAGACAGACACAGACATGACCTGATGACTTGAACCTCTTTTGATATTCTCACGAAACTACCCTGATGTGTTATACCTTAAGGCAATGAAATATGTAGCTCAGTTGAGACAAAAGCCTGGCCATGGCAACTTATGTAATTTAAGTGTTATACTTTGTGGTAATGTAATCACCACCATAGTGATATATATTAATTTAAAGAGATATGAACAAATGGTAATTGGAATGTCAATTTAAGTTATATCATGCCAAGTTGATGACAAGCACCCTCAATGTATTTCATACGATTATGTGTTTGTAAAGCAATATGTACATAGTATGTAAAGCCTTGTGCTTATATGAAATGACACTAATGTTATAGATACTCTAATATAAGAATTAACTTACTCATTGGTATTCAAATGTATCCGTCTTCAGGACACTACTTGTAATGTAAAAATATGGTTTAATACCATGACCCCATCTGTACCACTTGAATTTGTGGGAAAATATTTCTGTAGATATGTTCTAATCAATGACTTTTCTTTCAGTCTAAACTGAAATATCATGACTATGTTACTAATTTGTGTGTAAAATGCTTTATTTCATGTACTTTGGACACGCATGGGAAGTGGCGATTTCGCACACGAGATTCCAGAATGCACACAGAACAATGGACGAGTTACTATACACCACTGATTTTGGGCCTTGTAATGAAGATGTTTGTTGGATGATGTTTGGCCACACAGTACGGTCCATTGCAGCCTTGGCCACCCATCACCAGTTTGCTGCGGATGCAGTCGGCTAATAGCTCTGTTGGTTGGAGCACACTTGGTTGTCGAATTGCATGGAGGAATACATCAGAACCTTTTCCCCATGACTTCCACTTCAATGCAACCAGTCAGCCCGCCTACAGTGTGGTGTAATCTTACAGTGTTTTGTGTTCGTGTGCAGACCTAAAATGAATGTTAGGAGCTAATGTGCTATTCGTGTGCATATACTATTCAGTGCCTCCCATTGCAAACGTTGTCCACAGGCTCATTACCAGTGTTTAGGTATATTTCATGGTTCTTTTACAGTCAGTGACCAAAATAAAATTGTGCTCTTGATAGATACATATACTTTGTCAGAAATGTCATTGTGCCTATTCGATTGACAAACGTTATATTGAAACCCTATTGTGCTGAAGCAGTAATATTATTTTGTACATGATCAGAAGCCTATGTAGCCAAAAATTTTACATGTATGTTCTAGCATCCATGAAAGTATAGCATTTCAAATGCATCACAGAATACAAAACTGACACTCTATCTTATACTAAGTGCACTAAAAATTTACATAGACTACATTGTGCACAAGATATAAATGTTCATTTTATGTTCCCAAAAATACTGATCTCTTGTACAAAATTTAAACCCATGGAACTTACACTACTGTCTGTATTACTTGTAATTACCACATTTTCTTTAAAGAATGATGACATTAGTTAAACTATCTTTTGTAAAACTTTGTATATGTTCACGTTTATTATTGTATATTTTGTTTTTCCATTTGTGTATTACTTCTAGCTATCTCATTTTCTCCACTATATCATTTGTCAAACTATGTTTTCTGAAATTCTATATATACTTATGTTTACCATTATGTATAATTGTCATATATTCCACTTATTTCTGATGTTCTGTAAATTTTGACATTTGTTTTTCCATTTGTGTATTACTTCTAGCTATCTCATTTTCTCCACTATATCATTTGTCAAACTATGTTTCCTGAAATTCTATATATACTTATGTTTACCATTATGTATAATTGTCATATATTCCACTTATTGCTGATGTTCTGTAAATTTTAACATTTGCTTATGCCTGTCACACCCTGTACCACTCCATGCGTGACTTTTGATGGTACTGTTCTGTAAAATGGCATGTATTTATGACTGTCACATTGTTTTTTTTTTTTTTAAAATTTTCTATGTACTCCATCTGTTGTTTTGATCTTGTTATATTTTGGATGTCATTAATGGATTTGTGGACTTGAAATTCAGTAATTTTGCTGGCTAGGCAATGCCATTGGCATCACCCACCCTACAAAATTTTAATAGGCAGGAGGGGGGTGATGAAACGTGTCCATAAAATATAAGAAAATGTCTAATATTGTGCCTCCTGTTTTGTATCGAGTAACTTGCTTGCAAGAAAATGTATAATATCGCTTCTACTGTATGTATCGATATGTGTAAAGTTTCATCTCTGGCAAAGATCATGTATTGCACAGCATTGTAGCTCGCACTGAGAGAGAGTAGCACTAGTGGTTCAGCTCGCTTAGAGAGCGGTTGGGTTGTGTGTATGGCTCCGATGTAGAGCAGAGGCTGCTTTGCCAGCAAGTCAGAAGTTGTATCATGTAAGTGATGTAATGCTGTTTATCAATAATAAGCAAGTTAACCCTGTTTCATATTTCATTTACGTAGTTAGAAAATTAACCCACTTCCTTCATTTGATAATTACTTGATTTAGTGGAGTGTTGATTTGAACAATATTATAGAACATATTTCATTATTGGTGCCATAGTAAGATAATAGTTGATCTGGATTTCAATAATTGGAGGCTGACCTATATAGGTTCTCACAGTCAAGCATTAAGAAAGTGATTTGTGGTTTTTCTTATATCTTTCTCGCAGTCAAAATTCTTGAGTATAGTCAGTGTCTGTTTCAAAAGGTTACATGACACAGTGTTTTGTTAAATATATCCGTTGCGCACATAATCAATTTAATGCACTGTTTCTTATACATTAATATCAGGGCCATAATTAAACCAAATAGCTAAGTTAATGAACAATTTATTGTCTGATTTAACGAAAGGTTCAACATTCCAAAACGAGCGTACGGCTTTTAATGTTTGTAGAGTTTATGGGACTTAACTACGGGGTCATCAGCCCCTAAACTTACAAACTACTTATGAACTAGCTAATACTAAGGACGGCACAAATATCCATACCCGAGAGGGGATTCGATCCCCCGACCGTGGTGGCCGTGCAGACTGTGACTGGCGCGCCGCAGACCGCTCGGCCACCGCGGCCGGCCTATCTCCCATTCCATTTCGAGCAGCGCGCGGGAAGAAAGAACACCTGAATCTCTCCGTTCGAGCTCTGATTTCTCGTATTTTACTCTGATGATCATTTCTACCTATGTAAGAGGGAGCCAACTAGGTATTTTCGCATTCGGAGGAGAATCTTGGCGATTGGAGTTTCGTAAGTAGACCACGCCGCAGCGACAAGCGCCTTTGTTGTAATGATTCCCGTCCCAGATCCTGTATCATTTCCGTAACGCTATCTCCCCTGTATCGTGACAATACGAAACGAGCTGCCCTTCTTTGGACTCTTTCGATGTCCTGCGTCACACGCACCTAATAAGGATTCCACACTGGGCAGCAATACTCCAAGAAAGGACGGATAAGCGTAATGTATGCTGTTTCTTTAGTAGTTCCGCTGCATCTCTTAAGGGTTCTACCAATGAAACGTAGTCTCTCTTTCGCCTTTCCCATGTCATTATCTACGTGGTTTTTTTTTTTTTTTTTTTTTTTTTTTTTTTTTTTTTTTTTTTTTCAATTTAAGTCTCAAGTAATAGTAATTCCTAGGTATTTTGTGGAGTTTACGGCCGTCACGTTTGATTGATTTATCTTGTAAACAAAGTTTAACACATGTCTTTTCGTACTCATGTGGACAACTTCACACTTCTTATTATTTAGAGCCAATTACCAATTTTTACACCATAGTGATATCTTATTCAGATCGTTCTGCAGTTGGTTTTGATCTTCAGATGATTTTACTAGACGGTAAATCACGACGTCATCTGCAAACAACCTAAGAGAGCTACTTAGATTTTCCCCTAAATCGTTTATGTAAATAAGGAACAGCAGAGGACCAATAACACTAGCCTGTCGAACGCCCGATGACACACCTGTTTTAGTTGACAGGCGGACGTGTTAGGCTGTGGCCCAGTGGCTCCGATATCGGTGAGTTTCACCGACGACAGACATCGGCGGAAAACGGCCGATCGTTCCAAATCAGTACTCCACTATGGACACGGTCACAGTGTAGCCGATCTCATCGCCCGAACTATACACTTCAGACGACAGTCGTTGAAATTCAAATCAGTTTGTTTCCTTCGGTCAAATCGGCCGACGTTCTCACATGCTATACTCTGTTCACCGAAACGAGAGACGGACTGTAAACACACTGAGGCGCGTGACCAGGGTGGACAAACCAGGGGCGCCCGCTCAGATTCACCTCATCCGCTTCAGTTGTAAAGCCGATGTGTGGGTTGTTGAAAGATGCTGACTGTAAAATTCTTCTTTGAAGGAGCAGTTGCTGAATAGTGACGGAAGTATTAGCATTTCTAATCGCATTCAGCACTCATAGTCTCTGTATCTCTTTCCCTCTCTCACTAACATCACTTAAGAGTAAACTCATTTTGGCATCCTCTATTTTGAGACACCCCCCAAGAAGCGATTAAAGAAGAAATCATAAGTTTTTCAGAGAAATTGCTGTTGTTTGTTTTATATACACATAAAACAGAGCTAAGGTGTCCAGAACGGTTTCTATCGTAACGAATGTTAAACAACTGACCTACTCCACCTTGTAATGAGCTCTCCTTACAAACTATAGTTTCGAACATTTCGTAGCAAACTATACTCTTAATGATTCGTAGTACACGATACTAATACCTGTGAATGTTGTAAGTCAGCGTACTAGTAAATTTTTTAAATTAAACAGTTTTTATATTTATAGAAATAATGATATTTAAGTAATTAATAATAATTTACAAAATGGGTTTTTCGGTTTAAAAGTGACTAATTGTCCACAAGTTTGTACTGACATTTAATACAGTTTTATACAAAATTCGATGTCTGAGTTGTAATACAGGGTGTTCCAAAAAGGTACGGCCAAACTTTCAGGAAACATTCCTCACACGCAAAGAAAGAAAATATGTTATGTGGACATGTGTCCGGAAAAGCTTAATTTCCATGTTAGAGCTCATTTTAGTATTTATCTTTAAATATAAATTGAAATAATTCGTGCAGACAATTGTCAAAATACCCAATTGTTTCGTTAGTATGTACTGTACTTCCTAGATTCATGTCATCAACACAGATTTTCTGTGAACGTTTGGGCAGGAATTGTTGGTGATGTCTTGATTGGGTCCCATGTTCTTCCACCTACGCTCACTGGAGCATGTTATCATGATTTCATACGGGATACTCTACCTGTGCTGCTAGAACAAGTGCCTTTACAAACTGTACGACACAACATGTGGTTCATCCACATTGGAGGTCCTGCACATTTTAGTCGACGTGTTCGTACGCTTTTCAGCAACAGATTCGGTAACCGATGGATTGGTAGAGGCGGACTAATTCCATGGCTTCCACGCTCTCCTGACCTCAACCCTCTTGACTTTCATTTATGGGGGCATTTGAAAGCTCTTGTCTACGCAAACCCGTTACCAAATGTAGAGACTCTTCGTGCTCGTATTGTGGACGGCTGCGATACAATACGCCATTCTCCAAGGCTGCATCAGCGCATCAGGGATTCCATGCGACGGAGGGTGGATGCATGTATCCTCGCTAACGGAGGACATTTTGTACACTTCCCGTAACAAAGTGTTTGAAGTCACGCTGGTACGTTCTGTTGCTGTGTGTTTCCATTCCATGATTAATGTGATTTGAAGAAAAGTAATAAAATGAGCTCTAACATGGAAATTAAGCGTTTCCGGACACATGTCCACATAGCATATTTTCTTTCTTTGTGTGTAAGGAATGTTTCCTGAAAGTTTGGCCGTACCTTTTTCTAACACCCTTTTTATGGTAACATGACTTCATAAATAAATTTGATTTGGAATTCAGTAAAATCCAGAACGCTGTCACCTGAGCTACACTGAGAGACGCTGCAACTGTTTTAATTACTGGTACTCACGTGTTCTAGCAAAACTTCAAAGTGGATTTTCTCGACAATGTTGGCGAGTATCGTCGAATGGCTTTGGCTGATTGTTATTTGATTTCTGAACTTTACGTACCATAAAAAAATATATATATATATAAATAAATAAATAAAAATAAAATCTAAAATCCGATTCTCATGTGGTCTCCTTTTTAGGTAAAACTCAATACCGTTACGCAGAACTTCTCTCTTGCAACGTCTGCCGCTGGAGATTGCCCATCTTCTCCGCGGCGCTTTGGCGCTCGCTAAATGAAAGTCGGCGTAACGGACACGGCAGCCCATTAACCGAATATCCCGCCGTTCCGAGAACTATTCACCTGCGCAGTTTGACCCGTTCGTGCACTGTCATCGATAAAAATGAAGTCAGGGATGAATGCTGCCCTGAAAATGACGCGCTTGGGGAAGAAGTACGGAAGTGACAATAACGGTGACCTGCCCGTCGAGTGATTCTGCGTCAGCCCTCATACAACGCGAGGTCTTAACATGTAATGCACTCCGCAATACTGTCGAACGTGATCGCGTTAGTGTTCCAACTGGTAGGAGCAATAATATTTGCAAAATATGCAAAAAGAAGGAAATGTTGGTGTAGGAATATACAGCAAAATTTTCTGTTTTTATCAAAGTTTAGGATCACACCACTCTAATTTTGAAGGTGAAATTGAAGCCATCAGAACTGCAGTAAATCAGCTAAATAACTATTTGCATACATGTGATAAAGCAGTCATATTCTGTGACTCAAAAGTAGCAATATCGGCAATTGTTAACGTAAGAGATCGAAAAATTGCTAAAGTAAAAGATATCCAAGAAATAATTAAGTCGCTACAGCAACATAACAAGAAAATTGCAATTTAGTGGATACCATCTCACTGTGGCGTAGATGGCAATGAGAAAGCTGATTTCCTAGCCAAAATGGGCACAAAAATTAAACAGACTGGAAGAAAACTACCCTGTCATATTTTGCAATAAAACGCATTATTAACAATATTCTTAAAGAATCAAAAGCAACTGCAAAGCGATTCAGACAAAATTTCTGCATGGTGCGAAAATTGGTACTTGACACTAAATAAAGAAAAGTGTGAAGTAATACACACGACCACTAAAAGAAATCCGCTGAACTTCAATTACGCGATAAATCAGTCAAACCTTAAGGTCGTAGATTCAACCAAATACCTAGGAGTTACAATTACGAACAACTTTGACTGGAGAGGACACACAGAAAATATTGTGGGGAAGGCGAACCAAAGGTTACATTTCATCGGAAGAACACTTAGAAGATGCACCAGCTCCACCAAAGAGACTGGCTACATCACACTTGTGCGTCCTCTCCTGGAGTACTGTTGCCCCTTGTGGGACCCTCACCATGTGGGATTGACGGAAGACATTGAGAAGGTTCAGAGAAGGGCAACTCGTTTTGTTCTATCACGTTACTGGGGGGGGGGGGGGAGCGTCACGGATATGTTGCACGAATTGGGGTGGAAATCATTAAAAGAAAGACGTTATTCATTGCGGCGTGATCTGTTTGCGAAGTTTCAGTCACCGACTTTTAGTTCTGAATGTGAAAATATTTTGCTAGCACCCACCTACTTAGGGAGACATGACCATCCCAATAAAATAAGAGAAATCAGATCGAAAACGGAACGATTTAGGTGTTCTTTCTTCCCGCGCGCTATTAGAGAATGGAACGGTAGAGAAAAGTTATGAAAGTGGTTAATGAACCCTCTGCAAGGCACTTAAATGTGATTTGCAGAGTATCTATGTAGATGTAGATGTAGAAAGAAGAATTGAGAAAAATCAATAAAATCTCGTGTGAGGGGAAGATCTGGGAAACCCTCTTGGATAACCCTCTGATACCAAATAAGAGAGGCAATAGTATCATTCCGCCTGCCAACTGGACATGACTGTTTGGCCGCCCACCTGAACAAGTTCTCCATCCTGCCATCTCCAGAATGTGTTCTGTGTCACAAGAGTGGCACCATAATGAACAATGATCATTTAAAAGAGTGTTCAGAATTGTACAATTGTAATTTAGACTTAACAAAATTGTATTGGGAAGCAAGAAGGCGAATGACGTTAAGTACCGGAACATTAAAATAATAATAATATTTATAGAATGAAATTTTCACCCTTTGCGGCGGAATGTGTGCTGATTTGTTACATCCTGGCAAATTAAAATCGTGTGCCAGACCGAGATTGGAACGCAGGACCTTTGCCCTTCGCCGGCAAGCGCTATAGGCTGAGGTAGCAGGAGGTACTGGCGGATCTACAGCCTTGAGGAAGGGCAATGAAGCGTGTAGAAGTTGCTCAGACGGTAAAGCGCTTGCCAGCGAAAGGCAAAGGTCTTGGGTTCGAATCACGGAAAAATGTTAGACGGGACTAATGGCGTTGGTATAAGGGGTGAGGGAGTAAGGAACATAATAAATTGCATGAATTCATTCTAAGTATTGCCGTTTATTCAAAGGTCTTTCTGTTTGTTTCACTGCGCATTTTCTTCAGTTAACTTCTGCTTTGTACTGTAGAAGTTGTTCAGTCTATGGATGGTCTTAGGGCGACCAACTTTTGACCGCGGGTTTAAGGGAGATGACCACAATGTGATTACGACTACAAAGGAGAATAAGGGAGATTTACTCATAGTAAATTTTAACTGTGGAAATATACTTATTTCCTTGGAATGGGTGACAATGGGAATTTGAACATAAAAAAAAGACATACTTTGCTTACTTTTACTCGTATATCATAATTTTGGGATAGCTCTAAAAACTGAGGAAAAGTTGTTAAAAGTGCAATACCTCCTTTCTCAGCTAAGATCTCAGTACACACATAAATACTAGCAATAAAAACAACCTGTAGAAGACTTGAAATTCAATATCCCAAACTAAAAAGAGGTTCATTATTCAGAAAGTCACATTTTCAGTAAGTTTATTAAGAGCTTAAGTTACAGACAAAGTACAATTTAAGAAATCGTTTAAAAGATTTTTTATTGGTCAACTCCGTCTAGACTATAAAGACTAACTTAATAGAAACTGTAGTTTTTAGGTGTAAATGGGTACTAGATTCCTGTTTTTACTTTGTTACTACAATCAAGTAATTAAGTACGTTTATGTATGATCAATGTATTAAAAGTACTCATTGAGTTTCCTTCAGAGTGGTGAAATGTTGTGTCAGTCAATTAAGTTCAGATCTGTTTCAACATCAACATCTCTACAATCCCTTATAATGCCCTGAAAGACCTAGGTCGGGACAAGGCCCCGGGAGTAGATGACATTCCCGCAGAGCTACTAAAGTCACTGGGAGAGTCGGCTATGACAAAACTGTTTCACCTGGTGTGTCAGATGTATAAGACGGGGGAAATACCCTCAGAGGATAAGAAAAATGTGATAATTCCCATTCCAAAGAAATCAAATGCGGACAGGTGTGAAAATTACAGAACCACCAGTTTGATAAGTCACGGTTGCAAAATTTTAACACGAATTATTTACAGAAGGATGGAAAAGCCGGTAGAAGCTGACCTCGGGGAAGATCAGTTTGGAATCAGGAGGAACGTAGGGCAATACTCACTTTACGTCTTATCTTAGAAGATAGACTAAGGAAAGGTAAACCTACATTTTTAGCTTTAGTAGATTTGGAGAAAGGTTTTGACAATGTTGATTGGAATACACTCTTTCAAATTCTGAAGTCAGCAGAGGTAAAATACAGGGAAAGGAGAGTTATATCAACTTGTACAAAAGCCAGACCGCAGTTATTAGACTCGAAGGGCATGAAAGGGAAGCATTAGTTGGGAAGGGAGTAAGACAAGGTTGTAGCCTTTCTCCGATGTTATTCAATTTGTACATCGAGCAGGCGGTAAAGGAAAGCAAGGAAAAATTTGGAATAGGGATTATAGTTCAGGGGGAAGAAATAAAAACATTGCGTTTTGCTGAAGACATTGTAATTCTGTCAGAGACAGCAAAGGACCTGGAAGGGCAATTGAATGGAGTGGACAGTGTGTTGAAGAAAGTGTATAAAATGAACATTAACAACAGCAAAACAAAGATAATGGAAATCAGTCTTAGAAAATCAGGTGATGCTGAAGGAATTAGATTAGGTAACGAAACAATGAAGGAGGTACATGAGGTTTGTTACTTGGGTAGTAAAGTAACATATGACAGTCGCTGTACAGAAGATATAAAATTCAGAGAAAGAGAAATTTGCTTACATGTAATATTAATGTAAGTGTACGGAAGTATTTACTGAATTCATATGTGTGGGGCGTTGCCTTGTACAGGAGTGAAACATGGACGGTAAACATTGCGGACAGGGAGAGAATAGAAGCTTATATATCATACATCTGTAGCATCTGATGATGATTCTAAAAAGGTTCGAAAACTAATTTATAAATTTAAAACAAAAGTATTCCAAAACGGACTGGTTGCAATTTTTCTGTTTTTCAGTCTGCGTATATACAAAATAACGATGACTCTGCAATCAAGGGTTACAGGACAGCGTAAATATTGTAACTTCCGTGCAATTTTGTATTGTCATCGATTGATACTTATAATTGTCACTGCTTAGGACATTACTGTTACACATTTTGGAAGGAATGCCACTGTACTGGACTGAATGCGCCGTGTCTTGTAGAGATGTGTCGTCAGCATCTGCGGGTGCTGAAGCTTGAGACACGGCGACGTCTCTAGTTTCCTACGTAATTACTCGTACATCCTGCTTCCGTCGTAACGCCACCTGCCCTAGGCGTGAGTCACTCTTGCTTGGTTTACGTTAACAGAAGTCACTTACGTAATTACTCAGGTCTCAGAAAGCGACACGAAGGCTGTTCGATGACATACCAGTCTTTCCAAGCTACACGGTCGTACTCATGTTTGTGTACCACACGCGACATAATGTTCGGTTTGTCTCAATGACGTTTCGACGTACCTCCATATTGTAATGCTTGTTGCATCGGCAAGTGTAGCGGGTATAAGGCCCCAATGGTCCCGATATAAGTCGGCTTTCTATAATATTTTGTACATATGAAAACTGGCCACAAATGTATATTGTAAGTGGCACAGTAATCTTTGGAATTGCGATTGTAGAGTAAGCGCTCTGGCTGCAGTCAGTAGCAAATCTGCTGCCAGCTGGGTTGGGAGTCAGTTGCGGAGAGTTAGCTAAGATGCTCCATCAGAAGATGAACCTGATAAGGGTCGAAAACCGGTTCATGGATTAAACAGCATCATTTCAAGTGAGCCGGCCGAGGGGACTGAGGCGCTCCAGTCATGGTCTGCACGGCCACTACGGTAGGGAGTTCGAATCCCCCCTCGGGCATGGATATTTGTGCCGTCCTTAGTGTAAGGTAGTTCATAAGCAGTTTGTAAGTTTAGGGACTGATGACCCCGTAGTTAAGTCCCAAAAGCTATAAAAAACATATCAAGTGAAAGTGACTGGTTGCATTTTTCTTAAATCATATTGAAATTAACAGTCACGGGTTCTAAAATATCCGTAATGGATAATCTAAATAAATTGAAGTCCCAGTTTTGAATCTTACCTTTCTTCTAAATAAGGAGGAGTGTGTTCGGTTGGGTGTTTGCTATTACAAACCTAGAGTTTTATCCCGATCTTTAAAACATTTTACATACTTGACCATCAAAACAAGCGGTTACCTCACAACAGACTTCGACATCGATCTACTAATCATTAGAAAGTTCGCTCGTGTATGAATGTTTTCATGGAGAGAGCTATTATAAACCGCAAGTCAGCGTGTTGTGCATGGCAAATGGTAGCTTACAATAAATTTTGATAGCGTTTCACTGATCACCACGAAAGTTGACAGATATATGTCAGTTTTCATCGATAAGGGGAGGAGAAGATGACGATGAGGTGGGGGTGGGACGGAGAAGGAGAAGATGGGCAGAGAGATGTGGGAAGAAGGATGGACAGGCAGAGACGATTACAGGGGAAATGGATTGCGAGAGTATGGAATAAATACACTACCCTCCACACCTAGTAATTATAGACAATGGAAAAGAAATACAGCATAAAATGCATTTTGCTGTTTCACAAAAGTTTATTTAGCTCAGATATTACACAGGAAGATGCAACAGTTAAATTTTCGATTCCTCACAATAGCCACCATTTTTTTTCATCACTACCTTGCACATTCTCAGCATGCGCTGCCTCAGTTTTGCCAAGGTCTCAGTCGGAATTAATCTCCATTCCTGCTTCAGGACCTCCCACAATTGTGTCCCACTCCTGGTTTGCCGTTTTCGGATCCTCCAGTCCAATTCATCCCGTACCAGCTCGACTGGGTTACAATCAGGGGATTGAGGCGGCCATTCCATGTTTTTCAATATTTTACGAACCTCTAGAGACTTCACATAGTTCTGACAAAAGCGAGGCGTATGTTGGGTCGTTGTCTTGTTGCGAAACAAACCCTTTCCCAATCAGACGCAAACCAGATGTCTTAGCATGTCGCTGGAGACTGGCATGATAATCCTTTTGGTTCATTTTTGCATTTTTTCACCAAATCTTCGACTTTATTCCCTCCAAGGGATCCCCATACAATCACAGAACCCCATCAATGCTTTACAGTTGGAATTACGCGCTGAGGATTTTAGCGTCGATGGGGTAAACGGCGTACAAATTGACGGCGTTTACTTCCAGATATTTCGAACTTGGATTCATCAGTGAATAAGACTCTTTACCAATCTCCCACTGTCCAATGGTGGTGTTACTTATCCCAATGAAGCCTTTTCTTCCTATTAACAGGGCGCAGCAGTGGACTCCTTGTTGCTACATAGCCTCGGAGGTTGTTGTCTGCCAGGCGTCGTCTCACTGTTGATTCACTCACCAGCGTATCCCTCGTTTAGTAGTCAATTCACGGGCAGTTTTTAATCTGTTACGTTTACTGGTCACTACCAAATACTTTTCTTGGCGTTCTGATATTTTGCTGTGTGCTCCTGAGCGAGGACGATCTTCTTAGCAGCCTGTCTCTCAATGGCGGTGTATGGTTTTGAAAACGCGGCTGGTGGAAATATTCTGTTTCTTGGCTGTTTGTCGGACAATATTGCCTTCTTGGTGGAAAGTCATAAGGAACCTGGCACTTTCGGGCCATTTTCAATTACTTTCGCGGCGTGTTATACTTTCATGCAAACGCAGCTACAAGTGAACAGAACTGTAAACAACGTACCTCTACACAGCCATGCGGTTTACTCGTACCACGTGGAGTGTATAATAGAACTGCTTGGACAAGTGACGTCGGTTTACATAAGACTGAGCAATACTAATATGTTCCAATATATATGTCTATGTACAATAACAAAGTATACAATACTGTAAGAGTCATTATTAACCGCTATTTGACCTCGCTATTCTGTATTCTAACCAATAACTCACGTAGATCACTTCAATCTTGCTCCGTTGTAATACGCAGCATGGAGTTTCCAAACTTATGGAGGGCAGTGTACGTACGTGCGCAACGCCGTGTTTACAGTCAGTGTGACAGGAGCAATCACATCCGCGGATGCCATTAATATTTTTGTTGTGGTCTTCAGTCAGGGAGACTGGTTTGATGCAGTTCTCCACAATACCTATCCTGAGCAAGCCTCTTCAACTCCACATAAGAACGGCAAGCTACATCTGTCTGAATCTGCTTACTGTATCCATCTCTTGGACTTCCTCTGCGGTTTTTACCCCACACACTTCCCTCCAACGTTAAATTCACAATTCCTTGATGTCTCAGAGCGTGTCCTACTAATCGATTCCTTCTTTTAATCGTTTTCTCCCCAATTCTGTTCAGTACCTCCTCATTAGTTACGCGATCCACCCACCTAATCTTTAGCATTCTTCTGTAGCACCACATTGCAAAAGGCTCTATCGTCCGCACTGTTTATCGCCCATGTTTCACTCCCGTACAAGGCTTAAATCAATATTCGATATTAACAAATTTCTCTTTTTCAAGAACGCTTTTCTACTCATTGCCATTCTGCATTTTATATCCTCTGTACTGCGAACCATCATTTGTTATTTTACTGCCCAAGTATCAAATCTCATCTACCTCATTTATTGTTTCGTTACTTAATGTAATTCCTTCAGCATCACCTGATTTTCTTACACTGCACTCCATTACCCTAGTTTTGTTCTTGTTAATGTTAATCTTATATCTTCCTTTCAGCACACTGTCCATTCCGTTTAACTGCTCTTCCAGGTCCTTTGCTGTCTCTGGCAGAATTATTATGTCGTCGGCAAAACGCAATGTTTTTAATTCTTCACCCTGAACTTTAATTCCTTCTCGAAATATCTCCTTGCTTTCGTTTATAGTTAGCTCAGTGTACAAATTGAATAACATTGGAGAAAGTCTACAACCCTGTCTTACTCCCTTCCCAACCACTGCATCCTTTTCCAGCCATTCAACTCTGACAACTGCTGTCTAGTATTGTACAAGTTCTAAATAACCTATATTTTACTCCTGCTTGCTTCAGAGCTTGAAAGAGTTTATTGCAATCAACATTGTCAAAAGCCATCTACAAAGCTAGATGTGTAGGTTTGCCTTTTCTTAATCTATCTTCTAGGATAAACCGTAAAGTGAGTATTGCCTCCCGTGTTCCCACATTTCTCCTAAACCCAAACTGATCTCCCCCGAGTTCGACTTCTACCAGCTTTTCCATCCCTCTGTAAATAATTCGTGTTAAAATTTTGCAAGCATGGCTTATTAAACTGATGGTCCTGTAATTTTCACATGTCTGCGCCTACTTTCTTTGGAATGGAGATTATAACATTTTTCTTAAAGTCTGAGGGTACTTCGCCTGTCTTATACATCTTACACACCAGGTGAAACAGTTGTGTCATATCTGGTTCTCCCAGAGACTTCAGTAGTTCTGAGGGAATGTCATCTACTCCAGTGGCAATGTTTCGACTTAGGTCTTTCAGTGCTCTGTCAAATTCGCCTTTCAGTATAGTATCTCCTTTTTCATCCTCATCTACTTTTTCTCCCCTTGCTACAATATTGCCTCTAATATCATTTCCTTCGTAGAGCTCCTCTATATTCTCTTTCCACCGTTCAGCTTTCCCTTCTTTGCTGAGAACTGGTTTCCTATCTGTGCTCTTGATATTCATAGAGCTGTTTTTCTTATCTCCAAATATCTCTTTTATATTTTCCTGTAGGATGCCATTAAAAGTCTTGCATATTCGGACAGGAGATTTGCGATTAACATTGCGGATAGTAACTTTCCTATTCGCGCAGACCTCTAGGTAATGGCTGGCGTCCGTCAACGGCGACACAACCCCAACCGCCGGCCTCCGTGCCGAATCGGCGTTACCGTTTCGCTAAAGGAAGTCGGCGTTTCTCAACGCAGGAAGCGGGGGCGGCGGCGAGGAAGTGGTGTAACGCCGAGGACCGCCGCGCGGTGCCGACAGACGGCGCGAAATCGCCCGCCGCGAACACAGCCCCAGGACAGCCTGAAAGGGAAAATTCTCATCCGTAAAGGAAGCCGCCAAGAGCACTGCCACTTCGTCTTGTTCTTTCGTTTCTGTCATCTTAAGATAAAGCAGTTAACAATCCAAAGATTGGTTTGAACACCACAGTGCTTTACTAGGCATGGTCCTGTTTGGAGGTGGTATGCCGTTGCCTTCCTCCGACCTTCGAACTGACTTAACCCAGCCGTTATAGGGGGACCTACACTTCCAAACCACAGTGCTACTCGGTATTTTTCACATGAGCAATACTGACAGAAGTGGAAAGTGACAGATAAAAATCCTACAACCTGGCGGGGATGGAACCCGCGACCGTTGGATTTCTGGTCCAACACTCTACCACTGTGCAACCGAGGCGCACTCTGTCATCTTAGGACCAATTAATTCACATCAGCTTCGTTTATTCTCTTCTTCCTCCTTTTCCAATATTCCTTCATTCTCATAATTTGCATCCTTCTTCGCTCTTCCGTCCACGACTACTTCGTTATCGGTCTAGTACTGTTCTCGTAACCTGCAAAGGCCTGAAGTTTTTAATTTAAAAATTATCCTGGTGTATATTTCTGGTTCTCGTATTCCCATTTCTTCCAGATCTAAGGGAAGAGGAAATAGATGAAGATGAAATAGAAGGTACTATACTGAGAGATGAATTTGACAGAGCACTGAAAGACCCAAGTCGAAACAAGGCCCCTGGAGTAGACGAAATTCCCTCAGAACTATTAAAGTCTCTAGGAGAACTAGTCATGACAAAACTATTTCACCTGGTGCGTAAGATGTACGAGTCAGGTGACATACCCTCGATCTTTAACAAAAATGTAATAATCCACATTCCGAAGAAAGCATGTGCAGACAGTTGTGAAAATTACAGAACCATCAGTTTAATCGGTCATGGTAGCAAAATTTTTACGCGAATTATTTACAGAAGGATGGAAAAGCTGATAGAAGCGGACCTCGGTGAAGATCATTTTGGATTCAGTAGAATTGTAGGAACACTGGAGGCAATACTCACATTACGGCTTATACTAGAAGTTAAGGAAATGCAAACCTACATTCCTAGCTTTTGCAGATTTGGAGACAACAATGTTGACAACAATTTTAAAAATGTTGATTGGAATTAACTCTTTCAAATTCTGAAATCGGCAATAGTAAAATATAGGGAACGGAAGATTATTTATAACTTGTACAAAAGCCAGACAGCAGTTATCAGAGTTGAAGGGTATGACAGGGATGCAGAGGTTGGGAAGGAAGATTGAGGCTTTTCTCCAATGTGAAAGGAGTACGCATTATTATTTTCACTTAATTTTTCCCTGTCATACGCCATTCAGCATGTTTTGTTATAAAAACCAAAGCTATAACTCTGTAGAAAACAAATTTATGTAATATTTTGTATCATTTCATTAATCGATATAACATACTGTACTTATTTTCATATTTTTGCTATAAACCAAAGACTTTCTTTTATCTTCGGAGTGTGTCTAGCACTCGCAGTTGTTACGTTTAAAGAGTCGTTGCCGGCCGCGGTGGCCGAGGGGACTGAGGCGCTCCAGTCACGGTCTGCACGGCCACTACGGTCGGGGGTTCGAATCCCCCCTCGGGCATGGATATTTGTGCCGTTCTTAGTTGTAAGTAGTTCATAAGCAGTTTGTAAGTTTAGGGACTGATGACCCCGTAGTTAAGTCCCATAGACTCTACAAACATTTGAACATTTGAAAGAGTCGTTGTGTGACCTTCGTGCAGGGAAGTCGATGTGTGACTGTCGTGGAGAGCAGTCATGTCATTACAGTACAGTTGAGTCGATGAGTAGTAGTCGGGGAACTGTCGAGTTAGTCTGTCTGTGTGTTAGACTCGAAGAGTAAAAATTCGGAAAGTTTAAACCAAGTCTGCAGATTGTAATTTTTGTATGGAAATTAATCTGTCTCAAATAAGGTAAAACTTGTACTTGGGAAGGGAGTAAGACAGGGTTGTAGCCTTTCCCCAATGTTGTTCAAACTGTACATTGAGCAAGCTGTGAAGGAATGCTAAAAGAAATTTGAATAGTGAATTAAAGTCCAGGGAGAGGGAATAAAAACCTTGCGGTTTGCTGACGAACTAGAGACAGCAAAGCACGTAGAAGAGAAATAAAACGGAATTGCCAGTATATTGAAAGGAAGGAACGAGATGAACATTAAAAAGAGTAAAACGAGGTTAATGAAATGTTGTGTCAGAAAATCAGCTGTTGCTGAAGGAATTACATTAGGTAATGAGACAATAAAAGTAGTTGATGAGTTTTTTTTTTATTTGGGTAGCAAGATAACTTGTGATGACCGAATTAAAAAAGAAATAAAATATAGAATGCTTATGGAAAGGAAAGCGTTCTGAAGAAGTGAAATTTGTTGACATCCAATATTAGTTTAAATGTTTGGATGATTTTTCTAAAAGCATTTGTCTGGAGTGTAGCATTGTATGGGAGTGAAATTTGACGATAAGGAGTTCAGACAAAAAGATGATAGAAGCTTTTGAAATGTGGTGCTACAGACGAATGATGAAGATTAGATGGGTAGATGAGGAGGTGCCCAACAGAATTGGGAAGAAAAGGAGTTACTGGTATATCCTGACTAAGAGAAGGGATAGGTTGGTGGGACACATTCTGAGACATTAAGGAATCGTCAACAGAGCATTGGAAGGAAGTGTGTTTGTGTGTGTGTGTGTGTGTGTGGTAAAAATATTAGAGGGAGACTGAGGGACGAATACAGTAAGCAGATTCAAAAGGGTGTAGGTTGCCGAACGTATTATCAATTGAAGAGGTTTGTACAGGACAGGGTAGCGTGGATAGTTGAATCAAACTAGTCTGCGGACTGGAGTCCACAGCAACAACAACAGTAATAAAGTACTCAAGTTTTTAAAAGCTTGCAACTAATGAATTAGGTAACTCCAAAAGAAATGTAGACCTACATCATCTGTCTGACTAGGAAGTAATACGAAACATGTTGATAAAGACAACTTTATGATGAAAATAGAGACTTCTGAAACTAATAGCTCACTGGGTGTGGCAATATTTATTATATTAAGAAAAGTTGAGTGGAGTGCTTGTCTTATAAAATTTCTGTTTATATTGGAACAATGAGTAGTTCAGATAAACGAGTTGCCTTTAAGAGAAAGTAATATAGAAAACGCTATTCGCTTGTAACGAAAACAGTAGATCAAGTTACTCTTATAAAAAACATTAGGTAATCCACTTTTCTTGCAGCTTGGTTTTCAAACGGTCCAATAACGATGAATAATATGCACCTGTAATAGTTTTACCGTGTTCCAGATAGTCGATGAGGATTATCCCTTGCGAATGCCAAAAGACCGTCGCCATAACCTTTCCGGCCGAAGGACCGGTCTTTACCTATTTTGGTGCAAATTCTCCCTTCGTAACGCATTGTTTAGACTGTTCTTTGGTCTCAGGGGTATAGTAATGTATCCATGTTTCACCCACAGTGACGAAGCGACGCTTTAAGTCCTGCGGATTCTGCAACTGAACGTCGGAGGTTTCAAAAAATGTTCAAATGTTTGTACAACTTATGGGACTTAACTACGGGGTCATCAGTCCCTAAGCTTACAAACTTCTTATGAACTACTTACAACTAAGGACGGCACAAATATCCATGCCCGAGGGGGGATTCGAACCCCCGACCGTAGTGGCCGTGCTGACCGTGACTGAAGCGCCTCAGTCACCTCGGCCACCGCGGCCGGCTCGGAGGTTTCAAGCGTCAACAATATCTCCGTATGTAATTAACATTTTACAATGCAACAAACGACACTGATTACGTATTTGTTTATATGTTCAGATGTGATAACATAACTAATGGAGTTCCATGTAAAAAAAACGTAGTTTTGTGTTAAAAAACATACTTCCGTGCATTTTTTATGGTTTGTATTAACCAATTACACTAGCCCCTCTCCTCGCGTTTGGCCTGTGGAATCGGTTCGTCAGTATTTGGTGTGGTTTACGAAATATATCCAGCGGTAATGTTAGGTGACTCACCCTGTATATGTAGATGTAGGAACTTTGTTGTTCTGTAACATTGCTCTGACATTCAGGATTATCTTGTGCTGCCACCTATATGGCACTGTGTTGAGCCCCTTGTCGCTGATGGGCGGAGCTTGAGTCCAGTGGGTGGGGATCAGGCGAGGGATTTTCGCAGGAAGTAAGCTCGTGTGATTTTCGGTGCGCCGGTAAGGGGATTAGCAGACTTCTTCTGACAAAGGCGCCTTCCCCCACGAAGAGCGCTGCTCGGTCATGGGTTTACAGGGGCAGATCCGCCGGCACCAAACAGGGTCAGCGCAGCCGCCTGTCCTTGGAGGCCCACAGCTGGAGGGAGAGGCGCAATGTGGAGCACAGTGGAGACGGCGGACCAGCAGGCTTGAGGATGAGGGGGGGAGAGGCCGAATTAGGCGCTGGCCGGCCCATTACCCGCGCAACAAGGCCCGTCTGCCGCGGCGTCTGCTCCGCGTCCCGTTATGCCCGCACAATAGCAGTGGTTCCCACACCAGGCGATTCATCTCCACGGCTGCCCCACTCTACTGGCCATACAACCTGCATCACCAGCCACTGCCAGTCGACCCTGTAGACTCGCCACCGGCAGCAATCAGGTAGTTCCATTTTCCATTTCCTAGAATGTGACACTATCCACCTCATCTGTCGTTCAGGAACTGCTGCATTCCATAAAATCGATGTTCTACATCTACATGGGATACTCTGCAAAACAAATGTTCAGATGTTTGTTAAGCTTATGCGACTTAACTACATGGTTATCAGTCCCTAAACTTACAAACTACTTATGAACTAGCTTATCCTAAAGACAGCACAAATATCCAAGCCCGAGGGGGGATTAGAACCCCCGACCGTAGTGGCCGTGCAGACCGTGACTGAAGCGCCTCAGTCCCCTCGGCCACCGCGGCCGGCTCTCTGCAAATCACATTTAAGTGCCTGCCAGAGGGTTCATCGAACCACCTTCATACTATTTATCTTCCATTCCATTCTCTAACAGCGCGCGGGAAGGAAGAACACCTGAATGTCTCCGTTTTAGCTCTTATTTCTCGTATTTTATTCTGATGATCATTTCTACCTATATACGTAGGAGTCTACAATATATTTTAGCATTCGGAGGAGAATGTTGGCGATTGGAGTTTCGTAAGTAGCCCACGCCGCAGCTGTAAGCGCCGTTGTTGTAATGATTCCCATCCCAGATCCTGTATCATTTCCGTGACGCTGTCTCCTCTGTATCGTGACAATACGAAACGAGCGCCCTTCTTTGGACTCCGTCAAACCCACCTGAGAAGGATCCCACACTGGGCAGCAATACTCCAAAAAAGGACGGACAAGCGTAGTGTATGCAGTCTCTTTGGTAGTTCCGTTGCATCTTTTAAGGGTTCTGCCAATAAACGCAGTCTCTGGTTCGCCTTTTCCACGACATCATCTACGTGTTCTTTCCAGTTTACGTCTGAAGTATTAGTAATTCCTAGGTACTTTGTGGAGTTTACGGCCTTTACTTTTGATTGATCTTTCTTGTAATCAAAGTTTAACGGATTTCTTTTCGTACTCATGTGGACGACTTCACATTTCTCATTATTTAGAGTCAATTGCCAATTTTTACACCATGGTGATATCTTATTCAGATCGTTCTGCAGTTCGTTTTGATCTTCAGATGATTTTAGTAGACGGTAAATGACGGCGTCATTTGCAAACAACCTAAGAGAGCTACTTAGATTTTCTCCCAAATCCTTTATGTAAATAAAGAACAGCAGAGGACCAATAATACTACCCTGTGGAACGTCCGATATCACCTCTGTTTTAGTCGATGCTTTACTATCGATTACTGCAAACTGTGTCCTATCTGACAGGAGATCCCCTCTCCAGTCGCAAATTCAACCATCAGCTGTTTATTAAACCCTTAAAAATCGACGACTTTCGAGCGTGGACTATCGTCATAGATAAAAAGGTCTTAAATAAAATGCATTAGATAAAATAAATCTGGCAGATAACAACAGGGCTCAGTTTCAATAACATTGTCATATTGGAATGTTGTGACTGATACAATAATCCAATATGTTCGAAAGAAGAGACACCCCAGCAATATAATAAACATTTGTAGGTGGTGTGCGGAATGACAACTAGCGCTAAATGTACTGCTTGACACAGTCGTGTCAGTTAAATACCTAGGCGTAACGCTGCACAGCGTTATGAAATGGAACGAGCATATAAGGACAGTCGTGGGGAAGGCAAATGGTCAGCTTCGGTTTATTGCGAGAATTTTGGGAAGGTGTGATTCGTCTGTAAAGGAGACCCCATATGAAACGTTTGTACGACGCAGTCTTGAGTATTTCTCAAGTATTTTGAATCCCCACCTGATCGGAAGGGCATACAGGTAGTTCAGAGGCGGACAGCTAGGTTTCTAACTGGTAGATTAGATCAATGCGCGAGTGTTACCGAAATGCTACGGAAACTTAAATGATAGTCGTTGTAGGGTCGGCGACGTTCTTTTCGAGTAGCACTGTTGAAGATATTTAGACGGCCGAAATGTGAGGCGGATTGCAGAACTATTCTACTGTCGCCTATCTTCGTTTTGCGCCAAAAACTCAAAGATAAGATTAGAGTGATTAGGGCTCGTACAGATGCATATGAGCATTCGTTTTCCCCTCGTTCTTTATGGGAGTCGAAAAGGAAAGTAAGTGAGTAGTAATGGTACTGAGTATCCACCACCACGCACCTTTTAGTGGACTGCGGAGTATGTTTCAAGATGTAGAATATAACAAGGTGTATCTTAATGAGTTCTGTGAAATTGCACCGGCACCGCTCCCTTGAATTGTACTGTATTTTTCTTAATATCAGTGAGTAATGAATGAGTCCGTCGTCGACTCATAGCACGTTCTGTCATGGGACAACGTACATATGATACAACAGAGCCACTTTATGGACAATTAAAGTAAAGAAAACCTGCGTCATGACTTCCTAGTAATCAGTATAGTCTCGTTGTTTCCTTCCAGGAAATAATGAATGTACAACTAAATAAACAGCACAGTGCGTGTAAACGTCTACGTCAGTTAGCTGTAAGCAAGCTAGTAAACTGCAATGTGAGACAGTGTAGACAAGTTTGCTTTCACATATCCTTAAGCCAGCTTAACGACCCCACGTTCCTCAACAAAAATTGTTCAGTGGAGAATTCACGATGTCCTCTTAAATCTTAACGCTCTTACGGAAACATCCTGTATAACATAGTTTATTTAATGAATTAAATACATTTAAAGTTAATTCCTTCGCCGTTAATTGTAATGACATTCTGATTTCCTATTTCTCGCCTAAAGTATTTTTATCGAAAATATTTCTCAAGTTTCATCACAAGTAACGGAAATAGTACCTCTGGAAAGGATTATAAATATTTTAGAAACTCAGGACACACTTCTTTAAAGTCGAATTTCCAGTATATTTCGGCTCAACTAAGCACATTTCACATTAACGTTAATAAGAATAAGATGTATTAAACATAATGACAGGCAATGAATTAAAATTTGTGCTGTTGCCGGGATTCAAACCCGGGACCTCCAACTTACTAGGTAGGTGCTTTAGACCACTCAGCAAACACAGCGTTGTAGCCAAAGCAACTGCACGGACTGTCTTAAAGTACGTCTCCCTCCACACCACATACTTTAATTCTGCCTCATGTTCCCCGTGAAATGCGTGTGGAGGGAGACGTGCTTTAAGACAGTCCTTGTAGTTCCTTTGGCTACAACGCTGTGTTAGCTGAGAGGTCAAAAGCACCTACCTAGTAAGTTCGTCCCGGGTTCGAATCCCGGTCACAACATAAATTTAATTTCAATGCCTCTCCTTATGTTTAATACTTTTGGTATAACGAGACAATGTTGTCTCAAGGAAATTTATTATTTGTTGATATTTAGTTTAAGCAGTTTGTAAGACCAGCGACTAATGACCAACGTAGTTTCGTCCCATAGGAGTACAAACATTTTAACATTTGGCTACAATTCTCATGCTACGGTGGAATGTTCGAGTGCACTATGGCGCCTTGCTGCGGAGCGCGCAGGTGCTCCCCGTCGGAGGTTCCAGTCCTCTCACACACGCGCGCGCGCGCGCGCGCGCGCGCGCGCGTCTGTGTGTGTGTGTGTGTGTGTGTGTGTGTGTGTGTGTGTGTGTGTGTGTGTAGGCTAGTTTAGTTCAAGTAATTTGTAAGCCTAGAGACTGATAACCACAGTAATTAAGTCCCATAGATTTAAAAACTTTTTTGCTGCTAACCTGGATTATAATTTCCCGTTATTGACAGCAGCAGTTATTTAGTGGTAACGGTATCCACCCCACCCCGACACGAACAATTATGCTTGCCGTACCACATGTTAAAGTGTTGTATCCTGTAACAGCACACTTGGAAAGGCCGGTGGCGAAACCGCTCCGTATGCAAACGGCACTGCGATTTACAAGAGCTGTCGACTTGCAAGTGGCAGCCGTATCTGGAAAGGAGAGATTTAATGCACTCCCTCGCAGACTCTAAAATCAATTCAGCACGTCGCGCACAGTAGTTGAGTAGAGGCAGCGCGCTTGGGAACAGAATTCACCTCGTAGCGGTATCCTTTGTAGTCTCGCAAACTGTGGACTGCCAGCACTCGTATTTCTCCCACGTCAGATTTCTATCGTCACATTTAAGGCGTCACAACTGACTTCTCGCTTTATTTTCTTCTGTTTTATGTCCACTGAATCAGGCCGCGGCAGATCCAACTCCATCCTACGTAAATCAAAGACGGTCCGCGGTGCTGGCAGGAGAATGAACGCGCGAGTCTGCGATCGCAAGTGGGTCCACTTCATTCGACTGGGTCATCACTGGTTACTGTTGTTTTATCAGTATAAATCCGTGGCCGAACCTAGACACGTGGTCTTGAAAAATAAATGAACTAGCTTAAAAATTGGCCAATAAGGGCAGCCATATTGTAGCTGACTTTTTTTTTTTTTTTTTTTTTTTTCATTATAATACGGATAGGTAACTGCTGGCAGTGGAAACTATCTATGTGGGAACTCTAAGGAAACACCAGATTCAAATACCTAAGAAGATGCAGCCACATTATTAAAGAGAAGTCATTTGATCTGTTTTTGAAATTTCTGATTCCTTATCACATGTACGAAACAAATTTTCAGGATCAAAATATCCACGGGTGTACTGCTGGGCTACAGTGTCCAAAGGGCGATCATACATGTCGCCATCATCAGGTGAACTGACGGACTGAGCTACTTGAAACGCACCGGCACGGATTTCCGCACGCTACGTTTGAAGTCTGTTTCTGCAGAGTCTATCAGGTTCACACACTGCCACACATATTAAACGTTCTTCGATGAGAAAGAAATCTGGCTTGTCAGCCATTTCAATTAACGAAGTGAAACTCGCTGAAGACATTTTGCCAAAATCCCCATACCTGCTTTGGTTGTTTGGAAAAGCAACTAACATGCCAGGCATCCCAGGATGGAATGGATTCATAGAGCAAGTGACAGAAGATCTTCTTTTATCTATGCTGCCCCAACCGACTACCACACTGTTTTAACATCATTTTTGGAAACGAGTTACAGAACAAGTATTTACGATCAGGAAGCATGTTTTGTGACCTACGATCAACAACTGTACTTGAAAGCCCGAGACATTGTAGAGAGCCATCAGCATCCTCAGCTCGTCAACATAGTGGTGAGGCTTGGAGGTTTCCACCACCTCATGTCATTCATGCGGGCCTTCGGTGCCATAATGGCAGGAAATAGACTCAAGGAACCTCTCTATTCAATATTTGCTGAAAACAGTGTTGAAAAATCCTATTTATATACAATGCGTTGATAATCATCATCAATGAGTAATTCTTTCTTGTTCTTTAACATATATAGTATAAGAGGGCTGCAATTCGTCTGGGTCAATTTATTGAATACTCCGATTTTTCGAACTTTTCGTTTATTAACGATAACGTTATTAAATCTATTGGGCCTATGGATTCGTTCAGTACTTAGATTAAAGCTAAGTAACTGCTCTATAACTTTTTTTGTATTACTTTGCCCGTGGGATGATAATTAGAGCCAATATTCCAGGCGAAAGAGGACTAAAATCGAAAATTTGAACTTTTGGAGAAATAAGTCAATTTTTGAAGTCCAGTATCTCGGGAACTATTTGACGTCTACAGCTGCGGTTGGGTTTACATTTTAGAATATTTTATCTACGTTAATAGAGGTGTGAGTGACTTTTCGTCAAAAAACCATCATTCACGAGTTATAAGCCAAAACCAGAAAAAAGTCCGAAAATTTCAAGGTTTTTTGGCCCTTAAAGGTTAAGCTAAAGGATTTCGAAGCTGCAAACTTGGTTTAATATGTCCTAACAACATACAAAAATTCAGCTTCCTGCAATTTTTTTGGATCTAAGGCTATTTTTTTGTCTACGACGACTGGCCTAGACGGGGAATGGGTTCTAGCCCGGTGGCGGGCGATTTAAATACCCTTCGCCCGCGGAGCGCCCCCTCCGTGGTCTGCGGTCGCGCAGTGGAACCTATTACGACGGCGCCTGAGAGGACGTCGATATGAGGGCTCTGTCCGCCGTAGTCGTCACTACGTTACGTTTGCTAGATTTACTCTTAATTAACCCAATCGCTGGTTCCCAAGCTTTGCTAAGATTATAGCCACAGTCACGGTTTATGAGGTCGTCACTTGTGCGAATTTCAATGGCCTTTCTAACGACGCAGTCCCAGTATCTCGACGTTTGTACCAGGATCCTAGTGCGTCCATACTCCATCGCGTGATTCTCCGACAGACAATGTTCAGCGACCGCCAACTTTCTCGGATACATCAGTCGTGTGTGCCTCTGGTGTTCAAGGCATCGATCCTCAACGGTACGCATCGTCTGTCCAATATATGACTTGCCACACTAACACGGAATCTGGTACACGCCGGCCTTCCTCAAACCGAGATCGTCGTTGGCGCTCCCAACCAGTGCACGAATTTTATTCGGCGGACAAAAGACAGTTTCAACCTCGTGTTTCTTCAAAATGGGTGTGACCTTCCCCGAGAGTGCACCGGTATATGGAATAAACGCAGTGCCTATCTCTTCTGCCGTGTTTTCATCCGTTTCCACAGGTTGTGCTGTAGTGGTTGGACGGAGAGCCCGCTCAATATGCCTCTCTGAGTACCCATTTTTTCGGAATACAGTTCTCAGGTGTTCCAATTCCTGGGGTAGACTCCGCGTCAGAGATAGTACGCGCCATATGTAGTAGAGTTTTAAGTACCCCATTCCTCTGTGAAGGGTGATGACAGCTGTCTGCTTGTAGCTACATATCAGTGTGCGTTGTCTTCCGATACACACTGATCTGTATCTTATCTTAACGAAAGATCTTCATTTACAAGTCTACAAATTTCAGTTATCACAGGGATTTAAACCAGCAGATCATGGAAAACAACGTCAATTCGTGCAATGGATCCTGCAAAAAGAACGAGAGACATTTCGTTTCACGAAGCGCATCATTTGCTCACGTGAAACTCACTTTCATTCGATGGCCTTTGTGAATAAACATAACTGCAGAATGTGGGGATCAGAGAATCCAAGAAGAATTCACGAAAAAGACATGAATCCTCGGGGAGTTACGGTCTGGTGTGCAATTTGTAGTGAGGGTTTAATCGGTCTTTATTTTCTTGAAGATGATCAAGGTAGGGCTGTCACGGCGAATGGAGTTCGTTATCGTGCGATGCTCACTAATTTCCTTTGGCCCCTGTTGGATCGAATAAACATCGACAACTTCTGGTTCCAACAAGACGGTGCAACTTGCCGCAGTTCAGGAGAGAGAATCGCTCTGCTACGTGAGACGTTCCCAGGCAGACCAATGTCCTTACGAGGAGACCAAACCTATCCGTCTCGATCTTGTGACATTTTGCTATGGGGGTACAGTAAGTAACGAGTTTACAAAAGCATACCTCATAAACTCTTGGAACTCAAACAAGAAATTCAACGGGTTCCTAACGAAGTTGATGGGGAAATATGGGAGTGAATAATGGTTAATTTCGTGGACAGATCGATTGCTTGTATGGGTAGCAGGGGGTTCATATGTCCATTATTGTGTTTCACGTATAATTTCAACATCTCGTAAAGAGAATGGTTGTTTTGTTTGCTTCTTTCAAATAAATAAATTCGATTTATAGTAAATTCATATCCGGCGTTCTTTTGAGGCACCTTATATTTATACTGTATTAACGTTTTAATTCGTGTAACCAGACATATTTCATTACTAAAGCTGCGATTAAAATTACAACCTACAAAAACACTGGGACTGTAAAGAACAGCAAGTGATGCTACTCATTTCAAGGCCAACCTCTTATTTTTTCCGGAAGATACTCCAAAATCCATCGTGAAGTCCAAATTCATTAGTCTCTACAAATAGTGTATACGAGGTGGTTTAAGTTAAAAAAAAAAACAAAAACGATTGGGCATGTTGGATACATAACAAGATGCAGAAGTCACATATGAATGGGGGATCACAAACTTCACGAAAGAGTGTTTATGGCAACGTGAGAGCTGGCATCATCGCAGACTGTTTAAATGGGCCGTACATTTCTTGAAGGTCCATTTGATGTTCTTTGTTATATCCCCTTTAGACCAGCAAACCACTTAACCTGTAAGTGTTCCTGACAGCCTATACCGAAACCGTACCTCAAGCTGCAGACATTCAACTACGAACCGTAGCCATTTCCGGGTACGGCAAGTATAACATCATTATCAACAACACATCTAACGTCCACTATTTCGTGCAGGTAGAGTCAGAAACAAACAGATGGCACTGCAGGAGATATTACTACTATGGCACCGGACTGACTGCAGCCGGCAGCGTCAGTTGTTGTTGTTGTTGTTGTTGTTGTTTAGAGGGGACTAAACTGCTAGGTCATCAGACCGCCAGCGTCAGTTCATCTCCGTATGGCAAGGAACTCGACTCTAAACGAAGACCAGACCAGGACTCTTTTAACTAGGTTTTTTGCTAGGCTTCTCGTGGTCTCTGATTGTGGTACTACTAAGGACTTTGTCTCTGGACTCTATTTTGGTGAACTTTAATATATGACTGTGCTTCCTAAAGTAGAACTTGTGGACTCTTTAACTTTTCGTGTGCTGTTTTCCTCCTAATGCGAAAATATATTGTTGACTGCCAGTTACATAGGTAGAAAAGATCATCAGAATAAAATACGAGAAATCAGAGCTCGAACGGAGAGGTTCAGGTGTTCTTTCTTCCCGCGCGCTATTCGAGAATGAAATGGGGGATAAATAGTATAAAGGTGGTTCGATGAACCCTCTGCCAGGTACTTAAATGTGATTTGCAGAGTACCCCATGTAGATGTAGATGTTACTTTGACAGGTGTCACTTACGTACGCATCCTGGCTGATCACCTACATCGTACCTCATACACGGTGTAATCAAATTGCGTGGTTATAGTATATCGCCCCAAATTTGCGATTGGATAGGGGATTTCTTATCAGAGAGGACGCAGTTTGTAGTAATCAATGGTAAGGCATTGACTAAAACAGAGGTGATATTGGGCGTTCCACAGGGTACTGTTATTGGTCCTCTGCTGTTCCTTATTTACATAAACGACTTAGTAGCTCTCGTAGGTTGTTTGCAGATGACGCCGTCATTTGCCGTCTAGTAAAATCATCTGAAGATCAAAACCAACCGCAGAACGATCTGAATAAGATATCAGTATGGTGTAAAAATTGGCAATTGGCTGTAAATAATAAGAAGTGTGAAGTCGTCCACATGAGTACGAAAAATTGTTTACAAGATAAATCAATCAAAAGTGAAGGTCGTAAACTCCACAAAATACCTAGGACTTACTATTACTTGAGACTTAAATTGGAAAGAACACGTAGATAATATCGTGTGGAAGGCGAACCGGAGACTGCGTTTTATTGGCAGAACCTTTAAAGGATGCAAAAGAATTACTAAAGAGACTGTATACACTACGCTTGTCTGTCCTTTTATGGAGTATTGCAGCGCAGTGTGGGATCCTTATCAGGTGGGTTTGACGGAGGACATCGAAAGGGTCCAAAGAAGGGCAGCTCGATACAGGGGAGACAGCGTTACGGAAATAATACAGGATCTGGAATGGGAATCATTACAACAACGGCGCTTATCGCTGCGGCGTGGGCTACTTGCGAAACACCAATCGCCAACATTCTCTTGCGAAAGCGAAAATAAATTGACTCGCACTTACATAGGTAGAAATGATCATCAGAATAAAATACGAGAAATCAGAGCTCGAACAGAGAGATTCGGGTGTTCTTTCTTCCCGCGCGCTATTGGTGAATGCGGTGGCCGCGGGGATGAGGCGCTCCAGTCACGGTCCACACGGCCATTACGGTCGGGGGTTCGAATCCCCCCTCGGGCATGGATATTTGTGCCGTCTATAGTATAAGGTAGTTCGTAAGTAGTTTGTAAGTTTAGGGATTGATGACCCCATAGTTAAGTCCCATAAGCATAACGAACATTTAACATTTATTCGTGAATGGAATGGGAGTTAAATAGTATAATGGTGGTTCGATGAACCCTCTGCCAGGCACTTAAATGTGATTCGCAGAGTATCCCATGTAGATGTAAATGTCCACTGTGCAGTCCCACGTGTGCAATTCCAGCAGGACAATGCGACACGCTAGACATCCAGAAATGGTAAATTTATGGACAGCCCTGCATGACGCACAGTGTCAGTTTCTTCTAGCAATACTTCATATATTAGTGAAGTCCATTCCTGTCAATCTCATTTCTTAGTCGTCTGTACTCATATATAGCGTCTATTCCGAAAGAAATGACGTCTGTTCTTTCGGAATAGACATTAGTGAAGTCGACGCCACGTCTTGCTACTCGCGGAGGCCCACTGGATATTTGGCAGGTGTGCCAGTTTCCGTGTCTCTTCAGTGTGACACATTGCAGGCAGACAGTACCCAAACAAGTGGCGCTTAACAAGTTCCTCAGGCGGAGCGCGCACTTGTGCAAACGCGGCAGCGGCATTGCGACTCGCGGAAACGCGCGGGTTGCCCAATCGCGCGCGGCGCCGAGGCCAGAACACGCGGTCTCTGTGTGCGCGCGCGGGCCACTCCGCAAATACCTGGAACAGGCGGCGGCGATGGCGGTGCACAGGGCGGGCGTTCTGCGCCCGTGGGCGTTCCGGCGGCCGCGTTTACTCCGCCGTCAGCCGTCCGCCGGACAAACTGTTTGCGCCGCGGCCGATAAAGAAACGCATGCCGCAGTCGGCGCGTCCGAGTGGAAACGCGCCGCGCCTAAAAATAGAGCGGTGTCGCAACGGAGGCGGGGCAAAGGCCGACGCGTGTGTGCGCCCGACTCCCGAGTACGCAAAGAGCGTCTGGTGCGACAACTGCTCAAACACGAGGCGGCGCAAACAGCCGGGAACTGTGTCACTGGGTGAATCCGAGCGCCGCGCGGCGTCGCTGCGGTGGACGTATCTAGCTGCAACCGCGTCAGGACACACTGAAAAATGTTCAAATGTTTGTTTAGTCTATGGGACTTAACTACGGGGTCATCAGTCCCTAAACTTACTAACTACTTATGAACTACTTACGAACTAGGACGGCACAAATGTCCATGCCCGACCGGGGATTCGAACCCCCGACCGTAGTGGCCGTGCAGACTGTGACTGGAGCGCCTCAGTCCCCTCGGCCACCGCGGCCGGCTACACTATTTATCTCCCATTCCATTCTCGAATGGAGCGCGGGAAGAAAGAACACCTCAATATCTCCGTTCGAACTCTGATTTCTCGTATTTTATTCTGATGATCTTTTCTACCTATGTAACTAGCAGTCAACAATATATTCTCGCATTCGGAGGATAATGTTCGCGAATGGAGTTTCATAAGTAGACCACGCCGCAGCGATAACCCCCGTTGTTTTAGTGATTCCGATCCCAGATCCTGTATCATTTCCGTAACGCTCTCTCTCTCCTGTATCGTGAGAAAACGAACCGAGCTCCCCTTCTTTGGGCTCTTTCGATGTCCTCCGTCAAACCTACCTGATAAGGATCCCACACTGGGCAGAAATACTCCAAAAAAGAACGGACAAGCGTACTGTATGCAGCCTCTTTAGTAGTTCTGTTGCATCTGTTATGGGTTCTGCCAATAAAAAGCAGTCTCTGGTTCGCCTTTCCCACGACATAATCTACGTGTTCTTTCCAGTTTAAGACTGAAGTAATAGTAATTCCTAGGTATTTTGTGGAGTTTACGGCTTTCACTTTTGATTGATTTATCTTGTAAACAAAGTTTAACGGATTTCTTTTCGTACTCATGTCGACGACTTCACACTTCTCATTATTTACAGTCAGTTGCCTATTTTTACACCATAGTGATATCTTATTCAGATCGTTCCGCAGTTGGTTTTGAACTTCAGATGATTTTACTAGACGGTAAATGACAGCGTCATCTGCAAAGAACCTAATAGAGCTACTTAGATTTTCCCCTAAATCGTTTATGTAAATAAAGAACAGCAGAGGACCAATAACACTACCCTGTGGAACGCCCGATATCACATCTGTTGTAGTCGATGCCTTACCATCGATTACTACGAACTGTGTTTTTATTGCAGGTGTAATTATAACCAAGTTATGCATTGGGCACTGATCTGATTATACTTTCACCCACAATAAAAAGACAGTAAGTACATAAAATTACAATATTTTTTATTCCGATTTATTCTGTTCTCGATTACTAAAGTCCAGTTATGGTACCAGAACCATCGTGACAATGTAAACCTATACTTGGCGGAAGATAAATGATCCTGTAAATTATCCACTGAAGATGAGGCTGTAGTGGCTCGAAAACTAGTTCTGGATTAATAAAAAAATCTATAAAGGCAGCTGGTTGCATTTCTTTTAACGAAAATAAACCGTCCATTATATTTCAATTTGTATAAATTTTATAAATCGCAAAATCAACATATATAGAGGTTACATATAATAAATTAAATAAGTAGGTACCTTAAATCTTCCTGTATTATAATACGAATTGATGTCAAACTTCGAGATCAATCAGTGCAGAACAACTTTGAGTTTTTCAAGCGTAAAAGAACCAACATATATTGAGTCGCGGAAACGGCAATTCAAAAATGTTCAAATGTTTGTTAAGCTTATGGGACTTAACTACTGGGTCATCAGTCCCTAAACTTACAAACTACTTACGAACTAGGACGGCACAAATATCCATGCCCGAGGGGGGATTCGAACCCCCGACCGTAGTGGCCGTGCTGACCGTGACTGGAGCGCCTCAGTCACCTCGGCCACCGCGGCCGGCAAACGGCAATTCCTCGCAAATTCGAAATACGGTTATGAATTGGATATACAGATTGATTCTTGCAAAAAAGAAAACAGCAGCCAGGTTCTGTTAAAATTCTATTTCTTTACAAAATAGGCACTTTCCTACCTAAAAGATTCTAACCACACGACTGTTCACATCAAAATACACTGCTCAAATCTATAATTAGGGGATCAGGAGAGGTATGCACAATATACAGATAGTAACGTATTCTTCAGGTATTTATTACAATTACAATTTCTATGTGATCCAGTACGATATTTTTCTGTCTCAAATCTCTAGTTGAGGTTTTCTTAAAACGAGGCACCGTGGGGTTACCACAACAGTGAAAACGTCATTCTCGTTGCCCTCTTTCCAGTTGCACAACTCGTGGCATGGATAGTATGAGGTTATCAATCACTCTTGAGAGTTGAAACTTCCTGGCAGATTAAAACTGTGTGCCGGAACCGGGACTCGAACCTGGAACCTTTACCTTCCTCTGGCTAACGCTCTATCGACTGAGCTATCCCGAAACGACTCACGATGCCGCTCATAACATCACTTCCGCCAGTACCTCGCCTCCTACTTTCCAAATTTACAGAAGCTCTCCTGCGAAACATGCAAGACTAGCACTCCTAGAGTGCTTGCCCGCGAAAGGCAAAGGTCCCAGGTTCGAGTCCCGGTTCCGGCACACAATTTTAATCTGCCAGGAAGTTTCAAATCAGCGCACACTCCGCTGCAGAGTGAAAGCTTCATTCTGGAAACTCTTGAGGGTTATTTAGTTATTCTTCCATGAGTGCAATATCCAGCTCTGCAACCGTGCTGGGAGGTGTTGGTCTGGCTGCTATGCGACTGCGAAGTGCATCCCAAACTTGTTGTATGGTGAACAAGGTGGTCACTCCATTCGTTCAATTCTCTCAGCTTCAAGCAAGTTGTCCTGCAGTGCAGCTCTCTGGGGATGATCCTTGTCGTCCACCGCAAGGAACGCATCTCCTATGGCACCAGCGTAGACCGCAAGAGAATGTCGACGAATCTCGCCTCTACACCTCTGAGCAGTGTAATTTAACGAGAACCGTAAATCGTAACACTCAAATTTGAAATCCAACTTTCACTCTGTATGTTGCACTTTTTCTGGTGGGTGTTGTTCCTCCGACTGTGCTGCACAGAGTCCTGTCAAATAAGTTACATTCGTCGGCTGTGGCGATATATGGAACCATTAGCTAGACTCTCTACCACTAATTACATATCGCTGGAACAGTTTATTACGACATTTATTGCAAAGAGTTTAAATCTTCGCCAAATACGGCAGTTTAACTGACTGAGCTTAAATTTATCTTCTACTTTCTACCGGCGATCGCTTAATACCGCAATTTGAACACAAATCATTCTCCTCGCAGGCAGATTTCTCCGTTGCAGTTAGAGTAACACTTACGCACGAGGGTCACTAAGATACGCCGCGGCGGAGTGGACAAGCGCATTGGGGCTCTTTGCTCCGTTGCGCCAGGCCGTTCCCCGCCGGAGGTTCGAATCCTCCCTCGGGCATGAATGTTTGTGTTGTCCTTAATATAAGATAATTCATAAGTAGTTTGTAAGTAGAGACTGATGGCCCCGCAGTAATAGATAAATTTTCTGCGTGCCAGGCACTTAAATGTGATTTGCAGAGTATCTATGTAGATGTAGTGAAGTTCCATAAGCTTAACAACACATCAACAACCATATCACTAAGGAACAGCACCGAAAACAAAGTTAATTCCTCTATTAGTCTAGTGGTAATAACAAAAAGTTGATGAAGAGGAAGTTGGTGTCGACTTGTGTTTACGACGAATTACACTTTTCCCACCCATTCCACCTACGATGACTGAGCGAGATGGCGCAGTGGTATCACACTAGACTCGCATTCGGAAGGAAGGTGTTTCAAATCCACCTCTGGCCATCCTGATTTAGGTTTTCCAAGATTTCCCTAAATCATTCCAGGTAAATGCCAGGACGGTTCCTTTGAGAGGGCACGGCCGACTTCCTTCCCCATCCTTAACCAAACACTCCGTGTATGAGCTCCGTCTCTAATCACGATGCTGTAGATGGGACATTAAACTCCAACTTTCCTTCCTTCCTTCCAATAGGAAGGAATAGCTAATAGCTATGAAATTTCTTAGAAACTCAGTATCTATGGCCATGAGCAAGCCAACCTACAATGTATACAGGGGTAGTTGCTTACCCGAAGATATCTTTTTCGCACCTTGAACCTGGAACTATGAGACAGCGCGTGCATTGACCTGTAAGAATATAACCTCATGAGAGAGTAGCTAGCAACTTCCTTCTTTCAAGCTAAATTCCCGTCGCATTGCCATATTTGTCTCCTTGACATCGAGATGACGTACGATCGAGCATGGTATTCCATTCTCCTTTTCAAACCCCAAACCTTCGCACTTCCTACTAATTATGGTCGTTCAATCGCTTCCTTTCTCTCCCAACGCCCATCCTATGCCACAGTCAACAAGAACAACTCCCGTTTGTTCTACCCCTCCACCAGGGTGCCCCATCGCTCCATCCTTTGCCCCCTTCTCTACCTCATTTACTCGGCTGATATGCTGCAACCCCAGCCTCCTCTCCATCTCTTTCAATATGCTGACGACACTCCCTTCCTAGTCCTCGCCCTCTTACTTGCTCATTCCCAGTATCTTCTCCAGTCTCACCTCTCCCAATTCTCCACTTGGTGTAACCAGTGACTCCACTCCGTTAACCCTACCAAATCCCAAGCAACCATTAAATGTCGACCATCCAATCCTTCCCTCACCGCGACCTGTACTTCACATTCCATAAGCGTCCCATCCTTAAAACCTCCACGCTCAAATACCTTCGCCTAACCCTGGATCGCTCCTTTTCCTGGAACCTTCACCTCCGAACAGTCCATCAAAAATCCCTCTCCCATCACAACCTCCTCAAGGTCAGGCATGGAGACTTAACCCCTCCTCAATCCTATACACCTACCATTCCTTGATGCATCCCGTCGTTTGCAGTTTCTATCCCACTTGGATTTCCGCCTCCATCTCCGCCATATACTATAAATCCCTCCAAATCCTAGAACGCCACGCCCTCCACCTCGCTACCTCATCTGCATCCCTTCACGCATCCTCTATGATCTCATTCCTTTTCCTCACCTTCTACAGCATCCTCTACACCACCCGCAAAATAGAATCCCGTCACCTTTTGTCTCTCGCCTCCTGCTGAATCCCGGGCCTCTGCCCCACTGATACCAACATATCCCTCCCTCCCTACACCTTCACATTCTCCATATCCTCTCCCAGTGTAAATTTCTCCACCTCCCTCTCCCGGATAACGCCCTCTGTCCCGATATTTACCCATGCTATCAGCCCTAGTCCCTCCCCTCCCCATATATTACATGCCTCCTTCCCCTTCCACTCCCTTCCTTTCCATCCCCCACTTGGATCTCCCTTCCCCCACCCTTGGAGTTCTTACAGTTTCCTTCCCCACTCCCCCAATCCTCCCCTTCCCGCCCCTCCGCGCCTCCCCCTTCCTTCCCCTCTCCTCCTGCAGAGTTTCAGTGCTTTACTTTTTAACAGTGCAACATGCTAAAGTGTTGTCTCAGTGTCACATTGTGAGTGTGATTTTAAGACTTCAGCAACCGCCGCATAGGCAAAACACTGTGTTGCTACCTTACGTTTTTTTTTTTTTAATTATTTTTTTATCGTCTCTTTGTTTTCATCATCATTTACTGTGCACAGTCTGTGTTTTTTAGCCACTGTGGCAGTTTTAATTAGTTACTATATGTGTTTTAAAGCCTTCATTTCATTGTTTTCATTTCGCCAATATTATCTTCTGTTTTATTATTTGACTTCACATTATTTTTTCCTGTTTTGATTTCAATTATCAGTTGTCAAACTTAAATGTGCTCTGGGCTGAAGAGCAGCGTATGAGACTGTTGCCAACTGCCCCACGGGGTATTTAAATAAATAAATAATAATTTAAAAAAGCTAGCCTGCCAAGCACTACCAACCTAACATCAAAAACTTTTCTGGGGAAGTAATATTGTCTGGGGTAACAGGTATCGATTTGAGGGTTAATTCGCTTAAATATCAGCCTTTTGTAGCGTATGAAAAGGTGGCACAAAAGGGATATAGGTAGAGGTTTACGCGGATGCGGATATCCGCAGTATTTCTTACTTTGCGGATAAAATTTTGAGCGACGCGGATATCCGCATGTTATATGCGGGGAAAGAAACGAGGTATCTGCCCAGTACGTCTGTCGAACTGTTAGATGAAAACTTCAGGCCAGTGCACATTTTTGGAATCCTATTATGGCCCAGGTAGATCGGAAGTCCATGGTCCTCATCCCCTGGCCACAGCGGATGTAGCTGTACCCGAGTGACCTGCGCCTAATACATTTACGTGACCGTATCTCGTCTGCGGTCTGTCAAGTGCTTTCTGGGTGGCAAACCGGCCCACTGCCAACCAGAGGTGCCAATTTTCCGCTACCTTCAGTTAGCGCTTTGTAGTGACAATGTATATAGTACTGAATACAGTGACAGTAATTACTTAAAATGAAGAGGTGATCTGACGTTATTGAAGGAAAACCAATTGAAATCGTCAATTTGGAAAAAAAAAAATTGGATACGTATTTGATGGCAAGGAGAAGATCAACGATAAAGTGGCCTGTTTTGCGTGTAAAAAAGTATGTTCTTACACTTGACCCAAAAGTGGAAGTTGTATTTGCTGAAATATTCGTGTGAGACAGGACAAAGTAACATAATCTGGTTAATTAATATTGGTCCAGTGATTTAGCAGGAGACGAGCAACACTGTCCCGTGATGTAGCAATTTACCGCGCAAACCGCTGCGAAAGTGCAAGCAATATGTGTGGCATAGTATCAATGTAACCAAATGAAAGGTACTTCCACGCATAAAATACAAACAAACATTAATGTTTATGTATTAGATAAATGGTGGCGGAAGTAATAAAGATTAAAACAGCATGTTATAGGAACTTTCTAAATCAGATATAGTGTACAGTGAAAGTGACATATTTAGGAAGGTACAATATGTTAGATTGAATAGGCTGACAATAGCTGCAGCCGAAATTGTCTCTGTTTGCTGACAGTTACCAATTAGAAGTAGACAGCAGTTTCAACACTTTAAATGACAAGCTTTGATTTGTGTCATATAACCTCTTGTGCGATAATATAGGGAAAATAAAATGTCCCGTTTGCAAACCTCCGAAAGAACCGATTCTTTTTTCGAATGTAAACACAGTAAAATCTCCTCTATGCCGATTAGTTTTAACCACTGAAATTTAAGAAGATGCCTGTATTAAACAGCTCACGTAGTGCACCCACCACAGGGACTCTGAAGCGCTACTGTGTGTGTCCAGGACGCCATGTTTTGCTGTTTGGAATAGCCTGTTTTGTAATAGGTATAGAAGAGTTACCGTGATTCGAGAAGTCAAAAGTAGTTAAGTTGTCGCAGAAATGACACTCTAACAATAACTATATCATTGCATAACATGGTTGTAAATACTGGTATCTAATACAGGGAGATCAGTCCTCAGCGCAACCGCCTTTGTGGCGTGCGACTTACCGGCGATGGCAGCTGCGGTGCCCGCTTAGTGCGACACCCGCCGTCTGCACTAAATTTAATACGGGGTTGGAGCGCAAGTTATATCTGACATACCCAAATTCAAATTCAATAAAGTTGATATCTTAACCACCATATACTCATCTGATGTTTTAGGTACTTTTATTACTATGATGTTTTTGTTCTTTTTATTTTTATATATTCTTTTTTATGTACCCTAATGTCTTACATACTTTGTTTTATGTACCAGTATGTTTTTGTCTTACATACTATGTTTTATGTACCAGTATGTTTTTGTGAACTATGTTCTACATATTTCCATATGATGTTTCATGCTTTATGTATATTTCTTTTATGCACTCTGATGTCTTTACCTACAATGTTTTATGTACTATAATGTTTTGATACACTATGGTATAAGTACTAACGTAGGTACGAAGATGTTTTATGTATTTTACTTTCTTTTTATGTACTCGTCTGATGCTTTATGTACTTATATGTACTATGACATTTTATATATTTTATATGCACCGTGAGGTTTTTTTTTTACATACTAGGTTTTAGGTACCATGACGTTGATATGTACTATGTTCTATATGTTTCATAATGTACTATGTGTTTTATGTATTATCAATGAGAAGTAATGAATATGTAAAGTATGTTAGCAATTTCAAACAGCCAAATGATTATGTATATTTTTCCGTTTAAGATTTTGTATTATTTTGTAAAGTCTTAACAAAGCTGCAATAGTATCAATAAATTAGAGGGCAACTGGTCCACCTACAGGTGGTGAGACACGGGCAACGGCATACATAGCTGACTATGCATAAGTTAGTATGACGACTAAGAGCCGGCCGCGGTGGCCGAGGGGACTAAGGCGCTCCAGTCACGGTCCGCACGGCCACTACGGTCGGGGGTTCGAATCCCCCCTCGGGCATGGATATTTGTGCCGTCCTAGTTCGTAAGTAGTTCATCAGTAGTTTGTAAGTTTAGGGACTGATAGCCCCGTAGTTAAGTCCCATAGACTTTACAAACATTTGAACATTTTTGACGACTAAGACGCCAGACCCAAAAGAGTACTGGGACACTGTCTTATATAAATAGATGGCAGGTCAAACAAAAGTGTAGCAGCAGTGAAAAGAAAATACCCTATACAAAGATAAGTTAATTACTCACCTGTATTAGGCAAGGAGGTGCTGGAACTGCCTCCCTTCGTTTTTGAATTATTTCTGACACCTACTGAAGAAGTTGCTCATTACATTATGAAGTTCCCTCTCAGAAATTGCAGTGATTTCATGACGAATGTTTGTTTTTAGTTCATCTGAAATGAGGGGATTTGATTTGTAGCACTTTCTTTTTTAATGTTTCCCACGGATAAAAATTGCACGGGGTTAAATCGGGAGAACGAGGGGACCAAATGTTCTTAGTGATAATTCTTTCACCGGACACATTACCAATTTCCTGTGATGATAAGTTGGTTGTATGTGCCGTCGCAGAGTCCTGCTGAAATGTCGCGAAAGCACGTTTTCTCTCAGTTAATTGGGTAAAAAATGTCTGCAATATGTTTTAACATACCAGTCACTATTAATTGTTTTCTGAAAAAATATAGGGCCTATTATTCTCTCGCCTCTAACAGCGCACCACACTCCTATTTTTGATCGTACAGGGGTGCTCCTGAACTCCCGATTTAATCAGAAATGTTCAAATGTTTGTTAAGCTTAAGGGACTTAACTGCGGGGTCATAAGTCCCTGAAGTTACAAACTACTTATGAACTACCTTATACGAAAGACGACACAAAAATCCATGCTGAAGGAGGGATTCGAACCCCTGAGCGTAGCGGCCGTGCAAACTGTGACTGGCGCACCACAGACTGCTTGGCCACTGAGGCCGGCCCCGATTGAATCCCGTGCGATTTTTATCTGTGGGGAGCAATAAAAGAGAAAGTGTACAAATCAAATCTCCACACTTTGAATGAAGTGAAAACAAACATTCGTCATGAAATCGCTGCAATTTCTGAGAGGGAACTTTAGAGTGTAATGAGTAACTTCCTCAGCATGTGTCAGGATTGCTTCAACAACGAAGTGAGGTAGTACATGTGAATAATAAACCTTTCTTCGTGTTGGGTATGTCAGAAATAACATAAGGCCCCCAGGGGGCTCACGGTTCTTTCATGAGTACGTGCGTGGCGAGCACGGGCCCCAAGCTAATGCAATCTTCCTTCCGCCTCTACTTCCCGGACTGTATTTCCTTTCCCCCTCTCCTTCTTTCCTACCCTCATTCCTTGCCCTCCCCACTGGGGTACTGATAATCTCAACCCAAATAACTTGCGCGCCAACCCGTATTAAAGTTAGTGATCGCGTGCTAAGCGGGCACCGCAGCTGCCATCGCCGGCAAGTCGCACGCCGAAAAGGCGGTTGCGCTGAGGATTGATCACCCTGTTCTATTACCCATTCAAAACTTTAAAATTTGCGGATGCGGATAACGAACTGGCGGGTGCGATTGCGGATATGGGCCTTGCGGATGCGGATAACACTTTTCTTATCCGCGCAAACCTCTATAGTCCGTTCCCCGAGAGCTGGGACGAAACGTAAACAGTGTCAATTGAGCGACTACGATCGTTTACAGAGAAAGCATTCTGTGTTCACGTGATACGAAGGGGTGTACAAAATCCTTGGCGCACGCTTTGCAGCTTGTGGCGTCGGCTGGCTGCCGAGCTGACGTCATAGCAGACCCTGAGAAACCTGGACAACAATGTAACGAAATAAAGCACGACATGGAAGATTCAAAGCCAGTTACTATAATGTTAGAAGTACGATGAAACTGAGTTCATTCTGTCAAAACAGCTTTGTTTTCGTACAGGTTGCTAACAAAACGCTCCCTTCATACACAATTTTTAATAACATTAGCAGTAAAAATAATGGTAAAGGACGGCGGAACAAGGTTCAGTCTGTCAAACTCGAACTGTTTTCATTGAGGTTTATACCAAACCGCTCCTCTGTCTCTCTCTCCTCTACAATTTCTACATTTAACGTTCAACTAAAAATACGACACAGTGGACGCACTTGGTCCAAACTTCTGCAGTCACTATTTTTACTACTACTTCTTCTTGCAGTTCTTTAACTTCCGGCATTTTGTATGTTTTGTCTTTCGCTGCAACATAGACTTTGATTCTGGCCCACATGTACTTGATGGCGTTTAATTCACACCGGTACGGAGCAATTCTAAGAACAGTTTTCCCTGAATTCTTCGCCATTTCATCTATCGCGTATTCGTTGTGCACGGTTCTGTAATTTTGAAATATGTATATCTAAAAGTTAGTTTTTCAACATACCGTCTTCAAAATCGAGGTTTTTAGATTTTAGTCACTCTGATATTTCGTGCTTATTGGAATTCGCACTGGGAACTTCTTTTCTCATCATCATCATCATCATCATCATCATAATTAGAGACTGATTAGGCCTTTCAGCGTTCAGTCTGGAGCATAGGAACTCTAATAAAATTTCTCCATGATCCCCTATTCATTGCTAACATTGATGCCTCGCCTGATGTTATGCCTTTTACTTCAAAATCATTCTGCACTGAATCTAAGTTCTTTCGTCTTGGTCTACCTCGACTCCTCTTACCCTCTGCTGCTGAACTCATGAGTCTCTTAGGTAACCTTGCTTCTCCCATGCGTATAACATGACCCCACCATCTCAGTCTATTCGGTTTAACTGCTTCATCTATGGTGTTCATTCCCAGTTTTACTTTGATTTCCTCATAATGGACACCCTCCTGCCACTGTTCCCATCTATTAGTACTGCAATCATTCTTGCTACTTTTATATCTGTAACCTCTACCTTATGAATAAGGTAACCTGTATCCACCCAACTTTCAATACAACAAAATTGGTCGAAAGATAGAATGGTGCACTGCTAGATTAGTCTTGGTACTTACTTGCTTCTTGCACAAGAGAGTAGATCTTAGCTGAGTACTCACTGCATTAGCTTTGCTGCACCTCGATTCCAGTTCTTTCACTATGTTGTCATCCTGTGAGCAAATACATCCCAGGTACTTCAAACTGTCTACCTGTTATAACTTTGCTCCTTCTATTTGGCACTCAATCTGTTTAAATCTCTTTCCCACAGACCTTACTTTCGTTTTGGATATGATGATCTTCATATCATAATCCTTGCTCCTCTGATAGAGCTCTGAAATATTAGTTAGTAACCTTTCAATCCTGTAGTCATGTCCTAGTTCATGAACCACCAGCAACATATGAGTGGCCAAGTAAGTGGTCCTGACAGTTGGGATACCAGTTACTTTGGGATAAGGTTGGGCATCTCGGACATATTCTGAGTCGTGGCCACCTTTGTGCTCCGACGGCAAAGACTACCAAATCCACCGGTTAGTCCCTCAACCATTAGGGGTAAAACCCAGAGGGGCTGAGGGCAAGTAAGGCTAGCAACCTGCTTCCTAGGTACTTCAATATCATGCTGGCAATAATCAGAGCAAAGTGTCTCGTATCTTTGGAGGTGATGGAGTCCCGGTCTGACAGACCAGGGACTCCTCAGATACGCTTTTTTTTTTTCTTTTCTACGATAATGGTACGGCGCTTTATCAACAACAATAACTGCAAGCCGAGGAAGAACACCTTAGAACCACTTATCGAAGGATCAACTAATCTCTCGAGCGTCTTTAATTATGAACTTAAGATATCCTGAAATCGCTGCTGTACAACACGCACTAACGAGCTCACACCTGCAATGCAGACGGTCACGCGTGACTGCGTGCCCTTGCCTTGTACACCCATGGACGGCAGCGCTGTGGCACAGGGTAACATATACAGAGGAGAAGCCGCCCCCCCCCCTAAACCACTGCCCTACGCTCTCCTCGTAGTTCTGTAAGATGCTAGCAGGTGTCAGGCAGTTCCCTGGCTTAGGGTGTCTCTCGCAGTTCTGAGGGTAGCGTGGAGGGGAGGCTGAGGGGAGAGCTCGTGCCGCCTGCCACGAGGCCACAGCAGTGTCCGGCTTCCTGGCGTTTGAGGGGAGGTGGTGGTGGGGAAAGCAGCTACTTGCCGCCTGCTCTGGCCAGTTTAAAGGGCTGCTTCTGACTGCAGCGTCATCATGGGACATCTTAGGGAACTGCTGGAAACCCTCCCTTCCCGCACCACTGAGCGAAGTACTGGGCCCTTACGGAAGTTTCCCGTCTGTGTATATTTGTCTGTGGCTGTGGTCACGCACCTTGCTGGGTTTACAGTACCACAGACAAATATATACAGTCAGGAAACCTCTGTAAGGGCCTCGTCACACGCTCAGGGGTGCGGGGAGGGAAAGTTCCGTAAGATGTCCCATGATGGCGCTGCGGTCAGAAGCAGCCCTTTAAACTGGCCAGAGCGGGCGGCAGGTAGCAGCTGTCCCCCCCACCACCTCCTCTTAAACGCCGGCAAACCGGACCACAAACAAAAATATATACAGATGGGAAACCTCCGTAAGGGCCCGGTCCTACGCTCAGGGGTGCGGGGAGGGAGGGTTTCCAGCAGTTCCGTAAGATGTCCCATGATGGTGCTGCGGTCAGAAGCAGCTCTTTAAACTGGCCACAGCAGGCGGCAGGTAGCGTCTGTCCCCACCACCACCTCCCCTCAAACGCCAGCAAACTGGACACAGCCGTGGCCTCGTGGAAGGAGACACAAGCTCTCCTCTCAGTCTCCCCTCCACACTACCCTCTGATGTGCGAGAGGCACCCTAAGCCAGCGATCTGCCTGACACCTGCTAGCATCATACGGAACTACGAGGGCAGCGTAGGACAGTGGTTTAGGGGAGGCTTCTTCTCTGTATATGTTACTCTGTGACCGGACACAGCCGTGGCCTCGTGGCAGGCGGCCTTTCCTCCACGCTACCCTCAGAAGCGCCTCTAGTGTCGTCTAGCGGTACTAAGTCGAAGAACCGTCTGACACCTGCTAGCATCATACGGAACTACGAGGGCAGCGTAGGACAGTGGTTTAGGGGGGGCTTCTCGTCGGTATGTGTTACTCTGTGACAGTACGTCTCTCGTTTCGGTGAACGGAGTATAGATATCGGCGGATCGTTGGGTGTGTCCAGATATTGGAGTGTTGCGCCGCCCCCTGCAGACAGGTGCGTGGGCAGGAGGTCTGCCGCTGGCGGCGGCTGGCTCTTTCTGTGCCGGCTAATATGAGGCTGGCTGGCTACTGGCGTGCGCGCGACATCAAAGCACCGCCCGCTGCTGGCAGCGTCGCAGCGCCGCTTTGAAGTGAAGAACGCCGGCCCCAGGGGCGGCCGCCTAAATGACAGCTCGGGGACCACTACCGCTACCCGCCTGCGCTACCGGCCACAAGGGCCCGAGCACGGCCTGCGTTAGCCGACGCCAAACCGCTTACGCCCCCGCCTGTTTCTGCCCTGCCCTCTAGGGCCTTGCACACGTAAAAATACGTATTGACAACTAGCGTTACGCCGTCGACACACGGAGCGTGTATCTGAACGAGTGGGGCCAACGTGGCGAGTTTCTGACGTCACAACGTGCGAACCGAAAGTTGGCGAGGCTTTCCCAACGTGTGGGGGCAGTGTCAAGCATGCCAGATATTGTCAACGAGCGTCTGAACGATCACCAATAAGGTGGGAGAACGCCCTCGACGCCACACCACGTAGCTATCCGGGGAGGGGGGCAGCTCTTTTCGGTAGAGAGATGAAGGCTGCCGGCCGCGGTGGCCGAGGGGACTGAGGCGCTTCAGTCACGGTCCGCACGGCCACTACGGTCGGGGGTTCGAATCCCCCCTCGGGCATGGATATTTGTGCTGTCCTTAGTCTTAGTTAGTTCATAAGTAGTTTGTAAGTTTAGGGACTGATGACCCCGTAGTTAAGTCCCATAGACTATACACACAAACATTTTGAGACGAAGGCGCCATGTTGGCCGTCTTATTACGTGGTTTTTAAGTATATAACTTTGGTCTTATGAATGTATGACGTTTCAAAGCAAGTAAAAGTAACTGAGTACATTGAGAATCTCTCGGAAACCGGCCATTAAGGTGCTATTTGTTGGAATAAATAACTGGAAACGTCTTATACGTGGTTAAAAAATTTCCGTATTACAGTAATCTGTCGTTTCAAGGCAAGGCAGACTGAAGATCTATCAACACGACCAGTTCTTTGTATCATTTGTTGTAATTATATGTCAACAATCGACATATCATCCAGTAGCATAAACGACAAGTCTAATACCGTACGTCAGATTGCTTTGGTAATGTAGCTGGCCGTAGCGTAGGGATTAATTCGTGGACTGTGAAGAAAAGGGGGTTGTGGTAGTGGTTCAATGCTCCACATAAGCAAATATTTTTTCTTCTTTTATTCGGTTTTCTGATAGACTCGAAAGACTTTCCTATAAATTTCTTAGATACTATGTAAAAATAAGTGCGCACCCTCTGAGGAGTGAGTTTGTTTGATTCGTTTTATGAACAAGACGTTTGCACCTTACTTAGAGTAAAATACGCATTTATTGTTTCACGTATTGCATTTTACACGTTCTTAACATTTTTCTACTGAATAGTAACATTGACCGTGGAAGCATGATCTTTTAAGATTTACTAGAAAGCGAGACTCTTGCAATAATCTTTGTGTTGTGAAGGCCTATTCTAATTTTATATCGGGCAGTTTGTCATGAAACTTTTATTATTCGCTGCACTTATTGGCATAAAACGCAACTTATACGAGTCTTATGTTCCTAGGTATTTTGTTGTTATTTATTTATGACTATCACAGAACACAACGAAAATAAGCACAAGCGCGGAAATAAGCGATTTAATAGAGGTAAAACAGGAATTCCACTCTTTTGATTTGGTGAACAGTGTGATACCAGCAACTGATTCCGCCGACAACTGTCGCTGGAGCGCGCTGTGGTCGCGTGCAGCTCGTTGAGGCACACGTCTCGTATGCTCAAGTCGCGTCGTCTCCGAGCGATCAGCCGCATGGTGGACTCGGCACGTTGACCACACACGTTCACACACACGCTCCGTGTGCCGACGGGTTTACTTGCCGAAATTTCCGGGCGCGTGAGATATTACATTATTATGTACGTCCATCTCCATGTTATGCCATTCTCTTGCGGGACGTGGAACTGGTCACGTCACAGAGTGGATTCCGCGTTCCGCTACCACGTGAAGCGTGAAACAATGGATCTTGCATGTTAGATTGACTTTGTGACACTTGTGAGAACAGACGTTAGTGAGAAGATTAACTGTGTAGACAACTGTGAGAAATCCGGGGCACACGGGTAAAGGCACAGGCTGCTTCGCAAGTTGCTTCACTGGCCCTTCCGCCGTACCTTCCAACGATTGGTTTAAAAATCAAATGTTTGTATATTTTATGGGACTTAACTGCGGAGTCACCAGTTCCTAAACTTATAAACTACTTATGAACTGGCTAACACTAAGGACGGCACAAATATCCATATCCGAGGAGGGATTCGAACCCCCGACCGTAGTGGCCGTGCAGACCGTGACTAGAGCGCCTCAGTCCCCTCGGCCACCGCGGCCGGCCTTCTGTCACCTCTCTTGCCTGTTATGATACCCCACCCAGTCTTTAGCAAATCTGGCTGACTAGCAGGTAATTTTAGTGTATGTATGCGATTTTTCACAATCAGGGCTGAACATTTTGCCCCACAATCAGTTAAAGATAAGCCTCCTTCAGCAAATGGTTGTGTCAGCTGTTCCCTGGATACCCGGAGTAGTTTAGCTTTCCACACAAACCAATCTATGTACTTCTTTATTTGCGCAATACATTCTCTGTCGATAGGGGTGAGTTGTATTGCCTACGAAATTGCGCTTCTGAAGAAGTAGTGTAGCTAAATATGATATTCTGTCGAAGTATACGTTTTTCTATATGGGAGTGCAATAGGGGCCGGCCGCAGTGACCGAGCGGTCTGCGGCGCGCCAGTCACATTATACACGTCCGCTACGGTCGGGGGTTCGAATCCCCCCCTCGGGCATGGATGTTTGTGTCGTCTTTAGTATAAGGTAGTTCATAACTAGTTTGTAACTTTAGGGACTGATGACCCCGCAGTTAAGTCCCTTAAGCGTAACAAACATTTGAACATTTTGAGTGGAACAGGAAAGCAAATGACTCCGCCACGTAACTTCTAAAGCACTACAACACACACTATTTTGTGTCCCAGCCTCGTCGCCACTTTTGTGTCCCAGCGTCGGCGCCGCTTTTATGTCTCGTCCGCCAGTTATGTTTGGTGTCGGTGGCCGAGTAGAAATATAAGATCGACACAGGAATAAAGAATGCACGCGTGTGCAGGTACGGAGGTGACCAGCCAGTGGGACAGCAGAAACACTAGAGTAAATTAAAACGAGATATATATTTCATAGAGACTTAGTAATACTCAACTTTTACATAGTTCTTGACTGCAGTATGCTGATAGATAGTTGTTCAAAAAATTTTTGTAAATCTTATGGGACTTAACTACGGGGTCATCAGTCCCTAGACTTATAAACTACTTATGAACTACTTACGAACTAGGACGGCACAAATATCCATGCCCGAGGGGGGATTCGAACCCCCCAACGTAGTGGCCGTGCAGACCGTGACTGAAGCGCCTCAGTCCCCTCGGCCACCGCGGCCGGCTATGTCATCATCATCATCATCATTAGAGACTGATTATGCCTTTCAGCGTTCAGTCTGGAGCAAAGTACCTCTAATTAAATTCCTGCAGTGAGGGTGAGAAAGTTGGCTGTTGGCGCCGCACACCTGCAGCACGGATCGGCCACGGGGCACGCCGCAGAGCAGCCAAAATGAGACGTCTGGGGATGAGCGCGGAGTGCCAAAAGGCCGCCACGGCGGCTTTTCAGGGGGCGGGCGGGCCTTGTAGGGCGCACTTAGCGGCCGCCCGTCGTTAATCACGACCACCATTAGCCGCGCCCGAGACAATGGGCCGCCGAGGTTGGCAAGCCTGCGCGGCGGGTAATGACGGCGCCGATAGCGCGCTATGACGAGGCAGGCCAGCCGGGCCAGACCCGGCCACCGCCGGCTTTTTGTCGCTCTGATTACCGCACAACGGTTCCTGCCGAGGAGGGCGGGAGCGGCCAATAGCAGTTCATTGCACCGCGCTTGCACGCCCGCCTGGCCCGAGCCGCTGCTTCTGCCGACCTGCTGGAAGGAAGCAAACTTAGGGTTTAACGTCCCGCCAACAGCTTGGCCATTAGAAACGGAGCTAGCGCTCAGAGGGTTTGCGTAAGGACTGGGAAGGAAATCGGCCGTGCCCTTTCTACATCTACATCTACATACATACTCCGCAAATCCCCGTAAGGTGCGTGGCGGAGGATACACTGTACCACTACTAGGCATTTCCTTTCCTATTCCACTTCCAAATGGAACGAGGAAAAAAAGAAAACCGCGGTGGAGTAGCCGAGCGGTCTAAAGCACCTCGCTGCGGAGCGCGCGGTTGCTCGCCGTGGAGGTTCGAGTCCTCCCTGGGGCATGGGTGTGTGTGTTTGTCCGTAGGTTAGTTTACCTAGGTTTACGTAGTTTGTAAGCTACGGTCTGATGACCACGCAGTTTGGTCCCATAGATTTACAGACATTTGAACAGACAAAAAAAGAATGCCTATATGCCTCCGTACGAGCCCTAATTTCTCTGATCTTGTCTTCGTGATCTTTACGCGAAATGTAAGCAAGCGGCAGCAAGATCGTACTACACTCAACTTCAAATTCCGGCCCTCTAAATTTACTTAACAGAAATTCACGAAAAGAACGTCATCTTTCTTCCAGCGATCACCAATTGAGTTGCCAGAGCATTTCCGTGACATTCGCGCATTCAAAAAAAAAAAAAAAAATTTTCAAATGTTTGTTAAGCTTAAGGGACTTAACTACGGGGTCATCAGTCCCTAAACTTACAAACTACTTATGAACTACTTACGAACTACTTACGAACTAGGACGACACAAATATCCATGCCCGAGGGGGGATTCAAAGCCCCGACCGTAGTGGCCGTGCAGACCGTGACTGAAGCGCCTCAGTCCCCTCGGCCACCACGGCCGGCTCGTTGTAATTGACGGAAAGTCATCGAGTAAAACAGAAGTGATCTCTGGCGTTCCCCAGGGAAGCGTTTTAGGTCCCCTACTCTTCCTCGTGTTTATAAACGATTTAGGAGACAATCTGAATAGCTCCCTTAGACTGTTCGCGGATAATACTGTCGTTTATCGGTTAGTGAAGTCAACAGAGGATCAAAACCAACTGCAAATCGATTTAAACAAAATTTCTGTAAGGTGCGAAAATTAACAATTGACACTAAATGCCGGCCGCGATGGCCGAGGGGACTGAGGCGCTCCAGTCACGGTCTGCACGGCCACTACGGTCGCGGGTTCGAATCCCCCCTCGGGCATGGATATTTGTGCCGTCCTTAGTCTTACCTAGTTCATAAGTAGTTTGTAAGCTTAGGAATGATGACCCCGTAGTTACGTCCCATAAGTTCTACAAAGATTTGAACATGTGACACTAAATAAAGAAGAGTGTGAAGTAATACACATGACCACTAAAAAAAAATCCGCTGAACTTCAATCACGCGATAAATCAGTCAAACCTTAAGGTCGTAGATTCTACCAAATACCTAGGAGTTACAATTACGAACAACTTTGACTGGAGAGAACACATTTATTCACATGAAGTGTGAAGTGCCATCGACAAGGGATCTCAAATCGATTCCATATTTTTGGATTTCAGGAAGACTTTTGACACTGTACCCCACAAGCGACTTATTATGAAATTGCGTGCTTATGGAATATATCCCCAATTTTGCGATTGGATTCACTATTTTCTATCAGAAAGAACACAGTTCGTTGCAATTGACGGTAAATCATCGAGTAAAACAGAAGTGATATCTGGCGTTCCACAGGGAAGCGTTATAGGTCCCCTACTCTTCCTCGTGTTTATAAACGATTTAGGAGACAATCTGAATAGCTCCCTTAGACTGTTCGCGGATGATGCTGTCGTTTATCGGTTAGTGAAGCCAACAGAGGATCAAACGCAACTGCAAAGCGATTTAGACAAAATTTCTACTTGGTGCGAAAATTGGCAATTGACACTAAATAAAGAAAAGTGTGAAGTAATACACATGACCACTAAAAGAAATCCGCTGAACTTCAATTACGCGATAAATCAGTCAAACCTTAAGGTCGTAAATTCTACCAAATACCTAGGAGTTACAATTACGAACAACTTTGACTGGAGAGAACACACAGAAAATATTGTGGGGAAGGCGAACCAAAGGTTACGTTTCATTGACAGAACGCTTAGAAGATGCACCAGCTCCACCAAAGAGACTGCCTACATCACACTTGTGCGTCCTCTCTTGGAGTACTGTTGCCCCTTGTGGGACCCTCACCAGGTGGGACTCACGGAAGACATTGAGAAGGTTCAGAGAAGGGCAGCTCGTTTTGTTTTATCACGTTACGGGGGGGAAAGCGTCACGGAAATGTTGCACGAATTGTGGTGGAAATCATTAAAAGAAAGACGTTATTCACTGCGGCGTGATCTGTTTGCGAAGTTTCAATCATCGACTTTCAGTTCTGAATGTGAAAATATTTTACTAGCACCCACCTACTTACGGAGACATGACCATCCCAATAAAATAAGAGAAATCAGATCGAAAAACGGAACGATTTAGGTGTTCTTTCTTCCCGCGCGCTATTAGAGAATGGAACGGTAGAGAAAAGTTATGAAAGTGGTTAATGAACCTTCTGCCAGGCACTTGAATGTGATTTGTAGAGTATCTATGTAGATGTAGAAGGACGGAAACTTAGGGTTTAACGTCCCGTCGACAGCTTGGTCATCAGAGACGGAGCTAGCGCTCGGAGTTTTTTTACGTAAGGATTGGGAAGGAAATCGGCCGTGCCCTTTGAAAGGAATCTTCCCGGCATTTGCCTGGAGTGATTGAGGGAAATCACGGAAAACCTAAATCAGGATGGCCGGATGTGGATTTGAACCACCATCCTCCCGAACCAAATCCGAGTCCAGTGTGTAACCACATCTCGCTCGGTGCGCGGCTTGGACTGCGGGGGCGGACTAACGAGGGGGGGGGGGGCAGGGCGCAACGGACCTCTGTTTTGGGGGCCTTCAATTGGCTTGAAAGCAGGTTTTATTTTATTTATTTATTTTTTGGGCGCACTTGTCTCTCCTGAGGCCTCCAAATTTCTAAAGCCTTTCCTGTGGGGGGGGGGGGGGGCTCCAAACATCGAAAGTTACTTTTTTTTATAGTAACACGTGAATTCCCAAGTGGACGGGATCCTCATTTTGTTTTGCTGCCGCCCCGGGCCTCCGACAGCCTTAGTCCGCCACTGTTCTCATACAGGGATATTTGTAATACCGAAAATCCCGATACCCAGGGCAAAGTCAGAATTTTGTTTCAGTGGGAGGATCGGACGATCAGAACTATAAATTAGGACAAATATTCTGACTTCTAAAGCACTACAACACACACTACGTCATCATCATCATCATCATCATCATTAGCGTTCAGTGTGGAGCAAATTACCTCTAATAAAATTCCTCCATGATCCCCTATTCAATGCTAACATTGATGCCTCGTCTGATGTTATGCCTTTTACTTCAAGATCATTCTGCATCGAATCTAAGTACATTCTTCTTGGTCTACCTCTAATCCTCTTACCTTCCACTTCCGAGCTCATGAGTCTCTTAGGTAACCTTGCTTCTCCCATGCGTGTAACATGACCCCACCATCTCAATCTGTTCGCTCTAACTGCTTCATCTATGGTGTTCATTCGCAGTTTTTCTTTGATTTCCTGACATTGTTCCCATCTATTAGTACCTGCAATCATTCTTGCTACTTTCATATCTGTAACCTCTACCTTATGAATAAGGTAACCTGTATTCACTCAACTTTCACTCCCATACAACAAAGTTGGTCGAAAGATAGAGCGGTGCAGCGCTAACTTAGTCTTGGTACTGACTTCCTTCTTGCAGAAGAGAGTAGATCTTAGCTGAGCACTCACTGCCTTAGCTATGCTGCACCTCGATTCCAGTTCTTTACTATGTTGCCATCCTGTGAGAAAATACAACCCAGGTAATTGAAACTGTCTACCTGTTCTAACTTTGTTCCTCCTATTTGGCACTCAATAAGTTTAAATCTCTTTCCCACAGACATTACTTTAGTTTTGGAGATGCTGATCTTCATATCATAATCCTTGCACCTCTGATCGAGCTCTGTAATATTAGTTTGCAACCTTTCAATCGAATCGGCCATTAAAACTAAGTCATCAGGATATTCGAGACTGCTTATTTTGTTTTCACCTATATTAATCCCGCCCTGCCAGTCTACTGTTTTCAACATATGACCCATGAATAGTATGAACAATAGTGGTGACAGGTTACACACAGGGCACACACACTATGTGATCAAAAGTATTCGCAACCCACGCCCCCCCTCCCCTCCCCCCCCCCAAAAAAAGAAAAAAAATGATATTCATGTAGATGCATAGTGCTGCCATCTACTGCCATGTACTCCATATCAGCGACCTCAGTGGACATTAGACTTCGTGAGAGATCAGAATTGGGTGCTCCGCAGAACTCACAGACTTCGAAAGTGGACAAGTGATTGGGTGTCACTTGTGTCAGAAGGCTGTACGTGAGATTTCCACACTTCTAAACAATCCTAGGTCTACTGTTTCAGATGTGATAGTGAATTGGAAACAGTAAGTGACACGTACAGAACCAAATCGTACAGGCTGACCTCGTCTGCTGATTGACGCAAACTGCCGACAGTTGAAGAAGGTCGTACAGTGTAATAGGAGGGCATCTCTCCAGACCATCACGCAGGAATTCCAAACTGCATCAGGACCCACTCCAAGTTTTATGATAGTTAGACGGGAAGTGAGGAAACTTGAATTTCATGGTCCTGCGACTGCCCATAAGCCACACAGCACGCAGGTCAATGCCAAACGACGCTTCGCATGGTGGAAGGAGTGTAAACAATGAACGATTGAACATTAAAAAAACGTTGTGTGGAGTGACGAATCAAGGTACACAATGTGTCGATCCAATGGTAGAGTATGGGTGTGGTGAATGCCATCGTGTGTAGTGCCAACATAAAAATCGGAGGCGGTAGTTTTGTGGTCTGGTCGTGTTTCTCGTGGAAAGGTCTTGCACCCCTTGTCGTTTTGCGTGGCACTATCGCAGCACAGCCCTACATACATGTTTTAAGCGCCTTATTACTTCCTAATACTGAATAAATATTCGGGGATGGCGATTCCATCTTTCAACACTATCGAGCGCTTGTGGCGGATTGGTTCCACAACAATAATATCTCTCTAACGGAATGGCCTGCAGAGAGTCCTTACTTGAATCCTACAGAAAACCTTTGGGATGTCTTGGAACGTCGACTTCGCGCCAGGCCTCACCGACCTACATCGATACGTCTCCTCAGTGCAGCACTCCGTGAAGAATGGGCTGCGTTTCCTCAAGAAACCTTCCAGCACTTGATTGAACGTATGCCTGCGAGAATCTAAACTGCCATCCAGGCTAAGGGCGGGCGAACACCATATTGAATTAAACAATTACCGCTTCAGGGCGCCACGCATTGGTAAGTCATTTTCAGGCAGGTGTCTGGATACACATAGTGTAATTTTGGGGAGAGGTGTAAGGGATAGATCCCCTCCATGAGGGTCGGATCCAGGACAGCCTGGGGGCGGTGAAAGAATTCTCATCGTCAGCTAAACTCTGGCTCAATAAAAAGACTCTAGTACTGGCCACCCCTTTATGCCCCATGCCCAACCAAAAAAAGTCTCGCTGTTTTGAAAACTCAGTGCAGTGACAGCACGCTAGCTAAGCATTTTAAGCTGCTGAAAAGAGCTGCCGAGGGGTCGAACTACCCTTCGCCCCCCCCCTTCCCCCCAGGATCCGCCTATGCTTCATCGACCCTCTCCCCCTTGGTGTATGGCCCTGCCTATACCACCAGTCTGCACTGACCCATGACGTCATGGAAGAGAATATCATTTATCATCAATTGTATCGGTGATGCTGCTTCTTTGAAATAGCATGCTAGTCATTCATCCCGCGGTTAGATAGATGGCATCCGTTTCTCCCGAGCCCGCAACTATCCGAAAGATGATGGGACCCAACTCCTACGATTTAAAGTAGGCGGAAATTCTAAACTTAATGAATATTCCAGGCAAACAAAACTTTCTGTTACACAGGGTAAGTCACGAGGGTTTTTCCTCGGTTTCTGGACGGCATTCCTTAGGTTATATGGAACAAAAAATGGAAATAAAGTAATGGAATTAGATCGCTAATTAAGGAGCTACAGACATTGAAAAAATTAGAACTATGGTAGGAAGAAACCGATATTGTAGGATTTCACTATTAAAAATGCACATAATAAATGATTTAAATAATTTTGTAGCAGTCTGTTGCATTTAGATTGGATTTAAACCAAGTATTCAAAATTTCCTCTCTGCATTTCAAGGCAAAGATTCGCATTGGAGCAGCATTTCGGCTCTCCAGGCGGGAACTACCCAGGAGTATGTCGTCATCAGGAAAAACAAAACAGGCAAAACAGGCAACATCCACACATAGCAGTGTGGAATGTTCTATCCCTTAGTCGGATAGGTAGGTTAGAAAATCTGAAAAGAGAAATGGATACGCTGAAGTTAGATGTAATGGGGATTAACATCAGTGGGAGGATGTACATGACTTCTGGCCAATTGAGTACTGGGTTATGAGTACAAATTCGGTTGGCGGTAATGCAATAAGGAGGGCTCATAATGGGTGAAACAACTGCAATGCAGATAAGCTACTATGAACAGCACAGTGATCGCATTATCGTAGCCAAGACAGATTCGAAGCCAACAACCACCACAAGAGTACAAGTTTATATGCCAAGTATCTCCGTCGATGATGATGAGATCGCGGAATTTGTATGAGGAGGTAAAGGACATTATTTAGACACTGAAGTAGAGGAAAACTCGATAATGATGGGGCACTGGAATCCAATAGCATGAAAAAGTAAGAATAGTAAGTGAATATGGAAGAGAAAAAAGCAATGAAAGAGAAAGACGCCTGGCAGAATTCTGCACAAACTTTCTCAGACGTACCCTGATATCTCGGGAGAATCTGAAAACGCCTTTAAACAGAGAGTAGGGTAAATATGATGATGAGGAGGGAAAGGAGGAAGAAGTCGAGGAGGAGACAGATGTAAGGTTTTCAACACGATGGCTACAGAGCCATTACTGGAGATCATCAAAGGTGGCGTAACACCTCAAAAGAGCCGGCCGCGGTGGCCGAGGGGACTGAGGCGCTCCAGTCACGGTCTGCACGGCCACTACGGTCGGGGGTTCGAATCCCCTCTCGGGCATGGATATTTGTGCCGTCCTTAGGATAAGCTAGTTGATAAGTAGTTTGTACGTTTAGGGACTGATGACCCCGTAGTTAAGTCCCATAAGCTATACAAACATTTGAACATTTGAACCTCGAAAGAATAAAATTATGCAATTACTTTTTAAAAGTTTGCTGCCACATCTCTTTAGTCTTTGTAAAGTCTGAAATACCCGCGATAATGCTTCATAACATTCAGAAAAAGCATCCGAAACAAAACGGCGCAGCCCATTTATAAAATGGAGTCGTAGTCTTTCTCATGGAGTTCTTCTCTGCTTTCAGATGGGCGACGTGTTACTATTGCACCAAGCTGCAAGACCATTACACCTCTTCTCCAGCATTGGAATACAAATGACATTCCATTTCATGCCTCCCTCCACACTATTAAAATTTCTGTGGTGTTTCACAATCTCTACTGCCTCCCTCTATAGCATTTCATGGTATCCGCTTGTGGCTGCTGGTACTGGAGTCCTATCGAAATAAATTTGGTTGACAGCAAAGAATGTGTGCGAAACAGCTGATTTAACAGTCGGTCCCCTTCTATAGTTCTCTTGTGGTCATTCACTCCTTTTTTTACTGTAGTATTTGTACTACCTAATAGGGCTATGGATAGAATAGCGATACGTCGATATTTTACCGAGAAACATCACTATCAATTAGAGTGCTGATACTATATATGTTTTTACAATTTTCGGCAAACATGTGGAATTGTTCTCTTACGACTGTAGTGGAAGATAATTTTACTTTCACTGTGTGAAAGAGTCTTTCTACTTTTTGAGCTTCCGTCGCGTATTTCTCTATGACTGTGTGGTGCAAGTATACGTGGGACAAAAGAAGCGCGATTGCACTGGGGTGTGGCGTTGTGAATGGCATGAGATATCCGATGGCACGAAATAGCGCAGCAGGTACAATGAAAACAATTGTCAATGGAGGTGGCGTGATAATTCTTCACATCGGCATTATCAAAAATCAGTTGCCGAAAATGACAAGCGTCTCTTGAAGACTAGTACCTCTATGGCGAAACGGCAACCTTACCTGCAATAACCCAACTAGCATTTGCAAGTTACTGCTTTCAATGCTTGCACTATTTAAATCATTCTGAATTTTTCTACGACTGCGAGAATAAAAAGGTTTATTTCGACATGTAGCCAACGAGAGAGATTAAGAAAATAAGATATGAGAACATTTTGGATAAACGGGATTACTGCCGGATGTATGCGTCAATTGTATGAGTCTCAGGTAGCACCTGAAGAAGGCAGCGAGTTACGCGGCCGAAATATTGTGCCAGAACGACGCATACATCCGGCAGTAATCCCGTTTATCCAAAATGTCAAGATCTCGCCGGGAAAGCATGAAGAATTACAAGATATGAGAAGTTTACTGGAATAAAATATTTCATGACACCGTACCACGTACACCAGTGATCCCTATACTACCTGGATGGTGAACTACAGATTTCTCAGCGTGCCAGCCAAAGCTGTTCATATTCTGTTTCTTTACTAATCACAACATGGCTGCTATGAAGTATTACAAGAAAACGAAAAGCAAATATGTTTCGATTCCGTACTCATGCGAGTCTGTTTCTTCGTATATTGACAAATTTTGGATCCAGAGATAATCTAGCAATTATTTGTCACGTACTATCTGTAGAAAATTCGTTTGACTAATTACAACATGGCGGACAATGCAAATTCGTGTGCAAAACATATGAATGTGCAGGAACGCTACAATTCTATGCTCAGACACCAGATTTATACATCCAGGTTATGTAGAGATCATTGATGTACACAGTTGTTAACAAACACGAAAGTCAAAATGTTCAGATGTTTGTAAACCTATTCGACCAAACTGCTATGTTCATCAGTCCCAAAACTAAGAGACTACTTAAACCAACTCACAACGAGGAAGGATTCGAACCTTCGGTTGGAACGGCCGACCAGACAACACCTTAGACAAGAAGGCCATTCCGTGCGGCAATACAGCAGTGGACCAAAAATATTGTAATACAAGCTTTTTATCAGCTAACAGTCCTATTATTAACTTACAAATTTCACATCAAATGGTTATTCTTGCAGTAAGGGAATAGGCAGGCTGCTAGCTTGTTAATGTACAGAATATCGAAGAAAAAAAATTTAAAAAATCAGTACTTAAAATATACATCTCTAAAACTGGCAGTATATTTACAATGCAAAGCCGAAACTTTTTGGCTGATATATCGATACTTTCTTTCGATATTTTGCGGGCGCATAATGGTATTTTTATAAATATCGTTATATCGAATACCATGATACTTTTACAAATATCACCACACCCTAGTACTCAAGTACGTCTCCTCTCAGGCATAAGGAATGTAACACTTATCTGCTTTAACAGTGATTTGCGAGGATTCATTAAATGATCAGTAGTTTCCGGGTGGGTTTGTAAATTAATCCGATGTTCTATTTTGTCAAGATTTTTCATTTTCTGTCAAAAATCAAATGTTTGTTAAGCTTATGGGACTTAACTACGGGGTCATCAGTCCCTAAACTTACAAACTACTTATGAACTACTTACGAACTAGGACGGCACAAATATCCATGCCCGAACGGGGATTCGAACCTCCGACCGTAGTAGCCGTGCTGACCGTGACTGGAGCGCCTCAGTCACCTCGGTCATTTTCTGTCAGTAACTTCCTTGATAACAGGCAGGAAACGTCCAGTTTCACAGATACTGGTGCAGTTTTACGAAACGGCCTTCAGCGCTCTTTTTAATCTCAGCAGACGAATAAACATTCTTCAATAATACACTGGCGAGATCTTCGGCGTAGAGCAGCACTGGTTCGCAGATGTTTCTTGCTCCATCCGGCAAAAATGTTGCAATGCCTCGTTTTTGTTGTGGGTCATAGTTTCGATGCAGGTTACAGTGCGCAAGCAAAGATTGTCAGTAAAACAGAACTTTCGGTTCAGTCCAGTTAGGATGTTTTAAAAAAAGAAGAAGAAGAAGGAAGAAGAAGAAGAAGAAGAAGAAAAGAGGATGTATCATCTGCCAAATATTGGGGATTTTGCGTTTTTGTTGGCAGAGTCCAGTGCATGAAACTCGGGTGTTTCCACTTTTTTTTCTATAACTAGACTCAAGGGGTTCCCTACAGATACTTCATCCAACCGTTCATTGTGATTATCCTTCATTTAATATATGAGGCCGTGAGGCAATATTTTAACACCTCCGCAAAAACGGAATTTTTTGCAATCAGCAGTGATTTCCTTTACAGGAAAACGTTACTGGGTCGTTTTCTCGAGGTGATAAATTTATCTCCAAGCTGTTAATTTGCGCAGCTCAAACTCGGGGGGTTCCTAAAAATGTACACACAAACACGTTTAAACACCGAGCAGTATTTTCGCCTCAAACAGAATTCGTGGAATTCCAAAGCGAGCGCTTTATTTTCGAAGCGAAATATCCTTGAGCACAGTGACGTACTCAGTCTGTCGAAGAACGAGATAAGAGGTCGATAACGTAAAGACGAATGTACAGCGTCCAATTATGGGGTCTCCAGCTGGGAGGACAAGTGGTCTTGAAGGATAAGGACGTTCGCTGAAAAGAAAAAGTGTAACGAATCTTGGGGTTATTACGAAACAAAATGTTACAATTGTATTCGCTTCCGGTTGGTGCTATACGTGCCATGGCTCCTTCCTGCTTATTATTGCATTTGCCCAGCACGACTCTATCTGCGGGATGTCACTCCAGTAATTTATCAGTTACACAGTACAAATTAACGCAAAAAATATGGGTTAACAGCCTGCAAACAAACCTGAGGATTCGCTGTTCAATACTCGCTGTTCTGAAATGTCGTAAGTGGTGCCTAACGTTTCATGCCTAGTCTTCTTGGGACTTTCAGACACTGCGTCAATTTCTCTTGAGCAAAGGCTCGTATGCTGTAACAAATTTCTCAGTTTAATTTACTGTAAAAAGGGAAATCTGCAGCCCCAGAAGTTGCATTAAAATAATTACACTTTATCTATATATCTACACTATCTATGGATGTCTTCATCAGACGAATGAAGTTATGACCTAATAATAAATCACAAATACTATATCAGAAAAATTACATGAATTAATACTTCCTTATACAATTATTATTTCTTATTTTTTAATAACGATTCTAAAATTGCTACAGATTGCTGCAATAATCAAAAGATGTTATCAGTAAATTATTTATTGTCAATTCACAACATACTTCGGGTTTAGACCATCATCTGATGATCTGTCAATAAGATACATATACAGACAATAAGTATATACACAAAATTATTTGCAATTTATAATTAACATAGCAAATATTTTTTATAGTTTTACATAATTTGGAATTACATACCGATAATATATAAATTTAGATTTGATGTATTCAAATTTGTCACGTAAAATACATATTTCATATGTTAATAATAAATTGCAAATAATTTTGTGTATATACTTATTGGCTGTATATGTTTCTTATTGACAGATCACCAGATGATGGGATAAGCCCGAAACATGTTATGAATTGACAATAAATAATCTACTAATAACATCTTTTGATTATTCAAGCAATCTCCATCAATTTTAGAATCATTATTAAAAAAATTACAATGAAGGTTGCATACCTCTACCAAGACTTTCAGTCTAAAATAAACTTCCTTATACAGTGGGGTAGTAGAGTTCCAGACTACAAATCCAAAGGTCGCGGATTCGATCCCCGCCAGGTCCTAGGATTTTTATCTGTAACTTTCCACTTCTTTCACCTCTGGAAGTGTTGTTAATGTGAAAAACATCGAATAGCACCGTGGTTAGGAACCCACATTAAACTGTAGGTCCTCCTATAAGTGACTGGGTAAGTCAGTTCGAAGGTCGGAGGAAGGCAACGGCTTACCACCTCCAAACAGGACCACGCCTAGTAAAGCACTTGTGTTCAAACCAATCTTCAGATTGTTGACTGCTTTACCTTCTACAGTAAATTAAACTGTTACGGTTGCTGACAAGCAGTGTCCAAAATCATAAAAATTCTCAGTCTCCCTATTCAGCAAGTCCTTATGAAGAATACAGGAGAAACTCATTATTTCCGAGCGAGTTAAAACAGATGCGGGTGATATTCCATAAGGCAATGTCAAATATGCAACAATGAAAGCACTTTATGACGATATTGTGGATGTTGCACTCCCTATTTCCGTGATTGCTAGAATTAGTTGGAGAGGAAATCCGCCTTAAGAAAGACACTCTTTTGTAGTTTTTCGCCCAGACATGTTTCAGTACTTATATGCTATTTTCAATGAGTTTACTCCATTAATTTCTGAACATTGTTGTTACAAGTTACAGTTTTTGTGTGGAGTAGCAAATGTACAAATATATTCATCAATTTTCATAAAGTAACAAAGTTTTGTCTTATATCACTGAGTCAGTTGTTTATTTGCAGTATGTCTAAATGACTCTTAGTTCTACAGAGATTTCTTTTAGAAATGAAGTGCATTTTAGGCCTACATTTGTTTACACACCTTACATGAAGTTATTGGCAGAATTTATTTTTGGCTTTATATGTCATCTGCAAGCTGTAGTATATTGTTACACATTTAAAGCCACAAATAAACTCCGCCAGTAACTTTGGAGTATTGCCTTGTACGGGAGTGAAACGTGGACGATAAATAGTTCTGACAGGAAAAGGATAGAGGCATTTGAAATATGGTGCTACAGGAGAATGCTGAAAATTTGGTGGGTAGATCGCCTAACTAATGAAGAGGTACTGAACAGAATTGAGGAGAAAAGCAATTTTTGTCATACCTTGACTGTAAAGAAGGGATAGTTGGTAGGACACATTCTTAAACATGAAGGAATCGTACATTTAGCATTGGAGGGAAGTGTGTGGGGTAAAATCGCAGAGGGAATCCAAGAGAGGAATAAAGTAAGCAGATTCAAATGCATGTGGGTTGCCGTTGTTATGAGGAGATGAAGATGCTTGATCAGGATAGAGTAGGGTGGAGACCTGTATCAAACCAGAGTGAAGACCACAACAACAACAAAGACAACGACGACGACGTTGCCAAAGCTAACAGACAAGCAACACTGCGCGAAGTATTGGCAGATATGGCCGTAATATGGCGTAAATGGGCTATGGTGGCAGACGATCGAGTAGAGTGCTCATGCTAAAATCACGACATCGACGCCATTGCCTTTCCTGGGTTCGTGGCCGTTTTTTTGGACCCCAGACGACTGGAAAACCATAGCGTGGTTAGATGAGTACTGCTTTCAGTAAATGGTAGGGTTCGAGCATGGCACAGAGCCTATGAAGTGATGACCCCTAGTTGCCAACAAGGCGCAGTGCAAGGTGGTCGTGGCCCCCTAAAAGAGTTGACTGTTTCTTCACGATACAACAGTACAATGGCGATATTCTGGAACTCTCCGCAAGCACATATAAATGACGCTCATACATGCACACTGCCTCGGGAGAATGGTCGCGCGGTCTAAGGAGTCTTGCCATGGAATGCGCGGCAATTCCCTGTCGGAGGTTCGAGTCCTCCATGGTGTGTGTGTGTGTGTGTGTGTGTGTGTGTGTGTGTGTGTGTTATTCTTACCATACGTTAGTTCAAATGTTCAAATGTTTGTTAAGCTTTTGGCACCTAACTGCGAGGGTATTAGTCCCTAAACTTACAAACTACTTATAAACTACCTTATACTATAGACAACACAAACATCCATGCTCGAGGGAGGATTCGAACCCCCGACGGTGAACGGCCTCGCGCATCGGAGCATAGCCATAAGTTTGCGTAAGTTAGTTTAAAAATAATGGAATGCGGTCTTAGAAAATGAGGCGATGCTGAAGGAATTAGATTAGGTAACGAAACAATGAAGGTGGTAGATGAGTTTTATTACTTGGGTAGTAAAATAACATGTGATGGTAGCCGTACAGAGGTTATAAAATGCAGAATGGCAATGGGAAGAAAAGAATTTTTGAAAAAGAGAAATTTGCTAACATCGAATATTAATTTAAGTGTAAGACAGTCTTTTCTGAAGGCATTTGTGAGGAGTGGTGCCTTGTACGGGAGTGAAACATGGACGATAAGCAGTGCGGACAGGAAGAGAATAGAGGCTTTTGAAATGTGGTGCTACAGATGAATGCTGAAGATTAGGTGGGTAGATCACATAACTAATGAAGAGGTACTGAACAGAATTGGTGAGAAAAGGAATTTTTGGCATACCCTGACTAAAAGAAGGGATCGCTTGGTAAGACACATCCTTAGACATCGAGGAATCGTAAATTTAGCATTGGAGGGAAGTGTTTGGTGTAAAATGGCAGAGGGAGACCAAGAGACGCGTATAATAAGCAGATTCAAGTGGATGTGGGTTGCCGTTCTTATTAGGAGATGAAAAGGCTTGCTCAGGATAGAGTAGGGCGGAGAGCTGCATCAAACCAGTCTCCGAACCGAGGACCATATATATAAGTTAGTTTAAGTAGCTACGGACCGATGATTTGTTCCCCTCGGTGTACAAAAATATGAACATACACAACTTAACTTTTGGCCCCCTGCCTTCGTCAGAAAAAAAGAAAACTACTGTCATTCATATAATCATACAGGGACACCTCGTAGACATACAACCGTCATCTTCGGGTGCTGCGTTCCGAGTTTTTACATAAAATGGCCCGGGTCTTCTGGTCGCGACAGCATGCCAAGTCACCGTTGCCATTTCAATAGCTGATGCACTTCCTTCTCCTGAAAGTACTTTGGGTTGACATTCGATCGGACCTTAACCTTCAAAAAGCATTGTCATAACACCAAGATGAAAGTATATGCCGCAGGAGTTCGAGTCCTCCCTCGGACATGGGTGTGTCTGTTGTCCTTAGAATAAGTTAAAGTAGTTTGTAAGGCTAAAAAGACTGATTACCATAGCAGTTTGGTCCAACTGGTTTACAAACATTTGAGCATTTGAAAGTAGGTAAAGGTACAGTCAGTCAGCTATTCGAAGACTGGTTTGAACACCACAGAGGCATGGTGTCCATCTTCGTAGTCTAGTGGATAGCGTGGTGGGTTGCCACACACGGGGCCCGGATTCGAATCCGGGTCGGGTCGGGTCGGAGATTTTTCTCTGCACGGAGACTGGGTGTTGTGTCGTTCTCGAAATCATTTCACCATCATTGACACGCAAGTCGTCGAAATGACGTCAGCTAAAAAGACTTTCACCAGGCAGGTCGAACACGTCCCCGGTTGGGGTCTAACCATAGAGTAGATATCTCTGGAGTAAGCAGTGACATGCGCAGAACAGAAATCTTGTTCTCAACATGTATTGTCCGCCAGGTCACGTGATGTCGGTACGCAGGAGGTTTGTCCATAAAGCTCCATGTAACATTTAAAACGTCATTTCCTCGCTAGTACAGGCTAATTGACCTCATAGGTGTCGTGGATTAGGTACAGAAACTTCGTGAACACGATAACAGTTTTCATTTGTTACGTAGGATAACTGGGCTCTTAGTTTTGAGGAATAAAGTGAAGTGTCATTTCGTCCTTAGGGACAAGTGTCACAGCTCACATATTCCTAATGCTTTTATTTTTGTGACAACGACAGCCGTTGTTCTGTTTTATGCGACATTGTTGTCGTATTTCTAACGCTTCTGTAGTAAATATTTCCCATAAGAACATTCCAAAATGACTCAATAGGAAACCAGTGCCTTTTATAGTGTCCAAACATCACTTGCACTTGTGGCAAATTGGTGATCATATCACATGTGTCTTCGTCGTTATTTTATCAGATTTTGTGTAGCATGTTTATTTTTAGGCCAGCGTAACATTTTGATTATTGGTAACAGTTTTGTTGTGTTTATTTCGCGCATTTTATGTAGGCCTAAGGTAGATGCACCAGTGTTTGCACTGTACGCCTACCGATAATTGACAGTTTTTTTACATTATGGGATATATAAAACCATCCTAATTAGCCATATAAAGCTCCAATATATGCAAAATTCATTCATTTCGAAAGCTGACTGCAGTAACATAGTTATTTATCTACTTTTATGTTATGGGTGGAAAACTCAAACATGTGAAGGTGTGAGCACATTAGTTTTTCTGTTATTTATAAAAGGAATTGTTAAGGTAGTTTCTTCTGAACAGTAACTGTAGTGGCAAAATTTGATTGTCAAAAAGTATTTTATTTTAATGATTGCATCAGTAACTTACATGTTTCACATACCATCCTCAAAACTGAAAGTTTAAGTCACTGCAGGCGTGTTGAGGGGTTGTGACTTTAAAGTAAAAACAACACTTCGGAAACCAATATTTTGAAGAGAAAGACGTCATATGTGCAGATGAGCTCTGCTTGAGAAGTATAGCCCATACATTTTGTATGTCAGCAAACTTTAACACCTTTCTCTTGTCTTTTAAATCCATGACTATACACATAATCGACAAAGTAGTGAAAAATGCATTGTAAATAGTAGTTGCTAAAACAGCAACTCATTCTCTTTCCTACCCCACTCGTAAATTAAGCGTGGAATAAACGAATGTTTGCTAGACTATGTACGGCCAGTAAATTCTCTTATATCGTTATACAATCACAAAAGACAGGCCTACGAAATTTAGTCTTAATAACAACATGTCTCGAAGTTTTTCACCCCATAAGGACCGTAAAATTACATGTTACGTTTCATTATCGCTTTATGGGACATGCCTATGAAAAGTGACTTCTCATCCTTTCACTTTTTTTTCTTTACAACCGTAGCAACAACAGTAATTCACCATTGCTATTAATAACAAGCAACAGTTGAAAACGCAAGAAATACATGTAATACGATAAATTTCGTGATCAATCCCAATCACTGGCAGAAAGATGCGCACCGAAATCACGTGACTCTCCCATACAGATGTTGCGAACATGCGCAGAACGGATTGCTCACTCAGAGATATCTATTATGGGTCTAACGGCTATAAATGCCACACGGAATCACCGTCACCAAGCATGGTCTTGTCTTGGAGGTGGTATGCTGTTGCCTTCGTCTGACGTTCGAACTGACTTATCCAGCCAGTTATAGGGGGGGGGGGGGGTAGAGTTTAGTGAATTTCGAACCACTGCTGCTCGATATTTTTCATATCAGCAACACTGCAGAAGGGGAAAGAAGTGGTAAGTGACAGAGAAAAATTCCCTGGGACCTGGTAGGGATCGAACCCGCGACCTTTGGATTCACAGTCTGTACTACCGAACCACACCATTTGAAAGTAACATCAAGAATAATATGATACGAAAACTAATGGCGTCTAACTGGAATGCACAGTCAGTCGCTTTTAGGACCTCAGCATTGGCGATGTGCTATTCTGGCGCTGTGGTATGCTGTCTGGCATAATTCCTGCCACGCCAGGAAATTGGAAACTGTTCTGCATAATACGTGTCGGATAATTACTGGATGTCTGAGACCAACCAAACTGGAGCAGCTCTATCAGCTAGCTGATACAGCTCCTCCTGACATAAAGCTTGAAGCAGCTGTCCAAGCAGTAGGACGTAGAGCCCTGACTTCTCACATTCACCCACTGTTTTGTCTTTCACCAGCACCATCAGGCATGAAGTCCATAAATAGTATTGTAATAGCCTGTTAGCAACAAGAACACGAACCAAACGCTGGACACGTGGAAAAAGATAGCGTAAGCTGCTCCTCTACGCCGCAGAAAACCTATCTCGCGGTCAAAATGACAGCTGGTATACCTGCCAGTCCTTAACAGTTTACCAACTGGTGTTGGGTATGTAAGCCTTGAAAAATGTGGATACTCCAGTGGGCGCCTTGGCTGTGAGTGTGGGGAGAAGACAATGTTTCACCTGCGGAACTGCCGTTGTGCCCGTCTTCAAAATGTTCAAATGTTTGTAAACCTACTGAAGCAAACTGTTATGCTCTTCAGTCCCTAGACTTACAAACTACTTTAACTTAAGGACGATCCACACACCCATGCCCCAGGAAGGACTGGAACCTCCGACGGCAACAACCGCGCGCTCCGCAGCAAGGTGCCTTAGAGCGCTCGGCCACTCTACCGTGGCATGCCCGTCTTCCTGTAATGAAGAAGATTCAAGGCTGGCGAACTCTAACGCCTTGGACGCAGCCCGTTTAAAGACTGTTACTTTGTCTACGCATAAATACATTTATGGTTGTTTAGCTATGTACAAATACAGTTGTATCCTAGCCCTAATGCCTTGATCAGATCCCACGTTTGGGTAAAAACATTTAATTATTGATCGGTCTTCTCATTTTACCGGATGATCAAAAAGTCAGTATAAATTTGAAAACTTAATAAATCACGGAATAATGTAGATAGAGAGGTAAAAATTGACACACATGGTTGGAATGATATGGGGTTTTATTAGAACAAAAAAAGATATATATAAAAGTATTGCAAGACGAGTGAAAGGTCTCTTGCGCGCGTCGTTTGGTGATGACCGTGTGCTCAGCCGCCACTTTCGTCATGCGTAGCCTCCCAGGTTCAAACATCTCGGTTCGTGCGATTATTGGCTTTGGGGTTACCTGAAGTCGCAAGTGTATGGATGCTGAAAGGCAATATCCGACGCCAATGCCTCACCATAACTCCGGACATGCTTTACAGTGCTCTTCACAACATTACGCCTCGACTAGAGGTATTGTTGAGGAATGATGGTAAACATATTGAGCATTTCTTGTAAAGAACATCATCTTTGCCTTTCTGACCAGATGAAGAGCCATCTGTCGGATATATATATATATATATATATATATATATATATATATATATATATATATATATATTGTTCTAATGAAACCAGATGTCATTCCAAGCATGTGTGTCAATTTTTACCTCTCTATCTACATTATTCCGTGATTTATTAAGTTTTCAAATTTATACTGACATTTTGATCACCCGGTACATGTTAATACCTGTTGTGCAGGCACTTGTTTACTCTATTACTGGTTAACTTTCTTGTAATTACCTTGTAATTGATGCCTTCGACATGAATAAAAAAAAACCGAGTTACAACTGTTTGCGACTGGTTTGAAAAACATTCTGAATCAGAGGAAAACAAATTCAGGCGGTGTGACATGTGAGTAGGTACAACATGCCTGTCAACCCGTGTGACGTCAGGCGAGAGCTGTGTTCTCAATGTTGCCTAGATAAACGGGCCTGTGAGTACGGAGCTGGAGGGCTCAGTCAGCAATTGCGCTCTTGGCGACAATAACATGGCAAGTACAAGAAAAACGGACCAATCGGTTTCTCTTTCTATGGAAAAATCTGTTCCTTTCTGTGAAATGCGGTGAAGTTGCAAAAAGTTGCCGGCCGTGGTGGCTGAGGGTACTGAGGCGCTTCAGTCACGGTCTGCACGGCCACTACGGTCGGGGGTTCGAATCCCCCCTCGGGCATGGATATTTGTGCCGTCCTTAGTGTTAGCTAGTTCATAAGTAGTTTGTAAGCTCAGGGACTGATGACCCCGTAGTTAAGTCCCATAAGCTATACAAACATTTGAACTATTTTTTTTTTTTTTCAAAAAGTTTTGGTGTGCAGCACAGAAAAACAAAGTATAGAAAAAAGTAATTTACAGCGTCATTATTCTCTGTGCCACGCAAATGAGTATGGAAATAAGCCTTAATATCTGAATTAAAGGAACGTGCTGATGTGGAGGACTGTCAGAGTAGTGAAACGTCTGTCCTTCTGAGCTACAGAATAGTTCTACATGTAGCCAGTAGAGAGTGACTTTGCGAAAGAAGTGATTGTGATGGCCGATCAAGAAATGTGTTCACATTTGGTAGAAGACTTTGAAAAAGTGTGTTTGTCTCCAAAACTGTTATGCTACGTGTTTAGGACATTGGCTGCAGATGCGCAAGAAGAACTGGGTGTTACGGCACGTAAGTTTGTACATTGTTCTTTAGCTGTCTATGAGAGTACTGACATATCGGATACTGCACATTTAGTTATTTTCATCTGAGGTGTCTATGATAAGCTGAATATAACGGAGGATTTTTTAGATGTGATCCCCCAGAAGGGCACCACCACTAGGTTGGAAATTTTGAAAGGTGATGAAAAAGGTGTTCAAAATGTTGGCCTGAGTCGGAATAAGCTTGTTTCTGTCGCAACAGATAGAGCTCTGTCTATGGTAGGAGTTAAAATGTGGGATTAATAGCACGGGTGAAAGAAGGTATGAAACATGTTTCTGGTGCAACACAAGAACTCACAGCCGTCTACTGCATATTTCGTCAAGAGTATCTATGCGCAAAATACATGAAAACTAGAAATGTTATGGATACGCTGGCACAAGTCACAAATTCCATCAGATCACGAGGTCTGAGACATAGACAATTTAAAAGTTTTCTTGGAGAATGTGGTACTTAGTATCGTGATCTTCCTTATTTTTGTAATGTGCGCTGATTGAGCAGGGGCAAGGTGCTAGACCGATTCTTTGAGTTAAGAAATGAAATATCATTATTCCTGACCAGTCAAAATCAGCCTGTTCCTCAGCTGCAAGTAGAAACCTGGATTTGTGTCTTAGCATTCCTTCCTGTTTTAACAGGTCACTTAAACGATTTAAACACCTCACTCCAAAGGGAAGGCCTCCTCATAACACATATGTACTACAGAATTAAAGCCTTCAACATGACACTGAATCTGTGGATGAGTCAACTGTAACCTGAAGCTATCGCAGGTGCATGCTCATGATCTTACTCTCTCTGAAGAATATGTGCAAATTCTGGACTCTCATCGTAACCAGTTTGAGACCTGGTTTGAAACGTGGAAATACTGTGTTCTATGTTTCAGCTCTTTGCAACGTATTTTTCACTGGATAATAACAATGTACCAACCAGTTTCAAACCGATCTGTTAAATTTACAGTGTGACCATTTATTGAAGGACAGATATAAACACGATGAAGCCTTGGCAGATTTTTATACGAATGTTCCTCAAAACAGATTTCGAGGTTGTATTCCCCTGCTTCACGGATATTGAGTCTATTCGGTGAAAAATTCTTTTTTTATTATGAAATTAGCGAAGTCGCAATAGCGAAACACCTTGTCGGATCACAACGTAAACTGCAGTCTTCGATTAAAAATATCTCAAACATTGCACCTTAACATTGACAAACTAACCAAAGAAAAACGGAATAAAAAATGTTGGGGTAATGTCTACTTAATAGTACTGTATAGCTTTGCTCTAAATTGTAGAGAAAATTGTATTATGTTCCATTCTCTTTACTTTATAATATTACTATCCTCATATTAAATTACATGTACATTATTATGCTCTCATGATATAAAGACCGTAGACAATTCTCTGTAATCAGTATCTATTTGAGGAATTCGTGAATCTCACTGTATTCTTCACACCAGATCTGCTCCCTGTCTTTCCTTAATTGCTGCACTCCACACGCTGCATTCTATTTCATCGTGGCAGCAGTACGGACCCGTGACGTCACACGGCCAAATCTCCTTCCTTGTAAAGAAGAACAGCTGCCTCGGCTGACGTCACACCGGTGCTGCCTGACTTCTCCCGTTCTGAAAAGTTGTAGCTAGTGATTTGCCCACCCAGATCTGTCTACGTCTACATGGGATACTCTGCAAATCACATTTAAGTGCTTGGCAGAAGGTTCATCGAACCACCGTTATTTTATCTCCCATTTCATTCTCGAATAGTGCGTGGGAAGAAAGAACACCTGAATCTTTCCATTCGAGCTCTGATTTCTCGTATTTTATTTTGATGATCATTTCTACCTATGTAAGTGGGAGTCAACAATATATTTTCGCATTCGAAGGAGAATGTTGTGGATTGGAGTTTCGTAAGTAGCCTACGCCGCAGCGATAAGCGTCGTTGTTGTAATGATTCCCATTCCAGATCCTGTATCATTTCCGTAACGCTGTCTCCCCTGTATCGTGACAATATGAAACGAGCTACCCTTCTTTGGACTCTTACGATGTCCTCCGTCAAACCCACCTGATAAGGATCCCACACTGGCCAGCAACTCCAAAACAGGACGGACAAACGTAGTGTATGCAGTTCTGTTGCATCTTTTAAGGGTTCTACCAATAAAACGCAGTCTCTGGTTCGCCTTTTCCACGATATTATCTACGTGTTCTTTCCAATTTAAGTCTGAAGTAATAGTATAGGTATTTTGTGGAGTTTACGGCCTTCACTTTTGATTGATTTCCTGTTGTCTAATTCTTTTGTCAGGGCGCTAAAAACCTTGCTGTTGTGCGTCCAAAACATCCTATCCTATCCTATCTTTTGATTGATTTATCTTGTAAACAAAGTTTAACGGATTTCTTTTCGTACTCATGTAGGTAACTTCACACTTCTCATTATTTAGAGTCAACTGCCAATTTTTACTTCATAGTGATATCTTATTCAGATCGTTCTGCAGTTGGTTTTGATCTTCAGATGATTTTACTAGACGGTAAATGATGGCGTCATGTGCCACCAACATAAGAGAGCTACTTAGATTTTCCCCTAAATCATTTATGTAAAGAAGGAACAGCAGAGGACCAATAACACTACCCTGTAGAACGCCCGATATCACCTCTGTTTTAGTTGATGCCTTAACATCGATTACTACGAACTCGGACAGGAAATCCCCTACCCAGTCGCAAATTTGGGGCGACATACCATAACCACGCAACTTCATTAAAAGCCGTTTGTGAGATACGGTGTCTAAAGCCTTCTGGAAATCAAGAAATACGGAATCGATTTGCGAACCCTTTTCGATAGCAATCATCACTTCGTGTGAGTAAAGAGCTAGTTGTGTTTCGCATGAACGATATTTTCTAAATACGTTTTGACCTTGAGTCAATAGATCATTCTGTTCGAGATAATATTTGAATACAGGACATGTTCCAATACCCTGCCGCCATAAATCCCACAGAACATACATGGAGTATAGTCGATAAGTCACTCAGTATACAGAATTGTGCATCGGGAATAGTTTCGCTATTATGGACGGCTAAGAGGCAACACGGCTTAATATTCGTTCTCGGGGACTTGCACCGACTTGCAATTTGTCGGACCAAAGGAGGGCCAACACAGTATTAGCAAGTATCCCATGACTTTGGCTACCTCTTAGTGTAATGCTGGTACTTCGTGAGGGACATAAGGATACCTCAGTGTGTTTCGGAGGAGCTACGGACGTCTAACGGCCGTGCAGCAGTGGATACACCGTTTTCAATAAATTACAGAAGTGAAGCACTGTGGGGAATGGCTACCACTTGGATGGGTCACCGTCCGGTTCTGCTAAGCGCTGTTGGCAAGCGGGTTGCACTAAGCCCTCGTGAGGCCAGTTAAAGGGCTACTTGATTCAGAAGTAGTGGCTCCAGTCACAAATCAAATCATCTCCATCATTTGGTTGACCGTGCACTCGGCACAGGTCACTGTAGTTAACAGAGGGTGACGAGTTATCTGTGGACTGCCCACCAACAGACCAAGCCCCTTCGCAACTACCATGTCCTGTTCGCCAACTTTCTCACTGCAGCCCTGGTACATGGGTACCAAAAAGCACTCCACCGATCCCCTATCATCAACGTCATACTGTATTTTCTATGTGAATTGCCTTAAAGTTTAAGCTACTTTCCTTTATTATCCCCTTGTGGGGGATAAGTATTCCTTTTGCGTAAGGATTATACGGATAAGCTTGTGGGACTTAACTGCGTGCTCATCTGTCCCTAAACTTACAAACTACCTTATACTAAAGACTACACAAACATCTATGCCCGAACGAGGATTCGAAGCCCCGAGGGGGAACGGCCTCGCGCATCGGAGCATAGCGCCTCAATGCACTCGGCCACTCCGCCGCGGCGTTTTTGTTTTAGTTTTCTCTTAATGTGAGGGGTGTTTGTTTCGTTATATGGATGCTCCCCTTCCACAAATTGGCGCATTTCCTTTTCTTTAGCATGGGACTGCTTTCTTTTCTGCTTGGGTTGGGAATTCCACCTGTATTCACACAATTTCTTCTTTCGTTTAATCACTATCACTGGAACAATAACCCCCTTAATGTTCTATATTTATTTTAATTTATATGAATAATAGCTTTCTTACATTATTTCTCGCAATGAAGTGATTTTTAATTTCTAAGAAGGTACTGTTTTCAGAATGAAACTTTCACTCTGTAGCGGAGTGTGCGCTGATATGAAACTTCCTGGCGGATTATAATTGTGTGCCGGAACCGGGACTCGAAACTGAGACCTTTACCTTTCGCGGGCAAGCACTCTACCGACTGAGCTATCCCAACACGACTCACGATGCCGGCTCACAACTTTACTTCCGCCAGTACATCGCTTCCTACTTTCCAAATTTCACATAAGCTCTCCTGCGGACCTTGCGAAGACTAGCACTCCTGGAAGAAAGGATATGGTGGAGACTTGGCTTAGCGACAGCCATAGCCAAAGATCCCACGTTCGAGTCCCGGTTCCGGCACTCAATTTTAATCTGTCAGGAAGTTTCATATCAGCGCACACTCCGATGAAGAGTGAGAGTTTCATTCTGGCAACATCCCTTAGGCTGTGGCTAAGTCATGTCTCCACCATATTCTTTCTTCCGGGAGTGCTAGTCTTGGAAGGTTCGGAGGAGAGCTTCTGTGAAGTTTGGAAATTAGGAGGCGACGTACTGGCGGAAGTTGTGAAGCGGCATCGTGAGTTGTGTCGGGATAGCTAATTCGGTAGAGCGCTTGCCCGCGAAAGGCAAAGATCCAAGGTGCGAGTCCCGGTTCCGGCACACAATTTTAATCTGCCAGGAAGTTTCAGGTTCTGTTTTGTTCCCTTGTAAAAATTAATAAATAAATAAAAAATAAAATAAAATAAAGGCGTCCAAAAAAAAAAAAGGATTCAACGGCGGGAGTTTGGGGCGCCGACCTCGTCCCTCTCCGTACCGCATCCGCTGATGCTTCCGGGTGGAGGATGATGCGGCGACCGGTTGGTGCCTGACGGGCCTCTCAAGGCCTGTAGGACAGAGTTTACAGTTTACACATGCGTTCCACGATGCCAAGCGCTCGGTAGGTTTTCCCTAAGAAGGCGCTCCGTTGGCTGCCCGCCAGTTTGAGATGCGCGGGGACTCTCCGTTTTCTACGAAGCCTTCTGCGGTTAGATAACCCAAGTGGTGGCGCCGGCATCCACTGTTGAGCAATACCAGCGCGTTCGTGCAGCGGCCATCTTGCTGCGTCACCTCAGTTGTCAGCCTCCCGGAAGTTAGGTTACTTATAGCTCACAAGCTACAAACTTCCCTCATGAGTAATGGTTCAGACTTCATTTTACCTTATCTTCTCAGCTGTGGACTTCGAGACTCTCGAGCTACATTTGCATCAGCGTTATTTAAAAGGGAAATGCCTGTTCTATATTACTCGTAATCTTTTTCCTCTGCCGAGTGAGATGGCACAGAGGTGACACTCTGATTTTGGTTTTCCGTGCTTTCCCTGAGTCATTGGTTCCTTTCGGTACAATCCGATGTGCAGGGCCCGCGTTCAACGATGTAACCAATGCAGATGTCGCAGCACCCGGATGGAAGTCCGAGAAGATTTCATCAGCTGTATACGCCGAGAAAGACTATATTTACAAAATGCTGATGTCCTTCAGCCATAAATGCATGTGTGAAAGAGCAGTCACTGTGGCGACTACAGCGGCCCAGAATACAAGAAATGTACCCACAATTGCGAATATTCATCAGCATCAGCTGTACAGATTACGAGGGTTGTAAATAAAATAGTAGTAGGTAACCCACAGCTATGCCCCTTTGCAAGCTAATAACGTACGTGCGAGGCACGAGTGTAAGGAGGAATATTGGAGACACATCATTAAGATATTTAAATATAGCAACCAATGTAAATTTTTATTTTTTATTCTTTATTTATTTATTTATTTATTTTTACTTTCCCGGCGATTTGTTGGATTTAGCGTAGTGTAAGATTTGTTTGGCGCATCAATAAAACCATGGGAACATCTCGTTGAAATCGGGTATTCTGCCGGGTATCAGTGTTTCCCTCAGAACAGGGATGAAGACGCCGAGTAACGACGTCGAAAAATCGTAATTAGAAGATGCTGATATCCGGCAGAATACCCGATTTCAACGAGATGTCAAAGCAACCAATGTTCCCCTTGTATCTGTTCCCAAGGTTTTATTGATACGCCAAACAAATCTACATCTACATGTAGATCCAAAGCGACAAACATCATTGGTATCGACGTGAGCCACCACCTGCAGTTGGCTGCACCCCTTCAAGGCATTCGGAAGGACTCGTTCCACATCTGGAATGACTCCATTACTACGCTAAAACCACCATACGTGCAGAGTAAGTAAGCTGATGCCAATCACTCTCTTCGGGACGTACTGATGCGACAGTCCAGCATAGTCAAATAAATATGTCGAAATTACGTTTAGCACTTTTCGCTATACTCTAGACTACCTGTTTTAAATAGAAATACAGCGAGCGGAATATTTTCAGTCAATCTGTAATGAAGAGTTTCTTTTAAATAGAAAGTCTCAAATATGCTTAAAATTATAATCAGTAAACAGCTTTACAATCTGATAATTACGAAATCAGAATTAGTACCCAGTTTTCTTATTTACACAGTGTTCTTCCAAACAAAGAACCTTTCGAAAGCAACCGAATCACATGGTAAGTCATTAGTAGCTGATACGAGGGTTGGAACTTAAATAGTGGCATCTATTTATTTGTAACCGATACAACAGAGTTACATGTTCAAAAAAATGTTCAAATGTTTGTAAATCTATCGGACCAAACTGCGTGGTCATCAGTCCGTAGCTTACAAACTACTTAAACCTAGGTAAACTAACCTAAGGACAACACACACACCCATGCCCCAGGGAGGACTCGAACCTCCACGGCGAGCAACCGCGCGCTCTGCAGCGAAATGCTTCAGACTGCTCGGCTACTCCACTGCGGCAGAGTTACATGTTTGCACCTGTTACTGTCCTTCAAACTAGTCACCAGCGTTGTGTAGAACCCGCTGCCAGCGACGTGGAAGGCGTAGTATACGGTTAGTAGAGTCTCTTCTGTTGCTGGTGCGAATGGAGCGGTCTACTGCCTGTCGAATCTCTGGAACAGTTCTGAAGCAAATGTCACGAAGTGGGTCCTTCATCTTCGGAATCAAATTAAAGTCACAAGGATTTACGTCTGGGGGGTATGGGGCATAGTACACTACTTCCCAGTCCCATCGACCGAATAGAGCAGCCACAACTTGCAGTGTATGCGCCCGCGCATAGTAGTGCAAAATAATGGGTGGGTCGCGCAGAAGTGTTGTCGCTTCTTTCGCAAAGCTGGTCGCAGGTGACACTCTAGAAACGAATAGCAGTACTGTACACTGACGGTCTGTCGTGGAGGAACGTAATGCTTTAGGATACCACCATCACAATTTTACACGACAATCACCATAACTTTCACCGTACTGGGGCTCTGAAGCACTTTCGACTTTCGCGGCGACCCATAATGATGCCATTCGCTGGATTGGCGTTTCAGTTTTGTCTCGTACGATGCGGCCAATATCTTATCCAGTTTTACGATACGGCGTAAGAAAACCTCTCTTTGGCGTTCATAGCGCTCCAAGTGCGTTTGTGCAGCGTTGTAACGCACCCATTTCTGCATTTCCGTCAATTCATGCAGAACCCTTTGCGATCCAGTTTTTCGCGTACTCTGGCGTTCCTTTAGGATGCCAAGCACAGTTGTATGCGCTAATCCGGTTTTGTGGGCGAGCTCACCAATCGTCTGGCGTCGATCACTGTCCACTAACGCGGTAACAGTATGCACTACTTCCCCAGAGATGCTAGGACGACCTGCATGATGCATGTCTGCCACAGTTTGCCGACCTTAGTTGAAGGCTTTTACCCAACGTGTTACTGTTCTGTACGGCAATGCCGATTCTCCGCACGCCTGGTACTCGAGCTTTGTAGCCGGCTCGATGAAATATCCTCCAGACAATCTTTGGACGAACTTGTTTCCCATGCAGCTCATGTATCTATGCACAATATCTGGCGAATTTATTTTAGGTATTTTCTTAATAAGCATTACGATATGGCTCTCTTCTCTTTCTGAAACATGGCGTGGTCTTGTCACACGCTGCCTTTTATCAGTGTTTTTGTTCTTTTGTACCTGTTAACAACACTGCACACTGTAACGATCGTTGCTGTTTCGGCATATGATTTACTCTCTTCATGCAACGTTACCATTATCTCCACCTCTTCTGGAGTTGCTTCCTTCCCTTTTCTAGCCACGTTGTTGTTTCTGGCGTATTTGCGTGTTCGGCACACTGACCTTGTTGTTGTCTTCACTCAGTGACATTCTGGACTGATGACCTCGTTGCTTGGTGCCTCATTTCCATCAACACACACGCACGCACGCACACACACACACACACACACACACACACACACACACACACACACACACACACACACTCAGTGACATTCAGCTTGCATTGTACCACCGGTGTGTGAATACTTATGTCTGCGTCACCTACAAAACCTATCAGCGATTCGGTCGCTAGCTTTTAACCAGTGCTTTGGATTTAAATAAATTTGTGTATACGCAAACATTTGTGGCACACGATATGAATAGCCTTCATCAAAGAAGACGAAATCAATATTCCAGATTTCGAATTACGAACTGAGGCCGTAATGAGTAATGTAGAAGTAGATATCATCTGAGTAGTGAAGCAAATAAAATCACTTAACAAGAACAAGTCTTCTGGGCCGGGCTGTATACCCATTAGATTTCTGTCTGATTATGCTGAAGCGGTAGCTCCTTACTCAACAGCCACATACAACCGCTCTCTCAAAGAAGGATCTGTACCAAAATATTGGAAAGTTCCACATGTCACACCTATATTTAAGAAAGGCGGTAGGAGTAAACCCATTAAACTACAGGTCTATTTTATTGACGTCAATTTGCAGCAGGGTTTTGGAACATATCCTGTATTCAAATATTATGAAGTATGTCGAACTAAATAATCTATTGGCCCAAGGTCAACACGGATTTAGAAAATGTCTTTCATTCGAAACACAACTAGCACTTTACTCACACGAAGTAATGGGTGCTATCGACAAGGGTTCGCAAATTGATTCCGTATTTCTTGATTTCCAGAAGGCTTTTGACACCATACCTCACAAACGGCTTTTAATCACATTGTGTCGTTACGGAATATCGCCCCAAATTTGCAACTGGATGCGGGATTTCCTGTCAGAGGACACAGTTTGTATTAATCGATGGTAAGGCATCGACTAAAATAATGGTGATATCGGACGTTCCACAGGGTAGTTTATTGGTCCTCCGCTGTTCCTTATTTAGGTAAACGATTTAGGGGAAATCTAAGTAGCTCTCTTAGGTTGTTTGCAAATGACGCCGTCATTTACCGTCTAGTAAAATCATCTGAAGAACAAAACCAACTGCAGAACGATCTGAATAAGATATCACTATGGTGTAAACATTGGCAATTGACACTAAATAATGAGAAGTGTGAAGTACGAAAAGAAAACTATTAAACTTTGTTTACAAGATAAATCAATCGAATGTAAAGCCAGTAAACTCCACTGAATACCTAGGAATTACTATTATTTCAGAATGAAATTGGAAAGAACACGTAGATAATATCGTAGGAAATGCGAACCAGAGACTGCGTTTTATTGGCAGAACCCTTCAAAGATGCAACAGAACTACAAAAGAAACTGGATACACTACGCTTGTCCATCCTTTTTTGGAGTATTGCTGCGCAGTGTGGGATCTTTATCAAGTGGGTTTGACGGAGGACGTCGAAAGAATCCAAAGAAGGGCAGCTCGTTTCGTATTGTCACGATACAGCGGAGACAGCGTTACGGAAATTATACAGGATCTGGGATGGGAATCATTACAACAACGGCGCTTATCGCTGCGGCGTGGGCTACTTACGAAACTCCAATCTCCAACATTCTCCTCCGAATGCGAAAATATATTGTTGTCTCCCACTTACATAGGTAGAAATGATCATCAGAATAAAATACGAGAAATTAGAACTCGAACGGAGAAATGCAGTTGTTCTTTCTTTCCGCGCGCTATTCGAGAACGGAATGAGAGATAAAAAAATAGTATAACGGTGTTTCGATGAACCCTCTGCCAGGCACTTAACCTTTAGCCCGTACACCAGTCTTTTGGATCGGGGCGACTCTCTTTCCCTCCCTCCCTTCTCTCTGAGTGCGTGTCAGCACTCTGCCCTCCACAGTAGCCTCAAGGCAGTCGAAGAGGAAGTCGAAGTGAGTCTTTTCTTCGTTGTGCATCTGTCCGAAGTTCTGTAATTATCGAATTGCACTCTCAGCTCCCCGTCAAAGAAGGCCGATGTGTACAGTGAATGTCTTTATTTTCTTCGGTCCAATGTACCCCACTTACCCTCAAGTTGTGTGTTTTTCCTTTCACAATCAACTGCAAGTCTATAAAATTGGAAAAAATCTACGTGTCAAGTGCGTGAGAAAACTATTGGGGGGGGGGCGCCTCGGTTGCACAGTGGTAGAGTGCCAGACTACAAATCCAAAGGTCGCGGGTTCGACCCCCGCCAGGTCCTGGGATTTTTATCTGTCTCTTTCCACTTCTTTCACCGCTGTGAAAAGTACCGAGTAGCTCCCTGGTTCAGAACCCACGTTAAACTGTAGGTCCCCGTATAAATGGCTGGGTAAGTCAGTTCGAAGGTCGGAGGAAGGCACCACCTAACAGGACCATGCCTAGTAAAGCACTGTGGTGTTCAAACCAATCTTCGGATTGTTGACTACGTTACCTTTACTTATGCTGGGGAAGGGGGAGACCGAATGGTGCATTACATGCATTTTAAGACAATTAGATACAAAAAAGGCCGAAAGAAACGGCACCGCGGTCTTAAAGACCAAGTGTACGCTTTGTGTGCCATAAGGGGGTGTACGGGCTGAAGGTTAAATGCGATTTGCAGAGTATCCCATTTAGATGTAGAATAGTGGAGATAACAATATCGACAGTTCATCACCTTCACTATAAGGGCAGGATCTAGTACAAACAAGACTGTGTGTGTACACTTCGGTCCACGTGTGTACAAGTGTCGCTAAACGGCCTAATGGCAGGAAGAGGAACAGCCCGGCAGCTCGCACTCTGCCCCCGGAGAACAGCTGTGGCTGGCTCTGTCCAGCGCCGGAAGAGCGATCATATTTCCTCATAACAGCAGCAGCAGCAGCACTTCCTCCGGGGCAAGTATCCGGCGCTTTCATCCCGCTCGCTGCCTCCCTCTCGCTCTCCGTCTGCGCGGGGCGAGCAAACAGGTTGTGCGGATGAAATGAGCCGCCCGGCCGCTGCAGCGGGAAACACGACACGCGGCCCACCGGCTGCCGGCCGAGGGCTAGCCATTCACCCCACCAATAAACCTCGTATCAACACTGCACTACACTATCCATTCTTCTGCGTCTGCTGGAATCTCACTGGTTTTCATTTCAAGCTGTTTCGAGTATGAGTCAAGTACAGAACGACAATTATTGACATACGAGGGCCATCCGGAAAGTGGAACCCGTTAAGCCCAGTTTACACGATGATCGCGCTAGTAACGAACATATCACATAGCGCGCCATCTAGCGACGTAAACGCAGAACTACCAGTTCAAAAACTGTTCAAATGTTTGTAAATATATCGGACCAAACTGCGTGGTCATCAGTCCGTAGCTTACAAACTACTTAAACCTAGGTAAACTAACCTAAGGACAACACACACCCATGCCCCAGCGATGACTCGAACCTCCACGGCGAGCAACCGCGCGCTCCGCAGCGAGACGCTTTAGACCGCTCGGCTACTCCACCCCACCAATAAACCTCGTGTGGACACCACACTACACTATCCGTTCTTCTGCGTCTGCTGGAATCTCACTGGTTTTCGTTACACGTGGGCGGAAGCCAAGCTTTTTCGAATATGAGTCAAGTACAGGACGACAATTATTGATATACGAGGGCCGTCCTGAAAGTGGTGCCCATTAAGCACAGTTTACACGATGATCGCGCTAGTAACGAACATATCACATTGCGCGCCATCTAGCGACGTAAACGCAGAACTACCAGTTCAAAAATGTAGGTAGCTTTTTTTAATTTTCTTTATATGTCGTTTAATATATTTATAGTATATTATCTTTAGCTTGGTGCTTATCTGCTGACGTTATACATGAGAAATGTGCAGTAAAATTAAAACGTGTGAACGTGAGCAAATCTAGAGTCTACTTTCCAGGATGGATTTTAATTTTCAGATTCCCAAGAAGACGGTCACCAGTAGTGTGATGATGATGATGATACAGCATCGTTTGTATCAGTTGACGACGATACCTTTTATTTGAACACATGAGAAATTGGCTACGGTTTAATGTTTCTTCAAATGTTTGTAAATATATCGGACCAAACTGCGTGGTCATCAGTCCGTAGCTTACAAACTACTTAAAGTAAGGTAAACTAACCTAAGAACAACACACACACCCATGCCCCAGGGAGGACTCGAACCTCCACGGCGAGCAACCGCGCGCTCCGCAGCGAGACGCTTTAGTCCGCTCGGCTACTCCACCGCGGCGAACTTCCAGTATTTCGTGAGCAGAGACGGCGTTTCGTACTAGCTAGTACCCTATAGGACGGGAAGACCCGAACTGGGCAACTTTTATTACCCATGAGAAGGGTACTCTGGAAAGGACAGTTAATCCCACACTCCAACTGGGCAACTTCCGCTAGCAGGACGGTCCGATCCAAGGCGTTCCTGGCTCTCACTGAACTCGTCAGAGGCGCACATAAGGGGTATGTCAGGGGGCCTTCCCCAGGAAATAATGAATATAATGAAAAAATAGCACTTTCCTTTGTTGGTGATGGGAGTGGAGTGTTAGTGATGTGAAGTTTTGCAAGGTTTTTTTTTTAATCTATAATTTTTATGATTTAATGTCAGCAATAGAAAAACATGATCACGGTAACGTAAAAGGGGCTTTAGAGCAAATTATTTTCTGAATATGAGCAGCATAATTCACACAAAATATGATGGAGATGTCTACTTAAAATTCAGTACTTACCCGTACATCAATCTTCACCCCCCGTCCAAAAAATATATATGTTATATTCGCCACTGATATTGCCAGTAACAAACTAAAAATTGGGTAAATTAGAATGTCAGTGGTGTTTGTCGCAGGATTCTAGTGCCATTCGCTTACGAGATATCGTGAAAAGTTTTCAATCCGGCACTTTGCCCCACGCAGCCTGCGTAGTTGCTACGGATGATGTTGTTATGTTTGCTTATTTAGTTCTTGTGTTTTCCTTGAGCCGTTGCCACTTTCTATTCAGTTACCGTGTGGTAGTCCAAGCTGTACCGCGGCGGAGCGGCCGAGCGCATTGAGGTGCTATGCTGCATGCGCGAGACGGTTCCCCGTCGGGTGTTCGAATCCCCCCTCGGGCATGGATGTCTGTGCTGTCTTTAGTATAAGATAGTTCATAAGTAGTTTGTAAGTTTAGGGACTGATGACCCCACAGTTAAGTCCCAAAACGTAAAAAAAAAAGGCAGTCCAAGTAGTAGATTGAGAGTGGACGATGGGATTCACCAGTGCATAAAAGGCCGAACTGCTTATGGTGTCTGGAGAGTGTACGAAGATTGCAGCTCGTGCTTTTACGGTGTATGCGGAAACATATCCCAATAGACGTCACCCATCTCGGGGCAATTGTTTATCAATTTCTTCGACGAGTTACGTGAACGAGGTAGTGTTCAAAAAAATGTTCAAATGTTTGTATAGTTTATGGGACATAACTACAGGGTCATCAGTCCCTAAACTTACAAACTACTTATGAACTACTTACGAACTAGGACGGCACAAATATCCATGCCCGAGGGGGGATTCGAACCCCCGACCGTAGTGACCGTGCAGACCGTGACTGGAGGGTCGCAGTCTCCTCGGCCACCGCGGCCGGCCGAGGTAGTGTATTACCTCAACAAAGTAACAGAAGGAAACAAGTAACGATATAAGTACCGGAAGTTAATGTTTTGGCTGCTGTTGCAGATGATTCGCGTGTTAGTTCCCGCGCAACCGCCTGAGGAAGAAGTAGCGCGAACCAGAAAAGTGTCCTACACATTCTCTCTCCATCGAGAGTTGCATGGAAACTATTGTAAGAATCTTGTTACCTTCTGTTCATGGGCATTACGACATAATACTCCATATGCAACATGTACCTTATTTAGTGGTGTAGCCGCATTTACCAATCATGGCCAGGTAAACTTGCGAAATACGAATAATTGGTCTGCTGACATCCCCGTTGGCTTCATCAGGTGGAACTTAAGCGTCAGAGTGAAAATGTGTGGTGTGGCACAGTTAACTATCAGCTCAGAGGCCAGTTTTTTGCAGACGGTACGCCGAACACGCACAAGTATCGCAACCTTCCGGTAGACCATTTGCCGCGGTTGCTAGAAGAGTTTCCTCTGCACACTACGCAGAACCTCTCGTGCCAACAACATGGGTGACCAGTCCTTACTGCACAGATTACTACAGTATGTCTTCACGAATTGTTTCCAGATCGTTGGATTGGACGCAGAGGACCTGTACCTTGGTCGACCCGTTCTCCGTATTTGACTCCTATAGACTTTCTTTTCTACGGTGAAAGTTGAAAGACATTATCTAGAAAAAAATACCAACTACACTCGGTGATAAGCAATGACGCATTACAGCAGCCTGCTCGGTTATCTCCGCTAAAATGCTAGCGTGTGCGCAGCAGTCTTTCCATGCCAAACTGGAAGCGTTCGCTGCCGGTGGAAATTTTGAACACGGTCTGTGACGGTCAATTGCTGAGAAAAATTGCCACAACCTTCTAAACGACTTGCACTAAAGTGGTACAATAAAATCCACCGATGTACTAATTTACGCTGCTTGTAGTTTCTTAATGGCAATAGGTATTGTTCCATTTAAATAAGTGTATCTTTTCGCACAAAAACGTTTCTATGTTATCATGAAACGTCCTTTCCAAAGGAACAGACATTGTAGATGGCCAACGGCTACGTATATATGAAATTAAATAATCAATTATTGATCCGCAATTTGCGAATTCTGCCGACTTCAGCTGCATTTCTGGAGGTGGTCTATTACTTGGTGACGAATGAAAATTGGTGCCGGACCGTGTCTCCCGCTTTTCGCGAGCGGTCACCGGAACTACTCGGTCATTTGAACACGCTCTCCCGCCAGACCTAACTATTTGTTACATTTGCCTACATCCCTTACATATATATTTATATACAGGATGTCCCACTCAACTGTTTCACACCAGATATCTTTAAAACTACAAGAGATATTGAAAAACCACTGTCACAGTCACAAAAGTACGGCAGGGGCTTATGAAAGTAGGTACTATGGGACACTCTAAAACGTGAAGAAATATTATTTTCAACACAAACTTATGTTTTTTTAATGGATACCCCATATTATTTCTCAAGCAATCGATAGAATGTAACATCACAAAATGAATGGCATCGGTTGCATGGCGATGCGTCAATTACATCCGGGGAAACTGCGAAGCGAAGTTGACGTTTGAAATACGTGAGGCGTGGTGCTAGCGCGTGTCCGAGACTCAACCGCGAGTGTCGCTTGAGCCTCGGACATGGCGCTAGCAGCGCGCCTCATGTATTTCAAACGTCAACTTCGCTTCGCATTTTCCCCCGATGTAATTGACGCATCGCGATGCAACCGATGCCATTCATTTTGTGGTGTTACATTCTATCGATTGCTTAAGAAATAATACGGGGTATCCATTTAAAGACACATAAGTTTGTGTTGAAAATAATATTTCTTCATTTTTTAGAGTGTCTCATAGTACCTACTTTCATTAGCCGCTGTCTTACGTTCATGACTGTAAAAGTCGTTTTTCAATATCTCTTGTAGTTTCAGAGATATCTGGGGTGAAACAGTTGAGTGGGACACCCTGTATACGTAGCTGCAGACTATCTAAAATGTCTGTAACAGACGTTTCATAGTAAAGGACGTACCAAGACAGGCCAGCGATGTTAAAGACGTGCCCCTCCCCGTTGCGGAAATCACACTAAATGTATACGAGCACTGGGAGATGTAGACAAGTGTGACAAATGGCAGACAAGTTTCTGTCTAGCACGTTCGCTGCTGTCACCAGTGTAGGCCGCTAACGCTCTAGGCGAACGCCCGTAAGAGCACGTGCACTGAAAGCAGAAATCGGGCCCTGCGAAACCTGTAAGTTCACGTTGTGCACGTACGTAATACTGACAGCAAAAATAACGTCTGAGCAAGAGGTGGTGCTGGATATAGAAATGCAAGTATGCTTTAGCTGCATGCCGAATGTTGTCTGACGCCTATAAGCGTATATTGTCACTCTTCCCACTCTTTTTCGGGTTAGAAGGCCCTGGTGTCGGTTGTTTCGCCGCCATTGCTAACAATGTACAACACAGAAGACTAAAGACGAAAACACACAACTGCAGACAGGAAAACATTACGTGATATTTCGTTGGTGGCTTGTACTAACACGAGTCTACAGAGGAACAAACTAAACTGGGTATTCAACTAGCGAACGCGCCGCTTATAAGCGTTACCCGCACTGCTTGTTGATCGCGGAAACGCTTAGCGGAAACGCTTATAAGCGTCAGCCGCAGCAAGGTAGTAGACCGCTCGCGAAAAGCGAGAGACCCACTTATTTATCACCAAGCAATACAACACCTCCAGAAGTACTGCTAAAATTCGTTAATTGCAAATGAATAATTGATTATTTAATTCAATTCTCGGTTGCACAGTGGTAGAGTGCCAGACTACAAATCCAAAGCCGCGGTGGAGTAGCCGAGCGGTCTAAAGCGTCTCGCTGCGGAGCGCGCGGTTGCTCGCCGTTGACGTTCGAGTCCTCCTTGGGGCATGGGTGTGTGTGTTTCTTCAAATGTTCAAATGTTTGTAAAACTTATGGGACATAACTACGGGGTCATCAGTCCCTAAGCTTACAAACTACTTATGAACTAGCTACAACTATGGACGGCACATCCATGCCCGAGGGGGGATTCGAACCCCCGACCGTAGTGGCCGTGCAGACCGTGACTGGAGCGCCTTAGTCCCCTCGGCCACCGCGGCCGGCGTGTGTTTATCCTTAGGTTAGTTTACCTAGGTTTAAGTAGTTTGTAAGCTACGGACTGATGACCACGCAGTTTGGTCCGATTGATTTACAAACATCTGTTGTTAAACAAATTCAAAGGTCGCGGGTTCGATCCCCGCCAGGTCCTAGGATTTTTACCTGTCACTTTCCACTTCTTTCGCCTCTGGGAGTACTGTTCATTAGAGAAATACCTAGTAGCACCGTGGTTCGGAACCCATGTTAAACTGTAGGTCCCCCTATAACTTCCTGGGTAAGTCAGTTCGAAGGTCGGAGGAAGGCGAAGGCATACCACCTCCAAACAGCACCATGCCTAGTAAAGCACTGTGCTGTTCAAACCAATCTTCCGATCGTTGACTTTTTTTTTACTTTACGTCTTATTAAAATCTAACAATACGAACACCTGACTACCAATCCATCCTGTGAAAACAGCACCTCAATAGCACTTTCCATTTCCGCAATACTTGCGGTGTACGTGATTCACCGTGTACTGTTATACACTAGCTATACGGGTCACGGGCGAGCTGTAGTGTCGGCGCGGCGGCCAGAGCCGTGGGCCGGCGTGTTTTACGAGCGGGCAGCCGCGGCCAAGGCGACCCCAGCGCGCGGTGCAGGCGGCGGCGGCGGCGGCGGTGGCCTGCTTACCGCTGCCAGCACTATTTGCGGACAGCGCGTGCACGCAACGCACGCACGCGACAGCCGCCTGTCCCGCCCACGGCGCGTCCACACGTCACCCCCTGCACGGCGGACGCGTGGCTCGCCTCGGCCTCCACTTCCGCCATCCAGATTCGCGCGTCGACGCAGAGGGCGCTGGCAGTGCCACGCTGCAGACATTTGACGGGGGTCCGAAATGTCTGGGTACAAGACTTCTCAAGATTTTTCAAGGGGAAAAACCCACTTCCTACTTTGTCCTCGATCATCAGTGTTCATCAGACTCAAAGTTAGTCTCACAACCACCTACAGAAATGTGAGAGGACCACTCAGAGCCAAAGTTATTATTATTATTTTTTTAATTCAGTCTTTTGGTAATCCATCTGCACCTCCCTCCTCTCTCTGATCCCCTACTCTTCACTCCCCCCCCCTTTCTCTCTAACTCCTCCTACCTCTCCCCCTGTTTCTCTGTAACTCCTCGTTCCTCTCTCCCCGTTTCTCACTCCTCCCTCCCTCTTGCCTGGTTTCTCTCTACTCCTCCCTCTCCCCCAGTTTCTCTCGAACTCCTCCTCCCCCCTTGCCTGGTTTCTCTCTAACTCCTCCTCCTTCTCCCTCTGTTTCTCTCTAACTCCTCCCCCCTTGCCTTGTTTGTATCTAACTCCTCCTTCCTCTCTCCCCGAGTTGATCTCTAACTCTTCCTTCCTCTCTCCCCGTTTCTAACTCCTCCTCCCTCTTGCTTGTTTTCTCTCTAACCCCTCCTCCCGCTCCCCCAGTTTCTCTCTAACTCCTCCTCCCTCTTACCTTGTTTCTCTCTAACTCCTCCTCCCTCTCCCCCAGTTTCTCCGTAACATCTACTTCCTCTCTCCCCGTTTCTAACTCCTCCTCCCTCTTACCTGGTTTCTCTCTCACTCATCTCTCTCCCCCTGTTTCTCTCTAACTCCTCCCCCCTTGCCTTGTTTGTATCTAACTCCTCCTTCCTCTCTCCCCGAGTTTCTCTCTAACTCTTCCTTCCTCTCTCCCCATTTCTAACTCCTCATCCCTCTTGCTTGTTTTCTCTCTAACCCCTCCTCCCGCTCCCCCAGTTTCTCTCTAACTCCTCCTCCCTCTCTCCCAGTTCCTCTCTAACTACTCCTCCCTCTTGCCTCGTTTCTCTATAACTCCTCCTCCCTCTTGTCTGGTTTCTCTCTAACTCCTACTGTCACTCCCCTTCCCCCTCTATCCATCGTCCCTGTCTCAGCCCAACTTCACCTCCCCCTATCTGTGAAAAATTACATATATCTCCCAAATTCCTCGTTGAACCATGAAACAGTGGCCAAGTATATTTCAGACGTACTCATCGCCATGCACCGACCGATGCCTTTCGGAATACGAAAATCTTCTCCATGGCAATACACATACATTTGACCACTTTCACAGTGATCTGTCAAACAGTGTCGAAGTCTGTTTTTAAGTACCCTTCGCCATGATCTTCCTCTTGTTTTAAATGTACAAAGTGTCACGAAATAAGAATAAAATTTATTATTTATATGACTTGTAAACATATAGACACGTCTCTATATACAATGCGGAAAAACACATTAGTACACCTAGAAACATGACGCCGACTTTATCTGTGTGTACCCTTATAAATAGGGGAAGTTTACAACCATAATGCTCCGTGTGACATTAACAAAGAAAACGCGCACCATACTACGGAGACTCACTGGTGTTTCCTAGAGCCAGGTGAGAAAGTTTCAAAGGAGTCAGACTGTGGCCTAACGAGTTGCGGAATGCTCGTGTCGGATGACTTCGATGGATGTTCAAGAAACTGCCACTGGCAGCACTGCAATGCACGATGGCACACTGCTGCTGCTATTCACGATCTCTTACGTCCCTGGCAATGGGAGACTCTGGAACACCCACCGTACTCAACCGACTTGAGTCTCTGAGATAGTGACCTCATCACTGGGAGGGATCCGGTACAACACTTGAAATGACATGCATGCTATTGGACGTCAATACGGGATATGAACAGAAATAGGACAGATGCTATATAATGCCTTAAACCGCCGGCACACAGAGCGTGTAGCTGAACGTGTACGGTCGATGTGCAAAGTACACTGTCTGACTGAACGCCCAGAAAGAGTACGAGTTGTGCATAGGAGACGTGAGCCTTAACGTGCTACACGCGATCGTAGCGCGCTCCAGCGACAGGTTTCAGCAGCATGAGGTTACGGAATCACACTGTTTACGAAACGGACGCAGTGAAATCCTGCTTTAGATCTATTAAACTGCACTTTCCTCATATTGTTCTGATGCGGTATAGGACTAACAAGGGAAGTACTTGGGCTCGAACAAACACATATACGCCGAGATCGTATGAGATAATGTAAAGATCCCTTATTGCACTAGTGATACACCCGCATCTGCAAAACTCTGCAGTCGTCCGTTAGATGCCTCTGCATTTGCCATGCCGCATTGCACTTTGCCCTGTCGGTTCGCCAGTAGGGACTTGTGCAGTGTGCCTCCGAAGTTGCGTTTTGTGACGTCATTTGTGTAGTGAAGCGTCAGATGGGGCGGCGATTGGTAAACAATCCTGCTAATGTATTGCGATTAATTGAGATGAAATTACGAAGAACCCTTCTTCGTGAAGATGGTATTAGTGTAGAGGATGAATCAGTCCCATGCTTTCTCGTATCTCTTATGATACAGAAATATGAGCATAAGTTAGATACTGTTGCAACACTAACACATAATGATACTAGAGATGATAATGACGAACAAATCATTGCAAGCGGTAGTGCTACGGTAAGTGCGGGAAGAGGCGATGGAAGCGGCAGTGAATACCAACAGTTTTCCGAAAAGAAGGTTAAAGTTGCAAGTTACGTTTTTGCTGCGAAAACACTGTAAATTAACAAGCCATTTCCCCTGCAAGTACGGGAGTATTTGGCCTCAGTGTCGCTCGGGAAGTGCAGCTGGCTGCGAGCTTTTGCTTCCCAAGCCGCTCACCGTGTGAATCGGGCGCAGCCTTCCGGCCAAGATAAATCACGGGCTGGGCAGGTTGGCGGTCACAGACGCCACGCGTCCATCGCTGGCGGCCGCCTATGAAATATTTAACAGCCCGGCCGCCGCCTCCCGTACTGCCGCCCCGGCTACACTTCACTCACTCTCCGCGCTGCTGGCCATGGAGAACAAACACCTGTCGGAACAACCTGCCTACGTGCGCAGCTTACTTACAAAGATTCGGTAAATTAAACACAGATTAACGAGCTGCGCCTTCCAAGACATAAATAACTAGCTTCTGTAAAAATATATCCCATATTTTCCGACATTATCTCTGTTCAATTCAGTGACTCTACGTCCTGTGTGTTCACTAGTTCAGTGAACCCCACATCCGCCCCAAAAGAAAGCTGATGTAAAAAAACATTTTTCATCATTAGAGACTGATTAGGCTTTATAAATTACCTCGAACAGAACGATGTATTAATCCAAGGTCAATACGGATTTAGAAAATATCGTTCATGCGAAACACAACTAGCTCTTTATTCACACGAATTGATTGGTGCTATCGAAAGGGGTTCGCAAATCGATTCCGTATTTCTTGATTTCCAGAAGGCTATTGACACCGTACCTTACAAACGGCTTTTAATCAAAAATGTCCAAATGTTTGTTAAGCTTAAGGGACTTAACTACGGGGTCATCAGTCCCTAAACTTACAAACTACTTATGAACTACCTACAACTAAGGACGGCACAAATATCCATGCCCGAGCGGGGATTCGAAACCCCCGACCGTAGTGGCCGTGCAGACCGTGACTGAAGCGGCTCAGTCCCCTTGGCCACCGCGGCCGGCGCTTTAAATCAAACCGCGTCGTTATGGTATATCGCCCCAAATTTGCGATTGGATAGGGGATTTCCTGTCAGAGAGGAAACAGTTTGTAGTAATCGATGGTAAGGCATCGACCAAAACAAAGGTCATATCGGGCGTTCCACAGTGTAGTGTTATTGGTCCTCTGCTGTTCTATATTTACATAAACAATCTAGGGGATAATCTAAGTAGCTCTCTTACGTTGTTTGCAGATGACGCCATCATTTACCGCCTAGTAAAATCATCTGAAGATCAAACCCAACTACAGAACAATCTGAACAAGATATCACTATGGTGTAAAAATTGGCAATTGACTCTAAATAATGAGAAGTGTGAAGTCGTCCACTTGAGTACGAAAATAAATCCGTTAAACTTTGTTTACAAGATAAATCAATCAAAAGTGAAGGCCGTAAACGCCACAAAATACTCAGGAATTACTATTACTTCAGACTTAAATTGGAAAGAACACGTAGATAATTTCGTGGGAAAGGCGAACCAGAGACTGCGTTTTATTGGCAGAACCCTTAAAACATGCAAGAGAAGCACAAAAGAAACTACATACACTACGCTTGTCCGTCCATTTTTGGAGTATTGCTGCCCAGTGTGGGATCCGTATCAGGTGGGTTTGACGGAGGACATCGAAAGAGTCCAAAGAAGAGCAGCTCGTTTCGTATTGTCACGATACAATGGAGACAGCGTTACGGAAATGATACAGGATCTGGGATGGGAATCATTACAACAACGGCGCTTATCGCTGCGGCGTGGGCTACTTACGAAACTCCAATCTCCAATATTCTCCTGCGAATGCGAAAATATATTGTTGACTCCCACTTACATAGGTAGAAACGATCATCAGAAAAATATACGAGAAATCAGAGCTCGAACGGAGAGATTCAGGTGTTCTTTCTTCCCGCGCGCCATTCGAGAATGGAATGGGAGATTAATAGTATAATGGTGGTTCGATGAACCCTCTGCTAGGCGCTTATATGTGATTTGCAGAGTATCCCATGTAGATGTAGATGTAGCTTCAGACTGGAGCACAGCCGCCATAATAAAATTCCTCCATGGTCCCCTATACAACGCTAACATTATTGATTCGCCTGGTTTTAAGCTTATTACTTCAAAATCATACTTCACCAAATCCACCTCGACTCCTCTCACCCTCGAATCCTGAACCAACGAGTCTCTTAGGTAACCTTGCTTCTCTCCCATTCATGTCCCACCGGGGGGCTCACGGCTCTTACGTGAGTACGTGGGTGGCGAGCACGGGGCCCCGAGCTAATGCAGTCTTCCTCTCTTCTTTACGTCCAGGACTTAATTTCCTATCCCCCTCCCCTCCTTTCCCATCCACACTCCTTCCCCTCCCCACCGGCGGACTGATAACCTTAGCAGCTTAGTCCCCGTATCCCATCCAAACAACTGGGCGATGGACACTATAGACCGGCAGTACACCCGTGGATATTCTGATTATCAAATACGCCTGGAGAAACTTAAGAATAGCAGAAAATAGACATTACTAAAATTATGGCTTGCGGCTCAACAAGATGGAAACTGAATACATGACATCAGGCCCAAGAGAAGCTGGGACCATTAACGTTGATGCAGAAGATCTACTGCGAGTATCCAACTTTAAGTACCTCGGTTCTATAATCAGTAGCGACGGCCAACTCAAAGAAGAGGTCAGACACAGGCAGCTTGGATGATGTGGCGAATGACAACAGGAGTGACCTGCGATCGTTGGATGAAGGAGCACCTGAAGTCACCAGACATAGCCCATGATCGAAACAAATGGAGAGAGCTAATCCACTCAGCGGACCCTGCCACTGGTCGGAACAAACCCTAAGAGAAAGAAGACGATTAAAATTTTTACCTGTTAACAAACACCGATCAAAGAATATTGGCCGCGGCGGAGCGGCCGAGCACATTGAGGCGCTATGCTGCGATGCGCGAGGCCGTTCCCCGTCGGGAGTTCGAATCACATGTTCAAATGTTTGTATAGCTTATGGGACTTAACTACGGGGTCATCAGTCTACTTATGAACTAGCTAATACTAAGGACGGCACAAATATCCATGCCCTAGGGGGGATTCGAACCCCCGAGCGTAGTGTCCGTGCAGACCGTGACTGGCGCGCCGCAGTCAGCTCGGCCACCGCGGCCGGCGGGGTTCAAATCCCCCCTCGGACATGGATGTTTGTGCCGTATTTAGTATAAGGTAGTTCATAGGTAGTTTGTAAGTTTAGGGACTGATGACCCCAGTTGAGTCCCATAAGGTTTACAAACATTTCAACATTTTGAAAGAATATTGACCTGATTCTTGAACATCGTTTCATTATTCGCCCTTATTCCAGTAATAGCAGATAGTTAATATATTCACGCCATTAGTTATTAATTTTGTTTTAATTGTTCAAAACTCGCTACTACTTCCTTCCCTCTTCTTCACCCCATCTCCCCCCCCCCTCTTTTGGAACTGTTCAAAAATCATATCTTTAAATGTTTGTATATTTAAGGGAACAAACTGCTGAGTTCATTGGATCCCAGTGTTACACGCTATTTAAATTAAATTATTCTAAAAACAACATAAGGCACACACACACACACACACACACACACACACACACACACACACACAGAGAGAGAGAGAGAGAGAGAGAGAGAGAGAGAGAGAGAGAGAGAGAGAGAGAGAGAGAGAGAGAGAGAGAGAGACCAATGCACGAGGGAGGACTCGAAGCTCCGACGCGAGGGCATAATGTGACGCCCCAGACCGAACGACTATTCCCGCACTGCTGGGACTGTTCACACATTTCACAATTTTGTCCTTGTAAACCAATACTCACGGCCATTATTCACGAAATATATTTTTTTGAATAGCAAACAATCAGCTTTTTTCAGGAAGCTGCGACGCGAATTTTCATTTCAAGATGAAGCACTAGTCAGAACTGATGGAGCACTAGCTACAATAATGACGTGGGAAAAACCTCGGTATGACACCGTTGAAGGAGGCACCGCAGTATTTGCATAACGGTGATTTCAGCAATTCTTCTAAACGTTAAATCATGCCGAGTAGACGGAGATTTGTACCCGTCCTCGGGCAACAGGACTGTCTTAAAATAACTGAACAGTTTATGTGCCCTTTTTATGGAGTTACTAGGAAACTGTTACATTCGTCACTGATATTGTGTGCCCCCCGTATCTCATACAGTGGTGGAGAGGCAGTGATTAAAGCGCGGTGCTCCCCGTTTTTTTTGGTGGGGAGTATCTCCTCCGATACGACTCGAGAGGCTGCGATAACACGGAGACCCGCATTACACAGACTCAGACAAAGTGGTCAGATGGTTTGTCAGTTGAATAACTCCACGAGATAGTAGAACGGCGTTATGTAACCGCATGTGGCAGCACAGAAAACGATACAAACTATTTCATTGCTATCTCGTCCAATTAAAACTGACTGTCTCGCAAGTTAAGCTGAATAGAGAATTTCTATAAAAATGCCTTTATCTGTTTAGCACTGTCGTTGCAGTTTGAATGTTCACGTGGCCGTCTAATACTGTAGCGTAGAGAGATCGCGAAATTGTAGTTTTACATCAAATGTTCAAATGTTTGTAAAGCTTATGGGACTTAACTACGGAGTCATCAGTCCCTAAACTTACAAACTACTTATGAACTAGCTAATCCTAAGGACGGCACAAATATCCATGCCCGAGGGGGGATTCGAACCCCCGACCGTAGTGGCCGTGCAGACCGCGACTGGAGCGCCTCAGTACCCTCGGCCACCGCGGCCGGCAGTTTTACATCCTTCCATTACGAAAATTTGGTGTAATATTATTGTTCCAGATGTTGTTGCTTCTTCATTAACGACAGACACCCAGCTGTTAAGATTATGGTGTGTTGACTATAAAAAGTTAGACTTCGTGAGAATTGCAGTAACCACGAAAGTCCAATGTTTGCATGGCACCAAACTATAGGGGCCATCGGTCCCTAGACTTATGAAGTAGTTAAATTAACTTACGCTAAGGTCAGCACACTTGCTAGAGGGAGGGCTCGAATCTCCGACGGCGAGCAGCTGCACACTCCGCAGCAAGACGACTTAAACCATCGGCACGTGGAGCGTGTTTCTGAACGTGCGTCGTCAACGTGCCAAATTCAACGTACGGCTGAACGCTCGGGCTTGTGCATACTAGACGTGTGCCTCAACGACCTGAACCACCTAGAAAAAGGCCTCACAGTTGACTCGAGGCCTACGAGAAAGACAGGCCCCAGCGCAGTCGTCATGCCACGTAAGCAAGGTAGTTCCGAGCCGGCGCGATCGCTAGCCGATTGGCCGGCCGCTGGGGCATTCATTGCCCACTGCGTCATAGCGGGCAGCCACTGAGCTAGCGATCGCGCCGGCTCGGAACTACCTTTCTTACGTGGCATGCCAATGCGCTGGAGCCTGTCTTTCTCGTTGGCCACGCAGCTGACTGTGCCTACGTCACACGTAAAGGCCGCGGCCGCCAGCTGACTGGCTGTCCGCTGGGGCACGCCCACCGCCTCGTAGCGGCCGGCCAATGAGCTGATGGCCGTGGCCTCTTCGTGTGACGTAGGCACGGCCAGCTGTGAGGCCTTGTCTTCTAGGTGGTGTTGCCTAAACGCGATCACAGCGCGCTCCAGCGACATTTGTCGGCGACATCAGGTTCTGGAATAACGCTGTTTAAGAAATCAAAAGAGAGAAATTCCTGCTATACCTCTATTAGAACGCATATTTCGGGCATGTGCATATGTTCGTCATGTTCTGCCAGTGATAAAGGCATATATACGTAACAACGATGTATTTATAAACGTAAGACTCTTAGAAAAGTTGCATGTTACATCAGTAACAGCAGCTAGCTATAAAAGTTTCATGACAAACTGTGCTATATAAAATTTGAATACGCATTCACATAACACAAATATTATTACAACAGTCTCGCTTTTCAGTAAAACTTAAAGCTGATTCCTGCTCGAGCAGTGCTACTATTCAGTAGTAGAATCTTTAGAACCTGTGAAATTCTGCACGTGAAACAATAAAGTGCGTATTTTACTCTAAGTAATGTGCAAACTGTGCTGTTCATAAAACGAATCCAACAAACTCACCCCACAGAGAATGCGTACTTATATTTACAAAACATCGAATATTATACAGTCGGTGCCCTTAATGTAAGTTACTTTAAGTAGTTTTTAAGTCTAGGGACTGATGACCACAGCAATTTCAACTTTTTTCTCCTACTGAGTTGTAAGCAGGATACCCGGGTTCGAATCCCGGTTGGGCACACATTATGAACTGCCCCCTTGATTTATTTCTATTTCCACTGGCACAACTGGCGTCGTAAATTCCTTTGTGTGTTGATTGATATCAGACGCAGGATGACAAAGGGTGTCTGTTCTTTCGGACAGTCACATTTGAAGCACTTAGTAATGATGTACAGTGTCCGTGTTAATGCTGGAACCAATAAAAATGTCCTTCAGACATGCGGCGAAAAAAATAGGTGTCAAACGATGCGAAAGGAGCGTGCAAGTGCTTGGGAAAAAGCGAGAAATCCGGGTTCGCGTCCCGTCCGAGACCAATTTTAAAATGTCACGATTAAATTGTACACATGATGGGAATACATTTCCTGCATTTCATTTGGTGGCCACATTTACATTGGTTCCATCCATATAGACGGACACTGGACATGGTATGTAAATGTTTTGATGAAATAGATTTATTGCGCTAAGTGTCAATTGATTCCATTTTTTATAAATTGTTGAATTATTTTGTCGTTGTTTATTTCAAATTATCAGATTGCGGAAGGAATAAGAAAAAAATTGTAAGCATCGTAAATTCCCATAACTACGGTCCTTAACCACAACTATGGTCGAAATTAGTGATAACCGAGCGCTTGCACTACTCTCGAAACAGTGAGGGAATCTGCCGTTCACTGGCAGGATGATTAACTGCAAGGTCGCACACGGTAAAGCACCACAGTAGCCGTAGCGATAACGTGAAGAGGCTCATTTTCAATTTAGTCGTCCAACTTTCTTTCGTACTGAGAGCAAGGTAAGAGATGGCTGTTTTGAATTTTATTTATATGTCTTTTAATATATTTACGGTATATTATCTTTAGCTTGGTGCTTATCTGCTGACGTTATACATGATAAATGTGCAATAAAATTAAAACGTGTGAAATTGAGCAAATCTATGTTCTACTTTCCAGGAGGGATTTTAATTTTCAGATTCCCAAGAAGACGGAGACCAGTAGTGGTGATGATGATACAGCATCGTTTTTATCAGATGACGATGACACCTTTTATTTGAACACATAAGAAATTGGCGACGGTATACTGTTTGTAAATCTATCGGAGCAAACTGCGTGGTCATCAGTCTGTAGCTTACAAACTACTTAAACTAAGAAACTTCCTGGCAGATTAAAATTGTGTGCCGGAACCGGGACTCGAACCTGGGACCTTTGCCTTTCGCGGGCAAGCGCTCTACCGACTGAGTTATCCCGACACGATTCACGATCCCACCTCACAGCTTTACTTCTGCCAGTACTTCGCCTCCTACTTTCCAAACTTCACAGAAGTTCTCCTTCGAACCTTGCAGGACTAGCACTCCTGGAAGAAAGGATATGAAGGAGACTTGGCTTAGCCACATCCTAAGGGATGTTTCCAGAATGAAACTTTCACTCTGCAGCGGAGTATGCGCTGATATGAAACTTCCTGGCAGATTAAAATTGTTTGCCGGAACCGGGACTCGAACCTGGGACCTTTGCCTTTCGCGGGCAAGCGCACTACCGACTGAGCTACCCCGACACGACTCACGATGCCGCCTCACAGATTTACTTCTGCCAGAGTGAAAGTTTCATTCTGGAAACATCCCTTGCGCTGTGGCTAAGCCATCTGTCCACCATATCCTTTCTTCCAGAAGTACTGGCAGAAGTAAAGCTGTGAGGCGGGATCGTGAGTCGTGTCGGGATAGCTCAGTCGGAAGAGCGCTTGCCCGCGAAAGGTAAAGGACCCATGTTCGAGTGCCGGTTCCAGCACACAATTTTAATCTGCCAGGAAGTTTCATATCAGCGCATACTCCGCTGCAGAGTGAAAGTTTCATTCAACTTAAACTAAGGTAAACTAACTTACGGACAACACACACCCCCATACCCCAGGGAGGACTCGAACCTCCGACTGCGAGCAACCGCGCGCTCCGCAGCGAGGCGCCTTAGACCGCTCGGCTACTCCACCGCGGCACGGTGTAATGAAGTTTGTTGATGCAACAGTAGTGTTCGTGCCGCAAGTGGGTGATAATGCGATGATTCAGCATGTTGGCAGCGGAGGGTGGGAATACTGGCCTAGTGGTGTTCTGAATATGCATAAATCATGCACCACAGTTAGCAATTTGGGGAGAAGTGGGATTTTTTGCAAATGGTGAACAGTAAAGTATATTTTAACGTTAGAAATGTCAGATATTGTATGTAAAATTAGTGTGACAGTGAAGGTCTCTTCGAAAATACGTACAGTAACCCAGAGCTAAAAGACAAGCGGGGTATAAAGGGGTGGATTGTTTTTCTTATAACATTGTGCCAGCTGTTTGAGACTTTTGAGAAGGTGTGTCCTTTATACTGTGATTTCATCTTTCATTAAAATACTTTCTACATCGTGATGAGTCTAAACAGTAGTGAAATAAATAGTTAAAGTAACGGCGTCAGTGAACCAGCATATAAAAATCATAGTGGACTATATTTGGGCACTTGCCATACAACAATGTACCACTTTTTGGCATGATGTTACACCAACACATTGACAGTGTTGAGTCCAACACCAACAGTAATTTAATTTCTTACATAAACTGCTATCTGCAGAAAAACAATTGTGGCTTTCGGAAATTATACAATAAGGTTACCCATTAAAATATGTCAAAATGATATATAGCTGTGGGAAGTTACGGAATTTAAAATGTGCAGACATCGAAGAAGGTTAAGGATTATGTGTAGGTGAAACTAACAATGGAGAGAAGTCTTCCGAAGTAAGAGTGATGTCAGGTGTGCCACAGGGGTCAGTTGCTGTTCACGATATATACAAATGACATGTGGATAACATCGGTAGCTCACTGAGGCTTTTTGCGGATGATGCTGTAGTATATAGAGATGTTGTAACAATGGAAAATTGTATTAAAATGCAGAAGGATCTGCATAGAATTGACGCATGGTGCAGGGAATGGCAATTGCATCTCAATGTAGACAAGTGTAATGTGCTGCGACTACACAGAAAGTAAGATCCTGTATCATGTAGCTACACCATAGCAGGTCAGCAACTGGAAGCAGTTAATACCATAAATTATCTGGGAGTAGGCATTAGGAGTGATTTAAAATGGAACGACAATATAAAATCAATCGTCGGTAAAGCAGTTGACAGACTTAGATTCATTGGGAGAATCCTAAGGAAATGCAGTCCGAAAACAAAGGAAATAGGTTACAGTACACTTGTTCGCAAACAGCTTTAATACTGCTCACCGGTGTGGGATCCGTACTAGGTGGGATTGATAGAGGAAGTGGAGAAGATCCGACGGAGAGCAGCGCGCTTCGTTACAGGATCATTTGGTAATCGAGAAAGCGGTTCGGAGATGTTCGATAGATTCCAGTGGAAGACTCTGCAGGAGAGACGCTCTGTCGCTCGGTAAGGGCTTTTGTCGAACTTTCGAGAACATACCTTTACCGAGGAGTCTAGCAGTATATTGCTCTCTTCTACGTATATATCGCGAAGAGATCATGAAGATAAAAACAGAGAGATTAGAGCCCACACAGAGGCATAGCGACAATCTTTCTTTCCGTGAACAATACGTGACTGGAATAGGAGGGAGAACCGATAGTGGTACTCATGGTACCCTCCGCCACACACCATCGGGAGGCTTGCGGAGTATGGATGTAGATGTAGATATAAGAAAGTAGCAGATCATTACCAGAAGACGACTAACTTTAGCTAGTCACTGATGCTAAAAGGGGCGGTATAAACGAATATTGGTGGTAATTATATCTGTAATTTGCAGAAGGGATTACAGAGGATGTTGGGGAACGAATTACGCAGTGATAAAAAGATTAGCTCAAGACAAGAACAGGATCGAAAAAAAAATCGGGACCCGTGTTTGATTTTTCACAGAGGGACACAATCAGTTGTTCAATAGGTGACACTGTTGAAACTATCACCGGTGTGTACCGTACAAGTCGAACTTGAGATAAAAAATTAACGGTGCAGCTTAACGCGTTGCTAATGGGGCAGCACGGAATTTGCCGAAGCGGATTCTACCTGCCATTCTTGACGACATGATATGGGGACGGCAAATCGCATTTCACATTACAGTGCAAACGGTTCTTCCCAGAAGACGCGGCCATTTAGATCATCTGTGGAGGAGTTATTTGGCTCCAGGGAAAATGCCAGAGTCCTGTAGGCCGCTCCGTCTGGGCGGGGGACGTGACGAAACAGCCGGTCGTAAATGAGCTGCAATCGTCCAGAGCGGTGATTTCCGCAAATGGACATAGGGTCTCTTTGCGATACTGAACACGGATCCCAGACGCAGATGGCCCCTGGAAGCATGGCAGGAATTGCGCAGCACACAATTTCAAACATTCACAACTGCTCCCGTAAGTTTTAGGATTTTACAGACAGAACAGAAGGCGCTCAGCAGCGGTGGCCAAGAAAAACGACAGAATTTTAGCTGAGGACGGTGCAGTAGTTTAATCACTGCAAATAAAAAAAGAAAGAAGAAGAGTATATTACGCGCTTCAAGCTGACAGCTGAGACACACTGCTTCACATGCCAGAAAAACAAGGAAGAAAATTAACTGATATCAGCATCATGGCTCACTTCCAACTTTCCTTTCAGATCAGCTGGGAGTACTGACGGGAACTGTAAAAATTGTAAAATAACTCATTTAGCTTTAGCGGCGACCGCGAATCTTGTAAGAGGTCCAGTCATGTTTCAGCCTACTCGAATTCTTGTTTCGACCTAACAGTGAGTAACTCTTGCAATCTACAGTGCACGCAGACAGCTGGAAATGCCTGTCGAGACTTGTGACCGGAATATCTGGTGGGTGATTCAATCCACGACTTGACTGCTGGTCGGCGGAAGTTACTTGTGCGGTTGGAATATTATTCATACTGTTGTCCTTTCTGGCCACAGATACTGAATGTCACAGCTGGGCACCGTTAATAAAAAATATTAACTTCGTTAATCATTAATCTGTTACTAGAAAAGTTAACTTCGTTAACCGTTAAAGCGGTTCTATGCGGACAGTTTAACGGAAGTTAACTTTAATCGTTAACTCCTAACAGTATTGTGCAGCCACGAAAAATCGCCTTCAGTCTCCAATCTTAAATATTTATGTTGTTATATTATTGAAAGCAGCAATTAAATTTTTTTAAAGTATTACCCTATTCCTGCTTACGACCCAGTAGAAAAAAAAATGTTCAAACTGCAATGGTCATCGGTCCCTAGACTTAAAAACTACTTAGAGTAACTTACATTAAGGACAACACAAACACACACTGTATAATATTCGATGCTATGTAAATATAAGTACGCATTCTCTGTGTGGTGAGCTTTTGGATTCGTTTTATGAACAGCGCAGTTCGCACGTTACTTAGAGTAAAATACGCATTTTATTGTTTCACGTTTGGAACTTTACACGTTCTAAAGATTCTACTCTAACACTGCTCGAGGAGTAATCAGCTTTAAGTTTTACTGAAGAGCAAGACTGTTGTAATAATATTTGTGTTATGTGAAGGCGTATTCGAATTTTATATTGCACAGTTTGTGATGAAATTTTTATAACTAGCTGCTCTCATTGACATAACATGCAACTTTTCTAAGAGTCTTAACCTTATAGATACTTCGTTGTTATTTATATAGGCCTATTATCACAGACAGAACATGAACATATGCACAAGCCCGAAATATGCTTTCTAATAGAGATAAAGCAGGAATTCCACTCTTTTGATTTCGTAAACAGTATTTAAGAACAATGTTTTGGATCGCAAGTTTAAATAGGGTTTGGAATGTAAACAAAACCTAGTATAACTCGGCCACTCTACCGTGGCAGTTGGTCGAGAGCGTAAAAAAAAAGTCTAATGACATACTGCAGTGTAAAACAGCCTCCGTAAGAGTCATCTGCTTTGGGGGAAAAGTCTTTTGTTCTGAAGGCACAATTTACAGTTGAAAAGCATTTGTTCTCCCGATCTAGAAATAAAATCAACAAAATGGGGCCACGGATTTTCGTCAACTGTTGAGCCCATGATAACGTTTTCACACACAAATCTTCTCAGACACTTATACTTGCATTGGCAAAAGGTTCAACTTCATGCGAACTTAACAAGCAACAACCTACTGCCGGCGAGTGCAGAACACTGACACGGGACGTTAAACTCTTAATCTTTCTTCCTTCCTAGACTCACTTAGCGCAGAGTCGCGGTTTTCCCTCAGTTGGAGCGGGCTTACGCTAAGTTGTGGGTTTCCCGCGCGCGCTTCCAGGGAGTGATTCAACCAATAGCAAGTGCGTAGCCGCATACAGAAGGGACCTGCGCTAAAATGAGCATTTTGTCACAAGAAGTGGGCAAACGGACTCACGGCAAATTAACGGAAGTTAAAAGTCCGTTTAGGTTTTTTAAAAATTAACTTAATAGTTAATCTGTTACTCAAAAAGAGAACTTCGTTAATTAACGATTAACGGATTAACGGACTTGCGCCCATCTCTGTTGAATGTCACGGTGGTCGTCGTATGTTCCACAAGTGTGAGTAATTTCTGAAATTTTGCACACTGTTCTTCGTTTATATAAGCTTTATTAATCGTAGGTAGTTATAGGAATATGCTTCCGAAGGAATTGATCGAACCGTTCTTGACGGAGCCACAGGGAAATTCGTCTGAAGTTACTTCAGGAATTCGTGTTATCGAACGAACTGGATGTTTGGTAGTGTAATGTGATATTTGATTCTACAAACGTCTTTTCTTGTGCATGAAATGATTTAATCAGCCGGCCGCGGTGACCAAGGGGACTGAGGCGCTTCAGTCACGGTCTGCACGGCCACTACGGTCGGGGGTTCGAATCCCCCCTGGGGCATGGATATTTGTGCCGTCCTAGTTCGTAAATAGTTCATAAGTAGTTTGTAAGCTTAGGGACTGATGACCCCGTAGTTAAGTCCCATACGATTTACAAACATTTAAACATTTTTTGTTTGTTTGATTTAATCAGAAGTCCGTCTGGTCAGCTACACAATAATCTATTTTTGTAGCAGCAGCTATCAAGAGAAATTTTAGTTTTCCACTGGAATGCCAACACTCTTAATGTTTAATATACGTATACAGAGGTGGAAAAACTTGTACAAATGATGAAAATGTTCATTTTCAGCTAGAAAAGAAGAGATATTACCAGGGTCACTTCAAAAGTAATGCACGCCATTTTTTTTTTACAGCTGATTATTTCGAACATCTTTTATTTTCTATCAGTATGTTCGTATATTATTGAAGAACAGACTATCATTTTTTTCACAAAATCCCTGACTCTTTCAACTACTTGACGCCACCTCGCAATTGAGGTCTTATAACTGCACGGTAGAAGTCATGACCAGCACGTATGAGCCACTGTTCGACAGCCTTCCCGTGGAGTCGCCATCTCCAAATCTTCTTCCGCGAAGGGATTCCATCAGTTCACCAAAAAGGCGGGAGTCACACGGTGTCAGGTCGGGACTGTGATGTCGGCATTAAAATGTTTTCCACCTATCTAGTACAAACCTCTTCAAGCGAAACTGCAGACGCTTCTCCTAGGCCCTCCAGGATTGAATGTTCTTGTACTGTTAGCCATTTGTCAGTCAAATTCAGACTGTGAATACGCTGCACACTGTCAGGTGTCTGCATTGCTCCATCTGATGTTGCGTTGGAGGTCCCGAGTATTAGGAGTGTTCTGTTTTGCATATTTCATGGGGAAAAGGAAGAAGAAAGAGTCAGGAAGGAGATAGAGGCAGGAAAGGAATGACTCTGGCTGCTACAGGACAATGAAATAAATCAACGGCGATCAGTGGAAGTTTGTCCCAGACTGGGATTCGAGCCTGGTTCTCCCGCTTCGGGCTACAGGGCACTTTACCCACCTTGGTTACCCGCGCACACCTCCTATACACTAAAATTTCCACAAGTCACACCTACCGCCCATGCCCTCTTTACTCGCAATTTCGATTCACGAAAGAGGTCCAACGATTTTACTTCGTCTGCAGTGGAAAAATGAACCATAACCCATTGCTGCATACATATACGTGGTACAGTCAATAAATTCTGAGACCTGACGCCTGGAGGATAAGCATCCGCACGACTCTGTATGTTGTACATGCTGCCGCATTAAAGGGAACACCAGAACGCTTCGAAGATGCACCAGCTCCACCAAAGAGACTGCCTACATCACACCTGTGCGTCCTCTCCTGGAATACTGTTGCCCCTTGTGGGACCCTCACCAGGTGGGACTGACGGAAGACATTGAGAAGGTTCAGAGAAGGGCAGCTCGTTTTGTTTTATCACGTTACGGGGGGGAAAGCGTCACGGAAATGTTGCACAAATTGGGGTGAAAATCATTAAAAGAAAGACGTTATTCATTGCGGCGTGATCTGTTTGCGAAGTTTCAATCATCGACTTTTACTTCTGAATGTGTAAATATTTTGCTAGCACCAACCTACTTTGGGAGACATGACCATCTCAATAAAATAAGAGAAATCAGATCGAAAACGGAACGGTTTGTGTGTTATTTCTTCCCGCGCGCTATTAGAGAATGGAACGGTAGAGAAAAGTTATGAAATTGTTTAATGAACCCTCTGCCAGGCACTTGAATGTGATTTGCAGAGTATCTATGTAGATGTAGATGTTTCGTCTCCAATTATTATTCGGTTGAGAAACGTCTGATCATAGTCCGCACAACTGATGAGGTCACCACAAATCATCACGTCATTCTTCCGACAGGATTCGTGGCGCACTGTGCTGGGTAACACGAAACACGTTAAGGTCGTCGGTCAGAATCTGGTGGCAAGTACCATGGCTGACCCATACGGCTACTGCGAGGGCGTCTACCAATTGGGAGCGGTTAGCAAGCACCAAAGTTGCAATTTCCTGTATCTTGTGTTCCATTCGAACTGTTCGTCGCCGACCAGTATGCACATCATCTTCCAAACTGTCCCTCCCTTGTACAAACGTCGGAGCCACCCAAGCACAACACTGCGACTCAATGCGTCCTCAGCTGTACACCTGTTGCATCAATTCAAACGTATCTGCAGCAGTTCTGCCGAATTTCTGGCATAACTTGATGTTTGCTCGTTGCTCAAATTGTGACACGTGTAGGTCCGACTGTCGCAATCAACTCACTATCACAACAACGAGCGTGCTTCTGTTTCCAGTGCATGGACTAAACTATCTCTTGCAGGGACGAGAGACTAGATGTCGTGGTACCATACCATGGCGCAACCTACGCGCTATAGTGCACACTACAGCGCCATCATGCGGTCTCAGAACTTACTGATGTTCCACAAACATAGAATACATGTGCGAAGGAACATGCATGAGTAATCTGTAATATAATGTTCCCTCCTTGACCATATTATGGTCTGCTTGCTCAACCGCTTAACTCTTCATGGATCAACAGCGACATCTTAAACCTCTAGTGAATTCCTATCACGGCCTCGTTCCCGAAACACTGGAACTCCATAACAGCGCATCGATTCGAACTACCGCAAACTGCATCAAGTATTTTGTAAGACTGCTACGAGAACGTTACATTCAGAAATAGGTTTGAACTAAATTTCAGTTCTGACTCTGTGTACTACAAAACTGCACAGAAAAAAATTAAATATTAAAAACAAATGTCGTGCAATACTTATGGAGTGACCCTCGTATTTTAATGATTGGCGTGACAAAAGGTTGTGAACTATCATATTTTAACTCCAATTGTAATAAACAAAGAGAAAGAATAATCAAAATATCCACGTGTGTACTGCCGGTCTATAGTGTCCAACGGGCACACTATAGACCGGCAGTACACCCGTGGATATTTTGATTATCAAATACGACGGGAGAAACTGAAGAATCACAAAGAGAAAGAATATTTTGCCGATTGTTTAACCTTGGGAAGTCACATAAAAAGCATGAATGTATTATTTACACATTACTTATAAGCTGATAATGCGCCAGAAAATCTTCGTAAAGTGCACATCAGACATATTGAGAATACAAATATAAAGAGTAGACTTACATATAATTAGATCGAAAACGGAACGATTTAGGTGTTCTTTCTCCCCGCGCGCTATTAGAAATGGAGCGGTAGAAAAGGTTATGAAAGTGTTCAATGAACCCTCTGCTAGGCACTTACATGTGATTTGCAGAGTAACGATGTAGATGTAGATAAGCAAGCATAGTGTACACTAAGCCATAGCGGAGAATATGAAGAATTTTCTAACGTAGGTAAACAATTTTTAACTTTTATAAATCCACAGATATTACTTCTGGTGACAATGAAGGTAATGTTGGAGATGTCCGGACTTACCTATGTATCTGTCAATTTTTATGATCCTCGCGTGTCGCAGATGACGCCATCCTTAAGATAATAAGTTTCAAGACTGACTTGTGTGCTACCTAGCGGCAAAAACAGAAACCGCATGATGTGCACAGTCGTTAGGACTGAAGAAGGTATAACATACCTGCCAACCTTCATAACTTAAAAAACAGGAGATTTAGTTTAAAAAGTCGGGATATTCTTCAAAAAATCAGGAGATATGTTCTATCAAAAACTGCGGAATCTTATTTGTTGCCAGTCCAGGTAAAATGATTGATTTTTTCATTAAAATAAAAAAAGTTCACATCTGTATTTTTTGTACTATACTGCTACCTGGGAACATTTTATGGAACAAGTGACCTACATGGTCATCGCATTTAATTGATAAACGGTACTCTAAAATAAACAATGTAAGTAAGCACTCTACATGTATCAGATGATCACTTTCAGTTATATCAGCCATTTAAGTCTTTTATTGTTACACACTTTTCATTTTCTCTGCACGTATTCTGGTACATCGCTTTTTCCACAATGTGATGTGGAAATATCACATCGACAAAGAGTACAAAATACTAATAATGTTCTGAAAACTGTTTAAAAAAAAGGGGATTTTTTTTTTTTTTTTTTTTTTTTTTTTTTTTTTTTTTTTTTTTTTTTTTTTGCCACACTGGAACACATACCACCGAACTGACATCTCATAATCACGTAAAATAGCGGTTTCCACGAAAGTTGTCTTTCTGCAACTCGCGTACGAAACTAATGAGCCGGCCGCGGGGGCCGAGGGGACTGAGGCGCTTCAGTCACGGTCTGCACGGCCACTACGGTCGGGGGTTCGAATCCCCCCCCTCGGGCATGGATATTTGTGCCGTCCTAGTTCGTAAGTAGTTCATAAGTAGTTTGTACGTTTAGGGACTGATGACCCCGTAGTTAAGTCCCATAAGCTTTACAAACATTTTTTTTAGTATGAAGATTAATGGTAAGAAGCATTATGCTGCTATTATTGTCCTCATTGCGTAGATATGATCCATATTTGTACTGCAGGAATTTTGTATGCTCTTTTTGAGAGTGCAGAAAGTGAAGGAACTAAAGTTTGGTGTAAAGCATTCCCTTGTAACTACCTTACAGTTTTTGTACAACATTGTTTAGAGTCTTGTTCAATAGAGGATTTCAACTTAAATGCATTTCATATCTACTTCAAGTTATCCATATACCCATAAAACCCCATTAATTGTTTTTCTACAAACATGGATGAAACTTTGAAACTAATTATTTTTTGAAAGTAATGATTTCACTTACGTACAATTACAAAACATCACATACAAAAAGAGCACCACATCGAAACAATACACGTGTTTTTGCAAATATGCAGAAAGAGCAAAAGTAATCGTTATACAAGTCACGCGCAACTCCTAATTTCTACGAATTTTGATACATATTTAGATTAAACTGATAAATGAACAAAGGCCTTTGACCATTGGACAAGATAAAAAGCTAAAAATCAGGAGGAAAAAATGGCAAAATCAGGAGGTGGGAGAGAAAGTGAAAAATCAGGAGAGGCCACTACGGTCGGAGGTTCGAATCCCCCCCTCGGGCATGGATGTTGTGTTTCGTCCTTAGTATAAAGTAGTTGATAAGTAGTTTGTAAGTTTAGTGACTGATTACCACGTAGTTAAGTCCCATAAGCTTAACAAACATTTGAACATTTTTTGAAAATCAGGAGACTCCGGCCTAAATCGGGAGAGTTGGCACGTATGGTATAACGATAAATTTAATACAATAAATATTATAAAGCGTTTAAACCCCGATATTCATTTGTAAACACCCTGTACTTTGGTCCGCATGTTCTATGAGCAGCATTCTGTATAGCAACTAAATAAACCTGCTCCTAAACCTGTTTGGAAGGCACCAGCGCTGTCGCTCCGTAACGCGCATTATCTTGGAGAGTGAAGTTCGTGAGGAAATATAAAAGGCGCTCATTTGGCGTGGCTAATTATCGCGGCGCCGCGTGGGCAGCTGTGTCAGCTTTTGGGGGTCCATATGTCGCAGAGCGCAGCACGAGCTGGCGCCGTATCGCCGACCTGTGACCCGCGTGGGAAAGAAACCCGCTGACCGAGCAACCACGTGTAGCCGCGGGAACATGTGTACGGAAAAGGCCGCCACGCGGGTGCGACGGCAACTCTGCTGTTACGTGGGCCGCGACGCAGAAGTGGCCACCGTGTCACCAGTTCATCGTATACACTGCTGGCCATTAAAACAGCAACACGCCGCAAGCGCCATGTAAACAGCAAGTGGTGTATATGCGGGATTACGGAAAATCAGGCGATGCTGAAGGAATTAGATTAGGTAACGAAACAGTTGAAGTACCCTCAGACTTTAAGAAAAATGTTATAATCCGCATCCCTAAGAAAGCAGGTGCAGACAGGTGTGAAAACTACAGAACCATCAGTTTTATAAGTCATGGCTGCAAAATATTAACACGAATTATATACAGAAGGATGGAAAAGCTGGTAGAAGCCGACCTAGGGGAAGATCAGTTTGGGTTCAGGAGAAATGTAGGAACACGGGAGGCAATACTCACTTTACGGCTTATCCTAGAAGATAGATTAAGGAAAGGCAAACCTACATATCTAGCTTTTGTAGATTTGGAGAAGGCTTTTGACAATGTTGATTGGAATAAACTCTTTCAGGTTCTGAAGCAAGCAGGAGTAAAATATAGGGAACGTAAGGTTATTTACAACTTGTACAAAAACCAGACAGCGGTTGTCAGAGTTGAAGGGCATGAAAGGGATGCAGTGGTTGGAAAGGGAGTAAGACAGGGTTGTAGTCTTTCTCCATTGTTGTTCAATTTGTACAATGAGCAAGCTATAAAGGAAAGCTAGGAGAAATCTGGAGCAGGAATTAAAGTTCAGGGTGAAGAATTAAAAACATTGCGTTTTGCCGACGACATAGTAATTCTGTCAGTTACAGCAAAGGACCTGGAAGAGCAATTGAACGGAATGGACAGTGTGCTGAAAGGTGCATATAAGATGAACATTAACAAGAGCAAAACTAGGGTAATGGAGTGCAGTGTAAGAAAATCAGGTGATGCTGAAGGAATTAGATTGGGAAACGAAGCAATAAAGGAGGAAGATGAGTTTTGTTACTTGGGCAGTAAAATAACAAATGATGGTCGCAGTACAGAGGATATAAAATGCAGAATGGCAATGGGTAGAAAGGCGTTCTTGAAAAAGAGAAATTTGTTAACATCGAATATTGATTTAAACCTAAGGAAGTCCTTTCTGAAGGCATTTGTATGGAGTGTTGCCTTGTATGGGAGTGAGACATGGACGATAAACAATGCGGACAGGAAGAGGATTGAGTCTTTTGAAATGTCGTGCTACAGAAGAATGCTGAAGATTAGGTAGGTGGATTGCGTAACTAATGAGGAGTTACTAAATAGAACTGGGGAGAAAAGAAATTTCTGGCATACCTTGACTAAAAGAAGGGATAGATTGGTAGGACACATTCTTAGACATCAAGGAATTGTGAATTTAGCGTTGGAGGGAAGTGTATGGGGAAAAAATCGCAGGGGAAGACCAAGAGATGGATACAGTAAGCAGATTCAGACAGATGTAGGTTGTCGTTCTTATATGGAGATGAAGAGGCTTGCTCAGGATAGGGTATTGTGGAGAGCTGCATCAAACCAGTCTCCGGACTGAAGACCACAACAACAACAACGAAACAGTGAAGGTGGTAGATGAGTTTTGTTACTTGGGTAGTAAAATAACATGTAATGGTCGCAATACAGAGGATATAAAATGAGTGGCGGCTGGTGATAAAGTGCTAATGTGCTGCAGCACACTGTAAATATATTACTAAAATTATGCCATTTCTCTTCGAATGCAAGCGAGAAATCGCTGTAAAATTACATCCTTTCTCTTGTAATACGAGCCAGATATCACAATAAAATTATGCCAATTCCATTCCAATGAGTATTAGAATGCTAGTAATAAGGATGAAAACGCATTTTGGAGCGCTCTCGCCGCGATAGCTGGAAACCAGCTCCGTGCGCTGAAGTGGGATTCAGCCGCACTGGTACGTGCGCAGAGAGGCGGCGCAGTCGCCTGTTCGCTAGTGCGCATGCGCAAATGTAACGTCAGGACTGGCGACTCATGTGTGCTGAGACCGACTGCAGCACCAGATCAATATTTCTCTTCGCGCTGTGTGTAACGGCTGCGGAAGAATAGTATATGACGAATATTGCGGTACACAGAGTCAAATAATGCGCTGACTTAGGCGTCTTGCGCGTTCTCTCTCAATTCCTGCGTGAGGCTCGTATTCAAATACCTCTGAGTCTAAATTTTTAATTTCTGTAAATAAAATTAATATTTTTTAAACGTTATATTTACTACCTGCAGTGAATACGTGCAATTGACAGCGCTGTTATAGATTCTCCTGAAGGTCTTACTGTCAATACAGTATTAATTGACATTTAATTAAAGGCAATCATACAAACGTTGACTTTTTATTTTAGTATATTTTGTTTGTTGTTTATTTTTGTAATATTGTAGCACACTGGTCAAATTTTGTACGAGCCGCCACTGTATAAAATGCAGAATGGCAATGGGAAGAAAAGCATTTTTGAAAAAGAGAAATTTCTTAACATCGAATATTAATTTAAGTGTAAGGAAGTCTTTTCTAAAGGCATTTGTGTGGAATGTTGCTTTGTACGGGAGTGAAACATGGACGATAAGCAGTGCGGACAGGAAGAGAATAGAGGTTTTTGAAATGTGGTGCTACAGAAGAATGCTGAAGATTAGGTGGGTAGATCGCATAACTAATGAGGAGGTGCTGAAAAGAATTGGTGAGAAAAGGAATTTTTGGCATACCCTGACTAAATGAAGGGATCGCTTGGTAGGACACATTCTTAGACATCGAGGAATCATAAATGTAGCATTGGAAGGAAGTGTGTGGGGTAAAAATCGCAGAGGGAGACCAAGATACGCGTATAGTAAGCAGATTCAAGTGGATGTGGGTTGCTGTTCTTATGAGGAGATGAAAAGGCTTGCTCAAGATAGAGTAGGGTGGAGAGCTGCATCAAACCAGTCTCCGGACTGAAGACCATAACAACAACAACAACAACAGTCCGACCGAAACATGATTTGTGGCCGAAACCGAAAACGTAAGCGAATATTCGGCTCCTCTTCTAGTTCCGGCCGAAACAAGCGTAACCGAAACTTGGGTAATCAAGTTAAAATTTCTGTATATTTACGTTACACCACAAAGCCTTCATGAGTGCGTGTAATTCTGTTCAGGAGTCAGTAAAAGATGACATGGGAGACGAACAGGTTTACTCAAAACGACAATACTTCTATTAAAGTACTTCGAAAGTGGATTCCACCCGCATGAGCCACAGACATTGCCGAGGTGGTGTGGCTTGCGTGCCTCAACGATGCAGATAGCCTTGCCATAGGTGCAACCACAGCGGAGGGGTATCTGTGGAGAGGCCAGACAAACGTGTGGTTTCTGAAGAGAGGCAGCAGCCTTTTCAGTAGTCACAGGGGAAACAGTCTGGATGATTGACCGAGCTGGCCTTGTAACATCAGCTAACATGGCTTTGCCATGCAGTTACTGCGAACGGCTGAAAGCAAAGGGAAACTACAGCCGTTGCTTTTCCCGAGGACATGCAGCTCTACTGTATGACTATACGATGATGACGTCTTCTTGGGTAAAATATACTGAAGGTAAAATAATCCCCCATTCGGATCTCCGAGCTGGGACTACTCAAGAGGATGTCATCAAGAAAAGCAAAACAGGTATTCTACCACTATTAGTCAGTTTGAGGAACCTAATGATGGGGAACACCGTAGTTTTGTTTCTTTTGACTACTTTGGCAATTTCGGAGAAGGATCTGTATTATTTCTACAGATTAATTACGACATTTTTGTATCTACCATTGTCTCTACACCTTTACGTCCCATTTCACTTGTGAATGCCAAAAGTACACCTTAACTGGGGCGTATTGCTGCGATGAATTGTATGAACTTAACGGATGTGTGGTGGGGGCATAAAGCATTTATCCAATGGTATGTCTCTCGTTTGGGTACTTCCGAAAATTTATGTCGTTCTTTAACTGATACTGTATGACAAATACAGTTAAAACTGTTATGATAAATACATGAATTATGTTATTTGAAATGTAGTTTATGAGACACCCAATGGTAACGTTTATATGTTTTTACATTCAACACAGATAAATATTACGTTATTTATAACTCATACATTATAAAATAATATTCGGATACGTCTTTCGCCCTATATGTAGGAGTAACAAAATATACATTCTGTGTGTTAAAAAAAAAGTTAGGCAAAGAGTTTTCCACTCACAAATCGTATTTGAATTTTGTCATGAGTGGTCAGTTACAGATTTGTACAAACGTTTTCTCAGAATACTCATAACAGTACCGTTTTGTTACAAGAATGGTGATACATCAAAGTACATTTATCCGCCATCGACAAATAAACCAACACGAAGAGATAAGCTTATCGGCAGATTTTCATCGCCATGGGGTGACATCCACGCGATTTTTCATGTGATAGAGCGCATCTGTTTGTTTTAGTCGACCTAATTAGTTACATTGCGTGGAATCAGCGTAAGAGAGCAATGATGCGTTTACTGTGTTTCTAGGAGGATTGGTGTCAATTTACTGCAGATATTTATGAATTTCGGATAACGTATCGTTCATCTTTTAGTTTCATTGTCTCATACTTATATTTGTATCACATAATATACACGAAAATAAGCCTAAGTCCAAACGATTTATACAGGTTACCTATTTGTTTTATTTATAGGCCTCTTTCCCGCAATCGCATTTATGCAACCATTAAAGGTTATTGTGACTGTAATAAAACCCTTATTTACACCAGTTCTACTTCAAAACTACACGAGGCCTAACTTAATCTGTGAAATAGATCAACTACTGAAGTAGGTGTAAAATTAAAAGGATGAAGTATCGAGTCCAGAAAAACGGTGATATCGTAAGTGTTGTAATCCAATAGAATGTTTAAAATGTTTGTAATTCTATCGGACCAAACTGCGTGGTCATCAGTCCGTAGCTTACAAACTACTTAAACCTAGGTAAACTAACCTACGGACAAACACACACACCCATGCCCCAGGGAGGATTCGAACCTCCACGGCGAGCAACCGCGCGCTCCGCAGCAAGACGCTTTAGACCGCTCGGCTACTCCACCGCGGCTGTAATCCAATAGAAATAAAGACAAAACTGTTCCACTACGCATTTAGCAGTAAACATATAATACAAAGTGACAACATTCATGAAAACTATAATCACTTGAGACAAGAAGAAAGTGATGTAAGTGCAAGACAGACATACGCAAAATTGTTCTTCAACATAAAGTTCAGTGAGCAGTTTTGTCAAACAGCAGACTATCCAACTAGCAATTTTATAAAATAGGTCTTCAGACCACGATGAGTTAACAGTCTCCTTACAGCTGGGTTATTTTCTGTGAATATCTTCTGCTCCATAAAATTGCTCTCTTCTTTATGGGGAAGATTTTAAAGATAAAGAATTATTAAATAGTGTACTCACTAAAATAGATAGAGACGCAAGGAGCCAAAATCGGAAGATCCGTACCTGAAACATAACAAGCGTATACAGGTATTGAATAGCGGTAATTTCTTTACATAAACGTAGTCTAAATCTAATAAACACATGAAAAATACCCACCAAACAGAAGTTCCATGGTATTCTGTACTAAGCTTAATTAGTATTTATAAAGCAGTACATCATGCGATTAATGACAAACAAAACATAACAAATTACTTCTTTTGTATTCAAGTAGAACTTCAAATCACTTTTCTTGAGGTTAGTCCATTTGTCTAGCAACCTCGTTAGTACAGAGTTATATCACCCCTTGTACATAAGCAAGCCTGCAGCGTATGTGGCGTGCTGCCTACAAGTTCATTTAACAACTGCTGGTCTAATTTACCCCATTCCTCAGTGGGAATCATGCTTAAATACCGTAGAGTTCGTGGTTGGTCAGTACGAGCTCACACAGTTTATTTCCATTTATTTCAAGCACGTTAAATTGGATTCATATCAGTGAAAAATGCAAGCTAATCCGACGATACCGGCACAATCGATAAAAATTTCTGAAGATGTCTGGCAGCATATCATCTTGAGTTTGTAGTCCACAGACTTGAATTCTTCCCGGAAATGCTAATGAAACGGTTAAACGATGGGATGGGAGATGTTATCGCTATATTGTGGAGCACTAAGCTTGTTCTTGTTGGGCATCAAGGGTGTCCGAAACCGCTAGATCAGTGGTTCACGACCCACTACTGAATCAACGGGATTTATTCATGTGAACACCTTTAGGAAATTGAAAAAGAAATTTGGTAGTGTAGTTCTTGAAAGTCTTATTACTCTATGACAGTTTTCACCCACTGAATAAAAGTAATGCTTCGTTCTAACGCTGTTTTTAAAGTAGCTGGTACTCGGAGCGTTGATATCGCAGAAGAAATAATTGTGCAAATAACGTTTGAAATTTGAAAGTGTTAGCTTGTTTGATTACGAATGATAGAAAGAAAACACATACAAACCTCTTCCACCTACTCCTTCCTCTTCCTCCTATATATGAAAACATACATATATGCACCAAATTTCATGGTGAGTCGTCAAACGGTGTCAAAGTCGCAAGGTACCCTCTGCCATGCTAAATTCACTGACTTGCGAATTATAAAATTGTCCTTCATGAAGACATACATTTTCGTGCTGACTTTAAAGTCAGTAATTTAGATATTTGTTGTTACGCGCCTTCCGCCATGCACCTACGGAGGCTTACGAAAGGTAGCCCAAGTATTAATTCGGGATATAAGCTATCTTTATGCCATTTTACATACATTTCTGTCCAGCTGTTTCAGCGTGAAGAGTAACATACATGTTAACCCACTGTAAGGTACCCTCCGCCATGCACCATATGGTGACTTCCTAAAGGTAGGTCATGCATTAACTCAGGATGCAAGCCATCTGCATTCAAAATTTCATTCAAATCCTTTCAGCTGTTTCAGCGTGAAGAGAAACAAACATATTAATGATTGTAAGGTACCCTCCAAATGTTTGTAATCGATGGGACTGCTGGGTTATTAGTCCCTGGCTTACAAACTAATTAAACTAAGTTAAAATAACTTAAGGACAACACATACATCCATGCCCGAGGGAGGATTCGAACCTCCGACGCGGGAGGCCGCGCGATCCGTAACGTGGCGCTCCAGACCGCTCGGCTACTGCGCGCGACAGGTACCCTCTACCACACACTGTACGGTGGCTTACGAAGGGTAGCCCAATTATTACTGAAGGGTATAAGTTATCTCTACTCTAAATTTCATTCAAATCTGTCCATCGCTTTCAGCATTAAGCAGTATATTAAGCTTTTTTTTTATTATTACTAAGTGCGATGCCTTGAGTAATTTTAAATAGACTGTTCTAAGAACAGTCGGGACGCATGTGCCCCCCTCCCCCTCCTATCAGAGACATCGCTGTTTCTGTTTGCATTTTTCTCCTTTAAGGCGAGGCGATGTCTTAACAGCAGAGGGGATTCCCCAAAAACTGATAGCCAGAAGAAGCTGAAGAAGTCACGACATGTTCCAACCAGGGAATCCATTAGTTGTTCCGTGGAAATTTCTGTGGCCTAGACGATCTTATACATCTGTCATGCGCGAGATCGCAGGTTACAACACGCTCAAATGTATACGTAGGTTATTAATAACTTTCGGTCTCTTAAGAGCACTTGTCGCTAGAACAGGAAACTGGCAAACGATAGTGTAGCAAGAGCGTTCATGTTAGTTTATCTCTTTCGCATAACGCCCACGTATGACTCAATAAGTGAATCATGTGTGTCCACGGTATGGGAAAGCATGTAACCGCTTGCTGCCGAACTTCGTTCAAATGTTCAAATGTTTGTATAGTTTATGGCACTTAACTACGGGGTCATCAGTCCCTAAACTTACAAACTACTTATCCTAAGGACGGCACAAATATCCATGCCCGAGGGGGGGATTCGAACTCCCGACCGTAGTGGCCGTGCAGGCCGTGACTGGAGCGCTTCAGTCCCCTCGGCCACCGCGGCCGGCTAAGCACGTGTTGGTCTGGTCCTCTCGGACTAGCTGCTCCACAGTCCCCACTCTACGGCGCTATCCCACTGCCAAATGCCATAGTCCAGTCAATGAGTGCTCAAAAGAGGGGTGTAGAGTGCATGGAATATGCGAGAATTTTTGACTTCAGAACTTTGTTAGGGATAGTTAGGAGGTGAACATACTAAAAGTCCCCGCCCCTGGGAGGTGAGCTAAAGCGGGGAGGGGGGTGGAAAGGTACCATTTTTTGGTTTTTCGGTTTTATCTCGGAAGCGGTCCGCTTTAGGAAGAAAATGTTCCAAATAAAAATGAAAGATAATTGAATTTGCTATAAAATTGTTTCGATACATATATGTCGAATTCCCAACGGTTTTCGAGATATACGTTACTGAAAATCGACAATTTCGGAAAAAATCATTTTTACCTCACTAATTTTGTCAAACATTGACTTCTAGTGACTCACTCAATCGTTTCTCAGAAAATTTGTCACAAAGAAAGTTGTAGAGCATTAAATTTCCTTCAATTTGATTTTCACATTTATTACCTTATCTTCATTCAATCAGAAGTTACATCATTTGTAAGATGTGCGCTCAGTTTCGAGGTCCTTTTACAAATGAGTGTTTTGAGGGGCTGCAATGTTTTTATCTCATGAAACGTGCTAGTATGGTAAATAATAACATTTTAACAATAACAAGAAGGTAACTGCAATCGTAAGAGGACACCTTTTTATAATTATAGCTTTTATTATAATATTATGAATCATACAATGAAAGTATTTACAAGCACTGATAGTGATTCAAAATGAAAATTAAGTGCATTGAAAGCAACATTTTCATTTTTATGATGACGAATAGTCGATGCTCATTTATTGTCACCTGCAGTCTACACACCTTCAAGGTCGCCGGTACCTAACGCCCGGGAGAGGGTTAACGATGGGGAAGCCCCACGACGAACATGGAAGGCGTACACTGGCTCCTTCCAAGAGACTGGACAGAGTGGTGGAATGGAGTGTTCTCACTCACTTCTTACTTCAGTTCACTTCAAAAGTTCTCCAGGCATAGAAAAGTTTGTATGTTGGCTTTTCGTGATATTTATTTATGAAAATGTTGACTATACTGCGCACAATGGCTACTCGGTGTTGTGATGAAACAATAGATGGACCGGATGTCGGTGTTTTCACAATGACAAAAAAGGAATACTATCACAAACGAAATTCGATTTCAAAACAAAATGTTTCTTTTGTGCCGAAAGTGTTAATGGTAAGCAAAAGAAGCCCAAGGAAGATATTTTTAGTTATTTTTCTCACGAAAGGACGCAACAGAACTGACATACAAGTGACGAGTATGGGTGCTTCTCGAGCTAGACATGATCAGTGGGGAGAGGAAGTGATGAGGCATCTTTCCACCTCAAATGATTTAGTTGCGGAGTAGGCTGTATATCATGATGAATGTTGGTTGGACTTTGTGAGATCGTTGTACCAGAAACTCTTAACATCCACATCTGAAGACTACGTTTCAAATGCAGTGGAAAGGTTAGTGTCTTACAGGAGGGGACTAGTGAGTCAGTTACTGTAAACGAAATTATGGATGCTATTAGTGGGGGGGAAACCTGAGTAGAGAACTATCTAAACAGAACTGTTGCAAAAGTATGGGGATTGCATAATCATGATCGCAGGCTCCAGCAGGTTTAAGGTTCCAAAAATTTGTTTTAGGGACACTGGGTACAAATTGCTAACCAACGCCTGGTGTGATAACAAGGAAAAGGATGATAAAGAAGAGCGACTCAGAATTGTCCAGATATCTGCTGAGATAATAAGGTAAGATATTCAAAATCAAGTGTACAGTTATATACCCTTAAAGAGATAACTTCCTGAAGGATGCAAATTCTCTCCCACAATCCCTCCAAAACTCCGAACCTTTCCTGAGGAGGTTATGTTGGGAAAAAAAGCAAGAAAACTGAGGAATCATAGAGGAAGTGCGTTGCTACTGGACATGCCATCACATCAGTTGTTAGGCCACGAACCTTCTTGTCATCAATATTGACATATGCCTCGAAGAACTTGACTGATCTTCCAGCAAGTCTGGATGTCAGCTCATCCTACTATGTAGCACAAAAACTGGAATTATTTATGACTGCCCACGCACAGCTAACCTACAGTCCAGCTACATTCAAAAAATTGTTTTTGATAATATGGATTTCAGTGTTTGTACCTTAGACGAACAGAATACCTTCCACACTATGGGGGGCATCAAAGTGTCACTCCGTCCACACATGTTCAAAGAAGTTCAGAAACACCAAGATTAAAAACAATACCTACATCGGTTGAAACTGGAAAACTCGGAACTATTCCACTAGAAACATACATTACAATGAAAGGAGGTCTACGAGCCACCACATCCTGCACCAAATGACATTCTGTGCTTTGTTGCCAAAAACAAGGTATTGTAGTCCCAGAGTGCAAGCGACACAAGCAATGTATAACAAGAGGAGCAGGAATTGAAAAGAAGGACAACGTCCATTTGTTATTCCAGCATTTATAGGCTGTGACACAACATCCGCAGCGTACCGCAAGAGTAAACTAGTGTTTGTCAAAATGCATCACAAGTCCAAAATCATACAACATGCAGCTGAAATATTTTCCAACAATTCTTCTTTTACCGACTCCATTGAGACAGCGGGAATCACGAGTACTCTCTCGTGGTATGGAGCTCCAGCCACCAAGACATCGCTCATCGTGTTCCGCTACAAATCATTTATAAAAGCAGCTGGATACATGAAGCCTAATCTCTGAACTCTCCCTCCAACTGAAGGAACTGTTAAGCAGCATGCATTCCGAATGTACCACCAAGTACGCCTTTGGTTAAGACAGGAACCGAAATGTGGAGTGCCGAATTGGGGTTGGGAAAGAAGGAATGACCAACTAGTTCCGAAACTCTCAGAGTTAGATGCTGCCCCTGACGAATTCTTGAAGATTATTATTGTCGATGCACGTAAGGATGTAACAGTGGCAGATGTGGTCCCAGAAAAGCGTTGTTACAGTGTTCTGTTACATGCCTGAACTGCAAGGGCAACTGCAACACCGGTGTCTGAATATTGAAGTTGAAGATGGAGACAGTGACATCGAGACTACCAATCTTTTGACGATGTCTCCACTACTGAATAAGGTGAATGTCACTAGACCATTCCTCAGAAAAATGAAAATGTTGCTTTCAATGCACATATTTTTCATTTTGAATCACTATCAGTGTTTGTAAATACTTTCATTGTATCATTCATAATATTGTAATAAAAGCTATAATTGTAAAAAAGTGTTCTCTTTCAACTGAAATTACCTTCTTGACATTGTTAAGGTGGCGTTATTTAACACACTAGCACGTTTCATAAGATAAAACGTCACAGCCTTTCAAAACACTCATTTCTAAAAGGACCTCGAAACTGAGTGCACATCTTATAAATGATATAACTTCTGATTGGCTGAAGATAAGGTAATAAAAGTGCATAGCAAATTGAAGTAAATTTAATGCTCTACAACTTTTTTGCGACAGATTTTCGGAGAAACGATCGATTGAGTCACTAGAAGTAAATGTTTGACAACATTAGTGAGGTAAAAATTATTTTTTCCGAAATTGTCGATTTTCAGTAACGTATATCTCGAAAACCGTTGGGAATTCGACTAATATTTATAGAAACAATTTTATAGCGAATTCAATTATCTTTCATTTTTATTTGGAACATTTTCTTCCTAAAGCGGACCACTTTCGAGATATAAGCGAAAAACCAAAAAATGGTACCTTTCCACCCCCATCCCCACTTTAGCTCACCCCCCAGGGGCGGGGACTTTTAGTATGTTCACATCCTAACTATCCCTAATAAAGTCCTGAAGTCAAAAATTCTCGCATATTCCATGCACTCTACAATGCATTCATTGACTGGACTAACTTTTGGCTGCTCATTTTCCTGCCTGGCCCGTTTCGCCGATCTTCGTGTCCCGCGTAGAGTTAGATGGGCAGCGGACAAGCGTTTCCAATAAATGGTAAATTCAAATTTAAATTGCACCCAGGAATAAATGCAAAACAAGCGCAATGAAATTTCCTAAGATTATTATTATACATATCTAGAACAGATCATTACAAAATAATACGGAAAAAAGAAATAGGCAACATGATATGAATATTGATTCACCGATAATGTTTATATTTTATTTTTACGTTTTTGCCATATAAAGAGGAATAAATAATATTGCCTTATTTCAAGATCTCTGACAAGAAACCGCGCGGGAGTACCCGAGCGGTCTGGAGCGCCACGTTGTGCATCGCGCGGCCTTCCGCGTCGGAGGTTCGAATCCTCCCTCGGGCATGAATGTTTGTGCTGTCTTTAGTATAAGTTAGTTTATAAGTAATTTGTAAGTTTAGGAACTGATGACCTCGCAGTTACGTCCCATAAGCTTTACAATTGAACATTTCTCTTAGAAGAATTTTACTTCCGAAAATGTCTTGTGCGCACTCAAGAAAGTCATAGTTTTAGGGCTGGGCCTCTCGACGGCTCTCTAGAATACAGATACTTGTTGTGCAGTCAGTTTAGTACAGTCTGGTTTGACACCTGCCTCACGGTGGCCCTCACCAAGCCCTTGATTTTTCATGGTGGCACTGTGTGGTCGAGGTTCCTTCGGGCGAGACGTCTCAGATACCGTTCGTCTGCGGCAGTTGTTGACCTAGAGCGAGCAGTATGGTGGAAGTCATGAAGACTACAAGTAGTTTGGCAACGATTGCAGGTCCTTACCACCCTACTTGACTCATAAGTATTCGCCTTGATTCTTCTCTCGATTTAAGTCAATATTAACATAAATGAATAATCCCTGAGCCATCAAACGTTGATACCTTTCTTCTTGTCATCGGAGAATATTCATAGACGACCTATAAACACCCTATACTGTTTCTACGCAGAATATGAAATGCCGAAGCGTATAGTGTTCCAGGGAAGTATGATAGGTCCATTATTATTTTCTGTCTTCATAAATGATGAGGCTCAGAGTGAGAGGCTATCTGTGACTATTGGATGATAATGCTGTGGTGTACGGGAAGGTGTCGTCATTGAATGACTGTAATAAGACACAGCATGACTTACAAGGAAATTACATGGGCTCGAACAAACATATGTATGAACGTTTGCTTACAGAATCTCTACTTACCCCTCAATGTGCTGGTGGGTGTCGTTTTTATGCAACACTCTGCAATCATGATCTGGATAGCACTGTAGATGTAATTGTAGACGCCATACGCAATGCATAAATCTTAACTATAACTTATGTAATAATCATCGAACATGTTCTCTAACGTATTGTCATCAAAATCCGTGATGATAGTTGCAACTTTAACCTTCTTCTCGGAAGACTGTTGGTATTCACTGCCACTGCTTCCATCGCCTCTTCCCGCACTTACCATAGCACTACCGCTTGCAGTGATTTGTTCGTCATTATCATCTCTATTATCATCATTATGTGTTAGTGTTACAACAGTATCTAACTTATGCTCAAATAAGCATGGGACTGATTCATCATCTACACTAATACTATCTTCAGGAAGAAGGGTTCTTCGTAACTTCATCTCAACTAATCGCAATACATTAGCAGGATTGATTAGCAATCGCCGCCCCATCTGACGCTTCACCACACAAATAACGTCACAAAACGCAACTTCGGAGGCACACTGCACCGTCCCTACTGGCGAACAGTCAGGTCAAAGTGCAATGAGGCAAGGAACACGCAGAGGCCTCTAACGGACGACAGCAGAGTTTTGCCGATGCGGGAGTATCACTAGTGCAATAAGGGATATTTACATTCTCTCATACGACTTTGGTGTATATGTGTTTGTTCCAGCCGAAGTACTTTCCTTGTTAGACAAGATTTCTAGCTCGTGTAAGCTAGTTCTAAGTGGAGGAAAATGTAAGATTATGGAGATGAGAAGGAAAAGCAACCCTTTAATTTCCGAATACAGCATTAATACTGTGCTGCTTAACAAAGAAGCGTCAATTAAAATATCTAGCCGTAACGTTGCAGAGCGATATGAAACGGAACGAACATGTAAAGACAATCGTGGTGGTCAACTTCGGTTTATTGTGAGAACTTTGGGAAGGTGTGCGTGATCTATAAAGGAGCCTGTGTAGAAAACGCTTGTGCGACCCCGTCTTGGGTATTGCTCAATTGTTTGGAATCCCCACCAGATCGGTTTAAAGCAAGACAAAGAAGCAATTGAGAAGGAAGGAAGATTAAGGTTTAACGTCTCGTCAAGCAATTCAGAGCGGGTTCGATCAATGCGAGAGTGTTACAGAGATGCTTGGGGAACTCAAATGGGAGACGTTGGAGTGAAGGCGACTTTCTTTTCGAGAAACACTGTTGAGGAAATTTAGAGGGTCCTAATTTGAAGCTGACTGCAGTACCATTCTACTGCCAGGAGAGATGGACAATTTCAATTTTAATTACGCAGCGATTTATTATTGTAAATCTTCCTTTGTTATTTAATTCTATTTGAAGTATAAATGCTGTGTAAATGTTAGTATTGAAGAGCATCACTTAATTTCAGATTGAATCAAAATTATTACAATCAGATTGTTTGAATAGATGATTTATTAATTTCTGTATGTCAACGTGTCTGAGCGACTGTAATTATTATTTCAGAATTATCACCTCATTCTGCGTAATAATTATCTCAGAATTATCACCTCATTCTACAGCACCGGAGTATCTGTTTTTCTCCGAAAATCGGCTTCAAAAAGTAATGTAATAGAGTCATTGTTCATGTAATTAAATAGACGGCTGCTGCGTTCGTTACCAGTTCCATTTCAATGGTTTTGTTCAAGTTTTTGCCTCAGATCTGTGATAGTTTGGATGTTAAAATACATATTTTGGAATTCAGCGAAGTAACACGTTGTGTTCGTGTACGTGATTTGAACAAATACAGAATCAATGTATGCTGATTATTCCGGGCAGTAAGCAGATTTCATGCCGCATTCGTCTATTTCACAACAAAAATCAGATGACTATTAATGATCACAATTATTACGAACGTTCTGCTGTACCAATTTAATTCTATATGACACATACCTGAAGGATACGACTTCGCTACTGTTTTTTTAAAAATTATTATTATGGGCTTATTTAACTGTTTCATAAGAAAAATTTCACTGACTTGTTTTACCGTCCACTATAGGAATTCCTTGTAATTTAATGATTTTTGCAAACGTCGCGGAAGAAAAATAATAAAATATAAATAACGTATAATTAGATATTTAAAAAGTAATTTATAATATCTAATATTTTAAAAGTATAATTTTGTACTGAATTAAAAGTCACAATTTTGAGTATGTTCCACAAGGTCGAAATAAATTTTAAAAATGTGAAACATACTTAAAATTATGATTTTTAATTCAGTATGATGATGTACCACCAAGAACCGACGAAAGAATCAGTCAAAATGTAATTGTGTATTATTTATCTTTTTTCGTTCGAAATTTTTCCAAAAGCGTGTCGAGAAAGAGGCGAGTACTATTTGTGTTTTTATAATTTCTTTTACTTTTCGGTCTTTTCGGAAGACTTTTTACGAGAAATTCAATTACGGCAATAATTCATGTAATATTAATTATGCTTTATGTTTTATTATAAATTTTTTGTTTCTTTATAAAAATGTATTTTCCTGTGATATAATCCATTCCTAGATGAAATAACAATCTCAAACCATCCATTAAATGACTTCTGATGTACATGACTGTAGAACCATATGAAGAATTATATGTTTAGACGTGTGTACCAACTTTCAGAGTTAAAATATCGAAAACAATGTCAAAATATTAAATTCTGAACAACTTTCACAACATTTTTTTTTTTTTCAATCTGACGGATAATAACCGAGGTAGGCCATCGTTGCGCCTTCTATCAGCGTCCGTTTACGTCGTCAGACGGAAGATCTGGTCGCTGGCAGCCAACAAACACGGCTATAGAATTTGGTGGTGATCGGTTGAACGACGCGAGGTAAATGGTGGCAACATGTTACAGACAGAATGAAACTTTCACTCTGCAGCGGAGTGTGCGCTGACATGAAACTCCCTGGCAGATTAAAATTGTGTGCCGGAACCGGGACTCGAACCTGGGACCTTTGCCTTTTGCGGGCAAACGCCCTACCGACTGAGCTATCCCGACACGACTCACGATCCTGCCTCAGAACTTTACTTCCGCCAGTACCTCGCCTCCTACTTTCCACACTTCACAGAAACTGTTGCGAACCTTGCAAGACTAGCACTTCTGGAAGAAAGGATATGGTGGAGACATGGCTTAGCCACAGCCTGAGGGATGTTTGCAGAATGAAACTTTCACTCTGCAGCGGAGTGTGCGCTGATATGAAACTTCCTGGCAGATTAAAATTGTGTGCCGGAACCGGGACTCGAACCTGGGACCTTTGCCGTTCGCGGGCAAACATCCTACCGACTGAGCTATCCCGACACGACTCACGATCCGGCCTCACAACTTTACTTCCGCCAGTACCTCGCCTCCTACTTTCCAAACTTCACAGAAACTGTCCTGCGAACCTTGCAAGATTAGGCGAGGTACTGGCGGAAGTAAAGTTGCGAGGCCGTATCGTGAGTCGTGTCGGGATAGCTAAGTCGGTAGAGCGCTAGCCCGCGAAAGGCAAAGGTCCCAGGTTCGAGTCCCAGTTCCGGCACACACTCTTAATCTGCCAGGAAGTTTCATGTTACAGACTGATAGACAGACAGTGTCAAATCGTTGTTATTTTTACAAGTATCTTTGAAAACTTAGCAAGATACAGAAAAATAAGAGATAAAAGTTATAGAGAATTTTCAATTTTTCTTTTTAATTTTCGCCTTAGATGAACGACTAAGGTGTTTCCAATTAAATTTCGAGCTGCCAATAGTCCAACGCGAAAGTCCCACATTTAGTGTTTACTGACCTCAAGTGGCGTAAAAGAATGTCGAGAAGGGTCCCTCACCACGTCCGGTGTCTACAGCGCCAGAGGGGGCGGCATGCCGTATGGCAGTGGTCGTACTATAGTTGCTCAGTCATCAGCATACACACCTCTCTGGTGCGTGGTGCGACCGATATAAACGTCGCAGGCAGTTAAAAGGCAACGTAAGCCTGCATCCAACTGTTGTGATGACTACGTACCAACTTGGTAAACCTGACAGTGTTTTGGGGAGATAGCTGGTTACTGACTAACTTTTTTTCCCCAGAGTTTCGTAACCACACGCGCTAGTAGGCGAATGTGCCGAGTCGTGCGAAGATCTCTGGACTTTGAACCAAGCAGAAGAGTGAATGGAGAGTACACGCGCGCCCGCATTCTTTGCTCGGCGTGTGATGACTGCTGATGCCTAGAGGGCCTCGCGTCAGCAGCCGGGCGGCGGGATGACGCGCGGCCGACCGGCTGGGTTCCAGAGGTCATCTGGTGACACCAGCTCAGCAGCTGAATGAGCTGACGCGGCGCCGGCGGCGGCCTCCACAGATTACAACTATCACGCGACCCTCACCGCCGCGCCGACTGAACTCCCTGACTCGCGTAATCTGTGTCTGGGTCGGGCAGCGCCAAGCATGCGGTGGCCCGACGACACCGAGTTCCGTGGGCGGAACGTCTGCACGTCTGGTGTAAACTACCACACGTCTCTAAATAACGCGAAGTCTACATCCACATTCAGAGTGGTCGAAAATTCCCATTGTAACCTTCTAGGACTTGAAGAGGGTAGTGAGTACGTAACATAGGAATCGTATCGTTTCCGTTCCACGACGGTTTCAATTCAGATGATTATCTCTAGACTCGCGCATAATAGTTCGCGATCGGGAGCGCTCACTTTAGTTCTCGGCAGAGACGCGAACTAGTTCACTCTTTTAGTTCGTCCGCTCCCAGTGACGGCTGAGCGGCGTGGTCTGCGCGTTCACGTGGAGGGGGAAGTTCCCCCACCTAGCTGCTTCATGCGCTTGCAGCTTGAGCCGCTAACGATATCACTCAAACCAAAAGAAACAGTATGAGGACAATTTCTCGCGTTTAAGTTTAGAGTTATGTCTATATCTTGGCATTATGAAATTTATTAGTCAGGTATTACGGAGTGCAGAACACATCCAAACAGAAATTTTGTAGCACTGAACTATGTAATCTAGCAGGCAGACGCTCACCTCGGAATGACTCATCAGCAGAAGGCAAACACGTGATTTTTAATTTTGCTACGTGCCCTCTCGCTATTGCCCGTCGGTCTTCGGAAAAGAATCCAACGAACTATGAAGCGAGATACGTTTGGCATAATTGTCCGTTGCTCCTAGTTCGTCCGGCCGCTGCTTCCAGTTCGTCCGCTGCTCCTAGTTCGTCCACTCCTTCTAGTTCGTCCGCTCTTTTGGGCTTTTGCTACAGCTACAAAAAGAGTTCTTTTTTTATGACAGCTTTTTTATATCATGAATCAGTGTTGCCAAAGCGTGTGCTATTACCCTTTTTTTTGGGGGGGGGGGCAATTTGACATCAAATACTTAGGCAAATAAACCAGTTATTTACACGAGTAGGTGATACAATGGAATTCAACTACTTACCATAAGAGTACTCGTAGTACTTTATTTTAAAAATAGATTTCTTGTGGCAGTGAACTACAGCTGAGCTGCATCTCAACTCGAAATGAAAGTAACTGGTAGGAGGGTATCACGCGATTCTACGCGCTCTCGCGTCCTCTCGCTGTTCGCCGTGAGTCTTCGGAAAAGGAGCCGACGAACTAAGAGGCGAGGGACCTGCGAACTAGTTCGCGTAGTTCGCCTGTGGGAGCGCTCTTCCGAACTAGATCGTTCGTAAACTACACAAGACTAATTATCTCATCCACTCCTACTTGAGGAATGTAATTAGGCGTGACCCAGCGCAATTATTGCAATCAATTTGAAAATAATACTGAAGCGTTCCGTTATTACTTTCGCATTTCCATTACAATTTACACCCTTTGGTTTACATTAGTCGACAACAACAAAAACCCAGCATCTACGGCACCAGCCGCAACGTACATATCCATTACAACAGCGGCTAGATGTGGCAATCACAAACGTCGTTACACACACTGTACCTCAGAAGCTTGTTCTGATACACTCTCTCAAACCCACCTGGCGTCTCTTCAATGTCTTGTGCATAGGTCGTGCCAGCAGATCTTCCTCTGTCTCCACGAGTGTCTCATAAAATAGGCTCTTCATACGACCCCACAAGAAGTAGTCCATAGGGGTTAAATCCGGCGATCGTGACGGCCACGCGGTTGTACCACCACGGACTATCCATCATTCACCAAATCGTCTGTTGAAATGTCTCCAGACAGCCAGTGAAAAGTAAGATGGTGCACCATCATGGCCGGCCGCGGTGGCCGGGGGGACTGAGGCGCTTCAGTCACGGTCTGCACGGCCACTACGGTCGGGGGTTCGAATCCCCCCTCGGGCATGGATATTTGTGCCGTCCTAGTTCGTAAGTAGTTCATAAGTAGTTTGTAAGTTTAGGGACTGATGACCCCGTAGTTAAGTCCCATAAGCTTTACAAACATTTGAACTTTTTTTTTTTTTTTTTTTTTTTTTTTCTTGCACCATCATGCTGAAACCACATATCCTGACCACATCTTCCAAGAACGCATCCAGTACGTGTCGTAGGAAGACTATGTATGCGGGACCCGTGAGCTTGGATGGAAGGAGGTATGGTCCAATCACATGACTGTCCAGAATACCTGCACACACGTAATTCCAAACCTGAACATACGTGGCATGAGGGATTTCGTCCGTCCAGATATGGCTATTTCGAGGATTCAGAATATACTTCCTTGTGAACCTACATTCATCTGTGAAGATAAATCGACGTGGAAACAGGGGCGCGTTGATGCAGGAACCATGTGCAGAAGGCGACGCGTTGTGGAAAATCTGCTAAACTCATAGCGTGTACCCTTTGTAAGTGGTACGGATGTAATTGTTGCTCATGCAGGAGTCCAAGACGGTACTGTGACCTACAACCATTGAACGCGTAATTGTTCGAGAACTCGTTGACGGGCTATCTTCAGTGCGACGCAACACACCTTCTTCAAATCCTGGAGAGCGGCGAAGCCGTGGAGCACCACATTCCTACCACCTCACGTTCACTGTGCCCGTTTCTCGTAGCCGTTGAGTAACTTGGGCATACAGTTTGTGCGATGGAGTGTGTCGTTGTGGAATACATTCGTGATACAGCCGACTGACAGCTCGTCCGTTACCTCCAGCTTCGCCATACACAAGGAGCATGCCTGTGTATTCCGCAAACGTGTACTGCACCATGTTTACTCTATCGGTGATGCACAGGTATTCACTCCGTCACAAAGCAAAGCAGACGATAAGTGACATCTGGTGATCGTTTGACGTAGTACTCGTCATCGTGTCTACCCTTTTGCATACCAGAACAGAAATCTCTGAGACGTTTCTCTGACTGAGGCGCTCCAGTCACGGTCAGCACGGCCACTACGGTCGGGGGTTCGAATCCCCCCTCGGGCATGGATATTTGTGCCGTCCTAGTTCGTAAGTAGTTCATAAGTAGTTTGTAAGTTTAGGGACTGATGACCCCGTAGTTAAGTCCCATAAGCTTAACAAACGTTTGAACATTTTTGAACGTTTCTCTGTCCCTAAGCAGTCGTCGACGAGTTACACATCTGTATTGAAACTGTTGTAGAACGGAAACTATACGTTTCCGGACATGGGTTTCCTATTCAAGTTTCCTCTACAAGTCCTAGAATGGAGATTTTGGTGTGGCGGGAGACGTGCAGTCTGGTTGATCACTGCGTTCTCGGTGGCGGAGTGGTCAACGTGTCTGCCTAGTAAGCAGAAGATCCCGGGTTCGAATCCCGGCCAGGCACAAATTTTCATTCGCCACACTTCGGTATTCCACCTAAACCTAGTACAGTGAAGCCATAACTGATCGCAAATTGCGATTTATTTCATTCATTGAACGCTGTAACGTCGTCAAAAACATATAATTGCCCTAAATAAATGTCTGCATGATGATCTTGGGTGGGCTCCAGCAATTATTCTGACTACACGCGTTTGTGCAATGAATACTTTTTTACTCAATGTTGAATTGCCCCAGAATATGATCCTATATGAAAGCAGTGAATGAAAATAGGCACAGTAAGCTAATATACTGAGATGTAAAGCACCAAATTTTGCAATGACCCTGGTAGCACAATTAGCTGAACTCAAACGTTTCACCAGATCTTCATTGTGTATCTTCCAATTCAATTCCTCGTCAATGAAAACACCTAAAATTTTTGAATATTCTACCGTAGCTACAGATTTCTGTACAAAGTCTAAATTTATTAATGGTGTCATGCCATTTACTGTATTAAACTATATATACTGGGTTTTATTAAAGTTTAATGAGAGTCCATTTGTAGAGGCCGCGGCGGAGTGGCCAAGCGCATTGAGGCGCTATGCTACATTGCGCCCCGTCGGGCGTTCGAATCCCCCCCTCGGGCATGGACACTTGTGTCGTCTTTAGTATAAGGTAGTTCTTAAGTAGTTTGTAAGTTTGGGGACTGATGTCCCCGCAGTTAAGTCCCTTTTTAACAAACATTTGAACATTTTTAGGGAACCACTTACTAATTTTCTGAAAGATATCATTTACAATTTCATCAGTTATTTCCTGTTTGTCAGGCGAGATAGCTATACTTCTATCATGAGCAAAAAGAGCTAGCTCAGCATCTTCGTGAATGTAGAATAATGTAAATAGGGAGGTAAAAATTGACATACATACTTGGAATGACATGGGGGTTTTATTAGAACAAAAAAAGAAAGAGAGAAAGAAAGAAAAAAGGGCAGACAGATGGCGCGTCATCTGATCACAAAAGCAATAATTAGCATAACAAATTAAGGCAAAGCAAAGATGATGTTCTTTATAGGAAATTGTCGATATGTTCGCCATCATTCCTCAACAATAGCCGTAGTCGATGAATAATGTTGTGAACAGCAATGTAAAGCATGTCCTGAGTTATGGTGAGGCATTGGCGTCGGATGTTGTCTTTCAGCATTCCTAGAGATGTCGGTCGATCACGATACACTTGCGACTTCAGGTAACCCCAAAGCCAATAATCGCACTGACTGAAGTCTGGGGACCTGGGAGGCCAAGCATAACGAAAGTGTTGGCTGAGCACACGATCATCACCAAACGACGCGCGCAAGAGATCTTTATCGTGTTTAGCAATATGGGATGGACTGCCATCCAGCGAGTGTTTATCAGCCAGGCTGGGGATGATGCGATTCTGTAACATATCACCGTACCTCTCACCCGTCACGGTAGCAGTCACTGACGTTTTGCTGTCCAGCGCCATCTGTCGGATAAGTTTTGAACTTTTTTTTTTGGGGGGGGGGGGGGTTCTAATAAAACCTACTTCATTCCAACCATGTGTGTCAATTTTTACCTCTCTATCTACATTATTCCGTGATATATTAAGTTTTCAAATTTATACTGACTTTTTGATCACCCGGTATATTAAGAACAGCCAAGGACCCAGGGCCGAACCTTGTGGGACCCCATTTTTGATAACTCCCCAGTTAGAGGAATTAATACGCTGAATTAAATCCAGTGGAACGTCTTCCAACATACCAACACGTATCAGAAGACGTATCACTTTAGGTTATGACCTGCATGGACGTGTTTACTTTGCTACGCGACAGACATCACGTGGCCTTGAATGAAAAACAAATGCAAACAGACGTAAATAGAGACGGAACGTTCGTATGGTCTGTGCGCCCTACACTATCAACCTGCATAGTGGAATGATCTGTCATTTACACCACAAGAAAAGCCTGGAACAGGGTAGCGAAGGCAAATAAATCACATGTGTATAGGACAAGTTCTGCGTGTCGTCACGTCCTCTACAGAATTCCCGAAGCTTTCCCACATAGCTAGTTACACCCTTGTGGCGCTTTTTATGCACAACACTAAAGCCACATTTTTAATACATCACCTTTTTTTAGGTTTTCAGTGGTCTCGTAGATGTCGTAGCTCGCCTGCCATTAACATATCACAGAATTATATTCGGACGTCGGGTTCATTTGCATATTAGAAACCAGAAATGTGACACTTTTCACTTTAAGTATCTTTATTTATATCATTCTTGAAGAAGCACACATAAAATTAATACATTCAAAACCGATCCAAGACTGACTTCCATACTGACTGACAAAGTGATACTACTCCCAACTGACTTTGAACCGACTTGCAACTAACTAAGTTCGCGCCAATTCGAGCGTATTAATACATAACCTTGTGTTCTAGAACATTCTAGAATACGGAAGTTATAATGTTTATTTTTGATAAATTTGTTCATGAAACTTAAATAAATTGTTCATCAAGAAAAGATAAGAAAAATTATGACTAATGTAATTATAGATTTTTTGTATCAAAACAAACAATACAAAAGATCGTAAGTGAATAACAATTCGTGTAGTGTTAATATATGTTTACATCACTTAAAATGGTTAACTTATTGTTATTATTATAAATGGATTCTCCGTCGCTTCTTGGTAGAACGCTTCCATATTTAAAGTTGAAAACAAACTGTTTTTGTTCTACTAAATTTTTGTTTATTTACTAACTAGTTTTCGGCTTATTAGGCCATCATCAGGTAAACTGTTGACATGCGCCGACAAAGACGCTATTGCTTCGGTTCTCAAAGATGGTCAAACAAAGTTTACTTGGTCTTTGCATATGACTTTTGTTGGAATAACAAACAATATCTGTTGCCATCACCTTAAGTGACGATCTCAACATATGCTACAGTGTCAATAATGTTAACATAGTTTTTAATTCATTAATATTTGATAGGTAATGTGTTGAACCCTGTTCACTCGCAAATTACAATGTAAAAATGTTATGGCGGCCACTGATTACGTCAACATAATTCTACATGGCAACAGATATTGTTTGTAATTCCAACAAATATCATATCCAAAGACCAAGTAATCTGAGTATTGAATCTTTGTTTGACCATCTTTGAGAACCGAAGCAATAGCGTCTTTGTCGACGCATGTCAACAGTTTTCCTGATGATGACCTAATAAGCCGAAAACTAGTTAGTAAATAAACAAAAATTTAGTAGAACAAAAACAGTTTGTTTTCAACCTTAAAAATTGTTGTTATTTCTTTTACGGTTATCAAAGCATCACATTATGGTCAATACATTACAGACAACCTCGGATATTGTTACTCAACGATTTCATTAACAAACATTATTGCCCAACATTAAACTTACGACTTTCAATAATTAATTTAATGAAAGTGATTGTGACCAGCCAGAAATGCCTTAAAATGCTTATATAATACAAATTCGGAATATTAAGGCATAATACCACAATCAAATGCGCCTCGGTTGCACACTGGTACAGTGCCAGAATATGAATCTAAAGGTCGCGGGTTCGACCCCCGCCAGGTCTTAGGATTTTTATCTGTCACTTTCCACTTCCACTGGCTATCTGTCAGACTTTTGATGCTATTTGGTAAGTGACCAAAGACTTTTGTGACAGCATTATTCACCCCTTTCTGAGCTAAAGTTAGATTTAACCGTGAATAGTGAATATCATCCTTTCTCCTAGTGTTGTAGCTATGCGCACTGCTATTTCTTTTGAATGAGGTCGGAATCAAATGTTTGTAAAGCTTATGGGACTTAACTACGGGGTCAACAGTCCCTAAACTTACAAACTACTTATGAACTACTTACGAACTAGGACGGCACAAATATCCATGCCCGAGGGGGGATTCGAACCCCCGACCGTAGTGGCCGTGCAGACAGTGACTGAAGCGCCTCAGTCTCCTCGGCCATCGCGGCCGGCAATGGGGTCGGAATGTTAATAACAAATTTCATGAGTGAATATACATATGTATTGTGAAGCTACAGTGAAGATCTCTAGATCCCTAAATAAATGTTGCAGGATGATCTTGGGTGGGCTCAAGCAATTATTCTGATTACACGCTTTTGTATAATGAATGTGCGCCACGGTTGCACAGTGGTAGAGTGTCAGACTACAAATCCAAAGGTCGCGGGTTCGATCTCCGCCAGGTCCTAGGATTTTTATCTGTCACTTTCCACTTCTTTCACCTCTGGCAGTATTGCTGAAGTGAAAAATACCGAGTAGCACCGTGGTTCGGAACCCACGTTAAACCGTAGATCTCCCTATAACTGGCTGGGTAAGTCAGTTCGAGGGTCGGATTAAGGCAACGGCATACCACCTCCAAACAGGACCATGCCTAGTAAAGCACTGTGGTGTTCAAACCAATCTTCGGATTGTTGACTACTTTACCTTACCTTACCACGATCAAATGTGGTATCGAACGTTTCATTAATCCAAACAAACGAGACTTTCCAGAGTATATATATTACACCCTGCATAATTGTTCCCGAAAGAGTTTCGTGTTTCTCGTGATGGGGAAGGAGACTGGAATGAAATCGAGCAGCGGCTGGAAATGAGAGCGGGAGAGCGCCTCGCGTCCTTGTAGGAGGCAGGACAGCCAGGCCAGTCTGTGTGCGGCCCAGACGTGTTTACGGCGCTGCGCGTGTTTGCGCTCACGTGTGGGTGAAGGCCGCCATACACACCGCACACTATAGCGGCGCGCCGGGAAGGCCGGCGCCAACTGCGCGCACACACTCCACATGCCGCCCACGCCGTCTGCCGCCGAGTGGCCGCCACAGACCACCTGCACTAACCGTTACATGACTCACTCTCTGCCAATATGCGAAGGAAGATTAGGATTAAATGTCCCGTCGACAGCGTCCTTATTAGATGTGGAGTTTACGCTCGGAGTTTTGGGCAAGGTGGGGAACGAAATCACGGAAAACCAGTTCTGGATGGCCGGTGGTGGATTTGAACCACCGTCCTCCTTCCTCGATGAACCCTCTGCCAGGCACTTAAATGTGATATGCAGAGTATCCCATGTAGATGTAGATGACAACGTAAGGAGTATGTGAGTTTCGGGTAGCGCCCCATTCTGCTCTCATGTCTAATGCCTATTGAGATCGCCGGCATGGAGTACCTGGCAGCGGAATGCACCTAATATGATAAACGTATGTGTGTGGACGGGTCCGGATACTTTTGATCACATAGTGTATATGCACGAGCCCCTGAACACCCACTGAGTCGGCGCCCCTGCTTTCGGGGCAATCGCCAACAATCTCCTCCGAATGCGAAAATATATTGTTGACTCCCACTTACATAGGTAGAAATGATCATCAGAATAAAATACGAGAAATCAGAGCTCGAACAGAGAGATTCCGGTGTTCTTTCTTCCCGAGCGCTTTTCGAGAATGGAATGGGAGATAAATAGTATAATTGTGGTTCGATGAACCCTCTGCCAGGCACTTAAATGTGATTTGCAGAGTATCCCATGTAGATGTAAATGTATTCTTGGTGTCGATAGTTAGTGGACTCGCCCGTATAATCAGGTTAAAATAAAGTTAAACATTGATCACAGTGACGATCTTTTAAAAATAAATTACTTTTAGTAGTGAACCTGGTGTAGCGAAGCAACTGTTAGAGTTGAAAACAAACAGGTCACCGGTCCAGATGGGGGGTATCAATACGGATTTACAAAGAGTTCTCTGCGGCACTGGCCCCTTACTTAGCTTGCATTTATAGCGAATCTTTGATCCTGGCGTAATGTTCCAAAGGACTGGAAGAAGATTCATGTGACCCAAATTATTACAGGTCAACATCTTTAACATTCTACAGCAAACTGTAGAATTCTTGAATATAGTATAAGTTCTAATATGGTAAATTTGCTTCTGTCCACACATCAGCAAAACTTGAGGAATCATTGGCCGTGCGGAACTCAGTTTGTCCTTTTCTTTCATGACGACTTGCGTGCTATGGATGAAAGGCAACATGAAACTACATATTTCTCGATTCCGAAAAGGGGGTCGACGCGGTGCCGCGCTGCAGACTGCTTACACAGGTACAGCATATGGAATATGCAACAATACGTGAGTGGATCGAAGACTAAGTTATAGAACCCAGTACGTTTTCCTCAAAGGCGATTGTTCATCAAACAGAAGGGTATCGTCAGTAGTGCGCCAGGGACGTATGATAGGACCGCTGTTATTTTCTATTTATATGAATGATCTAAAGGACAGAGTGAGTTGCAATCAGCGGCTTTTTGCTGCTGCGGTGGTGTACAAGAGGGTGTCATCATTGAATGAGTGTAGTAGGGTGCAAAATATATATATAAGGTAAAGCAGTCAACAATCCGAAGATTGGTTTGAACACTTTACTAGGCACGGTCCTGTTTGGAGGTGGTATGCTGTTGCTTTCCTCCGACCTTCAAACTGACTTACCCAGCCAGTTATAGGGGGACCTACAGTTTAACGTGGGTTCCGAACCACGGTGCTACTCGGTATTCTACACATGAGCAATACTGTCAGACGTGAAAGAAGTGGAAAGTGACAGATAAAAATCCTAGGACCTGGCAGGGATCGAACCCGCAAACTTTGGATTTGTAGTCTGGCACTCTACCACTGTGCAACCGAGGCGCACATATAAAAAAATGTTCTAATGTTTGTAGAACTTATGGGACCCAACTACGGGGTCATCAGTCCCTAAGCTTACAAACTACGTATGAACTAGCTAAGACTAAGGACGGCACAAATATCCATGCCCGAGGGGGGATTCGAACCCCCGACCGTAGTGGCCGTGCAGACCGTGACTGGAGCGCCTCAGGCCCCTCGGCCACCGCGGCCGGCATATATATCTTGTGCCTTTTCGTGTAATTAGGAAGGCTATCTCCTTCTAGAGATCTGCGGTACACTGCTGTAAGACGGGCTGTTTCTCCATATACTCTGTGTAGAATTGAAAATCACTATGATCTTCGTAGTAGTTACGCGATGGTCTCGAACAACGCCACGTAGATACAAGGCCTGTGCGCTGCCAGCCAAGAGTAGTCACAACACTGTTCGTCAGTAGCATCCTCGAAGTTGACGATCATATCTGACACCAGTCTCTGTCCGCACAAGCTGTCGGTTGCCTGTTATTGCAACAACACGGAATTAGCTGCGCAAGCATATTTTTGCAGACGGCGTCGCCTCCACTGACATCTCCGCGAAGAGCGATGTTACGAAGTTGGCAAGGGCAGCGTGCAAGCGCACGTTCTGTGCGAGTGTCAGCCGCAGAGCAGATAGATGACGCGTCAAATGCGCCGCTGCGGTGCACGTGGAGGTCGCTAGTGCGCCGCATTTCCGCGCATGCGCCTGTTTACGCGAACAGGTGACTGCCGCGGCACCCTTATCGCAGGCGCGATCGCTGCATCGCGTGTCGCACTCTGCCGCCTCGCCTCCCCGCGCGTTTGTTTACCCTCGTAACCTGACAGCCTCCGTGTAGCGCTGACTCATGCGCCGCACGCCGCTTTACCACAACACTTTCGTCAGCCTCTCGAGAACGCCAGAACTGGTACAAGCCGCCGGCACCCTAAGGAATCTGGAGATGTTGAGTGCTTTGTTGCTTTTTACTTCCCAGGTGTGCCGTTATCTGATGCAACGCGACGAAACTGCGCAGGAAGCAGACGTGTTTGTTTCCCGACAAGTCGCACAGTGCCCAAAGGTACGGGACTCGCAAACTAGTGGAGCGGTGTTTAACCTACCGATTGTAGCGGGCAGTGGGTTCGCTAGGGTAATGACTATGAGGGGTGAAACTTGATTTTCTGAGAGGTAAACTTTAAAAAAAACAAAAGGTTCACTGCTAAAAGTATTTTTAAAAGATCGTCACTGTGATCAATGTTTAACTTTATTTTAACCTCATTATACGGGCGAGTCCACTAACTATCGACACCAAGAATACATTTACATCTACATGGGATACTCTGCAAATCACATTTAAGTGCCTGGCAGAGGGTTCATCGAACCACAATTATACTATTTATCTCCCATTCCATTCTCGAAAAGCGCTCGGGAAGAAAGAACACCGGAATCTCTCTGTTCGAGCTCTGATTTCTCGTATTTTATTCTGATGATCATTTCTACCTATGTAAGTGGGAGTCAACATTATATTTTCGCATTTGGAGGAGAATGTTGGCGATTGCCCCGAAAGCAGGGGCGCCGACTCAGTGGGTGTTCAGGGGCTCGTGCACCATCCCCCCCCCCCCCCCCCCAAGAATTTTTTGGTGGTGCTGGGCACTCACATAAAACTGAGGTGGAAAATAAAATTGTATAAATTAAAAAAAAAAAAAACGGGATAAATGAAAACCTACCTTATGACTCAAGACGCAATGCAAAACGTGACCATAGCGAGAGACGATATCTCATACGTGAAAGAAATGATCAGTTTTGTACGCGGGTCCCCAAGCGAGTAGTAATGAGTGTCCGTGTTTTACCAACTATGCTAGCTTTATTCATCCTGTAGCATGTCGGTCCTTTTGACCTTTCAGGGTACGTATTTATGAACAATCAGTTGTGTTCTTCCAGGAATTTAGCTTGAAGAATCTGATGCTGATGCTAAAGTTAATCGTTTTTCATTTATCTTTGTCACTTCCCTTGTTATTAAAATTATAGATTCAGTTGAAATTTGTAATGCTTTTCTCTCTGGCTTAAAAACACCTTGGACTATATTAATACTGTCAGAAACGTCATGAAGGTATCTCGAAGTGATGAAAGTTTCGATTAAGTATACAGCTCTTGCTCGGAACTGACCAAAAAAAATTCGATCTCTGACTACAAAATCTCAAAATATTTCAAAGATTTCTTTAAATTTTGGTGACGGTGTTCTACCAAACGCTTTTGTCAGAAAGAATAGCTTCGCACAAAAAGTGTTAGATTAGTGTACAGTGAAAAATTATTTCATTGGTCGTGTAGAAGTTTTGGGGTGTTACTTATATCGAAATATCCACTTCGGCCAATTAGATCGCTTTATTGTATTGTCTTAATGCAGCCATGCTTTCCTTTTCTTCCTCCTTCTTCCTTCAATCTTTAAATGGCCAGACAACTGCCTATTTACTTTTATCAAGTATTGCTCTTTCAAAAATGCATGAACTTCATTTTCAGGAAGGTTGGTTTCGAACATTTGTGAACCGTGATATAGAGCACCCACATTGATTTTCAAAAGTCGGCGCCTCTGTCCGAAAGTATGATAGGAGCTGAAAAGTTTGTGTGCCAGAAGTTGCATGGGACAACGGTGCCAGTATATGACCTAGGTTTTTTGTTACAAGGTGGGGTCTTTTCAGAATTATGAAGGCCAACTTATTTTAAATGGGATGCTATAGTTCGTTGTTTATTTTCTGATAGCAGCTTTCGAGACGAATCCAATGATATGTAACAATAAGGTCTTTGAAGGTCGCCGCGGCGGAATAGCCGTGCGCAATGAGACACCCTGCTAAGGCGCGCATGTACGTTCCAGATCCGAGGTTCGAGTTGTCCTCCGGGCATGGATGTTTGTGTTGTTCTTAGGATAAGTTAGTTTAAATATTTTCTAAGTTTATGGAGCGATGACCCCTGAAGTTAGGTACCTTAACTTTGCAAATATTTGAACACTTTCTTTGAAGGTCAATAAAAATTTTCAAATGTTTGTAAAGTCTATGGGACTTAACTACGGGGTCATCAGTCCCTAAACTTACAAACTACTTATGAACTAACTAAGACTAAGGACGGCACAAATATCCATGCCCGAGGGGGGATTCGAACCCCCGACCGTAGAAGGTCAATACATTCAGTGCAGCATTTCTTACAGTTGCCGTGTAGTGTAGCAGTTTAGCATTCCGTGACACATGTTTCTTGCCATATGTTGGTTTCACTGCGTACCGAAGCTTCTGCGAAAGCTGTTCCTTGTCTACTGAGCTACTGTTACTCTGTATTTCACCAGTTATCTTCTCTCCCAAATAACGAAAACTCTCGACTTTCTCAACCACTTGGTCATCTATCTTCTAGTCGGACCCACTGATCAATGTCTTGGTCTTATTATTTCCGTACGATCTTTTCTTCTGTTTCGGCTAGATTTTAGTGCTGTCTTTGCCTCTTCTTCTATCTCATTTAAAGGTGGCACGTCATCTGCGAATGCTGGGCAGTCTACTATTGCATTACGTTTGACCTTGTACCCTCTAATAATATACTGTCCATGAAACATGTAGGACAGCAAAAGTGCTTAGAACCAAGTACGATAACATACTGCCAAGTGCGTAGTACCTTAGTGCAAGAAATAACTTGCACATTGGCAAAACTGCACTGTTCCTGTAGATCGTAGGAAGAAATCACAGTTTAGACCTTACACTAGGCGCAACAAGCATAAGTAAATATTGAATTAATAAGCTTACAGACATAAATAATGTATTCTGTTTTCTATTACGACAGAAAACCTACAAAATACGTAACTGTATGTTGGACTCTTCAGATGGTCGTGCAGTTTTTCATGCAGCGTTTCCAAAGTGGCTTTTCGAAGACGAAATCGCGTAACAAATTCTGCATCATCCCAGAATTCAGAACGATTCGGACGAACATAAATAGGTCTAGGATCCCTTATAGGAGCAATGACCTCTAGATCGTCAAAAATATTGACATTGTCGTAATCGTCAACTAAATCTCTTATTCCAACTATTTCCATCATACCGATTCTCACCTAACTAGTCGTTACCCGTAAGTTTGTATTTCGATATCGCAACAATCATTTTAAGGTTATGTTGCATATCTGCAATATATCAAACTCATCTACTCGCTACTGACATGGATGGGGGAGAAATATGGTGCCGGCCGCGGTGGCCGAGGAGACTGAGGCGCTTCAGTCACGGTCTGCACGGCCACTACGGTCGGGGGTTCGAATCCCCCCTCGGGCATGGATATTTGTGCCGTCCTAGTTCGTAAGCAGTTTGTAAGTTTAGGGACTGATGACCCCGTAGTTAAGTCCCATAAGCTTTACAAACATTTGAACATTTTTTGAGAAATATCGTGATACATTTTCCAATAAAGCTGCTTTCCACACTAGTTTTCATACATGTAGTGCTTCTGTTATTTTGTTCGATAAATCGGTCTTCATCATATGAATACATTGCGGTATTTTAGCGCTTTGGAACCCTGCCATTTTCACACAGATTTTCACGTAAGTGGCCATTAGCCGTGTAACGAGCAGAATTTTACTCGTTAACTTAACGGCCAGTTTGAGGTCTTTTAACGCCAGGTTAACTCATAACGAAACATTGACAAACGTAATTCCCTGGTAACGACAAGTTAAAATTTTAACTGGAACTTTACGAGACATTGACAAATCGGTCCTAAATGTACAACATACAATAAGTTAATATCGGGAAATTCGATTGTTTACAAATTGACTAAACAGTGGATTTTTGCTCAACGAGCATAGATCGCTTCTGAGCTGTACTTGCAATGCGAAATTTCATTATCTCGGAATTCATGTCGTAATAGGAAAACTGTTCTAAGCAAAAAGGTTGAAAAATACTCCTATATTGCATCTGCTTATTTCGGCCCCCTCTACATGCCGTCAGGTTTCTGACGTAGCCGGCCGCGGTGGCCGAGGGGACTGAGGCGTTCCAGTTACGGTCTGCTCGGCCACTACGGTCGGGGGTTCGAATCCGCCCTCGGGCATGGATATTTGTGTCGTCCTTAGTGTTAGCTAGTTCGTAAGTAGTTTGTTAGCCTAGGGACTGATGATCGTCGTAGGTAAGTACCTTAGATTTACAACATTTGAACATTTGAAATCTAAACAGATGACAGGGTCCAAAACCCATAGTACTGAGGTATGGTACCGAGGCTTGAAAAGTGATCAAAACATCAGTATAAATTTGAAAACTTAATAAATCACGGAATAATGTAGATAGAGAGGTAAAAATTGAGACACATGCTTGGGAATGACATGGGTTTTTATTAGATAAAAAAAATAAATAAAAAAACTCAAAAATGTCCGACAGATGGCGCTGGACAATTTATACTGACTTTTTGATTATCCGGTATATCTTTTGTATTATGAACATACACAGAGTTCACCGCGTAACTACTACGAAGATCGTAGTGATTTTCAATTCTACACATAGTAAATGGAGAAAGAGCCCCTCTTACCGCAGTGTACCGTAGATCTCTAGAAGGAGAAACGAAAAGGCACATTTTTTCTGTTTTTAAGACGGGTCGTCAAGCAGATGCACAAATCTATAGGTTTATATCTCTGATAAGCCATTTTGAAAATGAAGCTTAGTTTCTCACCCATTCTGGGAAATTAAAAACATTTAACATTAATTTACAGTTGGGGCGATAGCGTTTTCCGCATAACAGAAAGGAAAATAATGAAACAAGACATATCACTTACAATGATAGGTCACAAAGGTAATTTAAAAAAAAATTAAAACCATGTTAATTTCTTGTCAGGAAGGTTGCTGCTACTGAAATAATAGACTTCAAGCATGGTAAAAGCTGTACTACAGAAGAAGTGGGAATTCTGAAGAACCTTCCGTTCTTGATAGCCGTGCGGCAATGGTCATGTGGTGTGTAGAGTCACATTACGGATCACGCGGCCCCTCTCGTCGGAGGTACGAACCCTCCCTCGGGTACTGGCGTGAGTGTCTGTGAGCGTGCGTGTTTCGTCCTTAGTATAAGTTAGTTTAAGTAGTTTGTTAGTCTAGGGACCAATAACCATATGACTTTGGTCCCTTAGGATTACAAACATTCCAACATTTGTTTTTACTAACTGATTCCACAACGATATATGAGGGTGATCAACTAACTACACATTTTATACGGATTTCCAGTTCAATGTGATCACTCTGATTGTTGATGCAAAAGAAAGCATTCATAGTGTGGAATGTAAAATCGCAAGTGTTGTGCATCAAGATAATGTTAAAAAAAATAGCAGTCAGCAATCCGACGATTCATCACAGTGCTTTAGTAGGCAAGACCCAGTTTGGAGGTGGAATGCCGTTGACTTCCTCCGACCTTTGAAATGACTTACCCAGTCAGTTTCTGGGAGACCTAGAGTATAACGTGGATTCCGAACCACGGTGTAACTTGGTATTTTTCACGTCAACACTGTCAGAGGTGAAATGAGTGAGAAACGGCTGACAAAAGTCCTCGGTAAAACAGGGGAGGGATTAAATCGGAGTGTGTCATTTCAGTACGTGTTTACATGAATTATATTTCAAAGGGAACAGTTTCCAGTTACTAATAATTAAATAGTTTATCAAAGTATAACATTAGAAACTCAGTCACTAGTCATTAGTATGATAGAACATTGCATTTGTCAATAAATTACACACATTAAAAATTTTCCCTGTATTTCAAACACATACAGGAAACAGTACTCGTGCAATTTTAGCTGGTCGAGAGAAATATAACTTTAATATATTAGTTACAAATATATACAGATATATAGTAAAATGGCCGTCACATTGTATGATGCAGTGGAATGTAAATAAACTCGGTAACATTATGCTGTAAGAAAAGTCTGTGAAATATATAGAAAATTGTACAGGAAGATGAACAGTTAAATAAACATTAAAAAAACAAAAAACAAGGAAGTGAGTAGTAAAATTACGCAAGTTAAGTTATCCAGCCTCGAAACGGAAGCATCAGTCACTTTATACAGGTCTGTTTTCTGTCCTGGGTGTTGTGTAATGTTGCAGCCGTACACGATATGATCTATTGTCTGACGTAAAACACCAAAGTCGCACCGAGGACTTGTTGATATGCCCCTCTTGTACACCTTTGACTGTCCGATACCACCTGTCGGTTTTGACCAATTGCGTCTTGTATTACGTCATTCTGTCAGAGATGTGTTCCTATTTGTTTATTACTAATCGCTGATTATATTATCGCGTTGGAATGGAAGCAGGCTTGACTTCGAAGGCAACTGAACACAGCACTTATACTGAAAGCACTTTTGTTACGAACTTAACGTACACGCAGCACTGACTGCCTCTCGGGCAGAGTGCTCTGCTATTTATACACAGACATAATGTACCAGAAATTAGAAGAACAGTTAACATAAGAAACAAGTAGAATTTACAAGTGAACATACGAAAGATGTAGAACATTCTGGAATGGTTAATTACAAAGAAATAAATTTTTGCCAGTGGGCAGAAATGAACGACCTTCAGCACCGCAGTCGGAGACGCTATCCCCTGCACCACGTCGGCAGTCGGTGTACGTAGTCTCTCGCGGCAATATTGTAAATGTGTCAGAAGTAATATTTATCAGAATGTATTTATTTATTTACCTACGCGTTTTGTGTTGAACAATTACTACAGCGATAGGAAATACTCTAAAATATTTAAAAACGACTTCAGTTATAAGGGCTGAAGTGCAGTTTATGACGCCAGGTTTTTTGTCCGCTTTTTTTCTTTAATTTTACACAGCACATTAATCTGGGCATTCCTATGATTGCAGTAAAAGATAGAGCTGTCTGCCTCCCGTGATATAAACTGAAACATGAAGATTTGCGTCGTGCGTAACATTTCTGGAAGAATTTATCTTCTAAACCGACTCCGTTCCCTCGACTTCATTTTTTAACAAAAGAACATTGCAAAACGTAGCTTCACTTTTACACTTCGCTAGTCTTTCGCGCCGTATTTCATAAGTTTCGTAATTGTACTTCATTATTACGAAGAAAAGCTCTCTTGAGGCTACATCGTATTCAAGAACTTCAATAAACGAGCAATTTTCAGGGTGATTTTGTGCCCTACACTGTTCGGAAGTGATATTTACATACAGTGAAACGTTATCATTGCATTTTTTATGTTTCATTTTGCTATTTCTATTGTTTTCTATTTAGAATCTTCCCGCCCAAAACCCCTTAATTTCCGAGGTAATCCCGTTTAATTCTTTTACCTTCTTTTTCGCTTACATTTATATTTATGTCGTTTATTTCATGTTGTTATCGACGCCATATTACATTCGCACTGAAATGTAAATGTCCGTTATCGTCATGACGTTGTGCCTGACGTCATGAATCAAAGCAGACTGGTGGTATCGAAATATCCAGTGTTGCCCCAAATCCCGGCAGACACCGTATTATGTTCGATTCAAAACAAAAATGTTCAAATGTTTGTAAATCTATCGGACCAAACTGCGTGGTCATCAGTCCGTAGCTTACAAACTACTTAAACCTAGGTAAACTGACCTAAAGACAAAACACACACACACACACACACACACACACACACACACACACACACATGCCCCAGGGAGGACTCGAACCTCCACGGCGAGCAACGGCGCGCTCCGCAGCGAGACACTTTAGACCGTATGTTCGATACCTGTTCAGCGCTTTCCATTGTTTGCGTGGAAGTTCGAAACCAGTAGGTCTTTCTCTTTAGTTGTCATTGCTCCAGTCCGGCCGCCATTGCTCAGTGATCTTAAAATATATGAATAAAGAACAGTCTAGAGTGCAATAATTTATTTCATTCAACTAGTTTCAGTCTTATTTAGACCATCTTCAGGAAATTTGACTCCATCGATGTTGTGGAGCTGGCAGGTAACTGGGACCCTTCCAGTGACGCACTGGAAGGCTCCCAGTTATCTGCCAGCTCCACAACATCGATGCAGTCAAATTTCAAATCAAATGTTCAAATGTTTGTAGAACTTATGGGATTTAACTACGGAGTCATCAGTCCCTAAGCTTACAAACTACTTATGAACTAGCAAAGACTAAGGACGGCACAAATATCCATGCCTGAGGGGGGATTCGAACCCCCGACCGTAGTGGCCGTGCAGACCGTGACTGGAGCGCCTCAGACCCCTCGGCCAACGCGGCCTGCAGTCAAATTTCCTGAAGATGGTCTAAATAAGACTGAAACTAGTTGAATGAAATAAATTATTGCACTCTAGACTGTTCTTTATTCATAAATTTAAATGAGAGTGCTGTTGACCCAAATATAGTGAAACGAAAATGTTTCCAAAAATAAGTGATGTTAAAATAGTAATATAAATAAATATATGTCCTCATTTGTGGCTTCCAGTCCGTTTTCGCAGCAACGCCCAGTCTCTGTTAAAAGGTGATTTTTCATCGCATGAATCATTTGAATTTGAAGCACTCGACCTTTTTTTAACCGGACGCTTGGATTTATAATGTGTAATCTTTGTCGATAAGGGCCATACTCTGCAATATCATTAGTCAGCGTAAACGGTAATTTGGCGGAAAGCACGTGGGGGTACATATCGAGGTTGGAGCGTGTCTGGCGGCTAGGGCGCTGATCGCAGCACTTTCGCTGCGGCCGACACGAAGTGTACGTCGAACCGGGCCAAGGGAACTTTCGTGTCACGCCGTATTCACGTTAAGAGTCGCCGGCAGCCAGTCGACACCTTCAGCTCTAACGACCGGTTGACAGCCGCGTTCGCTACGCAGCAATGGCAAGCGCTGGGGGGCACACGAAGCAGTTTCTCTCTCTCCCTTCCCTGCCAATTCTCACTCACATTCGCCTATTCATAAATTGGCAACATTCAGTCTGTGGCAACTGGTGCATGACTGTGTTTTCACTACTTTTATTGCACTATGCAATTTACCTTCCCCAATAACTGATCAACGAGCTCGAAAAGTGATCGTCTCCCCCTTTTTTGGCCCACTTTAGGTTACGGTAGTAACACTAAAAGTGGGCCTTTACGATCGTCTTTTGACAGCTGGAAATTTAAATGTAAATAACGGCTTAACCATTCATGTGAGATGAAAATGGAACAACTGACTTTGTAGAGGAGAAAATTCTCTACAACTTTGCTCTCTTAGGCTTTCTTCATATCTCGTATCGTTTCATAGATATTTGCAAAAATAACAGCGATTTTGGGATGTCTGTATGTCTGTCCGCCTGTCTGTCCGTAACGTATTCCCAGTTTTTAAGACGAACCGTTCAACCGATCAGCACCAAATTTTGCACACATAATTGTAGGCCGCCAGAGACCAGAACCTCTCTTTTTCAAATTTTTCGGACACACAATACGGTAGTAATACCAAAAAAAAGCCGTTTGTAATATAATTGTAATTGCAAACGAACCGTTCATCTGACACGAAAATTGAATAACCGAATTTGTAGAGGAGAAAATTCTCTACAACTTTGTTCCCTTATATTTTTTCATATCTCGTATCGTTTAAAAGATATTTTAAAAAGATAATGGAGTTTTGACACCCTCAATTAAATTAACGAAAACCAGCCGTTCGCAGATGTCACGTGACATTCTTCGCCCAGAACTCTCTGGCATACGCCATCTTGCGTTGTGTATTTGATGATTTCCTTATTGTAACTTAGACGATGTCATTTCAAAGCAATGGCGCACTGAAGAAGTAACAAAAACACGTCGTTCTTCGTACGAAAAATGATAATCTAATGTCTAAAAATGCCATATTAGCATCAGTTAACAACAGCTCCTGGAAAGGCGCCGGCAAGGAGATCCGTACGCTACGAGCCGTCGTAGCGTGCGGATCTCAGTGCCGGCGCGTTTCCAGGAGCTCAGTCCGTCAGTTCACCTGATGATGGCGACATGTATGATCACCGAAATATTGTGCCCGTTGGACACTATAGACCGGCAGTACACTCGTGGATTTTTTTGATTATCAAAAACGCCGGGAGAAACTCAAGAATCACAAAGAGTTGAATGTTCCCATACAACACTGCCAATCCTCAACTATCTACCTAGTATTCTACTGAATACATGATACCCAAACATTCTGCTAAACTAAGTTGCGCTATATCATTACTTTGCTTATGATTGCCTTTATATCACAAAAATACAAAATATAGCACCACACTACTTGACAATAAAGATGTAGCAGATACACCTCCAAATGCTAGCTACAAATATATAAATAATACGAGACATTACTCACTTATTTTCCACCGCTGTGCCTCTTTGCTCCACAGATCGCAAAAACGCCCGCTGCAGCCGAATAAATCATTACCACGGAAATACTACCATTGTTAAACTATAGCTCATCTTTCATTTGTTCATTTTCTCTTGCGAACAAAATCGTGGTGAACTGTTACTGGATATTTCCTATATTGTTTCTACACAGACGGCCACGCAAAATACAACACCACGAAGGAAGCATCAAAATCTGCTGAAATCTGCAGAATGTGTTTGCGGCGACGAGCGTAATTAGCTTTTCTGCGTAGTGTGCCAGTAGCGCCTTTTGAAGTGCTGTATGTAAAAAAGGTGATTTGGGGAGGGGGAGTGGCAGAAGGCCGTGTGGACGTACTGAAGCTGCTTTCCGAGCGATTATTTTTTGTAATCAATTTCAGTATGCCTCGTAGAAGACAGCGATCGTCTTTCGGAATTCCAAAGAGGAAGAATAGTCGCCCGAAGGGAATGTGGCTTTTCTTTCACACAAATGGATCATCGTAAGAATCAACACGGTTTTCGAAAGCAACGATCATATAAAACCCTGCTCGCGCTATTCATCCACGAGATCCAGAGGGCAGTAGATACAAGATCGCAGAGCCGTTTTTCCCGATTTCAACAAGGCGTTCGATACGGTTCCACACCGTCGCCTGATGACAAAAATGCAAGCATATGGATTATCAGACCAATTGTGCGACTTGATTGAAGAGTTTCTTACTGACGAACGCATCATGTTTCTCGCAACGGAGCGAAGGCTTCAAAGTGAAGGTGATTTTTGGCGTGTCCAAGGAAGATTTATAGCACAGCTGCTTTCCAAAAAACGAGAATTGCAACTTAAATAGTGGCAACTATTTATTCACAATCGATACAGAAGACTTACATGTTTGCACTTGTTACTGTCCTTCACAGAAGTCACCAGCGTTGTGTAGAACCCGTTGCCAGCGATGTGGTATTTCGCAACATAAAAATGGACCCCTAAATACCACGGTAGCGCCGTACATTGAGAACGGCTCCACCGAGTTCACAAAATCAAATCCAATTATTTAAGCTTAAGGGACTTAACTGCGGGGTCATCAGTCCCTAAACTTACAAACTATGCCGGAGGGGGGATTCGAACTCCCGACCGTAGCGGTCGTAAAGACTGTGACCCGCGGGCCGCAGACCGTTCGGTTACTGCGGCCGGCCCGATTTCACAGATCCTTTTTTTTAGTTGTTGTTGTTTTCGTTATCCTCAGAGCGAGGGTTGCACGAAATAAAACTGGAATATTTGAGAACAACAAAGTGCGTTTTTCAGTGTGGCCCTGCGTTTCAATTGCATAAAAATCTGTAATTCTGTTCTGATATTTATGAAATTTTGCACACTTGACCCTAAAAACAAGATGAATGTCACTGTCTGTATAAAATTTCGTTCCGTGCATGGGATTTTTAAAAATGCATAGTTTTGCTCCAACCTTTATGAATTTTTTGAACGCTTGACTTTTAAACCAAGAGGAAGATGACTGGGTACATAAATGTTTGTATGGTACATGACAGAGGGTACGTTGCAGGAAACTTTGCCGAGAGATGGAAAGGTGGAAACGAACAGAGAGATGGGAGAGAAAGAGTTGGATACAGAGGGAGGGGGGAAGGGGAGGTGGACTACGAGAGTGTAGGATAAATAAACACCCGGGCAATGCCGGGTTTACAGCTAGTAATATATATGATAATTAGCTCAGTCAACGAAGACCGAAAAATGGCGGTTAGGGGGAAAATTCTTGTAGTCGCAAATTTTTGTATAGTGGTAGCGCGGAGTGTCATGAACAACATACTAAAAATCTTGATCTGTAGGGTCTGGGCCGGCCGCGGTGGCCGAGGGGAGTGAGGCGCTCCAGTCACGGTCTGCACGGCCACTACGGTCGGGGGTTCGATTCCGCCCTCGGGCATGGATATTTGTGCCGTCCTTAGTATTAGCTACTTCGTAAGTAGTTTGAAAGTTGAGGGACTGATGACCCTGTAGTTAAGTCCCATAAGCTATACAAACATTTGAACACTTTTAGCGTGTGAGTGTTGGGGTGGGGGCCGTTTAAAGGTCACTTTTTCAGGTTTTTCTTAAATAACTAGAAAAACATGGCTTCTAGTGAAAATATTTCCCAGTACAAAATTAAAGTACGTTAAATTTCCTACAGAAAATGTCCTATTTATTTTTTCACTAGGACCACTACTTTTCTCATTACAAGGGGTCAAAAAATGGCAATTTATGAAAACAGTCTTTTAATGGTATAAATTAATGTTTATTGTTAAATGAAATGGATTAAGACCAAATATTAAAAGCCAATACCTTATTTAAGTATAGTATAACAGTACTGAGAGATAAACTTTGCTCTGAGGATGTGCCTTGTGGCAGTGGGAGAGGGTGGGTTTGGGGGGCGGGAGGGGGCGAGGATGGATGATAAGGGAAAGCATGACGTTGGAATGATGTCAAGCGCTTTCCTTATTTGTTCTTCTGCAAAACGAGGAGCGAGCTAGTGAGTCTTCAGTCCATCTACCCCATTAGGTCACAGGGTGTTTCACCAAGTTAAACCGACCTTTCCACAGCATACCTCGTAAATAACTGATAACGCAGTATGCTGACACACCTGGAGAGTGTTGATATTCCACAAAATGCGCTGCACGATGACAGTTGTTGGAAGTGTTTATTTTCCAAATACATTAACACTCCGAGTGCCAATCACGTCACTTGACGGGATACGGAAATTTCTGTAGAATGCCAAATGTTCAAATGTTTGTTAAGCTTATGGGACATAACTACGGGGTCATCACTAAATTTACGAACTACTTATTTACTACCTTAAACTAAGGACGGCACAAATATCCATGCCCGAGGGGGATTCGAACCCCCGACCGTAGTGGCTGTGCAGACCGTGACTTGAGCGCCTCAGTCCCCTCGGCCACCGCAGCCGGCGTAGAATACCAATCACGTCATTTGACGTGATCTTTGTTTTCGTGCTTTTAAAAACAGAATCAAGTTTATTGACGGGCTAGATCTACCTTCAATACCTTACTTGGTAAAACTAGTGTCTAAACCAGCCTATAGATCTTTTATTTAGTTTCTAAATCGTCCGACTGGTCGCATTCAATGTATGAAACGGGGCAGGTAGAAAGTGGTGTCCGCTCACTTATTAGGTAAATCAACGGGCATGGCTTCACGCAAATTATTCTCCCCGAAAGTACTGAGAGGTGACTATGACAGAGGGGTGACATAGCAACATATCGTAGTGACTCTACAGACTGTTTGCGAAGTAGAGAAGTTTTTAGTGGGGCCCTTGGCGTCGGAGTTGTATGTGATTTAGATGCTCTGTGTTCAGTTCTGGATTTATTTCAAAGATCAGAAAATTCTTTACGCCAGACTGAAGATAAAGAAACTAAGTGCAGCTGGGGTTACTCCTGCAAGCAGAATGTCTGGCACTCTAAGGGATGGAATAGTTTACATGGCCGGCAGTCAAAGTGTTAACACTAAATGGAATACAATTATTAATTACTAATAGTACATCTCTGCACATTGCCTTGCACCTGTAGCCAGGGTATGCCAAAAATTCCTTTTTTCACCAATTCTGTTCAGTACTTCTTCATTGGTTATGCGATCTACCCAGCTAATCTTCAGTATTCTTCTGTAACACCACATTTCAAAAGCCTCTATTCTCTTCCTGTCCGCACTGCTTATCGTCCATGTTTCACTCCCGTACAAGGCAACACTCCACACAAATGCCTTCAGAAATGACTTCCTTACACTTAAATTAATATTCGATGTTAGCAAATTTCTCTTTTTCAAAAATGCTTTCCTTCCCATTGCCATTCTGCATTTTATATCCTCTGTACTTCGACCATCGCATGTTATTTTAGTACCCAAGTAACAAAACTCATCTACCACCTTCATTGTTTCGTTACCTAATCTAATTCCTTCAGCATCGCCTGATTTTCTAAGACCGCATTCCATTATTTTTGTTTTGCTCTTGTTAGTGTTCATTTTATATGCCCTCTTCAACACACTGTCCATTCCTAGTGTACGTTTTTTTTTTATTTATTTTTTTTTATTTTTTATTTTTTTTATTTATTTTTGCTGGTAAGGGTTGTTTTACCATAAATGGAACTGCTTCTTCTTGAGCAGGATTATTAGTATGTTGTTCATGACACTCCCCGCTACCACTGTGCAAATATTTGGGACTACACGAATTAAAAAAAAAGTTTGTTAAGCTTATGGGACTTAACTACGGGGTCATCAGTCCCTAAACTTACAAACTACTTATGAACTACCTTATACTAAAGACGGCACAAATATCCATGCCCGAGGGGGGGGGGATTCGAACACCCGTCCGTAGTCGCCGTGCAGACCGTGACTGAAGCGCCTCAGTCTCCTCGGCCACCGCGGCCGGCAACTACCGGAATTTTTTCCCTTAATTTTCCTTCCTGGACTGGGCTAAATCTTAAATAAATAGCGCGGTCGCCGGCCGCGGTGGCCGAGGGGACTGAGGCGCTCCAGTCACGGTCTGCACGGCCACTACGGTCGGGGGTTCGAATCCCCCCTCGGGCATGGATATTTGTGCCGTTCTTAGTCTTAGTTAGTTCATAAGTAGTTTGTTAGTTTAGGGACTGATGACCCCGTAGTTAAGTCCCATAAGCTCTACAAACATTTGAATGGCGCGGCCAAAATTTGTATTTTGAAGAGACATCGTACAGTAGTAATGCCCGTTCCGGAGCGGCGCGACAGTGGTCGGCTCGTGCAGAACGCCAGCCAGACGGCCTTTATCGGCAGGGAAGCTCGCCGAGTGCGCCACGGCGGGAGGTCGGCGGTTATCTGCGCGCGGTCCGTCTGCCGGCGCTGTGACGCAACACGTAAACAATCGGCAAGTGCGAGGCAGATAGCGAGCCACGTGCGCAGTTCCGCGGGGACGGCAATTAACGTCGGCTCGCTAGAGCGGCGAAAGTCGAGCGCGTCTGGCACGCGAGGCCGCCGGGGGCACTGCGCGCGCAGCTCTCCCAGGTGGAGGGCGGCATCCCCGCCTACATTACCCGCCTCAGACGACGCTCGATTTGCTGCCGGAATCCGTGTTTGGTTTCCCAGCGGGCTGCCAAGCGTGGCGCTGCGCTGGGCACTGCGACAGTGTCGCCAACCCTGAAGCTCAATTTCCCCCTAAATCTTATGTGAATTCCCCCTTAAACGAACCCTAAAAGTTTATATATATATTGCACCAAAACCGCTTCTTTATTGAAATGCTGGCTAGTTTCGGGCTTTGCCCATTTTCTTAAGCCACATTATTTCATAAAATGCATTTTTAAAAACCATCAGCTGTTTATTCAAAACCTTATACATCTACCAGTTTCGGTCATAGACCATTTTCATGGATAAAAAGGTGTTAAAACAAAATTGCAAAATGCATCAAATAAAATACATCCAACTGAGACAAACAGGATTCAGTATAACTAAAAGTGTAAAAATTACAGTGGTCATCTTAGATAAAACCTATCAGTCAAACATAACATAAAAGATGAGAACAGACTATAGTCTGATAGGTTTTATCTAAGATGACCACTGTAATTTTTACACTTTTAGCTATACTGACTCCTGTTTGTCTTAGTTGGATGTATTTTATTTGCTGCATTTTACCATTTTGTTTTAAGTGCAAGGAAGTCTTTTCTGAAGGCATTTGTGTGGAGTGTTGCCTTGTACGGGAGTGAAGAGTGGACGGTAAGCAGTACGGACAGGAAGAGAATAGACGCTTTTGAAATGTGGTGCTACAGAAGAATGCTGAAGATTAGGTGGGTAGATCACATTACTAATGAAGAGGTACTAAACAGAATTGGCGAGAAAAGGAATTTTTGGCATACCCTGACCAAAAGAAGGGATCGCTTGGTAGGACACATTCTTAGACATCGAGGAATCGTAAATTTAGCATTGGAGGGAAATGTTTGGGGTAAAAATCGCAGAGGTAGACCAAGAGACGCGTATAGTATGCAGATTCAAGTGGATGTGTGTTGCCGTTCTTATGAGGAAATGAAAAGGCTTGCTCAGGATAGAGTAGGGTGGAGAGCTGCATCAAACCAGTCTCCGGACTGAAGACCATAACAACAACCATTTTGTTATAACACCTTTTTATCCATGAAGATGGTCTCTGACCGAAACTGGTAGATGTATAAGGTTTTGAATAAACAGCTGATGGTTTTCAAAAATGCATTTTATGAAACATATTACGTCTGTTGACACTCGCCTCACCAAAGCATTCAACATTATTTTATGTTTAGACACTGTGTAGGTCACGCTGTTTATTTCAAATACCTAATTGAAATTAATACCATAACCTACACAGTGTCCAAACATAAAATAATGCGGCTAGAGAAAGTGGGCAAAGCACGAAACTAGTCTGCGTCTTTCCTAGACTATTCATTTTCGTTGGTAAAACATTCCAATAAAGCTCTGCATGACGAATTAAGGCATTCGTTTTAAATGTCACTTAACGACAATCTAATTACTAATATTCTACTCTTTAGATGTCACTAAAAAAAAAAAAAGCAGTAGTTTCTGCATGTCATTCGAAGATGTAAGCCGTAGTATATAGACTACAGGGAGAAGTTAGGCTATATGAACTTCCCTCTTCAGCTATGCTAATAAAATCTAACAAACTGGGAATAAACGTACCTTTCAACAAGGGATCTGATTCCCACGCCTTCGTGTATCTCTGGGAATATTTATTCTCTCTTGAAGCCATAGTCACTTGAATACACACACACACACACACACACACACACACACACACACACACACACACATGCACTTCCAGCGTATTCAACTTCAGTTCACAATCGCCAATACAACAGCAGTACAGTACAACAACGGTACAGTAGACGTTGCAGAATCACCTTTAAAGGAGGGTAGTGCCACCGAAAACACAATGAAGTATTTCATTGTAAGGTAGAGCTAAACAAATTTTGATAGGTATGTGTTATTCATGTCTGAGAAGCCCCTAAAAATTCCCCTCAAAGAACACTTTCCCCTAAATTTCCCCCTGAAGTACAAATCCCTCCAAATTCCCCACAAGACAGCAGAGTCCCCCTAAATTTAGGGACAAAACCCACAAGTTGGCAACACTGCACTGCAATGGGTTTGTGCGAGACTGGCCACTACCACCAAGAGAGAAGGCCGCGGCGCTCTCTTGTGACGTCAGGCAGAGTAGGTTGCGCGCGCATAGCTGACTGGCTCGCTGCTTCGTCATAGTGGGCCGTGCCCCAGCGGCTACCCAGTCAGCTATGCGCAAGCAACCTACTCTACATGACGTCACACGAGAGCGCCGCGGCCTTCTCTCAAGGTGGTGTTGGGCTGGCTGCACACGAAGCTTCATCCCCCAAGATCGGTAGAAGAGGGTAGCAAAGCGTGGTGGATCAGAAATCACCGTGTTTTTATTTATTGAAGAAATAAGGCGGAGAAAACGACGTTGAGACGCAGAACGATCTAAATAAGATATCACTATGGTGTAAAAATTGGCAATTGACTCTAAATAACGCGAAGTGTGAAGTCGTCCACATGAGTACGATAAGAAATCCGTTAAACTTTGTTTACAACATAAATCAATTAAACGTGAAGGCCGTAAGTTCCACAAAATATCTAAGAATTACTATTACTTCAGACTTAAACTGGAAAGAACACGTAGATAATGTCGTGGAAAAGGCGAACCAGAGACTGCGTTTTATTGGCAGAACTCTTAAAAGATGCAAAAGAACTACTAAAGAGACTGCATACACTACGCTTGTCCGTCCTTTTTTGAGTATTGCTGCCCAGTGTGGGATCCTTATCAAGTGGGTTTGATGGAGGACATCGAAAGAGTTCAAAGAAGGGCAGTTCGTTTTTTATTGTCACGATACAGGGGAGCGTTACGGAAATGATACATGATCTGGGATGGGAATCATTACAACGGCGCTTATCGCTGCGGCGTGGCTACTTACGAAACTCCAATCGCCAACATTCTCCTCCGAATGCGAAAATATATTGTTGACTCCCACTTACATAGGTAGAAATGATCATCAGAATAAAATACGAGAAATCAGAGCTCGAACGGGGAGATTCAGGTGTTCTTTCTTCCTGCGCGCTATTCGAGAATGAAATCGGAGAAAAATAGTATAATGGTAATTCGATGATCAATCTGTCAGGCACTTAAATGTCATTTGCAGAGTATCCCATGTAGATGTATAACGCTAACCGTAAATTGTGGAGTCGTTTCTGGTTATCTCGCTATGATAATTACATGAAACTAATTAAACATAAACACATGAAACCTTTCCAGAAGGTTTCGCCTTTGTAGTAAGTCTTTTTTCTCCTTTTGCTTTTTTGTCTTCTTTTTTTAAATCTTTGTTGTTATTATACATGTGTAACTCAACACCTAAAGTACACCTCAGTTGCATCGAAAGTTAAGCCAGTCCGGCCAACCTCACACTTACTACAGCAATTGATTTTGTATTAGCAAATGAAATAGAATAAATTTGTGATCTTCACGATAACGACATTGTTGATATTGGGTTTCGTCCTTTACATTCTGACGACAGGCAGTAAACTAGTTTTGTAGCTAATTAATTCTATACGGGTTCGCTACTTCATAGTATTAGTGTCGCTTATACGACATTCTACCCTGCGAGCCGTCAACAATATCATCCAGGCGAGAGAAAATGGTTGATGCATAATTTCGAGCATATAAAAATTCAAACGATGTTAAGTTTTGAGTTCTCTTTACTTCTTTACACTATGGAATGAGGATTATATTTAGACACTGCTGAATACCTTAGAAAAGAAAATTTGTGGCAGTGAACTATGAAACTAAAGCTGAGCTGCATCTCAGGTCGAAATGACGGTAACTGGCAGAAGAGAATCACGCGATTCTGCGCGCTCTCGCATCCTCTCGCTGTTCCCTGTCAGTCTTCGGAAAAGGAGCGGACGAACTAAGAGGCGAGGGATCTGCGAACTAGTTCGTGTATTTCGCCTGTGGGAGTGCTCTTCCGAACTAGTTTGTTCGCGAATTACACAAGACTAGTCGCATCTCCCATTGCCTAGATAATTTTAATCCGGTAGCTCCATTTCAAATCTGCCCGTAGACATTCCCCAAGATATGGTAACGTAGCGATGTACTAGGTGGTCGCTAGTTGATTAATAGGACATAGGTTTAAACTCAGAAATGATTTACTTTCCTCTTGTCACACGGTTGTACGAGTATAGGACGCCACAATGAAGTGGTACGCATTTTGTACATCCATGCATTTAAATAAGATAGTAAGGTGGTGCAGAAGTTGTACCACCAAACGTGAGCAGGGTTAAAAATTCGAAAGCGCTCCCTACACGATGAGTTGGTGGAGTTATTACCTGGAGCTGGGTCCCACCGCGCGTGGTGCCTATTGTCTGCACAGGTCAGATGGACGCGCCCTGGAGGGTTTGGGATGCCACCACTGGCATCAGCCGTGAGAACTGCCGCCGAGAAAGGACCATCGACTGCGCGGAGGAACGAAAATTACTGGGTTACACTTCCATAACTACCTGCCTCAAGCGGAACGGTGGCAGTTTGCGGAAATGATTCCAATTGAAATGTAATGACGCGTAATTATCCAAATTTTTGTCGTGAGTCAACAAGGAAGACGAAGGAAATATCTTTTAAATCCGAATGTCTTAAGCAGAACATTTTGAGAGGGAGAAGGAGGTGGGGGGGGGGGGGGGGGGTTAGGTAAATCTTTCTCCTCGCAGAAGAATCAGTTTTATTTACCTACAGTTCGTTTCATACGGAAAATTATAGAAACTCTTTCCGAAGTAAGAATTTTACCTAGGGCGCAAACGTTCGACGTGTTACGAGGGTAAGTCAATTATTATCCGCAATTTAGTTATATTTTTGTTTATGTTGGCAGTACTGTAGTTTTACGTTGGTGACGCATGCTTTATTTATTTGTTATTATATCTTTGCAATTTTCAAGCTGCTACGTTAGTTTCGTTGACGCTGCCGTGCTGTTAATCATGACTGCTCCGCTGTCAATTTGCACCAAAGAAGAGCAACGTTCAGTGATACGTTTTTTGTGGGCGGAAGGTGTATAGATCGAAATTCATGGATGACTTTTAGTACAGTACGGGAGCAGTGTTTTGCCACAACGAAGTGTGTACGAGTGGATTGAAAAATTCCGAAATGGTCGCACGAGTGTTAGCACGATGAAGGAGTCGGACGACCTTTTACCGTCACAAATGAAGAAGCCATTGAGCGGGTCACGTGAAATGATTCTCTTAGAAGACGATTAACTATTGATGAAGTGGCTCATCGTCTTCAAATTATCCATGGTTCTGCCTACGAAATTATACACAACAGACTTGGGTTTCGTCAAGTTTGTGCAACATGGGTCCCAAAACAACTCATACAGTTGCATCAGCAAACGCGCCTCGATATCTGCAAAAAACATTTGGATCGCTATGGTAATGAAGGGGACAACTTCTTAGACAGAATCATTACTGGTGACGAAACATGGATCCATAATTACGAGCCGGGGAATAAACGGCAGAGTATTGAATGGAAACATTCAAATTCGCCGTGCAAAAAAAAAAGTTCAAGACCCAACCGTCCGCAGGAAAACTGATGCTTACGGTTTTTTGGGATGCACGAGGTCCTGTACTGGAACATTATAGTGAAAGGGGCACAACAAAAAACAGTGTGCGTTACAGTGAGAAGCTTACTGACAGGCTAAAGCCTGCAATTCGAAGCAAACGTCGAGGTTTGCTGTCAGAAGGTGTTGTGTTGTTGCACGACAATGCCCGTCCGCATACTGCTATCCACACTGCTGAAGCACTCCAAATCTCAAATTCGAAGTACTGGATCGTCCTCCATATAGTCCCGATCTTGCCCCTTCTGGCTGTCCCTTGTTTGGTCCACTCAAACAGGCATTAAGGGGCCGTCGATTTGACTCGGGCGAAGCAGAGAAGGAAGCGGTGCATTCCTGGCTCGCAGCTCAACCGAAAACCTTCTTTTATGAGGGAATAAGGAACCTTGTAGAGTGATGGACGAAGTGCATTGAAAAGCAATGAGACTATGTCGAAAAATGATGTTCTTGTAAGTTTCGTATTTTATTACAATAAAATTTTATAACTACTTTGCGGATGATAATTGACTTACCCTCGTAGATCAATGTGAAAGTTGATGTCGATTTAACACGCTGTTTCTTAATAAAGGCACGTTCATCAGTACAAAAATCAATGCTGAGACCTCGTAGAAGTTGTTTGTATGGTACATGACAGAAGGTACCTTGTAGAAAACTTTGCCGACAGAAGGAAAGGTGGAAACGAACAGAGAGATGGGAGAGAAAGAGGTGGATGCAGAGAGAGGAGGGAAGGTGAAGTGGACTACCAGAGTGTAGAATAAATAAACACCTGGGCAACACCGGGTTTACAGCTAATATCTGAATAAAATGCGTTACCGTATGCATATTGTGTTTGATATTTCACCTGGAGGCGCCTCCATCCCCTGTACCAACCCGTCGGATCTGGAAGGACAGCTGCTACAAGTGTGGACAATCTTGCCTCAGGCGAGGATCCGAAGGCAAACCGCAGTGCGTCAACAGATGTGTAACTCCCTCCTGACCAGCCGACAAACTTCCACCTCTAATTTAATTGCCTCTTCCATATCCTACTGTAATCAGTTCAATAAAGTCACTCGGTCTCTCATCAAACGAAGTATCTTTTGTTTTCAACAACACCATCTGGGTGTATCACCTTTTTAACTGCCACTATACAGTGTGATTTGCGAAGATATGGAAATATTTTAATGTGTTATTCTAAGCCGGCTGCGGTGGCTGAGGGGACTGCGGCGCGTCAGCCACGATCTGCACGACCACTACGGTCGGGTGTTCGAATCCCCGCTCGGGCATGGATATTTGTGTCGTCCTTAGGCTTAGCTATTTCGTAAGTAGTTTGTAAGTTTAGGGACTGATGACCCTGTAGTTGGGTCCAATAAGCTATACAAACATTTGAACATTTTTTTTTTGTTATTCTAAATGTAAAACTATAACAAATGATAGTCGCAGTACATAGGATATAAAATGCAGAATGGCAATGGGTAGAAAAGCGTTCTTGAAAAAGAGAAATTTGTTAACATCGAATATTGATTTCAGTCTAAAGACGTCCTTTCTTAAGGCATTTGTGTGGAGTGCTCCCTCGTATGGGAGTGAAACATGGACAATAAGCAATGCGGACAGGAAGAGGATAGAGGCCTTTGAAATGTGCTGTTACAGAAGAATTCTGAAGATTAGGTGGGTGGATCGCGTAAGTAATGAGGAGGTGCTGAACAGAATTGGGGAGAAAAGGAATTTCTGCCAAACCTTGACTAAAAGAAGGGATTGATTAGTAGGACAAATTCTTAGACATCAAGGAATTGTGAAATTAGCGTTGGAGAGAAGTGTGTGGGGTAAAAATCACAGAGGGAGACCAAGAGATGAATATAGCAAGCAAATTCAAATGGATGTAGGTTGCCGTTCTTATGAGGAGATGAAGAGGCTTGCTCAGGATAGATTAGGTTGGAGAGCTGCATCAGACCAGTCTCCGGACTGAAGACCACAACGCAAACAACACAAATGTAAAACTAAAGAAAAAAAGTTGATATAATCATAGGTACGCAAATGTTTCTTTTCGGACTTACGCCTAATAAAAGATTTTGATTGAAATTTAGCAACCTCGCTATATGAAGCTATCAAAAATCTGTACGAGGTTACAGTAATTTCAACTTATTTTGTTGTTATTCATCTGGTGAATCTAATAAAACATGTCCCAGATGTGTATCGGCAGTTTCCAGAGAAGCAAATAAATAATTTGGGAAAATTATAATTCATTAACTACTTGACCCATTTTTAATTCAAGAAATTGCAAATGTTTTCAACAGAAGTTGTAGAGAATTTTATTTAGGAAAACGAAGGTAATAAAGTTAACCAAAACGGCATGAAAGTCAGATAACCTGCTTTTATTAATAGCATAGCACACGTTAATTCACATTAACCAAAGAAAAAGCTCATTCATATAGTTTGAGGTAACTTTTAAAATATTTCCATATATTCGCGAATCACCCTGTAAGCCTATAGTGCAATGGATTCCGTTGTAGAACGAATAATGTGTTTCCAATAAAAGAACAGAACATGAATGAAATGATGAACTAAGCATTTAAAAACATCATATGAACTGCTCTGCTCTGGTATCAGAGTATGCAGGACAAAATTCGTTCGATTCTACCAATGTTGTAAACCTCCGTAAATCGAGAATGTCGGCGGGATAAAAGTGAATGAAAAACAGAAAGCAAAATAACTGGGCGATTGTTTCCCCAATTTGAATTGAAAACATGCGAAATGAATAAAGTGTTTTTAAAGCGTAATTTCGTAAATAGGCTGTCAGTTCCCAGCGTGTAGTTAATAATGTGGATTTTGAAAGGTGAGATTTAGCAGGTTACGTGAATACAGCAAACTCCCGATGATCACTCGTCACTTGCTCACTATCACTTGTTTTCAGCTCAATTTCCGGAATTGATCTGCCTGTTATTTTCCCTGTTTCTGTTTTTCACTGACATTTTTCCTAACGACCTTTCTCATTTTCCGGAGAGTCAATAATCGGTATTATCAAACGAATTCTGCTGTGCAAACTCTTACACGAGACCCACACAGATTAGTGGCTCGGAGAGCGTATTACGGGTTCCTCGTTCCGTTATTCGCCAGAAGATTTCGTAAGATCACTCATATACAGCTAACTTCTGATTACCACATACACGGCACTTACTGATGGAACAGTAACACACGGAAAAAGTAGAACAGAAACCTGTCAATAGATCTGGTAGCAAATGTGATGGCTAGTTTTTAGCAGGCAGCACACTGCAACTATAACTAGACTAAATTAACGTACAATGACTGAAAAAAATTGCACAGGTACCTACCCGATTTTGAGATTTCGGATCAAATCCACCAGCCGAATTAACAACGAGGGTTGGTCAGCAGTCCAGTCGGAATGTGGTTTTTAGGTGGTTTTCCATACCCGAGTAGGTCAATAACGGACTTCTCCACTCCTTAAGCTCCACCTCAGTTAAACCTTTCGCTCACATTCAGTAAAACGCAGACACACGTGAATAACGGCCGCAGTGGAGTGGCCAAGCGCTCTAAGGCACCTTGTCACGGAGCGCACGGTTGCTCACCGTCGGAGGTTCGAGTCCTCCCTCGGGCAAAGGTTGTGTGTGTGTGTGTGTGTGTGTGTGTGTGTGTGTGTGTGTGTGTGTGTGTGTGTGTGTGTGTGTGTATTTGTCCTTAGGTTATTTTAACCTAGTTTAAGTAGTTTGTAAGCCTAGGGACTTATTACTCTGGTTATAAGTCCCATAGATACACAAACATTTCGTTTGATTAATAATGCTATTCACAGAGTCCGCCAGAAACATGTATACACTCTTTAAAAATGTAAAGCAGTCAACAATCCTAAGATTGGTCTGAACAGCACAGTGCTTTACCAGACATAGTCTTGTTTGGAGGTGGTATGCCGTTGCCTTTCTCTGACCTTCGAACTGATTTATCCAGCCAGTTACATCTACATACATACTCCGCAATTCACCGTAAGGTGCGTGGCGGAGGATACACTGTACCACTACTAGGCATTTCCTTTCCCATTCCACTCCCAAATTGAACGAGGAAAAAAAGAATGCCTATGTGCCTCCGTACGAACCCTAATTTCTCTTATCTTGCCTTTGTGATCTTTACGCGAAATGTAAATATAAGGGGACCTGCAGTTTAAAGTGCATTCTGTAGCACAGTGCTGTTCGATATTTTTCGCATCAGTAACTTTACCAGAGAGGAAAGAAGTGGAACTTGACAGATAAAAATCCTGGGACCTGGCGGGAATCGAACCCACGAGTTTTAGATTCATAGTCTATCACTCTATCATTGTGCTACCGAGCCACACTCTAAGGAACGTAAAGTATTACTTATGTTTATTGATATGGTGTACGTTCGTGTCGGACATGTCCGATAGAACAGACACAATTAGGTGACAGTAACGGCCGTAAATTTCAACTTGTAGCCCTCTGCCCACTGATTCCTCTAGCTACAAACGCGGGCAACAGATTCTACAGTTATACTTTTCTGGGTCGCGAAAGATTTCCCAGAAAGATTTATTTATTTATTGTTTATTGGTTTTTTCTGTTGCATAGGATTCAATTGAGGAGAAAGACTCCATGGTCATGGAACAAGTCAATACATTAATTGTTACACAAGAATGGTAATAGAAAATTTTTAAGTAGTCCTTTGCACACGACAATTTTAAGACAAAGTGAAAAGAATCAATAAAGAAAAAAATGAATTAGCTTAATTGTTTAACTTTTCTAGGAGTTCCTCGACAGAATAAAATGAGTGAGCCATGAGGTAACTCTTCAATTTAGGTTTGAAAGCGTGTGGATTAGTGCTAAGATTCTTTAGTTCTTGTGGCAGCTTATTGAAAATGGATGCAGCAGAGTACTGTACCCCTTTCTGCACAAGTGTTAAGGTGGTGTGATGCAAATGTAGATTCGACTTCTGTCTAGTATTCGCCGAGTGAAAGCTACTAACTCGTGGGAATAAGCTGATATTATTAACAACAGACGCCATTAAAGAAAAAAATGTATTGTGACGCCGGAGTCAAAATTCACAGACTACTGAAAAGGGGTCGACATGACGTTCGCGAACTTACACCAGATATTGCTCCAACCGCCCGTTTTTGAACCAGAATTATCCTTTTTGCATCAGGCGAGTTACCCCAAAAAACAATGCCGTACGTCATACGTGAGTGAAAGTTAGCGTAATAGACTATTTTCCGTGTTGAAAAATCACTTATCTCAGATTTGTTCTAATGGTAAATATAGCAGAATTTAGTTTTGGAACAAGATCCTCAACATGGGCTTTCCATGACAGCTAGAAATATGAACTGTTCAGTCTCACTTATCACATGCCCATTATGTGTAATCAGAATGTCAGCTTTCGTCAAATTATGTGTTAGAGATAGTAAAAAACTGAATTTTACTGTGATTTAAAATCAACTTGTTTTCTTGAACTGCATTATTTGATACTGTGTCAATATTACGATCAACATCCTTCACTACCAAGCGGGTATCATCAGCAAACGAAACTATTTTATGTGGTGTCGCACAAGTATGAAGTGCGCGCCACTTACTTTCGCCGCGCGCCGCCATGCACGCACGGCGCGGCGTTCTTACGACGTCAGCCACGAGCGCCCTCTGCTGCGATCCCGCTCGTGGCCAACACTGAACGACATCGTTCACTTGGGACTGAGGTAGAAACCAGCAAACACTTCGGAATCAGATAGGCACCAGTGAAGACTTGACTATCGGATAGGCACTAGACAGGCCTCTAGCTCAACTATGTATCAGCATTCTGCAGTACTGAGCTATGTAAAAGTATTACTAAGTCTCTAAGAAATATATATCTCGTTCTAATTTACTCTAGTGTTTCTAGTTTCTGCTGTCCCACTGGCTGGTCACCTCCTACCTGCACAAGCGCGCGTCCTTTATTCCTGTGTCGGTCTCTTTTACTCGGCCACTGACACCTACGACAACGAGACACAAAAGTGGCGACGAGACTGGGACACAAAAGTGGCGACGAGGCTGGGACACAAAAGTGGCGACGAGGCTGGGACACAAAATTTTACAGTCACCTGTTATACTCGAAGGCATATCATTCATATAAAACAGCAATGGTCCCAAAACAGACCCCTGGGGCACCCCATACTTAATTGTGCCCCATTGGGATTGTACGTCATAGCCATTTTCTACACTGCTGAGAATTACCTTCTGTTGTCTATTATTAAAGTGAGAGGTGAACCAGTTGTGGGCTACTCCCCGTATTCCATAATGTTCCAACGTCTGCAAAAATATTTTGTGATCAACACAATCAAACGCTTTTGTTAAATCATAGAAGACGCCTAACGTCCGTAGATAGTGGGTGCCACAATAAAGAAGACTGTGATGCACGACATTCTCGTGTTTAGTAATATGGAAGACTATTCCTTGACTGGCCCACCAGAGGCCTAAGGCACCGGCAGCCGCTGTGCCGTCGCCGCCCTAGCCGTGCGTGCGGTTGCGTAGCGCTCGGGCCCTGCGGGCGAGGCGTGGCGTCGCGAGCCGGACGTTCCGCCGCCCGCCGCCAGCGTCTGCCACGCCCTCTGGAGAAAGTGGTCACAGCTCAGCCGGCCCGGTTGCACGTGGCGCGAAGGTTAGCCGCGCTCCGCGACCTGCCGTAAAGCCAGCCGCCAGCCAGCCAGCCACTTCTCCTTGCTGGCGGAGGGGCGAAAACAACTGAGGATGTCGACACGCTGAGCAGCAGAAACGTCCGTCTGGATCCGTGGCAGGTTTTCTCATTCACTCTGCTGCAATACCTATTTCCGAAATTCAGTCATCATTCCACCCCCATGAACCAAAGACATTCCCGAGGTGGGGTGGCTTGCGCGCCTCAACGATGCAGATAGCCGTACCATAGGTGCAACCACAGTGGACGTGGACAACCGAATCTGTGGAGAGGCCAGACAAACGTGTGGTTCCTGAAGAGGGGCAGCAGCCTTTCCAGTAGTTACAGGGGCAACAGTCTGGATGATTGAACATCAGATAACATGGCTTTGCCGTGCAGTTACTGCGAACGGCTGAAAGCAAGGGGAAACTACAGTCGTTACTTCTCCCAAGGACATGCAGCTCTACTGTATGACTATATGATGATGGCGTCTTCTTGGGTAAAATATTCCGGAGGTAAAATAGTCCCCCATTCGGATCTACGGGCGGGGACTACTCAAGAGGATGTCGTCATCAAGAAAAGCAAAACAGGCATTCTACGGGTCGGAGCGTGGAATGTTCTAACTCTTAATCGCGTAGGTAAGCTAGAAAATTTCAAAAAAAGAAATGGATAGGTAAAAGTTAGATATGGTAGGGATTAGTGAAGTTCGGTGGCAGGACAATAAGGAGTTCAGATAAAAAGATGATAGAAGGTTTTGAAATGTGGTGCTACAGACGACTGATGAAAATTAGATGGGTAGATCACATAACTAATGAGGAGGTGCTTAACCGAATTGGGGAGAAAAGGAATTTCTGGCATATCCTGACTAAGAGAAGGGATATATTGGTTGGACACATTCTGAGACATCAAAGAATTGTCTAATTAGCATTAGAAGGAAGCGTGTGGGGTAAAAATCGTATAGGGAGACCGAGGGACGAATACAGTAAACAGATTCAAAAGGATGTAGGTTGTCGAACGTATTCTCAGATGAAGCCGGCCGCGGTGGCCGAGGGGACTGCGGCGCGCCAGTCACGGTCTGCACGGCCACTACGGTCGAGGGTTCGAATCCCCCCTCGGGCATAGATATTAGTGCCGTTCTTAGTATTAGCTAGGTCATAAGAAGTTCTAAGTTAAGGACTGATGTCCCCGTAGTTAAGTCCCATAAGCCTGCCCGCGAAAGGCAAAGGTCCCAGGTTCGAGTCCCGGTTCCGGCACACAATTTTAATCTGCCAGGAAGTTTCATATCAAAAAATGTTCAAATGTTTGTAAAGCTTATGGGACTTAACTACGGGGTTATCAGTCCCTAAACTTCAAACTACTTATGAACTACTTACGAACTAAGACGGCACAAATATCCATGCCCGAGGGGGGATTCGAACCCCCGACCGTAGTGGCCGTGCAGACCGTGACTGAAGCGCCTCAGTCTCCTCGGCCACCGCGGCCGGCGAAGTTTCATATCAGCGCACACTCCGCTGCAGAGTGAAAGTTTCATTAATGGTGTGTGTGTTTGTCCTTAGGTTAGTTTAAGTAGTATCTAAGCCTAGGAACTGATAACCTCAGTAGTTCAGTGCCTTAGATTTACAAACATTTGATTTGAACACGTCTCGCCCGTCTTCCACTCACGCCGGCCGCGGTGGCCGAGCAGTCTCCGGCGTGCTAGTCACGGTCTGTATGGCCGCTGCGGTCGGGGGTTCAATCCCCCCTTGGGCATTGATGGTTGTGCCGTCTTTAGTATAAGACAATTCATAAGTAGTTTGTAAGTTTAGGGACTGATGACTCCGTAGTTAAGTCCCATAAGCTCTACAAACATTTCATTTTCTTTCTCTCACGTGACAGCATCGGCGTACTCCACTCGACTGGAGCCGTCACAGGATCACTTGGAATTTGTGCCGGACCGGGAAACGAACTCGCATGTCACACGCAATTAAATATCTAGGCGTAACTCTGCACAGCGACATGAAATGCAACGAGAGTAAAACGAAGGTCATGAGAAAGGCGAATGGCGGACTTCGTTTTATGGGAAGAACTTCGGGAAGGAGTGATTCGTCTGTAAAGGACATCGGGTATAAAACACTTACACGACTCCGTCTTGAGTATTGCTCAAGTGTTTGGGATCCTCACCAGATTGTTTTAAAGGGGGACACAGAGGCAGTTTAAAGGCGGGCGGCTAGGTTTGTAACTGGTAGAGTCGATCAATGCGCGAGTGCTACCGAAATACTTCGGGAACTCAAATAGGAGTCGCTGTTGAAGAAATTTAGAGGACCGGAATTTGAGGCAACTGCACAACGATTCTATTACTGCCAACCAACATTTCGCGTAAAGACCACAAAGATAAGATTAGAGAGATTAGGGTTCGTACGGATGCATACAAGTATTCGTTTTCCCTCGTTTCATATGGGTGTGGAACAGGAAAGGAAGTAACTAGTAGTGGTTCTGAGTACCCTCCGTCGCGCACATTTTGGTGGATGGCGGATTATGTATGAAGATGTAGATCGTCAGAAATGTCTACCAACTGGCTTTACCTTTCCTAAATCCATACTGATCGTCAGCTAACCGATCCTCAGTTTTCTTTCTCATTGATCATCATTGTCCATTGATTGTCATAGGTACGAGAAAAGCTGAGCAAAGCGTTGCCGTGCTACTTTTCCATACCACACACCGTGCAACACATCTTCCGAAAGACGAAATTCGAATTTCGTAAACCGTTTTTCGCTGTCGTGTTGACATGTTACAGCCTGAATCGGATTTCCTATCCGACTCAATATGGCGCCTAAAAACAGCTGATTCAGTTCCTGATTTAGTCAGCAGAGTCGCTATTTTCCTTTACTTGAATACAGAGATTAATGGTCACTCTAATATTTATACTTTTATTTCACCTTCTAAAATGCCAGTCTGTCCACATATGCCGAAAATTCTTAACAATGAAACACAATCTGACAAGCCAAGAAGGCTTAAAAAACCAGTTGCTTTTACACGGGCACGAATATCGACTGTGGAACAGAAAAAAAAAGAAAAACGCTTTACAGAAGTGGATTTCCAGAATCGATTTTGAAGTGTTTACATGACTGACCAGAAGCGGATTTGGGAAATTGATTTAGGAAATCCGGTTTTGGGAGTCCTTATAAACGAGGTGGGTGAACACAGAGAGGAGTTGAATATCGCCAGAGCATTGCAGCGACACTGATCTGGTATCACATTGCTGTGAAATGCGACCTGTCTCTCTGCGACCTAAAGCCCCTATACACGTTCCGATTTGTCGATCCGATAAACTGAACGTGTACAGAGGTTCCAACTGTTGAATACAGCAAATAGTCATGCGATGTAATATGTATCAGCGGATGGGGGGGGGGGGGGGGGTAAAAAGGAGTCCAAGGGGAATAAGTGAATAAGGAATCACCAAAATTGTGAAAACAGTTTCTGTAAGGTTGCAGATGAGATAGGCAGGATATTAATACATCATCCTGATGAGTACACTTGGAATGTGTGTGTGTGTGTGTGGGGGGGGGGGGGGGAGCAAAATTTCAAAATTTAATATAGCTATTTTCTTTATTGACGCAGCAGTTCTTAGCTTTTTTTTTTTTTATTTCCAGATTAATATTTATTTATTTCTCAGAAATCCTCAAACACGGATACCCTTACGATACTTTTGCCCCATAATTGTTTTTCGCAATCATTCATAAGCATCACTTTCACGAGGATTAGATTTTTCTGCAACAAAATATTCATTTAACGAAAAACGATGGAACGAGATAACATTTATAGGCGATTTTCTCGTAGAGCTCTATTTTACTAATAAGAAACGTTCATCACACACACGAAATCGCTGTATTAGTAGAGACGATGCAATAAAAAACAAAACCAACATAAATCAAAATCAAATGTTTGTTAAGCATATGGGACTTAACTACGGGGTCATCGGTCCCTAAACTTACAAACTACTTATGAACTACTTACGAACTAGGACAGCACAAATATCCATGCCCGAGGGGGGATTCGAACCCCCGACAGTAGTGGCCGTGCAGACCGTGACTGGAGCGCCTCAGTCTCCTCGGCCACCGCGGCCGGCAACCAACATAACTTCAACTTCTGAACACAGTCTAACGATGGTGGATATGTGATGAACTATCTTTTATTATTATCCAAACCCTTCACGATTCTTTCTGTAGGGACGCAGCTGCGAGTCAAGTGACGTTCGGCATTTCCTATGGCTGCTGCTAGATTCTACAAAGGCGCGCCTTTGTGGATTCATCCCGTATTATGCAGTTTTAGAGTTCGTAGAAGTCGGTGTCAACACTGGCAAGTTCCACAAGAACATGCTAGAAGATGTTGCTCAAAACCAGTTCATTTTTGTCGAACTCAAAAGGAACCGCGTTTTACCGTCGCAAAACAAATGAGACCAATTTGTTATTTAAACCTGAAATTCAGAATTCGAATCACTTCATTCGTAAACTCGTAATTTTAAAAAAAATTCGTAACAATTACGATTAATTCGTAATGATTGGAACCTCTGCGTGTGGAGTCACTTCCCGACCAACTATTCGGGCTGGTCGTCCGATATCCGACCCCCCACCACTCAACCCGATAAATTGTGCCGTGTGTAGCGCTACACATTCAACTTCCTGCTTGCGATAGTCTGCTGTCTGCACAACGAACACGCTAAAACAAAAACAGTTCGACAACCAAACATCAGAACAGGGAGGCAGTTAGTCGGGACGTATGTAGCCTACTGGGTATTTAGTTGGTTGTTTCATTTGGTTGGTCGGGCGATAAATCGGAACATGTGTAAGGCCATAACAGCCCTCGGCACTTCTGCCTGGCGGGCAGAGATGGGACGGGGAGATAAGAGCACCTTCGGTGCACCTGTACTGGGTGCAGACGACATTGGGTGCAAATGTCGCGACACGAGTGCCTGCCTGCCTGCGTCGCAGCCGCCGCCGCCGGCGCCCGTGTCCCCGTGGCCATGCCCGTGGGAGCGACGACTTCCGGCCTCGGCGGTCCTCCGTGAGAGCCGGCGGCCGCTGACGTCACCGGCCATTACTTCTATTGGGGAGGCGGCAGGCGGCGCTGCGGTGGCCGTCTTTTTATCAGGAAGTGGCGGCGCCCACTCTGCCCGTGACGATCAGCCGGCGTGCCCCGCATCTCAAGTCCGCCCCCGCGGGGGGCCGGCGGAGGGGGCGGCGGTCGGCGGTCGCTGTGCTCGCCGCAGAGGGCGCGTCACAGACGCTCCGCAGGTACATCTGCAACCACACTCCGCAAGCCACCCGACGGTGTGTGGCGGAGGGTACCTTGAGTACCACCATCGATTCTCAAATTCAAATGTTTGTACAGCTTATGGGACTTGAATACTGGGTCATCAGTCCCTAAACTTACAAACTACTTATGAACTACTTACGAACTAGGACGGCACAAATATCCATGCCCGAGGGGGGATTCGAACCCCCGACCGTAGTGGCCGTGCAGACCGTGACTGGAGCGCCTCAGTCCCCTCGGCCACCGCGGCCGGCTATAGATTCTCCCTCCTATTCCAGTCACGTATTGTTCGCGGAAAAAAAGGATTGTCGGTATGCGTCTGGGTGAGTTCTAACCTCTCTGATTTTATCCTCATGATCTCTTCGAGAGGTATACGTAGGAGGGAGCAATATACTGCTAGACTCCTCTATAGCCGGCCGCGGTGGCCGAGGGGACTGAGGCGCGTCAGTCACGGTCTGCACGTCCATTACGGTCGGGGGTTCTAATCCCCCCTCGGGCATGGATATCTGTGCCGTCCTTAGTCTTAGCTAGTTCATAAATAGTTTGTAAGTTTAGGGACTGATGACCCCGTAGTCAAGTCCCATAAGCTATACAAACATTTGAACATTTGGCATGGATATTTGTGCCGTCCTTAGGATTAGCTAGTTCATAAGTAGTTTGTAAGTTTAGGGACTGATGACGCCGTAGTTAAGTCCCTTTAGCGATACAAACATTTGAACATTTTTTTTTTTTTTAACATTTGAAAATCCTCAGCAAAAGTATGTTCTCGAAAGTTCGACAAAAGCCCGTACCGAGCGACACAGCGTCTTTCCTGCAGAGTCTTCCACTGGAGTTTATCGATCATCTCCGTAACGCTTTCACGATTACCAAATGATCCTGTAACGAAGCGCGATGCCCTACGTTGGATCTTCTCCACTTCCTCTATCAATCCCACCTGGTACGGATCCCACATCGGAGAGCAATATTCAAGTTGTGGGCGAACAAGGGTACTGTAACCTACCTCCTTTGTTTTCGGACTGCATTTCCTTATGATTCTTCCAATGAATCTCAGTCTGGCATCTGCTTTATCGACGATTGATTTTATATGGTCGTTCAATTTTAAATCACTCCTAATGCCTACTACCATATAATTTATGGAATTAAGTTTCTATTTACCTGCTTTAGTATAGCTAAATGATACAGGATCTTTCTTTCTATGTATTCGCAGCACATTACACTTGTGTACATTGAGATTTAATTACCATTCCCTGCACCATGCGTCAATTGGATATAGATCGTCCTGCATCTCAATACTATTTTCCATTGTTACAACCTCTCTATATACTATAGCATCACGCGCAAAAAGCCTCAGTAAACTTCCGATGTTATCCGCAAGGTTATTTATATATATCGTGAACAGCAACGGACCCACGACACTCCCCTGTGGCACACCTGACATAACACCTACTTCGGAAGACTTCTCTCCATTGAGAACGGCATGCTGCTTTCTGTTATCTAGGAATTCCACAATCCAATCACACAACTGGTCTGATAGACCATATACTCTTACTTTGTTCATTAAACGTTGCCAGCCGCGGTGGCCGAGGGGACTGAGGCGCTTCAGTCACAGTCTGCACGGCCACTACGGTCGGGGGTTCGAATCCCCCCTCGGGCATGGATATTTGTGCCGTCTTTAGTATAAGATAGTTCATAAGTAGTTTGTAAGTTTAGGGACTGATGACCCCGTAGTTAAGTCCCTTAAGCTTAACAAATATTCGAACATTGAACATTAAACGTTTGTGGGGAACTGTATCAAACGCCTTACGTAAGTCGAGAAACACAGCATCTACCTGAGAACCCGTGTCTATGGCCCTCTGAGTCTCGTGGACGAATAGCGCGATCTGGGTTTCACACGAACGCCTTTTTCGAAACCCATGCTGATTCCTACAGAGCAGATTCCTAGTCTCGAGAAATGTCATTATATTCGAACATAATGCATGTTCCAAAATTCTACAACTGACCGACGTTAGAGATATAGGCTTATAGTTCTGCACATCTGTTCGAAGACCCTTCTTGAAAACAGGCATGACCTGCGCCGTTTTCCAATCTTTCGGAACGCTATGCTCTTCTAGAGACCTACGATACACCACTGCGAGAAGGGGGGGCAGTTTCTTCGCGTACTCTGTGTAAAAACGAACTGGTATCCCTGCGGCTTTTCCTCTTTTGAGCGATTTTAATTGGTTTTCTATCCCTCTGTCAATTATTTCAATATCTGCCATTTTGTAATCTGTACGGCAATATAGGGAAGGAACTACAGTGCAATCTCCTGTGTGAAACAGCTTTGGAAATGACATTTAGTAATTCCGCCTTTAGAGTGTCATCCTCATTCTGAAGCGATAGCTACTTACGCCTCGGTAGCACAGTGGTAGAGTGCGAGACTACAAATCCAAAGGTCGCGGGTTCGATCCCCGCCAGATCCTACGAGTTTTATCTGTCACTTTGCACTTCTCTCACCTCTGGCAGTATTGCTCATGTGAAAAATAAGAAGAAGCGCCGTGGTTCGGAACCCACGTTAAACTGTTGGTCCCACTATAACTGGCTGGGTAAGTCAGTTCGAAGGTCGGAGGAAGACAACGTCATACCACCTCGAAACAGGACCATGCCTATTAAGGCACTGTGGTGCTCAAACGAATCTTCGGATTGTTGATTGCTTTACCTTAGCTCCTTACTTAACAGCCACATAAAACCGCTCGATCAAAGAAGGATCTGTACCAAAACACTGGAAAGTTGCACAGGTCACACCTATATTCAAGAAAGGCAGTAGGGGTACCACACTAAACTACAGGCCTATTTCATTGACGTCAATTTGCAGCAGGGTTTTGGAACATATGCTGTGTTCAAATATTATGAATTATCTCGAACAGAATGATCTATTGACTCAAGGCCAACACTGATTTAGAAAATATCGTTCATGCGAAACAACTAGCTGTTTCCTCACACGAAGTGATGAGTCCTATCGACAACGGTTCTCAAATTGATTCCGTATTTCATGGTTTCCAGAAGGCTATTGACACCGTATCTTACAAACGGTTTTTAATCAAATAGCGTGGTTACGATATATCGCCCCAAATTTCCGTCTGGTTAGGGGATTTCCTGTCAGAGACGACACAGTTGGTAGTAATCGATGGTAAGGGATCGACTAAAATATCGGGCGTTCTACAGGGTAGTGTTATTAGATTAGATTAGATTAGATTAATACTTGTTCCTTAGATCATGTATACGACATTTCGTAATGATGTGGAACGTGTCCTGCTGTTCCTTACATACATAAACGATTTGGGAGAAACTCTAAGCAGCTCTCTTAGGCTGTTTGCAGATGATGCCGGCATTTGTCGTCTAGTAAAATCAAAATGTTCAAATGTCTGTAAATCTATCGGACCAAACTGCGTGGTCATCAGTCCGTAGCTTACAAACTACTTAAACCTAGTTAAACTAACCTACGGACAAACACACACACCCATGCCCCAGGGAGGACTCGAACCTCCACGGCGAGCAACCGCGCGCTCCGCAACGAGAAGCTTTAGACCGCTCGGCTACTCCACCGCGGCTAGTAAAATCATCTGAAGATCAAAACCAACTGGCAGAACGATCTAAATAAGATGTCACTGCGGTGTAAAAATTGGCAATTGACTCTAGATAATGAGAAGTGTGAAGTCGTCCACATGAGTACGAAAAGAAATCTGTTAAACTTTGTTTACAAGATGCATCACTCAAATCTGAAGGCCGTAAACTCCACTAAATACCTATGGATTACTGTTACTTCAGAATTAAACTAGAAAGAAAACGTCGATAATGTCGTGGTAAAGGCGAACCAGAAACTGCATTTTATTGGTAGAATCCGTACAAGATGCAACAGAATTACTAAATAGACTGCGTACACTACGCTTGTCCATAATTTGTGGAGTATTGCTGCTCAGTGTGGGATCCTTATCAGGTGGACTTGACGGAGAACATCGAAGGAGTCCAAAGAAGGGCAGCTCGTTTTGTATTCTCACCATACAGGGGAGACAGCGTCATGGAACTGATACAGAATCTGGGATGGGAATCATTAACACAAAGGCGCTTATCGCTGCGGCGTAGGCTATTTGGGAAACTCCAATCGCCAACATTCTCCTCCGAATGTGAAAATATATTGTTGACTCCGAGTTACATAGGTGACCATCAAAATAAAATAAGAGAAATCAGAGCTTGAACGGACAAATTCAGGTGTTCTTTCTTCCTGCGCGCTATTCGAAAATGGAATGGGAGATAAATAGGTGGTTCCATGAACCCTCTACCAGACATTTAAAAATGTGATTTGCATAGTATCCCATGTAGTTGTGGGTAGAGGGCCTAGGCATGAGAGTAACCACTAAAGGCTGATTTTTTCTTTCTTTTTTTCACCGTGTACAAGCCCTGCGCGCTGACCGAGGAGAGGACACCGGTCAAATCTAGGTCTAATGAACGCATGTCCAGAAATGTATGATTTCCAAGCTCGAGTCCATTTATTGAATCATACTTCGTTACAGAAACCGCGGTCTAATACGCGCCGTAGCAACCAGTCACAATTACAGTATCATCGTTTCCTCCAAGACGGAGTGACTATTTCTAATACTGTGCAATGATGAAGCGAAAGGTTGTGTGGCTGCTACATGATGGTGCTCCACTCCAGAACAGTCGTGGGGAAGGAAAATAGTCAATTTCACTTTACAGAAAGAACATTTCACTTTGCAGCGGAGTGTGCGCTGATATTGAACTTCCTGGCAGATTAACATTGTGTACCGGGACTCGAACCTCCACTAAATACCTAAGGATTATTGTTACTTCAGGCTTAAACTGGATAGAACAGTAGATAATGTTGCGGTAAAGGCGAACCAGAAACTGCATTTTATTGGCAGAATCCTTCAATTCTAAAAGTACCTCGCTTTTTTTGTTGTTGTGCATAGTACAGTCTGTAACCTGCAACAGTGCGAGCGGCTGTTATTACCAAAAGTGACTACTGTGAGCAATGTTATTTCAGTGTATTTACAAACTCGGTTTAGTTTATTGCATTTTATGACGGTATACGTACTAGGCCGTGCATATTTTGGAATCGTACTGTCATTAGTTTCGACGGTTCTCTTCACAGCCGTTTTCACGTCACAGAAATACATATTCCACTTATAATAGTAGTTTGAAACTTACGACATTTTTATTTGCGTGTGTCGCGACTCGTGACATGTATCGTATATCGCGTTTCTGTACTGTGACACGAGTTTTGATGCTTGGTTTTGATACCCTGTGTTGTGATCATTGTGACGAGTGTGTGTGTGTGTGTGTGTGTGTGTGTGTGTGTGTGTGTGTGTGTGTGTGAGGGGGGGGGGGTGAGTTGGTATATTCCTAGTGTGTAGGCCTGGAATTCTTTTTGGGGTCTCATTGTTTGGTGTACTATTTTGTGTGTTTTGAAAGCGAATGGGATCCCTTGCCTCTTTCATCTATTTCCAATTTTGTGTAATATTTTATTATTGTCTGTTAGTGTGTACCATTTGTTTGTTTTCTGGTGTAGTGTGGTTTATAGTGTTGTCTGTGTGTTCTGCCCCTGTGTTTTGTTGTTCTCGGTTTATGCTTTTAGGTGGATGGGCTTTGGTACTGTCTCTTTTTTATCTTGTTATTCAGGTTGTCTATGCTGTCTGTTTTTATTAATTTTCAGTGGCAATTTATTTATTTAGGTTTAGTTCATATGTGTAGTTCTGGAGTTTGAGGGATGTAAAACTTAGCCTGAGGACAACATTCACTCAGAGGACCTCCCCTAAAGGACAATAGAGATAATACGTGCTGGCCGCAGTGGCCGAGCGGTCTCCTGCGCGCCAGTTACAGTCTGCACGGCTGCTACGGTCGGGGGTTCGAATCCCCCCTCGGGCATGAATGTTTGAGTCGTCTTTAGTATAAGGTAGTTCATAAGTAGTTTTTAAGTTTAGGGACTGATGATCCCGTAGTTAAGTCCCATAAGCTATACAAACATTTGAACATTTTTTTGAGATAATACGTCTGAAGATAACAACGAAAGTTACCAATGCCGCGGTTATACTTTGTGGTGAGGGTGCAGAAGAATTGAGAGGATGGGTATTGTAGTTGTTGGGTTTTTAAAGGGGACTAAACTGCTGGGTTATCAGTCCCGGATGGGTATTACATGATAACCTTGGTTCTGAACTGGCAGAAGAGGAAAAAATCCAGGAAGTTAGGGCTCATGTTGCAACGACGACCCAACTGACGTGGCCACGGAAGTGAAATGCACCGTCACATGCGAGGAAGTTACGGCGGGTGCCAACATTCCGGCACGTTGAGATTACTCGACTGTGAGTACATTTTAATGTTAAAAGACGCCCAGGAAAGTCACGACGAACTCTTTACGAAAGAAAAAACAAATATTACAGATTTTAAGCAATAAGTACTTCATTTCTACATAGTTCTAGTTATTTGTACTACAAAATGTTCAAATGTTTGTAATTTTATGGGACCAAACTACGTTTGTCATCAGTTCCTAGACTTACAAACTACTTAAACGAAGTAAAAATAACCTAAGGACAACACACATTCATGCCCGAGGGAGGATTCGAACCTCCGACGCGGGAGGCCGCGCGATCCGTAACGTGGCGCTCCAGACGGCTCGGCTACTCCTGCGCGACTTTGTAGTACATATGTAATACATTTTTATTGTATGTTGTAACGATACTGCTGACCCCCTCATCTCAATGTTATCGTACGATACCGTCTGCCTGGTCCTCTCATCTCAATGTCATCCTACGATACCGTCTGCGTCGGATCCGGAATCGTGTGGTTCAATAGTGATAAAAGTTGCGTGTGAAGTTAGTTAAAAACGATATAGGCAGCCTAGGAATCAGTGTAGGACAGTGTCTCGGTGATACTGTGATTAAAACAAGTGATAATTAATGAAATCTAAGAGATTTGTATAAGACGTTTCCAGACAGTTCTATAAACAATACTTTTGTCATTGTACATTATTTCAATAAATAGACAGATACGAAGGGTAAAAACTTTTGTAAAACATAAAGAAATGAAAATAAATAGCATTGTATACATGTTAGGCTAATAAACAAGTTGTGTTGACCAGCTAATTGTGTTATTTCGACTATTACATTAATTATCAATATTGAATTCTCTGTATATATTGACTGACGTGAGATTTTGAGTATATTTTGTGAATGGTCATGAAATTTGATAGTTCAATATATGTTAGGAACATGTATGATGTACTCATTAACAAATTAATTAACATTTATCATTATTCTTTGTTGTGAAACAAATAGTACCACGATTTCGTCTTAAAAAAATAGTGGCATCTAAAATTATTGTATGTATAGTTTTCATTTTATATTGCGATTATTTTTGTATACATGAAATGTTTTACTGTGTGTTTGGTAATTGTAAATTACTGTATTCAATTGTTATAAACAATACGTAATGTAATGCCATTATTGTGAATGTTATATTTTGGCCTCCCCGCCTTGTGGGGGGGGAGTTCGAGGAAGTCGTCTGTCAAGTGCTCTGGAAGCTATGTCAGCCTGAGTTTGAAAATGGAAGTTCTGTCAGCTAAGTTCTGTTGTTTGTATATGTTTTGAACTTTTAATGTTTTGGCGGAGAAGAAGTTTGATTCAAATTAAAGATGAAGTGAAAAATTGTATCTACGAGTATTTATTTCTACCACGACGCCCCAGGAGAATAATTTTGCAGCGAGCAGAACCCCCATACATCGCAATGTTTAAAAGATGAATATTCTGTTTGAAAGTGGTAGAATGAACTGTAATTACTTAAAATCTATTAAAATGTTATAATGTACATACGTATTTTTATAACCTTAAAGGCCTTAAAATGAGTATGTATGTGCCCCGTATGTATTGCAACATAAGGGGTATTATAGCACGCACAGTAAACAAAACAGTATACAAAACAAGTCTCAGAAATCTAAATTCAATGTTTAAAAGTTTTAATTCGACGATTTGATAATCTGACACCTCCTCTGTCCCACAAGTCTACTGTATTTCTGAAGTAAATACAGTACACTAAAAAACAATGCCTATTTTATAGTAGCCCTATAATTCTACAGAAAGGAATGTGAGTTACAGAAGAGGAGTTCTGGAGTTCGTTGGTCCGAGTAAACCTCCGCTCCTCTACAACATCGTTATCGACCTCTCGTATTTTGCCGCGGAAAGAATCGGCCTAGCACCTAGATTCGTTAGCTTAGCGGACATTAGGAGGCGGAATGTTTCAGGCCGTATCACCTTGTCAGGCAGGAGACCGGTCAAGGCCACTGTCAACGGAAAAATACGGACGCGACTGGCTGGAATGTTCTGGCCTCCCTCCGATAACAGCGGAGTGCTCTTCATTCTGCTGACCGGTACTTAGCTACTGCAAAGCAAGGAGCTTTGCATCCGATACCACGTTCCCTGTTAGGCGCAGCAGCAAGTATTGCACAGTGCCAGCTAGTGTCACGCGTGTCTATGATCGTTCAGACTAATATCACACGTATCTAGTGTTTAGATATGTAAAGTTTTCCGACAATTACTAATGGCAGCGGCCCCCAACATTTATAGATGACCGTCCTACCTACATCTACATGTACATGGGATACTCTGCAAATCACATTTAAGTGCCTGGCAGAGGGTTCATCGAACCACCGTTATACTATTTATCTCCCATTCCTTTCTCGAATAGCGCGCGCGATCCCCGTTCGAGCTCTGATTTCTCGTATTTCATTCTGATGATCATTTCTATCTATGTAGGTGGAAGTCAACAATATATTTTCGCATTCGGAGGATCAAATGTTCAAATGTTTGTATAGTCTATGGGACTCAACTACGGGGTCATTAGTCCCTAAACTTACAAACTACTTATGAACTACTTACGAACTAGGACGGCACAAATATCCATGCCCGAGGGGGGATTCGAACCCCCGACCGTAGTGGCCGTGCAGACCGTGACTGGAGCGCCTTAGTCCTCTCGGCCACCGCGGCCGGCCATTCGAAAGAGAATGTTGGCGATTGTAGCTTCGTAAGTAGCTCACGCCGCAGCGTTAAGCGCCGTTGTTGTAATGATTCCCATCCCAGATCCTGTATCATTTCCGTAACGCTGTCTCCAGTGTATCGTAACAATACGAAACGAGCTGCTCTTCTCTGGACTCTTTCGATGTCCTCCATCAAACCCACCTGATAAGGATCCCACACTGGGCAGCAATACTCCAAAAAAGGGACGGACAAGCGTAATGTATGCGCAGCCTCTTTAGTAGTTCTGTTGCATCTTTTAAGAGTTCTGTCAATAAAATAATCAAATGTTCAAATGTTTGTAGAGCTTATGGGACTTGACTACGGGGTCATCAGTCCCTAAACTTACAAACTACTTATGAACTAGCTAATCCTAAGGACGGCACAATGATCCATGCCCGAGGGGGAGGGGGATTCGAACCCCCGACCGTAGTGGCCGGGCAGACCGTGACTGGAGCGCCTCAGTCCCCTCGGCCATGCCAATAAAACGCAGTCTCTGAGTCGCATTTCCCACGCCACTATCTACGTGTTCTTTCCAGTTTAAGTCTGAGGTAATAGTAATTTCAAGGTATTTTGTTAAGTTTACGGCCTGCACTTTTGATTGATTTATCTTGTAAACAAAGTTTAACTGATTTCTTCTCGTATTCTTGTGGATGACTTCACACTTTGCATTATTTAGAGTCAATTGCTAATTTTTACACCATAGTGTCATCTTAATCAGATCGTTCTGCAGTTTGTTTTGATCTTCAGATGATTTTACTAGGCAGTAAATGACAGCGTCATCTTCAAACAACCTAAGAGACCTACTTAGATTTTTTCCCAACTTGGAGGATCTTAGATATATCCGAATCTTGAAACCATGGATTTATGTTCCACTGTAAATATCGCGGTAGATAAATACAACGTATTCAAGATTTTATATAAATATTGTGTATATGTAAGGTGTTGATATTATTTCGTCCACCTCCTGTATGTTCTAAAACGGCAGTCCTGTTTTTCTCCCTTTTCTTTCTGTCTTGTACTAGCGCGATTTCTCGTTCGGGGAAAGATAGTATCAGTACAATTAAAATTAAAAACAGTCCAGATCGGATATTTGTTGTTAATTGTTTCATGACCGGTTTTAGTCAATGTAGACTATCTTCAGATGAGTAGCATAGCTGCCAACCTTTAGAAATGGCTGTCAGTAATGATGCGCAAGACCAAAGAGGACGTGGGGCTACGGCCGTGTCCCAAGAATATTTTAAAAATTTAAGCCTGACACTGTATTCACAAATATCTGCCACGAACCGTATAAAAACTATTCTGTATCAAAAGAATTAGGTTAGGTGGAAGAACCTAAACATTTGTGTAAATACCGTGAGTAGCTTAGAAATATTCCGGTAGCTGCACAACACAGCTATGAAAAACAGGTACACGCGAGAAAAACCAGCAAAGTTTTTCTTTTCGGAAACGAACTGGCTCACTTCCGCCACCCGGTAAAACACGTGGGCTGTGAAGCTTGAACGAAAGACGAGTATACTCTTAGACCATAGAATTTACATAGATCTTGGGTGTGTGAGCGTGTATTAGGTAGGTGTGTAGGACATTATAGGCGGGATTTAATCCAGATTTGTTCCAACGTAAATGCTATCTTTAACATTTTCTACAGCTTTGCTACGTTCTCAGGAATGAAAGAAATTATTTATATAAAACTTATATCGACTATTACCGAAATGTAGGTAGTACCTACTTCGATTTTCTCAAACCATATCACATCGTAAAACATATCACATCGTAAAACATCTAGCTTCCGTAATTTTTCACGAACTTACCGTAACTCAGTAAATATGACGATAAATCCGTAACAATTACGGACAATCCGTAATAGTTGGCAGCTATGGAGTAGCATTCCAAAACAACATAAGATCAAACGTTCAAATGTTTGTTAAGCTTATGGGACTTAACTACGGGGTTATCAGTCCCTAAACTTACAAACTACTTATCAACTAGCTTATCCTAAGGACGGCACAAATATCCATGCCCGAGGGGGGATTCGAACCCCCGACCGTAGTGGCCGTGCAGACCGTGACTGAAGCGCCTCAGTCCCCTCGGCCACCGCGGCCGGCAATAACATAGGAGTGCAGGGCACATACACAGTAGCATTAAACATATTATAAAGAGCCACCTAAAATAATTATACAAACACAAAAGGTTATACCCATGATGGCAGGCGGTGGCGGTGGACACGGCAGCCGGCCGCGGTGGCCGAGGGGACTGAGGCGCTCCAGTCACGGTATGCACGGCCACTACGGTCGAGGGTTCGAATCCCGTGGATATTTGTGCCGTCCTTAGTCTTAGTTAGTTCATAAGTAGTTTGTAAGCTTAGGGACTGATGATCCCGTAGTTAAGTCCCATAGACTATACAAACATAAACGTAACATGGACACGGCATGCCACACAAACGTGGACTGCTGTTGAGAACAGGAGCTATGACAGCATGAAGATAGTCTACACTGACAAACCCGTCATGAAATAAATAACAACAATTCTGCTGTCTAGACTGTTTTTAATTTTATTCATCATATTAAGATCGCTGTTCTGCAATATGCTTTCTAAAGTTAAAATACTATCAGCTTATGACGGGTACCATTACCTGGCCGATCACGTCGTACGCCTATCTACGACGGCAATTCCTCAACTAAGTATCTGGAATCAATCGTGTCACAAGTAACTTGTCATTTTTCAGAATTTTTGTCATTTCCGAGACTCTTAGTTATCACACAACTTTTCTTTCCGAAGATTATCTGAGAAATACGTAAATTGACACATGCTTATGAACAGTTTATACAGCGTGAAAAGTATTTAAACCGACAAACTCTGGGATGTTTTGTAGGCGACATCGATACAAATATTTTTCCCTAATGTATATTTTTCCTATAAGGATTATTTAAACCGGTAAACGATTTCTCTGGCGGCAAATTAATTAGACCATCAAACACTTTTCCATTTTTTTATTACCAAGAGACAATACATTAGCACAACCCAATTTCAATTAGAGTTTCAAAATGCCTCCAGTGACACGTAAACAAAGGTTACACCGCGGATCATGTTGAGTATGACAAGGGCAAAAACCCCAGGAGTACCCTGAATTGTTCCTGCTGCTGCTACTATCCGGGTAAACAGATCCTCTTCTGATGCAACAGGAGTTGCGTAAACAAGGTTGTGCATCTCTCCCCACAAAAAATGTCCAGAGGGGACATATCTGGGGATCGAGCAGTCCATTGTACGGGACCACCTCTGCCAATCCACGTTTCTGGGAAACGTCGGTCCAGGAATCGACGCACACGACGAATGAAATGTGCCGGCGCCCCGTCATGTTGGAACCACGTGCGTTTTCTTGTAGGGAGCGGGACGTCTTCCAGCAATTCTGGCAATGCTCTGGCGAGAAAATTGTAATAGTGCCTACCATTTAATACGGCCTCCACCTGTTTAAATACTGCCCATAAGAAAGAAAAAATTATATTAAGGAAAAATATTTGTTTTGGTGTCCCCTACAACCTCTCAGAGTCTGGCGGTTTTAAATACTTTTCACCCTGTGTATGCAAGTGTGTGATAAAAACAATAAGTGTTAAAAAAGCAGTGTATAAGTAGATCAATATGCAGCAACTCCACCAGTGCGCAAGGAATGCAGAAGAAACCTTGGAACATGAAATTCGTAAGTTCGTAAGAGTAAAACTGACTATCAACATAAGTGAATCACACAACCATTACATCACAACACCTGATGCATTCCTGTCTACACCCCACACAGGTGGCGAAACAAATCGCACCATACACGAAGACCAGCAGAAGACAGCACTACATCTTAGATTACGACCATCCACTACCCTCTTCCCCCCCCCCCCCCCTCCAAATTGTCACCAACCGCCAATAACAACAAATGGACTTTACAAAAGTAAATTATAAGTAACATAAGCATTTCTGTATGTATAAAACGCGCATGATGAAGAGCAAAACATGCTCGGAGCGCGGTATGCTACGTTAAACACTAAAAGTGGTACAACTTTGAACATGGCTGGTTAACAGCAACCGTAATCCAATTACTTTTATCAATTTTATATATCAGCCAACCGGTTGCGTAGTTTGAAGGTACTTGACCTACATTTCGTTGTCGCTAGGGACAACTTCATCAGAAGAATAAAAAACACTTACCTAAAAATTATAATAACATAATATATATGCAAGGAAAGATTTTTACATAGGATGAACAGTGAAAACATCAGTACTTACATGATACATATGACGTCAAAAATATTACGAGCAGAATTGCTCAAGCCAATTACAATTAAAAATAAAAACCTAGCATTCTTGCCATGCAAACAACATCATTGTGGTGTGAAGGTCATGAAGGAACTGCCTATGAGGCGTCAAACAGGTAGCCATGTGAACGTGCACTAGGGGGCGCCACATGTGGGCCACAAGTTACGTGGGCAGTACTAATGTTACATAATTACGGACATAATAGTTTACATTTGTGAAAGGTCAGACAAAAATTGTTTACAATGTCCGTAATTGTTTACAATGTCCGTAATAATTATGTAACATTAGTACTGCCCACGTGACTTGTGGCCCGCATGTGGCGCCCCCTAGTGCACGTTCACATGGCTACCTGTTTGACGCCTCATAGGCAGTTCCTTCATGACCTTCACACCACACTGATTTTGTTTGGATGGCAAGAATGCTAGTTTTTTCCTTTTTTTTTTTTTTAAATTGTCATCAACTTGAGCAATTCTGCTCGTAATATTTTTGACGTCATACGTTTCAAATGTTCAAATGTTTGTATAGTTTATGGAACTTAACTACGGGATCATCAGTCCCTAAACTTACAAACTACTTATGAACTACTTACGAACTAGGACGGCACAAAAATCCATGCCCGAGGGGGGATTCGAACCCCCGACCGTAGTGGCCGTGGAGACAGTGACTGGAGCGCCTTAGTCCTCTCGGCCACCGCGGCCGGCCTCATATGTTTCATGTAAGTACTGATGTTTTCACTGCTCAGCCTATGTAAAAATCTTTCCTTGCATATTTATTATGTTATTATAATTTTTAAGTAAGTGTTTTTTATTCTTCTGATGAAGTTGTCCCTAGCGACAACGAAATGTAGGTCAAATACCTTCAAACTACGCAACCGGTTGGCTAATATATAAAATTATTAACAAAATAAAAAAAAATAAAAAATAACAGTGGTAGCAGAAATACGAATATTCATTTATTGTTTGACACGGTCCCGGTTTCTGAACCTAGCCATCATGGCTACAGTTAATTAAAAAAGAAGGCTTCTAGTACTTATTCTTCCTTGAGGAGAGGAGAGGGGTCATGAGCCCCACGGACCAACCCCTTCCCTCCCATCTGCCCTGCGTCTGGTGTTCAACAGGTTGAAACGTGTCCATAAAAAGAAGATTGTCAGAAGGGGGGTCATTTTGGAAAAAGATGCGTAACATGATGTCGTAAAAACTTTGATTTTTTGTGATGAGTTGTTCGTTGAGACTGTGATCTGGGGACCGTTTTACAAACTTCTTCTGACAATTCACAACACCTTTCTTCCGCCCCACCCTCAGGCCTCTAATAATTTCGTTTTCATTCATTTATTATTGTTTGATACCAACATGTATCATTTCACAAGATTCATACCCCCACATCACAAACATCTCTAATAATAACAAGCTACCGCTTGGCAAGCCGCTCATTCTCGCAGGCGTAACTCTGCCCATACCGCTCTGTTTAACGGTCGCATGTATGTTCCGCAGTTATTAACAATGCTAACAGTTGTAAACGTTAACCTGCCGCGACAGCGACTCCTCTGCTGCTATGGGGCGCAATGACAACACAAATTGTTAAGATACCTCCTCCACAGCTATAGATAGTTCTGTGGCTCCATCTCCGCCCAATCTGACGATGCGCTAACAGCGCGAAACGCGTTATTGGAGAATAAAATATTACAACAGAGACTGAGCATGTTTTAATTATTCAACACTGTTGCTGCACCAGCCACCACCACCACCATCATGGAATGGAGTGAAATGTAGTTTGTGTTTTTAATATCTCTCTCGCAGTCAAATTTTTTTAGTATAGTCAGTGTGTGTTTCATGCAGTTGTTTTGTTAAGATCCGTTGCGCACATAATCAGTTTAATGCACTGTTTCTTATTTAACAGTATATACATCAATATCAGGGCCATAATTAAACCAAATTGCTGTGTTAATGAACAATTTGTTGTCTGATTTAACGATAGGTTCATCATCAAACTACACGTACACAGCTTTTAAGGTGCACTAATACTTGCGGCGAGATCCACACCGGCCGTGCGGTAAAGGTGCGCACGCTCGCCTTCCGCCGCGCCTTTTGACAGTTGCTGTCCACGTTGTCGATTTGCAGTGCGCTCAGCTGAGCACATAACTGTTCGACGGACCGTCCCACATGTGCGGCAGGCTGGCCGTAGGGCAAGCCAACTAGGCGCATGCCACGAGTGACGAAGCGTTCCAGTTCCGACCTTTGTTTACAATGCATTCTTTGTCTGGGACGAGACACGCTGTGAATCAACGGGCATTCTTTCACTGTGAGAACTCACCTCTCACTGCCTGTGCGACACCGCGGCCTTCACAAGCTGTCGTTGCACAATAGCGCCGACAGTTACGGCGTACGTCTCTGCTTATACATCTACAGCTATACTCCGAAAGCCATCTCGTGGCGAGTGGAAATGTTTAAATGTTTGTAATTCTATCGGACCAAACTGCGTGGTCATCAGTCCGTAGCTTACAAACTACTTAAACTAAACTAACCTAACGACAATACACACACCCATGCCCCACGGAGGACTCGAACCTCGCGCTCTGCAGCGAGACGCTTTAGACCGCTCGGCTACTCCACCGCGGCGTGGCTCGTGGAGGAGGGTACTTCGTGTACCTGTGCATCTTCCTGCTTTTCCTCCTACAGTTCTTGGAGGAGGAATCTGACTTCTACGTTGGAAACGAAATACTTGTTTTGGTGTTTTTAGAAGTTCAACTTCTAAGGATGTGAAATATGATTCATTATCGACGTGGAGAAGGCTTTTCACAATGTGAATTGGAATAAACTCATTCAAGTTCTGAAGCAAACAGGAGTAAAATAGAAGGAGCGTAAGGTTATTGACAATTTATACAAAAACCAGACAGCAGTTGTCAGAGTTGAAGTGCATGAAAGGGATGCAGTCGTTGGGAAGGGAGTAAGACAGGGTTGTAGCCTTTCTCCTATGTTATTCAATTTGTACATTGAGCAAGCTATAAAGGAAAGCAAGGAGAAATTTGGAATAGGGATTAAAGTTCAGGGTGAAGAATTAAAAACATTGCGTTTTGCCGATGACATAGTAATACTGTCAGATACAGCAAAGGACCTGGAAGAGCAGTTGAACGGAATGGACAGTGTGTGCTGAAAGGTGCATATAAGATGAAGATTAACAAGAGCAAAACTAGGGTAATGGAACGCAGTCTAAGAAAATCAGGTGATGCTGAAGGAATTAGATTAGGTAACGAAGCAATAAAGGAGGTAGATGAGTTTTGTTACTTGGGCAGTAAAATACCTTACGATGGTCACAGTACAGAGGATATAAAATGCAAAATGGCAATGGGAAGAAAAGCTTTTTTGAAAAAGAGAAATTTGCTCCATTGTTTAACTGCTCTTCCAGGTCCTCTGTCGTCTCTGACAGAATTAAAATGTCATCAGAAAAACACAATGTTTTTATTTCTTCTTAATGGTAATAGTTCAAATATTGTTTACATAAAAAAAAAGCAGTCAACAGTCCAACAATGGTTTGAACACCACAGTGCTTTACTAGGCATGGACCTGTTTGGAGGTGGTATGCCGTTGCCTTCCTCCGAGCATCGAACTGACTTACCCAGCCAGTTATAGAAGGACATACAGTTTGAACCACGGTGCTACTCGATATTTTTCACATTAGCAACACTGTTAGAGGTGAAAGAAGTGGAAAGTGACAGGTAAAAATCGCAGGACCTGGCGGGGATCGAACCCGCGACTTTGGATTTTTAGTCTGGGACTCTACCATGCTGCTATCGAGCCGCACTTGTAATCAACTTCAAAATCTATTTTCATTTGACAGTATTTTCAGCCTGACTCGTGAGTGTTGACACGTCTTGGGTCAAGGAAAGTAAAGTGAATAGTGTCGCGCGCGGGCGGTATTTGCATATCGGTTTCTCCAATTAAAACGCTGCGTGGCTCGGCCCACTAATCCCCGACGCTTGGTTATTAGAGTACGACGTCGGCGAGACATAATCTGACAGCGACGAAATGTGTGCAGCACGCGGGGTGCAGACGCAACAGCTGAGGGCGTGACGAGTTGCCGCTGCTGCTGGGCCGGCCTGTGGAGTAGGCGGCGCAGTTATTAAACCGGCGTCGTTAGCGTTGCGACACGTCGCTGATAAGATACGCCCGGCGGCCTCTCAAGTCTGCGGCCTGTGAGAAACCGGGTGACGCGCACTGGCGCTCAGCGTGGCTCCTTCCTTAAGCCTGTTTTACACGATCGACGTTCTGGCGAAAATCGACTACTCGAAATGTGTACGCCTTTCGTGTCTGCGTGTAAATCAGCAGCCGACCACAATGTGAGTGGAGAAGTGACGGGCCGGCCGCGGCGGCCGAGGGGACTGAGGCGCTCCAGTCACGGTCTGCACGGCCACTACGGTCGGGGGTTCGAATCCCCCCTCGGGCATGGATATTTGTGCCGTCCTTAGTCTAAGTTACTTCATAAGTAGTTTGTAAGTTTAGGGACTGATGACCCCGTAGTTAAGTCCCATAAGCTATACAAACAGTTGAGAAGTGACGTCAACAATCAACCGAGTATGCCGGTTGTGGATTGCTAAAATTCTGAGTACGCCGAGCACTGCGCATGCGCAGAATTAGAAGCACACAAACCCATGCCCCAGGGAGGACTCGAACCTCCGCGGCGAGCAACCGCGCGCTCCGCAGCGAGACCCTTTAGACTGTGGCGGTACTGGCTTGTAAGCCAGCAAACATTTCTGTATTTTATTTCATAATTTCATTTAATTGTATGGAATAGTTGAAAGTAGCGTGAGCAAGATAGTAGCCAGATGGCACTGTAAGTACGGTCCCGTGGGAAAACTCCTTTCTCTAAAGTGATCTGATTGGCTGTTGCTATATCTTTACGCGTCACAACCTCCCAGCTATTTTATTAATTATTTAATAAATAAATTGCTTTTATTACTGTAATGTGTGTTAATTAATTGTTTATGATTACACTATTGTTTTGTAGATTTATTAGATTAAGTATTTTAGATAAAGAGTAAGTGTGGCGTTCTAGAAGTGTCGGTTGGCCCCAAAACTCTAGGCACTAGTGTGGAGCCCACCTGCACTACTAGTCATTTCACTGCGAGCTCCGACACGGTTAACATCTAGCGGCACTTGGCATAACAAGTCTTTTATATATCTGTTGTCGCGGTGGAGTAGCCGAGCGGTCTAAAGCATCTCACTGCGGAGCGCGCGTTTGCTCGCCGTGGAGGTTCGAGTCCTCCCTGGGGCATTGGTGTGTGTGTGATTGTCCGTAGGTTAGTTTACCTAGGTTTAAGTAGTTTGTAAGCTACGGATTGATGACCACGTAGTTTGGTCCGATAGATTTACAGACACTTGAACATATATCTGTCGATATGGGGCTCAAAATATTTGCAAAGTGCGTGCAATGCATGTCAAAGTGTGTTATGACTGTAACAAAGTTACTTTTGTAAACTAATATTGACATCAACGTGCAGTTTGTAGCTTCTGTATTCGTGTGATCGGTAAAAATAAAAGATCCACTGGCATCTCTGTAGTAATTCATCGACTTCGTTAATGATAGACAGCCACAGCATCCACCACTTTCAATTTCAGCCTCACCTCAGAAAACTTCGAGTCTATGACCTGTGTGCTGCTTCTGCGCTGGGGAGATATACGAGAGAAATGTTTGTAGAGCTTATGGGACTTAACTACGGGGTCATCAGTCCCTAAACTTACAAACTACTTATGAACTAACTAAGACTAAGGACAGCACAAATATCCATGCCCGAGGGGGGATTCGAACCCCCGACCGTAGTGGCCGTGCAGACCGTGACTGCAGCGCCTCAGTCCCCTCGGCCACCGCGGCCGGCATCTACGAGAGAGAAGACACCAGGTTAGTCAAAATATTAAGTGACATCTACCTATGGGACTCACGTGCAACGTTCGGTCTATTACAACTAGACGAGTTAGCACGCTGCTCGCGGTAACGTGAGTGAGGTAAAGGGAAGATAGGAAAGTGTCAAGGAAACTGTCACAAGTGGAATTGATAACATAAACTTTAACCATAACATTGAATGGCTTATAGATTTAATTTTTTTCCTATCTCCACCCCCGCCTTATCCTGCACCAGTTCCTTTACTGACGACTAGACCGGGACGTGGAAACAGAAAAAGCTACGAGGTCACAACACCTGTTAGTCAGCTTGAGGAACCTAACGTCAAACCACGGTTTTTTTTTTTTTTTTTTTTTTTCAGCTGTCGATATGTAGACTGGAAGTGTGCTGAACAACGATTGCTAACCGTAAACAGGAGTCACCGCTTGTAGGCGCGGCTCTTTTCAATGTTTACTGCAGATCACGATTGCACGTACTACAGTGGCTGACGCCGCCTCACTGTGCCGCTTACGCTCGCTTTGCTGAGTTGCCGCTCTCGGAATGAGGAAAAGCACGGGCTGGAGTACAAACAACAGATTAAGCTGCTGCGGCCGCTCAAAGAATGTCCCGGTTGTGTAAGACACCGGCGCGGTTGCAGGAGGACCTTGAGGCCGCCCAACATCCGGAAATGCCACGAATAACGACGGAGGATGCCTGTTTTGGAACAAATAAAACCAAATCCCGTTCGTCTTCCTGGAACTCTGGACATCAAACGGCATTCTTAATAGCAGACGGCCCATATCGCGTAAACTAAACAGCTCGAGTTACCTGCCGTTAAGTGTCGTGTAGGTGGAACTTCTATCCTACTTTAACAGCAGCATGGAATCCCACACGTTCAAACAGGGGCAGAATAAAGTAAAGCAGTGTGTACAGATCATTAACTGATGTGTGAGCCACCAAATCCACCATCAAAATTGTAAATCTTAAGCATGGCTGCATACAACAAAGGTAATTGACAGCAGTAAAAGTACCAGCCAACCAGTTGCAGATTAAAGTTTAATAAACTTTACCACGGTTCCAATTGATATAAATCAAGCTTCTTCAGAAGATACATGTACATTACATTCTTACTGTGGAAAAGTTTCACGCGTCGATCTTTGTACATGTAATGTAGCCCTTTAGACAAAGGCACGTCAAACATATAAAATGATAAAATTTTGTGTGTAACCCATAGCGCGGCGTGCTAACCACCGACTAGTCGCCACAGCAAATTTTATCATTTTATATGTTTGACGTGCCTTTGTCTAAAGAGGCGAAAAGAGGCTTTCCTCGCGAAAAGAGAACAAAACGGTAGAGAAAGATCATAAAAGCGGATCGATGAACCCTATGCCATGCCATGCCTGCAATGCGACTTGCAGAGTATTTATGTGTATGTAAGGAGATGGAAAGAAGCTTAGGGTTTTACGTCTCGTCGACCGCTTGGTCATTAGAGACGGAGCTAACGCTCGGAGTTTTCGTTAAAGATGGGGGAAGGAAATCGGCCGTGCGCTTTGAAAGGAACCTTCCCGGTATTTGCCTGCTGTTATTTACGTTAATCACGGCAAACCCAAATTTGAATGGCGGGAGGTGGATTTGAACCACCGTCGTTCCGAATGTGAGTCCAGTGAGTTACCATTGCGCCACCTTGCACAATGGCTACAACTCAAGTTTGGCGCAGTGTGGAGGAACAGCTGCCAAATCTTCCTCTAGAGCGCAAACGTGATAAGGCAGTGGTATCTTGAGACAAGTTGACGACCTAATTCATTACGTAAATATTATGTATATGTAGACAACGTCCTGCCCATACCGAGCGCTGGTCAGCGTTGTAAAATGTAAATTACGTCAACTAGATTTCTTTAAGAAAAATATTTATCTCGGCTCCAAAAGGTCGTAGAACAACATTATTTGCTTTAAGATCTGTGAAAAAATGTAAGCAACATATTTCTTTAACAGTTCCTTTCATAACATAAAAATAGAGACAATCAGTTGGAGAAAAGGGGCCCAAAAAGTGCAAGTTTTTCAAAGTCATCCTTTGATACTTATAATTAACAAAATCTAAAAAAATTATTTAATAGTATGGTACTACAACAATACACGAAGAAAACAGACGAAAAACCGTTACTCTAGGTACATCCCCTGACCAACTTCAGCCAATTCTCTAGGAGCCCTTTCTTTCTTTCTTTTTTTTTTCTTTTTTTTTTCCTAAAAAAATTGGTTTATCTCAGACAATACAAAATATTTTTAATTTTTTTCGAGAAAGGTCTTTTTTGACTTATTTCGTACCACACTTGTGAATAATAAGTTTGGAAACATGAATTCTGTGTAAGGAATCTAGTTTTTAAAGAATTGTAGGTGTTTTTTCGATATATCTCGAAACGTATCAGATCAATCAATACCTACAAAAAAGCAATCGATAGATAATATTAAGGGCTACAACTCTGTAATTTAACATTTTCCCATCGGAGTTATCGTTTTTTTTATTTATTTGATAAAAACCTTCTCTGGAACTTTGCAAATTTTTTCAGCAAATTTCGCCATCTAGGCTCGAGTTTCATAAAATAGAAACTCTATATTTGAAATTTAATTTCCTACACGCTCATATTTATGTTGTTTTCAGGTTAATAATTTCTGCAGATTTAGCAACACGCCGTCACAGAATGCTTGGACTACTTGGCGGACGTGTGTACTGCGTGTACTTTCAGAACCTCCACGGCTGTGGAAATGTTCCCGAGACCATTGCAACCAGCATCGTTGGACATCTGACGCAACACGTCCAATTTCTGTAGTAATTCTCAAAAAGGACACAACCGTCACTCGGAAGAACACCGTTTGACCCATTTGAGACTAGCACAGGGCTGCAAATACCACGAGAGCGTCTAATGCATGGCGCCTGTTTGCTTCACACTAAAGCCGTTCTCACACGGGACGTGTTGTCCCAACGTGGCGCAGGCCAGACGTGCTGTCTACCTAGCTACAGCACGCTCTGAAACGACCCGCTACATCCCACGCAGAGGTTCCAACTTTTGAATACAGCAAATAGTAATGCGACGTAATATGTATATATGTATCAGCGGAAGGTGGGGGAGGGGTGGGGGTAAGAGAGTATGAAGGAGTACAAGGGAAATAAGTGAGTAAGGAATCAGCAAAATTGAGAAAACAGTTTCTGTAAGGTTGCAGATGAGATAAAGGCAGCATATTACTAATTCATCCTGATGAGTACGGTTGGAATGTGTGTGGCTGGGCGGGGGGGGGGGGGGGGGACCAAATTTAATAACTAATTATTTTCTTTCTCGATACAGAAGTTCTTACTTTTTTTAAATTTCCAGATTAATATTTATTTATTTCGCAGAAATCCTCAAACAAGGATACCCTTACGATATTTTTGCTCCGTAACTGTTTTTCGCAATGATTCTTAAGCATCACTTTCACGAGGATTAGATGTTTCTTGCAACAACAAAAAAATTCTTCATTTTACGAAAAACGATGGAACGAGATAACATTTATAGGCGACCGTAGAACTCTATTTTACAAATAAGAAACGTTCATCACACACTTTGGTACAGCATATCACGCACATGAAATCGATGTGTTAGTAGATACGATGCAATAAAAAACAAAACCAAACACAACTTCAACTTTTGAACACCGACTAACGATGGAGGATATATGATAAACTATCTTTTATTATTACCCACACCCTTCACGATTTTTCCTGTATGGGTGCAGCTACGAGTCAAGTGACGTTCGGCATTTCCAATGGCTGCTACTAGATGAAACAATGGCGCGCCTTTGTGGACTCATGCCATATTACGCAGTTTTCGAGTTCGTAGAAGTCGGTGTCAACACTAGCGATTTCCACAAAAACATGCTAGTAAATATTATCGAATACTGGTTATTATAAATGTAGTAAATTAACAAATAAATTACATAAACCGTAATTAAACCAAATCGTTAAAAAAATATCTCCGAGAGTGTAGATGCAAGCCTGTTATTTATACTCTTTTCCTCCATAACTCGTAACGCTAACCACCATGGTAATCCGTCGTCTTTAAAAGAAATAACAACGAATATCGGATATTACACTTAAATTAATGGCCGGCCACGGTGGCCGAGGGGACTGCGGCGCGCAAGTCATAGTCTGCACGGCCACGGCCGGAGGTTCGAATCCTCCCTCGGGCATGGATATTTGTGCCGTCCTTTGTATTAGCTAGTTCATAAGTAGTTTGTAAGTTTGGGGACTGATGACCGTGTAGTTAAGTCACATAAACTCTACAAACATTTGAACATTTGAACTTAAATTGATACGAAAGAACCAGAAACATTAAGGAAACAAAAAAGGAAAAAGTAAAACACGAGTTACTCCTAACTTCTGCTTCGCAGTTCACCGCGCTACCAACTACGCTATTTCTCCTCGGGATAGAGTGCGCTGTATATATGACACACTATGCACCTAAAATATGTTGTAAAATCTTATTTTTCTGTGACAAAGTGTCATAAAGACGCTCCTTTGATACAATGGCGTTGAACCGTAGTAAAGGAACGATATTCTCTCACGGTATACAAATTATAACACTGACCAAAATTAATATATAGTTTCCGGTAATTTACTGTAACAAATCATACCTAAAATGATGGGTTCTGCAATTTTCTGGCGCTTTAGAAAGATTATATTTATACATCGTACGCTAAAACGAAAGAAGGTACGAAATACGGATTTCCGTTTGCAATATGGCCGATCAAAAGTTCTGCTTGTCACGTGAAAATCAGGTCGCTTTTCATTGGCCATGTTCCACTCCACGAAGCAAAAATCTAACATACTGGATTCTTCAATCCACGCTTCTCAGGGCAATGGAACGTGAAATGCCACGCTGCAACGGCACCACGTCCTCCTCCACGTGCGTTTCCACGTCCAGTGAGAGGACGGCATAAGTGGTACGGCTGTAGACATTCCCCATTGGATGGTACACTCAGATAGCACTCTGGCAGCTACGTAACTACCGTAGCTGATGTCGGACCACGTTACAATCATCATCAATACATCTACCATTTCACAGATGGCATGTGCCTTGCCGGCCGCGGTGGCCGAGGGGACTAAGGCGCTCCAGTCACGGTCTGCACGGCCACTACGGTCGGGGATTCGAATCCCCCCTCGGGTATGGATATTTGTGCCGTCCTAGTTCCTAGGTAGTTCATTAGTAGTTTGTAAGTTTAGGGACTGATGACCCCGTAGTTAAGTCCCATAGACTATACAAACATTTGAACATTTGGCATGTGCCTTCGTAGAATCAAAATCGATGTCATCTCTTCAGGCGTACAATTTTTCTCCGACAATTAGAAGAAAATGGAGAGTCACACTGACATTATTTTTCCAAATCATTCCCTTTAACGGGAAACTGTGAATTCTATCATATAAATAAAAAATGTTTCGGTCCGGCAGAAAATTACCTAGTCAAGAGAAGTGCAGTAACACTATATACAGGGTGAATCACCTACCACTTGCACAGCAAATATTGCGGAAACGGAAAGTGCGATTGATGTGCGGTTTTCACAGTATGGATTGGTAGCCAAGGACTAGTATTGTTAGCCAATAAACAGATTGGAAAAAAATATCTAGAAAGTGTATTTTTTTATGAAAACATACAATTTTTTATATGGAACAATGGTTGTTTCTATCATGCACTGCAATTTTTAATACCAGTTGTGTCCAAAGAATTTTGAATGACATTTTTATCACGTTTAGTTTGGCAGCTACAACCAATTGGGGGCGGAGACTACGACAGCGTAGCTCACTGGTTGGTGGTCATGAGACAGTGGGCCGTGCCCCAGGGGATAGCCACTCGGCCAGTCAGCTACGCTATCGCAGCCTCCGCCCCCGAAACTTTGAACGGTTGTAGCTGCCAAAGTAAACGCGATAAAAATGTCATTCAAAATTCTTTGTACACAGCTGGTGTCAAATTCCAATGCATAATAGAAACAACCATTGTTGCTTCTAAAAACCTGTATGTTTACATCAAAAAATGCACTTTCTAAGTAATATTAAAATCTCTTTGTTGGCTAAAAATACGAGCCCCTAACTACAAATCCATTCTGTGAAAATAGCACATCAATCGCAATTTCCATATTGGCAATATTTGCGGTGCAAGTGTTAGGTGACTCACCTTGTACACCAACTCGCGGAAGTCGCTCTGTCATTGCTACTTTTAAGTACTTTTGGCGCCAACACACCGGCGCTGCTCAAATTGACCATTTAAACAGTAGGGATAAGGTTGGCAGCGGTGGAGGGCTCAGCGCTCTAAGGCGCCTTGCTGCGGAGCGCGAGGTTGGTCGCCGTCAGAGGTTCCAGTACTCCCTTCGGCACGGGTGTGTGTTTTGTCCTTAGCGTAACTTACTTTAAGCATTTATAATCTTCTGGGCCCGCTGCGTCATATATGTCATTTAGAGACATTGTAAAGTATTGATACCAAAGACGCTGCTTTTTATTAAATTATTTAATACGAAAGGCCTGTTTCGGCGTGAATGCCATAGTCAGGTGTACTGTAAAATACAAAGGTGGGTATACTATTTAATTTAAGAAGGTAATTGTACTTTATACATACATTGGTAGCTCTCCTTACCCTTATAAGATCGCTGCTTCTCTTATATGTATAGGTTCTTATTTACATATGTAAAAGAACTGTTGTTATAGTTCTTATATAGCTGTATATATACTTTTTTTAAACAGGATTTCTGGTCAGGTGAGTACAGGATTATAAATACAAAATCAGTTGGGGGTATCACAGGAGTAGGACTGATAATGAATAAGAAAATAGGAATGCGGGTAAACTACTATGAGCAGCACAGTGATCGCATTATCATTGTCAAGATAGATACGAAGCCAACACCGACAACAGTAGTACAGGTTTATATGCCAACTAGCTCTGCCGATGATGAGGAGATCGAAGAAATATATGAGGAGCTAAAGGAAATTATTCAGACAGTTAAGGGAGAGGAAAACTTAATTGTGATGGGAGACTGGAATTCGGTAGTAGGAAAAGGAAGAGAAGGAAAAATAGTAGGTGAATATGGACTGGGCAGGAGGAATGAAAGAGGAAGTCGCCTGGTAGAATTTTGCACGGAACATGATTTAATCGTAACAAACACGTGGTTTAAGAATCACAAAAGAAGGTTGTATACATGGAAGAGACCAGGAGAAGGTATCAGATAGATTATATAATGGTAAGACATAGATTCCGGAACCAGGTTATAAACTGCAAGACGTACCCAGGGGCAGATATAGACTCTGACCATAACTTGTTAGTCATGAACTGTAGGCTGAAACTGAAAAAATTGCAGAAAGGTAGGAAAATGAGATGGGACTTAGATAAATTGAAGGAAAGTGAAGTTGTGGAGAATTTCAGAGGGAAATTTAGGCAACAATTGACAGAAACAGGGGGAAATAAAACAGTAGAAGAGGAATGGGTAGCATTGAGAGATGAAATAGTGAAGGCAGCAGAGGACAAAATAGGTAGGAAGGCAAGACCTACAAAAAATCCTTGGATATCACAGGAAATACTAGATTTAATTGATGAAAGGAGAAAATATAAAAAATGCAGTAAATGAAACAGGCAAAATGGACTACAGACGATTAAAAAATGAGATTGACAGGAAATGCAAAATGGCTAAGCAGGAGTGGCTAGAAGCCAAATGCAAATCTGTAGAAGAATGAATAAGAAGGGGAAAAGTAGATACCGCCTACAGGAAAATAAAAGAGACATTTGGGGACAAGAAAAGCAACTCTACGAATATCAAGAACTCAGATGGGAAGCCGGTTCTCAGCAAAGAAGGGAAAGGTGAAAGGTGGAAAGAGTACATAGAGCAGCTCTACAAAGGAAATGAACTTACAGACAACGTGGTAGGAAGGGAAGAGGACGTAGATCAAGATGAAATAGGAGATAATATACTAAGAGATGAATTTGACAGAGCCTTGAAAGACCTAGGTCGGAACAAGGCCCCAGGAGTAGATGACATACCCTCAGAGCTACTAAAGTCTCTGGGAGAGCCAACCATGACAAGACTCTTTGATCTGGTGTGTAGGATTTATGAGACAGGCGAAATACCCTCAGACTTTAAGAAAAATGTAATAATCCCCATTCCAAAGAAATCAGGCGCAGACAGGTGTGAAAATTACAGAACCATCAGTTTGATAAGTCATGGTTGCAAAATTTTAACACGAATTATCTACAGGAGAATGGAAAAGCTGGTAGAAGCTGACCTCGGAGAAGATCAGTTTGGATTCAGGAGGAACATTGGAACCCGGGAGGCAATACTCACTTTACGTCTTATCTTAGAAGATAGATTAAGGAAAGGCAAACCTACATTTTTAGCTTTTGTAGATTTGGAGAAAGCGTTTGACAATGTTGACTGGAATACTCTCTTTCAAATTCTGAAGCCAGCAGGGGTAAAATATAGGGAAAGGAGAGTTATTTCTAACTTCTACAAAAGCCAGACCGCAGTTATTAGACTCGAAGGGCATGAAATAGAAGCATCAGTTGGGAAGGGAGTAAGACAGGGTTGTAGCCTTTCTCCGATGTTATTCAATTTGTACATCGAGCAGGCGGTGAAGGAAAGCAAGGAAAAATTTGGAATAGGGATTAAAGTACATGGGGAAGAAATAAAAACATTGCGTTTTGCTGATGACATTGTAATTCTGTCAGAGACAGCAAAGGACCTGAAAGAGCAGTTGAATGGAATGGACAGTGTGTTGAAGAGAGCATATAAAATGAAAATTAACAAGAGCAAAACAAAAATAATGGAATGCGGTCTTAGAAAATCGGGCGATGCTGAAGGAATTAGATTAGGTAACGAAACAATGAAGGTGGTATATGAGTTTTGTTACTTGGGTAGTAAAATAACATGTGATGGTCGCAGTACAGAGGATATAAAATGCAGAATGGCAATGGGAAGAAAAGCATTTTTGAAAAAGAGAAATTTGTTAACATCGAATATTAATCTAAGTGTAAGGAAGTCTTTTCTGAAGGCATTTGTGTGGAGTGTTGCCTTGTACGGGAGTGAAACATGGACGATAAGCAGTGCGGACAGGAAGAGAATAGAGGCTTTTGAAATGTGGTGTTACAGAAGAATGCTGAAGATTAGGTGGGTAGATCGCATAACCAATGAAGAAGTACTGAACAGGATTGGTGAGAAAAGGAATTTTTGGCATACCCTGGCTAAAAGAAGGGATCGCTTGGTTGGACACATTCTTAGACATCGGGGAATCGTAAATTTAGCATTAGAGGGAAGTGTGTGGGGTAAAAATCGCAGAGGGAGACCAAGAGACGCGTATAGTAAGCAGATTCAAGTGGATGTGGGTTGCCGTTCTTATGAGGAGATGAAAAGGCTTGCTCAGGATTGAGTAGGGTGGAGAGCTGCATTAAACCAGTCTCCGGACTGAAGACCATAACAACAACAAAATTATTCTTATGTTGTCGATGTTTGACAGCTATTTTGACAGATATGTCAGCGACATTACAATTGTACAATGCAATTATTTCTTTGCTATTATGTAGAGCATATCTGGTCTTATTGGTATGTCAGTAGCATGTTTCATTACTAGTAATCCTATTGACATACCAATAAGACCAAATATGCTCTATATAATAGCAAAGAAATAATTGCATTGTACAATTGTAATGTCGCTGACATATCTGTCAAAATAGCTGTCAAACATCGACAACATAAGAATTATTAAAAAAAAGTATATATACAGCTATATAAGAACTATAACAACAGTTCTTTTACATATGTAAATAAGAACGTATACATATAAGAGAAGCAGCGATCTTACAAGGTACACCTGACGATGGCATTCACGCCGAAACAGGCCTGTCGTTTTAAATAATTTAATAAAAAGCAGCGTCTTTGGTATCAATAATTTACTTTAAGCAGTTTATAAGCTTAGGGACTGACGGCCGCAGAAGTTAAGTCCCTTAGATTTACAAACATTTGAGCATTTTAATAAAGTCCGACACCATTTGCTGTAATTTTAACTTTAAGTCCACGCGATCGGTTTCTGCCTCTATCTTAGGCCATTTTCAAGAGGAACAGAACCTGCATATAATATGTAGCCATAGGTTTACAAGAACATTTATATGGTATAAAATGAATGTTACATATGTAAAAGTACTGTTCAGGAGCAGAAGAGAACTTACGTTATGCCATAGAGCAGGGGTGGCCAACCTTTACAGCGGGCGGGCCAAATGTTTGAGAGCGGATTACCCCGCGGGCCCCATTACCGATTTTGGTTTGGTGGACCAAATTAGCAAGAAATATTAATTTATTTTTGAAGAATATAAAACTAATATGATTAAAGAACATTTATTGTACAAATTATTATACAATTTTTAAAAATATAGTTTACTGGGATGTCCAGCTTTGTTTCACTGAAGTAAGAGAGTCATTGTTGACGTCTCGTTTTGTTGCTACACGAAAGTGTTTTCCACTTTTTCAGAATCCGTGTTCTCCTACATGATTTTATGTAATTCATCCGACTAAAAATCTGTTCACTCACATGTACGTGTTTCCAAATAATGAAATCATTTTATAGCATGTTTGTAAAACAGTGGATATATCTCGTCTAAATATGTTTTATAGAACGTTTTCAAAATAAATAAATAAAAACTACAGACAGTGGCAAAGCAAATACAGGAAAAAAAATCGCATTCGTATTTCAAAGTCAGACATTAAAGAAGCGTATTTACTCGGCGCCTTTGTGTGGCGTCCGATTGCTTTGACAGTGTAGGAAATTGTGTGAAGTTTTTTGCTCGTAACTGTTGCTTCCACAGACCAAGTTTCATTTGGAATGCAGAAATAAGATCATGCACGATATTAATCTGCTGAACACTGACTTAATGACGATGTAAAATTCGTGACTTGATGGTATCCTTAAGTGGGCACAATGGCGTTAGTTGTTCTGGTTTATTAATATGGGCATCAACAACAGCGAAATAAAATTGCCACTTGCGTGGTATACGGAGTATTTATGCAGTCATCCAAAGCTGGTGAATGAAACATAAACTCAGTAGCACTTTTTTTTAATTATTAGCTTCAATTTATCTTCCAAGGTCAACACACGTCTAGTAATAGTTTGACGAGACTGGCTGATTTTTCAGAAATCCTGTTTCTTTTGTGGACGTACTATTTCGATAACGGTCTCAAAGCATTCCTTTAACATTTCGCTATTGAATATGGGTTTGATTTTTTTGCCAGAGCTACTGCATAACTCTTTTTCACATAGCATGTTGTCTCTTAATTCGCCATTGTAATTAACTGCTGTTGAGTACAAAGTTTCCTTTTTAAGTCGTTTATTTTATCGATATTGTCCTTGTACTTGTCAAATATAACTGTATGTTTAGTCTCGTAATGCCGTTTGATGTTATATTCTTTTGGAACCGAGATAGATTGCTTGCTTATTAGACATATCGATTTTGTTTTATATTCTACAAAAAATAGTTTATTGTCCACCTGTCTTGAAAAGATTTCAAGTCCTCTACAATTTTCTCTTCTGACTTTCTTCCTCATAAGTCAGACTGACAAAGAGACAACAAGGTAATCGTATTGTAATTTTATTTAAACATATATGTTATATGTGATGTTCAGAATGAAATATCAGTTCCCCAAAATTCTTTAACACCGCAAAACATTGGAAGCGCGTCACTAGCTCAGTGAAGTCCCGGAAAAGAAGCTGTTCATGGGAAAAAAAAGGGGGGGGGTGGGGGAAGCCTTCCTGATGGCAACATACGAGCATCCGCCTAACGCTTGTTTTTGTCACATTAAAGATTTATCAAAAAGACGTCATATTTGGTAAAATTTCAGCAGCCTTTCTGCATGCGTAAGGTAACGGATCGATTTTCTTAACAATCGCTTAACAACGCGTTTCGTTATTTACTGTGCTTTAGACTTCATGATTTGTGAGCTAACAGAGATTTTGTTACAATCGCCTAACAGCGCATTTAGTTATTTACTGTGCTTTAGTTTCCATGACAGGAATTTCAATACTCAATATTTTTTTATAACCAGTGCGAGGAGATCACATGTTTTCAGCCTAAATGGCGATACCACAGAGGTACACTGCTCGCCGAATTATCTGTGCTTAATTTAAGTACGGTATTATAGTACTTTGGAAACTTCATGGTCTGTTATCTCGAGAATTTTTGATATTAGTATTAAACTGCTTTAATAGACCGGTATTTTAGTTCTGAACGACATATATCGTAATTATAAAAATTTCGGATGCTTCATTGGTTAAAAGCAATGGCAACATTGCTTTAAAATTTTGTTATGATTATGATTCTTACTGAAAATCATTCTATGTTTCAAGTCTATAACATTATTAGTTGGTGTAAATAACACAGAAAGACACATGGATAAACTTGCGTTAGGAAGGTCACATCTGTACATTTGTAATACGGAATCCTTCATATTCATCAGTAAAAACGCAATATTACAATTAAACATTTATGTATTTTGTACTACTGAAACTGAAAGATAGTACTGAGGCAAAAACTATTGCTAATGTCGACAGGTGTTCCTACCAGCCGTAACTGAATACATAAAATACATACAAGTCTACTAAAAATAAAGACAAGCATCACAGATCAATTGTAAAAAGAATAAAAGCTGATTTTAATTGAGAGACTACTTTGTTTAAAGTACAACTGCCTCTAATCGTGCCCTTATTACCATTCGCTCAGTTTGATTTATTTTCTTATTCACATGTAAATTTACTTATTAAACAAAATAAGAGGAATAGAAAGTGCTGAATATATAAATTCGTCAGTGTTCGAGATACTACCCTCAGTGACTGCATATGATTCAAAAAATTATTTTCGAACATCGAACACTAAGCAGTAGCTGAAGCGAATGCAACATCGAGCGCTATGGATTCCTAAACCCGAGTGCCTTGTTCCCTGTCCTCCTCACCCGCCCGCCCGCCCGCCAGGACGCTACGCTGCCTTTCTCTCCGGCGCGGCGGTCCTCCTCGCAACACGGCATGGCCGGCGACACCATCTGCGGCCCCGCCACCCTCAACTCACACCCATAAACTGGAACTGGCCGCCACGGAATTCAAAACTGGCGGACAGACGCGCAGCGTCCAACGCTCCACAAGCTGCCTCTCCCGTCCCCTTACTTCTCGCATTGACCACCGCCCCAAGCCACTTTTTTTTTCCCAAACAGGTATATACACTAAAGTTTAATGATAGTTGAATCAGTGAAATGATATATACCTATTGTGATTCGATATGATACGAAAGACGCTTAATGGAATGCTATTTTGCAGGTTTTTCATGAAATTAAAGTTAAATTTTTCTTTCACATGAAAAAGCTCTACGGGCCAAAATTTATGGGCTCGCGGGCCGCATGCGGCCCTCGGGCCGCGGGTTGCCCACCCCTGGCATAGAGGGAACAACGGTAAGTGATAAAAACAATAGAATTCTAAGAGAATTTAAAACTTTTGGCGCCCAATGGCGACTTGAGAAAAATGGGCATGTCATACTTAAAATTACGATACATAATACATTTTTATCGACATATTATGATGTGTTCTGATATTAAGATAACATGATTCCAGCCGCGGCGGATCGGCCGAGCGCATTGAGGCGCTATGCTCCGATGCGCGAGGCCGTTCCCCATCGGGGTTCGAATCTCCCATCGGGCATGGATGTTTGTATCGTCTTTAGTGTAAGATAGTTCATAAGTAGTTTGTAAGTTTAGGGATTGATGACCCCGTAGTTAAGCAAATGTTCAAATGTTTGTTAAGCATATGGGACTTAACTACGGGGTCATCAGTCCCTAAACTTACAAACTACTTATGAACTACTTACGAACTAGGACGGCACAAATATCCATGCCCGAGGGGGGATTCGAACCCCCGACCATAGTGGCCGTGCAGACCGTGACTGGAGCGCCTCAGTCCCCTCGGCCACCGCGGCCGGCGTAGTTAAGCCCCTTAAGCTTGACAAACATTTGAATATTTGATTTACATGATTCCAAATGTAAAATGCTAAAAATTAAATAATATAAATGTCAATAATAAAATATTATAAATGTCAGTTTAGATAAAAATGGTACATGTGGCGTCCAATGAGACTATGTGAAAGGTGGGCATGTCGTCAACTTAAAATTTGAAAATAATTTAATAATTCTGCTTAAAGCCAGTCACATTCCATTCAGTTTTATATTAAAGTTGCTTGTATTGCATGAAAAACGTAAGAATAATTCTTAGGGTAGAAAAATGTAAGTTGGTGTCAATGAACGACGCGCCCAAGCCGATTAGAACTCTGTTGGGCGATCTCTAGCGAGCGAAATTTGAACCAGCAAAAGATAGTGCGGGCTCCAATGTAATGTGGACACGTCGTTGATTTGCTTACATTGTAGTGTTTACAAACAAAGTAGATGTTCAAGTGCAGCTACGAACTTTGAGCTGGACTTTCATTAAATTGAACCACAGTTGCGGAAACAGCAAAAACATCCAGTCAAGGAGAAATAGTATTTGAACATTTGATTTGAATAAGGATGAAATACATACCTTCCCGATAGAAATGTGCATTGAATACAGATTCTTAGTCAGATTGTAAGAAGAACATCAGGTACATTACGGAAGTGCATTAACGCTACGTACGTGACAGGTATAAAAGTTAAAAAAATTATAAACCTGAGCAATATTTCGAAATGTTTCACTTATAATAAGTCTCTACGACCTGTAGTAGATAACTACTTCCTCAAGGATGAGGTACATATATTTACATTTTAAAATCAACTCTGACAACCAGTCTGAGCGTTTGTGATGACATTTACAAGTTTACAGACACAATGTGCGGAACACAGTGAGCGGCATTGACTTCCAGTTTGTTCACGTCATGTCTGCTGTATTTCAACACCTATTACGAAGGGAAAAAGCATAAAAAGGAGCTTTAGTCTAACAACAGAAATACGTCGTTTGCATTCGTTAGCAAGCGTTTCTCACTGAATTCTTCGAAGTCACGCTTCTGTAATAAATCGTTATCAAAGTGAGTCATCGATTACCCAATTTTATTTCTGAATAAGTAGTTGAAAAGGTATCCGCGACTTACTTCTAGGAATAGTGGTGATCGCATTTCGCGAAGTCTTGTCGTAACCGGCCGCGGTGGCCGAGGGGACTGAGTCGCTGCCGGGCGCCGTGGCTCAGCGCGCCCGGTCAGGGGGCTGAACGCCCTCTGTACTAAAAAAGCTGAGCCAACAACAAATAGAACAACAACGAACACCGCGAACGAACGACCGCGAACCGTAGATCTACCAGATGAACACACACACACACACAAAAAGGCGCTCCAGTCACGGTCTGCACGGCCACTAGGGTCGGGGTTCGAATCCCCCCCTCGGGCATGGATATTTGTGCCGCCCTTAGTATTAGTAGTTCATAAGTAGTTTGTAAGTTTAGGGACTGAAGACCCCATAGTTAAGTCCCATAAGCTATACAAACATTTGAACATATGATTTCTTGTCCTAATCTCTTACCTCAAGAACAATATTATTACTTTTCCGTATTCATTTAGTAAAGAACGAGCACGTGAGGAAATAACAGAATTGAAGGAAAAATAACGGGGTATATTATATATATAATATGCCGGTGACGGGCAATGATCCTTTCGTTAGCGGGGAGGGGTGGCAAAGTTGTGGCCCTTACTCTTACGAGAATTAGTTCCACAACTACGGCTTTGAGTACTGCGGGCAGGGTGAAGCTGAGAATTTGTATCCGACAGGAGGCGTGCTTAGGGTGTCCTTGCAGGTGCGGTGATCACTGTGTCCCCAGTGGTGTAGGGGTCAGCGCAACTGCCTAGAAGCGGGAGACCCAGGCTCGAATCCCGACTGGGTACACATATTCAGCTTTGCCCAATCGCAGTTGATGTCATATATTATGTGAATATGAGATGTATGTTTGTCACAGATGAACTTAAATATCAAATAATTTTGGCTGTTTCTTAAAATACGGGCAGGGGGGATATTAAGTGTTGAGTGCATAGATACGATATCAATTGTAGCGTCGTAATCGTATCTTTCATACTTTATTATTATTTATATTTTTATTATTTTTGTCCGAAATGTTTGCAAAATAAAAGTTCAGGCAAAGCTAAAGTGGCCTGTTAAACACTTTCTGCCCCCCCCCCCCCCTTCCTTGCAGTATTTTTTATGGCAGCCATTTTTGCCTTTGACTGAATCACCTTGTAACAGCTACTACATTCTGTCCTCTTCTTCCGTTCTATGTTTCAGTCTGTGACTATTAATAGGGGACGACATCTGTACTGATGGGACGCTCAAGGTCGCTATTACATATATATGAGAGGCAAGCGCAACTTGACTGGTTATCCTGGAATCGCACGGACGAAGTCAGTAAAATAGGTTTTCTTGCCCAAATTGACACTGGCTCCAGACGGTCCAATCGCAGCCCCTGTCGAAACAATGGCGATATAACAACAATTAACGCAAAATAAATATATCGGGCGTTCCACAGGGTAGTGTTATTGGTCCTCTGCTGTTCCTTATTTACATAAACGATTTAGGGGAAAATCTAAGTAGCTCTCTCAGGTTGTTTGCAGAGGACACCGTCATTTACCGTCTAGTAAAATCATCTGAAGATCAAAACCAACTGCAGAACGATCTAAATAAGATGTCGCTAAGCCGTAAAAATTGGCGATTGACTCTAAATAATGAGTAGTGTGAAGTCGTCCTCATGAGTACGAAAAGAAATCCGTTAATGTGAAGGCCGTAAACTCCACTAAATAACTATGGATTACTGTTACTTCAGACTTAAAATGGAAAGAACACGTAGATAATGTCTTGGTAAAGGCGAACCAGAGACTGAGTTTTATTGGCAGAACCCTTAAAAGATGCGACTGAACTACAAAAGAAACTGCATACACTAAGCTTGTCCGTCCTTTTATGGAGTATTGCTGCCCAGTGTGGGATACTTATCAGGTGGGTTTGACGGAGGACATCGAAAGAGTTCAAAGAAGGGCAGCTCGTTTTGTATTGTTACGATACAGAGGAGACAGCGTCACGGAAAAGATACAGGATCTGGTATGGGAATCATTACAACGACGCTTATCGTTGTGGCATGGGCTACTTACGAAACTCCAATCGCCAACATTCTCCTCCGAATGCGAGAATATATTGTTGACTCCCACCTACATAGGTAGAAATGATCATCAGAATAAAATACGAGAAATCAGAGCTCGAAGTGAGAGATTCAGATGTTCTATCTTCCCGCGCGCTATTCGAGAATGGAATGGGAGATGAATAGTATAAAGGTGGTTCGATGAACCCTCTCCCAGGCACTTAAATGTGATTTACAGAGTATCCCATGTAGATGTAAATGAAGAAAATAGTTCGATACGAATATCTGCAAGTAACAGATTTCGAAAAACCGTCTACAATCTCTCCGCTGCGCTCTTGCAAACAGTACCGCCGCGGGAGAGACACACTCTCGATTATCGGCTCGGGAATGTACTGCGAAATTATCTCCAGGCGTCCCTGAACCACTGCCGGGGAGCATCTGGCGTATTGTAATCGAAAGTTAAACTGCCATCACAATTGCGTAATTCCACCGGCGAGATAGCGAAAGCGTATGGTGCGACACCACTCTCGAAACAATACAACTTTATCTGGCGTCGCTACTCCACCAACTGAGCGGAATTTTAATTCACGCAAAGATGTTTTTCCCGAGATAACAGCGGTTTTAATGGCGGCTCGTAATGCGCGATTGTTGGCGGTGAACAGCCGGTCGCCTGGGAAGCGGATTCGCGAACACTGGGCCGCGAGGGAATGGGGGCGATCGTTCTGCGCGCTGGCTTTGCACTACTGGCCGGGAAATTGCTGCGGGGGCCGCCACAACCGCTCGCAGCACCAATTACCAAGGCGCACGCCCAAAAATGCGGCTAGCATGCGGACGAACCGGTTTATCTGGCGCGCCGGCGGATGAAATAGCTGCCCGCCAACATTTAAATCGCTCTGCTCGGCGCCTTATTACTCGCGGGAAACGAGAATAGACGGACGAGTTCGATCCGGAAGCTGTAGGCGGGCTTTTAAAACGACACACAACTTTATTTTCACTTTCGGACTTCATTTTTAGACTCATAGGAGGAAGAAAGTAAGTGTTGACAAGGTGTGATACCACCGCATTGTCAGTTTAACATGTCGTGGATGGAATGACGCGATATCTTAACCCTAGAACGGCGGGCTGGGTCTGTGAGACCCACTAGTTTCCATTTCCATGAATTTATATGCTTATAGTCGCTGATCTGACTCGAGCGCCCTGCTAGCTTCCTGGAACATGCAAGAGAAAGCGTTAACATAATGAATACGGTTTTAAATCGTTTAGACAATGTTCGGCAGTTCTCCAAAAATCTGGAGGGTCTGTCAGACCCAGCCCCGACCGTTAACGTTATTGAATTCTACCAGTGCGGGTGTATTTGTATTTGGTGTTTCATCCAGTTTCAAATGACTTTGTGAACTATTTCTGATGCCAATGATTTAAAATATAAAATTTCAAGAAAAAGTGTTTCATACTGTGAAATTTTCAACATATTATACGATGATGATGATGAAATTGACAATTCTGACGCAGACCCAGACTTTGAAATAAACAGTGATCATGATACCAATAGTGAAATAAGTGGGGATGAAGGGCAAGATGCTATAAATGAAAGGACAGTAAAACTAAATACTTCTGCAAAATATAGTTGTGCATGCAGAAATGGTTTGTGTCGTCTGTTACGAAAAGTGACGATTTTAGAGGACGATATCATACAAACTATTCATTATATGCACAATTTCGATTTATATAACATAAATTCAAGAAGTCTGCTTCTCAGTTTTACAAATTATTCTCATTTATATTTGTATTTCAGTTCAATTTACTTGTACTTCTAGTGTGGTTACATTTGTTACTACAAATAAGTATATTTTCTAATTTTATTTTTATTTTACAGCAATTATGAAATTCAGAACGTTGAAACAATGTCCCTATAGCATTTGGTAAGACCTAAACAATATAAAAACTCGTCATTTGATGTAAATACACTGTTTTGGCACTTGCATAAACATTTTAATTGTTGGGTCCCACAGACCCAGCCCGACCGTTCCTGAAACTATTTTTTGGCCGACCGTTCGAGGGTTAATACAGTAGACCCCCTCTAATCCGACCTCGGATGGTCCGTCACTCCGGTTAGTCTGACCACGCTCTGTCTGGCGAGCCTGTGCCGAATTGTCACTGGCTGGACGCCTGTCGGGCCATTGTTGCGGGGTTGATCGCTGTGCATATTGTTATACAGTACGTTATTGTGCAGTCTTATCGTTTGTTGGGATTAAAAAACGTCGTTGTTTGCTTTAATCCGTGTTCTCTACAGTACTGTTCACTGTGTGAACAGTTGTCTGTTTTCAACATGTCTCGATTCAAATGCAAACACGTAACTCTTTCACTAAATGAAAAATTAGCAGTGTTACAAAGACTGGACAAAGAAGAATTGCTCGGAAAGAACTGCAAAGGAACTGAATTAATTAAGGATTGGAGGAAGAATCGCGAAGACATTGAATCCTATACAGTTACAATTGAGGGTGAAAACACTCTGAAGAATCGCCAAACATTAAAAAAGCGTGAACTTGAACTGTTTGATAACGCACTATGTATGTGGTTTCGTCAAGAAAGAAGGAAAGGAACTCCAATATCCGGGCCAATTCTCAAAGAAAAAGCGATAGTTTTGCCCAAAAAAACTGAAAGCCGAAAGTAAATTTCCTGCCAGTGAAGGCTGGATTGATCGTTGGAAAACTCGTCATGGTGCCCGATTTGTTTCTACAGTCAGTACTGTAATTTGTTTGTCGTTATCCTGTTAAAACCAATACATATCATAGTGTGTGTAGACGTATTTTTAGCTAATATATTGTTTGACACTGTGTAGAAAACATCTTTTTATATTACTGTAGAAGTCTTTCAGTTCTTAAATCGTTTAATTTCTTGTACTAAATGTCTTTTATATTTTTTGCAATAAATATAAGATTTTTCGGATAATCCGACCTTTTTTCGTTTCGATCGTGGTCCCGGCCCCGAAGGTCACAGATTAGAGGGGTTCTACTGTATATATAAAAATTGAGGTGTTTGTGCCTATATTTCACTCTGCAGCCAAAACTACACGTCGCAAACGAATAGTGTTTGTACGTGGTAGTAAGTATCAGTCTCCCATTGTGCACTATCGTGGTAGACGGCTGATAATGATAACGGTGTGACAGATATGGGAGTTGAAAGTTACCGACTTATATAAAATTTCTAGGTGTGAGTGGCAATATTTTGCTCTTCAGCAAAAACTACACAAGGGAGACGAACGATCTCTCTTTGTTGTTGTAGTACAAAGTCTCCGTTGTACACCACAGCAGTTCCGTGCCGATGGCTATAAGAGAGTAGACGATATAGTGGTTGAAAGTCGTCAGCTTAGACTAGCGATGACTTTTGACAATATAATAGAAAAGAGGTTATATACAGCGAAACGTGATGCACATTCTTCAGTTGTTTTTCTGCAACAAGCGTACGAATAAAGAAAAATAAGTGCATATTGCAGTTTGAAAAGTAAAACTACCAAGAAAGATGCCAAAGCGTGTGATAGAAATTTTGCGTTCTCGATCCGTTTCTAAAAGACAAAAAACGGCGCTGAAAAGAAAATCTACTGACGATATTAACTTGAAGTTTGTAGACGTTGTTTATCTTACACTGTAGGCGTCAGCGTTTTTCGTTATTCCCATCCCTAAGGGGATGAAATAGGGGATGAACGGGTTTTTGAAAATAAGTTGTTATTAAGGCACTTTTGAAGTAAGAAATACAAAAGATCGGATCAGATTTTTTATTCGAATTTTGAAAACATGTGTTTCGATGTTTTTCGTTATTCAACCATTAAGCGGGTTAAATTAGGGAAAATCTTTTAAGGGTGCTACTAATATCATTTTGATGCTAGAAATGCGAAAATTAGGATTTGGAACCATGGTTAGAATTTAAAAAAAAATGTGTTTCGTAATGTTTTAAATTTTGCCATCGATGGTGCAATAGGCGGTGGTAAGTTGTATCAAAATATTTGATTAAGAAAGTATTTTTAAAGCTTCGCACGCGTACACTGAATGGTCTGCATTGATTGTTTTCATAGATTTAGCATTAAAAATGCTTTCCTAATCAAGTATTTTGATACAACTTGCCACCGCCTATTGCACCATCGATGGCTACATTCAAAACATTACGAAACACATTTTTTAAAATTCTAACCATGGTTCCAAATCCTAATTTTCGCATTTCTAGCATCAAAATAGTCTTAGTAGCACGCGACTCAATAATTGTAAACTGCTACGAGACAACTTACGGAAACTGCTTCCCCCAACTATTTGAGCTGAACCACGGACACTTTCACTGAGGTGTCTAAATGTCTGTGGAGGAATCCTTCCTCAAGAACGTGAGATTCAAAGAATATCCACATTGCACCGACTATGAAATTAATCTCTTTAGGTCGACTACTTTTGACAACATCTGACAAATATCCTGCCCACAGAAAACTTCCGTATAGCTGCTGCGAGGGCAAACTTGTCTGGTGTCTCCTTACAGTACAGTTCTCTGGAGGGATTATAACTCGCGACGTAGCATGCACGTGTAATTTACCGGAAAAAACTACTCACCGCCATATTCTGTAATCCATTTTTCCCTTGATTAAACATGGACCATACCTGCAACAAAAAAGAAACATTCCTCTGTGTAGTTGCGTCATAGTTTGATCTACTTGAAATTTTGCACATAGTGTGTGATTTTGTTCAGCTTAAAAGATATGATAGTTTAATCTCGATTAATAAAGTCAATATTAATTTTATTGCTAATTGAATGTTTTTATCTAGGTTCGGTAAGAAGCAAATATTTGCCGCTGTTCTTCAACGTATATGCTGGGCTATCCGTAAAAAGTTGAGTTGGAATGTGAAAGTTCGCGGGTTAGAAATTCGCAAGGATCAGCACATTTTTCCACTATTTTTTCACCAGCCTCCACCCCACAAGGAAGTGAGGAGTTGCCATAAATGTCACGTGGTACGGATGCCACGCTAAACTGTTGGTTCCCTTTTTCCGAATGGATAATTGGGATAGGTTAGGAACACGTTGGGCACCAAAGTGGCTCTCAATCGAGAGATTTGCACCAGGTCACTGAGACACACGAAATTATTATTTTCGGTTTAGGATGTTTCCTTAATGCTACAATTTATTTCACAATACACATTTTTTTCAGTTTTTACACAAGGAATAACCGTGCATTTTCATGTGTTTCATTTCGTTCTAATTTTGCTGTGTAATATCCGTATTCATACAAATCAATTGCTGGGCGTCTCTCGCTAAAACTCTGAAATGGCTTGAACGTTTTTAATAATTTTTCTTTTGTTTTCTTTCGCTTTAATACTGTGGTGTTTCTTTTCTTGTACACAGGGAAAACCCAAAGGAACATCTGCAAATCGCAAAACTCTGAATTGTTAATTTTGTAAAAGGGCCTTGGATCGCCACTTCAGATTAGATTCGTATTTTAAGCCCTGCCGTATCGTTCATCCGACTGCGATAACTGCCCACTTGAGCTTCAAAAGAAGATTAAACATTACTGTCCACATTAGACTTCGACATTGTTTGATCTATCACCGTGAATTTGACAGATATTGTCATTTTTCATACACAGGTGAAGGAGGGGATGAACAGAGAGAGGGAACAGGAGGAGATTGGTAGAGAACGAGGGAGGTATTGAGAAAGTTAGGGGGATGGATATGTGGATAGAGGACAGTAGGGGGAGGGGGAGGAGGACGACGACGACGACGAGGCAAAGATATTTAAACAGAGAGACGAGGGAGAAGACATCAGAGAATTAGATAGAGGAAGGAGGAATATGTGAATTAATTGAATACGGGAATAAATAAATTCCAGAGTCCTATAAAGGACTCAAGAAACAACTTCTTTATACACAGCCCCAACCCTACATCTCAGAGGGCCTGAGCTCCAAATAAATGACAGTGACTGCAAAAACACCTTTGCAGAATACTTTCGGAAACTCCTTAATGTAGAACAACCTAAAGAGAGACTTATTTTCACGGAGTCCGTTGTCAGGAACCAGGACTCTGTACCACCCAATAGGGAAGAAATAGAGAAGATAATCAAAGACCTTAGGAACAACAAGGCCCCAGGTGAAGATGGTATAGTTGCAGAAATGTGGAAGCATGTAGATGACCAGTCCATACAGAGTATCACCCAGGTCACTGAGGACATTTGGAGAACGGAGGGCCGGCCGCGGTGGCCGAGGAGTCTGCGGCACGCCAGTCACGGTCTGCACGGCCACTACGGTCGGGGGTTCGAATCCCCCCCTCGGGCATGGATATTTGTGCCGTCCTTAGTGTTAGCTAGTTCATAAGTAGTTTGTAAGTTTAGGGACTGATGACCCCGTCGTTAAGTCCCATAAGCCGTACAAACATTTGAACATTTGATTTGAGAACGGAGGTATTGCCAGAGGGATGGACCTCAGCTGTGATCCATCCATTACACAAGAAAGGAAGTAAGACCGACCTCAACAACTACAGAGGCATCTCCTTGTTGCTTATAACCTACAAGATCTTCTCTAAAGCCTTGCAAACTAGAGTCAGCAAACAGCTAGACTCCCAAATAGGCGAATACCAGGCTGGTTTCCGGCTGTATTTCTGCACAGAACAGATTCCAAACCTCAAGGCAATCCTCTCATATAGGAACCGAGGGGGACATACCTGGGTAGCCATTATGGCAGATTTCGAAAATACATAAGACTCAATAGATCGACAAACCCTCTTCTCTACCTTGTGGGAACTAGGCCTAGATGAGAGACTGTCAGACTGGTCGCTACCATGAATAACACCACCTCCAAAGTCAAGTTTAGGGGTGAACTCTCAGCGAGCTTTCTGATCCAGACAGGAGTCAGGCAGGGGGATGGCCTCTCGTGCATCCTCATCAACTGCGGTCTGGAAAAAAAAATCATCAGAGAATGGACTTCCACATTGTCACCAGAAGCAGGACTGAAGCTTGGCTACAAGAAAGATAACCTCATTGTACCATATCTACCCTTTGCTGATGATCTCACCCTATTGTCCAACAGCATGGAGGAGGCTACTCATCAACTACAGAGCCTCTACAATGTTGCAGTAAAAACCGGCTTGAAAATCAACATACAGAAGACGGAGTTCATCACCTATATCAAGCAGGCTTCTTCTACAATCCCACTAGGAAACAATAATATCTGTAAAGTTCCTGAATCAAGTACTTGAGAGAATGGATTTCACCAAGTGAGAGCGAAATCTTGTCCGTAGACGCCAGGTGCACCAAGTTAGAGAGAGCCTATCATTCATGTAAGAATATCTATACCTCCAAGTATCTATCCAAGAACTTAAAACTGAAGCAGTACAACTCGGTAGTAAGACACTCTGCACTCTATGCCTCGGAGTGACTCTTGATGAATCGAAAGGGCCCACTCAGGAACCATAAGAGAGGAAGACGGTACTTGCAGAATCAGGCACAATAACGAACTGTATGAACAGCAGGAAGAAATGTATGAAGAAAAGGGGACTGACCTTCTACGGACACATGACCCGTCTGAATCACTCGAGGCTCACCAAGAAGATCCTCATGGTGACAAGCAGGAGAAAGGCGTCCAAAGCCAAGTGGTTCACCTCTGTAAGATCAGACATAGAGGAACTGCAGATCCCATTACAGATAACCGAGAACCAAACGCAATACCGTCAGGCCATCCTACATGGAGTCTTCCCACTATCTCTCACAAGCAAGAAGTGTACTGGCACCACCAGACCTAAATAGACGGATAAGAGGAAGCAGGCTCACAGCCAGAAGATGAAGGCGTACTGGACCAAGCAAAAGCAGAAGACCCTAGCTGAGAGATAAGACGAGCTTCATGGTCTCTAGTAGGTCGAAACGAACTCAAAAAGAAAAAAAAAAGCCAGAGCAACGACGGGTTTAGAGATAATTAATAAAATGAGAAGCCTTAGAGAACAAAGAGGTAAGAAACATACAGAGAGATGGGGAAGTAATGGTCAGGGTGTTCAAGGAGAGGTATGGGACATATAAATGTATATCCAGTTCACATATATCTTCAGCAATTTTATTATATAAATACGCGTACACGAATTTTTAAGTACTGATTTGTAATACTAATTATACGAGGAGGTCAATAAAACGTATATAATTCGAAAGGGACTTTGTCATGTATGAGCACAAAATAAGACTCATGTCTGTATGAAGCTCCGCCACACACCGTGAGATGGTTTGAGGAAATGCATACTGTAAACCATCAGCTGTTTATTATTTTTCAAACTTCTACCAGTTTTGGTTATAAACCATCTTCACGGACGAGAACTAGACAGACTGATTAAACAGGTGCATTATATGCCTCCTTATGCATACTGGTATGCATGTCACACAATAAAAAATATATAAGACGTCACTAGGCATCAAGTCTTGATTAAAAACATAAAATCAATCCCAGGCTGAGTGATAGTGAACCAAGGTCTATTACAAGAGAACCTAACACAACTTTAATCAAGACTTGATGACTAGTGACTTATTTATTTTTATCGTGTGACATGCATACCAGTATGCATAAGGAGGCATATAATGCACCTGTTTAATCAATCTGTCTAGTTCTCTTCCGTGAAGATGGTTTATAACCGAAACTGATAGAAAGTTCCTGGCAGATTAAAATTGTGTGCCGGAACCGGGACTCGAACCTGGGACCTTTGCCTTTCGCAGGCAAGCGCACTACCGACTGTGCTATCCCGACACGACTCACAATGCCGCCTCACAACTTTACTTCCGCCAGTACTTCGCCTGCTACTTTCCAAACTTCACAGAAGCTCTCCTGCGAACCATGCAAGACTAGCACTCCTGGAAGAAAGGATATGGTGGAGACTTGGCTTAGCCACAGCCTAAGGGATGTTTCCAGAATGAAACTTTTCACTCTGCAGCGGAGTGTGCGCTGATATGAAAGGCAAAGGTCCCAGGTTCGAGTCCCGGTTCCGGCACACAAATTTAATCTGCCAGGAAGTTTCATATCAGCGCACACTCCGCTGCAGAGTGAAAAGTTTCATTCTGGAAACTGGTAGAAGTTTGAAAAATAATAAACAGCTGATGGTTTACAGTATGCATTTCCTCAAATATCTTACGGCTGTTGAACCACATCTCAATAAAAATTTGAACCGTGAGATGGGTTACGGAGTATGGATGTAGATGCAGAACTGGAAGAATTTTGACCACAGGCAACAGTAGTCCGATTAATCATGCCGACCCTGCGCATGCTGAGCTGGACGAAGAAAAAATCGCACTGACGTGTTTTACGGCCCACTTTAGATTTGTAGTTCTATAAGTTTGTGCAAACATTTTGGTCCAAAATAATAATCTAAACAATAAAAAATTAATTAATGAGAGTATCTGAAACCCTTTTAAGAAAAAAAAATTTAGACAGTGGCTGGTTTCGAACCACCCACCTTTAGTGTCACAGTCAACGCTTTACCCTCTACGCTGCGGCTATCAACCAGAAGAGCAGTCTTTGAATCTCGTATTATTAATAGCCGTTGTTAACTGATGCTAACATGGCGTTTGTAGACACTAGATGTGTAGAGGAATGTCACGTGACATCTCCGAACGGCTGGTCTTCGTTAATTCAATGGAGGGTGTCAGATCTCCGTTATTTTTGCAAATATCTCTCAAACGATACGAGATATGAAAAAAACGTAAGGGATCTAAGTTGTAAAGAATTTTCTCCTCTACCAATTAGGTTATTCAATTTTTATGTCAAATGAACGGTTCGTTTGCAATTACAATTATATTACAAACGGCTTTTTTTGGTATTAATACCGTGGTTTTTGTCAGAAAAATTTGAAAAAGGGAGGTTCTGGTCTTTGGAGGCCTACAATCATGTCTGTAAAATTTGGTGCTGATGGGTTGCACGGTTCGTCTTAAAAACAGGGAACACGTTACGGACAGACAGACGGACAGACATACATCCCATAATCGCCGTTATTATTGCAAATATCTTTGAAACGCTTCGAGTTATGAAAAAAACACAACAGAGCAAAGTTGTAGATAATTTTCTCATCTACAAAATCGGATATTCAATTTTCGTGTCAGATGAACAGTTAAGCCGTTATTTTCATTTAAATTTCGAGCTGTCAAAAGACGATCGCAAAGGCCCACTTTTAGTGTTACTACCGTAACCTAAAGTGGGCCAAAAGACCAAGAGGCGGCCAGCAGAGCGGCGAAGTGCATACGTTGTATGGGGGACGGCGCGTCAGTGTCAGTGTCCCGCCGTTATCGGCGTGTGCGGCCACGGTGTTGTAGGCGGCACGCGCGGCCGGGGCGCCAGGCGCGTGCTGGGAGCCGAACCAAGGCCGCCCGCTATCTGCGGGTCACGCCCCAGACACCAGCCGCCTCCGCACACCAGGCGCCACATGCCGATAAATGTTCAAATGTCTGTAAATCTATCCGACCAAACTGCGTGGTCATCAGTCCGTAGCTAACAAACTACTTAGACCTAGGTAAACTAACCTAAGGACACACACACACCCATGCCCCAGGGAGGACTCGAACCTCCACGGCGAGAAATCGCGAGCTCCGCAGTGAGGCTCTTTAGACCGCTCGGCTACTCCACCGCGGTCCACATGCCGACACGACGGTCCACTCTTCTCGACACTGACCATTCGGCATGTCGCGCGGTAACTTCGTTCTCACCCCCACCTGACAGCTCTTCCCTACTGTGGACGCTGCAGCTTATAGTGACGGAAACGAAACTGAGAATACCGGAGACTATGCGCAAAGTACGATACCACCAACGTGTGTTTGTGACATTGCAGTATTGAGATGGTGAAAATATGTGAAGCAATAGACATTGCTACTGGTGGTGTGAATACCTAACGTGTATAATTAGAATGACCAGTGGCGAATTGAAGCTCCTGTAATTAGGAATAGCAAGATACAGAATGTTCTATACTCCATTCGCCAAAACGAGAGACGTACTGTAAACACTAACAACACCCACCCAAAACATCCACTCTCCTCTAAAACACCCCAACACTCAGCGACTAACAGATCGTAAAATACTATAAATTATTGAAAATACCCTCCTCTCTTCTGTCTTGGAAACCTTCAAAATTCAAATCCCTTGTAAATATTTGGAATTCTCACAATATAACAATGTAACCAAATCATAGCATAACATATAAAAGTCAGAAAGCCATTTAATTATCTCGCTTTACTTTATACTTTCAATATATGTTTTTACCTAATACCAGATATCGTACCTTAATAAAATCCTTTGTCACTTTTCATTTCCAATCTATTTTATCTTGTCAAAAATAAAAAATAAATAAAAAATAAAAATTAAAAAATATATAAATAAATAAGTTTGTATATTTATATTTTCTTACATATTTATATTATCGTAACTGTAATTTGTATAACCAAACAATATATGAGCAATATTCAAATTGTAAATTGTAAAAAGTGAAGTAATGTAAAATACTGTTATAAATGAAAATACTGTATAAAATATTGTAATATAAGATTCTTGCACTCATGCAAAATATGTGAAATAATAAAAATTTTACCTGTAACACCCTTGGCTGAAAAGGGCAAAGCTGGCCCTCAAACAGCCCGCTCCACCACCTCAGGGTGGAGAATGAAACGTAAAATAAATAAATAAAATAAACAGAGCAAGGCGCGTGACACAGCGCTGCCGTCGACGGGTGTACAAGGCAGGGACGCGCAGTCAGGGCGGCTAAGTGTGGCCCACAATCAAAGGCTATGTTGCAGCGAAAGACAAAACATACAAAATGCTGGAAGTTACAGAACTGCAAGAAGAAGCAGTAAAAATAGTGACTGCAGAAGTTTGGAACAAATGCGCCTTCCGTGTCGTATTTTTAGTTGAAAGTCAAATGTGAAAACTGTAGATGAGAGAGAGAGGAGCGGTTTGGTATAAACCTCAATGAAAACAGTTCAATTTTGACAGAATGAACCTTGCTTCGCCGTCCTTTACCATTATTATTAGTGGGAATGTTATTAAAAATTGTGTATGAATGGAGCGTTTGGTAAGCAACCTGTATGAAAACAAATCTGTTTTGACCGAATGAACTCAGTTTCATCGTACTTTTAACATTATTGTAACTGGCTTTGAATCTTCCATGTCGTGCTTTATTTCGTTACATTGTTGCCCAGGTTTCTCAGGGTCCGCTATGACGTCAGCTCGGCAGCCAGCCGACGCCACCAGCTGCAAATCGTGCGCCAACGATTTTGTACACCCCTTCGTATCACGTGAACACCGAATGCTTTCTCTGGAAACGATCGTAATCGCTCACGTGACACTGTTTACGTTTCGTCCCAGCTCTCGGTGAACGGACTATAGATTGTGAACTTGTAACGAATTGTGTCAGTTTACATGGGATTTTGGACCATGTGTATGTGAGAGTAGAAAGGACATTGTTTATGATTACATACAAACTATTTTGCCAACACTGAACATTAATTTATGCCGATGTTCACGTAATGAGTTTAAGTGATGAACATTCTAGAACGTTCGATAGCTGAAACTTCAGTATAAGAGACAGTTGTGTTAAACTGTGAATACAGGTTCCTGATGAACTATTTAGTGTGTTAGGACATATAAAATGCGTTAGTCGTGTCGATAAAAATAAATAACGACTTCTTTACACCAGCTATGCCTACAACTATGTCCTCCATTTGGGAGTTAGAGCGACTATCAAATGAAAGTATGTTTGCATGGTCGTCTTGCTTGAATGACTTCTTAAATGTTAAATTTAAAACTCGGCGTTCATTTTGCTTTCTTCTATCACTGCCCTAGAATGAGACCTTTGATCCGCTTACCGATTTTACATAGGATCAAAATTTTTTCGGGTTCCTGGCAAGATCTTTTGCTGAGGTATGAAGGTGGTAGTTATTGCATGCTTCGCGCACTGCTCTTTTTATAGTCGCTCGAATCTCTACTAACTTACTCTAATTTTATTTACTTGACCTTTTTGGAACCGACAGTGCAAATGCCTTTGCTTTCTTAGCAAGTCGTACAAGTTCCAAAATGCTCGTTCTCAGCCTCCGGGCCATCACAGTCCGATCTCGGTCAAACTCACACTGATCGCGCATCTATCCCATTCTTCAAACAGACAACACGCACAGAGATGTGTCTGACTAGCAATTATTCCTCTTCGGGTGACGCTACTCTCGTTTGGACATGTTCATATCGATGATAATCAGGTGTTCATCATGTTCTTGGAGATCTACCGGGACTTGGTTTAGCAGTGGTTGTTCTTTCGCGTTCCTACTTAACGATCACAATACCCACAGTACACTTGGGCAGTTTTATAACGGTTGAAATGGCCCTTCTGGATTTATTACCCAGGTGCTACCAAAAACGTGTCGACGTTGAAAGTCATCGAGCTCTCTTCATTGAGCCCCACTGCTTTTGAACTGACAACACAACGTACCCCCCCCCCCCCTCACCTGCTTTAATACTAACGGGCCCGCCTCTAGTGGTATCTAATGTTTAATTTCGCAGTACCTAGGGGTGATCAGGATAGTTTTGATCGGGTAGTGTGTTTTCTGGCTCCACCTATTCTGTTCGCTACTATCGGCGCTGCAGCTGGTTTCTGGTTTTCAGAGACTGCGAGTGTTTGATCATGGAAGTGCAGAGCCAGTGGTGAGTTTCCCATAAAGACATTAGTTTTCCCAGTATACACTGGAAAGAAAATTCTGAAAGTCCTTGCAATATGTATAACTTTATAGCAGAGCACTATTCTCAGGAACAGGAAATGGATAGCAAAAACTTTCCTGGATCTTGATGAAAAGGTTCACTGGAGTAAGGCCGTATACCTGTGTCAAACTGTCAAATGTTCAAATGTCTGGAAATCTATCGGACCAAACTGCGTGGTCATCAGTCCGTAGCTTACAAACTACTTAAACCTAGGTAAACTAACCTACGGACAAACACACACACCCATGCCCCAGGGAGGACTCGAACCTCCACGGCGAGCAACCGCGCGCTTCGCAGCGAGGTGCTTTATCAAACTGTCACAACATTTCGACAAGCGACTATGTTTTAATTGTCAGGTGCGCTGATGAACTGAATGCCTAAGAGTGAAGAGCGAGGGGTAAGGGTAGCGAGTTCGTCTCTATGCATTCAGTTCAATACTGTTCCTTATGATGGTAATGTGGTTGCTTGCAGAAATATTGGACCAATTTAACACTGGGGTCCAGCCGTACACCTGCCAACTTTTTCATCGAGCATTAAGCAGGCAGAAATGGAAATTTTGCTGCTGAATCTGACGGGCTGAAAGGGCTAAATGTTATATAATTAGATGGAGCGGCGTGGAGCTATGTGAAATAAAAAGTCGCCCAGCAACCTTGACGGAAGTAGCTACTGGATAGCAGAATTAATATTTCAACGGGTTATCGTTTCGGAAATCGGAGCTTCTTGATCCTTCGTGATGAAGGGGATTAGTATTACAATACGTGAATCTTTGTAGTGTTTGAATGTGAGTTTTCACAAGTCTTTGTGGAATTCTGCTCAGGTATTTTCCGGTTTTGTTGGAGATTGTAGTTACGTAGTTAGCGCACACGTGCTTACATAAGGTTTTAGAGCCAATAGACAACTGTAAGGTCGTATTTGGAAGAACTTTCCTATTTGGTGACATTTATTTTCGTCCACTATCTTCCGCTAGTTTCTGTAGGAATCTGGGGGTGGCGTTTTTGGGTGACTTTTTCTGCGTTGACTTTTAACTGTGTTTCTGTCGTGGAAGTTACCGGCGGGAGATGCTATAAGTTACGCGGGTGTTGTGTATCGAATAGTTTGCGAGGTACTGAACGCATTCGAGAGGGCGGTAATCCTGATTTAGGATGTACGTTACTTACCTAAATAACTCCAGGCAAATGTCGGGATGGTTCCTTTCAAAGCCCATGGCCGATTTGCTTCCCCAAACCTAACAAAAACTATCCGAACGTGTGTTCCCTCTCTAATGACGACGAGAGGTTAAACCCTAATCTTCCTCATTAGCGAGCGAGATACCGGTTATAAAGTGCACCTCGTCACAGAGGGCGAAGTGTAGTCTGTAATTATCGTGTGGTAGCGAAACTTTGTATACATGCTAATACAAGTAATGCGTATCCAATTCCCGCCGGAAAAAAAACCCTCCAGTTTAGGCCAGCAGTTAAAAATCTGGCGCTACGAATGCGACCAAGACGTACAGAAATGTTTCCGTGTGTAATGGATCAAGGACGGAGCGCGAGTAGGAAAAGGCCAAATAAGTGAGAAAACCGCAATGTTAATTTTGTTATCGTCCGCAATGTGGTCAGTATGGGTGAGAGACGTCGACGAAAACGGTGTGCAGCACAGATTTGCATCTGGCGGCCGTGATTATAACAATTTTTTCCAGCGCAAATCTGTTCCCCGTTAACACATTAGCATAGCTACTGAGTTTCGCTTCCATGCGATAATTACACTCCACGCGGGCCCTCTGCGAGTATCTACATTTTAATCATACCCTGTCGCCACATATTCCAGGCCGGTGGACAGATCCTGCAATCTCCGTGAGAGGAATTGCACTACTGCAGGACGTAACCTGTTTACTTAGTATACGGCGAAGGGTAATACATATTTTACAGACGAATAAGTTAAGAAAATTCATTTGGTTCTGCCAATAAACATTTCCGAGTAAATTTGCAATTGCGTTGCGTAATTTGCCTCGCACCTTGCAATTCGGCAGTAAGACGTGCATTCTGCTCACGGCTGCCTGTGAGATTTGCTGCTGTGTCTCGTACGCTCTGAGGAAGAAAAGAAGTAACACTTCAGCAGTGTTCTTCAGCTATCAAACTTGCCGAGTCGGTTTAAGGTCAAGAGAATAGGAGATGCTATAAGAGCAACACGATTCGTTGTGTTTGTAAAGCTTATGGCACTTAACTGCGGCGTCATCAGTCCCTAAACTCACAAACTAGCTTATTCTAAAGACGGCGCAAACATCCATGCCCGAGGGAGGATTCGAAGCTCCGACGGGGGAGGCCGCGCGATCCGCAACGTGCCGGCCGCGGTGGCCGAGGGGACTGAGGCGCTCCAGTCACTGTCTGCACGGCCATTACGGTCGGGGGTTCGAATCCCCCCTCGGGCATTAGGATTAGCTAGTTCATCAGTAGTTTGTAAGTTTAGGGACTGATGACCCCGTAGTTAAGTCCCATAAGCTTAACAAACATTTGAACATTTGATCCGCAACGTGGCGCTCCAGACCGCTCGGAACACGATTTGTTCAGCCAATGCAATACAATATCATGACTGCTCAACTACACAGTATGGCACTACTGGTAAAACGTTAGCGGTCAAAAGGACTCAGAAGTTGTTTATAAGTATTTACTAAACCTCTGTATGAATAGACAGTGTTTTCAACTATGCGCCAGCACCCTTGGTTAAGTCCGCCGTAACTCACAGAGTCTTTTCATGTTTTATTTTTTTTTCTTCATTTAGTCATGCTATCTTATAATATAAAGCAGGACGTAGTTTCACATGTTATATTAAACATTTAGTTTATCGATGTTTCAAATATTTGAAATAGATGGCGATAAAAAGAAATAAAAACAAAATCAAAGAATATACACAATTGCTTACATTTGTTGCCACAATTATAATAATAAGCAGGCCGTGGTGGCCGAGGGGACTGAGGCGCTCCAGTCACGGTCTGCACGGCCACTACGGTCGAGGGTTCGAATCCCCCCTCGGGCATGGATATTTGTGCCGTCCGTAGTGTTAGCTAGTTGATAAGTAGTTTGTAAGTTTAGGGACTAAAAAAATGTTTGTTAAGCTTATGGGACTTAACTACGGGGTTATCACCCTAAACTTACAAACCACTTAACAACTAGCTTATCCTAAGGACGGCACAAATATCCATGCCCGAGGGGGGATTCGAACCCCCGACCGTAGTGGCCGTGCAGACCGTGACTGAAGTGCCTCAGTCCCCTCGGCCACCGCGGCCGGCTAGTTTAGGGACTGATGACCCCGTAGTTAAGTCCCATAAGTTATACAAAAATTTGAACATTTTTATAATAATAACAAATTACAATCATACATATTACGAGAAATTAGTTGTTGTAAAGGCGAAAACAGCATCTATGGCAAAGAGAAATGTAATGGTATCGAACACTGGTCTTCATGCCAGGAACATATGAGGATGTGCGACTCCGACACAGTGTTGTATGGTTCACTGACAATGGGAAAATTTGGAACAAAAGAAAATTAAAGTATCTCAGGAATGTTGACGTACGGAACATGCAATATCTGGGGAACATTGAGTAGAAGGAGGGATAGGATGACAAGGCAAGTGGTGAGAAATCAGAGAAGGGCTTTTAAAGTACCAGGGGAGGCGTTTCCATATGACCAAAAATCCTTGTTGTGGAACACGAAATGTAGGCACTACCAAGCAGTGGCCAGATCTGAAGCTCTGTATGCGGCAGCAACACTTACACTAACAAAAAATGGAGATCTTGAGATACTAGAGAAGGTCCAAGAAAATACTAGGAGCTAAAAGAAACGATAATGCTGATTACAGGTTAAGACCAAACAAAACTAAAAAGTAACTAAGAGGACACTACAATTTTTGGACATATGTTCCGAATGGATAACAACAAACTAACCAAAAGGATATTCAATTACTCAATAGCTAAAAAATCCAAGCCCGCGTCGTTCACAGAGACTGTAAAGGACATGGAATACGCTGGAATTACAATAGACACAAAAGAAAATAGAACACATTTCAGAAAGGCAGTTCAAAAGGCAGAATTTCAGGATAGAAAGAAAACAACTTGACGAAAGTGGACTCAAGAAGAAAGGGTACAACACTCTAAAAGAATGAAGAAAATTTGGAAACTAAGAAATCTAATACAATGAAAAGAAGCCAAAGTTGAGTCGTCGTACTCTCAAAATGGGCTATTCGAAAGAAGATAAAGAAGAAGAAGAGGAGGATGAGGAGGAGGCCGTAGGCGGTGAAAACTGTAAAAGAAGACAGAGACTGGAATACATCCAAGAAATAACTGAAGACGTACAGTCTGAGATGAAGAGGTTTGCACAGAAAACGAATGTGTGGTGGGCACTACCAAGCTAATTAGAGGACTGTTGACTATGAGGAACAAAGAAAGAGAGAGATAAGAATGAATGACATGATGTAGCAGAGATGCACGTGCCACTGGTTTCCCGAGTTCACCTTCGGCATGCATTCTCCACAGACATTTAAATGTGCTCAGTAAACACGTGACGCAAGTGTTTTTGTGGCAGTGACGCATCATTTCAACGCTTAACTGCATCCGTCAGGTTTATGGCCGTGCAACTCCACGTCTCGAGTGTGCTGTCACGTTTATCACGACATCGGCGCTCAAGATCCAAGTGCCGTGATTGCACTAGCGTGCAGTTCCCAAGCCCTGTCTTGTTTGTACACACGAACAGCCAAAACACAAACAAAACATTCGGCGGAAAAGTTTTCTGGGTAAACAACAAACAGAGCAGAAACTTGAGAAATGCAGAACTGGCATATCAGTCGGGAACAAAAAAAAAATGGCTTATCACCGGCCTCGTTCAGTCGAGTAGATCACGCTCTATTAACAATACATTGGGCACGTGCTGCCAGAAAGCGGCATCTCACGGACAGGGTCCCTCGGGAAGTCAACCACGTCGGCAGCAGCACAGAGTAACATATATTTGTCTGATGCAGCAGCTAAGTCTGGAGGCCGCCCGAATGCGGAAAAAAAAGGTGAGCTACTTATCTCAGCCTCCCCAGTTACCTCCTCAATGACAGCCCAAGGATACTCCCTCCTATCTTATCTGTCTGAACCAGATGTAAAATTACAGTTGCAGAAAACAGGCTGGTAACGAAAAATATCGACAGACACTGGCGGGTTGCGCTCTCAAACTGCTCGTATAACACCCCAAACATAAAATAAAAAGTGATCATGACGCAGGGCGTTTACCAGCAGGTAGACGACGCTCCACCGATCATTTTCAGGTACGGAACAGAAGTCGGAGAAGAAGCTTCAGGAGATAATGAGAATTCAATCACATTACTGTGTAATTTTTGTTTATATTAGTTATAGTTAGTTAACTGAAAATACCACTGATCACCCTGCGATGGTGCAACTCCTGTATCATCCGTGCTTGCTGTATTAGATGTGTGGTTAAATCCAACTTATGCAAGACACCTTGTTTTGTTTTAACACGCAAACATGTTTCGGCTCTTACTGTGGCATCTTCAGTTTGTTGATTGGTTGGTTGATTGGTCAACATCGAGGTCATCAGCGCCCGTGCTCAAACTTGAACGGATGGAAGAAAATGACGCATGTCGGATGGACTTGCGGAATATAAAAGCACACCTACAGCTGTAGGGAGAGGTTAAAACAACTCTTAAAAGGACTAAAATTGAGGATAAAACATTGACAGATGTATGTGGCCCAGTGACTACTTAAAAATAAAGGGTGACCGCGCCACTCCAACACATATTAAAATCGCACACCCAGTATTTTGGGAAGTAGTCCATACATAGTACAAAATCGTAGGACACGATCCACAGACGCCTTATCGTCACCTAAAATAGATTTCAGGTCCTGTGAGAGACCCATATTTGCCTTGGAGCCAGCAAATAAAACGCATTCTGTTAAAATATGTCGTACTGACAATTGTGTCTTACATCTGCCACACTCAGGCGGTTCTTCACTGCGTAAAAGAAAACCATGTGTCAGCCGGCAATGACCAATTCGAAGACGAGTGAGGGCGACTTCATCAGCTCGTCGAGAGCGAAAGGACGTACACCATGGAAGGACTGAGGATTTTACTGCGCGTAGTTTATTGTCCGCCACATCCAACCACTCATCCTCCCACAACGCCATGGTTATGCTTGTCACAAAGGAGGTGACGGCATCTTCCGTGGGTTTTTGGCTTTTCTTTTCTAGAATGACATGTTACAAAATTTTTGGTTATGCAGTCATTTAGACGAGTTATTTGATTTGACAATTTTGTTGGATATTAGGCCTAATTTATTTACGTTCCTTATATTATGTCATTCGCAGGATTTGTATCTGCTTTGAACGACGAATGACAAGTTTTCACAGCATGTCATCTACAAACAACAAGACGTTTTTATTTACGAAAGCTAATTGATATGTTGTACTTTCGTCTGGAAGTTATGTTGAAACATCGTTATATGAGGCTGTTTAATGGCTTACTTGCATTCGAGTTGTGGTGTTGCTGCTTGATTATTTGTGACGTGTTCTTATTTTTTTATTTTTTTTATTTTATTTTTTTATTATATTTAGTGCGCTTTCTGTTGTGGACTGCATCGTCTTCATTTGTTTGTGTGGCGTGTCTGTGACGTGGCGCGCGATTTTTGAATGGTTCTGGTACAGCGATGTTTATCGTCAGCAATCTGATCATTGATATTCTCTCATCCTAAAGTTTTATCTCACTGTTAACCCTTTATTTAATTTCCTTCGTTGTTTTTCCCGTTCACAGGCTGAAAAATAGGGGGTGAAAGGTTGCATCCGTGCCTTAGACCCTTCTGAATCCCAGAACGTCTTTCTCGAACGTCAGTCTTATTACACTCCTGGTTCTTGATCAAATAGTATGTTAACGGTCTTTCCCTATAGATTACGCCCAATTTTGCTCGGAATTTGAAACATCTTGCATCTATCTAACTTTTCTGATCGCTTCCTCTCGGTCGACAAATTCTATGAACTTGTCTTGATGTTTCTGTCTTGTTTAGTTTATCAAGTACAACATGAAAACTTTATCTCTGGTTCTGATTCCTTTACTGTAACCAAACTGAGCTTCATCTACCAGATCCTCAATTTTCATACCTGTTTTTCCTTATACCATTATTGTCTTAATCGTAGATGCATGAGCAGCGGAAGGCGATTTTGCGAAAGTTCTTGTATGTACCTGGCCTTGCTATCTTCAGAATTGTGCAGATTATATTTTTCCGAAAGTGTGGTATGTCGCGAGTCTCATAGCTTCTACACTCCAACGTTAATAGAAGTTTGATTGCCGCCTAGCGCAATAATATTAGATTAGATGTCTCTCCACTACTAACAGAAGTAAATTCAGCGAATTGGTGTGTGTATATGACAATCGCTTCCGTGTAGTCATCAGAAAATGGAATAAGAATTCAGGTGTGTCTCGAGAGGCGGGAAGGAACTTTGCCTTTAGCGACAACGTCAATAAAGTCGCTCGATCGCTCGGAGAATCAAAACCGGCTGTCGAGCGTGGCTACAAGCAGTAGTGACCACCAGGTTACGTAACACGGCACAACAACAGGGATCGTAAAAAGATCGTAACCGACAGGGCCGGAAACGGGTTTCACGCCTTGCCAGTGACAAACGGTTCCCAAACCGACAGGAACCGCTGCTGCGCGTGGACGCAGGTCCCTCCCAGAGTATTTCCGTGTGATTTCAGCAGGGCACTACTAACTGGATATAATCAAAATTCAGACAATCACAGAGGGGCGGCACAGGCTGCAATCATCGTATGATTGCGAAACTAGATGTTCTAATGAGTCATCGATTTACGCTGAAAGAAGAAGAAAAGGAAGAACATGAAAATAGATCCAAATTTAGCCACTAGGTCCAAAACTGGTGACGTGTTATGTTTTTGTCGATGTCTCCGATGCTCATGTTGAGCAAGTTATGAAAGCAGCGGTTAAAAATAAATGTTATGCCTTTGTGACGTGTTTCACATTTGTTGCCCACGTCCCATTCCAAAATCACTACATAAATATTATTATTATTATTCTGGTTTTACAATGTCAGTACATTTTTCCAGCACCTATATTAGATTACATTAAGTTACGAATTACTGTTCTCCACTCTTCTAAGTCCTCAGGAATGGTTTCTTCCTCATAGCTGACTAACTTCCTGCATCCATGTGGTAATGGTCGTCCCTTTTTTCTTTCTTTCGTTCGGTGTCCAGTCGAGTATGCATTTTGGAAGCCTTTCTTGTCCCATTCTTCTGACGTGTCCATACCATTTAAATGTTTGTGCTCGATGAATTCAATAACTGAATTTTTACATTTCATTTTTTCTCTGATTACGTCATTTCTTGTTCTTTCCCTTCTTCATATTCTTGCTGAACGTCTCCAGAAATCCATTTCTGTGTATAATAATTATGATTTTAGTTGCCATTTTGTTGTCCACACTTATGAACCATATGTAATAATGCTCCGAAATATTGTTTTTCATATCCTTATTTTATCTGCAATTATGTGTTTGCCCCAGATAATTTCATTCAACAAAGAAATTATCGTCTTTCCTTCACTTACTCTTGATCTAATTTCTTTTTCCTATTTCCCATAATTTGTAATTTTCACTCCTAAATATTTATATTCCTCCGTAATTGTTATTGTTCCCATCCCTTCTTCCGATATTAAGTATTCATTTATTCCACCACTTATCATGTATTTCGTTTTATTCAAATGTTCAAATGTTTGTATAGTCTATGGGACTTAACTATGGGGTTATCAGTCCCTAAACTTACAAACTACTTATGAACTACTTACGAACTAGGACGGCACAAATATCCATGCCTGAGGGGGGATTCGAACCACCGACCGTAGTGGCCGTGCAGACCGTGACTGGAACGCCTTAGTCTCCTCGGCCACCGCGGCCGGCTTCGTTTTATTCATGTTGACATTTAGACGTGATTTTTTATATTCCTGAATCAGCTTCCTGGTCATATTCATCTATGTCCTCACAGTCTTGGGCTATAATCAGTTGGTCATCTGCAAATTGTAATGAGTATATTGTTCTTCAAGTGTTTGTAAACCTCTTGGACCAAACTGCTATTGTCATCAGTTCTTACACATTGAAACTATTTAAACTAACTTATACAAAGTACAACACACACACACACACACACACACACACACACACACACACACACACACACACACACACGCCATAGGGAGGAATCGAACCTCCGGCGGGAACGGCCGTTCAGTCTGTAGCATGACGCCTTAGACCACGTGGCCATTCCACGCAGCAATCTACTGCATATGGAACATTTATATACGTTTGCAAACTACTGATAAAGGAGAGGAAGGAAGAAGGATTAGTAAGGAAAGGATTGACGATGGCTGCATTAGGGCACTGAAATTAAACATTGGCGACTTGTGAAAATGTTAGCAGGCCGGGAATCGAAACCGGGTCTCCCGCTTAGGGCCAGCTGTCGTCTTAACCACTTTGCCACCCATGCTCGCCTCCCGTCCGTCCCAAAATCCCACAAGTCGCACGCTACGACTGTAGTGCCCCTATCGTCCAAGCCCTCGCCATTGCGGATTCCCGTGCGAGCTCGAACGTATGACCGCATCTGCGGTGAAGTAGGTGAAGCTAAAGCCATCTTCGTGTGTAAATACTTATTATATTGGTGTGCTGTCTGTGCCTTCGGAGGCCGCGCGGGAGTAGCCGAGCGGTCTGGAGCGCCACGTTACGGATCGCGCGGGGGTTCGAATCCTCCCTCGGGCATGGATGTGTGTGTTGTCCATAGGTTAGTTTAACTTATTTTAAGTAGTTTGTAAGTCAAGGGACTTACGATCAGAGTAGTTTGGTCCCATTAGAATTACAAACATTTGGACATTTCTTTGTGCTTTCAGACATGTCCCAAATAACAGACAAAACACTAGTGTAATAAGTATTTATATACGTGTTTGTTGCATTGTCATTGTCAGGGTCAGATTTTATATTAAAATACGTGATGCCTTGTTGATCATCAGTTCTCAATTGAATAGAAAAAATTGTTTTATAATAAATACACCGTGTTAACAATGAATAAATGAAAGGCCTGAAGACTATTTTCAGGTACCAGACGATAGCTAAATTTCACAGATAGAATAAGTAATTTTGAGAAAAATATTGTTTACAAACTGACTATACAGTGGGACCTTGCTGAAGGGTAATAATTCGCGTTATGCAACATAAATTTTTCTTTGGTGTCTCTTGGGCCTACAGAACTATATATGTCATTTAAAGACATTATGTAATAATATTTGAAAATTCTGCTTTAATTATAATTATCCTTTATCACTGTAGCCCCTATTACAGCATAACTGCCATCTACAGGTAAAGTCAGCAGGTCGCAGTGGCAGAGTGGTCCGCGGCGTGTCATTCACGGTCTGCACGGCCGCTGCAGTCGGGGGTTCGAATCCCCCCTCGGGCATGGATGTTTGTGCCGTCTTTAGCATAAGCTACTCCATAATTAGTTTGTAAATTTAGGGACTGATAACCCCGTAGTTTAGTCCCATAATCTCTACAAACATTTGAACATTTTTGAACAGGTAAAGTCAGATGGTCGTGACATCCATATATATATATATATATATATATATATATATATATATATCGTTGCTTTATCTTGCTTTCAATCTATTTGGTTGTTCTTAAGGTTTACGAGAGCAATATTTCTTCTCAAAAAGTTTTTAGATTTTCATACTGGCGTTTGATAGCTCCTTGACGGTTAACCAGCGATATAATTTTATGTCAAGGAGCCATCAAACGTCAGTGAGAAGATCTAAAAACCTTTTGAGAAGAAATATTGCTGTCGTAAACCTTAAGAACAACCAAATAGATTGACAGCAAGATAAAACAACGTTATATATATGGATGACACGACTATCAGACATTACCTCAAGATATCAGTTACGCCGAATAGGCCATAGAAGTCTAGTAATAAAGAATAGTTATAATTTGGAAATTTTATTACATAATATATTTTAAGCATGTTGTCTTAAATTTAGGGCATCCGCAGCCAAATATTTTAATTTTGAGACCAAATCCGCTTCGAGTGAAATTAACTTTATTTAAAAAAAGCACTACCGGTTTCGCGTCTTGTAGACTCATCATCAGGTGATTTAAATTCTTTAGAAAAACATGTTTGCTATGTAGCTTTCCCCAGGGTTCACGTAAAATTTAAAACAATTGAAAGCTTCCTAACTTTACGTCCTCATTAAAAAATACAAAACTTGAACGCTGTAGCGTTAGTCATAGTTAAAAAAAAAAAAAAAAAAAAAAAAAATTACTGCGGCTGGAGGGCAGGTGAAACTGTGCCATGAGGAAGCGGTGTTGGCGCGGCACCGAGGCAGTAACAGCCGCAGTATTTTTTTTTTAAACTATGACTAACGCTACAGCGTTCAATTTTTGTATTTTTTAATGAGGACGTAAAGTTAGGAAGCTTTCAATTGTTTTAAATTTTACGTGAACCCTGGGGAAGGCTAAATAGCAGACATGTTTTTCTGCTGATGCGTCTACAAGACGCAAACACGGTAGTTTTTTTTTTTTTTTTTTTTTTTTTTTTTTTTTTTTTTTTAAATAATGGTAGTTTCAGTCGAAGCGGATTTGGTCTCAAAATGATAATATATTTTTTTGTCAGAATTAATGTAATAATAGAATGGGTACCCTTCAGAAAAATGGATTAAAAATTTATCCTATAATGCACAACACTGTGTGTATTTTTTCCGGGAAAATTGTATCAACAGAAAAAAATTAAATTATTGAATAAAAGTGTGTCTTGATTCCAAGAGTTTTTATTTAATGACGCGTTTCGCCCGGTTAGGGCACCTTCAGATGTCTGACATCTGAAGATACCCTTACTGGATGAAACGCGTCATTAAATTAAAACTTTTGCGATCAAGACATTGTTTTATTAAAAAATTCGACTTAACACAGTTGCTTGTACCACACCACGCAAAAATGAAATGGGAAGACTTTTAGGAAATTAAATTCGTTGCGTTTGAAAATAGACATGTAGTTGTGTTATGGTTAAGGGGGGATGTGGGGTTGTGGTCGCGCATACAAAAATGTTTGAGAAATACCGCATTAGCACATGTAGAAAGTTTCGCTGTCACACTAGAATTGCTGCCCACACCTACGAATAGCTCCACTTTTCGTTCACTGAGATGTCAAGTCATGAGATAGCGATATGCACAGATAGAAATGGCATTCGCGTACACGAGATATAAAAGTGCGGAGAGTTGGCAGACCTGTCATTTGCAGTACGGCGAGTCACGTGAAAAGGTTTCGGATGTGATTACGGCCGCAGGGCGGAAATTAACAAACTCTGAACGCGGAACAGTAGTTGAGCTAGACGCACGGGCCGTTTCATTTGGGAAATCGTTAGGGAATTAAATATTTCGATGTACGCATTGTCAAGAGAGTAACGAGAATAGCACATTCCAGCTGTTACGCCTTACCACGTGTGCGACGTGTTGCACTTAATGATCAGAGCGGCGACGTTTGCATAGAGTAAGGAGGCCAATCGTCCCAGATTCTGCGGGACCGTCCCGGATTCTACAGCACCGTCTCGCGTTGAGAGACACAATAAAAGTGTCCCGCAAAATGTCTAATTTGTCCCGCATGTCCCGCATTTTGGTAATTTTCGTATTCCACCGACTGCAGATTATTCCCACGTATCTTAAGCATAAGTTCATATCCTAAATCGGCTTTATGAATGTGATTATATGCAGTAACTGTCGTTGTCTAGTGTACATAAAAACAGAAATAAATACACAACTGAGTGAAACATCACTTGCTGTTAGCCCGGGCCATCACTCTTAGTTCTCGAAAGAAAAATCCCGGGTGATGATGAAGTTCAACCGGCGATTGTTTAGGTTGTAAGTTAGTCCCCGCGGAGACTCGACGTTGTTGATTTGTGTTTGCGTGCTTCCCCGATTTCGATTCGGTGGACTAATTTACACGTCAGCTATTGACTTCTCTTCCTTCAATACCGCTCAAGTATTCGTAGTATAGTACTCTTGGACCAATTTAATGGCCTTACAGTTGACTGTTGACAGAGTAAAATTTCCGCGATGTCTGACTGGGAAAAACATTATGTTCACGTTTTCGTCTGAAAATAAATATGAAGACAATGAAAAGTACCGTCGAATTGCCTATTATTGTGTCCCATGTTTCTAGTTCCCGTGTCACAGAGACACAAATTTCTCGCTCGGCTAATGAAGGCATACAGCAAAACAAGAATTTAATAGAAAAGTAAAACATCCGAAGCGGTACAAATGTGGGTCCTGCGCAGTGTTGCCAGACGTAGGGAATTTTCCCTACACGTAAGTACTTTTAAGCATTAAAATCATGTAGGGAATTGTCATCCAAAACTCCCCAACGCGTAGGCACTTCGGTAAAATTTTACAATCGCCGACACATGCCTAGCGGGTAATGTTGGCAACAGAACAGTTGTCAGCACGCGGGAATGAAGCCGACCAATTGTGTCAAAGTTTGAAGTAGCCAATGATATTTTAGACGGCATAGTTGTTTTCTGTTCATAGTAAACAATATTAATTTGAAAACTTTGTTTCAGACACATTAAAATTGACGCGAAGTATGATGATTTGAATGTATATCGGTGGAATAGAGAGTCGGTTTGGAAATAGTGTTAGAAAATGTCAGCACAAGGAAAATTGTTTCCATGAACGAACGACGTTTTATTACCTCGACTAGACATATTTACGTAAGGAAGATATACTAGTTAGTACTTGTAAATTATAAGATGCTGAAAAGAAAACGCTAAAACACTTGCGACAGCGAACGTTAAAATGAACAATTCGTTGCCAACATAGCATTACCCTTTGAAAATTAAATTATTAGCGGTATATTTGGGGAAACTAATTAATGCTGTTCCTCTCCATGTTTGACAGGTTCTTGATCCGATCGATAAATCAGTAATCCTCTTGTAATGGAGCACTTAGAATTCGCAGCATAATCTACGCTTGACTCCATCAATCGGTTACGATCAGTCACTGGAAAAACATATCTAGCAAGTGAAGCACGATGCCAAATATTTATTTTAAAGTTTTTCAAAATTGTAACATGTCACATTAATCAAGTGGTTAACCTCTGCTGGCCGGACTCCTGGAATCAGTCCCTCCCAGACCCAAATCCTGGCTACGACCCTGGTGTAGGGGCATTAATGAGGTGGTAGGGAGAAATTAGGGAAAACGTAGGTACATTTTTGTGAGACTGTAGGTATTTTCTCAATCTGCCATCTGGCAACACTGGTCCTGCAAGACATAATACAGGCGGGACACGGAACATTGATTTCAAAATTGTTAGGCTACTGACAAGTACCTGTAAAAGGAGTACCCTTATTTACAGAATTATACGACACCTTCAGAAGTGCGGTGTAAAATCCCCAATGGGGGTATTTTCTGTTTTTTAATACATTGTTTTCAAGTGGACGGGCGGGCCTCATTTTATTTTGCCGCCCCGGGCTCCCAACAACTTTAGTCCACTAGTAAAACTGAGTCACGCGCTTGAAGTCCTCAACCACATCCTCGAAACGTCCGACATTGGGATCCGAAGAAGTTGCTCGCCTTATCATAGAGTTGTCAGTGCTGAGAGAAGCGACACTGCGTGAGAAACCCGCAGAAATCAATGTGGGCCGTGATTTCTAGAGGCTAACAGGCAGGTGCAGTGGGGCTTGCAGCGGGTTGTGCAAGCACCCCAGGCGCCCCTGCGCCTCCAACCGCCGCACTGGTCCCACGACGCGCTGCGTTGCGACACGCCGGCTGCTGCTCGCTTCATCACCGCCACCGCTTCCGCTCGGCGGTTGGACTCCTCACGCCGACTCTGGCGCCAGCTGGCAGATGCATCTTAATCCGCAGTATCTGACGCAACGCGACCAGTGGCGGCTGGTGGGCTGTGTATTAGGAGGGGCGGCATGTCTCTTCACTTGTACACGACATTTTGTCCCTTCAGAACATTTCTTGAACGGGGAGAATATAACATTAATTTTATTAGGTAGTTACGTAATTTAACCCTTCATCTAACACGACTTTTTCCTCCTATGCCAAAATACGAACAAATTTACGCACAGATATGTCGGTTTTAATATTTTCTGCAGGCAATGAAAACCTTGTAACTCCATTTTATTAGATTTCACAAGAGACCCAAAACTGTACCTTAAAATAATATAAAGTAAGAAGTAAATTCGTTGTGTGTGTAACTATATAAGTAAGTGTTCAGGCCGGCTGCGGTGGCCGAGGGGACTGAGGCGCGTCAGTCACGGTCTGCATGGCCACTACGGTCGGGGGTTCGAATCCCCCCTCGGGCATGGATATTTGTGCCGTCTTTAGTATAAGGTAGTTCATAAGTAGTTTGTAAGTTTAGGGACTGATGACCCTATAGTCAAGTCCCATAACCTATACAAACATTTAAACATTTTTTAAGTGTTCAGAGAACACAAATGCTTCCTCAGAGAAACATATGTTACTGTAATTAGAAGACTGTCACCAACAAATGTAGTAATACCATTGGTATGCTTATATATTGGTCTGTTTATATAAAGCAGGATTAAATTTCCTAGTGAAACTACTTTTGCTTTTGCACGCATTTTGTGTCTGTACAATGTTCAAATCATGTCTCGGTGGTCCTAAACTTTTTAATTCCAACTTTCCCTCAAAAGTCAATTGTTTACTACCAAATGTTAAAATGTAGTTTACGCTATTTATATTATTCATTCTAGATAGGAAACTAGAAAAATAGTTAGGCAATAACACGCACCTTGACACTAGTATCACACGCACTGCACCTGTTAGAAACTGCCTGGCCGGTGGCGGTGCGCCTTTGTATTTGGCGCCCTTGGCGCGGACGCCGTCCTAAGCGGCCCGGTTCAGCACACTACCCCCACCCAACCCCCAGTACCACCACTCACGCCAAGAGCCCGTAGCCAGCCTTAACACGGCGCGGACGGATCGCGTAGAGTCCGACAGTCAGCCCATTCTGAAAACATTCGGTGAGCCTGGCTGGCGGCCTACCTAGACTAAAAATATTGGTCATTCACTTACACGGGTTGCTGCTATACGAAAATTATTCGAGGAGATTTGTGATTGCCGGCCGCGGTGGCCGAGGTGACTGCGGCGCTCCAGTCACGGTCAGCACGGCCACTACGGTCGGGGGTTCGAATCCCCCCTCGGGCATGGATATTTGTGCCGTCCTAGTTCGTAAGTAGTTCATAAGTAGTTTGTAAGTGTAGGGACTGATGACCCCGTAGTTAAGTCCCATAAGCTATACAAACATTTGAACATTTTTAGATTTGTGATTAACGATTGGTACGTATTCCGTGTTGGATATTTTTGGGAGGGCGCCGCCCCAGAGTCCTCAAGGAGTAGCCGCCACTGAACGCGACTATCCCATTTCCGACATCATTAACCTTCCACAAACCAGCAAATGCAACATTTTACAAGTACTATGACCGTTAAAGATATTAAAGGGAATTAAAATTTATACCGCGGACGGGATTCGAACCCGGCACCTCCTGCTTACTAGGCAGACGCCCTCACTATTAGGTCACCGAGGCTCAATGATTACAGCGACTGCACAGATAGTCTTAAGGCACTTCTCCCTCCACTACATATATTTCATTTATACATGTGGCGTCTGTTCCGAAAGAACAGACGTCACTTCTGATCCTGCAGTTATTATTTAATATTCATAGAATATATAACATCAACTGCGATTGGGCAAAGCTGAAAATGTGTACCAGCCGGGATTCGAACCCGGGTCTCCTGCTTTCTAGGCAGTTGCGCTGACCCCTAAACCACTGGGGACACAGTGATCACCGCACCTGCAAGGACTACCTAGGCACGCCTCCCGTCAGATACAAATTCCCAGCTTCGCCCTGCCCACAGTACTCAAACTCGTAGTTATGACTAATTCCCGTAAGGGCTTCAAACTTGCCCACCCCTCCCCACTAACGATAGGATCATTGCCCGTCACCGGCATGTTATTTATATACATGTGGCGTCTGTTCCGAAAGAACAGACGTCACTTCTGATCCTGCAGTTGTTATTATTTAATATTCATAGAATATATAACATCAACTGCGATTGGGCAAAGCTGAAAATGTGTACCAGCCGGGATTCTAACCCGGGTCTCCTGCTTTCTAGGCAGTTGCGCTGACCCCTACACCACTGGGGACACAGTGATCACCGCAGCTGCAAGGACTACCTAGGCACGCATCCCGTCAGATACAAATTCCCAGCTTCGCCCTGCCCACAGTACTCAAACTCGTAGTTATGACTAATTCCCGTAAGAGTAAGGGCTTCAAACTTGCCCACCCCTCCCCACTAACGATAGGATCATTGCCCGTCATCGGCATGTTATATATATACATGTGGCGTCTGTTCCGAAAGAACAGACGTCACTTCTGATCCTGCAGTTGTTATTATTTAATATTCATAGAATATATGACATCAACTGCGATTGGGCAAAGCTGAAAATGTGTACCCAGCCGGGATTCGAACCCGGGTCTCCTGCTTTCTAGGCAGTTGCGCTGACACCACTGGGGACACAGTGATCACCGCACCTGCAAGGACTACCAAGGCACGCCTCCCGTCAGATACAAATTCCCAGCTACGCCCTGCCCACTGCGGTGATCACTGTGTCCCCAGTGGTGTAGGGGTCAGCGCAACTGCCTAGAAAGCAGGAGACCCGGGTTCGAATCCCAGCTGGGTACACATTTTCAGCTTTGCCCAATCGCAGTTGATGTCATATATTCTATGAACGTATATTTCATTTCAGCTCTGCCTCATGTATCCTTATAAAGACGTGTCAAATTGCCAAGGCTCTGCAACAGCGAAATAAAACCCCAGCAAAGAACTTTAACGGGAAATCCTGCCTTATACGCCAGGTTACCTCAGGTATGGCTGTGCTAATTATTGTATGCTTCGCGCATCGATCTTTTTATGGATGCACGAATCTCTACTAACCTGACATCATTTGCGTGTTCTTTTTCGAATCGAGAGTGCAACAGTCTTTGCTTTCTAACATTATTATTATACCACGGTGGATCTTTTCCATCCTTAATCGTCTTTACTGGGGGATCATCAATTGGGGATCGCTAGAGGAAAGACGACTGGGATTCGCATGGGGAGGAATCCGGACTGTATGGGGAATGTGTAACGGCTTTCTAGGCTTGGCAAAATGTATTCGGGTTTTATTCTTACACAGAATTTTGCCATTTTTGTTAGCATTGTTAACATTTCGGGAGGGGTTTGAACCCCCCCCCCCCTTTCCTCTGGCTACGACCATGAGAAGAGCGTTCACACCACACCAGTAGTACGTAAAGGTACTGGATAAAAATTTAGCACTAGCCTAATCGTAAGCCAAAAGTATTTACGTAATAATTCTTTTGTGAAACCTTAACTTCTCCCGGCGTAATGAATGTTCAAAAAACTTACGGATGTGCTGCCGGGTGACGTCGGCAACCGCCGATATTTCGGAAGGAGGACACCCTGCCGTTCTCAAGGCACAACTGCACTCAAGGAAGCAATGTGCAAGCGTATTTAATACCGCGGTTTGCAAAGGGTAAACAAGGAAAATGACACACACAGTACAAGTCACTGCAGAGTCAACACATCCAAAGATGACCAAACATCAGAAATATCGGTAGTGACTGTTAATCAACAGGTGAGGCATCATTAACTTAATCCCTCTGTTTTTTGACGAGAGATAATCAGGACTGTGGAAGACCGGTGTATTGAACACAAAATCCGCTGTTGCAGAACACTGTCTTGGCACCGGTCATCCTACAGAGATTCTGGCATGCACTTCCACCTATTGGGATAGTGTTATTAAGGAAGCTGTTGAAATTAAACTAGTAAGCGACCTTATAAACAGAGATGGTGGTTTTTGTTTAAATTTTGCTTGGAATCCAGCACTGTCTCTCGTCAAAAAACAGAGGGACAAAATTAATGCTGCCTCATCTGTTGATTAACAGTCACTATCGATATTTCTGATGTTTGGTCATCTTTGGTTGTGTTGATTCTGCAGTGACTTGTACTGTGTGTGTTATCTTCTTTGTTTACCCTTTGCAAACCGAGGTATTAAATACGCTTGCACATTGCTTCCTTAAGTGCAGTTGTGCCTTGAGAATGACAGGTGTCCTCCTGTCGAAATATCGGCGATTGTCGACGACGTCACCCGGCAGCATACCCGCAAATTGTTTAAATAATTCTTTTAATTGACATTTTACTACACAACTGCGTGTTAGAGCCATACGACGTACCCTACAACAGTTAATAAGAGCTATAATTCTGTATTTTGGGCAAAATCAAAGTACTCTATACCAGAAATATTTATTAAATAATTATCATTTATTTAAGGTACGATGCAATTTGGGTATTATTGTCACATTTAGTTCCTGTGACACGATTTCAAACTCACTAATCTCTTGCATGAAAACGGCAGCTTCAGCATTCCGCCCCTCCCCCCTCTACCTCCCCTGGTGACGCTTATGCACTCTGATAACATCTGACTGTCAGCAGCAGCACTGCCGAGGTTCCACAAAGAAGTTCCCAGCGATTTAATCAGCGCCCGGGTGCTCCACTTTAAACGCCGCTGAAATACAGCGAGCGCAGACGATGAGCCAGCGGGCGTGAAACGAGATTAAAAATACGCTGTAACAGCTGTAGAAACTCTGTCCTCTCTCTCGAGAGTAAAATCCGTGGATGTTTGAAAAACCTCGGCAGACGCCCGACGTTACCAAAGGAAGTTAGCGCGTGGAACACTAAGTGGTCGCTATTTAAGCAACTGTCACTTATAATTAGAGCATTCTTTGCCCTGCGGAGCGTCAAGGAGAACTTCTCTGCGCTGGTGCATAACATATTTTCTCGAATTATCTATTTAATCACTCTCGCCACTGAATGTTGCACAAACTTTCTGGCTTCCACAATACAGCTACGACACTGGCGAAGACGATCTACACGTGGTTCACGAGATAGTGTTCTGCTGTTGCCACTATTTGGCTACGAGCCTGCAGTGAGTAGAGCTTTTTGTTTACGACGAGTCTGCTTAAAAACAATTTTCGCAATGCGGAACAAAGTACTAGGGTGGAGATGCATGGATGATATCCTCTGCTTGATAGATAAACCAGAAAATAAAACAGACTAACTACACACAGAAATAATCAAAATACACAACAACGTAAAGTTCACTCTAGAGAAAAAATCAAACAGGCTAAATGAATTTCCTGGATACACCCATCATAAAGATGTCGGATTGAGATTGAAAATGGAGGATTGTTCAGTTCGGTATATCTAGTGCTTTACGGGCTACCTGTCAGTTGTCGCAGGCTCTATATCCCATAGGCTACGGGCGTAGTCACTTTGACGTAGAACGGGCGGTCGTGAGGCCATTTCTCTAGGCGGTATTGGTTGCAGGCGGTAGTAGCGCGCAGCACCGCGCCTCGCTAGCTCAGCAACCACAGAGCATAGAAGGTAGTCTATTCTCTGTGCCCGCAACAAGTGCTGAGCTCGGCCGGGCCCTGCGGATGCCGGCACGCTACGGCGCGGCGCGGCCACGCCCATCCCAGATTCCTGCGCGGAGGGCCGCGGGCAACTTTTTTTAATTGCGTGCCTTCGTTAACGGCAGGGAGATGGACAGGCGCACTCTCAGACTGCGCGAGCAATTAAGGGCGCCAGATTGATATCGTGGCCTCCCAGGAATGGCGAACCTCCGCCGTGTTCTCTCTCCCCCCTCGCCGAACTCGTACGCTCCGAATGACTAGCGCCGCCTCGCAGCGGGAGGCGAAGAGGGCGTGGGAAGCCGACGCCGAGGGCCCAGTCCGGTAATTGAACGCTCCTAGCAGACGCCGGCGTACGTGTGTGTGCGTCTGAAATCGTGCTTAGCTTTCTCCGCCCGTAGAAAGCGCGCAGTAATACCGGTATGTGTTTTTCTGCCCGCTCTCGTGTGTGGGTGCGCGCGTGTGTGCATGTGTTTTATTGCGCGTGCTGTAAAGCGCTCGAGACACGTGAGTGTACTCGGCCGGTCGGCATCGTTACCGTTCGGTCTTTAAAGGGGCGCCCGTGTGTGTGTGTGTGTGTGTGTGTGTGTGTGTGTGTGTGTACAACCTCGATTTCAATGTACGTGCGGATCTATTTAGAATTGTCCCATGTCTTATTGAAGTAAAATAAACCGCTACAGGTGTGTACTGACTTCAGTTAACCTACTTCTACATACATACTCCGCAATCAACCTTAAGGTGCGTGGCGGAGGGTACACTGTACCACTACTAGGCATTTCCTTTCCTATTCCATTCCCAAATAAAAATGTTCAAATGTTTGTATAGCTTATGGGACTTAACTACGGGGTCATCAGTACCTAAACTTACAAACTACTTATGAACTAGCTTATACTAAGGACGGCACAAATATCCATGCCCGAGGGGGGATTCGAACCCCCGAGCGTAGTGGCCGTGAGGACCGTGACTGGAGCGCCTCAGTCCTCTCGGCCACCGCGGCCGGCTTGACATTGTGATCACCACGCGAAATGTAAGTAGGCGGCAGCAAGATCGTACTACACTCAGCTTCAAATTCCGGCCCTCTAAATGTCCTCAACAGAAATTCATGAAAAGAACGTCGTCTTTCCTCCAGCCACCCCCAATTGAGTTGCCAGAGCATTTCCGTGACACTCGCACATTGGTTGAACCTTCCAGTAACAAACCTAGCTGGTCGCCTCTGAACTGCTTCTGTCTTCCTTTAAACTGATCTGCTGCGGGTCCCAAACACTTGAGCAATACTCAAGACGTGGTCGTACATGCGTTTTATACGCGGTGTCCTTTACAGGTGAAGTACTTGTTCCCAAAATTCTCCCAATAAACCGAAGTCGGCTGTCCGCCTTACTCACAACTGTCCTTACATGTTTGTTCCATTTCATATCGCTCTGCAATGTTACGCCTAGATATTTTAACGACGCGAAAGCATCAAGAAGTTCACTACTAATGCTCTATTCGAACATTATGGGATTGTTTTTCCTACTCCTGCGCATCACCTTACATTTTTCTACATTTAGAGCTAGCTGCCATTCTTCGCACCACCTAGAAATTTTGTCTAAGTCATCCTGTATGCTACTACAGTCAGTTAAAGACGACACCCTCCCATACAACACAGCATCATCAGCAAACAGCCGTAATCTAGTAACTGATTCTTCTTGTTCTTCCTTAGCGTTTGTCCTGCATGTTGGCAGAATCCGCTGTTTTGATTCGCTGCCACCACTTAGTACGATCTCGTGCCAGGGAAGGGTGGAAGGGTGACATCTTGACGTCTTTATGCAGGTTGCCAAGCCATCGTTGCCTAGGTCGTCCTACTGGCCTTTTTCCATTTACTTTCAAACTAGAACTTTCTTCGCCACTGCTGTTTCGCATGTTCAAAGGACATGTCCGTACCAAAGCAGACGGCTTGCTCTCATCTTGTCAACTGTTTAATCTGCTGCATATAACCTTCGAACTTAATTATCTGTTAAATCAATTAAACAGTCTAAAATCGCAATAATTTATTTTTAAAATGACTGGTTTTGGCAAAAATATTTTGCCCTCTTCAGATATAATCTACTGTAAATATATACAGAAAATCCTACGTTACATAAAGATGTCAGAATTACATATTACTGTTTACAAATGGAGAATATAAAGCGTATAGTTACCCATTTGGCTGTGCTGGTGGTATTGAGCAGAGACGTTCATTCACAGTCAGTAAACTGCTGCTGATGGATGAGCTGCCATGGGTTGAATAGCTAAGTAGCGCAGTAGCTTCATGACGTCAGCGCCAGCCAATGGGAAATGGCAGTAATAATAAGTTAAAATTAACCAATAAACTTAAAATAAATATGTATAATCGTATCACAGCCATCATACATTAATGTCTTTATGGAAACGACAACCCTGGCGATACCAACCGAAGCCAGCAGATGGCGACGCAAATACTGCCTATTGTGTTCCTTGTGGGCATCAACAATCGAATGGAATCGGCATGGCAACTTCCGTCTACCTAAATACATCTGAGTGTAAGCAGCCACCAATACCATGGAAACGGCGTGCCTGACGTTATCAGCCGACAACAGCAAACAGCGATTACATCAGCCCTTATTTTAAATGATTTTAATTATTTTGACCATTGTTTGTACAATTTTACAACATTTCTTTTTACATTAATGTAAAATGATTATACATCGTTGTTTGATTTTATTCGTTAATTTTAACTTACTCTGACGGTCAATTCCCATTGGGTAGCGCTGACGTCATGAAGCCATGTGATCGCGATTTTTAGATTTTTCACTCATGGCAGCTCATCTATCAGTAGCAGTTTGTTGACTGTGACTGAACGTCTCTGCTAAACACCACTAGCAACAGCCAAATGGGTAAAGCTAAGCTTTTTATTCTTCATATGTAAACAGTAATATGTCGGGCCCTTTGGTCTTGGGGTAAAGCGCTCGCCCGGGAACCGAAGGGTCGCGGGTTCGAAACCCGGTCGGAGCTCGGATTTTTTTCAGTCTACGCTTGAACCCATCCTTCACCTCTCAACGAAGTGAGGAGTCGCCAGAAACGACAAGTGGTTCGGATTCCACGTTAAGCTGTAGGTCCCCTTTCCCCGATTGGATAACTGGGGTAGGCTAGGGACACACAAGTCGCCGAGAGGGGTCCAACTGAAAGACTTGCACCAGGCCAATGAACCACACAAAATTATTATTAACAGTAATATGTAGTTCTGACATATTTATGTAACGTTGCAACTTCTGTACATACTTACAGTGGATTGATTATATCTCAAGATGGCAAAATATTTTTTTTCTGGAACCGGTCATTTTAACAATAAAATATTGCGATCTTAGACTGCTTAAGTAAATTACCTTGTTATAACAGATCGCTGAACTCTCGCATCAATGTTTTCTAAAATTATTAATTATTTGTGACTTGGTCGTGCTAATGCAAATGTCCACCTGAGCAGCTTCGCTTCCGTAATAGCCAGTCTTTGCTCCACTTCTTTCGTTGAAGGTCATCATTCAGCCCCAAACAGTGAAACTGGACGGATTATCGATCGGTATACTTTTGACAGTAGCCTGTATGGAGTTTTTCTGTCACAGAGTACCCAAGTCACAGAACGCCATTTGAGCCACGCGATAATCAGGCAGCTGGAGACTACTGCACTGTGATTCCCATTCATTCTGGTGGTAACAGAGTGTTTTAAATTTGTGATAATGTTTTTTCAGGAAGTTGACGTGTGGTCCTATTTTTACTTTTATTTACAAAATATTTTGGATCAAAAGGAAAATTTAAATTTTGTATGAAACTCGCCATCCACCGAAACTATGTTCTTTTCACACAACTAACGTACATTTCATTACATTGATAAAATAATCAAATGTGCATCAGAAACTTGTTTCAATAAAGATTTTTCATCTTTTATCGTCTTTGTATACATAGAATTGCAATCCAAGTGCAGGCCTACCTCATATACTTATTTGGGGAATTTCGGATGGTGAATCTTGTAGTGAAAATATTGTCCCTGATGTATGTTACCCCTGAATTAGTCAACACACTGATCAAATAGCTAAGCAATTTCCAGTTCCTTTTTAATGATAATTGGCAGGCGCTAATCGATAGCATCGGTAGCTTTCTCCTTTATTACATTCGTTACTGATTTTCTTACTAATTCTTATACTGAAAATGGAACATGGGTAAGATTTCCTTCGCACCTATACAAAAGATGACCACACCATACTGTACAAATTTAGCCATTACAGTTGTTTTTGCTACGGCCTGTCCAGCCCTGTTTTGCAGTTGATTTCACCACTCTGTAAAAACGAGGAAAGTGTGGTCTAATATGCATTACCTTTATTCTGTTCTCCATCTTCAGTATCACTGTACTCGACGTTTGATATATATATATATATATATATATATATATATATATATATATATATATATATATTCAATCTAACACTTACACAGCAAATATTTCGTGAACAGAAAGTGCGACTGATGCTCTGTTTTCACAGAATGGATTGGTAGTCAAGGATTCGTATTGTTAGCCAATAAGCAGATTGCATAAAAAATAAACTTTCTAAGTATTTTTACAAACATACTGTTTTTTAAATGGAGCAATGGTTGTTTCTATGATGCACTGGAATGTTTGACAGCAGCTGAGTACATAGAATTTTGAATGACTGCTGGTAATGAGGCAGTTGGCCGTGTCCGAAACTTTGAACGGTTGTAGCTGCCAAACTAAACGTGATAACAATGTCATTCAAAATTTTTGTACAAAGCTGGTGTCAAAAATTTCAGTGCATAATAGAAACAACCATTGTACCATTTCAAAAACTGTATGTTTGCTTAAAAAATACACTTTCTAAGCAATATTACAATATGTTTGTTGGCTAAAAATACGAGCCCCTGACTACCAATCCATTCTGTGAAAACCGCACATCAATTGTACTTTCCGTTTCCGCAATATCTGCGGTGCAAGTGTTTATAGAAAAGTACCTTGATTCTGGATTTACCACTACTGTGCTCTTCACTGCCAACAAGTGAAAGTCTACAGGGTCACAGCCGTCACTGTGGGTCACCCATACAATCTACCCTAGCCCCCCTCTCTCCCTCACCTGAAACCTCTTCTTCGTCGCACCTGTTAGGCAGAAAGCCCCAGATATGTGTGATTCTAACTCAGGCAAAAGTTGCGGAATTCGTTTGAGGGGATTAGTGAGAGCTAGACCTACCTCAACCTCATCTGAGTTGAAGAGTTCACGTCCATTCATCATTGCCCAACTGACACATCAAGTCCAACTTGACTGGCAATTCTCCGAAATGACCATCCCGCCACTGGGAAGGCCACAATTCTGACCCCTTTCAAATTTGCTCAGTTGGCTGTAGGAAGTACTACTCTCCACAACATGACAACCGAGCGATGTGGTGCAGTGGTAAGACTCTGGAGTGGCATTTGGGAGGATGGTGGTTCAAATCTACCTCCGGCCATCCAGATGGCCTTTCAAAGGGCACGGCCGATTTCCTCCCCCGTCCTTCCCCGAAAATCCGAGTGTAAGCTCCAACTTTAAAGGCCATGCTGTCGACGGGACGTTAAAACCTAAGCTTCCTTCCTTACATAACATGACACCTGTTTGATACGAAAGAGACACTTATAGCTGTTAACATCACAGATGACGCTCTGGCAGCTATGACATTTCGCTATCTGTTGACGGACGACTCTGAAACCATTATCAGTACATCTACTATCCCCCAGATGGCACCTGCCGTCATCGCGGCAAAATCGACGTCGTCGTTGCAGGTGTACTACTTTTTCTTCCGCCACTGTACCCAGAAGCAGTAACAAGACGTTGCGAGCCTAAACGCACCCTCGCAGCTGTGAGAACCCGCGGCGGTGAGCGGGCCGTTCGCCGCTCGCCGCTGGGAGCTGCCGGCGCGGCGCGGCGCGGCCGAACTGCACGGCAGGAATGCGCGGCTGGTGGGGGCAGCGAACCCCGCTGGCCTTGATCGCGTTCTCGCCGTGGACGGTCGAGGGCATGGCCAGCGCCAGGCGCCGCGTCTCCTGGCGCACAGTGGCCGGCCGCAGCCAGCGCTCGCCCCGCCTGCGAGTGTCGCCGCCGCGTCTGCGGTGGCTGCAAACGGCAACAGCTGCAGCCCGTCACAAGGCTTACAGCACGCAGGACCATCGTCCAGACATGCAGTCCACGGCCAATTTATTACACGCACTACCTTTTTTAACCAAATGTTGATTTATGCTAACTAAATTCGTACTTAATTATACCCATAATGGATGCGAGGTTGTGGTTGTAATACTTAATTACTTTGTCAAGTAAGCTCAATCACAGATATCGCGTAAAAACACTAAAATATGACGCGTTTGAAGGGTCAAGCCCTCATCATCAGATAATCTGTACAACAATCTTAAAACATGAAACCATAAAAATATAAAACGTAATAAAAGAAAACGTGGTTACTTCCCTTGTAACCGTGTCCACGACGAAAGGTCCTCAGCATACTGTGCTACGTCAGAATACAAACCAGACCCCAACACTGGCGGCGCATAACACAACCGAAATGCACCGAGTCAACAAACACGAATGGGGCACACGTATGCACATGAAAGAAAGACCTGAAAATTCCAACGATCATCGACAAAGTTATTGGGTACATTCAGGCGTCACGAAATCATTTGCACAGTATGACAGAGGTTTAAATTTAAAATAATCGACTTTTATTATAATAGGTCCACAAAGTTAAAAAAAAAAAAAAAAAAAAAAAAAAAAAAAAAAAAAAAAAAGAAAGAAAGAAACCTGTATGTATTACCTTGAACTTGTTCATTTAATGAGGCGTCGCTTTTAGCGTTATGTATTACAATCTCCGGCTGTTCTAGCAGATATAACTCTCTTTCCTTATCCTGTCAATGCAAAATCTTAAGGTCTTCTTCAATCCGCTTTAACGAATGGCCAGTTTCGCGGTTATGCGTAGTTACGGCGGACTTGTCAAAATTATTAAGTCGGAAGGCGTCCATATGTTCCTTGTACCTAACTCTAAACGATATATCGTTCTGACCAATGTAGTCGGCATTTCAACTACTATAAGATGTAGTGCGCCTCGGTTGCACAGTGGTAAAGTGCCAGACTACAAATCCAAAGGTCGCGGGTTCGATCCCCGCCAGGTCCTAGGATTTTTATCTGTCCCTTTTCACTTCTTTCACCTCTGGCAGTATCGCTCATGTGAAAAATACCGAGTAGCACCGTGGTTCAGAACCCACGTTAAACTGTAGGTCTCCCTATAACTGGCTGGGTAAGTCAGTTCGAAGGTCGGAGGAAGGCAATGGCATACCACCTCCAAACAGGACCATGCCTAGTAAAGCACTGTGGTGTTCAAACCAATCTTCGGATTGATGACTGCTTACTACTACTTTACTACTGTATCTTACAAACCCCTGCTTTGTCATATTTATCAGTCTCTTGGTTTAAGTTATTCCGTAATTTACGACGTATCGTATTATTAGTTTTAAAAGCAGCTTCCACTTTAAAAGGTTTTAGTATGTTGGCCAGTTTCTGAGATATAAATAAAAATGGCACGGAAAATATCAAGAGAGTAATGGTTCCGTATTTTGGTAATCTATATCAGAAAGTGGTCAACATACAAGCTATACGTTGTGGAATGTATACGTTATGCAAGATTCAAATATCATTGAAATCGGTTCGGAGGTTTGAAGAAGTTGACATCTTGTGTGAGCATTGTATTCATTATGTTGAATCGTATTACGTACAATATATCAACTATTAAAATTATTTTTAAATGTGTTAAATTTCAAACGGCCAAGAATAAATTGGACTCAAGCGTATCAGGAGATATCAAATGTTCAAATGTTTGTAAATCTGACTCAACTGCTCGGTTATTAGTCCGTAGCTTACAAACTACTGAAACTAAACTAACCTAAGGACAACACAAACACCCTTGCCCGAAGGGGGACTCGAACACCCCGTCGGCGAACGGCCGCGCGCACCGCAAGACGGCGTCCCCAATGCGCACGGCTAATCCGACGCGGCTAAACTTTTCTCCTTTCATCATTTTGCTGGGGTTCTCAGCGAGAAAAAGATTCCTAAAGGTTTGAAATTATGTTTAAAGTTTGTTGCAAGTCGCTAAGTGCTCTCCTCAAATAGTGCACTGATAAAGTGACACTATCACGTGCCGCAAGAAGGGAAATATTTCATTCTTTAAGACGTCAGATCTCGTGAACTATCGGCCCTATCACAAAATCCTTTGTTACCTGACGTCTTCTACCTATAAACTACATTCCTGCCGAATTTCAGCGTCATAGGTGAAGTAGTTTTCGAGATTTCGTGTTTAGTGAGTACGTAAGTAAATCAGTGTATTTTCGCTTTTATATAGATAAAGCAGAGTGTCCCTGTGTTTGTGTGTATGTACTGCATACAAATGTACAGTTCTGTTCCAATCTTTATGAAATTTTGTACACGTAAGCTTCGAGCCATGATGACGGTCGCCGTAAGTGTAAGGATCGCTTACAACACACAGTTCACGAGACATGACTTCATAAGCAATGACATGCGAGAATAACTGCTACATCACCCGACAATGTTGCACATTAGTCCCTAAACCACTAGGGCGATTTAAACTAAATTGAGGTCACAGTTGCTGTAGGATTAAGAATCACATACGACCAATAGTTCCTCAGATATGACGTCATAAAAAGTAGGAATCGCAAAAAACTGTCCCTATGCGACGATACTTTATTCATACACTGTAAGAGAATGAGAGTACTTACCGAATTGCAACAAACTTTAAACAAAATTTCAAACCTTTACTATATTTTTTCTCGCTGACAACCACAGTCAAATGATGAAAGAAAAACCTTTCTAGCTTACTATTTTTTCGCTTTAGGTATGAAGTTACAATTTATAATTTCTACACTACAAAATGGAGCCGCAGGAAATTGTACAGGCAGTAAACACACATATAGCTGAAAGTACCTTCGACATTGTATCGCCGGCCGCGGTGGCCGAGGGGACTAAGGGCGCTCCAGTCACGGTCTGCATGGCCACTACGGTCGGGGGTTCGAATCCCCCCTCGGGCATGGATATTTGTGCCGTCTTTAGTCTTAGTTAGTTCGTAAGTTGTTTGTATGTTTAGGGACTAATGACCCCGTAGTTAAGTCCCATAGACTATACAAACATTTGAACATTTTTTGACATTGTATCACCGTACGACACGTAGTTCATGATATATGAGCACATAAACAGTAACGATAATGGAAAACCGACCCATCACGCACAAAGTTTTAATCTATTACTTCTTTACTACTAATTGTATTCGCAACAGATTTTACAGACATACAGCACTTATACAAATTAATTTATATCTGAAAAATTATACAATTGCACAACATATAACTCAATGGATATGAGATGCTACTTATTTCATCTGTCATTTGTATTTTGATTACTTTTTTTTTGTTTGCATACTGCACTTATAATTTTGTACACCATAAAAGGCAGCCTTACATCTTATATATTCTTCAGTAACTATAAAATGTTTTAGAAAAAAGGAGATGGACAGAGAGAGAGAACGGATAGAAGAGGTACTAACTCAAAGCAGAAATAAATAAATAAATAAATACTCGGGCAACGCCGGGTTTTCAGCTAGTATCTAATACATAAAAATTATTTTATCCATTACTTTGGTTAGAGAACACCGCAGCTGTATTCGTAATAATACTGCACTAAATAAATAGCTGCGGCAGAGAGGCCGAGCGCATTGAGGCGCTATGCTCCGATGCGCGAGGCCGTTCCTCGTCGAGGTTCGAGTCCTCCCTCGGGCATGGATGATTGTGCTGTTTTTAGTAAAAATTAGTTTATAAGTAGTTTGTAATTTTAGGTACTGATGACCCCGCAGTTAAGTCCCATAAGCTTAACAAACATTCGAGTAAATAAATACTGCAACCAGCCACAATATTTTTATAAATCTATTTCACCGTTACTAGTTTCGAGCCTGAGCCCATGCTCAGACGGTAGTGGCAATATCAGGTTTACATCTGTGTCCTAAAATATCACAGTTATGTGAATCCATTAGGTTACAAGGTTAAATATTTTAAAAGCCTAAACATTACAGTTTTCTTTCTTGTATTGTCCACACTTGAATTCAAACTACATATACTGCTTATACATTAAACTTACTTCTTTATACATTATTATAGGAGAAAGATATGTATAGTTGTGTGCTCCAAGTTAACCTGTGAGGTTCGCTAATTTCAAGCTTGTGGCGTTTGTTCATCAGCTGATTTGATGCACCAAAGAACATGACACATTTACAGATACGGCATACTGCAGTGCAAGTGCAAAGATACTTATGCTCATTATTAAAAAATACATTTAATTTTACATTTGAAGACAGTTTCTAATGGCCAATGAAGGAACTTTCCTGTCAGTTAAATGTCATCTTTGTTGGATGAAATTATAAAAGTAGTATGAAATTTTGGAGGTAAAATTGGTTTTCTAATTCTATCTGATCATTCAGGATACAGTCAGATTTATTGTGAAAACATTAAATACCTCGGAGAGCCACCTTTTGTAGCTGTGAGAGCCTTGGATACGACATGGCATACTGTCGATGCCGGACTGTAATGTGCCCTGCAGTTTTTGATGATGATACCACACACGGATAATCTTCTCTAACAGCTGTGTTTTTGTTGTGATATCTTTTGCCACCTCCCTCTTTATTAGTTCCCATACATTTTCTACGAGGTTCAGTTGGGCTATTACTTGTCCAGACTTACAGAGGGATATTTTCGTCCTTCAGAAAGGATTTAACTGACCTTGCTGTGTGACAGAGAGTTCCATCCTACATAAAAAGAAATGGTTCCCCATTCGAGAATCACTCTCTGAGTTGCAGTATTAACCTTTTTTGCGGGACTTCCTTGTACTAGTCTTGCCTCATTAATGCCTTTAACCACGTAAATATGTCATGTACTATTGCTAGAGGCAGACCAAATCACCACCTCAGTTGCATGTTTACGGTCTGAATAATACAGCCGGGATGAATTTTTTCTCCTGTTCGCCGGAGCACATACTTAGATTTGTTAGTTAAAATTTCAAGTGTGCTATCATTGCTGAAGCATACCTGTAAAAATCAAGAAAAATGTTTATCGGTTTTATCATATCGTTAATAATAATTTTGTCGCGGTGGAGTAGCCGAGCGGTCTAAAGCATATCGCTGCGGAGCGCGCGGTTGCTCGCCGTGGAAGTTCGAGTCCTCCCTGGGGCATGGGTGTGTGTGTTGTCCTTAGGTTAGTTTACCTAGGTTTAAGTAGTTTGTGAGCTACGGACTGATGACTACGCAGTTTGGTCCGATAGATTTACAAACATTTGAATTTTTAATAATAATTTTATATTACTGATCTCCAGAAGCCCGCATCCTTATCACACCACTGTTTAGCCGACTTCAGACGCTTTGCTTTCATTGTGACGGCCTTGAAATCAATATCCTTCAACTTCCTGCAGACAGTGCATTCAGATGCACTACCATTAGCCTCTTCCAATTAAGATTTTACCTGTTTCGTTGTTGCAAATCTCTTCTGCAGGCAGATTCTTTTGAGAAGTCCTTCTGGCCTTGAGGTGTAATTGATTTTCTTCTGCACTTCTTCTTACTTCTGGGGCTCAGTTCTTCACCTGAATCAATTTTCTTCTGTATGCGCCTTACGCTAGTTTCTGACAATTCCAACCTTCGTGAAATTTCCTGATTGGAATACAGCTTGTATAACGATGTCTTTCAAATGTTTGTAATTCTATCTGACCAAACTGCGTGGTCATCAGTCCGTACCTTACAAACTACTTAAACTAAGATAGACTAACCTAAGGACGACAAACATACCCATACTCCAGGGAGGACTCGAACCTCCGACGACAAGCAACCTCGCGCTCCGCAGCGAGATGCCTTAGACCGCTCGGATACTCCACCGCGGCAACGAGGTCTTTGACCTCAGCTTTTTTACCTAGTGAAATGTAACCCTCTTCTACCAATGTTTAAAGGTAATTAATAATTTCTGGCTGTTCAACACTCAATTGTAATGCCAATATTACAACATTGATAATCAAAGCGAACAAACTACCAAACCAGTTACACGCGAGAACGTCAGTGAACAGGTTCTTTTCCGTACGCTGTACTCTGCACACCGATACCTACAATAAGTGAACAATCCAATGTCACATAGCAACAATAGATACAAAATTCAACTATGTAATAATTGCATTGAATAACAGTCGTAAATTTTCCAATTAATCCATTCAATATAGCACTCAGCAAGTAATTACTACAAATAATGGGCAGTACGTCTAATAATTTGGCCAGGAACTGTACTGTGTATGAACCAACGCACAACCTCCTGAGTGGAGGACTCAGTACGGAAGACAAGCATTTCAGAGGCTGGTTGCAAGATTTGTCAGTGGGAGGTTCGATCAGCAAACAAGGGTTACGGAAACGCTTCGGGAATTCAAATGGGAATCTCTGGGTGGAAGACGATCTTTCGCAGGAACAGTAGGTTATTGCACAGTTTGATGATGAGATATGATGGACCATACATCTAGGTAGCAAAGAAGATATACTCAATAATATTACTATCGAATTAACAGATCACAATTACACGAATTATTTAAAAAATAACAATGAAAATACCAGTACACTTCCATTATAGTCTAACGTATTCCAACGTTTCTCCGGAATCGTACACAACATTTCTACGGAATCGAAACCAATATTCCTCAAGGTCTGTCGCTATCATTTTTTTCCAATGTTACAGTACACTTCCAGCCGGCCGCGGTGGCCGAGGGGACTAAGGCGCTCCAGTCACGGTCTCCACGGCCACTACGGTCGGGGGTTCGAATCCCCCCTCGGGCATGGATATTTGTGCCGTCCTAGTTCGTAAGTAGTTGATAAGTAGTTTGTAAGTTTAGGGACTGATGACCCCGTAGTTAAGTCCCATAGACTATACAAACATTTGATTTTTAGTACACTTCCATTATAGTCTACCGTATTCCGACGTTCCTCCGGAATCGAAACCAATATTCCTCAAGTTCTATTCCTATCATTTTTTCCAATGTTACATAGACAATGCGTGTCAGTGGTTTACAACAATGATTTATTTAATTGGAAGTTCGGAAATTTTTATATCTGTCACAACTTAATTTCTTGCGAAAAGAGATTATTAGAGTTGAAGAGCAACGGCTAAACATGATTTATGGCACATTCTATCAGATGTCGGTCCTATGGGGCAGTTAAAATGACCTTTTAGTAATGTGGTATGTGACCAAGATAAAAAGCGATTTACTTGTAGTGGTAACAGAATGTCCTCTCCTGAAAAATGTATAGAATTGTCAATTTTTTTGTGTTGTCTTTATTTCTCATTAAGTCTGACAGAATTTTGTCTATCTGACACATCTTGCACAGAACGTCACACAGTTTCCTCATACCTGACTATCTCAGTTATTGTGGGAATATGTCGTCTACAGCAGGGGTTTGCCTCGACAAACGTCTTTCGGTATTCCGTAAGCTTCATATCGTATCTCCTTTCCTCAGCTTAATGTACATTTCCTTCCTCTGTTATTACCTTCTGTCTTTGATAAGTGTTGGCTTGCTAGCTAAGCGCTTGTTATTAATGCTGTCGCTTCTCTTTTCTCTGAGTAAATTACAGCTGCCTCCAATGTGAAGATTACTCCGAACACAACATTGTTTTAATACTCCTGATCTTCGTAAAGATAGTATGCCTTTCCCATCCTCCGATCTACTAACTGACTTAGCCGGCCACGGTGGCCGAGGGGACTGAGGCGCTCCAGTCACGGTCTGCACGGCCACTACGGTCGGGGGTTCGAATCCCCCCTCGGGCATGGATATTTGTGCCGTCCTAGTTCGTAAGTAGTTCATAAGTAGTTTGTAAGTTTAGGGACTGGTGTCCCCGTAGTTAAGTCCCATAAGCTTAACAAACATTTGAACATTTTCAAATTCAAATGTTTGTGTAGCTTATGGGATTTAACTACGGGGTCATCAGTCCCTAAACTTACAAACTACTTACAAACTAGCTAATACTAAGGACGGCACAAATATCCATGCCCGAGGGGGGATTCGAACCCCCGACCGTAGTGGCCGTGCAGACCGTGACAGGAGCGCCTCATTCCCCTCGGCCACCGCGGCCGGCTTGAACATTTTAACTGACTTAACTATCTGGTTATATACATAGATTGATGAAAGAACTAACAGATAAAATTTTTTTGACTGAGCTGAGATGGATTCCACGATCCGTAGATTACAGTTCAAGCACTTTACAACAAAGCCTCACCTTATCTTGAACACACTGATTAATTTTCGTATTAGCTCATACGGCATGCTCACACAACCTTGTATACGGAAGCCAACGGAAAGCTGAGAAGGACGTGGTGCCATCTGCACACTTGATGCTTTTTTTGTTTGATTCCTGCCACCCGTTCAACCAACCCTGTCTCACACCATAACAACGAAAAAAACAGAACCTTCTTAGGAATTAAAAATCACTCCATTGCGAGAAATAAAGTAATTAAGCTTCTATTCATGTACATTAACTTTAAATAAACGTAAATAGATATAAAACATCAAGGCCGTCACCGCCCCAGCGACAGTAAACGAATGAAAGAAGAAGAAACTGTACGGGTACGAATGGAATATCCAACCCAATCAGAAAAATAGAGCATTCTCAATGCCAAAGAAAAGGAAATCTGCCCAGCGTGTGGAGGCTGAGCACCCATGCAGCGTAACAACCACCCTTGACAGCAGGTGGAATCTAAAACGAAACCAACTTCCAGGAAGAAGGAAGGAAGAACTAAAGTGGAGCTTCGATGATTGGTAATTAAGAGAAGCCAAAGAAAAATCTGTCTAATCCTTCAAAGGAATGAATACTTATCCTCGCACAAGGCGAGGAGGAAAATGAAGGAAAGTGGCTTAAAATTTGATGACAATTCACATATAAAATTCAAAAAATGTTCAAATGTTTGTAGAGTCTATGGGACTTAACTACGGGGTCATCAGTCCCTAAACTTACAAACTACTTATGAACTACTTACAACTAAGGACGGCACAAATATCCATGCCCGAGGGGGGATTCGAACCCCCGACCGTAGTGGCCGTGCGGACCGTGACTGGAGCGCCTCAATCCCCTCGGCCACCGCGGCCGGCCACAGAAAATTACACTAGTACATTGACGACACGGAAAGCATTTATTGGTGGAGTGCTTTTTGCTACCAATGTACCAATGCTGCCGTGAGAGGGACTGATAACCGTAGTCGATAAGTCCCTTTAAAAATCAAACCAAACGAAACCAACTGCCGTGAGAAAATGGGCGAATTTGTCCTGATAGTTTCGTTGGAACTTGGCCTGTTAGTGGGCAGTCCACAGATGACACATGAACTCGACACCACCTGTTAACTGCTGTTCGATGATGGCATATACCGAATGTCCGATGATAGAAGGTATGTGGCATGGTCCGATGAGTAATGGTTTACATTGCTTCCTACAAACAACCGGGTTCATGTACCGAACACTTCAAAAAGAAGTTTACGATACGACATCCTTGCTTCTTACAGTCAAGCATGGAGAACAGGTTCCATCATTCTCTGGTGTCTGTTTTATGATCTTGGCCTGTTCCTACCACTTCCCTCACTGGTCGGATAAATGCGAATGAAAAACTCACTATCTTCCACAGCAATATATTACTTACAAGCACGGCATCTTCTAATATATGAAGCAGGGTGTCCGTATATTTGTACGTGTTGCATACAAATCTACAGTTTTGTTCCAATCTGTATGAAATTTTCTATACGTAAGCTTCAATCCATGAGGACGGTCGCCGTAAGTGTAAGAATCACATATGATATATAGTTCACGAGATATGACGTCATAAACAATGAGATGCGCGAAAAACCGCTTCATTTTGCGACAATGCTGCTCATTTTCTCCTAAACCACTGTACCGATTTCAACTAAATTTGGTACACACATTCCTTACCGTGAGGTAACAATTGCTGCATGGTTAAGAATCACATACGGCACATGGTTCAAAAGATATTCCGTCATAACCAATAGAAATCGAAAAAATGCCATATAATGCGGCGAGACTTTCGAAATACACTGTATGAGAGTGACAGTACTTGGCGGCTTGCAACAAACTTTAAACATAATTTCAAACCTTTATTAAACTTTTTCTCGCTGGTAGCCATAGTAAAATGATGAAAGGGAAAAAGTTTCTCGCTTACTACTTTTCCGTCGTTTATGGAGTAAAACTACGGCTCTCGGTATGACGTTACAATTTATAATTTGAACACTACAAATTGTAGCGACAGGAAATGTTACAGACACTGTACACACATATAGTTGAATGTACCTTCGAAATTGTATCACAGTACGACACGTAGTTCATGAGATATGAGCACTTAAACAGCAACGTTCCGCTGTTCATGGATTCCAATTGCGGCATTCGGTATGAAGTTACAATTTGTAATATGTACAGTTTTAATTGTAGCTGCAGGAAATTTTATAGACAGTATACAAACATATAACTGAATGTACCTTCTAAATTGTATCACAGTGTGACACGTAGTTCATGAGATATGGCCACATGAACAGTAACGTTCCTGGAAAACCGTCCCATCAGGCACCAAGTTTTAATCTATTGTTTCATTACCACTAAATGTATTCCCAAGAGATTTTACAGACATACAGCCCTTATACAAATGAATATATACCTGAAAAATAATAATAGTAATAAATATGTTGTTTACGTTAGATGTCCATATTACTTTGTCCACCGTCCTGTACATGTGTGTGTAATTTTGCGAGACGCGAGGAGAAATTGTAGAAGGAGCCAAAGGTTCTGTTACAGCAAGTAGATTCAAGTGAATGGAAGTGCCTATAACTGTGCTGGAACGTTGAGGCCTACGCAGGGTGGACTAGCGTGCAGAGCTGCATCATACGAGTCTCCGGGCTGGAACCACAACATTCGGGGACGCCGCACGTCGGCTGTGGCGCAGATCTCCCCGAGCAGCAAGTAACGGAGACAAGAAACTGTCACGATTCGCGCTTTTCGTTTTCCGCTTCAGATCCCCCGACGAACGCTGACACGGTAGCTTCATTTCGATCAGGGTCGGTTTCTTTCCGACAGGCGATGAGATCAGCGTCAACCTGGGAGCGTGTTAGCCGCCGTCAACGACCTAGAGAACAGGACCCCGCCGCCGACACCGCAACCACACGTCGCCGTCGACTCCTGAATTATATTCGTCGCTAACGACAGCAGCCGGCTCGCCATAAAACCTCGAGCGCGAGGTGGATCGCCCCGCAGACCGTAAAGGAAAAATATGCGGGAGAACGTTGGCTGGTGACTCAACGGCCCGTTGGGGCTGTCCTGGGAGATAGATAGCGCTAGCCTTTCAAGGCACGGTACGGTACACCAAAGTGCGATATGCAAAGGCCGAGGTGCTACTTGGCGAAGCCTGAGCAACCAGACAAGCCGTACGTCAATGTCGTGTCGTTCGCCTGTCCCCAATCTTCGAAGTTCAAAGAACCAAACTGCTAGGGTCATTCGTCCCTAACTGAAACACCACATTAAACTACACACACACACACACACACACACACACACACACACACACACACACACATACAGGGTCACAGGGCCAAGCATTGTCTATCCTCGACGTATTTTCAGTATAATGGTGAATTTTATGCACAGACCGATGGGTAGCCATGGGAAGCCCCCTAAGCCCCGTACTTGCAAATTTATTCCTGGAATATTTTGAACATCAAGCACTGCAGTCAGCCAAAAAAAGACCCTCGAAGTGGTATCGATATGTCGATGATACCTTTGTAATATGGAATCACGAGGAAGAGGATTTGAATGATTTCCTGGTGCATCTAAATAGCATTAACCCGAAGATCAAATTCACCATGGAGAAAGAGAATAATGGACAACTCAACTTTCTGGATGTTTCAGTTATCAAACGGGCGGATGGGACCTTAGGCCATAAGGTCTATAGGAAAGCCACACATACTGATCGCTACCTCCATAAGAACTCAAGAACTCAAACCACCAACTAGTTCATAAATACACTAGTGGATAGGGCCAATAACATTTGTAAACCAGGCTACTTACAGGAAGAACTAAACCACTTGCGACAAGCCTTTGCGAAAAATGCTTATACAAATAACGAGATTAACCGAGTACTTCACCCAAGCAGTAAAATGTACAAAAACAGGAGACAGCAACAACCATCAGCTGGAAAAGTATTTCTTCCGTTCATTCATAACATCACGGATCGCATTTGAAAAGTACTGGCCAAGTTTCGAGTGAAGACTATTTTCAGACCTACTAAGAAAATTAGTGAGTGCCTTAGATTAACAAAAGATGCTCGTCATCCCCTGGCCACACCAGGGGTATATAAAATTCCGTGCAGTTGTGGCAAAGTTTACATAGGAACCACAAAAAGAAGCATTAATACACGTTTGACGGAGCATAAAAGAAATTGTCGTTTGGGATAGATCGACAAATCGGCAGTGGCGGAACATGTTTTCACGGAAGGAGATCACGAAATAAAATTTGGTGAGACAAGTGTGCTGGCGAGGATGTCGCACTATTATACACGTATGTATAGGGAGGCAATTGAAATTCACAAACATCAATACAATTTTAATCGTAAAGGAGGAGGATTAAAATTGGACAAGATATGGCGATCGACGTTGCATCAATCACGTGACAATCGATTGCCCGGAATAGAGAGAACAGGCGATAGCTAGATGTAGCCACACATCGACGTCACCTGACGTGAGGTGGCGCCCTCTGCGATCTTATATAAGGAGCGGCCTCAACCCACCGGCAGCCAGTCGTCGACTCAACCTCGGAAGATGTTCTCCGTAGTCGAGAACGAAACGTCAGGGAGAGGAAGTTTTATAGATCGGCCACGGCAACTCAGCCCAGAAGTGTTTACTGATGACATATACAGGGTGTTACAAAAAGGTACGGCCAGACTTTCAGGAAGCATTCCTCACACACAAAGAAAGAAAATATGTTATGTGGACATGTGTCAGGAAAGGCTCAATTTCCATGTTAGAGCTCATTTTCTTACTTCTCTTCAAATCTCATTAATCGTGGAATGGAAACACACAGCAACAGAACGTACCAGCGTGACGTCAAACACTTTGTTACAGGATATCTTCAAAATGTCATCCGTTAGCGATGATACATGCATCCACCCTCCGTCGCATGGAATCCCTGATGCGCTGATGCAGCCCTGGAGAATGGTGTATTGTATCACAGCCGTCCACAATACGAGCACGAAGAGTATCTACATTTGGTACCGTGGTTGCGTACACAAGGGCTTTCAAATGCCCCCATAAATGAAAGTCAAGAGGGTTAAGGTCAGAAGAGCGTGGAGACCATGGAATTTGTCTGCCTCTACCAATCCATCGGTCACCGAATCTGTTGAGAAGCGTACGAACACGTTGACTGAAATGTGCAGGAGCTCCATCGTGCATGAAGCACATGTAGTGTCGTAATTGTAAAGGCACATGTTCTAGCAGCACAGGTAGAGTATCCGTATGAAATCATGATAACGTGCTCCAGTGAGCGTAGGTGGAAGAACATGACGCCCAATCAAGACATCACGAACAGTCCGAAAATCGCCTTCGGGAATGTGGCCTCTACGCACGTAGTGCTATGGTGTGTGTGTCGCCTTCAAACCACGACATCGATTAGCCCGCAGGAAGTGGGGCGGTGAACGTAGGATTGTAGTCGTAACGAATGGCACTGGGTTCTGTTCACAGACGAGTCAAGATTGTGTGTTCGGCCAGACAAACGTCGTTCCCTCATCGGGAGAGAACGTGAAACTCGGAACAATCCTCATTAGTGCAGGAAACATCACCATATCATGGTGGTGGACGCATGGTGTGGACAGGATTCGGTACTGGGAAACATACGGACCTTTTTGTCGTTCATAATGGCGCTTTGACTGCTCAGAGGTATAGAGACGAGATCCTTCGACTTCACTTGCACCCTACGTTGGTGCCAGTCTTAAACTGGATTGAACATGTCTGGAATGCCCTTGGCAGACGCATTGCAGCCAGACCAGCACCTCTCGTAACGGTGGCAGAGCTGGATATTTCACTCACGGAAGAATGGCCAAAAATCTCTGAAGAGATGATTTATAACCTCATACAGTCCATGCCACGCAGGTGTGCAACTGTTCTGTCCGTCCGAGGGCAACGATAATGACTTTTATTATTATTATTATGGTAGCCCTGTGGTGCCTCGTTGTAAGTACCAGCCATGTAAGCTTCAAGTAAAGAATTGAAACGGCAAAATATCGTACTGTATTGCACACAAATAACATGTAAGTAATATCTGAATAATATACGTTACCATATGTATATTGTGTATGATCTCTCACCTAATTGTTTTGAGAAATTGTCGTACGAAATTCTGCGATAAACTGTCCCAAGCACCTTGAGTGTTGCGTTGAATTCGGGAGTGGTTCTTGTAGATCCTGGATACCGATTAATTTGCACCTTCATCGTGTCCTTCACCAGTTTAAATGGCGAGAGCTCATGATGTTGCTGTTCAGGACCGACTTCTGCATTTTTCAGAAGCAGCCAACGTCTCAGATACATGCTCGTCAAAAATGGGTCTTTTGCGAGGACATACAGACTAAAATTTTATACTGTAAACTCAAGCGCTTACAATAGTAGGCCACATCCAACAACATAGCGCCATTCGCCAGTTAAAAAGTAGTCATGTGCCGCTGCACTCTCTCATAACTCACAATTCTCTCTCTCTCTCCCCCCCTCTCTCTCTGCTGTTTCTCTCTCTCTCTCTCTCTCTCTCTCTCTCTCTCTCTCTCTCTCTTCTTTACCTGTAATAGTGTCAGTCAATGCTGTAGTAAGGTCAAGAATAAAATAATGTTGCACAAATAGGTGATACATTCAACATAGCATAAAGAAATTCCACAGTATCATCTTATTATAAATAAGATTTTTTAAAGAAAAACATACCAACAAATCCCTTCAATGCAAGTGTGCTTGAACTGAAATTTTTTCCTTGTTAGAGCAATGAAAAAAAGTTTGTTATATTTTAATGTAGCTTTTACTTTCTGTCATACAGTAAGTAACACATAAAGGAAATGTCAGATGTATGAATTTTAATGAAATTGAGAATGAATTCTGAAGAAGAAGTAGAAGTAGTCATACCAGCAAAAACAAAAAGAAATATTAATTAATAATGATGCAATACAGATAAAGTAAACAGTGACATGTTTTTCCGCTTGCCAGTTTTTTCCTTAATCAATATGTCTAATGCTTGAATCTCTTTTTCCTCCTCATGAGCCTTTTTCCTTAGTGCTTCTCCCATCATAGCTACTTCAGTGGCCTTTACACAGATCTTACACCTTCCATTGTGAATGTCTTTCAATGGCAAATGGCCATTTTTTACCTTCATCTCATCCCCCGCAGTTGGCTAAACACACAAACTCCTGGTATTTGTATCACAATTTTAAACATACACCTGTTCCGCAGACTTTTCACCAAACGTGTGTTATAGGTAGGGATGGTCGATAAATCGCAGATCGATACTTTGCTACAGATGAGTTTACATACAGAAAACGTGACACACACGCCCATCTGTGTGTCTGAGGCGGCGATAGCCTTACGCCTCTTGCCTTAAACATAACGCAGCTGAAAGACCCTCGTTATTGCTCCGACCTTCGATCTATAAACAAAGTTTTTTTTCATCTTTTAACTTCGACAAGTTAATCGATATTGTTTGATTATTGGCGCTAAGAGAAAAAAAAAGGACTTCTACTTACTATTTACTTAACCAAGTTAGCGCGGAATCATTTTTTGTTTAATTTTTTTCTCAGAAGCTATTAATTACCTTCCTATGACTTCAGAAGATCATTATATGTGATTTTTTCCCCACAATCATGCCCTTAGTTTTGCAATACTGACCTCCTTTCTGGAATGACGTCAAAACGAATGTTTTATCATTTTAATCTGATGAATCATTATTATTAAAACAACATTTTTAAATTGTAATATATACATATAAATGTGTCAAAAATTGAAGATAGTTCAATAACTGTAAACTCAACTACGTGGAAGTCTTCAGAATCTTCGGTATGAACCTTAACTTTGCAGCTGTGTCCAACCACTTTGTAATCGACAATAGAAGCTAAAATTGATCTGCAATGGGACTAGGCGATGCAAAGAAATAAAATATGACTGTGTGCACGAATTCTTACAGACAGAAATAAAAAAGTAAGCTGCCGGTCTCGTCCTTCTGGAAGGACGTCAGCGCTATCTGGGTTAATCTGTGGCTTGCACCTTGGAGACCATGTGGATGCTCTTACACTCCTCCTCCATTGCTCCCGCTTGGAAGCCTGCAGCCACCACTCGCCTGCTCTACTCCCTTGCCCTCGGTGTCCTTGTCGATGTCCTTTCACCTTGCAGGCAATTATCCCCGACCCCTCCTTCCAGCTACAACTCCCAGGAACCGTCAAAGGATATCCTCCTTTCACTCATCCGCAGCACTACATTTCGAGCCCAAGTCAAGCTTCTTCCTTTCCATCCTTTTATAATGGCAGGTTGTGGGTGAAGTAGGGGTGGCGGTTATCGCTGGAACAAATGGTTTTCGGTTATACCGGTTCTTTTCATTTCCAGTTTAACCGCGCCGTAAAAATTGCTCAAGATAACCGGTTTTTTAAACAACCGGTTTTCGGTTTTTATTGCTATTATTTCCAGTAGAGTTCGAACGAAACATATTTTCCGACCGAAGCAGAAACCGTAATCGTCGGTTCTTCTAGTTTCGGCCGAAACCGAAACTCCTTAAGTTGGACTTGTGAGCCAGCGCATACGAATATCTCGTTATATACACTATATATAATATAAAGTTACAGTCCGTAAATGAACTTCAATTAGTGCTGCAGAAGTTTTTCGAAAAATAAAGTCACAGTTCCGACTAACAGTATGATTCTTGTCAGTGTAAATTTACGCAAATTGAACTAGGAAAGCTCTGTACCACATGATTAAAGAATGTTCAAATGGGTTTGAGTTCTTATGAGACCTAAATGCTTACGTCATCGGTCCCTGGACTTACAAACTACTTAATCTAACTTAACCTAATTTACGCTAAGGACAACATATACATCCATAACCGAGGAAGGAGGGAGGACTCGAACCTCCGACTGGAGCAGCCCCGCAGTCCGTGAAATGGAGCCTCAGACCGCACGGCTACCTCGCGAAGCACCACATGATCAATTTTACCTAAACCTATATTGGTTATTAAAAAAGCCCCTCGCTTTCAAGGAATCACATTAATTAAACTTGTTAGCATAACAATATGATAATACATTAAAAGTTAGTATTCGAAGCTTACATAATAGATATATGAATCGAATTTACCTTCTCTTCCAAGAAACATTTTGGATGGTTTCTCCTTAAATGACACAGCATGTTTGTAGTACCTTCACCCGTTTTCAGCTCTTTTAAGAAAAAGTACTTCGTGAAGTACTTCCACACTCTGGATGTTGGCATTTAAGACACAACCGATATCTGGCGACGACAGCAAGGAACTGCCGCATGACCAGACGGAGGCAAGTCTTGTACACTGCCGGTGCACGCGCGTCGTCTAATAGGCCACGCCACAAGGCAACAGGTGCATAGATGCCTCAATAGTTGCACCAGTTCTTATGCCACGCGTTTGTTGCGCGTTTCTGACGGCCGGAATTGTTCTTAAATTATCACTGATCGCTTTTCTTAGTTTCTGCGATGACCTAATATTTCACAGCAGTGAAAAAAGTGTAGGAATAGCCCTAAATATTAGGCTCTAGTAGTTTTAATTTTTTTAAATTATTTACAAAAACATATTTTGAACCACTACTACAGGAAGTAGTCGTACCGGTTTTTTTTTCACCCGGTTCTTGGCAATAACGTAAAGAAAACGGTTACAACCGACACCAAATAAATACCGATAAAAACTGGTTATTCCAAACTAAAATACCGGTATCGGTTTTAACCGGTCTGTTTTTCCCATCCCTAGGGTGAAGGTGTGTGAATACCTGATTATTTTTTTTTTTCTTCTTTTTTTTCCCGAATTCTCCAATATTTTGATTGTGTGTCTATGACAAGGCCAACATGTAGTTTCTCTTCATGTGTTCTCCTAAAGGTGATGTTTTCACAGCAGTAAATAACCACTGAACAATAATAGTTTGATAAAGCCTGATCTTAAGCCTTCTCGACAGGAATTAGAAAAATGTTCAAATGTTTGTGAAGCTTATGGGACGGAACTGCGGGTCAGCAGTCCGTAAACTTACGAACTACATATGAACTACCTTTTACTAAAGACTGCACAAACATCCATGCACGAGGGGGGATTCGAAATCCCGACGGGGAACGGTCTTGCACATCGTAACATAGCGCCTCAAAACGCTCGGCCGCGGCTAAAGTATGTTCTGATCAACATTCATAGAATATATGACATCAACTGCGATTGGGCAAAGCTGAAAATGTGTACCCAGCCGGGATTCGAACCCAGGTCTCCTGCTTTCTAGGCAGTTGCGCTGACCCCTACACCAGTGGGGACACAGTTATCACCGCACCTGCAAGGACTACCTAAGCACGCCTCCCGTCAGATACAAATTCCCAGCTTCGCCCTGCCCACAGTACTCAAACTCGTAGTTATGAACTAATTCCCCTAAGAGTAAGGGCTTCAAACTTATGGGAATTAGTTCATAACTACGAGTTTGAGTACTGTGGGCAGGGCGAAGCTGGGAATTTGTATCTGACGGGAGGCGTGCCTAGGTAGTCCTTGCAGGTGCGGTGATCACTGTGTCCCCAGAGGTGTAGGGGTCAGCGCAACTGCCTAGAAAGCAGGAGACCTGGGTTCGAACCCCGGCTGGGTACACATTTTCAGCTTTGCCCAATCGCAGTTGATGTCATATATTCTATGAATGTTGAATAATAACAACTGCAGGATCAGAAGTGACGTCTGTTCTCTCGGAACAGACGCCACATGTACATATGTTCTGATCATTGAAGATACTGCCGAGGTATTTGAAGGTACATGCTCTTTTGCAACATAGACTGTCCACTCTGAGCTCAACAAGCATTTATAAGCATATTTAATGGACAATTCAAAAATTAAGGACATTTCAGAAACGATCGAACCCGGTCCCTATAATACCTATCCAAATATGAAGAGGTTGTCATTTTGAAAGCGTCTCTCGTGTGACACATGTCTTCGCCTAGCTTTGGTTCCGTCCCGAGTACTCCGCAGTATGCACAGTGCCCGTAGCAAGCCAGTTGCAGGGGCTGGGATAGGAGAAAGCTCGCCCCCGCTTCCGCATTGGCTGGTGTCGGGTCCTGAGCGTGCTAATGGCGTCCACCGCAAACGTTACGACCCAGCGGCGGCGCATCCGTCCAACCGAAACTGCAGAGCGCGCAACAGGAACGTAACTCACACTACCGAGTCAGCCAACTCTGCCCCGCTCTCACTGCATTCCACGCCGGCCGCGGTGGCCGAAGGGACTGAGGCGCTTCAGTCACGGTCTGCACGGCCACTGCGATCGGGGGTTCGAATCCCCCCCCCCCCCGGGCATGGATATTTGTGCCGTACTAGTTCGTAAGTAGTTCATAAGTAGTTTGTAAGATTAGGGACTGATGACCCCGTAGTTAAGTCCCATAAGACTTACAAACTTTTTAATTCATTTTGTAAAAAACTGGAAAGCTTAAAAACATGTTACTATTTACTTTATCTGTTCTGTACTCTATCGTTATCAATTAATATTTTTGTATGATTATAAATTTTTCTTCTTAACAATTAATTCTCAATTTCATAAGATTCACACATTTGTATTTACTTTTAAGTGTTCTTGTATGATGAAAGTACAGAGAGTACTATCAAATGTGAGAAACTAATTTTAACTGCCAGAATGAAACTTTCACTCTGCAGCGGAGTGTGCGCTGATACGAAACTTCCTGGCGGTCCGGAACCGGGACTCGAACCTGGGACCTTTGCCTTTCGCGGGCAAGCGCACTACCGACTGTGCTATCCCGACACGACTCGTGTGGCTAAGCCATGTCTCCACCATATCCTTTCTTCCAGGAGTGCTAGTCTTGCATGGTTCGCAGGAAACTTCTGTGAAGTTTGGAAAGTGGGAGACGAGGTACTGGCAGAAGTAAAGTTGTGAGGCAGCATCGTGAGTCGTGTCGGGATAGCACAGTCGGTAGTTCGCTTGACCGCGAAAGGCAAAGGTCCCAGGTTCGAGTCCCGGTTCCGGCAACAATTTTAATCTGCCAGGAAGTTTATTTAATTTTAACTGCTTTAAAAAGAAGAAAAAAAAATAAGATAAAGTAGAAGTGCATTGAAGGGAATTGCTGGTAGATTTTTTAAATATTATTTCTGTTAAGTTGATACTATGGAAAGTTATTACTGTCGTACTATAATAAATGTATCACATTTGTTAAACGTTCTTTTATTCTTAACCTCACTATAGCTCTAACAAGGAGGGCACAGGGGTATCGGATTTTAGAATTTTTTTGATGTTTATGGTACGTGATATTCAGACCTAAAATAATAATCAGCCAAAGCTATTCGAAGCAACTCTCAAAAATTTTCGAGAAAATCGACTTTGAAGTCTTGTAAGTACACTTAAGTATCAACAATTGAAATACATGCAGCATCTGTTGGTGTAGCTCAGGTAGTAGCGTTCTGGCCTTAGAAGTATAGGGACGTTGGTTCGAATTCCGCCGTGACGATTTTTTTTCTTCGTTGTGTTGTAATATTTACACAGTTTTAGTACTTAATGGTAATTTTTACGACAAACGCCCGTATTTTTCTTTATTCTTAACTTTCTATATATTTTTTAAAAAGGTTGTTAATAATTATGGTTTCAATTTAAAAACATAACACGATGACTTTCACAATATATCGTCGTAGCTTTCACAAACTGAACAATCAAAAAAATCGTCGTCAACTAACAGTGAAGCCAATAGTGTAATATGTAACAAGGTTTTTGATTGAGACCTTCATTGTTAACAACCTTGTATAAAATAAGGAAAATTAGGAAAAAACCCGTTCATAAAAAGTATCATTAGATATTAAAATGGTGTAAATACTATAAAACAGCGAAAAAAAAGTGTCATAGCGCGATTCGAACCACCTACTACGTGGTTATGAAACCAGAACGCAACCACCTGAGCTACACCGACAAATACTACTATCGTTTTAATTTTGGTACTTACATGTACTTGCAAAACTTCAAGTCGATTTTCTCGAGAATTTTTGAGCTGATTGTTATTTAAGTTCTGAATTAACGTAACGTAAGTATAAAAAAAGTGGTCTCCTTGTAAGTTAAACTAGTATTAGTAAAGGAAAACCGGGGAGAGACAAAATTGTGAGCTATGAGAAAGTGCAGAGGAAAATGACAATTTGTTACGTTGCGTATGGCTCTATATTGGAGGACTTGTCCTACTACTGTATGCGGTTGAGTTCACAGTATAAAATTGTAGGCTGTGTTACGATCCAACACTTCGTCCTACACAAAATCTACTAAGTAGTAACTGTTTCAATCTTTTAGAGACTATTAGCTTGATTTATTCCACAGAGTGCCGTTTATTTATTCCACCACTTTTTACGAAGAAATCTTCAGGTGGCAAACGCTGTGGTTGATGAAATAGTCCTTTTTACTTTACTCTCTGATCAAGACCATTAATATACTGGGAATCTCGCGCTAATAATGATAGCGGAAGCAGCGCAGTAACAATCGATTTTTGTATATTGTATTTAGCTAAAAACGATTATACCAGATCGAAAATATGACGTGTAGTTTATTCATTCTAAGGCACAATACTACTGCGGAGAGAGTGTTTTCATTAGTGGATGCACAGATAATAGACACAAAAGAGTATTCGACTTAATTTAGAGCCGCAGCAAATTCTCTGTGCTCCCCTGTAAAGTTAGCGACATGTCACGATAGTTCACATCTGGCGTCGAGAATTGTGCTAGGATGGGACAGTTGGTGGAACACTTGTGCCCGAAAGGCACAGGTCCGAGTTCGACTCCCGGGCCGCCACACTAATTTAATGTACCAAGGACGTTTCTCAATCAGCGTACACCCTGCTGCAAAGTGAACAATTTCTTCACGTCGCGGTTTCATTAGATTAGATTAGTTGTTCGTTCCATAGATCCGTTAAGAGAAGATACTCGTTGTTGTGGAACAACACCTCCTCATGTTACAATAATACTAATACAGATACATACTTTTTTGCAAGCTGATAATATAATAATACTAATCCAGATACATGCATCATTTGGTTCTATTTAAGAATTCGTCAGTACAGTAGAAGGAGTTGGTCACTAGAAAGTCTTTCAGGCTCCTCTTAAACTGATCTTTATTTGTAGCTAGGTTTTTTATGGTTGCCGGTAAATTATTGAAAATATCTGTTCCTGAGTTATGGACCCCTTTTAAACTAAAGTAAGTGCTTTTAAGTCACTGTGTAGATCATTTTTCTTCCTAGTATTGTATGTATCAACTGAGCTGTTTGTTGGGAAAAGGGATGTATTATTTATGACAAATTTCATTAAGGAATAAATATACTGAGAGGAAGTAGTTAATATACCCAGTTCTTTGAAGAGGCTTCTACAGGATGTCCGTGAATGTACGCCACAAATAATGCTTATTACACGTTTTTGGACTCTGAAAACTTTTGCTTGACACGGAGAGTAACCCCAAAATATTATACCATATGACGACATGGACTGAAAGGAAGCAAAGTATGCAGGTTTTTATTTTTTTATTTTTGTCTCCAATGTCTGATACCACTCGTATTGCAAATACAGATTTATGAAGTCGTTTCTGCAGTTCTGTGGTGTGCTCCTCCCAACTGAATTTATAATCAAGCCAATCCCAGGAATTTTATGTCAACCTCTTCTATCTTCTCTTCTTCATACTACCTCTACTATCTTCTCTTCTTCATACTTTATGCATATACTGGTTGGGAATCTCTTACATGTTCTGAAGTGCATGTAGTGTGTCTTTTCAGAGTTTAATGTCAATGAGTTGGCTTTAAACCATTTATTAATGTTGTAAGGTCCCTATGGTCCCGACATAATTCGGTTTTTGTAATATTTTGTACACATGTAAACTGGCCACATATGTATATTGTAAGTGGCACAGTAATCTTTGGAAGTTCGATTGTACAGTAAGCACTCTGGCTGCGAGAGAGAGCAGTCAGTAGCAAGTCAGTTTCGAGCTGTGTTGGGAGAGAGTTAGTTGTTGGATGAGGTAGTGCGAAAACGCCGTTGAAGAAGGCAGTTGTTAAGTATATGTGGCAGCACGCCATTATCGTAATACATGATGTTAATTTATTTTCTGTAATATTTTTCTACTTCATATTTTTTTAAGGAATATATAATTTCTAATATTCAATTTGCGTTCTGCGTCCTCATTTGGTAGTTAGTTTCCCCTTCCTTTCATTTTCTCCATTTATAATTATTGCTGAACTTAATTACTACCCACATATCATATACAGCGATAACTTTCCACCCCAATATACTCCACCCTTTTATCATTATCAACCCTCAAGCGACAATGCAACCAATAAAACTATTTTCAAAGAGTAAATATAATTTTCAAAGAGTAATTATTGTTTAGCATTTTGCGTTATATTCTTCAAATTACTAAATGTCTATCAGATCGCTATAAAACAGTGCCTATAAACCTTTCTCAGGTATAAATTAGTAACTTTAAGTCTCTGCGTCTTATCGTTCGGACGTGATAAGCGTACACCGAACAGACATTCACATTTATAGATCTTGCAATGTTAATGAAAACATCATTAGCAGACCTTCCCAGAACTATGCTCGACATGCTATTTATTGCAATACTTGTATCATCGCCGCGGTGGAGTAGCCGAGCGGTCTAAAGCATCTCGCTGCGGAGTGCGCGGTTGCTCGCCGTGGAGGTTCGAGTCCTCCCTGGGGCATGGGTGTGTGTGTTTGTCCTTAGGTTAGTTTACCTTAGTTTAAGTAGTTTGTAAGCTACGAACCGATGACCACGCAGTTTGATCCGATAGAGTTACAAACATTTGAATTTTTTTTTTTACTTGTATCATCTACAAAGAAAACGAACTCTGCTTCTCGCAGCCATTAACGTATACGAGAAAAAGCAATGGCCCCAACATGGATCCTTGTGGGACACCACATGTAGTATTCCCAATCTACATCCATATGTAATGCAGACCTTTCCAAAACTATGCTCGACATGCTATTTATTGCAATACTTGTATCATCTGCAAATAAAAAGAACTCTGCTTCTGGCATTCATTAATGTACACAAGAAAAAGCAATGGCTCTAAGATGGATCCTTGTGTGACACCACATGTAATCTTCCCAATCTTCATCCATATGTAATGCAGACCTTTCCAAAACTATGCTCGACATGCTATTTATTGCAATACTTGTATCATCTGCAAACCAAACGAACTAATCTTCAGGCAGTCATTAATGTACACAAGAAAAAGCAATGGTCCTAAGATGGATCCTTGTGGGACACCACATGTAATCTTCCCAATCTTAATCCGTATGTAATCTTCCCATTTATTAATGTTCATGTGTTTTCTGTGTGTGTGTTGCAGTTTGCATTAAAATAAATGGGGGGAGGGGGTTTGGTTCCGGGATGAGCCTCGCGTTGGGTAGAGACGGCGTGAGAAGCGAGTGGGAGGGTGACCGCTTCCGCGTGAGGCTTGGGGGGATTGGGGAGGCGGTGCCCCCGCGGTGAGGCGCGCCACGAATAGCCGTGCCCGGCGCCCGCGGCTATTTCGGAGCTCGCATTAACTGTGCACGCAGACGACACCCCCCCCCCCCCCCCGCCGCTACACGTCACCGCCGTCTGCCGCGCCCGCGGCACGCGACACACACGCAACGGCGCGCACACTCCGCGCGGGCCGACACTCCGACGTCAACAACTTGGCCACCCCACATGCTCGCTCACACTTTTGGATTGCTGGCGGTGCCACGTCCATAAGTACCTTATCAGTCAGCTATCGCCAAATTTAACTCTTTAACGTACAGTGTAGCTATTCAACTACATCTACATGTGATACTCTGCAAATCACATTTAAGTGCTTGGCAGAAGGTTCATCGAACCACCGTTATTTTATCTCCCATTCCATTCTCGAATAGTGCACGGGAAGAATGAACACCTGAATCTCTCCGTTCGGGCTCTCATTTCTCGTATTTTATTCTGATGATCATTTTTACCTATGTAAGGTATTCTGGACGGTCATGCGATTGGACCATACCTCCTTCCATCCAAGCTCGCGGGTCCCGTATTCTTAGTCTTCCTACGACACGTATTCGACCCGTTGTTGAAAGACGTGCCATTGAATGTCGTCAGGAAATGTGGTTTCAGCATGATGGGACGCCATCCTTACTTTTCGCTGGCTATCCGGAGACATCTCAACACACGATCTGGTGAATGATGGATAGGCCTTGGTGGTATAACCGCGTGGCCGTCACGATCGCCGGATTTAACCCCTATGGACTACTTCTTGTGGGGTCTTATGAAGAGCCTAATTTATGAGACACTTGTGGAGACAGAGATGATCTGCTGGCACGAGTTCTGGCCGCTGCACAAGACATTGAAGAGACGCCAGGTGGGTTTGAGAGAGTATCAGAACATGGTTCGGAGGTACAATGTGTGTAACTACGTTGGTGGTCGCCACATCGGACCGCTGTTGCAATGGATCTACATCTATATCTACATGGGATACTCTGCAAATCACATTTAAGTGCCTTGCAGAGGGTTCATCGAACTAACATTATACTATTTATCTCCCATTCCATTCTCGAATACCGCGCGGGAGAATGAACACCTGAAACGCTCCGTTCGAGCTCTGATTTCTCGTATTTTATTCTGATGATTTCTACCTATGTAAGTGGGAGTCAACAATATATTTTCGCATTCGGAGGAGAATGTTGGCGATTGTAGTTTCGTAAGTAGCCCACGCCGCAGCGATACGCGCCGTTGTTGTAATGATTTCCATCCCAGATCCTTTATCATTTTCGTAACGCTGTCTTCCCTGCATCGTGATAGTACGAAACCAGCTGCCCTTCTTTGGACTCTTTCGATGTCCTCCGTCAAACCCACCTGAAAAGGATCCCACACTGGGCAACAATACTCCATAAAAGAACGGACAAACGTAGTGTATGCAGTTTCTTTTGTAGTTCTGTTGCATCTTTTAACGGTTCTGTCAATAAAACGCAGTCTCTGGTTCGCCTTCCCCACGATATTATCTACGTGTTCTTTCCGGTTTAAGTCTGCAGTAATAGAAATTCCTATGTATTTTGTGGAGTTAACGGCCTTCAGATTTGATTGATTTATCATGTAAACAAAGTTTAACGGATTTCTTTTCGTACTGATGTGGACGACTTCACTCTTATTATTTAGTCAACTGCCAATTCTTACAGCATACAGATATCTTATTCAAATCGTTCTGCAGTTGGTTTTGATCTTCATATGATTTTACTACAAGGTAAATGACGGCGTCATCTGCAAACAACCTAAGAGGGCTACTTAGATTTTGCCCTAAATCGATTATGTAAATAAGGGACAGCAGAGGACCAATAACACTACCCTGTGGAACGCCTGATATTACCTCTGTTTTAGTCGATGCCTTACCATCGATTACTACGAACTGTGTCCTCTCTGAGAGGAAATCCAAATCCAGTCGCAAATTTGGGGCGATATACCGTAACTAGGCAATTTGATAACATACCTTATTTTTCCCATTATCTCTCAAACTGATCAAAATTTTACCAGAAATTCATTTGTAGCTGCTCCTATACATAGTGTTACATATGCTAGTAGCTCGTCCTGAATTTAAAATTGCTGAGTGCTACTGGATCATTTCGACAGTTAGCTGCACTGACGCGTTTCGGAACTATAACTCCAATTTCGAGGACTTTATTACTGTATTTTTGTGTTACATAAAATTGTTATAATGAAACAGACAGCCACTAGTAATGGATACCCACCATCCACAACCGATCACCTTCTTCATAACACGAAAAAGAACCAAAACAGAAACAACACACTTGCTACCAACAGACACCAAAACCACAAAATATTCTAGTATTCCTTTCATTGGAAAAGCATATTACTTTTAAAGTGCTAATCAATTCAAAAAATATGGTATCAATATGAGCTATTACACTAACACCAAGATAAGACAGGTCCTTCTTCACAGTTGCAACAAACCTGACAAACATAAACAACCAGTAGTTTACAAGATCAAATGCCCAGACTGACCCAGTTTTTACATAGGCAGCACAAGCAGATCATTTGCCATACGATATAATGAACACATGTCAGCTCTACGTTTCAATGTGCATCATAAACCTGCAATAGCAACTCGGCTTCATGAGAGCAAACACTGCCTTCCAAACATGAACAATGACCTAACAGAATGAAACTTTCACTCTGAAGCGGAGTGTGCGCTGATACGAAACTTCCTGGCAGATTAAAATTGTGTGTCGGTATCGGGACCCGAACCTGGGACCTTTGCCACTCGCGGACAAGCGCTCTTTAGATTAGATTAATACTTGTTCCACAGACCATATACACGACTTTTGATAGTGATGTCGAACGTGTCAGTTTAGTAATTTTATTAATTTATTTTTTATTTTTTCCTTTTTTAAAAGTTTTATCTAAAAATTCATCTATAGTGTAGAAGGAATTGCCATTCAGAAATTCCTTTAATTTCTTTTTAAATACTAGTTGGCTATCTGTCAGACTTTGATGCTACTTGATAAGTGGCCGAAGACTTTTGTGGCAGCATAATTCACCCGTTTCTGTGCCAAAGTTAGATTTAACCTTGAATAGTGAAGATCAGCTTTTCTCCTAGTGTTGTAGCTATGCACACTGTTTTGAATTGGGTCGGAATGTTAATAACAAATTTCATGAGTGAATATATTGTGAAGCTACTGTGAAGTTCCCTAGATCCCTAAATAAATGTTGCAGGATGATCTTGGGTGGGCTCAAGCAATTATTCTGATTACACACTTTTGTGCAATGAATACTTTTTTACTTAATGTTGAATTTCCCCAGAATATGATCCCATATGAAAGCAGTGAATGAAAATAGGCATAGTAAGCTAATTTACTGAGATGTATATCACCAAATTTTGCAATGACCCTGATAGCATAAGTAGCTGAACTCAAACGTTTCAGCAGATCTTCAATGTGTTTTTTCGAATTAAATCCCTTGTCAATGTAAAAACATAAAAATTTTGAATATTCTACCTTTGCTAAAGATTTCTAAATTTATTAATGGTGTCATGCCATTTACTGTATGAAACTGTATATACTGGGATTTATCAATGTTTAATGAGAGTCCATTTGTAGAGAACCACTTCATAATTTTCTGAAATATATCATTTACAATTTCATCAGTTAATTCCTGTTTGTCAGGCGTGACAGCTGTACTTGTATTATCAGCAGAAACAACTAGCTTAGCATCTTCGTGAATGTAGAATGGCAAGTCATTAATATACCGGGTGATCAAAAAGTCAGTATAAATTTGAAAACTTAATAAACCATGGAATAATGCAGAGAGGTAAAAATTGACACACATGCTTGGAGTGACTTGGGGTTGTATTAGAACAAATAAAAAAAGTTCAAAAAATGTCCAACAGATGGCGCTTCATCTGATCAGAAAATCAATAATTTACATAACAAATTAAGACAAAGCAAATATGATGTTCTTTACAGGAAATGCTCAATATGTTCACGATCATTCCTCAACAACAGCTGTAGTCGAGGAATAATGTTGTGAACATAACTGTAAAGCAAGTCCGGAGTTATGGTGAGGCATTGGCGTCGGATGTTGTCTTTCAGCATCCCTAGAGATGTCGGTCGATCACGATGCACTTACGACTTCAGGTAACCCCAAAGCCAATAATCGCACGGACTAAGGTCTGGGGACCTGGGAGGCCAAGCATGACGAAAGTGGCGGCTGAGTACACGATCACACGATCATCGCCAAACGACGCGCGCAAGAGATCTTTCACGCATCTAAATCAAATGTTCAAATGTTTGTAGAGCTTATGGGACTTAACTACGGTGTCATCAGACCCTAAACTTACAAACTACTTATGAACTAGCTAATACTAAGGACGGCACAAATATCCATGCCCGAGGGGGGATTCGAACCCCCGACCGTAGTGGCCGCGCAGACCGTGACTGGCGCGCCGCAGTCCCCTCGGCCACCGCGGCCGGCTTCACGCATCTAGCAATACTTAAGTTTATTTTTCTTTTCTTTATTTCTTTTTGTTCTAACAAAACCCAATGTCATTCCAAGCATGTGTGTCAATTTTTATCTCCCTATCTACATTATTCCGTGATTTATTAAATTTTCACATTTATAGTGACTTTTTGATCACCCGGTATATTAAGAACAGCACTGAGCTAACCCGACACGACCAAGGTCTGTTCTCACAACTTGAATACTGCCAGTACCTCGCCTCCTACTTTGCAAAGGACCCAGGTTCGAGTCACGTTTCCGGCACACAATTTTTATCTGCCAAGAAGTTTCACAAGAAACTAGGTCCAGGATTTGCAGAATATATGATATCAACTGCGAATGGGCAAAGATGAAAATGTGCACCCAGCCGGGGATCGAACCCGTGTCTCCCGCTTTCGAGGCAGTTGCACTGACTCCTACACCACTGGGGACACAGTGATCATGTGCGGTGATCACTGTGTCCCCAGTGAAGTAGGGGTCAGCGCAACTGCCTAGCAAGCAGGAGACCCGGGTTCGAATCCCGACTGGGTACACATTTTCAAATGTTCAAATGTTTGTTTAGCTTATGGGACTTAACTACGGGGTCATCAGTCCCTAAACTTACAAAGTACTTACGAACTACCTTATACCAAGGACGGCACAAATATCCATGCCCAAGGGGGTATTCGAACCCGCGACCGTAGTGGCCGTGCAGACCGTGACTGGAGCGCCTCAGTCCCCTCTACACATTTTCAGCTTTGCCCATTCGCAGTTGATGTCATATATTCTGTGAATATGAAACAATAACGACTGCAGGATCAGAAGTGACGTCTGTTCTTTCAGAACAGACGGCATATGTATATAGGTCCAGGATTGATGGTTTTATGGCACTGGTCACCCATTTCCCGCGACGTTTACATATTTTTATGTAACAACGGTAGCCGGCCGCGGTGGCCGAGGGGACTGAGGCGCTTCAGTGACGGTCTGCACGGCCACTACTGTCGTGGGTTCGATTCCCCCCTCGATCATGGATATTTGTGCCGTCGTAGTTCGTAAGTAGTTGATAAGAAGTTTGTAAGTTTAGGGACTGATGACCCCGTAGTTAAGTCCCATAAGCTTTACAAACATTTTAACAACGGTACGTTAATGGTGCGAAAGCTGACGAGGGACATGGCGAACGCAGATGATGGAGACAAAAAGTACGTGTACTTGTCTGTGTGATTGGCAGGAGGGAAGGAGGCGCGGTGGACACGGAAGGCGCAGCAGGCGCCGCTGTCGCCACGGCGCAGACACCTGCACCTGCACGTGGCGGAAAACAAGCGCCACGTGGTGGCGGCATCGATCACCGCGGCGTGCTGCCACTGCCTGCTGTTTGCCCTGACGACAAACAGCCGCCACCGCCACCCCGCCATATGCCGCCGCAAACACCGCCCGCCTGCCCCTGTTTGCCTGCGACGCACACTTACGCCCAAGGCCCTCATTCACTTAGTCACCGGCAACGCCAGGCACCGTGCGGTGACAGCTCTGCGGCCAGAAACACCAATCACCCTTGAGTGGCGAGTCGCAAATTCAACCTCTTGTAAGGCGCACTTGATGAGGATTCTTTTTTAATTAGGTTGCTCGTCCTACATCAAAACACTGTTTATTCTTAAGTAATTGTGACCATCATCGCTAGGTTTAGAAATCGTGACTGTGTGAAACAATAAATATTAGTATTTCCGCTACCAGTCAGTATATATGTTAGTGCTTAACCCTCTCAGACCAGAATTTTTTCTGCAAGCAGAATTTTTTTTTAACGTTGTATTCGTATTGAGGGATTTTTTTAATGATTTTAGAAGCAAGATTTATTCAGATATATTTATTAGTTTTGACCAAAAAAATTGTACACAATTGTGTACATTGTTTCTCAGTCAACATGGAAAGCACTACATGCAGAAAAGACATATTTAATAAGAGCACTATGTTGTGAATTCATTTACATAGATAATAGAAGTAAATTCACATTTATTTTACAAAAAAATGTTCAAATGTTTGTATAGTCTATGGGACTTAACTACGGGGTCATCAGTCCCTAAACTTACAAACTTCTTATGAACTACTTACGAACTAGGACGGCACAAATATCCATGCCCGAAGGGGGATTCGAACCCCCGACCGTAGTGGCCGTGCAGACTTTACAAAAAAATAAAATGTCTAAAATATTGCTCATAGTGCACTTTTAATTAATATGGAACAACCGAAAACAATTTTTTTTCTTTTGACAAACAAAAATGTTCATTACATTTCTCACATTTTATTCTTGAGCGTCCTTTGCGTTCTGGAAATTTGCACCTGGTAGGAAGTGCACTATTATCGTGATGAGGCATGTGTAGCGCTCCATCAAACCGAATTTCTTCAGGAGGCCTAGTTTCTCTTCGTCGTCTTTGAACCGGAGTTGCTGGTGGTGTGGAAGATGGTGGACCCCTTTTCTTGCGTGGGACATACTTCCCACTTAGCACCAGGATGTTATCCAGTCTCATATGGAAATGGAGGAGATCCATTATTTTGTTTGTTGGTAGGCCAATTGCTTCGGCACTTCTGTATCCCAGCCAGCTCTGTACTATTGCAAATACAACAGCAACAAAATAGCTCTCAGTGCCCATTTCTTTGATTTTACAGAAATTCTGTATGACATCATCTGATCATAAACGTCAACTCCTCCCATGCCATGTTTCTATCATTTTACGATTTCTGGACTATCAATGGTAATATATTTGCTTTGTCTCTTGTCCCAGCGTTCAACTTTGTCACTTTTACCATTTTCAGCCTACAACTGTTTTACCAAAACTATGCCATCTGAACTACAAATTTCTTCTGAAAATCCTTTGTTCTTCTTCAATGCCGCTTGTCTGGCATGAGAGAAGGATTAGCAAAACGGGTTGATTCTCACAGTTCCAGCAGCACATATGTTTTCCACACAAAACTCACAAATATTGTTAGAATAACCAAGAAACATTAACAATAAACAGTGGACTTCACGAAAATGCCTAAGTTCTAAATCATTTTACTCACTGTGTTTGAAACCCGTTGGTCACAATTGTGCACAATGAAAAACTTTACTAACTTTAGCGGACTAAAACAATTAATATTCAACTTTTTACTTTAGTAATAAGTGAATCAATCATTTAAGAACTAGCGTAGAAAATACAAATAGTAACTTGCTTTTGTAGAGTAAAATATAAATTACCTAATGTGTTCGTGTATTGGGCAGCTCACAACCTGCGTTATACTGTTAGGTTCAATTGTTGATAGCTTCATAGCGTTGCTCGTCAGATGGCAGCACCAGTGCGCAATGCAAAGATTAAACACTCGCAAACATGTATAAAATGTTCAAATTTTTGTAAAGCTTATGGGACTTAACTACGGGGTCATCAGTCCCTAAACTTACAAACTACTTATGAACTACTTACGAACTAGGACGGCACAAATATCCATGCCCGAGGGGGGATTCGAACCCCCGACGGTAGTGGCCGTGCAGACCGTGACTGAAGCGCCTCAGTCTCCTCGGCCACCGCGGCCGGCGCAAACATGTATACACTGTTTACATTCGCGAAAGGTATTCCTGTTCTAACAAAGCTGCGGTAAAATTTAATGTACACAAATGTAGCCAGAGGGTCTGAAAGGGTTAATCCAACAAAGCGCAACGCGTTTCGAGCATATTTTGCTCATCATCAGGCTCTTTTCATACATACGTAACTTATAATTTACGTAACTAATGTCCGATTTGTTATTATTGGTGGTTGGTGTAGTTGCAGAGGGGAGCAGTGGATGGCCACAAACTAACAAGGGAACATCCATCAACTTGATCTCATTCTTTTTTTTTTTTTTTTTTTTTTTTTTTTGTGAAAAAAAGACACATGAGCGACATGTCAACCCCAGAAATCGATATCACGTGAAAATTTGGGCCATTATTCAGATACTACGCAGTTACGGCCTCCTCAAAGTACAGCTTTTAAACATTCGCGCGCTCTGGTTGTTCCTCAGTCGGCCCGCTTAATGCCCCAATGTCTAGCACTGTGAGCAGAGTCTAGTAAGAGGCTTGTGTTCGCGATGTAAACTAACCCACAGGCTGTCGTGCGACATCTCCAGGAGCGTTATTGAATGATGATTAATCTGCAACGATTAAATGTCAAAGAATTAGAGCTCTTTAAAGTCGCCACCGGTAATCATAATCATTTGCAGTTATTTGACGTACTGTACACGGTAAAAGAAAATACATGGCACTTTCTTTATACTTTTCCTTATATCTTTCAACTGCGTTGTAGATATCAAAGACAACTTCACTGATGAAGACGTGTTGGATATAGAACAAAATAGCGGGTTGACTTTTGGTGTAGATTTACAAGAGGATGGACGTCGATTCGTCTAGCACTTCCATTGCTTGAACGGAGCTTGGGCGTGGAATTGAGTCAGTGCTGATGAAAGCTGCTTCGATTATTTTAAATCGTCGAATACCATTTTGTTCGTCTCCGTAACAGAAGAATTATATATGCAACGAGCCGTTTGCGTTTTATACAGCGCGTCACAACTGCAGTGGAAACAAGTAAGACGGCTTTTCAACAAGCAGTGTAACGTAATTTAATTTTCAGTACCTATAATGCACATTATTTTGTCGTACGTAAAACTAATACTATTGACGTGGAGTAAACTTGAGTTACAGTACAAATTTTTCATTTTGTAATATTATTTCATCCTCCACTTCCCTAGCTCAAAATTTCACATTTCGAAGGACTCGCTATTGTCATTGTCCCTTCATTGCACAGCACTTCGCGTTCAGGCATTAATCGCCCGCAGTGAAACGGGCCGAATGAGTACCAACCCCAGCGCGTGGACGTTTAAGAGCTCTTTTTTGAGGAGGCCGTAACTGCGTATATCTGAATAATGGCCCAAATTTTCACGTGGTATCGATTCCTGGAGTTGATATTTAGCTCATATATTTATTTATTTTTTTTTTTTTAAGAAAATATGAGGTCGAATTGATGATGGTCTTCCTATATGATACGATTTGTTTTGCCACCTGTCCGGGATGTAGACAGTTTTGCAACATGTGTTGCGATGGAATGGTCGTGTGATTCACTTATGTTGATGGTCAGCTGTACAATTACGATTTTCTCTACTTTGAGTTCAACACCCTACTTACTCATCAACTTGTCTTTAACAAGTATATTATTATTATTATTATTATTATTATTATTATTATTATTATTATTATCGTAGCAGACAAAGTATTACCCCTTTTCCGCTTTTGGTAGTACACACCACCGAAAACGCGTTGATACTGATAACTGTGTGCTGCAAGATATAACAGGTTCTGCATATTACACATCAGTGATTCTTCAAAATGTAGTCGCGGCGGAGTGGTTTAGAGCATTGAGGCGCTGTGCTCCGATGCGCGAGGGCGTTGCTCATCGGGGGTTCGAATCCTCTATCGGGCATGAATGTTTGTGCTGTCTTTAGTATAAGTTAGTTTCTAAGTAGCTTATAAGTTTAGGGACTGATGAATACGCAGTTAAGTCACATAAGCTTAACAAACATTTGAACATTTCAAAATGTAGTAACCTTATAAAACAGTCTACGCGTGCTCCTTGTGAAGTAGGATCAGTTTAGGGGCTTCATTGATCGCTCTTCAATTTAAGCGCAGATTACACAACTCCCACCTAATTTACATTTTACGCCATAATCTTCAAATGATAATTTTCTGGGAAAAATCTACAAACAAATTCGTAACGTTCGTTTATTCAGTTCCTAATTTACGAGGGTTATAACTTAAACAGTGGCAACTTTTTATTCACAAACGATACAAAAGCGTTAAATGTTTGTACCTGTTACTGTCCTTCAAAGTTGACACCAGCCTTGCGCAGAACCCTTTGCCAGCGATGTAGAAGGCGTAGTAAACCGTTGGCAGATCCTGTTCTGTTGATGGTGCGAATGGAGCAGTCTGCTGCCGGTCGAATCTATGGAATAGTTCTGAAGCGAATACCACGAAGTGGTTCATTTATCTCCGGAATCAAATCAAAGTCACAAGAACTTAAGTCCGGGAAGCATGGTAGATGGTACAGTATTTTCCAGTCCCATCGACCGAAAAGAGCAGCAGCCACAGCTTGCGCTGTATGCGCCCGCGCATTGTCGTGCAAAATGATGGGTGGTTTGCGCAGAAAGTGTTGCCGCTTCTTTCGTAAAACTGGTCGCAGGTGATGCTCCAAAAATCTAAAGTGCGTCAGAGCCCCATTATGGTGAAAGTTACGGTGATTTTCGTGTATGACTGTAGTGATGTTATCCTAACGCATTACTTTCCTCCACAGGAAACCGTCAGTGCGCATTATTACTGTTCGTTTTTGAAGCATCACCTGCGACCAGCTTTACGAAAGAAGCTGCAACACTTTCTGCGCAAACCACCCATCATTTTGCACGACAATGCGCGGGCGCATACAGCGCAAGCAGTGGTTGCTCTGGTCGGCCAATGGGACTGCGAAGTACTCCCCGGACTTACGTCCTTGTGACTTTGATTTGGTTCCAAAGATGAAGGAACCACTTCGTAGCATTCGCTTCAGAACTGTTCCAGAAATTCGACAGGCAGTAGACCGATCCATTCGCACCATCAACAGAACAGGCTCTACTAACGGTATACTACGCACTCCACATCGTTGGCAACGGATTCTACACAATGGTCGTAACTAATTTGAAAGACAGTATCATATGCTAACATGTAAAGCTTTTGTGTCGGTTGTGAATAAATAGTTGCCACTCTTTAAGTTGTAATCCTCTTAGTAACCTTATAAAACAGAGCTCCTAGTGACATAGGGTCAGTTTAGACGCAGTTTACAGAAGTCTCACCGAAATTCCGTTTTACACCGTAATTTTTCGGGGAAAAATCTACAAACAGATTCGCAAAGTTTCTTTAGCTAGTACTTAATTTGTTTCTTAGGCAAACATTTCTTTAGCGCTTGGTGCTGACAACATTTTCTGTACATGACGACTGTTGTAGCAGTGACAACAATGATCCGACTTGCTGATACTCGTTTCGCTGCTAATCGGTGGTGCAATACACCGTGTAATTTGGCTCGCACGACCTAAATAGATAAGAGCGTGACGGGCTTTTTTACCTGGCTGTATGGACGCCGTGTGCAGTACATCAAATTGGGGGAGCAATGCAGAACACCTGCACAATTAAAACCATCATTTTATCGAATCTTTAAGTTTTATTACTCTCGTCTCGATACGACGCACACCGCCGATTTCCTTTTTCTAACAAACTAAAACGCAAACTGTTGGTCTAGTACTGATACTACAAAATTTTGTACCTACCAGCCCTACAATGTTGTACCCATCAGCACACCTGTTACTGCAAAATGTCAGTAGGCATCTCTGAATTGTGTAATTAGTTGCTATAAAGGAAATAAGCTTTAAAGCAGTATTCTAGAAATGGAAGATGATGTAGAGAAGGATGAGAGAGGAGATACTATACTGCGAGAAGAATTTGACAGAGCACTAAAAGATTTGAGTAGAAACAAGGCCCCTGGAATAGATGACATCCGTCTGAACTGCTGATATCGTTAGGAGTGCCAGTCATGAAGAAATTGTTCCACCTAGTAAGATATGTGAGACAGGGGAACCCCCCGACTTCAAGAAGAAAGCAAGTGCAGACAAATGTGAAAATTACAGAACTATCAGATTAATAAGTCATGGTTGCAAAATACTGACACGAATAATTTACAGACGAATGGAAAAACTGGTGGAGTCCGACTTTGGGGGAAATCAGTTTGGATTTAGGAGAAATGTAGGAACACGAGAGGCAATACTCACATTACGACTTGTCTTAGAAGATAGGCTAAGGAAAGGGAAACCTACGTTTTAGTGTTTGTAGGTTTGGAGAAAGCTTTTGACAATGTCGACTGGAATACACTTTCAAATTCTGAAGGTAGCAGGGGTAAAATATAGGGAGCGAAGAGTTATACTCACACAAAAATCAAACAGCGGCTTATTAGAGTCGAAGGGCATGAAAGGGACGCAGAGGTTGGGAAGGGAGTAAGACAGGGTTGTAGCCTTTCACCATTGTTGTTCAATTCGTACATTGAGCAAGCAGTGAAGGAATGCAAGGAGAAATTTGAAGAGGGAATTAAAGTTCAGGGAGAAGAAATAAAAACTTCACGGTTTGCCGATGACATAGTAATCCTGTCAGAGACCGCAAAGGATCTGGAAGAGCAATTGAATGGAATGGACAAAGTCTTGAAAACAGGTTATAAGATGAACATCAACAAGAGTAAAACAAGGATAATGGAATGTAGCGTCACAAAATCAGGCGATGCTGAAGGAATTACATTAGGTAATAAGGCAATAAAAATAGTAGACGAGTTTTGTTACTTGGGCAGTAAGATAAGTTCTGATGGCCGAAGTAAAGAAGATATAAAATGCAGAATGGCTATGGGAAGAAAAGTGTTTCTGAAGAAGTGAAAATTGTTGACATCCAATATTAGTTTAAATGTTAGGAAGTCCTTTCTGAAGGCATTTGTCTGGAGTGTAGCATTGTATGGAAGTGAAGCGCGGACAATAAGGAGTTGAGCCAAAAAGATGATAGAAGCTTTAGAAATGTGGTGCTACAGACGAATGATGAGAATTATATGGGTAGATTACGTAACTAATGAGGAGGTGCTCAACAGAATTGGGGAGAAAAGGAATTTCTGGCGTATTCTGACTAAGAGAAGGGATAGGTTGGTGGGACACATCCTGAGACACCGATGAATCGTCAGCTTAGCATTAGAAGGAAGTGTGTGGGGTAAAAATCGTAGAGGGAGACCGAGGGACGAATACAGTAAGCAGATTCAAAAGGATGTAGGTTGCGGAAAGTATTCTCTGATGAGTCTTGCACAGGGCAGGTTAGCGTGGAGAGCTGCATCAAACCAGTCTGCGGACTGAAGACCACAACAACAGGCTAGGTCAGGGCTGCCCACATACGGCCCGCCAAAGCCTAAGGAAGTTGTGAGGGTTTTCTTCTTCGCTTTTTATCAAATGTTCAAATGTTTGTATAGCCTACGGGGCTTAACTACGGGGTCATCAGTCCCTAAACTTACAAACTACTTATCAACTAGCTTATCCTAAGGACGGCACAAATATCCATGCCCGAGGGGGGATTCGAACCCCCGACCGTAGTGGCCGTGCAGACCGTGACTGGAGCGCCTCAGTCTCCTCGACCACCGCGGCCGGCTCGTTTTTTATCAGCCACAGTGTTAAGCGAGGACAATGATATGAAATTAACCTGCTTCGTCGTTGCACTCGAGTGTAAATATACATGCATATGGGGGCGAGAGTGTGGTTGGCCACCAGCTAGCTGCCCTCTTCTACATCTGTTCCTGCCTCGCAGTACTCCTCTAGAGCGGTCCATTTCACTCTTCCGCGGGAGCCGTAGTGTTCTGACCTTACGCTCGTTCAAGCAGCCACCAGTTTCCAGCGAGCTGCTTAAGTGTAGAGCTGTTATCGAGTTTTAGCAGCACCTCTGCGCACGCGCAGTTTGCTGGTATCTGGCAACGGGCAGCTGCTTGAACTAACCTGTTATTACCAGGTAGCGTCGGCGAGACAAGGTTATACAATGAACCTCCTTGGTGTAGTATTTATGTTTAGAAAAAATTTCCACCGTAACATTTTATTTAATTCCTAATTTGTAAATTTACAAATGCATGGCAAATTCATATTCAATTATTATTATTTTAATCAATCCAGGAGCAATTCCATCCGCCCCCCCCCCCCCACCCGGGACAGATTGTACGAGGTCTGATAGCGAAAATACGAGTTTTTTAGTTTCTTATGTACGAGGAAAAAAGTTTTTTGGGTGGCAACCCTGTGCCCGAGCGGCCAGAGCCGCTGTGGGCACTGGCGGTGAGCGGCGCGCCTTCTTGGGCGTCCAGTTTTCGGGAAGAGGCGTCTGTTTGGGCGGGCGGGGCGCGCGAGTCGGGGGGATGGGGCGATTTGCGGGTCTGAAGCCGTCGGCGCTGACAGGCGCGTATCTCGACAGGCGGCATTGTGGCGGCCGTCACAGGCGCTGTTTTGTCTCGCGGCCCGATAGCGCCGCCGCGCCGGATGCCGCCGAAGGTGCTGTCCGCCACCTGGGAGGGCGGCGTACGGAGAGGGGCGAATCACAGCTGCGCGCCGCCACGTGCCGACTGCGGCCGCCGGCACACAACAAGCACAACTCCGAGCACGCAACGCATCACTCTCCCTGCAACTGTTTATTTTGTCGCTGTTGTTGTAGTGGTGGTGCTTCTTAATAGTCTTGCGTAGTTCGCGAACGAACTACACTCCTGGAAATTGAAATAAGAACACCGTGAATTCACTGTCCCAGAAATGGGAAACTTTATTGACACATTCCTGGGGTCAGATACAACACATGATTACACAGACAGAACCATAGGCACATAGACACAGGCAACAGAGCATGCACAATGTCGGCACTAGTACCGTGTACATCCTCCTTTCGCAGCAATGCAGGCTGCAATTCTGCCATGGAGAAGATCGTAGAGGTGCTGGGTGTAGTCCTGTGGAACGGCATGCCATGCCATTTCCACCTGGCTCCTCAGCTGGACCAGCGTTCGTGCTGGACGTGCAGATCACGTGAGAAGACGTTTCATCCAGTCCCAAACATGCTCAATGGGGGACAGATCCGGAAATCTTGCTGGCCAGGGTAGTTGAGTTACACCTTCTAGAGAACGTTGGGTGGTACGGGATACATGTGGACGTGCATTGTCCTGTTGGAACAGCATGTTCCCTTGCCGGCCTAAGAATGTAGAACAATGGGTTCGATGACGGTTTGAATGTACCGTGCACTGTTCAGTGTCCCCTCGACGATCACCAGAGGTGTACGGCCAGTGTAGGAGATCGCTCCCCACAGCATGATGCCGGGTGTTGGCCCTGTGTGCCTCGGTCGTATGCAGTTCTGATTGTGGCGCTCACCTGCACGGCGCCGAACACGCATACGACCATCATTGGCACCAAGGCAGAAGACGACACGTCTCCATTCGTCCCTCCATACACGCCTGTCGCGACACTACTGGAGGCGGGCTGCAAGATGTTGGGGCGTAAGCGGAAGACGACCTAACGGTGCGCGGGACCGTATCCCAGCTTCGTGGAGACGGTTGCGAATGGTCCTCGCTGATATCCCAGGAGCAACAGTGTCCCTAATTTGCTGGGAAGTGGCGGTGCGGTCCCCTACGGCACGGCCTAGGATGCGACGGTCTTGGCGTGCATCCGTGCGTCGCTGCTGTCCGGACCCAGCCGACGGGCACGTGCACCTTCCGCTGACCACTGGCGACAACATCGATGTACTGTGGAGACCTCGCGCCCCACGTGTCGAGCAATTCTGCGGTACGTCCACCCGGCCTCCCGCATGCCCACTATACGCCCTGGCTCAAAGTCCGTCAACTGCACATACGGTTCACGTATGCTACCAGTGTTAAAGACTGAGATGGAGCTCCGTATGCCACGGCAAACTGGCTGACACTGACTGCGGCGGTGGCCAACCGCTGCGCAGCTAGCGCCATTCGACGGCCAACACCGCGGTTCCTGGTGTGTCCGCTGGGCCGTGCGTTTGATCATTGCTTGTACAGCCCTCTCGTAGTGTCCGGAGCAAGTATGGTGGGTCTTACACACCGGCGTCAATGTGTTCTTATTTCAATTTCCAGGAGTGTAGTTCGGAAGAGCACTCCCACAGGCGAACTACGCGAACTAGTTCGCAGATCCATCGCCTCTTAATTCGTCCAATCCTTTTCCGAAGAGTGACGGGGAACAGCGAGAAGTGGCGATGGCGCGCAGAATAGCGTAATTCCCTTCTGCCAGTTACCGTCATTAGGAGCTGAGATGCAGCTCAGATGTAGTTTCATAGTTCACTGCCACACATTTTCTTTTCTAAGGTATTCAGCAGTGTCTAAATATAACCCTCATTCCTTAGTGTAAACTAAATAACTGGTTTATTTGCTTAAGCATTTTATGTCTAATTGCGCAAAAATACGTGTAATAGCACACGCTTGGGCAACACTGCTCATTATATAAAAAGGCTGTCCTAACAAAAGGAAGAGCTCTTTTAGTAGCGGTAGCAAAAGCAAAAAAAGAGCGGACGAACTATAAAGAGCGACCTACTTCGCGGCCGAGCTGCGAACTAAACGGAGAGCTACCGGTCGCGACCTAAAATAGGCGCGATAGGTCGCGAACATAATTAAAAATCATGTGTTTGCCTTCTGCTGATGAGAGCCATTTCGAGGTTAGCGTCTGCCTGCTAGATTACAAAGTTCAGTGCTACAAAATTTCTGCTTTGAAGTATTCTGCACTCTGCAATATCTAATAAATTCCATAATGCCAAGATATAGAGATAACTCTAAACTTAAACGTGAGAAATTATCGACAAACTGTTTCTTTTGGTTTGCGTGATATCGTTAGCGGCTCACGCAGCAAGCGCATGAAGCAGCTAGGCGGGGGAACTTCTCCCTCCACCTGCATGCACAGACCACGCCGCTCAGCAATCACTGGGAGCGGACGAACTAAAAGAACGAACTAGTTTGCGGCAGAGTCGCGAACTAAAGTGAGTGCTCCAGATCGCGAACTATTACGCCCATTCTACTCCTGAGACTGAGGGCTAATTCTAATTATCTCTCTACCACAGTCTAACATTACAGTCGCGACCATGGAGGTAAGAATAAACGGAAGCGCTCTGACGTCATAGCTGTGAAGCCACGGATAGCCATCTTGATCCGATCAAAACACTGCTGCATTTACCTTGTTACCGTATGCTTGTCGTTTTTGGAAGGATTTTGTACGGTTATGGTGACTCGTGTGATGTTTATGTGTAGGAATCATTCTGATTGTGACGCGAAATCGAAGGAATTACCACTTCACGTTTAAACTGCCTCGCTATCGAATGATTTTACCACTTTTATCGTGAACGAACCTATGCAACATCTTAACTTCTAATGTAGAGTAATTTTCTCTTAAGATTTTCGATTTCCTAAAGATGACAGTCATTTCACTCATTTAACATGTTGTTGTTGTTGTGGTCTTCAGCCCGGAGACTGGTTTGATCCAGCTCTCCACAATACCCAATCTTGATCAAGCCACTTCAACTCCACATAAGAACGGCAACCTACATCTGTCTGAATCTGCTTACTGTATCCATTTCTTGGTCTTCCTCTGCAGTCTTTACCCCCACATACTTCCCTCCAACGCTAAATTCACAATTCCTTGATGTCTAAGAATGTGTCCAACGAATCGATACCTTCACCAACGAAAATAACACCAGGCGGATAACACTTTCGCTTATATCACTTATAAGCGCACCTCTACATTCGTGGCGCATATCCAGAGGCCACTCGAAAACAAGCTCTTACTTTTTGTCTTAGTTCGAGAAGCCTCCACACGACTGGCTGGTTGAAAGCAGCCAATAAGACATCACTTTCTAAATATAAAATCTTTCAAATAAACTGTACCTTTAATTAATAAGAAAACCGTACTTAATATCATCGAACATGGTCGTAATCTGTCATAGTGCTGGAGTTACGAAAAATAAACTGTAAATAGTAAATAAATTAAAGGTTTGCTATTCCCGCCATACTGACGACCGAAAAGCAGCGGGTTGCCCGCGCGCACTGCAGCATCTTCTCACGCTCAGGCGACCACCTGTCGCGGCAGGTACGCTGTTAGCTTCCGTGTACCGGGCTCCTCTTCAATAAAACTGGCTGGCAGGGTCGGCCCGTCCATATAGACTAACTAGGGATGGCGGTTATCGCTTGAACACCCGGTTTTCGGTTATACCGGTACTTTTCATTTCCAGTTTAACCGCACCGTAAAAATTGATCAAGATAACCGGTTGTTTAAACAACCGGTTTTCGGTTTTTATTGCTATTATTTCCAGTAGAGTTCGAATGAAACATATTTTGCGGCCGAAACAGAAACCGTAATCGTCGGTTCTTCTAGTTTCGGCCGAAACCGAAACTCCTTAAGTTGGACTTGTGAGCCAGCGCATACGAATATCTCGTTATATACACAGAGGTGCAAGGATTATGATATGAAGATCACCATCTCCAAAACAAAAGTAATGTCTGCGGGAAAGAGATTTAAACCGGTAGAGTGCCAAATAGGTGGAACAAAGTTAGAAAAGGTAGACAGTTTCAAGTACCTGGGATGTATTTTCTCACAGGATGGCAACATAGTGAAAGAACTGCATCTACTCTCTTCTGCAAGAAGGAAGTAAGTACCAAGACTAAGTTAGCTGTGCACCGCTCTATATTTCGACCAACTTTGTTGTATGGGAGTGAACGTTGGGTGAATACAGGTTACCTTATTCATAAGGTAGAGGTTACAGATATGAAAGTAGCAAGAATGATTGCAGGTACTAATAGATGGGAACAATGGCAGGAGGGTGTCTATAATGAGGAAATCAAAGAATAGCTGGGAAGGGACACCGTAGATGAAGCAGTTAGAGCGAACAGACTGAGATGGTGGGGTCATGTTACACGCATGGGAGAAGCAAGGTTACCTAAGAGACTCATGAGCTCGTCAGTGGAGGGTAAGAGGAGTCGAGGTAGACCAAGAAGAAAGTACTCAGATTCGGTGGAGAATGACTTTGAAGTAAAAGGCATAACATCAGACGAGGCATCAATGTTAGCATTGAATAGGGGATCATGGAGGAATTTTATTAGAGGTACTACGCTCCAGACTGAACGCTGAAAGGCATATTCAGACTCTAATGATGATGATGGTGTATCTCATTTGTACATTTATTTTATCAACCCCCTTCAAATCGTATAGGGCCTAAACGAGGTTTTTCTGTATATAAGACGTAACGAATACTCGCGAAAGTGCAGCGCAGAAGCAGGCGGTAAGAAATGAAACGACGACGACGACGGAAGATGCGGGACGAGCGCGAAGGAAAACGAGATTGGGAGTGTGGGCGCGGCGTTGTCCCGCGGCCTTGCTCTGGTCTGGGCCGGTCGCGGGGAAGAAGAAATGTGGAGTGCAGGCAGGCAGGAGAGCCCCGGAGAAAGTTACGCGCCGGCAGCTCTTTTTGCCCGGCTCGTTTTATTGTGCGGCGGAACTGCGCGTTTTCGGTCCGCGAGGCACCCAATGGGCCGCCGTCGCCGACGCCAGCGCCGCCACCGGGTTTTGCGGGCGTCTCGCAAAACAATGAGCAATGGCAACACCACCCCGAGGAGGCATCCGAGCGGGCCGTCACGCGCCGGCTAGCCCACGACAAAAAAAGGAACGGAAAAAGGTAACGGCGTAAAAAATGGGAGGGGGCGGGGGGAGAGATTCCACGTCTGGAACAACGCTTTTGTTTTTCCGTTACCTCATCACTTTCTCTTTACTACTCGACGTTCGGAGCTGCCGTGTGACAATGTAGGCTACTTTGCTTTGTCTCGGAAGTCCGTGAGAGCTGGTGAAGTACTCTGCAGTTCAAGAGCGTTACGCTCCCTTCGGGATATGACAGTACTATGCGAGGGCGGTTTTGATATGTCTGGTAAAAATAGAATAAAAAATTGTTTTCAAGCCGAAAACTCACTTTATTTCTCGACATAGTCTCATTGCGAGGGTGTACACTTGGTCCAGAGGGTTTCCATTTTTTTTTTTTTTTTTTTTTTTTTTTTTTTTTCCCCAACCCATCGGCAAAGTAGGCTTTGTCAAACTTTGCAAAACAGTCTTTCACAACGGCGGACAATTCCTAACCCGTTGAAAATTTCTCGCAGGCCGCGGTGGCCGAGGACACTGAGGGCTTCAGTCACAGTCTGCACGGCCACTACGGTCGGGGGTTCGAATCCCCCCTCGGGCATGGATATTTGTGCCGTCTTTAGTATAAGGTAGTTCATAAGTAGTTTGTAAGTTTAGGGAGTGATGACCCCGTAGTTCAGTCCCATAAGCTTAACAAACATTGGAACATTTGAAAATTTCTCAGGGTGGCTACTCAAAGCCGCCCCCAAAAAAATTCCCGGAGAATTCCGGGTATTTCAAATTTCCAGATGAATATATTAGGATTTTTTCCCGGAAGCTAAGGGGGTGGGGAGAGCATATAGGCAATACAAATTAAATTATTTAAGCAGTAAAGAAAAAAGTATATAAATTATTAATGTATGTTATATTCCAATTTCTGGGAAAAATCACAATGACAGTGATACATTTCTACAACATAGTTTTGGGCTTAAATAATTCCCAAGTTTCCGGGCTTTTTATGGAATAAAAATATTAATCGATGAACGGATACACACAAGGAAATTAAAAAAAATTGTGATAAAGCTTTTTAAATTGAGATAAAAGTGTATCATTTCAAGTGGACATATTCAGGCCTGCAGCCACTGCTTCAGTTTTTACTTGTTATTTTTGCCATTAAAACAACCAGTGTAAAATTTTCTTCCGCAAATTTCATATACAAACACACAAAAATTGTGGCTGAAGCTTGCCATTTCAATTGCATTACTTTTGGGGAAAATGGTAACATAGTTTATTTTCAACATTTCATTCATACTTTTCCAGATGCCGAAATAGGATGTGTTTATGGGAAAAATATGTAATAACTATGCTCAGTTTATGGGAATAAAAAATCTGTAAAGGGATTTCTTAAATATGCAAAATACTTCCAGACATAGTTGTATCTGGCCTTATTTTTCTTTACTGACACAAACATGATATGGTATGATTAGCAAGAACAAATAGCATCATCTACAGATTTACTATAGCTAGTAGCAAAAATTGAATGTTTAGCACCATCACTTATAAAGCATGGTTTATTATTACCAATTTATGTTTCTCATTTGTATAATAACACTAATAGGACGGATTGTAGAGCTGCTTCTTGATCAGTGGTAACTCAGAATTTCTTTCTGAATTACAAAACTGTAGTTTTCAGCAAAGTTCATTTAATAGAATTGATTCTACAGGGCTTAGAGTTTGTTTCAAATATTTCAGGATCTTGCCTGACAGCAGTTTCACTGCCAGTGCCAGCACTGCATAAAACAGGAGAACGATGCCTTCTGCTATCCCCTCCACTGTTAAATTCAGTGGCAAGGTCGTTCCCGACAGGAAGCGCGCCAATCAAATTATCGTGCACAAACGTAACATATATTCATCGAAACACTTAAAAAATAAATCCCTGAGAATTTCAGGTTTTCCAGAGGAATCGCCACCCTGTTTCTTCCCACCAAGCCAAATTTTCAAGTTTGGGAATAAGTAGAAGTCACTCGGGGCAAATCTGGTGAATAGCGTGGGCGAGGGACCAGTTTGATTCCCAAGTCGTGCACTTTCGTCATTGCGATAGCTGCTGTGTGGTATGGAGCAGTATCCAGATGAAACAGCACTGTCGTCCTTGCCAGTCTAGGACATTTTTCAATTAGTTCCTGTTTCCAACGATACAGCAAAGCAGCATAATAGGGCCCAGTTATGGATCTACCTCGTCATCATCATCATCATCATCATCATTATCATTAGAGACTAATTATGCCTTTCAGCGTTCAGTCTGGAGCATAGCACCTCTAATAAAATTCCTCCATGGTCCCCTATTCAATGCTAACATTGATGCCTGTTGCCAGCATGATATTGAAGTACCAGGGAAGCAGGTTGCTAGACTTACTTGCCCAGGGCCCCACCGGGTTTTACCCCTAACGGTTGAGGGACTAACTGATGGATTTGGTAGTCTTTGCCGTTCGAGCACAAAGGTGGCCACGACTCAGAATATGTCCGAGATGCCCAACATCATTCCACAGTAACTGGTATCCCAACAGTCAGGACTACTAACTTGCCCGTGGTTCATGACCTAGGACATGACTACAGGAACCCATACCATGAACCACCTTTTCCCAAATAATCGATCAGGATTATACCCTCGGAATCTCAAAAGACAGTGGCATCACCTTTCCAGCTGACAAAACAGTCTTCGCCTTCGTTGGTGCACTCTCCCCACTCTTCGTCCATGTTTCGACTGTTGTTTGCTCTCTGGTGTCTAATGATGGATCCAAGTTTCATCCACAGTTATGAATCTGAGCAGAAAGTCCTGTGGATTGCGCCTGAACTGTGTCAGATTCTGATCGGAAATGTTCTTTCGTCTCCGTTTTTGGTCCAAAGTGAGCAGGCGTGGCACCCATTGCCACAGAGCTTCTTCTTCATGGCCAGTGTAATGCACTCTTTTAGATGAGGTGTCTACAATGTTAGCTATCTCGCGAACCTTTAATCTTCTAACTTCCATTATCATATGATGCACTTCATTGATGGTTTTCTGTGTGCTGACTTCAACGGGCCAACCGGAGCGTAGTCCATCTTCCGTGCTTCTCCGACCACATTTAAAATTATTGATCCATACGTAAATGGTCTTCAATGTCGTTGCAGAACCTACATGGACCTCATCCAACTGGGATTTGATCTGTGCAGCTGTCCAACCCTTCAAATGAAAACGTTGAATGACAGCACGAAATTAGTCTTTCTCCATCCTAAGGAACTAACTACACAGTTACCACTTCAGCTGGCAGCCAACAATTAACTAAGAACAGCTGCCGTTCGAAACTCGCTACAATATCCGTGAAAATATCAGGCTTACCAACAAAGTGCATGTTCAGAAAATTTCCCGCTCTTCCATACCAATTTTTCAGACTTATTAAACCACCCCCGTACAGGGTGTCCCATTTATCTTAACCACCCAAAGTATCTCTGGAACAACGACAGCTATTGTAAAACGACTTTGCCGCGAGGGAGTAGCCGAGCGGTCTGGAGCGCCTCGTTGCGGATCGCGCGGCCTCCCGCGTCGTTGGTTCGAATCCTCCCTCAGGCATGGATGTTTGTATTGTCTTTAGGATGAGTTAGTTCACAAGCAGTTTGCAAGTTTAGGGACTGATGACCCCGTAGTTGGGTCCTATAAGCTGTAAGAACATTTTAACATTTGAACCCCGCAGTTGAGTTCCATAAGCTTTACAAACATTTGAACATTTTGTAAAACGACTTTCATCGGTATCAATGTAAGACAGAGGCTCATGAATGTAAATATTCTGAAATACTCTAAAACAAAAGCATATGAGTTTTCAAATTCGTTTCGCAATATCTCAGGATGTAATTTGTGTACTGCGATGCAATCAACGGCATCGTTTATCTGACTGTCTTGATATAGACTGCTGATGAAATAATATAGGGTGGCCATTTAAGAACACATAAGTTTGTGTTATATTTACATTCATGGGCCCCTGCCTTACAGTGATACCGGTAAAAGTCGTTTTACAATAGCTGTTGTTGTTCCAGAGATATTTTGGGTGAGCAAGATAACTGGGACTGACGCAACTAAGCTGTTCACCTCGAATATTTCTGGAACCGTTTAAGATAGCGTAATTCTCTTTTAACCAAACAAATTGTCATAAATCCTCACTAAACGACGTACAGCCTCTTGTCATGGCTATATAAATTACATAGATATTGGTAGCAACTAGGATTTTAAAATGGAACTATAGTAATTTCTGCTGCTAGCATCGTAGATCTCAGAGATGAATTCGATGGCGTTTCACTCATAGAAATCCGGTTAGTAGTTTCGGAGAAATTACGGTGTTTAGAATCCAGGATTGTCTGTTTTGAACATCTAGCCGATTACTGTCTCTAGCGGAAGTCTGTGTTATCATATGGAATGTCGCGTCTGGTGATAGGGCGATGCAGCGTAACGCAGCTAAGAGTCTAATTACAGTTTCGTAATACGTGAGAAAAGATTAGTTTAAAACATACTAATCACACTTTGCTAAATGTGGTTGGACGACACATCAGCTGGAAGGCAAAGGGCGTGGCATATTACATAAAGGGGAAACGTGAGCAAAACTCTACAAAAATTCGTAAGCATGAACTTTCTGGTGGACATGGACTATATTTTGTCACATAAAGGTAAGTAATTGTTTCACGATGTTAGAAAAAATTTCTGAAAGTACGATACTTTACCATTTTAGTTCAAATATTGCCACGATATTAGCCTATAATATATAAGGAGAAACATCGTTAGCAATACCCTCTAAAAGTTATTCACAGCTTTACTTCACATCTGGACGTATTGTCCGCAAAGGTAAGCCATTGTTTCACGACGTTAGCAAAAATTTCTGATAGTAAAATACTACACCATTTTCGTTCAATTGTTACCACGATGCTCTAATTCACATTCCGAGGGACTTACCCTATAATATATAAGGGGACACATTGCTAGCAATACCCACTAAAAATTATTCACAGATTTACTTCACATCTTTGCCCAATGCTACAATGAACATTTGGATGAACACAGGTTATATATTTCTCAAACATTTTACAATAATAAAAGATCAGATGGTCCGTGAGCAAAGGAATATATAGTTTCCTGTTAAAACTTATCATGACTTTGACTGGAGAGAACACAGAAAATATTGTGGGGAAGGCGAACCAAAGGTTACGTTTCATTGGCAGAACGCTTCGAAGATGCAACAGTTCCACCAAACAGACTGCCTACATCATCACTGTACGTCCTCTCCTGGAGTACTGTTGCCCAGTGTGGGACCCTGACCAGGTGGGACTGACGGAGATTGAGAAAGTTCAGAGAAGGGTAGCTCGATTTGTTTTATCACGTTACAAAGGGGAAAACGTCACGGAAATGTTGCACGATTTGAGGTGCAAATCATTAAAAGAACGACGCTATTCGTCGTGGCGAGATCTATTTGCGAAATTTCAATCACTGACTTGCACTTCTGAATGTGAAAATATTCTATTAGCTCCCACCTACTCAGGGAGACATGACCATCCCAATAAAATAAATCAGATAGAAAACGGAACGATTTAGTTGTTCTTTCTTCCCGGGCGCTATTGTAGAATGGAACGGTAGAGAAAGGTTAGGTATTTGGTTAATGAACCCTCTGCCAGGCACTTAAATATGATTTACAATGTATCTATGTACATGTAGATGTAGAAAAAAATGTGTATTGTGGTGTGGGGTGGTTTAGTTTTCTTCAGTGGAGTCATTTTCAAGTACGACAGCAGAGAAAACCATTTGACTAATAGTTTCCCCATATTTAATTTTTTTTTCTCCTTCCTGCAATCTGTTGCATTTATGGCTTATCGATTTATGGGTATAATAGCGTATATTAATCCTCGGAAGCTTTCTAATACCCCACATCCACCCGCGAAAGGAAAACGCCCTGTGTTCGACTCACTATTTGGCAAAAAATGTTCAAATGTTTGTATAGATTATGGGACTTAACTACAGGGTCATCAGTCCCTAAACTTACAAACTACTAATGAACTACCTAATACTAAGGACGGCACAAATATCCATGCCCGAGGGGGGGATTCGAACCCTCGACCGTAGTGGCCCTGCAGACCGTGACTGGATCGCCTCAGTCCCCTCGGCCACCGCGGCCGGCCACTATTTGGCACACAATTTTAATCGGTCAGGAGGTTTGATACATAATGTTTTCTAGCCTAAAGAAGGCATTACCGTAGGAAGCATCAGACTCTATTGTAAATAATTACTTTAAACCTGATTTCACGATGTAAATTCCATAATTCTTCCAATGTACGAAGTTCATGGGTCGGCATTTGTATCTCTCCACAGAAAAACGACTTCCACAGTGTTCTAACCCTACAGTAAAAAGAACGACCTGATGATGAACTGGTCATGGTTAGTTAGTACTGGAGAAGAAGAATAAAAGACAGTTTTCCTGGAAACCTCTCCTGCTTCTAACGCTTTATCCACTTACATGGGGTCATGTGGTCTGCTATTGATTTGGCATCGTTAATTACATCCACTCCCTCCTCCCCGGGATAAGATATGTGTTCGCGTATATTGTAGTACAGACGAAAGTGTGCGAATGTTTTTCTAAGCGTTTGGGAATCATATCACTGACGAGGTATTCTGGTACCTGCCCAGTGTTCACTCAGTGGGATGTGGAAAACCGCCTAAAAGCCACAGCTAGGCTGGCCGGATTCAGTCACGGCCGGCATACTATTTGGCAGCGATAACTTGACGATTTTGCTGGTGCTGCCACAAGCAGCGAACATCGGCACTAGTTGAAAGTTATTCTTTTATTTACAAGTGCTGCCAACGTTACAATGGTCCTTGACGCGAAGGATTACTGTACACATTGTTACAGTAACGGTTCCAGCACTGCAGCAAGTATGATATTTAACAAAATCAATTTTTGTCAGTTTTTCACCGTGCAATCTATTGCTAAGGAAGAAAGCTTTACGGTTTAACGCCCCGTCAGTGTGGTCATTAGAGACGGAGCTTTATGCTCTGATATTTAGGGAGGAATGGGGGAGGAAATCGGCCGTGCCCTTTGAGAGGACCATCCTGGAATTTGCCTCGAGTGGTTTGGGGAAAATCATGCAAAATTCAAATCTGGATGGCCGGAGGTGGAGTTGAACTAACGTCCTTCTGAATGCGAGTCCAGTGTCTTACCACTGCGCCACCTCACTCGGTGTCTATTTCTGTGTTTTTATAAATGAATTATTGTTGAGTGGCTACGCTATTGGGAGGAGCTGAGAAATATTGATGAGTTAGAGGCAATAAATAGATTGTTGGTACTTGCGTCAGTTTTCCACACTAGCAAGTTTTTTTTAATTCTAAAATTACTCGCCATCTCTGAGCAATATAAGACCCATGATAAATTTATTTTACTTATTTTTTCTTTACTCTCATAGGTTTGAATCAGAAAGGGGATCCGGCCACCCCTTAACATTTACCACACCAATTCCATAGTTAACCATGGCAAAGCTGGGCAACTGGGATAATCTGCGTCAGATTTGAGATTTTTCATTTTTTTAAATTTTTCTCCAACCCCTTTGGATTTGTGGTAAGCCTTTTTTTTTTTTCTAAACCATCTCTGCATTAAATCGAACAAAACGAAACCAAATATTTATTCAAATCGGTCAAGCCATTACCGAGTTTTAGCGAGACTAACGCTATTAACATTTATTTAGAAAAAAAGATTATAGCGTTTGTAACTACGAGGGTGAGTCATTAAATAAATAGCAAACTGAGGTAGACACGCCAGTACTGCGCGCTGTGTAGGGGTATTTCTCTACCGCTACGACACACCCCTCTTGTGGGTTACAGCAGTTTAAGGAACCAAATCAAGTTACAGCTCAAGAGCGTCTCTTATAAGATGCAAACGCTGCCACAAAAATACCAACCTTCAGGCTCTTAAAGGCTTCTCAGACGATTAGACGACTGTTAAAGTTTACAGGTGGAGTCAACTGCAAAGTAAAGCAATTTTCAGGATTGTCAACGCAGTACTGGCGCGTCTACCTCAGTCTGCGACTTATTTACTGATTCACCGTCGTATGTTTCTCATTGAGGTGTGAATACTGTAATTAAGCCACAACTAGCTGGAGGGTGATTATTGCTTTCAAATTATCACCTTGTAGAGGAGGTAGGTATGTAGTTATCTGGAGACGAATTTAGAGCTCTGGTTGCAGCGACGCATCGACTTGCTATACACGCTACATCTAGCTCAGTGCTTTCCAAACTTTCCCTCATGGCGACACCCTTTTATAGCTTACAGTTTTGCGCGACACCCATTCACTAATATAAATACATATGGTAGAATTCAGATGGTTCTAATGGGGGGGGGGGGATATAAAGTATCGCTTAAATGTAGTTTGTAAACGAAACTGAAATCCTCGTACGCATTGACATGTTTAATGTTGATCCTGACTGCAGAAATTACGTACACTCATCGCAAGAAAAGGAAACATTAGGAACTATGGAGATGTACAACAGAGTTCCACCGCAGACAACAATGCCTAACTCACACAGTAATACTTGCTTCTTCTACAAACTACTACTTACAAACTACTTATGAACTACCTACAACTAAGGACTGCACAAATATCCATGCCCGAGGGGGGATTCGAACCCCCGACCGTAGTGGCCGTGCAGACCGTGACTGAAGCGCCTCAGTCCCCTCGGCCACCGTGGCCGGCGACCCAACTTCCAAAACACGAAAACTGAATTTCGGAAACCGTTTTTCGCTGTCGTGTGTACATGTCAGGGTTAGAAACTGTTTTGCTGGATCGATTGAAAACGGCATCTGGAAATTATCTGTTCGGATTTCTGATTTAGACAGCACAGTGTCTGTTACCTTTCAGTTCATTATTATCACATTATTTTCAGAAATAGGGAGAATGTATTTATGCCAAGTGATGAATTATTATTTAAGTTCTATTGTTAGGTTCTTGCTTCACCACGACCTTGGAAGTCCCGACATATTCGGAAAAATTGGAGAAATATTTGTGACAAGTAAGAATATGAATGTCATTTCTAGTCCCAGAATCTGTTACATACAGGAAACTGAGAGAAAAAATTAACGCATGCCAGAGTTTGAACCAACGATCACTGCATTTAAAATGCTACTCACCGTTAATCACCCGGCCATACTCCATACTAAACATCGCTACTGAATAGCTTTAGCCAGTGGACAATTGTGACTGCTTTTACAATCTGTAACAGCTTTTACAGCCACTGTGTCATTGATTGACATTTAATTGTAAGAAACGCTACCGAGGATGACGTGGCTTTGATAAATCCATTAAAAAACGACCAGGTGCAGCTTTTTGAGAAGGAAAGCAGACTACAGTGAAGTTTCGTTCAAGCAGCTGCCAGTTCCAGCAAACTGCGCATGGGAACAGCTGTTATCGAGTATCAGCAGCAACTCTGCGCATGCGCAGTTTGCTGGATTCTGGCAACTGGCAGCTGCTTGAACTGCTGCTGAAGCAGAGCTGCCGCCTAGCGGCTGAGCACGCAATTAATGTGCATCGATCATTCCTTCAATACGTGATCTGTGGTGCACTGAATGAAGAGAAGGATGATTAGCTGCAGGCGAGTCTTCAGGGTAGTATGAAGAGACGGATATTTTGTGTAATTTTATCACAAGGTTTTTTTTTGTCTAAATTTTTTATTCCTGCTACACCCTTGATACTACAACGCGACACCCAGTTTGGAAAGCTGTGATCTAGCTGATGCGTTGGGCCAATAAGCGCGCTCATCGACAATCTCGCCAGTGTTCCAAGTTCCGATAAACTTCCGATATAAAAATGCGGAAGCGGAGGTGCAAAAAAATGTGCAGAACATCCGCAACTGCGGAAGCGGATGTCTGTCACAACACCAATCTAAACGTATAAAATATTTAGGATTCAGAGTCCCGGTCGTGGACTAAAGTGGTGTGAGTGAGTGGTCTAGGGATAAGTGGGGAGAGAAGGCGGCCGAGTCTATTTCGACGTCCCGCGACAAACACAAAAACACAGAGAGCAGCGTGGGCGGGCAGGAGGAGCCGGCCAGGAAGTGGGCCAAGGCGTCTGGCGGCTGCGCGTGCCTGCCACTGTACTGTACCACTGCAGCCACGCCCAGCGCCGAGCAGACCTGTTGCTTCCCACACCCACACCCACACCCGCACCAACACCTGTTCCCGCCTTCTTTTCACGTGCACTTGAAACAGAGAACGCGCTGCTGTTTATTCGGCGTCAAAGGTGAGCTTTGAAAGCGTCCTAAACGAGGGGGGGGGGGGGGGTGAAGCAGAGAATACGTCCATATCTCTACTACGCAATCAATGGTTTGGATGGTTTGATTTTTAAAGGGACTAAACGACTACGCTTATCAGTCCCGTAGAGATTAGACTAAAAAGCACTACAATGTAGTATAAACCGATGTGTTAAAATTCACCAAGCAAAGTGTGTAACACGTCAAGAAATAAGAGAATCGAAGTAAAAACTGGTAAAAGAAGAGAAAGGTGGAGAGGATACCAGAGTGTCCTGGCCGAGTGACCACAGACAAGGTAGTGGGGCATCTGGCCGCTTTTGCACATTAAAACCACCTGCCTAAAAGTGGTAGGCGAGCGAAGAACAAATATATAATGAACACAGTGCTAAAAATCAAATAGATCGGTACAACCCACTCACGAATAAAATTTAAAACAGCGTCAGCCATAGAGGCATTTTCAGCAAAAACAAGATTTAAATCGTCAGATTAAAATTCCTCCTCTGAGTCGCTAAATCCGGGCATTCCAAGACGATGTGGACGACTGTCAGACGCGCACCGCATCGACACTCGGGAGGATTCTCGCGACGGAGAAAGTGACTGTGCGTGTAAGCCAAGTATTGCCGATACGCAGCCGGCATTTGTGTGGTGTGTTGGCTTGTACGGGAGTGAAACATGGATGATAAACAGTGCGGACAGGAAGAGAATAGAGGCTTTTGAAACGTGGTGCTAAAGAAGAATGCTGAAGATTAGGTGGGTAGATCGCATAACTAATGAAGAAGTACTGAACAGAATGGTGAGAAAAGGTATTTTTGGCATACCTTGACTAAAAGAAGTGATCGCTTGGTAGGACACGTTCTTAGACATCGAGGAATTGTGAAATTAGCATTGGAGGGAAGTGTGTGGGGGTAATAATTGCAGAGGGAGACCAAGAGACACATATAGTAAGCAGATTCAAATGGATGTGGGTTGCCGTTCTTATGAGGAGATGAAAAGCTCAGGATAGAGTAGGGTGGAGAGCTGCATCAAACCAGTCTCCGGACTGAAGACCATAACAACAACAACAACATTTAATTATATAAATTGTCTTAGAATGAGACTATATTTGTTATTACTATTCAAATGTTCAAATGTTTGTATAGTTTATGGGACTTAACTACGGGGCCATCAGTCCCTAAACTTACAAACTACTTATGAACTACATACAAACTACGACGGCACAAATATCCATGCCCGAGGGGGGATTCGTACCCCCGACCGTAGTGGCCGTGCAGACCGTGACTGGAGCACCTCAGTCTCCTCGGCCACCTCGACCGGCTATTACTATTCAAAGTTTATTATACTTTATACATATATATTTCATACATACTTATGTACTTGCAGCTCCATTACTATCTTACCTATCTGTCACTGATCAGGGTAAGTGCGAATTATTCGCATAGGTCAACTAGTCTCTTTTATTTTCCTGTAGGCGGCACAGTCCACGAAAGGGGCAGGTCGTAGTCCAACGGAGGACGAACGAGCGAAAGTAGGAGTCATAGCCTTAAGAAATGTAAAGAAACTTTTAGAAACAAGTGTGCTATTCATAAAAGAGCAGTTTTTGTTGTGGTCTTCAGTCCGCAGACTGGTTTAATGAAGCTCTGTACGCTACCCTGTCCTGTGCAAGTCTCTTCATCTGAGAATACGTTCGGCAACCTACAACGTTTTGAATCTGCTTACTGTATTCGTCCCTCGGTCTTCCTCTACGATTTCTACCCAATACACTTCCTTCTAATGCTAAGTTGACGATTTCTTGATGTCTCAGAATGTGTCCCACCAATCTATCCCTTCTCTTAGTCAGAATATGCAGAAATTCCTTTTCTCCCCAATTCGTTTAAGCACCTCCTCATTTGTTACGTGGTCTACTCATCTAATTTTCATCATTCGTCTGTAGCACCACATTTCGAAAGCTTCTATCATCCTTTTGTCTTAACTCCTTATCGTCCACGTTTCACTCCCATACAATGCTACACTCCAGACAAATGTTTTCAGAAAGGACTACCCAACATTTAATTTAATATTAGATGCTAACAAGTTTCGCTTCTTTAGAAACGCTTTTCTTCCCACAGCCATTCTGCATTTTATATCTTATTTACTTCGGCCATCAGAAGTTATCTTGCTACCCAAATAACAAAATTCATCTACTACTTTTATTGTCTCATTACCTAATCTAATTCCTTCAGCATCGCCTGATTTTCTGACATTGCATTGCATTACATTAGTTTTACAATTGTTAATGTTCATCTTATATCTTTCTTTCAAGACACTGTCCATTCCATTCAATTGCTCTATTGCAGATCCTTCGTGGTCTCTGACAGGATTACTATGCCAAAAATGAAGAGATGCCAGGGCGGAAGAGAAGGTGTAGCGGCGGCGCCTGGGAGACAGGCAGCGCGTCGAGTCGGGAGGCGTGTTATCAGTGGTGCCACTCCCCCAGCACGTGAGGCGCCACGCGCTGCGCGCACACGCACACGCGGCCTTATCGCAGGTGGCGGCAGGAACAGTTGGCAGACACCGCCGCGGCACAGTGGGAATGGGGCCAGCGGTGGGCGGCCGCCTACGCCGCTACCTGCCGCCTGCCGCCGTCTAATGGGGCCGCGTCTGCCCGGGACCGTGCGCCTATTGCTGGCACTCCGCACAGCGCGTGTCTAGCGCCACGCCAACACTCTGCCGCGCGTACTGGACCGCCGTGTTGCGGAGCGCGCGGCCGTCCGCTGTCGGGGGTTCGAATTCCCCCCCCCCCCCCCACTCGGGCATGGAAGACTGTGTCGTCTTTAGTGTAAGGTAGTTCATAAGTAGTTAGTAAGACATATCCAGGAGCAGATATAGACTCTGACCACAACTTGATGGTTATGAACTGCAGAAAGGTAGAAAGATTTGGCGATGGAAACTGGACAAATTGAAGGAACCAGAGGTGGTTGAGAATTTCAAAGGGAGCATTAGGCAAAGATTGGCTGAAACGGGGGAAAGTAATACAGTAGATGAAGAATGGGTAGCTCTGACAGGCCGGCCGCGGTGGCCGAGGTGACTGAGGCGCTCCAGTCACGCTCAGCACGGCCACTACGGTCGGGGGTTCGAATCCCCCCTCGGGCATGGATATTTGTGCCGTCGTAGTTCGTAATTAGTTCATAAGTAGTTTTGTAAGTTTGGGAACTGATGACCCCATAGTTAGGTCCCATAAGCTTGACAAACATTTGAACTTTTGAACTTTGAGCTCTGACAGATAGGGTAGTGAAGGCCGCAGAGGATAATATAGGCGGAAAGACAAGGCCTAATAGAAATCCCTGGATAACACAAGATATACTGAACTTAACTGATAAAAGGAGAAAATATACAAAAATCAGCAAGTGATCAGGAAAAACGGAGTAAAGACGTCTGAAAAATGAGATTGACAGGAAGTGGAGACTGGCTAAGCAGGAGTGGCTAGAGGACAAATTCAGAACCGTAGAAGAATGCGTAACTAGGGGAAAGATACATATCGCCTACAGGAAAAAAAAGAGATATTTGGAGACAAGAAAAGCAGCTGTATGAATATCAAGAACTCAGACGGAAAAGCAGTACTAAGCAAAGAGGGAAAGGCTGAACTGTGGAAGGAATATATAGATGGCCTATACAAAGGAAATAAACCTGAAGGCAGTATTCTAGAAATAGAAGACGAAGTGGAAAAAGATGAGATAGGAGATATGATACTGCGAGAAGAATTTGACAGAGCCTTGAAGGACCTGAGACGAAACAAGGCCCCTGGAGTAGATGATATTCCGTCTGAACTACTGATGTCGTTAGGAGAGCCAATCGTGAAACAATTTTATCACCTGGTATGCAAGATGTATGAGACAGGGTAAATACCCTCCGACTTCAAGAGGAATATTGTAATTCCAATTCCAAAGAAAGCAAGTGCAGACAAGTATGAAAGTTACAGAACTATCAGTTTAATAAGTCATGGGTGCAAAATACTTACACGAATTATTTACAGACGAATGGAAAATCTTGTGGAATCCGACGTCGAAGAAGATCAGTTTAGATTTAGGAGAAATGTAGGAACACCTGAAGCAATACTCACATTACGACTTATCTTAGAAGTTAGGCTAAGGAAAGGGAAACCTACGTTTTTAGCGTTTGAGGATTTGGTGAAAGCTTTTGACAATGTCGACTGGAATGCACTCTTCCAAATTCTGAAGGTATCAGGGGTAAAATATAGGGAGCGCAGAATTATATTCAATCTATACAAAAACCACACAGCGGTTATTAGAGTCGAAAGGCAAGAAAGGGACGCAGAGGTTGGGAAGGGAGTGAGACAGGGTTGTAGGCTTTCCCCAAAGTTGTTCAATTTGTACATGGCAGTGAAGAAATGGAAGGAGAAATTTGGAGAGGGCATTAAAGTGCAGGGAGAAGAAATAAAAAGTGTGCGGGTTGCCGATGACATAGTAATTTTGTCAGAGACTGCAAAGAATCTGGAAGAGCAATTGAATGGAATGGACAGTGTCTTGAAAGGAGCATATAAGACGGACATTAAACAGAATAAAACGAAGGAAATGGAATGTAATGTCAGAAAATCAGGCGATGCTGAAGGAATTAGATTAGGTAACGAGACAATAAAAGAAGTAGATGAATTTTGTTATTTGGGTAGCAAGATAACTTCTGATGGCCGAAGTAAAGAAGATATAAAATGTAGAATGGCTATGGGAAGAAAAGCGTTTCTAAAGAATCGAAACTCGTTCACATCCAATATTAATTTAAATGTTACGAAGTCGTTTATGAAAGCATTTGTCTGGAGTGTAGCATTGTATGGCAGTGAAACGTGGACGATAAGGAGTTCAGACAAAAAGATGATAGAATGTTTTGAAATGTGGTGCTACAGACGAATCATGAAGATTAGATGGGTAGATGACGTGACTAATGAGGAGGTCCTTAACTGAATTGGGGAGGAAAGAAATTCCTGGCATATCCTGACTAAGAGAAGGGATAGATTGGTTGTACACATTCTGAGACATCAAGGAGTTGTCAACTTAGCATTAGAAGCAAGTGTGTGGGGTAAAAATCGTAGAGTGAGACCGAGGGACGAATACAGTAAGCAGATTAAAAAGGATGTAGGTTGCCGAACATATTCTCAGATGAAGAGACTTGTACAAGACAGAGCTGCGTGGAGTTCTGCATCAAACCAGTCTGCGGACTGAAAACCACAACAACAACAGTTCATAAGTAGTTTGTAAGTTTAGGGACTGATGACCCCGCAGTTAAGTCCCTTAAGCTTAACAAAAAAACACTCACTACACACGATACTGTACGAATTCGGAGAAGGAAAAAAGCTAGCAAGCTTGGAGTTAAACGCCTCGTCGACAGCGTGGTCATTTGAGACGGAGCTTACACTCGGATTGTGTGGGCAAGGATGGGGTAGGAAATCGGCCGTGCCCTTTGAAAGGAACCATCCCGATATTTTCCTGGAGTGATTTAGGGAAATCACGGAAAACCTAAATCTGAATGGCCGGAGGTGCATTTGAACCACCTTCGTCCAGAATGCGAGTCCAGTGTGTTTACCACTGCCCCACCTAGATCGGTACGAATTCGACCCTTCAGTCTACAGCAGTGTTTCCCAACGCCAGGCGGTCCTTATATCTTGTCCTGGGTGTCGTCCTCGCACAGGATTCAGTACAAATCAGGACGATAATTAACCTCCAAAATAGTATGAACTTTAAGTATACCAATAGGTGTCTATACACGGCACGATTTTTCGGGCGATGTGACCGATGTATCGTCAGATAAATATGTCCGTTAATATTTAAATGATTGAAGACGAGATATCGGGCGATATCCAGTAACGATATGTTGCGACAATTTTATCTCTGCTGACCTAACAACGGGCAGATTAATCTTCCAAAACTGCGTTACTCCAAGCGACATATCTGTACATTAGGTGAACTGTGTCTGGTTGTAATATCAAGATAAATCGGTTTGCGTAATAAATCATGTGTGAGGACTTCTTTACCGAAAATGTCGAAGGAGAATATTAATAAAATTGTAGGAAATGATGAAGAATATTGCATAAAATTGTCGTTGAGTTTGATAATAAATGTCGTGTTAAATGTTTGCGAATAAACAGTTCCTTTTGTGTGTGTGTGTGTGTGTGTGTGTGTGTGTGTGTTTTTTTTACTTTCTATTACCCGCGGCGGAATAGCCGAGCGCACTGAAGCGCCTTGCAGTGGTGCCGAGGCCATTCTCCGTTGGAAGTTCGAGTCCTCCGCTGGGCATGAGTCTATGTGTCGTTTTTAAGTAGTTTGTAAGTCTAGGGACTGATAACGTAAGTCGTTGAGTCCCATAGGATTACAAACTTTTGAACTTTTTGAACTTTCTATTAGTTAACTCAAAATATGTTCTGCTATTCCAACTGAAAACCGTAAACAATTGTAATATAAGTCACAGTGTTCTTATGAGGCGTTGTACTGCCAGAATAGGTAGACGCATTATAATATCTTTCTTAGACAACACAAACATATTCAGCAGTAACCGAAAGATGGCACTCACCATCCGAACGTAATTTTTGAAGTCATTTGGCTCATTTGTTTCCAAATGTTTTAGCAACCTCATATGACTAAGTTCATCTCAATGTTATGTATTTCTTACGCACTTTTCACGATTTCTTATTCTCTTCAGAATGTTGTACTCCAGTAATGATCAATTACCGGCTGCCATTTTGCTGTCCATTTATCAAATAATGTAGCGTTACAGAAATACGTTCAGATCGTTCAAACTGGCCAGCACAGTCAAGCAACCAGGGATGAGCGATATATCGCTTAAATACAACGATTTATCTGTGGCTACCACCACTAACGAGCGGAAAAGGCACTTAGGGGAGAAATCGCTAAGGCTTGGTTTGTGGCTTTGCAAAGATAAATCCGTCAAATCGTATCGGCCGAAAAAATGTCTGGACGTCCAACGAGTCCCAACATAATCTAAATTCCGCTGGACTTTCAAAAATATTCAAATGTTTGTAAAGCTACGAGTTGAAACTGTTGAGTTCATCGTTCACTACGCTAACAAACTACTTAAATTAACTTACGCTTAGGACAACACACGAACGCACGCACGCACGCAGATGGAGGACTTGAACTTCCGTCGGGAACGGCCTCTGATTCCTTGACTAAACGCCTTATACTTCGAGGCATGTGGACTTTAAAAATGCGATCTCGACAACGGATAATTGACTGTTCGATAACAAAAGAAAGAATTCGTTTCTTACTTTATCTGTTTATTTATCTTTGAGCAACGTTGACCCAATTCCTACAAATTTTGTAGTGCATCGGTAAAGTGCTTCAGAAACCTCTGGGGAAACGGTATTGCGCACGTAATATCCGAACGATTCACATGTAAAAGGAGCCATTAGCTGAGCATTAATTTCAGCCCAATTGACATCTTTTGCAAAAGGAATTAATTGATTCACTTGACACAAAGTCAACACGGATTTAGAAAGCTCTTTACTCACATAATGTGATGAGTGCTATCGACAAGGGATCTCAAATTGATTCCAACTTCCGGAAGACTTTTGAAACTGTACCTCAAAAGCGTCTTCTAATCAAATAGCGTGCCTACGGAATAGTGCCACAGTTGTGAGATTGGATTCGTGATTTCCTGTCAGAAAGGGCACAGTACTTTGTAACTGACGAAAAGTCGTCGCGTAAGACAGAGATGATATCTGGCGTTCCCTAGGAAGTGTTATGGGGCCTCTACTGTTACTTATCTTTATAAACGATTTATAAGACATGTGAGCAGCTCTCTTAGACTGTTCGCGGATGATGCTATCATTTATTCGTTAGTAAGATCACTAGAAGATCAAAAGCAACCGCGAAACGATTTAGATATCTGCATGGTGTGAAAATTGGCAACTGACTATAAAATAATGATAAGTGTGACGTCCCCCACACGAGCACTGAAAGAAATCAGTTAAACTTCATTTACATATAAATAAGTCGAATCTACATGCCGTATATTCAATTAAATACCTAGAAATTACAATTACAAACAAATTAAATTGGAAGGGCAGGCGAACCAAAGGCTATGATTCATTGACATAACATTTGGATGATCCAACAGTTCTACTAAAGAAACTGTCTACACTAGGTTTGTGTGTCCTAGTATGGAGTGTTGCTGCGCATTTTGGGTTCTCCACCAAATGGGACTGGCGGAGGATATAGCGAAAGTTCAGAGATATAGGGGAAAGAAAATTCAAATCTTTGTAAATCTATCGGACCAAACTGTCGTAGCTTACAAAATACTTAAACTAAGGTAAACTGACCTAAGGACAACACACACACCCATGTTCCAGGGAGGAGTCGAACCTCGACGGCGAGCAACCGCGCGCTCCGCAGCAATAGACCGCTCGGCTACTCCACCGCGGCACAGGGGCGAGAGTGTACGGAAATGATGCAAAAGTTGGGGTGGACATCATTAAAATAATGGCGTTATTCGCTGCTGTGAGATTTATTTGCTACATTTCTTTCAGTAAAAGTCTCTTCCCAATGCGAACATATTATGTTAGCACGCGTTTACATAGGAAGACATGGTCATCGTATCAAAATAAGAGAAATCAGATCGAAAACGGAAAGATTTAGATATTCCTTTTGTCCGCACGTTATTAAAAAATAGAACAGTAGAGAAAAATCATACAACGATTTGATGAACCCTCCGCCATGAACTTCAGTCTGATTTGCAGAGTATTTATTTAATTGTAGATGTACATGATTTGCATAATTTGACCGGACAAAAGCTCTAGTTCGTCGTTCAAACTCTGCTTAAGTACTGTAAGATAACTACAATAATACAAATGTTGTAAGAGCCATACAAAAGGGTACTGATTTGAGCTAAAGCAAAAACTTTTCACCCCCATGATCTTATTTCAACAACTGGCTTTCAAATCACATAGTCTTATTTCGGTCTGATCGCAGGGAGGCGTGGCCGAGTGTTTTTAGTTGAAAAGATGGGTCTGTACCCAAAAAAGGTTAAAGCTGCTGGTCTAGAGCAGTGAGAGTATTTCTAGGATTAGGCTGGAGGGTTGCGGTCATACGAGGAAGTACCTGCACCATGAAACGATCACCCCGAGACACGTCGTAAAACTAGCGATTCCGAAATAAAACAAGGGCCTAAACAGTGAAGTGTTTCATTATTACAAGTATGTAATACCTTTTTTACATTAACTCTGAATCGAACAGAATGTAGACCGTTTCATAATACATACACTGTAAAGGCGATGAATAAACGCGATGCCTGAAAACTGTTTCCAGAAACCATTTGATGGTCAACTGAACAAGATCCAATTAGCAACTCTTTACCAACTACCTCGCCTAACGAGAAAAATTCTCTTGTGAATTTGACCTGCTTGAAGTGGTAACTGATATAGCGTGGTGACAGGACCAGCTACCACACAATGTTGTCCGTTTAGAACCACGTGGTGCCGGGGTGGAGTGGCCGAGCACTTTAAGGCGCCTCGTTGCGGAGCGCACGGTTTCTCGCTGTCGGAGGCTCGGGTATGGGTGTGTGTGTGTGTGTGTGTGTGTGTGTGTGTGTGTGTGTGTGTGCTGTCCTTAGCATAAGTAGTTTTAAGTAGTTTGTAGGACTAGGGCTGATAACCACAGTACTTGAATCCCTTAGATTTACAAACGTTTGAACATTTGAATCACCCGGTGGTCACACGGGGCTTTGAGGATTGCTTCCGGACGCAAACAATCTTCAGCCCCCTGGTCTACTCAACAGTGTTCATGTGAGATAAGTTGACGTACAACTAAATAGAGCAATGAGGTAGATCACTGGCACTCATCAGTGGCCCCCAGTACTATGCAATATTGCCCCTCCTGATATAAGGCGCAAGGAAGCCTTAATGAAGGAGTATTACAAGATACTGTCCAGTCCTAAGCTTCCTATTTTGTAAGACCTTCCGCCACAGATAAGGCGGTTGAAATCGCATAAACCACCTCTTAAAACAGCAGTCCCACATCATGATAATGGCTTTTCGCCTGAATCCAACTTCGCAAGAACTTGGGGTTCTTTTGATGGATAGGTAAGCCGGTTGAAATCACGTAAAACACCAGTCTAACTACATGAGAGTAGCTTTCCGCCTAAATCCAGATGGACATAACAACATCTGGATAGACGACCCCTCGAAGGAACCTCAAGGAATGAACCTTCCAAGGAGGAGATGGTCTTTGACCAACCGCTTCCGTACTGGTGTTGGTCGGGGCAACTTTTGGAAACTCAAATGGAGACATGCTGACGATCAATCCTGTGACTGTGGGACGAACTTACAAACAATAGCCCACATACTTACTGTACGTTACGATCTTTTGTAGGAAGGATAATCCAACTCCATCTGATCAGTCAGGATGCTGTCCAATGCTTAAAGGAGTTGGAGTTGTCTCTGTGACGGAGATATGATTATCATCCTAGTTAGACACTAGTATATTTTACTAAAATATTACTAGTTGGCCCGTGCGAATAATTCGCATTCTATACTGATCAGTCACAGATTGTTGTATTGCAACGAACTGTTTTAATATTTGTAATGTAATTTCGATTTCAGTAATAGAGACTGCTGTGAAAGTATCTTCTATTGTACACGTTATGTGGGAAACGATAAAAAACAATTACATAATGGATGACAATCATGATTCTGTCCAATTATCGACATTCCGCTCGTCCTGTCTAGTTGGCGCGTGTGAATAATTCGCACTCTATCCTGATCAGTCACAGGTAGGTAAGATAGTAATGGAGAAAAGAGAGATGCAAGTACATGTGTATAAAAGATAATAAACGTTGAATAGTAGTAACGAATATTAGTCTTATTGTTAGAAAAGTTATATAATAAAATACAATATCATTATTTGAGAAACATATAAAAAGTCAGATATTGACTTTTTCATGCTTATTTAAGTTTTGAAAACTTCTTTATTTTATAAAAGTCCTGAGATTTCCCGAACTGTGACATGAACTGTTCAAACAGTTTCAGTCACGTCCAGCCTCATCCCTACGCATAGCCTCTCTATGAAATTTATAATCAGTGTCGCTCCTGACTCGGTTAGAACTAAATTAATTAATTAAATTAGAAGTGCCGCGGAGGAGTGGCCAAGCGCATTGAGGCACTATGCTACGATGTGCGAGGCCTCTCGGGCAGGCATGTTTGTGTCGTCTTTAGTATAAGGTAGTTCTTAAGTAGTTTGTAAGTTTGAAAAGTTTGAAAAAGAATTAAATTAAAAGGTAAATAAATTGTTATAAGTTATAATAGTAAGCGGTAATTACCTGTGATGATGCACGTTAGGGTAATTGAGTTCATTCGCGCACTACACAATGCTTGATTGAACAAAGTCAACATTTCCAACAGCTGTTGTGTATCGACGTGTGAAACAGAAATCTCGTGAGAAACTATGCTTGCGTAAATAATCCAACCAACTGCCTGTTAGTTAAATTTAACTATGTGTATTTTTCATAGTTACATCGACGTGTATAACCGAAGTCGTGTGATAAACTATGATTGCATTGAGAATCTAACAACTGCGAGAGCTGTCGTTCATGTTAGTTAAACAGATTGTCAATAGATGGCACCTTCTACATTGTTTTTATATCGGCCGCGCAAACTTAGTTGATACTAGGTGCAATGTCTGATTGGAGCAACCGTAATTATATGGTCCATTTACGATCGTTCGCCGGGTATCAATTGAGATTGTGGGAACAGTACATTTTTTTTTTCTTTTCACAAAATAAATTTTTTTGCGAAAACAATAAACTATCTGGGTATTTTTCGTCATTACTGGAAAACGAAACCTTGAAAATGATAACTCAATCATTAATATTGGATAAGTAATACGGGAGATATGGCGTACTCACAAAAAACGCCGATGAGAAATAATATACAGGGTGTTTCATTAAGTACGTTTGCCTCTGTAACTTATAAAATAATAGGTGACGGGAAATTTTAATGCGGTAGGTCAACACAAGAAATGTTACACTTTCTGCGGAGCTATGAACATAATTTATTGTATCATTTTGCAAAGAGTTACAGCACAAAGATATAATTTTTTAAATGGAACAATAGTTTTTTTCTATCGTGCATTGGATTCGCTGAAACCAGCTGCGTCCAAATCAGTTCAAACTACATTCCTGTCACTGATAGTTTGGGAGTTACAACCCTTCAAAGTTAGAGGGGCAGATACCACAAACGCTGCGCATAATACAATGCGCCTTCTAAATGTGGTGCGGCCGAGTTGTAGCGTCGCCGGTGTCACGGAGCGAGAAGCTTCAGTGGCACTCGCCAAGCATTAGCAACATGTCAACGTACTCGTTGTTCGGGTATGCCATCGTCGTCCGATGTCAGTAACTGTGGTATATTGAGCACCGGTTGTTTGTGTGGCTCCAACTGTCGGATATACGGACGTGTGCGGCGACAGTCGGCAGTCTAACAACGCATCGAGGAAGCTTCTCGCTCCGTGACACCGGCGACGTTACAACTCGGCCGCACAACATTTAGAAGGCGCATTGTATTATGCGCAGCGTTTGTGGTATCTGCCCCTGAAACTTTGGAGGGTTGTAGCTCCCAAACTATACAGTGATAGGAATGTAGTTTGAACTGATTTGGACGCAGCTGGTTTCAACGAATCGAATGCACGATAGAAAAAACTATTGTTCCATTTAAAAAATTATATCTTTGTGCTGTAACTCTTTGGTAAATGATACAATAAACTATGTTCATAGCTCCGCAGAACGTGTAACATTTCTTGTGTTGACCTACCGCATTAAAATTTCCCGTCACCTACTATTTTATAAGTTACAGAGGCAAACACACTTAGTAAAACACCCTGTATTTGATAGTAATTTTTATGTAATTGACTTTATACCATACGATATAAATATACCTTCCGCCGCACATTGTTGTGTAATACGCAGTATTGCACAATAATATTCACAGTACGATTAGCAGGCTAAATACGTAAAATTTAAAGGAAACAACATCGGGTATTCTGATTGCGCCTCGTAGATCTGTGCTGTTAATCAAATCAGTGTTAACTGCAACGTTAATTATGTCCACAAGTGTACCGTTTGAAAAGCTTTTTTCGGGAAAGTAATTGACACACATTGGCTCATTATCTCCGTCATATGGCATCGCGCTAATTACTGTGGAATGATCTTTCCGTTCGATAGCGACACAGGTCAAGCACAAGGATAAGCCTCATTTTTATCAAAACAGCTGCGCCCACAGAAATAAGAGCAGCGATATCGTCGGAGATCCAGTCTGTAAAGAAGCGCCCGCTAGCTGCAGACGTTAATATCTTCTGTCGCGTCCACAAATAAAACATATAGGTCGCCACGGCGCCACAGCTGATAACATCTGTCTCTCTACCGATAACGACACAGTATTATTCTCGGAAATTTGTGTGACAGAGTAACTATAATCGTCTGACAGAAATCAACACTCTGTTGACAGGCACTTCGTTGGAAGCATATCTCCCACTTCAGTTTTCATTAACAGGAAAGTAGTGACTGACATCATTATTTGGCCAGGGTGTATCATTCAGAATGTCGTATGTAACTTCTACATAGCAAATGTCTTTTACACGGTAAGCATAAAAAGATCCAAATGTCACTATAAAGGGACACCTTTCACCTCGTAAACGCACGAAATCATGCTTAAAATAAAATCCGATCATTAGGAGAGAAATCATACGTAATTCAATGACGTCAGTGTATGATTACCTTTTCAACTAACAGCGCTAAAAGTCCTCTACTTAAAATAACTACGATAGTGCGATGCGTGGTATCGATGAAGTGGTTGAGACGAAGTGGAATTTAACCTCACTAAAGACATGTTTTTATACTTAAAATTACCGTTGCGTTCAAGTAGTCCAACATCAAAAGCCACATTGATTACATTTTCAAATGAAGATATGGGTACGACAAAGTCATGACCTGCGTTTCGCAAAACACACTGATACACTGACTTGTACTTTCATGCAGAAAACAGACTGCAAATCATTGACATAAGATTGATACTGAAACAGCTATCACGTATCATTTTATTTTCTTTTAAACACTTCATAAAAATCCCGCATGTATGCTTTGAGGACTAATACAGTCACTTTACGTGTGTTTCGCGCTATTATACGTAATTACTTTAAGCAGAGGATTTCTGGCACTATTGATTGACTTAATTGATTTATTATCCATCTACAAAGCTGTGACATACACACTATTTCGTTTCACAGGTCATCTGTGTGTGACCCTTTCCGCATCTTTAGAAACAACAATAAACCGGCTGCTCTGTTGAATCAATTCTTGTTTTGCCTTGTGCTACTGATGTAGGTTTACGAAAGTTTCTCTTCTTTCATCATTCAAAATGCCACGGTCACAAAGAGCGTATAGAAAACTGGATTAACTGCGTTTACATAACTTAGTGAATGCAAGGCGTGAGAACAGCAACAAACCGGTCACATTAGCCGGTGTAAAAATATCTATACGCTCAGAGGGACAACGAAACACACGTTCACAGAGAGAGACTTCCAAATTGTATCCTGGTGTCAAGTCATGTTAGAGGTTTCTGGCCGATCGTGAACTTGTGACGAAGCATGTTCCTGATAGTAACGAAAATCTAAACAGTCCCTAAACTCACTCATAAGGAAACGAAACCAAAAAAATCACATTTTCATCTGCAAACCGTGTCAGAACTGAGACTTATGATGCAGTACTTGCATAATGATGTGTTCTTACGGAGGATGAAGATATTAGAAATGGGCTGTGAGGTACCAAATTTCCTTCAAGAAATCATTAGAACCATCGATCACAGCGTCTCTCTTCAGCGGAAAAGTTTTTTTAAGGAATGAAGGCAGTAAACAAGAAACCAGAAGAGCAGAATAGAAGCGAAAGAGAACACTTGAGTTCAAAACGAGCCTTCTGAAGAAAAAATGTTCAAATGTTTATACAGCTTATGGGACTTAACTACGGGGTCATCAGTCCCTAAACTTACAAATTACTTATGAACTAGGACGGCACAAATATCCATGCCCGAGGGGGGATTCGAACCCCCGACCGTAGTGGCCGTGCAGACCGTGACTGAAGCGCCTCAGTCCCCTCGGCCACCGCGGCCGGCCTTCTGAAGAGGTGACATAGGAGAAACTGTTTGCTTTTTTTACAAATTGCATTGCCGGGATTTTTTTTTTTCTCGATGTATGTATCTTTTTCGTGGAATCTATGTTTTGTTAATTCATAATTTTTTATTAATACACATTGGAATAAAAGACGTCAGATGCATACTATCAATTACGCAAGTTATTCTGTCAGTACAAATTACATTTTGAATACCAATCGCTATCATGGCTATACATTAAAGCAATTTCTATCTTCGTGTCACAGAGCCAGCACCCAGCATTACGCTAAAGAAATACTGAAGCAACATTCTGTACACCAGCCGTTGATGAATCAAAAAGGGTTCTAAACCCGGTTCAGGGAACAAAACAAAATTATCAAATAATTTCATTTTCCAGAGTCAGATGTGGTCTAACATACCAAAGACACTGGTAATATGGCGAGGCCTTGAATTAAAATCCTGGCTGGGGTACAAATTTTAACTCAGTGCCTCGCCGTATTATCAATGAAATGAAAATATTTCAAATGTTCAAATGTTTGAAAATCTATCGGACCAAACTGCGTGATCATCAGTCCGTAGCTTACAAACTACTTAACCGAAGGACAACACACACACACACACACACACACACACACACACACACACACATACACATACATACCTCAGGGAGGACTCGAACCTCCGACGGAGAGCAATCGCGCGCTCCGCATCGAGACGCCTTAGACCGCTCGGCTACTCCACCGCGACAAAATAAAAGTATTTCAAAAAGCGACTGGCTGCAGTTCTATAGAATGAACAGTCACACGAATATTAAATCCGTTGTGGATACGCTTACTAGTGTTCTGTTGCGGAAATTCACAATGTTATGTAATCACGCCTCCTCCACGCGAGGCGCATGTAGGCTAACGGTATAAAGTTGTACCATCTCCTACTGAGATTCAAAAAATGTTTGTTAAGCTTATGGGACTTAACTACGGGGTCATCAGTCCCTAAACTTACAAACTACTTATCATCTACCTTATACTAAGGACGGCAAAAAAACCATGCCCGAGGGGGGATTCAAACCCCCGACCGTAGTGGCCGTGTAGACCGTGACTGGAGCGCCTCAGTCCCCTCGGCCACCGCGGCCGGCACTGAGATTCTACCCCTAACTACTGGCCCCGATCCCGAACATGTTACATTGTTGCAATTGAACAGTAAGGCAATACGAAGAGGATGTGTACTTCTGGCGTAGAGTCCGGAATGTTAATGCACATATCTCCCCTCGTAACGGTCAGCTTATACCAAGCTATACATATACCAGCGGCGGACTACGGCTGTCGGAGGCCCGGGGCGGCGGCAAAACAAAATGAGGCCCCCCGTCCACTTGGAAATACATATATTACTACAAAAAAAGGAACTTCTGTGATTTGGAAGCCCCCCGAAGACGAAAAGCCCTGGGCAGTCTCCCCCCCCCCCCCCCTCAATCCGCCACTGCTGGAGATGTTTCCATCATCGTTTAGAAAACAGTCATCAACAGATACGATGAGCCGCGGCGGAGTGGCCGAGCGCATTGAGGCGCGAGGCCGTTCCCCGTCGTGGGTTCCAATCCTCCCTCGGCCATGGGTTTTTGTGTTGTCTTTAGTGTAAGTTTATGAGTACACTACTGGCCATTAAAATTGCTACACCAAGAACAAATGCACATGCTAAACGAGCTTTGGACAAATATATTATACTAGAACTGACATGTGATTACATTATCACGCATTTTGGGTGCATAGATCCTGAGAAATCAGTATCCAGATCAACCACCTCTGGCCGTAAACTGAAACAGAGCTTCGATATCGTGTACAGGTAGAGATGCCCATGCAGCTTCAACACGATACCACAGTTCATCAAGAGTACTGACTGGCGTATTGTGACGAGCAAGTTGCTTGGCCACCATTGACCAGACGTTGTAAGTTGGTGAGAGATCTGGAGAATGTGCTGGTCACGGCATCAGTCCAACACTTTCCGTATCCAGAAAGGCCCGTACAGGACCTACAACATGCGGTCGTGCAATATCCTGCTGAAATGTAGAGTTTTGTAGGGATCGAATGAAGGGTAGAACCACGGATCGTAACACATCTGAAATGTAACGGCCACTGTTCAAAGTGCCGTCGATGCGAACAAGAGGTGACCGAGACGTGTAACCAATGGCACCCTATACCAACACGCCGGGTATACGCCGTTAAGGCAATGACGAATACACGCTTCCAATGGGCGTTCACCGCGATGTCGCCAAACACGGATGCGACCATCACGATGCTGTAAACAGAACCTGGATTCATCCGAAAACTTGACGTTATGTCATTCGTGCACCCAGGTTAGTCGTTGCGTACACCATCGCAGGCGCACCTGTCTGTGATGCAGTGTCAAGGGTAACCGCAGCCATCGTCTCCGAGCTGATAGTCCATGCTGCTGCAAACATCGTAGAACTGTTCGTGCAGGTGGTTGTTGTGTTGCAAACGTCCCCATCTGTTGACTCAGGGATCGAGAGGTGGCTGCACGATCCATTACAGACATTCGGATAAGATGCCTGTCATCTCGACTGTTAGTAATACGAGGCTGTTGGGATCCAGCACGGCGTTCCGTATTGACCTCCTGAACTCACAGGTTCCATATTCTGCTAACAGTCGTTGGATTGCGACCAACGCGTGCAGCAATGTCGTGATACGATAAACCGCAATCGCGATAGGCTACAATTCGACCCTTATCGAAGTCGGAAACGTGATGGTAGGCATTTCTCCTCCTTACAGGAGGCATCACAACTAAGTTTCACCAGGCAAAGCCGGTCAACTGCTGTTTGTGTATGAGAAATCGGTTGGAAACTTTCCTAATGTCAGCACATTGTAGCTGTCGCCACCGGCACCAACCTTGTGTGAATGATATGAAAAGCTAATCATTTTCATATCACAGCATCTTCTTCCTATCGGTTAAATTTCGCGTCTGTAGGACATCTTCTTCGTGGTGTAGCAATTTTAATGGCCAGGAGTGTAGTTCGGGGACTGATGACCCCGCAGTTAAGTCCCATGAACTTAACAAACATTTGAACATTTTAAACTACGACGACAGAAACTGGATCGTTTGGCAGTACGGCTCAATTAAAAGAGATGAGAGCGAAACTTCGGGTCGGCCAATTCTACAATAATTACGCGCTACTTGCTGTCATCACTGGAATGTCAGAAGATAACATGTTATCGAATTCGTGCGCTGCTATCTCTATTCCGCGCAGCCGAGGTCAAAACTACTTTCGCTTAGAGGACTAGAACCATTAGTCTCCAAGCTGCCGGACTAAACTTTCTGGAAATGAGTGCCAGTACACTAGGGTGCAAAAGATCATGCGGCATATCCTAGTGTCAGTCGGGCCTCATTTTGCTCGGCGTCGGGCCTCATCTGCACAGTCCACTGCAACCAACATGGGCTCAATAAGCCGTTGGAAGTCCCTTGTAGGAAACTGTAGATTAGTGATGAAGTCTATTGGAAAGGATCCGTCCATATACCGCGCATATGCCTAGTATCCATGAGAGCTCGTAGATGCCACTACTTAAATCCCACACATGAAATGATGAGTGCTTCCGACAAGGGATCACATATCGTTTCCATTTCTAAATTTCCGGACGGATTTTGAAATTGTACCTGAAAAGCGGCTTCTAAACAGATTGCGTGGGTATGGAATATCACCACCGTTGTGGGATAGTATCAGTAATTTCCTATCAGAAAGGACACAGTACATTATAACTGACGAAAAGTCGTCGACATAAACAGAAGTGATATCAGTCGTTCCCCAGGGAAGTGTTATAGCCGGCCGCGGTGGCCGAGGGGACTGAGGCGCTCCAGTCACGGTCTGCACGGTCACTACGGTCGGGGGTTCGAATCCACCCTCGGGCATGGATATTTGTGCCGTCCTTAGTATTAGTTAGTTCATAAGTAGTTAGTAAGTTTAGGAACTGATGACCCCGTAGTTAAGTCCCATAAACTATACAAACATTTGAACATTTTTTGAAGTGTTATAGGGCCTCAACTGTTCCTTATTTTTATAAACGATGTAAGATACTCTGAGTAACTCTCTTAGTATTCCGGATGATGCTCTCATTTTTTGGGTAGTAAAGTCACTAGATCAAAAGGAACTGCAAAATGATTTAAAGAAATAAAAAGTGTAATGTCATCCGTATGAGCAGTGATATAAATCCGTTAAACTTTATTTAAATTATAAACCAGTCGAATCCACAGGCCGTAAATTCAACTAAATACTTGGAAATAACAATTACGAACAAATTCCATTGCAATGCGCATATAGAATCAATTATACGTAAGGCGAAACAAAGGCTACATTAGAATGAAACTTTCACTCTGCAGCGGAGTGTGCCCTGACATGAAACTTCGTGGCAGATTAAAATTGTGTGCCGGAACTGGGACTCGAACCTGGGACCTTTGCCTTTCGCGGACAAGCGATCTACCGACTGAGCTATCCCGACACGATTCATGATGCCGCCTCACAACTTTACTTCCGCCAGTACCTCACCTCCTACTGTCCAGACTTCACAGAATCTCTCCTGCGAAACTTGCAAGACTAGCACTCCTGGAAGAAAGGATATGGTGGAGACGTGGCTTAGCCACAGCCTAAGAGCCCGCGAAAGGCAAAGATCTCAGGTTCAAGTCCCGGTTCCGACACACAATTTTAATCTACCAGAAAGTTTCAAAGGCTACGTTTCTTTGGTAGAGCACTTAGATGATGCAACAATTCTACTGAGGAAACTGCCTACATTGCAATATTGTGCTTGCTACTTTGTAGTAGTGCTGTGCATTGTGGGATCCACATCAAGTGGCACTGACGCAAGATCTACAGAAATTTCAGAGAAGGGCAGCTCGTTTTATATTACCGCTATATAGTGGAGCGAGTTTCGCGGAAATGATGCACGAATTGGGGTGGAAATAATTAAAAATAATGCATTTTCGTTGCGACGGTATTTATTTTGCGAAATTTCTTTCACCAACTTTCTCTTCCGAATGCAAACATACGAGGTATGTCCACTTAGTATATGAAACAAATGTGTACAGATACAGAAAAATATTTATTGTACAAAAATCTACAACTGTTAAATTTCTTTTCTTCATAGCTTCCGAAATTTTGTAAGAAATTATCATAGCGTGAGACACGTTTTTGTATGCCTTCTTCATACAAGGTTGCCGCCTGTGTATTCCACCATGTGGTAACATGTTCTCTCGGCCCGTCATCATCGTTGAAGGTTTGACCACCAAGGACAGATTTTAGATGTAAGAAGCGAAGAAGTCGCTAGGAGAGAGGTCCGGGTCAAATTCCCCGTGTGAGGTCGGGAATTATCGTGGAAGCCGCCTCTATAGCCGCCTATAGCTGCGAAAGTGTTACCAGTGTAGAATTTTTTGGTACGAAATGACCTCCGATAGCGCCCCGTAAATCTGGAAAAATCTTTCGCTGGAATTGTAGAATCTTCTTCAATCAGAAAAATTATGACCTCCCAACATGGCGCACTTCCATGCATAAGAATGACATCGCAATTTTTATCTTTTATTATATATATATATTCTCTTGCCAACCCTTCAACCCGTCCTATCACACATCATTTCGAAAAATAACAAAACTGAAGGTTCTGAAACAGAAAGACTCTTCGCTGGAAGCATAACAGAAATATGCAAAAGAAGAAACTTCCACTCCTACGAAGCGAGAAACGCAAATCGTATAGGTTGAAATTCCATTGCCCAACAAAGTACAACAAATATATATTCTGTATTTACATGTGGCGTCTCTTCCGAAAGAATAGACGTTACTTCTGATCCAGCAGGGCTGGGAATTTGTATCTGGCGGGAGGCGTGCTTAGGTAGTCCTTGCAGGTGCGGTGATCACTGTGTCCCCAGTGGTGTAGTGGTCAGCGCAACTGCCTAGAAAGCGGGAGACCCGGGTTCAAATCCAGGCTGGGTACACATTTTCAGCTTTGCCCATTCGCAGTTGACGTCATATATTCTGTGAATATGAAATATATATTCAATTAGTGTAATTTAGAACTGAAAAGCAGAACGATGGAAAGGAGTGGAAAGAAGGTTTTACCGAAAGAAAGGTCACTGCGGGCTCACCTGCTTCGTAATAGTATGCAGGTAATCTAGAAGAAGTGAACATAAAACGACCTGCTACGATGGGTCTGTAAGAAAAATCGAATCCATTTCCCGCAACATTAAACGAAGTAATAGAAAGGAATGCGTGCATGGTAGTTTGTATACTTCACATTATTCCATTCAATGATATATTCGCAATTTCAGTGTCTTAAGGTCCGGTGATGACCATGGATAAGCGCCACCGCAAGGTAGTTGGCGTATAACTTGTCTTAAGTTCTGAATGTCGTCGCCTTTGGCGGGCATTCCACCAGTAATTCATGTACTCCATACCTTCCGCTAGGGGGAGGGCGATCATTGCAAAGGCGGAGCGCCCCAATAACCATAGAGTAGAATTATGCCTGGTTCGTGGGTGCAGTTTTGTGTCCGGCATGGTAAACCGTTTCACAGTCAGTGGTTTCGATGATGAGGGCTGTCATGCCTCGGCATAGCTCCCAAACAGCTGACACCCGGAGAATACGAAGTCCATCAACGGCTGCAGATGGTGCCCAGGTAGCTGAACATACCCATTTCCAGTCTATTATGGGTTCAACTGGACCTGAGGACGCAGTCCATTAGGGTTGAAAAGGGCCCACATCATTACGGAGCCAACACCAGATTGCACAGTGGATTGTTGACAACATGGGTCCATGGCATCGTGGTGTCTGCGCCACACTCGAAGCCTGCCATCAGCTCTTCTTCTTTGGTTATCAACCCATAGGGTGGTTTGCAGTATTTCTCCATAGTGTCCTGTAGCTCGCCATTTGTTTAATGTTCTTGTAGCTATTTCAGTTCATATCGACCATCACTTGTCTCATATACGCCAGCCTGGTCTTCCTCTACGAGTTCACTCCCTCCACCAATCCGTCCAGGATGATTTTCAGCAATGCTTCATGCCTCAAGACATGACGAATCCTGATATTGCGCCTTTTTCGCAGATTTCTTCTCAAAGACAACCCCTCAGCACTCACCAATTTTTTGCAAAACCTGTTCGTTTGTTACTTTATCAACTCAGCTTATCTTCAACATTCTTCGGTAACACCACATCTCGAACGCGTCTATCTTTCGATGTTCCGGTTTTCCCATGGTCCAAGATTCACTTCCAAACAACATTACACTCCATACAGAAGTCTTCAACAACTTCTTCCTCAAACGAATGTTCATGTTGTTGGCTGTGAGAAGTTCATGTTTCTTACTGAAGGCTATTTTTGCTTGACATATTCTACTTTGAAAGTCTCGTTTAGACTTAGCATCTGAAGAACTCTTGCTACCCAGGTGTGTAAATTCATTGATGTTCTCAAGGGATGCACCATCGAACATAATACTTGCATGGGTTCCGTACTTGTTTACGGTTAAAATTTTAGTTTTTCTTCTATTGATCATTTCATACTTGCTAAGCATTGATTTCATTTCGCTGAGCATAGACGTCAACTCACCTTCATTGTCCGCTACCACTGCAATATCGTCGGCAAACCGAGGCATGTCAGTTCTTTCTCCTTCTATCACCAAACATCCTTCTCTATTCTGCAACTTTTCTCTAACTTTATTCAATCCGATTTGTATATGTGCACTGAATAAAATAGCTGAAAGTGAGCATCCTTGTCTTACTCCCATCATCTCCAGCCAACTGAAATTAAGAGTCATGCGAGCGAGTAATGGGTGTCCATTTCTCTATGGGCCAAACGCTATGGTCAATAGTCCAGGAGACGTTCTGGAGGCGACGACGTGCTGTTAGCAAAGGTACTCGAGTCGGTCTTCTGCTGCCATAGCCATTTAACGCGAAATTGTCCGCAATTTCCTAACGAATACGTTCATCGTACGTTCCAGATTCATTTCCATATTTATTTCACGCAGTGTACTTTGTTAACACTGACAACTCCACACAAGCCATTAAGTGCACTACTGCGTTGTCGGTGGTGACAGGTAATGCTTCAAATCTGATATCTCGGCAAACTCTTTACACCGTGGTTCTCGGAATACAGAATTCCCGACATAATCCCGAAGTGGAATGTTCCATGCGACAAGTTCTAACTGCTATTGCGCGTACAAGTCCGTTGATGCCCGTCGGGCGGCAAAAATCACGTTGGAAACCTTTTCACGTGAATCACCAGAGTACAAATGACAGCTCTGCCGATGCTCCGCCCATATATATATCGTCCAAGCGGTACTGTCGCCAGTTGTATCGGTGCTTATCGCTATTCCCTGACTTGTCACCTTTTTGTGTGCTGTACCATCTGGGCGCTGCTACCTCTATGCCGGCCTGCCGAAGTGAAAACTGGAAGGAAGGAAGCTTAGGGTTTAACACCCCGTCGACAACGTGGACATGCTCAGATTGTTTGGGTAAGAATGGGGAAGTAAATTGGCCGTGCACTTTTGAAAGGAACCATCCCGGTATTTGCCTGAAGTGACTTACAGGAATCACAGAACACCTAAATCTGAATGGCCGGAGGTGGATTTTTTTTAATGTTTGTATAGCTTATGGGACTTAACTATGGGGTCATCAGTCCCTAAACTTACAAACTACTTATGAACTAACTAACACTAAGGACGGCACAAATATCCATGCCCGAGGGGGGATTCGAACCCCCGACCGTAGTGACAGTGCAGACCGTGACTGAAGCGCCTCAGTGAGGTGGATTTGTACCACCGTCCTCTCCAATGTGAGTGCTGCGTCTTACCACTGCGCCACCTCGCTCGGTAAGTGAAACTACTTCAGTTTTTTTAAATTTAATCATGTGACAAATATACATACTTTAGGACCTATAAAAAAGCCGAGACAGTAAAAATATAAAACAAAGTAAAAATCCAAACACCGGTACTATAAATATCATTTCTGGCCACAATTTTGGCCGACACAAATGTAATTAACGCAGAATTATTTTGGTTTAATTTTTTTCTCAGAAGATTTTAATTACCTTTATATTACTGAACAAATTCATTATAATTGATTTATTTATTTTTTACAATCACGCCATTAGTTTTGCAATACAGCCCTTCTTTATGGAATGACGTCAAAATGAATGTTTTATAATTTTAAGCTGATGAATCATTATTGTTAAAACAACATTTAAGATGAAATATATACATATAAATGTCTCAAAAACCGAAGAAAGTTCAAGAAATATTAACCCATCTAGGAGGAAGTCTTAAATATCTTCTGTATGGACCTCAACTTTGCAACTGTATCCAACCACTTTGCAATCGACAACACAAAAAACTGATCTGCAACGGGATCAGGCTATTCAAGGAAAATATGAGACTGTGCACGAATTCTTACAGACAAGAATAAAACAGTAAATTGCCGTTTTCGTCCTTCTGGAAGGACGTCAGCGCTATCTGAGTAAATGTGCCGCGATCAAGACGTGGCCACTTCACATGTCACCATGGGGGTGTCAATGACATTCTGGGGAGAGGATCTAGCTGGACAAAGTTTGCATTCAAAACGAAGGCTCATGCTATTCGACACATTCACGAACCGTAAAGTCGCAGGGAAATCCCAAACTTCTCATGTTGGTTTTCGCTGTTGCAGCTCCTGAGCGGTCTTCCCTGTTGACCAGTTTTCCTCATGACCTGGAGGGAGGTTTTCTGAGGGCACTATCCGTTGTGCGAGGTGGCTAGCTCTGAAGCACCATGAGTGCGCTGTAAAGTTTGATGGAGGTTCATTAAGGCTTTCTCTTGAATGAAGAAAGCTATTCCTTGACCTGAGATAACAGCAAAACAGTAAAATTTATCAAGTGGTGTGGACGTTAGAGATCCTGTAGTGAGTCTGCTGGTCTCAATTAAGGCGACATCCCCTTGCTGGCGTGACTAGATCTGCACAAGATAGGGCAAGCATATTCTGCGACTGAATAGCAGTGGGCTACTGCTGATGCTCTTAAGGTATGGAGATGTGTTCCCCAGGTTGTTCCTGATAATTTCCGGACAATGTTGTTCCTTGCAGATACCTTTCTTCTGGTATTCAAGCAGTGTGTTCTACTGGTTAGTGCTCGGTCAAGAGTTACTCATAAATATTTTGGGGTGAAACAGTTCAAATTTTCAAATGTTTGTATAGTCTATGGGACTTAACTACGGGGTCATCAGTCCCTAAACTTACAAACTACTTATGAACTACTTACGAACTAGGACGGCACAAATATCCATGCCCGAGGGGGGATTCGAAACCCCGACTGTAGTGGCCGTGCAGACCGTGACTGGAGCGCCTCAGTCCCCTCGGCCATCGCGGCCGGCGGTGAAACAGTGCTTTCATTGTTTACCTCCCAGTCCATTTGCATCTTTCTTGAGGCCAGTTGGTTTTTAAGGTGGAAGGGACAGACATGTGTTTTTGATGGCTTTGGCTTCAGTTGGTTTTCTTTATGGTAACCACTTGAAATTTGTAAGGCGTGGGAGAGCTTCTCTTCCGTAATTTCAAATGTATCGACCTGTGCTGCTAAAGCGGCATTATCAGAATATATACAAAGTTACTCCAAAGTTCATTCGCCTGATATAGCAGCAGCTCATGTGATGTATGTATCTTCATTCTGTGAACGCGGTCCTACCTCCTACTGAGGTGGAACTTTTTGCCCCACCTCTCTTAACATTGGACGATGCTTTTGAACTGATTATATCCTCGAATTTTATCCAGTCTAAATTGCTGTGTTTTAGTACTAACTAATGCCATCCAGCTGTTTTTGAGTTTCTGATGAGAAAGTAAGTCCCGTTTCAATTTATCTCCGCTGCAGCGCTGCGATTGCAGTTCTGCATATGCGCTGTAGACGATGTGTATCAAGGAGAAGAACGTGCGTCATTTGGAGATCGCTGTCAGTTACGTACGCTTTGTTGTGCTCGTTTGAAATGTCGGCGTTGATTGAAAATCCCGCCGCCTGTGAAATCAGGTCGGTGATTTGGTTTCTGAATGCGAGGAAATTGAAACTAAGTGAAATTTATCGGCAAATTTGCGATGTTTACGGACCATATGCGATGAGTGACTCGATGGTGAGAAGATGGTGAGAAGAAGGGTCCGACAGTTCAATGGCGGGCGTAGTGATGTGCACGATGAAGAACGAAGTGGGCGTCCACCTTTGGTTACAGAAGAACTGGTTCACGCGATTGACGACAAGATCCAGGAAAACCGTAAGTTTAAAATTAGTGCTCTCGCTATGGACTTCCCACAAATTTCACTGTTTCGAACTGGTTGAAGACAAAGGCGGCATATTTCTATGAAGAAGGCATACAAAACCTGGTGCCACGATATGACAAATGCCTAAAAAATTTCAGCAGTTATGTTGAAAAGTAGTTTCAGAGTTGTAGAATTTTGTGCAATAAAAATTTCTACTGTATCTGTGTACAATTTCATTTTATGATCAAACGGAACTCACTTTCTGGACGCGCCTCGTAAATAATTCTCAACAGAGACAAATATATAAAGTTGTTTGTGTCGTGTGGGCGTGGTTGTTCACTGGTGTCGATGTTGCACAGAATGGGAGCTACTACACTACACTTTCGCTTACAGGAATCGAACCATTTGCCTGCAAGCTGCCTGTCTAAAAACATTCCTTGAAAATGAAAGCCCTTGACCGTGGCCGAGAAGTAACAGGTCGTAGCGTTCCGCCTGTGTGACAGAGTATTATGGAAAGCCGGCCGTGGCGACACGTGCAGGTTGTGTGGCGGCGTGGCGCCAGAAAGCGCGTCGTCTTATCGGCGCCTCTGCTGGCTGGCCGGTGCCGCAGTACGTGCTACTGGCGCCAGCGGCGGCGGCACGTGCCGCGCCAGCGACACGTGCGGAAGGTCGCGCCCGCGCCCGCAACCGCGCATGCTTCGGATGCACCGGCGCTCGCTGCACCCCGCTGCACCGCTCTGCGCATGCGCAGAGATACGGCAGGCTCCCGTTCCAGGCGCTCGCCGCTGCCTTGCCCTTGACGCCGCTAACAGACCTATCGCCGAGGCTTACACACGCGATGTACCTACATTTCGCGCGCCACCTTACGGTCTAGTCTGTGGCGGATATCTTTGTGTACCACTGTCACTTAACACACTTTCCTCATCCAACCGCGAATGATTCGTGGAAATAGCTGATGTTCGTAATGCCTCTATGATACCTCGAATCTAATTTCGCCTTCATGATCTCTTCAAGAGGCAATGTACAACGTGGTTACAGGATAAATGTACGAGACCAAAACATTGCCATATATGGCGATGCGGCTGAGCACCAGTGACGTCACAGGAGGCCGCGCAGGTATATAAGGACGGCGGTAGCAATGATAAGACGGTCACCACTTGACAATGGCCGACGAGATTTCGGCCGAAAGCTCGTGGATATCAAACCACTTGACGCGGCTGGAAGCCCGAGAGAATTTGATTAGCATATCTCGCCGCGAAACTATGTATTCATACTGTTCGTAACTTTGTCATATTAAGGATTGTAAACGAAAATGCAAAAGAAATGTTCAGTCCAGAAATCCACTATTTTACATGTGTGAGTTCCCTTCATAACTCAACAAAAGAATGATAAGGCAGAGTCAAGAAACGAAAAACTTTTGAAGTTATAAAATGAAACTAACACAGTGGACTTGGTAATTAATTCATCCGTTACGGTATGCTGGAATAGATACGGCGCATACGACTTTTTCTTTTAATTTGTGGAACTCATATTTGATCATACATTTAGTAAGTTCATTTTTTTTTAATTTTTTATATTTTTTTATATTTTTTTTTACATATATGTTACTCAGCTAAAAATAAAAGTGCAGGTAGCATACGCCATGTGACAAGAGAGTACGACGGAAAAGAACATATCTGGAAGACAATAAACAGAAAAAACTAAAGATCATGCATAAGGGGTTATAAAAATATAATGTATAAGGAATTCTTAGACAGAAATTTCCTTTCCTGTACAATTACCACGGGATTAGATAATTTATTGTCATTCTGTGTGTGGGAAGAGTTGGGATGAGCGGGCTGTTGAGTTACCTTCCGGAAGGGCGGGGGATTCAGATCCCAAATACTTGTACTTCTCCATCCAGAACAAAATTCAAAATATCCATAGCTGAGATGTCAATGTATTTCAACTTTTAAAAACTGGAACACAGATTGCTTTCCAAGCGATTAAAAATATTAAAATAAAAAAATAAAAAGCTCCATCGATATGATTGTGGAGGGGTTGGGGAGAGACGGCACCCTGTCCTCCTCCACATTCTTCTTATCTTCGTCCGTGACAATTAAAGAAAGCTGCATGAGAAAGGCAGCGGTTTCAGCGCCATGTCAGAGACTGCGCGGCGGCTCCCTCCGGAAGTTCGAGTCCTCCATCGGACATGGGTGTGTCTATTGTCCTGAGGTTGGTTTAAGCAATTTGTAAGGTTACGGACTGACGACCACATTAGTTTGGTCCCACAGATTTACGAACGTTTGAACATTTTTGAACAATTACAAAATTGCGGAACGACCACTAGAAACAAGCAGGTACTTCCTTGAAATATCTGGGTATAGTGGAAGATCTGAAGTGGAACGAGCACAGAAAATTAATCTTGGAAAAGGCAGAAACCAGACTGAGGGCTACTGGAAGAATCCTCACAAAGTGTAGTCCATAAAAAATAGTATAAATGTTTTTTAAAAGACTTAATGTTTCTCAACACTTGGGAAACAGTACCGGATTAGTAGAGAAAACAGAGAAGATCTAAAGGAGAACAGAACACTTCGTTACAGGTTCATTTAATAAGTACTGCAGCGTCACGGAAATGACTGGCAAACTCCACTGAGAGACGCTCCAAGAATTACTGAACATACTGTAACATGGTTTGGCCGTCTGTCAAATTTCCGAGAGCGTACGTTTCTAGTAGTCAACCAATACATTGTTTCCTTTTTCTCTCTCTCTCTCTCTCTCTCTCTCTCTCTCTATATATATATATATATATATATATAACGGCCGCTACGGTCGGAGTTTCAAACCCCCCGTCGGGCATGAATGTTTGTGTCGTCTGTAGTATATGGTAGTTGATAAATAGTTTGTAAGTTCAGGGACTGATGAAGCCACAGTTAAGTCCCTTAAGCTTAAAAAAACATTTGAACATTTGAGCTATCTTGCTCACCCAAAACAACTCAGTAACAACAGCTATTGTAAAACGACTTTCACCGGTATCGATGTAAGGCTGGGGATCTTGAATGTACATATTTGGAAACATTCTAAAACGAAAACATATGTGTTTTTTTAACACAAACTTACTTTTTTTTAATGGACGCCCTATATTATTTCTTCAGGAATCCATAGCATGACAAATCACACAAACAATGACGTCAATACGCCAATTACATCCGGAGATATTGCGAAGCAAAGTTGAAGCTTGGAATACGCGAAACGCGCGGCTAGCGCACGTCCTGAGACTCAGGCGAGAACCCCATGCTGTTCAGGACGTGCGCTAGCCGCGCGTTTCGCGTATTCCAAGCTTCAACTTCGCTTCGCAATAACTCCGGATGTAATAGGCGTATTGCGATGCAATCAACGCCATTGTTTATGTGATTTGTCATGATACAGATTGCTGAAGAAATAATATAGGGTGTCTATTTAAAATGAAATAAAAAAGAAAAAATAACATAAGTTTGTGTTTAAAAAATTGATATACTTTCGTTTTAGGATGTTTCAAAATATGCACATTCATGAGGCCCAGCCTTGCATTGATACTGGTGAAATGCACAGCTTTTTATTTCATTTTATTTTTTTCTTTCTCTCAGCGGAAAAAAATGTTGCGAATCCGAAACGATACTTATGAATCATTTCCAGTTTCCTGAGTTTGCGTGGAACATTTTTGATTCTTCTGGCGTCGGCGTAGCTGCAAGACCGTTTCTAAATGTAAGTGAACTACACTTCAAGCAACTTGCCGTCATTGAATTTCCCACTGCACAGAAAGAAACTGCGAGGAATATTTATAAACGTTTGAGCAGAGTCTATGGAGCGTATGCGGTCGACAGTACAGTTAGTCGCTGGGCGCAGAGGATGGAGGCATGAAAAGGCGGTTCGGAGAAGCTTAGACATTTTCTGGGGTCGGGAAAACCATCTACAGCTGTCATACCTGACATGTTGAAGCGAGCCGATGTTGTCATTCACCATTTGGCCATTAAAGGGTACCATTCGTGGAAGACATGTTGAGGACGAAAAGGGGGCGATTCAAGCAGTGAAGAAATGGCTCAGTGACCATAACAAGGATTATTACCGATGGGGCATAGAAAAGCCATTGTTTCTCGCTGGTGAAAGGATACAGATTCGGACGGAGATTACGTGAAAAAATATGGTCTGTAGATGAAACCCCTTTCTTTCGTGTGTGTAATTCTAATTACGTACAATAGAAATTGTTGAAGAACAAAATGTAGTGCATTGCTTTTGGGGAACCCTCGTATATGCTTCGCGAAAAAGTGTTTAATTCCATTATTACATTTTACGCAAGGCACGTATCGTTCAATTTGAGCTTCGCTGTCACTGTCACATTTACAGGAGTGTTACACATATATGCCGTAACAGAATTATGTAGTAGCACAGATTTTCTGCCGTACGAAGTCTCACATTGTAGAGTTTACTAAAATGTCTCCACTGTTTCTAGTTTGCACAGTTCATCAAGTTACTGAATGGGAAATTGTCATCCCCACATTTTAACCACATTTTAATTTGGGTGTTGTAAGCGCCACATGTTTTATTCGGTAAACGTCCAACCGAGAACATGTTTCCGCATTCTTTTTGTAAAATTTTAAGTTACATTTCCTCGCCCACCCATTTTTCCAGTGGTCACACTGACTTTGTCACCAGCACTGCAGTGTACATAGTTTTTTCCAGCACTGCAGCAGTGTCGAAATGTTCAGACTTGGATGCAATAACAGCTTTTCTTTACGCTGTTATTGCATAAACAAATTCTTGAACCTTTTGATTTTAAACAAGCTGGCTCTTAGTTCCATACGATGTTCCAAAAGGCTCTAGGAACAACATATGAAACTAAGCGCAAGCTTATTTAATAGCAGAAGATTGTAGGATTTAAGAAAGGATGTTTATAGCGTAAATAGACTAATTCTGTTATTGCATCCAAGTCCTTAATTGACCACTTTTCTTGCAAAAACCGATGTTCCCTTCGATCGTCATCAGTTGATCAGAATCGTCTTCTGTTGCACACGTGACCAGTTTTTGGCTTTTTCCTGTTTTCGCATTTACTTAGAGATAGAGTTACTTTTTTCTGAAATGGACAAGAGTGATTCAGTACTAACGCATTTAAATGCGACTATTAAAGGAAATATGGCCCTATCATCAATAAGATTTCACCGTGTGATGAACCGCGGTGGAGTAGCCGAGCGGTCTAAAGCGTCTCGCTGCGGAGCGCGCGGTTGCTCGCCGTGGAGGTTCGAGTCCTCCCTGGGGCATGGGTGTGTGTGTTGTCCTTAGGTTGTTTCCCTAGGTTAAAGTAGTTTGTAACCTACGGACTGATGACCACTCAGTTTGGTCCGATAGATTTACAAACATTTGAACATTTCACCGTGTGATGAAACTTCTGTTCAACATGAGTTGAAAAAAAGTTCAGTAAAACCGAGTTGATCCGATAATCCTAAACATCACGACAAAATCTTCTTTGCAACAGATATGAAAGTACTAGTTCATCGTTGGTGTAAGTGTATTATCACTGTTGAGGATTACACCATTATGTAAAAATACGCAGATTTTTTTCTACCCCAATTTGTATCTCTAATTATAACATCTTCCTGGTATTTCACTTGCAAAACAAGCAAACAAACCCACTTATGAATGCTATTTTAGTCACAATTTATCTAGTTCCCCGTTTGTTTCCTGTGTATTTAAACGTAATTTGAACAGCCCGGTAACCTCATTCCGATAGAAACTCTCGAAAGTGATCAGATAAGACGAAAGTAGCAGGAAAGGGAAAAGGAGGTTCTGTCATTATCCACTTTGGAACAAACGCGTTAGAAACGCGGCTGAGTTGCGTTAAGTGTGTGTTGCAAAACCGTGCTGTTCTGACACCTGCCGTGCCGCGTATCATGCCGCCGTATCTCCTCCGCCAATGACGCACGCCGTCGGATTCTTTCAATGTCAGCCGTTCGTGTCTATCGTGTCTGCAACTTCCGAACAGCGTAACAAAATGGATTTACAAACACGGCAGCAGATAACACAGAATGCTACATTCACACTCAGTCAGTGCTCAGCTGTGATATTTACATAGATGTGGATCGCAGACGCTGATTACACAAAGCGTATGCAATTCAGAAACGGCGCATTCTGCAACTACACACGAAGGAAGCTCGTGAATTTAACGTACCGTCGACAGCACGGTCATTAGGGACTGAACACGGGTTACGCAAGTACGGCAACGAAATCGACCGCGCCCTTTGAAAAAGCTCGATGCCGACTTCAGGCTGGAGTGATTTATGGACATAACGGGAACCCTAAATGTGGGAATTCGAATAGGGAATTGAACTGTCGCACAGTGGGACGGAATCCCCTAAACGTGGCAAAAACCCTAAGAAGACGTTTAATTCACACAAAACTCATCACACGGGCGTTTCTAAGGTCGTTGGTTACGTATTTGATGGTAAAAATTGTCCAAACAAAATGGCGGAGCTAATATAGCAACTTAACCCATGAAAATCCATACTAATTTATTGATAATAGCGTATATATAGTAATTAGAAACTAATAATTAATATACTGCCAACGTAATTTGTTTATTATAACAAAAAAAGAATATTTGTCGAAAATATATCGGAAAAAAATTCTTCGACACCACACACATTGTAATTCAATAATACCGGCTGATCAAAAAGTCAGTATAAATTTGAAAACTTAATAAATCACGGAATAATGCAGATTGACACAAATGCTTGGAATGACATGGGGTTTTATTAGAAACATAAAAAAAGTATTGCTAGACGCTTGAAAGATCTCTAGTGCGTCGTTTGGTGATGATCGTGTACTCAGCCGCCACTTTCGTCATTCTTGGCCTCCCAGGTCCCCAGACCTCAGTCCGTGCGATTATTGGCTTTGGGGTTACCTGAAGTCGCAAGTGTATCGTGATCGCCCGACACCTCTAGGGATGTTGAAAGACAACATCCGACGCCAATGCCTCACCATAATTCTGGACATGCTTTACAGCGCTGTTCACAAAATTATTTCTCGACTACAGCTATTGTTGAGGAATGATGGTGAACATATTGAGCATTTCCTGTAAAGAACATCGACTTAGCTTTGTCTAATTTTTTTTTTTTTTTTTTTTTTTTTTTTTTTTTTTTTTTTTTTTGCTAGTAAAACCCCATGTGATTCAAAGCATGTGTGTGAATTTTTACCTCTCTATTTACATTATTCCGTGATTTAGTAAGTTTTCAAATTAATACTGACTTTTTTAACACCCTGTATAATGAAACAATCTTCAGAATCGATGACAGAATACAAATAATAAATGTAATAGTATAATAAACGATAGAAGTAATAAGTGTAGCTAATAAAGACAATCGTTCTTAACATTCAGGACTTAATACGACTGAAGATGTTGTTCTGATGCATACGAAATGGTATTATTGGTTTTATATATAGCAATTAGAGTCAGTATCGCACTCGAAGTTCTCAGAGTCAGAACCCATATCGGAATTTTCCATGGGCGATAGTGGTGTGATTGGAATTGCAGGGCACAGTAACAACTTCATTGCCTCCTTTGACAAACTTTTGACATGTGTTTGTGGCAGTTCTCTAATACTGGATATGTAAGGATCCGAAGTTTTTTTTTACACGTGAACATTTTCTGGAAAATTCTTCCCGATATTTTTTAATGTCTTTGTCCCTCGCTTCTTGCCCTTCTTCAGATAATTGACCGGTCGGCAACAGTGCGTTAGCACTTGTAAATATTCATTATACAAGAGAAAAGGCAGATTTTGGCAGTTGATTCTTGTCCATTCCATCAGATAATTAACCAAACTGTAGCCTGGAAGTTGAAATTTCGCGGTATATGCTACTTTTGCTCTAGTTGAAACTGCAAGTTCGACAAAGCATGATCGTTTTGCAGGCATCGGAAAAAAATTAAATATAATAACCATGAATTTTATACCGATTTAATGTACGAACATTTTGTACATACCTGTAGCAACCGTATCCTTCTTAAAGAACTGAAATTCGTCACTTCACTACCAAAATATTCACTCAAGTACCTAGAGTAAATTTGCCTTGCTTTCACAGCGCCGCGTGTGCTCTCGACGAAGGTCACTTATGAACTGACGTAACTCGACAGGTATCGAAGGAGGCGACCTCTCCTTCTGGAATGAGATGCACCAACCCTTTCCGTACCCAACCCACCCATAAAAATTCCGAGAATCGAAAATTCATGTTTCCGGGTTTTGGCCACGTTTTTGGGATTCCGTGCCACTGTGCTTCGGCCTCCCAAACCCGGATACAGTGTGCTAACTACCACGCGACCTCGCTCCGTAGTGTGTTTTACGCATCGTTTGTGTAAATGTGTGTTAGCAGCGTTTTACCATGTGTTTTATAAACACGACAAATAAATATTATAGATATCTGTTCTCGAGAACGCTGATGAGGATCATTGGAGATCAAAACGTTTCAACGCTCTTTATCAAAGGCCGAAGATCCCTGAATGCGAAGAGTCACTGAAGTCAAAACGACCTTCCTTGAAACAATAATAACATTTTCTTGTCGTAGTCTGTCAGACGTCGCCAATGCTTCTGACATTTCTAGAAGTTATATATATGTGGCGTCTGTTCTTTCGGACATGCCGATGACGGGCAATGATCCTTTCTTCAGTGATGAGGCACTGCTAGGCCCTTACTCTTACGGGAATTAGTTTACAATAACTACATCTACAGCTACGTATATACTCTGCAAGCCACATTGAAGTGCATTGCAGAGGGTTCGTCAAACAGCATTTTTTATTGTGTTTCTCAACGGTTCCAGTGTTTAATAGCTCGCGGGAAAAAGGAACACGTAAATCTTTCCGTTTTAAATCTGATTTCTTTTATTTAGTTTCATGATCATGTCTTCCTAAACAGGTGGGCACAAACAAAATTTCTTCGTATTCGGAAGAGAAAGTTAGTGAAAGAAATTTTGCAAATAGGTCTCGTCGCAACAAATAACGCCTTTCTTTTAATGATTTCCACCACAGCTCGTGCATCATTTCTGTGACACTCTCTCCCCTATATTGCGATAGTACAAAACGAGCTGTCATTCTTCGAACTTTCTCTTAAATCGCCTGTCAGTCCCACTTGGTGGGCATCCCGCAATGCGCAGCAATACTCCAAAATAGGACGCACTATTGTAGTGTAGGCAATTTATTTAGTAGAACTGTTGCATCTTCTAAGTGTTCTGCCAACGAAACGTAGTTCAAATGTTTGTAGAGCTTATGGGACTTAACTAAGGTGTCATCAGTCCTTAAACTTACAAACTACTTATGAACTAACTAATACTAAGGACGGCACAAATATCCATGCCCTAGGGGGGATTCGAACTCCCGGCCGTAGTGGTCGTGCAGACCGTGACTGGCGCGCCATAGTCCTATCGGCCACCACGGCCGGCACGAAACGTAGTCTTTGGTTGGCTTTGCCTACAACATTTTCTACGTGTTCTTTCGACACCCCTAGAGAGCAGGCCGCGGCGCTCTCGTGTGACGTCACGCAGAGTAGGCATCGTTCGCGTGGCTAACTGGCTGCACGCTACGGCATAGTGGACCGTACCCCAGCGTCACGCTATGAGCTACGCGAATAATGCCTACTGTGCTTGATGTCACACGAGAGCGCCGCGGCCTTCTCTCTAGGTGGTGTTGGTTCTTTCCAATTTAAGTTGTAATTTTTACTCCTAGGTATTTAGTTGAATTACGACCTGTCGTTACGACTGATTTATAGTGTAAATGAAATTTAACTCATTTCTTTTAGTGGTCATACGGATGACTTCACACTTCTCATTATTAAGGGTCAATTGGCATTTTACACCATGCAGATATAGTATCTAAATCACTTTGAAGTAGCTTTTGATCATCTGGTGATATTACTAACCGATAAGTGACAGCGTCATCCGCGAACAGTTTAAGATACCTACTATATTGTCTCCTAAATCATTTATAAAAATAAGGAACAGTAAGGGCACTATGACACTATCCTGAGGAACGCCAGATGTGAGTTCAGTTCTACTCGATGCCTTTTCGGCCGGCCGCGGTGGCTGAGGGGACTGCGGCGCGCCAGTCACGGTCTGAACGGCCACTACGGTCGGGGGTTCGAATGGATATTTGTGGCGTCCTTAGTGTCAGCTAGTTCATACGTAGTTTGTAAGTTTAGGGACTGACGACCCCGTAGTTAAGTCCCATAAGCTATACAAACATTTGAACATTTTGAAGTGCAGCCCGCCTTTACTTTCCTTTGCGTCGTAAGTGGCCCTTGCCTGACAAAAGGTTCCGTCCGCTTTCCTAATGGCATGTCGGCCACAGTGCAGCCCTCAGGTAAGGTGCACACTGGTCGGCGCGATGGTTTAAACGCCGCGGCCCGGAAGTCGGGCGCAGGAAGCGGCCGGCCCTTGGCAACAGCGGCGGTCCCGAACCTGTGCCGCGTTACGTAACGGCGATAGCGCGTGCGTGGCGGCGCCGCATTGCGTAATAGCCGGCAGGCGCGTACGCACGCCGCCAGAACAGCTGTGGCCCTGCGCCGCCCCCGCAGCAGGTGTTGTCGGGGCACGCTGGCGCCGGCGCCAAGCACGGCTGGCGGGAAGCCACTGAGCGATGCACCGCCATTGTACGTCTGCCGTCTACATCTAGAGCACTGCTGCCCAATCATTTCTGGTACGGAAACCACAATGTTTTGGACAAATTTTAGCAACCCACTAATAATAGTTACTAAAAAAGTAAATGATTCTCTAAGCAAGATTTTGGAAATGATGAAGGGAAATTTTTTACAAAAAAGATCCAGTAGCAATCTCCATATTTTTAAAACTGCTCTGTACGCTTGTGTACGATTCAAAAATTTAAAAATTTTTGCACCGATTTAGCTCAAAGACTCACACAAAGTTGCAGTGCACTACGGGAAAGATTTTAGATACCTATTTCTTTAATGTATTGTGTATAACCTCGCTTTACCCATAATAAAATGTATATATTCACAGAATATATGACATCAATAGACACTAAACAAAACTATAACTTCACTCCGTTTACATGGGGTCCCAAAACCGAATTTCGAAAACCGATATTATATTGGTCATGTAAGCACTCCAAAATCGATTCTGGAAATTCACTTCTGTAAAGCGGTTTTTCAGTTCCACAATCGATTGTCATGCCCATGTAAACGCAATCATTTTTATATATATACATGTGGCGTCTATTCAGAAAGAACAGACGTCACTTCTGATCCTGCAGTTGTTATTGTTTTCATATTCACAGAATATATGTCTTCAACTGTGAATGGACAAAGCTGAAAATATGTACCCAGCCGGGATTCGACCCCGGGTCTCCTACCTTCTAGGCAGTTGCGCTGACCACTACACCACAGGGGACACAGTGCTCACCGCACCTGCAAGAACTACCTTCGGATGCCTCCCGTCATACATAAATGCCCAGCTCTACCCTGTCCACAGTACTCAAACTCGTAGTTTCAGAAACTAATTTCCGTAAGGGTAAGGGCCCTGAACTTGCCCATCCCTCCCCACTGACGAAAGGATCCTTGCCCGTCCCCGGCATATTATATACATACATGTGGCGCCTGTTCCGAATCATGGCCAGCGATGAAGACAGGCCTGGGCAGTCAGCCAGGTGACGTGGCAAAAGTAGTGCTGCGCCGACGCGATCGCGGATGGGCCGTGCCGCAGCGGCTAACCAGTCAAATCCGCAAACGCGTCGGCGCCGCACTACTCTTGCCACGCCACCTGGCTGACTGCTCAGGCCTGTCTTTCTCGCCGGCTACGGTTCCGAATGAACTGACGTCACTTCTGATCCTGCAGTTGTTATTCTTTCATATTCACAGAATATATGACATCAACTGCAAATGTGTACCCAGCCGGGATTCGAACCCGGTCTCCTTTTTCTTGCCCGTCACCGGCATATTATACAGGGTGAATCTAAATTTGCGCACTCGGGCTTCACAACGCGATTCCTCACATGATAGTAATAAAAAAAATGACTGTCGCAAAATTTCGTTCTGCGCATATTTACGCCAGTAAATGGGCGTCGAAGACGTCAGTACGTTTCAGAATTACACTACTGCACCAACAAACTTCTAGGTGATGTGGGAGGTGTCTTGAGGAATAAAGTGAGCATGGAAGCCCATGTCCGGAAACGCCATTCGACGACGTTACGGAGAGTCCAAGTTACAGGCACCAGCTGCTGCCGCTAGACATCCTCTCCAGCAACTTCGACGCTCTGAAGCGTCATTGGACGACGTTCCCGGGCTTGGATTTCTATGCTCACTTTGTTCCTCAAGACACCTCCCACATCCCCTAGAAGTTTTTTGGTGTAGTAGTGTAATTCTGAAACACACTGAGGTAAGGGACACACACCCATCTCAATCTTCGACGTCCATTTACTGCCGGAAATATGCGCAGGACGAAATTTTGTGAGGAATCGCGCTACGAAGCCCAAGTTCGCGAATTTAGATTCACCCTGTGGCGTCTGTTCCGAATGATCTTTTCGTTAGTGGGGAGGGGTGGGCAAGTTTTAGGCCTTTACTCTTACGGTAATTAGTTTCTGAAACTACGAGTTTGAGTACTGTGGGCGGGGTACAGCTGGAAATTTGTGTCTGACGGGAGGCGTGCCTAGGTAGTCCTTGCAGGTGTGGTGATCACTGTGTTCCCAGTGGTGTAGGGGTCAGCGCAACTGCCTAGAAAACAGGAGACCCGGGTTCCAATCCCGGCTGGGTACACATTTTCAGCTCTGCCCATTCGCAGTTGATATATTTTCTGTGAATATGAAGGAATAACAAAGCAAAGGCGCAAACCAGCAGAGCCTTATGTCAACATTTTATAGCATTCGGTCAGGGACTTTCGGTATGCAATCGAATCCAAGCTCACACGTATGGCTGCTTACGACGAAATAATCGCACGCGTTGCACTATAATGACATTGTGGTCAACAGAACTGATATACTACTGCTTGGTAGCGTACTTAGGCTATGAAAGTGTTCTACTAAATAAACGATGTAAAGTCAGCATAAAAATATTAATTAAACTTCAGATAGAGATGAATTTACGACAATTTCCACTAGAAACGCCAAAATGAACGATATTGCTTAGTACGCCACAATAATTTAAATACAAATTATTCTGTCTAGCTACGAAACAATTTAGTAAAAAAATTGTAAATACAATTGCCTGTTGGAGGCATATTTACAAGTTTTGATATGGTGTCTGTTCTTTCCGGACATGTCGGAAGCAGCAGCGGAGCGGCAGAGTGCATTGAGGCGCTATGCTTCGATGCGGGAGGTCGTTTCCCATCGGGAGTAGGATCCCCCCTCGGGCAAGGATGTTTGTACCGTCTTTAGTATAAGCTAGTTCATAAGTAGTTTGTAGCTTTAGGGAGGCTGTTTGTGCCGTCTTCAGTATAAGCTATTTCATAGGTAGTTTGTAGCTTTAGGGACTGATGACCCAGTATTTAAGTCCCATAAGCTCTGCAAACATTTGAACATTTTGAACATGCCGGAAGAAAACAGACAACATATCAACAATTGTTTAGCTGATTCATAGAAGAATATATGACCACACCAATATCATGCTGGTTTGTATCCATATCTGGCACTGAGCTACTATTAACGACATGACAGTGTGGCATTATTCCTTATCGAGAAATAACACAGAAAAACCTCCCATTGTGGTAACGGTAGGAGTATTATTTCTCTTTCAAACACACAAATGTACCACGAGAAGTACGCACTAATTATAAGATGACAATGAAGGCAACCTACACGTCATACGTTGAGGCTACTTTCTATTCGAATGGCTTTAGTCACCCGTCACACCGCGCGCCTATGCATGAGCATTGCTCCTCGACATTGTTCGACGAACTGAGTTCGAGCCTATAGTCTCCATCATTCGAAAGTGCAGACAAAATGTATTCAGTCAGTCGCAATGGTTCAACTGACACCTTCGCATACCTTTTCAAAAATGTTCAAATGTTTGTAAAGCTTATGGGACTTAACTGCGGGGTCATCAATCCCTAAACTTACAAACTACTTATGAATTAATTTATACTACAGACAGCACAAACATCCATACCCGAGAGGGGATTCGAACCTCCGACGGGGACCTCCGGGACACAGCGCCTCAATCCGCTCGGACACTTCGCTGCGGCCGATTTCCTTTCACGATAGGCAGTTGATAATCGCGCGATAAACCACACACATAAAAAAGAGTTGCATAATCTTGGTTTCAGAGTCTCCTGAACACTGACATTTAATGTTTGTATTGCATCGAAAACGCAGTTTTTTAGATTGTCTCTGGTGACACTCAACTCACACAAAAATGTAAACAACCCCACACAGTAGCGGATTTTCACATCTGCCGATAGCATGCTGTTCAAATTTTGCCTTCCCTACCCACCTCTACAATTCGGTACCTTGTTTCACAATCATACTAATTATAATGTTTTATCAATGAAATTGCAGCTTTATGTTTTGTGCAATGTCGACCTAATTATACCACGTCATTTCGTAATTGATATGACTGTGAAGTAAGAGATCCAGGTGTCACTTCCTAGACTGTTTTTACAACCCAAGTACTTGTTAAGATTGCACAAGAAACAGATTTTGTGCTAATAAAAGCACTGTCATGTACTATTAATAATAAAGGGGTAAACTAAATCTTATTATTTCTACAGAATAATGTACATTTTGTAACCGTAGTAAAATTTCTTTCATTACACTCACAGTTTAAAAATTTTGCCCTCAAATTTGCCGCCCCTACATTCTGGCGCCTCATGCTCCAAGTCTACCTATTGGTATATTAAGCCACTGACCAAGCATGAGCAGCGCCAATTCGATGGAGTGTGTAAGACGACGGATCAGTTCCAGTCACCATATCAGGAAGGAAATAGTTCCCATGCCTAGGTCAGGTCGGAAGTTTGATCGTATTCGCACTATTACTTTGTATCAAGGAAAGATTCTCATCAAGGGAAGTTTCCAAGCATCTCTGAATGAACCATACTGATGTGGTTCGGACGTGTAGGAGGTACAGAGATACAAGAACTGTCGATACTTGCCTCGCTCAGGTGGCCCAAAGGCTACCACAGCAGCTGATAACCGCTATTTATGGATTTCAAATCAACCCTCAGAGAAACGCGCCACCATGCTCAATTTCGTGCAGCCACAAGATTTCGTGCATCGACTGAAACTGCACGTAATAGGGTGCGTGACGTACAACCTCCCAACGGCGATGGTGAGGTCCAGCTGTAACACCTAGACACCATGCCACGTGGTACAGATGAGCCCAATAGCATACTGAATGGACCTGTCAGAATAGGTATCAAGTGTTATTCACATATGACGCTCACATCTGCCTTCAACCAGAAAATGGTCTAGGACATTTTTGCAGGCAGCGTGGTTAGCCTGAACATCTTAGAAACACCGTCTAGAGGGTGCAGCAAGATGAAGGTTCCCTGATGGTTTGCTGTAGCTTTCTGTGGGGTTCCCGTACGCCACTGATGGTCGTCGATGGCAACAAAACGGCTTTACGGTTCAGGGATGACTTCTTTTGACGTGTACTGCAAAGATATCGAAAACATTTCGGCAGGGGATTCGTCTTAATGGGTGACAATTCTCGCAATCAACGTGCACATCCAAGATTAGAGTGAATCTCCAGACACTAACCCTATCGAACATACATGGACTAGGCCCTCGAATCTGAGAGATCTACGCCGAATCACCGTTGAGGAATGGGACAATCCCGACCGACAGTCCCTTGAAGTTATAGTGGACAGTATGCAAAGACGAAGATAGGCATGTATCACAGCAAGAGGATGTGTTTCCGGCTATTAAAGATACTGGTGTATGCTGCAATCTGGAACATATTTTCAGAATGTGTAGGTTATTGTCGTACAACCTGCCAATTTCTGTTTTGATGAGCAATAAGGTGAACTGAAATGCTGTCTTTGTATATCTGTATTCAATTTTTATGTAAAGGATCATGAACCCCTAGAATCGTGGTGATGCAATACGTTCTTTTGGTGTATGTGGAACAGTTTGTGGCTTGTCATGTGAGTACCAATCAACAGCTGAAAAGTGTATTCATCAGTTCCAAAAGCACGTGTTGAACGCTGGTAAAGTGGTGTTTACAGTGCAGTGTAGAGCCCAATAGTGAAAAGGTGATGTGGTATTGTCATATAAACAAAACGAGACGCAAGAAATGGAAATTAACCATAAAAATCTAGCCATACAGTTACAAGCCAGCGCCCAAATGACGCTTAAAATGATCCTGTAACGTGCTCCATCTGAAGATGAACCTGAAAAGATTCGAAAACCGGTTCATGGAATAAACAGCATCATTTCAAGTGGAAGTGACTGGTTGCATTTTTCTTAAATCATATTAGTGTATTGTTTGCTGACAATATCTTTCCTACAATGTACAGTTCACGAATCTGATTTTAAAATGTATCCTATTACTTAAGGATATAATTTCTGCCGGCCGCGGTAGCCGAGGGGACTGAGGCGCTTCAGTCACGGACTGCACGGCCACTACGGTCGGGGGTTTGAATCCCCCCTCGGGCATGGATATTTGTGCCGTCCTTAGTTGTAGTTAGTTCATAAGTAGTTTTTAAGTTTAGGGACTGATGACCCCGTAGTTAAGTCCCATAAGCTCTACAAACATTTGAACATTTGATATAAATTCTTGAAACACTGATGTCCGAAAAGTGATGCATAATGTATTTGCGTTCGTTCCTCCAGTGAAGTCATGAGGCTACCAAAAGAAATCAGACTGATGCAATGTGTTATTTTCACAGTTTACATCCATGGTGCCAAAAGCTTGCAAATGTTGGCAGCTCACACTCGCAGCACTCACTCAGTTTGACAAAGATGCACCGTAATGTGTCAGATCACGCCGCGCAGCAACAAACGCTGCCTATAACTGTATAAAGACCCCCCCCCCCCAACAGGCAACTGACAATTTCTCTACGGATGCACAAACATGGCCGATCCCTTGTGGGAACATAGTCATAGCTGCGAACAAGAGGAACTAATGGCCGCGTTGGAGTAGCCGAGCGGTCTAAGGCGTCTCGCTGCGGAGCGCGCGGTTGCTCGCCGTGGAGGTTCGAGTCCTCCCTGGGGCATGGGTGCGTGTGTTGTCCTTAGATTAGTTTACCTAGGTTTAAGTAGTTTGTAAGCTACGAACTGATGACCACGCAGTTTGGTCCGATAGATTTACAAACATTTTTGAACTAATGTGCACGGGGCACTACCATCTTAGTGCGCGCGATATGTTGAGAATTCTGACAGGAAGGGAAGCATGCCTGGGTAGCCGAACTGGTTAAGGCAACTGCTGGCCCGAAACGGGAAATCTCAGTTCGAATTACGATCCATTACAGTTTTTAAACTCCGCCACTGAATCTATTTCAATGCCCTGCAACGGTCGAGATGTTTCAATACTGCAAATTAAAAATAATTCAAGATTTGCTGCTGATAATGTGATTCACAGCAAATTAGTTGAATAATCAGTTGAACGTAATGGGCAGTGCTGTGACCCGCGGTGGAGTAGCCGAGCGGTCTGAGACGTGTCGCTGCGGAGCGCGCGGTTGCTCGCCGTCGGAGGTTCGAGTCCTCCCTGGGGCGCACACGTGTGTGTGTGTGTGTGTGTGTGTGTGTGTGTGTGTGTGTGTGTGTGTGTGTGTGTGCGTGTGTGTGTTGTCCTTAGGTTAGTTTACCTTAGTTTAAGTAGTTTGTAAGCTACGGACTGATGACCACGCAGTTTGGTCCGATAGATTTACAAACATTTGAACAGTGTCGTGAATGAAGGATATGAGATGAAGTTTAACGAAAGCAAAACGAAGATAATGGAATGTAGTCGAATTAAATAAGGCAATGCTGAAGGAATTAAATTAGAAAACAACACAATAAAAGCTGTAGGTGAATTCTGTTATTCGGGGAAAAAAACAACTTATGATTGAGAAAGTAGAGTATGTAAAATGTATATCGGCAATGCCAAGAAAAGCATTTGTGAAGTATAGAAATTAGGTAACATCGATTATCAATTTCATTGTTAAGAAGTCTTTAAAGCCCTGTGAAGTACATGAACAAATATCTCAGAATTTAGTATCCCAAACGTTTTAACATGGTGTAAGTGAACAACATGTAATGTTTCAAATCAGTTACATAAAGGCGTTACAACTATACACGAAACGTGAATTATCGTAAAATTTTCGACATCTTACAACAGACCGTTTCTATACGTACCTACCTTTGCCCCCAAAAATTCAATAATCTACAAAACAAACTAACAAGTAATAATATTTTTACAGACATGAAATTTTAAAAAATTCTTCTGAGGACAAGATCAATTACTGATACACGTGTGGGTGATAATAGAACTAGAATAGTGTCTTGAGTAAGGCAGAATTCCACTCATGTTTATCATACGATTACTACACAGTAAAGCAAATGGAAGTGCCATCACATCCCACCTAACAATAATCTCTATTCTCTCTCTCTCTCTCTCTCTCTCTCTCTCTCTCTCTCTCTCACTCACACACACACACACAAAAACAAATACACACACACACGTGTGAGTTCACATTTACAACCTCCAGTTTTTCTCTAAACGTAGTAATAGGGAAAAAAGCTTGCGTGTAAGAGCGAATGCTGACTTAGCTAGAATATAACTCAATGGGAGGAAGAAAAAATTTCGCATTTCGTAGCTGCTAGTACTTCCAGGTAGATGATTTGTTAAGAGTTCATCGGCCTATGGACAGCGAGGTCATCACGGAGGAGGAGGAGAGGCGTGAGAGGGGAGGGGAGAGCACTTAGTCTGGTTGGTCATGGCCCTGGCAAGAAACCAGCTTTTAAGGTCCAGCCTTACACTGACGAGAGGTGTGACGTAGCTCGAAAAAAGGGGAAAAATCCCGGTCAGAATGGCAAGCTAAACTTCCCAAAAAGCTTACCGAAAAATAAAAATGTTCCTCCCGCCAGCGATTCCTAGCGGTAATTACGGTGCTAATGACACCAAAGAAAGCACACAAGTATCGAGTATCTCCTCCCAACCAGACGTTTGTGCCATCTTTGTACTGCCAGCGATGTACGTCTATTTTAATAAACACTAAGTATTGCGTGTGGTCGAAATGCCACTAATACTGTGTTTACGAAATAACGAGAATAAAATTTTTAAAAACGTTATTGGACTTAATTATTGTGCAGATTCTTAGTGTCTACCTGAACCCTTCATTTCGATACAATAATGGAAGTAGCAAATCTTAGCTATTCAAAATGTAGTAATTAAAAATTAGAAACTTACTTGAATTCACTGGTAGCAGCAGTATATGACTACTAAGTTATTCTTTCAGGATATTATGCTAAATAGGGACGCCAAGAAATAGCGTTATTCCGTTAGCGCGACTGTTTAATTGCCACTTCTGACAAGACGGTCGAGTTCGTAGTTCCAGTCATTCTACGTTTGTACTTTTCGCGGGGTATCATTGTAAGCCCTTCAGAAATGAACATTCCACTTCCTTTAACTACTTTTAACGGCTTCGTACACACATGATATTTGTTCGCCGGCCGCGGTGGCCGAGGTGACTGAGGCGCTCCAGTCACGGTCAGCACGGCCACTACGGTCGGGGGTTCGAATCCCCCCTCGGGCATGGATATTTGTGACGTCCTAGTTCGTAAGTAGTTCATAAGTAGTTTGTAAGTTTAGGGACTGATGACCCCGTAGTTAAGTCCCATAAGCTTTACAAACATTTGAACATTTGATATTTGTTCTGTGCACATTTAATGCAAAGCCTCTCTCGAATTATATAGTTTGAATTAATATTGAAAAATGGTACTTCTGTTTTCATGTTCATCAACGCCAAGAAATAACACCATATCGTTACTGCGATATTTCGATTTCCACCGCTGACAATATGTTCGACTTCATAGTTCTATCAGTTCTACGGCTAAATGGCTCTCGGGCTATATTTGTACCTGTTGTTGTTGTTGTTGTGGTCTTCAGTCCGCAGACTGGTTTAATGCAGCTCTCCACGCAACTCTGTGCTGTGCAAGCCTCTTCATCTGAGGATACGAACGGCAACCTATATCCTTCTGAATCTGCTTCCTGTATTCGTACCTCGGTCTCCCTCGACGATTTTTACCCCACACACTTCCTTCTAAGGCTAAGTTGACGAACCCATAATGTCTCAATGTGTCCCACCAACCTCTCTCTTCTCTTTGTCAGAATATACCAGATACTTCTTTTCTCCCCAATTCTGTTTAGCACCTCCTCATTAGTTACGAGATCTACCCATCTGATCTTCATCATTCGTCTACAGCACCGCATTTCCAATGCTGCTTTTTGTCTTATCGTCCGAGTTTCACTCCCTTACAATGTTACACTCCAGACAAATCCTTTCAGAAACGACCGCCTAAAATTTAAACTAATATTGGATGTCAACAAATTTCGCTTTTTCCGAAACGCTTTTCTTCCCATAGCCATTCTGCATTTTATATCTTCTTTACTTCGGCCGTAAGAAGTTATTTTGCTACCCAAATAAGAAAACTCATCTACTTTTATCGTCTCATTACCTAAACTAATTCCTTCAGCATCGCCTGATTTTCTGACAATACGTTCCAATACCCTCCTTTTAGTCTTGTTAAGGTTCCTTTCAAAAAACTGTCCATTCCATTTAATTGTTCGACAGAATTACTGTGTCATCAGGAAAGTTCGAAGGTCGGAGGAAGGCAACGGAATACCACCTCCAAACAGGCCCATGCCTAGTAAAGCACTGTGGTATTCAAACCAATATTCGGATTGCTGACTGCTTTACCTTTTCGCCAGCAAACCGCAAGGTTTTTATTCCCTCTCCATGGACTTTAATTCCCTCTCCAAATTTCTCCTTGCATTCCTTCACAGTTTGCTCAATCTAAGGACTGAACAACAGTGGGGAAAGGCTACAACTTGTTGAATATAACGCTTCTCTCCTAGATTTTACCCCTGCCACCTTCAAAATTTCAAAGAGTGTATTCCAGTCAACATTGTTTTTCCTTTTCTGACTAAATTCCTTTGAAATTATGACACAACGTTGTATCATAAATATGAAGATTGTTATATACCTATTTCTTGACACACACTTTATACTGGGTGATCAAAAAGTCAGTATAAATTTGAAAACCTAATAAATCACGGAATAATGTAGATAGAGAGGTAAAAATTGACACACATGCTTGGAATGACATGGGGTTTAATTTGGAAAAAAAAAACAGTTGCCGGGCGCGGTGGCCGCGGGGACTGAGGCGCTTCAGTCACGGTCTGCACGGCCACTACGGTCGGGGGTTCGAATCCCCCCTCGGGCATGGATATTTGTGCCGTCCTAGTTCGTAAGTAGTTCATAAGTAGTTTGTAAGTTTAGGCACTGATGACCCGTAGTTAAGTCCCATAGACTTTACAAACATTTGAAATAAAAAAAAAAACAGTTCAAAAATGTCCGACAGATGGCGCTTTATCTGATCAGAAAAGCAATAATTAACATAACAAATTAAGACAAAGCAAAGATGATGTTCTTTACAGGAAATGCTCAATATGTTCACCATAATTCCTGAACAATACCTGTAGTCGAGAAATAATGTTGTGAAAAGCACTGTAAAGCGTTTCCGAAGCTATGGTGAGGCATTTGCGTCGTATGTTGTCTTTCAGCATCCCTAGAGATGTAGGTCGATCGCGATACACTTGCGATTTCAGGTAACTCCAAAGTCAATAATAGCACGGACTGACGTCTGGGGGCCTGGGAGGCCAAGCATGACGAAAGTGACGGCTGAGCACACGACCATCACCAAACGACGCGCGCAAGAGTTCTTTCGCGTCTAGCAATATGGGGTGGACCGCCATTGTGCATAAAAATCGTACGTTCCAGCAGGTGTTTATCAGCCAGGCTGGGGATGATGCGATTCTGTAACATATCAGCGTACCTCTCACCCGTCTTGGTAGCAATTACAAAACTACGATCACGCAGTTCCTCGAAGAAAAAAAGGCCGATAACGGTAGATGTGGTAAATCCAACGCATACCGTGACTTTCTATCGTGAAATGGAGTTTCCACGACAGTTCTAGGATTTTCGGTAGCCCAAATTCTGCAGTTGGGGTCGTTGACAGACTCTCGGAGCGTGAAATGAGCTTCGTTGGTCCACAACACGTTAGTCAACCAATCGTCATCTTCCGCCATCTTTTGAAATGTCCACACCGCAAATGCCCTCCGTTTCACTAAATCGCCAGGTAAAAGTTCATGATGCGATGGATTTTGTAAGGATAGCAGTGTATGGAATGCTGGTGCGACGTGAGACTGCACTAGCGCTGACTTCCCCGTGTATAGACGAACCCGCTACACTCTCCATTTCTTCCTGAACTGTCTCAGCAGCATTACCCTTGTGCTCAGTCGGCCACTACGGGGTCTATCGTCTAAACAACCCGGGGAACGGAGAAGACTTATATCGAGAAGACCAGCATTACTCTCCGCTAAAGAACTGACTAACTCCTACTTTGATGTTCACATTCCCTGGAAATAATGTTGGCAAAGACACTGCTCACCAAAATGCCAAAGCTTCTTGACCACTCAGAAACCGTCAGGTTTCAGCCAACCCGCAAAGTGTGGGCAACACTTAACTGCGTACGTATTGACCATGGAAGAAGCGCTGGCGGCCTCTACAAATGGGGAAAGATAACAACGTCAAACTGCGAATGCGGATCTATGAGGCAAACGATCCAGCACATAGTGGAAGAATGGCCAGTCTGAGAGTACAAGGGACCTTTCACCGATGTCCTAGCTGCAACAAGGGATGCAATCGATTATATTGAATATCTTTTTGTAATTACTGTATAAAATTATGAGTCTTCTGCGTTCCAGGTCAGCTACATCGTTGTGTATGGGGATCTGGGGGTTGTTAATTAGTTTATTGTACTCTTACTCTCTAAGAAGAGCATTTTCTCGTCGTATCTCTGGTATTGCAATATACGGCTCAGGGTTGGCAGCCGTACGGTAGGTGTGGATTTAATTGTGCCGCTGATAGTGCGCATGGTATCATTTAGCACCACATCAATCTTGTTTTTATATGGGCTGTTATTCCATACAGGAGCGCAGTATACAAGCCCAACTGCTGATGTGCGAAGTGTGTTTGCTGTAGACCCCCAAATTATGCCACAATTTATGGATGATATTATGTCTTGTCCTCCGTTTACCTGCAGTCTTTGTCAGATGCTCTTTGTAAGACAGCGTCCTGTCCAGTGTAACTACTGGATATTTGGTGTGATTGATATGGTTAAGAAGTTTTCCTTCATAGATAACATTAAGCTCTCTTCTTGCTGAGTGGTTTCTGAGGTGGAAACAAGATGCTTCGGTCTTGGTTTGGTTCGGCTGCAGTCTCCATTTGCAAATATTGGGAGAATTGGGGGTGGGGGTGGGGGAATGTGAAACAAGTTGGAATCCTATTTCCAATAATTTTGCGACCAAAACTGCTGAGATGTGTGCAGGTGCATTGTCGTGACGGAAAAGAACTAACTTTTTTGTGGGCCAATCGCCATCGTTTTTCTTGCAGCTCGGTTTTCGGACGGTCCAATAACGATGAATAATATGCAACTATAATAGTTTTACCCGTTCCAGATAGAGACGACGAGGATTATCGCTTCCGACACCAAAAAGATCGCCGCCATAACGTTTCCGGCCGAAGGACCGGTCTTCGCCTTTTTCGTGAAGATTCTCCCTTGGTAAGCCATTGTTTAGATCGTTCTTCGGTCTCGGGAGTATAGTAATGTATCCATGTTTCATCCACAGTAGGTATACCATACGATAAATAAAATAAATTGTTCCTTAATTTGAAGAAATGGCTGGCGGGACAAAGATTTCATTCAAACGAGGATGTGATTGCAGAAACTAACAGCTTTTTTTGTTTAGGGTGCACAACTTCTAAGGTCATTAGCGCCCAGATCTGAACAGAGATTCGCTAGATCTCGAAAAAATTTATAACTACCAGATAAAGTATCAAGAGAAGGCTAAAAACGAAAGATAAAAACAATTAAAAGGGTTAAATATCCTTTGATAAATTGGCCAAGTTGATGAAACGCAAAACTCGAGCAGCTGCTTGTGTGTCATCAGCTAAAATTTCCTCTAGAGTAGACGTAAAGTGAAGGGCTACACGGAGATGATTAAAATAAACACAAGACAGTAAAACATGTCGCACCGTCAGCAATTCACCGCAGGAGCACAGTGGTGCAGGATCGGCGGTTAACAAATGACGGTGGCTGAAACGGCAGTGACCGATCCGCAACCGGGCCAGGATGACCTCCTCTCGCCGAGAGGGGCGTAAGGAGGTCCTCCAAGCGGTCGGGATAGGTTTTACAGTTCTCAATTTATTGTCGTGGAGTGAGAACCACGCACTGTGCCAGGACGACACAGTACTCCGGCGAAGAGCCCGTTGAACATCGTCCGCTGGGACGCAAAAGGTAGTCATGCGAGGCAAAAGAGCTGCTGCCTTGGCTGCTATGTCGGCGGTCTCATTCCCGGCACACCCGGGCACACCCACGTGGCCAGAGACCCACAGAAAACAAACGTGACAGCCGTTATCTGCTAGCAACTGGAGGGAGCGTTGGATTCGGTACACGACAGGATGGGTCAAGAAAGGGTCCCTAAGACTCTGCAGGGCACTAAGGGAGTCAGAGCAGATGGCATAAAAGGATTGGCGGCGACGGCGGATGTACAAAACAGCCTGGTGGAGGGCAAAAAGCTCAGCCGTGAAATTCGAGCACCGGTCAGGGAGCTTGTATCGGAACATGTCGTTCCCGACGACGAAGGCAGATCCGACACCGTCGGTGCTCTTGCAACCATTAGTGTAGATAAATATGGCATTATCGAACCGCAACGGAGTTCGACAAGCCTCGAGCGATATACCAAATCCGGAGTGCTCTCCTTGGGTTAATGTCTTTTTGTAAACAAGTATGAGATTTAACAATGTATGTCATACGATAAATGAATAAAATAAATTGTTCCTCGATTTGAAGAAATGGCTAGCGGGACAAACGAGGATGTCAATGGAGAATCTAATAGCTATTTTGCAGGCTTGGACGATTCCTATTATTCGGAAGGGATCAACAATTTTTTTATTTTTTATTATTTGTATTTTTTTTCCCTCCGACCTCCCCTTCAGCCCTTCCTTACTCACGCCAAGGGTGCCTTCTTCGGCCGACTTCATCGCCATTAGAAGTATTGGAAAATCATAATACCCTGAACAGTATTCTGTTCGAAATATAATGTGAAACCAAAGTGAACGAAAAGGTAAATATGAACATCTGCCTTCCATACCCTTTTCCGAGAAAAGAAAAGAAAAACATAAAGAAAATATATAAAATGCTTTAACTAAAGATTTCATTCTTCTGTGTGTCCGTCCATTCGGAGCTTACTGAAACCTTCATTGCTTATACAGATTCGGGATATCATAATGTCCAACATGTTTCCATATTTCTTATGGTAGTCCAAGTCAGATTTAATTTTAAAATTTTCAATTTCAATATAGGTACAGTAGTCGGTATAATTGGCGACACGATTTTGAATTAGATAGCCAATGGTGTGGCCTAGCATCCAGGTCGCTGCGTTGTTCTTGCTTATGGGGTAGCGTAACTTTTACGGCCACAGAAGTTCGGTCTTGTCAATGTGCGTTGCAGTGGTACGATCTATGATGGCCAATCTTCTGCACAGAAGGTCGGTGACTTGTTTCGCAGGCCCGCAGGTGAGGCGGTGAATTAAAGTATGCACAAAGCCAGTAAATATATTTCCATCAGCAATCTATGACAATGTTATTGCGAACTCGTAATAAAATTAGAACAGCGTTGGACGAACGGATATTTAACCCTTTTAATTGTTTTTTATCTTTAGTTTTTAGCCTTCTCTTGATACTTTATCTGGTAGTTATCAATTTTTTCGAGGACTAGCGAATCTCTATTCAGATATGGGCGCTAATGACCTTAGAAGTTGTGCGCCCTAAAACCACAAAAAAAAGCTATTAGTTTCTGCAATCACATCCTTGTTTGAATGAAATCTTTGTCCCGCCAGCCATTTCTTCAAATTGAGGAACAATTTACTTCATTTATCGTATGGCATACCTACTGTGGATGAAACATGGATACATTACTATACTCCCGAGACCGAAGAACGATCTAAACAATGGCTTACCAAGGGAAAATCTTCACGAAAAAAGGCGAAGACCGGTCCTTCGGCCACAAACGTTATGGCGACGATCTTTTTGATGTCGGAAGCGATAATCCTCGTCGACTATCTGGAACGGGTAAAACTATTACAGGTGCATATTATTCATCGTTATTGGACCGTTTGAAAACCGAGCTGCAAGAAAAACGCTGGCGATTGGCCCGCAAAAAAAGTCCTTTTCCATCACGACAATGCACCAGCATACATCTCAGCAGTTGTGGTTGCAAAATTATTGGAAATGGGATTCCAACTTGTTTCACATCCCCCCCAATTCTCCCAATATTTGCAAATGGAGACTGAAGCCGAACCCAACCAAGACCGAAGCATCTTGTTTTCACCTCAGAAACCACTCAGCATGAAAAGAGCTTAATGTTATCTATGAAGGGAAACGTCTTAACCGTAACAACTACCCCAAATATCCAGTAGTTACACTGGACAGGACGCTGTCTTACAAAGAGCATCTGACAAAGACTGCAGGTAAACGGAGGACAAGACATAATATAATCCATAAATTGTGGCACAATTTGGGAGTCTACAGCAAACACACTTCGCACATCAGCAGTTGGGCTAGTATACTGCGCTCCTGTATGGAATAACAGCCCATATACAAACAAGGTTGATGTGGTGCTAAATGATACCATGCGCACTATCAGCGGCACAATTATATCCGCACCTACAGTACGGCTGCCAACCCTAAGCCACATTCCACCACCAGAGATACGACGAAAAAAATGCTCTTCTTAGAGAGTAAGAGACTACAATATACTAATTAACAACGCCCAGATTCCCATACACAACGGTGTAGCTGACCTGGAACGCAGAAGACTCATAATTTTATACAGTAATTACAAAAAGATATTGAATATAATCAGTTGCCACCCTTGTGGCAGCTAGGATATCGGCGAAGGGTCCCTTGTAGTCTCGGACTGGCCATTCTTCCACTATGTGCTGGATCGTTTGCCTCTTAGGTCTGCAGTCGCAGTTGGACTTTGATATCTTTCCCCATTTGTAGAGGCCGCCAGCGCTTCTTCCATGGTCATTACGTACGCAGTTAAGTGTTGCCCACACTTTGCGGGTTGGCTGAAACCTGACGGTTTCTCAGTGGTCAAGAAGCTTTGGCAGTTTGGTGGGCAGTGTCTTTTCCAATGTTACTTCCAGAGAATGTGAACATCAAAGTAGGAGTTAGTTCTTTAGCGGAGAGTAATGCTGGTCTTCTCGATATAAGTCTTCTCCGTTCCCCGGGTTGTTTAGACGATAGACCCCGTAGTGGCCGACTGAGCACAAGGCGTAATGCTGCTGAGGCAGTTCAGGAAGAAAGGAGGCTATGTCGAAGAAACCATGGTTTTCCCCAAACACGTTAGTAGTTTTTACTTTTGCTTGGACTTTTCGAACGCCCCCCGTAAGCAAAACAAAGATCAGTACTCGGAGTAGAGTGTTGCAGCTGCAGAGCGGCCCTGGTGGCAGCGTCCAGCTCGGCCAGAGGAGAGCAGAGGGTGGTGACCGGCGAGGCTAGCGTGCGGCAGAAGGACGCGCGGCTAATTAGCAAGTGTGGGCGGGCAGGTGGCGCGCCTGCCGGCCTAATTGGACTTCCTGCGGCCGCGGCTGCCGGATGCACCGCCGCCTCATACACCACCGCCACCCGCCAACAGCCAACAGGTGCTCAGGTGCTTGCCTCCGTCCTGCTCCGGCGAGCCGCCGTCGCCACTGGGCGGCCTCGCCGTACCCTGCACCAGCTCTGCAGCTTCAGCTGTCCGCTGACCAGGGTACTTGTTCATTTTCACGGGTAATTACGATCAGTAGGTGTACCTCTCAAATTTATGGACTGTCTGCAGGATCCTCTTGGGTGGGCTCCAGCAATTATTCTGATTACACGCTTTCGTGCAATAAATACTTTTTTACTCAATGTTCCTTTTGGCTCTGACTTATATAAATACGAAGGCCAAAGTTTGCTCCAGAAATAACACCATCCGCAGGCTGACAAACTATGAATGGGGAGCTCAACCATCAGTACTGAGAACATCAGCACTTGCTCTATGTGTCTCAGCATCAGAATATGCAGCACCAGTATGGGATGCAACCGCCCACACTAAACAGGTTGATGTAAGTGTCAACGAGACTACGCGCATTGTTACAGGCTGTCTCAGACCCACACCAACAGATAATATGTATCTCCTTGCTGGAATTACCCTACCCAGGATAAGAAGGCAGGTGGCAGCAGACGCTGAGAGAACAAAGAAAGAGAATGATTACCGACAACCATTGAATGGGCACGTCACTCACGCTCGGAGGCTCAAATCTAGAAACAGCTTCATTGTAAGAACTAAGATCCTTGACGGTTCGCAGGAAGAGTCTGTAAATGGAAGAATGACTGGACTGCCAATAACACCAAAAGAGGAAATGGCACCTGGAAACAAGCTTCCCTATACAGTTTGGAGAACACTAAACAGTATGATGGCTGGTGTACCCAGATGTAAAACTAATCTGCGCAGGTGGGCCCTGATGACTAACTATGACGATGCTCTTTGTGAATGCGGAGAGGTTCAGGACGCGGCACATCTGCTTACGTGTTGACTATTGCCGGAGTCCTGCAGTTTCAGTGACCTGCTACAAGCCAATAACAAATACGTGGCGGTGGCTAACTATTGGAAAAATAAAACTTGATCTGGACACTGAAATGAATGAATGAATACTCAATGTTGAATTGCCCCAGAATATGATCCCATATGTAAGCAGTGAATGAAAATAGGCATAGTAAGCTAATTTACTGATATATATACTACGAAATTTTGCAATGACCCAGATAGCATACGTAGCTGAAATCAAACGTTTTAAGAGATCTTGGATATGTTTCTTCCGATTAAATCCCTCGCCAGTGCCAACACCTAAAAAGTTTGAATATTCTACCTTATCTACAGATTTATGTTCAAAGTCTAAATTTATTAATGGCGTCATGCCATTTACCGTATGAAACTGTATACACTGGGTTTTATCAAGGTTTAATGAGAGTCCATTTGTAGAGAACCACTTATAACTTCCGGAAGATATCATTTACAATTTCATCAGTTAATTCCTGTTTGTCAGGTGTGATAGCTATACTTGTATCATCAGCAAAAACAAGTAGCTTAGCATCTTCGTGAATGTAGAATAGCAAGTCATTAATATATATTAAGAACAGCAAAGAACCCAAGACCGAACCTTGTGGGACCCCATTTTGATAACTCCCCAGTTAGAGGAATTAATTGTTTCATCTGTATCACGTGAACTGCTTATTTCAACTTTCTACACTCTTCCAGTTAAGTATGACTTACACCATTTATGCACTGTCCCTCTCATACCACAATACTTAAGCTTATTTAGAAAAATCCCATGATTTACACAATCAAAGGCCTTTGAGAGATCACAAAAAATCCCAACTAGTGATGTCCGGTTATTCAAACCATTTAATATTTCATCAGTGAAAGTATATATAGCATTTTCAGTTGAAAAGCTTCTTTGAAAACCAAACTGACATTTTGTTAGAACTTTATTTTTTATGACAAGTGTTTCAATTCTTCTGATGGTAGTGTTGAAAGGTACTACAAATTTAGCTGTTTCTTTTGTCAACACAATTTTTCATGTACGTATTTTCTCGCTGTTTATAAAAAAAATTGAGGCACATACTTTGCGGAAACACTTCGTACATAGATGTAGACTCTTAATGACCACAACTACACTGAAAGATCTGTGGCACTGATTTATTTACCTTCTCTGTTTTGTTTTCAGGTGAAGACAAAGACCAACATCTGCGAAATGTAGTAGCTGACATGGAAATGGACAACGACGAAGCCGGTCGGCTACAGCATGCTACTGTCATGACCGGCTACGGAAACTGATGGAATAACAGGGATACCGTATGTGACAAGGTCTTTGAAGACACCATCTCATCACAAAACTCAAAGCCTAGGGCTTTCACGCCCTGAAATGGTACACCCGAGGCGAATTAAGAAACCCTGAAACGGTTTTTCGTCTCAAATCTGTCCATGACATTGAAGATGAAGGTGAAGCAATGAACTGAAATTTGTGATGCGGCCGGGAATCGAACCCGGACGTCTAAGGCAGACGTGTTAGAAGGGTTTTTTTTTCTGGTGGATCTATACATTGCGGTCGTTGGTTCAATGTGTTCTTGGTTGTTCATTGAATATTCGGCTCAGCTTTTTTATTACAGAGAGCGGTTAGCTCCCTGACCGGGCGCGCTGAGCCACGGCGCCCGGCACCACTAGTCCACTGCACCACTAGCGATTAAGGCGCATCAGAACAATCTAAGTACGAGTTCCCTCCACATTACAAACTTAAATTCAGCGTCTGCATTCCACGAAATATTGCCACTACTACCAAGGCTCTCCATGCAGTGGAATAGCACTTCGGCAATGGACATACTGGAACCTTATCCTACGGCTGAAGGCAGGAATGTTCCAATACGTCCATTGCCGAGGTGCTATTCCGCTGCATAGAGAGTATGGCAATTATCCATGGAACAAGGAAGCTGAATTGAAGTTTGTGACGTGGAGGGAAGTCGTACTTAGACTATTCCTAGGCGCCTTAATTGTTAGTAGTGCGGTGGTCTAACGGTAAGACGTCTGCCTAGTAAGCATGGACGTCCGGGTTCGATTCCCGGTCGCATCACAAATTTTAGTTCATAGCTTCACCTACATGTTCAATGTCACTAGTGCATCTGTTGTCGGAAGTCAAGCTCGTGCAATTTAGCATTACATTCGCGCTTTTTTGTGCCAGTAAGGACGAAGGAAAGAAAGAGGTGACAACGCTATCCCATCACGCAGCCAGTTCTTGATAGTATCGAAGGGGCTGCCTTGTATAACATTCCAATTGTCATAGAAGGACTCTCAACAACCACGTTACACTCTCCGATTTCAGAAAACAGTGCTGAAACTTTAGGGAATGAAACTGGGATCGCTGGCACGCACTCCAGTGATCATACGTTACGCCACTTCCTCTCCTTCTCTGCCCTCCCCCCTAGGAATATAAAAAAAACTGAGGTCCAAACGTAGAGATTAAAACTTTCATAATCGAGAATGGAACCGGGAGCTCCCGGTGGGATGTGGTGGCGTGTGTTGGAGGCGACTGTGTGTAGGGGGAGGAAGAGGAGAGAGGGGGGGGGTGAGGGGTGATTGCACAGCACTCCCTTCATACGATGCGAACCAACTACGGGAAAGGTTATTCGGCCACTGGCTTAATTAAACCGAACGCGCTGCTAGCCCTAACTGAATCATGGCTTCCAGAGGAGCATCGCAATCAATGAACTAGATTTGTGCTGCGGAAAGGTTCTCTCGCTTTGCAGCACGTAGCCTGGCCGTTGTTTTGAAACTTGCTGGCATGTATGTGCTCTCTCGGCCGATTAAGTGTTTATTTCGAATACGAGTCGATAGCGTTCCTTTCAAATTTCTGACTGTGTGCTATTACACATTAGGAAATGCTGCAATCTTTCGCGAAATATAAATTTTCGATCGAGCATACAAATCTATGGAAAGGAAATCAGCGGTGAAAGTCGGGGCTGGTATAGTGCGAATAGTGCCTGTGGTACTTCTGACAGTATGCACAACGGGGTACAGTGCATAACAAAAAACGGAATGACAGAAGGAAATGAAATTAAAGGATTGAAGGTTTATGTTACACAGTGAGTCGTGAGGTACCTCTTAATACCGTGTCGAATCACTCTTTGTCCAGCGAAGAGCATCAGTTAGATGTGGCGTGGGCTGAACTAGTCGTTTGAAGTCCCCTACAGGAATACCGATGCATACTGCCTCTATAGCATTCCATGATATCGAAAGTCTTGAAAGTGTAGTGTTTTGTGTGAGAAGTGACCTCTACATTAGGTCCCATAAATGTTCGTCAATATTCATGTCGATTGATTTTAGTGGCCAAATTATCGTCGAGAATGTTCAACAAACTAATCGTCAACAATTGTGGCACAGTAACATGTGCACTTAAACTGCTTGTAAATCTATCGGACCAAACTTCGTGGTCATCAATCCGTAGCTTACAAACTACTTAAATCTAGGTAAACTAACCTAAGGTCAACACACACACCCATGCCCCAGGGAGGACTCGAAACTCGAGTCGCCTTAGACCGCTCGGCTACTTCACCGCGGCGAAACGGTCGAGTTTTCGAGCGGCTATATCTTAATTTGAGATTCGCCGCTTTTGTCAATTTCTACGGCCTGCAGCGCTTCAATGAACTACGATTTGTAGAGGGCAGTTCTTACGCTGCTCGCGCAAGCGCAGCTGTCTGTACCTGGGTATAAAGGAGCCACCGCTGAACTTCAATTACGCGATAAATCAGTCAAACCTTAAGGTCGTAGATTCCTCCAAATACCTAGGAGTTACAATTACGAACAACTTTGACTGGAGAGAACACACAGAAAATATTGTGGGGAAGGCGAACCAAAGGTTACGTTTCATCGGCAGATGCACCAGCTCCACCAAAGAGACTGCCTACATCACACTTGTGCGCCCTCTCCTGGAGTACTGTTGCCCCTTGTGAGACCCTCACCAGGTGGGACTGACGGAAGACATTGAGAAGGTTCAGAGAACGGCAGCTCGTTTTGTTTTATCACGTTACGGGGGGGAAAGCGTCACGGAAATGTTGCACGAATTGGGGTGGAAATCATTAAAAGAAAGACGTTATTCATTGCGGCGTGATCTGTTTGCGAAGTTTTAATCACCGACGTTTAGCTCTGAATGTGAAAATATTTTGCTAGCACCCACCTAATTAGGGAGACATGACCATCCAAATAAAATAAGAGAAATCAGATAGAAAACGGAACGATTTAGGTGTTCTTTCTTCCCGCGCGCTATTAGAGAATGGAACGGTAGAGAAAAGTTATGAAAGTGGTTAATGAACCCTCTGCCAGGAAGTTTAATGTGATTTGCAGAGTATCGATGTAGATGTAGATGTTCAAGTGTGTAAATTCAAGGGACGTAACTACGTTGGTCAACATTCCCTACGCTCAGAAACTACTTTAACTTACGCTAAGGACAACACACACACACACCCATGCCCGAGAGAGGACTCGAACCTTTGACGGTGAGCAGCGGCGCGATCCGATGCAAGGCGCCTTAGAGCGCTCGGCCACTCCACCGCGGCGCGCATCAAATGTCTCCTCAGTTCCGGCGTAAATATGCACCAACAGTCTCGCCTGAAAATGGCGGCCATTGAAACGCTGAAATATCTTGTCAGCAGACCCATGAAATCCGGCTGCATACCCATGAAGAGGATCAACATTTATGACTGCAGGAAATTGTACGAAATTATAGATGGTGTCCAGGAAGTAAGAAGGAATTTGAATTTTGAATTTGTTGTTTCCATTTCATTACCTTCGACCCTTAGCGTTACTACCTTGATAGCTTTTTTCTGATGAGCATTGTTGTTTGATGTTGATTTTCGTCCTTCCCGATTAAAAGTAATCCATTGTCATTTTGCTGTAGCAAAGTCGTGTCAGAGGAAGAAGCCCTTCAGATTTCCAGAATGTTTTTGACACCGCACCCCAAAAACGGCTTTTACTCAAACTGCGTGGTTATGGTAAATCGCCGCAAATTTGCGACTGGCTAGGGGATTTCCTGTCTGAGAGGACACAGTTTGTAGTAATCGATGGTAAGGCATCAACTAAAACAGAGGTGATATCGGACGTTCCACAGGGCAGTGTTATTGGTCCTCTGCTGTTCCTTATTTACATAAACGATTTAGGGGAAAATCTAAGTAGCTCTCTTAGGTTGTTTGCAGATGACGCCGTCATTTACTGTGTAGTAAAATCATCTGAAGCTCAAAACCAACTGCAGAACGATCTGAATAAGATATCAGTATGGTGTAAAAATTGGCAATTGACTCTAAATAATGGGATGTGTGAAGTCGTTCATATGAGTACGAAAAGAAATCCGTTAAACTTTGTGGTAATTATTCAGCAATCAGTCGTCATAAATATAAAATTCTTTATTTGTTAGCAAATCCGGATTTCGACCACTGTGTGGTCATTATCAATGCTAAAATAGATACAAAAGGGCCAGTTAGAATAACATGCATGTCACATTATAAGCTAATTGTACAAGTTTCAGTTATAGTCAATGATAAAAATACATACCTTAAAATAAATTAAAATATTTAAAATATCTCGACCTCCATGTAGGAGGTTGCGTTTGTACTGACGCAGCTGTTACAATCCTTACACAGTTGACGTCAGCATGGTTCATTTGTGACTAAGGCGCCCTCTTTAAAGTTTCATATAAATGACAAATTTATATGATGTATATTTATGGTAGAGAAAGTTACATTTTATTGTAATTTTAGTAGGCATTTTAACTTTAAACTGTTCTTTATTAATGAGTCTCGTTTACTGTTTATATATAATTGGTAGTAAAATGTGTACTAATTGGTGTCTTACCATATATATATACAGCAACTCTTTTAAAATATTTTATATAAAACTGATGATCTGTTGATAATTTGTTCACAGTCAAAATCATAAAATCAAATGATGTCAATTTTAAAAAATAGCTGTAGTGGTAAGTACAGTCGTCAGATGGTGCTAACCAACGTCTATCCCAAACTGTCTTACAGCGTTTATATTATAAAACATGCTTGTCTGTTAGGGTTTTCATTAAAACATGTAACATATGTTGTAGTCTAGTGCTAAAAGTACTGTATATTCCTATTGTATACATAAAAATACTTGATGGGTACAATATTTGTCATTGTATGAAAGGTACTCGCATGTGACAGGTGGGAAGTTTTGATGTAAATATCGGCCGACCAGTGCATGTGTTGGTTTCAGCTTTATGTAGCTGGACGCAACTGATTTTTGAATAGCTCCCAGAAATGGGAACTTTTCGATATCGTTTGTTCATTGAGCAGTGTCACTTTATTAGAGATCTGATGGCGATAGATTTCGAATTCTTCCCACAGGTCCATGCGTTTACCTTTTTCACATGTATGGAGCAACTGCATGTGGGTTGTTATAACTGGTGGCTTGTGTTTACTTGCTATTAGGTGGGCAGCGAAATTTGATTTTTCTGCCGCATTGTGCCGATCTACCGCGATGTGTTCACCGAATCTGGTTTCCAGCCGTCTGCCCGTTTGCCCAACATAACAGGAATTGCATTCAGAACAGTTGATTCTATATATACCTGATCTTTGGTAAACATTATTTGCCTCGACACTGTTTTTCAAGATTTTACCTAAGTTACTGGTGGTGGAAAATGCCACTTCATTTTTTTTTTTTTTTTTTTACTGGTGGTTGAAAATGCCACTAGCGACAGAATTGCAGCAGTCTTCAGAAAACAAAAAATTAAAGTGGCATTTTCCACCACCAGTAACTTAGGTAAAATCTTGAAAAACAGTGTCGAGGCAAATAATGTTTACCAAAGATCAGGTATATATAGAATCAACTGTTCTGAATGCAATTCCTGTTATGTTGGGCAAACGGGCAGACGGCTGGAAACCAGATTCGGTGAACACATCGCGGTAGATCGGCACAATGCGGCAGAAAAATCAAATTTCGCTGCCCACCTAATAGCAAGTAAACACAAGCCACCAGTTATAACAACCCACATGCAGTTGCTCCATACATGTGAAAAAGGTAAACGCATGGACCTGTGGGAAGAATTCGAAATCTATCGCCATCAGATCTCTAATAAAGTGACACTGCTCAATGAACAAACGATATCGAAAAGTTCCCATTTCTGGGAGCTATTCAAAAATCGGTTGCGTCCAGCTACATAAAGCTGAAACCAACACATGCACTGGTCGGCCGATATTTACATCAAAACTTCCCACCTGTCACATGCGAGTACCTTTCATACAATGACAAATATTGTACCCATCAAGTATTTTTATGTATACAATAGGAATTACAGTACTTTTAGCACTAGACTACAACATATGTTACATGTTTTAATGAAAACCCTAACAGACAAGCATGTTTTATAATATAAACGCTGTAAGACAGTTTGGGATAGACGTTGGTTAGCACCATCTGACGACTGTACTTACCACTACAGCTATTTTTTAAAATTGACATCATTTGATTTTATGATTTTGACTGTGAACAAATTATCAACAGATCATCAGTTTTATATAAAATATTTTAAAAGAGTTGCTGTATATATATATGGTAAGACACCAATTAGTACACATTTTACTACCGATTATATATAAACAGTAAACGAGACTCATTAATAAAGAACAGTTTAAAGTTAAAATGCCTACTAAAATTACAATAAAATGTAACTTTCTCTACCATAAATATACATCATATAAATTTGTCATTTATATGAAACTTTAAAGAGGGCGCCTTAGTCACAAATGAACCATGCTGACGTCAACTGTGTAAGGATTGTAACAGCTGCGTCAGTACAAACGCAACCTCCTACATGGAGGTCGAGATATTTTAAATATTTTAATTTATTTTAAGGTATGTATTTTTATCATTGACTATAACTGAAACTTGTACAATTAGCTTATAATGTGACATGCATGTTATTCTAACTGGCCCTTTTGTATCTATTTTAGCATTGATAATGACCACAAAGTGGTCGAAATCCGGATTTGCTAACAAATAAAGAATTTTATATTTATGTCGACTGATTGCTGAATAATTACCACAAATCAAATACAGTCGTGGAGCACCCACTCCAATATGGAATCAAGCCCGTTAAACTTTGTTTACAAGATAAATCAATCAAACGTAAAGGCCGTAAAATTCACAAAAAATCTAGGAATTAGTATTACTTCAGACTTAAACTGGAAATAACACGTAGATAACGTCGTGGGAAAGGCGAACTAGAATGCGTTTTATTGCCAGAACACTTAAAAGATGCAACAGAACTACTAAAGAGGCTGCATACACTACGCTTGTCCGTCCTTTTTGGAGTATTGTTGCCCAGTGTGGGATCCTCATCAGGTGGGTTTGACGGAGGACATCGAAAGAGTTCAAAGAAGGGCAGGTCGTTTTGTATTGTCAAGATACAGGGGAGACAGCGTTACGGAAATGATACAGGATCTGGGATGGGAATCATTACAAGAACGGCGCGTATCGCTGCGGCGTGGACTACTCACGAAACTCCAATTGCCAACATTCTCCTCCGAATGCGAAAATATATTGTTGACTCCCACTTACGTAGGTTGAAAAGATCATCAGCATAAAATACGAGAAATCAGAGCTCGAACGGAGAGATTCAGGTGTTCTTTCTTCCCGCGCGCTATTCGAGAATGGAGTGGGAGATAAATAGTATAAAGGTGATTCGATGAACCCTCTGCCAGGCACTTAAATTTGATTTGCAGAGTATCCCATGTAGATGTAGAGTCTATGTGATACGTAAGCTGGAAGCAAAGTTCACGAAACTGAAGTGTTGATTCTCGTGCATTTAAAACCGCTGACCTTTGCTAGTAAAAATGACGAAGGTATCGAAGGCCGGCGGTCCGCCAGTGGAAAACAACTGAATGGCGCGTTGTCGCCGGTGGAAGCTTCCGCCACTGTTTGAACAGCCTATCTATCGGCACGGCATCCGCCGCGGGCAGACGTGAGTTACGCAAACTGTGACGGGGCCCGCGGTCGAAGGGACGCGGCTGCTTCCGTTGCCATGGAGACAGGGAGCGCCCGTGGCCCGCAGCGCGACGCTCGCTGCTGCGCGGGCGTATCAAAAAATTGTTTGTATAGTCTATGGGACTTAACTACGGGGTCATCAGTCCCTAAACTTACAAACTATTATGAACTACTTACGAACTAGGACGGCCCGAGGGGGGATTCGAACCCCCGACCGTAGCCGCCGTGCAGACCGTGGCGGGCGTATCGCTCCTCCCTTCAGCAGCCACAACAGCACTGATATCTCCTAGCGTCACGGTCATTCACAAATGCTGAAAGTGACTAATCAGAATGAGGGAGGGTCGGAGTCAACGATTACGTGACGGACTGCAAATGGACCTAGCAATTTTACTTGTCACGTATCTTACAAGCTTCCTTAGGGTTTAATTTTTGCGGACGGAGAAGTTAGTTTCGGAAGACAAAGTTTCTCATTGCTTCTCCCCACAAATCCCCTAAACCTCCACTACCTTACGGATGTTGATGAGTAGCAGTGCGCGTTTTTACCGCCCTACAGTACGCACGAGGTGCCGTAGTTGCTGTCCAAAACTGTATGGAAAGCATAGAGTTCTGACTAACCTGTTGTCTTCTATAGTTGCGTCCCCAGCGCAGAAGACGGTGCACAGGTCGTTGGTTCTTCTTCAGCATACGAGTGAGGCTAGAATACGTTCGGTAAGATAGAAGTACAAGAAGTGACTCACGAGATATTCAATTGTCAAGGATGCCATTTATTTCGTCTAGTTGCAAAATGATAGTAATTAATAAACTCCTTAACATGAGGATTACTTCCTATGTAAGCAACTATTATCAATCTTCCCGCCCATGCCACCCGTAATTCATAGTGAGACCTCGAGTGTTAACATAACTGCTAAATAGCGATAGGAAAGAGACAATGTGGCGAATGGAGATATGGGTATGGCGGGAGACGTGCAGAGAAGAGTCCTCTGCAGTCGGGCTGGTCACTGTGTCGTCGGTGGCGGAGTGGTCAACGCGTCTGCCTAGTAAGCAAGAGATCCCGGGTTCGAATCCCGGCCGGGCACAAATTTTCATTCTCCGCACTTTGGTATTCCATCTAAACCTAGTACAGTGATGCCATAAGTGATCGCAAATCGCGATTTATTTCATTCAATAACTGCTAAACTTTACTCATGACCGGCGCGGTCCGGCGCGTATAGCGGTCAGCTCGAGACTGAATCTGCGGCGCGGTGCGAGAGGGCACCAGACGCACTATTTAGCGCCAAAACATGGCCGTCGCGCGCCTTCTGCAATATCGTTCTTCTCTTGGTACAATGAGAGAAGACACCTTAAACTTCTTAAGCTGTCAAACCCTAGCCTGTCCTTGAGAGATATTTATAACAAATTCTCAGCTCTGAATAATTAATAGTTAGTAAATAATAAATGAAGCTAATATCCAAAGAAATCAAGTGACATGAAATACATTAGCCAATGCGAGAAGAGTACCAGTAACATAGGCGGGCTTTCCCATGGGAACCAGCACCTACCGTGCCATATGCTACTGCTCCCCACCCCACCTTCCAACATATGTCGCACTTCTGTCTTACTTCCGCGTTTAAGCCACGTACAATGTTAGCAAAGAAACGGCCAGCGGCCAGAAATATGAAGTGGCCATAGGCCAGGAATATCACGATCTCTTTTTGGTTATGTTTGATGACGTAAAGTAGTTGTTCCATCGTTGTTGTTCGTATGTCAAACACACGGGTTTGCCTGTTACAGATCGCTTAAGTTTATTGAAAGATTGGAGTAATGCAAATGCATACCATCTACAACTGCAGGAATCAAACATCTCAGCAAAAATATTCTGCAAATCACGCTGAAGAGCCTGCCAGACGATTTATTAAACCGTTTTCATGACATTTCTCTAGTTTACATTTTCCAGTAACGCAAAAAAAAAAAAAAAAAGGACGCATAAATCTTACGTTTTCGATCTCATTTCTCTTATTTTATTATGACGAGAAAGTTTCTCTATTTAGGTGGGTGCTATCAGATGTTTATTCGGAGGAGAAAGTTTGTGAAAGAAATGTCGCAACTAGATCTCGTCGCAAAGATTAGCGGTTATCTTTAAATGGTATGAACTCGAACTCGAGCATCATTTCCGGGAAACACTCTTCCCTAAATTGCGATGAAACAAAGCGACCTGCCCCCCCCCCCCTTTTTTTTTTTTTTTTTTTTTTTTTTCATTCCCGTCCCGGAGGGGGATGGGCGGGCTTCTTGATAACTTCTTGAATGCTCTATTCAGCCATGTAGGCGTGTTTATTCTGTTTTGGCTCTATTTATTTGTTTTTGTGGGGGGATATTAGGGGGGATAGTGTTTGTCCCAATTGGGAACATTCCGTGGGCATGAGGACAGCTCCGGTATTCACCTTACAGCCAACAGGGAACCAAGAAAACCTGGGCCAGAGCTGCTGGTGGGTTCTTACCACCTCTTCCTGCTGTGGAAGTACTGTTTCTTCTTCTGCTTCTTTCTTCCTGTTTCTTCTTCCTCTTCTTTGTTGTTCGGCCGGCATCTCTGGTCCTCGTCTTTTACCTCGAAGACGGCGTTCAGGTGCTGCCCTTCTCTGAACTTCCTTTAAATCCTCTGTCAGTCCCACTAGGTGGAGCCCAAAACCCGCAGCAGTACTCGAAAGTAGGACGGACAAGTGCAGTTTAGGCAGTTTCTATAGTAGGGCTACTGAATCTTTTAAGTGTTCTGCCGAGGAAACATACCCTTTGGTTAGCCTTTCCCACGGCGTTTACTACATGATCTTTCGAATCAATAAAGGAATGTAGTCGAATTTACGACCTTTGCATTTGACTCATTTATCGTGTGAATGAAGTGTAACGGATATATTTTAGTGTTCATATTTAGGTCCAATTGACAAAATTCGTACCATGTAAATATCTAAATCGCGTTGCAGTTGTTTTTGAACGACTGGTCACTTTATTAATCTACAAATGACAGCCAGATATCACTTCTGTTGTATTCGATGACTTTTCGTCAATTACAACGTACTGTGTCCTTTCTGACAGGAATTCGTGAATCCGGTCGCACAACTGTGGAGATATTCCATAAGCACGCAATTTGATTAGAAGACGCTTTTGAAGTACAGTGTCGAAAGCCTTCCAGAAATCTAGAAACACGGAGTCTATTAGACATCCCTTGTCTATAGCACTCATCACGTCATTTGAGTAAAGAGAGCTAGGTAGCTGTGTTTCACAAGAACGAGTATTGAGTAGTTCATAATATTTGAGGTAAGGATATGTTCTATAATCCGACGTCAATGATATAGTCCTGTAATTTTTCGGGTCACTCCTATTGCATTAGGCTCTGTTCAAAACTTTAGACAATAGTCCCTAATAAATTAATACAGTACGACTGTTACCGCCGTTTTATACTGAATGTCTCAAAACGTCTCGGTCAAATTGAAACAGACGAATATGGTTGTACAAGCGATTAAATGGAGATAGGAAAGCAACGGTCGTTAACGCATATTTATTGTGTTGCGACGACGTCGCGCACTGCAAGTAATTAAAGCGACGACTTCCAGTTTTAATGCACGTATTGCATGTCTGCAGTGCCACCCGCATCGATGGCTACCAGCAACTATTTCCTGTTAACTTAGAGAGGCCACTGTCCAACATTACTTAACAGGACGTTATTTGATGCCTTGCTTGATTGGCGCACTCAAACCGGCGTTCCTGCGGGATATGCTGCCACAGTTCTTGGGGGAATGAGCCCCTTGTTGTCTTTAAAAGCATTTGGTTTCAACAAAAGGGTTAAACAGCTCACTTAGATGTTAACATCCGCCAAAACCTAAACCATACGGACCCTCATTCGTGCATTGGAAGGGACAGTTCCTGTCTCGCAATCAGGGCGATCACCCGATTTCACACATCTGGAGTTATTGAAATCAAATGTTCAAATGTTTATGTAGGTTATGGGACTTAACTGCGAGGTCATCAGGCCCTAAACTTACAAACTACTTATGAACTACCTTACACTAAAGACAACACGAACATCCATGCTCGAGGGAGCATTCTAACCACCGAACGTAGCGGCCGTGCAGACTGTGACTGGAGCGCCGCAGACCGCTCGGCCACTGCGGCCGGCTCGTCAGGAGTGCCCCAAGGACCGTTATTATTTCCTAACGATATAAATGACCTGACGAACAGAGTGAGTTATATCTGCGGCAGTTTGCTGCTGATGATGATGTGGTGCACAGAAAGTTGCCGTCACTGAATGGCTGTAGTAGGAAGCAGGACGAATTGGATCAAATTACTAGGTCGCGTAAGGAATGGCAACTAGCGCTGAATGTAGAAAAATGTAAGATGATTAGGAGAAACAATCCCGCAAAATTCGAAAACAGCATTAGTAGTGTGCTGCTTAGCAGAGGTGCATGAATTACATATCTAGGCGTAACGCTGCACAGCGATATGAAACGGAGCGACCAGGTAAGGACAAATGTTCGGAAGGCTGATGGTCGACTTCGGTTTATTGGGAAACTTTTGGGATGATGTGATTCGACTGTAAAGAAGATCGCATATAAAATAATTTGACGACCCCGTCTTGAGTAATCAAATGTTTGTAAATCTAAGGGACTTACCTACGTTGATCATCAGTCCCTAGGCTTACAATGTACTTACGCTAACTTAAAGTAACTTATACTAACGACAAAACAAATACCCATGTCCGAGGGAGGACTCGAACCCCCGACGGCGAACGGCCGTCTTGAGTAATTGACAAATGCTTGGGATCCCCACCAGATCGGTTTAAAGGACGATACAGACGCAGTTCAGAGGAGGCCACTAGATTTGTTAATCATTGTTACTGAGATGCTTTGGGAACTCAAATGGGAGTCGCTAGAGAGAAGGCTACGTTCTTTCCGAGAAATACAGGGTGTCTGACGAAAGACGCCTGCCAGGCGTCCGCGGATCGCGCGGTACGGCTCCCGGCCGCCGCCACCGCATCCGCCGGCCACGGCAGCGCCCGATTCTCGGACTCTATTGTGCCGCGGGCGCATACACTGAGTTACAGTCTAAAAAAATTGCCAACTGAGTAACCTAAGCTTACCTTTATTTACAGTAGATGTTCAAAATGATGCCCCTCTATGCAAAGAGCTGCCTGAAATCTCTTGAATACATTTACGAACACACTACGAATTTCGACTGCCGAAATCTAGGAAATGACTTTTTTCACGAAACAATAAATTCTGACAGGTATGTGAACTATATCCTGCATCCATTTTTTCAAGAACTATCACCCAACGAAAAGCTGCACAGTTATTTCATGCAGGACAATGCAAGACCACTCGTTGCCAATGCTTCTATGACAGCAATACGAAGTGTTTTTGATGATAGGATCGTTGACTGGCCTCCGCGTTCTCCAGATCTAAATCCCTGTGACTTTTATCTTTGGAGAATGTTAAAAGACAAGGTGTATGCAAGCAATCCCCATACACTCGAAGAGTTGGAAGACAGGATTCGACTAGTCATTTCCCAGATTTCGGCAGCCGAAATTCGACGAGTGTTCTCAAATGTGTTCAAAAGATGCCTGGCCGTTCTTTTCATAGTGGGACATCATTTTGACCATCTACTGTAAATAAAGGTAAGTGTAGGTTACTCATATGGCAATGTTTTTTAGACTTTAACTCAGTGTATGCGCCTGCAGCACAATAGAGTCCGAGAATCGGGCGCTGCTGTGGCCGACGGATGCGGAGGCGGCGGCCGGGAGCCGTACCGCGCGATCCGCGGACGTCTGGCAGTTCAAATGTTCAAATGTTTGTTAAGCTTATGGGACTTAACTACGGGGTCATCAGTCCCTAAACTTACAAACTACTTACGAACCAGGACGGCACAAATATCCATGCCCGAGGGGGGATTCGAACCCCCGACCGTAGTGGCCGTGCAGACCGTGACTGGAGCGCCTCAGTCCCTCGGCCACCGCGGCCGGCCGCCTGGCAGTCGTCTGTCGTGAAACACCCTGTACTATTGAAGACATTTCAAGGGCTGGAATTTGAAGCGGACTGCAGAAATATGCAACTGCCGCAAACCTACATTTCGCGTAAAGACCATAAAGATAAGATCAGAGAGATTAGGGCTATATATATATATATATATATATATATATATATATATATATATATATATATATATATATATATATATATATATATATAAGTAGCCGTTTTTTACCTCGTTCTGTATGTGAGTAGAAAAGGACAGCCAATAACTAATAGTGGTACAAGGTACCCTCCGCCACGTACCTCTTGGTGAATTGCGGATTGTGTATGTAGATGTAGATATGATATACTGTACAAATATGCCACACATATTTACGGAAAAGAGATAATGTTTATTAGTTTTACATTTCAACAGTGACGATCCTTCCAAGGATAAGTAAGCAGTTCCACGAGTTGCTTTCAAAACAAGATGATTGTCACGTCATCCGAAATATGCCATAATGAGAATCACCAAATCACAGGTCAAAGACGTTACGTCAGAGTACGTTGGCATTACAAAGGTACAGTTTCTGGCGACAATGTCGACTGTTCAGCGTTTTTTTTTTTTTTTTTTTTTTTCCATCAACGAAGGATGATAAAGCTTTAAATTAATGTCGACAATGAGGCCGTTAAAGAAGAAGCGCAGAGCCAGATTGTTTGAAACATAGGGATGCAAATCGGCAGTGCTCTTTGAAAGGAAACATCCCGCATTTATCTGGAGCGATTTAGGGAAATCACGGAAAACATAAACCAGGAAGGCGGGGCAGATTTGGAACTTTTTGCTCCAGAATGCGAATCCATCCTCCCACCTCGCCTGGTGAAAGGACTTAATTTAAATACAGGAATGAACTGCTGAGAGCTACGAGAAATGTTGAGTCGAATACTTCATAAAGAAATTACAGAAACAGCGCAACAGCGTCTACGATACTTCTACGTTTATACTGTTCCATAGAATAAAAATAAATAAATAAATAAATACAAGAATCCCTCCACAGATTTTGGAAGTAGTACGTTCGATCACAGTGTTTAATGGGGAATAGCTTATACGTGTCGTTTGCACACTGAACAACTCAGGCTAAAGAACGCTCTCCGAACTACGGTGTTTGTGACACATTTCTTTGCACAGCAAGACCTTCGCTTCATTTTATCCTTTATCCCAAGGATGTTAGCGCAGCTGGGTTATCGGAAGAGGCCTTGCTGAGTTTCTAAGCCTTTAATTTAGTTACACTGGAAGAGAAAAGCCCTATATGGGCAACTGTTAACAACGATCAAACGTAATCCCACGACGTCGACAGCAAATAATAGAAAAGTAATGTGTATCACCAATGAAGAAGAAGAAAAATTGAACGAGCTGAACACTGTGTTATTTCAATTCCGAAAAGGCGTGGTATATTTAGTTCTGTATGAACAACAGAGAAGCACAAACAATTAATGTAAGACTGTTCAGAGGTAAGCCGAGAAAATTGACAAAAACAAGCTACACTGAACACAGTTATGGCAGTAGACGGCAATACAACTATGAAAATACGAAGTTTTTCGGAAAATAGTGCAACATTTCGACCTGATTGCCAGAAAGAGCGAGATATGTAGTAGCAAGTGCTGTAAGTACATCATTTTATACCAAAAAACGAATCACAAACGCAATGTTTATACATATGTAAAATCCTAACCTATGTGTGTACACAAAAACATGTAAATATTTCACAACACCCACCCACTGATGATACCTTGTGAATAAGGCGAGACGCGTATGGGTGAATTGTAATAATAAAAAACCCTTCATTTGCAGTAGCAGAAGGGGTTTTATTTAAAAAATACTACAGTGAAAATACATACTAATTAATGTAAGACTTGAAAAGATCTCTGAATAGGCTAGAATGGTACAAATCTTTCAGTTACCATGTAACTAAAAATATCGTCTGGAAGATTTATTATTGAGATTTTCACACTTCCGAGGTCAGCATATTTTGCTCTTCAGTTGACTGCAAGTAGTGCAAAAACAAAAACAAAAAATTGTTGTGTAACTCATCTCTTACCACGGAAGTACTGATTGTATAAAAAAGAGAAAGGATGATAAAATGTCACCGTCACACAATCTTTTTGTAGTTACCTAGAAGTTCAAAATGTTCAAATGTTTGTATAGCTTATGGGACTTAACTACGGGGTCATCAGTCCCTAAACTTACAAACTACTTATGAACTAGCTAAGACTAAGGATGGCACAAATATCCATGTCCGAGGAGTGATTCGAACCCCCGACCGTAGTGGCCGTGCAGACCGTGACTGGCGCGCCACAGTCCCCTCGGCCACCGCGGCCGGCGACTTTGAAGTCCTAATTCCATATACCATTTCGTTAATGAAATTTACCCTAGATAATCACTGCAAAGTCGGAAAAACAAAGCTACAACACTAAAAGAAAAAAGTCGTTTGTTAATACTAAAGCTGACAATGGCCCCAACAGGTGGCATGAATGCAATTACAATACAGGATCACTATCCCACAAATATCATATGCCTGTAGGTAGCACAATAAACTTAAAATTTTGCCATGCAAATCTCCAGAAAGAATTAGTTTTCTTGTTATTTTATCGCTAATTTTGTTATAACGGCAATACCATACTGTTGTTGTCTTCAGTCTGGAGACTGGTTTTATGTAGCCCTCCACGTTACTCTATCCTCGGCAACATAAATCCATTTGAAACTGCTTACTGTATTCATTTCTTGGTCTCCCTCTGAGATTTTTCCCCCTCACACTTCTCTTAAACGTTAAATTCACGATTCCTTGACGTCTAAGAATGTATACTATCAATCGATCCCTTCTTTTAGTCAAGGTACGCCAGAAATTCCTTTTCTCACCAATTCTGTTCAGTACCTCCTCATTAGTTACGTGATCCACCCACCTAATCTTCAGCATTCTTCTGTAGCACCATATTTCAAAAGCCTCAATCCTCTTCCTGTCCGCACTGTTTATCGTCCATGTCTCACTCCCATACAAGGCAACACTCCATACAAATGCCTTCAGAAAGGACTTCCTTAGGCTTAAATCAATATTCGATGTTAACAAATTTCTCTTTTTCAAGAACGCTTTTCTTCCCATTGCCATTCTGCATTTTATAGCATCTGTACTACGACAATAATATATTATTTTACTACCCAAGTAACAAAACTCATCTACCACCTTTATTGTTTCGTTGCTTAATCTAATTCCTTCAGCATCGCCTGATTTTCTTGGACTGCACTCCATTACTCTGTTTTGCTCCTGTTAATCTTCATCTTACACGCACCTTCAACACACTGTCTCTTCCGCTCAACAACTCCAGCTCCTTCGCTGTCTCTGACAGAATTACAATGTCATCAGCAAAACGCAATGTTTTTATTTCTGCACCCTGAACTTTAATTCCTTATCCAAACTTCGCCTTGATTTCCTTTATAGCTTGCTCAGTGTACAAACTGAATAACACTGGAGAAAGGCTAAAACCCTGTCTTACTCCCTTCTCAATCTCTCCAACCCTTTCATGCCCTTCAACTCTGGAAACTGCTGTCTGGTTTTTATACAAGTTGTAAATAACCTTTCGTTCCCCACGAGTGTATTCCTATCATCATTGTCAAAAGCTTTCTACAAATCTACAAAAGCTAGAAATGTACGTTTGCCTTTCCTTAATATACCTTCTAAGATAAGCCGTAAAGTGAGTATTGGCTTCCGTGTTCCTCCATTTCTCCTGAAGTGAAACTGATATTCCCCGAGGTCGGCTTCTACCAGCTTTTTCATCCTTCTGTAAATCATTCATGTTAAAATTTTACACCCATGACTTATTAAACTGATCTGTAATTTTCACACCTGCCTGTGCCTGATTTCTTCGGAATGGGGATTATTTTTCTTAAAGTCTGGAAGCAGTATTAATGAAGTCTCAAATCTATTGTAGACACAAGTGTGATGGTATCCCATACCGCCGGCCGCGGTGGCCGAGGTGACTGAGGCGCTCCAGTCACGGTCAGCACGGCCACTACGGTCGGGGGTTCGAATCCCCCCTCGGGCATGGATATTTGTGCCGTCCTAGTTCTAAGTAGTTCATAAGTAGTTTGTAAGTTTAGGGACTGATGACCCCGTAGTTAAGTCCCATAAGCTTAACAAACATTTGAACATTTATCCCATACCCATTGCATATGGGAAAAATTGTCATGTCTGCTTTGAGACTGAGTCAGACAACAATTTATTTCCTTCCGTACACCTCCATGAGACGATGTAACTGTTTCCAAAGAAACAAAAAATTGCGGAGTGAATTCTCATAGCTAATAGTCCAGAATGACATAGGAATAAAATTCTTGAATTCATTGATATGACGATCGCGGAAGCTCCCTCGATACTCACTAGCGTAGCTTTGATAAAACAGGGATAAATTTGGGTTCATAAGAAAAACGAAGACGAGCAACTGAAAAAGACTCGTAGTACCACCACGTGCTCTTCTGGAAGCTGCAGTCAAATGTTATTGGGAAGAGATGCCTGTCTGTATTACTATTTACAACTGTTAGGAGATGCTAATCGACAGAACGAGCTATGTCCGTAGATGTATCTGATGTTACGGGGTCTGCTCGCCACCGCCGGTCTAATGTAACGATCACTCGATCACTGCAGCGATAAGGTGACGTTTCGACAGAGTCACGTGTTGTCTTTCAGTGATCACCTGCTCGTAATTCACTTCAGTGGAATTCCCCGATATCACTATTCCACGAACTGCACGCAAAATCTAGATAAGTTTGTAAAAAAAAAAGTCTGACTTCGGACTATTAGAAGTGTAATCTGCGTAAAGAAAGCTTCCATGAACGAAGGTTCTCTTATCGCTAAGATAAAGTGGCCATTAAGGGTGCCGACGCAGGTCGCACATAATCGATGTGGTATTGCAGCGCCGCGGCAGAGTGGCCGAGCGCATAGAGGCGCTATGTTCCGATGTGCGAAGCCGTTCCCCGTCAGGGGTTCGAATCCTCCCTCGGGCATGGATGTTCAAAATGTTCAAATGTTTGTAAATCTATCGGACCAAACTGCGTGGTCATCAGTTTTGTGTCCCAGCCTCGTCGTCGCTTTTGTGTCCCAGGCTCGTCGCCACTTTTGTGTCTCGTTTCCCTCGTTGGTGTCGGTGGCCGAGTGGAATGAGACCGACACAGGAATAAAGATAGCACGCTGGTGCAGGTACGGAGGGGAGCAGCCAGAAACTAGAAACACTAGAGTAAATTAGAACGAGATATATATTGCACAGAACTTATACAATACTTAACTTTTACATGTTGATACATAGTTGAGCTAGAGGCCTGCCTTGTGCCTAACTGATTGCCAAGTCTTCACTGGTGCCTATCTGATTCCGAAGGTCCTAACTGGTTGCTATCTCAGTCCCAATTGAACGATGTCGTTCAGTGGTGGCCATGAGCGGAGTTGCAGCAGAGGGCGCTCGTGGCTGTCGTCGTAAGAACGCCGCGCCGTGCGTGCATGGCGGCGCGCTGCGAAAGTAGGTGGCGCGCACTTTGGACTTGTGCGACACCACAATCAGTCCGTAGCTTACAAACTACTTAAACCTAGATAAACTAACCTAAGGACAACACACACACCCATGCCCCAGGGAGGACTCGAACCTCCACGGCGAGCAACCACGCGCTCCGCAGCGAACGCTTAGACCGCTCGGCTACTCCACCGCGGCGGGCATGGATATTTGTGCTACATTTAGTATAAATTAGTTCATAAGTTCAAAATGTTGAAATGTTTGTTAAGCTTATGGGACTTAACTGCGGGGTCATCAGTCCCTAAACTTACAAACTACTGCCGGCCGCGGTGGCCCAGGGGACTGAGGCGCTCCAGTCACGGTCTGCACGGCCACTACGGTCGGGGGTTCGAATCCCCCCTCGGGCATGGATATTTGTGCCGTCCTAGTTCGTAAGTAGTTCATAAGTAGTTTGTAAGTTTAGGGATTGATGGCCCTGTAGTTAAGTCCCATAAGCTTAACAAACATTTGAACATTTTTTTTACAAACTACTTATGAACTAGCGTATACTAAAAACGACACAAATATCCATGCCCAAGGGGGATTCGAACCTCCGACTGCCGGCCGCGGTGGTCGAGCTGTCTGCAGCGCGCCAGTCATGGTCTGCACGGCCACTACGGTCGCGGGTTCGAATCCCCCCTTCGGGCGTGGATATTTGTGCCGTCCTTAGTATTAGCAAGTTCATAAATGGTTTGTAAGTTTAGGGACTGATGACCCCATAGTTAAGTCCCATAAGCTCTACAAACATTTGAACATTTTGATTTTGAACCCCCGACCGTAGCGGCCGTGCAGACTGTGACTGGCGCGCCGCAGACCGCTTGGCCACTGCGCCCGGCAGTTCATAAGTAGTTTGTAAGCTTAGGGACTGATGAACCCGCAGTTAAGTCCCATAAGCTTAACACACATTTGAACTTTATTTATTTATTTATTTTTTTATTTGTACTGCAGCATATGACAGACAAGCATTCTGGTCGCAAGATATAGAGGAAGAAGCAGTCTGCTACGTAGAATAATACAAGGCGCATCCTGAAAGTAAGTTCGTTTCAATTTATCTCCGCTGCAGCGCTGCGATTGCAGTTCCGCACATGCGCTGTAGACGATGTGTATCAAGGAGAAGAACGTGCGCAATTTGGAGATCGCTGTCAGTTACTACGCTTTGTTGTGCTTGTTTGAAATGTCGTCGTTGATTGAAAATCCCGCCTCCTGCGAAATCAGGTCGGTGATTCGGTTTCTGAATACGAGGAAAGTGATACCAAGTGAAATTTATCGGCAAATTTTCGATGTTTACGGACCAAATGCGATGAGTGATTCGATGGTGAGAAGATGGGTCCGATAGTTCAATGGCGGGCGTAGTGATGTGCACGATGAAGAACGAAGTGGGCGTCCACCTATGGTTACAGAAGAAGTGGTTCACGCGATTGATGACAAGATCCAGGAAAACCGTACGTTTACAATTAGTGCTGTCGCTATGGACTTCCCCCAAATTTCACTGTTTCCAACTGGTTGAAGACACAGGCGTCTGATTTCTATGAAGAAGCTATACAAAACCTGGTGCCTCGCTATGACGAATGCCTGCAAAATTTCGTCAGTTATGTGGAAACGTAGTTTAAGAGTTGTAGAATTTTGTGCAACACATATTCCTTCTGTATCTGTGTACAATTTCATTTTATTACCAAACGGAACTTACTTTCTGGACGCGCCTCGTGAATTACGCTTTGTAAATTCGCTTAACCTTTTACTACTCAAATTATATAAAATTTGAAATCACCATGTGGGTATAATAAAAATTCTGAATTCATCACTCTTCCTTTTCAATTCATTTTTCACTGCAGTTTAACACAATACAACTGACATAAAATTCGTATGATCTCACATTTATTGAGTTATATGTTACAAAATTGCGTAATTTTTCAGGTAATATGCAATTTATAAGTGTTGTATGTGCGTAAAATCTGTTGCGAATACAATTAGTAGCGAAGAAGTAATAGATTACAAATTGGTGCGTGATGGGACGGTTTTCCATAAACGTTACTGTTTATGTGCTCATATCTCATGAACTACTATGTCTACGTATCGTACTGTGGTACAGTTTCGAAGGTACATTCAGCTATACTGCTTTACTGTTCTGTAAAATTTGCTGCGGCTACAATTTGTAGTGTAGAAATTATAAAGTGTAACGTCATACCAAATGGCATAGTTTTAGTACTTGCAACGCGGAAAAAGTAGTAAGCGAGAGAAACATTTTCCTTTCTTTATTTTGGTGCGGTTGTCAGCGAGAAAAAGTTTAATAAAGGTTTGAAATTATGTTCAAAGTTTGTTGCAAGTCGCTAAGTACTGTCATTCTCATATAGTGTATTTAAAAAGTTTCGTCGCATTATGTGGCAGTTTCTTGCAACTCCTATTGTTTATGACGTGATATCTCCTGAACCACGCGTCGTATGTGGTTCGTACTCATACAGCAATCATCATCTCACGTAAGGAATATGTGTACCAAATTTGGTTGAAATCGTGCGGTCGACAAACTGCTGTATAAATTCAGAAACTTATGCGTTTCTTCGCATCCTTGACAAGACGAATAATTATTCTCACATGGCAACGAATGTGTACGGAGTGATTGCTGGTGAGATAAGTGTTTTGTTTTTCGGGTAGCACAAAGTAAATGGAATCGCATCGTCAACCGTGTTATCAGCGGCGAGAAAAACAGCTGTAGCGTAATCTCTGTTACCTAATTAGATCACATATCTGCGCCCGTCTGGCGCTGAAGAGGCGGTACATACCGCTTACGGGGTTTTCTCGGGAGTCGCTGGCACACATTTCGTTGAGATTACAAAAGATACAGTGTAACACTATTTGTTTACTCATCACTACTTTAATGTTCTATAAAGGCAGTCTAGTGCTCACAATTTACCCATTTCGCCAATTTGATGGTGAACAGTAGCTGACAGTGTCACCAATCCTTTCGAATTTCAACTGAGCAATCGAGACAAAAGGAAAAAGAATTCTGAAGTTACGTAATTGCACATAGATGGAAGAAATGGGTGAGAGTGAAAGCGCAATGATTTGTGTTATCGAAATTTTTACACTGAGTGGTTTCGTATTTTCTACGGGATGAAATATTTACATGTGTTTTTTTTTAATTTTTTTATTAACGGGTTGACTTTGCATTATCTGTACCACAAGCCTCAGCCATAACATTTTCGATCAGAACTCTAGCAGTTCTTAAAGTATGTTGTGTAAGTTAATAATGGATTTTAAGAATGCTTTCCTTGTATTGTTCATCTACAGACAGAGACTTTGTGTCCAGCCTGGATTCGAACCCAGGGCCCATCTCTACTACGCAGTTGTGCTGGGCTCTAAGCCGCTGGGATACAGCGATCATCACGAAGCTCCTCGACTTCAGTCGTCCCTCCAACAAGGACTGAACGACATTAGTTCAATAGTCTCCTAATACTATAAATGGACGTGGTGGTTGCAATGTGGAGAAAAAGCTGTAAACAAAATAAATCTTAATACTATATAAAAATTGAGGTGCCTGTGCCTATATTTCACTCTGCAGCGAAAACTACACATCGCAAACGAGTTGTGTTTGTATGTGGTAGCAGGTAATCAGTCTCCCATTGTGCACTATGGTGGTATAGGGTTGGTAACGATATGAGAGGTGGAAGATATGGGAGCTGAAAGTTACCGACTTATATAAAATTCTACGTGTGGGTGTCAATATTTTGTTCTTCAGTAAAAACTACACAATGGACACGAACGACGTCTCTGTGTTGTTGTGGTACAAAGTCTCCCCATTGCACACCATTGCAGTTCCGTGTCGATAGCTGTAAGAGGGAGAACATATAGTGGTTGAAAGTCGTCAGCTGATACAAAATTCGGACTGAAGACCGGCGATGACTTTTGATACTATAATAGCAAAGAGGTTATACACTGCGAAACGCGATGCACATTCTTCAGTTGTTTTTCTTCAACAAGAGTACGAATAAAGATACATAAGTCCCTATTGCAGTTTGAAAATTAAAACTACCAAGGAAGATGCCAAAGCGTAAGAATGAAATTTCGTGTACTCGATCCGCTTCGAAAAGGCAGAAAACGGCGCTGAAAAGTGAATCTACAGATGATAGAAACTTGAAATTTGTAGACGTTGTTTATCTTATGCTGTAGGCATCAGCGATTATTCGATATTCCCATCCCTAAGGGAGTGAAACAAGGTATGAACGGTTTTTTGAAAATATATTGCCATTAAAGCAATTTTGAAGCAAGAAATACAAAACTATGGGTTTAGATTTTGCTCAAAACGTAGATTTGCCTTTCCTTAGCCTTTCTTCTAAGAAAAGTCGTAATGTAAGTATTGCCTCCCATGTTCCTAGATTTCTCCTAAACCCAAACTGATCTTCCCGAAGGTCAGATTCCACAAGTTTTTCCATTCGTCTGTAAATAATTCATGTTAGTATTTTGCAAACATAACTTATTAAACTGATAGTTCTATAATTTTAACATTTGTCTGCACTTGCTTTCTTTGGAATTGGTATTATTCTCTCGGCACAAGGTCACGGCTGAATACGTAAGTATATACTATATACTATATAAGTACATACTATATAAACGCAGAACTTGTTAGTTAATAGCGATTGGTGATAAATAAAACAAACTTGTGTCGAACTAACGCGCGTTTCCGCTACTACGAAAACAATTTCATTCGACACTTTTTATTCTGCACTCTCGGTACTCACGCGATTTACCGAATGCGTACTCGCGATGTACCGGAAGATTTCGATCGACGTGCTGCCCACCCCTGGTTTACAATAAACTCTCTTCCTCATTCCACTGTGTCGTCTGTTGCCAGCAGAACAGCCCAGCCGAGTCCAGCACTGGCCACATGAGCTACATATTATTCCGAAGATGACCTACATCAGGTCGAAACCGGTAAATATAAACTGTTAATTTTTGCGATCAAGGCTGTTGCTTGTAATATTAATCATACCAAATAGATCGCTGTTTCTCTCCTCTGACAATGTTGTCAAAATTAAGGTGAAAGGAAAAGAACAGCGGAAGGGAGAGGACAGAAGGAGACGGGGGGAGCAGGTGAACAGAGAGAAAGGAAAGGAGGAGATGGACTAATGGAATATTACAAACATATATATTTGTTCGTATTTTATGCACTGCCATAATGTTCATCTGATTGCGAAAAAACTTCTTGCTCTTACGCGAGGGTTATGGACATAGCACAGTTCACCGACGTAAGGTGGCGCGCGTGTTGTACCGGCAAATATATTTAAAGGGCCACTGAAGTAGTGAGATGTTTAATGTGTCTTACTCATTTCGATTCCGATAAAAGTGAGTTACATCTAATCGTAATGTTCCAGTGCAATCAGTAATTTTTTAATGTAATGAGAAAGAAGTTTAAAAAGCTGATTGGCTGCTGACAATAAAACCACGCGGGTAACGATAAAAATCTTTATTCCTTTTGTACTGACGCGTTTCAGGCGTAGCCCATCTTCAGAGTACCTGGTAAGCGTAAAAACTAAGATAATACATGTACAGTCAAACAGTTAGAAAAGTAAACGTGATACGAAAAGAGAAATGACACAATAAAGAATTTATACATACCATAACACTAGCCTTTCTTTAAGTATAGACAAAACGCAATGGCCAGTAGAGGCTGGCCACTCATCAAACACTGATAACATTAATATGTATGTACAAAACTTATTACATTCGTCGAACCTAAAAGTAAACTGAAATCAAATTTTTTACTTTTAGCTTTCGACGAATGTACTAAGTTTTGTACTCACATATTAATGTTATCAGTGTTTGATGAGTGGCCAGCCTCTACTGGCCATTGCGTTTTGTCTATACTTAAATGGGTAGTGTTATTGTATGTATAAATTCTTTCTTGTGTCATTTCTCTTTTTGTATCACGTTTACTTTTAATTGTTTGATTGTACATGTATTATCTTAGTTTTTACGCTTGTCAGGTACTCTGAAGATGGGCTACGCCAGAAACGCATCAGTACAAAAGGAATAAAGACTCTGGGAAAGGCAGAGTAAAAAGACTGGACGCAACGGAAATGAGGGTTTCGAAAAGAATGACAAAAACAGGCGGGATGGAGAGAAAAAGCAATGAACAAGTGCTAACAGAAGAGAACGCTGATAAAGTATATACCAAGAAGAAAAGCAAAAATGATATGGCACATAATGAGACACAATCCGTTCCTAAAGAATATATTTGAAGGAAAATTTTTAGGGCAGAAACCAAGAGGCAGGATCAGAGCAACTTTTTTAAACAATATTAAAGAAGAAGTGGGCCTAAAATCATACGAGGAATTGAAGAGGATGGCAATGGAGAGAGGGACGTGGCTAAATCGACAAGGCATAGCCTTTAGTTTATGATGAGTTGTCCATACCTCATACCTCACTCCAATCACATCTCTGGCTATGCTGATGACACCACCTTCCTAGCACTCGCCCCACCGTTCGGCGCTCCCAACGTCTCCAACAAACCCACCGCTCCCATTTTTCCACTAGGTGTAACCACTGGCCCCAGGCAGTTGTAGTAGGTAGCACTACCAACTTCTTATAGCTCCACGACTTCTATCTCACTTTGTGCGATCGTCACTTCCACCTTACCCACACGCTCAAATACCTTGGATTAACTCTCAATAGCCAATCAGATTTTTTAACTTCTCTCTTATTACATTGATAATTATGGCTGCACACCTCCATCAAGACTTCAAGTCTGACCTGCAGTAATTTTTTTTCACTTTTGAATAAATAAATAAAGACCCGGGCAGAGGCGGGTTTTCGGCTAGTATATAATGGCAATGGGTAGAAAAGCGTTCTTGAAAAAGAGAAATTTGTTAACATCGAATATTGATTTAAGCCTAAGGAAGTCCTTTCTGAAGGCATTTGTATGGAGTGTTGCCTTTTATGGGAGTGAGACATGGATGATAAACAGTGCGGACAGGAAGAGTATTGAGGCTTTTGAAATATGGTGCAACAGAAGAATGCTGAAGATTAGATGGGTGGATCGCGTAACTAATGAGGAGGTACTGGACAGAATTGGGGAGAAAAGGAATTTCTGGCATACCTTGACTAAAAGAAGGGATAGATTGGTAGGACACATTCTTAGACATCAAGGCATTGTGAATTTAGCATTGGAGGGAGGTGTGTGGGGTAAAAACCGCAGAGGAAGACCAAGAGATGGATACAGTAAGCAGATTCAGAGAGATGTGGGTTGCCGTTCTTATGTGGAGATGAAGAGGCTTGCTCAGGATAGGGTATTGTGGAGAGCTGCATCAAACCAGTCTCCGGACTGAAGACCACAACAACAACAACATATAATAAAGAATACTGCGACCGATACCTTTCTATACATTTAATAACTGCCAATTCTAAATGATCGCTCGGCTCAACCATGAAAGATGTTTCGAATCAATTAACATTTCAAGCAGTTCTTAAATGTGAATTCCATTCTTTGCGGAATCGGGTGTTTCACCTGTACGTTGTACGAGAGCTGACAGGTGTTGGGGGAATCGGCGCGCGCGCACGTCACCGTTTGGCACGGCGTCACCACACTTCGGCGGTAATCTCCCCGGTGTCGTCTGCTAGTAGACTGGTCGCTGACGTCAGAGCGGCGGCACAATGGCGGGAATAAATAGCGGCGACACGGAAGGCGGGCCCCCGCGCGCCAGACGCCGGCTTGCCACACGCCCGACACACGCCACAAAGGGCGCACCTGTCCACACAGGCCACCGCCGCCGACGCCAGCAGCAGCAGCAGGCGCGTGACGTAGCGGCGCGCCGGTTTCGCGAGCCGCCGCTATCAGCGCGCCCAGAGAGAGGCCTTGAACTACTCAGACGGAATACATCGAGACACGTGTCCAATGAGTGGTCCCAAGCACTCTTGCCCAAATTCCGTCGTCAAGTGCCCGGCACGCGCGGCTGCTATGCGAATTCCGATAGCCGAATTTTCGGCGATAATGGGTCCATTACCAGCATCTGCCTGATTAGCTATGTAATCACGGGCTTCCCGGTGAATTACCTTTTCGCTGACGCTACCAAGAGAAGTTAAGAGACATGTCTACTTTATTATGTTAACTAGCAAACCAGCAACGCTTCGCAGTCGCTAATGTGTATGGGATATATACCCTAATCTCTTCTCTTCTTCTCCCGATGTCTATCCCTTCCTCCTCTACTTCTTCATCGCCTCCGCCCACCTTACTTCGTCCATCTGCTCCTCCTCGTATCTTCACACCACTCCTTTTTATATATACATGTGGCGTCTGATCCGAGAGAACAGACGTCACTTATGATCCTGCAGCTGTTATTATTCAACATTCATAGAATATATGACATCAACTGCGATTGGGCAAAGCTGAAAATGTGTACCCAGCTGGGATTCTAACCCGGGTCTCCTGCTTTCTAGGCAGTTGCGCTGACCCCTACACCACAGGGGGCACAGTGATCACCGCACCTGCAAGGACTACCTAAGCACGCCTCCCGTCAGATACAAATTCCCAGCTTCGCCCTGTCCACAGTACTCAAACTCGTAGTTATGAACTAATTCCCGTAAGAGTAAGGGCTTCAAACATTGCCCACCCCTCCCCACTCCCCCAATCTTTTATTCTTGTTATACTGGGTAGTTATAACTAAACCTTCCCTGAATGAAACTATCATTCTGCAGCGGAGTGTGCGCTGATATGAAACTTCCTGGCAGATCAAAATTGTGTGCCGGAACCGGGACTCGAACCTGGGACCTTTTAAGGCAAAGGTCTCAGGTTCGAGTCACGGTTCCGGAACAAAATTTTGTTATTGATCTGCCAGGAAGTTTCATATCAGCGCACACTCCGCTGCAGAGTGGAAGTTTCATTCTGGAAACATCGCTTAGGCTGTGACTAAACCATGTCTCCACCATATCCTTTCTTCCAGGAGTGTTAGTCTTGCTAGGTTCGCAGGAGAGCTTCTGTGAAGTTTGGAAAGTAGGAGGCGAGGTACTGGCAGAAGTAGAGTTGTGAGGCGGGATCGAGAGTCGTATCGGGATAGCTCAGTCGGTAGAGCGCTTGCTCGCGAAAGGCAATGGTCCCAAGTTCGAGTACGGGTCCGGCACACAATTCTTATCTGCCAGGAAGTTAAACCTTCCCTATTTAACACGTTATAATGTGGAAACTATTTATCGAACAAGTACCAAACCTGGTAGCATTAATGTTAAGGACACGGAGAAGAAAAATAATACAAAATCAGTTCAACTGAAGCACTGTTACTGACATGTCTGAAAGAACAGACACCACATAAATAATTGTATATGTCACCCCCAACCCCCAAACCCCCAGCAGGCAATCGACAATATCTCTGCAGATGCACAAATACGTTACATCGCTTGTGGAAATGCAGTACAGGCTCCGAGCAAGATGATGTAACGGTCAGGGAACACTACCATCGTAGGGTGCTGTAAGTTGAGAATTTTGGAAGGAGGGGAAACGTGCCTGGATAGCATAATTGTTTAAGCCGAACGCTAACCAAAAGCGCAAATTCCGAGTTCGAATTCCGGTCCAAAAAGAAATTTCAACTTTATCGTTGAATTTATTTCAATTTCTTGAAACGATCGAGACGTTTCAATATTTCGAAAGTCGGCCTCGGTGGTCTTGGGGGAAAGATCTCGACTGAAAACCGATGGGTCGCGGGTTCAAAACCCGGTCGGACCTCGGATTTTTTTCAGGCTGCACTTTCACCCATCCTTCACCTCTCAACGATGTGAGGAGTCGCCAGAAACGACACGTGGTTCGGATTCCACGTTAAGCTGTACGTCCCCTGGTTGGATAACTGGGGTAGGCTAGGGACACGCAAGTCGCCGAAGTAGCGTCCGATTGAAAGACTTGCACCAGGCCAATGAGCCACACGAAATAATTATTATTATTAATATTTCGAATTCATGGAACACTTTTAAAAGCGCAGGGCCAGGCCCTGTCAACTTGAATGCTCGGCGAGAAAGTGGAGAACGAAGTCAACATGTCGCAGTGCGTTCTGTCGTACAAGCTGCTGTACGATACCGATCATCTACGGATACCATTTGAGGATGGTTTCAAGCACGTTCCGAACAGTGGAGCACGGGATGTGCAACTGTCGTGACACAGCACGCGCACTGCTTGATGGTCGGTAATTGCGTGCAGCGTTGGCTGCCACAGCAACAGCGATTCCATCAGCCACCTGTGGAAAAGCAGGTCGCGGCCTCTTCCCGGAGGGACGCCCATTCTCCAGATGATTCCGACTTCTTCATCACGCTCCGCACAGCGGGTGCAGAAATAGGATCCTTCCGCAATCTTTTCAGCCGGCGATTTTCTCAAAGTGCAGCTGCGGGATTACTGTTGTTTTGATAATGGAGCTTCACCAATAATGGCCTGCTCCTTTTGTCCTGCTAACATTGACACGTCAACAAGAGCAAAGCGAATGTCAGGTGTGTGAGAGTATGAATCACAATGACTCCTCACAGCACCTGGTGACCTTGGTTGGAAGGAAGGAAGGAGACTTAGAGTTTAACGTCCCGTCGACAGCGTGGTCATTAGAGACGGAGCTTACGCATGGAAGGTTGCTCAAGTAACTTACATGTCTATAGTGGTTTGGACAGATCAGCATTTGAGGATGGCAACAGGTAACGTGAAAAGAGTAAAAAAAAAAAAAAAAAAAAAAACCATGTAAACGATTTTGGCAATTAACATAATAAACCTCCCCCAACAAAACGTAAAAATTATTGAAATTTACATGACTACCACAAATATCTTGCATCAATCAGACGACTACACAGAGCGGCACCAGACCTGTATACTGATCTACGTGATCTAAGGAAAGACCAAATAAGGCCCAATAATATTATTAACACGTTCGGGACGTCTGACTGGTGATTTATTTTCACTTCGGGCTGACTTCTTTTGTGACGTAAATTGAACCCTGCGTGCCCAACAGTACGGTACATAAAAAAAAAAACTGATATCAGTATAATTTTCTGTGTCGTGCGGAAGCCGCTAGGACAGATAGTGGTGTTGTGGTAGGCAAACCCCCGTATCAAACAACCAGCAACAAACCTCTATCTATATCGCAAATTGTTGTTTTCCAGTTTGAGTTCATATTTTGAATGGTATATCCGACATTCTGATCTATTTTGTAACGTAACCAATTTTTATTTTTACTTCTCATGGGATATTTCCCGTACAAATTTAGACACAAGAGTTTCAGAAAATTGCGTACAAATAATAATCGATGTAAAGAATCTATTTATTATACAGGAAAATAGTAATATACAGATCAATTGTAAATACATGGTAAAAACTGTAAATGAAAGAAAATCACTTCCACTATGGATGTAATACCATTAGTGTCCACTTGTCGCCTAATGTAAGAAATACGTTTTATTTACAGGATGAAACTTTCACTCTGCAGCGGAGTGTGCGCTGATATGAAACTTCCTGGCAGATTAAAATTGTGTGCCGGAACCGGGACTAAAACCTAGGACCTTTGCCTTTCACGGGTAAGCGCTTGCCCGCGAAAGGCAAAGGTCCCAGTTTCGAGTCCCGGTTCCGGCACACAATTTTAATCTGCCAGGAAGTTTCATATCAGGGCACACTCCGCTGCAGAGTGAAAGTTTCATTCTGGAAACATCCCTTAGGCTGTGGCTAAGCCATGTCTCCACCATATCCTTTCTTCCAGGAGTCTTGCATGGTTCGCAGGAGAGCTTCTGTGAAGTTTGGAAAGTAGGAGGCGAGGTACTGGCGGAAATAGAGATGTGAGACGGCATCGTGAGTCGTGTCGGGATAGCACAGTCGGTAGTGCGCTTGCCCGCGAAATGCAAAGGTCTCAGATTCGAGTCCCGGTTCCTGCACACAATTTTAATCTGCCAGGAACTTTCACGTTTTATTTATTTTTCACAACTTTTTACGTCGATCGCAAACTATGCCCGAAGAAATCATTGATTCGTCATTGGGAAACATCCACAAAATTAAAAGACGGACATGAACTGATACTATGTGTTGTACAGACCTCGAACAGAGCAGGACGTAGCCAGCGGTGTTTCGTCAGAAAGCCCAGACCCAGGGTACCTCTGAAAAAAATCTTCTACATGGTCTTATGAGTAAGTTACCTTTTAGAACGACAAATATCCAAATGGTGGACTAATGAAGATGAATATACGAAGAGCTGGATAAATTTAGGTGACACTTAAACTCACAGACGAACCAGCCTCAATGACAGCAAACTGTGTACTGAAGGCCTGGCCGGAGTGTTCCCTTTAATCTGGAAGCCGGACCGAGCCTATGAGCCTTGTTCACGCGAGGGTTGGGTGACGCCAAGCAGGCAGGCGTGTACCGTCCGGGAGACAAGGCGGCCGTTACACCACAGTGGCGTGAGCCGTCACGAACGTGTTAAACGAACATTTAACAGATAACAAAACCAAACAAAAAAAATGACCTTACATCTTATAACTAGTTATACACGTTGTTATCAACATTCTCAATTCTTTTCTCCCTTCGAACTAATAGTTTTGACTAGCTGAAAACCCGGCGTTGCCCGGGTATTTATTTATTCCTGCCTGGAGTTAGTACTTCTCCTACCCTTCTCTCTCTGTCCATCTTCTTTTTTCTAAAAACATGTTATCTTTATCGGAGAACATATAAGAAATCACGCTGTCTTGGATAATGTACAAAATTATACGCGCATTATTCAAACAAAGAAAGATAGAAGTCAAAACACAATTGACATATAAAATTCGCACGATCTCATATTTATTCAGTTATATGTGGTACAATTGTATAATTTTTCAGGTGTGTATTCATTTGTACAAGTGCTGCATGCCTGTAAAAATATTTTGGGAATACAATTGGTGTTAAAGAAGTAATAGATTGCTACTTGGTGCGTGATAGGACGGTTTTCTATGAACGTAACTGTTTTATGTGCTCATACCTCATGAACTACAGGTCGCACTGTGCTACAATTGCGGAGACACATTCAACGATATGTGTGTACATTGCCTATAAAATTTCCTGCGCCGGCCGCGGTGGCCGAGGGGACTGAGGCGCTTCAGTCACGGTCTGCACGGCCACTACGGTCGGGGCTTCGAATCCCCCCTCGGGTATGGATATTTGTGCCGTCCTTAGTTGTAGGTAGTTCATAAGTAGTTTGTAAGTTTAGGGACTGATGACCCCGTAGTTAAGTCCCTTAAGCTTAACAAACATTTGAAAATTTGAAATTTCCTGCGGCTACAATTTGTAGTGTAGAAATTATAAATTGTAACGTCATACCGAATGCCGTAGTTTTACTGCATAAACAGCGGAAAAGTAGCAAGCGAGAAACTTTTTTCCTTTCATCATTTTACTATGGTTGCCAGCGAGTAAAGGTTTAAAAAATGTTCAAATGTTTGTTAAGCTTATGGGACTTAACTACGGGGTCATCAGTCCCTAAGCTTACAAACTACTTACGAACTACCTTATACTAAGGACGGTACAAATATCCATGCCCGAGGGGGGATTCGAACACCCGACCGTAGTGGCCGTGCAGACCGTGATTGGAGCGCCTCAGTCTCCGCGGCCACCGCGGCCGGCAGAAAAAGTTTAATAAAGGTTTGAAATTATGTTTAAAGTTTGTTGCAAGACGCTAAGTACTCCCATTCGCATATAGTGTATTTGTAAAGTCACGTCGCTTTATGGCAGTTTCTTGCAACTCCTATCGTTTATGGAGTTATATCTCTTGAACCGTGTGTCGTATGTGGTTCGTACTCCTACAGAAGATGTTATCTCACGTAAGGAATATGTGTAGCAAATTTTGTTGAAATCGGTCCAGTGGTTTAGGAGTAAATGAGCAGCATTGTCGCTTATGGCAGCAGTTTTCCGCGCTTATCATTGTTTATGACGTCATATCTCGTAAACTATATATCGTATGTGATTCTTACACTTACGGCGACCGTCCTCATGGATTGAAGCTTACGTGTACAAAATTTCATAAAGATTGGAACAAAACTGTAGATTTGTATGCAACAGGTACAAATATCGGAGACTCTGCTTTATATATTAGATATGTTATTAGAAGTCATTACAGCCATCTGCCACAAGAAAGGTAAAATACCGGTCCTGTATAATTGCAGTCCAATATCCTTGAGACGGAAAAGCTTCTGTACATGTGTCAATACGGCATCGCTCGTGTGAAAGTCAGCTTGCCCATTTATCACGTGCATACTGCGAGCTGTGAGTGAAAGGCAACAGGCAGACTGGATATTCGTTGACATCAGACAGGTGTTAGACACACTGCCGCAATACACACTGCTACTGAATGTAGAGCCTTATGGAAGAGCCTCGTTGATATGTCAGTGGCTCAAAGACTTCGTAAGTAACAGAACCCGTAACGTTGTCATCGACGGCCAGTGTTCAACAGGGACAACAGCACTACCAGAAGTGTTTCAGGCAAGTGTAATAGAACCGTTATTATTTTCTAAATATATTGACGGACAGAGTGAGTAGGAATCTGCGGCAATTTGCTGATGATGCTGCATCGCAGCATTTCTGTTATGGGTTTCACACGCTTGGGCTATATACTATCTAGACTCCTAGTCATTAAAATTGCTACACCACGAAGATGACGTGCTACAGACGCCAAATTTAGCCGACAGGAAGAAGTTGCTGTGATATTGCAAATGATTAGCTTTTCAGAGCATTCACAAAAGGGTGGCGCCGGTGGCGACCCCTTTAACATGCTGACATGAGGAAAGTTTCCAACCGATTTCTCATACACAAACAGCAGTTGACCAGCGTTGCCTGGTGAAACGTTGTTGTGATGCCTCGTGTAAATAGGAGAAATGCATACCATCACATTTTCGGATTGTAGCCTATCGCGATTGCGGTTTATCGTATCGCGACATTGCTGCTCGCGTTAGTCGCGATCCAATGACTGTTAGTAGAATATGGAATCGGTGGGTTCAGGAGGGCAATACGGAACGCCGTGCTGGATCCCAACGGCCTCGTATCACTAGCAATCGATATAACAGGCATCTTATCCGCATGGCTGTAACGGATCGTGCAGCTACGTCTCGATCCCTGAGTTAACAGATGGGGACGTTTGCAAAACAACAACCATCTGCACGAACAGTTCGACGACGTTTGCAGAAGCATGGACTACCAGCCCGGAGACCATGGCTGCGGTTAACCTTGACGCTGCATCACAGACAAGAGCGCCTGCAATGGTGTACGCAACGACGAACCTGGGTGCACGAATGGCAAAAGGTCATCGTTTTCGGATGAATCCAGGTTCTGTTTACAGCATCAAGATGGTCGCATCCGAGTTTGGCGACATCGCGCTGAACGCACATTGGAAGCATGTATTCGTCATCGCCTTACTGGCTTATCACCCCGCGAGATGGTATTGGGTTTGTACAGTTACTAATTTATACCTGAGGAAGGTTTTAGGCATGGTTTTATGGCCATCAGATAGATACTTAGTAATTTGAAGAATATAACGCGAAATGCAAAACAATAATTACTCTTTGTAAATTATATTTACTCTTTGAAAATGGTTTTATTGGTTGTGTTATTGCTTGAGGGTTGATAATCATAAAAGGGTGGAGTATATAGGGGTGGAAAGTTATCGGTGCATATAAAAGTCTACGCGAGTGTGTGTGTGTGTGTGTGTGTGTGTGTGTGTGTGTGTGTGTGTGTGTGTGTGTTAATATATTTCGTTCTGCAGCGAAAACTACAGAACGCAAACGAATGATATGTGTGTAACTGTTGCCCGATGTATCCCATTGTATACCATAGCAGTTCCATCCCGATAGCTATAAGGGGGTGGAAAATATGATGGTTGAAAGTCGTCAAATTATAAAAAAATTCGGACTGAAGGCCAGCGATGACGTTTGAGACTGTGTAGCAAGAAGGTTACATACAGCGAAACGTGATGCCACACACCATATCTTTGGTCTATGCATGATACAATGTCTTCAGCTATTTCTCTGTAAGGATAAGCATACGAATAAGGAAATATAACAGTAAATAAATAAATACCCGGGCAACGCCGGGTTTTCAGCTAGTACTAAATAAACGCACATGTTAGGAGTAATTCAAAGCAGGTAACAATCTGATTCAGTAACCCTCTGCAATTATAAATTCTAGGACGAGCTACTTGCATGTGTAAGACTATGTGTAGAAGCAGCTACAAATGAATTTGTGGTAAAAATTTTTATCAGCTTGAAAGATAATCGAAAAAATAAGGTATGTAGCTGATTAGCTACACTATGCGTTAAAGGGTGAATACATTCTGACAGGCAATGTGATAAATTCCTTTGCAACGTGATGTAATACTATCTGCTAATCAGGCATCAATCCGGTCACAAATTTGATCGGCTATTCAGTCAGCGCCTCGAGTGCACAGTGATAGTAGTTTTATGGCTATGTTAGATGCATAACACTTCTCCGTTTTCCTTACCTCGAAGAGAGAGAGAGAGAGAGAGAGAGAGAGAGAGAGAGAGAGAGAGAGAGAGAGAGACAAAGAAATAAGTGGTTGGTATCGTCCTTGTCAGCTGGAACACAAATCGACGGGTGTGGAGCATCAAGCAGTGCCGCGCTCTGAGTTACGAGAAGAGGAACAGGATGAGATTATTCGACAAGAAGAAATGCAGATGATAAACGGGTATTCATTGGACAAATATATTACACTAGAAATGACATGTTATTACATTTTCACGCAGATTGGGTGCTTAGATGAGTGCGCCTCGGTTCCACAGTGGTAGAGTGTCAGACTACAGATCCGAAGGTCGCGGTTTCGATCCCCGCCAGGTCCTAGGATTTTTATCTGTCACTTTCCTTTTCTTTCACCTCTGGCAGTGTTGCTCATGTGAAAAATACCGAGTAGCAACCGTGGTTCGGTACCCACGTTAGCACTTTCGCTGCGGCTGACGCTTATAAGTCCGCGCTCAATGTAGGATAGCGTCAGCCGCAGCGAAAGTGTTACTGTAGATCCCCTAGGCTGAGTAAGTCAGTTCGAAGGTCAGAGGAAGGCAACGGCATACCACCTCCAAACAGGACCATGTCTATGCCTAGTAAAGCACTGTGGTGTTCATACCAATCTTCGGATTGTTGACCCCATTATTACCATTCAGCCAGCTCGCCAATATTGAACCTCGCAGACGGCAGTGACGTTTTGCCAGTATGTCCGCCAAGGTGTCAGATTTGGGCGGCACATCCATCGTCGGCCGGCAGCAGACGGCGTCCGCCTTACAGGGGCATAACTCACTGCCTGCCACCACACGCCGACTTCCACCTGTTGTTCATTCATAAGGCGGGCCCGCGGGCGGCCACAAAAACTGTTACATAAACGGCGGCGGCGGCGCGAGGGGGCTTCTTGTAGGTGCGCCACCGCCACCACGCCGTCTTAATAGACACCCCCCCCCCATTCCCACCCTCCGGCTACGCCCGTTCTGTCAGAAAAAGGGTGACGCGCCACACCGGAAACGAATCGGGCCGCGTGAGAACAGACGGCACGACCAGACGCCACGACTAGCGGGCGCGGGGCTCTTCCAGCAGGAGCCAGAGCTCTGACGCATGCGTGGATTTAAACTTCGGCGCCTATTCTTTCCAACAATTCATATTTGCATTTGTTTATTGTAACCAACCTCGTCAAGGAGTGATGCATATTTCAGTGCGGACTGGACTCTCGGAGGATATCAAGGCCACTGCGAGTCTTTCTGATCATGGTGCACAGTTAGTAATAGTATATGACATCCAGAATGAAACTTTCACTCTGCAGCGGAGTGTGCGCTGATATGAAACTTCCTGGCAGATTAAAATTGTGTGCCGGAACCGGGACTCGAACCTGGGGCGTTTGCATTTCGCGGGCAAGCGCACTACCGACTGTGCTATCCTGACACGACTCACGATGCCGCCTCACAACTTTACTTCCGCCAATACCTCGCCTCCTACTTTCCAAACTTCACAGAAGATCTCCTGCGAACCATGCAAGATTGAGGAGTGGTAGCCGGCCGCGGTTGCCGAGGGGACTGCGGCGCTCCAGTCACGGTCTGCACGGCAACTACGGTCGGGTGTTGGAATCCCCCCTCGGGCATGGATATTTGTGCCGTCCTAGTTCGTAATTAGTTCATAAGTAGTTTGTAAGTTTAGGGACTTATGACCCCGTAGTTAAGTGTTTGTAGAACTTATGGGACTTAACACCATATACTTTAATTCTGCCTCGTGTTCCCTGTGAGATGCGTATCAAATTGCCAGTGCTCTCCTACAAAGGGAGGGTATTGACGATGCTAGCGTCGACATTGTACACTCTGCTCTGGTGACTGAACTGACGTGCGTATGGTTCTGACTGCGTGATCGTGCGTTGTATACACCTCCAAGAGGGTGTCAATAAAATTTCGCTCTGTTGTGTTGACGAATTCAAATGTTCAAATGTTTGTACAGTTTATGGGACTTAACTACGGTGTCATCAGTCCCTAAGCTTACAAACTACTTATGAACTAGCTAAGACTAAGGACGGCACAAATATCCATGCCCGAGGGGGGATTCGAACCCCCGACCGTAGTGGCCGTGCAGACCTTGACTGGAGCGCCTCAGTCCCCTCGGCCACCGCGGCCGGGCGTAGTTAAGTCCGATAAACTATACAAACATTCGAACATTTTATTTGAGGAGTGCTAGTCTTGCATGGTTCGCAGGAGAGCTTCCGTGAAGTTTGGAAAGTAGGAGGCGAGGTACTGGCGGAAGTAAAGTTGTGAGGCGGCATCGTGAGTCGTGTCGGTATAGCACAGTCGGTAGTGCGCTTGCCCGCGAAAGGCAAAGGTCCCAGGTTCGAGACCCGGTTCCGACACACAATTTTAATCTGCCAGGAAGTTTCAGTATATGACATACCTCCGTTCAGTAATTCGCAACAGTCCTCCAGAGTTGTTATGTTTACTATTATATAGTATTCTGCCTAGTGGCAGGTCCATGGCTTCGTACGGAGACTTTCTAATTCCATTGTTCCCTGTCTTCAGCTTCTTCCTTTAGTCTGTTGTATCTCCTTCCATCTTTCATATCGCCCAGATTCTGAATCCTCCTCCTTCCTCGTCGTGTGTTTCCTCTTATTTTCCCTTCGATGACATCGCGTAGGAGTCCCTCGTGTCTAAGTAAGTGTCCAATCCAGTTGCCCTTTCTCTGTAGAATTGTATGCAGAATACTTCTCTTCTACTCTTCTCAGTACATCATCATTTTTCATGCGATCTGTCCATTTGATCTTTTCCATTCTCCTCCAGCACCACATTTTAAAGCTCTCTATGTATTTTTTCTCCTTCTTTCTCGTGGTACACGTCTCCGCTCCATACAGTACAATGCTCCAAATGTAGCACTTTACCAGTTTCTTCCTTAATGCCAAGCTCAAATTGCTGGTCAGCGGAGTCCTCTTCTTGTTGAAAGCAGCTTTGGCCAGGGTGATTCTTGCTCGGATTTCGTTGGTGCAGTGGGCATTCTTTGTGATAAAACATCCCAGGTACTTGAACTGATTCGCGTTTTCCAATTCCAGATTGTCAACAATTATCTTCAAGTGTTTCTCACGTTTTGATATTTGCATCACTTTTGAGTTTTCGATATTGATTTCCATGCCGTATTTTCTTCCCATTTCCAATAAACGGTTCATCATGTGTTGCAGCAGTCTCTGGTTTTTTTCGCTAGCACTACCAGGTCGTCTGCATACTTGATGGTGTTGATGAAACGTCCTCCTACTTTGAAGTTTCCGCATCCTTTCCGCATCCTTTCAGCGCTTCTCTCGCCAGCATTTCTCCATACATGTTGAAGAGACTTGGCGACAGACAACATCCTTGTCTCACTCCTCTTCCTATTTCCACGCTGTTCGTTTCTCCACATTTCAGTTCCAGAGTTGGGCGCAAAATTAATGATTTAACAACTAGAAATTTCCAAGAAAGTCTACAGCAGTTAGACTGGGCTGAGGTTTATGAGGAACATGATGTTAATTTAAAATATAACTTATTTCATGATACATTTGTAAGGGTATTTGATAACTGTTTCCCCCACAAATTAGTTAAATATAATTGTAAGAAACCATGAAAAACATGGCTTACTAAAGGAATAAAAACATCTTGTAACCGAAAAAGGGAACTATATCTACCCGGAAAAAAGAGTAATAACCCAGAAACAATAAAATATTATAATAACTACTGTGCTACATTAAGAAAAGTTATTAAAAAATCAAGAAGCATATGCATTATGTCTGAGGTTAGTTCCGCTGATAATAAAATTAAAACACTGTTTGATATTAACCCTTTATAGGACAAAACTTTTTTTCTGAAAATTTGAAAGGTAAAATTTATATTGCATTCCATTTGACTTATATAGGCGTGTAATATACTGAGAGTTATTTTACGGTCATTTAACTTAGAAGTGAAAGGAAGAAATATGCGGTTGATGTACAGCCCACTATCGATTTCGGGTGGGGCTTAGACTACTGTGGATGGTGGTCATTAAAAAAAATTACCTTCCTATATCAGGAATAGGTAACTAAAAATAGCATCTGGGATGCAAAGAAGATACAGTACATTAAATAATTTACTACTACAAAAGTTGAAAACGTTACAGTAATCAGACAGTAAAATATTCCCAAGCACTATCAAATATTAAAAATTCCAGTGGTAAATTTGTTCTTTAGAATAAAATGGGGGAAAATAAGGACAGCAAAGAGCAAAGTACACTGTAGGTGCGCAGTATATCCACCTCTATCCTATAAAGGGTTCAATCAAATGCGATGCAGAGAAAAGTTCATGCCTTTTTTTTTCCGAATCGCGAACAACTAAGAAAGTGCTTGCTGTGCTAAACGAACATGAAGATTTGGGAAATTTTGTAAATTATTGAAAGAAATTTTTTTTAAATATGTACGGTTTCTAAAAAATCACTTTTATGTCACAAAACAAACACCGACATTACACATGAAACGGACGAGGCGACAGTGAGGCCCCCCTTTTGTCCACCGCTGGCAAGGCGCCTCAGTGTGTTTACAGTTTCTCTCTCGTTTCGGTGAACGGAGTACAGTTTCATATGAACTGCATGGAAACAAAAATGGGACTTAACTACGGGGTCATCAGTCCCTAAACTTACAAACTACTTATGAACTACTTACGAACTAGGACGGCACAAATATCCATGCCCGAGGGGGGATTCGAACCCCCGACCGTAGTGGCCGTGCAGACCGTGACTGGAGCGCCTCAGTCTCCTCGGACACCGCGGCCGGCTGCATGGAAAAAATTAAATACTGTTTCACAGAGGTTATCTAAAACACAAATAAATGTTTTAATCATTACAATAATCACGATATATCTGACAGTCTCGAAAAGTGATTTCGGCGATTCATTTGCTCTAAGTTGACAACAAAGTAGACACATGAAACATACGACTCGACAAACGCGTACCGTGTAAACGCTTCTTTGTAGTTCGATGGTCTATCGCATGGAGCGCTGCGCTGACAACGACTTTCTTGTGCGTGTCGCACGTCCCGTATAGAATGGGCTTTACCTGCCTGATGGTGCAGCGAAGTTTCCGCTGATTTACGACGATTTTGTTAGTGTGACTTTAGTTATCAATGTCAGTCAGATCAGTGTGTATATCTGCCGATGTAGTGAGGTATTCAGTTGTTACGGACAAACGTACTAAATGGCAAGAAAAGATGTATAACGGGAAGAAGAGTTAATGTGACTGCAGTTTAAGTTAAAGATGCGGCCCAAAAATAACTGTTGACTAATATTACCAGTCCCAATCATAGACTGCAATTTATACGAACGCCAGCCATTCCACCATAAGACGCATGGCAAAGTAACGCGAAAGTAAGCCATATGGTTGATTGGAATCACCCGAGACAAAGCAAAGCAAAGCAAGATTTCATAAAATCGGTGGTTTGACAAACGGTGAAGAAGTTTGACTTAAATCAAAAAGTAGTCCTACCATTACCGAAATTACTCATTGCTCTAAAAATCCATTTTTCTTGGCAGAAAGGTTTTCTGTACAAGACACTGCCAGAAATGGGATTTACCTCTATGATATCTGCAACCCTAAGATTTTGATAGAGAGATAGAATGTAATTGACTGGCCATGTAAATATTAGATTGGAGTAACGAAACCAGGACAGCAAGCCAGGAAGTTATCTACTTTATATCGACGAAACTTAAGTCAACAACAACATTACTTGTAATAATTTTCATGCAATTTTCACTCGTAAGTTGGGCGTACCGTACAGTTAGATGAAGGCTTCATGTGAGCAGAGTAGGATGAGGGAAAATAAAGATATCATAATTAAACATTTGTCTAAAAGTAATCGTATGTGTCTGCACAGGCTGATCTCAAATAGTACTACACGGACTTTCATAGGACTTCACATGTAATCTGAGGATAACCTGGGGTAACATACTGACTACTTTTAATCAAAATCCAAGCAGTAGATGAAAATATATCTTAATTTGACGTTTTAGGTGTATCCTAAGCTTATAAAAAGTACAAAAGAGGCGCTGTTAGTTAAGTAGTGCTGCGACGAACGAACTAGTAGCTAGCGCTGCTGCCCCCTTCCCCCCCCCCCCCCCTTAGATACAGTACAAGTTCGGGACCCGTACGAACACATAAGCCTGAAAATTGCAACGGTGTTCCCTCGCGTGTAGCTTCCAGTCTGCACCAAGTGTTAGACTGCTATTCTTTCTTACACTGAAGATCCTTCTTTCTGAAGTAACATCTTCTGCCATAGCGTGCAGAGTTAATAAACAATGAAAATGTCGACAACAAAAAGCAAGAAACAGCATAGCCGGAGAATCACAACAAGCGAAACAGAGAACCCACAGTCACTGTTTTCCTGTCCTTTCGGCGGCCAAAGACATCTAGCCTGTCCCACTTCCTGTTATCTCGAGACGTGGCAGCCGTATATTAACGCAACTTAATGGCTTAGAAATGAGTATTGCCAAAAAGATAAGCGGGCGAGCAGAGCTCTTCATGGTCAAGCACCTGACGAAGCAACTTGGGCGGCCGCGTCGAATTTGCAGAATTCAGCAATGTTCGCAGCGAATGTTAACTAAATGCAGTGAGCCCCACTTATTCGTAGACCGCTCGCGAAAAGTGGGAAACACCAGTTGGAGTTCCAGTCTCTAAGTCAATATTGTTATGTAAACATTTTTATTTGAGTATGCTATCGAAACATCGGAAAAAATCTACAGATTCACTTGCCACTTTTTCATTTAATATCTTGTCTTCATATGTTCTATAAAGTGAATATACTTCCAGTTCTTCATATATGTTCATTTTATGTCCTTTGTGTAAGAGAATATTATTTATTCTTTAAATTATTTTTATGGTGGGCACAAAGTACCCACCCCCCTTGGTAATACACGTCATTGAAAATAGCTTGGTATTGCGAAGGTAAAATTAGTGTCTGTAGCCTAGCCAGAACTATCAGTTTAATAACTCATAGATGCCAAATACTAACACGAATTATAGTTGCCTGCTTAAGCTAAGATACTTCGATCTCTTTATGTTTTTGGAAACCTGAAGAATGATTTTCAAGTACTTTGCTGCTGTTTACAGTTATTGCAGCCATATTTAGAACATATACTTCCTCTTCATTACGACTTATCTTTCAATATAGGCTAAGGAAAGGGAAACCTACGTTTTTAGCGTTTGTCGACTTGGAGAAAGCTTTTGACAACGTAGACTGCAATACACTTTTCCAAATTCTGGAGGTAGCAGGGGTAAAATATAGGGAGCGAAGAGTTATATTCAACCTATAAAAAAAAAAAAGACAGCGGTTATTAGAGTCGAAGAGCAAGAAAGGGACGCAGAGGTTGGGAAGGGAGTAAGACAGGGTTGTAGCCTTTCCCCAATGTTGTTCAATCTGTACATTGAGCAGGCAGTGAAGGAATGGACGGAGAAATTTGGTGATGGCATTAAAGTGCACGGAGAAGAAATACAAACATTGCGGTTTGCTGATAGCATAGTAATTCTGTCAGAGACCGCAAAATATCTGGAAGATCAATTGAATGGGATGGACAATGTCTTGAAAGGAAGATATTAAGATGAACATTAACAAGAGTAAAACGAAGGTAATGAAATGCAATGTCAGAAAATCAGGCGAAGCTGAAGGAATAAGATTAGGTAATTAGACAATAAAAGTTCAAAATGTTCAAATGTTTGTAAATGTATCGGACCAAACTGCGTGGTCATCAGTCCGTAGCTTACAAACTACTTAAACCTAGGTAAACTAACCTACGGACAAACACACACATCCATGCCCCAGGGAGGACTCAAACCTCCACGGCGAGCAACCGCGCGATCCGCTGCGAGACGCTTTAGACCGTTCGGCTACTCCACCGTGGCAATAAATGTAGTAGATGAATTTTGTTATTGGGTAGTAAGATAACTTCTGGTGGCCGAAGTAAAGAAGATATAAAATGCAGAATGGCTATGGGAAGAAAAGCGTTTCTAAAGAAGCGAAACTTGTTAACATCCAATATTAATTTAAATGTTAGGAAGTCCTTTCTGAAAGCATTTGTCTGGAGTGTAGCACTGTATGGCAGTGAAACGTGGACGATAAGGAGTTCCTATAAAAAGATGATAGAAGCTTTTGAAATGTGGTGCTACAGACGAATGATGAAAATTAGGTGGGTAGATCACGTAATGAGGAAGTGCTTAACCGAATCGGGGAGAAAAGGAGTTTCTAGCATATCCTGACTAAGAGAAGGGATAGATTGGTTGGACACATTCTGAGACATCAAGGAATTGTCAACTTAGCATTAGAAGGAAGCGTGTAGGGTAAAAATCGTTGAGGGAGACCGAGGAACTAATATAGTGAACAGATTCAAAAGGATGTAGGTTGCCGGAGATATTATCAGATGAAGAGACTTGCAACTTACACAGGACAGGTTAGCGTGGAGAGCTGCATCAAACCAGTCTGCGGACTGAAGACCACAACAACAGATATATTCATCTTGAGGGATGAATAGCATTTCAAGGTCAGTGTTTGCTTGCAAATAAATATGCTTTTTAGCTATGATCTGCCTTCAGCAAGCAGAATTGTTTTTAGTTTTTCCCAAACATGTTTCGCTGGCGTTGGAGCGTCATCAGTGGGATATTTATTGTATCGAGTCTGTCAAATGAACAATGAAATGATTATTACTTTTATGTACATTAAATGTATCAAGTACATAAAAGTAATAATCATTTCATTGTTCATTTGACAGACTCGATACAATAAATATCCCACTGATGATGCTGCAACGCCAGCGAAACATGTTTGGGAAAAAGTAAAAGCAATTGTGTTTGCTTACGGCAGATCATGCCTAAAAACAAATGTATAGATATAGATAACAAGAAATCATTCTGTGTATGTAATATTTCATAATGTAAAAAAGACCATTTTAAGTATCTAGATGGTAGGTTATTCTAAATGACACAAATAAATACGAGGGTAAGTCAATTATTATCCGCAACGTAGTTGTAAAATTTTATTGTTATGAGATAGGAAGCTTATAAGAACATCATTTTTCGACACAGTCTCCTTGCGTCTCAACGCACTCGGTCCATCGCTGTACAAGCTTCCTGATGCCCTCATAAAAGAAGGTTCTCAGTTGAGTTGCGAGCCAGGTATGAACCGCTTCTTTCACCGCTTCTTCCGAGGCAAATCGACGTCAGTTAATGCCTGTTTGAGTGAACCAAAGAAGTGATAGAAGGGGCAAGATCGGGACTGTATCGAGGATGATCCGGTACTTCAAATTTGAGTTTCTGGAGCGTTTCAGCAGTGTTGGTTTATGCAACAGCCTAGCGGCAATAGCTTCCTCCGCGAGCCACACACGACTGGTATAGGAGGAGGCAGTGACAGAGTGTTCTGCGGCAGAGGCGGTGAGGTGTCCCGCGGATTGTGCCGGCAGACGGTGGAGGCGAGGTGTGGGAGGCGGCAGTGGCAGCCCAGTAACCTTGAGCGTCTGCCAGTGGAGCGGCGGTGCACCGCGGTGTCATCGCCCTGGCACAGCGCGCCTCGCCGCAAATAAACCCGCTGGAATCTCACCTGCCGGCGCCGCGCCGCGTCACGCTGCTTCCGCCGCTGCAACAGCCGGCAGTTGCCGGAAGAGGACACCCCCACCTGTCCACTGCTCTAACCGTCCGTCTCCGTGGAACAGTACATAGTGTGGTGGTTGCCACGCAGGGGGCCCGGGTGGTGAACATCCACAAAATACTCAACCAAATTTTTGGAATACACTCTTGCAAACTCTGAAGGTAGAAGGGGTAAAATATTGGGAGCGAAGAGTTATATTCAACCTATACAAAAATCAGACAGCGGTTATTACAGTCGAAGGGTAAGGAAGGGAAGCAGAGGTTTGGAAGGGAGTAAGACAGGGCTGTAGCCTTTCCCCAATGTTGTTCAATCTGTACATTGAACAGGCAGTGAAGGAATGGAAGGAGAAATTTGGAGAGGGAATTAAAGTTCAGTGAGAAGAAATAAAAAGTTTGCGGTTTGCCCATGGCATAGTAATTGCTTCAGAGACTGCAAAGGATCTGGAAGAGCAATTGAATGGAATGGACAGTGTCTTGAAAGGAAGATATAAGATGAACATTAACAATAATAATGTAATGTCAGAAAATCAGGCGATGCTGAAGGAATTAGATTAGGTAATGAGACAATAAATGTAGTAGATGAATTTTGTTATTTGGGTAGCAAGATAACTTCTGATGGCCGAAGTAAAGAAGATATAAAATGCAGAATGGCTATGGGGAGAACAGCGTTTCTAAAGAAACGAAACTTGTTAACATCCAATATTGATTTAAATGTTAGGAAGTCCTTTCTGAAAGCATTTGTCTGCAGTGTAGAACAGTGTGGCGGTGAAACGTGGATGATAAGGAATTCAGGCAAAAAGTTTATAGAAACTTTTGAAACGTGGTGCTACAGACGAATGACGAAGATTAGATGGGAAGATAATGTGACTAATGAGAAGGTGCTTAACCGAATTGGGGAGAAAAGGAGTTTCTGGCATATCCTGACTAATAGAATGGATAGATTGGTTGGACACATTCTGGGACATCAAGGAATTGTCAACTTAGCATTAGAAGCGAGTGTGTGGGTTAAAAATCGTAGAGGGAGACCGACGGACGAATACAAATTTTCAGAAATGTTCGTTGATGATGGGAGCTCCCAACTGGCTCAGCGTCCTCCGTCAAATCGCGGAGCTCGCCAGAACACACGCAAACAGAAACCTCACTCTCTCACAGAGGGTAGACCTGATCAACGTCACCATCCCATCGAAAGCCTGGCACATGGCAGACACCTTAAGTGTACCACTGCAGATAGCACGCGCAGTGACGAACGCTGTCTACTACCTACTATGGCGGAAGGAAATACACTCCTGTCCATTAAAATTGCTACATCACGAAGATGACGTGCTACACACGCCGAAATTTAACCGATACGAAGAAGATGTTGTGATATGCAAATGATTAGCTTTTCAGAGCATTCACACAAGGTTGGTGCCAGTGGCGATACCTACAACATGCTGACATGAGGAAAGTTACCAACCGATTTCTCATACACAAGGAGCAGTTGACCGACGTTGCCTGCTGAAACGTTGTTGTCATGCCTCGTGTAAGGAGTAGAAATGCGTACCATCAGGCTTCCGACTTTGATAAAAGTCGGATTGCGGCCTATAGCCATTGCGGTTCATCGTATCGCGACATTGCTGCTCGCGTTGGTCGCGATCCAACGATTGTTGACAGAATATGGAACCGGTAGGTTCAGGAGGGCAATACAGAACGCCATGCTGGATCCCAACGGCCTCGTATCACTAGCAGTCGACATGACAGGCATCTTATCTGCATTGCTGTAACGGATCGTGCAGCCACGTCTCGATCCCTGAGTCAACAAATGGGGACGTTTGCAAGACGACAACCATCTGCACGAACAGTTCGACGGCGTTTGCAGCAGCATGGACTATCAGCTAGGAGACCATGGCTGCGGTTACCCTTAACGCTCCATCACCGACAAGAGCGCCTGCGATGGTGTATGCAACGACGAACCTGGGTGCACGAATGGCAGAACGTCATTTTTTCGGATGAATTCAGGTTCTTTTTACAGCATCCTGATGGTCGCATCCGTATATGGCGACATCGCGGTGAACGCACATTGGAAGCGTGTATTCGTCATCGCCATACTGGCGTATGCTGCGTGCCGTTGGTTACACGTCTCGGTAACCTCTTGTTCGCATCGACGGCACTTTGAACAGTGGCCATTACATTTCCGATGTGTTACGACCCATGTCTCTACCCTTCATTCGATCCCTGCGAAACCATACATTTCAGCAGGATAATACACGACTGCATGTTGCAGGTCCTGTACGGGCTTTTCTCGATACAGAAAATGTTAGACTGCTGCCCTGGCCAGCACATTCTCCAGATATCTTACCAAATGGAAACATCTGGTCAATGGTGGCCAAGCAACTGGCTCGTCGCAACTCTTGATGAACTGTGGTATTGTATTGAAGCTGCATGGGCATCTGTACCTGTACACGCCATCCAAGCTCTGTTTGACTCTATACCCAGGCATATAAAGACCGTTATTACTGCCAGACGTGGTTGTTCTGGGTACTTATTTCTCAGGATATATGCACCCAAATTGCGTGAAAATGTAATCACATGTCAGTTCTAGTATAACATATTTGTCCAATGAATACCCGTTTATAATCTGCATTTATTCTTGGTGTAGCAATTGTAATGGCCAGGAGTGTATTTAAAGTCTCACAAGAAACATGCTTTCTCGAAAGGAAACAAGGTGGGATTGGCTTAGTAGATGTGAGAAACAAATGTGCTGCTCTGTTGCTCCACAGACAGCTGAAAACCCAGTGAAGAAACGAGGACAGCATCACCAGCACTCTTGTCAAAAGGTACAGGCGGCAGTCTACGCGTGGCACATACCGTTCAAGTTGCGACACATAAAGCAGCTCACAGTCGACAGAACCCGAGTTAAAGAACGACACGGAGAATATATGGAACGCTACGGCGATTACCCTTGAAGCCAAAATACAGAGAATGTTTCCAGACCTCAACTGTCCATGACTCCTGAAGTATATCTCAGAAAACGCCATACGATCCCACGCCAGCGTCTCGTGGTAGAAAGTAGTGCACCGGACTCTAACGACAAACGAGAGACTCGTGTTGATAAAGCAGAGAAACTAGAACAAATGTGCTACATGTAACGAAAAGTACACACTGGAGCACCGATTCTCGCGCGGAAGAGCGGCGTAATTTGGCAAATGTGTAAAATAATGTTGGCACTGAACAGTAGGACAGACCCACGAGCCATCTCGATAACGGCACTTACGTCCCTGACGCTTGGCCATTCCCGAGACCAAAGCGGATAGCCACCATGTGGCAGATAGTAATGGCAGCCCATCAGGTCACAAAAAAAGCAAGTAGACCAATTAAAATTCATTAACAGACCTGTGAGAAGAAATTATAATGGCCAAACGCCGAGAAACATTGCAAAATTACCTGGACATCGTTTGAGGAGATTCTCCACAACCCGTGAGCGACGCCGACGCCGCTGCCAACCCAAACAGACCTCCCTGCCCCATACCCGACGACTTCGCCAACGCCTTCCCACTTCTCCCACAGCCAAAACGTGACGCCGCCCAATGTAGGTGTGTCTGTTCTGCTCTCCTAAAGAGTCAGTGCCTTCCAACTATTGTCATGCAGAGCGTAAAACAAGCGAGTGCATCCCGACCTATTGCGTGTGTCTACAAAACGCGTTTTAAAAACATGTAACAAATGTGTAAATATAAGAGCTCTCCTTTAACAGCAATGTAACGCAACACTGTTTGTTCCTTGAGGTCACTGTATGTAATATTATGTTTTGAGCCGAACGCTACATATCAATTGTGCTCTCCCTATCTATCCCCCTCCCACTTGCTCTCTCTCTCTCTCTCTCTCTCTCTCTCTCTCTCTCCCTTGCTCTCTCTCTCTCTCTCTCTCTCTCTCTCTCTCTCTCTCTCTCTCTCCCCCTCTCTATTTCTCTCTCTCTCTCCCCATTCTCCCTGTATATCTCACTTTCCTGCACACTTCCCTCACAACGGATCTCTACCCTCCGTAACAACTAATTATTTTTTTACCATCCACCTTTCACTGAAACGTAATTGAAAAAACGATTAGATGAATCATAGTGTTTATTAATTATGTCATTTTATTAGTAAAATTTTCATACTGATTTACTCCAATAGATCAACTTAAGGTTTTTTTTTATCTCATTACTATCGTGGAAACTACCGCAGTGAGACACAAAATTTACATCAAGAAAAATCTCATTAAAACGGCGATGCCCGAAATAAAGTACCTTCCACATTCCACGCAATACAAATTAAGAATACAAATATTCCACAATTATCAAATTCACAATTATTTTATTTATTATTTCCTTTTCTGTTTGTTTTGTGTTCCCTTCTACCTTTGTCCACTCTAAATTATGCGCTAGATACTCACGAATGCAAAGTGAGTAAATAATAATAAAACGAAAACTGCAAATTACTCCGCGTCACAAAATAAGACTAAAACTGCCTAGAGATATTTCACAAAACGAAAACAAAATGGACTCTTATGAACAACAATAATGCAAAACGCATGAATGATGACGTAAACTTTGAGTTTCATGTAACAAACGAGACTTTTCATGTAAACAGATGTATATGTTAACTCTGTATGTAATAGTTTAATAGATATTTAAAAAAAGGTTCTATTCCTGGTCCGATTGGGGATTTTCTCCGCTTACAGACTGGCTGTTGTACTATCCTCACTATCATTCCATCATCATCATCATCATCATCGACGGGCAAGTCGCTGAACTAGCGTCGCCTTAACAGACTTCAAATGTTGTTTCTTAAGCTTATGGGAATTAACTGCGGGTCCATCAGTCCCTAAACTTACAAACTACTTATCAATTTGTTTATACTAAAGACGGCACAAACATGCATGCCCGAGGGAGGATTCGAACCCCCCGACGTGGGAGAACGCGCGATCCGCAAGGAGGCGCTCCAGACCGCTCGGATACTCCCGCGCGGCGACGGACTTCCAATAGGCAGACCGAACACGACCACAGCAACATGACGGAAACAAATACACGGTCATCGTCATCATCATCACAGCTTTAACTTTCAGGTTGTTTTCCTAAGGGCGTGTAAGAGTTCAACCCGACACAGAGGATGATCCAGGGAGCGGTTTGAGGTAGGGGACACGAAGCTGGAGAAACCAGACGCACGGAATGGTCGTGCGGTCTGAGGCGTCAAGTCACGGATTGCCCAGCCGCTCCCGTCGGAGGTTCCAGTCCTCCCTTGGACATGGCTTATGTGTTGTTCTGAGCGTAAGTTAATTGATGTTAATTTAAGTAGTTTGTAAGTCTAGGGACCGATGACCTAAGATGTTTGGCCGCTTAGGTTTACAAACATTTGAAGAAGTTACCTTACAGAGATAATAGGAATACAATAACATTACTGAGTACGTTTGTTTTTTACATTAGTTACAGCATAGAAGGAAAATCTTTCACTTGGAAACAATATAAAAGGTGCGTCTGGAAAGTTAGATGAATAGTCTCCGGAAATATAGGAGACAAGAGTTACATACAAAATACCTTTACCGGCCTACAAAATAATCGTCATTGGATACTATACACTTCTGACATCGGTTGTACAGCAGTTGGAAACTGTCAGAAAATGCTCTTGTGGATTCGCTCGAAGCACTGAGGTCACTCGGTGTTGGATATCCGCAATCGTTGCGATGTGTAGGCCTTTCAGAGCTAACTTAAGACGGGGAAACAGAACGAAATCTGCCGGACTAAATCTGGGGAATAAGCAGAGTGTGGAAGCAGAGTGGCTTTGCTTCTAGCAAGTGATAGTTGACGGTCGAACCCAACGTGGTTCACTCTCGACACGTTCCTTTCAGTGTCTAGAGCGTTTGAACCACACAAACATACAGTTTTTACTGACTGCTTCAACACCATTGGGTTTAACACCATACCCTGCTAGAGATATGTCGTGGTCCATCAGTAAAGGCGCACAGCCGAACACATGCGACATTAACATGCCGAGAACCGACTTCATCTACATCTACATGGGATATTCTGCAAATCACATATAAGTGCCTGGCAGAGGGTCCATCGAACCATCTTTATACTATTTATCTCCCATTCCATTCTAGAATAGCGCGCGGGAAGAAAGAACACCTGAATCTCTCCGTTCGAGCTCTGATTTCTCGTGTCTTATTCCGATGATCTTTTCAACGTATGTAAGTGGGAGTCAACAATATATTTTCGCATTCGGAGGAGAATTTTGGCGATTGGAGTTTCATAAGTAGCCCACGCCGCAGCGATAAGCGCCATTGCAATGATTCCCATCCCAGATTCCGTTTCTTTTGCGTAACGCTGTCTCCCCCGTATCGTGTCAATACAATACGAGCTGCCCTTCTTTGGACTCTGTGTCCTCCGTCAAACCCACCTGATAAGGATCCAACACTGGGCAGCAATACTCCAAAAAATTATGGCAATGTTTTTTAGACTTTAACTCAGTGTATGCGCCCGCAGCACAATAGAGTCCGATAATCGGGCGCTGCCGTAGTCGGCGGATGCGGCTGCGGCGGCCGGGAGCCGTACCGCGCGATCCGCGGACGCCTGGTAGGCTTCTTTCCTGAGACACCCTGCACTTATTCCTTGGATAAGGTTTTAAGTCAGCAATGCCGAACCATTCCGCTGTCGCATTACTGGGGGTGGTTCTATTTATAAGGGCCAACATACCGAGGGTGTCAAAGGAGTTGGATGCGCTGCTGATGTAATCGACTCAGAATTCCCTGTTGGGACTGATGAGCTCGATGTTTAGTCCCCTTAAAACAACAACAACAATTCCCTGTTCTGGCAGCCTCTTCCCATCTGATGCTACAGGGTGCAAACTACCAGCTAGGCAGTACAACACGTCAGTTGTTATTGGTTTCAAGCGACCTGTTGTGAGGATGCAGGATTTTAGGTTAGTAACCGCGCCTCGGTTGCACAGTGGTAGAGTGCCAGACTACAAATCCAAAGGTCGCGGGTTCAATCCCCGCCAGGTCCTAGGATTTTTATCTGTCACTTTCCACTTCTTTCACCTCTGGCAGTATTGCTAATGTGAAAAATACCGAGTAGCACCGTGGTTCGGAACCCACGTTAAACTGTAGGTCCCCCTATAACTGGCTGGGTAAGTCAGTTCGAAGGTCGGAGGAAGGCAACGGCATACCACCTCCAAACAGGACCATGCCTAGTAAAGCACCGTGGTGTTCAAACCAATCTTCGGATTGTTGACTGCTTTACCTTTAACCTCTTTGGTACGTTTTGGTCGAACGAGAGTTATCGTTGCCGGCCGCGGTGGCCGAGGGGACTGAGGCGCTCCAGTCACGGTCTGCACGGCCACTACGGTTGGGGGTTCGAATCCCCCCTCGGGCATGGATATTTGTGTCGTCCTTAGGATCAGCTAGTTCATAAGTAGTTTGTAAGTTTAGGGACTGATGACCCTGAAGTTAAGTCCCATAGACTCTACAAACATTTGAACATTTTTTTAGAGTTATCGTTGGCGTGCAGCGATAGCTGCTGGTAACAATGCTTAGGTTGGAATGTTTTTTGTTTGCTGGCCGGTGTGTGGCAGTCTCCCGCCGACCGCAGAGCGAGGCAGTAGCATGTTGACAGTGCGTCCGTAACCCGCCTTTAGCGGTGGCTAAAGTTTTTGCCCTTCAGTCGTATCGCATATGCAGTTGCGTATTGAAATGTTTCAGTGTGGACTTGTAGACATTCATCGTAGTGGCACGCGGTAATTTAATCAGTGTATTTAAAGGAAGAGTTTTTAACATTTGTCGTTCCATAATAAAGGAAGTTAACAAAGTTTATTGTTATGGATCAACCTAGTAATTGTCCGCATCCCATACCGTCAAATAATTGGAACAATTATTAAATGATTAAGCAGCAAATACAATACAACGGCACCTTCTCCCATCGAGGATTAGGTGGACGCAGCTGTGACGTTACACTGTGATGGTGAGGAAAAACGTGACGGAGGAATTAAGGAACATTAGAAAAAAGCCGAGCCTCCAAGTGCCGTGCACGACCTGTGGGCACTATTGCATCGTAGCGTAATCCGATCCTAGTCATCGCCGGCCGGTTGCGATACCTCGCGAGGCGTCGGAGCGTTGAGCGCGAGTCGTGGAATAGAAGAAGTCACGGGCGTTGCGTCACCCCTTGGGTCAGAAACAATAAGCATGAAGGACGTCACAAGGTGAGAGTCAATCTTCTATTTACGGCGCTCGGCAGGCAGCGAGCAGCGCGCCTCCAAGGCTACCTGCGCGCGTTTCGCCACTGCGCCTCAAGTGTTTATCGTCTGCCCACCCTGGAGAGCAGATACGACACCACTCGACAGCCGAAATCGCTTTTTTTTCGGCCGCTGGGACACATATCTCAGGCACAGATAGCGTACTGTTTGTTTGGTCCACAGAAGACAATATTGGTTCGAAAAACGTTACATACTCTCGACTGCTGAACTGTAAGTTTTAGTTTCCCAGGTTCCGCATTTATGGTTATTTGATGTTCGGTCGGAGTGATATCTGGCAACGACCAGTCAGACGAGAGAAAATAAACTGTTGTTATGTTGTTATGGTCTTCAGTCCGGAGACTGGTTTGATGCAGCTCTCCACCATACTCTATCCTGAGCAAGCCTTTTCATCTCCTCATAAGAACGGCAACCCACATCCACTTGAATCTGCTTACTATACGAATCTCGTGGTCTCCCACTGCGATTTTACCCCAAACACTTCCCTCCAATGCTAAATTTACGATTCCTCGATGTCTAAGAATGTGTCCTACCAAGCGATCCCTTCTTTTGGTCAGGGTATGCCAAAAATTCCTTTTCTCGCCAATTCTGCTTAGTACCTCTTCATTAGTTATGCGATCTACCCACCTAATCTTCAGCATTCTTCTGTAGCACCACATTTCAAAAGCCTCTATTCTCTTCCTGTCCGCACTGCTTATCGTCCATGTTTCGCTCCCGTACAAGGCAACACTCCACACAAATGCCTTCAGAAAAGACTTCCTTACAATTAAATTAATATTCGATGTTATCAAATTTCTCTTTTTCAAAAATGCTTTTCTTCCCATTGCCATTCTGCATTTTATATCCTCTGTACTGCGTCCATCGCATGTTATTTTACTACCTAAGTAACAAACCTCATCTACCACCTTCATAGTTACATTACCTAATCTAATTCCTTCAGCATCGCCTGATTTTCTAAGACTGCATTCCATTATCTTTATTTTGCTCTTGTTAATGTTCATTTTATACGCTCTCTTCAACACACTGTCCATTCCATTCAACTGCTCTTCCAGGTCCTTTGCTGTCTCTGACAGAATTACAATGTCATCAGCAAAACGCAATGTTTTTATTGCTTCCCCCTGAACTTTAATCCCTATTCCAAATTTTTCCTTGCTTTCCTTCACCGCCTGCTCGATGTACAAATTGAATAATATCGGAGAAAGGCTACAACCCTGTCTTACTCCCTTCCCCACTGATGCTTCCCTTTCATGCCCTTCGAGTCTAATAACTGCGGTCTGGCTTTTGTACAAGTTGTAAATAACTCTCCTTTCCCTAAATTTTACCCCTGCTGATTTCAGAATTTGAAAGAGTGTATTCCAGTCAACATTGTCAAACGCTTTCTCCAAATCTACAAAAGCTAAAAATGTAGGTTTGCCTTTCCTTAATCTGTCTTCTAAGATAAGACGTAAAGTGAGTATTGCCTCTCGGGTTCCTACGTTCCTCCTGAACCCAAACTGATCTTCCCCGAGGTCAGATTCTACCAGCTTTTCCATTCTCCTGTAGATAATTCGTGTTAAAATTTTGCAACAATGACTTATCAAACTGATGGTTCTGTAATTTTCACACCTGTCTGCACCCGATAAACTGTACATTTACTTATTATGTAATACACATTTTATTATTTAGATAACCCATTTCGGTAGATTGTGCTGGTATCGTCGGATGTGTGCCATCACATAGGAAACTTCGTAAAATCGTAGTTTTTCGACAATTTTGACATTGGCATGTAGTTATACCGGGTGATCAAAAAGTCAGTATAAATTTGAAAACTTAATAAATCACGGAAGGAAGCTTAGGGTTTAACGTCCCGTCGACAGCTTGTTCATTAGAGACGGAGCTAACACTCGGGGTTTTGGGTAAGGATTGGGGAGGAAATCGACCGTGCCCTTTGAAAGGAACCATCCCGGCATTTGCCTGGAGTGATTTAGGAAAATCACAGAAAACCTAAATCTGGATGGCCGGAGGTGGATTTGAACCACCATCCTCCCGAATAAGAGTCCAGTGCGTTACCACTGCGCCACCTCGCTCGGTAATTAAATCACGGACTAATGTAGATAGAGAGGTAAAAATTGACACACATGCTTGGAATGACATGGGGTTTTATTAGATCGACGTCTACCGTTATCGGGCCTTTTTTCTTCGAGGAACTGTGTGATTCTGGTTTTGTAACTGCTGCCGTGACGGGTGAGAGGCACGCCGATATATTACAGAATAGCATCATCCGCAGCCTGGCTGATAAACACCTGCTGGAACGTACGATTTTTATGCAGGATAGTGCTTCACCCCAAATTGCTAGACGCGTGAGAGATCTCTTCCGCGCATCGTTTGGTGATGATCATGTGCTCAGCCGCCACTTTCGTCATGCTTGGCCTGCCATGTCCCCAGACCTCAGTCCGCGCGATTATTGGCTTTGGGGTTACCTAAGTCGCATGTGTGTCGACCGGCATCTCTTGGGATGTTGAAAGACAACATCCGACACAAATGCCTCACCGTAACTCTGGACATGCTTTACAGTGCAGTTCACAACATTATTCTTCGACTACAGCTATTGTTGAGGAATTATGGTGAACATATTGAGCGTTTCCTGTAAAGAACATCATCTTTGCTTTGTCTTAATTTGTTATGCTAATTATTGCTTTTCTGATCAGATGAAGCGCCATCTGTCGGACATTTTTTGACCTTTTTTTTTTTTTTTTTTTTTTTTTTTGTTCTAATAAAACCCTATGTCATTTCAAGCATGTGTGTCAATTTTTACCTCTCTATCTACATTATTCCGTTATTTATTAAGTTTACAAATTTATACTGACTTTTTGATCACCCGGTACAATTAAAATGTTTCCCATATATTGCCAAAATGTGAAGCGGTTTTGCTCAAAAGAGATTTACGTTACATAATCAGCATCACATTGCGGCAAGATGTGGGAAGCATTATATTTGTACAATGACATGCCAAAAAAACTACAATTTTACTAAGTTACCTATGTGATGTAGTGTACATGAATGATACATCCGATGAAGGTAGTATTATCTGCAGAAACCAGATACCTAAATAACAAACAGTGATAACCGATCTTGGTTATTGTTTGAGATAACAAATCCGTTGATTAGATCGCCCCCAAAAAACGACAATTTTCAATTTCGACCGTTTCATCGTAGAAATTGAAAATTTATTTTGGAACGACATTCGAACCCGTATTTCCCACTTCGAACCAGCGGTCGCCTTAAACAATTCGGCTATCCAGGCACGCTTCCCTTCCAACCCAAATTCTCTTCTTGTAGCACACTACGATTATAGTGCCCTGCTCATTTGATTCCTCTTGCTCGCAGCCTATACTGGATTCCCGCAAGGAACCGAGCGTATTTAACGGGAATCGTACCAACACCACCTAGAGACAAGGCCTCACAACAGACCGTGCTACGTCATGCTGACCAGGCCGCGCCCGCCAGCTGAATGGCTGGCCGCTGGGGCACGCCCACTTCCTCGTAGCAGCCAGCCAGTAAGCTTGCCGCCGCGACCTGGTCAGCATGACGTAGCACGGTCTGTTGTGAGGCCTTGTCTCTAGGTTGTTGTTGGTCGTACCGCCCAAAATGACAAAATTTCAAGTTTTTACTTTTATACAAATTATGAAAATATGGATGTTTATGCTTAATTTGGTGTTGGGTTTATTGAAATATTCGATTATTTACTATTTTAAATAAATATTTGAAAATAATCATGCAATGACATTTCTGAGAATTTTGTTTTCCATATTGACATTTTTCCCTGGAACTATATAGTCTAGAAATCTGCTTTTTTTATGTAGAGTAATATCCGTTTCGTAAGTTGCCTACACTAGCGGTAATTCGCAGGAAACTTTTCGAACCGTAAATTTGTTTGTTTCACAGCAACAGTTATCCACTAACCATGTTTCAGGATTCTGTGTTTGTTGGCAGTTCAGTCTTTTTTTATGTATATTAAACTTTTTTTCTTACACGCAATTTTCCCAAAATGACATGTTTCAGTATAAATGCCCGTTTTTCTCAGAAACTTCTGAATCCACACCAATGAATTATTTGCCAATTAACATAGGTAGTATAATTATGCTGTAGCTCTACTTTAGTAGTATTTATTATAATAGTTAAAATTCAAAAAATTAAAATTTTGAAAATTTACACACAAAAAATTAAATGATTCGGAGAAAAAATCATAACTTTTTTCCAGTTGTTATTTTAAAGTGATTGCAGAGCAATACGGTTAGAGGACACGAGCGAACATTTATATATTTTACAGATCCTGAGAAAACGGGTCATTTATATAGCAAATTTAACATTGTCGAGATGGGGTGCTACGACTCCCCTTAATGCGTCATTCCCTGTTGTGGGCATATATAAAATTACTGATTGACACCACATCAATTCATTTGGCATTACTGCGATATACTGAAAACGTTGCCCTGCAGACCTGCTATCAAGACGACTCGGATGGTGTATTGTGAGAGTACCTTCTCGGCGACACGCGATGCTATTCGACGACGCCTAACGCCGTACGGTACGCGATGCGGAATGAGTTGCTGTGTGCAATTTGCTTAATATCAACTAGTCTACAAGCCCTCATTTTATACATTTACTTCAGATAAATCCTGTTTATAAATCAGTAAATACAAGGTGATTCACAAAGGACTTAACAATCGAAAATTCTTATAAATTTATTAAAAGAACCTATAGAGCTCATTGTTGCGTCATGCAGGTAAACACTCAAGCTTTAACTCACGAGTTCTCAAGTTCCCTAATCGCACCGCAACGAGCGCTAGGGACAGTTGAGTTAATGATGGCTGCCAAATGTTTGTAAACATATAAGACCAAACTACTGTGGTCATCGGTCCCTCGACTTAAAAATTACTTAACCGAACCTAAGGACAGCAAGCACCCCCATGACCGAGAGAGGACTCAAACATTCGGCGAAAGCGACAACGCAGTCCCTGGCATGGCGCCTACAACCACTCGGCAATTCCCATGCGATTGGGTGCCTTTACGGGATGTGTGTTTTGGTTCAAGAATCAAGAGTCGACAATAGGTCAGAGTAACGTCCGTATCAGGTAAGCTAAATATCATCCTAGTAGGCCTACTATTTGTGTGTGGCTTGCCGCGGCGGGTTACGCATTCGCCGCGGTGGAGTAGCCGAGCGGTTTAAGGCGCCTCGCTGCGAAGCAAAAATGTTCAAATGTTTGTTAAGCTTAAGGGACTTAACTACGGGGTCATCAGTCCCTAAACTTACAAACTACTTACGAACTAGCTAACACTGAGGACGGCACAGATATCCATGCCCGAGGGGGATTCGAACCCCCGACAGTAGTGGCCGCGCAGACCGTGACTTGCGCGCCGCAGTCCCCTCGGCCACCGCGGCCGGCACGTAGTTTGTAAGCTACGGACTAATAACCCAGCAGTTGAGCCCGATGGATTTACAGGTATTTGAACATTTTTTATGAGCAGCGTCAATGTTCCGTAGAAACAGGGTGTTCGGTTAAAACATAACGAATCATCACGTCTGGCACAGACCTTAAGCAAGTGATACAATCTTTTTTCCAACAGATCTACGAAATCGACTTCGAGAGCATTTCGCGAGCAGCAAATCCCACAGACGAGTGTTTGACCTGTGTTGAAAAAACCTATGCCCTACACCTAACGTTCTTTCTACAGTGAGCACGAAAACAGTTTACAGCCTCGCATGAGATGTGTACAGTATAACCACTGGAAGTAACATAGAAAATCTTCAGTTTGAGATGAAAAATATTCTATTCTCTTTCCCTTAAAGCAACACTAAAAACAACTCTGAAGGTTCTTTCAATAAATGTCTATGAATTTTCAAAATTATAAAGTCCTTTCCGTATCACGCTATATAGCGCATCGTGTTGTCACCACTACATATAACAGTTGTTGTTCCAGAACCCACCGACAATGGATCTCCTGTTATGCGCCTTCACGCCAACGAATTTCCAGTGGTACTAATGGAATATTACTCCGAATTAAGCCGGCCGCAGTGGCCGAACGGTCTGCGGCGCGCCAGTCACAGTCCGCACGGCCGCTACGGTGGGGGGTTCGAATCCCCCCCTCGGGCATGTATGTTTGTGTCGTCTTTAGTGTAAGTTAGTTCATAAGTAGTTTGTAAGTTTAGGGACTGATGACCCCAAAGTTAAGTCCGTTAAGCTTAACAAACATTTGAACATTTTGGACTCCGAATTATGTGTAACGTTGAAGAGGCTTTCGAGGGAGAACGATTATTGGGAAGAGAAATCCCGCCTGCTTGAGTAATATACCAAACACGGTACATTAATTGTTACTCAAGCAAGTTGTCTCCGCAGTGTCGTTCGAAGCGATAGACGATATAAATTGTGTCCTATCGACGCTAATTTGAATGTGGGGCATCATAGACCCATTTCTACCATGACTATATGGAGAAAACTGCAATGCACAGAGATCACCAGCCAAGGACGTCTATCGTGTCCAGCAGCTTGACCATGACTTTTGATCTCTCTCTCAATGTAGTCAGTATTTCCAAGACTTCGTTAAATTACTGCAGAAAAATGGCGAGCTGCCTTGAAAGATAAGCGCAGAAGGTGAACGATGTTGAAAGACTGTTATCGCTATCGGTGAAAAAGCTTCGCTTGGAGGGCAGAGCCGGCCCTGGGCCCGTTCTGAAAGAGCGCTTGGCAAGGAGCAGGGTGGAAGGGGGGCGTGGGTGGATGGGGGTGCGAAGGGCCTCGGGCCCTGCCCCCTCTGACATCTTGATTTAGGTTTTCCGTGCTTTCTCTAAATCACCAGAGATAAATTTCTGGATCGTTCTCTTGATAAAGCCTTGGCCGCTTCCTCCAGCCATGTTTCTCCAGTCGAGATCCTAGTGACCTCGTTGTATACAGAGTCCCTATATGACAGACGCAGTGATGAAGTGCGTCTGTTGTTTCTGTTATCGCCAAAACAGCAAGAAAACCGTTATATCAGACAACAGAGTCTCACACACCCTATGCAGACCCGTTCACAATGCTGCCCCTTGTCGTACGCCTAATAACTATTTGCCTTAACAAATTAATAAAATGGTGCTTCTGGTACATGTCATCCCACGGTATCGCAATTTTGCCTGCAAGTTCTAAATTACTTCAAACGAGGTGTGACGTATAAGAGAGATGGAGAACTAATAGCAGAGAAAAAATCGCACTGACGTGTTTTACGGCCCACTTATGATTTGTAGTTTTATAAGTTTTTGCAAACATTTTGGACCAAAATAATAATCTAAATAATAATAAATTAATAAGAGTGTGTGAAACCCTCATAGGAAAAAAAATTTAGGTACTGGCGCGTTCCGAACCACTGGCCTTCAGCATCACAGTCCAACACATCGCCACTACGGTACACCTGACAGTTAAGAATTGCGTTCTTAAATCTCACACTATTGATGGTCGTTGTCAACTGATGTTAACATGGCATTTGTAGACACTAGATTATCATTTATCGTACCAAGAACGACGTCTTTTTGTTAATTCTTCAGTGCGCCATTACTTTGAAATGACAACGTGTAAGTTACAATAAGAAAATCATCAAATACGCAACGCAAGATGACGTATGCCAGAGAGAGTTGTGGGCGAGGAATGTCACGTGACATCTGCGAACGGCTGGTTTTCGTTAATTTAATGGAGGGTGTCAAAACTCCGTTATTTTTACAAATATCTCTCAAACGATACGAGATAGGAAAAAAACATAAGGGAACAACGTTGCAGGGAATTTTCTCCTCTACAAATTCGTTATTCAATTTTCGCGTCAGATGAACGGTTTATTTGCAATTAAAATTACATTACAAACGGCTTTTTTTCGTATTACTAACGCATTTCTTGTCCGAAAAATTTGAAAAAGGGAGGTTCTGGTCCCTGGCGGCCTACAATTATGTGTGCAAAATTTGGTGCTGATCGGTTGAACGGTTCGTCTTAAAAACAGGAATACGTTACGGACAGACAGACAGACATACATCCCAAAATCGCCGTTATTTTTGCAAATATCTCTGAAACGATACGAGATATGAAAAAAAAAAAACATAAGAGAGCAAAGCTGTAGAGACTTTTCTTCCCTACAAATTCGTTTATTCAATTTTCGTGACAGATGCATGGTTAAGCCGTTATTTTTATTTAAATTTCGAGCTGTCAAAAGACGATCGCAAAGGCCCACTTTTAGTGTTACTACCGTAACCTAAAGTGGGCTAAAAAATAATAAGTGCCTCGATGGACTGGCCGAGAGCTCTAAGGCGCCTTGCTGTGGAGCGCACTGTTGCTCGCCGTCGGAGGTTCTAGTCCTCCCGCAGGCATGGGTATGTGTCTGTTGTCCTTAGCATAGGTTAGATTAAATAGTTTGTAACCCTAGGTACTGATGACCGCATCAGTTAAGTCCCTTAGATTTACAAACATCTGAGCATTATGTAAACACGAACAGTAGAGACGATTACAACACTTGGGCATACACTAAACAAATGTTACCACAGGACAGGGGACACAATTGTAATTAAAATACAATTTAATCAAAGTCGTTTCGAAACAACTATATAGACTAGGATCGATCATTAGCCTTCTGTGACTATATGGAGATGAAGAAGGCAAGAATCAAATAATCTGACGTTACGCGGAAAAGTAACACGCAAGAGATTAGAGATTACGGTAGTTGAGTACTATAGGTTACAGAGGCCACGTCTTGAGTGTATAATTATCTGTGAAGTTCTCGACGAGCTGAGAGAGTGGTTGTAAATAGCCACCAGCTAGTTTACATAATATGCAAGAGCCGAGTGATATTTCCCATTCCAAGAATCACATAATGAGTAGGAGGAGACTAGAAATAGAAAGGAAGATTACTGAAATTCCAACATGGAGGTAGTTGTTTTTGGAGCAACATCTTCAGTAAGTAAAGTACCACGTTTTGCAACTTTGACTATTCTAATTACTTTTAAATGAGGAATATTAGGTCTCAACTCCCCTTTTACGACGAGGGAATAGTTAGTGAGGATACAAGGTCCGCATTTGGAGAGGACTCGGGTGTATCGTTTTCTAGGAAAGCGTATCAAAATTTGCCTACACCGCATAGGAGTATTGTGAAAAACCTAAATGTCGATGTTCACTGAGGAATTTTACCAGTTGACCTCGTACATGCGAGTTCAGTGCCTTACCAGGAAGTCGTCTTTACACTGTAGGTACAAGTGATCTGTGTAAAATGCCCGGGATTGGTTCCTGCAACACGAAGGGAAGTACAACCAGGTATGGCGCTCGATGCCCGACATGTGGAAATTTCAATTTCGCCAAAGTTGACTAATTCGGCTACATACGTTCACCGTGTCGAGAATGATTGAACGGGGGCGTTATAGTCCACAACAGACCACCTACTGGTCCTCCAGCCACCTTTGATGACCGAGACACCTGAGACGGATCGCCATAAAAGCAGCAGTGCAACAAATCACCGGCCTGTTCAAGCCAGGACGTGCTAGACACCTCTCCCAGTGGAAAATCGGTAGGAACATGGGTCCCATAGCGTATGGGAACAAAGTTTTGGTTTGGCGTGAATCACGGGATTATTTTCTGGTGCAACTCATCAGTCCAAGCCAAATTTTTCAGAGCACAAAAACGTGCGTTACGATCAAGAACATCCTGTAGTGGGCTATTTAAGGATTTGGGGATATTTCCTACTGCTTCGTAATACATTTATTCTCTAATGAAATTTGTCATTAAAAATATATCATATTTTCAAACCAACAGCACAGTCCATGGGATCAATACGAGAAACAAGAATAACTTGCAGAAGGATTTAAAATGACTTACTTTGGCTCAGAAAGGTGTCCAATATTCAGCAATACACATTTTCAATAACATGTCAGAAACCATAAAAAATTTAACTCACAATAAAGTACAGTTTGAAAAGAGTCTAAAGGATTTTTTGGGGGGCCAACTCCTCCCACTTTATTGATGAATTTCCTACCCGAAGCGATTGATGCGTGTTATTGTATATAATATTCATAAATGTAAATATCATGTTCAGTCAGACTTCAGTACACATTTTGTGGAGTAAGGTGATCATTGTAAACACGTCGTGTGTGTTTGTGTGTATCCTTTAAAATGTAAATATTATTAAGATATTTGTTTCTCTTGACCAATTCCACATCCAAAAGGGCAATTACATTTGGGATCTGTAGAAGGTACATTAAAACATATGCTCTCTTTTTATAAGTATGTATTGTGTATTATGTTCTCACATGTTCTACATCCTCATTTCGGATCAAATGGAACGAAAAGTACACCTAATCTAATCCGTTTGACACTTCAAGAATGACGGAACGTGATATAGTCAGGAATCACGAATTCATCTGCAGCGTCCACATAAATCGATGGAACTCGCATGCCACGAAGATGTGGTCTAAAGGTTATGCCCTGGGGTGTATTTTCCTGGTACATAATGTGCCCACTAGTTGTTCTGAAAGGGACCGCGAAATGTTGACCTTCACGTGGACCATCTCCATACGTTTTTGGCCTCATAAGACCCTTGAGGTATTAACGGTGTTCCAAGATGGTAACGTGCCTATACATCGCTCCCACATAGCCCGGGATTGGTTCCAGCAATATAGAGGGAAGGTCCACAGACCGATATGAGCACACCGAGATCCAGATTTGAGCGCCGTCGAGTATATACAGGATGTCATGGAACACAGACTCCATGTAATGGATATGCAGCCACCAACAGACCAGAATTGGCAGCCGCTCTGAGAAAGATGTGGTATCAGATGCGTCCAGAGCAGGACTAGGGCCTTGCTTACTCACGTCCATGGCGTTTCACTGCAGTCCGCAGAGCCAGAGGACGACGCAGCACGATATTCGGTGCCTATCCAGTTATATGTGCTGCTGAATAAGCGTACATCGCCATCCCCAGTAATCGAATAGCATTGAGCCCAGCGTTTACATAATGTGGAGGAATTATTTTAATCTTGAAGTCGGGCATCCTTCTTGTCAAGAGACGCCTGAACGGTATCTGGCTATGAGTCGTCTGGACACTTTTCCGTGTGTTATCCTATTTTCTGTGGAGAAGATTGGAGAACAGTCCAACATTTGTCAAAACGATAGTGCTAAACGTCGCAAGCGACCTTTGTAACACATCGACAGTCGTTAAACCCGCCGAGTGGATTCGATAGCCTCTGGCGTCCCTCAGTATCTCTCAAGGTAGCGAAGTGTGTGTACGCAAGGTCTAAGCTTTTATGTAATAGTGGAACGCAGTAGCTACTCTTATTTTATTGTGAATGAAATGTATTGTTTATTTTTCTCACATGTTCACAAACTATTTTGTCAATACCATAATTAATTCACCAGAGATTTTATACTCTAAAAAGTCACCCGCTCCCGATTGTATACCAATTACGTTCCTTACGCTCCATACCTACCTACCATATAGCCGGCCGCGGTGGCCGAGGGGACTAAGGCGCTCCAGTCACGGTCTGCACGGTCGGTACGGTCGGGGATTCGAATCCCCCTTCGGGCATGGATATTTGTGCCGTCCTAGATCGTAAGTAGTTCATAAGTAGTTTGTAAGTTTAGGGACTGATGACCCCGTAGTTAAGTCCCATAGACTATACAAATATTTGAACATTTTGAACCTATCATATACAGATGATCGCTCAGCGGAAGATTCGTACCCAAAGACAGGAAAGAAAGGCAACAGGAGGGATCCGCAAAACTACAGGACAATATCATTGACGTTGTTTTGCATTAGAATTTTATAAAATGTATTTTCTTCAAATATTATGAACTACCTGGAATAGAACGACCTATTAACCCATAATCAACACGGATTCAGAAAGTATTGTTCTCGTGAAACACAGCTAGCTCGTTAGTCACATGAAGTGATGAGTGCTATCGACAAGGGATGTCAACTAGATACCGTATTTCTAGATTTCCAGAAGGCTTTTGACACTGTACTTCACGAGTGGCTTCTAATTAGATTGCGTGCTTATGGAATATCGCGAAAGTTGTGCGATTGGATTCACGATTTTCTGTCAGAAAGGAGACAGTACGTAGTAACTGACGGAAAGTCATCGAATATAACAGAAGTGAAATCTGGCGTTCCACAGGTAAGAGTAATGTCTCCCAGCGTATTATCTCCCGTTGGTGTTTACACTGGTCATCCCTGTCAGGGAACAAATTGCGAGCCATTAAACCTGTGCCTGATCTCTGGTCAACGTCATCTCGACCCTCCCGCCGAGAGGAGATTGTTCTGGCCCGGCTTCGTGTTGGCCACTGCCATTATAGCCACCAGTATTTACTACGTGGTGGTCCTGCTCCCTTATGTGAGTACTGTGATGAATCTTTTACTGTGAACCATCTTTTAGTGCAATGTCCGTTTTTTAATCGTCTCCGTCATGATCTATGTTTACCTTTAGATTTGTCTGATATTTTAGCTGATAACTCGCATTCTGTTCACAGAGTTTTACTTTTTGTACATCGTGCAAATATGGTGAAAGCCATTCAAGTTCTAACCCCGGTTCTATTTCACTACGGGCAGTGTTGGGCGCTATTGACCACAGCAGTTGTGCGCCCTAAAACCATAAAAAAAGGTAAGAGTAATAAGGCGCTTACTGTTCCTTAACTTTATAAACGATTTAGGGGACAATCTGAGCAATTCTCTTAGAATGTTCGCGGATAATGCTGTCACTTATCGGCTAGGAAAGTCACCCCAAGGTCAAAAACAGCTTCAAAACCATTTACATAAAATATCTGCATGGTGCAAAAATTGGAATATTGGCAGCTGACTCTATGAAAAGTGCGAAGTCATCTATATAAAAACTGAAAGAAATCCGTTACATTTCTTTTCCACAGTAAGTCAAATCCCCATGCCGTGAATTCAGCTAAATACCTAGGAATTACATTTACGAACTTTAATTGTTAAGAACACATAGAAAACGTCGTAGGTAAGTGCAACCAAAGGCTAAGTTTCATTAGCGGAACACCTACAAGATGCAACAGTTCTACTAAAGAAACTGCCTGCACTACACTTGTGCCTCCTATTTTGGAGTACTGTTGTCCATTGTGGGAGCTACACCACGTTGGACTGATAGAGGGCATAGATATAGTTCAGAGAATGGCAGCTCGTTTTGTATTATCGTGATACAGGGGAGAGAGTGTCACGGAAATGATGCGCGAGTTAGGGAAGACTTTAAAAGACAGGTGTTATTCATTGCGGGGAGACATATTTGCGAAATTCCTTTCACCATGTTTCTCCTCCGAATGCGAACATATTTTGTTAGCACCCACCTACATTGGGAAACATGATCATCATCATCATCATCATCATCATCATCATAAAATAATATAATTTAGATCCAAAATGGAAATATTCGGGTGTTCCTTTTTTCCGCGCGTTATTAGAGAATGGAACTATATAGAAACATCATAAAAACGATACGATGAACCCTCTGCCATGTACTTAAATGTAATTTGCAGAGTAATTACGTAGATGTAAATGTAAATTTATGGTAGTAAAACACTAGCACGCGTTGGAATTTCTAACTGAAAAATGGCTCTTTGATCGTTAAACTACATCTAACAATAACAACACGAACTACCAAAAAGGACTCCCAGTTTTGATTAAAAGCTGTTAGATTTGACGCGCAACGGAGACAGCTTTGAAACCTCATGAATTGGTTAAGTATCTTCCTTAGGTTTTCTAAGTGTTTACTACGAGCATGACGTAGGAGTCTGGCGTGTATTAATATTCAGTAGCTTCATTAGCTATCTAGATGACTTATTTTAAAGCTCCGACGCTCTTTTTTGCGGCACCCGAGAGCTACTGAGACGACGAAGCCAGTAAAACATTGTGTAACGTTTCCTGCCCCACACTGTGCTTCCAACTCTTTATTACCTGATAAATACCAGCGAACGAAGCTCTGACAAATAGCGTCGGGTCTCTCTCATTCAGTATATGTCTTGTTAATGTTCGCAGAGGCACTACTCGTGAAATTATAAACGCTCATGTCACTTTAAACCTCTTTTCAAGGACTGTTGTAGGCCGATAAAGTACAGCGTTCCAGTTTAAAAAATAATTACTTTGTTTTGGTAGATAAAAAAGTAACGAATTTCCCCACAGTACGCGACCTACTTAGAGGGAAGACGGAGGAGTCCCTTTAGCAAGTCCGAACCGTTAACCAAGGAATTTAAGCCAAAGAAATGCAGTCTGATATAGCGTCACTGAATCAGACGATGCAGAGGAAATCAGATTAGGAAATGAGGCACCAAGAGTAGTACATGAAGTTTGGTATCTCGACCGAAAATAACTTGTGTTGGTTGAAGTAGAGAGGATATAAAAAGTAGAATGGCACTGGAAAGAGCATTTCTGAATACCAGAAATTTGTCAACATCTAACATAAATTTAAGTGTAGCGTAGCCTTTCACAGATGTGAAACGCAGACATTGAGACTAGCAGGCAAAGAGAACAGAAGGTTTTGAAATGATACATCTGCGGACGAACATTAGATGACTAGATCGCTGAAATAACGACGAGATACTTATTAAAACTATAGAGAGAAGGAATTTGTAGCACAGTTTGGAACAAGGGTTCGGTTGACGTGACATTCTGAGACACGAAGCATACTGTAGGTATACAATGCAGCAAAAGGGAATTAGGACAGCCTCTGAAAGAGTTTTTCATGTTGACTCAAGATTTAATATCAAACAATAAGTCAATGTCCAGAGACATATTTAAAAACAAAGTTTGTGAAGCTTAACTGCGGGGTCATCAGTCCCTAAACTTACAAACTACTGAACTAGCTTATACTAAAGATGACACAAACATCCATGACCGAGGGGAGATTCGAACCCTCGACGGGGAACGGCCTCGCGGATCGGAGCGTAGCGCCTAAATGTGCTTGGCCACTCCGCCGCGGCAGACATATGTTATCTCGATATATATCAAAGATATAAATCTAAAGGAGAGGCTTTGAATTAAAATTTGTGCCACGGCCGGGATTCGAACCCGAGGCCTCCTGCTTACTAGGAAGGCGCTACACCACTAAGCCATGCCACAAATTTCAATTCAAAGCTTCTCTTTCAGATTTCTATCTTTGATTTATATCGAGACAAAATATGCCTCTGGGCATTGATTTATTGTTTGATATTTTATTCAACTCTGCCTGTTTGTTTTAATGTGTACAGAGTGGCTGGATGTGATACTTATATTTATGTGATCACCCAGCAAAAACACTCTTGTCCTGTCCCAGTATTTTTATCCCTTTTTCGTATTTATGTGAAACCTTTCTTCGTTTTTACATGTTCCTTTTAAACTTTGACGTTTTAAAAGCATATGCTTCCGAACGCTTAACACAATGTTTTATCTCTAAGACTGGAACAAGGGACTGATAACCCTTGATGTTTAGTCCCTTTCAAAAACCACCAACCAACCAACCAACTCTGCCTGAGATACAAAGGCAGGATTGTTCCTATCACACACAGACATTAACTAGACTGGCAATGCCCTATGCAGAATCATCGGTGTCACTAAAGATGACGTGGCCATATTACTACCATAAACGGCTTGAAAACAACTACCAAGTTAAAGACAGAACAGTCCTAAGAAATAGGACTAAACTGATAAAAGTGCGCCCCCTTTATAGTGTTAACATCTGCATAATGGTAATGGGAAGTACCTTCAGTTGTTTTACGTATTTAGTAATCTGTCTCCAATTTGTAACCGCTTCGTCTTTTCTACAAAATTACGCTCGCTGTAAAAGTTCTTCTGTATGCAGAGATGACTGTTTGTTGTTGATAATGAGTTTCAAATTCAAATGTTTGTTAAGCTTAAGGGACTTAACTACAGGGTCATCAGTCCCTAAACTTACAAACTACTTATGAACTACCTACAACTAAGGACGGCACAAATATCCAGGCCCGAGGGGGGATTCGAACCCCCGACCGTAGTGGCCGTGCAGACCGTGACTGAAGCGCCTCAGTCCCCGCGGCCACCGCGGCCGGCTTGATAATGAGTGTCCGTGTTATTAGAGGCTTTTATGAAAACTGCCGTCTGCTGTAAACGTGGGCATATTTGTCTCAATGTTCATCTTATAACACGATTCTACAATTTGTGTGTTACATCAAGCTAGTACGCAAATCTCAGCTCAACTTCAGAACCTGTTTAAACCACCGCGAATAGGTTAAAACGTCATTGAGGTTCAGAAGTTGTGTAACTAGCGTACACAAACTTTTTGACGTTTGTGTAGGTAAGATGGTGGCGTCAGGCTTCAGTAAAATCAACGACTTTGCCAGTCTACTTAATGTATGTCTGTGGTTCCTATTAATGTTCATTGCTGGGGTGCTTATTCCGGTATTGGAGAGCCCTGATGGCAACAATGATACGTATTTATATAGGATAATATGAGCCAGCACTGAAGAGTGTGCTGTGGAGGGAGACGTGCCTTAAGACAATGCGTGCAGTCGCTGTATCCATTAAGTGACGGTGGCTTAGTGGTATACAGCGTGCGTAGTAAGCAGGAAGTCCCGAGTTCGAATCCCGGCCGTAGCACAAATTTTAATTAAAAGGCACTCCTTCAGATTTATATCCTTGACTCAAGATTTATTGTTGAAGCAGTGCAGATGGAGTATATTAAGTGATTACATTTACAGCTCAATACGTCACGCAGTACTGAGATACCAGGCGTCGATCCATACTGAAATAGACATATTTGTTCGTGGTGTAACCTCCAATGGCAGCACGGCAAGCTAGTACTGACTCTGGCATCCACTCGATCGTACAGACCCCGAATACTGTCTCGGGATACATTACTCCACGACTGCTCGGTCTATTGACGTACTTATCTAAAGAGTAGTGAACTGACGAATCGCACATGCCGTTTTCGTCCCACCATACCACACACGTGCTCTTTTGGAGTAAAATCCGAAGATCGTGCGGGCTAGGTCAGCTGCTACACTTCTTGCAGAGAACGTTGAGTTTCCCCTCACAGTGTGGAGAGCGTTATCTTGTAGGACCAACACATCACCTTCTTTATCATAACATGTAGACTTTCACGGCCGGCGTCTTCGTTAATTAAAACTTGCGGGCCAACTTGCCGTGGTCCATCTGTAAAACTTTATTGTCCCGACGTTTCGTTGCTTACTGCGGGCAACATCTTCAGTGGTGAGTCGACGATCCGCTGCTAGCCGCGGGACGTCCTGCCTATGTGCAATAGAAAAGGCTTGTAACGATGTAAGATATGGCGGTCAACTTTGCATCAACGATATGACAATCGCCGAGACGGAGCGGCCGAGCGCATTGAGGAGCTATGCTACGATGCATGAGGCCGTTTCCCGTCGGAGGTTCGAATCCCCCCTCGGGCATCGTGTTTGTGCTGTCTTTAGTATAAGGCGGTTCATAAGTAGTTTGTAAAACTTATGGGACTTAACTACGGGGTCATCAGTCCCTAAACTTACAAACTACTTACCAAATACCTTATACTAAGGACGCCACAAACATCCATGCCCGCGGGGGAATTCGTACCCCCGACCGTAGTGGCCGTGCAGACCGTGACTGACGCGCCTCAGTCCTCTCGGCCACCGCGGCCGGCGCAGTTAACTCCCATAAGCTTTACAGACTTTTTTTTAATATGACAATCGATTACGTGTAATCGAGAGAGATGACAATGATAGTTGGCAGCACGTGATAAGTTTTGGCGACCTCTATGCGCTCAATATATGCAGGACCTCCCTCGGCTAGCAGCCAATCGTCGACTCGCCCCTGAAGATATTGGCCGCAATAGGCGACGTAACGTCGGGACGAGGACGTTTTACAGATGGACTACGGCATCTTAGCCCGAAAGTTTTAATTTATGACATCACATTCCTGTTGCAAGGATGGTATAAGAATGGATCTTATAACATTCTGCACGTACCGAGCACTGATCAGCGTTCCCTCAACAAACACGAAAGATGAAAGGAGGGGTTGAAGCTCATGCACCATAGAACACAAGGCCTGGGATGGGGCCATTGTGTCTTGAACGTCGACCATAGATTTTGGTAGACCGAGCACGGCATCGTCTCCATGGCACCAACATCTCTACAGCTAAACCATTGTTTTGTCAACAGTCACGTGGTAGTGTCCGGCTTTGCCTAGGATTATACAAAGCTTTCTGTAAAGTATAAAACGATAGCATCTCTTGAAAACTGCGGATTTGTTTTTTTACATCCGGCTAAAGTTCTCCAACAGTCACCTGGTCCTATGGCGCAACCACGCCATGTGTATAGCCGCTCTGCTGTTTGCCCGGCCTGTTAGTATGTATGGTCGAAGGTTTTGAACGAATGAACTCTACGACGCAGCGTTCGCCAGGTCTAGTCACACGCGCAAATAACGATCACCTATGTGCAGGCAGAATCTGCTTTCATGGCTGAATACTACGGCACGCCACTCCGTCTTCCAAGTGAGCCTCTGACGGCACCAGTCGAGCGTGCCGGGCTCGCTATGGCTTTAGTGGAAGGTGGCTCAGATGCGTGCATGCCCAAGACCCACAAATAGTAACGGGTTGGCAACAGTTCGTGTCGAAATTTCTGGACTTAACAAACTTCCTTATGGTCGTGAGAGATGGTGGACGTCCAGAACCTTGTCTACAGGTGTGGGAATCTTCAGGCGACCGTTGCAACAACTGTCGTTGCACATCTGACGCAGCAGGTCCAAACTGTTTGGCAGTTCTCCAAAAGGATCATAGTGTCACTAGTACGGAAAGAATTTGACCCTTTTCAAACTTCCTCAATTGGCTGTAGGAAGCGTGAGTTCGACCCATGGCATGAAACCTGTTTGCTTCACACATTGGTATAGAACTGATCATTATAGCTGTAAACATGCCGTATTATAGAGAATACACAGATGGCGTTCTGACAGCTATGCCACTACGCTCTCTGTTGACGGTCTACGATGAAACCATTAATCGTACAGCTACAATCTCCCAGGTGGCATCTGCCGTCATTAGAACAAAATCGACGCCATATTTCCAAGTGAACTACTTTTTTTCCCTGCAATGGGCTGAAGAGAGAGATGGCTACAGTGTCTCGTGCTAGCACCTAGTGGTTGTGCGCACTGTGCTCACTGCATGTCATATTCCTATGTATCTGACCCATCAGGAAATGACGTCGCGCCTGTGGCGCATGCTCAGAATCTCCTTAACCCTTTAATGCATAGTGTAGCTGATCAGCAACATCGGGTTTTTTTTTCCATTTTATCTCAAACTGATCAACATTATACCACAAATTCATTTGTAGCAGCTTGTATACATGGTGTTGAATATATTATAAATTGTAGTGTGTTACTGATTCATGTTACATATATTATAAACTTCAGAGTGCTACTGAATCATTTCAACAGTTAGTTGCATTGAGTTACTCCTGACATATGCGTTTGTTTACATTAGCGTTTTTCCTTTGTCATGTAAAAGTAGACAATCACACACTACTGTTGCATTATGAGTTACTTTCTAGAAAGATGACAGGCATAATAGTTACATTTACTACGTCGGGTACATCATTGAAGCACTATACAGCTGACCAGCTATGAAGGTTTTGTTGCTAGTAGTGCATAATAATTTTAAAGATTTTTTCAATATTTTTCTCAATATATACGCACAATAAACTATTCGTGGTAGTTTTTACAGCTTCAAATAAAAAGTCATGCACTAAAGGGTTAAAAGGTGCAATGGCGACCTGGATGCCAAGTTTCAGAGATCCAAGACTAGTGGCAATTTAGCCTAGCACGATAGATATAAGGGCCGTATATTTAAGATTACCGCATGTATGTTACGTTAGACAACAGTAAAAAATGCGCAAGGTGCAAGATATCCTGATGTAGTCTTGTGTAGTTCGCGAACGAACTAGTTCGGAAGAGCGCTCCCACAGGCGAACTACACGAACTAGTTTGCAGATCCCTCGCCTCTTAGTTCGTCCGTTCCTTTTCCGAAGACTTACGGGGAACAGCGAGAGAACGCGAGAGCGCGCAGAATCGCGTGATTTCCTTCTGCCAGTTACCGTCAGTTCGAGCTGAGATGCAGCTCAGCTCAGCTGTAGTTTCATAGTTTACTGCCACAAATTTTCTTTTATAAGGTATTCAGCAGCGTCTAAATTTATAAACGTGCATTTTTATTCACGAAAATAGACGCATTTAGCATATTTTGTAGGTAATGTTCTTTCAATGACTTATTTAATAAATAAATCCATTTTAAAAATAATGTACTACGAGTATTCAGTACGCAAAGTAGTTGAATACTATTGTATCACCCATTATTAAAATTCCCTGGTTTATATACTTAAGTATTTGATGTCTAATTGTCCAAAAATACGATAATAGCAAACGCTTGGGCAACACTGATCATTATATGAAAAAGCTGCCATAGCAAAAGTAAGAGCTTTTTTAGTAGCGGTAGCAAAAACCAAAAAGAGCGGAGGAACTAAAAAGAGCTACCTACTTCCCGGTCGAGCTGCGAACTAAAAAGGAGAGCTACCGGTCGCGAACTAAAATATGTGCGATCGGTCGCGAACGAAAATATGTGCAATCGGTCGCGAACTATTATGCCAAACGTATCTCGCTTCTTAGTTCGTTGGATTCTTTTCCGAAGACCGTCGGACAATAGCGAGAGGGTGCGCAGCAGAATTAAAAATCACGTGTTTGCCTTCTGCTGATGAGAGCCATTTCGAGGTGAGCGTCTGCCTGCTAGATTACATAGGTCAGTGCTACAAAATTTCTGCTTTGAAGTATTATGTACTCTGCAGTATCTGACTAATAAATTCCATAATGCCAATATATAGAGATAACTCTAAACTTAAACGCGAGAAATTATCCACTAACTGTTTCTTTTGGTTTGCGTGATAACGTTAGCGGCTCAAGCAGGAAGCGCATGAAGCAGCTAGGTAGGGGAACTTCTCCCTCCACCTGCATGCGCAGACCACGCCGCTCAGCCGTCACTGGGAGCGGACGAACTAAAAGAAAGAACTAGTTCGCGGCAGAGAAGCGAACCAAACTGAGCGCTCCCGATTGCGAACTATTATGCGCAAGTCTATTGAGATGTATACATGATGAGTGAGTATGTACACACCAGAACTTTTTGGCTACCGGTGCTAAGTCGGTCACGTGACCACCCCTCTCCCCCCTCCCCCGCCTCTGTTTACTTTTTGTAATTTCCGCCATTTTTAATCCCGCCGAATTGTACGCAGCGTGTTTCTGAACCGGAGATTCGGACGCTACGCGCCCTCACGTACTAACAAAAACTTCTTGTGTAACCTATACTTAACTTTAAGGTTATGCTGGGCTGTTGTTGGTTTTAAAGTCACTGACAGTGCGTTAAAGAATATTCTGAAGGTGTGCTGGAAAGACTCTAGCTTCCACTTAAAAAAGTTATCTGAAGCGTAGCCTTAAGAAGGCTATGTATAGGCGAAACAAAGTATTTATTTATTTATTTATTTTTTTTATTTTTTTTTTTTTTTTTTTTCTTCTTCTTACATGCGCGAGGAGCATAACGCCCGTATCTCCGGTTCAGAAAAACGCTACGCACAATTCGGCGGGTTCAAATATGGCGGAAATAACAAAAAGTAAACACAGGCGGGGGTACAGAGGTGGTCACGATGACCGACTTCGCACCGGGAGCCAAAAGTTCTAGTCTGTACATAGTCACTCGTGTATGCTTGCTCTTCTATACTAACATAGCAGCCGACGTCACTGAATAAACCCACTGTATCTTGGTTATATACCTGCCTGATCCAATTTCCAATTACAGTGCGGGCAGAACGTGGCCAGCTTTGTTCTCGCCCAGTCCTACCCCAATTGACTGCGCCTGTCGTGACGTCATCCTCAGCGTGAGCGCGACACAATGGTTTCATTAACGCGCGACAGAACGGGAGCAGATAACAGCCGACAATGCAAACAAGGACGCATTCCCTGGCCGCCGGCTGAGGTTATCGTGTCACCTTCACTCAATCCGCGACGCCATTTATGAGGGAGGGGGGACAGTCGTCTACAGCTCCGCTAAGAGGACACGGCATCGACCATACCGGGTGCTTCAGAAAGAAGTACAGATTTTTTGGGGGGATGATCGGCTTGATATCGATAATCATTTCTAGTATACGACCACGGTATCACTGACACTATTTACAAGGAAAATGCGAATGAACTTGTCCCCATCTATTTAAGCTGTAGGTCCGATTTCTCCGGTTGGATAACAGCGGTAGGCTAGGGTAAGGCAGCCAACAGTCCCGGATTCTGCGGGACGGTCCCGCATTTGTTTGTTTGTTTGTTTGTATAGTCTATGGGACTTAACTACGGGATCATCAGTCCCTAAACTTACAAACAACTTATGAACTACTTACGAACTAGGACGGCACAAATATCCATGCCCGAGGGGGGATTCGAACCCCCGACCGTAGTGGCCGTGCAGATCGTGACTGGAGTGCCTCAGTCTCCTCGGCCACCGCGGCCGGCCCCGCATTTGGACTCGTTGTCCCGCATTAGGATAATTACTGCAAATGTCCCGCAAAGTGGCAAAAGCGTCCCGCATTCCAGTAATTTTGAAATTGTTGGTCTAAGAACACACGCCGAAACTATTTTTGTACGGCACGCTGTGTCATACTGCTTACAATTCAACTTCACAATGCATCATCTACGAATAAATGACGGTTTTCTTACATTAAATACAAAAGAAGAAGAAAAGATACACATCTATTTCAAAATGTCAAATTCGCTAGCAGTGGACGTTCTTTTTGTTTTAAGCTGGTACTGCATTTGTTGATAGGATGACTTATTAAAAAATTTTATTTTTGACATATTTCCTGTGGCTTCTTAAGTACATTTCAATAAGTGTAATGGAATATTTTTCGGTGCTCAAGGTGGCAAACATGATGTAATATTACGACAGTCTGTATAAACTTTTTTTTTTTTTTAAATGTGACATGCAAATACAATTTCAGTTTTTATCTTACTTCCTCGAGGAATAAAAAGGTGGTGAAATTCTGAAAATGAAACAACGAAAGTGAGTGAGCATTGCATATAGTAAGGCACGATTAAACTCTGCACTTCATCGAAATTACTACTATAATATAGTAGTTCAAATGGTTTTAAAAAGTTTTTATCCAGTTTTAATTCGATATTATTGTAAAACGTAATTCTTTGGGCGGATTAAGCTACTTATCACAATGTGTGAAGTACGATGCTCCAAGAGCTACAACAAATTAAAGTAGTACAGGCAACGAAAGTGATCGGAAAAATGTAACGGAGATAGAACATGTAAAAATCGTCAGCTTTAAAATTCAAAATAGGAGCATGAAAAAATATTTATGAACTGTAAATACAGATTGAAAATTAATAAAATGACACTCAGATATGTTACTTTAAAAGTAAATGAGGAGACCTACTCTGCGCGCCTAAATTTCTTTCCTAGTTTCAGAATCACTGGCACAATTAGTCACGTGATCTCAGTCCTTCACAGCCTCGAAATGTCCCGCACTGATTTTTGAAAAAGTTGGCCGCCTTAGGCTAGGGACACGGAAGTCGCCGAAGTGGCGTCCAATTGAAAGACTTGAACCAGGCCACACGAAATTATTATTATTGTTATTATTATTATTATTATTATTATTATTATTATTAGCAGCAGTGTACCATATGTTTACAGGAGAAAAGCGATCCTAAGGTCTGCCGAAAGCACAGGTTATTCCCGTTTCCAGGAAGTGTCGTCGTACGGATGCGCAGAACTGTAGGCCTATCTCTCTGACGTCGATCAATTGTAGAATTTTGCTACAGGTTTTATGTTCGAGTATTATAAAATTTCTCAGCCCTTTAATGCATAGTGTAGTTGAGCAGCTATACATACCTTATTTTTTCCATTATCTCTCAAACTAATCAACATTTTAACACACATTCATTTGTAGCTGCTTCTATACGGAGAGTTACATATGCTAGTAGCTTGTCCTAGAAATTACAAAATTGCGGAGTGCTACTGAATCATTTCGACAGTTAGCTTTATTGAGTAACTCCCAACATCTGTGTATGTTTACATTAGTATTCCTTCGAAAGTTCAAATGTTTGTTAAGCTTATGGGACATAACTACGGGGTCATCAGTCCCTAAACTTACAAACTACTTATCAACTACCTTATACTAAGGACGGCACAAAAAGCCATGCCCGAGGGGGGATTCGAATCCCCGACCGTAGTGGCCGTGCAGACCGTGACTGGAGCGCCTCAGTCTCCTCGGCCACCGCGGCCGGCTTAGTATTCCTCCTTTGCCATGTAATAGTAGTTAATTACATACTGCCGTTGCATTATGAGTTACTTTCTGGAAAGATGACAGGCTTAATAGTGACATTTACCGGATACATCATGGAAGCATTATATAGCTGACAAGCATGAACTTTTTGTTGCTAGTAGTGCATAATAAATTTTTTCAATATTTTTCTCAGTATATACCACTATACATAATTCGTGGAATTTTTTATAGCTTCAAATTAAAAGTCATGCATTGAGGAGTTAAGACCGGAATCTCGTCTGTAGGAATCAACATGGTTTCTAAAATCAGCGATTATGTGAAACCCAACTCGCAGTATTCATCAAAGATATCCGGAGGGCAGTAGATACATGCTCACAGTCAGACGCCGTATTTCTTGACTTCTGCAAGGCGTTCAATACGTTTCCTCACCATTCCCTAATGAACGAAGTGCGAACATGTGCAATATTATGGCAACTGAGTGACGGGAAGAGAGTGTTTTCGGCTGAAAGAATGCAGCATGTCATACTGGAGAGAGAGAGAGACAGAACTATTTGAATGTAATAGTGATTTCTGACGTGCCGCAGGGGAGTGTTACAGAATCGGTTGCTTTCCATTATATGATTAGATGAACTAGTACATAACATCGGAAGATCAGTGAGACTTTTTCCCGGATGATGGTGTAGTAGCCGGCCGTGGTGGCCGAGGTGACTGAGGCGCTCCAGTCACGGTCAGCACGGCCACTACGGTCGGGGGTTCGAATCCCCCCTCGGGCATGGATATTTGTGCCGTCGTAGTTCGTAAGTAGTTCATAAGTAGTTTGTAAGTTTAGGGACTGATAACCCCGTAGTTAAGTCCCATAAGCTTTACAAACATTGGAACATTGGATGGTGTAGTATGACGATACGTCAAAATACTGCAAAAGCCTTGAGAAATGGAGAAGTAATTGCTGCGAATGAACAGGAAATGGCCATTTAAACTCAATATAAACAAATATAAAATGCTGAGTTTACATACACGTAAAGATCTTTTATTACGGGACTACGCAATAGCAGGACAAACACTAGAAGTAGTTAACTTCATAAAATATCAGTGAGACGACATACGGAAGTATTTGAAATGGAACGACCACATAAAATTAATTGTGCATAAGGGAGATGCCAGACTGAGATTCATCGGTAGAATCTTCAGTCCACCAACACACGAAGTAAAAGTTTACCTACCTCACTATTTTCTGTTTCTAATATTATTGACAAAGTGTGAAATATGTGCCACTGACGTGGAGAAAAAAGACCAAATTCCTGAAGATGTCCAAGAGGCCCCACTTTCAGATTGTGGCGCACGCCCAGCGGAGGCTGTGTGGCAGTGGTTGTGAGCTCCAGCTAACCAGACTGAGAAGGAGACTGCATGTGTATGGGATTTTAGAACTTCTTTATATTTATGGTATGTGAAGTTCAGAACTTAAATAACAATCAGCCAAAGCCATTCGACGCAACTCGAAAAAATTCTTGAGAAAATCGACTTTGAAGTTCTGCAAAGATCCCGCAAGTACCAATATTTAAAGCATTTGCAGCACCTGTTGGTGTAGCTCAAGAGACAACGTTCTAGCCTTACAACCATAGGGTCGGTGGTTCGAATCTCCCTGTGATTATAATTTCGTTGTGTTCGAGTACTTACATAATCTTCATATCTAACAGCATTTGTTTTTTATGAAACATGCACTTATTTTTGTTTATCCGTATTATCTATATTCTATAATGTTTACTTCATGGAAGATATAAACAATTTTACATTATTTTAAATTCAGTTATATAAAACATTTTGCGAACTCTAATTCCACATGTTGTTTCAGTTTTTATTTATGTGTATGTAAACGAGCGAAACACCTCATCGTTACTGACAACGATGGTTGAGTAGGTAAGCTGCAGCCGGCCGCGGTGGCTGAGGGGACTGAGGCGCTCCAGTCACGGTCTGCACGACCACTACGGTCGGGGGTTCGAATCCCCCCCTCGGGCATGGATATTTGTGCCGTCCTTAGTGTTAGCTAGTTCATAAGTAGTTTGTAAGTTTAGGGCTGATGACTCTGTAGTTAAGTCCCATAAGCTATACAAACATTTGAACATTTGATTTTAGGTTAGCTGCTGGAAAGCCATTAGTAGTTATGGAGTAGACTTGGCAAACACAGCGTCTTTGCTCTTTTACAAAATGAACACAACTGTTGTAAAATAATAGTGAAGCCAATATTGTAAACATGTAACTTGGCTTGTTTTTTGATTGAAACCATCAATATTAAAAAGCTTTTATAGAATACAGAAAATTACGAATAAATTAAAAGTACGAGCATTTTTCGTAAAAATCACCATTAGATGTGAAAAGTGTATAAGTATTCAAACACAACGAAAAAAAAGAAAAAGAAAAAAAAAACTGTCACGGTGGCATTGTAAGGGGGTACGCTACCACCTGAGCTACACTGGCCAATGCTACAATTGTTTTAATTATTGGTACTTACGTATACCAGCCAGATTCCAAAGTCGATTTTTCTCGAGAATTTTGATAGTTGCGTCGAATGGCTTTGGGCAATTGGTATTTGAGTTCTGAATTTCACGTACCATAAATATAAAAAAATTCTAAAATACATTATCCATGTGGTCTCCTTGTGAGTGGAGCACCACTAGAAGCCCGAACGTCGGTATGGAAAACAATAGCGAAGCACAGAGTAACTTTACAGAGAGGAAGCCGCCCCCCCTCCCCCTAAACCGCTCACCAACGCTCTCCTCGTAGTTCCGTAAAATGCTAGCAGATGTCAGGCGGTTCCCCTGCTTAGTAGCGGTAGACCACACTAGAGGCGCTTCTGAGGGTGGCTCTCGCACATCAGAGGGTAGCGTGGAGGAGAAGCTGAGGGGAAAGCTCGTGGCGCTTGCCACGAGGCTACGGATGTGTCTGGTGTGCCGGCGTTTGAGGGGAGGTGGTGGTGGGGACAGCCGCTACCTGCAGCCTGCTCTGGCCAGTTTAAAGGGCTGCTTCTTACGGAACTGTTTAACCCCCCGCACCAACCGCCAGCGCTTATGACTGCACCCTTATGCCGTCCTCTCACCGAACGTGGAAACGCACGTGGAGGAGGACGTGGTGCCGTTGCAGCGTGGAATTCCACGTTCCACTGCCCTGCGAACGTGGCCAATGAAAAGCGACCTGGTTTTCACGTGACAAGCAGAACTTTTGATCCGCCATATTGCAAACTCCGTTACCGGAAACCATATATTCCTAGCTTTAAAGGATATCGTATTTAACGTTGGTGTTATAATTTCTCTATCATAAAAGAATATCGTTCCTATGCTACAGTTCAACGCCATTCTATCAAAGGAGAGTCATAATAATATTTTGTCATAGATAAATATTACAACATGTTTAGGTGCATAGTATATCACAAATACAGAGTACGCTCTCCCGAGGAGAAATAGCGTAGTTGGTAGTGCGTTGAGCTGCGGAGCAAAAGTTGAGAGTAACTCGGGTTCGCAACACCATACTTCAGAAATATATATTTTTTTCCTTTTTTGTTTCCCTAATGTTTCTGGTTCTTTCTTATTAAGTGTAATATACGATATTCGTTTTTATTTGTTTTTAAGAAGACGGATTAGCGTGGAGGTTAGCGTTACGAGCTGTGGAGGAAAAGAGATGTAAATAACAGGTTGCCATCTACACCCTCCCAGATATTGTTAACCATTTCGTTTAATTATGGTTAATCGACTTATTTGATAATTTAATACAATTATAATATTCGGTATTCGACGTAATTTAATGAGAAACTAGAACGAACTTTGTCCAAGACAGAATTTGTTGAATTTTTCGTTCTAGGCCATAGGAACAAATAAAATTCAAGACAGTACCCTACGTCACTCCGTTTTCCCCACGGTGTTTGGCTTAAGTTGCATTTCAGTACACTGTTGGAATAGATTAGTTTCACAGTGCAAAGTGTACATGGCTAGCGCGTGGTTACAGAAGCAGATGCTATGTAGGAGGAACAGTGTTTACGTACAATACCAAAAGCAAAAATTATCACAACGTGCATTGTCGAATTGAGCGTTGTCCTGCGTGTATAACAAGTAAAATATATGGTCAGAAACTATTATCTCCGAATATACAGAATATGTACAACGTGGAAAATGGGAATATAAGACCAAGACAACTAGAGCTGATGTAAATGATGTATTTTACCATTGACAATTTTTTACCCCGCGAGGAATCGCGCGTGAGCATTTTGCTCACAGTGATTTTCAAAAAATAGGCATTTTACCGATTTTAAATAGTCAAATATGTGTGTTTTCTTGTAAACGCATCTAGAAATACTTATTTAGACATATTAAGTACATTAGAAACTGGTCTTCAACTGTCAGAAAAATGCTATACACGAGATCGATCGCGGTAAGTTTTAAATGCGCGATTTCTCGCGGGTTAAAGAATTTTTGTCAAAATTGATTTTGTCGTAAATTTCGTTATTAACCGCTTTCAGATACATGTACCGTCTCTGTGCTTCTTGAGAAAGCATTTCGTTTTTGTTGTTGTTCTTTTTTTTTTTTTTTCCTCCGGCGATGGCTAAGCGAGATGCCGTGTAATTTTACGCACATCCATCATTGTAAACACAATGATCAATACGCCAGGCCGCAACGGGCGCTGCGGTCGCAAAGCAAACCACGATGAGCAGCACGTTATGTTCCGTGGGATGTAGCGGGTCGTTTCAGAGCGTGCTATGAAAAGCTAGGTAGAGAGCACGTCTGGCCTGCGCCACGTTGGGACAACACGTCCCGTGTGAGGCCGGCTTTACGGAGGTCTCCCGCCTGTAGATTTTGCCTGAGCTGCGGCCTACCTGATGATGCGGCGGCGGTTGTTGGGGTGCAGGCGCGCCGCCATCTCCGGGTCTACCAGCTGGAGTCTGCGGTGCAGCTCGTCGCTGGGCACGGCGCGCAGCTCCTCGGGGTCTCCAGAGCCGCGGCTGCGCTTCAGGATCGCCTCCGTCACCGCGTCCTCACCATCACCATCACCATCACCTGCGCACACACAACCCGCTCCGTCACCACCACTTCACTTCACTGCTAACACACGCCACAGCTGCAGCTGTGCCTGCTACCTGACAAGGAAACTACTTGGGCTCGAACAAACACATATACACCAAAATCGTATGAGAGATAATCTAAAGATCCCTTATTTCACTAGTGATACTCCCGCATCTACAAAACTCTGCAGTCGTCCGTCAGATACCTTTGCGTGTGCCTTGCCATACTGCACTTTGACCTGTCGGTTCGCCAGTAGGGACGGTGCAGTGTCCCTCAGAAGTCGTGTTTTGTGACGTTATTTGTGTGGTGCAGCGTTATATGGGACGGCGATTGGCAATCAATCCTGTTAATGTACTGCGATTGGTTGAGATGAAGTTACGAAGAACTCTTCTTCGTGAAGATAGTATTAGTGTGGAAGATGAATCATTTGCATGCTTTCTCGTATCTGTCATGGTACAGAAATATGAGCATAAGTTAGATACTGTTGTTACAAACTCATAATAATGATAATAGGAATGATAATGACGAACAACTCATTGCCAGCGGTAGTGCTACGGTAAGTGCGGAAAGAGGCGATGGAAGCAGTGGCAGAGAATACCAACAGTCTTTCGGGAAGAAGGTTAAAGTTGCAACTATCATCACAGCTTTTGATGACAATTCGCTAGAGAACATGTACGATGATTATTACGTAAGTTACAGTTAAGATATCTGCATTACATATGGCGTCTACAATTACATCTACAGTGCTATCTAGAGTATGGTTGCAGAGCTTTGCAGAAAAACGACACCAACCAGCACATTGAGGTGTACATAGAGATCCTGTAAGCAAACGTTCATATAAATATGTTTGTTCGAGAGCATGTGCTTTCCTTGTGAGAGGAAGTGGCAGTGAATCGACGACGGAAAAACGACAGTGGCGGCTGGTGTTATCTAATGCTGGACGCTGCACTCAACTATCAATATCTGTCATACACTGCGTTGAGAAAAGACACAGTGTTCATTAATTACATGAGGTTTTTAGATGGTGGGGGGCTGGGGAGGAGATGGTCCCAAATCTCACGTGAGGGAGAAAGGGGGGATCGGCAAATACAGGTCGTTTTAACCCACCCGTCTACCTCTTCTGACACTGAGGGAGTCGTATGAAATGTAAAATTCAATACCTCCTAGAAGGAACAATACGGCCCCAGATCGATTAGAGCAATTTCCCACCGGCAGTAAGCTATTCCGGCCGTAATGGAATGGCTTACATTTTCTTATTGATTTCTATAGTATGCCTTAAATGGAGAAAGTTTTGTCAACAAATCCCTTACAAATCCAATTTAAATATAAATTCAGTAATCCTGAGACTGATTTTCGTCTCGAATATGTGCAAGACATTACAGATAAAGAAGAAGCAATGAATTACAATTTGCTATGCGACCGGGAATGGAACCCGGGCCTCCATGCTTACTAGGCAGGCGTCTTACCGTTAGACCACACCATCTCTAACGGTTAAGGCGCCTCGGAATAGTCTAAGTACGACTTCCCTCCACGTGACGTAACGTCTAACGGTAAGACGTCTAACTAGTAAGCATGGAGGTCCGGGTTCGATTCCCGGCCGCATCACAAATTTTAATTCATTGCTTCTCCTTTACCTTACAAATTCCTTTCGAAATAACAATTCACACGAAAAGATGAAGCACAGCACTCGCAGGGATACAGGGATATTAACGAGGCTGTTCCTACGATGACGATGTGTTCAATAAATGGAGTTCCACTTGATCTAATTCAGTCCATCTTACAAGCGTTAGTGTGTGTTTATCGGTCCTAACACTACTTAGACTCTGCGTGGCCCCATATCAATGCACGGCTGATTCCCTTGCGTTTCAAGTTATATTATATACACTGTATGGACCTTTGGAACATAGAATAAAATGAACTACACGAAACATTTTAAAATCTTGGAATATGCCTTAAGTAAATTTGAAAAAAAAAAGTAATATGAAATAAATTTTAGTGTAAACTAAAGGTATTAAAAACATAGCGTTTAACGTGAAATACAAACCACATGTCGTTTCTGGCGACTCCTCATATCGTTGAGAGGTGACGGGTAGGTTGAAAGTTAAAAAATCCGTGGTGATCTTAATGAGTTTCGAATACGTAAACTTTCGTTCTCCTGCCGAAGAACTCTGGCGCTACCCCAGATTTTAAGTTGAAGATTAGCGCCAATTACTGGATGCTCACCCAACATAGATAAAATATGTAATTTGGAATAAAGCAATACAGAGATAGCCGGACGCAATGGCCGAGCGGTCTGCGGCGTGCCAGTCACGGTCTGCACGGCCGCTGTGGTCGGGGGTCGAATCCTCTTCGGGCATGGATGTTTGTGCCGTCTTTAGTATAAGCTACTTCATGAGTAGTTTGTAAGTTTAGGGACTGATGACACCGTAGTTAAGTCCCATTAGCTATACAAACATTTGAAGATTTGATTTGTAGATAAAAGCTAACCTTTCTTTTAAGCCTGACAAATCACACAGGTGAAGTTCTTTGTGGACAAACATCATGACACGGAATGGAGATACACACACATAAAATACACTACTGGCCATTAAAATTGCTACACCAAGAAGAAATGCAGATAATAAACGGATATTCATTCAACAAATATACTAGAACTGACATGTGATTACATTTTTCACGCATTTTGGGTCCATAGATCCTGAGAAATCAGTACCCAGAACAACCACCTCTGGCGTAATAACAGCCTTTATACGTCTGGGCACTGAGTCAAACAGAGTTTGGATGGCGCGTACAGGTACAGATGCCCATGCAGCTTCAACACGATACCACGGTTCATCAAGAGTAGTGACTGGCGTAGTGTGACGAGCCAATTGCTCGACCACTATTGACCAGACGTTTTCAATTGGCGAGAGATTTGGAGAATGTGCTGGCCAGGGCAGCAATCGATCATTTTCCGTATCCAGAAAGTCCCATATAGAACCTGCAACATGCGGTCATGCATCATCCTGCTGAAATGTAGGGTTTCCCAGTGTTCGATTGAAGGATAGAGCCATGGATCGTAACACATCTGTAACGGCCACTGTTCAAAGTTTCGTCGATGCGAACAAAAGGTGACCGAGACGTGTGACCAGTGGCACCCCATACCATCACGCCGGGTGATACGCCAATATGGCGATGACGAATACACGCATCAAATGTGCGTTCACAGCGATGTCGACCATCATGATACTGTAAACAGAACCTGGATTCATCCGAAAAATAACGTTTTGCCATTCATGCACCCATGTTCGTCGTTGCGTGCACCATCGCAGACGCTCCTGTCTATGATGCAGCTTAAGGGTAACCGCAGCCATGGTCTTCGAGCTGATAATCCATGCTGCTGCAAACGACGTCAACTGTTCGTGCAGATGGTTGTTGTCTTGCAAACGTCCCCAACTGTTGACTCAGGGACCGAGACGTGGCTGCACGATCAAATGTTCAAATGTTCAAATGTTTGTTAAGCTTATGGGACTTAACTACGGGGTCATCAGTCCCTAAACTTACAAACTACTTATGAACTACTTACGAACTAGGACGGCACAAATATCCATGCCCGAGGGGGGATTCGAACCCCCGACCGTAGTGGCCGTGCTGACCGTGACTGGAGCGCCTCAGTCACCTCGGCCACCGCGGCCGGCGCTGCACGATCCGTTACAGCCATGCGGATAAGATGCCTTTCATCTCGACTGATAGTGATACGAGTCCGTTGGGATCCAGCATGGCGTTCCATATTGCCCCCCTGAACCCAGCGATTCCATATTTTGGGAAGAGTCATTGGATCGCGACCAAAGCGTCAGCAATGTCGTAATACAATAAACCGCAATCGCGATAGGCTACAATCCGACCTTTATCAAAGTCGGAAACGTGATGGTACGCATACCACCTCCTTACACGAGGCATCACAACAATGTTTCACCAGGCAACGCCGGTCAACTGCTGTTTGTGTATGAGAAATCGGTTGGAAACTTTCCTCATGTCAGCACATTGTAGGTGTCGCCACAAGTGCCAACCTGGTGTGAATGCACTGAAAAGCTAATCATTTGCATATCACAGCATATTCTTCCTGTCGTTCAAATTTCACGTCTGTAGCACGTCATCTTCGTGGCGCAGCAGTTTTAATGGCATACAAACTCACGTGAACTACTACAACAAAATTGAGGGACTACGACATTATCGTTCTTCCTGAGGCACTATATGCAGGAAATACAACACAAATCTTTCAGAAAATTTAGACAAAACATATGGATAAACAAGAAAGGAAGATTATCGGGATAATTTTTGTCCCAGTACAAGAACAAGAAATCTGGAAAAGGACTCCAACATCCGAAATATTTAGAGACACTGACAACGTTTCAGATATAATAAGAAAAAGATATATGCAATTCTGCGTCCATATCCGAGGATGAATGAAAATATAATTTCACAGCGGATTCTTAAAGTCATAAACTGAGGTAAGGAAAAAAACAAAATGGATAAAAGAAAAGAGGACTTCAGAAAAGCAAACAAATAATGATAATTGTAGCAGAAAATAGAAAAGAATTCACGAACATTGTCAAAAAACATATATCTGACACCACAATAAAGGTGATACCAAGATATAAATGGACAGCGTAGCGAACGAAACAATACGGTGGGTGCATGAAGAAAATTTGTACACAGAGACAACATCAACATAAAGGAATTCAAGTCAAAGGCTTTCTTTAAATGGAAATAATCGAATATATTATTATTATTATTATTAAGAATAATAATTGTAAAATACATTAAGAAGACTGAGAGAAGCAATAGCAATGCAGACTGAACATATAGTGATAAAACAGGTACAGCAACGCAGCAAAGTAGAGAGAAAAATGGACTGAGTTTCCGGCATATACCGCATATACGAAGCATTTCCCGCCTATACGAAGCACGGTAGGAAGAACACTGATTGCTCCGTCAATTTCCTGCAAACCATACTTTTTTTCTGAAAAGTGCTAGAGCTACTGTGTTGCAATTCTCTAAGGTCACAAAGCGCTCACTCACCCATTATTTCCCTGTTAACATCAAAACCTTTCTATCACACCATCCCAGGGCACAAAAAACACACGTGAATAACAAGTGACGGCGCCGAAAAAGCGTGCAGCGCGATTCAAACCGAAGCGAGCGCCGAAGCGGATCGCTCACTAACATCCTTTGATGATTCGCGGAAAGACCGACAACCCGCGGAACAGAGAGCTTCCCGTGAACGTGAACCGAACGCGACTAAAACTGATGGCTCGCGAGAGAATCGTTTACGCCCCAGCGAGAGCTCTGTTCACTGACAATCGCTCGCTCGATTGCACGTATTTGCGCTCAAATGTAGCCCCGGCTTTAAGCGTGGATGTCTGATTTGATACAAATATGATTTACCTTTGTTTCAGTTTGCCGTATGTGGTATGCATAATGGATGGCATGACTCGATATGAATAGTGGGCGTTTCTGCGTCTGACTATATAAAGAGTGTTAATATGGAGTGTTGCCTTGTATGGGAGTGAAACATGGACGATAAACAGTGCGGACAGGAAGAGGACTGAGGCTTTTGAAATGTGGCGCTACAGAAGAATGCTGAAGATTAGGTGGGCGTATCGTGAAAGTAATCAGGAGGTACTGAACAGAATTGGAGAGAAAAGAAATTTCTGGTATACCTTGACTAAAAGAAGGGATAGATTAGTAGGGCACATTGTTAGACATCAATGAATTGTGAATTTAGCGTTGGAGGGAAGTGTGTGGGGTAGAACCGCAGAGGAAGACCAAGAGATGGATACAGTAAGCAGATTCAGACAGATGTAGGTTGCCGTTCTTATGTGGAGATGAAGAGGCTTGCTCAAGATAGGGTATTGTGGAGAACTGCATCAAACCAGTCTCCGGACTGAAGACCATAACAACAACAACAACTAGTAGATGCGGAACCAATGGGAATTGGATAGGGAATTTAAAAAGGAACAAACATATAAGCCATTTTCTTGTTTATTTACTCAAACAGACCTTTTTTTTACATATTTGATTCGTTTCAGTGTACTTGTTTTCAAATTTACAATTAAGTTCTACATAATTTTCATTTTCTGTTCCAATTTCTGCTGACTAAATCAAATATTTACCTTTACCCCTAACATAAGTTTCTAAACGCCACAATTATCATCTATGTTAATCATTTCCAATGGCCATGTGTATGTTGTATGTGGCGAAGAATACCAACATTCGCAATAGGTCTCCAACACACTGTGACACACTGTCAAAAGCCTTCCGGAAATCTAGAAGAATCGAATCGATTTGAGATTCCTTGTCGATAGCAGTCACCACATCATGTGAGTAAAGAGAACTATCTGCGTTTCACAAGAACGGTACTTTCTGAATCCGTGTTGACTATGGATCAATAGGTCGTTTTCTTCGATGTATTTCATAATGTTTGAAGAAATTCTCTCCATCACTTGCGGACGTCCAGTACATGCTGCAAGAGGAAGTACTGGCAGTGAGCACTAGCATCGCGGTGTGTGATGATTGATAACTTGGACAGACAAGAAGTGTGTCTGGGTAACCTAATTGGTTAAAGCGGTCTCTGGCCCGAATCAGGAAATCCAGGTTCCAGTCCCGGTCCAGCACAAATTTTCTACTACGCCAGTATATTTATTTCAATATCCTGCAGCTGTCGAGATTTTTTAAATACCGTATATTTCCGCAGATAAGACGACCTTCAGATAAGACGAGATTCAAATTTTCATCAAAATTTTATAGTTTAAGCGTATATCTGGCCTATAAGACGACCCCTAGTTACTGTATCTACCCGAACGTAAGCCGCACTTTTTTTCCAATTTTCAGGATCTAAAAATACGCTTGTGGCTTAGATTCGGATGCAAAGCTTCATGAAGTTCCCAAAAAGGCGGCTAGAAACCGCCATGAGTGGATTTCGTGTGGATTTCACCCTTTGTTGCAGTTGTAGAGACTGCAGCAGGCCACCATCTGTTTGTGCGTGTTGTATCTGAGTGCTTCTGTGATGAGTGAACGCGAGTGTTAAAGTTCAGATGCGCGCCTCTGTAGTACCTAGTGTTCCGCCAGGGGCGCTGTGTTTCATATGTCGCGCGGCGCATTTAGGATGGATAGATGGATGGTTTGATGTTGAAAGGGACTAAACGACAAAGGATATCAATCCCTCGTTCCAAGTGAAAAGACTACAGGGATGATCGCTAAAAATGCTTATAAGACTATGTGATAAAAAGCACCAAGCAAAGGCGTTAACACGTCAAGGAATAAAAGCAGCAAGGTAAGAACACCGAGAAAGGAGAGATAGGATTAAAAACGATACCTTAGGATCTGTGACACAGTAAAACCAACTACCTAAAAGCGCTGGGTAAGCGGAGAATAGATATATAATGAAAACTCAATAAAATTCAGATGGAATTATATAAGCCACACGCACGGATAAAATTTAAAACTCTATCAACCATAGAGGCATCGTCTGCCAAAAACCGAACTCAGAGCGTCAGGGAGGTTAAAACCCCGCCACTGGACGGTGAGGTGAGTGCATTCCAATAAAATGTGGGCAACTGATAAATCGGCGCCACAGCGGCGCTGAGACGGGCCCTCGCGACGGAGAAGGTGACTGCGTCATCCAAGTATGGCCGATACGGAGCCGACAGAGGACGACAGCGTCCCTGCAAGGGGCCCTTAGAGAGGACCTCCAGACGTTCGTTGTGTCTTTTATAGCACTTAACTTGTTGGAGATCTGGAAGGTGTGCCATTCTGTATCCCACAAAACGCAGGCTCGACTTCGCAGGATTGCACGTAGGTCAACGTAGGTCAGGAGAGGGTATACCGACCGTCAGAGGAGGTTTAGTGGTGGCCTCTTTGGCTAACCTGTCTGCCAGTTCATTTCCCGCAATCCCGATGTGTCCCGGAGTCCACATAAATACTACTGACCGCGGCGCATTTATTCCATGTTATTGTGTATCAGTTATTCCATGTTTTCATATGTTTTATTATCGCTGTTTTATAGATGTTTCTTTGCCTAATTACGTATCGACAAGTTTTAGTAACGACTGGCTTTCTGTTTCTGCTGCGTATTTAGCATTGTGCTGCTTGATACACAGCAAAAATAAATTATTTATCGTTAAACTAAGATTTGGGCGTACCTTTCTTTACAACTGCAGGCTGTATAGAGTCGCGGGGCCTGTTAAAAATACCTCAGCGACCACATACTGTTTGCGGTCTACTTATGAAATTTTGTGCCTGTAGTACTACGTTGTATCCGATTGTGAAGAAGCATGTGTGTTTCGAAGTTTAAGAGAAAAGCAATTTCTTTCGCTGAGGCGACATTTAATCGCGCCGATGCACATATTATTCGTGTGAGAACACACAAAATTGCTCGAGAACAGAAGATAAAGGATTTCAAAGAAAACCGCAATTGCTGCGTGTAGCTCCTAAATATATTAACCCTTTCACTGCTCCGTACGTAAATATACCCTAATCGTTTCAGGGCGACTCTGGATATACTGACAATATTATTCTTAAAAATTACCGAAACCTTTGTTTTTAAAAATCTTTCCTCCACGATGTAAATTTCAATATATATAATGATATTACAAAAAGGTACGGCCAAACTTCAACGAAACATTCCTCACACACAAAGAAAGAAAATGTTATGTTATGTTAGAGCTCATTTTAGTATTTGGATTGCTGGATGAACCATTCGCAGAAGTGTACCCGTGGAGCCCAATCAGCTGCTGATAGTGCCTGCACACGCTGTACATGGTACGGAAACAACTGGTTCTCCCGTAGCACTCTCCATACAGTGACGTGGTCAACGTTACCTTGTACAGCAGAAACTTCTCTGACGCTAACATTAGGGTTATCGTCAACTGCACAAAGAATTGCCTCATCCATTGCAGGTGTCCTCGTCGTTCTAGGTCTTCCCCAGTCGCGAAACATAGGCTGGAATGTTCCGTGCTCCCTAAGACGCCGATCAATTGCTTCGAACGTCTTCCTGTCGGGACACCATCGTTCTGGAAATCTGTCACGATACAAACGTACCGCACCACGGCTATTGCCCCGTGCTAATCCATACATCAAAAGGGCATCTGCCAACTCCGCATTTGCAAACATTGCACTGACTGCAAAACCACGTTCGTGATGAACACTAACCAGTTGATACTACGTACTGATGTGCTTGATGGTAGTACTGTAGAGCAATGAGTCGCATGTCAACACAAGCACTGAAGTCGACATTACCTTCCTTCAATTGTGCTAACTGGCGGTGAATCGAGGAAGTACAGTACATACTAACGAAACAATTGGGTATTTTGACAATCGTCTGCACGAATTATTTCAGTTTACATTTAAAGAGAAATACTAAAAGGAGCTCTAACATGGAAATTAAGCGTTTCCGGACACATGTCCACATAACATATTTTCTTTCTTTGTGTGTGAGGAATGTTTCCTGAGAGTTTGGCCGTACCTTTTTGTAACACCCTATATACTCTGCCGTCGTATCAAACAACCTCGTATTTTGACGTCTTTTTTATGGTTCAGCCATCGTCTTATATGCGAAAATATACGGTATTTCGAATTCGTGCTCATATTATTTTGTCGACCCCTTGTACGTTTACGAAGTTTTACTGGCATACGAGCATGCCACCTGGGTGATTCACTTTTACTGCCAGTGAGTGTACATGCAGCACGTGACGTTGGAAGCAAAGGCGGGAGGAGGCGAGTATTTCTCGGAGTGAATGAGGTCAGGGTATGGAGGCGGTGAGTAAGGAAGTGCCTCCTCCTTAATGGGTCGGCTGAGTCACAGTGACTTCGCCGCTATCTGCCGTCCTTATGCAAGCCGCGCCGCGGCGCTCAGCTGGTTATCACCGGCCTTGAGTTCCTCATACGCTCGCCCCTCTCAGCGGTTAGAGTAATGGTTGCTGGTACTCGTGCTAGACGTCCATAAACCCGAGCTGTTGAAGGCCGAATACGAAACCGTTAAGGCTGTATCGGTTTATCGGCTATCGCATTTGACTTTCTCCCTGCTGTTGAAGGCTCAGTGCGATGTCATAAGAGTATATTAACGACATTGTTGCCGAGGGGCGTAGATTGTTAATTCTTTCGGGGTAGACAGTTTCAATTGTCTACTGGCGGTCGTGCGATCCGGGGCGACAAGTTACGGAGGTTCGAGTCCTCCTTGGAGCGTGTGCGTGTGTGTGTGTGTGTGTGTGTGTGTGTGTGTGTGTGTGTGTGTGTGTGTGTTTTGTCCTCAACTTTAATTGGTTTAAAAACACTACGTGGTCAAAAGTATCCGGACACCCCTCCAAATCATGCGTTTTTAAAATTAGGTGGATTGTTTTGCCACCTACTTCCAGGTATTCCATATCAGCGACCTCAGTAGTCATTAGACATCGTGAGACAGCAAGAGTGGGGCGTTCCGCGAAACTCACGGACGTGGAACGTGGCCAGGTGACTGGGTAACACTTGTGTTAGAATTCCGTACTGGAGATTTCCACTTTCCTAAACATCCCCAGGTCCACTGTTATTGATGTGATTGTGAAGTAGAATAGTGAAGGGAAACACTGTTCCAAATTTTAAAGGAGATGAAATTTGATAGAAAATCCAGTGAACTAGTGAGACAGACCCTAAACAATACAATATCCAAAGTCAAGTTCAGAGGAAAACTGTCGGAATCCTTCAAGATTAATACCGGAGTGAGACAGGGAGATGGGCTATCCCCTACGCTCTTCAACTGTGTACTCGACAAGGTGATCATTGAGTGGCGACAACGAATGAAAGGAGTGGGCGGGATACGACTGGGGTGCAAGGAAAAAAGCATACGAGTAGATTGCCTTGCATTCGCAAAATCAAAATGTTTGTATAGTCTATGAGACTTAACTACTGGGTCATCAGTCCCTAAACTTACAAACTACTTATGAACTACTTACGAACTAGGACGGCACAAATATCCATGCCCGAGGAGGGATTACAACCCCCGACCGTGAATGAAGCGCCTCAGTCACCGCGGCCGGCCTTGCATTCGCGGATGATATTGTTTTACTGTCAGAACCATTAGAAGAAGCAGTGAACCAAACCAAAGAACTACAGAGACAACCAGCTAAAACAGGCCTACATATCTCTATCGAGAAGGCAAAATATATGACAAACATCACGGAAGCTCCTGGATGGATGGCAATAGACAGAGGAAAATTCAGAAGGTGGAAAAATTCAAATACCTAGGAGAATGGATAGACACTGGACTGACAGAAAAGGATGCAATGGAAGCACAAATAAAAATAATTAATTTAGCATATAAACCGACAATGAACGTCTATAATAAGAACAATATTGCTGTCAATGCAAAACTGAAACATTACCAGAGATGCGCCCTGAAGCTTTATATGCAGTAGAAACACTCAACCTAATAAGAACTGGAGTGATCAAGAGGCTACAACTGGTGGAACAGAAGAAGAGAATATTAGGATCTCGATGAACAGAAGACGGTCAGTTTAGTTTCTGAACTAGCATTCGGGAAGATGGTGGTTCAAATCCCCCTCCGGACATCCACATTTAGGTTTTCCGTGATTTCCCTGAATCACTCCAGGCAAATGATGGGATGGTTCCTTTCAAAGGGCACGGCCGATTTCCTTCCCCGTCCTTACCCAAAACTCCAAGAGTTAGCTCCGTCTCTAATGACCAAGCTGTCGATGGGACGTTAAAACCTAAGCCCCCTTTTCCACAGTTTTCTTAACATACAAGAAAAAATAAGTTTAAAAATCTGTATTTCAATTTTCGTGTTCACGTATTAATATTAAGATGCATCAAAGGAGTGGCAGTCTGCCCCTTTTTGTCGGATCTGGTCGTCTCGGGGTAAAGCGCTCGACTGGAAACCGAAGGACCGCGGTTTCGAAACCTAGTCGCATCTTGGATTTTCTTCAGTTTGCATTTTGACCCAGCCTTCACCTCTCAACGATGTTGGGATTCGCCAGAAACGACACGTGTTTCGTATTCCCCGCTAAAATGTAGGTCCCCTTTTCCAAGTTGGATAATTGAGGTAGGCTAGGGACACGCAAGTCGCCAAAGTGGCGTCCAATTGAAAGACTTGAACCAGGCCAAACAACCACACGAAACAGTTGTATGGGGGTTGTCATTCGATGGCAAAATAGGAGTCGGATTTGAGATTTTTTTCGATTATTTAGTCGTTCCTTTGTGTTTACCCTATTCTTTTTTTCCCTCTCAAACAACCTCTGCATTAATGCGAACAAAAAAATTGGATTATTCAAACTGGACAGCTATTTAGTAATTTAAGTAGATGCATAACAAAAAATATTCAATATGTTTGCAAATCTCAAAGTCAAATGTTTGTAGAGCTTATGGGACTTAACTACGGGCTCATCAGTCCCTAAACTTACAAACTACTTATGAACTAGCTACTACTAAGGACGGCACAAATATAAATTCCCGAGGCGTGATTCGAACCCCCGACCGTAATGGCCGTGCAGACCGTGACTGGCGCGCCGAAGTCCCCTCGGACACCGCGGCCGGCTTTGCAAATCTAAGAGACCAAACTGCAAAGGTCATTAGACCTTAGACTTAGAAACTACTTACACTAACTTATGCTAAGGACAACACAAGCACCGATGCTCGAGGGAGGACTCGAATCTTCAACGGTAGCGGCCGCGCAGTGCGTTACATGGCACCTCAAACCGCGCTGCAATCCCGCGTGGCACTGTTGCTCTGGATGTTCTTACACACCACTAGTAATTAGTCTTATTATTTACAGCTACTAAAAAGTGGTAAAGTTATGAAAATAAAAAAAGACACCTAATACCGCGCCACTCACAAGAGAGGTCCGTTCCCTCGCGGGAATATACTCTCACGGCCATCCAACACGAAGAAGAACCAGCCAAATTTATTTGCGAGATAACACGATGTGCAAAGGTCACGTGATAGAAAACACAGCCCCACATGGAGTGAGGAAGATGACAAAATCAGTATCGATTGTTGCTGCTGCTTACACGCCTCGGCACTGAATTGCCGAGGGTCTAGTCGTGACATCGTTAGAGCAGCTGATCGAATGTAGCTGCGGCTGGCCTGTACAAGGAACGTCGTTCCGCAATCATCGTCTACACTTTCTGATAGGTTACAAGTCGCGAGGACAAGGAGACCAAGACAACAATGCAGTCCCATGGACGACGAAGAACACAACTTTTTTACCCCGTATATCTCTGTAACTAAAATATATATTAGATAACGCCTCTCACGGTCATAAACGTATGACAGGGACTTATTAAAGTAGGTACTACGAGACAGTCTAAAAATTAAACAACTATTATCTTAACACCAATTTCTGTTTTTTAAATGGATACGCCATATTATTTCTTATACAATCAATAGCACGAAGAATCACAAAATGAATAGTATTGGTGCATCACAAGACATTACATACGGAGAAAATGCGAAACGAAATTGACGTTTGAACTGCATAAAAAGTTCTGAGTCTCAACCGGAAGTCCCGTTTGTGACTTTTGGGTGGCGTCTCCCCATAAAGACTTGGCTGTGTATACATAATGTTCGTACATAAATTTACACCGAACCTAATCATGATCGTTGCTCTTAAGACAGCACATTGACTTCACTTCTCCTCCGCTCCCAGTCGGCCGTGCTGTGCTATTTAACGACGTCAGACCCTTCCATTTTACCGGAACACAACCCACATGGCGAGCGAGTTCAAGCAACACCACCTAGAAGACAAGACCCCACAACAGGCCGTGCCTACGTCATACTTACAGACCGCGACCGCCATCCGACTGGCCGGCCGCTGCGCGGCGGTAGGCGTGCCCCAGCCAACAGCCAGTGAGGTGGCGGCCGCGGTCTCTAAGTGTGACGTAGGCACGGCCTGTTGTGGGGTCTTGTCTTCTAGGTGGTGTTGGTCCAAGGGTAGCTGCTGCAGACTGGTGTCTGATAGTAAGCAATGTGTGTACGAAGTTTAGTTTAAATTGGTCAATTATATTAGGAGAACATGTGGAAAAATAGCGCGTGATATAGCAGTTATTCGTAAATTTCATTTTTTATGACGTCCCATCTCCTGAAATATGTGCCGTACTACTGATTCGAAGGTACATTCAGTGGTATATGACTCTAATGACTGCAAAATATTTCGTGAATGGTGTAGGTAGTAAAGACGTAATAAATCGAAACCTCATGCGTGATGATGCGGTTTTTCACAATGTTCAAATGTTTTGTCATCAGTCCCTCGACTTACAAACTACTTAGACTAAGTTAAACTAACCTAAGGGAAACACACACATCCATGCCCGAGGGGGAATTCGAACCTCCGACTGCGGTTTTTTATGAACCAAATTGTTTATAACTTAATTATCTCATGAACTACATACCGAACTGTGATATAGTATCGAAGGAACATTCAGTGGTATGTATGTGTACCGACTGTGAATTGTCTCGCGAGTACAATTTACGGAGTAGGAGTTGTAACTTGTAACGTCATGCCAAATGCCGCAGATATACCAGGTGATCAAAAAGTCTGTATAAATTTGAAAACTTAATAAATCTCGGAATAATGTAGATAGAGAGGTAAAAATTGACACACATGCTTGGAATGACATGGGGCTTTATTAGAACACTAGCTGTAAGCCCGGCGCTGCCCGGGTATTTATTTATTTATTCCAGCCACTTTTCAGGTATATATTCATTTGTATAGGGCTGTGTGGCTGTAAAATCTCATTGAAGTACAATTAGTAGTAAAGAAGTAATAGATTAAAGCTTTGTGCGTGATGGGGCGGTTTTCCACGAACGTTGCTGTTTGTGCGCTCATATCTCATGAAATATGTGTCTACAGTGCGCCTCGGTTGCACAGTGGTAGAGTGCCAGACTACAGATCCAAAGGTCGCGGGTTCGATCCCCGCCAAGTCCTAGGATTTTTATCTGTCACTTTCCACTTCTTTCACCTCTGGCAGTGTTGCTCATGTGAAAAATACCGAGTAGCACGTTAAACTGTAGGTCCCCCTATAACTGGCTGGGTAAGTCAGTTCGAAGGTCGGAGGAAGGCAACGGCATACCACCTCCAAACAGGACCATGCCTAGTAAAGCACTGTGGTGTTCTAACCAATCTTCGGATTGTTGACTGCTTTACCTTTTTTTTTTTTACTGTGTTACAATTTAGAAGGTACACTCAACTATATGTGTGTATACTATCTGTAAAATTTCCCGCGGCTATAATTTGTAGTGTACAAATAATACATTGTAATGTCATACCGGATGCCGTTGTTTTACTACATAAACAGCGGAAAAGAAGTAAGCGAGAAACTTTTTTCCTTTCATCATTTTGGTATGGTTGTCAACGAGAAAAAGTATAATAAAGGATTGAAATTATGTCTAAGTTTGTTGCAAGTCCCTAAGTACTCTTATTCTAATATAGCGTATTTATAAAGCCCTGCCGCATTATGTGGCAGTTTTTCCGATTTCTATTACTTATGACGTCATATCTTCTGAACGATGTGTCGTATGTGATTCTTAACCCTGCTGCAATTGTTACCTCACGGTAAGGAACATGTGTAGCAAATTTGGTTGAAATCGGTCCAGTAGTTTAGGAGGCGATGCGGAACATACATACATACACAGATACAGCCTATTTTATAAGATGTGTAGATATAGATAACAAGAAATCATTGTGTGTATGTAAAATTTCATAATGTAGAAAAGACCATTATAAGTATCTAGATGGTAGGTCATTGTAAGTGACAGCAAATAAATATTAAAGAGGAAATAAAAAGTCGACTTACTGTCGGAGGCGCAGTCCTCTCCGCGGCGCCGCTTGGTGGGCTCGTCCGGCGAGCCCCCTCCCACCAGCACCTTCCAGAGGAGCGACTCGATGTAGTAGTGGGTGCCGCCCACCACCACTGGCAGCTGCCGGCGCGACAGCAGGCCGTCGATCTGGGGGGCTAGGTTAAGGGAAAACACACTCTAGGGCGACACAGCCTGTCTAGAAGGCGACTGCGCAGTGCAAGGTGCCGGGAGTACCAGGAACACGGCAACGAGTGGATCTACATCTACATGGGATACCCTGTAAATCACATTTAAGTACCTGACAGAGGGTTCATCGAACCACCATTATACTGTTTATCTTCCATTCTATTCTCGAATACCGCGCGGGAAGAAAGAACACCTGACTCTCACCCTTCGAGCTCTGATTTCTCGTATTTTTTTATTTTTATTTTATTTTTTATTTTATTTTTTTTAAATGTAAAGTCTATGGGTCTTAACTACGGGGTTATCAGTCCCTAAACTTACAAACTACTTATGAACTAACTAAGACTAAGGACGGCACAAATATCCATGCCCGGGGGGGATTCGAACCCCTGACCGCAGTGGCCGTGCAGACCGTGACTGAAGCGCCCACCGCGGCCGGCCGTGTTTTATTCTGATAATCATTTCTACCTATGTAAGTGGAAATCAATAATACATTTTCGCTTTCGGAGGAGAATGTTGAAGATTGGAGTTTTGATAGTAGCCTATGACGCAGCGATAACAACCTGTATCGTTTCCGTAACGATGTCTCCCCTGTATGGTGACAGTACAAAACGAGCTGCTCTTCTTTGGACTCTTTCGATGTCCTCCGTCAAACCCACTTGATAAGGATCCCACACTGGGCAGCAATACTCCAAAAAAGGACGCACAAGCGTAGTGAAGGCAATTTCTTTTGTAGTTCTCTTGCATGTTTTAAGGGTTCTGCCAATAAAACGCAGTCTCTGGTTCGCCTTTCCCACGACATTATCTACGTGTTCTTTCCAATTTAAGTCTGAAGTAATAGTAATTCCTAGGTATTTTGTGGAGTTTTCGGCCTCCACTTTTGGTTGATTTATCTTGTAAACAAAGTTTAACGGATTTCTTTTCGTACTCATGTGAACGACTTCACACTTCTCATTATTTAGAGTCAACTGCAAATTCTTACATCATACAGATATCTTGTTCACATCGTTTTGCAGTTGATTTTGATCTTCAGCTGATTTTACTAGGCGGTAAATGACGGCGTTATCTGCAAACAACCTACGATAGCTACTTAGATTTTCTCCTAAATCGTTTATGTAAATAAGGAACAGCAGAGGACCAATAACACTACCCTGTGGAACGCCCGATATCACCTCTGTTTTAGTCGATGCCTTACCATCCATCACTACGAAGTGTGTCCTGTCTGAGATGAAATCCCCTTTCCAGTCGCAAATTTGGGGCGATATACCGTAACCATGCAATTTGATTAAAAGCCGTTTGTGAAGTACGGTGTCAAAAGCCTTCTGGAAATCAAGGAATACGGAATCAATTTGCGAACCCTTGTCGATAACACACATCACTTCGTGTGAGTAAAGAGCTAGTTGTGTTTCGCATGAACGATATTTTCTAAATCCATATTGACCAGGCAGCATGGAGCTAAAGGGTGCACATGCGTGCAACTCTGAAAGCGGGGCTGAAACTCATTTTAATGAGGATGAAACAACATACAGACAACTTTTACATTTATTTTGGCCCACTTTAGGTTACGGTAGTAAAACTAAAAGTGGGCCATTGCGATCGCCTGTTGACAGCTTGAAATTTAAATGAAAACAACGATGGCTTAATCGTTCACCTGACACGAAAATTGAGTAACCGAATTTGTAGAGGAGAAAATTCTCTACAACTTTGCTCTGTTACGGCTTCTTCATATCTCGCATCGTTTCAGAGATATTTGCAGAAATAGCGGCGATTTTACACCATCACTTGACTTTTACGTAAATCAGGAGTATACGAGGTTTTGTGCGAGGGATATCACGTGACTGATTTACGAACGCCAAATGTACGCTACGTTCCTTCCGGCTATAGTCAATCCTAACCAATACAGGCAAAGAAAATAAACTTAGAACACACTACCAAAGCAAGAAAAGTGATGATATTTAACGGAAAAAGATAATGAAAATGTAGGAGAGTTATTAAAATAATAGTTTAAAGAGGTAAAAGTTCAAAAAAGAGTATGGGTGTCAAAGCTAAACTCAAATATCAAAAAAATTTTGGCTCTCTGTTAAAATACGGCCAGAAAGATTCTACGTGTTGGCTGCATAGTGCAGCGTTACCATAGGGGTAGGAAGAAAAAAGTATACGTTAAGAGCGGTAGAAGAATTAATGTCTTCTTACAATATTTTTTTTTCTACACAACTGATGTAACGAGTGTACATTTTTTATTTTATGTATATTCATGTATATATTAATTAATTCACGATTAAAAACAAATGTTAATGTATTTTCTTCAAACAGGTTTCATTTATAAATGAAACAGTGTAAGAATCACTTTCAGATATTAATCAATATAACAATCGAAGGAAGCGTAAGTAGAGACAGTCCGTTTTTTTGCACTCGCCAAGAGTAGTATGTTTCTTCGTAGTCAAGTGCAAGTGTATAAAAAATGTATAATTTTCTTTCTTAAAAATATATCTGAAGTTCTAAATTGAATTGTGCCAATTTATTTGTTAATCAAGAAGAACTAACCTACGTATTTTCGAATGTTGGCCTTAATTATGGACTTACGCCTGGGATTTTCCACGTCTACTACAGCATCAACAATACAGTGTCGGTATAAAATGTATAAAAATGATTTCTTTAAAAGTATTAACACTTTAGTAATGACTGTTTTACATAATATGTTAAAGGAGCAAGCCGGAGCTGAAAAAAATATAAAACAAGAACAATAGTGACTGAACTTCGTAACTATATAAAAAAAAAAACAATTTCTCCATTAATTAATTTATAAACAAAAAATCTTGAATGAATATTGTAGGAATTTTAATTAGTTATTTATCATTCAATTTACTACTACCTCTAAATGCTGCAATTAAATACTTTATTTATTTTTTCATTTATTCAAATTGTAATTGTTCATAAATATTATCACAATCGCGAAATCGTAATAGTATAGTCCATAATTTTTCATTATTCATATTTTTATTACTTTTGTCCGAAATGTATGCAGAATAATTATAAAACTACAGGCAGATCTAAAGTGGGCCGTAAAACACACCAATGCGATTTTTTAAATAAAGGAAACCAATATCCTCTACCCTCAAAAACACACGTTTTTCATATTAGGTGGATTGTGCTCCATCTTAGTGCCAGGATTCCATATCAGCGATCTCAGTGTTCATTAAAAATCGCAAAAGAGCAGAATGGGGCGCTCCGGGAACTCACGGACTTAGAACGTGGTCAAGTGATTGGGTATCAAAAAAGAAATTCAAATGTTTGTAAATCTATCGGACTCATCTGTGCGGTTACTAGTCAGTAGCTTACAAACTACGTAAACTAAGTTAAACTAACCTGAGGACAACACACATCCAAGCCCGAGGGAGGATTCGATTGGGTATCACTTGTGTCGGAAGTCTGTGCGCGAGATTTCAGCACTCCTAAACACTGCAAGGTTACCTGTTCCTGAAGCGGTAGTGAGGTGGATACGTGAACGGACACGTACAGCACGAAAGCAGACAGGCCGACCTTGTCAGTTTACTGGCGCAAAGAGTCGCACTGTGTAACAGGCAGGCATCTATCCAGATCATCACAAAGGAATTCCAAACTGCATCAGCGAAATACTTGAACTAAACAGCATTGTAGATAGAGATTAACAAATCCTGAGACTGTTTTTCGTCTCGAACATGTCAAAGACATTAAAGATAAAGGTGAAGCATTGAATTAAAATTGGTGATGCGGCCGGGAATCGAACCCAGACCTATATGCTTACAAGGCAGGCGCCTTAAAAGGTTCCCCCCCCCCCCTACTTCTTCTTCTTCTTCTGGTAGATCTATGCATTGCGGTCGTTGGTTCAATGTGTTCTTGGTTGTTCGTTGAATATTCGGCACAGATTTTTTATTACAGAGAGCAGCGTTTAGCACCCTGACCGGACGCGCTGAGCCACGGCGCCCGGCACCAGTAGACTCCCGCACCACTTGCGATTAAGGCACCTCGAAATAGTGTAAGTACGACTTCTCTCCACGTCACAAACTTTAATTCAGCTTCTGTGTTCCATGAAATATTGGCAGTACTGCCAAGTCTCTCCATGCACTGGAATAGCACTTCGGCAATGGACATATTGGAACCTTAGCCTACGGTTGAAAGCATGAATGTTCCAATATGTCCATTGCCGAGGTGCTATTCCGCTGCATGGAGAGCCTTAGCAGTAGTGGCAATTATCTATGGAACACAGAAGTTGAATTAAAGTTTGTGACGTGGAGGGAAGTCGTAGTTAGCCTATTCCGAGGCGCCGTAATCGCTAGTTGTGCGGTGGTCTAGTGGTAAGACGTCTGTCTAGTAAGCATGGAGGTCTAGGTTCGATTGTCGGTCCGCATCAAAAATTTTAATTCAATGCTTCACCTTTAATATTTAAAGTAGCTTACACCAAGGACAACAAATGTGCCCATGCCCGAGGGAGAACTCGAACCCGAACTGATGGGAGCAGCGGTTCGCTCAGCAGCAAGGCGCCTTAGAACGCTCGGCCGTTCCACCACGACTCCTGTCCTGCGGAACATGATATAAGTAAATATATAGACAATATGTCGTCTCCGTAATGTGTGCCGAGGAAAGATGGGGCCAGGTGACATGACGACGTAGGTAGTGTTCTTCCATCTCATTAGCTAACATTCGAAGATATTTTCATAACACCTGACATGCCAGATACTCCTCCGCACGTGCAAGGTACTTTTCCCACGTTGTGACGTCCGCCTCCGTAGTCCAGTCGACATCTTGGTGGCTTGCCACGCAGGGGGCCCGAGTTCGATTCCTGATCGGGTCGTAGTTTTCTCCACTCCGGGATTGAGTGTTGTGTCGTCCTCATCATGATTTCATCATCGTCATTGACACACAAGCGCCGAAGCTAAGAAGACTTGCACCAGGCAGTGTAGTCTGAACACGACCCCAGTTGGGGTCTAATGGACATATACAGGGTGTTACAAAAAGGTACGAGCAAACTTTCAGGAAACATTCCTCACACACAAAGAAATAAAATATGTTGAGTGGACACGTGTCCGAAACGCTTAATATCCATGTTAGAGCTCATTTTACAGTGACATATTATTGGATGAACCATTCGCAGAAGTGTACCCGTGGAGGCCAATCAGCTGCTGATAGTGCCTGCACACGCTGTACATGGTACGGAAACAACTGGTTCTCCCGTAGCACTCTGCATAGAGTGAAGTGGTCAACGTTACCTTGTACAGCAGCAACGTCTCTGACGCTGACATTAGGGTTATCGTCAACTGCACGATGAATTGCCTCGTCCATCGCACGTATCCTCGTCGTTCTAGGTCTTCCCCAGTAGCGAGTCATAGGCTGGAATGTTCCGTGCTCCCTAAGACGCCGATCAGTTGCTTCGAACGTCTTCCTGTCGGGACACCCCTTCGCTCTGGAAATCTGTCTCGATACAAAGGTACCGCGCCAAGGCTATTGCCCCGTGCTAATCCATACATCAAATGGGCATCTGCCAACTCGGCATTTGTAAACATTGCACTGACTGCAAAACCACGTTCGTGATGAACACTAACCAGTTGATAATACTTACTGATATGCTTCATGCTAGTACTGTAGAGCAATGAGTCGCATATCAACACAAGCACTGAAGTCAACATTACCTTCCTTCAACTGGGCCAACTGGCGGTGAATCGAGGAAGTACAGAAGAGTACATACTACCGAAACAATTGGGTATTTTGGCAGTTGTCTGTACGAATTATTTCAATTTACATTTAAAGAGAAACGCTTAATTTCCACGTTAGAGCTCATTTTAGTATTTCTCTTTAAATGTTAATTGAAATAATTCGTGCAGACAATTGTCAAAATCCCCAATTGTTTCGTTAGTATGTATTGTACTTCTTCGATTCACCTCGATTTCTGTGAACGTTTAGGCAGGAATTGTTGGTGATGTATTGACTGGCCGGCCGCGGTGGCCGAGGAGACTGAGGCGCTCTAGTCACGGTCTGCACGGCCACTACGGTCGGGGGTTCGAATACCCCCTCGGGCATGGATATTTGTACCGTCCTTAGTCTTAGTTAGTTGATAAGTAGTTTGTAAGTTTAGGGACTGATGACCCCATATTTAAGTCCCATAAGCTTAACAAACATTTGAACATTTTTTTGTATTGATTGGGCCTCATGTTCTTCCACCTACGCTCACTGGAGCACGTTATCATGATTTCATACGGGATACTCTACCTGTGCTGCTGGAACATGTGCCTTTACAAGTACGACACAACATGTGGTTCATGCACGATGGAGCTAAATGTTCAAATGTTTGTACAGCTTATGGGACTTAACTACGGGGTCATCAGTCCCTAAACTTACAAACCACTTATGAACTACTTACGAACTAGGTCGGCACAAATATCCATGCCCGAGGGGGGATTCGAACCCCCGACCGTAGAGGCCGTGCAGACCGTGACTGAAGCGCCTCAGTCCCCTCGGCCACCGCGGCCGGCACGATGGAGCTCCTGCACATTTCAGTCGACGTGTTGGAACCCTTCTCAACAACAGATTCGGTGACCGATGGATTGGTAGAGGCGGACCAATTCCATGGCCTCCACGTTCTCCTGAGCTCAACCCGCTTGACTTTCATCGCTGGGGCATTTGAAAGCTCTTGTCTACTCAACCCCGGTACCAAATGTAGAGACTCTTGGTGCTCGTATAGTGGACGGCTGTGATACAATACGCCATTCTCCAGGGCTGCATCAGCGCATCAGGGATTCCATGCGACGGAGGGTGGATGCATGTATCCTCGCTAACGGAGGACATTTTGAACATTTCCTGTAAGAAAGTATTTGAAGTCACGCTGGTACAGTGGCGGCGCTAGGTGTCGGCAACCGCCGACGGCCTCGCGCGTGCAGGGGCCTCGCAAAATATTGTCAAAATTTTAGATTTTTTTCTTTTTTTTTTTTTTTTAATATATATTTGAAGTTTAACGGCGCTTTCCAACTTCTTGGTTATGTAGCGACGACCTACATCTAAAGTACACTGGCTTAACCAAAGGACAAACACAACAGCCGTACCCAAGAAAGGGATTCGACCTCAACGAGAGCGACCTCGCTCAGCATGGTATGAAGCCTTAGTGCGCTCGGCTATTCCCCACCGGCAGCTATTTAGTGTCCCTATTTATTTCCGAATGAGTGCAGCAGTGATAAAATTTTTAGTTGAATACTTGAAAAACAACTTCTTCAGTACATTTTAGAAAACAATTTGTAAGTAGTACAGTATATCCAAATGCTTATATAACACTCAGCATCAAGCTCACAGTTAGTCAGTACAGCTTCGGCCGAAAAAAGTTTCTCAAAGTTAAAATTGATTAAGACATACTTGAAAATCACAATGCCACCCCCCCCAAAAAAATATCTGCGTTGTTAGTATTATTAATTAAAGCCGAAACAGTGCCTAGTATTAATTATGATGTGATTGTTAAAAAATCACTTAGGCGAAAAGCCGAAAAGTTTCTCTATGTTAATTAGTTTTTGTTTATTGTAATTTTTGTCACTGCAATAATACTTGTATATGATACTAATAAAAGTTTAGTATAATGATTATTGATGTACAATTCAGCTCATTTTATGTAACATTTTCTTCCTTACTGAAAAAATGAAAGGGGCCTCGCAAAGACGTGTTCGCCGACGCCCAGTTTTCGTCTAGCGGCGCCACTGCGCTGGTACGTTCTGTTGCTGTGTGTTTCCATTCCATGATTAATGTGATTTTTGAATAGAAGTAATAAAATGAGCTCTAACATGGGAATTACGCGTTTCCGGACACATGTCCACATAACAAATTCTGTTTCTTTGTATGTGTGAGGAATGTTTCCTGAAAGTTGGGCCGTACCTTTTTGTAACACCCTGTATACGCCACACGGAATCATCCCGTGCTGTGACGTCACTCCTCGGCCCGCTCAGCATCCACGGTGTGTGTGAACCTACGGCTCGACGCGCCACGGCGCGGCCCGGCGCGGCGGCTGGCGCGTGCTGCGGCTTCTAGCGCAGGTGTCGATGCCGTCGCCGCCGCCTTCCGCGGCAGGAAGTAGTTCAAGGCCCGTGCTCACTTAGCGCCGGCGTCGAAAACACCGCGACGCGATGTATTTACGTCCGCCAGCGCCCCCAGTCACGAGCCAGCTCTAAAAAAGTTAATGCCAACCACCGCCGTGTGTAAACAGCCAGCGAGCCGCCGCCGCCGCGCCGCGCCGGAACGGGAACACAACACAAACACCTTTGCGCTGCCGACACAATCCCTGGGGAGACCGTCTGAGCTACACACCATTTTAAAAATATCGCGTAAACTTTGTCTGACTAATCGATTAGCTTTCAGTAGCACCCGTCCGAGTCAGTGGTATAACTACTGCGATCTTTGACTCACACAAGAAGACTTTATTTCTAACTGGCTGAAAACACGGCCGGCGCTGCCAGGGTATTCATTTATTCTACACTCTCGTAGTCCATCTCCCCTCAAAAAAAAAAAAAAAAAAAAAAAAAATGTTCAAATGTTTGTAAAGTCTATGGGACTTAACAAAGGGGTTATCAGTCCCTAAAATTACAAACTAATAATGAACTAACTAAGACTAAGGACGGCACAAATATCCATGACCGAGGGGGGATTCGAACCCCCGACCGCAGTGGCCGGCTCATCTCCACTCCCTTACTCTGCCATCTCCCTCTTCATCTCCCTCCTCCTCTCTTTGCCCAGGCCTGCCAGCCCCCCTCCCTCCCACCCTACTGTCTCTTCCGTTGATCTCTATCCAGCCGGCCGCTGTGGCCGAGGGGACTGAGGCGCTCCAGTCACGGTCTGCACGACCACTACGGTAGGGGGTTCGAATCCCCCCTCGGGCATGGATATTTGTGCCGTCCTAGTTCGTAACTAGTTCATAAGTAGTTTGTAAGTTTACGGACTGATGACCCCGTAGTTAAGTCCCATAGACTATACAAACATTTGAACATTTGATCTCTCTCTCTCCCCCCCCCCCCCTCTCTCCCGCAATCCAGGAAAGCTTTTACCTATCTAAATATAAATTAAGAAACCCTTAGACGGTTTTTCGTCTCATATGTCCATGGCTTTGAAGATGAAGGTGAAGCAATGAATTAAAATTTGTGAAATTCAAATGTTCAAATTTTTGTAAATCTATCGGACCAAACTGCGTGGTCATCAGTCCGTAGCTTACAATCTACTTAAACCTAGGTAAACTAACCTAAGGACAAACACACAGACCCATCCCCCAAGGAGGACTCGAACCTCCACGGCGAGCAACCGCGCGCCCCGCAGCGAGACGCTTTAGACCGCTCGGCTACTCCACCGCGGCAAACTCCTGTAAAGTTTGGATAGTAGGAGGCGAGGTACTGGCAGAATTGTTTCAAATGTTTGTATAGCTTATGGGACTTAACTATGGGGTCATCAGTCCATAAACTTACAAACTACTTATGAACTAGCTAATATCCATGCCCGAGGGGGGATTCGAACCCCCGACCGTAGTGGCCGTGCAGACCGTGACTGGAGCGCCTCAGTCTCCTCGTCCACCGCGGCCGGCCAATCAATACATCACCAACAATTCCTGCCTAAACGTTCACAGAAATCGAGGTGAATCGAGAAAGTACAGTACATACTAACGAAACAATTGGGGATTTTGACAATTGTCTGCACGAATTATTTCAATTTACATTTAAAGAGAAATACTGAAATGAGCTGTAACGTGGAAATTAAGCGTTTCTCTTTAAATGTAAATTGAAATAATTCGTGCAAACAACTGTCAAAACACCCAATTGTTTCATTAGTATGTACTGTACTTCCTCGATTCTCTGCTTCCTCCTATTCGGCGAATCCATCCCCCCCCCCTCCCCGCTCCCGCTCCCCCGAAGAAGACTTTGGGACCCTCCTTGGGGTCGCGACCCACAGGTTCAAAAACACTGATATACAGTATAGTTTATATATATATAAGGACACCAAAGGGTTCAATCATCCAATAAACTCGTATACACACTTATGTCGGTTTAGGGTTCAGACGACACCCGAGTGTGAATGTGGAGCCGAAGTTCCAAGCCAGGAACACATCGTTTTCGAGTGCCCCATCTTCGACGACGTCGCGAGGGATTTACGGCATCAACTGCGAAGCGATGCTACCTATGAATTCTTAAGATCCGAGCACACCTTCGACGTCCTCAGTCGATTAACGGACGAAATTTCCAACAAAGTCAGACTGGATTATACCAGACAAACAACCTAAGTCAACAACCATCACTCACCAAATGACATATCACACCAATCACGACTTATTCAACCAATCATGTACCTCTCCAACCGGTTAAGACCAAACCCGATCAAGACTCCAACCGACAGCCAAGTCTAGTCACGCCGGCAGAGGACGGACAGGTCGTCGTCATTGGCTGTAATCCGCCGTCCTCTGGATCTGGGGACAGACTTGGCAAACCACCGAATTTGACTTAGGCTTAAGTTAGAGTGTAGGTTTTTCTTAAAACCATTCAAGAACACCATAAATGTAAGGTAAAGGTAAAGCAGTCAACAATCCGAAGATTGGTTTGAACACCACAGTGCTTTACTAGGCATGGTCGTGTTTGGAGATGGTATGCCGTTGCTTTACTCCGACCTTCGAACTGACTTACCCAGCCAGTTATGGGGGGATCTACAGTTTAACGTGGGTTCCGAACCACAGTGCTACTCGGTATTTTTCACATGAGCAATACTACAAGAGGTGAAAGAAGTGGAAAGTGACAGATAACAATCCTAGGCCTTGGCGGGAATCGAACCCGCAGCCTTTGGATTTCTAGTCTGGCACTCTACCACTGTGCAACCGAGACGCATAAATGTACTGCAGTGAATTCAGAGTTTTGTGTCGCCCACTGCCAGGGCCACGCTCACTGGGGTCAGCTCGTTGGGCAGGCCTTCACAACAGTAGGTTTGTAACCCAACTGGCACACTTATAACGCTGCAGTCAGTTATTGCTTGTAATTTCATTAGTAGGTTCTAGTATTAGTGTGGCTAGAGGATTAAGAAATTCATAAACATTGTAACTGAAATTAAATGTAGAATAATACAACCCAATTTAATTTTAAGGTATTGGATTAATGTGTATCAATTAAGTAATATTTTTTTAACAGAAAGACCTCCTATGACGCGCCACCACTAGCGTGTGGTGATGACCGTAGAATGGGGACACCTCTAGGTCCCATTGTAGCGGGTGCTGGGATTCCATTTGAGAGACCATCTATCACGTTCCTCACCCCGGCTCTTCGGCTGTCAGGGAGAGCTGGGGTCAGCGCGCCCCTCGCCCTTGGCCCTCCACGTGGAGGCTCCAGTGCAGCCTTGTCCCTCTCACCACACTGTGCTCCAGTTCCGGTTCGGGCCGCGCCGCTTCTGCATTTTACGAGCGGCACGCGGTGAGCGTTTTTTGCACCTCGCCGTATTGCAACAGCCTCACTACTTCCTGTACGGGGCAACGGGTTGCACGAAGTATATTTGCATTCACTCAGGAGCGAGAAAGCTCCATCCCCGTTCCGAGGCGCCCGACTGGAAGGCCAGGACTGCAGTACGCTCGGCCCGGAAGGCCGCACGTACTGGCCGCCCGTTCGTGGCTCCGACGGCGTGTCAGTCTCGGGGAAGGAAGACAGGAAGATGGTTGGTTGGTGTTGGTTTTTGAAAGGGACTAAACAGCAAGGGTTATCAGTCCCTTGTTCCAGTCTTAGAGATAAAACATTGTGTTAAGCGTTTCGAAGCATATGCTTTAACACGTCAAAGTTTAAAAGGAACATGTAACAACGAAGAAAGGTTTCACATAAATACGAAGAAGGGTACTGGAACAGGACAAGAGTGATTTTGCTGGGTGATCACATAAATATAAGTATCACATCCAGCCTCTCTGGTACACATTAAAACACCTACCTAACAGACTTAGGCAAGCGGAGAACAGATAAATGACAGACACACAACAGACTTTAAATGGATCTGTACAGTCCACACTCACGAATAAAATTTAAAACACTGTCAATCATGGAGGCATTGTCAGCTAAAACAAGCGTCAAGGCGTCAGGGATATTAAAATTCCGTCGCTCTGCGGCTAAATTGGGGCATTCCACTAAGATGTGGGCGACTGTCAAAGTCGCACCACATCGACACTGAGGAGGGTCCTCGCGACGCGGAAGGTGTCCATGCGTCAGCCAGGTATGGCCAATACGCAGCCGGCAAAGGACCACCGACTCCCTGCGAAAAGCCCGCAGTGAGGACTTCCATGCAGCTATGGAGGGTTTTACAATGCGGAGCTTGTTTGTTCAAATGTTTGTAGAGCTTATGGGACTTAACTACGGGGTCATCAGTCCCCAAACTTACAAACTACTTATGAACTACTTACGAACTAGGACGGCACAAATATCCATGCCCGTGGGGGGATTCGAACCCCCGACCGTAGTGGCCGTGCTGACCGTGACTGGAGCGCCTCAGTCACCTCGGCCACCGCGGAGCTTGTTTGGTTCGGTCAAGCTCGCCCACACAGAGTTCCAAACCCCAAGGACCCTGCTACGTAACTGGGATCGGAGGTCTTTTTTCTGGTAGACCAATATTCAGAGACCGTGAAGTGGTGGCCTATTTCGCCAGCTGATCAACACGTTCATTGCCTGGGATGCCTACGTGGCCTGGCGCCCAGATGAAAGACAGGAAGACTGGGTTCAACGTGCCGTTGTCAAAGCGGCCGTAAATGGAGTACAAGCTGGGAATTTCTTCTCTCTCTTCTTTTTTTTTTTTTTCTATGTTAAGCATCGGAAAAGCAATTGGCCGCGCTCTTTGAAAGGAATCATCTCGTCATTTCCTATTCTCTTCAGAGAAATGAGTCAGGCTGAAGCTATATTGGCAGTAAGTTATTTCCTAGTCTTTTCAGAGAAATGAGTCAGGCTGAAGCTACATCGGCGGTTAGTTAGTTCATTTCCTACACAACCCGGTCAGAAGTATACAGATAGAGTCCACCCATCGGCTGAGTAACTACTGCAACTCCGCTGGTGACCCTTTTAATGAGGTGTCTGAACGCCTGCGGAGTGGTAGTCAACGGCATATCAACTTAGGCGGGGAGGGACAGGAGGGGCAGTAGCCGTGCCGCGACCGATTGGCCGCGCGTACTGGGGCGCCGTGTTGCGGTGCGCGCGGCCGTCCGCCTTCGGGGGTTCGATTCCCCCCTCGAGCATGGATGTTTGTGTTGTCCTTAGTTTAGTTTACCTTAGGTTACGTAGTTTGTGAGCTAGGGACTAATAACCAAGCTGTTGAGTCCCATAGATTTACAAACATTTGAACATTTTTTGCAGTCGCCGCCCCCCCACCCCACTTCAAATTTTGGAGGGGGCAAGAGTCGGTTTTGCCCCTCCCCCCAAAATTCACTTTGTTTTTTGGCAGAGCCAGTGAATAAACTATGTTCAAAATGTTCAAATGTTTGTATAGCTTATGGGACTTAACCGCGGTGTCATCAGTCCCTGAACTTACAAACTAGCTAATACTAAGGACGGCACAAATATCCATGCCCGAGGGGGGATTCGAACCCCGGACCGTAGTGGCCGTACAGACCGTGACTGGAGCGCCTAAGTCCCCTCGGCCACCGCGGCCAGCAATAAACTATGTTCCGTCAGTAATTGTAGAACAGTATTTTTGATGGCAGTCATTTTTGCCTTTGCCGAAACATCTTGTAACACCTACTACATTCTGTCATCTCCTTTTGTATTATTATTATTATTATTATTATCATTATTATTACTATTTTTTGACTGCTAATAGGGGACGCGTATGTAACCAATTCTGCACAGTAGCTAAGACTGATGGGTCGCTCAAGGCCGGCTGTGTGGCAAGGCCGTCATGACCACGGGCAAGAGAGGGCCGTGCCCCCCCCCCCCCAAGGCCCAGAGCTCTCGGGCCAGTAACATGCATTTGTCTCAAGAAAATTATTTAAATGTCGCTAAAAGACTGTTAAGATACGATGTTTCACTTTAGTTCGAATCATTCTGCTCTCTCTCTCTCTCTCTCTCTCTATCTATCTATCTCGCACACGCACACACACACACACTCACACACACACACACACACACACACACACACACACACACACACACTCACACACACACACACCTTTTTCACTTTTTATTTTTAATAGAAAACGGCAACAACTGGGCTAATTGAAAGTTCCATAACCTCGCCCCCCTCCCCATAACTTATCGATTCGGCCTGTCAAAAACGAAGTCAGGAAATACGATTTCTCCCCCTCCCCTCTACAGAAATAGTTGGTACGTCAATGGAAGGGGTACTGTTCTTCTTCAAAAGCCGGAATCAGATGTGGTATTCAGACTGGACGTTTCATCAGAGGTGCTGGCTTATGACTTGGTTGCAGTGCTACTGAAACGGTTCTACCATGAGTTATAAAATGTTTTCTCTGTACTGTGGAGTTTTGAGCTTGCCCATGGGGGGCAAAAATGGCTTTCGAAACCTCCATAGGATACCCCTCTCCCCTATGAAACCTGTTCTCTCCAGTACATAATTGAATTGCCACCTTTCTGGCGTGCAATAGTATTAAGCCCCATCCACACACGTTGTTGATGGTCATTTGTTATAAGACACATGCAGCATTCATCTCTCTATCTCTGTGGCCCTTTTCCCACACATACAGGGTCGGCACTATGTTAAATGCGGATTTGGCATGGGTTAATATTTACGGGGTGGCCGGATGCCATTCCTGCCGCCACCCCATGCCCACATGGAGGAAATATGTACCCCAAATGTGTTATATGTGTGTGAAAGTGTTACGAAATGATTGCGAACCGTTTAACGGAGGCGGAACTTGGGGACCAGCCCCGTTTTCACCTAGGGGGATGTGGAAAACCGCCTAAAAGCCACATCCAGGCTGGTCGGCACTTCGATCCCTTTCTTTAATCCGCCGGGCGGATTCGACCCGGGGCCGGTACGCCTCCCCGTCTCGGAAAGCGGTGCGTTAGACCACACGGCTAACCGAGCGGGGTGTGCAGCATTCATCTCTAAAGCTGCCAGTTTTCCATAGTCCATTCTCGGTGATTTTGGTCCCATCTGTGCCATGCAGCATAGTGTGTAGAATACAGACTTCTTGCGGAGCCTGTTTGGTACAGTCTGGTTTGACACTTAGCTCAACGTCACCAGTCTTGTCGGGGTTGTTTCCAGCGAGAAGTCGCAGTGGTCTACCATAGTCGTCGTCCTAGAGCGACTGGTACGGAGAAGGTCATGAACACTACCTGTAGTTTGAAGTATATTCGAAAATATCACCCCATCACTTCGACTTCCGACTATTGACCTTGCACCTTCTTATGGTTGAAGGCCCTGTTGACATCAAGCAAAAATCCGTGAGGCATCAAAATGACGTACAGCAAGTTCTGAGGTTTTTAGATGTGACGATGACAGGTACCAAAACGACGATATAAATAAAAACAGTTGCACCGATAGTTTCAAGAAAAATAAAAATTGCGAACTCCTACATGAAATTCGTTTTCTTCATTTTAAAAAAAACGTTGATTTTCATCTTGTTGCCATTGGAGTACGTCCATACAATGTCTACGAACGCCCTATATAGTTTCTGCACTGTGTACTAAATGAGGTATAAATGTTAATGCATCGCGTACATTCAACGAATGGATATTTTTTTCATATATACACGCAACCTTTAATATATATATAAACTGACAGTTTAAAAAAACGAAGTTTTAGGTATCTTATCATGGTAGGTCCAGGAGAAATGTGTATTTTTCATACACGAACGATGCAAAACTTTTTTTTTTTTAATTGTGTACTGAGTCGCCTCTTCTATTAATCGCAGTTGCATGTAGACTGGTTTCCCTGAGCACTCTAGAGATTTAATAGGGACCAAAATGCATAACGAGACTTTATGTATGCAATGTCGTTGGAAATTGTTGTGTCTTTTAGAACATCTTTAGCTGAAATAACAGTGACTGCCTCTTCTGGCAATTTGAGAACAATTTTTTTAATGTCTGGATTTTTAAAAATTAGATACAGTCAGGTTCTAGAGCCGCTCGGTTAGCTGTGTGGTCTTAACGCACCGCTTTCCGAGACGGGGAGGTGTACCAACCCCAGTTCGAATCCGCCCGGCGGATTAACGGAAGTGTCCCCCCAGTCTGGATGTGGATTTTAGGCGGTCTTCCACATCCCTCTAGGTGAATACCGGGCTGGTCCCCAAGTCCCGCCTCAGTTACACGGTTCCAAAACATTTCCTAACACTTTACACTTTCGCACACTTATAACATTATACGCAGATATTTGGGGTACACATTTCCTCCTGGGGGGCATGGGGTGGAGGCAGGAAGAGCATCGGCCACCCTGTAAATATTAACACATGCCAAATCCGCGTTTATCACAGTGTCGACCCTGCATGTGCGGGAAAGGGACAAAGAGAGAGATAGATAGATACAGTCAGGTTCTAAAATGAAATTAGGTACTTTCGGTAGTATAAATTACAATTTTCGATAAAATATTTGCACAATTCTTAGCTGGAAAGACCACGAGAGTATTTTTTGGCATAAAAATTTATTCAATTCGATTTTTAAAATTTAGGTACAATCAGGTTCAAATGTTTGTATAGCTTATGGGACTTAACTACAGGGTCATCAGTCCCTAAACTTACAAACTACTTATGAACTACTTACGAAATAGGACGGCAAAAAATATCCATGCCCGAGGGGGGATTCGAACCCCGACCGTAGTGGCCGTGCAGACCATGACTGGAGCGCCTCAGTCAAAAAAAAAAATGTTCAAATGTTTGTTAAGCTTATGGGACTTAACTACGGGGTCATCAGTCCCTAAACTTACAAACTACTTATGAACTACTTACGAACTAGGACGGCACAAATATCCATGCCCGAGGGGGGAATCGAACCCCCGACCGTAGGGGCCGTGCTGACCGTGACTGGAGCGCCTCAGTCACCTCGGCCACCGCGGCCGGCCGCCTCAGTCCCCTCGGCCACAATCAGGTATTTGTAGGTGCTATAAAACTAACGTTCTCGATCATAAATCTGCATAATTCGTGTATGTACAACTTTTATTGCTTTTCTTTAATGGGGAGCAAAATAGGTTTTTACCTAAAATCCCAGGTCTAGTTATGACAGGTCACGGCAGACAGCGCTCGGCGCTAGTTAACCCGGGAGAACTCACGCCATTAAAAGTTACGATATCGGTCGCGTTTATAGCATTTTGATGACAGTCAAAGAACAGTTGGGAAAGTACTTAATATGTCTAAAGAAGTATTTCTAGTTGCGTTTATAAGAAAATACGGATATTTGACTATTTAAAATTGGAAAAATGCCGATTGTTTTAAAATGACTGTGAGGAAAACATAGCGCTAGTGGTCGCGGGCTAACGCAGGTGGCGTTGGCTCATCAGCGCGGCCGCGTGCAGCCCACGGCGGCGGCAAGTGAGCCAGGCGGCTCAACAGGTGTGTGGCGGAAGCGGCGGCTAGCGGCTAGTGGCGGCGGCGGGTTGCGCAAGCGACGGCAGCGCCTGGCCCGGACAGCGGCGCGCCACGCACAAATAGACGCCCCGCCGTCCTTGCGTGCTCGCCAGCCACGTGCCGCCGCAAACGCACTGCACGCGCCACCCTCCCCCAGCCTAGGGCGCGCCCACTCTTGCCTATTCTAATGGGACTGCGCAAACTGGCACGCAGTATCACGCTGACGTGGCCTGCGCTTGCACTTGGCTGCGTGGCCGCGGTGGCCGAGGGGACTGAGGCGCTTCAGTCACGGTCTGCGCGGCCACTACGGTCGGGGATTCGAATCCCCCCTCGGGCATGGATATTTGTGCCGTCCTTAGTATTAGCTAGTTCATAAGTAGGGGTAAGTTTCATCTACATCTACATTTATACTCTGCAAATCACATTTAAGTGCCTGGCAGAGGGTTCATAACCACTTTCATAACTTTTCTCTACCGTTCCATTCTCTAATAGCGCGGGAAGAAAAGAACACCTAAACCGTTCCGTTTTCGATCTGATTTCTCTTATTTTATTGGGATGGTCATGTCTCCCTAAGTAGGTGTGTGCTAGCAATATATTTTCACATTCAGAACTAAAAGTCGGTGATTGAAACTTCGCAAACAGATCACGCCGCAATGAATAACGTCTTTCTTTTAATGATTTCCACCCCAATTCGTGCAACATTTCCGTGACGCTTTCCCCCCCGTAACGTGATAAAACAAAACGAGCTGCCCTTCTCTGAACCATCTCAATATCTTCCGTTAGTCCCACCTGGTGAGGGTCCCACAAGGGGCAACAGTACTCCAAGAGAGGACGCACAAGTGTGATGTAGGCAGTCTCTTTGGTGGAGCTGGTGCATCTTCTAAACGTTCTGCCAATGAAACGTAACCTTTGGTTCGCCTTCCCCACAATATTTTCTATGTGTTTTCTCCAGTCAAAGTTGTTCGTAATTGTAACTCCTAGGTATTTGGTAGAATTTACGACCTTAAGGTTTGACTGATTTATCGCGTAATTGAAGTTCAGCGGATTTCTTTTAGTGGTCATGTGTATTACTTCACACTTTTCTTTATTTAATGTCAATTGCCAATTTTCGCACCAAGTAGAAATTTTGTCTAAATCGCTTTGCAGTTGCTTTTGATCCTCTGTTGACTTCACTAACCGATAAACGACAGCATCATCCGCGAACATTCTAAGGGAGCTATTCAGATTATCTCCTAAAGTTTAGGGACTGATGACCCCCTAGTTAAGTCCCATAAGGTATACAAACATTTGCCCCCCCCCCCCTTTTTTTTTTTTTTTTTTCATTGTGGGCGAGGCACAGTTTTCTGCGCCAGAGTGACGCTCGCACCGTGGCAAAGACGATGTAATCAGCGGAAGGCTGTCTGCCTTATGCTCCCTTCGACAACCTACACACGGAAATTACTCATTCGGTAGTGTTTCGATTTTCGACACATAAGCTCCAAACATTTTTGTTATTACTAATGATTTCCAGTTATTTATATCGATATAGTTTTGCTTTCTTCGCAGTAGGCCTACTGCTTACGAAGTCAAATGTATATTAATTAAAATGTTGTTTGTATGTTCAAATGTTCACATGTTTGTAAATCTATCGGACCAAACTGCGTGGTCATCAGTCCGTAGCTTAAAAACTATTTAAACCTAGGTAAACTAACCTAAGGACAACACACACACACACACACACACACACACACACACACACACACACACCTGCCCCAGGGAGGACCCGAACCTCCACGGCGAGCAACCGCGCGCTCCGCAGCGGGGCGCTTTAGACCGCTCGGCTACTCCACCGCGGCTTTTTGTATGTTGTTAACTCTTCTTCTCATAGGGCACACCTGGCTACCCATCATATTCCTGACAGGCATTATTCTCACTTACACTGACCATCGTGTTGTGTAGTGGATCTAATGCTTACTTTCCATAATGATACAATAAAAATTAATAGAAGCAGTCAAAGAGCACAGAGAACTTTATGACATAAAATGTTGACAACATGAAGATAAAACTCAATTACCAGGTGTGGAGTGATACTGCATATGATTTGAGTTTGAAATTGTCCACACCATTTGCTTTCAGTCACAATATGGTGGAGATTTCCAATTTTTATTAATTAATGAGAAAAGAAACGCTTCTTCCTCAGCGTTAGTATCGGAATCTGATTCGGAACTCTAGTGTAACAATAACAACTTTCTTATCTGCGAATCTTACACTGTCTGTCTTGTTCAAATCTTCAAATGTTTGTATAGCTTATGGGACTTAACTACGGGGTCATCAGTGCCTAAACTTACAAACTACGTATGAACTAGCTAATCCTAAGGACGGCACAAATATCCTTGCTCGAGGATATATATATATATATATATATATATATATATATATATATATATATATATATATAGGGGGCCACACAAAGAATCTTATATATTGGATAGCACTATTTCGCCTTTATTAACATTATTGTAAAATGACTTGTAAACGTTTTCAGTTAAAAAAAAGGCACTTAGGCACTTATCAGTCTCCATCGACCATCGTCCCTGAGGAAAGTCCAGTGGCGGTTAGTGCATCAGATGACTGGGGGGTTCACTTTTTTCAGTGCCGGATGTACATAGTGGCGATGCACCCATCTCCTCAGCGTCCAAAGAGACAATTTGCTGCACCTTTGCGAGTGGCAACCCCCCCCCCCCCCCCCAATTTTATATTTTTGTTAAAAAATTTGAAGAATGTCTTACCTCGGCTTGTTTGCACTTACTTCAACTCGAGCTGAGGCGTCGGTCAACCAAGGTTCTTTATTTCACACTTCTCTTCCAAGCTTAAAGATGAGTAATTTGTTTCTAAAAGATACCTAATGTTGTTCATTTTCCTTTGATAATAAACACCAAGAATGTATTCATACGTATATTAACACTAAAACACAGTAAGTAATTACAGTGTTAAGGGACTGTAACAAAATGAATCTGTTACGATGAAGACACCAGCTCCTTTGGGGCATGGGACTGTATTAGCAGCACCGCCTCCATACGCATGTGCAAAGGCTGCTCTCTCCCAGATCTTTTCAAACAGTTAAAAGTAAAAAAAAGAGTATAAATCGCATTTACCCTCAAATCGCGACGCATTTGCAAAAACGTCCAAAGTTTCTGTGGTAAGTAACAATACAATAGCCATTGTTGTTCCCATATTTGTTAATAAGAATTTTTTTTTCTTGCAGTCATTCTCGAACCCACTACCTTCGACAGCACAGAGCGATGCCGCTAATCACACGGCTATTCTTGCTAGGTGGGGAGGAGAGACTTCATTATTATTTACGATAGGATCTTCTAAGGGATTTTACAGCGGATGCGTCTTTCATTTATGGCTATAAGTTCTTTTACCAAATATGACGTGTTTTTGATAAAAATTCGTTGTGCCAAAAACGAGTATGAAGGGCAGATGTTGCTTTCATGGGGGATTTGCGGTATTCGCAAGATGAGGTGTGCAAAAGCTCCACTGTCCCGCTTTGGGACCATTTTTGCGTAACCGCCAGAGCTCGAGTAGCCAGGAGCTGGTGTCTTTACCAGCTGCAACGCCAATGGTTAAAGGCGACGTTTCTCTTCGCCCCTCCCTGCCACAGGAGCACTCATATGCTGCCTCCAGGGGGTTCAGAATAGAATTTGAACCTAAGCCACGAATGTGTATTGCAACGCTGTAGCCACTGCTGCCTACATTAAGTGCGACCACTCGTATATGTGCTATCTCTGTGGCATAACGTGTTTTTCATGCGATAAAAATACATTGAATGTACATATACACTACTGGCCATTAATAAGAAGAAATGCATATCATAAACGAGCATACGCGAGGTCACCCTCTAGGACACAGTGCTCGCAGGTAGAACTACATCCTGACCGCCAACTGACCATTTCCTGACCATCAATACATCCTACTCATCTCAAATGGTGCAACGTTCTACACAAGGTGCGTCTGAAAAGTTCGGTGAATGGTCTCGTAAAACATAGGAAACAAGAGTTACAAACAAAATACCTTTATTTCACTTCAAAGTAATCGTCAATGGCTACAATACACCTCTGACATCGATTGTACAACTGTTGGAGACTCTCAGCAAACACTTCTTGTCGAGTCACTGGAAGCTCTGACGTCACGCGTTGTTATCTCCGCAACCACTCAAACGCACTTTCTACCCATTGCTTTAACATATACACATGCTCCAACATCCATTGGTCTCATTCGCCATTTTGCCTAATTTAAGAAGAAAAAACAAACTTTGTGTTAACGTGTTGCTCCAGTTGCAATGACACGAGTTTTCACCCTGATCCTGTTACCTGGGTCACAGCGTGTACCACCACTTACAATTTATATGATGCGCAAATGAGATGGGGGAAATACGTCTTATTCGTTAGCATTCCTCTGTAGCCTTAGGTGAGACCATCACTAATGACAACCTATGCATTAACAATTTCCGAAAGAACATTTCCCTTTCTTGGAAATTGTCATTAGCAATAGTAGATGCCATGCTGTTCATGCAGACACAGTAACAGTATTAATGATGTCATCCTAGATGGTGATACTGTGGCTAATTCTCTGCCGTTGACAATTCGATCGACTATATCACTGCTACATGTTGATGCTCCAGTCCACTTCCCTGTTTACGTTAGCCATTGGGGAATGACCAAGCGATCTAAGGTGCCTTGCTGCTGATCGCGCATTTCCTCTCCCTCGGTTGTTCGAGTCCTCCATTGGGCTTCAGTGTTTGTGTGTGTTGGATCGCCCCCTATCGTGGAAAGCAATGCAGTTAAGTGGCGACTGACGGCGGTGGGGTCAGCTGTTGTTGTTGTTGTTGGTTGTTTTGAGGGGACTAAACAGCTACGTCATCAGTCCCCCTGGGGTCAGCTGAGGTCGGGCTGGAGGGGAGGTGGTGGGGGCAGTTGTCCTTAAGTTATTAGCACGACTTTTCAATTGGGGTTGTCACAATTAATTTGATATGCAATTGAGGATAACAAAGCCGGCCGCGGTGGCCGAGGAGACTGAGGCGCTTCAGTCACGGTCTGCACGGCCACTACGGTCGGGGGTTCGAATCCCCCCTCGGGCATGGATATTTGTGGCGTCCTAGTTCGTAAGTAGTTCATAAGTAGTTTGTAAGCTTAGGGACTGATGACCCCGTAGTTAAGTCCCATAGGTTCTACAAACATTTGAACATTTGAACAAGGATAACAAATTCACTGGGGGTGGTTGGCAGGGGCGGATCAGAGGCAGTGCGGGCGGAGATAGTTCGATTGTGCAGTTGTGGAGGCAGAGGTAGGTCGAGTGTACCGTATTGTTTACGAAATTTCAATTGTCCTTAAGTGCAATTTCATGTTCGATGCCAGTCATCCTTTGTTCAAGGTGAGTACATTGTCCTACTAGTGTTCAACGTCAGTCATCCATGGCGGTTCGTGGAGGAGAGCTGTTGTCCAAGGGAGGAAGGATGGGGTGGGTTTCCCCAGGCGGCAATAAGGTCAATAACAGAGTTACTGTTCCGAAACTCTCATTACTTTACTACTTTCGAGGCTCTCCCAAATGTAGAAGAAACTTATCATAGGTATGCTAATCTGTTCCTTGATATGAATGTTCCTTCTACAACGACTTTTCTCGGTCTTTTTCAAGTGTTTACTAAAACTGGAAGTGTTAAACCTAGAGAAAGATTCCGGAAAAAAAAGTTTGTAAATCTATCGGACCAAACCGCGTGGTCGTCAGTCCGTAGATTACAAACTGCTTAAAACAAGGTAAACTAACCTAAGGACAACACACACACCCATGCCCCAGGGAGGACTCGAACCTACACGGCGAGCAACCGCGCGCTCCGCAGCAAGGCGCCTTAGACCGCTCAACTACTCCAGCGCGGAAAGATTCCGACGGAGGCCTGTGACAAACGAAAATGGCACAAGGAATGTTTACTCTGCAGGTACTGTAAATACACTAGTTCTCGGCAAATTGCACATGGTTCAGGAAATTTTTAAAGAAGTGTTCTACGCATACTGCATGAACACAAATGGCATCCATTTCATTTACCGCTGCATCAAGAACTCCATGGAGACGATTTTCAAAGAAGGTTAAATTTTTGCAACTGGGCAGCGAAATAGCTGGCCGTTAATGAAAATGTCATGCACAGATATTTTTTCTTTGATGAATCTAATTTTACGAATAGTGGTTTAGTGAATCGACATAATATGCATTTCTGGTCAGTGGAGAATCCCCACTGGTTAAGGCAAGTTGAACATTGACGCCCATGGAGTGTCTAAGTTTGGTGCGGTATTCCAGGTATTCAGGCAACTAGCCCTTACGTTCAAAAAAGTTCAAATGTTTGTAAATCTATAGGACCAAACTGCGTGGTCATCAGTCCGTAACTTACGAACTACTTAAACTAAGGTAAACTAACCTAACGACAACACACACACACACCCACACACACACACACACACACACACACACACACACACACACACACACATACATACATACATACATGCCCCAAGGAGGACTCGAACCTCCGACAGCGAGCAACCGCGCGCTCCGCAGCGAGGCCCTTACGTCATACCTGGTGATCTGACTAGTCAAATGTACAGCAACATTTTAGATGTTTTACCCATGTTAATCGAAGTTGTCCCAGTTCGGACAAGAATGCGTATGGATTATTCACGAGTATCTCGAGACTTTTTTAATCCAAATTAAATCCTCGATCGATAGAACGAGGAAGTTCTCAAAAGTAGCCCGCATGTTCAACCGATTTTACGTCTGCCGACCTTTTTTTTTATGGATAAAACCGTGCGTTTACATGTATCTGCCAACAACGCTATAAAATATGCAGCAGCGAATTATCAGTGAATGTTTCCACATTACCGCTGAGACACTTATTAACGTGGAATTGTCTTTCTGAAACACAGTTGCATCATTTCGAACATTTGCTTCAATGAAACACTAGTGTGTGGCAAGGGGACTCTCATTAATCAAGCACCCCGAGGTAGTGAGAGGCTACGGGATTCACCAGACTCAAGCACCCCGAAGGAAACACATTAGAGCCACATCCATTTCGTTTTTCCTGGGAAAAGCTAAAAGTAGTCTAAGAATGCACTGCGAGAGGGTAGACGGATTCACCCGTTTTTTCCCAAAATATAAAGACCTATTCTTCGATTTTCCTAATCTGATGCTTATTGGCTTTAGATATTACCGTTACAATTACTTTCCAATTTGTTTGTAATTGTTACTCCTAGGTATTCAGAGATGCCAAGTTTGAAAAGAAGCTATCCGTAATGGGGTTAGGATTGGGGAGGAGGGCAGTCGGGTGTAAGAAGGGCCTTCATCCGAAATTTCTTTCAAAAATTGGAAGTAAAAAACTCCTTTGGGTGCTCAATTGTATAAAAATAATTGTTAAGAGATGAGAAGGCGCCTATTAAAAAATAAATATATCCGTGACAGAGTTTATGTGATTTTAGAAGAAACAATTACATTGACCTTTACAGTCGTTTGCAAGTGTCCAAAACAGACGAAAAAGGGCGAGAGTTAATTTAAGGGCTACACAATGCCTAACTTACACTCGCTAATGACTTAACAGCATGAACATTAGTACGCCAAATCGCAACCTAACTACAAGTTCACGCACCACCAGTACTCAAATTACAGAGGTTACACTTAAGTGTTTTTGTACATTATACTGTTCGTGTATATTATACTGTTTGTACAAAACTGATGATAAAAGGGTACGGTATTGTGTTATTTCTGAAACTGTAGTGGTTCATAAAATGACCCACCGAAAAACTGTGTTGCCGAATTACTAAAATAAACGAAATAGCGAATTCCGTAATTTTAGCACAGGCTCCCGTAACACCGTAGATTTTGCCTAGAAATCGTGATAATTACGGACAAAACGTAGTACTTGGCATGTCTGGGTATTTAGTTGAATTTACGGCCTGTAGTTTTGACTGATTTATCGTGTAAATGAAGTTTAACGAGCTTCTTTTAGTGGTCATATAGATAACTTCATACTTCTCGTTATTAAGAGTCAATTGCCATTTTTGCACCATGCAGATATCATATCTTAATTATTTTGCAGTTGCTTTTGATCTTCTGGTGACTTTACTAACCGATAAATGACAGCATCATCCGCGAACAGTCTTACGGAGCTACTCAGATTATCTCTTACATCGTTTATAAAAATAAGAAACATTAGGGGCCCTATAGCTCTTCCCTGTGGAACGCCAAATACCACTTCAGTTCTACTCGATGCCTTTCCCTCAATTACAACGTACTGTGTCCTTTCTGATAGGAAATCACGAATCCAATCGTACAACTGTGGCGATATTCCATTAGCACGCAGTTTGATTATAAGACGCTTGTGCGGTACAGTGTCTAAAGCCCTCCGGAAATCAAGGAATACTGAATCTATTTGACATCCCTTGTTCATAGCACTCATCATGTGAATAAAGGGCTATCTGTGTTTCACAAGAATAACACTTTATGTTTACGTGTAGACTATGGGTCAATAGGTCGTTCTCTTCGAGGGAGTTCATAATATTGGAGAAAAGTATCTGTAACTGTATTGTCAAGAGCCATCCAATGCAGTTATATAAAGTAATAGGTTCCATTACAACTAAGGAAAAAAATTATTTACTGCAATAACTCAGTCGATCCCAGTGCTGAAACCGTTCACCAAACAAAAATATGTTTGCCCTCGACGTTCTAGCATTTGCTGAAAACCACGTTTCGATAAGTGTAACTGTTCACGAAATAAAATAGGTGTTACATCTTGTGACTTCTCTGTACATAAGGTGAGAGACTCCTTACAATAAAGAAACAATATTTATCAATATCCCTCATACATTTATTTATTTTTGCAGATTTCTAGAAGATTTTGCACGCTGATTAGCTCAGATTCGTGTATCAGAGTTGAAAAAACATAGAAATATCGTATAGTCCTGACATCGCTTGTATCGACCTCCATCTTTTTTCACACGTGAAAGAATAGTTTGGATCGCAGCTGTTTCAAACGGATGAGGAGTTTAAAGACAGCCTCAGTGGGTCGCCACGTGTTTTACACAGAGGTTGTGAAGCAGTTTCACTGATGCATAAAAACGTATTTTCTGAAGGAAAAATATCGGAACATACTATGCAAATCGCCGTCGTAGAGTATAGCAACAAAACACTTATTCGTAATTACAGTGGAACGCTTTTGAAAATATGGCGAAATGTATCCAAGGCTGCGCGAACAACATAGTTTTACCTCTTTTGTCTCGAAAACACGTGTTGCAATGCTTGGAACAATACCTTGGCCTTCATACAGAGACCATTCATTCGTTTCGTTTTTTGGAATGTTTCATTGTATTTTCCTTTTCAGTCGCTCTCGAAACCGTAGAGACAAATAATCCGTGCTTAAAGAAAAGGTTCAGTTATTTCAACAATTCTATAAATAAAAAATTGAGAATCTGTGGAAAAAGTAAGAGACGTGTACCTTATTTTCACCCCACTACCTCCGAGTGAACATTCTTGGAAATTGGACTATGGAATTTACGGTGTTTTGCTCGTGCGATTTCAAATCACGAGGAATTATTGCGAATGTATGATGAATGATCGCCTTCAGTCACTAATACTAGTTGTACGTTTGGTGTTTATTCTGTCGGGCATGACCGAAAGAAGTGGCATCAAGCTGTAAAGTGCCTAGGTAATGTATAGAATCCCTGATGATTTTAGACAACTTATGACACTAAAATGAAAATGAAAATTTTATATAGTTTTCCTAGGCATTCTATATAATTCCTAGGCATTATACAGAATGACCAGTACCATTTACGCCAAGTGCTAAAAGGGTACAAGGTGAGAAGCCTTTATTAATTAATACGCATATGAAACTAAAAGAATAAAGCTACGAAATAAAACAGAATATTCTTATCGCAAAACAATGAAACCTGATCTGAAATGTCCAAATATTCAAATGTTTCTAAATTTAGGAACTTAACTGCTGCGGTTATCAGTCCCTAGGCTTACAATCTGCTTAAACTAATGTATGCTAAGTACAACTCAACACACACACACACACACACACACACACACACACCTACACATACACACACATACACACACATGCCCGAGGGAGAACTCTAACCAAGACGTATTAGAGCGCTCGGCCACTCCACCGCGGCCAAATCTGATTCGAGATTGACGTACTTGTAACAGTAAGTACTTACTTGTATTCTTCAGATAAAAAGGACACTGTACATTTTTACATTTTGTCTTTTACGTACAATTCACGACTTAAAGGACTGTGCAAGCACAATATTGCTACCGGTAAAACAGAAAGCAAAACTAGTGTGACCTAATTGTTGCAGTAGGGAACACCAGAGTGTCATTTTGAACGGTATTTCCTTCTTCGTACAAAGACACCTAATATTTTGGTATTTCATGTTGCACATACGGCTGACTAATCCTTGACCATTTCCTGTGGATTAACAGGTAGCTCATGGTTCGAGGCATTATATACACGACTATATATACTACACTACTGGCCATTAAAATTGCTACACCAAGAACAAATGCAGATGATAAACGGGTATTTATTGGACAAATCTATTATACTAGAACTGACATGTTATTACATTTTCACGCAATTTGGGTGCATAGATTCTGAGAAATCAATACCCAGAACAACCACCTCTGGCCGTAATAACGGCCGTGATACGCCTGGGCATTGAGTCAAACAGAGTTTGGATGGCGTGTACAGGTACAGATGCCCATGCAGCTTCAACACAATACCATAGTTCATCAAGACTAGTGACTGGCGTATTGTGACGAGCCAGTTGCTCGGCCACCATTGACCAGACGTTTTCACTTGATGAGAGAACTGGAGAATGTGCTGGCCAGGGCAGCAGTCGAACATTTTCCGTATCCAGAACGGCCCGTACAGGACCTGCAACATGCGATCGTGCATTATCCTTCTGAAATGTGGTGTTTCCCAGGGATCGAATGAAGGGTAAAGCCACGGGTCGTAACACATCTGAAATGTAATGGCCACTGTTCAAAGTACCGCCGATGCGAACAAGAGGTGACCAAGACGTGTAACCAATGGCACCCCATACCATCACGCCGGGTGATACGCCAATATGGCGATGACAAATACACGCTCCCAATGTGCGTTCACCGCTATATCGCCAAATACGGATGCGACTATCATGATGCTGTAAACAGAACCTCGATTCATCCAAAACAATGACGTTTTACCATTCGTGCACTCAGGTTCGTCGTTGCGTACGCCATCGGAAGCGCTCCTGTCTGTGATGCAGCGTGAAGAGTAACCGCAGCCATAGTCTCCGAGCTGACAGTCCATGCCGCTGCAAACGCCGTCGAACTGTTCGTGCAGATGGTTGTTGTCTTCAAACGTCCCCATCTGTTGACTCAGGGATCGAGACGTGGCTGCATGATCAGTTACAGCCATGCGCATAAGGTGTCTGTCATCGCGACTGCTAGTGGTACGAGGCCGTTGGGATCCAGCACGGCGTTCCGTATTGCCCTCCTGAACCCACCGATTCCATATTTTGCTTACAGTCATTCGATCGCGACCAACGCGAGAAGAAATGCCGCGATACGATAAACCGAAATCGCGATAGGCTACAATCCGATCTTTATCAAAGTCTGAAACGTGATGGTACGCAATTCTCCTCATTACACGAGGCATCACTACAACATTTCACCAGACAAAACGGGTCAACTGCTGTTTGTGTATATGAAATCGGTTGGAAACTTTCCTCATGTCATCACGCTGTATGTGTCGCCACCGGCGGCAACCTTGTGTGAATGCTCTGAATATCACAGCAACTTGTTTCTGTAGGTTAATTTTCGGGTCTATAGCACGTCAACTTCGCGGTGTAGCAATTTTAATGGCTAGGAGTATATTTAAAAATTAAAAAAAAAAAGTACCATTACTTTCTGTTCTTACTGTACCGTCAAGAGTATTCAGAACAGATAACGTCCGCAGCAGCAAAACACGGATAAAAATTTAACCAAGTAATCACTTTCGGAAGTGATTTATCACGTGATTGTCTCTCGCGGTGAACAGCCAAAGAGTTAATGGTCGCCTGCCGACTGCAGGCAGCGATAGCGATTTACCTGTGCAAGGAGGCGCACAAGCCTGTGCTTGCCGCGGCCGCTGCAGCGAGCAAAAAGTGGAATGGAGGCAAACTGGTTAGCCGAAAAGGGACAACTCAGGGGGGCGAGGGGGCAGACGAAGGAAATTAGGAAGGTCCCTGGCGATGCGGCACAATCAGCGAGAGTACGGCGGGAAGGCAGGTGGTGCGTGAGAGAGAGAGAGAGAGAGAGAGAGAGAGAGAGAGAGAGAGAGAGAGATTGCCGGCTAGCTATTACCGGGCCAGCCCCACCGTCTGCATCTAATCTGGCTACTTGCCTCGCCTTTCGGTGCTTTCCGCTTTTGCATACACGATCCGAAGGTAGGGGCCACGTTTCTCACCGAAATGAGGAGTCCGAAGCGCGTACACACACGCACGCACGCACACACACACACACACACACACACACCACAAGCAGCTACCCTCACGCTGCATACAGTGCACATTTCACGCTCCGTGCCGTGTGGGGTACCTTTCAGGCAGCTCAACGCAAACATCTCGCCGATGTTACAGCGTCCTATGAGGTCTCCACTTCCGCAATTAGATAGCAACCGACGACGTCCTTAAGCGAACTGGAGGGATTTCACTAGCACTTAATGAGTTCTGGACGTACAAGCGCATCAGTCGAAGACACTTCCTCGCTTCGAATACTGTTGGAGACAAAGTGCCAAGTCCTGAGTGTGGTACAAAGCTAGTGTCGATGCAGACTTTTTTTTTTTTTTTTTTTTTTTTTTTTTGCTTACACTTGCATCTCTATTCCGTAAAGCAATGGTTCCAACCTGTGGACCGTGACCAATAATCGGTCCGCAAGAGCTATCACATGGTTCGCGAATGACTGAAGTTCAAACTCTCTTCATATTGATTCTACTGTCGGTTCTTGATGAAACATTTCAAATTAAATAACTGAAGACTTGTTATTGCTTTGTTTCACAAAACTTTATTTTTACGACCTAGGTTTAGGGTTATGAGCCCATTTTCAAGTACTTTACTGATTCCAATCAGTAAAGTACTTGACAATGGGCTCATAACCCGAAACCTAGCTCGTAAAAATAAAGTTTTGTGAAACAACAAATTTACTGATTCCAATCAGTAAAGTACTTGAAAATGGGCTCATAATCCGAAACTTAGCTCGTAGAAATAAAGTTTTGTGAAAAAAGGCAATAACAAGGTTCAGTTATTTAATACAAACTCTCTGTTCATTTCAAATGATTAATTTCTTACCACGTGGACAGTCAATCATACTGAGTTATCACGATAACTTGACAACTTCACGTGTTATGACAGAACTGGGTAACATAGGTACCATTTGCGATGTATTCATTTGTCGTCTAGTTTTATGAACGATTGTTAAATTTCAAAATGATAGAAACTGTAGGAACACATCTCAATGCTTCCTCTTGTGCAATTTTATGGTAAACAGGCAAACTCATTCAATAACATTTCGGAAATGACCTTCCACTATGCCTCGATTTTCTCCGTGATTCATTTAGGTGAACAAGGGTTTCCTGCTTGAAAACGAATGCAGTTATCTACTAAAATTAACTAGTGACATGAGTTTAGCTTTGAGCACCAGTATTACTGAACTTGAAAATACAAAATGGACATAAAATCAAATTCCTGCTTACCACATTTTCCAATAAAAGTTCTTATTATAAAAGTACTGTCAATACATATTACTTTTGAGTTTAAGGAGTATGTTACAGTTTATTTTTCTCGAACGTTTGCTCTCTGGTCTAAAAAAGGTTGGCAGCCGCTGTCCTAGGGCGATAATCATATTTCAAGACTATTTTCTGAGAAGTGCGGCTCCGTAACACAGCGGTAGAGTGCCAGACTACAAATCCAAAGGTCGCGGGTTCGATACCCGCAAGGTTCTGGGATTTTTATCTGTCACTTTCCACTTCTTTCACCGCTGGTAGTATTGCTAGTGTGAAAAATACGGCGTAGCACCGTGGTTCGGAACCCATGTTAAACTGTAGGTCCCCCCTATAACTGCTTGGGTAGGTCAGTTCGAAGATCGGAGGAAGGCAACGGCATACCACCTCCAAACAGGATCATGACTTGTACAGCACTGTAGTGTTCAAACCAATCTTAGGATTGTTGACTGCTTTTTTATACTGTGTAAGTGCGACAAAATGACTGTGGATGATCTCTTTTACTCCTACGGCACATTTTCCTTAATTATCACCCACAGTATTAACTGTGAATGTCCGATTCCCAAACGTTTGTGTTCTTGGCCACGAAGTGAAATCGTCTACCGTTTAAAACAGCTAATCGGCGTAGTACAGTGACTAATCGTTGCCATTAACCACCGGTTTCAAACAGCTGCGCTACATCGACAGTGCCAGCTGGCATGTTGGAGGACCACTCAATCTCGCCCCTTCCCCTTGTCAATACTCGGCTGAATGTCAACAGATAGGTCTACAAGTGCTGCCAACCGCGACTGCGCAATCCTCCGCTACTGACCTGTCCACAGCGTGGGCCCCGTAGGATCGTCATGGGTCTGGCAGCTACTGTAGCCAGTCTCCTCCACCGCAGGAACTATTCGACAGCACAGTTCTCGAATATTTAAATGCACGATATCCGCAGCCTACAGCCATGATTCCAAGGTTATAGGTCACAAATAGTGTGTGCGATTCGAGTGTCATGCGTAGCGTCAACATTGGACGTGATAGAACAGTGAATGGCGAAAATTCAAATCGAAGTTATGACGCTGTATAAGCATCTTTAGGGATGTGGACAAGATAGAAAAAAGCTCCGTGTTATACTGAACGTGAATTTTGCAGCTACCTGAGTGTTGTTATTTCTTAACGCTATGGCGTCGATATAGCGTGTTCATGTACCTTGACTACAGATTTACACAAAATAAAAAAGGAAGGAAGAAGCCTTACGGTTTAACGTCCCGTCGACTGTTTGGTCATTAGAAACGGAGCTGACGCTCGGATTTTTGTGGAAGGATAGGGAAAGGAAATCGGCCGTGCCCTTTGAAAGGAACCATCCCGGCATTTGCCTGGAGTGATTTAGGAAAATCACGGAAAACCTAAATGTGGATGGCCGGAGGTGGATTTAAACCACCATCCTTCCGAATATGAGTCCAGTCTGTTGCCATTGTGCCACCTCGCTCGGTAGATTTACACAGAATGGGCGTATATTTGAAGAGCTGCAGACTGAAGCCAAACCGAACTAAAACAGAGGTAAACGCTTACCACCTTAGTAACTATGAGTCAAATAGCAAATAAATGTGGTCTTCGAAATGTTTCCCTGGGCCATAACCCATATCCAAAATATTTGGTGCTCATTTCAGATCGACATCTTACCTTTAACAACCAAGTAGAACACGTAGCAAAAAAAAAAGTAATAATAATAATAAAAAGTGAACACCAAACTGGGCACTGTTAGAAAACTAGCTGGATCGGGATGGGGTGCAATTGTAGATACTCTTCGTACTGCTACATTGGCTCTTTAGTTTACTTCACAGCAGAATTCTGTGCTCCAGCATGGAAATACAGAGCACATATACATAAAGTTTTTACAACCTTCCCGGGCCAAAGAAATATTCCCGGCAATATTTCCATTTTATAAGTTCCTTCCTACTGTGAAAATTCCCGGCCCACATCACTAGGTACCAATAACGGGTAGTACAGTTGATATATATTATTCCCGTGGGAAAGGCCGCCCAAAATTCTAGTACTGTGTTACGATTGGTCAGTGTATTTGCATTTGGAGCCTATGCGTTAACATGAGAAAAATTTTTCATTTCATTTACTTGGGTTTCATAAGAAGTCATCTCTCAATATCAAGCAACTATTCTGTTATTTCAGAGCATTTAATAGCATAAAAATGAATAAACAAATCAAATACTAAGAGGCAGACGAAACGCTTCGGCCATGTTTTGGCGCCAGTTAGAGCGCCTACAGACCGAGGTGGATCCCGCTGTTCGATGCGAGTGGACGTATACATGTAGCTGCTCCAGTAAAAGTGTATTTGGACAGCGTTAAGATTAACAACGATTTACAGTGTTACTTAGAAATAGTGATAGATAGTCTCCATGCTATGTTGTGAAAAGATAGTTTGTGAAATGTGCAGTTTCACTCCTTCTGCGCTAATTAAAAATAGTGTCGCATCCAGTTAAAAAGATCTTTAGTACGTCACTTGTTTTACCAAACCAAACTAGTTCTTCGATGATTAAATTAACAGCCTCAAGATCGACAGACTTAAGGCGCCGTCTGTTGTACTGGGGAAGCAATTTATGAAGACAACAGATTGGTGAACATTTTATTTAGAGTCTGTGCATTTCACTAAGGGCAGTGAAAGCAACTGGACCTCTCGCGGGTAACGCACTTTTGTTATTGTATCAAATTTAGTTACTCGATTTTGTATCCCATCCTCGTCGCCACTTTTGTGACCCAGCCTCGTCGCCGCTTTTGTGTCTCGTCCGCCGGTTGTCGTAGGTGTCTGTGGCCGAGTAGAAAGAGACCGACACAGGAATAAAGGATGCACGCGTGTGCAGGTATGGAGGTGACCAGCCAGTGGGACAGCAGAAACTAGAACACTAGGCTATATTAGAACAAGATATATATTTCGCGGAGTCTTGGTAATACTTAACTTTTACATAGTTCTTGACTCCAGAATGCTGATACATAGATTAGATATAGGCCTGCCTACTGATGATTCCTAGTGCCTATCCGATAGCCAAGTCTTAACTGGTGCCAAGTCTTAACTGGTTCCTATCTCAGTCCCAAGTGAACGATGCAGTCCAGTGGTGGCCACGAGCGGAGTTGAAGCAGAGGGCGCTCGTGGCTGACGTCGTAAGAACGCCGCGCCGTGCGTGCATGGCGGCGCGCGGCGAAAGTAGGTGCAGCGCACTTTAGACTTGTGCGACACCACACTCGAAATACATGATAACATGGAGGAGGTAAAGAAAAAAAGAAAAGAGAGCGACTTTCAATCAACCACTCTGACATTGAATATTCTACCTCCCTCCCCCCTGCCGTCCGCTGGTCCTCCAAAAAATGTTGGGAAGAAATTGCCGATAAATATACAGCAACAGGTTCGATCACTAACGCCAAAGGTAGCCTTGTAGCCGCGGTGGCTCTAAGGCACCTTGCTGCAGTACGCGCGGTTGCTCCCCGTCGAAAGTTCGAGTTCTCCTCCTTAGGGCATGTGTGTGTGTTCCCCGTAGGTTAGTTTTAAGTAGTTTGCAAGCCTACGCGCTGATAACCACAGTAGTTAAGTCCCACAGATTTACAGACATTTGAATTTGATCGTAACCGTGTAAAGAAATTTTGTTCGCCAAAATCATCACGAGACTACGGTAACAAATCCACGAAAATATACTAGACTTCTCCCAACTAAACATCAAACGAACTTCATGCTAGACATCAAAGGAAGCTACACACACCAGCATACGAAGTGAGAGATATGCAAGCCACAAAATCTACGGAGTACGGATTACACACTAAGACAACGCCATTGTGAATAGTTGCTTACGCATGTCACTGGTGGTTATCTGGATCAAAATCCTCAATTCAGACGAAGCATGGTTCTACCTTAACGGGTACATAAATTGTCAAAAACACAGTACTGGGCAACAAACAATCTCGGGGAGCACTCTGAAGTGCTTCTAAACAAATTTTGTGTTAACTTCCTAGCACATGGCCCAAGTTCTTTTAACAGTAACAAGTAAAGCAGTCAACAATTCGAAGATTGGTTAGAACGCCACAGTGCTTTACTGGGTATGGTCCTGTTTGGAAGTGGTATGCCGTTGCCTTCCTCCGACCTTCGAACTGACTTACCCAGCCAGTTATAGGGAGACCTGCAGTTTAACGTGGATTACGAACCACGGCGCTAATCGATATTTCAACAGTGCGGAGAACTTTTAAGTATATATAATGGAATATTTGCAATCGTTCACAGCGTAACTACCGAAGTAAAAACGAGAGTATGCTTTCTTTCCGGCAAGATGGAGCTACAGCGCATGTTTCGCGGTTGTCAGTGTCATACGTTCATATATTTGAAGGTAATTCAGAGGGTAAAGTCTACCGCAACAGTTCGCAATCAACTTAATAGCTGAAAACAAACATTCGCTCATGAATTGGCAAAAATCTCAGGTAACACGTTTATACGTGATGAGTTTTGTGTAGTTATATACCAAAGTTTATGGTGAAGAATCTTAGCACTTACGAGCTACTGATTGTTCAGTGCGTTGTTTATCATAAACAACTGAATTGCCTGTATGTAGTTTATGAGACACGGGTCCTGTTTTATTTCATCACATTGTAATTGTCCCATATGCGTCGAATTATAGTTACAAGAAAAGATACTGCCAGTCTTCTCATTCAATTGCAAATTCTACTCTTGACATATTTTAAAAAAAATATTACACTCTTTTCTTTCGTTCTTTCTCCTTTCACTGTCATTATTTACAGTTTACCAGTGCTCAAACATCCCTACACAACAGTGTTTCATATCACGTATCATACAAGCATTTCTGAGATAGGCATTAACAAAAGCACTTCAGTGTTGTCGCCTCATCAGTACGAAGTGAATTGTGTATTTATTGTTACCTCTCTCATTCACTCCGCATGGATCAATATTTCTTCTTTGTAGCTTGAAAACAATGGTGCAGAGATGGGGACGCGAGCTAGCACATTCTGATACTCGAGTCGTAATCCTTACTGCTAGATTTAAATTCCCGACCACCAACGCATTCACCTGTCATTATCTACCATACACCTATAAACCGTTCACTCATTTTACATGAAATCAGCTGCACCGCTTCTATCGTTTAAATTCCCTTTTTCCCTGTTTTTGCGGTTAGTTAGTTTGTTGCTGTAACAAGTAGATTATAAATGACAGCTAATAATTACGCAGAACCTTATATAATAATTGTTTCTAGTATTTTATGTTTGCAATTACAGCGAGATCTTCAAAGACGACGTACCAGTTAAGTTTGAGGACAGGGGAGTGCGTTCGAGGTAAAGGGTAAACTACCCGTAAAACGTAAGAGATCCTTCCCAATAACAAAAGGGAAGTAGGTTATAGTTCAACATACGTCGATAGCGGAGTTGACAGAGTATCGGGGAGAGGGTAATGTTAGGGGGGGGGGGGGGGGAGATGGGGAGTTCGAATGTAGCACTGGCACACTACCGAAGAAACCACCCAGTCTTTCGCTTCAAGGTGGTTACACCACAAGGCTCCATTCGCGCCTTAAACTCGCCGATGCCATCACTTAAGGAATAAGGTACGGAAATGTTGATCATTTCTTCAGAAAATACTAATAAATATGTCATGTGAATATGAACTTCATATCTTTAGTCTTTCAAGGTGTCCTGTTTTTTTTTTCTGAACTTGAGTGTAATTAGAAACGAAGTATCGGAATTTAAAATATGTATATATACATATTTCGTTAAGACCAGTTAAAACAAATTAGACTGTAAAATGGAAAGAGATAAAACCGTAAGGTAAAACACGCAAGTTAACTAGATAATGAACACATTAACATTACTGATAACGTAATACCAATATACTGCTACATTTGTCCTAGTTACAGTTAACTATACCAACTCATGTAATTAAGGGGCAAAATATTTCTGCTATCTCAGTCTCAGATGAGTGTTCCTTCTGCTGATAACATGCATTATTTTATTTATTATTATTATTATTATTATTATTATTATTATATTATTATTTTGCAACCACTATTCGCAATGCTCGACGCTCCCTGTATGTCAGTATGAAGGAAGGAAGCTTGGAATTTAACGTCCCGTCGACAGCGCGATCATTAGAGACGGAGCTTAGGGTAAGGATGTGGAAAAAAATCGGCCGTGCCCTTTCAAAGGAACCATACTGGTATTTGTCTGGACTGATTTAGGGAACTCACGGAAAAACTAAATCTGGATGGCCGGAGGTGGATTTGAACCACCATCCTTCCGAATGCTAGGTCAGTGTGTTACCACTGCGCCACCTCGCTCGGTGTATATCAGTGCACAATCACCTAACACATGCACAGCAAATATTTCGGAAACGGAAAGTGCGACTGATGTGAGGTTTTCACAGAATGGATTGATAGTCAGGGGCTCGTATTTTCAGCCAACAAAAAGATTGTAATATTACTTAGAAAGTGTATTTTTTATGCAAACAAACGGTTTTTAAAAATGGAACAAGGGTTATTTCTATCATGCACTGGAATTTTTGACACTAGCTGTGTACAAAGAATTTTGAATGACATTTTTTATCACGTTTAGTTTGGTCGCTACAACCGTTCACAGTTTCGGGGGCGGAGGCTACGACAGCGTTGCTGACTGGCCGAATGGCTATCCTCTGGGTCACGGCCCACTGTCTCATGACCACCAGCCAGTCAGCTACGCTATCATAGCCTCCACCCCCAAAACTTTGAATGGTTGTAGCTGCCAAACTAAACGTGATAAAAATGTCAATTCAAAATTCTTTGTGCTCCGCTGGTGTCAAAAATTCCAGTGCATGATAGAAACAACCATTATTCCATTTGAAAAATTGTATGTTTGCATAAAAAAATCCACTTTCTAGGTATTTTTACGATCTGTTCAGTGGCTAACAATACGATTCCTTGACTAAGAATCCATTTTGTGAAAACCGCACATCAATCGCAATTTCCGTTTCCGCAATATTTGCGGTGCAACTGTTAGTTGATTCACCCTGCATATGGTCCGTCTGGTCTTGTATAGTAGTTCAAATGTTTGTAAACCTATTGTACCGAAATGAAATGGTCATCAGTCCCTAGACTTACAAACTTGAGGACAACACTCACACATGCTGGAGGGGGTACTCGAACCTCCGGCGGAAACGTCTGCCCAGTCTGCCTTAGACCACGCGCCCATTCCACTTGGCTTATAGTTGTCACGAAATCCGAAACTAGTAATCTGTAATAATACTTTAATTTGAAGCTTTGAAGAAAAGTCAGCGAACTCCAATATAATTGAAATTCCCAAGCTATATGAGGGTTCAATTGTCCTTCATGTACTTCTTATTCATGTGACACTCAATGACTGACTACTCCACTTTCGGAGTGAACGGGATCTCCTGACTGACCAGCTCTCTGTTATGGTCTTGCATTGACAACGCAGTTCTCTTCGTGTTCTGTCGTACCGCCGGCTCGGCTCTTGGTGATATATAGCGGTCATTTCCGCCTAACAAACGCGTTCTCCACAGTGGCGGCGCTAGACGAAAACCTGGCGTCGGCGAAGTCGTCTTTGCGAGGCGAGGCCCCTTTCATTTTTTCATTAATGAAGAAAATGTTAAACTACCTGAATTATACATCAATAATCGTTATACTAAAATTCTATTAGTATAATATACGAGTAGTAAAAAATGTTCAAATGTTTGTTAAGCTTAAGGGACTTAACTGCGGGGTCATCAGTCCCTAAAGTTACAAACTACTTATGAACTACTTACGAACTAGGACGGCACAAATATCCATGCCCGAGGGGGGATTCGAACCCCCGACCGTAGTGGCCGTGCAGACCGTGACTGGAGCGCCTCAGTCTCCTCGGCCACCGCGGCCGGCTATACGAGTAGTATTCCAATGACAAAAATTACAATAAAGAAACACAAATTAGAGGAACTTTTCACCTTTATGGTCTCACTGAATTTTTTAAGACCTCATATTAATACTAGCCGCTATTTCGGCTTCAGTTGATAGTACTGAAAACGCAGATAGTCTTTCTTGGATCATTTTGCTTTTCAAGTTACTCTTAATCATTTAACTTTGTGAAGTTTCTCTCGGCCGAAGCTGTACTGACTGGAACGGGGGATGATTCTGATTGTTAAATAAACATTTCGATATAATTCTTCCAAATCGTTTTCTAAAAGTACTGAAGAAATTGTTATGTAAGTATTTAACTAAAATATGCATCACTACTGCACTCATACGGAAATGGCCGAGCGCACTAAGGCATCATACCACGGTGAGCGAGGGGTTGGAACACTTGCGCGGCGTGACACTTGCGCGGAGTGACACTTGCGCGGAACCCGGGACCCTTGGGGCGGCTAATGGCTTTTCCTGGGTACAGGCACATCAAGAAGTCTAGCACTGCTGTTGTCAAGTTTCCACACTGTCAACATAACACGAAAATCAATGAAATTGCACAACCATTTCAAAGCTGAAGAGCAATATAGTAACTTGTTCTAACTACGTGTGAATTCGTTGAGTGTTCCTCCTGAAAACAAAAAGTTATTTTAATAGTGATAATGTTTGGAGAGTTATTAAGACATTCTTTGCTACTATAAGACGATAACTTTCCACAGTCATACCTCCTAAAAGCATATTATTCAGAACACTAAGAATATCACGACACCTGCGCAAGCAATAAATATATTAGGCATCCTGCACAGATACGTTGATGTAATTGACCGCTAGGTAGTTAACCCCACTATCACGCAACTTCCATCTCCTTAAAAATAGCTACTATGTTTTTTAATAGGAGACGCAACCTTAAACCTTCAATTAAAAAACGTTAATAATAAGTCAATGAGTATTTTACATACTTGAAGCGTTTATTCGTAGACCCCAAAACGATTTGGCTGTATTCGAATTAGAAATACATCTAAGAAATGTATGAAATACGGAATGTGTAAGGGAATGACACACACCGAAAAATGCTAAAGATAAATTCTATTTTCCATCACCGTCATATAGAACCGTTTTTACTCCGAACTTGGCATAAACCAACAGGGAGAAACAAGTTGCAAGACTTCCAGGAAAAATGAAGCGAAATTGACAGCCAATAGTTGGTTATAAATTACATTGCCTGTTAACTGTATAAATATAAATTACGGAATACGCGGAACTCCTGTTCAGTACAGTCAAAAAGGTCTAAGGTAATAGGCAGTGGTTTACAATCAGATATCCGTATCACTCTCCTCCTCGAGAAGTCTGTGTGAAGATTTATATTCAGAACATTCAAGAAAAAGGTGTTGAAACTACAAGAAGCAGCTCATTTACTCAGGAAGGGAATACGTTATGGTGCCCGTAAATTTGAATGGCTGTATCTCTTGTAGTAAAAAAAAGGTAACATTCATTTTTTGATAAAATGTTAAAATCCCATATACCAGAATTTAGTTTTTCTAAACTCAGTGCCAACTTTTTTTTGTCGAAATTTTTGCAGGAAGTTGTCTTGACGTGATTTCATGCTTCCATGCATTAATATTATCAAACATGTAATTTGTGTCACAAATTGCGCGGCCGGTCCAGTCGGATGTTCGAGTCCTTCCTCGGACATAGGTATGTTTGTTTGTACTTTGCCTACGTTATTTTAAGTAAGATTAAGTAGTTAAGTCTAGCGACCGATGACCTAAGTAGTTTGGCCGCATAAGACTACACATATACACGTAATTTATTTATTTCATCACCACATTTAAGTACTAGTAATTAAAGAAACTTAAATGTAGAAATTTGAAATAAACACTGAAAACAAATGATTGGTATTTCTCATAAAATGAATGCACAGAACCGTTGAATTATGTTTTGTGAATGTACCTACAAAATCTGCCATATGAAAATTGAAGTGTGAGTCCAAAATTTGTTTTTCATGTAATAACATTAAAAACATATTAAAAATTGAGAACTCGAAAATCAGTGAAGTTATGGACTTGAAGCGTTTTGTGTTGCTAAATCTTTATATAGTAGACACGATTATAAAATTTGGTTGCTATCGCCAAAGTAGACGAAACGTTAAATTTTTTGGTGTAATCTTCGCCGTGTAGACTGTATGTCGTAGAAGTCTACGTCGAACCTAATTAGAATCATACCTCTGAGGAGAGAACGTTGTTTGCACTTCTCCTGCGTTTCCAGTCGCCGTGCTGTGCTACGTAACGACATAGTACCGTTCCACTTTACCGAGAGCTATATATGTATTGGTGTGATGTTTGTTCTTTCGAAATAAGACATCACACCAATATATGTATCATTTAGACGCAAAGATTTTGGGTTCTGTTTTCATCGCTAACGCGACTAACAACGTCAGACCTCGTGTGTAAACAGTTAAAGGTTATGAGTGCCACTGGAAAAATGCATAAGTAACACCTGTTGTTTGAGACTTGAAGATGACCTGAAATTAGCCGAAATCGATATCTCATAATAAACATAAGGTGTAGCTGTCTATATTTCATAATGCTATTCCTAACATATTTAAAAGCTGCTCAAAACCACCTACAAAAAATCTTTTATAATGAGATTGTATATAATTCTACGATCAAATTGTGTTTTAGTTATTTGTAGTAATACACCTAAGGATTTGCCCTTGCTTTTAGTGCCTTGATCAGCTGTTTATTTTTGGAGGTATTACTAGGGACAGGAAAAATTCGCAACTGCGATAAATGCGAATACAGATGCGAATTCTGACTCAAAATGCAGTAAATCCGAAATTGTAGTTAGCAACGGTTGCGCTCAATTCCGATTTCATTCCATTCCTCTTCACATGGTGCTGTATTGTAAATCGAGTGATATTTGTATGACGTGTTACCTCCCTGTTGAATGAGGCTGTGATATCTCCGGGCCGTTACTACAGTTCCACCTCGCTTGGTGGGCCTTTCCCTGAATACGGCACAGGTAGCGGCTGGAGGGCGTGGAGTAGGGGTGGTGTATCCCTACTTCTGGAACACCCTGTTCACTACCTGCAGCGTCCGGGTCTCCGCGCAAGTGTCTACAAATTCCCTTTCCGCGCAAGTGTCACAAACTCGTGAGCGAGAGCACTGTCGCCGGGGGTCGAATCCCACCCTTGGGTACGAATGTTGTGTTCGTCCATTGCTTAAGCTAGTGTAAATTAGATGTAGGTCGTCGCTATATAACCTAGCAGTTGGAAAGCACCGTTAAATATCAAATAAAAAAAGAAGAAAAAAAACTAAAATTTTAACAATGTTTTGCGAGGCCCCCATAGGCGCGAGGCCGTCGGCGGTGGCCGACGTCGCCGACGCCTAACGCCGCCACTGGTTCTCCGGATGATTTTCCTGAAATTGTATATCTAAAGTGCTTTACGGTCAAAAGTACTCAAAACAGTATATCCTAAATTTATTATAAAAATAACACCTCACGTTCAGATTTTTTAGGTAGGAATGAGGAAGGAAATCGGCCGTGCCCTTTCAAAGAAACCATGCTGGTATTTGCCTTGCGTGATGTAGGCAACTCACGAAAAACCTAAATCAGGATTGACGGAGGCGAGTTTGAACCGCAGTCCTCCCTCTTGCGGGTCCAGTGTGTTACCTTAAGTTTAGTACTCCGAAATAAGAAACCAACGTCCGTTATGCACACTTAGAGCGGTATGAAGCACATGTTTCTAAACTATTTATGCCTCTTAATAAACAGCTAGCAGCCTGCTGCTCTACAGATCACGCACTTCTACGTGGCCCCTGAGCGGGGAATGTTGGGAGCTGAAGCTTGCATTCAGCTCGTAGCGCATTGGCTGTTACAACAAGCCCCGCCTCTTTCTCCCAGTGCCGCCAGCTTACGGCCGTAGCTTACAGGTTTTAAAACAAACATGTAAGGCGTTAAAGCGTCACAGATGGAACATAAAATTAAGTATCACTTTAATGTTTGAGTAATAGAAAACTGGAACATGTATCTGCGAAATATTAATCTTTTCAAGCTGTTGTAGCAATGCTTTCTCCCTCTTTTTATTGTCGTAACTGAATAACAATCGGAATTAACACACCAATTTCAAGGATAGCCTTCATTTTTCTAAAACAAGTCCTCGGGGTATGTGGAATTATTTCACCAAATAACAAAGTGGAAGACAATAATCAGTACCAAGCAGGAATCAACAATACATTGACGATGTCTACGGTGTACAATGCTGTTACGAGGTAAGGTTGGTAGAGAGCATAAACATTCCGTAGACACACCAATTCAGCCGACTTCCACAGATCACAGAGGGGCCAAGAAAAAGTGCGTGACCTGTACCTACAAAAACAAACTAAGTTTTCTGCGATTTCGACACAATGTAGTTTTACAGATCACGACTGCCCGTCCAAGAACCCAAATGAGTGAACACTGAAACTTCTGGCAACAAATGACAAGTTAAAAGGAAGAAAGGTATTGTTATTATTGGGATCTTACCCGAAATTAGGTCAATGAAGCTACACCGTGGTGGACAAGGTTCCCGAATTGCTCGCATGTCAAGAACGGAAGACTGGAAAAGTTCCAAAATTATCAAGAGATTATTTGAACACGGATATAACTGGTTTTCTATTGGTCACAGTACGCTGCTACGTCAATTTCGGTTAAGATGGGCTATTCACAGCGTTTTAACTTTCGATCTAATTTTGAAAACACGCATTTGAAACAACTGTATGAACGCATTGCTAATTAAAGTACACAATGTAGTTAACGTTACTGAAAGTCCAAATGTGAAACCAATATTAAATTTTTATGACTAACTCAGGTCATTGGTATGTTCAGAATTTTACTGGTGCTGCCGTAAACAGCCGACTCAGCACCAGTAGAAAGACCTTCATTTGTCTCCGAGCGCAGTCAGTGTTAAGTCGTTCGGAGGTTAATGGTGTCAGCACTGCAGAAACAGAAGGCTGCCTTTCCTTCACCTCTTCTCACCCCTGCGACAGTTACGATATAGCGGCAAGGCCATTCCCATCATCCTCCGCGCAAATGGTCAACTCAACAAGGCCAACCGTAACTATTATTTAACAATGTACATATTTCACTTTAAATAATACTGAACTGCCAATGATGGTAAGCAGCACAAATGGCACAATGTTAAAAATACAAAATTCCATTATTTTTTTATATTTTTTTAATTCCCGAAACACCCCTAAATTTCCCCGATATTTCCACATATAGTAGGCTATAATACCAAAAAAACAAATGTTTGTACAGCTTATGGGACTTAACTACGGGGTCATCAGTCCCTGCCGCGGTGGAGTAGCCGAGCGGTCTAAAGCGTCTCGCTGCGGAGCAAGCGGTTGCTTGCCGTGGAGGTTCGAGTCCTTCCTGGGCTTAGGTTAGTTTACCTAGGTTTAAGTGGTTTGTAAGCTACGGACTGATGACCACGCAGTTTGGTCCGATAGTTTTACAAACAAACATCATCAGTCCCTATACTTACAAACTACCTATGACCTAGCTAATACTAAGGACGGCACAAATATCCATGTCCGAGGGGGGACTCGAACACCCGACCGTAGTGGCCGTGTAGACCGTGACTGGAGCGCCTCAGTCCCTTCGGCCACCGCGGCCGGCGCTATAATACCCCAAGACTTTTAAGTTTAGCAGGAATTACAGAGGAACCTCAATCCTGTTGCACCATCTCCTTTTAACTATTTGAGCGTTCTGGAAATCAAGAAATACGGAATCACACATTAAGGCGCCTTAGAGCCCTCGACCACTCCGCCGCGGCTTAACGTCTGATCGACACTGAACAATACACTTGCTACCAATCCATTCAGCAATATGTGCGGTGAAACAAGACGTACTCGACTGAAGCGTATGGGAAGGGGGAGACCTGGATGGCGGCGAAATCTGGCTGGCTGCAGTGGTGGTGGTGGAGGAGCGTGAGTAGGAAGAAGGGAAACTGGATTGAGAGTCGCTGCGGTTGAGCAGCAGGGGGGAAAAAGAACGGATGACGTGCCGAGCCGGCGTGTTCTGTCCAAAGGATCGATCGCGTTTTAGATTCAATGGCCACCTCGGCGATGAATAAAAGAGGAACGTATGGTAATCAGAGCCACAATGCCGGGAGGAGCCCCCAGCCATCCCGAGCCCATTAGGCCGCGGAGGGACGCCCAGACAATAACTGCTGATAATTACCATGTCAAGCGCCCGAATTACTATTCACGACATGCGGGCCCCAGCCAGTCTTGACGTTTTACCCAGCTGAGAGCCGGAACCCCTCACAAATATTAAATCCCAAAAAAGTCCCGACCGGCCCACCAAAAAACGCACACCAAACAACAACGCTCCTGTTGTTTGTTTCTCGCCTCGCCTCTTTGCTACCTCCCGCTGTTTACGAACTCTGCTCGCAGCAACAAGGGATACAAACCTTTACCGTGTCACTGACAATGTAACTACAGTCTTCGTCTTTCTGTAAATCTCTCCTGAGACAGGTACCAACCACAGAACATAGAAAGGTAGCAGAGGTGCCTTCCCTGAGGCGAGGGACGCCGGCCGCAATGGCCGAGGGGACTGCGTCGCTCCAGTCACGGTCTGCACGGCCACTGCGGTCGGGGGTTCGAATCCCCCCTCGGGCATGGATATTTGTGCCGTCCTTAGGATTAGCTAGTTCGTAAGTAGTTTGTAAGTTTAGGGACTGATGACCCCGTAGTTAAGTCCCATAAGCTATACAAACATTTGAGGCGAGGGCTCAAGCCGCCACACCATCTCTGACAAGGAGACCACATAGGTATCGGATTTTACAATTTTTTATATTTATTGTACCGTAAATTCAGGTTACTTGAAACCCGCCCTGTTAGCCGCGTGGTCTAACGCACCGCTTTCCGGGACGGGGAGGCGTACCGGCCCCGGTTCAAGTCCGCCCGCCCGGCGGATCAACGAAGGGGGTCGGAGTGCCAGCCAGCCTGGATGCGGTTTTTACGCGGTTTTCCACATCCCCCTAAGTGAATACCGGGCTGGTACCCAAGTCTCGCCTCGGTTACACTATTCGCAAATATTTCAGAACACTTTACACTTTCACAGATATAACGCTATACGCAGACATTTGGGGTATACATTTCTTCCCGGGGGACAGGGGGTGGCGGCAGGAAGGGCATCCGGTCACCCCGACAACACTAACATGAGAAATCTGCAATAACACAGCCGACCCTGCATTTGCGGGAAAAGGTCTGAAGTGAAAGAAAGAAAGAAAGAAAGAAATTGACGTTACTTGAGCCTAGGGGTGTAACTTGAACCCAAAAGAAAAAAAAATCTTTAAATTAGTTCTGGGCGTTCTGTAACGCACGTATACAGCTGATTGACCATTTCGCCTACAGGTAGTAGCACTAGCTAGTGTCTAGTGCCCTCAGCATTGCATCTGCTTTTCGCGTCTTCTCACAGTTAACGTTACACTGTTGTTTAGTGAAACCAAGGATTGTCGCTGCCAGAAAACTTCTACTTTCACCGCGCTGCCTACTGAAGTTCCATGGAAGGTAAAGCAAAATTTACGTTTTATATACATTCCTTCACAAAATAACTATTGTTCTAATTATATAGATAACGAACGCCCAGCAACATTAATATATTTAGAGACAGCGTGTTTATAAGCTAAAAATGGCTGCCATTCTCTGAACCTTCTCAATATCTACCGTCAGTCCCACCTGGTGAGGGTCCCACATTGGGCAACAGCACTCCAGGAGAGGACGCACAAGTGTGATGTAGGCAGTCTCTTTCGTGAAGCTGTTGCATCTTCGAAGCGTTCTGCCGATGAATCGTAACCTTTGGTTCGCCTTCCCCACAATATTTTCTATGTGTGCTCTACAGTCAATGTTGTTCGTAATTGTTACTCCTAGGTATTTAGTAGAATTTACGAGCTTAAGATCTGACTGATTTATCGCGTAATTGAAGTTCAGCGGATTTAGTGGTCATGTGTATTACTTCACACTTTTCTTTATTTAGAGTCAATTGCCAATTTTCGCAAACATGTAGAAATATCGTCTAAATCGCCTTGCAGTTGCTTTTGATCCTCTGTTGACTTCACTAACCGATAAACGAGAGCATCATCCGCAAACAGTCTAAGGGAGCTATTCAGATTGTATCCTAAATCGTTTATAAACACAAGGAAGAGTAGGGGACCTATAACGCATCCCTGGAGAACGCCACATATCACTTCTGTTTCACTCGATGACTTACCGTCAATTACAACGAACGGTGTCCTTTCTAATAGGAAATCGTGAATACAATCGCACAATTGGGGAGATATTCCATAAGCACGCAATTTCATTAGAAGCCGCTTGTGGGGTACAGTGTCAAAAGCCTTCTGGAAATCCAGAAGTATGGAATCGATTTGAGATCCCTTGTCGATGGAACTTACTGTGGTGTCGCACAAGTCCAAAGTGCGCGCCACCCACTTTCGCCGCGCGCCGCCATGCACGCACGGCGCGGCGTTCTTACGACGACAGCCACGAGCGCCCTCTGCTGCAACTACGCTCGTGGCCACCACTGAACAACATCGTCACTTGGGACTGAGATAGCAACCAGTAAAGACTTCGGAATCCGATAGGCACCAGTGAAGACTTGGCTATCAGTTAGGCACTAGGCAGGACTCCAGCTCAACTATGTATCAACATTCTGCAGTACTATGTAAAAGTTAAGTATTGTATAAATTCTGTTCAATATATATCTCGTTCTAATTTACTCTAGTGATTCTAGTTTCTGGCTGCTCCCCTCCGTACCTGCACCAGCGTGCTATCTTTATTTCTGTGTCGGTCTCATTCCACTCGGCCACCGACACCTACAACGGAACGAGACACAAAAGCGGCGACGAGGCTGGGACACAAAACTTACCACTTCATGTGATTGAACGGCAAGCTGTGTTGCGTAAGAGCGATACTTTCTGAATCCGTGTTGACTATTGGTCAAGAAGAAGATTATTGTATGCGGGCAAAGCATACAATAATTACCACAGCCATACCTTACCAAAAGATCTTTCCGAGAACCCTAATAAATTCTGGTCCTATGTAAAATCGATAAGCGGATGCAAGCTCACTGTCCAGTCACTCGTTGATCATTCCGGGGCAGTAGTAGAAGAAAGTACGGAAAGCCGAAGTTCTAAATTTAACTCTTAAGAATCTTTCACGCAGGAGGACCGCACAAATGTACCATAATTTGATCAGTGTACTAATTCCGAAATGGAGGACATAGTAATAGGTATTACCTGTGTAGAGGAACAGCTGAGAGAGCTAAATACGAAAACGTCTGCTGGTCCGGATGGAATACCAGTTCGATTTTACAGCATTGGCCCCCTACTTAGCTTGCATTTATCGCGAATCTTTAATTCAGCGCAAAGTTCCTAGTGATTGGAAAAAAGCGCAGATGACTCCCGTTTATAAGAAAGGAAAGAGAACTAACCTACACAATTACAGGCCAATATCGTTTACATCAGTTTCCTGCAGAATTTTGGATAATATTCTCAGTTCGAATATAGTAAATTTCCTTGAAACGGAAAAGCTTCTTTCTATGAATCAGCACGTTCATGTGAAACTCGGCTTGCCCTTTTCCCACATGACATCTTGCGAGCCATGGATGAAGGGCAACAGGCGGATTGTGTTTTTCTCGACTTAAAAAGGGCGTTCGACGTGGTGCCACACTGCAGACTGCTAACGAAGATACGAGCTTATGGAATAGGTTAACAGATTTGTGACTGGCTGGAAGACTTCCTACGTAATAGAACGCAGTACGTTGTTCTCGACGGCGAGTGTTCATCAGAGAAGAGTGTATCGTCAGGCGTGCCCCAGAGGAGTGTGATATGGCCGGTATTATTTTCTATCTATATAAATGATCTAATTTGCGGCTATTTGCTGATGATTCTGTGATGTATGTGAGGGTGTCGTCTTTAACTTATGTAATAGCATACAGGATGACTTAGACAAAATTTCTAGTTGGTGCGAAGAATGGCAGCTAGCTCTCAATGTAGAAAAATGTAAGGTGATGCACATGAGTAGGAAAAACAATCCCATAATATTCGAATACAGCGTTAGTAGTGAGCCTCTTGATGCTGTCGCGTCGTTTAAATACCTAGGCGTAACATTTCAGAGCGATATGAAATGGAACGAGCATGTAAGGACAGTTGTGAGTAAGGCGAACAGTCGACTTCGGTTTATTGGGAGAATTTTGGGAAGATGTACTTCATCTGCAAAGGAGACCGCGTATAAACCGCTTGTACGACCACGTCTTGAGTATTGCTCAAGTGTTTGGGACCCGCAGCAGATCAGTTTAAAGGAAGACATAGAGGCGGTTCAGAGACGAGCAGCTAGATTTGTTACCGGTAGGTTCGACCAATGCTCCGGCTACTCAATTGGGGATCGCTGGAAGAAAGACGACGTTCTTTTTGTGAATTTCTGTTGAGGAAGTTTAGAGGGCCGGAATTTGAAGCTGAGTGTAGTACGATCTGGCTGCCGCCTACTTACATTTCGCGTAAAGATCACAAAGACAAGATAAGAGAAATTAGGGCTCGTATGGAGACATATAAGCATTCTTTTTTTTTTCTCGTTCTATTTGGGAGTGGAATAGGAAAGGAGATGCCTAGTAGTGGTACAGTGTACCCTCCGCCACGCCCCTTACGGTGGATTGCGGAGTATATATGTACATGTAGAACTTTTCGCTAAAAAGCAAGGAGCTTGGGAATGTCCTGTTTTCGGATACCTCATGGCTCACAGCAATAGACAACAACAACAACAACAACAACAGGGCCGGCCGCGGTGGCCAAGCGGTCTGCCGCGCCCCAGTCACGGTCTGCACGGCCTCTACGGTCGGGAGTTCGAATCCCCCATCGGGTATGGATATTTGCGCCGTCCTCAGTATTAGCTAGTTCATAAGTAGTTTGTAAGTTTAGGGACTGATGTCTCTGTAGTAGTCCCATAAGCTCTACAAACATGTGAACATTTGAACAAGAACAGGTTCGATCACGGTTTTGTACAGTCGGATCTTTTACTGTATGGAGAGACATTTGGAGCAAATCAGTTGCGCTAGGGTGTGGAAAGATCGGTTTCCGGCTTGAATTCGGGCATTAAACTCAGCTTCAGAAGACGAGTTGTCTGTGAAAAGTGTTCCGGTATTTAAATTCATGCACTCTCTTATAGGACATGTCTCCCACCCGCAGTGACTGTAGATGTCCATCAGTCTGCCCACGCGTCATATCAGGGCACTCCGTCTTGGCTTAGCTGCTGAGTAGCCCAAATTTGCAGGTGACCTATAGTGCTCTGGCCATTTGTTTCAACTCCTCTTCAGAGCAAGAGAGTAGACAGATATCGTTTGCATAGGTCAAGTATACCAGTCTGTTTCCCCTCAATTTCAATCCATTCATACTTCTGGTCCCGCGCACAATCTTCTCAGGCCAAAATTGAACAGACTGAGAGACAAGCCATCTCCTTGCCTGTGTCACAATTTCAAATTCCTCAGTTACGTGATTTCCTCATTTTCACCTTAGTAAGTGTGTCGCTCAGACATATCCTTATCAGTTTGATGAGTTTCCCTCCCATCCCAAACACCACGGGAACCACCTCTGTCGGCTTACGGTGAATTGCGGAGAATGTATGTAATTGTAGAGTAGTGGAAAATCTAAATGTGGATGAAACTTCCTGGGAGATTAAAATTGTGTGCCGGAACCGGGACTCGAACCTGGGACCTTTGTCTTTCGCGGACAAACGCACTGCCGACTGTGCTATCCCGACACGACTCACGATGCCGGCTCACAACTTCCGCCTGTTAACCATGCAAGACTGAGGAGTGTTAGTCTTGCATGATTCGCAGCAGAGCTTCTGTGAAGTTTGGAAAGTAGGAGGCGAGGTACTGGCGGAAGTAAAGTTGTGGGGCGGCATCATGAGTCGTGTCGGGATAGCTCAGTCGGTAGAGCGCTCTCCCGCGAAAGGCAAAGGTCCCAGGTTCGAGTCCCGGTTCCGGCACACGATTTTAATCTGCCCGGAAGTTTCATATCAGCGCACACTCTGCTGCAGAGTGAAAGTTTCATTCCTAAATGTGTATGTTGGAACGGGGCCTGAGGCGGCGTGTCTGTGGTGCGACTGCAGCTGTCGCGGAGGAACCGGCGACTGCGGCTCGTGGTGGTAGGGGGGCGGGCGCGCCGGCCACGGCCACGCACGGCCGGCCGTACGTGCCGTTACGTCGCGCTGGCGTGGCGTTACGTCACCGCCACGTCCCGAGGCGTCAGCGCCGCGTGCCCGCCACATGCGCCGATAGCGGGCGCTCGAGAAACGCGCCACTCCCCGAGGGACGGGGAGCTGCTCTGGCACGCGTTCTTCACCGCCACCGCCCCTCACAAGATACCCCTATCACCGGCAGCAGGCCGAGCGCGGCAAAAAGAAGGTGCCGATGTCATCTACGTCAGAATCGTTACTCTGCGACACACACCCAAGTCTCTGGTACAGGGTACATCCAACGACTTTCACACTGTGAGGCGGCATCGTGCCGCTCAGTCGGGAGAGCGCTTGCCCGCGAAAGGCGAAGGTCCCAGGTTCGAGTCCCGGTTGTGGCACACAAATTTAACCTGCCAGTAAGTTTCATATCAGCGAATACTCCGCTGGAGAGTGAATGTTTCATTCTGGAAAAATCCCTTAGGCTGTGGCTAAGAAATGTCTCCACGATATCCTTTCTTCCAGGAGTGCTAGTCTTGCATGGTTCGCAGGAGAGCTTCTGTGAAGTTTGGAAAGTAGGAGCGAGGTACTGGCGGAAGTAAAGTTGTGGGGCGGCATCGTCAGTCGTGTCGGGATAGCTCAGTCGGCAGAGCGCTTGCCCGCGAAAGGCGAAAGCCCCTGGTTCGAGTCCCGGTTCCTGTACACAATTTTAATCTGCTAGGAAGTTTCATATCAGCGCACACTCCGCTGCAGAGTCAAAGTTTCATTCTGGAAACATCCCTTAGGCTGTGGCTAAGCCATGTCTCCACCATATTCTTTCTTCCAGGAGTGCTAGTCTTGCAAGTTTCGCAGGAGAACTGTGAAGTTTGGGAAGTAGGAGGCGAGGTACTGACGGAAGTGAAGTTGTGATGCGGCATCATGAGTCGTGTCGGGATAGCTCAGTCGGTAGAGCGCTTGCCCGCGAAAAGCAAAGGTCCCAGGTTCGAGTCCCGGTTCCGGCACACAATTTTAACCTACCAGGAAGTTTCACATCAGCACACACTCCGCTGCAAAATGAAAGTTTCATTCTGGACTTTCACACTATTTACAGTACCTGCCACTCTAAGTCTCCACTCGAACGCGTGATGAAAAAATGGCACTGGCCTGCTTTCTACATCTACATGGGATGCTCTGAAAATCACATTTAAGTGCCTGGCAGAGGGTTCATCGAACCACCGTTATACTATTTATCTCCCATTCCATGTTTGAATAGCGCGAGAAGAAAGAACACCTGAAACTCTCCGTTCGTCCTCTGATTACTCGTATATTATTCTGATAATCATTTCTACCTATGTAAGTGGGAGTCACGAATTTATTTTCACATTCGGGGGAGAATGTTGGCGATTGGAGTTTCGTTCATTTCAGCAACGTTGTCTCCCCTGTATCGTGACAACACGAAACGAGTTGCTCTTCTTTGGACTCTTTCGATGTCCTCCGTCAAACCCACCTGATAACGATCTCACACTGGGCAGCAATACTCCATAAAAAGGACGGACAAGCGTAGTGTACGCAGTTTCTTTAGTAGTTTTGTTGCATCTTTTAAGGGTTCTGCCAATAAAACGCAGTCTCTGGTTCGCCTTTCCCACGACATTATCTACGTGTTCCTCCCAATTTAAGTCTGCAGTAATAGTAATTTTGTAAAGTTTACGGACTTGACTTTTGATTGATTTATCTTGTAAACAAAGTTTAACGGATTTCTTTGCGTACTCATGTGGACGACTTCACATATCTCATTATTTAGAGTCAAGTGCCAATTTTACACCATAGTTATATCTTATTCAGATCGTTCTGCAGTTGGTTTTGATCTTCAGATGATTGTACTAGACGGTAAACGACGGCGTTATCTGCAAACAACCTAAGAGAGCGATATACCATAACCATGCAATTTGATTAAAAGCCGTCTGCGAGGTACGGTGTCAAAAGCCTTCTGGAAATCAAGAAATACGGAATCGATTTGCGAACCCTTGTCGATAGCACCCATCACTTGATGTGAATAAAGAGCTATTTGTGTTTCGCATGAACGATATTTTCTAAATCCGTGTTGACCTTGGGTCAATAGATCATACTGTTCGAGATAATTCATAATATTTGAATACAGGATATGTTCCAAAACCCTGCTGCAAATTAACGTCAATGAAGTATCCCTATAGCTCAGCTTTTTTGTTACAGAGGACGTTCAGCCCTCTGACCGGGCGCGCTGAGCCACGGCGCCCGGCAACCACTCAGCTAACACAGCGTTGTAGCCAACGTTGTAGCAACTACACGGATTTTGTTATAGCACGTCTCACTCCACATCACATATGCGTATCAAGTTGCCAGGGCTCTCCTACATTGGAATACCTTTGGTACAACGAGACAGTATTGTCTCAAGGAATTGTATTATTTGTTGATATTTATATCACCTCAGCATGAGGAACAAGGAGGGATAGTTCCTATTCGCGTTCTTTGCTGGGGTACTATTCTAATGTAGGAGCGCCCTGGCAATTTGATACGCATTTCACAGGGAACATGAGGCAGAATTAAAGTATGTGGTGTGGAGTGAGACGTGCTTCAAGGCAGTCCGTGTAATCGCTTTGGCTACATCGCTGTGTTAGATGAGTGGTCAAACGCACCTACCTGGTAAGAAGGAGGTCCCGAGTTCGAATCCCGGCCTTAGCATAAATTTTAATTCAATGCTTCTCCTTATGTTTAATACCTTTGGTATAACGAGACAATGTTGTCTCAAGTTCAAATGTTTGTATAGCTTATGGGACTTAACTATGGGGTCATCAGTCCCTAAACTTACAAACTACTTATGAACTAGCTAATACTAAGGACGGCACAAATATCCATGCCCGAGGGGGGATTCGAACCCCCTACCGTAGAGACCGTGCAGACCGTGACTGGAGAGCCTCAGTCCCCTCGGCCACCGCGGCCGGCGTTGTCTCGAGGAATTGCATTATTTGTTGATTTTTGTTGCTTCACTACTCCGATGATATCTACTTCTACGATACTCATTAAGGCCTCAGTTCGTAATTAGAAATCTGGAATATTGGTTTCGTCCTCTTTGGTGAATGAGTGTCTAAAAGCTATGTTTAGTAACTCTGCTTTAGTAGGGCTATCATCAGCAGGATCGCCATTACTATCACGTAGTGAGGGTATTATCACTGCACCACGCTCTGGTCAGCAGTGTGTTGATGGAGAGAGAGAGAGAGAGAGAGAGAGAGAGAGAGAGAGAGAGAGAGAGAGAGAGAGGCAATTATAGATCTGCATCTCGTTTGACGTCTAGTAAGTAATAGGCTCCAACTTTCGAAGCACACGCCTCTAACTAACCCTAGGCAACTACAACCGAAGTGAACTATCCCCGTTAGTGGCCCCCACTCACTGTCCCAAGTTACGACCGTTCCGTTAGGCGATCGGACTGTCGTCCGGCAGAGAATAACGCCAGTGCAACAGCCGCATTAGTTAAAAGAACGGCCGGCGATTTACAAACTCCTCGCAGCCTCGGGCCACGGCAATAAACTAGGTCTGGTCTGGCTGTATTATTAAGTGGCAACTCTTTAACAGGCTGGCCGCCTCCTGATTCACGACGCCTGGCGAGCGGCGGCAACTTTGAGGCAATATTGCCGGCTCCGTTTTGCTAATGAAGCCTTATCTGCAGCGCGCGGCCGCGCGGGCCCCTCGCAGCTCCACTGCCCGGGAGCGGCCGTGTATCTGGCGAGCAGGCGGCTTGCGAAACGTTCCTCAAGGCGCCGCCGCTGAGTGCCAACGCGTGTCGCATTGCCTTATCTCTTATCCTGCGACGCTACGAGAAATTCGATTAGATTTGTTACCGGGAAGACGTCGCCGGCGCAGGCTTCAATGTCGCGCGAGAAATAGCAGGGCGGCGAAAATTTTTTATCACGCCGTGTGAAACTCAACCTCCTGACAGCTTCATTAAGCAGATAATCACTGTCGGGAAAAAGGTACACTGATCAAATCAAATGTTCGTGAAGCTTATGGGACTTAACTACGGGGTCATCAGTCCCTAAACTTACAAACTACTTATCAACTACCTTATACTAAGAACGGCACCAATATCCATGCCCGAGGGGGGATTCGAACCCCCGACCGTAGTGGCCGTGCAGACCGTGACTGGAGCGCCTCAGTCTCCTCGGCCTCCGCGGCCGGCGGCACACTGTCTTAGAGTATTCCAATTCACTCAACATATACAAGGTTGATTCTATAGTCACTATACATTTCAGTGATATACGAGGCGCGTCCAGAAAGTAATTTCCGTTTGGTTATATAAAACAAACGGGTAGAGATAAAGAAAAAATATTTATTGTACAAAAATCTACAACTGTTAAACTACTTTTCTACATAGCTTCCGAAATTTTGTAGGCAATTGTCATAGCATGGCACAAGGTTTTGTGTGCCTTTTTCATATAATGTTACTGTTGTTGTTGTTATGGTCTTCAGTCCGGAGGCTGGTTTGATGCAGCTCTCCACCCTACTCTATCCTGAGCAAGCTTTTTCATCTCCTCATAAGAACGGCAACCCACATCCACTTGAATCTGCTTACTATACGCGTCTCTTGGTCTCCCTCTGCGATTTTTACCCCAAACACTTCCCTCCAATGCTAAATTTACGATTCCTCGATGTCTAAGAATGTGTCCTACCAAGCGATCCCTTCTTTTACTCAGGGTATGCCAAAAATTCCTTTTCTCACCAATTCTGTTCAGTACCTCTTCATGAATGAACGGGTACATAATATTTTGAATAAACATTTGGACATGAGAAAGCTATCCGCAAGATGGGTCCAAAAATGGAATCGTGTGAAGCGTTGCAAGAAACGTTTGCAGCTGTTCAGGAAGAATGCAGAGGATTTTATGCGTCGTTTCGTCTCTGTGTATGAAACATGGATACATTACTATACCCCTGAGACCAAAGAACAATCTAAACAATGGGTTAACAAGGGAAATTCCTCACCAAAAAAGACGAAGACCGGTCCTTCGGCCGGAAAGGTTATGGCGACGGTCTTTTGGGATTCGCAAGGGATAATCCTCATCGATTATCTGGATCAGGGTAAAACTATTGCAGATGCATATTATTCATCGTTATTGAACCGTTTGATAATCGTGCTGCAGGGAAAACGCCGACGATTGGCCCACAAAAAGATCATTTTCCATCACGACAATGCACCTGCACACAACTCAGCTGTTGTGGTCGCAGAATTGTTGGATATAGGATTCCAACTCGTTTCACATCCTCCCCTGTTCTACAAACTTGGCTTCCTCGGACTACTATTTGTTCCCCAATTTGAAGAAGTGGCTAGCGGGACGAAGATGTCAAATGTTTATTAAGCTTAAGGGTCTTAACTGCGGAGTCACCAGTCCCTAAACTTACAAACTACTTATGAACTACCTTATACTAAATACGACACAAACATCCTTGCCCGAGGGGGATTCGAGCCCCCGACCGTAGCGGCCGTGCAAACTGTAACTGGCGCGCCGCCGACCGCTCGGCCACTGCGGCCGGCGAAGATTTCATTCAAATGAGGAGCTGACTGCAGAAACTAATACTATTTTGCAGGCTTGGACAATTCCTATTATTCGGAAGGGATCAACAAATTACAACAGCGTGTACTGTTACAATGAACACTACTACCTTCTTTTACGTCGACTTGGGGTATCTACATATTAATTAAGTTGTTATTAGGAGGGACCAGAACAGAAACTGACACCACAATCAATGTTTGATGCAGATTCTGGGGGCGAAGACCAGCGCACAATAATCACAGGTGACATAGGACATAATACGAAGAAGTTTCTCCATGATTTAGTAATAACACTGGAAAAAAATTGAAGAATTGTTTTTGTTGATTTATATGTATGGTCTTGGCACTATTGTAATATTATTCATTCATGGTTTGACTGATGTCTAATGTATTCGCCCATAAGGCGAATAAATTGATTTAAGAAGTTACTCAAGAAAAACTGAGTTCTTCTTAATATTCCTATTTACTATGGACTTCTTAAATTAAACAACGAGTATCAAATGTTCAAATGTTTGTATAGCTTATGGGACTTAACTACGGGGTCATCAGTCCCTAAACTTACAAACTACTTATGAACTAACTAATACTAAGGACAGCACAAATATCCATTCGAACCCCTGACCGTAGTGGCAGTGCAGACCGTGACTGGAGCGCCTCAGTCCCCTCGGCCACTGCGGCCAGCAACGAGTATCAAGAAGAAGTTTATTCATTATGGTTGCACGTTCTAGTAATGACAGAGGCACAGCGGAGGCTGGATCTCTTAACTTTTCACAGCTTAACCCGGCTGTGAGAGACATTTAATATGAAATGTTTGTTCTTGCCGTTCGAAGAAGAGTTTTTAAACAGCGGCGAGAACATTTCAATATGTAAATCGTGAAATAGTACAAATTTCAAGCTTTAGACGAAGTGTGTTAAGTTTAAAAGGAGGCTAAAAGGCAAAGCAGTCAACAATCCGAAGATTGGTTTGAACACGACAGTGATTTACTAAGCATGGTCCTGTTTGGAGGTGGTATGCCGTTGCCTTCCTCCGACCTTCGTAATGACTTACCCAGCCAGTTATAGAGGCACCTACAGTTTAACGTGGGTTCCGAACCATGGTGCTACTCGGTATTTTTCACATGAGCAATACTGCCAGAGGTGAATGGAGTAGAAAGTGACAGATAAAAATCCTAGGACCTGGCGGGGATTGAACCCGCGAGCTTTGGATTTGTAGTCTGGCACTCTACCACTGTGCAACCGATGCGCACAAAAGGAGACTATGTCAAACAATAAAAATGGTTTTGCCGCGGCGGGGTGGCCAAACGCATTGACGCACTATGCTACGTTGAGCGAGGACGCTCCCCGTCAGGGGGAGGGAGGTTGAATCCCCCCTCGGGCATGGATGTTTGTGGCGTCTTTAGTATAAGGTAGTTCATAAGTAGTTTATAAGTTTAGGGAATGATGACCCTGCAGTTAAGTCCCTTAAGATTAACAAACATTCGAACATTTATTTTTTTTTCCAAACACGTTAGTAGTTTTTGTCATAAAATGCATTTTTTAAAAACCATCAGCTGTTTATTCAAAAACCTTATATATCTACCAGTTTAGGTCAATAGGCCATCTTCATGGATATAAAGGTGTTAAAACTGAATGGTAAAATGCATCAAATAAGATACTTCTAGCTGAGACAAACAGGGGACAGTATACCTAAACGTCTTACCTTTTATATTGTCATGCATGAATTTTAATTTTTAAGTCTCGGTCGCAATTAGCTTTATTTCACATGACGCATTTCGAGAACATCATCATCTGATGATGATGATCTCGAAACACGTCATGTGAAAAAAAGAAAAAGTTAATTGCGACCGAGACTTTTCAAAAAAAATTTTTTTTCATGCATGCCAACGTATGGTCGCTTGTCCACAGAATGGAAGGTTTTGGTTTATGAACCAAGTGATAAACTTTTATGTTGTGTTTGACTGATAGGTTTTATCTAAGATGACCATTCTATTTTTAACACTTTTAGTTATACTGACTCCTGTTTGTCTCAGCTAGGTACGTCTTATTTGATGCATTTTACCATTCAGTTTTAACACCTTTTTATCTATGAAGATGGCGTATTGACCGAAACTGGTAGATATATAAGGTTTTTGAATAAACAGCTGATGGTTTTAAAAAAAATGCATTTTATGAAATATATTACGACTGTTGACACTCGCCTCACCAAAGCATTCAAAGTAGTTTTTGTTTCTGCACGGACGTTTCAAATGCTCCTCGTCTAGATCTATGTTCCGCTTGTAAACAAACATTGTCTTCAACTCAGCCACCACATAATTAATCAGGGCATCTACAGAAACGCACGCACTCGACAACACGCCGATGCGACAGATCAGAACCGACGGGCGGTATCGCCGTCTTGAGATGAGCCAGTCTGACACCCAAACCTTCAGATGTCAGACACTCAGATCCGAACCAAACGTTGTATATCGATAGAGTATCAACCGAAACTTCTATATAATTCCTGATTTGTGCTGTCGTCCAGTGGAACGTGTATAAACTATAATAATAAGTAACAACTAACCTACGGAATAGAGCAAAGGCGTATCTTTGAGGCATAATCACGTCACGCTTCCGTGCGTTAGTAAGTAGAGCATTAGATTATCCTGCAGAGGGTCCTGGGTTCAAACCCAAACTAGGCCTTAAATTTTTTCATTGTTTAAACTACAGTACGTTGGACATTGTTAAAAGGGGCAACGTGTTCCTCACATGTAAAAGGACTGTTTCCATTTTGTAGCAATGTGATATTGGCAGTTTACTCTTGCTTCGTTTTATTTGAAAGTAGCTAATCTGTAGGGTTTATTCGTAGTTTCACAGAATAAACAAACATAATCAGAACATATGAATAAAAAAACAACTGCATCACACATACAGCTGTATTAATAGTAATAACAGTAACAAAAATAGTATGTTAAAAACAATAAGCGTAATTAAAGTAATAACACTGTACAGGTTTCCTACTTTCAAATAAAACGAAGCAAGAGTAAACTGCCAATAACACATTGCTACAAAATCGAAACAGTCCTTTTACATATGAGGAACTCGTTGCCCCTTTTAACAATTTCCAACGTACTGTAGTTTAAGCAATGAAAAAAATCAAAGCGAGGTGGGGCTTGAACCCAGGACCTTCTGCACCACAAGCTAACGCACTACCAACTAACCCACGCTGGCGTGGCTCGATTGCCCCTCACAGACACGCTTTTCTCTAATCCGTAGGTTTGATGTTACTTATTATTACAATTTGCGCACGTTCTACTGGACGGCAGCAAAAATCAGGAATTATATAGATGTTTCGGTTGATACTCTATCGATATACAACGTTTGGTGTGGATCTGAGTGTCTGACATCTGAAGGTTTGGGTGTGAGAGGGGTGCGATGGCTACCGTCCCTTGTCAGACTTGGGGAGAAGTTATCGACGGAACAGGAAGACAGTGACAGCCTAGCGCACCTGTTCCAGAACGCCACGCCCCTGCCAAGTGTCCACTCGCCGGCTGGCAGTGTCTCCCACGAGCGGGCGACCCGCGTGGGCGGAACTTGCCGCCGCCACTTTGTAATCCCTGCCCGGCGCGGCGTCTCCCACTTGCCACCGGTCCGCCATCGACCTCTCGCACTCTAACTTGGCTTTCATCACGCTGGCGAGAGTTCGCCTCGAAATCGAGAAGGCGGGGGTACAACTTAACGCTCGCTGCACCTTCTCGAGAGAGAGACGAAAAAGTTAGCGCCCGTACTATAGTCACCTTTTGTCCGCCGTCTGTTACGTAGCCTCTTGAAAAATCTGTGTAACTTCACCGTTCCGAAGAATGTCAGTGGTACACGACATTACAGGACCGCTCCGTATACTCGGGTTAAAGGCCCCTACACACACTCCGATTTATCGTACGACCAACAAGATGTCCAACGTACCAACCAATTGGTGGAAGCCTTCACACGTTCTGACCAAGTGGACGCGTCGCCACCCTGTTTTGGTCTCTGTTTGTCGAACTATTTTTGTTTTGGCGTGTTCGCTGTGCAGACGACCTCAGGCATGGAAGTTGCTCGGAAAGCACTACACACGGTACAACTTGTCGGGTGAAGTGGTGGGGGAATCGGAGATCGGGTGGTCAGGCACAACCAACCGGCCGACAAGGAAAGTTGATCGGGTAGCGCCTAAAGCCGCCCAATTTATCGGGTGATTTTAATTGGTCCAATCAATCGCATCGTGTGTAGGGCCCTTAACACTCTAGGACGGACTGGATCAGAAAAAAGGGGAAATTGAGCTTTGTTCGCTTACAGCGTCTTTAAATTTATTAGGGGTTGGGGGAGAGACAAAATTTTACAAATTTAACACTCTCGGAAGATCAGAAAAAGGGGAAATTGAGCTTTGTTCGTTTACAGCGTCTTTAAATTTATTATGGGCGGGGGGAGAGACAAAATTTTACAAGTGTCAATTCAGAACCAGCAAACTGTGGTTCAAGGATAACTTTAATGAACTCTCGCTTTATTAGCAACAAAATGCATCAGTGCGTGGTTATGGTATATCGCCCCAAATTTGCGACTGGATAGTGGATTTCCTGTCAGAGAGGACACAGTTCGCAGTAATCGATGGTAAGACTTCGCCTAAAACAGACGTGATATCGGGCGTTCCCAAGGATAGTGTTATTAGTCCTCTGCTGTTCCTTATTTACATAAACGATTTAGGGGAAAATCTAAGTACCACTCTTAGGTTATAAGCAGATGACGCCGTCATTTACCGTCTAGTAAAATCATCTGAAGATCAAAACCAACTGCAGAACAATCAGAATAAGATATCACTATGGTGTAAAAATTGGCAATGTGGTACACTACATTACAGTACCGCTCCGTATACTCGGGTTAAAGGCCCCTACACACACTCCGATTTATCGTACGACCAACAAGATGTCCAACGTACGAACCAATTGGTGGAAGTCTTCACACGTTCTGACCAAGTGGACGCGTCGCCACCCTGTTTTGGTCTCTGTTTGTCGAACTATTTTTGTTTTGGCGTGTTCGCTGTGCAGACGACCTCAGGCATGGAAGTTGCTCGGAAAGCACTACACACGGTACAATTTGTCTGGTGAAGTGGTGGGGGAATCGGAGTTCGGGTGGTCAGGCACAACCAACCGGCCGACAAGGAAAGTTGGTCGGGTATCTCCTAAAACCGCCCAATTTATCGGGTGACCAACGAATTGGCCCAATCAATCGCATCGTGTGTAGGGCCCTTAACACTCTAGGACGGACTGGATCAGAAAAAAGGGGAAATTGAGCTTTGTTCGCTTACAGCGTCTTTAAATTTATTAGGGGTTGGGGGAGAGACAAAATTTTACAAATGTCAATTCAGAACCAGCAAACTGGGGTTCGAGGATAACTTCAATTAACTCTCGCTTTATTAGCAACATAATGCATCAGTGCGTGGTAATGGTATATCGCCCCAAACTTGCGACTGGATAGTGGATTTCCTGTCAGTTCGTAGTAATCGACGGGAAGACATCGACTAAAACCGAGGTGATATCGGGCGTTCCACAGTGTAGTGTTATTGGTCCTCTGCTATTCCTTATTTACATAAACGATTTACATAGCTCTCTTAGATTGTTTGCAGATACCTCCGTCATTTACCGTCTAGTTAAATCATCTGAATATCAAAACCAACTGCAGAACGATCTGAATAAGATATCACTATGGCGGCTGCGAAACCCGCTGGGCTGCTCCCGCGCGTCCAGAAGAACACTCGCAATCGAAGACAACATACTGGGTTTTATTACGTAAGTAGTCTTCGAGCCACTTACATATTTGGGTACCTATTCCATATGCCCACACCTTCGTTACCAGTCTGCAGTACGGTACCGTGTCGAACACCTTTCAAAAATAGAGAAATATGCAGTCTGCCTGTTGCATTTCATCTATAGCTCGCATGATCTCATAAGAGAAAAGGGCAAGCTTTGTTTTCGCACGATCGATGCTTCCTAAAGCCGTGCTGATATATAGGCAGATTTTACGTCTCATGGAAATTTACTTTATCAAAATATGGCAAAGAGATGAAGGGCATGAAAGGGGCGCAGTGGTTGGAGAGTAAGACAAGGTTGTAGCATTTCTCCAACGTTATTCGAACAAAAGCAAAGAGAAATTTGGGGAAAGAATTACAGTTCAGGGCGAAGAAATAAAAACACTGCATTTTGCTGATGACACTGTAATTATGTCTGAGACAGCCAAGTACCTGGATGAGCAATTTAACGGAGTGGACAGTGTGTTAAAGGAGCGTATAAGATGAATATTAACAGCAGCAAAAAAACGTTAATGGAATAAAGTCTTAAAAATCAAGCAATGCTGAAGGCATTAGATTAGATAACGAAACAATAAAGGTGGTAGATGAGTTTCATTACTTGTGTAGTAAAATAACATACGACGGTCACAGTACAGACGATATAAATACAGAATGGCAATGGTAAGAAAAGCGGTTTTGAAAAAAAGATAAATTTGCTAAAATCGAATATTAAATTTAAGTGTAAGGAATTCCTTTCTGAAGGCATTTGTGTGGAGTGTTGCCTTTTACGGGAGTGGAACTTGGACGGTAAATAGGTAAGACAGGATGAGGATACAGGTTTTTGAAATGTGAAGCTACAGAAGAATGCCGAAAATTAGATGGTGGATAGCGTAACTAATGAGGGCCTGTTGGACAGAATTGGGGAAAAAGGGAATTTTGTCTGAAAGAAGGGATCGATTGGTAAGACATATTCTTAGGTATGAAGAAATCGTGAATTTATGGAGGTAAGTGTATGTGTCTGTGTGTGGGTGTGTGTGTGTGTGGGGGGGGGGGGGGATCGCAGAGGGAGACCAAGAGACGAATATAGTAAGCAGATTCAGATGGATGTGGGTTCCCATTCTTATGAGGAGATGAAGAGGCTTTTTCAGGATAAAGTAGGATGGAGAGGTGCATCAAAGCAGTCTCCGGACTAAAGACCACAACTGTTGTGACCCGTCGCCTTTTGCTGTTTCTCATCCCGGTCTGGTTGTCAATTCTGGTGCAGGAATTGAAGTCAACTGTTCAACTATTCAGATTAATAATAATCGTTTTATTGACTGAAAGTTATAATACTGAACTTTAGAATATATGTCTGTTTCTTCTGTCTTCTTGCTTCTCGTGGCGTCGCCTGTATGTTGAGACCTAGTTATTGCTAACTTCGTAGCCGCGTTCTGACTTAGTACTGTCCTATTTCTGGCTTCGTAGCTGCCTAGTAACTGCCTGAGTTCTGAATAGTAACTGACGGGCTCTCACTAGTAACTGACGGGCTGTCCAGACGTATGTCGGCCTGGACATAGCTGCTTGTAGAGGGCGCGCATCTTCGGTTACTCCCTCCTGGATGCGCGGCGCCTGCTTGCGATTGGCTTTCGGTCGATCACTGCCTTCTCCACGATCATTCTCTTACGTCTGGCGTGTGGCGCTGACTTTACGCCACAACAAAAGCAATTCGTACCATGAAACTTCCTGGCAGATTAAAACTGCGTGCCGGAACCGGGACTCGAACCTGGGACCTTTGCCTTTCACGGGCAAGCGCACTACCGACTGTGCTATCCCGACACGACTCACGATGCCGCCTCACAACTTTACTTCCGCCAGTACCTCGCCTCCTACTTTCCAAACTTCACAGAAGCTCTCCTGCGAACCATGCGAGACTAGCACACCCGGAAGAAAGGATATGGTGGAGACATGGCTTAGCCACAGCCTAAGGGATGTTTCCAGAATGAAACTTTCACTCTACAGCGGAGTGTGCGCTGATATGAAACTTCCTGGCAGATTAAAATTGTGTGCTGGTACCGGAACTCGTACCTGGGACCTTTACTGGCGGAAGTAAAGTTGTGAAGCGGTATCGTGAGTCGTGTCGGGATAGCACAGTCGGTAGTGCGCTTGCCCGCGAAAGGCAAAGGTCCCAGGTTCGAGTCCCAGTTCCGGCACGCAATTTTAATCTGCCAGGAAGTTTCATATCAGCGCACACTCCGCTGCAGAATGAAAGTTTCATTCTGAATTCGTACCATATTTTAATAAAGGAAAACAGCCTATTGGCGATTACGCAGTGAGAAGAGCAGAAAGTGGCTTTTACCCAGGTGTGAGGTGCGGGTCAGTTGGGGTCTCGACGCCGCGACCTTGGGCGCCGCGGCAGTGGCGCGCCGGAAAGAAAAGCAGGCGGACTCCCACGGCGGGCGGAGCAGGCGCCAGGAAGGAAATGGGGCATTAAAAGGGAACAGGGGAAGGAATCGTGACGGAAATGAGCAATATGACCCCGAGTGGTGGAGACGGCATGCGGGGAGCCGCGGACGCGGCGACAAAAGGCAGCTTATGGGGCGGCCGAGGGGCAAAAAACGCGGCCCTTTCACGGCCAACAGAGCAGCCTAGCCTCTGAATCACCCGCGCTGCCCGCCGAAACAAAAGCGATGAACCCGGCTCATTGTCTCAGCGCGACTGCGAACGTCAGCGCCCCGAAACCGGATAACCCGCGCGCGCAACCACAGCCCAGACTGTTTTTTTTTTTTTTTTTTTTTTTTTTTTGCTGTTCTTTTTTTTTTAATTATTTATTTTTTCATCCCCTCTCGAATGATTTAGTCGCACAGTTGCTTGACACATAATGTAGCTCTCAATGGAGATGACAGAGGGCAGCGCCTGAAACGATTAACAGCCATTCCGGTTGGGTGATTTTCGTAAACTATTGACGCTTGCCGGCCGCGGTGGCAGAGGGGACTCAGGCGCTCCAGTCACGGTCTGCACACGGCCACTACGGTCGGGGGTTCGAATCCCCCCTCGGGCATGGATATTTGTGATGTGATTTAAGAAAACTGCTCCAGTGACTTCTTCTTGAAATGATATTTATTCCATGAACCGGTTTTCAAACCTTTTCAGGTTCATCATCAGATGGATCATGTTACAATAGCATTTTAAGCATCATATTGGATGCTGGCTTTGTGGTGGAAAGAAGGAAATTATTTAAAAAAAAAACTCGAATTGCAGGTTGTTTAGGTCGTGTTTTGTACGATTCCGTGAAATTTGCTGATTTATTTACTGCGACTGTATGGCCGGATTTTTGTGGGTAATTTCCATTTCTTGCGTCATCTTTTGTTTAAGTCTCAGTAACACATCACCTTTTTCTGTTGGGTTCTACACTGTACTATAAACAACACTTTACCAGCGTCCAACATGTGCTTTTACAGCTGCTGTTATTTACAAACGTCTTAATTCGAAGATATAACACTCTTAGTACAGGTAAGTTTGTGTTGAGTATGATACAGTCGATTATTTAGCAAGTAATTTTGTCAATATTAAACTGCAAAAGTGTATAATAAATACTGTCTTCATTGTTTCCATAGTTTTTTACTTAATATGTATGTATACAAGCAGTTAAAGTACAAGAATAAAATTCTTATTATTGCTATGTTTATTCATACACTAGTGGTGTTCCAGACTAATAATATAGACTAGTATCTGTTTATTGTGTTTAAAGACAGTACGAATCTGGTTGCTCTATTATTGTAGGAATAGATATCATTTCAAGAAAAAGTGACTGGAGCAGTTTTCTTAAATCATTTTGAAAATAAGTCACGGGTTCTGAAACATCCGTAACGGATAATCTAAATGGATATTTGTGCCGTCTTTAGTGTTAGCTAGTTCATAAGTAGTTTGTAAGTTTAGGGACTGATGACCCCGTAGTTAAGTTCCATAAGCTATACAAACATTTCAATTTTTTCCCCTATGTGATTTCTTCGCCGCATTCTTCCCTCCACTACTATACTGACGATTTCTTGATATCCACCAATCGATCCCCTTCGGGTCAAATCTAATCTCCGATACCGCTTTGACCAATGACGTCATGTTTTACGTCATTCCGTCCCGCGTGTGGTTTCAATACCGGTACTCACTGTTTACGTGTCTCAGAATTTCCGGTTCAGAAACACTCAATCGATTTACAGTTGTGTGTTCGACATAAATATATCATTTCAGGCCGTACAACTTCGAGTGCAAGCTTTCTTTAAAATTATCTAATTATTAAATGTCTTTTGGAGATGTGGTATCATTAAGTAGATTTAACCTATTTAGGTGAAATCTAACTACCGATACCGTGTTGTGGTAAACATGTGTTAGTAGTACCTCTCGATTATGTATGACGTCATATGTGACGTCATTGGTCAAAGCGGTATCGGAGACTAGAGTTTATCCATCCCATCTTTTAGTCAAGATATTCCAGAAATTTCTTTTTTCCTCAATTGTGTTCAGCACGTCGTATCTACCCACCCAAGTTTCTGCAACGCCACATTTCAAAACGTATCTATCGTCTTTTTTCTCCTAAATTCCTTATCGTCCACGTTTCACTCCAGACAAATGACTTCCAAGATTATTTCCTAACACTTCACTAAATATTGGAGGAAAACATATTTTTTTCCTTCATAAATGGTGATTTCCCCAAATCACTCCAGGCAAATGCTGGGATGTAACCTTTGGAAGAGCAAGGCCGATTTCTGCCCCCCATCCTTACCTAAAAATCCGAGCATTAGCTCCGTCTCTAACGGCCACGATGTCGATGGGACGTTATACCGTAATCTTCCTTCTTTTTTCCTTCATCCTTCCTTCTTTCTTCAAGAAAGATTTCTTCTCAGTGGCATTCTGCACTTTATATGATCTTTACTTCGGTCTTTCTTTTTTATCTTACATATCGATAGTGTTGTGTTTTAGATAGTCTTCGTCCATGTTTGTATGTTGTCTTTTCTTATTTTGTCGTCTGTTAACGTTCTAAACTTTCGATGAAATTTTCAATAAAGGTTTGATGCTTTAGTTCAAACATACACAAAGAGTATCTACTACACGACACTATCGATATGTAAGAAAAGCCGCGCGGGATTAGCCGAGCGGTCTGGAACATCACGTTGCGGATCGCGTGAGCTTCCGTGTCGGAGGTTCGAATCCTCCCTCGGGCATGGCTGTTTGTGTTGTCTTTAGTATAAGTTACGGCGTATAAGATGCACTTTATTTCCTATAAAAATTGGTCCAAAAACTGGATGCGTCTTATACACCGGTTACCAGTTAAAGTAGGTACCTACAAATGGTGTAAAATGCGGGAAATAATGTTTTAAGCGGAAAAATGTTTTATTCCGGAAATTTTACATTTAAGGTTCTCTCTGACATTTTCGTAGTTTTTATTTGATATGTGTACATAATATGCATAAAAATACCCGTAAGGAGCTTTATTATGTAGGAAACATTTTCTGATTTTTGTACTGTTTTATGTAGTAGAAACTTTAACCGTAATTTCATTCATCATAATCGATTTTTTCGGCGGTCCTGTAACGGTGTCATTCATTATTTGAATAATGAAACACTGCTCACGTATTTGTCCATGTCTCGCCTGACTATATTTGAGAATTTATTCGCATTCTCAAGTGCAAATATGTACACAAGTATTTTTTGTGATGTTTATATAACTTCTGCCTCTCACAGTTGTATTTTTGAGGTTATAACATGCTGTGCCCCATACAGTTCGCCGATCAATACACAGACCCAAACCATCCATCATTCTCACAGAGTATGAATACTTACATAAATATTTGTGCTTCGCAATAAATTCTCAAAACTCATCATTTTAAACATAAAAACCCCCTTCTCGACTCGCGAAGTTCGCGAACTGATATACGGCGCGGTGTCTGATCGTAGCAATCGTAAGCATAGCCACCTAGGTGTCAATGTCGTAAGCCTTTACGACGCTCTTGTCAACCATCGCGCCATTCAGTCGGCGCGTACTGTAAACAGTGATAGGCGAAATACCCGTTTGAAAAGCGCAAACTGTCAAGAAACTCGACTGCGTAGAGTTTATGAACACTACTCGAAGGCACTGCCATAGATATTTTATGTACAGGAACAAATGTATTATAATTATATTGCAATATATGTATTAGGTGTTATTTACTTTATTATTTAAAAAAAGGTTTTAAAAGTGGGGTGCGTCTTTTATGCCGGCAAATACAGTAGTTTGTCCGTTTAGGGACTGATGACCCCGCAGTTAAGTCCCATAATCTTTACAAACATTTTTTTATGTAAGATAACATGTAAGATAGAATTAATCTATGACATGTAACCATAGAAAATCATTAACTTCTGTCAAATATCTGTCGAAATTAGACGACATGAAAATAACAACACGAACATCTACTGTTGCATAAATAACAATTAATCTAGCTAAAACATCAAACACATACATTTGTGACGGCAATTTCGGCGAAGATGAATTACTGAAGTAAGTATTAAACAGAATGTGATAAAATTAGCAAGTATGTTGTACGAATTCGCTAATGGCATTTCAATATTTTATTGCAGATAGCTTGGAGGGCAGAAGGCCTTAGAGCCGAAATAAGCTTATAACTTAATAGAAATTGTAAACAGCAGCGTTCTGGTATACTATATTAAAAATGTCCTTACAGGACACTCCTGTAGTGAAAAAAGAACAGCATGAATTCGTCAACCCAACAGAAGGAAATTTTATTGATACCTTCTTGGGGTGTATACAACACACGATCACGCAGTCAGAACTATACGCAAGTCAGTACAGTCACCAGAGCGTGCACAATGTTGACGCTACCATCGTGTATAACCTCCTTTTGCAACTTTCTCATGAAGACGATTGTAGAAGTGCCGAATGAAGTTTTATGGTATGGCCTGCGATGCAGTTTCCATCTGATGCATCAGTTGGACCAGATCTTGTGCCAGTCGTGTAGACCGCGTCAAGATGACGTTTCATCCGGCCGGAGACGTGTTGAATGGAGGACATATCTGGGGATAATGATGGGCAGGGTAGTTGACGTACAGCTCAAGAACACGTTGGGTCGTATTGGATATGTGTGGATGTACACTGTCCTGTTGGAAAAGCACATCGCGTTGCTGGTGCATGAACAGTGGCAAGACGGGTTGAATGATGCGTTCAGTGTACCGTGTACTGTTTGTTCAATTTTCCCACAACGAACACCAGAGGAGAACGGCCAGTGTAGGATATGGCTCCCCAAACCATGATGCCAAGTGTCGGCCCCATTTGCCTCTGTCGCGTAAACTCCACATTTTCGCACTCCCCTGCATGACACCACACACGCGTACGATCATCATTGGCACCGAGGCAGGGACGACTCTGATCACTGAAGACGACACGTCTCCATTCGTCCCTTCATAAGCACCAATGGGGGTGGGCTGAACAATGTTGGGGCATAAGCGCAGGACACTCTAACGGCATACATGATCGTGCATCATTGTGAGGGGAAAGAGATTCTACACTCTCTCCTCTAGTGATCGTCTAGAGAACACTGAACAGTGCACGGTACACTGAAACCATCATTTAACCCGTCTCGCTACCATTCATGCACCAACAAAGTGATATTCGTCTCTAACAGGACAATGCAGATGCACATGTATCCCGTACCAACCAACATGCTCTTGAAGGTGTAGGTCAGTTAAATTGGCCAGCACGATTCCCAGATCTATCCCCCATTGAGCATGTTTGGAACCGCATGAAACGTCATGTTGCGCGGCCTGTACGAAATCTGACTCATCTGAGGCACCAGGTGGAAACTGCATAGCAGGCCATTCCACACTACCACATTCGGAACCTCTACCATTGTTTCCATGAAATAATTACAGCTTGCATAGCTGCAAAAGGAGGGTATACACGGTACTAACGTCAATATTTCGGACGCTGTGGTGACTGTACTCACGCGCGTACGTCTTTTTCTGTGTCATCATGTGTTGTACACAACCTCAAGAATGTGTCAATAAATTTTCCTCTGCTGTGTCAACGAATTCATGGTGTTCTTTTTTCATTTTCCAGTTATGTATACTACGCTGCAGGGCCAGAAGAACATAATTTTTTATTTCTTCTCTCTGGACTCTAATTCCTTCCCCAAATATCTCCTTGCATTCCTTCACAGCTTGCTCGTTGTGCATACTGATTAAAATTGAGGAAAGTCTACTACCGTGTCTACTCCCTTCCAAACCAATTCTTTCCTTTCATGCCATTCGACTCTTGTAAGTGCTATCTGTCACAAAATGTTGATGTTAACTGATATATTTAAATAAAATTTAAAAAAATCATTCAAGATGGCGCTCATGTTGGGTACATACCGTAAAATAAAGATCACCTCACCCATACCTTATTGGAATATTCAGCCGGCCGCAGTGTCCGAGCCAGTCACAGTCTGCACGGTCGTTACAGTCGGGGGTTCGAATTCCCCCTCGGGCATGGATGTTTGTGTCGCCTTTAGTATGAGGTAGTTGATAAGTAGTTTGTAAGTTTAGGGACTGATGACACCGCAGTTAAGTCCCTTAAGCTTGACAAACATTTGGACATTTTTTGTAATAAACATAAGGAGAGCCATTGAATTAAAATTTGTACTCTGGCCGGGATTCGAAACCGGGTCCTCCTGCTTACTAGGTATGTACTTTAGACCACTCAGCTAACACAGCGTTGTAGCCAAAGCACCTACACGGACTGTGTTAAAGCACGTCTCCCTGCACACCATGTACTTTAATTCTGCCTCATGTTCCCTGTGAAATGCGTATCAAATTGCCAGGGCTCTCCTACATTGGAATAGCACCCCAGCAAAGAACGCGAATAGGAACAATGCCGCCTTGTTCCTCAGGCCGAGGTGATATAAATATCAACAAATAATACAATTCCTTGAGACAATATTGTCTCGTTATAGCAAAGGTATTGCAATATAGGACAGCCCTGGCAATTTGATACGCAATTCACAGGAAACATGAGACAGAATTAAAGTAATGGTGTGGAGAGCGACGTGCTTTATGACAGTCCATAAAGTTGCTTTGGCTACAACGCTGTGTTAGCTGAGTGGTCTGAAGCACCTACCTAGTAAATAGGAGGTACCGGGTTCGAATCCCGGCCACAGCATAAATTTTAATTCAATGCCTCTCCTTATGTTTAATACCTTTGGTATAACGAGACAATATTGTCTCAAGGAATTGTATTATTTGATGATATTTTTTGGTATATTCAGCTTTCAAAAAATGTTCAAATGTTTGTAAATCTATCGGACTAAACTGCGTGGTCATCAGTCCGTAGTTTACAAACTACTTAAACCTAGGTAAACTAACCTAAGGACAACACACACACCCATACCCCAGGTAGGACTCGAATCTCCACGGCGAGCAACCGCGCGCTACACAGCAAGACGCTTTAGACCGCTCGGCTACTCCACCGCGGCTATTCAGGTTTCCCATATATAGGGTGTTTCACTAAGTGTGTTTGCCTCTGTAACTTATAAAATAATAGGAGACGTGAAATTTTAAAATGGTAGGTCAACACAAGAAATGTTTATTGTATCATTTTGCACAGAGTTACAGCACAAAGATATAATTTTTAAATGGAACAATAGTTTTTTTTTTATCGTGCATTAGAAACGTTGAAATCAGCTGCGTCCAAATCAATTTAAACTACATTCCTATCACTGTTAGTTTGGGAGCTACAACCCTTCAAAGTTTCAGGGGCAGATACCACAAACGCTGCGCATAATGCAACGCGCCTTCTAAATGGCGTTGGCTGTCCCACAAGTAGACGACAAGCTACGAGGCGATACGGATGCGGGGCTCGCTCCCACGGGCTGGGCGCCTGCCTCAGCTCGGCTTTCCGCAGCTGCCCGCCCGGGTGTCGAAGCCGCGGTCCGTGGGACCGGGGACAGGTCGGAAATGCGATACCGCCTCCGCCGTCGCCGACGCCCTTCCGATGCGACAATGCACTCAGCGGCCCACGAGCGGCAGTTTCGGTGTCGCGCTCCGGGCGTTCGCCTTGTCTGCCAAAACCTGGCTGCACATCGGCGGAAGGAACAACGCTGCATGCGCTTCCGAGTACCCCTGTTGCGACGACACGGTTTCCCTTCCTGCTGCCACTAGTATGACCACCCCGTCTGGTCTAGCAACCCGTGCAGTCCATGATCCGGCTTCGATTAACCGCTGTCATAACTCACGGCACTTACAGCCGTCCACATGGAGGAGAATGCACTGTAGGTTATTAAAATGTTCAAATGTTTGTACAGCTTATGGGACTTAACTACTGGGTCATCAGTCCCTAAACTTACAAACTACTTATCAACTACTTACGAACTAGGGCGGCACAAATATCCATGCCCGAGGGGGGATTCGAACCCCCGACCGTAGTGGCCGTGCAGACCGTGACTGAAGCGCCTCAGTCCCCTCGGCCACCGCGGCCGGCATAGGTTATTAGAAAAGCAATCTAAGAAGATTAGGGTTCAACATGTGATATGTGATGCTACAGAAGAATGCTCATGATTATATGGGTAGATCACATAAATAATAAGCAGATACTCAAAAAACATGGGGGAGAAAAAAATTTCTGACAAGACTTGACTAAAAGAAGGGATCGATTGATGGGAATCACCTAGGAATGGTTAGTTAAGCATTGAAGGAAAGAGCGTGGACTAAAAATCGCAAAGATAGACCAAGAGACGAATACAGTAAGCAGGTTCAAAACGATCATCAAAGCCGGCCGCGGTGGCCGAGGGGACTGAGGCGCTCCAGTCACGGTCTGCACGGCCACTACGGTCGGGGGTTCGAATACCCCCTCGGGCATAGATATTTGTGCCGTCCTTAGTATAAGGTAGTTGATAAGTAGTTTGTAAGTTTAGGGACTGATGACCCGGTAGTTAAGTCCCAAAAGCTATACAAACATTTCAACATTTGGATCATCAAACTTAAACTGTCAAGAAAACGTAGATAATCCTGTAGGAAAGGCGAACCAGAGACTGCTTTTTATTGGCAGAACCCTTAAAAGATGCAACAGAACTACTAAAGAAAGTGCATACACTACGATTGTCGTCCTCATTTGGAGTATTGGTGCCCAGTGTGGGATCCTTATCAGGTGGGTTTGACGCAGAACATCGAAAGAGTCCAAAGAAGGGCAACTCGTTTTGTATTGTCACGATACAGGGGAGACTGCGTGACGAAAATGATACAGGATCTGGGTTGGGAATCATTAAACAACGGCGCTTATCACTGCGGCGTGGTCTACTTACGAAACTCCAATCACCAACATTCTCCTCCGAATGCGAAAATACATTGTTGACTCCCACCTACATAGGTACAAATGATCGTCAAAATAAAACACAAGAAATCAGAGCTCGAACGGAGAAATTCAGATCTTTCTTCTGGCGCGCTATTCGAGAATGGAATGGAAGATAAATCGTATAAAGGTGGTTCAATGAACCCTCTGCTAGGCACTTAAATGTGATTTGCGGAGTATCCTGTGTAGATGTAGGTTGCGGTTTGTATGTGAAGATGTGGCTCGCACATGATAGGGTACCGTGGAGAGCAGTATTAAACAAGTCTATGGATTGAAGAGCACAACAAAATTCTTATGCCTGCAGAGTATTTACAGATAACAAAAATAAATTAATTATTTTTACATCTTCAGGGAACACAGTCGTATAGAAGTTTGTGAATTATGATGTTTCAGCTATTTGTATTGCTAAATTTATTTTTATTCCACAATCCGAATTTCGGCCTCAGCGATCGTTTCAGTTATACTCATGTCAACTGTTTAACAAAAGGAAACGAAGATTATGCGTCCGACTGTTAAATTTAATTTACGTCAGAGCATTATCACATCAGCAGAACACTAATGACTACAGTCTACTTGTGTTTTCTATGTGTTTTCTCGAGCCTACTCCTGAGCCAACTTCGTTACATAAACAAATTACTATTCTCGCCCATGATCACTCCTCCCCCCCCCCGCTGTCATTTTTCCCGCCCCCTTGGTTTTCCTCTGCTGATCCTCACTCCGCCAGTGTACTCTTGCAATCCGTGCATCGCCATCATCAGTGCTTGCCTGTGTGTGGATTTTAATACAGTGACCTCCGTCAGTGGGAGTACAAGTGCCGCCAGCATTATCGTACTGCATTAGTTTTCTAGCGAACGGCAGTTTCTTTCCCTGACTTTTTAAACGACTACGTGCAGTTTGTTTTTACTGCTAGGCATCAGGCCGCTTTTTATCAAAGACCATGAAATTTCCTTTCTCCTTGCCCAACTTTGTTTTCAGTTGGCTGAAGATTGGCGAATGAGCCGCTGCAGAGCAAGGGAATTGAACAAGCACTAAAGAAAAAAGAAACAAAAATCGACAACTTGGGTTTCAACCAAGTTTGATGAGTTTAGGACATTGCGTCATTTGATAATGGCCTAAGGCCCAAATCCGGGTGATGAAATCAAAGTAAATATACCAATACAGGCAACACAGGGTTGTGAGTGGCCGAACGGTCTAAGGCACCTTGATGCGGAGCGGGCAGTAGTCGCTCTAGGAGGTTCGAGTCCCCCTGTGGCATAAGTGTTTGTGTTGTCCTTAGTTTAGGTTAGTTTATGTCGTTTGTAAGCCTAGGGACTAATAACCAAACAGGTTAAGTCCCACAGATTTACAAACATTTTAAAATTGTGATTCTCTGACAAGGGTCCGAGAACGGACTGGCTCCGTTTTCCACCTTCTGCATTGTATTAACTTCAGGAGTTGTGACCTTCCACCTAAGGCAAATCAGATATGACGCCAGATACGCGGTAATGACACAAAGATGAAGTGGTAATCCAATGCGACAGTGTTACAAGGTCACGTTGAGCGAGGTTCTTCTACACCGCCGATACGAGGCCCGTATTTTAATCTAGAGCTAATGGGCGCCGCCAGGCGCCTTCCAGTCACAGTATCAGCTCGGACGACAACGTTCGACTTCTGGGAATCGCGACGCCTCCCGGTCAGAGATAAGCAGCGCATTTAAAGAGCAGACAGTGGCCGCTCCTTACGGCAGCTCAACGCACACAAGATAGCACCGGCGCTGCTGTTTGCCTTCGAAGCGAACAAGCGCTCCCTTTTAGCAAACGCACGCTGCGTGAGCCACCACCGCGGCACGCACAGTAGGCATTTGAGAGCTTTTCATCAAGTCGCCAATAAATCACGCAAACACAGGAGGGGGGCGGCAATATAAAATGACCACACGATGTAGACGAAGTATTTATTTATTATCTAGCTGCCTCCGGTCGCGCTTTGCTGTTGTTTGATACAGACGAAATGGAAAAGAAGGAAAACAGAAAACACACATTTCCAATATGTGTAATTTCGCCACAGATTGGGAATCGGAATTGGATATACATCCTGCATTCCTACTCTTCTTCTCTCTCCCCCCTCTTCTCGTCTCCCCCTCTTTTACCACATTCTCCTCCCTCCTATCTATGTGCAACTCCTTCTCTGTGAATCTGCCCCTCTCCCCTCCCCATCACCACCCGACTCTTCTTGTCCATCAGATCCTCCTTCCCCACTCTTTCGGTACGTGGCACCTCCCCCCTCCCACCAATCATCACGTCATGATGCTCTCCTCCTTCCACTCTTTACCTGTAACGATGTAAGGTAAGGTGGTACAAATTCGATATAGGTACAATTCCGATCAACGTACGTTATCGCGCCATTTTTCACTCGTAGCACTTGCCTTTGTGTGGCGTTGTACTGTAACAGGTTTCGACAGCTGTTCCTGTCTTTTCCAAGAATACACCACTTTGTGCTACGGAGATATGAATTCCTTCCTGTTAAGATGGACGTGGAGCTACTTCGTCGAACGCGCTCTCATAAATTTTCTAGTTTCCATGCGCTTATAAATTCATTATTGTGCAACGTTTGGTAACGCGAAGTATGCGCTGGTGCCCGAAGGAAAAAGTCAGTGATCAAAATTGTACGAGGAAGTGATCATAATTGTACCTAGTGTGGTACATTTCCTATCAATTTTTCTCAATTCTGTAACCTTTTTTTTTGTGTTCACACCAACATCTGTGCCGGCCGCGGTGGCCGAGGAGACTGAGGCGCTCCAGTCACGGTCTGCACGGCCACTACGGTCGGGGGATCGAATCCCCCCTCGGGCATAGATATTTGTGGCGTCCTAGTTCGTAAGTAGTTCATAGGTAGTTTTTAAGTTTAGGGACTGATGACCCCGTAGTTAAGTCCCATAAGCTTAACAAACACTTGAACTTGAACCAACATCTGTAATTGTCTAATATTTGTGTTACATATTCATTAAACATTCAAGAACAGGTGCCATAGTTAAAATTATTTCTTTTCTCAATATATTTGGAGTTACAATTACATTGGTCCAAAATGATCGAAATTGTACCACCTTACCCTATACCTATACCATCTTTTGAAAATTGCCTTCAGTAAAACTCATGCGCGCCAAATAATAAAAAAGTAACAATCTTCGACATACAAATAACAATACTTCTGGGCTACAAATTAGGATAATTCATGGTGTAAACAGGATACTTCAATGAAATCAAATCTACTTACATCATAAGCCAGTGATTTGCACATCTACATCTAAATAGATACTCTGCAAATCACATTTAAGTGCCTGGCAGAGGGTTCATTAACTACTTTTATAACCTTTCTCTACCATTCCATTGTCTAATAGCGCGCTGAAGGAAACAATACCTAAATCGTTCCGTTTTCGATCTGATTTCTCTTATTTTCTTATGATAGTCATGTCTCCCTATGTAGGTGAGTGATAGTAAAATATTTCCACATTCAGAAGTAAAAGTCGTGATTGAAATTTCGCAAATAGATCTCGCCGCAACGAATAACGTATTTAATTATTTCCAGCTCAAATCGTGCAACATTTACGTAACGCCGCCCTTCTCTGAACCTTCTCGATGTCTTCCGTCAGTCCCATCTGGTGAGGGTCCCACACTGGGCAACAGTACTCAAGGAGAGGACGCACAAGTGTGATGTAGACAGTCTCTTTGGTGAAACTGTTACATCTCCGAAGCGTTCTGCCAATGAAACGTAACCTTTGGTTCCCCTTCCCCACAATATTTTGTGTGTGTTCTCTCCAGTCTAAGTTTGTAACTCATAGGTATTTGGTAGATTTTAAGATCTTAAGGTTTGACTGATTTATCGCGTAATTGAAGTTCATGCGGATTTATTTTAGTGGTCATGTGTATTACTTCCCCCTTTCTTTATTTAGTGTCTCCTAAATCGTTTATAAACACACGGAAGAGTATGGGACCTATAACGCTTCCCTGGGGAACGCCAGATATCATTTCTGTTTTACTCGATGATTTACCGTCAATTACTACGAACTGTGTCCATTCTGATAGCAAATTGTGAATCCACCTGACACAACATTGTGTTTACAATGTTTACGAATTCATTTTGAATTTCTCATGGTCCTTCTCTTGGTCCTGTATTGTAATAATTTTTTGTCCTCCAAGTCGTTTATGCTATTTGGAAAGTATGTACTCGGCCCAGCTAGAAATGATGGGACGCATTCGTTTCATATGAACCATGAACCATTAAAAGTATTACAGAGATGTGGTGCCTCTGCTCTCACAGTTTAGCTGGTTCATAAACGAATGAATGCAAACACACATGCGACATACCGTATTGCTTTCTTCTTGTGGGACGTTGAACTGTTTGTATACACAGCCTGAAGTTGAGCTACAAATAACGGTATGGCACTGAGGCACTATACCTGAAAGAGTTGAAAAAATGTTCAAATCTTTGTAGAGCTTATGGGACTTAACTACGGGGTCATCAGTCCCTAAACTTACACACTACTTATGAACTAGCTAATACTAAGGACGGCACAAATATCCATGCCCGAGGGGGGATTCGAACCCCCGACCGTAGAGGCCGTGCAGACCGTGACTGGCGCGCCGCAGACCGCTTGGCCACCGCGGTCGGCACAATCTTCGTATAGAGAAATAAAACTTACATTAGTACATTTCTGCAATATACGTAATGACTAGGCTGGTCCAAGATGGCTCCCCAGTACCACGTGACGTGTAACTGACCAATGGTAAGAAGCGACTGTCGGCAATCCACACATAAAAGGTAGTCACTGCTTTCTATATGCAGGGCTTTACGGCACACAAAAGCGCTTCGCTAGCTGCATGTAGCATTTGCCGCACGGTAGGTCAACATGCATTTCATGTCTGGATCCATACGTGCAGCTGTATCAGTAGCTCAAAGATCTATTAGCCCGTGTGTCTGCACGTGCCTGACGTCTTTTCTAATGTACGGTGAACCACATGCCGCCGATGTGCATCGCGCATCGCTGTTGGTGGCCGCTGTTTGGAGCACCTCCTATAAACTACTGTTAAATATCTGATGCCTTTTCAGAGTCCTGGGATTCAGACAGCTCTAGAATCTAGCGCTATAATGAGTCGTTACCGCACGCACATTACTAAACGAAATCTGTTCCTTTAGGTAACCTCCAGAGGCCTTTACAAAAAATGTTCAAATGTTTGTAAATCTATCGGAACAAACAGCGTGGTCATCAGTCTGTAGCTTACGAACTAGTTAAACTAAGGCAAACTAACCTAAGGACAACACACACATCCATGCCCCAGGGAGGACTCCGCCGGCAAGCAACCGCGCGCTCCGCAGCGAGGCGCCGCAGAGCGCTCGGCTACTCCACCGCGGAGGCTTTTACATTTTTGACATATAGTGTAGGACCAGTCTGTATAGATTATATATCACATATTAAAGACAGAGATATATAGAAACCCTCCTTTATTAGAATAAAACGTTGTGGTAAAATTTTAAAAAAATGCACTTTTGCACAACAGCGATTTTGAACAAACCAAAATTTATATTTTTATAACGTCCCTCATTTATTACAGATATACCATATGTCGTTCCACTGGGCTCAATATGCTAAATCGAATGCAACATGTGTCAAAATTACAACGGAATTTGTGAAGAACTACCAGATATTTGAGATTTTGAACAAACGAACATTTACATTTGTACTTGTGTAGATAACTAGCTAGAAATCCAGCGTTGCCCGGGTATTTATTTATTTATACCTGTCTTGAGTTAGTACTTCTCGTATTCCTTCTCTCTCTGTCAGTCTCCTTTTTTCTAAAATCATGTTATATTTATTTATCGGAGAATATATAGGAAATATCACTGTATTGCATAATGTACGAAATTATAAGTGCAGTATCCAAACAAAGACCGCTAGTAATCAAAATACAAATTACATATCAAATTCGTACGATCTCATATTTATTGACTAATATGTTGTACAACTGTACTTGCCACATCTGAACGCACCCTTCATGTTCTTTCGCCTCTAGAAATGATTTCCTTTTTACGTGAAAAATTCCGGGGTGCACCACGTTATCAGGCAATCGCCCCACACCCTAACACCACCTTTCGGCAGACACTCGAAACACCATCAAAACTTTTTTTGAGGCGAGCTGACACTTGCCGGCCCTCTTAGCCGTAACTTTTACTGAGGCAGACTCTGAACTTTTGTGTTACAAGTTCCAAGTTTTGGTAAATAAATTTTTAAATTTTTATAGCTTCTTATTTTGCTTCTTTTGTAGTCTCATAATCGTATACATAAAAATTCTGGCTGTGTATGTTTGTCTTCGCAAGACTCAAGAGGCAGGCGGCTCAAGGAACTTGAAATTTTGACGCAACGTTGCATTTTTCATGGAGAAGGATTTTACCCCGTCCAATCTGGTCATAACATGCAGCAGCTGAGCAGAACTGTTCGTTTTGGAATCAAAGTTGCTAAGTCCAAGGTGTGAAACTGTGATTGAGGACACAGTCACAACAAACTGTAGTAATCGACAAAAACAGAGGTGATAACCGGCGTTCCAAAGGGTATTGTTATTGGTCCTCTGCTGTTCCTTATTTACATTTACATAAACATAATTTTTTGGGGAAAAAACAGAGCAGCTCTCTTAGATTGTTTGCAAATGACGCCGTCATTTGTCGTCTAGTAAAGTCATCTAAAGATCAAAACCAACTGCAGAACGATCTGAATAACACATCACTATGGTGTAAAAATTGGCAATTGACTCTAAATAATGAGAAGAGTGAAGTCGTCTACATGAGTACGAAAAGAAATCCGTTAAACTTTGTTTATAAGATAAATCAATGAAAAGTGAAGGCCATAAACTCTACAAAATACCTAGGAATTACTATTACTTCTGACTTAAATGGGAAAGAACACGTAGATAATGTCGTGGGAAAGGCGAACCACAGACTGCGATTTATTGGCAGAACCCTTAAAAGATGCAACAGAACTACTAAAGACACTGCATACACTACGCTTGTCCGTCCTTATTGGGAGTATTGCTGCCCAGTGTGGGATCCTTATCAGGTGGGTTTGACGGAGGACATCGAAAGAGTCCAAAGAAGGGCAGCTCGTTTCGTATTGTCACAGTACAGGGGAGACAGCGTTACGGAAATGATACACGATCTGGGATGGGAATCATTACAACAACGGCGCTTATAGCTGCGGCGTGGTCTACTTACGAAACTCCAATCGCCAACATTCTCTTCTGAATGCGAAAATATATTGTTGACTCCCACCGACATAGGTAGAAATGATCATCAGTATCTGCAGCATGCCCATAATCTGTTACTGCTTGTGGAGGTAAAAATATAAACTGATACATAGCACAGTACACAAAAATGTCATATTAAGCGAAGTGGTCAAATGTGTCCGAATATTCTCGTAAAACTGCTGAGTGATACACGCGTTGAAATAGAATAAAAAAAGGTCTGGGTAGTGCTATTTTTGGCGCAAGTTGGGGGAAGCAGTTAACAGGAAAGCAACGGAGAATTCTGGACCGTTTGGCACCTGGCGGTGGAGTGTTCACTAAACCGCTGCAAAACGCGTTAAAAACGCCGACCCCTGGCTAACGAGAACGCTAACTCGTTTGGCGCCCCGTGAGGTAGTATTTGTTCTTCCCGCGTCCTAACCAGATTATGCACAGACGGTTATCAATTTAATAACACGCCATGATTAATCGAATGCTATATCAGATAAACCGACAGTCATGATTCGACGCGAAAGGCATGTTTAAGCTCCTGATTATTCCGAGATAATTGTGGTTACATATTTTGCCGGGAATATTATCCTGATATAACTGTGGCTCACAAATTTTTCTCGTCCCTGAAGCAGTATAGAGATTAAAATCGCTGTAGATGTTTTTTTATTTATTTATATTTAAATTTTGGGGATAAGCGTTTTCTTTGTACATCCTCTGACAAAGTTCGGTGAATAGTGCTGTACATTAATTAGATTAATACTTGTTCCATATATCATATAAATGACATTTCATAATGATGTGAAACGTGTCAGATTAGTAAATGTTGTCTATACATAACAATATGTTAAAGATTTTATATTTACATTTTTTAATTGTTTGTTTTTTCTTAAAGTTTTATCTAAAAATTCATCTACATTGTAAAAGTAGTTGCCATCCAGAAATTCCTTTAATTTCTTTTTAAAAACTAGTTGGCAATCTGTCAGACTTTTGATACTACTTGGTAAGGGACCGAAGATTTTTGTGGCAGCATAATTCACTCCTTTTTGTGCCAAAGTTAGATTTAACCTTGAATAGTGAACATCACCCTTTCTCCTAGTGTTGTAACTATGCGGACTGCTACTACTTTTGAATTGAGTCGGATTGTTAGTAACAAATTTCATTAGTGAAATTTCCGACAACGTTCAAAATTAAACACCCAATATCACTGAATTTTACAGCAATGATAACAGTTAATGGGAAACTGAAAGCCTATTATCAAAGCTTCATAATAAATGAAGAAGAAGCGTGCACATGTAACAGAGATATCCTAACTGTTGACCACCTACTTTTCGAATGCTGTAATTTACTGCAGGAGAGGGACCATCTCAAGAAAAAAAATATAGCTGTCAAAGGAGGACGATGGCTTGTCAGTAAATTTGATTTGGTATATAAATTCGCTACAGACTTCTACAACTTCTGTAATTCAATAAGATTTCGTGCTGTGTAAAAGCCCACGTTTATGTAAAGTGATAAATCTTGTAAATCCTTTATCTTATGTACTGTGTTTGCCAAAATACCTGATGTATCCTCCTAAATTTACCCTTTAAACATTTAATATTACTATGTAATGGGGCATGTCAAATAATAATTTACAAAATAATTTTACATAATCGTTAAGGCCTACTTTACGGATACTTTCACGCAATGAGTGTCCTACCGGTCGCATTCTATTGACGCTACGCATTTCAAAGAAGTACGAATATGAATTTGAACCCTGTACAGGAACGATAACGTGTGTTTACTCAAGGTCGGATTCGATGAACAACCACTGGGAAAAGAAATGGCTTTTAAATATAATAACCGATTATCATCACAGGTTAAGGGACAAGTACCGTATCGAGTACCTGTGTTGCATCATAGATCAGCATGAGTTTCTAGGAAAATCAGAATAACTTTATCCGACAGGAAAAACTGAGATGATATACTTCACGTAACAGTTGTAACAAGTACTTCTAGCACATGCAGTTATCTCTGGTCTAGCGAGTTCTTATCTCTTTGAGCGCGGGACAGAAGTGCTACTGCTTTCTTACGTCAGCACATTTCCGTTGCTCATATGAAATAGCTCCCTTATCATCAGCCAACGCAAATAATTCTGCGAAAGCGAAAGATGAGGTAAGAATTTGTAACCACGATACGATTAATTTTTACAAGTACCATTCCGCCAAGCAGCGCTAGATTACTGCAAAGTTAGTTTCCAAAGCCTGCACCTCATTTATTGAGTAACCAGGTGTTCCCAAAAGGCACATTAAATACTTATTTGACAATCCAGAAAAGAAATTACACAGAAGAATTCAAATCAAATGTTTGTATAGCTTATGGGACTTACCTACGGGGTTATCAGTCCCTAAACTTACGAACTAGCTAACACTAAGGACGGCACAAATATCCATGCCCGAGTGGGGGATTCGAACCCCCGACCGCAGTGGCCGTGCAGACCGTGACTGGAGCGCCTTAGTCCCCTCGGCCACCGCGGCCGGCTAAACAGAAGAGGTTGGCCCGTATAAAATTTTAGGACTTCAGCTTCATATCAACTTTACCAGTCATAAAAAAAAAACATATACGAGGTATGTTCACAAAGTACGTTCCCTTTGGTTATATAAAACAAACGCGTACAGATACAGAAAAAATATTTATTGTACGAAAACGTAAACTTAACTTTTCTACATAGCTTCCGAAATTTTGTAGGCACTCGTCACAGAGTGGCACAAGTTTTTGTATGCCTTCTTCATAGAAAGTTGCCGCCTGTGTATTCAATCATGTGGTAACACATACTTTCAGCTCGTCATGACCGTTGAATTGTTGACCACCAATGACAGATTTTAGGAACAAGAAGATATGAAAGTCGCTGGGTCGAGGTCCGGGCTGTACAGAGGATGATCAAACACTGCCCAGTGAAATTCCCGTAAAAGTTGTTTGGTCACATTCGCCGTGTGAGGCCGGAAATAATCGTCGAAAAACAAATCTTTTGACAGTAATCCTCGGCGCTTTTTCTGTATTGTGCGGCGCAATTTCTTAATGGTTCTCAGTAACCATGTGCATTGATTGTTTCGCCTCGTGGTAAGAAATCAATCAGCAGAATGCCTTTTCTGTCCCAAAAAAAGGTGAACATGACGTTTCGAGGTATCAAGATTTCTTAGGCTTAACCTTCGTTGGTGATGAAGTGTGCCCTCAATCCACTGATGGCCGTTTTGTTTCTGGGGTGTCGTACAATACCCAAGTTTTATCCCCCGTGACTATCCGAGAAAGAAAACCGTCGCCTTATTCATTGTAGCGTGTCAAAACTGAAGTTCACTGCCCATCCGTCGTTTTTTGTGTTGTTCAGTAAGAATTTTGGGTACCCAATGTGAGAAAAGTGTTCGAAATTTCAGTTTTTCTTAACAATTTCATGAATTAGTGATCATGAGATTTGCGGAACTTTCATATCAAGTGCACTAAGTGTAAGCAAACGTTTGCGGTTGATTTTCTCTTCAATTGTGTGAACCAGTTCATCAGTAACCACAGACGGGCGTCCACTTCGTTCTTCATCGTGCAGTTGATCACGTCCTTCATTGAACAGTCTAACCCAGTTCTAACTATTGAAACACTCATAGCATTTTGTCTGTAAACCTCGCAGATTTGTCATTGCGTTTCCTTTGGTTTAACTTTCTTTGCACTTAGAAAACGAATCACAGATCTGATTTCACACGCGGCGGCATTTCCAATTACGACTGATATTATAAAGAAGCGCTACAAAGCACACGTCGGCAGTAGAAATCTTAATAATGGCTTACACTTCTTCACCTTGAGTTAGAACAACCGCTGTGCATGCTCAGAACTGCGATCGTAGCGCTGCCGCGGATAGAAATAGAAACAGAACTTACTTTGTGGACGACCCTCGTATGTAGACATCTCGAATTACTTCTCAACGCTTTCCTAACCATAAAAAATTTAGTTCCATAAGTTCGTATTTAGTATGCTGCGAAGTAAACAGAATTCACAAAGAATACTGTAACACAAAACCGAGCAGGATCCTATATTTCCAATATTTACACGACTTCGCATATTTCTTTGGCATGTTAATACAAGTAGCGTATCATTACTTTTGCCGGCCGCGGTGGCCGAGGGGACTGCGGCGCGTCAGCCACGGTCTGCACGGTCACTACGGTCGGAGGTTCGAATCACCCCTCGGGCATGGATATTTGTGCCGTCCTTAGTATTAGCTAGTTCGTAAGTAGTTTGTAAGTTTAGGGACTGATGACCCCGTCGTTAAGTCCCATAAGCTCTACAAACATTTGACCATTGAATCATTACTTTTGAAATAAACGCAAATCCATCATCAACAACAGCGTATCCACAGAGTCCCGCTATCACTTTATGAAATATAACTGTGGAAGCTACTGGAGATAAAGCATGTTCGCTTGCTATAAAAAGTTTAGCAGCTCTCGATTTTATTCGATTATACCAGAATTTTAATATGTGCCTCCATTAGTTACGTGTGGAACATCAAGCTGTAAATGAGTTCCACCCATGTGTGTGTTAGGATTACATCATCAACAGCTCTGATAGTCTCATTTGTTCTTCATATGCTTCAAAGAGGGTAGCAATGTCACTGGATCCTGTGATCCCACAAAAATAAGTTTAATAACGTGACACATGCGGCGGGACCAACACAACTCAACTACGTGTCTGCAGAGCCCTCCTGAAAGAATCCAATGTGGGGCTCCATTACCATCCTGAATCTGGAGGCCGATACACGACTGGAGTTCTTCGATCTGTAGTAGCAGGAACAGTATGACTTGGTCCAGGTAAACATTTTCCGTCAATGGTCCACTCCAGGAAGAAAAACGGAATCATAGCTCTATCGTGCAATAGGCCAGACAAAACATAAAGTAGTAGGCGGATGTCTTCATGTGAGGTGTGTGCGTTTCTGAAGCCTGAAATCCTAATGTTGTGGCGATTCACATGTACATAAATGGCACTTGTTAGGTAGTGATTGTCATTGCAAGGAGGTGTAACGGCTTTGAACACTTTATGGACTGCTGATATCACTTCCTACATACAACTCGTGTTATCTAACATGAAGTGACATCTTCAAGTGTAGCTTTCAGACTGTCGACACATACTTGAGACACAGAGAAAAGTCCATGGTTGGTCGGTTGGTTTAAACACGGAAAGGAGGTAAGAGGAGCAAACAGTGAGAACGTCGGCCTCACGATCAAAGGTCAAAAACCTGGAAGAACCGGGTCCATACTGTTGTAACACCAGTTACGAAGGAAATGTTTGCCACAGTATGGCAGAAATTTGAGAAATCGATGTGATATTCGTATCACATTTTGAACATCTGTAATCAGAATTTATACGCATTCGAAATACGTATATTGTTTCTGAAACATCATGTACTTATATAACATTTGTTGCTGTTTTTACTGATGACCTGTACTATAGAACCTACTACAGTCTGCCTTGCAGACGTTATTAATCCCCATAGTTACGAGTGTTGGAACTTAAGTAGTGGCAACACTGATACAGAGACAGTATGCAATGGAATTTACTATTGTCGCCGACAGCACACGTTGTTGACATACCTTTCTTACCACTGAGAAAATAGACGGACTCGGCGTCCCATGTCACCGGCGTGCGCACAGAAGAGGGAAACACAGTCACTTGTGAGCGAGAGGTTTAACATAACGGTGTCACCGTGTTTTCGAAACAGCAACACCAGTGTTGGATCAAGATTGAATATACTAGGGGTCGTACAGAACGAGAGTTTCATCGAGTTCTTAAAGAGGCGCATGGGCCTCGGCATTGCCAAACACAACAGTGGCACGTTGCGTAAAAGCCTTCAACGCAAGTCGGTAACCTGTGGCAGACATGCATCGGGCAGGTCATCCTAGCATCTCTGAAGAAGAAGTGCATAGTTTTGCCGCGTTAGTGCACAGTGATCGAGGCCAGACGATTCGTGAACTTGCTCACGAATCAGGATTAGCATATACGACTGTGCTTCGCATAGCCGTGTGGTAAGCTGCATCGCGTTGAGCTGTCTAAGATAGTGGGTTCGAGACCGACTGCAAGGATTTTTTTAAACCCATTCTTCTTTTTAACAGTTACGGGAACAACAATGATTTCTGTATTTTTACTCGCCACATACCTTTAGACGTTTTAGCAAATGTGTCGTGATTTTCAGGGTAAATAACATTTATACTATTCGTTGTAACATATATTTAACTGTTTGAAAAGAGGTGGGAAGAGCAGTCTTTGCGCACGTGTAAGGTTAGGAAAGTGTGCTGCTTACAGTGTCACGTGACCTGAAGGTAGCATGTGTCTTCATTGTAACAGCTTCATTTGGTACAGTCACTTAACAGTGTCGTTACTTACTGTGTTTTAGTGTTCATGTGCATATTCATATGTTCTTCGTGTTTATTATGAAAGAAAAATGAACGACGTTCATGATCTTTTAGAAAAAAAAATCAAATGTTTGTAAAGCTTATGGGACTTAACTGCGGGGTCATCAGTCCCTAAACATTCAAACTACTTATGAACTACCTTATACTAAAAACAAACTTCCATGCCCGAGGGATGGTTCGAACCTCCGACGCGGAAGGCCGCGTGATACGCAATGTGGCGCTCCAGACCGCTATCGTTTAGAAACAAATTTCTCTGCTTTAAACTTGGAAAAAAAGTCTGAAATAAAGACGCCTGTTGGACCGACGCCTCAGCTCGAGTTGAAGCAAGCGCAAACAAGACGAGGTAAGACATTCTGCAGATCTTTTAACGAAAATACTCGACTAGTCATTTCCCAGATTTCGGCAACCGAAATTCGTCGAGTGTTCGCAAATGTGTTCAAGAGATGTCAGGCCGCTCTTTCCATAGAGGGACATCATTTTGAACATCTACTGTAAATAAAGGAAAGTTTAGGTTACTCAGATGGCAATGGTTTTTTAGACTTTAACTCGGTGTATGCGCCCGCGGCACAATAGAGTCCGAGAATCGGGCGCTACCGTGACCGGCGGATGCGGTGGCGGCGACCGGGAGACGTACTGCGCTATCTACGGACGCCTGACAGGCGTCTTTCGTGAGACTCCCTGTATATCTCAAGGGGTGGAGAGCAAACCGGGGCGCTTTCCCCTGCCGCCATTCGCAGAAGGGCAACAAATTGTGTGTTGGGAGGTGGGGGGCACTCAATGAAGTGAACCTCCAGTCATCTGAAGCACCAGCCGCCACTAGTTCTGGGGGTGTACTCAGTATCGACGGAAGGGATATTACAGCATGCGCAGTGGCGGACTAAGGCTGTCGGAGGCGCGGGGCGGTGGCAAAACAAAATGAGTCCCCCCCTCCCTGTCCACTTGGGTATACATATATTACTGTAAATAGTAACTTTTGAGATTTGGAGCCCCCCCCCCCCCCCCAGACGACGTGGCGGTACTGGCCTGCAAGCCAACAGCCACTGCTTTATTTTATTCCATAATTTCATTTACTTGTATGGAATAGTAGGAAGTGGCATGAGCAATATAGTAGTCAGATGGTACTGTAAGTATGGTCCCGTGGGAAAACTCCGCCCCTTTCTCTAAGCGTGATCTGATTGGCTGTTGCTGTATCTTTACGCGCCACAACCTCCCAGCTACCATATTACTTATTTAATAAATAAAAATTCAGTTATCAATCTATTGCCATAATGTGTGATAATTAATTGTTTGTGATTACACTATTGGTTTGTAGATTTATTACATTAAGCTTTTTTTAAGTAAGGAGTGGCGCCAAAACTAGGTGCTAGCGTGGAGCCCAGCTCCACTGCTAGTCAGTCCACTGCGAGCCCCGACACGGTAAACATCTAGCGCCACTTGCGATAATCAGTTTTGTATTAATCGCTCGATAATGGGACTAAAAATATTTGTAAAGTGCGTGCAATGTATGTCAAAGTGTATTATGATTGTAACAACGTTATTTTTGTGAATTTGACGTAAACATGCTTCTGTATTCGTATGATTGGTAAAAATAAAAGAGCCACTGGCATGTCTGAAGCAATTCATCGACTTCGTGAATGGTAGTTAGACAGCCACAGTAACCCCCACTTTCAGTTTCAGCCTCACCTCAGAAAACTTCGAGTCTACGACCTGTGTGCTGCTGCTGCGCTGGGGACATCTTCGAGAGAGAAGACACCAGGTTAGTCAAATATTAAGTGACAACCGCCTACGGGTGTCACGTGCAACGTTCGGTCTATTACAACTAGACGAGTTAGCACGCTGCTCGCGGTAACGTGAGGTAAAGGGAAGATAGGAAAGAGTCAAGGAAACTGTCACAAGTGGACTTGATAATACAAATTTCAACCATAACACTGAATGGTTTATAGATTTAATTTTTTTTTCTGTCTCTACCCCCGCCATAACGAGAGGTATGAGACAGTCTCCCAAAAAAATAGCTTTCGGGATTTGGAGGCCCGAGAACGACGAGAGGCCGAGGGCGACAAAAAACGCTGTTTTCGAGGTATTTGGAGCCCGCCCCCCCCCCCCCCCAAGACGAGAGGCCAGGGGCGGTGTCCACCTCCCTCCGCCTTTCCTCCCTCAAACAACTATAGTTCACCAAAGGGAACGAAAATGAACTATAGTTCACGTAGTCACAGAATATATGACTTCAACTGCGAATGGGCAAAGCTGAAAATGTGTACACAGCCGGGATTCGAACCTGGGCCTCCTCCTTTCTAGGCAGTTGTGCTGGCCACTACACCACAGAGGACACAGTGATCACCGCACCTGCAAGGACTACCTAAGCACGCCTCCCGTTAGACACAAATTTCCCGCTTTACCCTGCCCACAATACTCAAACTCATAGTCACTATGTACTAATTCCCATAAGAGTAAGGGCTCCAAACTTGCCCACCCCGCCCCACTAACGATTGGATCATTGCCTGTCATTGTGGCGTCTATTCCGAAAGAAGTGACGTCTGTTCTTTCGGAATGGACGCTACATATATATAATATGCCAGTGACAGGCAATGATCCTTTCGTTAGTGGGGAGGGGTGGGCAAGTTTGGAGACCTTACTCTTACGGGAATTAGTACATAGTGACTACGAGCTTGAGTAGTGAGGAAGGGTAATGCTGGAAATTTGTGTCTGACGAGAGGCGTGCTTAGTTAGTCCTTGCAGGTGCGGTTATCACTGTGTCCCCAGTGGTGTAGTGGTCAGCGCAACTGCCTAGAAACCAGGATGCCCGGGTTCGAATCCCGGCTGTGTACACATTTTCAGCTTTGCCCATTCGCAGTTGATGTCATATATTCTGTGAATAACAAAACAATAACAACTGCAGGATCAGAAGTGACGTCTGTTCTTTCGGAATAGACGCCACATGCAGGCTGCATACAGGGCGTTACAAAAGGGTACGGCCATACTTTCCGGAAACATTCCTCACACACAAAGAAAACAAATATGTTATGTGGAGATGTGCCCGGAAACGCTTAATTTCCATGTTAGAGCTCATTTTATTTCTTCTCTTAAAATAACATTAATCATGGAATGGAAACAAACAGCAAAAGAACGTACCAGCGTGACATCAAACACTTTGTTACAGGAAATGTTCAAAATGTCCTCCGTTAGCGAGGATACATGCATCCACCCTCCGTCGCATGGAATCCCTGATGCGCTGATGCAGCCCTGGAGAATGGCGTATTGTATTACAGCCGTGCACAATACGAGCACGAAGAGTTTCTACATTTGGTACCGGGGTTGCGTAGACAAGAGCTTTCAAATTCCCCCATAAATGAAAGTCAAGAGGGTTGAGGTCAGGAGAGCGTGGAGGCCATGGAATTGGTCTGCCTCCACCAATCCATCGGTCACCGAATCTGTTGTTGAGAAGCGTACGAACACGTCGACTGAAATGTGCAGGAGCTCCATCGTGCATGAACCACATGTTGTGTCGTACTTGTAAAAGCACATGTTCTAGCAGCACAGGTAGAGTATCCCGTATGAAATCACGATAACGTGCTCCAGTGAGCGTAGGTGTAAGAACATGAGAAATACTAAAATGAGCTCTAACACGGAAATTAAGCGTTTCCGGACAAATGTCCACATAACAGAGAACTGTGAAGTCGTCCACATGAGTACGAAAAGAAATCCGTGAAACTTAGTTTACAAGATAAATCAATCAAATATGAAGGCCGTAAACTCCACAAAATACCTAGGAATTACTATTACTTCAGAGTTAAACTGGAAAGAACACGTAGATAATATCGTGGGAAAGGCGAACCAGAGACTGCGTTTTATTGGCAGAACCCTTAAAAGATGCAACAAAACTACAAAAGAAACTGCATACACTACGCTTGTCCGTCCATTTTTGGAGTATTGCAGCCCAGTGTTGGATCCTTATCAGGTGGGTTTGACGGAGGACATCGAAAGAGTCCAAAGAAGGGGAGACAGCGTTACGGAAATGATTCAGGATCTGGGATGGGAATCATTACAACAACGGCGCTTATCGCTGCGGCGTGGGCTACCTGCGAAACTCCAATCGCCAACATTCTACTCCGAATGCGAAAATATATTGTTGACTCCCACTTACATGGGTAGAAATGTTCATCAGAATAAATAAGAGAAATGAGAGCTCGAACAGAGAGATTCAGGTGTTTTTTCCTTCCTGCGCGCTATTCGAGAATGGAATGGGAGATAAATAGTATAATTGTGGTTCGATGAACCCTCTGCGAGGCACTTATTAGAACTAGATCGTTGACAAACTACATATCCCTAGTTCGAACAAATCCCGAGATTTCCCGAAATATGACGTAATTTGCTCGAATAGCTCGAGTCGTGTTCAGATCAAGGTCTACCACTGCACAATCTAGCTCGGTATGGACTCCAGCTCAGTAGGTGGAAGCAGAGACAAATATATACAGATGGGAAACCTCCGTAAGGGCCCAGTACTACGCTCAGGGGTGCGAGGAGGGAGGGTTTCCAGCATTTTCGTAAGATGTCCCATGATGGCTCTGCGGTCAGAAGCAGCCCTTTAAACTGGCCAGAGCAGGCGGCAGGTAGCAGTTGTCCCCACCGCCACCTCCCCCTCAAACGCCAGCAAGCCGGACACAGCCATGGCCTCCTGGAAGGCAGCACGAGCTCTCCCCTCAGCCTCCCCTCCACGCTACTCTCTGATGTGCGAGTGGCACCCTCAGAAGTGCCTCTAGTGTGGTCTACTGGTACTAAGCCAGGGAACCGCCTGACACCTGCTAGCATCTTACGGAACTACGAGGGGAACGTAGGACATTGGTTTAGGGGGGGCTTCTCCTCTGTATACGTTACTCTGTGGCGGAAGTCAGCGGAGGCGGCCGCCCCTCCGCAACACAGCGGTGGACTCGCCCTGCGCCGAGGACGGAAACGCGTTAGTGCGCAGGCACAGACAAATACTCTGTGGCGCAGGGTCGAGCGTCACTTTGCTTGCGTTTAGGGGCCGGGCTCCCGGATGCGGCGCCGCACAGTGCAGTTGCGGCCGCTGCCCACACTCATTCATGGGCGGGAGAAAGCGGCGCGGTCCTTATGCAACTGTGCGCGCGCAATTAAGCGACTGGCCTTTGCCGCCGCCTGCCGCGTAACGGCGCCTTATTACACGCGCGCTGCAGCGCTGCATTCCGACCGCCGCGGCCGCTCCGCACAGTCTTTACGACCCCCGCGCCTGCAATCGGCAGCCGGCGATTTATTATCTGGCCCGCAAGTGCGCGCGTGCCGCGGCAACCGCCGAGCAACACTGCGCACGCGTCGCAGCCTCTCGCCAGATTTAATGAACAGATAAGGCAGCGCCGCGATGAACCGCCAGCGAGTAGGTCGCCCAAAAACGTCTGCCGGGGGGTGTCTAGCCGGCTGAGCAGCGAACTTCTCAAACAGGCACCACACTGCGCGCCAAAGTAAAACTAGAGACCCACCGAAACATGACTTGCGGCCGAAAACGTAATCGAATATTCTATATCTACATCTACATCTACATGGGATACTCTGCAAATCACATTTAACTGCTGGCAGAGGGTTCATCGAACCACAATTATCTCCCATTCCATTCTCGAATAGCGCGCGGGAAGAAAGAACACCTGAATCTCTCTGTTCGAGCTCTGATTTCTCTTATTTTATTCTGATGATCATTTCTACCTATGTAAGTGGGAGTCAACAATATATTTTCGCATTCGGAGGAGAATATTGGCGACTGGAGTTTCGCAAGCAACCTACGCCTCAGCGATAAGCGCCGTTGTTGTAATGATTCCCATCCCAGATCCTGTATCATTTCCGTAACGCTGTCTCCCCTGTATCGTGACAATACGAAACGAGCTGCCCTCCTTTGGACTCTTTCGATGTCCTCCGTCAAACCCACCTGATAAGGATCCCACACTGGGCTGCAATACTCCAAAAATGGACGGACAAGCGTAGTGTATGCAGTTTCTTTTGTAGTTCTGTTGCATCTTTTAAGGGTTCTGCCAATAAAACGCAGTCTCTGGTTCGCCTTTCCCACGATATTATCCACGTGTTCTTTCCAGTTTAAGTCTGAAGTAATAGTGATTCCTAGGTATTTTGTGGAGTTTACGGCCTTCACATTTGATTGATTTATGTTGTAAACAAAGTTTAACGGATTTCTTTTCGTACTCATGTGGACGACTTCACACTTCTCATTATTTAGAGTCAATTGTCAATTTTTACACCATACTGATATCTTATTCAGATCGTTCTGCAGTTGGTTTTGATCTTCAGATGATTTTACTAGACGGTAAATGACGGCGTCATCTGCAAACAACCTAAGAGAGCTACTTAGATTTTCCCCTAAATCGTTTATGTAAATAAGGAATAGCAGAGGATCAATAACACTACCCTGTGGAAGGCCCGATATCAACTCTGTTTTAGTCGATGCCTTACCATCGATTACTACGAACTGTGTCCTCTCTGACAAGAAATCCCCTATCCAATTGCAAATTTGGGGCGATATACCATAACCACGCAATTTAATTAAAAGCCGTTTGTGAGGTACGGTGTCAAAAGCATTCTGGAAATCAAGAAATACGGAATCGATTTGCGAACCTTTGTCGATAGCAGCCATCACTTCGTGTGAATATAGAGATAGTTGTGTTTCGCTAAAAAATGTTCAAATGTTCAAATGTTTGTATAGTCTATGGGACTTAACTACGGGGTCATCAGTCCCTAAACTTACAAACTACTTATGAACTACTTACGAACTAGGACGGCACAAATATCCATGCCCGAGGGGGGATTCGAACCCCCGACCGTAGTGGCCCTGCAGACCGTGACTGAAGCGCCTTAGTCTCCTCGGCCACCGCGGCCGGCTGTGTTTCGCATGAACGATATTTTCTAAATCCGTGTTGACCTCGGCCCCTCTTCTAGTTTCGGCCGAAATCGTAACCGAAACCGAAACTTACTTAATGGAGTTAAAATTTCGGTAAATTTACGTTAACCCGAAAATCACTAGTTTTCCACATTTTCCAAAATCCCTCCCCCCTACTAAGCCTATCTAGGAGACCTTAGAGGATGAAATAGAAGGCGTACACATTTAATAGCCTGAACTTTCCATTTATCAGTTGCGAATACTAAGCCAGCCACTCCCTAACTTGGAAGGAAGGAAGGAAGCTTGGTGTGTAACGTCCCGACGAAGCGTGGTCATTAGAGACGGAGCTTACGCTCTGAGTGTTTGGATAAGGACGTCGAAGGAAATCGGCCGTGCCCTTTCAAAGGAACCATCCCGGCATTTGCCTGGAGTGAATTAGGTAAATCACGGAAAACCTAAATCGGGATGGTCGGAGGTGGATTTGAAAACCATCCTTCCGAATGCGAGTCCAATGTGTTACCAATACGCCACCTCAGTCGGTCCTTAACTTGGATTATTAGCGTCGGACCCGGTGGTCTCGGGGTAGAGCGCTCGACTAGAAACCGGAAAGTCCCGGGTTCAAAACCCGGTCGGGCCTCGGATTTTTTCAGTCTGCGCTTTAACCCAGCCTTCACCTCTCAACGACGCCAGGAGTCGCCAGAAACGACACGTGGTTCGGATTTCACTTTCAGCAGTAGGTTCCCTTTCCCCGATTGGATTACGTGGGTAGGTTAGGGACACGCAAGTCACCGAAGTAGCGTCCAATTGAAAGACTTGCACCAGGCCACTGAGCCACACGAAATTATTATTATTATTATTAGTAGTAGTAGTAGTAAAGTTATTTCGTTCTCCCAAACAGTTCTCGTAGATCTTAGCATTAAAAAAATGTGCAAAGCAGAATAGCCGAAAATATACTAAGTTGGGCTCAGCTGTAGACGGGGATACCGTCCGTCAGCTCTGACCCGTGACGTCATCACAGCGTGGTAGTTTTCAGGTGCGTGCGTATTTGTAGAAGGCTTGAGTAATTATGTGATGGTTGAGTTAAAGACGATAGTTTGTTTACAAATAAAACAGATTTAAATTTTGTGTTTAAAAAGTGATCTGTAGCTTCTCTCTGATGGTTAGGTGTAGGTTAACAGCGAGTGTTATTTTTTTCTCCTTCGTATGCTTCGTATGTGAGCGCTGAAGGCGTAAATTTTTGGGCTAAGACCTATGATCGATGGTACATTCTGTTATCTAATAAATACAGATTATTTGTATCTACAATACAGAAGTATTAATATATCCCGTATACTGGTTTTCCGACATCTTGATGAGGTCATGGATCAAAGCAGGCGGGTGGTATCCCAGTCTACAGTTACGCCCTAAGTTGTTGCGAGTAGATATTCTTCTCAAAATAAAGTCCGGGATCAATACGTTCATTGCGGACGACGCTATAATACAGAGATAACATTTACACTTTACCCTAACATTGATATGTAAGAAAAATTGTGGAGCATGGTCACTTAATGACAGACTCAGATTAGGTTCTACATCTAGAAGGAATAGTCTGCAAATCACATTTAAGTGCCAGGCAGAGGGTTCATCGAACTACCTTTATACTATTTATCTCCCATTCCATTCTCGAATAGCGCGCAGGAAGAAAGAACATCTGAATCTCTCCGTATTCTCGTATTTTATTCTGACGATCATTTCTACCAATGAAGGTGGAAGTTAACAATATATTTTCGCATTCGGAGGAGAATGTTGGTGATTACAGATTAGTAAGTAGACCACGCCGCAGCGATAAGCGCCTCATTGTAATGATTCCCATCCAAGATCTTGTATCATTTCCGTGACGCTGTCTCTCGTGTATCGTGACAATACAAAACGAGCTAATCTTTGGATTCTTTCGATGTCCTCCGTCAAACCCACCTGATAAGAATCCCACACTGGGCAGCAATACTCCCAAGTGAGGACGGACAAGCGTAGTGTATGCAGTCTTTTTAGTAGTTCTGTTGTATCTTTTAAGCGTTCTTCCAATAAAACGCAATCTCTGGTTCGCCTTTCCTACGACATTATCTACGTGTTCTTCCCAGTTTAAATCTGATATAACAGTAATTCCTAGGTATTTGGTGGAGTTTACGGCCTTACATTCGATTGATTTATCTTGTAAAAAAAGTTTAACGTTATTCTTTTCGTACTCGTGTGGACGACTTCAGTTCTGTCACTGACAGCGCGCAACTATGACCTTATATATACATTGTAACATTTCGTTGGGTGTTCGTATCTCTTTTTAAAGATTATTTTTTAATTTGTTTATTAGAGTAATTATATTTAAGCGAAGTAGAGTTTTTATATAGTACTGCTGACTAACAGGCTTCACTCCTGTTAGTAAATGAACTTTTATTAGTGCTGCATAAACTATTGCGAAAAATAAGTCACACTTCCGACTAACAGTATGACTGTTATCAGTCTAAATTTACACAAATATCAACAGGGAAAGCTGTGTACCACATGATCAATGTTTCCTAAACCCATATTAGTTATTACAAAAGGCCCTCACTTTCAAAAAACATATTAATACAACTTCTCAGCCTAACAATATGATTAACTTGTTCCATTAAGTACAATACTGAATAATTATTACAATTATAGTGGAAGAATTTCACTGTAAGAAACTATTGAGTTATATTGGGATTAACAACAACAAAATACAATTTTTATGCGCACTAAATTCGCCCCAAACGCGATATGACTTCATCCGTAAGTTCACAATAGTCTTGTTTAGTTCGCGAACGAACTAGTTCGGAAGAGCACTCTAGTCCGCGTACTAGTTCGCAGGTCCCTCGCCTCTTAGTTCGTCCGCTCCTTTTCCGAAGACTGGCGGGGGAAAAGCGAGAGGACGCGAGAGCGCGCAGAATCGCGTGATTCCCTTCTGCCAGTTACCATCATTTCGAGCTGAGGTGCAGCTCAGCTGTAGTTTCATAGTTCACTGCCACAAATTTTCTTTTCTAAGGTATTCGGCAGTGTCTAAATATAACCCTCATTGAATGAGGCTCATTCCATAGTGTAAGAAGTAAAGAGAACTCAAAAGCCGGCCGCTGTGGTCGAGGGGACTGAGGCGCTCCAGTCACGGTCTGCACGGCCACTACGGTCGGGGGTTCGAACCCCCCCTCGGGCATGGATGTTTGTGGCGTCCTTAGGATAAGCTAGTTGATAAGTAGTTTGTAAGTTTAGGGACTGATGACCCCGTAGTTAAGTCCCATAAACTATACAAACATTTCAACATTTTAGAACTCAAAACTTAACATTGTTTGCACTTATATGCGAGAGCTACCGTCGCGAACTAAAATATGCGTGATCGGTCGCGAACTAAAATATGTGTAATCGGTCGTGAACTAAAACATGCGTTAGTGGTCGCGAACTATTATGCCAAACGTATCTCGCTTCTTAGTTCGTTGGATTCTTTTCCGAAGACCGACGGGCAATAGCTAGAGGGCGCGCAGCAGAATTAAAAATCACGTGTTTGCCTTCTGCTGATGAGATCCATTTCGAGGTTAGCGTCTGCCTGCTAGATTACATAATTCAGTGCTACAAAATTTCTGCTTTGAAGTATTCTGCACTCTGCAATATCTGACTAATAAACTCCATAATCATGCAGTGAAGGCTTTCACGACCGGCTGAAATAATTGCTGTTGAATCTTCCGGGTTATATGGTCGTGGTCGAAGAAACGTATCTGCTCCTGACGTTTCGTCGAGAGCTGCGCTGCACATCTTCAGAGGTGTTACTGGTAGCAAGACTCACCGCTACAAGTAACACCTCTGAAGATGTCCAGCGCAGCTCTGGACGAAACGTCCGGAGCAGACACGTTTCTTCGACCACGACCACATAACCCGGAAGATTCAACAGCAATTAAATTCCATAACGCCAAGATATAGAGACAACTAGAAACTTAAACGTGAGAAATTATCCACAAACTGTTTCTTTTGGTTTGCGTGATATCGTTAGCGGCTCAAGCAGCAAGCGCATGAAGCAGCTACGTGGGGGAACTTCTCCCTCCACCTACATGCGCAGACCACGTCGCTCAGCCGTCACTGGGAGCGGACGAACTAAAAGAACGAACTAGTTCGCGGCAGAGCCGCGATCTAAAGTGAGCGCTCCCGATCGCGAACTATTATGCGCAAGTCTACTTAGTACAAACCTTTTCATTCGTACAATATGTGCACTGAATTGTTCCTCATCGTAATCCGAATGAAACAGGTCACAAAAGAAACGTAGGAAGATTATAGTCCGATTAGAATTGTTTGCTACTTGACGTTTGTAACGTGACGTTACAGTGTTTCCCGAGAGGCGGCCGGTTACTGCTCAGCTACAGGCAACATAGAAACACGGCGGGACAGTTCACAAATGCTGTTAATATATCTTGTAACGCGGAGCAGTGTTGGGAAAGGCCGCCAAGGGGTAATGGCAGCAATGAGAAAATATCCGTCGACAGCTAATTTTACGTGATCGATGACTGAACTGCAGCAGAAGACGCATTTGTAGTCCTCAGATTAATTCCATGTTGAGACAGAACCACGCGTGATGTCGTATGTATCCGACAAAACAGCTGTCAACCATCTACTTCAGAACTAAAATCATGTAATCTTCGTTCATCGCTTTTAACGCTTATCTCCATGAGCACATTCACACAGAAACAATAAATTTCCTATAAATTTGCTTTATAGGTTTGGTCCGCCTTGAGCAAACACAAATGTTTTTTAATTTCTCCCATACATGTTTCGCTGGTGTTGCAGCATCATCAGTGGGATCTGATGATGATGCAACGCTAGCGAAACATGTATGGGAGAAATTAAAAAAACATTTGTGTTTGCTCAAGGCGGACCAAACCTATAAAGCAAATTTGTAAGCAAACACGGAGATTGAAGAGCTTTTAAACCTCAAGATGAATAAATTTCCTTTTTTGGTATGATCTGCCATGAGCAAATATAATTGTTTTAGTTTTCCCAAACATGTTTCGCTGGCTTTGCAGCATCATCAGTGAGATTTTTATTTTATAGTGTCTGTCAATTGAACAACGAAACAGTTATTACTGTTATGTACATTACGTGTAGCAAATACAGATAATTGTGAAAACAATATAAATCATATTGTTTTCATAGGCACACTACGCCTACTTTAATGCCACATGTCTTTGTGATTCTTTACCTCACAATACATCTCTGTACACTTTTGATAGTTTTTCACCTGCAAACCAAAACGTTTGAAGCTAATGGGATGAATAGTTAACTTTTAAATATCGGGATTTTTTTTTACGGAAAAAAACGTCATTTTTGTGTTTGGGTTATTTTACTGTTGCGACTGTTTCTTTAACAAAATGTCTGTGTGTTTATGACAAGTTTGTATCACTGACTTGGATGTACTTTGACGACATGGAAACACCGCAAATACATCAAAGTAAGTGATATAAACTTGTCATAAACACACAGACGTTTTGTTAAAGAAACAGTCGCAACAGTAAAATAACCCAAACACAAAAATGACGGGTTTTTTCGTAAAAAAATCCCGATATTTAAAAGTTAACTATTCATCCCATTAACTTCACACGTTTTGGTTTGCAGATGACAAACTGTCAAAAGTATACAGAGAAGTATTGTGAGATAAAGAACTACAAATAGAACGACATATGGTATTAAAGTAGGCGTAGTGTACCTATGAAAACATGTACTTGCTACACTTAATGTACAAAACAGTAATAACCATTTCATTGTTCGACTGACAGACTCTAAACAATAAAAATCCCACGGATGATGCTCCATCGCAAGCGAAACATGTTTCGGAAAAACTAAAATAATTGTATTTGCTCAAGGCAGATCATACCCAAAAAGCGAATTTATTTGTAAGCAAACACGGACATTGAAGAGCTATTCATACCTCAACATGAATATCAGACGGAAATATTTCAGATATAACGCTAAACGTAAACTGTAGTTTCTGGCTATCATTGCTTAGCCTACCTGAAAATATCCTCACGCTGGCTAATGATTACACGAGACGTCGTGTTACGAACTAATCAGCAGCCCTGTTTGGCACTTAATTCACTAATTCAGATCAGATGCGTTTCATTTTATTTCAAAGCATATTCAGTGGTCAAGTTTTTATGTTGCCCTCTTCATGTGTTTTTTGTAGCAGTCACTATTTTCTATTACACTTTTGTACAAAAGTTGCCGAAAACTCGTTATTATTCGTATTTTATGCGACTCTATTCCGTTCATCCGTCTGCGATAAAATTTTGACACCCGACTTTCAAAGCACTAGGAATATATATATATTGCCTACTGTGAATCGCAAGGTCATGGCTTCGATCCTAGCTAAGTCCACGGATTTTCACCTCAGATCGGCTGAGATAGGAAGTGGAGCTGAAGAGAGGTGGAGGAGATGAAAAAAAAGAGGTTTGTAAATCTAAGGAACTTTATATCAAATGTCTATAAATCTAAACGGCTTAACTACTTTGGTCAACAGTCCCTATGCTAACAAACTACTTAAACTAACTTAAAGCAACCCATGCCTGAGGGAGGACTCGAACCCCCGACGGCGAGGAACCGCGCGTTTCGCAGCAAGGCGCCTTAAAGCGCTCGGGCACTCCACTGTGGCAGAGGAAATACATATAGAAAGAAGGGAAGAGTATAAGTACTAAGTAAAGACTAGAACAAGTAAATACCCTGGCAACGCCGAGTTTTCAGCTAGTGTTAAATAAAACTTTCGTTTTTATGTACATTTTATATCCTAATATCTCTTTCATTGTAGTGCTATACAATGTTTTATTGAAACCTATAGAAATAATGTCAATTGTCAATTAAAGGTGGGACTCCATCACCTCCAAAGGCCCGGGGCATTTTACTCTGATTGTTGCCAGCATGCTATTGAAGTATCTAGGAAGCAGGTTGCTAGCCTAATTGCCCAGGGCCCCACTGGGTTTTACTCCTAACAGTTGAGGGACTAACCGGTGGATTTCGTAGTCTTTGCCGTCTGAGCACAAAGGTGGACACGACTCACAATATGTCCGAGATACCCAACGTTATTCCAACTGTCAGGACCACTTACTTGGCCACACATATGTTGCCCGTGGTTCACGAACTAGGACATGACTACAGGAGCCCGCACCATGAACCAAAGTAGCAAGAATGATTACAGGTACTAATAGATGGGAACAATGCCAGGAGGGTGTCCATAATGAAGGAATCAAAGGAAAACTGGGAATGCTCACCATAGATGAAGCAGTTAGAGCGAACAGACTGAGATGGTGGGGTCATGTTACACGCATGGGAGAAGCAAGGTTACTCGAGAGACTCAGGAGCTCGGAAGCGGAGGGTAAGAGGAGTCGAGGTAGACCAAGAAGGAAGTACTTACAGGGAAAGTACTTGAGCTCGAACAAACACATATACACCAAAATCGTATGAGAGATAATGTAAAGATCCCTAATTGCAAAACTCTGAAGTCGTCCGTTAGAGGCCTCTGCGTGTGCCTTGCCACATTGCACTTTGAGCTGTCGGTTGGCAGTAGGGACGGTGCAGTGTGCCACCAAAATGTTCAAGTGTTTGTAAATCTATCGGACCAAACTGTGTGGTCATCAGTCCGTAGCTTTCAAACTACTTAACCTAAGGTAAACCTAAGGACAACACACACACCCATGTCCCAGGGAGGACTCGAACCTCCACGGCGAGCAACCGCGCGCTCCGCAGAGAGGCGCCTTAGACCGCTCGGCTACTCCACCGCGGCAGTGTGCCTCCGAAGTTGTGTTTTGTGACGTTATTGATGTGGTGAAGCGTCAGATGGGGCGGCTATTGGTAATCAATCCTGCTAATGTATTGCGAGTGGTTGAGATGAAGTTACGAAGCACCCTTCTTCGTGAAGATGGTATTAGTGTAGAAGATGAATGATTCGCATGCTATCTCGTATCTGTTATGGTACTGAAATATGAGCATAAGCTAGATACTGTTGTAACACTAACACATAATGAAGATAATAGGGATTTTTGTGTCTCGTTGCCGCCGGTTGTCCTAGGTGTCGGTGGCCGAGTAGAAAGAGACCGACACAGGGAAATAGGAGGCACACGTGTGCCGGTACAGAATCTGAGGTGACCAGCCAGTGGGACAACAGAAACTAGAGACACTAAGCTAGATTATAACAAGATATATATTTCATAGAGATAGTACAATACTTAACTTTGTTAACTGAGGACTAGTGGAATGCAGATATATACTTTAACTAGGTAGAGGCCTGCCTACTGAGGAGAGTCCTTATGCCTGTTCTATTGCCAAGTAACCAATCCAGTTCAGTGGTGGCCACGAGCGGGGTTGCAGCAGAGGGCGCTCGTGGCTGACGACGTAAGAACGCCGCGCCGTGCTTGCATGAGGGCGCGCGGCGAAAGTACGTGGCGCGCACATCAGACTTGTGCGACACCACAGGGATGATAATGACGAACAACTCATTGCAAGTGGTAGTACTACTGGTAAGTGCGGGAAGAGGCGATGTAAGCAGTGGCAGTGAATACCAACAGTCTTCCGAGAAGCTTAAAGTTGCGACTATCATCACGGCATTTGATGAAAATACGCTAGAGAACATGTACGATGATTATTATATAAGTTATAGTTCAGATATCTGCATTACATATGGCGTCTACAATTACATCTACAGTGATATCTAGAGCATGGTTGCAGAGCTTTGCAGAAAAACGACGCCCACCAGCACATTTAGGTGTACGTAGAGATCCTGTAAGCAAACTTTCATATAGATATGTTTGTTCGAGCACATGTACTTTCCTTGTTACATTCGGTGAAAAATGATTTTGAAGTAAAAGGCATAAAATCAGACGAGGCATCAAAGTTATAATTGAATAGGGGATCATGGAGGAATTTTATCAGAGGTACTATGCTCCAGACTGAACGCTGAAAGACATAATCAGTGTCTGATGATGATGATATAGAAATAATGGCAACAGATAGAAGTTGCAGAGTTCGTGTGTTCCGTTCGCGGACTGATGTAGGACAGAAGCCGAATTGGGGTGTTCAGTTTTCCACCAACAGGTAGAAGTTGCCGAACCGGTGTCATCCGCCTCCCGTCATTCCATTCCACTGGGACAACTTACTTGGCCAGTCATACGTTGTCTGTGGTTCTCGAAATAGGACGGACTACAGGAGCCCACACCATGAACCAAAGTAGCAAGAATTATTACAGGTACTAATAGATGAGAAGAATGCCAGGAGGGTGTCCATAATGAGGAAATCAAAATGTTTCAAATGTTTGTATAGCTTATGGGACTTAACTACAGGGTCATCAGTCCCTAAACTTACAAACTACTTATGAACTAGCTAACACTAAGGACGGCACAAATATCCGTGCCCGAGGGGGGATTCGAACCCCTGACTGTAGTGGTCGTGCAGACCGTGACTGGCGCGCCTCAGTCCCCTCGGCCACCGCGGCCGGCGGGAAATCAAAGGAAAACTGGGAATGAACACCATTGATGAAGCAGTTAGAGCGAACAGACTGAGATGGTGGGGTCATGTTCCACGCATGGGAGAAGCAAGGTTACCAACAGACTCATGAGCTCGGCAGCGGAGCGTAAGAGGAGTGGAGGTAGACCAAGAAGAAAGTACTTAGATTCGGTGAAGAATCAGACGAGGCATCAAAGTTAGCACTGAATAGGGAATCATGGAGGAATTTTATCACAGGTAGTATGCTCCAGAGTAAACGCTGAAAGGCATAATCAGTCTCTGATGACGATGATAAAGAAATAATGGGAACAGAAGTTGCAGAGTTCGTGTGTTCCGTTCGCGGACTGATGTACGAGAGAAGCCGAATTGGAGTGATTAGTTTTGCACCAGCAGGTAGACGTTGGCTAACCGTTGTCATCCGCCTCCCGTCATTCCATTCCAAGGTACGTAGACTAGAAAGGTACGCCAGTTTGGGAATCTTCACTGTCATTGGTTAGTGCTGAATTACGTCACTCGGCAGCAGGCCGCTGTATTATTATGCCGCCGTGAACACATTATCTCCGTCTTTTCTTTTCTCATTCGACAAAAAACATTGCTTTTAAGCGGTGGAACACGGTTGTGATTAATATATATGTAAACTAACATATGAAAGACTGAAAAAGAAAAGCTTCAAACATTATTAACAACTAGCTAACCCGTCCCGCCAAGCGACTTGGCACGGGTAATATTTAAACGTCTTTAACCGAGAACCACTGAACGTATGGTGATGAGGTTTTTTGAAAATTGTAGAGTTCATAAGGATCTAAAATAAAGTCCGTGAGGGCACATGTCTAACTTTTATAGATTTCCCACACTATTTATGTAGTCTGAAACCATCCGGTGCCAGCGCCTTAGGGGAGAAAAAGGGTATATATGCTTCACTCGTAAAAGTTAGACATATGCTCTCGCGGACGTGTTTTAAGCCTTTGTGAGATCTACAATTAAAAAAGAAACCTCATCACAATACGTTCAATAGTTCTCGAGCTATAGAAGGTTAAAGGGACAGACAGAGAGAAAATGTGCTTCTGTTTTATATAATGTTTTCACCCCCTTAGAGTGGGAATTTCGAAATTTTACTATGCCTATAACCGGGACACTAGTTCATGCAATAAGTTGACGAAGTTTTATCACAATCGACTGAATGACATTGACAGGCATAGCATACGGACGAACAGAGGCCTTCATTTTTATATATTAGATAAAGAAAACTTTCGTTACAACGCAAACTTAGCAGCCGATTTTCGCATTAATGCTTTTGTTTTACTCATTTAATTACCATGAACACTGAACTGAATACTACTTTCATACGTACAATGTTGTCAATGGGCTTCAAAAAAATGTTCGGTATAAACTGTCGCATTTTGAAATTTATCTCGTCGTTTACAGCGAGAGATCCATATGCGCTGAAGTTGCTCATCTTTTGGAAACCAATGGTACAAAATGCGTTCCGTCTTGCGTCCACTGTTATTGCACTCCGCAACAGCACAACACGATGTATTCGTACTAATAATTACGTTTTTAACTTAATTATAGAAATGATATATGGAAAAATTGTTCCCTAATACAAGAAAGCTACTTTCTATCCAAACACCTAACAGCTGACAAAACGAGCGAGCGCAAAACACAACTTGCTGCTTGCACGTTTCATAAGGGTACTGCGGCAACTGCTCGGCGCTTGCTGCCAGGTGACGTCACAGAAGCAAAGCTCGCGAGTCAAATTTACACCCCCGTGATTCCACTCCGACGGGACAACTGTGCAGCACCAGCAACGGCAGGCACGTCAACAACAACAGACGGCGGCACAGTGCGGCGTTATTGACCCAGTGCCCCGTCCCTCACACATAAATATGTGTATGTGCGGCGGCGGCTCCTGAGATAAGCGCCCCTTTCCGGGAAGGGGGCAGAGTTCGGCGGCGATTGATAGCGCGCTTCGTGGAAACGGCGCGGCTATCGGCCGGAAACGCCGCCGGCCGCAGACACTGTGCCACCAGGTTGCGGATTACAGGGGTAACGCCCCGAGCCGGCGGCGGTGGCGGTGGCGGAACAGCGCGCTTCGCGGCTCACGCGGCGTCAGGTGACGTCTGCACCAGGGCTGTCCACACACTCCAAGTTTGGAGGCCCTGCCGCTATGAGTCGCTCTGCGGCCCAGCTGCCGGCGTCGGGACACTTGCAGTTTCACCTGCTCTCCAGTGCGCCTGCGTAGTCCAGTGGACACCGTGGTACATTACCTCGCACAGGCCTGGGTTCGATTCCCGGTCGGAGATTTTCTCCACATCATCATCATCATCATCATCATTTGAGACTGATTATGCCTTTCAGCATTCAGTCTGGAGCATAGTACCTCTAATAAAATTTCTCCATGATCCCCTATTCAATGCTAACATTGATGCCTCGTCTGATGTTATGCCTTTTACTTCAAAAAAAATGTTCAAATGTTTGTACAGCTTATGGGACTTAACTACGGGGTCATCAGTCCCTAAACTTACAAAGTACTTATGAACTAGCTTATACTAAGGACGTCACAAATATCCATGCCCGAGGGGGGATTCGAACCCCCGACCGTAGTGGCCGTGCAGACCGTGACTGGCGCGCCTCAGTCTCCTCGGCCACCGCGGCCGGCCCTTTTACTTCAAAGTCATTCTTCACCGAATCTGAGTACTTTCTTCTAGGTCTACCTCGACTCCTCTTACCCTCCGCTGCCGAGCTCGCCGGCCGCGGTGGCCGAGGGGACTGAGGCGCTTCAGTCACGGTCTGCACTGCCACTACGGTCTGGGGTTCGAATCCCCCCTCGGGCATGGATCTTTGTGCCGTCCTTAGACTTAGGTAGTTCATAAGTATTTTGTAAGCTTAGGGGCTGATGAGCCCGTAGTTAAGACCCATAAGTTCTACAAACATTTGAACATTTTTGAGCTGCCGAGCTCATGAGTCTCTTAGGTAACCTTGCTTCTCCCATGCGTGTAACATGACCCCAACATCTCAGTCTGTTCGCTCTAACTGCTTCATCTATGGTGTTCATTCCCAGTTTTCCTTCGATTTCCTCATTATGGACACCCTCCTACCACTGTTCCCATCTATTAGTACCTGCAATCATTCTTGCTACTTTCATATCTGCAACCTCTACCTTATGAATAAGGTAACCTGTATCCACCCAACTTTCACTCCCATACAACAAAGTTGGTCGAAAGATAGAGCGATGCACCGCTAACTTAGTCTTGGTACTTACTTCCTTCTTGCAGAAGAGAGTAGATCTTAGCTGAGCACTCACTGCATTAGCTTTGCTGAACCTCGATTCCAGTTCTTTCACTATGTTGCCATCCTGTGAGAAAATACATCCCAGGTACTTGAAACTGTCTACCTGTTCTAATTTTGTTCCTCCTATTTGGCACTCAATCTGTTTAAATCTCTTTCCCACAGACATTACTTTTGTTTTGGAGATGCTGGTCTTCATATCATAATCCTTGCACCTCTGATCGAGCTCTGAAATATTAGTTTGCAACCTTTCAACTGAATCGGCCATTACAACTAAGTCATCCGCATATGCGATACTGCTTTCTTTTTTTTTTTTTTTTTTTCTTTTTTTTTTTCACCTATTTTAATCTCGCCCTGACAGTCTACTGTTTTCAACATATGATCCATGAATAGTATGAACAACAGTGGTGACAGGTTACAGCCTTGTCTTACCCCAGAAACTACCCTGAACCATAAACTTAATTTGCCATCTACTCTAACTGCTGCCTGACAGCCTACATAAAGCCCTTTAATTGCTTGCGGAAGTTTGCCTCCTATACCATAATCTTGTAGAACTGACAGTAGCTTCCTCCTAGGGACACGGTCATAAGCCTTTTCTAGATCTGTGAAACATAGATAGAATTCCCTGTTCCGCTCGTAGCACTTTTCCATTACCTGCCGTAAGCTAAAGATCTGGTCCTGACAGCCTCTAAGAGGCCTAAACCCACACTGATTTTCATCTAACTTGTCCTCGATTAATATTCTCACTCTCCTTTCAACAATTCCTGAGAATATTTTCTCCAATCGTTTTGTGTGTGTGTGTGTGTGTGTGTGTGTGTGTGTGGTTTTAGGGCGCACAACTGCTGAGGTCATTAGCGCCCCCCAACACTGCCCATAGTAAAATCGAACCGGGGTTAGAACTTAAATGGCTTTCGCCATATTTGCACGATGTATAAAAAGTAAATCTCTGTTAGCAGAATGCGGATCATCAGCTAAAATATCAGACATTTCAAATGGTAAACATATATCATGACGGAGACGATTAAGAAACGGACATTGCACTAAAAGATGATACACAGTAAAAGGTTCATCACAGTGCTTACATAAGGGAGCAGGACCACCACGAAGTAAATACTGGTGGCTATAACGGCAGTGGCCAATACGAAGCCGGGCCAGAACAATCTCCTCTCGGCGAGAGGGTCGAGATGACGTTGACCAGAGATTAGGCACAGGTTTAATGGCTCGCAATTTGTTTCCTGTCAGAGATGACCAATGTAAAAACCAACGGGAGATAATACGCTGGGAGACACCAGCGCGAAGGTCATCAGAGCTAGTAGAAAAGGTAGATAGACGAGGAAGGAGAATTGCCCCCTTGGCAGCCGTATCCGCAGACTCATTCCCCAACACTCCCACGTGGCCAGGGACCCACAGAAACGTCACAGTAGTTCCGCTAGCTGAAAGAGAGGTAAGGCAATTGCGGATACTTTGCACCAGGGGATGGACAGGATATAGCGCGCGAAGGTTCAACAGGACTGGGTGTTGTGTGGGCCTAACGCCGTGCAAATCGCCCGAGTGGCGACACCTCAACGAGCTTGAATTTCATAGAGTGGCTGACACACGAGCTACAGCGCTTATTTGCGACAACCTGTGTAAACTCAGACGGTGGTCAGTACACATGAGAGTAGTCTATCGTATGTTGTCTTTGAGCTTGAAGTATTGTAGCCGGCCGTGGTGGCCGAGGGGACAGAGGCGCTCCAGTGACGGTCTGCAAGGCCAATACAGTCGGGGGTTTTAATCCCCCTTCGGGCATGGATATTTGTGCCGTCCTTAGTATTAGTTAGTTCATAAGTAGTTTGCAAGTTTATGGACTGATGACCCCGTAGTTAAGTCCCATAAGCTATACAAACATTTGAACATTCATTTGAAGTATTGTATTCAGTATACATTGTATTTAGCGTGTATTGCCAGTACAATTTTTGCTGCTGAAATATACCTAAAGTGTGTTCAGCATTTAAATGCACAAATCGAAGTGATAAAAAGACAAGTACTTCGTGCAAGAAAACCAAATGTTTTGCCTTGTTTGATCTCAGTCTCTCTGTACTAAAACAAAATTCCTGACTACTTAGGTGCAACAAGAGTGGAGCTTCGGATGACCAATCCTGCAATTCCCTTGAAGTACACACCATAAAAAATTCTGTTTTTTGTATCTAGTGTTGGTATGTTTTTGAGATGTTTCTTCTACTGTCGCTCCTTTGCTTGTTGAAACCACACTTTTGAGTGTCTACACCTTCTTTAAAAACATCTTCATTTGTTGTTGATGATACTTGAGCGAGCATGATTGACATGCAACCAGTGCAAAATATGTAAGCAGTAGTAACAACCAGTATTTTTTTACTTGTATATTTTTGTGAGGTTTGCAACAAATATGTACTTATTTCAGCGTGGCAACAACGAAAGTTGTCAATGATACGTTATTTCGACGTGGATTGATTATGTGGCAACTGACACAGGCGCATTTTTATTGCAATACTCTGTTGTCACTTTCGTCTTTGTACTCAAATTTCACACACCAAAGGTTACTTGATTCAGAATGGCAACAAAGAAAGTTATTAACGACATCTTATTTCGACTTGGAACGCTTCTGAGGCATATGACCTAGGCGCTGTTTTAACGGCAGTATTTTGTTGTCACTTTCGTATTTATATTCAAATATCGTCCACCAAAGTTTACAACCAAACCCTTTAACAGCAACTTTACAAGTCTGCACAAGATAAGTGTATACTCGACTTTATGAAAGCAGTTGTTACAACACATTAACAGCAGATACAAATCCATGGTCATGATTGTTCATCGTAAAAATTACTGTTCACTATATGTTTCGCAGCTCGTCTAGACCGTGTACTCCGTTAAAATTAACATAAATATTTTCGCAGCGGCACTTTCGTTGTTATAGCAAACCTCTAACTGTTATACTTCGAAATAGAACAATAGTACTGACAAGTCAGTGATACTTCATTACCGAATTTTTAGGAAATTTACTGCCAGGCTCGACAATTCGCAGCTTCGAAATCTCGGAAGGAACTTGATGCACTTCCGTAATTACTATTCAATCCTTATTTAAAACTTGGAAGTGTAAATAGATAAAATATTAAATGGGTGGTACATATCAGCTGTCAGCCGATACCGCAAATAACATGGCGGACGCCAATTCAATTTGCTTCAAACATGGCGGACCTATCGCCACTCTATGAAATTTAAGCTCGTTGCGTCGCCTAAAGATTTGCAGAAATTTTCAAATGTTTGTTCAGCTTATGGGACTTAACTACGGGGTCATTAGTCCCTAAACTTACAAACTACTTATGAACTAGCTAATACACAAATATCCATGCCCGAGGGGGGATTCGAACCCCCGACCGTAGTGGACGTGCAGACCGTGACTGGAGCGCCTCAGTCCCCTCGGCCACCGCAGCCGCCTAAAGATTTGCACCAGGCAGGCCGAACAAGGAGTTCTTATACCCCAAACAAATATTTCTATCCCTCCAATGAAATTCGCTGTTACATTAGCCAATGAACGACGACTTTGGAAAGTGACGTGAAAATGATATTCACTTCTTCCTTCCATGTCACAGACGCCATCTTGATTTACCGTTAATCTCACAGTTCTGGTTTTACAACTCGCAGTAAACTAGTCTTGTGTGAATCGCGTGATTCCCTTCAGCCAGTAGCCGTCATTTGGAGCTGAGATGCAGCTCAGCTGTAGTTTTAGTAGCGGTCGAACTAAAAAGAGCGACCTGCTTCGCGGCTGAGCTGCGAACTAAAAGGGGAGCTACCGGTCGCGAACTAAAATATGCGCAATAGGTCGCGAAATGAAATATGCGTGATGGGTCGCAAACTAAAAGATCCGTGATGGGTCGCGAACTAAAAGATGCGTGATAGGTGGCGAACAGAATTAAAAATCACGTGTTTGCTTTCTGCTGATGACAGCCATTTCGAGGTTAGCGTCTGCCTGCTAGATAACATAGTTCAGTGCTACAAAATTTCTGCTTTGAAGTATTCTGCACTCTGCAGTATCTGAGTAATAAATTCCATAATGCCAAGATATAGAGACAACTCTAAACTTAAACGCTAGAAATTATCCACAAACTGTTCCTTTTGGTTTCCGTGATATCGTTAACGGCTCAAGCAGCAAGCGCATGAAGCAGCTAGGTGGGGAAATTTCTCCCTCCACCTGCATGCGCAGACCACGCCGCTCAGCCGTCACTGGGAGCGGACGAACTAAAAGAACGAATTAGTTCGCGGCTCTGCCGCGAACTAAAGTGAGCGCTCCCGATCGCGATTATGCGCAAGTCTACAGCAAACCGCTTCAGGGCTACGGCGAATTGAAGATCAATTAAAAGATCATTTCTGGATCGATTTATTATAACTAAATGTAATTAAAATCATATTAACATTGAGAACCAAACGTGTAGGAATTGGTATATAAATCATGAAGGAGCATAACGTGTCGAGTTGCTGTAGCGCAATGGGTATAGTGGTGGATTACCAAGCAAGAGGTTCTGTGTTCAAACCTCGACTCAATTAAAAAAAAAATTATATATATATATATATATATATATATATATATATATATATATATATATCTTATCGTTTGTAACACATTGTAGGAGATATTTATCCACAACACTTCGTGGGATTTTCTTATTCACAGAATAGTATTACGTTATTCAGTACTCATATGTGCTGCTCGGGAGTTAGTAACATCGATTTGGTGACTTATATGTGACTGAAGAACGGAGACTGAATTTACTGCTGCAAGTGGTACGATCAGAAATGACATTTGTGTTCTTCATTCTCACAAATATTTGGTTTGTTCCGAATATGTTGCGGTTGTCGAGAATATGGGTGGAGACAAAACTATGGGAATGTTTAAATTGCTGCTACAGTAAGTGAAATGAGTATCAGTGACATTTCCGAGGGTATGGAAAGGCTGATATTTCTTGTTTCTCCCCAATATTTTTCTGCTTAGTTTCGAATATATCGCGATTTCCGAGAGTGTGCTCAGACCGTTATTCCGTACTTCTCACCAATATTTGGTAGTTTGTTTCTAAATATGTCACGATTACAATGTGTATGATTAACCAAGATCCTAACAGGGTAAATTTAATTTTTTTTGCAACTGTATACAATATACTCAGAACGTCGTCTGCTGACATCTCTACATCCGTACTGCATGAACGTTTTAGATCTTTGCCAAATGCCAACAGGTAGTATCTCTGGGAAAGATTCTTTCACTTGGGATATAAACACACGTGGCTGAACACGACCCCACTGTGGTCTAACGGCAAAACAATAAAAAAAAAAAATAAAGGTCACACTTTCATCACCACCACCTGCTCTGAAGGGTTGAATCCCCCTCACTGCTCCTAGCCCATCATCCAACCCTGGAATTCTTGAACACTACTGACAAGGAGACCATTCCGGGATCGGATTTTAGAATGTTTTGATACTTAAGGTACAGTACGTGAAGTTCAGAATTCAAATAACAATCAGTTAAAGCCATTCGACACAACTCTTAAAAACTATCGAGAAAATTGACGTTAAAGTTTTGCACGTACATGTAAGTACCAATACATAAATGAGTTGCAGCGTCTGTCAGCGTAGCTCACGTGGTAGGGTTACTGCTTTGCAGCCATAGGGTCGATACTTTGAATCCTGTCATATACATTTTTGTTTTACATTCTGCTTCGTTGTGTTCGAATACTTACACGATTTTAATATCTAATAGAAATTTTTACGAAAAATACGCGTGTTTTTAAATTCGTAATTTTCTATATTTTATAAAAGGTTGTTAATAATGATGGTTTCAATAAAAAGAAACGTAAGTTACATGTTTTACAGTATTGGCTTCACTGTTAGTTGGAGACGGTTGTCTTTGATTGTTCAGTTTGTGAAGAGCTAAGACGTGTTTTTTTTTTTTTTTTTTTTGTTTTTTTTGGAAAATCATCTCCATAGCTAGTAATTAATGGCTTTCCAACTACTCAACCATCGTTTTAGGTCACAACAACGTGTTGATCTCGTCTACATACTCAAGAACAAAAACTGACACAACAAGTGGAATTAGGGATCACAAACTTTTTATAACTGAATTAGAAAATAAAAATAAAAAAATATTTTAAAAATCTGTCACAGCGGGACAGGCCAGAACGCTGCTACCTGAGCTACAGCGACAGATGCTGCAACTGTTTCCATTACTGGTTCTTACTCATACTTGTTGAACTTCAAAGTGGATTTTCTAGAGAATATTTGAGAGTTGCGTCCAATGGCTTTGGCTTATTGTTATTTAAGTTGTCAACTTCACGTAACATAAATATAAAGAAATTCTAAAATCTGATACCCATGTGTTCTTCTCTTGAGTCCCCAAAACATCAGCTCGAATAACGAGATCACTAAATACGAAGATGACCCTCAGTCCCTTCGAGTAAAGTTTCATCGGTGTAGCGATACACGCTATTTCCCAAAAATAAGCGCGGTGCTTGTCGCTTTCGACTCCGTTTTCCTTTCAAAACAAACCTCTGTCCAGGCGCTTTTTTTTTTTTTTTTTTTTTTTTTTGCTTTCCACTTTCAACTTTCATTACTACTTGTACTTGCAACGAGATCGCGAGCATTCGTCGTCTTTCATTGTTCCACATTTGATGCGTTAGGATGCCGCTGTATCTTCAAAAAAATGTTCAAATGTTTGTATAGTCTATGGGACTTAACTACGAGGTCATCAGTCCCTAAACTTACAAACTACTTATGAACTACTTACGAACTAGGACGGCACAAATATCCATGCCCGAGGGGGGATTCGACCCCCCGACCGTAGTGGACGTGAAGACCGTGACTGGAGCGCCTTAGTCCCCTCGGCCACCGCGGCCGGCGCTGTATCTTCGAGAACAGATTCTAAAAAGTAGGTGTGTGCTTTTACAGCCTAACAACAAGTCATAAGTCTCTTTCATCCAATGGCGAGATGTTGTTGAAGCGATAATTGCCACCAATACAACATCTAATAGTGTTTTCATTAGATTTCGTTTGTATACTTTTCATTAAATGTTTGTAAATCTATCGGACTCAACTGCTTCGTCATTAGTCCGTAGTTTACCAACTACTTACCCTAAGGGACAACACAAACACCTATGCCCGAGGGGGACTCGAACCCCCGACGGCGAACGTCCGCGCGCACCGCAGCACGGCGCCCCAGTGCGTACGACCGATCGACCGCTGCGAATACTTTTGTCTCAGCTGCTGGTAGGTTTGTTATCATACATCATGGACGTATGAAAATTTGTACTGGGGCTGGGATTCGAACCCGGGTCTCCAGCTTACCAGGCAGCTGTGCCAACCCCTGCAGCACCCACGCACGGGGCTTTACACATCTGCAGCGACCTTCATGTGCTCTCACAGACTATTACACTCCAGCTCGCAACAGGCCCTGTCTTCCTACCAGAAGTTTGGTCCTCCTATGCCTGCCCACTAGAAGAAGCATCAAACCTCTATTTGGTGCATTGGATTAATAATCGCGGCGTCTGTTCTTTCTTAATTGATTTTATTAGCTTTCTCACTATTTGTTGCTTTAAATACCCCTCTCCCTAGTTAAACTTCTAACTACTGTACAGAGTTCATTCATGATTCCTTCGCTTATACTAACTAATTTATAAAATTGCTGTTTTTCAGTGTTGCAGTTCTTACCAAAGAAGAAGGTTTGGGCGCCATAACGCTTGATTTTGCACTTTACGTAACCAGTAATGCCTCCTGCCTAATCTTATTTCTCTAGCAAAAGAACCTGCAGTCTATTAAACATGTTTTCGGAGACAGATAACACCAAGAACAAATTTTTGCACTATCACATACTGTTAGCTGAAGTCTAACATGTCCAAACATTATTTATGGTAAGTAGTTACCATAAATTAACTAATCTATTTACGTTACAGCTATTTTCCACCATATACAGCTGCCTGTGAGCTGATGAGCTATTTTGAGGCAAGTCCTTGCTACATTTACATTTTGAACCATAATTCTTACATCCGCTATTTCACCCCTTTATTCATTTACAATGCGGTTTCATCCTTTTCCTTTAGCAGAATTGGCTTTAGTTGCTATTTATCGTAATGTTTTACTTGTAATTCATCAAAGTTTCATATACGTAATTTCGCGGATTTCTCCAAATTGAGCTACACACACACACACACAACAGAGCCGACGTATCGCTCTATCGGGCTCTAACGTAAACAGCCCTTACAGAGTATTTCAGAACAGTCAAAATTTTAGGACGTGATAGTATATATACGAATAGTAATAAAATTTTTACTGAGTAAGGATACAGAGCTGTTATTATATGTCGCGTTCGAACTTAATGCAAATGCAAATGAGGACGTTCAAACTTGATTTTCAAAAATTCCATCACCAACTTCAATACACTTTTGACTTCTCTTGATAACACCACATGTAGCTCTTTGCGTCTCGTTTGTGAGGGCTACGTATTTATTATCCGAACGCTCAAATTGGCTCTTGTGGTTGCTTTTTCTTCAACTACTCCTCAAGCGCAAAAATCCCAAGGGGTTAGGGTCAGGTTTATCAGAGTGAAATTTATTTCTGAGATAACACGTTGAACACTCATAAAACGGTTCAAAATGCAGACCCCTGTGAAGTGAGAACGCTAATGAAGTAAATTAAGAAATAACATAACACCAAACAGACGTTCGATGCTTCTTCCAGTGCCGATGCACAGAAGCACGAAACTTTTGGTGCGAAGGCGGGGCCTATTGTGAGTTGGAGTGCAATAGTCGAAGTAGGATGACATATGAAGGTTTGGGTCGAACGGGCTAAATGCATGAAGCACGTGTGCCTGGGTAGTGGATGAATCAGCACAACTGCGTAGTAGGATGGAGACAAGGGTGTTTGATTACAGCACCTACCAGCAGCTAGGCAAAAACACCACTGCTAAATCTAATGAAAACAGTGTTGGGTGTTGCTGCTATTGTTGCCCATAATTGCTTCTGCAACTCCTCGCCATTGAATCAAAGAGGCTCAGGACGTGTTGTTGGGCTGTAAGAGTCAATGCTGCTTAAACATATTGCCAAAGATGATCCAGTACAGTAGCAAGCGATATACCTCTGGCTTGCCGTTCCCCAATAACCGACCAGATTTTTTCAGCAGCTGCCGGCCTTGAGAAGAGGCTGTCAGCAATCAAAAATCATGCACCAATACTTGTATATTTAAGGCGGAGACAGTGTCCATTCTTGAAGCACTTTGGTTTGTTTTTACCATTTCCTTCTCGAAGATATTAATTGTGTCTGACTCTCAAAGTGTCCTTCAAACCCTGCAACATCGGAGATGGAACAAAAAACAACTATATGCTGGATGTGATTTCGGCATATATTCGCTGTACAAATATGGGGCGGACATTTAATTTATTGTGGTTGTCTTCTCACGCTGGTATCTGCTATAATGAGGAACTTGATGCAGGCACTGTCCTGGACCTACAACTACCATACACAGACTTCTTATTTGCAGTCAAGGAACACGCAAGACTACAGTGGCAACAGATATGGAACGTTTTCCAAAAAGATGAAAGGCGCTTCTTACGTTGTGCTCCAACCTCGGATTTCTACACAGCCGTGGTTGATGAGGACTCATCTGGACCGAACCGCGATTTCTACCATCATTCGACTTCGCTTCAATAACGCCTCTTATCCACAACATTTACATCGGATCAACGTCTACGATTCGGCGGCATGTGAATGTGATCCTAAACGGAAACTTATGTCAACCACATCCTGTTCAGGTGCCCCAAATTTGACCGTGAACGTTTGAACTTCCTGCAGACATTGGTGAAGATGGGATATCCCCTTCCCCAGTCAGCTTCTTCCCTTTTGTTGTTGTGGTCTTCAGTCCATAGACTGGTTATAAAATCATAATTAAATTTATTAAGACCACTGGACACAATCTAGAAGTATGAAGAGTGTTGGTAATATAAGTTTTTGCTTGTGAATATGTGAAAATGTTCCAAAATTATCTGAATTGTAATGTAATGCAGATTTCGCTTTGTTTCCACTCTCCCACTTTGACAAAATGTACTTCTGTTTTGTTTCTGTTTATTTAAATATATGTACATTTCCAATGAGTGTTGTAGATGGCCACATTGAGTTAACACTCAGAAGGCCAAAAATAAAATAAAATATAAAAAATAAAATAAAAATTTAAAAAAAGGAGAAAGGATGATGTCGGGTAGGGAGGGGGGGAGGGGAAGGGGCGCTCTCTCTCCAAGAAACTTTTTATCCCATTAGAGCCCATTTTTCTCGATTGATGACATCTGGTTTTTCCATTGTTATTACAATGTATCCTGCTTCAAACCAACAATTAGTATTTTTGAGTGTAAATTAAGGTTGCCTAGTTAATGCTCTGCTGGAGTCATTCAGTTCACGACTATTAGGAAGTCGCGTGCTTTTCGAGATCCTGTTATTTATTTATTTTTCCTTTTTTACCGTGACTGCATCTAAGGCAAGATCACTGTCATTTTCTGCCCGCTGCTTAATCTAATACCATACAAGAGTTTAGTAGTACTGAAGGTCAAAATACTTTATTGCACTTTGTGTGCTAGTACTTGAAAACTTGCTGTCCTCATTTGAGGACACTGGGCACTTCTGTGCTAAGCGCTACGTTTCTCGATCTTTTCTGATTACTTTGTCTTGTCTCGACATATTTTTAAAACTGTTGAAGAAGCAGTAGAATACTTATTTTCTGACGACAGAGAGGCGGATATGGTAGATCTACCTCCTGATGTAGATGAGCAGACAGATATTGAAAATGACTGATCAAATTCTTCACGGGTTTCCAGCCGGATCATTCTGACATCTGTACACAATATTTCTGCGGTCCAACTGGCCGCCAACGTCAGGTGAGGAAGCTAAGCCACTCTGGCCGTGACTGACTGTACAAGTGACTGACAGTCTCGGCGAGAATGGCTTAGCTTCCTCACCTGACGTTGGCGGCCAGTTGGACCGCAGAAATATTGTGTACAGATGTCAGAATAATCCGGCTGGAAACCCGTGACGAATTTGATCAAGTAATACGCCGGGAAAGTCTACATAGCCACAACGAAGATGACTTGTTGGGATACACCTGTGTAAGCAATATTGCCGCTACTACTGAAATTTTACACGAAAGAAACAACAAAGACATTTAACATGTTTCTTCTAAAAGAGCCCGTAACCAGGAAGTTAAATGGTGTGATCAAGTTCCTAAATGTTCATCTCCTGATGTGGAGAAGAAAGCCTCTATTCTTTTGGATGAATTGCAGGAAAAGTATTACGGTATCACTCCTGTACAAGTTTTTGAAGAACTCTTTTCAGAAGACGTTGTAAGCAAGAGTGTAGAGGAAACTGAAAGATACGTGAAGGAGTGTAAGAGTAGAACACATTCAGAAGACAAATTGCCAGAACATACCTGAACAAACACCTTGAAATGAGGTCAACTAAGGGAAGATCAATAAAACAGGTCTCACCTCCCAGGACTAATACAAATGATATGTCTTGAAACTGCACGTCATCCAGAAGCGTGAAAATCAAAGATGAAACTGAAAGATACGTGAAGGAGTGTAAGAGTAGAACACATTCAGAAGACAAATTGCCAGAACATACCTGAACAAACGCCTTGAAATGAGGTCAACTAAGGGAAGATCAATAAAACAGGTCTCACCTCCCAGGACTAATACAAATGATATGTCTTGAAACTGCACGTCATCCAGAAGCGTGAAAATCAAAGATGATCCCAGTTTGAGAACTGTAACAGGAAAGCCTTGAACGTATTGTGGAAATTGTTACGTTACACTGTGTATAAAATGCTTTCCCAAATATCATATGAGGCCTTAAATTTTGGTTTTTAAAAAATTCTGGTGTTTAAGCTATTGTAAACGTAAGTTTTTGTGAAATATAGAATCTTAATTTATCAAAATATCTACGGGTGTACTGCCGGTCTATAGTGTCCAACGGGCACAATATTTCGGCGATCATACATGTCGCCATCATCAGATGAACTGACGGACTGAGCTCCTGGAAACGCGCCGGCACGGAGATCCTAACGCTACGGCGGCTCGAAGGGAACTGGGTTCTAGCCCGGTAGCGGGCGATTTAAATACCCTCGGCCCGCGGACCGACCCCTCCGCTGTCCGCGCCACGGCCGCGCAGTTACGTTTGCTAGATTTACTCTTAATTAACCCAATCGCTGGTTCCCAAGCTTTGCTAAGATTATAGCTACAGTCACAGTTTATGAGGTCGTCACTTGTGCGAATTTCAATGGCCTCTCTAACGACAAGTGACGACCTCATAAACCGTGACTGTGGCTATAATCTTAGCAAAGCTTGGGAACCAGCGATTGGATTAATTAAGAGTAAATCTAGCAAACGTAACTGCGCGGCCGTGGCGGACAGAGCCCTCACACCGACGTCATTTCAGGCGCCGTCGCAATCGGTTCAAACTGCGCGGCCGCGGCGCGGACCGCGGAGGGGTCGCTCCGCGGGCCGAGGATATTTAGATCCCCACGGTACGGCGGCTCGAAGGGAACTGGGTTCTAGCCCGGTGGCGGGCGATTTAAATAGGTTCACTGAATTCTGGGCCCAGTGAATTCTGGGCCCAACCAGAAATGTGCGAATTCTGGGCCCAGTTTCCTGGAAACTACCTGCCTGTGGCGAGGGCAGAGCCTCCCTGCTCCCCTGGGAGTCCTCGTCCAACGTAGTGCTGACCGCTTACACAATCACTGCCTCACTGCCAGTACGACTCTAACTTGGGTAGTATTCAGTTCGTGCATCTTGTCTCCCAGTGTGCTGTAAGTTCGAAATGGAAATGTCAACGACCATCCGTGGTAAGCCATGTGCGCACTATGACGGCTACTCATATACCACAAGCAGAACCAAAGCAGATGGGACTGTGATTTGGCGCTGTTCAAAGCAAAGAACAAAGTACTGCCGAGAAATGCTTGAGACGAAAGACTGTGAGGTGCTTAGTTCAAACAAGCATCAATGTCGAGCACCGGATGACGCTCGCATAGAAATACAGGAGGCAGTAAATCGGGCTGAGAAGAAATCACGAGACGAAGAGACTTCGATTTCTAAATTATATACTGAAGAATTAGGTGATCTCCACAATCGAGGGTATCATTTTGTGTCTGCAATGACAGAAGAGCTATCAACGAAGCGGATATTATACAAGCATCGGGCCAAAGCACGCGGAGATCAGAAAGAGCCAGAGACGAGACAAGAAGTCGATCTTTCGCCTGAGCTACTAAATATAATGACGGTAGCAGTTTTCTCTTGAGCGATGACAACATTGGAGATAGGGTGATAGTATTTAGTGGAAAAGCAGGAAGAGAGGCTTTAAAGACTAAACGAGACTTTTTATGGATGGGACCTTCAAATGTTGTAGCTAGCAATTTGCTCAAATATATACGATACATGCGGACTTTGGAAGTTCAGAGTATGAAACAAATATCTATCTGATGGCCATTGTACTGTTACCCAACAAAAGAAAAGACATATATTAGTCTTTTCAGCAATCTTAAAAATAATATAAAAGAATGGAATCCTCAAAATGTCACCGTTGATTTTGAAATAGTTGCTATTTCTGCATTAAAAGTTGTGCCCCCGTCGGTTCAAGTTCATGGCTGCCATTTCCACATGAAGAAATCTCTCTGGAGGAAAGTGCAAGACTTGGGACTTGCTTCCGAATACAGAGAAAATGAAGAAGTAAGGTTGCAAATTCAGATGTGTGCTTCTCTGGCATTCCTTCGACCGGAAGATGTCTGCAATGGCTGGCTCAAAATCCAGTCACAAGCACCAGATATCCCCAAACTGTCTCAGTTTTTCGACTATTTCGTAGAGAGGTGGTTAGAAAACGATGAAGTCCCGATCAGAGTTTGGAGCTGCTACAGACTACGCTATCGTACCACCAACGCTGTAGAAGGTTGGCACAACAAGATTAATAATTTGCTTGGGAAACCAAATCCTAAAATTAAAGACGTAATCAAGTGCATGAAGACGGAAGCAGAGAACTCAGCACATGCTTTAATGAGATCAGAGTTAGGTATGGAGGGAAAAAATAAATAAATAAATAAATAAAATAAAAAAACCATGTGAAACTCGATGAAACGTTGGCAAAAATAATACAAAAGTACGAAGAGGATGGTGACATCAGGGCCTGTTTGAAAGCGATCTCTTTCCTTCAAAAATTTGAATAAATTCATTGGCCTAGTTTGAGACAACGTATGTGAAAAAATGTACAAAGAAATAATAATTTAAAAGTTAATAAAATAAAAAAATAAAATAAAAACTGATTTTAAACACGCCTGAATAGCAATGTATTCTTGTCATTTAGCCAGTGGATAAAGTGTGATGGGAGTCTGTTTATTACGAAAATTCCGTAAACATAACATGATCACTTCCTGGAAAAAGCGAATTTCTTATATGGAGCACTGTGACCTTTTGTAATATATTGTCTCTCTGACGCAATAATTTACATCTAAATCTTCAAAAAGGTTTTACTTATGACCAGTTTCAGCCAATGTCAATTACCTCCAAAAACAATGGAAAACTTAAAAACCTAATTACAAAATGTAACTTAAAAATCGTATATATTCTTCTTTACAAAACTTTATAGTAAAATAAGTTAAAATAATATACTCCTCATACCTCTGGATGGTATATGTAATGTAAAGAACATAATATATGATGGCGTACGAAAAGAGGGTAGGATTATGCACATAATTAAAGATCATTGGATATAACTCACATACAGTGCGTAGGTGACATAAGCTGTACATGGCTTCTTCTCCCGCTCCTACCACTACATACGCATATCCCCTGTAAGTGATTTCAAAACAGAAAAAACAGGCAAGCCGTCAGAAAAACTAAAACATACATTTTTGGAAGCAAAGAGTTGAAACTGCGTTCAGAACGACACATAATCTTAAAGTGCGATTGCGTGATAATATACCACAAAAGAAGCCAAATATACAAATTACTGGGTTCATGAATGTCTTGTCGCTGAGAAGCCCTCCACTGGCCAGACTCTAAGGTCCTTCATACGTGGCGATTTGAAGAAAATACTTACGGTAGCAAGAAAATGGCATTAGGTTTGCATTTTGACAAGGAGCAATTTAGCATAGATAATATTGAAGATCAAATGGAAATGGTGCACAAAAGCGACTCTACGTTGGAGATACAGATTGCAAAAATAAATGAGCAAAATCAATTTTCTCCTAATGCCTACTTTAAGATTTGTGATGTTACGCCGTCCTGTTAACACCGTCGCGTTAACATCGCCCTTCAAATGACCACCAACGGAAACAAAATGTCCTGCTGCCGGCAGAACGACGTTGAATGTTGACATAATGTTCAACGATATTCCCTTTTTTAAACGCGTATTGCCTTGGCTCTAATTTTTTCCCGTTTTTCCTTGTATTACGATGCATTCTGTCATGGTATGGAAAATCATGTCATTCATTGTAGCCGTAAACACGCACTCTTATTATGTAAATTATTTTATGGTTCACACACTCGTTTTAATGTATGTCTTAATACGCGCGTTCATATTGCTGATGCTATATATATATTACATTTGGCAATATTAATTACAATATAGAAAGGGTTTTCCTGTTTCGAAGTCATATGTAGGGGCCATTCACATTTAGCGCTGTGAGTGAGATGGGAAGCAATACGCACACTCCTGGTTCATGTACATTACATGTAGGTCTAACATTTGTAGGTCGATGGGTGTGGAACAGATTTTATTTTACGTTAATTTAAGTGTTCTTTGTCAAACAGACGTGATGTTAAAATTCTATGTTTGTAATTTGGTTTACCATTGTAGCTTCTGAATAACCAATCACAAGTAAAAGTTGTCAAACAGAAATTACATGAACACTTCCAATTGTATCACTTTTTGTTCTTTGATCATTTCCACACCTCTTTCAACAGTACAGCACGTAAAGCTGCGTTTGCACGGGCCATGAAAATTGTTATTGCCGACAACACTGGCCCACAATGTTTTCTGGCGAACCACTCGAATTGCAGCCACATGTACTATAACAATGCCGCTCACCGTTGCCTTGTAATGTTTGTAGAAAAGTGTTTCAGGGCCGAGTGCGTTTACATGAACCAAGCTACCGGAGCAAAATAATCAAGTCGGCTCGTCTACCTGCCGGCCGGCCCCCATCCCGGCGTGAGGGAGGGGGGCGGGGAGGAGGATTAGTGGCCCGACCTTTTCCGGGCCCAGAATTCGCGACACCTGCGGATCTCCGTGCCTGCGCGTTTCCAGGAGCTCAGTCCGTCAGTTCACCTGATGATGGCGACATGTACGATCGCCGAAATATTGTGCCCGTTGGACACTATAGACCGGCAGTACACCCGTGGATATTTTGATTATCAAATACGCCGGGAGAAACTGAAGAATCAATCTTAATTTACATTATAACGTGCAAGACTTGATCGCTGCCAATTACAATGCCGTTCTATTGGCAGGGTACTGGACCAACAAAGTGTGATGTTGTTATTAATTTATTTATACTAGATCGTAAGTCAATATTCAAAATTGTATTGGATATAGTGCCTTATGGACTCGGATAAATTGAAAAAAAAAAAAAAAAAAAAAAATTTCGGTATGCTAATTAGATCTTTATATGTATTTTTGACGAATTACAACGTTCAAATGAATGAAATAAATCGCAATTTGCGATGTTCTGGCATCACTGTATTAGGTTTAGATAGAATACCAAACTGTGTCGAATGAAAATTTGTGCCCGGTCGGGAATCGAACCCGGAATCTCCTGCTTACTAGGCAAACGCGTTGACCTCTCCACCACCGAGGACACAGTGACCAGCCCGACTGCAGAGGACTCTTCCCTGCACGTCTCCCGCCACACACAAATCTCCATTCGCCACGCTGTCTCTTTCCTATACCACAGCCTATTTATTCTATAATGCTCACAGCCACAGTACTGTATTCCCGCATCAGGGAGAACAGACCATGAGGTATCGATACACAATTAATTGTCGTCAGGAGCCCAGCCTCGGCTTGTATATATATATATATATATATATATATATATATATATATATATATATATATATATATATATATATATATATATATATTTGACGAATTACAGCGTTCAAATGAATGAAATAAATCGCAATTTGAGATGTTCTGGCATCACTGCATTAGGTTTAGATGGAATACCAAACTGCGATTTATTTCATTAATTAGATCTTTATTAATACCTGTCGTATTAATCCGGACATCGGTAGGTACACCATTGGATGTTTTTCGCGCAAGCACAGGCTTTTACCATGAAAGCAGCAACTAACCGCGGACACGGGCACCTGCGAGGCCCTCCAGTAATGGGCAGACGACTCGCCGACGGCCGGCCTGCGGCGAGCACGTGTGCCGCGGGCGCGCAAAGTGTATCAGAAGCGCGGGGGCGGTTTTTAGCGGCCTGTGCGCTTTGCCGGCCGTGCCGCCGCATTAGTTATTTAGCAGCGCTAAGTGGCGGCCACTCGACAAACTTTGGAGGACTCTGTTCGCGCGCTTTAAATGCTTTTCCCCGCGGCGCGGCGCCTCGTCCAGGTCGCAGCCCCGGGCGCCCTAACGACCCGCAATTCCTGCTCTACGGCGCCTCTCTCAGATGCACTTTGCGTCGCGCCGGACGGCTCGAGAAAAAGGGGGCTCGCCCGGGAATTAGCCACGTTATTACTTTCCTCACCTGCTGTGTTAGAGCAGTCGAGGCTACGGCCATCGGGAGGATAAAAAAGTAATATTTTCATTGAAATAAACAAAGGTCATATTTATTTATCGAATGTTGATACAGATCTTGGTTCACATATATAGTTCTAATGGTATATATAAGATATGTATAGCAAGGACAATATAAGAACAGGATCATATGTACAGTGTTATATTAAATTATGTACACATTACACTGTTGTTGTGCTCTTCAGTACGCAGACTTGTCAGAATGCAGCTCTCCACACTACCCTGTCCTGTGCAAGTCTCTTCATCTGAGAATATGTTCGGCAACCTACACCCTTTTGAATCTGCTCACTGTATTCGTCTCTCGGTCTCCCTCTACGATTTTTACTCCACACACTTCCTTCTAATGCTAAGTTGACAATTCCTTGATGTCTCAGAATATGTCCTACCAATCTATCCCTTCTCTTAGGATATGCCAGAAACTCCTTTTCTCCACAATTCGGTTAAGCACCTCCTCATTAGTCACGTGATCTACCCATCTAATATTAATCATTCATCTGTAGCACCACATTTCGAAAGCTTCTATAATCTTTTTGTCTGAACTCCTTACCACGTTTCACTGCCATACAATGCTACACTCCAGACAAATGCTTTCAGAAAGGACTTCCTAACATTTAATATTGGATGTTAACAAGTTTTGCTTCTTTAGAAACGCTTTTCTTCCCATAGGCATTCTGCATTTTATATCTTCTTTGCTTCGGCCATCAGAAGTTATCTTGCTACCCAAATAACAAAATTCATCTACTACTTTTATTGTGTGATTACCTAATCTAATTCCTTCAGCATCGCCTGATTTTTCTGACATTCCATTCCATTACCTTCGTTTTACTCTTGTTAATGTTCATCTTATATCTTCCTTTCAAGACATTGTCCTTACCATCCAATTGCTCTTCCAGATTTTTTGCGGACTCTAACAGAATTACTATGTCATCGGCAAACCGCAAAGTTTTTATTTCTTCTCCCTGCACTTTATTGCCTTCTCCATATTTCTCCTTCCATTCCTTCACTGCCTGATCAATGTACAGACTGAACAACATTGGGGAAAGGCTACGACCATGTCTTACTCCCTTCCCAACCTCTGCGTCCCTTTCTTGCCCTTCGACTCTAATAACCGCTGTCTGGTTTTTGTATAAGTTGAATATAACTCTTCGCTCCCTATATTTTACCCCTGATTCCTTCAGTATTTGGAAGAGTGCATTCCAGTCAACATTGTCAACATTGTCTCCAAATCAATAAATTTTAAAAACCTAAGTTTCCCTTTCCTTAGCCTATCTTCTAAGATAAGTCGTAATGTGAGTATTGCCTCCCGTGTTCCTACATTTCTCCTAAATCCAAACTGATCTTCCCCGAGGTCGGATTCCACAGGTTTTTCCATTCGTCTGTAAATAATTGTGTTAGTATTTTGCACCGATGACTTATTAAACTGATAGTTCTGTAACTTTCACACTTTCCTGCATTTGGTTTCTTTGTAATTGGAATTACAATATTCTTCTTGAAGTCCGAGGGTATTTCCACTGTCTCATACATCTTGCATACCAGGTGATACAATTTTTTCATCGCTGATAACAAAAGAGTTACTTCACGTATATTTATAAATGAGCGAAGTATTCGTCTTGAAGTACTGTAACAGTTACATATGCACTTTCTTAATATTGGAAGACACAATAAGTCGCGTGCCAATATTGACGTAATCGACATTCAATATTTATTGATTTTGGCCGTACAACTTCGAGTGTAAGCTTTCTTGGAAATTACCCACAAATCCACGACCTTACTCTGGGTCAGTTGCAAATAACTGTAGGGAATGATTACATCAGTATTCGCAGAATTCGCAGAAACAATGTCAAACGCGGCGGCTGCCTCAGAGTGACAGTACGTGGAATGACAGGAAGGCAGTAAGTCTGGGTGCAGCCAGGACGTGTCCCCTGGGCAGCCGGGCGGTGAGTAATGGGGAGGATGCAGGATGCGCCAGCCGGAAGCTGGCGTGCGTGTGTAGAATGCGACGACGCGCCGCTCGCTTCCTCCGCGGCCAGGCTGCATCCTCAGTGAACCTCTGCTGCAGCTGTACCGTTGCTCGGCGACGGACGCGCGCACGCGGCCGACAATGAAAAGTGCCACGCTCCTCCGACGCGGCCCGTTCTACGGCCGAGAGGCTTGCTGGCACTGACCTCTGAAGCATTGCCCACTGCAGTGAATGCAACTATAGTACCCGCAGCCCTCCCCCTTATGCACCGTACGTATCTTGCTGCCCACAACGCATTCTCTGATAATTACTTCGAACAATTAGTTCATGAGCAAACTAGAACTGTAAATGGATGTCAATACACACTTGATTTCTTTGCAACAAATAATCCCGAGCTCATAACCAGCTTAAAAACGGATACAGGTATTAGTGAACACGGGGCAGTCGTAGCGAGATTAAATATCGAAAATCCCAAAGATACCAAAAATAGACGAAAAGTACATCATCATCATCATCATCATCATCATCATTAGAGACTGATTATGCCTTTCAGCGTTCAGTCAGGAGCATAGTCCCCCTAATCAAATTCCCCCATGATCCCCTATTCAATGCTAACATTGATGCCTCGTCTGATGTTATGCCTTTTACTTCAAAATCATTCTCCATCGAATCTAAGTACTTTCTTCTAGGTCTACCTCGACTCCTCTTACCCTCCGCTGCCGAGCTCACGAGTCTCTTAGGTAACCTTGCTTCTCCCATGCGTGTAACATGACTCCACCATCTCAGTCTGTTCGATATAACTGCTTCATCTGTGGTGTTCATTCCCAGTTTTTCTTTGATTTCCTCATTATGGACACCCTCCTGCCATTGTTCCCATCTATTAGTACCTGCAAGTCACAAAGATACAAAAAATAGACGAAAAGTATATTTGTTCAGAAACTAAACTATAGGCCTATTTCATTAACGTCAATTTGCAGCGGGGTTTTGAAACATATCCTGTATTCAAATGTTACGAATTATCTCGAGCAGAATGATGGTCAACATGGATTTAGAAAATATCGTTCGTGTGAAACACATGATTATGTATTCCTAGATTTGCAGAAGTCTTTCGACACCTTACCTAACGAACGGCATTTAATCACATTGTGTGGTTATGGAATATCGCCCCAGATTTGTGACTGGAGAGGGGATTTCCTGTCAGAGAGGACACAGCTAGTAGTAATCTATGGCAAGGCATCGAGTAAAACAGAGGTGATATCCACAGGGTGATACCGGGCTTTTTACAGGGTAGTGTCATTGGTCCTCTGCTGTTCCTTACCTACATAAACGATTTGGGAGAAAGTCTAAGCAGCTCTCTTAGGTTGTTTGAAGATGATGACGCCGTCATTTATCGTCTATTAAAGTTATCTGAAGATCAAAACCAACTGCAGAACGATCTGAATAAGATATCACTATGGTGTTTAAAGTTGGCAATTGACTCTATATAATGAGAAGTGTGAAGTCGTCCACATGAGTACGAAAAGAAATCCGTTAAACTTTGTTTACAACATAAATCAATCAAATGTGAAGGCCGTAAACTTCACTAAATATCTAGGAATTAGTATTACTTCAGACTTAAACTGGAAAGAATACGAAGATTATGTCGTGGGAAAGGTGAACCAGAGACTGCGTTTATTGTCAGAACCCTTAAAAGAAGCAACAGAACTACTACAGAGACTACACAGGCGATCACATGGATATGTAGTCCGATTGGCTACACTACAGTTAAACAGCTGGCGCATCGGCCTTTAAGACAGTTTGCATCCAGTCAGAACATTGTTCATCGAATAAGGATAATGTTCATCGAGACAGAATAGTGTTCATCGATTCACCACAGAGTGCACTGTTTCATTACAGAGTGCCGCGCTATGCAGAACATAGTCCTCGCAGTGCTACAGTGCATCGCAGACACTTGTTTAAACATTGAGATTGAGATATTATCGAGGACTATAAAAGGAAGTTTGAAGTACTCACTCTCGTTCCGTTTCCTCTTCTAACTCCTAACTGTTCCTCTCCAATCCAACTGTCCAACTTACCACATAGCCTTTTATTCAACATTTTCAGCCTGAGAAATTAGACTAATAGTCCGGTTTTCTTTTTCTTTTTTATTTCTGTTCTTCTCAACGGATAGCAAAAAAAAAAAAAAAAAAAAATAATCAGGTCATTCCCCTTTGTCGTACATCTGCTACATAATTTATAATTTGTGTGCAGACGACAAATGAGCTATGTTGTGCATTCAAGAGACAAAAAAACATGATTTGCAAAGATGTTCATAAAATCCCAGCGATGGTGCTGATGGAAGAAATGTACAAAAAAATGTAGATAACAAAATATTCCTTTCAAGATTACCACGCGGTTCTGTATTTAAAATCATAATTAACGAGTGGCCAAAATGAATGTGGTAACATTCCTGAAGAGTGACGATGTGCAGTGGCAGAAATAAGTTTTTAATCGAAATTTATTCGCAGAACGAAATTTCTCCCGGCTGAAATTTGTTTTGCACAGATGTTTCACAAATGATGGAAGGAATGTTTGTGCCGGACCGGAACTCGAACCAGGATTTCCTCATTATCGCTAGGAGACGCTTTACCTTTAAGTTAATTGAGCAGAACTGTGTAGTAGTTTGCTATGTAGTATGTGAGCCAGTCAGAAAAGAACCGTTCTACCCGAAGGAATAAAAAGGTATGGGTGATCCCTCGTGAAATGCAAAAAATCCTGGCTTGAGTCCCGCTCATGAAAATTTTTTCCGTCTGTTACCATTTAGTAGTACATCTATTCCAAATACAGTGTATCTAAGAGGAATTCATTTTAGAGAATAAATTTCGATTAAAAATTAATTTGGTGTTGAAGCAACATGTGCACCATCCTTAAAGTTTTCATTTATACCATATATTACTCGATGTTCGTGACAGATATATGCAACAAGCCACTAACCAATCATACATACAGCTGTAATACGATAATGAGTCAGAAATGTCATGAGATCAAACAGTAGATGATACAAACTTACCTGAGAAAGGATGGGCCTGAAATGACAAGCAAGACGGGAAGACGAAGAGTGAACATAAACTAAAAACTTGAGTTGAGGACGCACGGAGAACTGTCGTGCCCAACCACAGTAAGGGAGAGAGGGTGGTGGAGAACATTCAGGGGGCGTCCATTAATTACATGAGGCCTGGAGGGGGTGAGCGGTGACTAAGCAGTCGGAGGCGCCATGTCACGCATTGAGCCGCCGCTACCGTCGGTGCTTCGAGTCCTCTTCCTGAAATGTGAGTGTTTGTTGTCCTTAGCGTAAGTCAAAGTCTTGGAACTGATGACATCAGCAGCTTTGTCCCTTAGGTAAGAGACATCAAGTGAGGCTTATGCTTATTGTGACATATGACTAGGACGATGTTGTTATGATGTGAATAACGGAGAACAGATAACAACTCATCCTAAAGAGGCTTCTTCAAAGCTTTGATTATCTTACACTGAAATGAGATATCCTACCAAAGATCCTTCCGACCCCTTCTGAAGTGGTGTTCCGTCGCCCATCCAACCTCCTCAACATCCTAGTCCATCCCTATACCACTCCCAACCCCTTACCACAAGCATCATATCCCTGTGGAACACCTCGATGGAAAACCCAATCCACCCACCCAGCACTTCCTACACCAGTCCTGTCACAGTCTTATCCTGACCCGTTAGAGGTCGGGCCACCTGTGAAAACTGTGGAACAGTTTAGAAATGCGAGAAATGTGCGTTAAATAAGTAAAACTCATTTCTCCTCTAAAATATGGCTAAAAACTACATAAGAACATCGCGGTTATGCGAGCGTCACGCACACAAGTATTAAGTTAAATTAAGAATTGCGGCGTCCGTTCTGTCAGACATGTCCAAAAGGACATCATCATCATAAACTAAAGGCTATGCCTTATTGATTTAGCCACGTCCCTCTCTCCATTGTCATCCTCTTCAATTCTTCATACGATTTTATCTCCATATCTTCTTTGATGTTATTAAAATACGTTGCTCTTGGCCTGCCTCTTGGTTTTTTCCCTAAAACTTTTCCTTCAAATACATTCTTTATGAACTGGTTATGTCTCATCATGTGCCCTATCATTTTTAATTTTCTTCTTCCTACATAATTTAGCAGAGTTCTCATTCACTTCTAGTAAGACCTGTTCTTTACTTTTCCTATCTACCCAGCTTGTTTTCGTCATTCTTCTCCCTATCCACATTTCCACTGCTTCCAGTGTCTTTTTCTCTGCCTTTCCCAGAGTCCACGCTTCACATCCGTATGTTAAGGCACTCCAAACAAATGTTTTGGCCAACTTTTTCCTACTTTCTAGGCTTATAAGATTGTCTGTTAGTAAATTCCTTTTATTTTGGAAAGCTTTCTGTGCCAAGGCTGTATTTATTGTCGTCAGTGATAGTACTTTCCAAATAACATAAGTTCTCAACGTGCCCTAGAACATCATCTTCTAGTTTAATATTAACTTTACTCTTTTTTTGTCTTCCCAAATACCATAGTTTTTGTTTTCTTATTATTAATTTTTAGATTAAATTGTCTTAGGATTTTGGCTAATTTTAGCAACATAAACTTCATTTACTTTACTGAGTCAAAAGTACTACTATATCATCTGCAAAACGTATACAGTGTATTCGTTCCCCGTTAATTTTAATTCCTTTGGTTGCTCTTTTCAACATTTCAACGGGTTTTTCAATAAATAAGTTGAACAAATATAGTGATAATGGGCACCCTTGCCTTACTCTCCTCCTTATTTTTGCTTTCTTCTTCACACCTTTCACTTCTATCTCTGCTTCCTGTCTTTTATACAGGTTCCAGATTAATCTCATGTCCTTCCAATCAAGATTTATTTCCTTCATTGTCTGGAATAACAATTTCCAATTAGCCATGTCAAATGCTTTTTGTAAATCTATGAAGGTCAAATATGTTTTTCTATTAACTCCAATTCGTCTTTCTAATCCTCAGAGCTAGTATCGCCTCTCTAGTTCCCTTACCAGATCTGAAACCAAACTGGTCTTCTCCTAGGTCTGCCTCCATTTTCTTTTTTATTCGATGTTTTATTATGTTTAACGTTATTTTGGAAGTGTGAGACAGTAAGGAGATAGTTCTATTGTTCTCAAGACGCTTCAATTCTTATTGTAATCTGCCTTGTACATGTTTGATGCTTATTTCCGTGCGGGAGCAAACATGGACCGGACTTCTGGCGGGCATACAGGGCCAATTACAAGCCATGGAGTACAATGGTAGAATTAGGGGGACATATGAGAGTTTGGACTGGTCGGAGAGCGTGGTTGGGTAGTCCTCGCAGGGGTGTTGAACCCGTGGGTCTTGGTTGGCACAGGTGTTCAGCGTAAGTGGCTATAAGCAAGAGGTCCCGGGTTCAAATCCCGGCTCGGACACAAACTTTCATATGTCAAAACAGCTTTACGATTACAGCTGCTACCAGCAGTGGAAACTCAAAGAACCGGTTAAAATCATTAAATAAATTAATTAAAAATGCAGTTTTTTTAATAAATCCAACGGAATCGAGTACAAACTATTGTATGTAGGGTAAAGTTACCTAACTTGGTGACAAAGCCAATAATTCTGTAAATAATCAGCTCATTAGCCATAAATTTCTGCGAAAAATGCTTAGGCAACTTAGGTTTATATCTGTATGACACAATAATACTGATTTCATAGCATTACAATTCGTTTTGGTCGACTTGAGGTTATTTAAATCAGACCTAACAGTGGTACCTAATTTGGTGATAAGGGTAGTTAATTTGGTGATATGGGTTCCTAATTGGTGATACAGTAATATAAGTTCCAACTACTATGAATTTATTTATATTTCTTTAAAGCTATTTTTAACCCTGTCAAATGGAACATATTGAACCACAAAAATTAGGAAAAATTCAGATCAGTTCAAATAAATTAGATAAAAAAATAAATAGTGATACTTAAGTTGGTGATACCACCTAAATTGGTGATAGGCTTTATGAAAATATTTTTACTAAAAAAACATTAGTTTCACGAAAATGCTAAGCCGATGCAAAGTGTAACCATAAAGTAAGCAAAAAGACACATTTAACCTAAGTTTCTGCAAGGTTTTGTGAGTGAAATACACTTGACCGATTATCTTTACATCAATATACAGTTAGGAAATTAAATAAAGTATGGTATTACTCACAAAGAAATGAAAATTACTGCTCAAATACGGCGCACTGTCCTTTCACATTTTTTTTTTTTTTTTTTTTTTTTTTTTACAATACGCTAATAATGCCAAAACGGCGCTGCAGACATTTTGCGCCATCTATGAGCGCTCTCTCGAACTACATGAGTCACCCCTACGGTAATGAGAGGGGGAAAAAATGCAACACCAACTTAGGTGTATCATCAAATTAGGTTTCCTTACCCTACAAAAAATGGAAAAAGGTTACGTCAAACTGGAGAGAGGTTGGCCGAACCAAATCTGATGATAGAATGAGGGAGGGCGAAAAAACCAAAGTGTGCTCACGTAATGAATGGACGCCCCCTTATGACGAACAATGGATGCTAGCGACAGGTGCACGGAGCACACGCTGCAGAGAGCGCACTGAAAGGATACGATGGGCAGAGCGGTGTCCCGGAAGTCGACGACGGAGAACCTCTGGGAGGGCTCGAGGAAGGCCAGCAGGTGGTGGGGCACGCCCTGCGCCTCCTCCTCCGTCACCTTGTTGGTGATGATGTCCAGCCCGCGGTACACCTGCAACAAGACCGCCAAGTCACTCACACAGGCCGCCAAACACTATGGAAACAAAATTAACCAATACTAAAACATAATTTTCCATAAAAAATACCTTTGACAGTATACGCTTTTTTTAAATGTTTTTTCACAACCTTTATAACTTTCATTGGTCAGTATTTACAGGTTTTACAATCATGAATATACAATCCTGGCCATTGAAATTGCTACACCACGAAGATGACGTGTTACAGACGCGAAATTTAACCGACAGGAAGAAGATGCTGCGATATTCAAATGATTAACTTTTCAGAGCATTCACGCAAGGCTGGCGCCGGTGGCGACACCTGACATGAGCAAAGTTTCCAACCGATTTCTCATACACAAACAGCAGTTGACCAGCGTTGCCTAGTGAACGTTGTTGTGATGCCTCATGTAAGAAGGAGACATGCGTACCATCACGTTTCCGACTTTGATGAAGGTCGGATTGTAGCCTATCGCGATTGCGGCTTATCGTATCTCGACATTGCTGAACGCATTGGTCGCGATCCAATGACTGTTAGCAGAATATGGAATCGGTGGGTTCAGGACGGCAATACGGAACGCCGTGCTGGATCCCAACGGTCTCGTATCACTAGCAGTCGAGATGAGAGGCATCTTATCCGCATGGCTGTAATGGTTCGTGCAGCCACGTCTCGATTCCCGAGTCAACAGCTGTTAAGTCTGAACAGCCGTTTTACATATCAGAAACACTTTGCTCCACATAACAATTCCCAACGTACTGCTGTAAAAACATACGATATGAGCAGGACTTCAACCCAGGACCCGTAGTATAACAAACTGACATCTTACCAACTTGCCCAGAAGCCCTCGACTTGGTAGTCCTCGCAGTTACTCTTTTCCTCTACCCCTTAGATCTGGTGTTGCTTATTATTGTATTTCATGCACGATCACCTAGACTACAGCACGTCATCATCGGCCAGTTCTATCACTTAGTGATGTGGCCTCTTTGAGTCGGCATGTAACAAAGGATCGCAATAGTTTCTTCCATTTCCTCCGATCTTGAGCTTCCCGTTGCGAACTGAGTCTTGCTGTCTTCCTTAGGTCTGTGTCCCATCTGTTTGGTGGTCTTCCTCTAGGTCTATTTTGGTAAATAGGGCTCTAGTCTAGGACTTGTCTAGAGGGTCTACCATCTTTTATTCTAGCAATATGACCAGTCCACTGCCTTTGGGCGCACAGCTGCTTAGGTCATCAACGCCCGACCTGAATGTACCAAAAACCAGAGTTATGACTACTGCCAAAGAGGACGATACCAGGATATCGCTAAAAACATACGGTAAAATACACCAAGAGGAATAATTAAATGTCCTTTGATAAAGAAGTCATCTGTATAAAGCTCAAGACCCGAGCAGCTGCTCGTGTGTCGTCGCCTAAAATTTCAAATGTTCAAATGTCTGTAAATCTATCGGACTAAACTGCGTGGTCTTCAGTCCGTAGCTTACAAACTACTTAAACCTAGGTAAACTAACCTACGGACAAACACACACACACATGCCCCAGGGAGGACTCGAACCTCCACGGCGAGCAACCGCGCGCTCCGCAGCGAGATGCTTTAGACCGCTCGGCTACTCCACCGCGGCGCCTAAAATTTCCTCTAAAGTGTTCGGCAGATTAAGAGCAACACGGACATGATTAAAATTAACACAGGATATTAAAACATGGCGCACCGTCAGCGGGTGACCGCAGGAACACAAAGGTACGTGGTCACCTGTCAACAAGTGGCGGTGGCTGAACCGGCAGTGACCGATCCGCAAGCGGGCCAAGATTACTTCCTCCCGTCGAGATGCGCATGAGGAGGTCTCCCAAGTTGTTGGGATTGGTTTGATGGTGTGAAGCTTATTGGAATGAAGCGAGGACCACAAACTATGCCACGACAGTAAAATGCGTCGGCAAATTGACGCTTTAATATCACTGGATGGGACGCAGAGAGTAGCTGTCCGTAGCAGGAGGGTTGCAGCCCTGGCCGCAGCATCAGCAGCTTCGTTCCCAGGCACACCTACGTGGCCAGGGATCCACAGACAGCCAACGAGTGAATCGTCGTCCGCTAACAATTGATGGGAGTGTTGAATTTGGTGTACGACAGGGTGGATCAGATACGGGTCTCTAATGGAGTCAAAGCAAATGACATAGGAAGGATTGCGGTGGCGACGGATATCAGAACAGCTTGATAGAGAGCATAAAGCTCAGCTGTGAAAATCGAACACTGGACAGGAAGCCTGTATTGAAACATGTCGTCTCCCTTTTCAGTGTATTCACCCATTCCATAATGTCGATGAAAGCACATGGCACGAATTGTATCGGAGTTTTGGTTGATTCTCTATCGATATACAACGTTTGGTCCCGATCTGATTGCCTAAAAACTTAAGGTTTGGGTGTGAGCAAGCACGGCCTCAAGATTAAGAAGAAGGCTATTAACATTCCCAGACTGCTGTAGGAGGAGAAACTGCGCTGGCAGTGAATTTACGAGGGAGGAGGAGAGGAGCAGGTGCTGGAAGGAGGCCACGGACTTGGCTCGCGTGGCCCAGCCGTCCATCAGTGGGGCATGACGTCACTGACCGCTACCTGCCTCTCACTCCGGCAGGTCGCGGATGCTTCCAGGAAGACCGCGCATATTCTACGTGCGCGCACGCCGCCCGTCTAATAAGATTCCAAAGGCCTGCCGCGCTACCTTTCGAGTAAGCCGGAGCAACAGAACAAGCAGAACTTGGGACGTGAAAGTATGTACGGAATTCCTTAAGCAGGTGCGAGTCTTGCGGTTCATTAGCCTCCAAAGGAAGAAGGAAGGGAAATTAGTGCTTAAACTCCCGTCGTCAGCGTGGTCATTAGAGTCGGAGCTCACATTCCGATTGTTTTTGGTTAACGATGGAGGAGGAAATCGGCCGTGCCCTTTCAAAGACGCCATCCCGGTATTTGCCTGCAGACGTTTAGGGAAATGAAGAAAAGTCAAAATATATATGGCCGAATGCGGGTTCGAACCGCCGTCCTCCCGAATGCTGTCAAGTGTGTTGCCACGGCTCCAACTCGCTCAGTTTTCGTTCCGGGTTAGATGTTTTAAATGTTTGTATAGCTTATGGGACTTAACTACGGGGTCATTAGTCCCTAAACTGAACTAACTACTACTAAGGACGGCACAAATATCCATGCCCGAGGGGGGATTCGAACCCCCGACCGTAGTGGCCGTGCAGACCGTGACTGGAGCGCCTCAATCCCCTCGGCCACCGCGGCCGGCTCCGGGTTAGAGTACCAGACGTGCTCTTTTCCCGGATGTTTCGTCTTTTTTAGACCCTTCTTTTACATCCGAGAGGTGTTTTAGGAAGTTGAGGAATTGTCCACTGTTTTTTAAGGTCATAACAACTGCTTCAACTCAAAAAGTCGGGAAACAGAGCTCTCTAGATAGATCAGACTCTAAAGAACTTAAGCTTTCTTCCAACAATCTAATAAGTTTTCTAGACTTTTCTCTTTTCTACTGGTGCGAAATTACTGAAGTTTCGGTATTTTTTGAACAGACCTCGAATGTTGCCCCAAGCTACGCCCAAGTTTCCTGTGAAACCCCAAAAAAATTCGACGAGCTCAGGTTACGCTTTCAGAGCGATTGAAATAAGTGGTGTAACAATTATCGTGAAATACGAGTTCCTTGGCGGCCAGTTAATATTCTTTACGTGTGCATAATGAAGGATAACGTGGCCTCAAATGATTTTAGTGTAGAATTACGAAATGTTGCTAGCTGCTTTATGAATCTAGAAATGACCTCTTTTTTTACGACTGAAAACTGGTAATCCTACCCCCGGTTGCCTTGAAAAGTCTTTCATCAATTGACGACCACTGTGTTTCTGGAAGATCGATGAGTTAGAACTTATTTTCTTTTTATTGTTGTTCTTCATCAAGTGACAGAAGCTTCTTCAAGACAAATTTCTTTTTTAATTCAAAACAGCTCATAGCAGAAAAGCTCTCCTTATGACAGTGCGTGAAACTATTGAAAGTTTACGTTATTACGGGCTGTCTATCGTTGTTTTGTCAGTGCATGAACCCAGCAGAACAGATCCCATGTTTCATCGACAGGTGCAGTGGTCTGGAACCTCATAAAAATTATTTCATTTATTGTAAGGGTTAACAAGTACATTAAGTATCTACAATTAAATGGAAATGTCCAAACTTGACGACCAGTCCAGAGCACTTGGAATTACTTGATGTAAAGTCGCTAGATAAGCGTTAAGTGATCCCAGTGGGCATTCTAACGAATTCAACTCAGAGTTTATTCCTCTTCTTCGCTGTAGCTGTCAGCAGATGCAAATAAAAGCCGCTTCATGTTATAGGCACACTCCCTTGACCCGCCCTAATTCAGTTCAGCCACAAGCATGTATGGCTTGGTTCATGGAATCCCTCAACCTTCTTTGATGGAGCTTGAAAAAAGTCCGTATGTTTCAATGGATAGTCATTCCAGCATTATAGGTACTTGGAAGTCAAGAGGAAAGAACTTTCTGAGTTGTTCCTGGGCAAAGATAAGAAGCGTAGCTCCTCTAACCCCGCTATCTCTATCTGCAAGTCCTCAAACTGTGCGACACAGCACTGAACAATAACTAACAGACATACAGTTATTAAACTTCCTGCAGTTACAAATTCGACACAGACCCCTGCAGAGTTTCCGACATAACATTGGCACGAAATTACTGAAGTTTCGTAATTTTTTGAACAAACCTCGAATGTTGCCCCAAGCTACGCACAAGTTTCCTGTGAAACCCCAACAAAATTCGTCGTGTACATTGGGAAAACAGCTTGTTGAGACAAACAGACACGACGATTACGGATAGAATTTTAAATCATATCTTCATTTTTAACGATCCGAATTTGACGAAACATTGTTTAACGGTGGAAACGCCATGTATATCCGTTGGGTAGTTTTGGAATTCAGTGTGTTCTAAGAGAATAACGACAGACACGTCTGAACTCATTAATTCATGACTCTTTATTTGTAGCCATAAAAACTACTACAATTAATGTATAGTGCGTATATACTGTAAAAAGTATTGGAAAAAAATCCTTAAAATCATTATGCACTACTAGCAACAAAAATTCAAAATGTTCAAATTTTTGTTAAGCTTAAGGGACTTAAATACGGGGTCATCAGTCCCTAAACTTACAAACTACTTATGAACTACTTACGCACTAGGACGGCACAAATATCCATGCCCGAGGGGGGATTCGAACCCCCGACTGTAGTGGCCGTGCTGACCGTGACTGGAGCGCCTTAGTCACCTCGGCCACCGCGGCCGGCAACAAAAATTCCATATCTGGTCATCTAGTTAGTGCTTCATGATGTAGCCGATGCAGTAAATGTCATTATTATGTCTCTAATCTTTCCAGAAAGTAACTCATAATGGAACAGTAGTATGTGATTGACTACTTTTACATGGCAAAGGAGAAATACTAAAGTAAACAAACGCACATCTTAGGAGTAGCTCATTGCAGCTATCTGTCTAACTGATTCAGTAGCAGTCTGCAATTTTTCTAGGACGAGCTACTTGGATGTGTAACAGTATGTATAAAAGCAGCTACAAATGAATTTGTGGTAAAATGTTGCTCAGTTTGAGAGATAATCGAAAAAATAAGTTACGTAGCTGATCGGCTACACTGTACATTATAGTGCATAAAGTGCAAGACCGATAAGAAATTACCCGAATAGCGCCACACTTGGTGGAAGTGGCGACGGGTCTGCAAGCAGTAAGTGATTGGTTTTACAGAGAGATAACAGTATACGTAGGCCGAGCAAAGCCCTCTCGCGTCGGTTCGACAGGGTCGGTGTTATTCCTAGTGTAGTCAATGCCGAGCTATCACATAAGGTGGAAACTATAGTGAGTGCCAGAATGCCTCACCGACGTCAAATTCAAATGTTTGTATAGCTTATAGGACTTAACTATGAGGTCATCAGTCCCTAAACTTACAAACTACTTATGAACTAGCTACTACTAAGGGCGGCACAAATATCCATGGCCGAGGGGTGATTCGAACCCCCGACCGTAGTGGCCGTGCAGACCGTGACTGGAGCGCCTCAGTGCTCTCGGCCACCTCGGCCGGCTCACCGACGTCAAAGGGAGCCATATCGGCATGTGGGCGGGGTTGAACGGGGCTGTCATAATGTGACGTATTGGCTGGTACAGGGCATGCTGCTACGACAGTGATGGGTGTGTGGAAACAGTGGATAGAGAAGCTGGAACTGGAGCTCGGAACATGACCACAGCACGGGATGACTGTCAGCTTGTCTGCAGGTCATAGAGGACCGTACAGCGTCGTCCACAGTGTTGTCTCGTCGCTAGAGCACTGCAATAGGTGTGAACTTGTCTCCATCGACTGTAAGTCGACGTCTGCTGCAGGTTGGACTGGTTGCACGGATGCCATTAATTCGGCTTCCACTGTCCAGAAACCACAAACTCCTCAGACGACAAAGGGCACGTGTACACCGTCACTGGGGTGCTGAGTGGTAAAATCTAATCTTTTCACACGAGTCATGCCTCAACGTGTCCGTCGATGCCGTAATAAAAGCAAGCAGGAGGGCTGCATTGTAGAACGGCATAGCGGACAAACACCAGACGTGATGGTTTGGGGCGCCGTTGGTTACAACGCCCAATTTCGCCTCCTACGTACAGAGGGCACTTTGAACAGCAACCGGTACCTAACTTTCTACATCAACATGGGATACTCTGCAAATCTCATTTAAGTGCCTGGCAGAGGGTTCATCGAACCACCTATATGCTATTCATCTACCATTCCAGTCTCGAAGAGCGCGCGGGAAGAAAGAACGCCTGAATCTTTCAGTTCGAGCTATGATTTCTCGTGTTTTATTCTGATGATCATTTCTACCTATGCAAGTTTAGAGTCAACAATATGTTTTCGCATTAGAAGGAGAATGTTGGCGATTGGAGTTTCGTAAGTAGCCCACATCGCAGCGATAAGCGACATTGTTGTAATGATTCCCATCCCAGATCCTGTACCATTTCCGTAACGCTGTCTCTCCTGTATCGTGACAATACGAAACGAGCTGCCCTTCTTTAGAGTCTTTCGATGTCCTCCGTCAAACCCACCTGAAAAGGATACCACACTGGGCAGCAATACTCCAAAAATGGACAGACTAGCGTAGTGTATGTAGTTTCTTTTGTAGTTCTGTTGCATGTTTTAAGGGTTCTGCCAATAAAACTCAGTCTCTGGTTCGCCATTCCCACGACATTATCTACATGTTCTTTCCAATTTAAGTCTAAAGTAATAGTAATTCCTAGGTATTTTGTGGAGTTTACGGCCTTCACTTTTGATTGATTTATCTTGTAAACAACGTTTAACGGATTTCTTTTCGTACTCTTGTGGATGACTTCACACTTCTCATTATTTAGAGTCAATTGCCAATTTTTACACCATAGTGATATATTATTTAGATCGTTCTGCAGTTGGTTTTGATCTTCAGATGATTTTACTAGACGGTAAATGATGGCGTCATCTGCAAACAAACTAAGAGAGCTACTTAGATTTTCCTTTAAATCGTTTATGTAAATAAGGAACAGCAGAGGACCAATAACACTACCCTGTGGAACGCCCGATATCACCTCTGTTTTAGTCGATGCCTTACCATCGATTACTACGACCTGTGTTCTGTCCGACAGGAAATCCCCTATCCAGTCGCAAATTTGGGGCGATATACCATAACCACGGAATTTGATTAAAAGCCGTTTGTGAAGTACGGTGTCAAAAGCCTTCTGGAAATCAAGAAATACGGAATCGATTTGCGAACCCTTCTCGATAGCACCCATCACTTCGTGTGAGTAAAGAGCTGGAGCCTGAGGTAGTCTCCCTGCTTCAGGCATCTTCTTAGGCCACATTTCAAAAGGACAATGCCCGGACACTGCGAGGAATGTACAGGGCTTCTTCGAAGAGCGACGGATAGTATTACTTTCCTGGCCTGCACGTTCGCCAGAAACGTCGCCCATCGAACTCGTCTGGGATATGGTTGGGCAGAATTTGATGCGTCACGGTTCTCCAGTAACCAGTGTCACGGGATTTGTGGGCTCGGATACAAACTCCGTAGAGGTTACACCACATCTTTTTTTGACAGAAACTGCTTGATGATATTGGCTAGGGGGGGGGTGCGTTGTCGTTCAACTTGAACATCCACCCATACTCGTCGGATATCACTCTACCAGACTACTACTTATTTCCTCTATTCAAACGTGCTTTGCAATTAGAAATTTTACGAAATGTTTGACACCCTAGGAAACGTGGCGAGGCTTTCGAACGCCATCCAAAAGGAAAATTTTGTAGGACATGCATCGCAAGCTCAGCCGTGCATAGTTATGGGAAGTGACTATTTCGAAAGAGAGTAAGGTAACTGTAGTCCATAGTTCATTTACGTTAATGTTACACGACTGTTCGCCGAACTGTATTGTCAGAGGTAGTAAACACATTTAAATTTCCCCGCCGTTTCACTCGTTCGTACCGAGAACAGATCGAGTGATGCAACGCGCGGAAAAACTACGGCGCTCGATGCCGTCAGCCAGCTATTTTCATAAAAGCAGCCTCGACCTCGGAAGTCAGAATACCGGGAACTCCGGATCGCGAGAAGTGACTCCATACGTGTAGCGGGCAGCTGAGCCTGCGCTCTGACGACAATGCAGATTTAAAAGAAAGCAAAGCGAGAGGTCGCCGCCGCTGTCCCACTGCTAAAGGTCACACACGTGTGGCGCTCCGCACGTTAGCTGCACCCCGTTACACGGCGCGCACGTGCTGCATAAGTCCGCCAGTTGCGTCAATCCCACGTAATAAGTACACCGAGCTAACAGGTCCAGCAGGACTTCCGCGGACGACAGAACAGAATTTCCTGCGACACGCTAAAGCACGCATTAGCTGCAAAGAACCACTCTATGCGTTCTCTACTCGGGAGTATTGTCAATTCTTAAAATAACGCAAAAAGAGAACATGTTACATTTCCACAAGTATCCGGTTTAGAGAAGCAGCTGAGAGAGCTAAATACGAAAAAGTCCGCTGGTCCGGATGGAATGCCATTTCGGTTTTACAAAGAGTATTCTGCGGCATTGGTCCCCTTCTTAGCTTGCATTTATCGTGAATCTTTAATTCAGCGCAAAGTTCCTAGTGATTGGAAACAAGCGCAGATGACTCCCGTTTATAAGAAAGGAAGGAGAACTGACCCACACAATTAGAGGCCAATATCGTTGACATCAGTTTCATGTAGGATTTTGGAAAAAATGTTCAAATGTTTGTAAATCTATCGGACCAAACTTCGTGGTCATCAGTCCATAGCTTACAAACTACTTAAACCTAGGTAAACTAACCTAAGGACAACACACACACCCATGCCCCAGGGAGAACTCGAACCTCCACGGCGAGCAACTGCGCGCTCCGCAGCGAGACGCTTTAGATCGCTCAGTTACTCCACCGCGGCAGGATTTTGAAGCATATTCTCAGTTCGAATATAGTAAATTTCCTCGAAACGGAAAAGCATCTTTCTATGAATCAGCACGAGTCTAGGAGACATCGGTCATGTGAAACTCAGCTTGCCCTTTTCTCACATGACATCTTGCGAGCCATGGATAAAGGCCAACAGGCGGATTGTGTTTTACTCGACTTCAAAAAGGCGTTCGACGTGGTGCCACACTGCAGACTGGTAACGAAGATACGATCTTATGGAAAAGGTTCATAGATTTGTGGCTGGCTGAAAGACTTCCTAAGTAATAGAACGCAGTACGTTGTTCTCGACGGCGAGTGTTCATCAGAGACGAGTGTATCGTCAACGCGTGCCCCAGGGCAGTGTGATAGGACCGCTATTAGTTTCTATCTTGTTTGTTGTATAGATTATGGGACGTAACTACGGGGTCATCATTCCCGAAAGTTACAAACTACTTACGAACTAGGACGGCACAAATATCCATGCCCGAGGGGGGATTCGAACCCCCGACCGTAGTGGCCGTGCAAACCGTGACTGGAGCGCCACAGTCTCCTCGGCCACCGCGGCCGGCAGTTTCTATCTATATAAATGATCTGATGGACAGAGTAAGTTGTAATTTGCGGCTGTTTGCTGATGATTCTGTGGTGTATGGGAGGGTGTCGTCTTTAACTGATTGTAATAGCATACAGGATGACTTAGACAAAATTTCTAGTTGGTGCGAAGAATGTAGAAAAATGTAAGGTGATGCGCATGAGTAGGAAAAACAATCCCATAATATTCGAATACAGCATTAGTAGTGAGCTTCTTGATGCTGTCGCGTTGTTCAAATATCTAAACGTAACATTGCAGAGCGATATGAAATGGAACGAAGATGTAAGGACAGTTGTGAGTAAGGCGGGCAGCCGACTTCGTTTTATTGGGAGAATTTTGGGAAAATGTACTTCATCTGTAAAGGAGACCGCGTATAAAACGCTTGTACGACCACGTCTTGAGTATTGCTCAAGTGTTTGGGACCCACAGCAGATCATTTTAAAGGAAGACATAGAAGCAGTTCAGAGGCGAGCAGCTAGGTTTGTTACTGGTAGGTCCGACCAATGCGCGAGTGTCACGGAAATGCTCCGGCAACTGAATTGGGGATCGCTGGAGGAAAGACGGCGTTGTTTTCGTGAAATTCTGTTGAGGACATTTAGAGGGCCGGAATTTGAAGCTGAGTGTAGTACGATCTTGCTGCCACCTACTTAAATTTTGAGTAGTGATCACAAAGACAAGATAAGAGAAATTAGGGCTCGTACGGAGGCATATATGCATTCTTTTCCTCGTTCTATTTGGGAATGGAATATGAATGGAAATGCCTAGTAGTGGTACAGTGTACCCTCCGACACGCTCCTTTCGGTGAATTGCCGAGTCTGTATGTAGATGTAGATGTATCCACGTCTCCTCCCAGCATACATTTCCTCGCAAATTCACAACTGTCGTTTCTGTTGAGAACAACTCAGGACGACAAAATTTTTCGTTCCTGTTGCCAGATATTTATTTTCTTCATTTCACTTTACCTGATGCGCACTATTTCATGAACTTTCTGCTTGTACAGACGTATACAGACTTGAGCCTCAACATGAAACGCTTTATTTTTTTAATAGCCACTGCCTTTTAGCCGAACAATACGTATGAGTAAGCAAAGTGTTGGTTGACTAAGATGAAGACCTGAAATGAACCTCAAATTTACCCTATGTCACTCTTGTAACCGCATCATAATGTTTGAAAGCGATTGAAGAATCTACCACAGACTAAAGTCGAGAAGATAAGTGCTTAAATAAATAGAAGTCAATTTCAATAAATCGCGTTTCTCAATCTTTAAAAGCACATCCCCTGAATCCGTGGAATTCCTAACACCAAAAAACAGTTTTATACATCTGTGGTCATGAATTATTAATATCTACCAAAATCATCTGTTTTGATCATCGTACAACTGTTTCACTAATTATTAATGCAAATCACTCACCTGTTATCAATAATAAAATGTATATGTCAGAACGACATGTTTAGGGACGATATTATCCCATTATCAAGTTCTTTAAACCAAGGAAATATAAAATAAATTAGGGCGTTACATATCAACGACTCAACTACAAATATGCAAAGAAAACTAACATACTAACCTACGATTAAACTTATCTGCCGCTAGGCAACATCGTCAAAAAATAACAAATCGTCGAGCTGAACCACATGTTCATCGGATGACAGTTCTTAACTTCAAATATTATCTATATGCATAACAGCTGTCATTGGTGACCAAAGATATCATTCTCCAAACATTTACTCATAAAGTCATATTCTAAAATTGAAGATGTTGTAATCGATATACGCCGTAATTTACTCAGCGATGTTAAAAGCAAGACGTCGAAATTTAAAAACAGGAGAACATATCAGTGCTCCTCAAGGAGGATATTGCTAAAATGTTCCCAATAATGGCTTTTAGATAGGTCTGTCTTCTCACTGAGCACGTAGCTGGAATCTTGCCTGAATGTAGAAAAGATCTCAATTTCTTCCAAATTGGATAACAACCAACCTCATAGCGTACGACCTTCAAATTATAATTTATGCAGCCCAACGAATGTTGTTCGATTTTCAGGTGCTTCGCTACTGCCGATGAGTCACTCTCTCTCTTACTGTGCTCTAAACACACGAACTTCAATTTCCTTCCCGTTTGTCCTACATACTTCATATCACAATCTTGACACGTTATCTGTTATACTCCCGCTTTCCCCATCCAGTTCCCCCCTGCATCAATCTTATGCTTCACCTTTGTTCCAATTTACTGTCGGTTCTAAAAGCAATTTTAACGTTTTACTTTTTAAATAGTCTCACCAATTTGTACGAGACTGGTCCCCACTCTATATTTGTGCAAGTTTTCCTCGGGTAGTTGAAAAAAATGTTCAAATGTTTGTTAAGCTTATGGGACTTAACTACGGGGTCATCAGTCCCTAAACTTACAAACTACTTATGAACTACTTACGAACTAGGATGGCACAAATATCCATGCCCGAGGGGGGATTCGAACCCCCGACCGTAGTGGCCGTGCAGACCGTGACTGGAGCGCCTCAGTCCCCTCGGCCACCGCGGCCGGCAATCATTTCCTAAGGCTATTTGTCTAAAAGCCTTCATTTCATATTCCTTGTTTTCAGGAAGCAACGAAATTGAATTAACTTTAAAAATTGCACTTTTATTGGTGCTGTTATTAATAAAAAGTTCCACGTAGCCAGAAACCAGCCTATTTTATTTAAGTGCGCTTTATAGAGTCAGTTCAATTCCGTATCACTTCCTTGGACTTTTTTTATTGGGGTATGTACAAGATATTGTGTATCAAACAGATACGAGAATTGCTGACTTGAAGCAAAGGATTCGTAATGCCATTGGCACCACTGATGTCGCTATGCTACAGTGAGCATAGCAATAAATCGAGTATCGTGTTCATGTGTTTCGTGCAACTAAAGGCGCCCACATAAAGGTCAATTTTTTTTATAAACACTAATTACAATAAAAGATATAGGTATAGATGACCACCTTTTACAAATGATTATTGAAATGTACAGAGATAATGTGTTACAGATGAAACAAGGTTCAATGTTATCAGAAACTATTAATATCACTCAAGGTGTGTGACAAGGTTGCAGTACGCACAGGGGGTGGGTAAAGAGGGGTGGCCAGTACTAGAGTCTTTCTACTGACGCAGACTTTAGCTAACGATGAAAAACTCTTTCACCGTCCCCCCCCCCCCCCCGCCATATCAGCAGGCCGTCCTGGATCCCCCCTAGCAGTATGTCACCCATCTTGTTCAGCTTACATTTAGAAGTGGCCCTCCGAAACAGAAAGAACAGCTGCAGAAGAATGGGAATCAATGTCAACGATGTACATATATTGTGATTAGATTTTGCTAACGCTCAAGTTATTAAAGCACAAGATGATTCTGACCTTGAGTTCATGATACGACGATTATATCGCGAATACAACAGATAATAATAATTTCGTGTGGCTCATTGGCCTGGTTCAAGTCTTCCGATTGGACGCCACTTCGGCGACTTGCGTGTCCCTAGCCTATCCCAGTTATCCAACCGGGGGAAGGACCTACAGCTTAACGTGGAATCCGAACCACGCGTCGTTTCTGGCGACTCCTCACATCGCTGAGAGGTAAACATCTACATCTACATCTACATAGATACTCTGCAAATCACATTTAAGTGCCTGGCAGAGGGTTCATTAACCACCTTCATAAATTTTCTCTACCGTTCCATTCTCTAATAGCGCGCGGGAAGAAAGAACACCTAAATCGTTCCGTTTTCGATCTGATTTCTCTTATTTTATTGGGATGGTCATGTCTCCCTAAGTAGGTGGGTGCTAGCAAAATATTTTCACATTCAGAACTAAAAGTCGGTGATTGAAACTTCGCAAACAGATCACGCCGCAATGAATAACGTCTTTCTTTTAATGATTTCCACCCCAATTCGTGCAACATTTCCGTGACGCTTTCCCCCCCGTAACGTGATAAAACAAAACGAGCTGCCCTTCTCTGAACCTTCTCAATATCTTCCGTCAGTCCCACCTGGTGAGGGTCCCACAAGGGGCAACAGTACTCCAAGAGAGGACGCACAAATGTGATGTAGGCAGTCTCTTTGGTGGAGCTGGTGCATCGTCTAAGCGTTCTGCCAATGAAACGTAACCTTTGGTTCGCCTTCCCCATAATATTTTCTATGTGTTCTCTCCAGTCAAAGTTGTTCGTAATTGTAACTCCTAGGTATTTGGTAGAATTTACGACCTTAAGGTTTGACTGATTTATCGCGTAATTGAAGTTCAGCGGATTTCTTTTAGTAGTCATGTGTATTACTTCACACTTTTCTTTATTTAGTGTCAATTGCCAATTTTCCACCAAGTAGAAATTTTGTTTAAATCGCTTTGCAGTTGCTTTTGATCCTCTGTTGACTTCACTAACCGATAAACGACAGCACCATCCGCGAACAGTCTAAGGGAGCTATTCAGATTATCTCCTAAATCGTTTATAAACACGAGGAAGAGTAGGGGACCAATAACGCTTCCCTGTGGAACGCCAGATATCACTTCTGTTTTACTCGATGACTTACCGTCAATTACAACGAACTGTGTCCTTTCTGATAGGAAATCGTGAATCCAATCGCACAATTGGGGAGATATTCCATAAGCACGCAATTTCATTAGAAGCCGCTTGTGGGGTACAGTATCAAAAGCCTTCCGGAAATCCAGAAATATGGAATCGATTTGAGATCCCTTGTCGATGGCACTTAACACTTCATGTGAATAAAGGGCAAGCTGTGTTTCGCAAGAGCGATACTTTCTGAATCCGTGCTGACTATTGGTTAATAGGTCGTTCTCTTCGAGGTAGTACATAATATTCGAACAAAGTATATGTTCCAAAATCCTACTGCAAATCGACGTCAATGAGATAGGCCTGTAATTTTGGGGATCACTCCTATTGCCTTTCTTGAATATTGGAGTAATTTGGGCAACTTTCCTGTCTTTGGGTACGGATCTTTCGCTGAGTGATCGGTTGTAAATTATAGCTAAGTACGGAGCTATTGCATCAGCATACTCTGAGAGGAATCTAGTTGGTATACAATCTGGCCCGGAAGATTTATTTTTGTTTAGTGACTTAAGTTGTTTTACTACTCCATGAACATCTACTTCTAAGTTTCGCATGCTGGCAGCTGTTCTTGGATTGAATACTGGAGTGTTCACTTCGTCTTCTTTGGTGAAAGAATTTCGGAAAGCCGTGTTTAGTAATTCTGTCTTAGCAGTACTGTCGTCGGTAGTATTACCATTGCTATCGCGTAGTGAAAGTATTGTTTGTGTTTTGCGGCTAGCGTACTTCACATATGACCAGAATTTCTTTGGATTTTCTGCAAGATTACGAGACAGGATTTCGTTGTGGAAACAACTATAAGATTCTCGCATTGAAGTCCGCGCTAGGTTGCGAGTTTCAGTAAAAGATTGCCAGTCTTGCGGATTCTGTGTCTTTTTAAATTTTGCATGCGTTTTTCTTTGTTTCTGCAACAGTGATCTGACCTGTTTTGTGTACCACGGGGGGTCAGCCCCCTCTTTTATTAATTTATTTGGTATAAATCTCTCGATTGCTACTGATATTATGTCTTTGAAAGTAAGCCACAACTGATCTACACTCGCATTTTTAGTTTTGAAGGACTGGAGACTATCACTCAGGAAAGCGTGAAGCGAATTTTTATCTGCTTTATTGAATAGATATATTTTTCGTTTATTTTTGGTGCATTTGGGAATTTCGATATTCAGTCTCGCTACTACAACTCGATGTTCGCTAATCCCTGTATCTGTTTTGATGCTCTTTACTATCTCGGGATTATTTGTTGCTAGGAGATCAAGAGTATTTTCGCAACCACGTACTATTCTAGTGGGTTCATGAACTAACTGTTCGAAGTAGTTCTCAGAAAAAGCATTCAGAACTAGTTCGGACGATGTTTTATATTTGCCCCCAGTTTTGAATACGTAATTATGCCAACATATCGAGGGTAAATTAAAGTCGCCACCGATTATAACAGTATGCTTCGGATACCTATTTGCCGGATTAAAACGCAGACTGAAAAAATCCGAGGCCCGACCGGGTTTCGAACCCGCGACCCTTCTGTTCCCTGTCGAGCGCTTTACCCCAAGACCACCAGGCTCGACTAATACAACAGATGGGGACTACAAATGTGTCTAACAAAAACATAGTATCTGATGGTGAATACTGATGCTGATTTTAAGTACACATCAATGACAAAGCAGTTACGAGACAGGTAGAGAAATCTAAATATCTCGGGGCACATATGGATAAAAATGGATTGGGCCATACAGAAGTAAAATGATTCCATTGTCATATTTTATGTTTGTTTTGACTGTTATGACTATCTAGTATGACATTTGTAATTTTAGTGAAAGTGACTCTTGCTGTATCCAGCCAGATCTATTCCAACGCGTGTCTCACGACAATCGCGCGGTACGTCTCCCGGCCGCCGCCACCGCATCCGCCGGCCATGGCAGCGCCCGATTCTCGGACTCTATCGTGCCGCGGGCGCATACACTGAGTTAAAGTCTAAAAGACAATGCCATCTATGTAATCTAAGCTTACCTTTATTTACAGTAGATGTTCAAAATGATGTCCCTCTATAGAAAGAGCGGCCTGACATCTCTTGAACACATCTGCAAACACTCGACGAATTTCGGCTGCCGAAATCTGCGAAATGACTAGTCGAATCCTGTCTTCCAACTCTTAAAGTGTATGTTCAAAATGTTCAAATGTTTGTATAGCTTATGGGACTTAACTACGGGGTCATCAGTCTGTAAACTTACAAAGTACTTATGAACTAGCTAATACTAAGGACGGCACAAATATCCATACGTGAGGGGGGATTCGAACCCCCGACCGTAGTGGCCGTTCAGACCGTGACTGGAGCGCCTCAGTCCCCTCGGCCACCGCGGCCGGCTCGAGTGTATGGGGATTGCTTGCATACACCTTGTCTTTTAACATTCCCCAAAGATAAACGTCACAGGGATGTATATCTGGAGAACGAAGAGGCCAGTCAACTATCCTACCATCAAAAACACTTCGGGGTGCTGCCATAGAAGCATCGGCAATGTGTGGTCTTGCATTGTCCTGCATGAAATACCCGTACAGCTTTTCGTTGGGTGAAAGTTCTTGAAAAAACGGATGTAGGATATTGTTCACATACCTGTCAGAATTTACTGTTTCGCGAAAAAAGATTCGACTAGTAATTTCCCAGGTTTCGGCATCCGAAATCCGTCGAGTTTTCGCAAATGTGTTCAAGAGATATCAGACCGCTCTTTCCATAGAGGGGCATCATTTTGAACATCTACTGTAAATAAAGGTAAGCTTAGGTTACTCAGAAGGCAATGTTTTTCAGACTTTAACTCAGGGTATGCGCCCGCGGCACAATAGAGTCCGAGAATCGGGCGCTGCCGTGTCCGGCGGATGCGGTGGCGGTGGCTGGGAGCCGTACCGCGCGATCCGCGGTCCTCTGGCAGGCGTCTTTCGTGAGACACACTGTATTTAATGCCGAAACTAGTCGATTTTAAGGACGTAATAAAACAATTGATCGTTAAAGATGCATTTTATTAAATACAAGACGGTTGTTAGCCCTCTCCTTACCAAAACTTGGTTAATAAATAATTTGCAAATCTGAAATTAATTGTAGAAGTCTGAAAGACGATGTAATAATTTTTATTTGCGCAGCGTATACTAGTCTTAGCAATGGATTGTGAACAGTTACCGCCGACAGGGGCTTTCCCGCAGCAACAGTAGCTGGCAGCTGGTAGGAACTTCATTGATGGTGATTAGCGCTGACGGAAAAAAAGGCCGTAGCCTAACAGGACTACAGGTAGGGGAAGGGGGCGCCACGGGACTATTTACTAGACTTGGGCATAATAGTTCGCGATCGGGAGTGCTCACTTTAGTTCGCGGCTCTGCCGTGAACTATTTCGTTCTTTTAGTTCGTCCGCTCCCAGTGACGGCTGAGCGGCGTGGTCTGCGCATGTAGGTGGAGGGAGAAGTTCCCCCACCTAGCTGCTTCATGCGCTCGCTGCTTGAGCCTCTAACGATATCACGCAAACCAAAAGAAACAGTTTGTGGATAATTTCTCGCGTTTTAGTTTAGAGTTGTCTCTATATCTTGGCATTATGGAATTTATTAGTCAGCTATTGCAGAGTGCAGAATACTTCAAAACAGAAATTTTATAGCACTGAACTATGTAATGTAGCAGGCAGACGCTCACCTCGAAATGGCTCTCATGAGCAGAAGGCAAACACGTGATTTTTAATTCTGCTGCGCGTCCTCTCGCTATTGCCCGTCGGTCTTCGGAAAAGAATCCAACTAACTAAGAAAGGAGATATGTTTGGCATAATAGTTAGCGACCGGTAACGCATGTTTTAGTTCGCGACCGGTCGTGCATATTTTAGTTCGCGACCGATCGCGCGTATTTTAGTTCGCGACCGATCACGCGTACCTTAGTTCGCAACCGGTAGTTCTCCTTTCAGTTGGCAGCTCGGCCGCGAAGTAGGTCGCTCTTTTTAGTTCGTCCGCTCTTTTGCGCTTCTGCTACCGCTACTAAAAGACCTCTTTCTTTTGTTATGACAGCTTTTTTATATAATGATCAGTGTTGCCCAAGCGTGTGCTATTACCAGTATTTTTGAGCAATTAGACTTCAAATAGTTAAGCAAATAAACTCGTTATTTACACGAATGGGTGATACAATGATATTCAACTACTGTGCATACAGAGTAGTCGTAGTATTTTCAAAAAATGTTCAAATGTTTGTATAGTCTATGGGACTTAACTACGGGGTCATCAGTCCCTAAGCTTACAAACTACTTATGAACTAACTAAGACTATGGACGGCACAAATATCCATGCCCGAGGGGGGATTCGAACCCCCGACCGTAGTGGCCGTGCAGACCGTGAATGAAGCGCCTCAGTCCCCGCGGCCACCGCGGCCGGCCGTAGTATTTTATTTTTAAAATGGATTTCTTTACATATTTAATAAGTCATTGAAGGAAAATTACCTACAAATCACGCGATTCTGCGCGCTCTCGCGTCCTCGCGTCTGTTCTCCGTCGGTATTCGGAAAAGGAGCGGACGAATTAAGAGGCGAGAGATCTGCGAACTAGTTCGCGTAGTTGGCTTGTGCAAGCGCTCTTCCCAACTAGTTCGTTCGCGAACTGCACAAGACTAGTATTCGCGACAGCGGCAGGCTGCGCGGCGGCGACAAGTGACAGCGAGGTGACCGGGAAGCGTGACGCAGCCGGCGTTGCATAAGCCGTGGCTGCGCCTGCGCCGGCGACCGCGGCCAGGGGCACTGAGTCACCGGCTGCAGCCGGGCGCAGGCGGAGCTCTCTCCGGCCAGAGAAAGCGCGGGGCGCGACCGCGTGACGTAGCCGCCGTCTATTCCCAGCTAGGCTGCGCCGGTACTACGGCTGCACTTGGCAGCGCCGCCGCGGCCCATTCACTGCACTTATTTTACCGACACACACCTGCCGCCTTACCTCAGCCACCCGGTTTGCCCGACGGTTTAAGGCGCTGCTCTCTTGAACGGAGGGGTATGCACGCCCCGGTTCGAAACCGCCAGGTGAATTAACGACCCGGGTGGATATGCAGACTAGCCTTGATGTGATTTTTATTTTAATTTTATTTATTTACTCATTTAATCTGGCAAGAATAGAACCTTCAGGCCCTCTCTTACACCCGAGCAGCCGTCTACATCTAATAAATAAAAATTAACGTTTGTCATCATCATCATCATCATCATCATCATTCGAGACTGATTATGCCTTTCAGCGTTCAGTCTGGAACATAGTACCTCTAATAAAATTCCTCCATGATCCCCTATTCAGTGCTAACATTGATGCCTAGTCTGATATTATGCCTTTTACTTCAAAATCATTCTGCACCGACTCTATCTACTTTCTTCTTGGTCTAACTCGACTCCTCTTACCCTCCGCTGCCGAACTCATGAGTCAAGAGATAACCTTGCTTCTTCCAAGCGTGTAACATGACCCCCGGCCGCGGTGGCCGCGGGGACTGAGGCGCTCCAGTCACGGTCTGCACGACCACTACGGTCGGTGGTTCGAATCCCCCCTCGGGCATGGATATTTGTGCCGTCCTAGTTTGTAAGCAGTTCATAAGTAGTTTGTAAGTTTAGGGACTGATGAGCCCGTAGTTAAGTCCCATAGACTATACAAAACATTTTTGTAACATGACCCCACCATCTCTGTTCGCTCTAACTGCTTCATCTATGGTGTTCATTCCCAGTTTTTCTTTGATTTCCTCATTATGGACAAGCTCCTGCCATTCTTCCCATCTATTAGTACCTGCAACCATTCTTGCTACTTTCATATCTGTAACCACTATCTTATGAATAAGTTAACCTGTATCCACCCAACTTTCATTCCCATACAACAAAGTTGGTCGAAAGATAGAGCGGTGCACTGCTAACTTAGTCTCAGTACTTACTTCCTTCCTTCCTGCAGAAGACAGTAGATCTTAGCTGAGCACTCACTGCATTAGCTTTGCTGCACCTCGATTCCAGTTCTTTCGCTATGTTGCCATCCTGTGAGAAAATACATCCCAGGTACTTGAAGCTGTCTACCTGTTCTAACTTTGTTCTTCCTATTTGGCACTCAATCTGTTTGTTTGCCATACCGTACATCCGATTGCGAAATAACTTTTTCAAATCATTGTTTGCGCTCGCGCAAATGTTATAGGCATACTAAAATGAAGGGCGATAGTGTACTGCGGACGGCCAGACTTGGGGCTAGTCGTATGCGGACAGTTTTACGTGGCTCTCTGCTTCGGCATAGTGGGCCGTGCCCTAGCGGTTACCCAGTCAGCTATGCGCGCGTAACCTACTGTGCCTGACGTCACACGAGAGCGCCGCGGCCTCCTCTCTACGTGGTGTTGACTGCAGCCGACTGCGGCCAGCACTGGCCACGCGGCCGAGTTTACATGCTGGCAGCTGAATGGGGCAGCGCGCACGACAGACTGCAGGTGTGCGGCCACCCGTCGATGCGGTTCCAGCTATGCCCGTGTACCCAGAGCTGGGCACCGTCGATCAAAAAATCGCACTGACGTGTTTTACGGCCCACTTTAGATTTGTAGTTTTATAAAATACCGAGTAGCACCGTGGTTCGGAACCCGCGTTAAACTGTAGGTCCCCCTATAACTGGCTGGGTAAGTCAGTTCGAAGGTCGGAGGAAGGCAACGGCATACCACTTCCAAACAGGACCATGTCTAGTAAAGCACTGTGGTGTTCAAACCAATCTTCTGATTGATGACTGCTTTACCTTTTTTTAGGTTTTTGCAAACATTTTGGACCAAAATAATAATCTAAATAATAAAAAATTAATTAATAGAAGTGTCTGAAATCCATTTAGGAAAAAAAAATTATTTATGTAGTGGCGGGTTCCGAACCACCAACCTTTAGCGTCATAGACCAACGCCTTGCCCACTACGCCACGGCTATGAATCGAAAGATGAGTCCTTTAATCTCATACTATTCATGGCCGTTGTCAACTGATGCTAATATGTCATTTGTAGACACTATATTATCATTTATCGTACGAAGAACAATGTGTTTTTGTTAATTCTTCAGTGCGCTAAGTTGTAGAGAATTTTCTCCTCTACCAATGAGTTATTCAATTTTTGTGTCAGATGAACGGTTCGTTTGCAATTACAATTATATTACAAACATTTTTTTATATATTACTACCGTATTTTTTGTCCGAAAAATTTGAAAAAGGGAGGTTCTGGTCTCTGGCGGCCTACAATCATGTCTGTAAAATTTGGTGCTGATCGGTTGAACGGTTCGTCTTAAAAACAGGGAACACGTTACGGACAGACAGACAGACGGACAGACAGACATACATCCTAAAATCGCCGTTATATTTGCAAATATCTTTGAAACGGTACGAAATATGAAAATAACATAAGAGAGCAAAGTTGTAGAGAATTTTCTCCTCTACAAATTCGGTTATTCAATTTTCGTATCAGATGAATAGTTCAGTCGTTATTTTCATTTAAATTTCGAGCTGTCAAAAGAAGATCGCAAAGGCCCACTTTTAGTGTTACTACCGTAACCTAAAGTGGGCCAAAAGTTAACTGCGTTAATCATTAATCCGTTACTAAAAAAAAAGTTAACGTCGTTAAACGTTAATCCTTAACTCGTAACAGTATTGTGCAGCCACGAAAAATCGCCTTCAGTCTCCGAATTTACATATTTTCGTTGTTATAGTATTGAAATCTGCAATTTAAATAATAATAATAATAAAAACAAGGCACTACCCTGCCAGATATTTAATCAGGTGCTGCTTCAATTGAATGTGTTCTACTATGCATCTGTCCAATTTTCTCCTCGATATTGCACTTTTCGTGGGGTTTAAAGCTCTCTCTCTCTCTCTCTCTCTCTCTCTCTCTCTCTCTCTCTCTCTCTCTCTCTCTCTATTTTCCTGCTGGTGTACTGCTACTGGCACCACTGTCGATATCGGAATGGAAAATATAACATTCCTTCTGGATTTTCCTCGAGCGGAACCTGCCTTGACTCTTCCTTCAAACTGCATCTCCTCAACTTCATATGGTTCATAGCGGACTGTACTTTACAATTCGTTTCTTACGCCTTCCCACTGAAATGGCTGGACGACTATGAATGAAATTTGGAACAGAGGTAGCTTATACGCTGAATAATACCTGTGCTACCTTTCGTAATCCACGGTATGGTGCGTGCCGGAGGGTACCTTACAATGAGTTAATATGTTTGCTACACATTCATGCTGAAAGTAATGGGCAGATTTTGATGAAATTTGGAATGAAGCTAGCTTAAACGCCGAATAAATACATAGGCTACCTTTCGTAAGCCTTCGTAGGTGCATGGCAGACGGTATATTACAACAAACATCCAAATTGTTTGACTGCTCACCGTGAAAGTTAGCACATACATGTATGTTTTTCATGAAGGAGATTTGTATAATCTGCAAGTTGGTGAATTTACTATGGCGGATGTTACCTTGCGACTTTGACACCGTTGACCAGTCACCATGAAAATTGGCACATATATACATGTTTTCATATATAGGAGAGAGAGAGAGGAGTAGGTAGAGGAGAAAACGGACAGAAAGAGGAGGGAGGAGACGGACAGAGAGAGGGGAGAGGAGGGGAATGAGAGAAGGGAGATGGTGACAGAGAGGTGAAAGAAAATGAACAGAGGGAGGAGGAAATAGACAGAGAAAGAAGACGGGGGGAAGGAGCGGGTGAAGAGAGAGAAGGAAAAGAGGAGAGGAATCGACAGCAGATGAACAGAGAGAGAGAGAGAGAGAGAGAGAGAGACATGAACAGAGAGAGAGAGGGGGGGGGGGGAGATGAGGTAATGCACAGAGAATCAAATAAAAAAAAGTGGAGAAAAGGATAGCAGAGATTGACTAACATAAGACTGGAATAAATAAGCACCTGGGTCAAGCCGAGTTTTCAGCTAGTATTCAAATGAAACTTCCTGGCAGATTAAAATTGTGTGCCGGAACCGGGACTCGAACCTGGGACCTTTGCCTTTCGCGGGCAAGCGCTCTACCACTGAGCTACCCCGACACGACTCACGACACCGCCTCACAACTTTACTTCCGCCAGTACCTCGTCTCCTACTTTCCAAACTTCTCAGAAGCTCTCCTGCGAAACTTGCAAGACTAGCACTCCTGGAAGAAAGGATATGGTGGAGACATGGCTTAGCCACAGCCTAAGGGATGTTTCCAGAATGAAACTTTCACTCTGCAGCGGAGTGTGCGCTGTTATGAAACTTCCTGGCAGATTAAAATTGTGTGCCGGAACCGGGACTCGAACCTGGGACCTTTGCCTTTCGCGGGCAAGCGCTCTACCACTGAGCTACCCCGACACGACTCACGACACCGCCTCACAACTTTACTTCCGCCAGTACCTCGTCTCCTACTTTCCAAACTTCTCAGAAGCTCTCCTGCGAAACTTGCAAGACTAGCACTCCTGGAAGAAAGGATATGGTGGAGACATGGCTTAGCCACAGCCTAAGGGATGTTTCCAGAATGAAACTTTCACTCTGCAGCGGAGTGTGCGCTGTTATGAAACTTCCTGGCAGATTAAAATTGTGTGCCGGAACCGAGACTCGAACCTGGGACCTTTGCCTTTCGCGGGCAAGCGCTCTACCACTGAGCTACCCCGACACGACTCACGACACCGCCTCACAACTTTACTTCCGCCAGTACCTCGTCTCCTACTTTCCAAACTTCTCAGAAGCTCTCCTGCGAAACTTGCAAGACTAGCACTCCTGGAAGAAAGGATATGGTGGAGACATGGCTTAGCCACAGCCTAAGGGATGTTTCCAGAATGAAACTTTCACTCTGCAGCGGAGTGTGCGCTGTTATGAAACTTCCTGGCAGATTAAAATTGTGTGCCGGAACCGGGACTCGAACCTGGGACCTTTGCCTTTCGCGGGCAAGCGCTCTACCACTGAGCTACCCCGACACGACTCACGACACCGCCTCACAACTTTACTTCCGCCAGTACCTCGTCTCCTACTTTCCAAACTTCTCAGAAGCTCTCCTGCGAAACTTGCAAGACTAGCACTCCTCTCCACCATATCCTTTCTTCCAGGAGTGCTAGTCTTGCAAGTTTCGCAGGAGAGCTTCTGAGAAGTTTGGAAAGTAGGAGACGAGGTACTGGCGGAAGTAAAGTTGTGAGGCGGTGTCGTGAGTCGTGTCGGGGTAGCTGAGTGGTAGAGCGCTTGCCCGCGAAAGGCAAAGGTCCCAGGTTCGAGTCCCGGTTCCGGCACACAATTTTAATCTGCCAGGAAGTTTCATAACAGCGCACACTCCGCTGCAGAGTGAAAGTTTCATTCTAGTATTCAAATGTTCAAACGTTTGTGAATCTATTGGACTCAACTGCTGGGTTATTAGTCCGTAGCTTACAAACTACTTAAATTAAGTTGAAATAACCTAAGGACAACACAAACACATATATCCACGCCCGACGGCGAACGGCCGCGCGCACCGCAGCTGAGCGCCTTAGCCACACGGCTGTTCTGCTGAGGCTTTCAGCTAGTAATTTACATTTCCAGTATTACAGTAAAACTAAATAAAAACTCCGTACCACATAGGCCTCGAAAGACCCAATGGGTGCCGACCGGTCGCCGTGTCATCCTCCGCCCGAAGGTGTCACTTTAGGCGGTACAGAGGGCACCCGGTCAGCACCACGCACTCCCGGTCGTTGTGTCGGTTTTCGCGACCGTAGCCGCTCCTAAATTGCACTCGCAAGGGTTAAGTACAACCCCCTTGCTAACACTGCTCCGATTTGAATGCTGGGCATCAACAAGTGCTTTTTTTTTTCCTTCTTCTTCTTCTCTTAGTGTAGTTTGTGAAGGATGGTAACAACTCGAAGGCTATGGATATGAGTTGGCTTCCTATAAACTGAATGCTCCGGAGAGCCATAATAATGGTCGAGTGGATCTAGGCGCCTTGTCAGGGACTGCGAGGCTCCTCCCATCTGAGGTTCGAGTCCGCCCTCGAGCATGGGTGTGTAAGTTGACCTTTAGTCTTAATATAAAATAAAAAAAAATAAAAAAAAAATTAAAAAAAAAAATTGAGGTGTTTGTGCCTATATTTCACTCTGCGGCCAAAACTACACATCGCAAACGAATAGTGTTCATATGTGGTAGTAGGTATCACTCTACCATTCTATAGTATAGTTGTAGAGGGTTGATACCGATAAAGGGGTGGTAGATATGGGAGTTGAAAGTTACCGAATAATATAAAATTTTTTCTCTTCGGCATAAACTACACACTGGAGACGAACGATCTCAAGTCTCCCGTTGTACTACCATGCGCAAAAATATCCGAACGACCTGAATTGCGTTTCGCCTGATGTGCATGCAACCCAACTAACGTATGTGTCTTTCGGGTGCTCTGCTCTCTCCGCGGTATAGTCTTTCGACTATTCAAAATGGATCCACTACAGACAACTGCTCTTTATGGCAATCATTCCAGATGTAAATTAACACCATGATTATGCAAATAAAAGGAAACACGGTATTAAGTTGAAACTTTGGAAGGTAGGAGGCAATGTACTGGCGTAAGTAAAGTTGTGAGGCGGCATCGTGAGACGTGTCGGGATAGCACAGTCGGTAGTACGCTTGCCCGCGAAAGGCAAAGGTCCCAGGTTCGAGTCCTGGATCCGGCACTCAATTTTAATCTGCCAGGAAGTTTCATATCTGCGCACACTCCGCTGCATAGTGAAAGTTTCATTCTGGAAACATCCCCTAGGCTGTGGCTAAGCCATGTTTTCACCATATCCTTTCTTCCAGAAGTGCTAGTCTTGCAAGTTTCGCAGGAGAACTTCTGTGAAGTTTGGAAGGTAGGAGGCGAGGTACTGGCGGAAGTAAAGTTGTGGGGCGGCATCGTGAGTCGTGTTGGGATAGCACAGTCCGTAGTGCGCTTGCCCGTGAAAGGCGAAGGTCCCAATTTCGAGTCCCGGTTCCGACGCACAATTTTAATCTGCCAGGAAGTTTCAGAACAAAAGTACTTCGAAATTCTACAGGACTTTAGGATTTCCGATACTATAGTAAAATCTGTTGTTTGTAACAATATTAAATGTTGTTTAAGGATTAATTAATGTTTTATGTGACAGTGCTTGTTATATAAGATTGTAATAAGTGTGACAATACTTAGGATATGTCATTGTAATAAATTGGATTTAATAAACGTTAAGTACTTAATAACGCGTTTCCTTTTATTTGCAAAATCATGGTGTTAATTTACTTCTGGAATGATTGCCATAAAGAGCAGTTGTCTGTAGTGGACCCATTTTGAATAATCGAACGACTATACCGCGGAGCGAGCAGAGCACCCGCAAGACACATACGTTAGTTGGGTTGCATGCACATCAGGCGAAACGTAATTCAGGTCGTTCGGATATTTTTGCGCATGGTAGTACATCGTAGCAGTTCCGTGTCGATAGCTCAAAATGTTCAGGTGTTTGTCAAGTTTAAGGAACTTAACTGCGGGATCATCAGTATCTAAACTTATAAACTAATTTATACTAAAGACAACACAAACACCCATGTTCGAGGGAGGATTCGAACCCTCGACGGGGAACCGCCTCGCGCATCGGAGCATAGCCTCTCCGCCGCGGCAATCAGTTACTTACCGTGTCTTAGTGGTCATGTGCATATTCTTCTGTTCTTGGTGTTTATTATCAAAGAAAAATGAGCAACATTCAGTATCTTTTCGAAACAAATTTCTCAACTTTAAGCGCTTGAGGGGCGCGCAGAAACATCGACGTCCCGAGAGGGGGGGAGGGTGGCGCAATATCAAGTTGTGGCCTCGATTCGGAAAATATCGTACATCCGGCATCGAAAGGAGCGTGAATCCCCAGTCATCTGAAGCACCAGCCACTACTGGCGCCTTTTCAGTGACTGGGGCTCCGCCCACCTGAGGTTCGCGTCCTCCGTCGAGCGCAGGTGTGTATGTTGTCTTTTAGAGACTGCGTTTTATGGACAGAACCCTTAGAAGATGCAACAGAACTACTAAAGAAACAGTATTCACTACGCTTGTCCGTCCTTTTTTGGAGTATTGCTGCCCAGAGTGCGATCCTTATCAGGTAGGTTTGACGGAGGACATCGAAAGAGTCCAAAGAAGGGCAGCTCGTTTTGTATTGTCACGATATAGGGGACACAGCGTCACGGAATTATTAGGATCTGGGATGGGAATCATTACAACAACGGCGCTTATAGCTGCGACGTGGGCTACTTACGAAACTCCAATCGCCAACATTTTCCTCCGAAAGCGACAATATATTGTTGACTCCCACTTATAAAGGTAGAAATGATCATCAGGATAAAATACGAGAAATCAGAGCTCGAACGAAGATATTGAGGTGTTTTTTTTCTTCCCGAGTACTATTCGAGAATGGAATGAGAGATAAATGGCATAAAGATGGTTGGATGAATCCTCCGCTAGGCACTTAAATGTGATTTGCAGAGTATCTCATGTAGATGTAGATGTAGTTTAAGTATTTTCTAAGCCTAGGGACTGATGACGACGATAGTTTGGTGCCACAGATTTACAACCGTTTGAACATTTGAGAGCCACGTCGGTGCGCCTCGGTTGCACAGTGGTAGAGTGCCAGATTACAAATCCAAAGGTCGCGGGTTCGATCCCCGACAAGTCCTAGGATTTTTATCTGTCACTTTGCACTTCTTTCGCCTCTGACAGTATTGCTCATGTGAAAAATACGGAATAGCACCGTGGTTCGGAAACCACGTTAAACTGTAGGTCCCTCTATAACTGGCTGTGTCAGTCAGTTCGAAGGTCGGAGGAAGGCAACGGCACACCACCTCCAAAAGTGTTCAAATGTTTGTATAGCTTATGGGACTTAACTACGGGGTCATCAGTCCCTACACTTACCAACTACTTATCAACTAGCTTATCCTAAGGACGGCACAAATATCCATGCCCGAGGGGGGATCCGAACCCCAGACCGTAGTGGCCGCGCCGCGATTCGCGGTGTGTGTATGTGTGTGTGTGTGTGTGTTTTGTCCTAAGCGTATGCTAATTTAAGTAGTTTGTTAGCGTAGGGAGCAGTTTGGACTCGATTTTCAAACATTTGAATATTTTTGAAAGTCCAGGGGCATTTAGATCATGTTGGGACCCATTGGACGTCCAGACATTTTTTCGGCCGATACGACTGGACAGATTTATCTTTGCAAAGCCACAAACGAAGCCTTGGCGATTTCTCCCCTAAGCGTCTTTTCCGCTCGTTAGTGGTCGTAGCCATAGATAAATCGTTGTATTTCAGCGATGTAGCGCTCATCCCTGGTAGCTTGACTGTGCTGGCTAATGTGAACGGTCTGAACGTATTTCTGTAACTGGATAAAGGACGGCAAAATGGCAGCCGGTAATAGATCATTACTTGAGTATAACATTCTAAAGAGAAGAAAGAGGATAAGAAATCGTGAAAAGTGCGCAACAACATCGTAACATTGCGATGAACTTCGTCATTGGAAACAAATGAGGCAAATAATTTCAAAAAATACATTCGGATGGTGAGTGCCATCTTTCGGTTACTGCTGAATATGTTTATGTTGTCTAACAGAGGTACTATAATGCGTCTAGTTATTCTGGCAATAAAACGCATCATAAGAATACTGTGACTTATATGAGAATTGTTTACGGTTTTCGCCGCGGTGGAGTAGCAAGCGGTCTAAGTCGCCTCGCTGCAGAGCGCGCAGTTGCTCGCAATCGGAGGTTCAAGTCCTCCCTAGGCATGGGTGTGTGTGTGTGTGTGTGTGTGTGTGTGTGTGTTGTCCTTAGGTTAGTTTACCTTAGTTTAAGTAGTTTGTAAGCTACCGACTGATGACCACGCAGTTTGGTCCGATAGATTTACAAACATTTGAACATTTTGTAGTGGCCCTGCAGACCGTGACTGGAGCGCCTCAGTCCCCTCGGCCACCGCGTCCGGCCATACCACCTACAAACAGGACCGTGCCTAGTAAAGCACTGTGGTGTTCAAACCAATCTTCGGATTCAAAAATGTTTGTTAAGCTTATGGGACTTAACTACGTGGTCATCAGTCCCTAAACTTACTAACTACTTATCAACTACCTTATACTAAAGACGGCACAAATATCCATGCCCGAGGGGGGGATTCGAACCCCCGACCGTAGCGGCCGTGCAGACCGTGACTGGAGTGCCGCAGTCCCCTCGGCCACCGCGTCCGGCCGTACCACCTCCAAACAGGACCATGCCTAGTAAAGCACTGTGGTTTTCAAACCAATCTTCGGATTGTTGACTGCTTTACCTTAATTACCCGTCTAACCAGAACATTAATAAAAAAAGGCAGGCTGTATGGATATTATAATTCAACCGCCTGAAAAAGTACTGCTTCAGTTCGAAACCAGTTACGTCAAAGTAACAACGTAATAATTTGAATTTCACATCGCTGCAGTGGTCGGCGACTGTTTTATAAACACGGCAGCGTAAACTAAATACATACGAATTTGAGAGCCCTTTTCTGCTCGACCCCTCTGTGACGTGCACCGGCCGCTCCTCTTTCACAGGGCCATCCTTCAATGAAAGAGTCTCCATTAGCGGGCACTAATGAGCATCGGTAATCTGGTCGTCTTCCGCGTCCCCGCGCCCCGCACCGACAGCTGCCGAAGAGCGGCGCACCGGAAGCGGACTGCAAAGCTGCGACGCAGACGATTCACGTTCTGCTGCAGCCGGGCGACCGGTCGGGAAGGAAGTCTGTTAAACAGCTGTTACGGCGTGAAAGGACATAAAGGGCAATTCCCAGAAGGCGGCGCGTCGCGGCCAACCAGTTTCGGGGCGGGCGCTTTTGTTATTCTAAGTAGGAGCCGGCCGTCTGGCGGAGGCCGCGGCGCTAGCGGCCAGACGCGATATACGGCCTCTATAAACGTCGCCCGCCGCCGTCTGCCACCTATGTTCAAACAAACACCCGCGCAGGTTCGGGGGCCAACGCTCCGATGAAGAGATCTCTGGCGCTGTATCCCTTTGGCCGCCTTTCGCCGAGGCAGAACGCGCCGGCCAGTTGGAAATGTGCACCGTTTGAAATCTTTCCCACCGGATTACAGACTCGCACAGACGGTAAAGGGGCCTTCAGCAGGCTGTTACCTGTAGCAGTACCGCGGGAGAATATGGCTCTCTCAGAACGATGCGATTAAGTTATGAAAATAAATGGGAACTACTGAGTATCTTTATTATTATTTATGGTACGTGAAGTTCATAGCTTAAATAACAATCAGCAAAAGAAAAAATCGGCTTTGAAATTTTGCAAGTACAGGTAAGTACCACACAGGTACGTTCATCTACATCTACATCTACATGGGATACTCTGAAAATCACATTTAAGTGCCTGGCAGAGGGTTCATCGAACCATCATTATACTATTGATCTCCCATTCCATTCTCGAATAGCGCGCCGGAAGAAAGAACACCTGAATCTCTCCGTTAGAGCTCCGATTTCTCGTATTTTATTCTGATGATCATTTCTACCAATGTAAGTGGGAGTCAACAATATATTTTCGCCTTCGGAGGAGAATGTTGGGCCGGCCGCGGTGGCCGAGGTGACTGAGGCGCTCCAGTCACGGTCAGCACGGCCACTACGGTCGGGGGTTCGAATCCCCCCCCCCCCCGGGCATGGATATTTGTGCCGTCCTAGTTCGTAAGTAGTTCATAAGTAGTTTGTAAGTTTACTGACTGATGGCGCCGTAGTTAAGTCCCATAAGCTTAACAAACATTTGAACATTTTTGAGAATGTTGGCGATTGGAGTTTCGTAAGTAACCCACGCCGCAGCGATAAGCGCCGTTGTCGTAATGATTCCCATCCCAGATCCTGTATCATTTCCGTAACGCTGTCTCCCCTGTATCGTGACAATACGAAACGAGCTGCCCTTCTTTGGACTCTTTCGATGTCCTCCGTTAAACCCACCTGATAAGGATCCCACACTGGGCTGCAATACTCCAAAAATGGACGGACAAGCGTAGTGTGTGCTGTTTCTTTTGTAGGTCACACATAGGTAAAAATAAAGTTCTAACAAAATGTCAGTTTGGTTTTCAGAAAGGCTTTTCAACAGAAAATGCTATATATACTGTCACCAATGAAATATTAAATGCTCTGAATAACCGGACATCACCCGGTGGGATTTTCTGTGATCTCTCCAAGGTTTTTGATCGTGAAAATCATGGAATTCTTCTAGATAAACTAAAGTATTGTGGTACGAATGGGACAGTGTACAAATGGTCTAAATCATACCTAACAGGAAGAACGCAGAATGTTGACTTAAGTAATTCACATAATATGCAAAAAACAGCTGATTCCTCAAACTGGAGAACACTAAAAAATGGGATGCCACAAGATTCGGTCTTGGGCCCTTTGCTTTTCTTAATTATATATATATATATATATATATATATATATATATATATATATATATATATATATATGGCTTGCCATTCTATGTCCATGAAGATGCAGAGGTGATTCTTTTTGCTGATAATACAAGTATAGTTATCACACCTGGCAAACAAGAACTAACTGAAGAAACTGTAAACATCTTTTGAAAATCATTAAGTGGTTCTCAGTAAATGGAGTATCATTAAATTTTGATAAAACACAGTACATACAGTTCCGTATACTAAATATAATGATACCATTAATAAATATAGACTTTGATCAGAAATCTGTAGCAAAGGTAGAATATTCAAAATTTTTAGGTGTATGTATTGATGAGGGGCTGAACTGGAAAAAACACATTGAAGATCTGCTGAAACGTTTCAGTTCAGCTACTTATGCTATTAGGGTAATTGCAAATTTTGAGGATATACATCTCAGTAAATTAGCTTACTACGCCTATTTTCATTCACTGCTTTCATATGGGATCATATTCTGGGGCAATTCAACATTGAGTAAAAAAGTATTCATTGCACAAAAGCGTGTAATCAGAGTAATTGCTGGAGCCCACCCAAGATCATCCTGCAGACATTTATTTAGGGATCTTCACTGTAGCTTCACAATGTTACAAAAAGGTTCGGCCAAACTATCAGGATACATTCCTCACACACAAAGAAAGAAAATCTGTTATGTGGACATGTGTCCGGAAACGCTTAATTTCCATGTTAGAGCTCATTTTAGTATTTCGCTCACTGGAGCACGTTATCATGATTTCATACGGGATACTCTACCTGTGCTGCTAGAACATGTGCCTTTACAAGTACGACACAACATGTGGTTCATGCACGACGGAGCTCCTGTACATTTCAGTCGACGTGTTCGTACGCTTCTCGACAACAAATTCGGTGACCGATAGATAGGTAGAGGCGGACCAATTCCATGGCCTCCCCGATCTCCTGACCTCAACCCTGTTGACTTTCATTTATGGGGCATTTGAAAGCTCTTGTCTGCGCAACCCCGGTACGAAATGTAGAGACTCTTCGTGTTCGTATTGTGGACGGCTGTGATACAATACGCCATGCTCCAGGGCTGCATCAGCGCATCAGGGATTCCATGCGACGGAGGGTGGATGCATGTATCCTCGCTAACGGAGGACATTTTGAACATTTCCTTGCATCTTCTGTTGGAGTCACGCTCGTACGTTCTGTTGCTGTGTGTTTCCATTCCATGATTAATGTGATTTGAAGAGAAGTAATAAAATGAGCTCTAAGATGGAAACTAAGCTTTTCCGGACACATGTCCACTGTAGTGTCGCACAAGTCTAAAGTGCGCGCCACCTACTTTCGCTGCGCGCCGCCATGCACGCACGGCGCGGCGTTCTTACGACGTCAGCGCCCTCTGCTACAACTCCGCTCGTGGCCACCACTGAACGACATCGTTCACTTGCGACTGAGATAGGAACCAGTTAACACTTCTGAATCAGATAGGCACCAGTTCAAAAAATTCAAATGTTTGTAAATCTATCGGACCAAACTGCGTGGTCATCAGTCCGTAGCTTACAAACTACTTAAACCTAGGTAAAATAACCTAAGGACAAACACACACACCCATGCCCCAGGGAGGACTCGAACCTCCACGGAGAGCAACCGCGCGCCCCGCAGCGAGACGCTTGAGACCGCTCGGCTACTCCACCGCGGCTAGGCACCAGTGAAGACTTGGCTATCGGATAGGCACTAGGCAGGCCTCTAGCTCAACTATGTATCAGCATTCTGCAGTACTGAGCTATGTAAAAGTTAAGTATTACTAAGTCTCCAAGAAATATATATCTTGTTCTAATTTAGCCTAGTGTTCCTAGTTTCTGCTGTCCCACTGGCTGGTCACCTCCTACCTGCACAAGCGTGCATCCTTTATTCCTGTGTCGGTCTTTCTACTCGGCCACCGACACCTACGACGGAAACGTGACACAAAAGCGGCGACGAGGCTGGGACACAAAATCCACATAACATATTTTCTTTCTTTCTGTGTGCGGAATGTTTCCTGAAAGTTTGGCCGCACCTTTTTGTAACACCCTGTATAGGTGTGCGCCGCGGTCGCGGTGGGGACGCTTCCGGCTGTGGCGGCTGTACCGGCTGCGGCGGCTGAGTCAGGGGTCGGACCTGTTGTGCGCCTCTTCCCTACATGGCGCTGCGGCCTCCAGCCCACTCGCGCGTCCGCAGCCGCCGGCGCCACGGGGTGCCGCGTCTGCCGTGATTCACCGCTGCCGCTCCACACGACAGACGCCGAGGACTCGCGATTCCCATCTCAACAACAACACCGCCGCCATCTTACATCTGAACAATTTACACATTTTCGAAAAAGGCGATCGTGTGAAACCTTGCTCGCGCTATTCGTCCACGAGACTCAGAGCGCCATAGACACAGGTTCTCAGGTAGTTGCTGCGTTTCTTGACTTCTGCAAGGCGTTCCATGCAGTTCTCCACAGACGTTTGATGAGCAAAGTAAGAGCATATGGTCAATCAGACCAATTGTGTGATTGGATTGAAGAGATCCTAGATAACACAATGCAGCATGTTATTCTCAATGGAGAGAAGTCTTCCGAAGTAAGAGTGATGTCTTGCTCCAAGGCAAAAGGTACTTTGGTAAGTACCAGAAGAGCTTGTGGCAAAAATTGGGGCCTGAGCCCCAAGGGTATGCACTGGATATACACGGTGATTAGACCCAGGATCACCTATGGGGCGGTCGTGTGGTGGAAGAAGGTAGAACAGCAGGTTGCTGCTAAGGAGCTTGGTAAGGTGCAGAGATTAGCCTGCTTAGCCATAACAGGCGGAATTAGCAGCACACCAACTGCTGGGATGGAAAACATGCTGGATATGCCCCCATTAAACATTTGGGTCAAGATGGAGCCAGCAGCTGGTCCATACAGACTCAAAACTGGCAACAACTGAAACTCTTTCAGATATCCAGAATCACACACTAAAATACTGAGTGAGGCAAAAATAGGAAAGGTTGAGGAAATGCCAGCCGACTATATTATAACCCCATACTGCTTCAACAAGACTTTCAGTATAACAATTGGATGTAGGGAGCAGTGGGAGAAAATAGTTCGACACCGTACGGGGGATATTGTCTGGTTCACTGACGGGTCAAAATCAGACCAAGGCGTTGGGGCCGGGGTATACGGGGTGCAGCCAAGACTAGGAGGTGTCATCGCTCTAGGGAAACTGGCCTCAGTATTCCAGGACGAAATCACTGCCATCAGGGCATGAGTGCAGGAGAATTTGCGTAGGTGCTACAAAGATCGTAGCATCTATATCCAGCAAGGCAGCCATGAGATCACTGGCAGCTTCTGCAACAAGGTCTAAAATTGTTGCAGAATGTCACAGGGTTCTGGTGGAGCTAGGGGAAAACAATAGAGTAAACCTATTGTGGGTCCTTGGCCACTCGGGGATCAGTGGCAACGAACATGCCGACAGATTAGCCAAGATGGGAGCAGAGACTCCATTTATTTGACCGGAACCTGTCCTGACAATCGCCAAGGCAATCATCAAATTGGAGCTACGTAACTGGCTCAGAAGACAGCACGTAGAATATTGGACCAAAGTCCACCAACAAAAACATGGCAAGGTAATGATGCCAAAGCCATGTTTTAAAAGAAGCTCTGCAATCCTGGGCCTGAACAGGAGAGGGATTAGACTCATTGTTGGATTGCTGACAGCCCATGGGAATTTCAAAAAACACCTACATACAATGGGAATAACAGAAGAGGACCCTAAATGTAGGATCTGTGATGACGGTGATGAAACTGCATCACATCTAATCTTCGAATGCATTGCATAAGAGAGTGAAAGGCACAGAACATTTGGGACAACCAGACCCGAAGAAATTGTGTCTAATAAAGAACTGGTAAAGGGACTCCTTGCACTGTTCAAGGGCATTGGTTGGCTTTACTAGATATACAGGGAGCGATACCGCACAATAAACTTAGTTTCGGTGCGGGCAGTGGCGGGTTGGTCCAAGACTGTTTTGGCTTCCCTGGAAAAATCAAATCAAGAGTGATGTCTGGTGTGCCATAGGAGACTGTCGTGAGTCCGTTGTTGTTGACAATATATATAAATGACCTTGCGGATAACATCGGAAGTTCACTGAGGCTTTTTGCGGATGATGCTGTAGTATATAGAGAATATGCAACAATGGAAAATTGCATTGAAATGCAGAAGGATCTGCAACGAATTGACACATGGTGCAGGGAATGGCAATTGAATCTCAATGTAGACAAGTGTAATGTGCTGCGAATACATAGAAAGAAAGATCCTGTATCATTTAGCTACACTATAGCAGATCAGCAACTGGAAGCAGTTAATTACATAAATTATCTGGGAGTGGGCATTAGTACTTTGGTAAGTACCAGGAGAGCTTGTAGCAAAAATTGGGGCCTGAGCCCCAAGAGTATGCACTGGATATACACCACGGTGATTAGATCCAGGATCACCTATGGGGCGGTCGTGTGGTGGAAGAAGGTAGAACAGCAGGTTGCTGCTAAGGAGCTTGGTAAGGTGCAGAGACTAGCCTGCTTAGCCATAACAAGCGAAATTAGCAGCACACCAACTGCTGGGATGGAAACCATGTTGGATATGCCCCCATTACACCTTTGGGTCAAGATGGAGCCAGCAGCTGGTCCATACAGACTCAAAACTGGCAACAACTGAAACTCTTTAAAATGGAACGACCGTATAAAATCAAACGTCGGTAAAGCAGATGCCAGACTTAGATTCATTGGAAGAATTCTAAGGAAATGCAGTCCGAAAACAAAGGAAATAGGTTACAGTACACTTGTTCGCCCACAGCTTGAATACTGCTCACTGGTGTGGGATCCGTACCAGGTGGGATTGATAGAGGAAGTAGAAAAGATCCAACGGAGAGCAGCGCGTTTCGTTACAGGATCATTTGGTAATCGAGAAAGCGCTACGGAGATGATCGATAAACTCCAGTAGTAGACTGTGCAGGAGAGACGCACTGTCGCTCGGTATGGGCTTCTGTCGAAGTTTCGAGAACTTACCTTTACTGAGGAGTCTAGCAGTATATTGCTCCCTTCTACATATATCTCGCGTAGAGATCGTGAAGATAAACGCAGAGAGATTGGAGCCAACACATAGGCATACCGACAATCTTTCTTTCCGCGAACAATACGTGACTGGAACAGGAGGGAGAACCGATAGTGGTACTCACTGTACCCTCCGCCACACACCAAAGGGCGGCTTGCAGAGTATGGATGTAGATGTAGATTTATTTGTTACGTGAATTGCCAAGATTGCTTTCTTGAAACTAATTTCTGTGGTTCGGAGGTATAGGACACTATGTCACATTTACTAAATTTTACAGGAGGGCAGGAATTTAAGAGAGACTCTGCTTTATTGATTATGCCAAAGCCTTTGACAGCGTCCACCATAACAAATTATGGGACGTACTCAATAAAATGGGAGTACCAGTTTACCTCATGCATCTGATACGGAGTTTATACCTTGACCAAGAAGCCACGGTGAGAACTTTGTATGGCACAACGAAATGGATCAAGATTCAGAAAGGGTTCCGACAAGGTTGCATATTGTCTACGTTCTTATTCAATCTGTTTGCAGAGCACGTTAGAGCAATGTCAGGCTAGATGAAGAAGAGTCAGGAATTAAAATAGCTGGAATAAATGTAAACAACCTCAGAAATGCAGATGAAACCGTACTGCTGGCAGAAAGTGAAGAAGAGTTAAAGACTCTCTTGCTGAAGGTAGAAAACCAAAGTGAAATGAAATGCAATGAGCGTATGGCTTTCTTGGCCGGGAGAACCCTTGCGGGTTTTTTTCGGCCGCCTTAGTGTAAGTCTTTTGATTTGACGCCGCGTGGGCGACTTACGTGCCAGTGATGATGAGATGATGATGATGATGATGATGAAGAAGATGACAACACACAACACCCAGTCCCCTGCCGGGAATCGAACCCGGGCCTCCTGCGTGGTAGTCAACGACGCTACCGCTGAGCTACGGAGGCGGACAACCAAAGTGAAAAGGCCGGTCTCAGGACAATGTGAAGAAAACCAAAATTATGGCAGGTCCAGAGACATAATTTTAGCACCAAAGATAGGTACTGTGAAGGCTATGGTCTTCCCAGTTGTGATGTATGAATGTGAGACCTGGACCATTAGAAAGGCTGAACGGCGAAGAACTGACTCCTCTGAATTGTGGTGCTGGAGGAAAATTCTTAGAATTCCATAGACGGCAAAGAGAACCAACAGATCTATATTACAGCAAAGAAAGCCAGATTGTTCCCTGGAAGGTCTAATATTAAAGTAAGAGCTGACCCTTTTAGGGCACATAATGCGAAGACATGCCTCACTAGCAAAACCATTAATTCTGGGGAAGATCAAAGGCACTAGAAGCAGAGGCCGGCAGAGGATGAGGTGGATCAATGGCATCAGATAAGCAACGGGATCCAACCTGCCAACCTGGAAGGTCTACGGGAGAAATTGCAGGACAGATGAAAGTGGCGTGCTTTGGTTCATGCGGTCACGAAGAGTTGGAATCGGCTAAACGTATAGAGAGAGAGACAGAGAGAGAGAGTTTGAAGGTGTTTTACTGTTTTCTGCCTTAACTGTTTTTCTAAACAGTCACAGTTCATTCAGTTTCTTAAACAGACGTATTTTCTCTGCCGATTTTGATGCATAGTAAACATACCGACCTAATCACTGAGGTGAAAGCAACACTTAATTTATTTTGTACGACTGTATTGGTTTTCATCTCATTTTGTCTGAACGACATATCTATCTGTTGCTGTAGCAATTCAGGAACAATGAGCTGCTTAAATAAATTTTTATTAGATTTATAACACGAAGTTTAACACCCGCTCGGTTAACCGTGTGGTGTAACGCACCGCTTTCCGAGACGGGCAGGCGTACCGGCCCCGGTTCGAATCTGCCCGGCGGATTAACGAAGGAGGTCGGAGTGCCGGCCAGCCTGGAAGTGGTTTTTAGGCGGTTTTCCCCTTCCCCGTAGGTGGATACCAGGCTGGTCCCCAATTCCCGCCTCAGTTACACGATTCGCAAACATTTCATAACACTTTCCCACGTGTAACACTGTAGCCGGCGGTGGCCGAGGAGACTGGGGCGCTCCAGTCACGGTCTGCATGACCACTACGGTCGGGAGTTCGAATCCCCCCTCGGGCATGGATATTTGTGCAGTCCTTAGTCTTAGTTAGTTCATAAGTAGTTTGTAAGTCTAGGGACTGATGACCCCGTAGTTAACTCCCATAGACTATACAAACATTTTTGTAACACTGTACACAGACATTTCGGATACACGTTTCCTCCCGGATGGCGGCAGGAAGGGCATCCGGCCACCCCGTCAATATTAACATAACAAATCTGCATTAACAAAGCCGACCCTGCAAGTGCGGAAAAAGGGCTTAAGAGAAAGAGATAACAGAAGGTTTAACATCAAAGGGAATAAAATGAATTGAAATGAAAAAAATAAAAGAAATGAAGTAGCGCGCAAAATTAACATAGTGTAGTCATAAGTACTGCAACACGCCACCACTGGCACAAACTCGCTTATACTGTAATCGAAAACATTCTGCGAGTGTTTTCTCGTAACTCCATGGCCACTCAGGGAATTTGAAAGACTCGTCTACCTTTTTCTTCTCACAGGCAAATGAGACCCATTACACGACCCTCGCCTTCTGAGACATAAAATGCTAGACACTCGAACAACCCCTTCATCACTGATCTGAGTAACTAAGACCACAACTATAGATGGAAGCACGACCGACCGAAAACACTCTTTCTCAGGAATAGATAAAAAAAAACTATGGTAAGCCTTATAGACGCAAACCAAACGATTGTTTATGGAACTCCTGCATCACAGCACAACTGACTGGTAACGCCAGATGAGCTATCACCGCCGACAAACCGGCAATCGCAGGGAACATGAACAAGCACAAAACACAACAAATCCCACACTAACCCATACACTTAGAGACTGATCGACCACTTGCTTGTCAATCTTGGTTGTTGCAGCCAGTCGCCGCTGATGATGGACCAGGAGACACCCCCAGTGCCAGCTGCAGAGGGGCGACTCATCAAACCGGATTGACAAACTTATGACAAACACGCAATGAAAATGGTACCGAGCTTGCACGATACCCAATAACTAACATAACCAAACCCTTGCATGGACTATCGTAGATAGCAAGATCCGCTACTGCTCTTACTACCCGCTCCTCACTGTCGTAGAGGTTTTCTTCCCTTGGCACTTTTTTCCCCTCTGCCCTTAAAACCGCTCTTGTTTCAAAAGCTTTCGACCACTTGTAGTGGGACAAGGAGCTACATCCGTCACAAGCCATTCTATAAGCACAGTTTGTCAGGTAAGCGTTAAAATTGATAATTTGTTTCATTAAATATTTGTGATCATGTCATTAATTTTTGTAAGTTGTGTACTTAAAGGTTTGTATTTGTTTTTCTGTTTCATGTCTCTTCGAGAGCGTCACAACGCGGTCAGCAGAGTCCCACACGCCGGAACCAAAGATGTGATTGCTGACCACCAACCGTCGCGAGTCGACGGCCATGCGGCGTAAGGAGAAACTGCAGCCCGTGGTTGCGTCGTGATCATAGATCTCTATACTATCTGGATGTTGAACTTCAGCTGTCTTAGCGTGCCAGCCATAGATAATCATATTTAGTTTCTTGCCAAATTCAAACATGGCTGCTATGAATCATTACAAGTAAAATAGAAGAAAATATGTTTCGATTCCACGCCCATATCAGCCTACTACATCGAATATTGAATTAAATTCCAAACGAAGAGGTAAGCAAGCAATTTTTTGTTACGTAATAACTGATAGAAACTCGTTTGCCAAATTTAAATATGGCGGACGATGCGAAATCGTGTGCAAAACATGTGAAAGTGCCGGCACGCTGCAATTCTATGCTCAGACACCAGAGTTATACATCCAGTTTGTATAGAGATCACTGGCCATGATCGAAGAAGACATTTACTAAAAAAAAACCTAAGTTTCTCTTTGTAAAAAGTTATGAAAAAATTCTTTGAAAGATGAGTTAGTTCCGATTGTCATGTCAAGCTGTACAGATCTTGTTATATTAATAAATGTGAAAGATTGTTAAAATGTATTACGAAGAATGAATCTTATTGAAGTGTGTAAAAGGTTTAAATGGAAATGAATATTAGTTACCACAGATATTTCTATGAAGAGTACATTTTAGAAACTTTCTCGAACATTAACAAACTTTAATGGGACTGCACGTTTTTATGAAAGGCGAAGATATGAAAGTTTAATTAGATGTCATCGTTGGTTATTTAAATAGAAGGGTAACCAACTTTAGAAACTTTTGCAATAACTTACGTGAATTTTACTTGTTGGAATCTCTTGAAGGTAAAAACTTTATGAAATTATTTGTGACTCCTGGCTCTTGTGTACATGGACCTTAGTCTTAAATGAAACTAAAATCCTATAAATGTGATAACTTCTTAGAGAGGAAGAACTTAATAATATTTTTCGTGTGTTAGCGGGCGGCACATCGGAAACGAAGTCTATCCACGGTTAAACAAAGTTTGTAGGCCTGCCATAAACAACTTCTAAGCTGAAACTTCCTGGCAGATTAAAATTGTGTGCCAGAACCGGGACTCGAACCTGGGACCTTTGCCTTTCGCGGGCAAGCGCTCTACCGACTGAGCTACCCCGACACGATTCACGATGCCGCCTCACAACTCCACTTCCGCCGGTACCTCGCCTCCTACTTTCCAAAATTCACAGAAGCTCTCCTGCGAACCTTGCAAGACTAGCAATCCTGGAAGAAAGGATATGGGGGAGACATGGCTTAGCCACACCCTAAGGGATGTTTCCAGAATGAAAGCCATGTCTCCACCATATCCTTTCTTCCAGGAGTGCTAGTCTTGCATGGTTCGCAGGAGAACTTCTGTGAAATTTGGAAAGTAGGAGGTACTGGCGGAAGTAAAGTTGTGAGGCGGCATCATGAGTCGTGTCGGGATAGCACAGTCGGTAGAGCGCTTGCCAGCGAAAGGCAAAGATCCCAGGTTCGAGTCCCGGTTCCGGCACACAATTTTAATCTGCCAGGAAGTTTCATATCAGCGCACACTCCGCTGCAGAGTGAAAAGTTTCATTCTGGGAACTTCTAAGCTGTTATAAAGAAGAACCTTAATTTCTCAAAAAAAGTAAAAATAGAATTAATACTTTTTCAAGCAGCCTCTTAGCCAATTAAAGACATGTGTTCGCCCGTCGCACTACACACTTCTATCATCCTGATGGACCGTATTAATGGGTAATCTTACCCACAAGTACGGCACACATCACACTACCCGCTCCTGTAAGTCCTACATTAGAAATACTAACACATGCAGAGGTGACAGTAGAACTATTGAGTTGGTCACCATGCTAGTGCGAGCGTCGATTGGCTCCACACCCGGTCAATATACGAGGAGCGTCCAGAAAGTAAGTTCCCTTTCAATTTATCTCCGCTGCAGTGCTGCGATTGCAGTTCCCCACATGCGGTGTAGACGATGTGTATCAAGGAGAAGAACGTGCGCCATTTGGAGATCGCTGTCAGTTACGTACGCTTTGGTGTGCTTGTTTGAAATGTCGCAGTTGACTGAAAATCCAGCCGCCTGTGAAATCAGGTCGGTGATTCGGTTTCTGAATGCGAGGAAACTGACACCAAATGAAATTTATCGACAAATTTGCGATGAGTGATTCGATGTTGAGAAGATGGGTCCGACAGTTCAATGGCGGGCGTAGTGATGTGCACGATGAAGAACGAAGTGGGCGTCCAGGTTTGGTTACAGAAGAACTGGTTCACGCGATTGATGAAAAGATCCAGGAAAACCGTAGGTTTACAATTAGTGCTCTCGCTATGGACGACGAGCTGAAAGAAACTGTTCCAACTGGTTGAAGACACAGGCGGCAGATTTCTATGTTGTTCAAATGTTTGTATAGTCTATGGGACTTAACTACGGGGGTCATCAGTCCCTAAACTTACAAATTACTTATGAACTACTTACGAACTAGGACGGCACAAATATCCATGCCCAAGGGGGGATTCGAACCCCTGACCGTAGTGGCCGTGCAGACCGTGACTGAAGCGCCTTAGTCCCCTCGGCCACCGCGGCCGGCAGATTTCTATGAAGAAAATATACAAAACCTGGTGCCACGCTATGAGAAATGCCTGCAAAATTTCGGCAGTTATGTGGAAAAGTAGTTTAAGAGTTGTAGATTTTTGTGCAATAAAAATTTCTTCTGTATGTGTGTACAATTTCATTTTATTACGAAATGGAACTTACTTTCTTGACGCGTCTCGTATGAGACATATAGTAGAAACGTTGTAAATCACTCGTTTCTCTTCTTGTTTTATACAATTTCTTTACTCTAGAAACGTCTCGCGGTGAATGGAAATACCAGGCAATAAATAAACCGCACAGAGAACAATCAATCACTTTTATTTTTTGTAATATCTGGCGACAAACGGAACCCATTGCACCGGCGCCCACAATGCTGATAATAAGCTGGCAGGAAGTGTGTGAAGGGACCAACGAACGTTGGCCCTGCCTCGCTACCTGCAGTCGCCCTCCATTGTGGCGAAAGCCTCCTCGGCGGACCCGTTGCGCATTGTTCCGCGTCCGCGAGGGTGCGAGGGGTGCACAACCGGCCCGGCAAAACGCTCTCTTTGCGACACACCGCACTCATTAAAAGCTCACGCTGCAAGGCTCTCGAGCTGTTTTAGAAAATTAATACTTTCTGAAGACGCGCCAGAGCTACCGTTTCGTCGCAGTTCCGTGCGCCTCAAACGCATCACTCAGGCCTCGTAGAATATAAAGGGTAAGCCAGTTCCTTCTTTATCTCCCGAAGTGGTGTCGATGTGCAGCAAAGCGTTACGTTTACCTTTGACTAACGAGAGGAAAAATTCCTGAACGGTGTCGGATTATAAAGTGCAATTAGCAAACAGAATTTGACCTGCCTTCACAATGAGACACAGCAAGCGTTCCGAAAAATCACCCTAGGTAATCTCAACCCCTTCCTTCTCACAAAGTAATATCAGTTTGAAGTAAATAGGAAATCATGTTGACCCAGCATTCATAGACTTTCCAAGCGCTTTTGATTTACTACAAACCGACGCATTCTAAAGAAGTGAAATGTAACATTTTTAGTTCCTTTTGTCCTCTTTTTCCCACAGTTGCTATATTATAATATTATAGTGTAGGTATTTCACTTATCTGTCTATGCAACGCCAGCAAAAACAAAAACACAACACACAAAAATGGCATGTGCCTAGTGGTGCTAACTGTGAAGTGCTGGATCAACAAAAACAGCAAAATGCACAGAATTGAAGCAGAACAGCTGGAAGCAACCAATGAGCACCAGATGTAAAGCTATATCCATGAAATATTGTAAGTACAACATCCAGATATCAATACTATACCAAAATAACGCATCAGAACTGTTCATAACCTAAAAATATTGAGAAATGTAAATATAAACTATTGTAAAAATAATCATGTATATATTACAGGCCACTGATGATGCCTTCCAAATAAAGGCGAAATGCATATGGCAATAGCACATTTTATTAAATCAGTTGCATAGACAGATAAGTGAAATACCTACACTATGATATTATAAGGGAAATGTACTTCTGCGACAATAGAATTCCGACGGGTAAGTGGCGGTAAGTTACACTGTGCTGGATCTACAGCACCACAGAGAGGCGAAATAGGACTGGTTTTGTTGTAAAGAAACAATAATCACTTCTCGACTACCACCAATTAGAATGGCATAGCATCCGGTTTTCTAAGAGAAAATTCAGTCTATCACAACTTGCAAAAATATGCAGTTTTAGGTTGAAAAAATGTGAGCCAGATGCAGAAACAGGCAAATATCCATCACATCTTTTATGTTTCGTGGCTCCTGTATGAGGATCTGCCTGGATCAAACCACTCTTTTTGTTTCTTGTTCTATATACCCCATAAATATTTGCTACAGCTGTAGCATCTTCAGTCGCTCTTTTTATTGCTTTAAATTGAGTAAAATAAATATTTCTTGTTTTGTTATATATATCTCGTTTTATATGTTCAAGTAGTTAATAGTTTTCCTACTTCATATGTGTAGGTCAACTAAGACTTACACAGATATTGCAGGGAAATTGTTAACCACTTCAACATGTAAAACGGGGTATATATACAAATATAAATTTATTGTAAAATTTCTAAATAACAGTACAAAATTATACCTCTAAAACCCAAAAATATTTATGTTTTTCAATTTTAAACGAATAAAAAGACCCACTAAAGATGCTACAGCTGTAGCGAAACATGTAAAAAAGGTAAAGCAGTCAACAATCCGAAGATTGGTTTGAACAACACAGTGCTTTACTAGGCATGGTCCTATTTGGAGGTGGTATGCCGTTGCATTCCTCCGATCTTCGAACTGACTTACCCAGCCAGTTATAGGGGGGACCTACAGTTTAACGTGGGTTCCGAACCACGGAAGTGTATATAAATACAAAAAACAGTGTTTTGCTCAAAGAAGATCCTCATGCAGAAGCAACTAAATATTTATAAAGCAAATACAGATAAAATGTTTTCAACATCAAGATGAACTGTATCATGTGAACTGGAACTGTCAATTACAACAAATGTAATTATATGGCAGGGACCAATCCGTAATTCATCAACTACGCCACGTTATCCATATTTACAGTTACTTAACAGATTCATATAAGCTTATGATGAGTTTAACAAATTCCTTGCGTACAAGGGAGGACAAATTAATGTGAACACAATGGAACGAATAACGCCTATCTTTTAATGACGTCCATCCTAATTCGTGCATGATGTTCGTGACACTTTCCCCCTTATATCGCGATAATACAAAACGAGCTGCCCTTTCCTGAACTTCTACTAAATCGTCCGTCAGTCCCAACTGGTGTGGATTCCACAATGTGCAGCAATACTCCAAAATAGGACACAAAAGTATAGTGTAGGGCGTTTCTTTAGGAGAACTGTTATATCTTCTAAGTGTTCTGCCAATGAACAGTAGTCTTTGGTTCGCCTTCCCTACAATATTTTCTATGTGTTGTTTCCAATTTGTTTGTTACTCCTTCGGTATTTAGTAGAATCGAAGGCCGTTACGTTTGACTGATTTATCGTGTAACTGAAGTTTAACGGGTTTGTTTTAGTGCCCATATGGGTGTGCTCACACATTTAAATCATTTTGCAGTTGCTCTTGATCTTCTTGTGGCTTTATGGGCCGATAAATTATAGCACCATCCGCGAACAGTCTAAGAGAGCTTTTCAGGTTGTCTCCTAAATCGTTTATAAAAATAAGGAACACTAATGGCCTTATAACACTCCCCTGGGGAACGCCAGACACCACTCCTGTTCTACTTTGATAACTTTCCGTCAATTACGTTCGTGCATGCATGATGTTGATAATGGCAACAGATAAATAACGACATTCACATTGTTGAATGAGTTATATAATTTTTTCAATATTTTCCCTGCATAGGTGAACTTTATATATATAATTTTATTTTATTTTATTATTATTATTATTATTATTATTATTATTATTATTATTATTTTATTTTTTGCGCAAAAAAAAAATCACGCAGTGTAGGGTTAACACAATGCCAGTGGGCAAAACGTAGTACATAAAGTAAACGAGGTCTATTTATGCTCGTATAAATATTGTTTGATGTGGTCATATGTTTATTTTTTTGGCTTGAAAATAGATGTCAATGTTTTGAAATGTTGTTTCACTTCCCAGCAGTGTACCACAATAAGTTGACCAAAAACATACATTTCAAGGTTTTCTTTGGCCGTCAGTAACATTTGGCGTTGTTCCCTCAATTCCAGTATTAAAATATAACTTCCTACATAACAGATCGCTAGTCGTAACCTAACTTTCTACATCGGGTATTACTGTCTGGTTACCTTTATCGTCTAAACAAGGCTGCCACAAGATTTTGTATGAGTTTGTAGTTCAGGGCTAGTAGGCTAGGAGCGCTTCAGTAGACTATAATCTAATCTTGTTCACTTTGGTTCATCGTTTAAAAAGGACTTAACACGGAATATACACGATGCTCAACTGAACTACGTGGGAAGCAGGTTGTCATCACCGGGCGCTACGCAAGTGCAGCGCTGTGATTCGCCTTTGTTGGCCGATCGACCGTTCTGACGTCATTCATAGATCTTCATTGTCAGACGTTGTAATTTCAAGTGAATGGAACTTTAAATCTTCCGTGGTCCCGCAGACCAGACACTTCTGCAGACGGTGTCGGCTGCCCCCGCCAGCGCCGGGGAAAACGGCAGCGCCGCGTCGTCATTTAAATGGCAGCACTTTCCTGTGCAAACGGCTGTTCTGTCACGACCGGGACACGTACCAGCCGTTGTCTGTTGACGCGTCTGCCCGGGCGAGGTGAGCGGCGGTGGCGGCGGCGGTGGCTTTCTCCGCGGCGCGGCGCGCTGTGGCGTAGTGGGTGGGCGCTGGTGCTGGTGAATGCACCGCCTTGAACTCGGCGGTCGGCGCATTCCGGCGCCAGACGCTCTGGCTCTGGAGGCCGCCGCTAGCGCTGCCACTGCCCAGGTGTCAGCGGGGACGCCGCGGCCGCAGGGCCCTACCCAGGGACGGGCAGTGCCCTACCTGTCACCTACCTTAAAGAGTATGTAACGGGACACATTATTCTATTGGCTCGTTACGGAGTTTCTCGAAATGTTTCACTTCAACTTATTAAGATCATCATCATCATCATTATTAGAGACTAATAATGCCTTTCAGCGTTCAGTCTGGAGCATAGTACCTCTAATAAAATTCCTCCATGTTCCCCTATTCAATGCTAACATTGATGCTTCGTCTGATGTTATGCCTTTCACTTCAAAATCATTCTGCACCGAATCTAAATACTTTCTTCATGGTCTACCTCGACTCCTCTTACCCTCCGCTGATAAGCTCATGAGTCTCTTAGGTAACCTTGCTTCTCCCATGCGTGTAACATGACCCCAACATCTCAGTCTGATCGTTCTAACTGCTTCATATATGGTGTTCATTCCCAGCTTTTCTTTGATTTCCTCATTATGGATACCCTCCTGCCATTGTTCCCATCTATTGGTACCTGCAATCATTCTTGCTAGCCGGCCGCGGTGGCCGAGGAGACTAAGGCGCTCCAGTCACGGTCTGCACGGCCACTACGGTTGGGAGTTCGAATCCCCCCTCGGGCATGGATATTTGTGCCGTCCTAGTTCGTAAGTAGTTTGTAAGTTTCGGGACTGATGACCCCGTAGTTAAGTCCCATAGACTTTACAAACATTTGAACATTTGAACATTCTTGCTACTTTCATAACTGTAACCTCTATCTTATGAATAAGGCAACCTGTGTCCACCCAACTTTCACTCCCATACAACAAAGTTGATTCATGGTGTAGTTCATGAACCACGGGCAAAGTATGAGTGGCCAACTAAGTGGTCCTGACAGTTGGGATACCAGTTACTTTGGAATAAGGTTGGGCATCTCTCACATATTCTGAGTCGTGGCCACCTTTATGCTCAGACGGCAAAGACTACCAAATCCACCGGTTAGTCCCTCAACCGTTAGGGGTAAAACCCAGTGGGGCCCTGGGCAAGTAAGGCTAGCAATCTGCTTCCCAGGTACTTCAATATAATGCTGGCAACAATCAGAGCAAAATGCCTCGGACAGATACGACTTATTACGAAAGAAAAAAAAAATCGCACTGACGTGTAGTTTTTAGATTTTTGCAAACATTTTGGACCAAATTAATAATCTAAATAATAAAAAAATCAACTAATAAGAGTGTCTCAAACCCTCTTAGGAAAATAAAATTAGGTAGTGGCGGGTTCCAAACCACTAACCTTCAGCGTCACAATCCAACGCAGTGCCCACTACGCTACACCTAACAAAAGTTGCGTTCCTAATCTCATGCTATTGATGGCTGTTGTCAGCTGATGCTAATATGGCATTTGTGAACACTAGATTATCATTTATCGTACGAAGAACGGCGTGTTTTTGGTAATTCTTCAGTGCGCCATTGCTTTGAAATGACAACGTGTAAGTATATATAATCGTGTAACGAACTACACATTGACAATTAAGTACTATCATACTTAAATTAGTAGATACAGGAGTGTATATATTAAAAACATATCAGTCAGTTGAGATGTACGTCATCAAATTAAAAGGACAAGCACATCTAAAACAAACACACGATAAAATTCATACCTCGCTCATCCAGAATTCGGTATATAGAGAAGCGGTCTCGTTGCATCTCATAAGATCTTCCTGGGAGCATTCTCCGCACGTATTCACCAACGGACACCTCAAGATATGCTCCATTGTTTGTATCTCCTCGCATTTACATATTTCAATAAAATCTCGGGCGAACTGCCGGATATCTGTAACTTCTTGCCACGATATTTCGGCGCAGAGCCTTCTGGCCATCTTTAGGTGAGTACCGCAGAAGTACTGGCGAAGATGCACTGAACTGTGCTATTTATGACCAATTCAGCCGACATTCCGCATACGCGTATTTAGCGTGCGTGTTCACTACAACCACGTACGCCGCTCCGAGCGCCCTCCGTGGTGGAGGCTTGCCGCTTCGATATCAGATCGATTATCATTGTCATTAAGTTGCAGGGAACTACGCCGAGTACGAAGTTTTTCAATACCAGGATTCCATGCGGGGAGCGGAATTTATATCTAAAAGCAGAATGATTATACTGCCGCCATTTTATACTCCCAGCAGGGCGAAATTTTGTTGACACATTCTTGAGGATATTTATAACACACTATCACACATATGCGTTGTAGTGGCAACGTAAGTAAGTTACGTTATACTGGTGTTCAAGGCAAAGGTGTATATTCATCCTGAACGGTATTTAACTTGTTTCAAAACCTTCTAATGAATCTTCTGAAGCTATTCAGAGTCAGATGCTTTAAATATATTACGTTAATACCGTATACTGTATTGTTACTATCTTTGTTAACGCGATAGGCGACCAAAAGGCTACAAATAATAACATTTCAGAATATTTAACTGCTTTAGACAAGACGATGCGTTACAAGTACCGTCAATGGTTGAAGCAGAACGATGATAAAGTGTAAAAGATATTAAGGTATCTGACTTGAACTGATTTACTCTAATGGAACATGGGATAAAAGAGAGAGAGAGACGAAAATATTGCAATACGTTACGTTAAGAATGAAATCTTTAATGAGTCGTTGCTAACAGTTACGACGTCCGAAGCGTTTGTGCAGCCACTTTCATTGAATTGATGTTAAATGCTCTAAACGAAAATAACACTGACCTCTCTCGGAAACTAAGGCAATGCTATGATGGTGCAAGTGTAATGAATGGGAAAGTTTCAGAAGTTGCGACCAGAATAGAAAACAAACTGGACGAAAAATTTCTTACGTGCACTGATATAACCATCGCTGGTATTTGATAGTCATCGAATGTGAATCTGATCAAATCTCAGAAATGAGTTTCATTCGTTTCTTTTTCGACCAGAACATCATGTTACAGGAATTCTTTCACCATGGTAAAATAGCGGCTTTATATGGTGGAGAAAGGATTGGCTGGCTCCTCGAACAGCGTTGCCCAGGTCATTTGGCAATTACAAAAGTTGTAGAAGACAATTATTCGTCAATTTTGAAGACTTAGATGAAATTAAAAATGTCATATTTAACGGTGACGACATTTCTATGTGTATTGGCATTAAAAAAGTCATGCTCAGTTCGGAATGACGAACTGCCATGCTTCATCCTGCAGATGCAGCTTAACAAGACCTATAGGATTGAAAGGTGCCATAACAATAATAAAGTGTGACCAAAATGAATTGACGAGACTAAGATCAAATGAAATGTACCACCAAATTTTGCAAGAAGCTAAGTCTCTGGCAAGCAACGTTGTCAAAAACATAACCCGGCTAAAACAGAGTGAAGTCAAAAAATCAAGTCGGATGGATGACTACATAGTGGATGGACCCTTCTCTTCCTCAACGAGATAAAATATGCAAGATCAAGATGATCAGTCATTTAAATCTGAATACTTTGAAACGTTGGACTTAGTAATTGCTGCACTGCCAAGAAGTTTTCAGATAATGACGATCCACTAGATTCAATAGCCAGTCACGATGAGTTGGATGTAGAGAAAATTGTACCATTGAAAAATTTAGGTGTCAGAAAATTACGTAAACTACGTTGTTGCTTGCAAAATATTAGTTATGTTATTTCACAACGTTAACCGATTTTTCTGGTTAACAATTGCATCAAGGAAAGAGGCTACTGCGGTCAAAGCTTATTTGCGTCGTCATGAGGATAAAACAGAAAACAACGCAAACTTTGTACGAGCAACGAGAGGTGTTAAAAGATACCTACGACCTATTTGCTTCTATGGCCACCATTGGCTGTAGCACTGCTGTGTGCGAACCTACCTTTTCTACTTAGACTGCAATCAATAGGTCTCAGACACTGTCAGTGAGTCACGAAAGAAAGGAGGGCATGGTATTTCTGGCTTTTGAGAAGAAATGAAAGAGATCAGTTGACCTGAATGAAGCCTTTCGATTTTGTAATAATGTGGTGAATCAAAGGATTTAGCTATTTTGAGGAAGGGCTTTTAGACTGCCTTCTTGAATAAGGCTGTAGCATTGCTTTGATGAAGTTACACATTGAGTCGACGCTGAAGCGCCAGATTGGTAGACAGACTTACATTCAATTATTTTAAAGCCATTTCGTAAGTCTGCCTACCAACTGGATAGCTCAATGCCGACTCAGTGCATGACGTCATGATACTTTTTTTCCCTTCATTCTTCACTTGCGAATTTTCGATATTCCAGCATTTGTTTTTATGTTGTTTCTATTATTGTTGTCAATTCTCAATGTTGCCAACTGTTGTGCATGTGTGTGTTACATCTTGCATTTCTTCTTTTAAGTTCAATGGTAAATTTGCATTAATGTGTATGTGTCCTTCAGAATGTGATGCTGTTCCTCTGCTTATATACGATTTTTGTTATGGTTATTGGTCTTAATGATTCTCATGTCCTGTTCCATGTTGGGAAGCTGATGGTTGTGGTGTTTTAGGTGTTCTGCAAACGTGAATTTATTTATGTCATATTTCCTTTGTTTCTTGGTTTAAATTGCGTGTCATGCTTATCATAGCTTTCACATACAAGTTTGATTATACCTGATCCTTTGAATGTGTCCCTCTTCATTGCTGGTTCGTTTCAGTTTGTTTATAGCGTTTGTGCAGTTTTATATGCTATATAGCATTTCGTGTTATTTATTGAGTCTGTCTACTACAATATATATCTTATAAACTGTTCTGAGCTATATGTAGGAGTGTGCTCATTTCTTTTTTACAGTTTCTCTTATTACGTGGGATCCAATTTATTCTGTTCAACATATGTCTTATTGTTGCTAGCTTCTGGCTTAGGAGATGATTCGATGTGAACTGTATGGTTATGTCTGTGGCTGTTAGTTTCCTATAAATGTAATATATTTGGAGAATTAATACGAATCTTAGTGTGGACATGCTTAGTTTTTGAGCAAAACATACGGAATATGAAGAATTCTGGAAATGATTATAGGTTTATAACAAACCTAAGGGGTCCAAGTTTCAATATATTTTATGGTCATTTGTATCTTAATGCAATACAAAGACGGAAGCTATTTTTCTGAGTACAGTTTAGAAATTATTAATATTTTAGTTTTCCAGGTGAAATATTTTGCATTTTAAAAGTATATATCCAACAAATTTATATTTTATAACTGAAACTTGTAATTTGAACAACTGGAATGAGAATAACAGTGTAACTGAAAAAAAGTTAGCTGCCAACGGGAGACATTTTGAGCTACTAATAAATTACCAGTTTAAGATGCATTTATTAATAATGTAAATTAATTTAAATTCGTATATAATGTGAAACATTAAGAACTTATTTATTTGACTTTGTGCTTACCCATTAGTACCCATTGAACATAAACGTATTCTGTGGACGGAAACAGCTAAGAAAATTGTGGCTTATAAAACATTACTTCGTTGAAGAATGAGGTTAATATCAGTACTTCAATCACTGCCCCCCCCCTTTTTTTTAAGTTACAGGATTCGTGCTGATAGATCATAATACTGGTTCAAATGTTTGTGAAGCTTAAGGGACTTAACTGCGGGGTCATCAGTCCCTACACTTACAAACTACTTATGAACTACCTTATACTAAAGACGGCACAAACATCCATGCCCGAGGGGGGGGGGGGGGGGGGGGAAAGAGATTCACACCCCTGACGGGGAGCGGCCTCGCGCATCGTAGCATAGAGCCTCAATGCGCTTGGCCACTCCGCCGCGGCCATAGCACTGGTCCAAATTTTGGAATAATGTCTGTGTAGTCCTATGGATTTAGAATTATTTTCCATCTTTGTATAATTTTCTCTATATGAGCAAAATCTTGATCCGCAGGCATATAAGAGTGCCATGCACTGGAAAAGTTACCACTGGAGTTTAAAAATTAGGTTGGTATATTATTTGTCAACCACTTTCTTAGAATACCTGTCATGTTTTGATCTATATTTTGTCAAAGCCCCCTCCCAATACTCATTTTGCTTTAGTACGTTTTGACATTTGACAATCATAATAAACATTTCTTTGAAAAACTCTGCAATTGAAATGCGCATAGAACATACTAAGTTTTAGAACACACGGCGCGGAGGATATAAAGAGTTCTGGAAGATCATTGGTTAATACTATTGGTGTCTCTTCTTTTTGCACATGTTGTTGTTGTTTTGGGGGTTTTGAGGGGACTAAATTTCGGACATGTTCGAAAGAACACACACCATTAGGTGACAGTAACAGCCATAAATTTACGAAATCGAAATTTTGAAACATTTCTACCGTTTTGGGGGGGGGGGGGGGTTGAAATAATTTCAACAACACAGTTGAAATTTTGTACTGAACTGGGATTCGAACCCAGATTTCCCGTTTCGGGTCAACGGTCACCTTAACCAAACACAGTAGGCTCTCCAGGCACGCTTCCCTTCCCACCCAAATTCTCAACTTGTAGTCCCCTGCCCACTGATACTCTTGCTCGCGGCCTATACTGGATTCCCGCACGAGCGTTTTAATACGTCCACATTGAATTTGTTATTGCTTGTTATGGGCATATTTACAATTATTGATATGGTGTCTCTTCTTCTCCGAGAAGAAATGCTATTGAGGAAATTTACAGGAGCGGAATTTGTATCTAATACCAGAACTATTACACTGTCGCCAATTTATACTCCTGGAAAATGAAACAAAGAACACCATTAATTCGTCCACCCAGCAGGGCGAAATTTTGTTGACACGTTCTTGAGGATGTGTAGAACAGACGTTCACACAGACAGGGCCACACGCATGTGAGTACAGTCACCTGAGCGTGCGCTTGTCACCGTTAGTACCGTGTACAGCATTTCTCGTCTTCCCTCCAGGAATTCCCATTTGAATTTCCGAAGAATCTATGTAACACTCGTGCTTTGATCGAACCTACCAATAACAAACCCAGCAGCCCACCCCCCGAATTTCCCCAGTCTTCCTTTAAAACGATCGGGTGTGAACCTAAAACATTTAAGCAGTCCTTAAGAACGGGTAGCACAAGTATTCTGTATGCGGTCTTCTTTACAGATGGACCACGTCTTCCAAAACTTCTCCCAATAAACCGAAATCTAGGGTCCGCTTTCTCCACGACTGTCCGTCCTTACATATTCATTTCATATCGCCCTGCAACGTTACGCCCAGACTGACAACTGTGTCAAGATTAACACTTTTTTCATAAAATGTGGAACTGTTACGGATGTATGTGTCGATCTGATGACTATTACGTGTTCAAATTTTTGTGAAACCATGGGGCATAACTATTGCGTTTATCAGTCCCTAGGCTTACAAACTACTTAAACTAATCTAAGAAAAACAAACACCCATTCTCGTTGGAAGACTGGAACCTCCCACGGTGAGCAACGCGCGCTCCGCAACGAGGTGCCTTACAGCGCTCGGCCATTCAACCGCAGCTATTACATGTAACATTATTTTGTGCGTTTTATGGATCAATATGCAAATATACGAGGTACGTCCAGAAAGTAAGTTCCGTTTGGTTATATAAAACAAACGTGTACAGATACAGAAAAAATATTTATTGTACAAAAATCTACAACTGTTACACTACCTTTCTACATAGCTGCCGAAATTTTGTAGGCATTTGTCATAGCGTGGCACAAGTTTCTGTATGCCTTCTTCATAGAACGTTGCCGCTTGTGTATTCAGCCATGTGGTAGCATGTTCTTTCAGCTCGTCATCGTTGAAGTGTTGACAGGACAAATTTTAGGTGTAAGAAGAGGATTTCCATCAAAAGGTGGTGTTTGTTTCCACGATAGTGCCCGACCTCATGTGGCGAATGTGACCAAACAACTCTTACGGGAATTTCACTGGGACGTGTTTGATCATCATCCGTACAGCCCGGGCCTCGCTCCTAGCCACTTTCACCTCTTCTTACACCTAAAAATCTGCCCTTGGTGGTTAAAATTTCAACGATGATGACCGGCTGAAAGAATATGCTACCACATGGCTAAATACACAAGCGGCAACCTTCTATGAAGAAGGGATACAGAAACTTGTGCCACTCTATGACAAGTGCCTACAGAAGTTCGGCAGCTATGTAGAAAAATAGTTTAACAGTTGTAGATTTTTGTACAATAAATATTTTTTTCTGTATCTGTACACGTTTGTTTTATATAACCAAACGGAACTTACTTTCTAGACGTACCTCGTATGTAGGACTAAGGACGATGTACAGCAAAAACTTTCAGATAAAAAGACTATTTCTGAGTTTCGTAGCAACATTTATGCGCCTTTACTACTTCCACTACCGGGTGATACCACATTTACTCAATCTACCAGGAAGTTGCGACATAGCTGCTGCTTCTGGGCTGCATAATCGCTTCCGCAGAGTCCCCTACATCCTCGTTCCTGTTCCTTCTACGGGCGCTGATAATACACTACGTTGATAGCCAAGACGACTGCGGCCTAGAAAAAGGAGGAACCAAGATCCTTGCGCTTTTGTATGTCTTAGCTTGTAACCCAGGGTTGCTGCATGTGACGTGGACACTATACTTTCCGAAGTGTACGACTGCTGCAGAGGTTCTCCATGAAAATGGACAGTTGCAGTTACTTACATCGGAAAACAGTCGATAACGATACATTATCCAAAATTAGGCAAAGATATTCTCAGAATATAAAATCTCTTTCGATTCTGACATTTATGTTGTTACTAGCTGTAAACCTGGCTTTGCCCGAGTGCTTGTTTATTCTACACTCTGGTAGTCCACATCCCCTTCGCCCCTCTCTCTGATCCACCTCTTTCTCTCCCATCTCTCTGTTCGTTTCCACCTTTCCCTCTTTCGGCAAAGTTTTCTGCAATGTGCCCTCTGTCATGTACCATACAAACATTTATCTACCCAGTGATATTCCTCTTGGTGCATGTGTGCAAAAATTCATAAAGATTGGAGCAAAACTAGGAATTTCGTAAAACTACATAAGTCCACCATGCACCGACAGTGAGATTCCTCTCGTTTTTAAGGTAGATTGTGCATAATTTCATCAATATCGGAACAAAACAATAGATTTCTATGCAATAGAAATGCAGGGTCACAATGAGAAACGCACTTTGTTGTTCTCAAATATTCCAGTTTTATTCCATACAACCCTTCTTCTGAGAATAACGAAAACAACACAAAAAAAAGGATCTGTGAAATCGGTCGAGTCGTTCTCAAGTTATGGCGCGACCAAGGTATTTAGGGATCCACTTTTATGTTGCAAAGTACCCTCCCCCCCATGCACCGTATGAAAGTTAAGGTAGATCTTGACCTTCCTCTTGTTTTGAAAGTCAAGCGTGCGAAATTTTGTGTAGATCGGAATGAAACTGTAGATTTCGTGAGTCTGTAGGACAAATATGCTTCGCCATGCACCTATAACAAAATAACTTCATAGCTGACGTTTTCTACCTATAAACTACATTCCTGCCCAATTTCAGCCTCATGGGTATAGTAGTTTTCGAAATTTCGTGTTTAGGCACTGAATGAGTGAGTGTCCTTTCGCTTTTATACAGATAGAGATTAAGAAAACATATTGCTTAATTTTGGATGCAAGAAAATTAAGGGAGACTTTCAGACAAAAATAAATAGTAACATGCAAATCTGTACTAACTTTATTTTATAGAAGTTCATGCCTGATGCGACAGTTTTACGGCTTCTACAGAGAAACTGTTTCGTTTCATCATTTTCCAATAATTGACGCGTAAATCTGGGTATTCTCACGCGGTGGCCTCTCATTATTTATGATGTATCTCCCGAGCTGTGTGTCGTGTTCTTTTGTTTTTGGGGCAGGAACCTTCGTGGGCGTACGGTGAGCAGCTCACCAAAGTTTCATTGCAATCGAATGAATGGTTTATGGACACATAGAGGACATACACACACACACACACACACACACACACACACACACATATATATATATATATATATATATATATATATATATATATATATATATATATATTGCTGCAGGTAGAATAACAAAATGTGGTCAAGAATTTGTCACGTCCATTTCGACTTAGCCCTCCCACTCAAAAGTCGGCCTACTGTTACAACCTTCTTGCCGTTTTCACGCTTGATCTGTGGTTAGGTTTTGTTGAAGGGTCCAGTGGGCCATCTTACCACTACCTATGAGAGGGTCTGCGATGGAAAGTTTCCTTATGAGAAACAAAAACTAGCTGCACCACAGTTATTAGTACAGTAACAGTCTTCAATCCGCTTCAGAAAGTTCGCGTTATCAGGCGCCCTGGTGCTGAATCCCCATTGTTGAAGGAACTTTCATTACCGAGACTTAAGAGATCCAAAGTTCTTATAGGAGCCTGCATTTACCGTAATGCAAAGGACGGTCAGGAGGGTTTTAGCAATATATGAACTGTGAAATGAAAAGAACTCGCCTTCAAGCTCTGAGGACTCGTCTTCAGTTGCGACTTGAGCAATTTACATTTGTTCTTAAGCAATTTTGCATCTGTCAAGACCAGATGTGAAAGGCAGCAACACGTTATACATGAATGCTTTGTTTCGCGGCTAGTCATGTGACGCGGCTGGAAACCCGAGAAAAATCTTATCACCAACACGTTACATTACAGGTGCTTGCAGACTTAAGGAAGCTGAAAATTAGCTTACCGATTCACAGTGCTGAATAAACTCGTGTGGGACAGCAGAAGAATATTGCTGCCTGTTTTGAAGCACGTTTTTAGGTACAAATAAACATCCTTACAAACACTTTTTGTTATGCAGTACATTCTCATATAACAAGTCAACGATCTACAGTTATAAATATGTTTTACTTCTATATCACAATTGCTGATCTACTTCTATATACACAGATTTTCAGTATTTCAGAAGTTACATTTTTGTTATGTTATTCTTATGTTGGAGTGGCTCGGTAGCACAGTGCCAGACTATGAATCCAAAGATCGCGGGTTGGATCCCCGCCAGATCATGGGATTTTTATCTGCCACTTTCCAATTATTTCACGTCTGGTAATTTTGCTGATATGAAAAATATCGAGTAGCACCGTGGCTCGGAATACACGCTGAACTATAGGTCCCTCTATAACTGGCTGGGTAAGTCAGTTCGAAGGTCGAAAGAAGGCAACGACATACCACATCCAAACAGGTCAATGTGTAGTAAAGCACTGTGGTGTGCAAAGCAATCTTCGGATTGTTGACTGCTTATTATTGAAATGTATTTATTTATTTATTTAAGAGATTTGTGAATACGTATGTGTTGTATACTGCCAACAAATTGTGCCATCAGGAAAAAATAAACTTTTGAAATTGCTGAAAACACTCTGGTTCCTAAATCCTATTTATTAATTTCACATGTTTTCCTCTGGCTCCTAAATCCTATTTGCTAATTTAACACGTTTTCCGTAGAATTTTCGTTGTATGTTCAAGTAGATCACTTTTTTTTATTTAATTTTTTTTATCATTGTCTTGGGTGTGGAGTACTGGTAACTTATTGCGGACATCAGTCCGTGTGTATAGAAGTATATGTGATTATCTATTGCGGATATATCAAAATCATTGAGTCTAATAACATCAGCATGTTCTTTGTAAAGTGTGTGGAAAGTACTTCCAGTTTTCCCTACGCAAAATGCAGGGCAGGTCTTACATTGTAATTTAAATATCCCACTGTATTGTGTTCCAACTACGTTTTTGACACGATGTATGACAGGTGGTATCCTAGTGGAGAAATATATTCTAATCCTGGTTTTTTGGTTAAGTTGGCAATTTTTTGTGATCATGTGCCTAAATAGGGAATACTTGTGAAGGTTTCTGTTTTCTCATTGGTTTTACTTAAACTGTTATTTTTAGTGACATTTGACAGTATTTTAATTGATATTCCGTCAGATGATTGTATGAATTTCTTTTCTTAGTGTTTCAGATTTTCAAGGTACTGTGTTGTGCCCTATTTAAAACGGATCTAAATGCAGCATACTTGTTTATATTTGCATGGTGTGTTGTTGTATTACGACAGTGTAGGTGGGATTGCTGAAAACTAAGAGTCCGACGGATCCATGATTTGCGACCGAAACATAAACCTTAATTAAATTTTGCACAGGTAAACTGCAATCCATGAGGAGGGTCGCCGTAAGTGTAAGAATAACGTACAACATGCAGTTCACGTGATATGGCAGTCATAAAAAGTGAGATGCGAGAAAAAGAGCTGCATCAAGTCACAATGCTGCACATTTCTTCCTAAATCATTGGACCGATTACAACCAAATTTGGTGCACATATTCCTTACCGTGGGATACCAATGCTGTAATGGTACGAACTACACACGACACATGGTTCACGAGATATAACGTCTTAAACAATAGGAGATGCAAGAAATTGCGACATAATGCAACGAGACTATGAATACAGTACATGGGAACGAGATTACTTAGCGACTTGAACAAATTTCAAACACAATTTCAAACTTTTATTGAACTTTTTCTCGCTTACTACTTTACCGCTGTATGAATTAAAACTGCGGCATTCCATGTGACGTTACAATTTATAATTTCTACACCAAAAATTGTAGCCATATGAAATTTTACAGTCACAGTTCGACACGTAGTGGATGAGATATGGACACATAAACAGTAACGTTCATGGAAAAGCCCCCTTCAGTCACGATCTGCACGGCCACTACGGTCGGGGGTTCGAATCCCCCCTCGGGCATGGATATTTGTGCCGTCCTTAGTTGTAACTAGTTCTTAAGTAGTTTGTAAGTTTAGGGACTGATGACCCCGTAGTTAAGTCCCATAAGCTTTACAAACATTTGAACATTTGAAAAACGCCCCATCACGCACCAAGTTTTAATCTATTACTTCTTTACTACTAATTGTATTCACAAAAGATTTTACAGACATACAAGCACTTATACAAATGAATATATACCTGCAAAATTATATAATTGTACAACATATAACTCAATAGATATGAGGTCGCACGAATTTTATATATCATTTATATTTTGATTAGTATCTTTCGTTTTGATACTGGACTTATAATTTTGTACACTATGCAACACAGCCTTATTTCTTATATATTCCCCAATAAATATAAGATGTTTTAGAAAAAGGAGATTCACAGAAAGAGAAGGGATAGGAGAATTACTAACACAAGGCAGGCATAAATAAATGCCTCGGCAACTTTAGCTTTTCAGCTAGTATCACTGTAAGATATGATTGCGTTATTCGTAATTAAAACAAAACAAAAATCAATTTTTAGCGCACTGAATCCACCCCAAACGTGACACGAATTCATGCGTAAGTTCACGAAAGCCAAGTTCTGGCAGGAATAACACCACCCGACGTCAGACGGACAGCAGCGGCAAATTTCGAAGGAATAAAGTCGACACCGACTACAGACACCCACTTCATAGGCATGAACCCGTCCTTCAACGCCTTCGCAGCAGGAAGAGTTTCTTATCAAGGACCACCTCTTTACCGAAGTCAAAGGCGGAAGAGAGACTCCAACTTTGGTGGGAAAGAGCCCAAAGAAACTGGATACCACCGAAGGAGGAGTTGCCCCCAGGAAGCAATCTCCCGTGATCAATATAGAGATCATGCAATCGTCTTCGCGAGGGTATTGGCCGAAGTAAGGCTTCCATGGATCCTCTGCGATAACGAAGATACGCCCTGTGTCTGAGGGGCTGAGCACACGATGAACCATATTCTCCGCTGTCCCGTTTACACCATTTCCTCAGGCATTGTGACGTAAGTGGATCTGGCATCAGAAAGTCCAAAACCCCGTGCACCTTGCTCAACAAATTAATTCTATTTGACTGGCTGTCATCGACACGCTAAGAAGAAGTTTCGGCCAAGCTCAAGATTCGGCTGATCACACGAAGTGAAGGGTCCTCAAATTGATTCCCTATTTCTTGATTTCCAAAAGGCTTTTGACACCGTACCTCACAAATGCTTTTTAATCAAATTGCGTGGTTATGGTATATCGCCCCAAATTTGCGACTGGATGGGGGATTTCCTGTCAGAGAGGACACAGTTTGCAGTAATTGATCGTAAGGCATCGCCTAAAACAGAGGTGATATCAGGCGTTTCACAGGGTAGTGTCATTGTTCCTCTGCTGTTCCTTATTTACATAAACGATTTGGCGGAAAATCTAAGTAGCTCTTAGCTATTTTGCAGATGATGCCGTCATTTACCGTCTAGTAAAATTATCTGAAGATTAAAACCACCTGCAGAACGATCTGTATAAGATATAACTATGATGTAAAAATTGGCACTTGACTCGAAATAACGAGAAGTGTAACGTTATCCACATGATTACGAAAAGAAATCCGTTAAACTTTGTTTACAAGATAAATCAAAAGTGAAGGCCGTAAACTCCACAAAATACCTAGGAATTACAATTAATTCAGACTTAAATTGGAAAGAACCAGTAGATTATGTCGTGGGAAAGGCGAACCAGAGACTGCGTTTTATTGACAGAGCCTTAAAACATGCAACAGAACTAAAAAAGAAACTACATACACTACGCTTGTTCGTCCTTTTATGGAATATTGCTGCCCAGTGTGGGATCCTTATGAGGTGGGTTTGACGGAGGACATCGAAAGAGTCCAAAGAAGGACAGCTCGTTTCGTATTGTCACGATACAGGGGAGACAGCGTCACGGAAATGATACAGGATCTGAGATGGGAATCATTACAACAACGGCGCTTATCGCTGCGGCGTGGGCTACTTGCGAAACTCCAATCGCCAACATTCTCCTCCGAATGCGAAAATATATTGTTGACTCCCACTTACATAGGTAGAAATGATCATCAGAATAAAATACGAGAAATCAGAGCTCGAACGGAGAGATTCGGGTGTTCTTTCTTCCCGCGCGCTATTCGAGAATGGAATGGGAGATAAATTGTATAACGGTAATTTGATGAACCCTCTGCCAGGCACTTAAATGTGATTTGCAGAGTATCCCATGTAGATGTAGATGTAATAGGATCTGGCATCAGGAAACTGAGCAGCAGTGCACCTTGCTGAACAGATTAGTTTTATTTGACTGGTTGTCATCTACTAGCTAAGAAGAAATTTCGTCGCGGTGGAGTAGCTGAGCGGTCTAAGGCGTCTAACAGCGGAGTGCGCTGTTGCTCGCCGTCGGAGTTTCGAGTCCTCCCTGGGGCATGGGTGTTTGCATTGTCCTTTGGTTAGTTTCAAATTCAAATGTTTGTATAGTCTATGGGACTTAACTACGGGGTTATCAGACCCTAAACTTACAAACTACTTATGAACTAACTAAGACTAAGACGGCACAAATATCCATGCCCGAGGGGGGATTCGAACTCCCGACCGTAGTGGCGGTGCAGACCGTGACTGGAGCGCCTCAGTCCCCGCGGCCGGCTAGGGTAGTTTCCCTTAGTTTAAGTAGTTTGTAAGCTACGGCCTCATGAACACGCAGTCTGGTCCGATAGGTTTACAAACATTTGAAGAAATTTCGCCAAGCTCAAGATTCGGTTGATCGGTTGATATTTTGGCCGAAATGGAATATTCGGGCGGTGTTTACTACAAACTGTAAATGATCCGCAATAATGGAGAAACGAAATGCAGATGAGACAGCAAATATCAATTTACAGATAATGCTCGTCAAAAAGCTGGAAGTCGGCGGTAGAGACGTCCCCACATGCGATATGTATACTGACCACCGGGCCTCATGCCGGCTCGAAGCAAACACAAAGGACTATTAAGCTTTTTGGTGGCTTTCTCCGGAGGCGGTACGGGCCGAGAGAAAGACCGTTCAGCAATTTATTAACGACCGGCGGCCATAACAGAGCGTTCTTAAAACGCGCACGACAGGGCAGGCGGGTGCGGGCAGTGAGATCACCGTCTCGACAAAGCGAGCTGCTCCGCCAGTTCGAAACGAGATCACACACGAGGGGAGGGGCGGGGAGGGGAGGGTCAGAGGGGGATGGGGGAGGTAGTTCCGGGGGCGGCGAGCCGTTCACCAGTCAGCGCAGGCCCGATCGGCATTGCTCGATACAAATCTCTTCCGCGCGGCCAGACAACGCTCGAATAACAATAACACCGCGAGCAGCAACAACAAAAAGATGTGGTGGCGGCGTGACGCCGAAAAGAAAGCGATGTATGAGGAGGAGGAGGAAAAGAAGAAAAAAGAAGAGGGGGGGGCGAATGGGGACGGCGAACTCTCACACGGCGAGAACACAGCCGCCGCGCCGCCGGCCCGGGATAAACAGCGAGGCCAATGAGCTGGAGGTGTGGGCGAAGTGCGGCCTGAAGTTGGGGCCTCCGGTCGTAGCCACCAGTGACGTCACGCACTCTGCCGACCAATGAGTTCCTGGCAGTGCGCTCCGCTGGACCAACACGTGCGGTGAGGTACTTAACCCTCTCATGCGTCCCGTCCTCGAATGGGGACAGTTACATTTTGCCTCTTTTCTGTTATCTTCTACGTCTGAGGTGATCGTAAAATCACAGGTACCTCATATGAAGACTAATAATGAATGCTATAATGTCTCGTAGAGAGCAGTGTTAGTCGCTGGCCTAACAAAGAAATGGAAAGTAGACATTACAAGAAAAATTTAGAGGCCTGCCTTCAAATGAAAGGAAATTGTTTTTCTGTACATCGAAAAAGAAAGATAGCCTGTCATTCGGTACCCAAAGAATTACGCTTCGATGGGTTATAACACTGATCAGCCAAGTCAGGTGATCCAAATGTCAAGAGGTGTCATGATCTGGACAGCCGACGGAAAACACTTTACATTTGAGAAAAGTGAAATCTTGCTGTGTGCCCTGAGTGCCTGAAACAATTTCATTGTGCGAAAAATACAAAATAGTGGACGTTCTTCATGTATTATTTGATGTTATTAATAGATGTTCCACGTAAAATGTAGCAGTTTTCGTACTCACTGTCCTCACATTTGAGGACACCTCCCTCTTGATCTGTGAAACTATTTTATTTATTTTTTAGATTAATTATGATGAATTCTGCACAAGATAGGCCTTAAGTCACCAAATAATGTATCAGAAATTTTGTTCATTGTCGGATTGATAATTCGTACATGAGGGGGTTAAACGTATCGTTGGGTAATTCCTGGTCCACCATACAAAAGTCATATATTTGATTTGACAACAAGTATGCTGTACAAAATATTAGTTTCACTGCTGTCGCTTGTTACAGACCGAATGGGGAAAAAAAGCGAAAGCACACTTTCTCACATATGTTACTAAGTCTATCGGACCAAACTGCGTCGTCATCAGTCCGTAGCTTACAAACTACTTAAACTAGGGTGAACTAACCTAAGGACACACACACACACCCATGCCCCAGGGAGAACTCGAACCTCCGACGGCGAGCAACCGCGCGCTTCGCAGCTAGGCGCCTTAGACCGCTCGGCTACTCCACCGCGGCCACACTTTTCTAAGATGGGTAATATTATAATGAATTTGCTTTATAGGTAAGGTCCGCCTTGAGCAAACAGAAATGTTTTTAGTTTCTCCCATACATCTTTCGCTGGCGTTTACGAAAATATAAGACGTCATTTTTGTGTTTTGGTTTAATTTTACTGTTGCGACTGTTTCTATAACAAAATGTCTGTGTGTTTAAAGCAAGTTTTTGTCACTTACTTTGGTGAATTTGTGCTGTTTTCGCGTTGTGAACAAGCACTGTGTCACGTCCTATATGTTCGTAAAAATCCCGATATTTACAAGCTAACCATTCACTCCATTAACTACACACGTTTTGGCTTGCAGATGACAAACTGTCAAAAATTCTCACTAACGGTTTGTGAGTTGAAGAACCACAAACACAACTATATGTGGTATTAAGGTAGGCCTAGTATACCTATAAAAATAAGAAACGATTTATATTAGTTTCACAATTATCTGTAGTTTTTTTACACTTAATGTACAAAAAGTAACAATCATTTCATTGTTAATTTGACAGACAGTATGAATTTAACATCCCACTGATGATGCTGCAACGCCAGCGAAAAATGTATGGGAAAAACTAAAAGCATTTCAGTTTTGTGCATGGTTGTGAATCAGCGACTGTTACAATACAATTAAATTTATAAGGGGCAGCCCTCAGTCGCAAAGTACGAAAATAATCGTTACCAGGTTTCAATGCCGCTATGGGCACCTTCTTCAGACGAAGATGAATATGTTAAACCTACATGTCAAAATTTAAAATACAAAAAATATATCTGACCCAATCAGATAGTCATACCTAAAAAGTAAATAATTGTAGACAGGTGGAGCAGTCACAAGGAGCTGCAATGTCTCCCCCGCTAACGTCGACGAAGACTTGGAATGAAAATGTAGAAAAGAAATACGGCGTCTACCAGTATCAAGTGCTATCTGGGCAAGGCGGCAAACTTTTTCAAAATTCAATGTGGGACATTTAGAGGATGTGAAGGAGGACTAAAATCATATGGCAGTTATTCTGAAATTAGGAAAGAAATTTAGGCGAGCAGAGTAGACCTATTCATTTACTTTTATAGAAACACATCTAACATCAGTGACATTTTATTCTTTATTTTCAACGTTTTTTATTTACAGTTCATAAATACTTTATGCTTCTATTTTGAATTTTAGAGTCTGACAATTTTTACATATTCTTTCTCCGTTGCGTTTTCCCTATCACCTTCGTTGTCTGTACTAGTTTTATTTGTCCAACTCTTAGAGCATCGTGCTCCACGCATTTTGATAAGTAGCTTACCCCGCCAAAAGAACTGTGTTTTGCAATAAATTCGAATTAAATTTAATAAAAACTACTTTTTAAACCCCATTTGAACTGGTCTATTACAGAAGTTCTTTCGATGAAGTGCAGAGTTTAATTGCGGCTTACTACTTACAATGCTCACACACACTTTCGTTGTTACATTTTCAGAATTTTACTACCTTTTTATTCCTAAAGGAAGTAAGATCAATACTGATAGTAATTTGCATGTCAGATTTTGAATACGTTTATACAGACATAATAATATTACATCATGTTTGCCACCTTGAGTATATTCCGTTATACTTATTGAAACGCACTTCAGAAGGCAAAGAAAATATGACAAAAACAGAATTGGAACTTGTTGTCAGATTAAAATTGTGTGCTGGAACCGGGACTCGAACCTGGGACCTTTGCCTTTCGCGGGCAAGCGCTCTACCGACTTTTTTTTTAACTTTTTATTTGTTTATTCAACTGTAGAATACTGACACACACAGAAAAAAATAAAAGGTAAGTTTTACAATTTGTCTTATCATCTTCTGTGTTGAACAAAAAATTCCTTGATACTGGGGAGTGCATTCTCCGTGGTTGAACTTTAACCTACTCCTTGTTTCTCAAATATGATGTCTAACATGTTGCCGAAGAACTTTTTCACATTAGGGTATTTTTTAGTGTGCCACTGCGCTGTCTTCATATAGGCTTCAAAGCTAATCAGATTGTCCTCGCTGGTGTAGCTGACGTTGTAAGCTACGTAATGCCCTAACATCCACATAATGGTGTTGTTTTTGGATGCTGGAAAAAATTTTCTGTCCGGCCAGAGGAGTATGTCAGGGGAATAACTTGCAGCCGCACTGCGTGTTAACAGTCCCAGCCGTTGCTGCACCCATCTCCAGTTAGTGAGATGGCCGCCGCACGTGAATCTGTGGCGTAAGCTGTCGATCAGGCCACAGCGGGTGCATTTATCAGTCACACTTAAACCAATGCGGTGTAACCTTTCATTTGTGGCCAGGACGTTGTTCACTACCTTAAACCACGTCGATGCCACTTCGGATGTATGAATCGGGAGGCTGATGTTATTCCACACCGTTTTCCATTCTACTCCTGGGTACTTCAGTTCCACTGGATTACGAGTTGGTGTCTGACTCATTTTTTCGAGGAGATATTTCGTCGTTAGAGATGTGCGGTTTAAAATGTGGTCTCCCACGTAGCTCATTTCGAGATAAAATCGCCGAATATGTTCCAAATTTGAATTAAGTTTCCCCACATCAATCGGAGGTCGAGTGTCGACTGGTCGCAGAATTTTGAAGATCCAACTCGTGACACTGTGAGGTTCCTGCTTCAACATAGTGGCGGTCCTCTTCATGTACAAGGCGGTGCACTTCTTCTCGAAGTCGGGTACTTGAAGCCCTCCTGCCTGTCTGGAAGAGGTCATCACACTGTATTTCACTGTAAACAAGTGACCCTTCCAGATGAATTTTCTGGAGACATTCGCTACGTGCAGCGCCTGTAGCCTCGGGACTGGAAATATTTGTGCCATATAATAGGCTCTGCTGAAGACGAAAGTGTCGAGGAGACGAATGCGTTGGATAAGATCTAAGGATCTCCAAGCGTTTTCAGAAACTGCTCCTTGCATGGCACCTATGACCTGATGCCAGTTTTTGGCACACATCGCAAGTGGGCATTTATCAATAATTAACCCGAGGGTCTTGTGATTGTCTTCTACTTTCGTCCACGAGACATTGACTGAATCGAATCCTTGGATGTTTACTAGGGTGAGCTATCCCGACATGACTCACGACGCCGCCTCACAACTTCACTTCCGCTAGTACCTCGCGTCCTACTTTCCAAACTGCACAGAAGTTCTCTTGCAAACACGCAAGACTAGCACTCCTGGAAGAAAGGATATGCCAGCCGCGGTGGCCGAGGGGACTGAGGCGCTTCAGTCACGTTCTGCACGGCCACTACGGTCGGGAGTTCGAATCCCCCAAGGATATGGTGGTGACATGGCTTAGCCACAACCTAAGGGATGTTTCCAGAGTGAAACTTTCACTCTGCAGCGGAGTGTGCTCTGATATGAAACTTCCTGGCAGATTAAAATTGTGTGCGGGAACCGGAACTCGAACCTGGGACCTTTGCCTCAGTCGGTAGAGCGCTTGCCCGCGAAAGGCAAAGGTCCCAGGTACGAGTCCCGGTTTCGGCACACAATTTTAATCTGTCAGGAAGTTTCAAAACAAAAAATATTTATTTCGTTCAATTTAAAGCAATAAAAAGACCGACTGAAGATGCTACAGCTGTAGCAAACATTTATCAATTTTAATCTGCCAGTAAGTTTCATATCATCGCACACTCCGCTGCAGAGTGAAAGTTTCATTCCAAAAACAGAATTGTTTAATAAGTCATTCTATCAGCAAATGCAGTACCAGCTTAAAGCAAGAACAACTTCCACTGCTGGTGAATTTATCATTTCGAAATGGACGATGTATATCGTGTTTTATCTTTCATATTTAAAGTAAGAAGACTGTTCATGTATTGGTAGATGATGCATTGTGGAGTTAACTTATAAGCAGTATAGCATGGCATGCCGTACACACCGAGCGAGGTGGCGCAGTGGTAACACACTGGACTCGTATTCGGATGGATGGTGGTTCAAATGCACCTCCGACCATACAGATTTAGGTTTTCCGTGATTTACCTAATTCAATCCAAGTAAATGCTGGCATGGTGCCTTTCAAAAGGGCACGGCCGCTTTCCTTCCCCATCCTTAAATCCGAGCGTGAGTTCTGTCTCTAATGACCACGCTGTCGACGGGACGTTAAACGCGAAGATTCCTTCCTTCCACGCCGTACACAAATAGTTTCGGCTTGTGCTCTTAGACCAACAATTTTAGAATTACTGGAATGCGGGAAATTAGAGACGCTTTTGCCATTTTGCGGGACATTTTCAGTAACTATCCCAATGCGGGACAACGAGTGCAAATGCGGGACTGTCCCGAAGAAGCCGGTACGGATGGTCGCCTTATATCTGGGTCTTGTGGATGAACAGCTCGAGCTGGGTTTCGCGTGATCGTTGCTCTCGAAACCCATGTCGTGTCCAACAGACCAGATTTGCGGTCTCCAAAAATATTCACGAGATAGGGAACAATGCACGTGAGCTGCAATGCAGACGACGAGGAACACCTACCGTCGAGCTAGAAACCAGGAACGTCATCAATCAATTAAAGGCTACCTGCGACGGAACGGCCGGAATGCTCTCACCGCTAGCCGGCACTGTTCAGGAGAGAGGGAGAGAGGCGTGTAAGCACAAGCCATTAACGCAAACAAACAGCGGGCGTTTATTAGGCGGGCCGGGCAGCGACGCAGGTGGGGCGCGCGTGCCCGCCAGATCCGGCGCAGATAGGCGGATGAATGGCGGCCGGCCACTCACCTCGCCCGCTTTCGGGGCCGGTGGCCGCGGTCGCCGCCGCCCGCCAGCCGCCTCCAAAGTGCTGATTAATTGGGGGCCAGACGCGGCCAGGGGCAGCCGCCGCCGACGTGTCCACCTTCCCTAACAACACCCACTCTCCATTCCTAATACTCCTCCTCCTCATCATCACCACCACATCATCATCATCACCACATCAACATCATCACCACATCATCATCATCATCATCATCACCACCATCACCATCACCACCACCACCATCATCATCATCATCGCCGGCCGCGGTGGCCGAGGAGACTGAGGCGCTCCATTCACGGTCTGCACGGCCACTAGGGTCGGGGGTTCAAAAAATTCAAATGTTTGTAGAGTCTATGGGACTTAACAATGGGGTCATCAGTCTCTAAACTTACAAACTACTTGCCGGCCGCGGTGGCCGAGGAGACTGAGGCGCTCCAGTCACGGTCTGCACGGCCACAACGGTCGGGGGGTCGAATCCTCCCTCGGGCATGAATATTTGTGCCGTCCTTAATCTTAGCTAGTTCATAAGTAGTTTGTATGCTTAGGGACTGATGACCCCGTAGTTAGGTTCCATAAGTTCTACAAACATTTGAACATCATCATCATCATCATCATCACTATCACCATCAACATTGTTATTAATATCGATTTAAATAGAAATATACAGTCCATGAGACGGTTTTTCGTCTCGAATATGTCAAAGACATTTAAAGCTAAATCTGAAGCATTGGATTAAAATTTGTGATGCGACCGGGAATCGAACCCTTGTCTCCATGCTTACTTACTACGCAGACGTCTTACCGCTAGACCACTAGCAGCTAAGGCGCCTCGGAAGAACCTAAGCACGATTTCTTGCACATTACGAACTTTAATTCTGCTTCAGTGTTCCATAGAATATTGCCACTACTGCCAAGGCTCTCCATGCAGTGGAATACCACCTGCCGGCCGCGGTGGCCGAGGAGACTGAGGCGCTTCAGTCACGGTCTGCACGGCCACTACGGTCGGAAGTTCGAATCCCCCCTCGGGCATGGATATTTGTGCCGTCCTTAGTCTTAGGTAGTTCATAAGTAGTTTGTAAGTTTAGGGACTGTGACCCCGTAGTTAACTCCCATAAGTCCTACAAACATTTGAATATCATCATCATCACCATCACCATCGCCATTGTTATTAATATCGATGTAAATAGAAATATACACTCCCCGAGACGGTTTTTCGTCTCGAATATGTCAAAGACATTTAAAGATAAATCTGAAGCATTGAATTAGAAATGTGATGCGACCGGGAATTGAACCCGGGCCTCCATGCTTACTAGGCAGACGGTACCGCTAGACCACCACATCACTAGCAGCTAAAGCGCCTCGGAATAGCCTAAACACGATTTCCTTCACATTACAAACTTTAATTCTGCTTCTTTGTTCCATAAAATTATGCCACTACTGCCAAGGCTCTCCATGCAGGGGAATAGCACCTCGGCAATGAACACGTTGGAACATTCCTGTCTAAGGTAATATAAATATCGATGTAAATAGAAATATACAGTCCCTGAGACGGTTTTTCGTCTCGAATATGTCAAAGACATTTAAAGATAAATCTGAAGCATTGAATTAGAAATGTGATGCGACCAGGAATTGTACCCGGGCCTCCATGCTTACTAGGAAGACATCTTACTGCTAGACCACCACATCACTAGTAGCTAAGGCGCCTCGGAATAGCCAACGCACGATTTCCTGCACATTACAAACTTTAATTCTGCTTCTGTGTTCCACAGAATATTGCCACTACTGCCAAGGCTCTCCATGCAGTGGAATAGCATCTCGGCAATGGACACGTTGGAACATTCCTGTCTAAGGTGATATAAATATCGATGTAAATATAAATATACAGTCCTCGAGACGGTTTTTCGTCTCGAATATGTCAAAGACTTTTTGTGCTGTCGCACAAGTCTTAAGTGCGCGCCACCTACTTTCGCCGCGCGCCGCCATGCACGCACGGCGCGGCGTTCTTACGACGTCAGCCACGAGCGCCCTCTGCTGCGATCCCGCTCGTGGCCACCACTGAACGACATCGTTCACTTGGGACTGAGATAGGAACCAGTTAACACTTCGGAATCAGATAGGCACCAGTGAAGACTTGCCTGTCGGACAGGCACTAGGCAGGCCTCTAGCTCAACTACGTATCAGCATTCTGCAGTACTGAGTATGTAAAAGTATCACTAAGTCTCTATGAAATATACATTTTGTACTAATTTACTCTAGTGTTTCTAGTTTCTGCTGTCCCACTGGCTGGTCACCTCCTACCTGCACAAGCGTGCATCCTTTATTCCTGTGTCGGTCTTTCTACTCGGCCACCGACACCTACGACGGAAACGAGACACAAAAGCGGCGACGAGGCTAGGACACAAAACATTTAAAGCTAAATCTGAAGCATTGAATTAAAATTTGTGATGCGACCGGGAATCGAACCCGGGTCTTCATGCTTACTAGGCAGTCTTACCGCTAGACCACCACATCATTAGCAGCTAAGGCACCTCGGAATAGCCTAAGCACGATTTCCTGCACATTACAAACTTTAATTCTGCTTCTGTGTTCCATAGAATACTGCCACTACTGCCAAGGCTCTCCATGCAGCGGAATAGCACCTCAGCAACGGACATATTAGAACATTCCTGTCTAAGGTGATATAAATATCGATGTAAATAGAAATATACAGTCCCTGAGACGATTTTTCGTCTCGAATATATCAAAGACATTTAAAGATAAATCTGAAGCATTGAATTAAAATTTGTGATGCGACCGGAAATGAACCCGGGCCTCCCATGCTTACTAGGTGGACGTCTTACCGCTAGACCACTACATTACTAGCAGCTAAGGCGCCTCGGAATAGCCGAAGCACGATTTCCTTCACATTACAAACTTTAATTCTGCTTCTGTGTTCCATTTTTAAACATTGTGATTGTTGTTCTGGTCTTCAGTCCGGAGATTGATTTGATGCAACTCCCTACACTATTATCATTTCCTCATAAGAACGGCAATCAAAATCCATTTGAATCTACTTACTGTGTTCATCTCTTAGCCGCCCTGTGCGATTTTTTTACCGGACACACTTCCCTCCACGCAAAATTCACGATTCGTTTATGTCTATGAATGTGTCGTATCAATTGAGCCCTTCTTTTAGTCAAGGTATGCCAGAAATTCCTTTTCTACCCAATTACGTGCAATGTCTAGGAATTATTATTACTTAAGGCTTAAACTAGAAAGAACACGTAGATAATGTCGTGGGAAATGCGAACCAGACACTGCGTTCTATTGGCAGAATGCTTAAAAGATGCAATAGAACTACTAAAGAGACTACATACACTACGCTATTCCGTCCTTGTTTGGCGTATTGCTGCCCAGTGTATGGGAGCCTCATCAAGTGGGTTTGACGAAGGACATCGAAAGAATCCAAAGAAAGGCACTCCGTTTTGTATTGTCACGATACAGGGGAGACAGCGTTACGGATATGATACAGGATCTGGGATGCGAATCATTACAACAACGGCGCTTATCGCTGCGGCGTGGGCTACTTAGGAAACTCCAATCGCCAACATTCTCTTCCGAATGCGAAAATATATTGTTGACTCCCACTTATATAGGTAGAAAAGATCATCAGAACAAAATACGAGAAATCAGGGCTCGAACGTAGAACTTCAGGTGTTCTTTCGTCCCCCGCGCTATACGAGAATGGAATGGGAGATGAATAGTATAAAGGTGATTCGATGAACCCTCTGACAGGCTCTTAAATGTGATTTGCAGAGAATCTCACGTAGATGTACATGCTACACCTTGATTCAAGTTCTTTCACTATGTTCCAATCATGTGTGAAAATACATCCTAAGTACTTGAAACTGTCTACCTGTTCTAACTTTATCCTCCTATTTGGCACTAAATCTGAGTAAATGTCTTTCCTACAGACGTTACTTCTGTTTTGGAGTTGCTGATGTTTATATCATAAGCCTTACACCTCTGATCGAACTCTGAAATATTAGATTGTAACCTTTCAACGGAATCTGCCATCACAAATAAGTCATCTGCATATGCGAGACTGCTTATTTTGTTTTCACCTATTTTAATCCCACCCTGCCAACCTACTGTTTTCAACATATGATCCATGAATAGTATGACCAACTGAGGAGACAGGTTACTGCCTTGTCTTACCCTATGAAACTACCCTGAACGATGAACTTAATTTGCCTTCTATATGTTGTTGTTGTGGTCTTCAGTCCGCAGACTGGTTTGATGCAGCTCTCCACGCTACCCTGTCCTATGCAAGCCTCTTCATCTGAGAATACGTTCGGCAACCTACTTCCTTTTGAATCTGCTTACTATATTCGTCCCTCGGTCTCCCTCTACGATTTTTACCCCACACGCTTCCTTCTAATGCTAAGATGACAATTCCTTGATGTCTCAGAATGTGTCCCACCAATCTATCCCTTCTCTTAGTAAGGATATGCCAGAAACCCCTTTTCTCCCCGATTCGGTTAAGTACTTCCTCATTAGTTACGTGATCTACCCATCTAATTTTTATCATTCGTCTATAGCACCACATATCAAAAGCTTCTATCATCTTTTTATCTGAACTCCTTATCGTCCACTCCAGACAAATGCTTTCATAAAGGACTTCCTAACATTTAAATTAATATTGGATGTCAACAAGTTTCGCTTCTTTAGAAACGCTTTTCTTCCCATAGCCAATCTGCATTTTATATCTTATTAACTTCGCCCATCAGAAGTTATCTTGCTACCCTAATAACAAAATTCATCTACTACTTTTTTTTGTCTCATTACCTACTCTACGTCCTTCAGCATCGTCTGATTTTCTGACAGTACATTCCTTTATTACTCTAGTTAATGTTCATCTTACATATTCCATTCAAGACAGTGTCCATCCCATTCAATTGCTCCTCCAGATCTTTTGCGGTCTCGGACAAAATTACTATATCATCAGCAAACCGCAATGTTTTTATTTATTCTCCCTGCACTTTAAAGCCTTCTGCAAATTTCTCCTTCCATTCCTTCACTGCCTGCTCAATGTACAGATTGAACAACATTGGGGAAATGCTACAACCCTGTCTCACTCCCTTTCCAACCTCTGCATTCCTTTCTTGCCCTCAGACTCTAATAACCGCTGTCTGGTTTCTTATAGGTTGAATGTAACTCTTCGCACCCAATATTTCACCCCTGATAACTTCAGAATTGGGAAGTGTGTATTCCAGTCGACATTGTCAAAAGTTTTCTCCAAATCGAGAAACGATAAAAACGTAAGTTTCCCTTTCCTTGGCCTATCTTCTAAGATAAGATGTAATGTATTGCCTCTGGAGTTCCTACATTACTCCTAAATCCAAACTGATCTTCCCCGAGGTGGATTCCTCAAGTTTTTCCATTCGTCGCCAGTTCCAGTTGATATACGCTTGCGTTGGTTGCTTGGACGCTCTGCAGCCTTTGAATTTATGATGTCAATGTGCAGCATTTCCATTCTTCTATATATATATTGTAATCTATATATATAAAAGTAAGTGTCCCGATTGACTGACTGACTGACTGACTGACTGACTCATCATCGCCCAGCCCAAACCACTGAAGATAGAAACTTGAAATTTGTGGAAAGTGTTGATCTTACTCTGTAGGCGTCATTTCAGAAGCGATTCTTCGATATTCCGTTTTTTTGAAAATACGTAACTATTTAGGCAATTTTGAAGCTAGAACTACAAAATTTCGGATTTTAATTCAGGGTCCGAATTTAAAAGACACGTCTTTCGGCGTTTTTTGAAATTCGACAAATAAGGAGGTAAAATAGGTGACGCAAAAATTGATTTTCAAAAATATGTTCCTGTTGAGTCAAATGTTAAGATACAACTACGAAACTTCGGATATGGAATCTTCGTCATGATTAAAAATACATTGTATTTTAGTATTTTTGGACATTCAACAAGTAAGAGGGTTAAATAGAGGATCAAACATTCTTTTTGAAAACACGTTGATATTGATACAATTTTGAAGCTAGAGCCGCAAAAATTGATATTTGTGTGGTTGGTTAGATGTTAAAAAATACGTGTATCAGTGTTTTTGGAAATTCATCCATCATGGGGGTTAAATTGGAGAGGGGGTGTTTTTCGAAAATCAGTTGCTATTTAGGCAATTTTGAAGCTAAAATTACAAATTTTCGGATTTTTGGATTCGGGGTTCAAATTTAAAAGACACGTGTTTCAGTGTTTTTGGAAATTCGACCAATAAGGGGGTGAAATACGAGATAAAAGAATTGATTTTCAAAAATATGGTGCTATTAACTCAAATTTCAAGCTATAAATACGAAACTTAAGATATGGATTCTTCATCAGGATTAAAAAGAAACAACTGGTGCAGACCAACCAGCCTACGCATGCGAAGCAGCGGGGGTTCAGCTAGTATTATGTATCACAAACACATGCCAAACACCTGGCAGTGGTCGTGTTAGCCTTCAGTGTGCGTATTCGCGATGTCGGTGAAGCGGTGAGAACACAGTGGCAGACATCTGTGAGCGCGCCAAAGTTGCTGACGCCAGTTGAGAGGGAGCGGGCGGTCTCGCGCCGGAAGTGTAACGAACTGCGACCGCAGGCGGCGGAGGCGTCAGCAGCGGCCGGCTATGTGACGCCCCCGCCGCGAATCCGCAGACGAGGTGTTTACGAGGTGCGCCGACCGGCTCATGACGCAGCGGGTCGCGCACGCGTGCGACGCTGTGCGGAAGGCAGCGACACCTCTTAACTTCCTATCTTGCTAACTGAACACTCTGCGTCTCGCGTATTTATTTATTCCAAACTCTCATCTCAATTCCCCAATTCTCTCTCTCTCACTCTCTCTCTCTCTCTCTCTCTCTCTCCGAGCCCATTTCTCTACCCACTGAATTTGTTCAGATTCTCTCTCTCTCTCTCTCTCTCTCTCTCTTCTCTCTCTCTCTCTCTCTCTCTCTCTCTCTCTTTCTCTCTAGCTTCATCTCCCTACCCCAACCCACCCCCTTTCCTAATCTCATCTACATCAAAATCTACATGGGATACTCTGCAAATCACATGTAAGTGCCTGGCAGATGGTTCATCGAACCACCTTTATACTTTTCATCTCCCATTCCATTCTTGAATAGCGCGCGGGAAGTTAAAACATCTGAATCTCTTCGTTAGAGCTCTGATTTCTCGTATTTTATTCTGATGATCATTTCTACCTATGTAAGTGGCAGTCAAAATATATTTTCGCATTCGGAGGACAATGTTGGCGATTGGAGTTTCGCAAGTAGCCCACGCCGCAGCGATAAGCGCCGTTGTTGTAATGATTCCCATCCCAGATCCTGTATCATTTCCGTAACGCTGTCTCCCCCTGTATCGTGACAAGACGAAACTAGCTGCCCTTCTTTGGACTCTTTCGATGTCCTCCGTTAAACCCATCTGATAAGGATCCAACACTGGGCTGCAATACTCCAAAAATGGACGGACAAGCGTAGTGTATGCAGTTTCTTTTGTAGTTCTGTTCCATGTTTTAAGGGTTCTGCCAATAAAACGCAGTCTCTGGTTTGCCTTTCCCACGATACTATCTACGTGTTCTCTCCAATTTAAGTCTGAAGTAATAGTAATTCCTAGGTATTTTGTGGAGTTTACGGCCTTCACTTCTGATTGATTTGTTTGTTTGTATAGCTTATGGGACTTAACTACGTGGTTATCAGTCCATAAACTTACAAACTACTTATGTACTAGCTACTACTAAGTACGGCACAAATATCCAGGCCCGAGGGGGGATTCCAACCCCCGACCGTAGTGGCCGTGCAGACCGTGACTGGAGCGCCGCAGTGCGCTCGGCCACCGCGGCAGGCTTGATTCATTTAACTTGTAAACAATGTTACCTCTCTGTGTTTAATTTCGCCTACTCAGTTCAGCTACAACATTTTTGGCAGTTCCATTTGGAGTATGTACTAAAAGATATTCGTCTTTGCCCACTCTGGAGAAGGCCACGTAGAACTTTTCATCAATGCCGGAGCAAAACTGTACCCTCCACCATGCACTGAACGAAATTTTATGTAGACACTGCCCTTACTCTTGTTTTGAAGCTCGCCGGCCGCGGTGGTCGAGCAGTCTGAGGCGCTCCAGTCAGGGTCTGCACGGCCACTACGGTCGGGGGTTCGAATCCCCCCTCGGGCATGGATATTTGTGCCGTCCTAGTTCGTAAGTAGTTAATAAGTAGTTTGTAAGTTTAGGGACTGATGACCCCGTAGTTAAGTCCCATAAGCTATACAAACATTTGAATTTGAATTTTTTGAAGCTCAATTGTGCAAAATATCATCAAGATTAGTGCGAAGATATAGATTTACACGGACACATTCAAAACGCACTTTCACTATTTCTCAAATTTTCCGGTTGGTTTTCAAAAAAAAAAAAAAAAAAAAACCTGTTTAAGAACCATCCCCATGTAATTTTGGGTACGTGTACCAAATTTCAAGCTGTTTGATTGTCTGTATCTTGAGACAACAATTGTGTCTTATAAGTATAGACTATGGAGATACCTAGGACATCCACAGGTAAACAAGTTATACATGTTAAAAGGAACATTCAAACAGTTAAAATCTTACAAAATAATTGTAAGGTTAAAACTGATTAAAAGTCCCATTCTCCGCTTCAGGTGGTGGTTTCTTGTCTTTATAGACACATCATCAGGTGATTGGAATACAAAACTTACTGGGAGTTCTAGTTTCTCATAAAAAAACTGATATCGTATGTTCCAAGGTTCAAAGCAGGGGCACTGACAAGTAATTGCAGCAGTATTTATATTAAAAAAGCATTGTCCATCGTAAAATGTTGGCATATCATTAAAATCGAGGTCCATCTAGAAATATAATAGTCATTTCTACCTATGTAAGTAGGAGTCAACAATATATTTTCGCATTCGGAGGAGAATGTTGGCGACTGGAGTTAAGCGAGTAGCCCACGCCGCAGCGAGGCAGCGGATATGGTCAAACCGCTGCCCAAACACAGATGACATTGACAATTATTATAATGGACCATTTTTATCATGTGATTTTCTCAATAACGCTTGAGAAGTACTCGCTACTGCCTACACACTTTGTTGTCCTCATGGAGTACTACGAGTGTGCGACGTTTGCAGTAAATCCGCGTTCCAAACGCAGTGGCCTCCCCTTGTTAGACACGTCTTCACTGTAGCCATAAAGTTAACTTTTCACAGATGGTAGAGAGAATGCATTATTGACCACATAGTTTTAGTAAATCATTTGTGATATTTTATTTCTGATGAGTGATCTACCGATACTTATAAGTGCGGTGTTGTTTTTGTATCCTATATTTTTTGTAGAGCGGCAATTTTTTTTCTGTAGTAGGGCTTTTTTTTTATCTCGCTTACAGATCAGAAGACGATTGTAATTGACCATGGAAACTAATCATCATGTTGTAAATTTTAACACTTACTGCGGTCTAGGCCGTATTAAGATTCTGTATAAGAAATTTTCATAAGCGCTTACATTTTATTAATTTCGCGACATATAATGATAGAGCTATATAAAATGAGACATAAGATAGAAAATGTCTGTAGAGCTTATGGGACTTAACTACGGGGTCGTCAGTTCGTAACTTACAAATTACTTATGACCTAGAGAATACTAAGGACGGCACAAATATCCATGCCCGAGGGAGAATCCGAACCCCCGACCGCAGTGGCCGTGCAGACCGTGACTGGCGGGCCGCAGACCGCTCGGACACCGCGGCCGGCAAAAGGAGACAAAGATCGTCTATTTACATTAAAATAGCGCCCTGGGGAAACATTACTGTTGCATTTAAAAACAAAAACTGGTTTTGCAGCTATAATGAGTAGTCTATATTCCCCTTTAGCCGTGTATGGCGTTATTACAACAGATCTGCATCAGGAATCACTTTCTTGCTGAAACGTTAACGCCGTTGAAACCAGCTGCAGTTGCATTTTTCAGTACTGTGATAAATAGACTGGGTAATTGTTTGATTTCGGCTATAAATGAGGAAAAATCTCTCAACAGGTCTTACATTACTCGTAATGACGAAAACTCAGCTTCTTCCCCTGAGTCAACTGACTTTGATGTTGTCAGTTTCAGTATGGAGGCGTCATGCCCAGTCAATGTCCGACGCCTACTGCGCGTTTTGGTGGTATGTTCTTTTCAGGAATCCCACTGATATTCTAAGAAACGAACTTTCTTTTAGTGTTGCCCCGATTCGGTGGAGGTAATGTTTCGACAATGTTAAGAAAATGAGTTCCGAGAGCCAAGTCCTCCTAAAATTGAAATTCCGTCCTCGTTCATAAGGTTTACTGAGATTTCGCATCGTGACAGACTCCTTAATCATGGTTCGAGGAACATGAGCTTACAGCACGACAGTGGTATCATCTTTCCTCATGTCACGGTTATACTCGAAGCACTGCTCGGTGACAGCTGATAAGCTTGGATGTTTTAGTTGTGTGTATATGTGTGTGTGTGTGTGTGTGTGTGCTTGTGTGTGTGTGTGTGTGTGTGTGTGTGTGTGTGTGTGTGTGTGTGTGTGTGTAAACAAGCGCTCGTGTCGTTACATCTACCCCAGATTGCTTTAATAAACTGCCTCAACTAAGACACGCCACAATCGCACGCAATGCATGACAACTCGCCAGTAGCGAACGGTATTAAGTTTTCTCTGAATTAATGATTAAACCACCCAAACGTAAGAGATAGCACATAGTTAGTAAAATAAAACTGGTTAAAATATTTCACTCATTTTTCTATATACAACCGGGTCAGGTCAGGCACCCATCCTTTACACAGAGTGAAATAATTCCGCACTTTATTCAGTTATTAGTTGAGCCGCCCCGGATTTGCACGGGTAATCAATCTTTGAACTACTTTAACTCGAGAACTGCAGAACGTACCGTGATGTGATTTCTTTCAATTTCATCGGTATAATCCTGTGTTCAACGTAGGCTATATTAAATGCCAAAACGAAAATAAGAAATAATTGAAATAAGAATAATAACATAGAAAGGTTTACCACTTCCGCACTTTCGTGACCTTTGTAGCACAGCCTAAACTATGAGAAAAGTGTTCAAATGTTTGTATAGTCTATGCGACTTAACTAAAGGGTCATCAGTCCCTAAACTTACAAACTACTTATGAACTACTTACGAAATAGGACGGCAAAAAATATCAATGCCCGAGGGGGGATTCGAACCCCGACCGTAGTGGCCGTGCAGACCCTGACTGGAGCGCCTTAGTCCCCTCGGCCACCAAACTATGAAACCTGCGCCCAAGTGCATAGTATAGAATTATAGAACTCACGACGATTTAATAAAAAAAGGACTGCGAGATCATATGTGTAACTTTTACAGATCTTCCACAATCACTATATCTGTAGTCTGAAGCCATCTGGCGCCAGCGCTTTAGAAGAGAAAAATGATAATGTGGTTCACTCGTAAAAGTTAGACACATGCTCTCGCGTGTTTTTTGTAGGCGTTTGTGCGTTCTCCAAGTTTCTACTAAGTACACCGCCTAGCTATTATGGTTTAGGCACGAAAGCTGAGTAAAGTGCAGAAGCAGTAAAAGATTCTACGTTATGATTCTTATTTTAGTTTTTTTCATATATTCGTATTGACATTAAATATAGCATAAGATTAAAATATTCAAATGTTTGTATAGGTTATGGGACCTAACTACGGGGTCATCAGTCCCCAAACTTACAAACTACTTATGAACTACTTACGAACAAGGACGGCACAAATATCCATGCCCGAGAGGGGATTCGAACCCCCGACCGTAGTGGCCGTGCTGACCGTGACTGGAGCGCCTCAGCCACCTCGGCCGGCTACAAATATTTAAGTCTCTGCGTCTTGTCGTTCGAACGTGATAAGCGTATACTGAACAGACATTCGCATTAATATATATAAACAGCTATCCGTTTGCCATAAGCCTTCCCTGGGTAGACATTAGTAACTGTACAAATTTTTAGCTCTTTATGTCTTGTGGTTCAGACGTGATAAACGTACACCGAACAGACATTTATAGATATAGATTTATTTTATTTCTTGATTTATTTAAACTGGCAAAAATAACCATTTTAAGTTTCAAGAATGAAACTTTCAAATAGAAGAGAGAAAGAAAAAGGAAGCTTGTAGTTTAACGTCCCGTCGACAACGTGGTCATTAGAGACGGAGCTTACGCTCTGAGTGTTTGGGTAAGGATGTGGTAGAAAATTCGCCGTATCCTTTCAAAGGAACCATCCCGGCATTTGCCTGGAGCGATTTAGAGAAATCAAGGAAAACCTAAATCTGGATGGTCGGAGGTGGATTTGAACCACCAACCTTCCGAATGCGAGTCCAGTGTGTTACCACTGCGCTTACTCTTATGGGAATTAGTTTCATAACTACGAGTTTGAGTACTGTGGGCAGGTGAAGCTGGGAATTTGTTTCTGACGTGAGGCTTGCTTAGGTAGTCCTTGCAGGTGCGGTGATGACTGTGTCACCAGTGCTGTAGGCGTCAGCGCAACTGCCTAGAAAGCAGGAGACCCGGCTGGGTACACATTTTCAGCTTTGCCCATTCGCAGTTAATGTCATATATTCTGTGAATATGAAAATTTAAGTGTCCTCATTTGAGGACACGACGCACGAGAAGATTAAAGTAAACTGCAAAATTTGTACAGAGTTGCCAGCTGCCAGACAAAACTATCGGGTCATGATGCGGAGTCGGGGGTGGGATTTTAATTCGGAAGCTGCGACCTTTCGAGGGCGGATCTCCGATCCGTTGCCAGCGAGGTCTGTCTGCAGTCCGGAACCGCCGCCGCAATGCACTTTGCTGCCGAAGTCTGTCCGGAAGCCTTCCTACACGAGTTGTGCGCCTCCCCCCCCCGTCCCCCTGCTGGACCTAAGTTTTACGGCAGAAATAAAAGAGCGCCGCCTCATCAACTTGCAGATCATTTGGAGCTGCATTCCCGCGCCGCCGCCAAACTCGTTTCCGTGCTAATGCGGCGCCGTTATAGCGGCGTCGGCGTCGCGACGCGGCCCGGCCAAGGACTTGCGCAAGCCCTGCCCACGCAGACGCCGGCGCCGCCGCCTCGCCTCCTCCCAGAACTAACTCTTCCGCGAGCGTTCCGCGAACCGCGCGCGCGGCCGACCCGCGCAAACATCACTTATCTGCCGACCACACCGAGCCGATTGTACTCGCCCGGCGCCCTAAGCTCACCTCTCCCGGCCTTCCTCAAAGGGAACTGCCTTACGAAACGGATAATCTCACGCTACAGCTCTGACAAAGGGCAACTGCGGAGCGAGTCAGCGCCACACGCCTACGTACCATCCAGCGCAGGACCTGCAAACATACAGCGTGTACGAACTCTTAAAGCAGACCGCTCCAAGTATGCGCTATGGAGCACGGGTGCCCGCGGGCGCTCACGTGCTCGCCCGCAGAGCAAGCTCTGGGGTTATGGCGTCCACGAGGCACCATTTCACTGCGTATGCATCATAGTGCTCAGGTTACGTCTTGTGCTTCTTCAGTGGCGAATCAACTATTTCTTTAGGGGGGGGGGCAATAAAACCTATTTACTGACTTCGTCTTGCGGTATTTGGTCTAAGCCGCGGCGGGTAGCCGCGCGTGCTGGAGCGCCGTGTTGCCGGCAGTCCGCGGTCGGGGGTTCGAATCCCCTCTCGGGTATGGATGTTTGTATTGTCTTTAGTATAAGGCAGTTCATAAGTAGTTTGTAAGTTTAGGGACTGATAACCCCACAGTTAAGTTCCTTAAACCTTACGAATATTTGAAAATTATCTGGTCTGCAGGGAGGGGGCGAGGTCATGTAACTTTCATATAGCCGAGGTGTGGTAGCGACCTTGAGTGCCCCATCAGTACAGATGCTGTCCGATATTAGCAGTCACATACAGACAAATAGGACGAAAGAAGAGGACAGAATGTAGTAGATGTTACAAGATGCTTCAGTTAAAGGCAAAATTGGCTGCCATCAAAAATACTGCGGGGAGGAGAAAAGGCGTGGGAGAAACCGTGTGTTGACCCTATAAAGTGGGGGACGAACGCCGAAGATCTTGCGACAACTCGAGGATTGAGACGCAATCGTAAGTCGTGAATAAACATAAATATATTTCCAAAATGAAACTTTCACTCTGCAGCGTAGTGTGCGCTGTTATGGAACTTCCTGGCAGATTAAAATTGTGTGCCGGTATGGGACTCGAGCCTCGGACCTTTGCCTTTTGCGGGCAAGTGCTTTACTACTGAGCTATCCCGACACGACTCACGGTCCGTCCTCATAACTTTACTTCCACCAGTACCTCGCCTCCTACTTTGCAAACTTCACAGAAGTTCTCCTGCGAACCTTGCAAGACTAGCACTCCCGGAAGAAAGGATATGGTGGAGACATGGCTTAACCACAGCCTAAGGGATGTTTCCAGACTGAAACTTCCACTCTGCAGCGGTGTGTGGGATGTTGTGGAACTTCCTGGCAGATTAAAATTGTGTGCCGGAACCGGGACTCGAACCTGGGACTATTGCCTTTCGCGGGCAAGCGCTCTACCGACTGAGCTACCCCGGCACGATTCACGATGCCGCCTCACAACTTTACTTCCGCCAGTACCTCGCCTCCTACTTTGCAAAGTTCAAAGAAGCTCTCCTGCGAAACTTGCAAGATTAGCACTCCTGGAAGAAAGGATATGGTGGAGACATGGCTTAGCCACAGCCTAAGGGATGTTTCCAGACTGAAACTTCCACTCTGCAGGGGTGTGTGCGCTGTTATGGAACTTCCTGGCAGATTAAAATTGTGTGGCGGTACTGGGACTCGAACCTCGGACTTTTGACTTTCACTGGCAAGTGCTTTATCACTGAGCTATCCCGACACGACTCACGGTCTGTCCTTACAACTTTACCTCGCCCTCCAGGAGTGCTAGTCTTGCAAGTTTCGCAGGAGAACTTCTGTGAAGTTTGCAGAGTAGGAGGCGAGGTACTGGCGGAAGTAAAGTTGTAAGGGCGGACTGTGGTGTCGCACAAGTACAAAGTGCGCGCCACCTACTTTCGCCGCGCGCCGCCATGCACGCACGGCGCGGCGTTCTCACGACGACAGCCACGAGCGCCCTCTGCTGCAACCCCGCTCGTGGCCACCACGGAAAGACACCGGTCTCTTCGGACGGAGATAGCAACCAGTTAGGACCTTCGTAATCAGATAGGCACCATTGAAGACTATCGTACAGGCACTAGGCAGGCCTCTAACAACTATGTATCAACATTCTGCAGTACTATGTAAAAGTTAAGTATTGTTACATTCTGTGCAATATATATATATATATATATATATATATCTTTCTAATTTACTCTAGTGTTTATAGTTTCTGACTGCTCCCCTCCGTACCTGCACTAGCGTGCTGTCTTTATTCCTGTGTCGGTCACATCCCACTCGGCCACCGACACCTACGACGAGGCTGGGACACAAAAGCGGCGACGAAGTTGTGACACAAAACGGACCGTGAGTCGTGTCGGGATAGCTCAGTGGTAGAGCACTTGCCCGCGATAGGCAAAGGTCCCAGGTTCGAGACCCGGTTCCGACACACAATTTTAAACTGCCAGGAAGTTTCATAAATATATTTGTAAAACTAAATAAAACTTTGGTACGTTCGGCTTATGTAGAATGGTGTGTTAATTATAACCAGTCGCCCTATGTTTGCTTGTAAACGGTGCCCTGCCTAGCCAGTGTGTTGCGTGCACAGTGGTGCACGTAAGCCGCTCGCGCAGCACTGGCCACCTGTCAGGGCGTCAGCTGTTGGACCACTGCTGCCCGCGGCGCCCGGCTGCCCACGGCTCGGTTCTCCACCTGCTCTCAGAGCCTGTGATCAAGGACGGCTTCCAGAACAAAGCATCGGTCTGCGATACCGTCACAGTGGACGCCTGCAAGGCAGTTTCTTTGGCTCTTAAGTGTAGTTTGAAACATGTTATATAGCCGGCCGCGGTGGCCGAGGGGACTGAGGCGCTTCAGTCACGGTCTGCACGGCCACTACGGTCGGGGGTTCGAATCCCCCCTCGGGCATGGATAATTGTGCCGTCCTTAGGATTAGCTAGTTCATAAGTAGTTTGTAAGCTTAGGGACTGATGACCCCGTAGTTAAGTCCCATAAGTTCTACAAACATTTGAACATTTTTCAAACACGTTATACATCAGTGAGTGAGGAAAACAACACAGAAGCGCGAAAGAGTCAAGAAGGTAGAGAAAAATACGGTTTGAGAATCCTAGAGGTCTAGGAGACCGGTGTTTCTCCATGCTGCAGTATAAAAGATGTTCCGGTTAGAGGGTTAATGAACTTATGTCCGGATACGCGTTGCTTCCATGCTAGAGACCATTATCTCAATCATCCTTTGTTACAGAGACTGCGGTCTAAATACACGCTGTATCGTGCAGCCACAGTTACAGTGTGTGTGTGTGTGTTGAAAATGGTTTCCACGTGCGCCAATTCATGCGTATTTATGCCGCCTTTCACACACGAGCGCTAAACTCGCAGTGCTAACAACGCTGCGTGACTACGCTGTCACCAAATCGGGAATGGGATCTGCATACGCATAAACATGAAAGTCAGTAAAAGTCTCGCTTTCAGCTTTTCACACTCAGTCGATCATACTTCCGTCATCATCATCATCATCATGATACTGATTACGCCTTTCAACGTTCAGCCTGGAGCAAAGTACCTCTAATAAAATTCCTCCATGATCCCCTATTCAATGCTAACATTGATGTCTCGTCTGATGTTACGCCTTTTACTTCAAAATCACTCTGCACCGAATCTAAGTACTTTCTTCTTGGTCTACCTCGACTCCTCTTATCCTCCGCTGCCGAGCTCATGAGTCTCTTAGGTAACCTTGCTTCTCCCATGCGTGTAACGTGACCCAACCATCTCAGTCTGTTCGCTCTAACTGCTTCATCTATGGTGTTCATTCCCAGTTTTTCTCGGATTTCCTCATTGTGGACACCCTCCTGCCATTGTTCCCATCTATTAGTACCTGCAATCATTCTTGTTACTTTCATATCTGTAACCTCTACCTTATGAATAAGTCGAAAGATAGAGCGGTGCACTGCTAACTTAGTCTTGGTACTTACTTCCTTCTTGCAAAATAGAGTAGATCTTAGCTGAGCACTCACTGCATTAGCTTTGCTGCACCTCGATTCCAGTTCTTTCGCTATGTTGCCATCCTGTGAGAAAATACATCCCAGGTACTTGAAACTGTCTACCTCTTCTTTGTTCCTCCTATCTGGCACTCAATTTGTTTGAATCTCTTTCCCACAGACATTACTTTCGATTTGGAGATGCTGATCTTCGTATCATAATGCTTGCACCTCTGATCGAGCTCCGTGATGAATAAATTTGATTCAACAAATATTTCCGTTCCTTCAAGTTTAAAAAGTCATAGAATTCTGAACACTTGTATTTCACCTTCATGGGATCCGTGCATTACATCCAACTCGAAGGGAACCTTTTCGATTTGCACGATTGTGTTAAATATTACGAGAGATTTAATAACGTTCTGAGAGTCGGTCGATTGTACGTGATGGTTAATTTAGGGCCACCAAATCACCCGGTTTATCCGGGTTCCACCCGGTTTTTAATATTCTATTTTAACCCCCGGTAGAAAATTCCTAAAACAGAAGAAACCCCCGATTTTTTTATTTCTGTGTCAAGTTATGAAGGCGAAAAAATACTGTACTGAATGTCTGGTATGCAACACAGGGCTAAAAGTTATTGTGTTCACAAAATACATGAATGTTTTTATTCTGATTCGAACGATTACTTTAGCAAATGAATGATGCAGAAAGAAGATTAGGTTTAAAGTCCCAGGGACTTAGTTATCATTAGAAAGGAAGCACAACAGTTTTTTTTCTTTCTTCATTGATGGGAAAGGTAATCGACCGTTCCCTTTAGAAGGAACCATCCCAATGTTTGCCTGGAGTTATTCAAGGAAATCACATGGATGAGGCAGTAGGACGAATTGACTCTATTCTAGGAGAACTCTTAAGGAACGATTTGATCGGGAAAGTGTAAAAAATGTTGCATCCTATTTGAGAAATAGAAATATTTTTGTGAAATTTTTTGGTGAAGTTGACGGCCTAAACGTTTTTGTGTTTGTAACTGAGCAAATCAAGTCGGAAACTGCATCAACATTTTTAGAGAAAACTGTATCTGGTAGACGGTGTGACTTCATGAACAATAGTTCTCGAGATTAATGTTCGTAACTTTTGAAAAATGTGCAACACGTTTTTTGCAATCCCTGTCGACAGCGCACCTGTGGAAATAGTATTTTCCTCGTTAAGTTTACATTGTACTTATGAAACAAATAGACTTTCTGTACAGTGTGTAAAGAATCTGTTGATCGTCAGTTATAGCTATTAATATCACATTGGTTCAAAAAATTTGTTAACATCATATTCGATAATGAATTACTGAAGAAGGTTCGAGGAAGCGATGCTTTTGTGGAAAATTGTACCATTTCGTTTCACATAAGGATTGTTCGTATTACCCCCGTTTTTTTCATTTGGATATATGGTAACCTTAGGTTAATGAAAAGCGCAGTTAAATCACATTATTTATGACACTGAATTATTAATATTTTACTTACTTCTCCTGAAGTTCTGAATTTACAATATTCATCCTAAATGCTAAGGAAACAATCACACGAAGGCATTAGTACTACCGCTAGGCAAATCCAATTTCAGTAATACCAATTTCAGCGCAAGTCTTGAGGACGTCATCAAGTTGTGTAAACGCTTTTTCTATAATATGGAATGGTTTGAGGCAGATTAATGAAGTGAAGTATAAACACTTTTTTAAAGTGCTAAAATTTGACATAAGTTGAGATATTAAATTACCGAGACTTAAAACTGGAACATTTAGGCGTCTAGGCAGTGCCCGATGGCGACAAGGGTACTGGACTCCAAAAACCGGAACCGTCCTGGCCAAATCAGGATGGCTGGTCACTTCACGTTAACTGCAAAGTGGGCTCGAGGACCATCTTGTAGGAGCCACGTGACCGTTCGAATCGTCAATGGCACAGTCTGAAGGACAGTAACACCCTGTAAGAGGAAACACTGAATACTGTAATAGTGGTTGCATCTTACAACGTATACTGGACCGCAGTCTCTGTAACAAAGTATGGTTGATTTTCTGGTATCTTTGCGATCGTTTTTTGACAGCTCTAAAATTAAATAAAAATAACGGCTTAACAATTCACCTGACACAAAAATTGAATAACCGAATTTGTAGAGGAGAAAATTCTCTACAACTTTGCTCCCTTATGTCTTTTTTTTTTTTTTTTTTTTTCATATCTCGTATCGTTTCAGAGATATTTGCAAAAATAACGGCGATTTTGGGATGTCTGTCTGTCTGTCTGTCTGTCCGTAACGTATTCCCCGTTTTTAAGACGAACCGTTCAACCGATCAACACCAAATTTTACAGACATAATTGTAGGCCGCCAGAGATCAGAACCTCCCTTTTTCAAAATTTTCGGACAAAAATACGGCAGTAATGCCAAAAAAAGCCGTTTGTAATATAATTGTAATAGCAAACAAATGGTTCATCTAACACAAAAATTGAATAACCTAATTGGTAGAGAGGAAAAGTCTCTACAACTTCGCTCTATTATGTTTTTTTCATGTCTTGCATCGTTGCAGAGATATTTGCAAAAATAACGGCGATTTGACGATGTTTGTCTGGTTGTAACGTGTTGCCACTTTTTAGGTCGAACCGTTCAACCGATTGGCAACAGATTTTACGGACATAAATTTTGGCTACCAGAGACATGAACCTCGCTTTTTCAAATATTTCCGACAATAAATACGTTTGTAATATCAAAGAAAGTTTGTAAAGTAATTTTAATTGCATATAAACCGTTCATCTGACGCTAAAATTGAAAAACCGAATTTGTAGAGGAGAAGATTCTCTACAGCTTTGTTCCCTTAGGGTTTTTTTTTTTTTTTTTTTTTTTTTTTTTTTTTTAATCTCGTATAGTTTGAGAGATATTTGCAAAAATAACAGAGTTTTGACGCCCTCCACTGAATTAACGAAAACCAGCCGTTCGCAGATTTCACGTGACATTCCTCGCCCAGAACTCTCTCTGGCATAAGCCATCTTGCTTTGCGTATTTGGTGATTTTCTTATTTTAACTTACACGTTTTCATTCTAAAGCAATGGCGCACTGAAGAATTAACAAAAACCGTCGTTCTTCGTACGATAAATGATAATCTAGTGTCTAGAAATGCCATATTAGCATCAGTTAATAACAGCCATCAATAGTATGAAATTAAAGGACGTGGATGTTAAGTGTTGGAGGTAGCGTAGTGACTGTGACGCTGCAGGTCTGTGGTACAAAACCCACCACTATCTAAAAATTTTTGTTTTTCTAAAAGGGTTTCAGACATTATTATTAATTAATTTTTTGTTGTTTTCATTATTATTTTGGTCCAAACTGTTTCCTAAAACTTATAAAACTACAAACCTAAAGTGGCCGTAAAACACGTCAGTCAGTGCGGTGTTTTTTTTTTTTTTTTTTTTTTTTTTTTTTTTTTTTTTTTTTTTTTTTTTTTTTTTTTTGAGACTTTGAGACTGCAGTCTAACACGCGCCTTACCATGCAGCCATATTAACAGTATGCATCGTTTCCTCCAAGAGGGTGCTACCACAGTGTAACATATACAGTCACGACGCCCCCGCAGATCTTTGTTATACTATGCGACACCAGCGCTTTTAAGCGGTCGGCAAGCTCTATTTCTGAATGTGATATTCGATGCGTCCGAATAGCATCGTTTATATGTAGTGCCATAAAGAGCTCCAAATAGTTCAGCGTTTGTCTTTCTTAGGTTTCCTTAGATCCCTAACAAGGTACGAAACGGTAAAGGACACTTTATTTACAACTAGCTGAAAACCCGGCGTTGCCCGGATATTTATCTATTTATTCCTGCCATATCTCAGGTATATATTAATTGGTATAAGGGCTGTATAACTGTAAAATCTCTTGAGAATACAATTAGTAGTAAAGAAGTAATAGATTAAAACTTGGTGCGTGGTGGGGCAGTTTTCCGTGAAAGTTAGTGTTTATGTGCTCATATCTCATGAACTACGTGTCGGAATGTGATAAAATTTAGAAGCTACATTCAACTATATATGTGTATACTGTCTGTAAAATTTCCTGTCGCTACAATTTGTAGTGTTCAAAATATAAATTGTAACGTCATACCGAGAGCCGTAGTTCTACTTCATAAACAGCGGAAAAGTAGTAAGCGAAAAACTTTTTTTCTTTCATCATTTTACTATGGTTTCCAGCTAGCAATAGTTTAATAAAGGTTTGCAATTACGTTTAAAGTTTGTTGCGAGTCGCTAAGTACTGTCATTCTCATACAGTGTATTTCGAAAGTCTCGCCGCATTATATGGCATTTTTTGCGATTTCTATTGGTTGTGATGTAATATCTTTTGAACCATGTGTCGTATATGATTCTTAACCTTGCAGCAATTGTACCTCACGGCAAGGAATGTGTGTACCAAATTTGATTGAAATCGGTCCAGTGGTTTAGGAGAAAATGAGCAGCAATGTCGCTAAAAGCAGCAGTTTCCCGCGCATCTCATTGTTTATAACGTCATATCTCGTGAACTATGTATCGTACGTGATTCTTACACTTACGGTGACCGTTCTCATGGATTGAAGCTTACGTGTGCAAAATTTCATAAAGATTGGAACAAAATTGTAGATTTCTATGCAACACGTACAAATATACGGACACTTTGCTTTATATATTAGATTATCATGTATCCTACAGGCTTCTGCTGAATAACTTGATTTTCTGTTCAAAATAAAGACTGGCTAGCAAAACACCAGAAGACTTGCCCTTTGGCAGAAAGACGTCGTTTTTTACTCAGAAACGTTAAAGCTTCTTCACTACAATTCCAACAAAATCGGTGAGGGTGGAACGAAGGAAACGAATATAGAATGCAATAACTACAGTATCCACACCCATGAACCATAGACATTGCCGAGGTGGGGTGGCTCGCGTGCCTCATCGATGCAGATAGCCGTAACGTAGGTGCAACCACAGCGGAGGGGTATCTGTGGAGAGGCCAGACAAACGTGTGGTTCCTGAAGAGGGGCAGCAGCCTTTTCAGTAGTTACAGGGGCAACAGTCTGGATGAGCTGGCCTTGTAACATCAGCTAATGTGGCTTTGCCACACAGCTACTGCGGACGGCTGAAAGCAAGGGGAAACTACAGCCGTTTACCTTTCCCGAGGACATGCAGCTCTACTGCATGAACATATGATGACGGCATCCTCTCGGGTAAAATATTCCGGAGGTAAAATAGTCCCCCATTCGGATCTCCGGGCGGGGACTACTCAGGAGGATGTGATCATCAGGAAAGACAATACTGGCATTCTACGGGGCGGAGCGTGGAATGTTAGATCCTTTAATAGAGTGGGAAAATTAGAAAATTTAAAAAGGGAAATGGATAGGTTGAAGTTAGATATAGTGGGGATTAGTGAAGTTCGGTGGCAGGATGAACAGGATTTCTGGTCAGGTGAGTACAGGATTATAAATACAAAATCAATTGGGGGTATCACAGGAGTACGATTGATAATGAATAAGAAAATAGGAATGAGGGTAAACTACTATGACCAGCACAGTGATCGCATTATTATTGTCAAGATAGATACGAAGCCAACACCGACAACAGTAGTACAGGTTTATATGCCAACTAGCTCTGCCGATGATGAGGAAATCGATGAAATATATGAGGAGCTAAAGGAAATTATTCAGAGAATTAAGGGAGAGGAAAACTTAATTGTTATGGCAGACTGGAATTCGGTAGTAGGACAAGGAAGGGAAGGGAAGATAGTAGGTGAATATGGTCTGGGCAGAAGGAATGAAAGAGGAAGGCGCCGGGTAGAATTTTGCACGGAACATAATTTAGTTATAACAAACACCTGGTTCAAGAATCACAAAAGAAGGTTGTATACGTGGAAGAGACCAGGAGACACCGGGAGATACCAGATAGATTTTATAATAGTAAGACATAGATTTCGGAACCAGGTTTTATAGTGTAAGACATACCCAGGGGCAGATATAGACTCTGACCATAACTTGTTGGTTATGAACTGTAGGCTGAAACTGAAGAAACTACATAAAGGTAGGAAAATAAGGAGATGGGACCTGGATAAATTGAAGGAACCTGAGGTTCTAAAGAATTTCAGAGGGAGTTTTAGGCAACAATTGACAGAAACAAGGGAAAATAAAACAGTAGAGGAGGAATGGGTAAAATTGAGAGATGAAATAGTGAAAGTAGCAGAGGACAAAATACGTAGGAAGGCAAGACCTACAAAAAATCCTTGGATATCACAGGAGATACTAAATTTAATCGATGAAAGGAGAAAATTTAAAATGCAGTAAATGAAACAGGCAAAATGGAGTACAGACGACTAAGAAATGAGATTGACAGGAAGTGCAAAATGGCTAAGCAGGAGTGGCTAGAAGGCAAATGCAAGGATGTAGAAGAATGTATAAATAGGGAAAAAATAGATACAGCCTACAGGAAAATAAAAGAAACGTTTGGAGATAAGAAAAACAGCTCTATGAATATCAAGGTCACGGATGGAAAACCAGTTCTCAGCAAAGAAGGGAAATCTGAAAGGTGGAAAGAGTACATAGAGGGGCTCTACAAAGAAAATGAACTTCGAGACAATATTGTAGGGAGGGAAGAGGATGTAGATGAAGATGAAATAGGAGATACTGTACTGAGAGAAGAATTTGACAGAGCCCTGAAAGACCTAAGTCGAAACAAGGCCCCTGGAGTAGATGATATTCCCTCAGAGCTACTGAAGTCTCTGGGAGAACCAGCCAAGACAAACCTGTTTCACCTGGTGTGTAAGATGTATGAGACAGGCGAAGTACCCTCAGACTTTAAGAAAAATTTTATAATCCCCATTCCAAAGAAAGCAGGTGCAGACAGGTGTGAAAACTACAGAACCATCAGTTTAATAAGTCATGGTTGCAAAATATTAACACGAATTATATACAGAAGGATGGAAAAACTGGTAGAAGCCGACCTCGGGGAAGATCAGTTTGGGTTCAGGAGAAATGTAGGAACTCGGGAGGCAATACTCACTTTACGGCTTATCCTAGTAGATAGATTAAGAAAAGGCAAACCTACATTTCCAGCTTTTGTAGATTTGGAGAAGGCTTTTGACAATGTTGATTGGAATAAACTCTTTCAAGTTCTGAAGCAAGCAGGAGTAAAATATAGGGAGCGTAAGGTTATTTACAACTTGTACAAAAACCAGACACCGGTTGTCAGAGTTGAAGGGCATGAAAGGGATGCCAGTGGTTAGGAAGGGAGTGAGACAGGGTTGTAGCCTTTCTCCAATGTTATTAAATTTGTACATTGAACATGCTATAAAGGAAAGCAAGGAGAAATTTGGTGAAGGAATAAAAGTTCAGGGGGAAGAATTAAAAACATTGCTTTTTGCCGACGACATAGTAATTCTGTCAGATACAGCAAAGGACCTGGAAGAGCATTTGAACGGAATGGACAGTGTGCTGAAAGGTGCATATAAGATTAACATTAACAAGAGCAAAACTAGGGTAATGGAGTGCACTGTAAGAAAATCAGGTGATGCTGAAGGAATTAGATTGGGAAACGAAGCAATAAAGGAGGTGGATGTGTTTTGTTACTTGGGCAGTAAAATAACAAATGATGGTCGCAGTACAGAGGATATAAAATGCAGAATGGCAATGGGTAGAAAAGCGTTCTTGAAAATGAGAATATTGATTTAAGCCTAAGGAAGTCCTTTCTGAAGGCATTTGTATGAAGTGTTGCCTTGTATGGGAGTGAGACATGGACGATAAACAGTGCGGACAGGAAGAGGATTGAGGCTTTTGAAATATGGTGCTACAGAAGAATGCTGAAGATTAGGTGGGTGGATCGCGTAACTAATGAGGAGGTACTGAACAGAATTGGGGAGAAAAGAAATTTCTGGCATACCTTGACTAAAAGAAGGGATAGATTGGTGGGACACATTCTTAGACATCGAGGAATTGTGAATTTAGCATTGGAAGGAGATGTGTGGGGTAAAAATCGCAGAGGAAGACCAAGAGATGGATACAGTAAGCAGATTCAGACAGATGTAGGTTGCCGTTCTTATGTGGAGATGAAGAGACTTGCTCAGGATAGGGTGTTGTGGAGAGCTGCATCAAACCAGTCTCCGGACTGAAAACCACAACAACTACTACTACAGTATTCAGCGTACCAAATCAGCCACCACAGCTGTAGCTGAAGTAGGCCCTAAACATTCTCAGACGTCGCAAGAAAACGGCAAAAGCAATCAAATTGTTCCCCGACAAAGAAGATACCAATTCCATATTCGTTGGTTCAGCTGAATCACAAATGGCAGAAATTTACGAAAGACTAGCTTTTTAATTTAGAGTAATCAGATTCAAAAGAATATGCGCGTATACGAAATACGAGCGAAGCCTAAAAACGTGCGAATCATTAGACTCCTCACCGACCTGATACGCGTCAAAACAACCCTTTGTCATAGTAAGAACAGAGCATAATAGAAATTTATGTTTCTCTTACGTTTAGCCGCGGTGGAGTAGCCGAGCGGTCTAAGGCGCATCGCTGCGGAGCGCGCGGTTGCTCGCGGTCGGAGGTTCGAGTCGTCCCTCGGGCGTGTGTGTGTGTTTGTGTGTGTGTGTGTGTGTGTGTGTGTGTGTGTGTGTGTTTGTCCTTAGTTTAATTTCAAATGTTTGTAGAGCTTATGGGACTTAACTACGGAGTCATCAGTCCCTAAACTTATGAACAATCTTATACTAAAGGCGGCACAAAAATCCATGCCCGAGGAAGGATTCGAACCCCCGACGGCGAAATGCCGCGCGCACCGCAACACGACGCTCCAGTATGCACAGATAATCCGCCGCAGCTTAGTTTCAGTAGTTTGTAAGCAACGAACTGATGACCACGCCGTTTGGTCCGATAGATTTTTACAAACATTTGAACATTTTTTTCTTGTGTTGTTGTTATGGTCTTCAGTCCGGAGACTGGTTTGATGCAGCTCTCCACCCTACTCTATCCTGAGCAAGCCTTTTCATTTCCTCATAAGAACGGCAACCCACATCCACTTGAATCTGCTTACTATACGCGTCTCTTGGTCTCCCTCTGCGATTTTTACCCCACACACTTCCCTCCAATGCTAAATTTACGATTCCCCGATGTCTAAGAATGTGTCCTACCAAGCGATCCCTTCTTTTAGTCAGGGTATGCCAAAAATTCCTTTTCTCACCAATTCTGTTCAGTACCTCTTCATTAATTATGCGATCTACCCACCTAATCTTCAGCATTCTTCTGTAGCACCACATTTCAAAAGCCTCTATTCTCTTCCTGTCCGCACTGCTTATCGTCCATGTTTCACTCCCGTACAAGGCAACACTCCACACAAATGCCTTCAGAAAAGACTTCCTTACCCTTAAATTAATATTCGATGTTAGCAAATTTCTCTTTTTCAAAAATGCTTTTCTTCCCATTGCCATTCTGCATTTTATATCCTCTGTACTGCGACCATCGCATGTTATTTTACTACCCAAGTAACAAACTCATCTACCACCTTCATTGTTTCGTTACCTAATCTAATTCCTCCAGCATCGCCTGATTTTCTAAGACCGCATTCCATTATTTTTGTTTTGCTCTTGTTAATGTTCATTTTATACGCTCTCTTCAACACGCTGTCCATTCCGTTCAACTGCTCTTCCAGGTCCTTTGCTGTCTCTGACAGAATTACAATGTCATCAGCAAAACGCAATGTTTTTATTTCTTCCCCCTGAACTTTAATCCCTATTCCAAATTTTTCCTTGCTTTCCTTCACCGCCTGCTCGATGTACAAATTGAATAACATTTGAGAAAGGCTACAACCCAGTCTTACTCCCTTCCCATCTGATGCTTCCCTTTCATGCCCTTCGAGTCTAATAACTGCGGTCTGGCTTTTGTACAAGTTGTAAATAACTCTCCTTTCCCTGTATTTTATCCCTGCTGACTTCAGAATTTGAAAGAGTGTATTCCAGACAACATTATCAAATGCTTTCTCCAAATCTACAAAAGCTAAAAATGTAGGTTTGCCTTTTCTTAATCTATCTTCTAAGATAAGACGTAAAGTGAGTATTGCCTCCCGAGTTCCTACATTTCTCCTGAACCCAAACTGATCTTCCCCGAGGTCGGCTTCTGTATATAATTCGTGTTAATATTTTGCAACCATGACTTATCAAACTGATGGTTCTGTAGTTTTCACACCTGTCTGCGCCTGATTTCTTTGGAATGGGGATTATTACATTTTTCTTGAAGTCTGAGGGCATATCGCCGGTCTCATACATCCTACACACCAGTTCAAATAGTCTTGTCATGGCTGGCTCTCCCAGATACTTTAGTAGCTCTGAGGGTATGTCATCTACTCCTGGGGCCTTGTTCCGACCCAGGTCTTTCAAGGCTCTGTCCATTTCCTTTGTAGAGCTGCTCTATGTACTCTTTCCACCTTTCAGCTTTCCCTTCTTTGCTGAGAACTGGTTTCCCATCTGAGTTCTTGATATTCGTAGAGCTGTTTTTCTTATCTCCAAATGTTTCTTTTATTTTCCTGTAGGCGGTATCTACTTTTCCCCTTGCTATACATTCTTCTACAGATTTACATTTGGCTTCTAGCCACTCCTGCTTAGCCGTTTTGCACTTCCTGTCAATCTCATTTTTTAGTCGTCTGTACTCCATTTTGCCTGTTTCATTTACTGCATTTTTATATTTTCTCCCTTCATCAATTAACTGTAGTATTTCCTGTGATATCCATGGATTTTTTTGTAGGTCTTGCCTTTCTACCTATTTTGTCCTCCGCTGCCTTCATTATTTCATCTCTCAATGCTACCCATTCCTCTTCTACTGTTTTATTTCCCCCTGTTTCTGTCAATTGTTGCCTAAATCTCCCTCTGGAATTCTCCAGAACTTCACTTTCCTTCAATCTATCTAAGTCCCATCTCCTTATTTTCCTACCTTTCTGCAGTTTTTTCAGCTTCAGCCTACAGCTCATGACTAACAAGTTATGGTCAGAGTCTATATCTGCCCCTGGGTATGTCCTGCAGTTTATAACCTGGTTCCGGTACCTATGTCGTACCATTATAAAATCTATCTGATACCTTCCGGTGTCTCCTGGTCTCTTCCACGTATACAACCTTCTTTTGTGATTCTTAAACCACGTGTTTGTTACGATTAAATCATGTTCCGTGCAAAATTCTACCAGGCGACTTCCTCTTTCATTCCTCCTGCCCAGTCCATATTCACCTACTATTTTTCCTTCTCTTCCTTTTCCTACTACCGAATTCCAGTCTCCCATCACAATTAAGTTTTCCTCTCCCTTAACTGTCTGAATAATTTCCTTTAGCTCCTCATATATTTCTTCGATCTCCTCATCATCGGCAGAGCTAGTTGGCATATAAACCTGTACTACTGTTGTCGGTGTTGGCTTCGTATCTATCTTGACAATGATAATGCGATCACTGTGCTGCTCATAGTAGTTTACCCGCATTCCTATTTCCTTATTCATTATCAGTCCTACTCCTGTGATACCCCCAATTGATTTTGTATTTATAATCCTGTACTCACCTGACCAGAAATCCTGTTCATCCTGCCACCGAACTTCACTAATCCCCACTATATCTAACTTCAACCTATCCATTTCCCTTTTTAAATTTTCTAATTTTCCTACTCGATTAAGGGATCTAACATTCCACGCTCCGACCCGTAGAATGCCAGTATTGTCTTTCCTGATGATCACATCCTCCTGGGTAGTCCCCGCCCGGAGATCCGAATGGGGGACTATTTTACCTCCGGAATATTTTACCCGAGAGGATGCCATCATCATATGTTCATACAGTAGAGCTGCATGTCCTCGGGAAAAGTAACGGCTGTAGTTTCCCCTTGCTTTCAGCCGTCCGCAGTAGCTGTGTGGCAAAGCCACATTAGCTGATGTTACAAGGCCAGCTCAGTCAATCATCCAGACTGTTGCCCCTGTAACTACTGAAAAGGCTGCTGCCCCTCTTCAGGAACCACACGTTTGTCTGGCCTCTCCACAGATACCCCTCTGCTGTGGTTGCACCTACGGTACGGCTATCTGCATCGTTGAGGCACGCAGGCCACCCCACCTCGGCAATGTCTGTGGTTCATGGGGGTGGTAATTGTGTGTTTATTTATATTCATCTTACTTTCAGCGGAATAAGCTGCAAATATACAGATATTCGTAAGTATTGGTTCCTGACGAAGTTCTTCGTTATACCACTGCATCAGTTAAGTTCGACTGTTTTTACATTAATTTCCGTATTAAGTATGTCTCTTGATATTTTAGAAATGCTTGTAGCTCAAAAATTATACCAACTATTTCGTTAATTACGTATACAAATAATTATAAACAAACGTCACTTCTTCGGCGCCTTCCCCACCGCTAGGAGCGCTAATGTCGTTGCAACTATCATTTGGTAACAAAAATATGTTCTAATGTTTGTAAATCTATCGGACCAAACTGCGTGGTCATGAGTCCGTAGCTTACAAACTACTTAAACTAAGGTAAACTAACCTAAGGACAACACACACACCCATGCCCCAGGGAAGACTCGAACATCCGACGGCGAGAAACCGCGCGAGCCGCAGCGAGGCGCCTTAGAGCGCTCGGCTACTTCACCGCGGCCATTTGGTAAGAACTTTCACAGTATCGCGACTGTATGTCTTACACTGTGGTGCTACTGTTCCTCATACTCTGCCATTGATTAGTCGAAGGGTGATGTGGTTGTTACATGATGTTGCTCCAGCACGCCATTAACATATGGAGACGTTTGCCTTCCGTGGTCGATGGATCGGACTAGTCTACTTGCACTCGTTCACCAGAACTGAACCCGTATGATTGCTGGTTACGGGGCGTCTCAAAAGTATCGTGTATGCAAAGCCCATTACAGATGCGCGGACACTGGAGCAGCGTATTAAAGCAGCGATGTCACCGCTGCATTTTTAGCGCACGTGTCAGCAGCATGAATCAGCGTACGCTCAGGCACACACTCCGTATTCGACCACAGTCTCTGTAACAAGGTATAACTCAATAAATTGTTTCAAACATAGAAACCATGCATTGCATTTGTTCTGTATTCTCTCCTCGATCAATCAGAGTTTTAACACGCCGGAAAAATCACGCTGTATTATCACTGATGTCAAGGTACTGTCTGGTACAATCTAAGCAGTGCACTGAAACGAGCGCTCGATACAGAAAGGCGGCAATGACAACCCGTACAGCGTGTCGATACTTCGGGAGCGGTGGCGCCACCAGCGCAGACGTCGACACCATCTGCGACGGCATTACGTAGCCGCCGCCAATCAGAAGCTGACCAATCACAAGCCATCTAGTTGATATTTAAGACCACGGCAGCACTACACAACCAGTTAGTTGTTCCTGACGAAGGCAATGGAGGTACTCTACATCTACATGGGATACTCTGCAAATCACATTTAAGTGCCTGGCAGAGGGTTCATCGAACCACCGTTATACTATATATCTCCCATTCCATTCTCTAATAGCGCACAGGAAGAAAGAACTCCTGAACCTCTCCGTTCGAGCTCTGATGTCTCTAATTTTATTCTGATGATCGTTTCTACCTATGTAACTGGCAGTCAAAATATATTTTCGCATTCGGAGGAGAATGTTGGGGACTCGAGTTTCGTAAGTAGCCCATGCCGCAGAGATAAGCGCCGTTGTTGTAATGATTCCCATTCCAGATCCCGTATCAGTTCCGTAACGCTGTGTCCTCTGTATTGTGACAATACGAAACGAGCTGCTTTTCTCTGGACTCTTTCGATTTCCTCTGTCAAACCCACCTGATAAGGAAAACTGGGCAGTAATACTCCAAAAAACAACGGACAAGCGTAGTGTATGCAGTCTCTTTAGTAGTTCTGTTGCATCTTTTAAGGGTTCTGACAATAAAACGCAGTCTTGCCTTCGCCTTTCCCACGACATTATCTACGTGTTCTTTCCGATTTAAGTCTGAGGTAATAGTAATTCCTAGGTATTTTGTGGAGTTTACGGCCGGCAGTTTTGGTTGATTTATCTTGTAAGCAAAGATTAACAGATTTCTTTTCGTACTCATGTGGACGACTTCACACTTCTCATAATTTAGAGTCAATTGCCAATTTTTACACCATAGTGATATCTTATTCAGATCGTTCTGCAGTTAATTTTGATCTTCAGATGATTTTACTAGACGGTAAATGACGACGTCATCTGCAAACAACCTAAGAGAGGTACTTAGATTTTCCCCTAAATCGTTTATGTAAATAAGTAACAGCAGAGGACCAATAACAGTACCCTATGGAACGCCCGATATTACCTCAGTTTTAGTCAATGCCTTACCATCGATTACTACAAACTGTGTCATCTCTGAGAGGAAATCCCCTATCCAGTCGCAAATTTGGGGCGATATATTCGCCAAAAGCTTGAAAATTTACCAAGATTTGAAGCGGCAAGAAAAGTCCGAGAATGTTTTATACAATCTTTTACCTACGTGACTGTATGCTGTAACGTAAAAACAGGAATATTCAAATTCGTATATTTTTGTATTTCTCTTCTTACTTTATTCAAGCCTATTTCTTCAGCCCCCCCCCCCCCCTCCAGTGGGCTCAGAGATCTTTCTTGAGTACGTGTGTGCCGAGCATGGGTCCCTGACTAATGCAGTCCTTCTTCCCTCTTTTCTCCCTGGACTGCAGTATTTAACCTTCCCCTACTCTTCTCCCCTCACGCCTCCCCCCCCCCTCCGCGGGGACTGATGACCTTAGCAGTTTGCTTCCCCTGTCCCAAACAACCTATTTCTTCATGTCTGTATACGTGTAAAACACTGGAACGATCATATAGCACAAGATAGTGGCGCACTAATATCACCGTTTTTCGCCATCCGTGTTTCTGATGAAAAGCTACTGTGCGACCGCACAACAAGCTGACCGTGCAGCGAGAAAATATTGGTTGCAAAAAGTAAGGCGATGGCGGCAGCACGATTTGCACAGTCACGGTCACGCCACTGGCGAGTGTGAACGTTGCCCTTTAAAATCTGTATTGTATTGCAATTTTTTTTATTTCTAGTCAAGCATTTCTTTTTATATGTGTGTCTGTGTTCGTCTGGAACAGGATTTACTCCTCCCTGACTCACGCTGTGAAATCTTCTCTGTCTAGTCCATTCAAACAGTTCCATTCAGCAAGATACTTTTGTAATAAGATTAATAGTTCCATATCTGGCGTTCTTTCGACCAGCTTTGTTCCTTCTCTTCAAACTATACTTGTAATCCTGTTCATACAGTTCGAAACCTTTAACGTGCTCTGCAGCAGTTTCAAAAAATCCTTTGGCAACACATCGAGCTAATAAAAATAGTCACACAATCTGATTCCATTGTACTCATCTAAGAGCCAATCCTCAAAGCCGTGAACTAGCCACTAGTTTTGTTTTTCACACGGCACTGACCTGAAGTGGCGAGATTCAGTGCATCGGCCGAACTCCTGCTCAGATTTACTCTCTAACCATCAGGACAACCATTTTTGGTATTTCACTTACGAGTTCATGTTATTATTAGCGATATTTTACCCATATTATTATAAGCGAGAATGTTTGCAGAACACTTACACCAAAACCTACACAAAATCACCACCAGAGACACAGACATGGAAATATTAAGAATAAACAACAACAAAAAACACCTGCTCACCCTTCAAGAAAACTATCATATCCAAAAAATAATAACAGAAAAGAAACATCTCATAAACGACCAAACCAATCTAGCAAACAACACACTTTTCAAGCTTATTGACCACCTAACATAAATATAAACATTATGAGAGTCAACCCCCTTTCATAAAGACACAAATCACGATACCCTCACCTCCTCCCCCCCCCCCCCACCATTACAACCCAATTAAACCTGCATTTACTCATCTGAAAAAACATCTCAACACCCTGTTCACGAGATCAAATATTTCTCTCTCTCTCTGTCTGTCTCTCTCTCTCTCTCTCTCTTTCTTTCTCACACACACATACACACACACACACACCCATGTAGAATGAAGTCGTATTTATATTATAAATATATAACGTTGGCAACACTCACAGACCAAACGAAAAACAAATGAACACACGAAAACATAACCACACTGCAGTGAAATGACAAATGAACAGACAGGCATTCCACATATAACAGGCGATATGTAATCAGTATACATTTCAAAAAGTGAAGTGATGTGATGTGCCGAGATGAAAAGGAAAAAACTAAATAAAAACACACGAAAAGTGCTGTACACAGCATTGAAACACACGCCAGGAAAAAACGAACTCCAGCCAACAGAACGGAGAAGCAGTAGTAACATGTAAAGAAGAGACATCAACGCCGTGAGTAGACCGAATATTAAATTAAAAACACTTACACCTAACGAGCAAAATGTTTTTTAAAAAACTGTTTTTAATCTATTTATCAAAAACAAATTGTAAAAACCTTTGTATCATTTACAGACCACAGAAGATGCTTTTAAAATAAAAAAGCGAAACGCGTCTGGTGTAAAAATAAACCTCTTAATTGCATTCAGCATAAGACAGATTATCTCTTATAATCAATGTTATCAATAACGTTTAGACCCACTGATGAAGCGTGCTATGTACGAGCCACGTACAGAAAGTAAGACAACACTGTTACACGAAAAACTAATTGGCAATGTTGGAGCTATTTTTCAAGGTAGAATTGAGACAATTGTCACATCGTAGGATCAACTTTTGTATTCCTGTGTGGTAGAATTCTGCCGCCTGTCAATGGAGGCAGTGGGGGCCACGCGGAACGACAGGAGTATCTTCAGATGGGTGACAGGCCGGACGACAGGAATATCTTCAGCTGCAACCCAAACAGGGAATCGCTGCGAGCAAGATCAGGATTGCATACTGCGCGATCAAACAGCTCCCAAAAAAAAATTTTGCTCAACAGTTGTTGTGCCCCGAGCCGTATGGGGACGACAATTGTCATTGAAAGTAGAACACCCGGCAGTAAGCATTCCACGTCTTTTGTCCCGAATGGCTGGTCGCAGTTTCCGCATTGTTTCGCAGTAACAGCTGAAGATCAGTATTCCACCCTGTTTCCTCTCAAAGACAACAAACCTATACGACATACAAGAAATACAAAAGTTGATCCCACAATATGAAAAGTGTCTCAGTTCTTTGGGTGACTATATCGAAAAATAACCCAAAATTGTTGTATTTGTTGGAAAGAAAGATTTGTTAAAAGAAAAGGGGGGGCGGCAGATTAGCAGTGCGTACTGGAGCGCCATGTTGCGGTGCGCGTGGCAGTTCGCCGTCGCGGGTTCGAGTCCCCCCTAGGGCATAGGTGTTTGTGTTGTCCTTAGGTTAGTTTACCTTAGTTAGCTACAGACTGATAACCTGGAAGTTAAGTCCGATAGATTTACAAACATTTGAAAAAAGGGGAACTTTCTTTCTTGGCCGGCCGCGGTGGCCGAGGGGACTGAGGCGCTTCAGTCACGGTCTGCACGGCCACTACGGTCGGGGGTTCGAATCCCCCCTCGGGCATGGATATTTGTGCCGTCCTTAGTGTTAGCTAGTTCATAAGTAGTTTGTAAGTTTAGGGACTGATGACCCCGTAGTTAAGTCCCATAAGCTCTACAAACATTTGAACATTTTGTTTTTCTTACTTGGTGCTTTGTGTATCACCAAAACAGTGATAAAATTATAACCACTAAACCCGGAACCCTACCTATTGCACGGCACCTAAGGTCTTCCAGAAAAGAAACAGCATTTTCAATGTTGCGTATAGTAATTGACTCATAATGTTTAAAATGCTTGTTGAGACTACAAACGTGATTCACAGCCACTCTGAAATAGCACGTTAATGAGAAGGAAAGCAATGACTCTGGTGGTAGCACCAGATTTCAAAAACGTCTATGCTCTTCCTGTCTGAACTATTCATCGTTCACGTTTCACTCCCGTAAAATGTGAGACTCCACACAACTGGCTTCTGGAAAGACTTACTAGCATTTAAACTTTTCATACGAAATGGATGACATTAACTGCGAATGGGTAAAGTTGAAAACGTGTACGCTGCCTGGACTCGAACCCGGGTCTCCTGCTTTCGAAGTAGTTGCGCCGACCTCTAGACCACTGGGGACACAGCGATCACCACACCTGCGCGGAATTACTCAAGTACGATCCCCATCCGATACAAATTCTCGACACTACCCCTGCCCACTAGAACTCAAACTCGCAGTTATTGCAAACTAATTCCCGTAAGAGTAAGGGTCTAGGAGTGCCACCGCACTGAAGAAAGGATTATTGTATCGGATGGGGATCGCACTTGAGTAATTCCGTGCAGGTGTAGTGATCGCTGTGTCCCCAGTGGTGTAGAGGTCAGCGCAACTGCCTGGAAAGCAGGAGACCCGGGTTCGAGTCCCGGCTGGGTACACGTTTTCAACTTTACCCATTCGCAGTTAAGGTCACACATTCCATCAAGAAGCACTGTGTCCCAGAAAACGGTGAGTAGCACTTTATCTGCAACGGAGTGCTTTAGAACTTCTTTCGGACAGGTGATGACGGATGCGGCCTTCAATTCGGACGTGTTTTGGTGGTCCCACGTTTCATCCCCCGTCACAATCCGAAACAGAAAGTCATCGCCATAATCATGGTCCACCTATACCCAATGGTTTATCGATGTCTCGCACGTGCGCGTTCACCTGCTGTGTCGTCTTTCGCCCAAAGCCGTTCAACGCTTTTTCCGTACGCAACACCCTGATTTTTTTCCTGGACGACTTTTTGAAGCTTATATAGCGCTTTAACAAATGTCTCAATGTACTTCGAAATTATGTAGTAAAATAAAGAAATGTCTTATCTTTAATGTCTCATTTTATTTTTTTCCCTTTCATACACATCTCTGTCCACAGTCGATAGGGGAAACTTATTTCCCAATTCCCCCTCGTAATTCATCTGTACTACCACACCTAAATTATTTACTATTCCTACTGAAACACCCTGTATTTTTCCCGTTGCTGTCGTTATGTTTCAGATTTGTGTATCTCACATACAACGTATGTTTGTAGACTGAGTTTAACCCTTTATAGGTTTGTGGTTGATATTTTAACCATACGATATAGGTTCAAAATCTCTGGTAATCGATGCCCGTCATAGACCCTATCGCATTCAGCTACTGCGCGGGGATGATCTTTGGCTAAGAAAACGACCACAACGAACTTACATTGTTTTATCGATAGATGGCAGCACTTCTTATTGTTTGTGGTTGATAAAGTAATCACACAGCGGCGTAAGTTTTCGATGAATGGCTTATGTCGTAATTTTGCTGGTAAGTATTTACATTTTCAAAATGAAGTCAATTTATTATGATTTTATGTTGTAATATAGATGTGGTGAGAGTAATTTGCCTCCAGAAGTACCATGTCTAGTGCAAATCCTACTGAAATGTTCGTTTTTGTTTCGTGGATGCCAGGAGAGATAGATAACCTCAATTTTTCTCGAGTTTACGTAATATTTCGCTTCTACACAAATACTTCTGGACAGGTTATATTATGCTATTCTGTTATGTGAGTATTTATTTGACAAGTTTCTGAAACTTAGATGTTATATGCTGTTCTGAAGAAGCTGCATCTCACGTTAGCAAGGAAGGTGAACGATTTGTGAGCAGTCAGCTGTATATAGCACGGGAAGCAGAAGTAGTAGTTTTCTGTGCAGCGATTACGTCTAATTTTGTAGGTAAATCTTTAGACTTACTAAATTAAATCGATTTATTATGATACTATAGCATAATGTAGATTCAAACAAGCTGCCTCTTACTTGTACAGTAATTGCAGGTTCATAATGAAACCATTTTTTTTTTCTTTTCTTTTCTTTTTTTACATATTAGATCATAAGGAGTTGTGCATCTTGCAGGACACTAAGCAAACCTAAGCCTAGTACGTTGGCATGCACTACCTGCTTTGTAGCTTTGTGTAGGCAATGCTTTGGACCATTCCACCAGCAGAACTAAAGAACTTAATAAATGTGATCTGTGATTCTAATGTTTAACTCTTTTGTATGTATTTTTATAGTTATCTTGTATCACTTGCAGTGTAACTTTGTGCAGACAATGCTTTGACACATCTATATATATTTTGTATGTATGTAAGCAAAATAAAAGAAAGGAAACGACAAATAAAGATTTTATTTCTTCTTATTTACTGCAATTGTCATAAAATACCTCATTTTCATGGAGTGGTTAAATTATCGACCACAAAATTAACTGTTCCACAGAATGGATTGTGGTCAATATTTTACCAAGTATAAAAATTTATACTAATTAATAATAAAAGAATTTTCAAATCTTAAATCTTTTTTGTGTGTTTGGGTTCGACAAGTAATTTAACTAACTACATTTCAATTACCTGTTTTAAAAATAGTTTTGCCCTATAAAGGGTTAAATGCTGCCTACGCCCTGTTAATAGGTAAATGGCAGTAACCAGTTGGTGGTGTTGGTAAGAAGAACAAAAACATAGACGAGATTATCGCAGAGGCCGTTTCACCGCGTCTGCGCTGCATTACAAACGCTGCCTCGGGCGTGTCCTGAGAGTAATCGGCAAGAACAGCGGGCGGCCAGGCTGACGCGTCGAATGCACGAAAATATTGGCAGCTATTATCAGCATGTCCACGCAATCTACACTGATACGCCGTGTTTACTGGGCCATATGACGCAGCAGCGGGACAGGTGGGTGCACCACCACTGCTTCTGATGCGCCGTTGCTGCGAATCAATTCATGAATCCACACATACAAATACACAGCGCGTACAGTGGGAGCAGTAAAACGGGGTAGGCTGTTTCTTCCATCTGAAGGTAATTACCAAAGTCGGTAACATTGGTGTCAAAGTTAAAGCAACACATCATTATTTCCCCATCGTTTGTGGAATTCACAATATAACCATACAAGCTGCCAAAAGATCATGGAAATAAGTTTATATGGTACATATTTGTTTTAGAGGAAACATTGCAAAGTACAGACCGACACAGGAGTATCGAGGATGTTGGAAGTCAGTGCGGGCCTTAAGGGTATATTACACGGAGTGTATTTGGTCGCTAGTCGCTGGCGTCTGTTGTCGCTCGGGGAATAGGCGAATAGTGAATGAATACGCTGAGGCAATGACACGCAGCGACTTCAGACGCTAGCGTCTTCGTAAAAACAAATGAAACGTGACGTAACATATGATACCAAGGAGGTTAGAATCTCTAATCTCCTTGTATGACTCATTGTTTTGGAGGTTAGGTGATACCAAACAGTACTGTTTCCCGCCAAACAAAATATGAAGTGGAATTGTAATCAAATTTCTGGAAATTTATCGAAGTTTTCCAGTATTATAGGGCATTAAAATGATTATTTAAAAAAGACACTCAATTTAATCAACTGTTTGACGAGTGACGAAGAATGAAGGTCTCTTGGGAGATATGGAAACCGAACACCTGAAAAAAAAAAAACAAAAAACAAAAAAAAATGTTTGTAAATCTATCGGACCAAACTGCGTGGTCATCAGTCCGTAGCTTACAAACTACTTAAACCTAGGTAAACTAACCTAAGGACAACACACAGACCCATGCCCCAGGGAGGACTCGAACCTCCACGGCGAGCAACCGCGCGCTCCGCAGCGAGACGCTTTAGACCGCTCGGCTACTCCACCGCGGCAACAAAAATCAAACGATAAAATATCTCATCTTCGTTATATTTCTGTAGTAGAAGGATCTCCACATGATAATTCTCTCAAAAGATTTGCAGAAGCACTATATTTATCCCTCTTCACCATCTTATCCAATTTCTTTTATTTTTTCCTACTTTTCCGTTTTGATTTTGATAGATTGTTCTTTTAAGACTCTTTCGAGTGTTTATTACTTCCTTCGACATTTTGACTCGACTGGTGGCTACTTTATACGCTCGTGTATATGACACGGGGCGACCAACACTGCGAGCGACCAAAAACGCCAGCGACCAGCGTCTAAAGTTGCCCACCCTTCAACTTTAGACGTTCGCGTTTCGGAGCAGCGACTTTGTTCGTTGTCCTTGGCCGCGGTGCAGTAGCCGAGCGGTCTAAAGCACCTCGCTGCGGAGCGCGCGGTTGCTCGCCGTGGAGGTTCGAGTCCTCCCTGGGGCATGGGTGTGTGTGTTTGTCCGTAGGTTAGTTTACCTAGATTTAAGTAGTTTGTAAGCTACGGACTGATGACCACGCAGTTTGGTCCGATAGATTTACAGACATTTGAACATTTTTTTTTCGTTGTCCTTGTTTACATGGAGCGAATTTAGCAGCTGCGTCCAAATTCGCCAGCGACTAGCAACCAAATACGCTCCGTGTAATATACCCTTTAGTCAATGAGATGCATTGCCTCTGATACTTACTAATTTGGTCTTACATAAAGGGCAGAACACAAAAAGTAAACTCGCTTGGAGTAAGTATAGTTAGTAATAGAATATATCGTCCTGTATCTGCGAACTACATTGCCTAATTAGTGACAACGAAGAAGAATTGTACGAGGCACGTTTTCTAAGTAAGTTCCGTTTTGTTGTAGACACACAACGCAAGGAGCGCGTGCGTCATGTACCAGTATCCCTCGGGAACAACTGTGCTCAGTTTCAGCTCTGTAGCTAACCTGTACGGTTCTGTTCCGTGCTTTCAAAGTGTTTAAGACTATCACCTAGCCTGCCGGGGGTGAGGTTCGCTCAGTGATATGGTTTTTGTGACGGAGGAAACTGCTGCAGAAACTCATCGACAGATTTACAAAGTGTACGGTGATGCTATTATGAGTAAAGGCAAGGTCCGTAAGTGGGTACGAGAATTCAAAGATGACTGTGACAACGTCCATGATGAGGACCGCTCCGGTCGCCCATCTTCGATTACAGGCGATTTGGAGGTTTCAGCTGAGGCGACGATTCGTGAGAACAGGAGCTTCACTGTAACAGGTCTCTTAAACGAATTCCCTGACGTGTCGAGATCAGTACTTTACAAAACGGCAGTGAACTCTTGGTTATCGGAACAGGCGGCAAGATTGTATGAAGAGGGTATTTTAAAATTGGTTGAGAGGCGTGATAAGTGTTTGAACAAACTTTGCAACTATGTCGAAAATGAAGTATGTACTTTCTGAAAATAAATTTACTTTTTTGAAAGCCGCAGTGGCCGAGCGGTCTGCGGCGAGCCAGTCAGAGTCTGCACCGCCTCTACGGTCGGGGGTTCGAATTCTCCCTCGGTCATGGATGTTTGTGTAGTCTTTAGTGTAAGTTACTTCATATGTAGTTCGTAAGTTTAGGGACTGATGACCCCGTAGTTAAGTCCCTTAAGCTTAACAAACATTTGAACATTGAAATAACCTTTCGCTGTGTACTTCTGTTCAAACGGAACTTACTTACAAAACGCGCCTCGTAATTCATGGCAAGCAAGGAGAAGAGGATTGCAAGGAAAACAGAGTTAGAAATTAATGAGGAGAAAACAGAGCTAGAAATTAATTAGGAGAAAACAGAGTACATGGTATTGAGCAAGGCACTCCATGATGGTAGTCCACTGACAAATGAAGATCTCACCCTTAAAAGAGTATTCGCCATTAAATATTTGGGAAGAATTCTCAGAGAACAGAATATAATGGAAAGTGAGATTAAATAGAGAATAGCAGAAGCTTACGAGACGATGTATGTAGTAAAGCTGTCTCGAAAAGTTTCAAACCTAGAATATATCAAAATTCTTCCAATAGCTCTACATGATTCATAAGCCTTTACATTTATAAAAGCAGATAAACGAAAACTGTTAGTTTTTGGAAGGAAAATATTATGGTAAATGCTTGGCCCCAACTGAGACCCATATACACAGGAGAAGAGGATTCTTAAATAAATAAATAAAACAGTATCTGGAGAAATTATTTCAACAGGCTGATATTAGTCGAAGTATGAATAAAAGAAGATTGACAAGGCCTGGTCAATTAGGATGGAAGAACATCTATCGAAAGTAACACTTTCAAAATTCATTGAGGACAGAAGGCAGTGAGGAAGACAACGCACCAGACAAGGACACGTTGACAGTGTGCCTGAGAAAAGGAGAATGGACTACAAAAGCCACGAACAGAGAGAACTGGAAGAGGAATGTAGAGAACGCGTACGGTCTCCAAGGCACAAGCGACAGCTGCGAAGAAAAAGAATACCGAACAATGGTGTTCCGCACAGAAGATGCCATTTCGATCACCGTAAGACCATACCAACTATGGCGTCAGGACACCTACCAAATAGGATAGTGTTTGCTGGATTGTCTTACACCTACAGTCGCTGTTGCAGCGGGTGACACGTCTATGTGTCTGCTTGAATCAACAATGTAATGAATTAGTACAGAGGTGGAAACGTTGATCCTTACTGAAAAGTAATAAAAAGTATACTACGATCGTTCAAATACTGTGACATGATTACTTTTCATTTAGGTACACGAGTCGAAGGGCATATCCTGAGTAAGAGAAGGGATAGATTGGTGGTACACATTCTGAGACATCAAGGAATCGTCAACTTAGCTTTACAGGGAAGTGTGTGGGGGAAAAAAGTAGGGGGAGTCTGAGGGACGAATACAGTAAGCAGATTAAAAACTATGTAGGTTGCCGAACTTATTCTCAGATGAAGAGACTTGCACAGGACAGGGTAGCGTGGAGAGCTGCATTAAACCAGACTGCGGACTGAAGACCGCAACAACAATACGAAACGGAAGCTCTGTACCCTGAAACAATAGCATGTAACACCGTTTTCGTCGTATTGATTCAACTCCAGACGAATATAAGTCGCATGTTGTAGCAAAATGTGCAGGTCCATCTTCTCGATACAGGCGAGTAAGAGGAAAGACGGAGCACAGAGGATAAAAAAAAGATGTAAACACAACGAAAGCGAATTTTACCTGAAGAGTGTGGTGCACATCAAAGAGCAGAGAAGCCAGGAAACTGTAGTCGCGGCTGCCCGAGAAAGAAGTTCCACGCGCCAGTTACGCAACTAGGTGTCGAAGGAAAGCAGATTTACTGTGCGAACTCCGACGCGTTGCATAACGCTGCCCCCAAGACGCACACAGGGAAGTAGGTTGCGCCGCCGCCACATGACGACCGGGGGCGGTCTACTTTCAGCTGTGCTGAGCATGTTGTCACACTGAAAAAGGTCGTGCTTGGAAAGTACAAGGCGTTCCTCAAAAACGAATGAATGAATGACTGTGTGTGTGTGTGTGTGTGTGTGTGTGTGTGTTGTTGTTGTTTTTTGGATGTTTTAGGGGGACAAAACTACGGAGGTCATCAGTCCCCCATTCCATCGGTAGGCGTCACTAGAAAAGGCGTGAACGCTTAAAAGAGCCTGAGTGGGGGGGGGGATATCCCCCGAGCCAGTTGAAGGACAACAAAGTCAGCAAGAGACAACTAAAACAATGAGAATAAAAAAGTATAACTGACTGACAACAAAAAATAAAATGTAAAAGCCGACGTCTGTGGCTGACCGACCGTGAGACTAAAAACAGGAAAAGTGTGTGTGTGTGAGAGAGAGAGAGAGAGAGAGAGAGTGAGTTTAGGGTGGGAGGTGACGAAAGTTACTATATGTAATTAAATGAAATCCAAAACACCAAGCGCTAATGACTAGCTGATCAATTATCCTTTGATATCGGCTCCATAGAGTGCCATATTAAACTGTGTGAGCCGTCCGCGATGGCCGAGGGGACTGAGGCGCTCCAGTCACGGTCTACACGGCCATTACGGTCGGGGGTTTAAATCCCCCCTCGCGCATGGATATTTGTGCCGTCCATAGCCTTAGTTAGTTCATAAGTAGTTTGTAAGTTTAGGGACTGATGACCCCGTAGTTAAGTCCCTTAAGCTATACAAACATTTGAAACATTTAAACTGTGTGAGCTACGGTAAGCACACGACTCTGGAAGCTGTTGTCAGCTTTCAAAAATGTTCAAATGTTTGTATAGCTTATGGGACTTAACTACGGGGTCATCAGTCCCTAAACTTACAAACTACTTATGAACTACCGTCTTTAGAGACGGCACAAATATCCATGCCCGAGGGGGGATTCGAACCCTCGACCGTAGTGGCCGTGCAGACCGTGACTGGAGCGCCTCAGTCCCCTCGGCCACCGCGGCCGGCTTGTCAGCTTTCCAACCTTCAGAGTAGTCTTGTGTAGTTCGTAAGAGCACTCCCACAGGCGAACTAGTTCGCACATCCCTCGCCTCTTAGTTCGTCCGCTCCTTTTGCGAAGACTGACGGGGAACAGCCTGAGGACTCGAGAGCGCGCAGAATCGCGCGATTTCCTTATGCCAGTTACTGTCATTTCGAGGCTGATATGCAGCTCACCTGTAGTTTCATAGTTCATTGCCACAATTTTTTTTTTTCTGAGGTATTCAGCTGTGTCTAAATAATATTTACTACTGTATGCAAAGTAGCTGAATACCTTTGTATCACCCATTCGTGTAAATAACTGGTTTATATGCTTAAGTATTTGATGTCTAATTGCCCAATAATACGGGTAATAGAACACGCTTGGGCAGCACTGATCATTATATAAAAAAGATGTCATAACAAAAGAAAGAGCTCTTTTAGTAGCGGTAGGAAAAGCCAAAAAGAGCGCACGAACTAAAAAGAGCGGATGAACTAAAAAGAGCGACCTACTTCGCGGTCTAGCTGCGAACTAAAAAATTGTGAAATCGGTCGCGAACTAAAACATACGTTACCGGTCGCGAACTATTATGCAAAACGTATCTCGCTTCTTAGTTGATTGAATTCTTTTCCGAAGACCGACGGGCAATAGCGAGAGGGCGCGCAGCAGAATTAAAAATCACCTGTTTGCCTTCTGCTGATGAGAGCCATTTCGAAGTGAGCGTTTGCCTGCTACGTTACATAGTTCAGTGCTACAAAATTTCTGTTTTGAAGTATTCTGCAATATCTGAGTAATAAATTCCATAATGCCAAGATATAGAGATAACTCTAAACTTAAACGTGAGAAATTATCCACAAAATGTTTCTTTTCGTTTGCGTGATATCGTTAGCGGCTCAAGCAGCAAGCGCATGAAGCAGCTAGGTGGGGGAAACTTCTCCCTCCACCTGCATGTGCAGACCACGCCGCTCAGCCGTCGCTGAGAGCGGACGAACTAAAAGAACGAACTAGTTCGCGGCAGAGCCGCAAACTGAAGTGAGAGCTCCCGATCGCGAACTATTATGCGCAAGTCTACTTCAGAGTGCTAACTTACCGTCATGAAATACGTCCGCTGGCCTTACGAGGAAGAGTTCCTCACCCTCCAGTCCTTCCGCCAAGGAGAAGTGACTGGCAGCATTGGATACCGTACACGAGTAGTAGCTTATATATATATAAATGTTTGTAAACATATTGGATCAAACTGCTATGGTCATCAGTTACTGGACTTACAGACTCCTTAACACGCTGACTACCGCGATGACGTCAGAGGCGCGCCAGAGCCGCCTGCTGTGGTCGCCTGCGGCCACACGACAGCCAACGTGTTAAACTAAATTGCAGTAAGGACAACACACACGCATGCCCGAAGGAGAACTCGAACCTCCGGCGGGAATGACAGTCCAGTCCGTGGCATGACGCCTTAGCCCACTTGTGGACAGTTTTGTAATGAACAGATTTACTCAAAAGTAAATTATTTTTGCAAATTAATGATAAATGAGAGGAAGGAAGAAGGAGTAGAAATGAAAGGATTAACAGTGGCTGCTTTAGGGCATTGAAATGAAACAATGGCCGAAAGTGGAAATGTGAGCCGGACCGGGAATCGAACTCGGGTCTCCTGCTTTTGGCCAGCGGTCGCCTTAACCACTTGGCCACCGGTGCTCGCCTCCTGGCCGTCTCAAATTCCCACATGTCGCACGCTATGGCTGTAGCGCCCCTATCGTTCATGCCTCTTACACTCGCTGCAGATGAGGTCATACGTTCGACCTCGCACGGGAATCCGAAATGGCGAGTGTAAGAGGGCATGAACGATAGGGGCGCTACAACCTTAGCGTGCAACATGTGAGAATTTGAGACTTCCAGGAGGCGAGCACAAGTGGCCAAGTGGTTAAGGCGACCGCTGGCCCAAAGCGGGAGATCCGGGTTCGATTCCCGGTCCGGCTCACATTTTCACTTGTTGCCATTGTTTCATTTCAATGCCCTACAGCAGCCACTGTCAATCCTTTCCTTCCTACTCCTTCTTCCTTGAAATAAAAATGTCGTATGTACTGTTTTCCTCCCTAAATACTCTCTTATTTCTTTTAGAAGGAAACTTAGGGTTTAACGTCCCGTCGACAACTTGGTCATTAGAGACGGAAGTCAAGCTGAGATTTTTGGCTAAGGATGGGGAATGAAATGGGCCCTGTCTTTCATCGTCAGCTATACTCTGGCTCCGTAAAAAGACCCTAGTATCGGCCACCTCTTTTTACACCACTCCCAATCAAACAAAAGTCTCACAGCAGTTTTGAAGACTCAGTGCAGTGGTTCCACGCTAGCCAAGCATTCAAAAAAAAGGCTGCTGAAAAGAGTTGCGGGGGAGGGGGGGGGTGGCGATCGACCCTATGTTTCAAACGCCCCTCGTACTTAGTTATTACACTTTTTCAGAAGTGGCATACATTCATCATTCATTCACCTTCTGGGCGTGGCTGCATCCGTATGTACCCTTGTGGATTCGCCACCTGTGTGTTTGCTATGGTTGTTGGTCCTGATGATTTAGTGTCTTGGTCTACATAGGTGTCTAACTTGTGAAGTGTGGCAGCACCGTTAAGGCTATTCTACACGACGAAACTAGGTTGCGAAACTCGTTGCATGAAATGATTTTCGCGTAACTGGTTTCGTGTATGTCTGTAGACACGGCGCCAATACTATACACTTCAGTTCTGTGAGTGCCGTAGTCGCCGTAAAATGAAAGTTTTGGTAGCTGTAAGAGTTGTGGCGAATCTATTGCTTGTCTGTGTGAAGTCGCTGCATAAGAGTAAACATAAAAAAGGATACGAAACGTGTTTAGGTTCGTGAATGGATTAAAAAAAAGACGTCAGCTCGGATGCTTAGCGACCTTTCTGAAAGAAATTGTGATTGAAGACCCTAGAAGTTATTTTAATCAACTTCGAATGTCACCAGCGTAGTTCACGTTCCTTTTAAACAGAGTTAGAAACTCAATAAAGAAACAAGTTACCGTTATGCGTGGAGCATTGTTACCAGAACTGAAATTACAAATTCCATTACGTTTCTTGTCAAGTAGATAGTCGTCTCTGCAGTACTTGTACCGTGTTCCGAAATCCACAATTGCCATATTTCGTTTGTACAGGTATTTCGAATTGGTTATATTTTAGTCTGCAATTCACTAATCGTCTACCCGCCGGCTGCGGTGGCCGAGGAGACTGAGGCGCTCCAGTCACGATCTGCACGGCCACTACGGTCGGGGGTTCGAATCCCCCCTCGGGCATGGATATTTGTGCCGTCCTAGTTCGTAAGTAGTTCATAAGTAGTTTTTAAGTTTAGGGACTGATGACCTCGTAGGTAAGTCCCATAGACTATACAAACATTTTGAATCGTCTATCCATCAATATTTAATTTCACAAATAACTGCCAGAAGAGCAATAACACGCCGTTAAAATTGCACAATCACCTACGCAACGCATATATGTTCAAAAACTGAATTATTTCCCCCGTTCCCCCATTTATGTTGTATTTTCTTCTGTATTGGTTATCACCTACCTTAAAAACACGCGCAATCAGTTTCGCCAAAGTTGGAAGGTGCCAAAACTGTCTAGTTTCGCCAACGAGTTTCGCGAACGCCTGTCGCGCATGCGCATTGGCCAGTGGCGCAGTTTCATGAAACCTAGTGCCGTCGTGTAAACTAGCCTTTAGAGCAGCGCGCGGTGCGTTCCGAGCCGGCATCAGTGAATGGTTGCGGCGCGCTTCGGTCCCTCCAGCACGTACACCGTGTGGTGCGCCCGCAGCTCCCCTGAGCCCGCGTCCAGCCGGCCCCGGCGTTTACCAGGCCGTGGCCAGTGCAGGCGGCGCTAATCGGCCAATTTAGGCTGCGCGTGGTGAACGCCGCGCCGTTTATCGCCCGGCGTTCCCGGTGGTCGCGACTTATTCGCCACCTGCCGTGACCCGCTGACCGCGGCAGGCAGCCCCGGGCTGTAAACAACGGTGCTGCCCACGTGCCTTCACGCCGCTGAGTTCCGTTCGCCAAAAAAGAGGCCCCTATATCTCGCCATTACGCAAGTAAGCACCTTTGTTGTAGTTTGTTCGGTGTCCTAAACTTACAGATAATAACCAATTAAACTGTAAGCCTATATAGCTTAAGCTCCAAATCCAACTTTCGGATTTCAAATTATGCTGAACCAGGGACCGTCCCAGATTCGCACAGGTAGAATTTATATTCTTTCTCCATTGTTATTCAATTTGTACATTGAGCAAGCTATGAAGGAAAGCAAGGAGAAATTTGGAGAAGGAATTAAAAGTTCAGAGTGAAGTATTAAAAACATTGCGTTTTGCCGACGACATAGTAATTATGTCAGATACAGCAAAGGACCTGGAAGAGCAATTGAACGGAATGGACAGTGTGCTGAAAGGTGCATATAAGATGAACATTAACAAGAGCAAAACTAGGGTAATGGAGTGCAGTGTAAGGAAATCAGGTGATGCTGAAGGAATTAGATTGGGAAACGAAGCAATAAAGGAGGTAGATGAGTTTTGTTACTTGGGTAGTAAAATAACAAATGATGGTCGCAGTACAGAGGATATAAAATGCAGAATGGCAATGGGTCGAAAAGCGTTTTTGAAAAAGAGAAATTTGTTAACATCGAATATTGATTTAAGCCTAAGGAAGTCCTTTCTGAAGGCATTTCTATGGAGTGTTGCCTTGTATGGGAATCAAACATGGACGATAAATAGTGTGGACAGGTAGAGGATTGAGGCTTTTGAAATATGGTGCTACAGAAGAATGCTGAAGATTAGGTGGGTGGATCGCGTAACTAATGAGGAGGTACTGAACAGAATTGGGGAGAAAAGAAATTTCTGGCATACCTTGACTAAAAGATAGGATAGATTGGTAGGACACATTCTTAGACATCAAGGAATTGTGAATTTAGCGTTGGAGGGAAGTGTGTGGGGTGAAACCCGCAAAGGAAGACCAAGAGATGGTTACAGGAAGCAGATTCAGACAAATGTAGGTGCCGTTCTTATGTGGATATGAAGAGGCTTGCTCAGGATAGGGTATTGTGGAGAGCTGCATCAAACCAGTCTCCGGACTGAATACCACAACAACAACAACAACATCTACAAAACTCGATGTCTGTGTACGTATTGTCTGTAACTGGAAGCAGTTAATTCCATAAATTATCTGGGAGTAGTCATTAGGAGGGATTTAAAATGGAACGGCCATATAAAATCAATCGTCGGTAAAGCAGATGCCAGACTTAGATTCATTGGGAGAATTCTAAGGAAATGCAGTCCGAAAACAAAGGAAGTAGGTTACAGTACACTTGTTCGCCCACAGCTTGAATACTGCTCACCGGAGTGGGATGTGTACCAGGTGGGATTGATAGAGGAAGTAGAGAAGACCCAACGGAGAGCAGCGCGCTTCTTTACAGGATCATTTGGTAATAGTGAAAGCGTTACGGAAATGATCGCTAAACTCCAGTGGTAAACTCTGCAGGAGAGACGCTCTGTCGCTCGGTACGGGCTTTTGTCGGTTTCGAGAACTTACCTTTACCGAGGAGTCTACCAGTATATTGCTCCCTCCTACGTATATCTCTCGAAGAGAGCATGAGGATAAAATCAGAGAGATTGGAGCCCAGACAGAGGCATACCGACAATCCTTCTTTCCGCGAACAATACGTGACTGGAATAGGAGGGAAAATCGATAGTGTTACTCAAGGTACTCTCCGCCACATACTTGCGGAGTATTGTTGTAGATGTAGATGTATTTTATACGGGTCCACGCAGAGGATGCGGGATCCCGGGTTCGACCCCCTAGTCAGCACCACCTAGAAGACAAGGCCTCACAGCTGGCCGTGCTACGTCACATGTATGGGCCGCGGGCCAGCTCATTGGCTGGCCGCTGCGAGGCGGTGGGCGTGCCCCAGCGGACAGCCAGTGAGCTGGCGGCCGCGGCCCATACATGTGACGTAGGCACCACAGTCTAACATATACAGTCGCGACACTCACTGCTGCAAAAGTTGTTACCAACTGACAGCTGCAACGACACTAGCGCTCCTAGCGGTGGGAAAGCCACCACAGTTGTGATGTTTGTTTGTAATTAACGAAATAGTTAGTACAATTTTTGCATTACAAGCGCTAGTAAAATATCAAGAGACGTAAATTAATATGGAAATTAATGTAAAAACAGTCAATTTTACTGATTCAGTAGTATAAACAACTTCGTCTTGAATAAATACCTACGAATATGTGTGTATTTCAATCTTATTCCGCTGAAAGTAAGTAGACTATAAACATAAGAAAATAATACATTTCTATTATTGTCTTTTCTTACTATGACAGGCAATTTTTTGACGTGTATAAATTCGGTGTGGAGTCTAATTATTCGTACAGTTTTACATCTCATACGTCTTCCTTAAACGTGAATATATGTTCAGTGTTAATGCTTTAGCTTATTAAGGCAAAGTTTTGATAATTCTTGCCATTTGTGGTTCAGCTGTAGCAACAATTGTAGAATTGCCTTCGTCTCTGTTGTAAAACAGTTTCATTGATTTTGCCGTTTTATTGCCACGTTTGTGACGTGTTTCTTTCAGCTACAACTGTTGTAGCTGACTTGGTACGTTACATAGTGTAGTTATTGCATTCTATATACGTTTGCCAAGTTCAAACTCACTGATTCGACTGGAATTATAGTGAAGAAACCTTAACGTTCGTTAGGAGAAAAACGACGTCTTTCTGCTAAAGGAAAGATCTTCTGGTGTTTCCTAGACATTTTTTATTTTTAATAGAAAATTAAATTATTTAGCAGAAGCCTGTAGGTTACAAGATAGAGGTAAATAAACTATCCTGTAATATTTTTGGAATAATTAATGCTGCAGCAGTCACTGTTTACTAATATTTTATTGGCACTACGCGTTTCGGCAGCACGCTGTCATCATCGGGTGCATTTTTACAGTTACTGGTTCATTATTGACTTCTTATGTTTTGTCTTGTGGATGCCAGTGAGGTTATGTTTGGACATTTTAACCTGTGCAGGAAGATATAGCTATTTTTAGTATTATGTTGCATCATTATAGTTTTTGGATTGTACAGTCTAACACGAACAGCTACGAAATAGGCGGAAATCCACTAACAGAAGAATGCCATGATACGAAAAGTTCGATCTTTCTCCGCTACGAGTGCTATTGTCGTTCCAAGTGCGGAACGTAAACTTTTATGCATACGTTTGTAAATATCTTGATCCGACCGCTACCGAACTTCCTGCTGGGCTAATCGGAAGATTTTATCAAAAATGCTCCTGCCACAATGTAGTAAATAGGAAACTATGTCTATAAACTCAATCCTTTTATCCTCCAGTCTTAAGAGTGGAACTTGCTGTTTGAAATACCGTTGACGATTTATGCTACTTTTACGCAAAAGAGTTTCTAATGATTGTATCAAAATAATGGTAATATCTATTAAGGTGATCACAATAATATTTAAATCACCCATTCCTTAACCAAATCGCCCTGCCTTCTTACGGATATAAAATGAATATAATATTCACGAAATGCAAAAAGACAGTAATATTTTTATGCTTAACGCACCAGTCTGTACTTGATGATCAGTCAAAAACTGTTATACATGAGCTATAACACCCAATTTTTATATTTTATGTGCGACCTGAGGTATGTCGTAAGTTTAGTTTACCCTATTTCACTTTCATATCTTAAGGAAACTTTGTTCAACTTTGTAACTTTTTGTTTATATTTGTATTTTGTTTAGACTCTTTGATGATGGGCATCGCCCGAAACGCATAACAGGAATAAAGAATGGAATAAAAAATTCACCCACCATCTGGATCTTCATCATTACTGCAGCCCAACAGTCATTTTTGTAATAGTTGCTAAAAAAAAAATACAGCTACTAAATAGCGAATATTCGGCAGTAGTACTACATGAAACATAAGGCAAAAATTAAACGAAAGTGCAATAATTTCATACTAAGTCTAAACCTTTGCAGATTCCCTAACACAACAATGAAAATCAATTACTATTTGCAGATGACATGGTGGAGAACAATAACATAGCTGTTCTGGAAATGTTAGGCAGCCACATGAATAACAACACGTGACATTAAGGTATAGTTAATAAAAATAAAACAATTCTATTTACGAGCAACTTAAATTGGAAAGAAGAACAAAATATCGTGGAGAATGCGAACCAAGGTCTATCTATCATTGGCAAAACACTTAGGATGCAATAGTTCTATCAAAGAAACTACCTATACTGCATGGGACTGAGGGAGGACATAGAAGTTGAGAGAAGAAAAACTCGTTTCTTATTATCGCGATACAGACAGTGTGTGTGTCACGTAAACCATTAAATAGGGGCGTTGCTTTTTGCGGCGGGATCTATTTGCAAAACGTGTTTCACCAAATTTCTCCTGCGAATGCGAATCCTTCAAACAGGCACTTAAATGTGACGTGCAGAGTAAACATCTAAATGTAGTTCTACGACGTCAACAACTGTTGTCATGATGCCACTGAAGCAGAGACTTCTCCGAAACTCGCTTGAGTTCTAAAAGAATAAGAATTTTTGTTCGCTCGACCCAGAATCATACTCACATACTAAATATTTATCGTCCTTAAAGTTATTGATTTGATTTGATTTTCTCAGGGAAGCCAAAACTGTCTTGGTCCAACCCGCCACTGCCCGCACCGAAACTAAGTTTATTGTGCGGTATCGCTCCCTGTATATCTAGTAAAGCCAAACAATGCCCTTGAACAGTGAAGGAGTCCCTTTACCAGTTCTTTATTAGACACAATTTCTTCGGTTCTGGTTGTCCCAAATGTTCTGTGCCTTTTACTCTCCAATGCAATGCATTCGAAGATTAGATGTGATGCAGTTTCATCACCATCACAGATCCTACATTTAGGGTCCTCTTCTGTTATTCCCATGGCCTGTCAGCAATCCAACCATGAGTGTAATCTCTCTCCTGTTGAGGCCCAGGATTGCAGAGCTTCTTTTAAAACATGGCTTTGGCATCATTACCTTGCCATGTTTTTGTTGATAGACTTTGGTCCAATATTCTACGTGCTGTCTTCTGAGCCAGTTACGTAGCTCCAATTTGATCATTGCCTTGGTGATTGTCAAGACAGGTTCCGGTCCAATAAATGGAGTCTCTGCCCCCATCCTGGCTAATCTGTAGGCATGTTCGTTGCCACTGATCCCCGAGTGGCCAGGGACCCACAATAGGTTCACTCTATTGCTTTCCCCTAACTCCACCAGAACCCTGTGACATTCTGCAACAATTTTAGACCTTGTTGCAGGAGCTGCCAGTGATCTCAGGGCTGCCTGGCTGTCTGAATAGATATAGATGCTACGATCTTTGTAGCACCTACGCAAATTCTCCTCCACACACGCCCTGATGGCAGTGATTTCGGCCTGGAATACTGAGGCCAGTTTCCCTAGAGAGATGACGCCCTCCAGTTATTTAAAAGTTGTTATTATTTTTAAAACAATTGAAACCTAAAACATATGATTACGAAACGGAAAGATCTAATCTGGCTCGCTCGCTTGACGAGCGAGACTTCTTCGGTCACAGCCATTTCACTTTGCTGCCGTGTATGATGAGTTGCATGTAACACTTGAGCGCTCTTTTTCTCGTAATCTCGAGGTTAGTGCGTTTTATAACTAACAGGGGTGGAAACCCTTGAAGTATGCTAATGACTTGCATGTCTCGTCCTGAACTGAATCTCCAAGACCGTAACGCCCTTTGTTAATTAAAATTTTACGACTACCGGTTTCAGGTATATCGTGCTTAGGGCTGCCGCCTTTCCAACGGCTGGTTGCAAGGATTTTTTTCTTTGCTCTTTGGGGCCTGCTGCATAATAATGGTCATATAATGACATTTTACTAAAGAAGTTTCAATTTGCTGCTAAGTTTAGATATTTTTATTAAGTCACAACAGACTGTTTCGGCGCATTAATGTCATTTTGAAGTGACCTACAGATATAGGTAATAATTTTTACATAGTTTTCGTAGTTTTAATTATAAATCTTATTCTTAAAGTAATAACAAAGGTTTTTTTACTTACGTCTAGATGGAATGACGTGCATATATCATCGAATCAGAATGTCTTCTGGTATTACAAATTTTTTAAAATATTTTAAATTACGTTTGACAGTTCCGATGATATACGTTTACATATTGCCTTTTGGTGGTGAAAAAGATGATATTTTTATCGCTATCAGTTGTAGTTGCGATCTCTGGTTGTTGCATTACGTTTAAGTGCACCGATTTTGCAATTAATATACCGTATATAAACGTCGTAAAATTGACGAAAAGTAGATGTTGTTGCTGTTGTGTAATGCTATGTGCAATCTTTTATCGTATTTCTGAAGTTTGGTGCAATATTTTCGTATTTTTCGCTTATGGATATAGCAGTGTTATTATTTGTCTAAGTTGCTGTTTTATTTAATGACTTAGAGATTTTGAAAAGGGCTATCTTTATCGAAATTCTCACAAAAGAAAGAGGCTAAAATTACGAAGCCATTGCTCAACCAAGGACGACCACGCAGTTTGGTCCGATAGATTTACAGACCTTTGAACATTTTGAGGATCCGAGAATGCGCAGCAATACTCCAAAACAGGACGCACAAGTGTGGTGTAGGCAGTTTTAAAAGACCTGTTGCATCTTCTAAGTGTTCTGCCAACGAAAAGTCTTTAGTTCGTTTTCCCTTCAATATTTTCTGTGTATTCTTTCCTATTTACGTTGTATTTAATTGTTACTCCTAGGTATTTAGTTGAAATTACGGCGTGTAGATTTGACTGATTTATCGTATAAATGTAGTTTAACACGCTTCTTTTAGTAGTCATGTGGATGACTTCACACTTCTCATTATTAAGGGTCAATTGCCATTTTAGCACCCTGCAGATAACTAAAACATTTTGCAGTTGTTTTTGATCTTCTGGTGACTTTACTAACCGATAAGTGACAGCATCATCCGCGAACAGTCTAAAGAGCTACTCAGATTGTTTCCTAAATCGTTTTAAAAATAAGGAACAGTAGGGACCCTATTACACTTCCCTGGGAAACGCCAGATATCACTTCAGTTCTACGCGATGACTTTCTGTCAATTACAACGTACTGTGTCCTTTCTGACAGGAAATCACGAATATAATCGCACAATTGTGGCGATATTCGATAAGCACGCAGTTTGATTAGAGGACGCTTGTGCGGTACAGTGTCGAAAGCTTTTCGGAAATCGAGGAATGCCGAATCTATATGACATCTCTTATCGATAGCACTCATCACATCGTGTGAGTAAAGAGAAGCTGCTTTTGACAAGAATGATACTTTTGATACTTTCTGAGTCCTTGTTGACTATAGGTCAATAGGTCATTCTCTTCGAGGTAGTTCATAAAATTTGAGGAAAGTATATGTTCTAAAACCTTGCTACAAACCGACGTCAATGCTATAGGCCTGTAATTTTGCGGGTCACTCCTACTGCCTTTCTTGAATGCTGGAGTGACTGTGCAACTTTCCAGTCTTTGGGTATAGAACGTTCGCTGAGCTAGCGGTTGTATATGGTAACTAGGTACGGGGCATTGCAACAGCATACTCTGAAAGGAAACTAATTGGTATACAATTGGGAACGGGAGACTTACTTTTGTTAAGTGATTCAAGTTGCTTTAATACACCCGGGGTATCAGCTTCTAAATTACGCATGGTGGCAGCTGTTCTTGACACGAATTCTAAAGTATCTGCTTCGTTTTCTTTCGTGAAGGTATTTCGGAAGGCTGGGCTAAGCAATTCTGCTTTAGCAGAACTGTCATCAGTACCATCACAATTACTATCGCGTAGTAAAGGTATTGTGTTTTACCACTAGTATACTTTACATACGACCAGAATTTCTTAGCTTGTTGTATCTCGGATCCACAGTGTTAGAAATAGCGTATATTGACATAATGCGGAAGGGTAGTCCAATCACTGTAATTAATTATTTATTTATATAGCACACAAGATATCTTTCGGCATTAAATGCCATCGTCAGGTATTTCGTATTTAGAGGTTGTAAGTGCTTCAACTGACTATTTATTAGGTGACGTTTTACATTTGATTTATGAATTGTAGCCATCTCAGATGCTGTAACTGGCTACAATTCATAAATCAAATGTAAAACATCACCTAATAAATAGTCAGTTGGCGCACTTAAAACCTCTAAATACGAAACACCTGACGATGACATTAATGCCGAAAGATATCTTCTGTGATATATAAATAAATAATTAATTACCTTGTTTGGACTATACTTTTGCAGAATTTCTTAGGATTCTCTACGAAATTACGTGACAGCTCAGTACAACGTAACTAAGTCCTGTGTAATTTCATGTAGGTGATAGGAGTGGGGGATAAGGTCCGCCGGCTGCGGTGGCCGAGGTGACTGAGGCGCTCCAGTCACGGTCAGCACGGCCACTACGGTCGGGGGTTCGAATCCCCCCTCGAGCATGGATATTTGTGCCGTCCTAGTTCGTAAGTAGTTTGTAAGTTTAGGGACTGATGACCCCGTATTTAAGTCCCATAAGCTTTACAAACATTTGAACATTTTGGATAAGGTCCCCTCGGAACCCCTTTCTGGCTGGTTGGTCGCTGGTCTGAGTGTACTGCGTCGGTCTAACGGCACGTGATCTCGTGTTCCCACTGCAGACTCAGATATGGGCTACCGCCCCAGATAAGGAGTACCGCGTTACCTTGCAGCTCAGGCCCCGCCCACGCCAATGTTTCAATACAGTCGGTAAAAATAGCGCGGATCGCCTGGCGGGGTCGCTCCTGCGTGCCTCTTTGGGCTAAACGGTAACGGGTGGAGAGCATGAAAGCTACTTTTACGACGCTTTCGGCGGAACAATAATAATAAAAACGAGCAGCAACATTCGACTTTCCACCGACCGAAGACCTCCGCAGGGCCGAGGGGAGGGGGTAAATTACAGGCAAGAATGTGGCCCCGAACTGTACCTGACTGTACCAACGGTCTTGCTGCGACGTGAACGCCATAAAACCGCTGCAAACTTGAAAACTTCGACGAAATCTCCGTCGACTGCAAGATTCGGTAATTTCGTGAACCTAAAATGGCTGTTTCAGCAGTTGCCATAAATTTCCCCGTAATATTACTACATTATGGGTACCACAAATTAATGACTGTTGCGGCACATACCATTCCCCTCATTTTACATTCATCCCAATTAAAAAACTTTCAACACCAGGATGAAACTCCAGTATGAGTAGCATGCTCGTTTTGGCCATTTTTTCTGACGTCATTCTCAATTCCTTTTCTTACATGCTGTTTCAACTGGTAAACTGCACATAAATCTGTCTTTGGAAATTAGAATCACTATAGATTTAATATATTCGCAGATATTTAGGCTAATATGTCAGATTTACTAAAGTGACTCTTTATGGTCAACAAAATTCTTCATGCTTTTTGTTCGCATTGTCAACATATAAAGTTCCGACGTTTCCACCACTGTTGCAATTGTCGCTGTGGTGAGGAGTGCAAGCCCATCGCCAATGCGACTTTTCATGCATGAGTATACAGGATTGGGGTTTTACATTTAGTTTTTATTTGTTAATAATAGATATGACATAAAGGAACAGGCCAATAAACACTCGGAATTCAAGCAGAAATGAACAACTTCCGGATATTCGTTCTGCTTGCTCAAACCATCTGCAGATTTTCGTAATAAATAGTTCAGCAAACAATGCAAGTAAATGATATATGTACCCAAATTTACGCAGAAATGCACTAATCTCAAACGTTTCTGACTTGCACAACAAGTTATTGTTGACTGTGCACTGTTCTAAACAATATCACATCCAGAGAGTCTCAATGGTAACAATGCTTACCACTTTCCCTACTTACTACATTTGTAAAGGGCGGTGATGCGGGAAATCAAAAAGTGGTAACTATTTGTACCAGAGAGCCTTAAAGGAAGTGATTTGTTATAGTTGAAGGCCTGCGTAATCATATTTTTCTGTATAACGAACCGGATGCTAAGTATACGAGGGGGAACTCAAAAGAAACCGGATTTTTGTCATAAAAAATTTATTGATGAACCTTTTTACAAAATTACTTCAGTCACCTTCAAAATACTGTCCATTACATGCGATGCACTTGTCAAGTATCTTTTCCCACTGTTGGAAGCATGTTTGAAACTCTTCAAGTTTGATACTGTTGTAACGTTTCTGCTATGTTGCAAACTCCTAAAAATCAGTTGCCAACATAGAAACACGAAATATCTGATACCTAAAGTAAAACTTCATTACCGGACATGTGATATTTCACATTTTCGACTTCTTTTTGAAATTCTATTAACACTATTAGTACAACGCTTTTAAGAAATAGTACATTGATTTAAATATAAATTTAGCTGACTTTTTACGTAATTTTCAGTTTTTAATACTTTCGTAAATAATAGCTGCAAACACTAAAAATGCATTACACTTAGTTTCGGAAATTGCTGAACCTATATAGATACTAATTTGAATAAAAACAACAATACTACATGTTATAACAATTGCACAACATGATTTCACATATACCTTTTGTTTAAATAAATTAGGGCAGACCATGTTTTATATATCACTAGATCCTAAATTAAATACTGATAATTTTTCATGCACTAAAATTAATAATCCGTTTGGTACTAAGAAACTATCTTCGAAATTAACAAAACTATGACAACCATATACAAATCCGTATTAATAAATAATTTGACCGCAAACTGAAAGACATTAAAATTCCATGTCACAATAATATTACGTCTACACAATATTGGCAAAACAAATATGTGTGCATTTCGAAAACACACATAATGTAAATAATTTGAGCACAGTAAACACTAGTCAAAAGAATGACTTTAAATTTGTGTACCACATTTAAATACAAATTTCATGAAACAAGTACATACATTGACATAAATAGTCAAAGCTTAAATGTAATGTTTTAATTTCTATATTTTGGCAAATTTAATGTAAAAGAATATTGTTTAATTGTGAATTACAAAACTTTGTCATCAATCTTATTACGTGGTTACATGAAAGATATTTGAGAGAAACCATTTTTTGTTTAGTCTGCTATAGAGTATTCGAGTGGCCAGAAACCTGTAAGCAGCTCTGTTGGCTTGCTGCTGCATTTCTTGATTGTGCAATGTTTAAGTGGAAATAAAATCGTTTCCATATCAACTGAGATAGTTTTAATTTATGAAAAGATCCTGTAAAATCAAATTCTTTAGTGAATGCCGAAGACAACTCACAACGCAATGGACTTCAGCCAGCATATAAGATAAGTTCAACTTCACCTACAATGGAATGACTTCGTTATACACTGTGAACTAATAACATTTCCGTGATTCAGGAATATATTAGGGCTCAGTTTGAGTCATTCCGAAAAGAGGTGATGGACGTTAGATTGTCCAGTGCCCTTTACGAAGCTGTCTACAGCTGTTTACATGTTCTGAACGGCATGTAGTGAGTCTTTTCAAAGTTTAATGACAATATGTTGGCTTTAAAACATTTATTAATGTTCATGAAAATAGCATTAGCAGGCCTTTCTATAACTACGCTTGACGAACTTTTTATTGCAATACTTGTATCACCTGCAAACAAACGTACTCTGCTTCTGGTAGTATAACTGATGAAGTACCTCTGAAGTATGACTGACTCTTTAATGGCAGTTCCCGTTACGTTCGGGAAGAGCCTAGGTGTCTGGCACCACCTCCCAAGTTTCCTGGGGGTTTTCTCTGAGGTAACAGCCGACGTTTAAAGCCCCCGGACATGCTGCCACCGTCGAGCCGTTGCGAGTGTCTGCCGACGCGCCGGTCGGAAGCATTCGTGCAGCTCACGCTACAGTTAGCACGGTAACGCGCTGGATGTCCTTGGAGCTCATTTCGTAGAAAGCCAATTTGTGGCCTGTGCGCTTCTTTATTATCTAATTAGGCGCATTTCTACAGGAGGATAGTGTTATTTTTGAACAGAATTCCCGACGGAGCGGACACAGTTTAAATGGCAACTGTCATGCCGGGTTGGCAGGAACAAAAGATAGCCGTTCGTGTTTCGCACTCAGTTACGTCGCCTAATTGTAGACCTGAATAAAGTGTCTAATAGACGAACCTGGCAGTTTTCAGGGCGGTCGCGGGTTGCTCGGTTACATCTGTGGGAAATCCCTTCCCCCTTGCGCCAATGACAGATCTAAAGTTCTGTGGGCCAATAAATTTGAATCGAGAGCAGCTGCCAGCATGCGTAATTTAGAAGTAGATATCCCTCAACTATTATAGCAAATCAAATCACTTAACAAAAGCAAGTCTCCCGTCCAGATTGCATATTAATTAGATTCCTTGCAGAGTATGCTCACGAAATAGCTCCATACCTAGCTATTATATATAACCGTTCGCTCAGTGAATGATGTGTACCCAAAGACTGGAAAGTTGCACATGTCAGACTCCAATATTCAAGAAAGGCAATAGGAGTGATCCCCAAAATTACAGTCTCATCTCATTGACGTGGGTTTGCGGCATCATTTTTAGAACATACATTTTTCTCAAACATCATGAAATACCTGGAAGAGAACGACCTACTGACTAATAGTCAACACGTATTCAGAAAGTATCGTTCTTGTGAAACACAGCTAGCTTACATGGTGTCATGACTGCTATCGACAAGGGATTTCAGATCGGTACCGTATTTTTAAACTTCCAAAAGGATTTTGGTACTGTGCCTCACAAGCGGCTTTAATCAAACTGCGTGCTTGAGGAATATCGCCACAGTTGTGCGATTGGATTCGCGATTTCCAGTTAGAAAGGACACAGTAATTTACGCAAAGTCAACGATTACAACAGAAGTGATATCTCGAGTGTTGTAGGGGCCGTACTGTTCCCAATCTTTATAAAAGATTTAGGAGACAATCTGAGCAGTTCTCTTAGGCTGTTCGCGGATGAGCCTGTCATTTATGGGATAGTAAAGACACAAGTAGATCAAAAGTAACTGCAAAAATATACATGTGGCGTCTGTTCCGAAAGCACAGTCGTTACTTCTCATCCTGAAGTTGTTATTCTTTCATATTCGAAGAATATATGACATCAACTGCGAATAGGCAAAGCTGAAAATGTGTACCCAGCCGGGATTCGAACCCGGGTCACCTGCTTTCTAGGCAGTTGCACTGACCTCTGCACCACTGGGCACACAGTGATCACCGCACCTACAAGGACTACCTAAGCACGACTCCCGTCAGATACAAATTCCCAGCTTTACCCTGTCCGCAGTACTCAAACTCGTAGTTATGAAACTAATTCCCGTAAAGAGTAAGAGCCACAAAGTTGCCCACCCCTCCCCACTAACGAAATGATCATTTTGCCGGTGACGGGCAATGATACTTTCATTAGTAGGGAGGGGTGGGCAAAGTTTGAGGCCCCTACTCTTACGGGAATTAGTACATAGTGACTACGAGTTTGAATACTGCGGACAGGGAAAAGCTAGGAATTTGTATCTGATGGGAGGCGTGCTTAGGTAGTCCTTGCAGGTGCGGTGATCACTGTGTCCCCAGTGGTGTAGAGGTCAGCGCAACTGCCTAGAAAGCAGGTGACCCGGGTTCGAATCCCGGCTGGGTACACATTTTCGGCTTTGCTCATTCGCAGTTGATGTCCTATATTCTGTGAATATGAACTGCAAAAATATTTAGATGTGTGCATGGTGCAAAAACTGGCAATTGACACTAAACCATGAGAAATGTGAAGTTATCTATTTGAGCACTGAAATAAATCCCTAAAACTGTCAAATCAGACCGTAAATTCAATACCTAGTAATTGCAACTAAGAATAACTTTAATTGGAGAGAAAACACAGAAAATATCGTAGGGAAGGCAAACCAAAGTTTACGTTTCGTAGACAGAACACTCAGAAGATGCCACAGTGCTACTACAGAAATTGCTTACGCTAAACTTGTCGCTCCTATTTTGGAATATTGCTGCGCATTGCAACGAAAATAAGATCGTATGGCATTTTTGACTGGGAGATCCCGCGTGGGATTGTTCGGCCGCCTAGCGCAATTCTTTCTCCTTGCCGCCACTTCGGCGACTTGCATGTCGATGATGGTGAAATGATGATGAGGGCAACACACAACTCCCAGTCCTCTGTCGGGAATCGAAGCCAGGGCACCTGCGTGCTAGTCAACGACGCTGTCGTCTGAGCTACGGAGGACGGGATTCACACCAAGTTCGACTGACGGAGGATATAAAGCTCAGAGGACAGGTGGTCTCGTATTATCGCAATATAGTGTCACGGAATAAATCAGAGAAACCAGATCGAAAACGGAACAATTCATGTGCTACTTTTTCCCGCGCTCTTTAGAGAATGGAATGGTTGAGAAACATCAAAATCGGTTTGTTGAATCCTGTGACATGCACTTCAGTGTGGTTTGCAGGGTAATTATATAGATGTAGAATTAAATACACGGTGGATCCACAAGACTGCAACTAGAACAACTAAAGAAAACTGGGGTAACATTTTACTCACGTAAGTCTGTCTTGACGACAGTAGCAAGCCAGCGGTTAACGTGATTCCTAGTACGGTCACGCACGCTGTGTAGTTCATCTGTCTTTTCCCAATTTCTAAATGAAGTCTAAAAGTTCAGTTTTCGACAGATCATATTCGACGATAGAATGACCGCTCGTTATACCATTTGCCTAAGAGATCACTTGATACAAAAAGTAACGAACAAAAAAACATATAGGTAAACGTCTTTCGCGGGCATGTACACATGCCAGGGGCTTATGAAAGCTCCCCAGGGGTTTCACAGATGCGGTCTAATACCCAGAAAAGTTTTATTAACAATGACAACGGCCGCGGAAGCCTTCGTTTACATTTAGTTTAAGTATTTTGTAAGTCTACGCACCGATGACCACTGTAGTCATGTCCCATAACTTAACAAACATTTGAACTTTTTTTTCCTTATGAAAGCAAAATAATACACGATATTCTACGCCACACACGCCTAGGACAACCGACTAAGTCAGCGGTAGCAGAGCACTGCCTGAACACAGGTCACCGGAAGTGTTATGAGAAAACTGACTTTCTATCGTCAGTGTCATCATTTTGGGACAGTATTTTTAAGGAAGCCAAACACATCCGTACGGCGGACAATCTTATCAACAAGGATGCAAGTTTTCATATCAGCACGGCCTGGAATCCAGCATTGGCTGCAATCAAAAGCCGGCCGCGGTAGCCGAGGGGACTGAGGCGCTCCAGTCACGGTCTGCACGGCCACTACGGTCGGGGGTTCGAATCCCCCCTCGAGCATGGATATTTGTGCCGTCCTTAGTGTTAGCTAGTTCATAAGTAGTTTGTAAGCTTAGGGACTGATGACCCCGTAGTTAAGTCCCATAAGTTCTATAAACATTTTTTTTTTTTTTTTTTTTTTTTTTTTTTTTTTTTTTTGCAATCAAAACAAAACAGGTGAAACGAGAAAATCGGATACACGAAGGAATGGAGCGCAACGCAGATACTTAGTTCCAATTTCCACGACAGGACAGCACAGTCATTGCCCACGGCGCACGCGCGGAAGACGTTTCCTTGGCTCCCAGCTGGGGGCAGCATAAGCGTCGCCGCCGACAAACACTGAACGGTCTCTTGCGCATGCGTATTCTCTGCTCACGTCCTGATAAATACCGCTGCTGCCGCGCAATTACCATCAGACGCGCCCTGAAGTACTGACAGCTACCACCACCTGAAGATGTCGAACAGTTGTGTCGACGAAATATTGTGGGAGATTCACAATGTCATCCGGCGGCAAACCTGCGAAGTGTATTTGCAATCTGAAAGTAGTTACGAATGATTTAAATAACTTGCTTCATAGCAGACGAGACATCAATGTTAGCATTATAGCTTTAAGTAGGGGATCATTGAGGAATTTGAATAGGGAGGACTGCTTCAGACTTGATGATGATGATGATGAAAGTGGCTCGATGATCCCTCTGCCAGGCATTCAAGGAGGATTTTAGAAGTAATCATGAGGCTGTAGGTACACACCATGGCCGTGTTTGCCGGAACCACGAGTGGTGCGCAGTCTGTCTACATGCGTCGCCCCTCCCGGACTTACCCTAGATTCATTCCGCCCATGCCGAACACGGCTGGGCACTCGAGGTGCTTGTGCAGCCTCACTTCGCGGAAATGTCCCCCCTCCCCCAAAGTGACGGGAGACGTCGACTCCCGGTGGTCCCTGTACCGCTAGCCAGCTAAGCTAGGTGGCGTCTTTTTGCTCGCGCCGCACGGTCACCGACGAGCCATTCATTTTTGACGCCCACGCAAAAAGCGGCTCGGCAACCGCATTCCACCTGCCGCCTCCTCCCCCCCCCCTTCCAGTACAACATCTCTCCCCCACCCCTCCCCCTCCAACACCGCCGCCACCATCACTCTGACCGGCGGCGAACAAGCTGTCAAAAGTTCCGGTTTGGCGGCGGCGAGGCAACTTCTGTTAAGTATGCACCATTACGGTGGCAAAAAAGAAAGGCAGGGTGGACGTCGGTCACGCGGCACCCGGCGACCGCCACTTAGGGACCTGTTCGCCGGCTGCTTTGCGGGGGTAAAAAAGAACCGCCACAATTACAGGGGAGGGGATTCGCGGCAGCGGTTATGGCGCTCACGACCGTGAAATCCGCTGCACCCACACCGCGCTCCCGCGATTATGCAGATCCCGGGGCCCTTCGCACCACCGTATCAACAACTATCTGTTCCAACCATCGCACGAACGACATAATGGCAGATATTGAGGTAAGAGTCAAGAGGGATGGAAAGGCAGCTGAAATCGATCAACAGAGGAAAGGTCGCTGGTCCTTGAGACGTATCTGGCACAATTTTCATTTCTACACTACTGGCCATTAAGATTGCTAAACCAAGAGAAATGCAGATGATAAACGGGTATTCATTGGACAAATATATTATACCAGAACTGACATCACATTTTCACGCAATTTGGGTGCATAGATCCTGAGAAATCAATACCCAGAACAAAAACCTCTGGCCCTGATACGCCTGGGCATTGACTCACAGAGATTGGATAGCGCTTACAGGTACAGATGCCCATGCAGCTTCAACACGATACGACAGTTCATCAATAGTGATAACTGGAGTATTGTGACGAGCCAGTTCTCGGCCACCATTGAGCAGACGTTGTCAATCGGTGAGAGATCTGGCGAATGTGCTCGCCATGGCAGCAGTCGATCATTTTCCGTATCCAGAAAGGACTGTACAGGAACTGCAACATACGGTCGTGCATTATCCTGCTGAAACGTAGGGTTTCGCAGGGATCGAATGAAGGGTAAAGCTACGGTTCGTAACAAATCTGAAATGTAACGGCCACCGTTCAAAGTGTCGTCGATGCTAACAAGAGGTGACCGACACGTGTACCTAATGGCACCCCATACCATCACGCCAGGTGATACGCCAGTATGGCAATGATGAATACACGCTTCCAATTTGCGTTCATTTCGATGTCGCCAAATACTGATGCGACCATAATGATGCTGTAAACAGAACCTGGATTCATTCGAAAAAATGACGTTTTGCCATTCGTGCATCCAGGTTCGTCGTTGCGTACACCATCGCAGGCGCTCCTGTCTGTGATACTGCGTCAATGGTAACCGCAGCCATGGTCTCCGAGCCGATAGTCCATGCTGCTGCAAACGTCGTCTAACTGTTCGTGCAGATGGTTGTTGTCTTGCAAACGTCCCCATCTGTTGACTCAGGGATCGAGACGTGGCTGCACGATCCGTTACAGCCATGCGAAGAAGATGCCTGTCATCTCGACTGCTAGTGATACGAAGCCCTTTGGATCCAGCACGGCTTTCCGTATTACCCTCCTGAACCCACCGATTCCATATTCTGCTAACAGTCATTGGATCGCAACCAACACTAGCAGCAATGTCGCGATACGATAAACCGCAATCGCGATAGGCTACATCCGACCTTTATCAAAGTCGGAAACGTGATGGTATGCATTTCTCCTCCTTACACGAGGTAGCACAACAACGTTTCACGAGGCAACGCCGGTCAGCTGCTGTTTGTGTATGAGAAATCGGTTGGAAACTTTTCTCATGTCAGCACGTTGTAGGTGTTACCATCGGCGCCAACCTTGTGTGAATGCTCTGAAAAGCTTATCATTTGCATATCACAGCATGTTTTTCTTGACGGTTAAATTTCGCGATTGTAGCACGTCACCTTCGTGGTGTTGCAATTTTAATGGCCAGGAGTGTAGTTTGCTATTTTGCAGAACTTTTCCATTTACGTCCAATATATCATTTCGTGCCCGATGAGAAAGCTCTTTACAGAAAAACTGTGCGAAAAGGATCCATTTAGAAAAATGATAGTACACAGTCTATACCGGGCGTCATGTAAGAAAGCGCTTCCGCACATACAGGCGAGACGAGAGGGGATGCGTGGAGGGAAGGAGCTACGGCCGAGCGCCAACAGTTGCGCCTGCGGGAGAAACATTGCGTAACTCGCGGTCAGCCACGCGCATACAGAATGAACATTACTGGCAGGCGCTGCGGTAATGGAGGGGGATGCGCAGAACGGTAGAAAACTGGGCCGCCGTCATACGTGACGCCGACTATAGTTACTTCTCGTTGGTTGGGCGAGGTACTCTTCAGAACTCCTCATTATTCAATTTCTTTCTACCTAACTAGAGGACCCGTGCAAATACTTCGCACCGTTAGTGCAATGTCAAAAAAAGTTGGAAAAAATGGAAGATGAATGTTCACGCATAGCTTCCTTAGGAATCAATCAATGCAAGTGTTTAAAAGCTCAAATGAAAGAGCTTTATCCGCTGAGTGTTGTTAGGTCAAAAGGATTTGCCACCTTAATTGGAACCAAAGATATCGTAAAACAAACCGATTAAAATATTCACTGCAAGGACAGAAGAATACCGCGTTTGAATAAAAAATAAAGTATGGAGAGGCTTAAGCTAATTCTTATACTTTATGAATACCTTGCGAATGAATACCTATCGTTTAAGGCAAAAATCAAGGGAATTGGTCGGACAGAATGGCCTGACCGAGTGACTTGAGTTTACAGCAAGGACGTCACCATGGGAAATATACAGAAGGAAATTGCGTTTGAGAATAGAAAAAGAAAGGCGAGAGTTAAGTAAATTCTGAACCTTGATGACAAATGTGTGGATAAATACCTTTCATTTAGAACAAAAATGAAAGAAATCGGCCGGATAGTTTGGGCTGGCCGCCTGCCTTTAGTTTTCGTAGACTCCTATAATATATTTAATAAACTTTATTATATAGGATGATCGAGTTTTCTTAACAAATAATTAGTATTCATCTTTTTTTTCTCGTCTAAGTTGCTGTATTCACAACCTCACAGCGTACATGAAAATTTTTCCTTGACTCTACAAATAAGACTTCGCATAGTCTTAGCTTCCATGGATAGAGCGCACACCAACAGACAACACGTTCCCTAAAGTTGAATACATTAAATGACAAAAATGTCTACCTTCCTTTTTGCAGGGAAAAAGCGTACTACGCCATATAAATTACATTAGCAATCTTCTGAAACGTAAAATATTAAACAAATATTCCGAGAGGAATCTACCAGTTGTATCAATATTATTTCGGTATTCTGCTAATTTATATAAAAGATAAATAAGATTTCTTTGTATAATCAGATGGCATGGTATCTTAACGTGTATTACGGTTAATTATTTTTTATGCTTGTGATATTATTTTAGGTACGTATTTATATGTTATTCATTTAACTGTTTTTCGTGGTTAATGCACTGCTAAGGCAAAAGTATGAAATGGACCGTCCTGGCAAACTTTTAGTATAGACGACCGAGATAAATCCAGCAGTATTAAAGGTGTCACCGCACGGCGTTGCAATGTTTGTTATTAGTTGTTTAAGACCACTGCAACATCAGGTAGTTCGATCCAAGAGTTCAATAGAGGAGTTGCATCTACGAGAGCCAGCAGTCTACCTGTAGCACAAGCCGAAACAGTATTCTGTTACCACGAGTCTTACAAGGAACCACATGGGTGTCGGATATATTTACTGTACGAGAAGTATAGAACTTAAATAACACTCGCCGCGGTGGAGTAGCCGAGCCGTCTAAAGTGTCTGGCTGTGGAGCGCGCGATTGCTCGCCTTGGAGGTTCGAGTCCTCCCTGGGGCATGGGTGTGTGTGTTTGTCCTTAGGTTAGTTTACCTAGGTTTAAGTAGTTTGTAAGCTACGGACTGATGACCACGCAGTTTGGTCCGATAGAATTACAAACATTTGAACATTTTGAAATAACACTCAGTCAAAGCCATTCGACGCAACTCCCAAAAATTCTGGAGAAAATCGACATTGAAGTTTTGAAGGTACACGTAAGTATCAATAACTAAAACAGTTGCGCCATATCTTGGTGTAGTTCAGGTGGTAGCGTTCTGGCCTCGCAACCATAGGGTAGGTGGTTCGAGCCTGCAGAAACTGATTTATATATTTTTTTTCGTTGTGTTCGAATACGTACATAATTTTAATATATAACGGTAATTTTTATGAAAAATGCACGTATTTTTATTTATTCGTAATTTTCTATATTTTACAAAATAATTATGATTTAAATAAAAAACACGCGTTACATTTTTTTACAGTATCGCCTTCACTATTAGTTGACGACGGTAGTCTTTGATGGTTAAGTTTGTGCAGAGCTATGACAGTTTTTGAAAAGTCTTCTCCATAGCTACTAATGGCGTTCGAAGATGCTGCCCAACGCAACCGACGGTCAGGCGACGACAAGGTGTTCAGCTCATCTAGACACACATAAAAACTGACACAATGCAGGGCATTGGGGGTCCCTAAATGTTTTTGGTAACTGAATTCGAAAACGACGGAAAAATAGCTCTCACAAACTTAACAATCAAAGACTACCACTAATGTAAAAAAGTAACGTATGTTTTTTTTTATTGAAATCATCATTATTTTATAAAATATAGAAAATTACGAATAAATAAAAATACGTGCATTTATCATAAAAAGTACCGTTAGATATTAAAATTATGTAAGTATTCGAACACAACGAAAAAAAATATAAATGAATCTTTGCAGGAATCGAACCACTGACTCTATAGTCGTGAGCCCAGAACGCTCCCACCTTCTCTACACCAACAGTTGATGCAATTGTTTTAGTAACTGGTACTTAGGTGTACCTGCAAAACTTCAAAGTAGATTTTCTCGAGAATTTTTGAGTTGCGTCGAATGACTTTGACTGACTGTTATTTAAGGCCGGCCGCGGTGGCCGAGGTGACTGAGGCGCTCCAGTCACGGTCAGCACGGCCACTGCGGTCGGGGGTTCGAATCCCCCCTCGGGCATGGATATTTGTGCCGTCCTAGTTAGTAAGTAGTTCATAAGTAGTTTGTAAGTTTAGGGACTGATGACCCCGTAGTTAAGTCCCATAAGCTTAACAAACATTTGAACATTTTTTTTTTTTTTTTTGTTATTTAAGTTCTATACTTTCCGTACCGTAAATAAAAAAAAAAAAAAAAAAAAATCCTAAAATCCGACACCTATGTGGTCTCCTTGTTAGTAATAAATTTCAGAACTGTGTAATAGTTAGGAATACTGTACCACCAAAAGCACAGCAAAGTATTCATTTCATCTTGTAAATAAATTATATGTGGACTAATGAATTCTTTCAGTTACAGACCATTTCCACATCCTTGCTAGTCACGGCCCAGCTCCTGTCCGGCTGTATCCCGACACATAACAGGAAGTACGTCACAAAATTCTCGTTCGGCCAGCGCTTGAGTATTGCTCATTAGTGTTGGTTCCGTACCAGGTAGGGGTAATAGAAGACAGAGAAGATCCAACAGAGAGGAGCACGCTTCGTTATGGACTCATTCAGTAAACGCAAAAGCGTCACGGAGATGATTAGGAAACTCCAGTGGCGGACGGTGGAAGAGAGGCGATCTGTATCGCGGTTCGAGCTTCTGTCGACGTTCTGAGAGCATACGTTTCACGAAGAATCAACCGATGTATCGCTTCCTCCTTCGTACAGCTCACGAATCAACTAAAAAATAAAATTACATAGATTACGACCCTCACGGAGACATACCAGCAATCATTTTTCCCGCAATCATACGCTACTGGGATAGGAGAAAGACAGTTGTACGAAATCTATCCTCCGCCACATGCCGTGAATTGGCTTGCGGAGAATGGGTGTAAATATAGATAGATCGACGCGGGCGAATTGCGAGGGCATTCCCCCCACCATTTCGCCCTACTCTTACCGGATCACTACCCCCGCCGACTCGCGGCGGACACGGGCACTTTTTTTTTAACATCTGCGGAAAAAGGCTCTTCAATTTGAGAACTACCTCAATAAAAATGAAACGCGCACGTAAACGCAAACAGTTTTCAGTTGTACACAGTGGCACAATTTCCAGTTAACGCTCATCGCTACGGCAACGGAATTTTTACAACTGCCGGACAATACGCGACCAGGAATTAAATGTTACCGCGAGAAGCGCAAATGGAAGCTTTTAGCAAACTAGCCACAATAACAAAACCACTTTATCATACCCACTTAGGCTACAGACCATTAGGACAATGAGGGAAAAATTCGCTCTCTCTCACGCGCGCGCGCGCGCACACACACACACACACACACACACACACACAGAGAGAGAGAGAGAGAGAGAGAGAGAGAGAGAGAGAGAGAGACTCATTGTACAATTCGTGCAAATGTCTATTACTCATCGGTGATATGACTCGGTTTGCGAAGACTCATTTAATTGTAATGAGGATGAATAGAGACAAAAATATAGCTTGTTATTAATGCATCCTAATGAAATAGCCTTCTAGGTATAATTCGTATTATCATTGCCAAAAAACTCATTCTAATATCTTGAATCGCTAATGAAATAAAAAGCGTGGAAGTTTAGGTAATTCGTCTTGCATAAAATACAGGGGGTAGATAAGTGTCTTCTGGGAGGGAGGGGGGTGGGCAGGGATTTAGTTCTCTGGAGTATAATGAGTTCATTTGAATCAGTATCTAATGTATATTTGCAGGTGAGCTCTCAACCATTTCAACGTTCAAAACTGGAATATAACGATCGAGAAAAAAAAAATCTTTGTGAATACAGCTTTCGTATAGATGGGGTTGACTTTGCGGAGGAAGGGGCACTTCCCCGTTATCTACGTCCCTGATAGGATTTTTTTAAATCATGTCACACATTTCTGCACGAGGTATTGTTGATCTAAATTACAAGAGAAGTTCTATAACTGTATGTCCGTAGAGCAATATGTGTTGAGATGGGATTATTTTATCCTCTCCCCCCGAGTAATAGATATAGTCAGGCGCAAATTCTAGAGTAATCATGAAGTTAAGGTATCTCGATCGCTTTAGTATATATGTATGGGACGGACTTATCGGAGATCACCCCCAGGAGACTCGCGGTTCTTTCTTGAGTACGTGAGTGACAAGCTCGGGGCCTGAGGTAGTGCAGTCTTTCTGCCTCATTTTCTCCTTGGCCTGCATTTCCTTTCCTTTCCCTTCCCCTCTTTTCCTATCCTCATTCCTTCCCTTCCCACCAGGAGACACATAAACTAGGCAGTTTGGTCCCCCTGCCCCAAACAACCAACCAACTTATCTGAGGTACCTCACAAAGCTGTATACGGTGTCTCAAACGTATTGGGTCAAAATGAAACAAGTGATAGTATGCCCATAAGCCGTTATAATTAAACAAGAAACCAATGGTCGGAAATGAATATTTGTCTTCTTATAGAAATTCGCAGTATAAACCAAATACCAACAACGTAACTTATAGTAATTGTTCAAAGCATCGCCGGTCGGTCTTGATGCGCGTATTTCATGTCTGGAGTGATTTTTTGTTTTGTTTTAGGGCGCAAAATTACAAAGGCCATAATGCCCGGAGTGCGGAGTGATGCCAATCCCCAGGGCACCAACATTCTCTGTCAACGTATGGGCGCGAACTGTCGCAGATATAAACCTACCTGGTTCTTATTTCTTACCCTCCCGTCTGACTAGGCCACTTTACCTGGTGTTCCTTCAAGATGTGCTGCCACAGTTTTCGGGGACTGTCCCCCTTTGTCGTCAACGCAAGTATGTGGTTTCATCACGAACATGCACAAGCCCGCTTTCAAGTTAATGTCTGAACTACCCGTAATGTAATCGTTGATGTGGAAGAGGCAATCCTCTAGACGATTTTGTTAGGGGTTACGCCATGTGGTTGGTGTTTGAAACTCCCACAGAAGCGGATGTTCCAAACATTGGTTCGCTGTTGTAATTTGTGGTGAACTCAATGTCACTATTTCAATTTGACCCTAACCGTTTGAGACGTACTGTACAGTTTACAGAACAGCAGCTGTACCTCGTCAGTTTGCAGAAATACTACTATTGTAACTGATGCCCAACGTGGCACCACCCCATTTTCTAGGGATGGTGTAACTGAACCTTACTTTACGCTTCAAGGGTGATGGATTAGTCAATTCTGCCCAGCAGCGTGGCCTTCGAGTTCCAGGACCAGAATCCGTTGTTCTTCGTATATTACCTGAGCATGTTACTAATGAAGGTGACACATTGCAACAGAAGCCACGTCTATCTGAAAGAATACCTTATTCACAGTGAACAGGTGTAGAAGGATATGACATGGTGCGTGCTAACGGTATGCAGCACTACATATATGTAACGGACAGATTGAAAATGAAATGATCTTATGGCATTTTTGGTCGGGAACAGCATCGACGTGCTCGGCTCAGCTGGTGCCGTCACCATGATAAAATGGCGGGTTAAGATCTTCAGCAGTGAAAGCAAGTTATGACCGCACGCAGATTATGGCCCTTTGTGCCTACGACGTACACCTGGAGAGCACTGTCTCTTTAAGAGTGCAATCGTCCAAGACACGCTGGTCCGAACTCTGACGTTATCATGTAGGGTGTGATAGCCTACAACTCTCCATTCACCTTTGTGGAGGTACGTGCAAAGGATTTAAGACCAGATCTTTTCCCATTCTTCCAACAGGAAAATGATGCATTGTTCCAACAGGATAATGCCCACCTACACACTGGGCAAGAAACACAACGTGCTCTGCAAGAGGTGCAACAACTTCTCTTGTCAGCACGAACTACAAACGAGCGTATGGGTACGAAATCTTTCGCGACGGAGTCCTTGCATAAAAAGTTCTCTGTTTACTTGCCGCGTCAAATTAGAATGGAATCCCAAGCTTTCCATGATATCCAGCATCATTGTCGTCAGGGGGAAGACTGACGGTCTTGAGCGGCGAGGCTCCGTCTTTTATAAACAGAATTCGGCTTCTGATTGGCTGGATGATGTCACTGGTGACAACACGGAGTCGGTGCGGACGGAGGTGGCGCCCTCCACGTCCGCAAACCCACCGGCGCGCTCCATCAGGCCATCCGTCACATCAGACGGTAAAATACGAGAAGTTTTGGAGGTCTTCCTTTGCGCCATTTCTTTATCAAGCGCACGCTTCCATGCCTTGCTCAGTGCGTAACCAGTGTCTCTTTGAAGTAATTTTCACACAGTCTAATTTCGAACGCTTCACACAGTCTAATTTCGAACGCTTCTTTGGTCACCGAGTCCCAACAGTTCGGTGCGTGAGCAAGTATTCTCGTTACATCAAACAAGTGTTCATACAACAAGTTGTGTTCAGAGACTGCAGATTTTTCCATATACCTGTATTTAACATGACGCTGGTGCTCCACGCATCGGTGGGTCACAGTTCGTATTGACTGGCCCACATAACTATTGCCACACTCGCAAGGAATATTATATACTACTGGCCATTAAAATTGCTACACCAAGAAGAAATACAGATGATAAACGAGTATTCATTGGACAAATATATTATACTAGAACTGACATGTGACTACATTTCCACGCAATTTGGATGCATCGTTTCTGAGAAATCGGTACGCAGAACAAACACCTCTGGCCGTACTAACGGCCTTGATACGCCTGGGCATTGAGTCAAACAGAGCTTGGATGGCGTGTACAGGTACAGATGCCCATGCAGCTTCAACACGATACATGTTCATCAAGAGTAGTGACTGGCGTATTGTGTCGAGCCAGTTGCTCGGCCACCATTGACCAGACGTTTTCAATTGGTGAGATATCTGGAGAATGTGCTGGCCAGGGCAGCAGTCGAACATTTTCCACATCCAGAAAGGCCGTACAGGACCTGCAACATGCAGTCGTGCATTATCCTGCTGAAATGTAGGGTTTCGCAGGGATCGAATGAAGGGTAGAGCCACGAGTCATAACACATCCGAAATGTAACGGCCACTGTTCAAAGTGCCGTCTATACGAACAAGAGGTGACCGAGACGTGTAACCATTGGCACTCCATACCATTACGCCGGGTGATACGCCAGTATGGCGCTGCCGAATGCACGAAATTCAAATGTTCAAATGTTTGTTAAGCTTATTGGGACTTAACTACGGGGTCATCAGTCCCCAAACTTACAAACTACTTATGAACTACCTTATACTAAAGACGGCACAAATATCCATGCCCGAGGGGGGATTCGAACCCCCGACCGTAGTGGCCGTGCAGACCGTGACTGAAGCGCCTCAGTCTCCTCGGCCACCGCGGCCGGCCCGAATGCACGCTTCCGATGTGCGTTCACCGCGATGTCACCAAACACGGCGCTTATCGCTGCGGCGTGGGCTACTTACGGAACTAGAATCGCCAACATTCTCCTCCGAATGCGAGAATATATTGTTGACTCCCACTTACATAGGTAGAAATGATCATCAGAATAAAATACGAGAAATCAGAGCTCGAATGAAGAGATTCGGGTCTTCTCTCTTCCCGCGCGCTGTTCGAGAATTGAATGGGAGATAAATAGTATAACGGTGGTTCGATGAACCCTCTGCCAGGCACTTAAATGTGATTTACAGAGTATCCCATGTAGATGGAGACGTAGATGTACAATGGAGGGGGAGGGGAGATGGTTAGATGAGATAGTCGAAGAGTGGGTGTTGGAGGGGGGGGAGGAGGGGGTAGGGAGGGACAGAGCAGCTGCTGTTGGGAGGGAGCGGTAAGTGTCGGCTGGAGCGGCGGCCAGCTCAGCAGGCGGCCAGAGGCGTCCACGCCTCGGCCGCGGGCAGCGTCAGGTGACGGCGGCGTGCTGGGTCGCCGGACGTACCGAGAACTCAGGTTCAATGCCACGCACATCCTCCGGACAGCCTGCACACGCATGCGGGCTCCGGCACGTGCGCCCCGCCAAGGCCTGCACTCCCCGCAAAAAGCCACACGAGAGAGGGCCCACCTCAGGTGTCCAGGCAACACACTCTATACCGGCCACGCGTTGAGGAATTTGGACGGTATTATGGTCTTTGGACGTTATACATTCAGCCAGTCTTCAATACGTCTTTCTGTCTCCCTTCAGCCCTTTTCCCGCACATATGGGGTCGGGAAAAGGAGGTTAGAATCTCTGGATATGCCGTAAGGTAAAGCAGTCAAAAATCCGAAGATTGGTTTGAACACCACAGTGCTTTACTAGGCATGGTCCTGTTTGGAGGTGGTATGCCGTTGCCTTCCTCCGACCTTCAAAAATGTTCAAATGTTTGTAAAGCTTATGGGACTTAACTAGGGGGCCATCAGTCCCTCAACTTACAATCTACTTACGAACTAGGACGGCCACAAATATCCATGCCCGAGGGGGGATCGAACCCCCGACCGTAGTGGCCGTGCAGACCGTGACTGAAGCGCCTCAGTCCCCTCGGCCACTGCGGCCGGCCTCCGACCTTCGAACTGACTTACCCAGCCAGTTATAGGGGGACCTACAGTTTAACGTGGGTTCCGAACCACGGTGCTACTCGATATTTTTCACATGAGCAATACTGCCAGATGTGAAAGAAGTGGAAAGTGACAGATAAAAATCCTAGTACCTGGCGGGGATCGAACCCGGGACCTTCGGATTTGTAGTCTGGCACTCTACCACTGTGCAACCGAGGCGCACTTAACACTGAAAAAGTGAAGCCAGCAAACTGGGCATTCCGCCATTTGTTTGTGACCAAAACATTGGGCATAGTGTGTACGTATGGAGTTCTAGTCGTTGAAATGTACGTCATATGTAAGTAAATACTCCAATGTGACTCTCTATTTATTTGCTTTACGTAAAGAAGGCAATATTCACACAGGGATTAAGCGAGAAATCTTTGTTTTGGGCACAAAAGCATGGCTCTTCTGGCTTTACCCAGTGTCTGTTCTCGGCTTAGGTAACGCCACCTCCCTTTATTCTAACCTCCTTGGGTCGGCACTTTGTTAGACGCGGATTTGGAACGTGTTGATATTTACAGGGTGGCCGAATGACCTTTCTGCCGCCACCCCATGCCATGGGGAGAAGCACGGTATTCGCCTAGGGAGATGTGGAAAACCGCCTAAAAACCATATCCAGGCTGGCCGGCACTCCAACCTCTTTCGTTAATCCGCCGGGCGGATTCAAACCGGGGCCCGTACGCCTCCCCATCTCGGAAAGCGGAGTCACGGTCCGCACGGCCACTACGGGCGGGGGTTCGAATCCCCCCTCGGGCATGGATATTTGTGCCGTCCATAGTGTTTGTTAGTTCATAAGTAGTTTGTAAGTTTAGGGACTGATGGCCCCGTAGCTGAGTCCCATTAGCTGTACAAACATTTGAACATTTTTTTTTTTTTCGGAAAGCGGTGCGTTAGACCACACGACCGATATACGAGAGCAGGGCTCTCTTAATGATACTGGGCGCCGGGATGCGAAAAATCAGCTAGACTCTGCCCGCCGGCCCCCTTGTTTCCACCAAAAGGAAAAAAACCCAAAACATTGAATTTGTATGTTCTTATTGCTGAAATTGTCTTCAATCCGAAGACTAGTTTGATGCAGCTCTCCACCCTACTCTATCCTGAGCAAACCTCTTCATTTCCTCATAAGAAAGGCACCCTACATCCATTTGAATATCCTTACCGGTCTCCCACCAAGAGTTTTACCCCACTTCCATTCAACGCTAAATTAAAAAGTAAATAAATAAAATAAAATAAAATTCAAATGTTTATAAATCTATCTGACCAAACTGCGTGGTCATCAGTCCGTAGCTTACAAACTATTTATACCTAGGTAAACTAACCCAAGGACAACACACACACCCATGCCCCAGAGAGGACTCGAACCTCCACGGCGAGCAACCGCGCGATCCGCAACGAGACGCATTAGACCTCTCGGCTACTCCACCGCGGCAAATCTACTTTTGATTCGATACTTTTGATGGCCAAATTTGTTAGCCTATTTTGGGATATGGTCGATCGTAAATAGCTTTTCATTATCTTCAGTTCGGAAAATGAAGTTTCTCCTTCTACTACTGTCACAGAAGCGTTATGTAGATGTGCAAAGATTTGAGTACACAGACAACATTGAAATAGATAAAATTTAACACATCAAGTGGAGTTTTATTTTTGTACACAGAAAATAAACAACCCAATTTCAACTCATTAAACAACTCTTTCCCGTCAATTTACGATCTATTTTCATGCTTTTACTATTGTTCAAGGTTAAGTCATAGAAAAGGTTAAGTCATAGAAAACCTTTTGTTGTGTTCTGCCAACAATCGCATCCTTCATATAATTGTAATATCGCAGTGTGAAGTAACAAACAAAAATTTAAAAAAAATTTAAACTTAGACTTTGTATCGAATATGGGCTCATCTCAAATTCTGTAATCAACACGTTGTTTTCGAGGACACGGAGGAGGAGTTTCTTTGAATTCCGGTTCACATTCTGAATTTTGAGCAAGTAATCAACTACCATTTGTTCAAATGCATTGTCTGTGCGGTAGACACTTAAATCCTTTTTAATCAGGCTTATCATTTGACCCCTCTGAAAGAATAACTCCATACCTTTACACAATTTTGCTTACTGTGTCAATTTCTGATAAAATTTTGCACCATATAACAACTGAACATATGAACCTGTAAGACTTTAATTTTGACATTAAGGAACTCAACATGTATCTTGCGTCACTGCCATATTTGTCGCATACAAAAATAGAGTGAAATGGATTGTAAAAATTTTATTTCGAGTTAGATGCCACCCACAGTGCTGGCCACACACGCGACCAATAGCGGCGCGTTTTAGTTACATGGAATATGTTCTGCTTTTTAATCCTGACGAATCTAATTTTACATATTTGTAGCTTCAACGTGAGCTCTGCTGCTCAAGAACCATTGCCCTTTCCATGTAACTAATTTTTTTTTTTTTTTTTTTTTTTTTACTTATGATGAAGGCTTCCTTAGTTGAAGCCGAATCAATGTTTTTAATAGAAAACCGAGACAGGACTGTTTGGAGATACTTCAAAACTGCTCATTTCCTCAACATGAAGAACAATCAGGTGACTTCACCTTCATGCAAGATGTGCCCTCCTCATTTCTCTACAAATGTCCGACGTTAGCTGAGAGGATGTCACACTTGACGAGGACGAGCAGATCAACTTCATCACCGGTGGTTTTCCACGTCTCCGGACCTCTCACCTAGTGACTTATCTGTTGAGTTACACAGAAAGATATGAGGTTGCCAGGAACAGCCTCGTCAGCAGTAGACCGAGCGAGGTGGCAACACAATGGATACGTATTTAGGAGGACGTTGATTTAAATCCACATCCGACCATCCTGATTTAAATTATTCGCCATTTCCCTAAATCACTCCAGGAAAATGCCTGAATGGTTCCTAAGAAAAGGTTACGGCCGATTTCCATCCCTATCCTACTCACTTTACGGCTTATCATAAACCCTGGGGCATGGGTGTGTGTGTTGTCCTTAGGTTAGTTTACCTAGGTTTAGTTTGTAAGCTACGGACTGATGACCACGCAGTTTGGCCCGATAGATTTACAGACATTTGAACATTTGAACTTATCGTAGAAGATAGATTAAGGAAACGGAAACCTACGTTTTTAGCATTTGTAGATCTGGAGAAAGCTTTTGACAATGTTGACTGCAATACAATTTTTCACATTCTGAAGGAAGCAGGGGTAAAATATGGGGAGAGAAGAGTTATATTCAACTTCTACAAAAAACAGAAAAAAAAATTAGAGTCGAAGGGCATGAAAGGGTCGCAGTGGTTGGGAAGAGAGTAAGACAGGGTTGTAGCCTTTACTCAATGTTGTTTAATTAGTGCATTAACCAAGCTGTGAAGGAAAGCAAAGAGAAATTTGTAGAAGGAATTGAAGTCCAGGGAGAGGGAATAAAAACATTGCGTTTTGATGATGCCATTGTAATTCCACCAGAAAAAGCAATGAATCTGGAAGAGCAACAGAACGGAATGTACAGTGTGTTGAAAGGAGCGTATAAAATGAACGTTAACACGAGTAAAATAACGGTTATGGGACGTAGTCTTAGAAAATCAGGCGATGCTGAAGGAATTAGATGGTAGATGAGTTTTGTTACTTGGGCTGTAAAATAACATATGATGGTCGTAGTACAGAGGATATAAAATGCAGAATGACAATGGGAAGAAAAGCATTTCTGAAGATGCGAAATTTGTTGACATCCAATATTCGTTTAAATGTTAGGAAGTCCTTTCTGAAAGTATTTCTCTGGGGTGTAGCAGTGTATTGGAATCAAACGTGGACGATAAGGAGTTCATGCAAAAAGGATGTTAGAAGCTTTCGAAATGTGGTGCTACAGACGAATGATGAAGATTAGATGGATAGATCAGGTAACTAATGAGGTGCTCAACAGAATTGGTGAGAAAAGGAGTTTTTGGCATATTCTGACAAAGAGAAGGGATAGGTTGGTGGGACACATTATGAGACGTCAACTTAGCATTAGAAGGAAATGTGTGGGGTAAAAATCGTAGAGGGACACCGAGGGACGAATACAGTAAGCAGATTCAAAAGGATGTAGGTTGCCGTTCGTATTCTCAGGTGAAGAGACTTGCACAGGACAGGATAGCGTGGAGTGCTGTATCAAACCAGCGGACTGAAGACAACAACAACAACAACAACAACAACGAGACGCGACAAGAGCAAAATAACGCAAAAAATAAACGTGTGACTGTTTAAAAAAATTACTGATTATTACAGTCTGTTTAAAAAGTATTCTTAAATGAATTAAGTTTCCTAATTTCCGAAATACGTCTGCATAGAAACATGAAATTTAAGAATGTAAGTCTCTTTTCTGAGAAGGTGGAGCGATTTTTCATCGAGATATTTGCATAAGATGATTCCATGAAACTTGTAAAGTAGCAGAGAGTGTGATTATTATTTATTCGCGTAATTTTCTGACAAGTTCTGCTTGCTTTTTGCCGACTATTCAACACGTTTTGCACGCTTATTTTTGTGTAGTACATTTTTGGCTACATTCCTTTCCATATTACATATAATTTTTCTTTCGACATCCTCGAATTTTGGTATGAATAATACTAATAACGCATGCAACTTTAAATAGGCATTACATTCGCACATTACTTTTTAACAGAGATAGTACTTCTCAAAGTGGTTGAGTATGCAACATTCGATTAAATAATGTCCATTTACGAAGTAAAATCACCACTGTTAAGTGTCTAAAAGCAATTATTCGACCTACTTCTGATTCATACATATATGATTTAAAATCTATATAACTGTTATACGCCTAGTTCTTCATTCAGCTCAACTTGGTATTTTTAACCAGTCTGCGGACTGAAGACCACAACAACCTGCCCCGAACAATCTGAGCGTGAGCTCCGCCTCTAATGACCTTGCTGTCGACGGGGCGTTAAACCCTAGTCCTCCTTCCTTCCTGCCTCTCGACATCTCTACACAAGTAGCAAATCCAAACAATAGAAGGGAATGCTGTCCTCCTGCTGAAAACGCAATCACTGCACGACGGAGTGTTCCGTCCAGCACGACGGTGAAACACGGTAACTCGCAACAAGTACGTAGCCTGCATTGCAGTGACGTTGAAACAGAGCTTAGTCGCACCCGGATGCGCCAGCTGTCGTTCTCTTTGTGTGCGCTCGCATTGTAATCTGAGATTTGGCGCTTCAGCGTCACGATGCAACGCGCAGATTTTGGCATCACGGTGGACAAATACAAGACGTGCAGCTGCGGCAGGCTTTTGCTTTGCGTACCACCAGTGTTTGCTGTTATTCCGCTTTTCCCAGTACTCTGGACAGCAACATCTGATCCGTGGGTGTTGTGGGCCAACTCGTAATGCAAATTCTACATGGTTGCGACGTGGTCCACAAACACGCTGGTTTACGACGTGGTCTACAAACATGCTGTCTCACTTCGTGTACATGCGAGTATTCAAGCGAATGCTTCGTTGCCCGAGCTCTCCGATTATCCATTGCATTCGCCACTGAATATGTACTATTATTGTAATACCAGCTGAAACCCCCGCGATGCCCGGGTACTGATTTATTTATCAAGCTCTGGGTTAGTACTTCTCCTATCCTTTCTCTCAGTCCATCTACTTTTTTTTCTCTAAAAACATGTTATATTCATCAGAGAATATGTAAGAAATAAGGCTGTCTTGCATAATATACAAAATTTCAAGTACAGTATCCAAACAAACAAAGATAGACATCAAAATAGAAATGATATGTGACATTCATACATTCATTTAATTCACAACTTGACTAACCGAGGTGGCTATAGCTGTGGTAACACACTGGACTCGCATTCGGGAGGACGACTGTTCAGACCAGCCATCAGCCATTCAGATTTATGTTTTCCGTGTTTTCCCTAAATCTCTCCAGGCAAATTCTTGGGTGGTTCCTTTCAAAGGGCACGGCCGATTTCCTTGCTGCCGGCCGCGGTGACCGAGCGTTCTGCGGCGCGTCAGTCACAGTCTGCACGGCCACTACGGTTGGGGGTTCGAATCCCCCCTCGAGCATGGATATTTCTGCCGTCCTTAGTATTAGCTAGTTCATAAGTAGTTTGTAAGTTTAGGGACTGGTGACCCCATAGTTAAGTCCCATAAGCTCTACAAAAATTTGAACATTTCCTTACCCATCCTAACCCAAACAATCCGAGCGTAAGCTCCGACTCTAATGACCAAGCTGTCGACGGGGCGCTAAGCACCAATCTTCCTTCCTTCCTGACTATAAACAATATTTCTCGTGACTTGTCCAGCATCTAATATGAATATTTTCTTTGGTGAACCCATCCCTGAGCAATTGCCATAAAGCTGTACGTGTCAGAAACATTGAGATTTCAAACACACTCCACAGTATTGAGTACATTGCCCTGTGGTTTATTAATCACAATAGAAAATGTAATTCTCTCTGCTATCTGTCGGAAATAATGGGTATTCGTCGGATGAACACTCTTACATTCTCTTCTTTTCCTTGTTACCTCTATAGAAGTCTATTGCTTCTTCTTACAGCGGTATGCGCTCCACAGTTCAAACTTCCTTCAAAGTTCTCAACAGTACTGTCATCATACAGGAATTTCCTTAAGCTCACTGGAATACAAGGGTATCTTAGCAGTAAATAAGAAATGTAATAAAACGTGGTGCCTGATGTGAAAAGTTTATACCCATCGCAGTATATATGATCTCATATTTAGTGAGCTATATGTTGTACAATTGTATAATTTTTCAGGTATATATTCTTTTGTATAAGTGCTGTATGTCTGTAAGTTCTGTTGCTAATAAAATCAGTTGTAACGAACTAATAGATTAAAACTTGTTACGTGATTGGGCGGCTTTCCATTAAAGTTACTGTTTATGTGCTCATATCTCACGAACTACATGTCTTACTGTGAGCCGGCCGCGGTGGCCGAAAGGACTGAGGCGCTCCAGTCACGGTCTGCACGGCCACTACGGTCGGGGGTTTGAATCCCCCCTCGGGCATGGATATTTGTGCCGTCCTAGTTCGTAAGTAGTTCATAAGTGGTTTGTGAGTTTGGGGACTGATAAACCCGTGGTTAAGTCCCATAAGCTTAACAAACATTTGAACATTTCTTACTGTGATATAATTTAGAAGGTACTTTCAGCTATACGTGTGTATACTGTATGTAAAATTTCCTGCGGATGCAATACGTAGTCTAGAAATTATAAATTGCAACGTTATACCGGATCCGTAGTTTTACTCCGTGAACTACAAGTTTTTATTCCATTTCCGCATTTGGACACCCTCCTGCCATTGCTCCCATTTATTATTACCTGCAGTCAAACGTGATAGTTTCATATCTTTTACCTCAACTGTATTAATAAAGTAACACGTATCCACCCAACTTACACTCCCAGAAAACAGAGTCTTGGTACTGGGTTAGGCTAGGGTCACGCAAGTCGCCGAAGAGGCGTCCAATTGAAAGACTTGCACCAGGCCAATGAGCCAAACGAAATTACTGTTATCTTGTAGAACTGACAATAACTTCGTCCTAGGAACATGGTCATAAGCCTTTTATACATCTATAGAACGTAGATACAATTCTTGTTCCATTCATAGCACTTCTCCTTTATATGCCGTAAGCTAAGATCTGATCTTGACAGCCTCTGAAAGGCCGAACCCACACTGATTTTCATTCAAATTATCTTCAACCAATATTCTCTCTCACCTTTTAAAAATAGAAAATGTTCATATGTTTGTATAGCTTTTGGGACTTAACTACGGGGTCATCGCTCTCTAAACTTACAAACTACTTATGAACTAGCTTATACTAATGACGGCACAAACATCCATGCCCAAGGGAGGATTCGAACCCCCGACCGCAGCGGCCGTGCAGACCGTGACGCCGCAGACCGCTCGGCAACCGCGGCCGACTATCAAAAATACCTGTGAAGATTTTGCCCACAAAGACAATTAACAGATACCTCTGTAATTGTTACAATTTTTCCTGTTTCTTGCTAGATAATTCATGTGTTTCCGTCACAATAACACTATTTCTTCGTAGATTATAATAAAACTGTAGTAAATAAAGAATGCCGGCCGCGGTGGCCGAGGGGATTGAGGCGCTCCAGTCTCGGTCTGCGCGGCCACTACGGTCGGGGGTTCGAATCCCCCCTCGCGCATGGATATTTGTGCCGTCCTTAGTATTAGCTATTTTGTAAGTTCAGGGACTGATGACCCCGTAGTTAAGTCCCATAAGCTATACAAACATTTGAACATTTTTTGAAATAAAGACTGCAAACGGTCACACTTTTTTTATATATACATCCAATTGTTGCGGCGATACTGGTTCCGGGCTAGAGCCCACCATCACGGTGATTTCAGACGATATTTACAATGGTGTCGTCAGAGAACGCATTTCATTACGTATTATGAGAGAGAGAGAGAGAGAGAGAGAGAGAGAGAGAGAGAGAGAGAGAGAGTGAGAGAGAGAGAGACAGAGTCATTGTGGAGCACTGGTCTGTTATGATGTGTACCCTTGTCACTAGACCAAAGTGAGGTGGTTGGACCATAAATTGCTGTTGACTGTCGGAATATCTGTCTAAGAGATACTGTAGCTCTTTAGTTGTTTTTATGTAGCACGCATTCTTCAGTGCGCGGATAGTTCTTTGAACTTTAGCTTTGTCGAGACGAAAGGCTTCCTTCTCAGGGATGGAGTTCACGTCCTTTCGCCACGCTTGCGAAGCTCCCCTCTTCTCCGAGATCACTGCTTCAATTTCTTACGCCACGGTACAAAAAAGGCACAGCGAGACACGGGAATAATTACACGGGTGGGAACAGACGGCGGCGCAAGAAACATGCCGGTCAAGCAGTTGCAGAGGGAGACAATGAATTTCTGAGGAAGGCGCACTCGACGCTCCAGTTAGGGCTCCCGTTCTTCCTCTTCTTCTTCTTGTACCGTCTGCCCGCGTCCACGCGGGGCGGCGTGTTTACAACTGGCTACAGCGTGATTAATCGTGGCGATGATCGCTTCCTGCGGCGAACCCGTTACCTTGGCTACGCGGAGTATCGCCAGCGTGACAATATTATCCAACTATATGAAACAAAACATACATTACTTGCAAACCAAGGCGTGCAGACACTTTATCCAACAGAATCAAGGCCGCTGGAGTAGATGATGTCCCGTCTAAACTGCTATTATCGTTAGAGGGCCCGTCATGAACAAATTGTTCCACCTGGTATGCAAAATATATGAGACAGGGGAAATACCTTCAGACTTCAAGAAGAATATAGTGATTCCAATTCCTAAGAAAGCAAGTGCAGACGACAAATGTGAAAATTACAGAACTATCAGTTCAATTAATAAGTCATGGTTGCAAAATACTAAGACGAATTATTATCAGACGAATGGAAAAACTGGAGAATATTAATTTGGATTTAGAAGAAATGTAGGAACATGCGAGGCAATACATCACGACTTACCTTAGAAGATAGATTAAAGAAAGCGAAACCTAAGTTTTTAGCGTTTGTGCATCTGGAGAAACCTTTTGACAATGTTGATAGTAATACACTTTTTCAGATTCTGGTGGTAACAGGGGTCATATATAGGGAGAGAAGAGTTATATTCAACTTGTACGAAACCCAGACAGCAATTATGAGAGTGGAAGGTTATGAAAGGGTCACAGAGATTAGGAAGGAGTAAGACAGGGTTGTAGCCTTTTCCCAATGTAGTTCAATCTGTACATTGAGCAAATTATGAAGGAATGCAAGGAGAAATTTGGAGAGAGAATTAAAAGTCCAAGGAGAGGGAAGAAAAACCTTGTGGTTTACTGACGGAATAGAAATTCTGTCAGAGAGAGCAATGGACCTGGAAGAGCAATTAAACGGGATGGACAGTGTCTTGAAAAGAGGGTATAAGATGAACATTAACGAGAGTAAAACGAAGGTAATGGAATGTAGTGTCAGAAAATCAGACGACGATGAAGAAATTAGATTAAGTAATAGATGGGTTCTGTTATTTGGGTAGCAAGATAACTTCTGATGGCCAAAGTAAAGAAGATATAAAATGCAGAATGGCTATGGGAAGAAAAGCATTTCTGAAGAAGCGAAATTTGCTGACATCCAATATTAAAACGTGGACGATAAGGAATTCAGATAGAAAGATGATAGAAGCTTTTGAAATGTGGTGCTACAGCCGAATGATGAAGATTAGATGGGTAGATCACGTAACTAATGAGAAGGTGCTTAACCGAATTGGGGAGAAAAGGAGTTTCTGGCATATCCTGACTAAGAGGAAGGATAGATTGCTTGGACACATTCTGAGACATCACGGAATTGTCAACTTAGCATTATAAGGAAGCGTGTGGGATATAACTCGTAAAGGGAGACCGAGGGACGATTACAGTAAGCAGTTTCAAAAGGACGTAGGTTGCCGAACGTATTCTCAGATGAACAGAGTTGCACAGGACAGGGTAGCGTGGAGAGCTGCATCAAACCTGTCTGCGGACTGAGGACCACAACAACAATCACCCAGGAATGCAAAGAAATCGGTACGTAGGCAGACAAAGATTAGGTGACGTATAAAGGACTTTTGCATCATGATACACAACACTTTCTGAGGTTACAGTATTTACATTAATCAATATAACAGTAAAATGTAACAGTAAAAACATATTACATGTTGTTATTCTTTCGCTGCCTGACATTTGCAGAGAGACGAATGACGAAATACCTCACTCGCTGAATTGTCGGAAAATCGATGCTTTCGATGAACTCCTGAATCGCCGTTTTCAACTCAGCAGTGGTTTTGGTGTTATTGCTCTGCACCTTGTCTTTAATACTGCCCCACACAAAGGAGTCGCATGTGTTGAGATACGGAGAATATGACGGCTAATGAGATCTACTGCCAGCGACCTCGGTGTACACCAGAGCCAAACGCGGTGTCCAAAGCGCTCCGCTGGGACATCAAACACTCTCCTGCTTATAGAGTCGAGCTCCGACTTGCATGAACCTCAGCTTGTCAAAATCAGGATTATTCTAGTAACTGGAATGCAATCATCTTCCAAAACCTTCATGTACCGTTCGGTAGCCACAGTGCCATCAGGGAAAATAGCACCGATTATTCCGCGACTGGACATTGCTCACCAAAAAGTCACCCGTTGAGGGTGAAGATACTTCCCGATCGTGAAATGCGGATTCCCCGTTCCCAAAATGCGCCAATTTTTCTTACTAACTAACACATCCAAATGAAAGTGGCTTCACAAGGCGGCGAAATATTCTTCATTTGTGTGGTCATGGCATCCGTAGTTGCTTATATAACTATGATGGGGCTGTTTGTCCGTCTATGCAATAAAAACAAGAGGCGACAGTTTGTAACCATGCGCGTTTCGTGTCAATGATAGTAAAACATCTTCAGTGCTCTGTAAGCAGACATTTGCAAATTGTTATTGTATGTTGATTGTAAACAATTCGTTAGCAGAACATGTAAATGAATGTTTGGCTACTTACGTAAATTTTTGGTCTGGGTTTTCACCTTACATCATGCACTGCCGATCCGTTTCCTGCGCCGCGGCGGAGTGGCCGAGCGCATTGAGGCGCTATGTTCCGATGCGCCAGGCCGTTCCCAGTCGGGGTTTCGAATCCTCCCTTCGGCAAGGATGTTTGTGTTGTCTTTACTTTGAAGTAGTTTATAAATAGTTTCTAAATTTAGGGACTGATGACCCCGCAGTAAAGTCCCATAAGCTTAACAAACATTTGAATTTCTGTTTCCTGCAGAATTGTGGATTCTTCTTCTCAAATCAGTATCTTTCTGCTTATCTCCATTTTCACTGCAGCACTGTCCGAGTTGATCAGGTTGGTGTGGGCGAGGAGGGGCCCCATTCTGTACCTACATCTACGTATTTCTCTATAAATCAATGTGTATGGCAGAGAATTCATCGAACCCCATTCACGATATTTCTCCACCGTTCCATTCTGTAATAGCACAAGGGAAAAACGGACACCTAAACTTTTCAGTTTGCGATCTGATTTCTCTAATCATCACGATCATGTCCCCCTATGTAAGTGGATGCTGACAAATTATGTCCTCAAGTCGACGAAACAAATTTTGCAAAAAATTTCGCCGCAACTAGTAACGCCTAGTTTCCACCGCAACTCGTGCATCACTTCCGTGACACTCTCTCCCCTACAAGTCGATAATACAAAACTAACTGCCCTTATCTGAACTTTCTCTATATCATCCATGAGTCCCACTTGTTCAAATGTTTGTAAAGCTTAAGAGACTGAACTACGGGGTCATCAGTCCCTAAACTTACAAACTACTTATGAACTAGCTAACACTAAGGACGGCACAAATACCCATGCCCGAGGGGGGGATTCGAACCCCCGACCGTAGTGGCCGTGCAGAACATGACTGGTGCGCCGCAGACCGCTCGGCTACTACGGCCGGCTTTTTGCTGTTCCTTTTATCTTCTTGTGACTTTACTAACCGATAAACGACAGCTGCTCTCATTCTCTCCTAAATCATTTATACAGACAAGGAATAGTAGGAGCCAAGGAACACTTACCTGGGAACGACAGATCACTTCTGCTATTCTATGACTTTCCGTGAATTACTACGTTGTCTATTGTTTCCTTTGTGACAGGAAACTGCAAATCTCGCACAGGCAATTTCTTTAGAAGCCGATTGTGAGGTACAGGGTCAAAGCCTTCCGGAGTTCTACAAATATTAGAACACCCTTGTAGATATAGTTCGTCACTTCATTTGAGTAAAGAATTATCTTTGTTTCCCAAGAACATATAGTCTGAATCCATATTGACTGGAGTTCAATAGGCCGTTGTCTTCGAGATAGTACACAATTTTAGAAAAAAGGGTGTGTTCCAAAATCCTGCTGCAATGATATAGGCCTGTCATTTTGCTAATCACTCCTATTACGTAAAATGCAGACTATCTCTTGAAATGAACGAACCTTTCACAATGCTTGCGATTCGTGAATTTGAGAGAGGACTTGGGTATCATGCCGGTATTCACTTAATGTGGAAAAACAGCTAAAAACCACATCCAATCTGGCGGTCACACCTGTCAATCTACGTAGAGGCGTGTCAGCATGGCTACCTGGACGGGTTGTCCAGTTACCGATCTGATAGGAAAAAATACCAACAGTCATTTGTTACTGTGAGAGAGACTCGACGAAACCATTATAAACACTTCCTACTGTTTTAAAAATAACACTTTTTATTTAAAAAAGGGTGGGCGATAGGAAGGGCTATTTGACCAAGCCTTAAAACTAAACGTGCCAAGTCAATAATTAACCGCACGAACACGCCGAAGGGGGAAAAGCAGTAGATCAAGTCAGTCGAGGCTAGTAACCATGTTGTAGCCCTTATTGTTTATTGCAATGTGGACCCTTTTTAAAATATTTTGTAGTGTAAATAAAAACTGAAATTTTTATTGTGAAAGAAGTTATTTGTGCGTGTATGCAAATACAATAAGACGCGATCTTTTTTTCGCCAGACGATACGCAAGCTGACACAGAAAAAACACACTTGATAGTCCTACCTTAATCGTAAAAAAACCGAAAAATGGCGTAGTGGCATAGTGCATTGGAAGCTAGAAAGAAAAACACCGACGCAAGGAGAAAAAAAATCTGCCGTGTACTTTGCAGCACCTCAGCGCTTCATGATGAGAGGCGAAAATTAGAAGAATAAAAAAATCAAGTTTTTACAAGAAGATGAAATAAAATAAAAAAATAAAGGGAACTGTTTTTTTATCTATGTCAGCATTTCGAACTATAGGTATCTGTCGTTTCAAACCAACGAGAATGTTTAATATTCAACGGAACGAAACGCGTCTAATGGGGGGAAAAAAAAATCGCATCTTATTGTGCGCCTCGGTTGCACAGTGGTGGAATGTCAGACTCCAAATCCAAAGGTCGCCCGGTCCTAGGATTTTTATCTGTCACTTTGCTCTTCTTTCATCTCTGGCAGTATTATTCATGTGAAAAATACCGAGTAGCACCGTGGTTCGGAACCCACGTTAAACTGTAGGTCCCTCTATAACTGGTTGGGTAAGTTAGTTCGAAGGTCGGAGGAAGGCAACGGCGTACCACCTCCAAACAGGACCATACCTAGTATAGCACTGTGGTAATCAAACTAATCTTTGGATTGTTGACTGCTTTACGTTTTTTTAATACTTATTAAGGGTTTTCTTGTCCATCTATGCAACTACAATAAGACCTACTTTTTCCTTTCTCGACAGTGTAAGGTTTCAGAAACGTTCCAAAATATCGATAACTAGAGCGCGTCCATTTTGTACTGCTACTGGAAATGGTACAAAAGATCAGATAACCGCGAAATAGAATGCTGTACCACAATTCTCTGACAGATGCTAAAAAAGTGTACAGAGTATCATACAAAACTAAATGTAATATGAGTCTCTCACGCTCTCTATAGCCGTATATTAATTTATTTCTATACACACCGCGAAAACAGCTTCGTGGCAGGCATTTTCCATCATCAGAAACAGCAGTCAAGGCTGCAAGGCGATTCTAACGAATCGTCCCCTCCCCCATCCCTCCCCGCAAAAAAAGAAAAAAAAAAAAAACAAAACTGTCGAGAATGTGTCTGCACTGTGACAAGTGGATTGTATGCAAAGCAGATTTATTTTGAAAAGACCTATTCAAATTGTGAGGTTCGCTGTAAGGAAATGGCCATTCTTTATTGAACACCCCCCGCACACTGTTTATTTCATCCATATCTACGGACTGCGCGTCGGTCGGTATTGCAATTTTGGCAGCGAGCAGATTTAGCGTCGAATGTAAAAGAGGGGCGGAAAGAAATGGAATGGGAGGGGGGGGGGGGGAGCCTGCTAAGCAGAGCGTGCAGATAAATCGGCAGCCATTAATGCAGCGCCACGCGCGGGGCCCGCGCCTCGGCCGGTAATTGAAACCAGGACCGCGCCGTATAAACGCCACCGCTTCCCAACACACCACATTCGTGTCCGTACGCGCTGTTACGACCGCCCCCTAACGTCAACAGCTAACCGGAAAGGGCTGCGAAAAGCACACACTCTCGGTACACTGTTACGGTTATTTCTAACTACGTGGTAGAGTTGTGGCGATTCGTCAATGACTCGTTCATTTGAACGAATACAAATAAAGAATCGTAAGAATCGAATCGTGATCCGGACGAATCGTCGTTCAAAAGAATCGTCTGCCGCGTGACGATTCTAAGTTCCAACGATTCACGATTCGAAGGCGACTGCCGAATCTTGCCGAATCGTGCCGAATGCCGGAGAGAGGAGGGGGACGAATCGTCGTTCAAAAGAATCGTCTGTCTCGTGAAGATTCCAAGATCCAACGATTCATGATTGGAAAGCAAGTGGCGAATCGTGCCGAATAATTACGAAAGCCAGAAGTGTGCGAACAAGGGAAGCACAGAACGAAGATGGTGAGCTGTTAATTATTAGCCTATTCACGAATTACAGATGACAGAAACAAAACGTAGTGAAATACACAGCTGCCAATACATACGAATATACGTCGTTGAAGTGTAGAACATACCCAGGGGCAGACATAGACTCGGACCATAACTTGTTGGTTATGAACTGTAGGTTGAAACTAAAGAAACTACAAAAAGGTAGGAAAATGAGATGGGACCTGGATAAATTGAAGGAACCTGAGGTTCTTAAGAATTTCAGAGGGAGCTTCAGGCAACAATTGATAGAAACAGGGGAAAATAAAACAGTTGAGGAGGAATGGGTAAAATTGAGAGATGAAATAGTGAAGGCAGCAGAGGACAAAATAGGTAGGAAGGCAAGACCTACAAAGAATCCTTGGATATCACAGGAGATACTAAATTTAATCGATAAAAGGAGAAAGTATAAAAATGCAGTAAATGAAACAGGCAAAATGGAGTACAGACGACTAAGAAATGAGATTGTCAGGAAGTGCAAAATGGCTAAGCAGGAATGGCTAGAAGGCAAATGCAAGGATGTAGAAGAATGTATAAATAGGGGAAAAATAGATACAGCCTACCGGAAAATAAAAGAAACATTTGGCGATAAGAAAAACAACTCTATGAATATCAAGGACACTTATGGAAAACCAGTCCTCAGCAAAGAAGGGAAAGCTGAAAGGTGGAAAGAGTATATAGAGAGACTCTACAAAGGAAATGAACTTCGAGACATTATTGTAGGAAGGGAAGATGATGTAGATGATGATGAAATAGGAGATACTATACTGAGAGATGAATTTGACAGAGCACTGAAAGATATAAGTCGAAACAAGGCCCCTGGAGTAGATGATATCCCGTCAGAGCTACTGAAGACTCTGGGAGAACCAGCCATGACAAAATTGTTTCACATTGTGTGTAAGATGTATGAGACAGGTGAAGTACCCTCAGACTTTAAGAAAAATGTTATAATCCCCATTCCAAAGAAAGCAGGTGCAGACAGGTGTGAAAACTACAGAACCATCAGTTTAATAAGTCATGGTTGCAAAATATTAACACGGATTATATACAGAAGGATGGAAAAGCTGGTAGAAGCCGACCTCGGGGAAGATCAGTTTGGGTTCAGGAGAAATGTAGGAACACGGGAGGCAATACTCACTTTACGGCTTATCCTAGAAGATAGATTAAGAAAAGGCAAACCAACATTTCTAGCTTTTGTAGATTTGGAGAAGGCTTTTGACAATGTTGATTGGAATAAACTCTTTCAAGTTCTGAAGCAAGCAGGAGTAAAATATAGGGAGCGTAAGGTTATTTACAACTTGTACAAAAACCAGACAGCGGTTGTCAGAGTTGAAGGGCATGAAAGGGATGCAGTGGTTGGAAAGGGAGTAAGACAGGGTTGTAGCCTTTCCCCAATGTTGTTCAATTTGTACATTGAGCAAGCTATAAAGGAAAGCAAGGAGAAATTTGGAGAAGGAATTAAAGTTGAGGGTGAAGAATTAAAAACATTGCGTTTTGCCGACGACATAGTAATTCTGTCAGATACAGCAAAGGACCTGGAAGAGCAATTGAACGGAATGGACAGTGTGCTGAAAGGTGCATATAAGATGAATATTAACAAGAGCAAAACTAGGGTAATGGAGTGCAGTGTAAGAAAATCAGGTGATGCTGAAGGAATTAGATTAGGTAACGAAACAATAAAGGAGGTAGAGGAGTTTTGTTACTTGGGCAGTAAAATAACAAATGATGGTCGCAGTACAGAGGATATAAAATGCAGAATGGCAATGGGTAGAAAAGCGTTTTTGAAAAAGAGAAATTTGTTAACATCGAATATTGATTTAAGCCTAAGGAAGTCCTTTCTGAAAGCATTTGTATGGAGTGTTGCCTTGTATGGGAGTGAAACATGGACGATAAGCAGTGTGGACAGAAAGAGGATAGAGGCTTTTGAAATGTGGTGCTACAGAAGAATGCTGAAGATTAGGTGGGTGGATCGCGTAACTAATGAGGAAGTACTGAACCGAATTGGGGAGAAAAGAAATTTCTGGCATACCTTGACTAAAAGAAGGGATAGATTGGTAGGACACATTCTTAGACATCAAGGAATTGTGAATTTAGCGTTGGAGGGAAGTGTGTGGGGTAAAAATCGCAGAGGGAGACCAAGAGACGCGTATAGTAAGCAGATTCAAGTGGATGTGGGTTGTTGTTCTTATGAGGAGATGAAAAGGCTTGCTCAGGATAGAGTAGGGTGGAGAGCTGCATCAAACCAGTCTCTGGACTGAAGACCACAACAACAACAACAACAACAACAACAACATACGTCGTTTATACAGTTTACACATCATGTATTTAAATGAGCAATCCTTACACTTTTGTGTGTTTAGAGAGGTTTAAGCTTTTCGAGTTCATCTAGGTAGTTATAGTTTTTGTAAAAATTCAATTTCACAGAAATATTATTTTTATATAAAAACGCGATTTTAAATGTTTTTAAAGCCACCTCAAAAATCTTTTTTTCTTGATTTTTACGTTATCAGCTTTCCTGAAAGAAACCGATTTTACAAAAAAGAAACATTTTAATAAACGTGAATTTCTTGCATCTCGAAAGAAATTTAATATTTAGAGACGGATTTTTATTTTTAATGTTTATTTCGTGTTTCCTTAAACTAATTGATTTTACATAAGTATTTTATAATGATTATATATCTGTTAATTACCATAGATGTAATTAAATGTATATTTAAATGGCTGAAGTATTCAAACAGAACGAAAAAATAATTTATAAGGTTACAGCAGGATTCGAAATAAGTGACCTACGTTTACTAAACCTACAACGCTACTAAATGAGCTGTGATGACAGCAGAAATAGTTGGTAGTGTAATATGTATTTATAACAGTTCGCAAAACTTCAGACTATTTACTCGAGAATTTTTGGGAGCTGAATCGAATGGCTTTGCCTCATTATTATTTTAAGCCTGAACTTTACGCAACATAAATATTAAAAAATCCGATAGTCATATTGTCACCTTTTCGGCATTTTGTAAGAATCGTGCCGTCGCAGACGAGAAAGAATCGTGAACGAATCGTAGGAACAGATGCAAAAGTTTAAGATTCCAACATCCATGACACAGACATGTATTGCCATCTATGAGCAAGATGTAGAAGTAAGAATCGCGCCAACGCAGACTAAAGAATCGTGAACGAATCGCAGGAATCGGTTCACAATGTGGGATTGAATCGCAAGAATCGATTCCTAAAAAAGAATCGTGTTGCCCAACTCTACTACGTGGTCTCTACTGGCTCATGGCAGGGTTGCCAGATTGAACTCGAGGCAGGCCCGGAGAGCAGACGTGCTCCCCCCCCCCCCCAACTGCGACCAACTCCCCCCTCCCCCACCCCATTCCAACCAGGACTGTCGTCTTCTGCAGAAAATTTTTTCGGCAAGAAATTAAGAAGCGACTGATTCTTCTTTTGTGCGGTAATATTCGCTTTGTGTCTTTCTGATTGTAAATGTTTATTCATAGCTTTCACTCCGTCGTACTTAACAGTAAATGAGATATTGCATATTCTGCACTTACACATACACTCATCAGTATCGACTTTTTGTAGCCACTCTTTATAATTTTCTTCCTGCAACCATTCTTAACGGAACGAACTTAGATATCGTCTCATTTCACTGTTATTACTCACTAATCAGAGTTAATGTAAGCTTGTCTGGTCACACACGATCCGAGTATTCCAAAAATTGCCAGTAAACTGATAAACAATGAACGAACGGAGACAAATAATAGACGTCGCCAGCTGACACGTTGCCGCAACAGTGTTTGCTTAATAATGCGCTAGCCGATTACGACCGACGCAACAATGAAAAGTTTTCAGAGGAAGAATAGAAAAGTAGCGTTTTGTTGCAGTAAGAAATTGAAATTTATATAAAGTTATTCATAATTACTAAGAGAGGAGCCGGCCGGGAATGGCCTAGCGCACTGAGGCGTCTTGCCACAGTGCGCGAGGCTGCTCCCGCCACAGGTTCGAATCCTCCCGTAGGGCATGGATGTTGTGTTGGTCCTTAGTTTAAGTTACGTTAAGTTCGATGTAGATCGCCGCTACATGAGCATACTACTTAAAAAGCGTCGTAAAAAAAAGAGTTAAGATGAAGGTTACATTCAAGCCCGGAGAAGAGTCATTGGCCCGTAGACCCGGAGAATTCATTCCAATCCCGGGCACTCCGGGCGGCGCCCGGAGATCTGGCAACCCTAGCTCATGGCCGTAGGTATTGAGTTGCTACGAAATTTCATAGCTTGTATATCATGTCATACAGGGTGTCCAGGAAAGGACTGCCTGATTTCAAAATTAAATATCTCGAAAACGAAGATCGATAGAGGAATGCAGTAAACGGTATGTTTATTGTGAAAGCTGTAAGAAGTTTATACAGCAGTTTGAAACAATAGTTACAAAAGCTGCTAACAGATGGCGCTATAATCGCCATACGTAATGCCAAGTCTAAATAGTGATCCGAAGCCCAGAGCGATCAGAGGGACCTCTACCCGTTTCTCAACCCGACCTCCACTCTGCCGCCTCAGCTTGGTGTGGCCATCTACGCTACACTCATCCGCCCCATCTTCGAGTAGGCGGCGGTCGTCTGGGGGAATGCTGCGAAAACGCATATCAGAAGGCTCCAGGGTCTCCAAAACAGGATTCTGCGTCTCGCACTCCACAAACCACGAGATTTTCCGACCGAAGATCTCCTCAGAGTTACAAACATTCAACCAATCCGAGCCAAATTCCGGCAGGCTGCGTAGCTCTTCTATCAGAAAGCTGCCCGGTCGCCGAACGGCCTCATCCGTGCACTTGGCCACAGAGTGCAGCGATTGAATGCCACCAGGTGGCCCCACCTGCTCCGCTCCGATTAGGAGCCGCATGCACAAATAGGATCACCACGACGACGCAAACCGCAAGGGCGATCAACACTCAAGGACAACAGTATACCATCACCCAGTTATTTTGGAGGCGTAGCTCACCAGCTTGAACTCGGAAACCCATTTGTTTCCGTCATTGCACGAGCGAGCGAGAGCGATCAGTTCCACTACTGAAACGTGAAAGGAGGTTAGCGTACCGAAGGAAGAGATTAAAAACCATGTACTCCATTGAACAACGCGTTTTTCTGGTGCTAGAGTACCACAGGTTAGAAGAGAGTCCTACGGCAACAAGGCGAAGTTTTCAAGCACGATTTAATGTTCCAAAAGGACCCGATGCGAAAACCATTCGTACGTTCTTCGCAAAATTTCAACGAACAGGCAGCGTAACTGATGATCTAGTGGGGCATGTTGGCAGCAGGCAAACCACAGTTACGCCTGAAAATATCGCCACAGTTTCTGGAATTATTCAGCGAAATCCAATGTCATCCGACTGTAGAATTGCTTCTGAAACTGGTTTGAAGCGTTCCAGCACGCAGAAAATACTGAGAAAGAGTCTACACATGATTCCATTCAAAACTCAAATGCACCAGGCCATACTCGTACGATCTGTGCAACAAAGGGATGCCTTTGCTAATCAGATGCTCACAATGATTGATAGCGAAGGATTTCATGTTGGCTGCATCTGGTTTACAGATGAAGCACACTTCCACCTGAATGGAAACGTGAATAAGCAGAACTGGCGGTTTTGGGATTCCGAAAAGTCATATTGGTGTGAAGCGAAACCCCTGTATTCTCCTAAAGTTACTGTGGGCTGCAGTATGCAGCAGAGGCATTATTGGCCCTTTTTCATTCGAGAAACGGTCACTGGTGCACGTTACGTTGCAAATTTGGAACAATTTGTCGCCACACCGCAAGCGTTAGAGGATCGACCAGGTACTGAATGGTGTATGCAAGATGGAGCCCGACCACATCGGACCGAACAAGTATTTCGCTTTCTTGAGGAATACTTTGGGAATCGAGTCATTGCCTTGGAATATCCCAAATTTACTAGTGCAGGCACGGATTGGCATCCAAATTCGCCGGATTTGACTCCCTGTGACTTTTTTTTGTGGGGCACAGTGAAAGACATGGTCTACCCGAAGCATCCCGCTACGCTGGACGAGCTTGAATCGCCAATCTCTATGGCATGTGAATCCATTTCGGTTAAGACACTACGAAATGTGATGGCGAATTTCATTCTTCGTTTGCGCCACCTCTGTAGTGCTAATGGTGAACATTTTGAAAAAATTGTGATGTGATTGTTTGAAAAGTGTTTTCATACGATTATTTCACTTATGTATGTTGATATGAGCTGTACAGCGTCATCTGTTAGCAGCTTTTGTAACTATTAATTCAAAGTGCTGTATAAACTTCTTACAGCTTTCACAATAAACATACCGTTTACTGCATTCCTCTATCGATATTTGTGTTCGAGATATTTAATTTTGAAATCAGGGAGCCCTTTCCTGGACACCCTGTAGGTGGGGGAAAAGATAACATATCGCATTCCCGTGAGAAATTGCGCAATACTGCCTAGGCGTATTCTGATTGGCTGTATGAAACCCCCTCTATGATTTTTTTAAATTATAAATATAAAGTAAACTGTGGTACAAATTGGTGGTACGTGGGACCTGCACTGTGGAGTTGCATGCAGTCCAGCACAAACGGCTCTCGCATTACCGACTATGACAATCGAGCTCTTAAAATAGTCTGCCAGACAGTTAAAACTTTTTATTTTTCAACTACTGTAATTAGTATTCATGTGTACTGGGATCTTGGACAGTATTATATCTGTCGCTTGTTGTTTCACGAAATATAAATATTATGAAACAACTGGCATCTTTTCCTATTTGATAAATAGCAACTGCTTTAAAAGTTCCACAGCACTATACAAGGATCGACGGCCTGTGCGGTGCTTATTCGTGGGTATAACAACGAAAAGGGAGAATCCAGGTTACTGAACAAAAACTTTTAACTGCGCGCAATGACGAGACATGTAGTTCTACGGCCCTCACGTGCAGTGCTAGGTAATTAAATCTTGCGACATTTGCACGAGTGTGGTGGTAACACCTCCGAGGGAAAGTGTTACAGAGACAACCAACTTACAAAAAACTTTCCAATTACTTTTATCATACTCACTCTCTATCCACAAAGGCTGTTGGCTCAACGTTATGAGGAGTCTCCAGAAACGGCACGTGGTTCGGATTCCCCGGTTGGATAACTGGGGTAGGCTAGGGACACGCAAGTCGCCGAAGTGGCGTCCAATTGAAAGACTTGCACAAGGCCAGTGAGCCACACGAAATTATTATTATTATTATTATTATTATTACTATAAAAAGTAACTTTAGAGATTTGGAGGCCCCCCAGGACGAGAGGCACGGGACAGTCTGAATAAAATACCACTGGAGATTTAGAGGTCCTAGAACAAGAAGCCAATGGCGCTCCCTAAAAAAAAAAAAGATTCTTTTGAGGCATTTGGAGGTGCCCCCCCCCCCTTTCAGTCCGCCACTGTATCCACCACCTAATATCTCTGATCCCGCCGTATCTTTCAGACAGACTTGAGGTATAAACTGGAATTTTTTAGTCTCAGCCAATTGCAGGTGTTTTAATGGTATCACATGGACGTAAGAAAATTTGTACCAGATCCGGAACTAGAAACCGCGGCCTCCTTCAGTTGAGACATGTGCGAAGGATCAATCGCCGCAATTTCTTAATTGCGAGGACTTGAGAACATAATGCCACGGTCTAACATACACTGCTGAACAGAAGTATTCGCACATCATGATATAACATACGTACATTTAATGTTTAGACTACTTGTAACATTTGTGAATACAAGCGACCAAATTAAAACAATCTCTTCTCCATGTATAGATTAGATTAATACGTGTTCCATAGATCATGAATACGACACTTCGTAATGATGTGGCTCGTGACAGGTTAATAAAAGGTGTCTGTACAAGATATTAGATAACACAAAATATTGCATGATACAATTTATTATTTTCTTTTTAGACACTCGCGTGCACAATGATGAATGAAACATAACTAAGCTGTACCGAATATCGTGTTAAACCGTAACAGAATATCAAATCTCATTGTGGTTAAGTGATACTGAGGTAGAGTAAAATGTTAAAAGTTTTCGGTTTCCTATCTGCCTATATGCTTCATTTTTTTTCTCCCTCTGATGCTATTATCTCCACAGCGTCATTTATAGAAGATAATTATAACACTACCATACTACACTACTAAATTACTTAGCACACTGTCTGTTTTCAGAACATGTGTTCGTTTTTATTTGGTTAGTTTTCTAATGTTGTCCATATGTTGTCACAGAAAAATTTCGTATTGCAAATCGTTTTCACGTTGGGAGAAGTTTGAAGATCGGTTTTTAATCAGTTTCCTTTCTTTCCACCTCCACACCATGAAAGCTCCGATACCACGTTTTGTGCATCGATTAATATCTGCGGTCGAAGCGCAATAATCGTGTCGGTATCAAATTTTTGATGTGTTTCCAAGCTTCTTCTGAACTAGCTTCGGCGGATCTAGCTTTAGCATTATACAACAGAACGGAGCTATCAACAAAGTTCTATTTCTGAACTAATGTCAAATTTGAGGTCCAGTCAGCGAAGATTACACAATCGGCCTTTAAAGAAATTGAAATTATGTTTGTTAAGCTTTGGGACTTAACTACGGGGTCATCAGTCCCTAAACTTACAAACTACTTATGAACTACTTACGAACTAGGACGGCACAAATATCCATGCCCGAGGGGGGATTCGAACCACCGACCGTAGTGGCCGTGCAGACCGTGACTGGAGCGCCTCAGTCCCCTCGCCCACCGCGGCCGGCTCATTTCACGCAGGAAGCTAAACATTGGAATTCTTTCGCTCTAGTATTCCAGTCAATTAGCTCATTAACAACGCTGACTTCAATAATTCCCAAACGATAATTCAGTCCCGCACGCATCGTGAAGTGTGTATTTTAGTCGTGGAACGACTTGTTAATAAATGAAGAAATACTATACTCAAATTCTCCTCGCCGCACTCTCTCGAGCCACTTCCTCGCGTGCAACCGTAGACTCAAAATTTGCTCGATGTTCTCTGGTTACGACCAATCTGAATCCTCTAATAACGATAGTCTCCTTTGCTGGTAACGGCACTGAGAAACAACGTAGTACAGAAATCTGTTTCTTCCATCAACGATGCAGAAGAAACGCGATCGCGTGTCGGTCGGTACTTCGAAATGTAATTATGTGTTCTGAGGTTTCGAGCGGCCGGTGTCTGGCAAAATCGCGTTTTCTTCTACAGCAGCTTTATCTCTCGCAGCTAACCCCTTCCTTGTGGGAGGGCCAATAACGGCAAAGTTTCTGTCTGCCACCCTTCGTTCAATCCGAGACGGGGAACGTTAGGCGCTTTGGAAATTTCTACGACCAACGCACTTTAAAAGCTAAAAAAACGCTACCAAACAAGGTTAGAATACAGGGAGACGCCCTTACACTGAAAAAGTGAAGCCTGCCTCCGCCATGCTGCTAAGTTTTCGAGAAGTGTTCGTATTGTAGAGTTAATGTTTTATGTCACTTAAAACAGGAATAAAATGTCCGACGGTTGGCCATGATGTACAACGTGTTAAAGAAGTGCAAATTAGCTATTATAAACAAAGTTTTCAAACATATTATGACGAGTATTTATTACTACTTATTCAAGAAAGTATATTGTTTGAAAGTACATACTTTGCAGTCACTGTCAGTTCAATGCATTAACTGTAAGAGGGTCGACTTAACGTATAGTTTTAATGTAGAAATAGCACTCCAAAACTGACAAAGATGACGGACAGGCTTCAACTGACGTATGTGCTCGGCATAGATAATGCCATCTCCCTTTATTCTAACCTCCTTGCTATCAAACGATCTTTGAAACGGTAGCTACACAAAAACGGTGAACAAGAATTTTTAATAATGGAATGATTCAATAATTTTGATCCTTATTTTCTGACGCAATACGAGAAAGAGCAAGGAAACATGTTTTTCTTAGGATTGACTCAGAAGCCAATTCTCCCTCAGAAGGACGCTTTACATGTACGTACGTTTCGCTATGTAATTAATATCGACATCAGAAAAGTTGTGCAGCTTACTGATAGCACAGGATTACTCATTATGGGTAAAATTAATGCTTACGTGTTTTAAATGTATAAGTAAGACCATATTCTTACCTCTATCTTCAAAATCTGTTTCTCGTACAGGTGCAGAAGTATCAAGAGCTCTTGTCATTACATGCCTGGTTAGAGAAGTGTTCCCTTCATTAGAGGTTTTTTTTATCTACTATAAATTACTAGCCATTAAAACGAAGCCTCAAGAAGATCACAGATGTCATACCCAAATTTAGTTGGAAGAATCATGCTATATAATCTTCACATTATTGAACCTACAACCCCACGTGAAATTAGGACGAGGATCAGAAATTGGGAAAAGGGTTCAAGGAAGAGAGTTGACTAAAGTTCATTAGGCTCCCTTCCACCAAGACTCTTAATCTTCGTATAGATTTTTTCTCAGATCTTTTCGTTTCATAACGCTTCACTTGATTCACCTAATCTCCGGAGCCGGCCGCGGTGGCCGAGGAGACTGAGGCACTTCAGTCACGGTCTGCACGGCCACCACGGTCGGGGGTTCGAATCCCCCCTCGGGCATGGATATTTGTGCCGTCCTAGTTCGTAAGTAGTTCATAAGTAGTTTGTAAGTTTAGAGACTGATGACCCCATAGTCCCATAAACTTTACAAACATTTGATTTAATCTCCGGAGGGTCTTCCTCTTATAAGTAGGCTGCAAACACAGAATTTGTTTGGCCAATGTTCGTCTTCTAGCCTCATCAAATGCCCATTCCACTTTAAACGCCACTTCTACACCTCTCCAGTATAACTTTTAGGAGCTTACATTCGCGTTCTGATTTCAATGTTTGGGCTTTCTAACCATCCACCCAAAAGCTCTTTCTAAAAAAAATATCAATTTACATGGCTTCCAATCTTCTCCTATCTCTTTTTGTCATCTCCCATGTGTCGGCTCCACATAAAATTACACTGTGCATTACTCATTCAAATAACCTTTTTATTGGTCTATTTTTTAATTTTATCAGACCAAGGGATGGAATTCAATTTATTTATTGCTTTTCTATCTTGTATTGTTCTCTGTGTCTTATTTAATTTTTACCGGCTGCAAGATTAGATACTACGCCTAGATATTTACACTGCCGACAACGTTTCATAGTAGGTTTCAGAAATTACTGCAACCAATGAGAGAGTTATTAAACCATGACCGGTTTCAAGCTGCCTAGCAGCTCATCATCAGACGGTATATATACATTCAGTGCAAATTACATTTGTATAGTTAGGAGTTTCACATTTACTATGTCCATGTGGGTTCTGCTTTTGGATAGCGTTTCGTAATAACACTGTCCTTTCATCAGCACACCAGAGCAACTCCCACGACTTTCGAGTGGTAAAATTAAGTAACACTGCACACACATTACCACAGCACAGCCACTACCACGTCTTTCAGCTTGTAATCCAAAAGCAGAACACACATGGACATACTTAATGTGAAACTCCTAACTATACAAATGTAATTTGCACTGAATGTACATACACCGTCTGATGCTGAGCTGCTAGGCAGCTTGAAACCGGTCACAGTACAATAAATCTTAATTGAGAAGAAAAAAGGCGACTGGTTGCAGCAATTTCTGAAACCTATTTCATGATACAGTCGCAGTTTCCGACACATAATGGATAAAAGTTTTAAGCTATCATAGTCTTTCTTTCTGTATTTGTGTCATGTTGTTCATAAACTAAGCAAATATACTTTGTTTTCGAAAAATTACTGACACACCATCCTTATACGAATCCAAGAATTTCCTCGTCATACTTATCTGCTGGCAAAATTACGTGATAAGCGTAATATAACAAAGACGATATTCTTGTCTCTAGCTTGCTCGATGGTATATAGTCTATAGACAGCAAATTTATTATTTGACCCATTTTCTGTAATTATAATTCGAAGTTGCACAGAAAGTTTCATTTATTTTCAATTACCGGTTTCAAATCATCAAAGTCCTGCAACAACAACGTTAGCCACATGATTCCTTTTCGAAAACGGTAAATCAATAATGGATATAAAACCTGACACAGACGAACAGTACAAACTACAAATAAGTAACTTTTTAACATTCGATAATGTACTGAAATTTACAATAAAACTACTTAAAAAAAGTTAAATTTTTGTCTTACGCCGCGGTGGAGCGGCCGAGCGCTCTAAGGCGCCTTGCTGCGGGGTGCGCGGTAGCTCGCTGTCGGATGTTCTAATCCTCCATCAGGCATATGTGTGTGTGTGTGTGTGTGTGTGTGTGTGTGTGTGTGTGTGTGTGTGGTCGTTAAGTCAGTTTAAGTAGTTTGTAAGTCTAGGGAATGATGACCATAGCAGGTTGGTCCAAAAGGTTTAAACACATTTGAACTTTTTTTTTTATTTTATTTATATATTTTTCATACTGGACTACATATCACCGAATCGAAATCCCTCGATCATATGATATAGTTGTCTTTTCGCAGTTCGCGTATGAAACTAGCACTTATTACTCGGACACTGCATCGTAACAGTAGGACGCGAGAGTAAACAAATAAGGGCTATTCACGTGCTACTACACAAAAATGCTAAAACCGCCTATCCCAAAGTCGGTTGCTTTGAGGAAAATGTTGCGTTATTTGAAATGAATTATCATCCTATAGAAAAAGAAGAGCGTCTCTTTATTCGATTCCGTCATTTGTTTACGGTCACGGCTGACTAGTCACAATATAGGCCTAGTGTCCGATTAATAACTATCCACTCGAAAGGTTTCTACCGATTAGAACGACAGTCAAGCGACTTAGGCACCGTGACTAAACATTATATCACGAACAGAGCCCAACATCGAAACAATATGCATTTATCTGTAAATGCGCGGGAAAGTGCAGAAATAATCGATATATAAGTCGCGGACGACTCCTAATTTCTGTGAATTTCGATACGCATATCGATTAAACTGATGAGTGAACAAAAGGCATTCGGCCATGGAAAAAATGAGGGTTTTATTTATTTATTTATTTTATACCGAACCTTAGGTAAAATCGGGAGAAATAATGGAAAAATCGAGAGCTGCTTCAATGTCTTCCTTTAAATTGATCTGCTGCGGGTCCGAAACACTTGAGCAATACACAAGGCACGGTCGTACAATCGTTTTCTACTCCTTTAGAGGAAGTATGTGTTGTTGTTGTTGTTGTTGTGGTCTTCAGTCCGGAGACTGGTTTGATGTAGCTCTCCACAATATCCTATCCTGAGCAAGCCTCTTCATCTCCACATAAGAACGGCAACCCACATCCACTTGAATCTGCTTACTATACGCGTCTCTTGGTCTCCCTCTGCGATTTTTACCCCACACACTTCCCTCCAATGCTAAATTTACGATTTCCCGATGTCTAAGAATGTGTCCTACCAAGCGATCCCTTCTTTTAGTCAGGGTATGCCAAAAATTCCTTTTCTCACCAATTCTGTTCAGTACCTCTTCATTAGTTATGTGATCTACCCACCTAATCTTCAGCATTCTTCTGTAGCACCACATTTCAAAAGCCTCTATTCTCTTCCTGTCCACACTGCTTATCGTCCATGTTTCACTCCCGTACAAGGCAACAGTCCACACGAACGCCTTCAGAAAAGACTTCCTTACACTTAAATTAATATTTGATGTTAGCAAATTTCTCTTTTTCAAAAATGCTTTTCTTCCCATTGCCATTCTGCATTTTATATCCTCTGTACTGCGACCATCGCATGTTATTTTACTACCCAAGTAACAAAACTCATCTACCACCTTCATTGTTTCGTTACCTAACCTAATTCCTTCAGCATCACCTGATTTTCTAAGACCGCATTCCATTATTGTTGTTTTGCTCTTGTTAATGTTCATTTTATACGCTCTCTTCAACACCCTGTCCATTCCATTTAACTGCTCTTCCAGGTCCTGTGCTGTCTCTGATAGAATTACAATGTCATCAGCAAAACACAATGTTTTTATTTCTTCCCCCTGAACTTTAATACCTATTCCAAATTTTTCCTTGCTTTCCTTCACCGCCTGCTCGATGTACAAATTGAATAACATCGGAGAAAGGCTACAACCCTGTCTTACTCCCTTCCCAACTGATGCTTCCTTTTCATGCCCTTCTAGTCTAATAACTGCAGTCTGGCTTTTGTACAAGTTGTAAATAACTCTCCTTTCCCTATATTTTACTCCTGTTGACTTCAGAATTTGAAAGAGTGTATTCCAGTCAACATTGTCAAATGCTTTCTCCAAATCTACAAAAGCTAAAAATATAGGTTTGCCTTTCCTTAATCTATCTTCTAAGATAAGACGTAAAGTGAGTATTGCCTCCCTGGTTCCTACGTTCCTCCTGAACCCAAACTGATCTTCCCCGAGGTCAGTTTCTACCAGCTTTTCCATTCTCCTGTAGATTATTCGTGTTAAAATTTTGCAACCATGACTTATCAAACTAATGGTTCTGTAATTTTCACACCTGTCTGCACCTGATTTCTTTGCAATGGGGATTATTAAATTTTTCTTAAAGTCTGAGGGCATTTCGCCTGTCTCATACATCCTAGATACCAGTTCAAATAGTCTTGTCATGGCTGGCTCTCCCAGAGACTTTAGTAGCTCTGAGGGTATGTCATCTACTCCTGGGGCCTTGTTCCGACCTAGGTCTTTCAGGGCTCTGTCAAATTCATCTCTCAGTATAGTATCTCCTATTTCATCTTGTTCTACTTCCTTTTCCCTTCCCACAACATCGTCTCTAAGTTCATTTCCTTTGTAGAGCTGCTTTATGTACTCTTTCCACCTTTCAGCTTTCCCTTCTTTGCTGAGAACTGGTTTGCCATCTGAGTTCTTGATATTCATAGAGTTGTTTTTCTTGTCCCCAAATGTCTCTTTTATTTTCCTGTAGGCGGTATCTACTTTTCCCCTTCTTATACATTCTTCTACAGATTTGCATTTGGCTTCTAGCCACTCCTGCTTAGCCATTTTGCACTTCCTGTCAATCTCATTTTTTAGTCGTCTGTACTCCATTTTGCCTGTTTTATTTACTGCATTTTTATATTGTCTCCTTTCATCAATTAAATTTAGTATTTCCTGTGATATCCAAGTATTTTTTGTAGGTCTTGCCTTTCTACCTATATTGTCCTCTGCTGCCATCACTATTTCATCTCTCAATGCTACCCATTCCTCTTCTACTGTTTTATTTCCCCCTGTTTCTGTCAATTGTTGCCTAAAGCTCCCTCTGAAATTCTCCAGAACTTCAAGTTCCTTCAATTTATCCAAGTCCCATCTCCTTATTTTGCTACCTTTCTGCAGAATTTTCAGTTTCAGCCTACAGTTCATGACTAACAAGTTATGGTCAGAGTCTATATCTGCCCCTGGGTACGTCTTGCAGTTTATAACCTGGTTCCGGAATCTATGTCTTACCATTATAAAATCTATCTGATACCTTCCGGTGTCTCCTGGTCTCTTCCATGTATACAACCTTCTTTTGTGATTCTTAAACCAGGTGTTTGTTACGATTAAATCATGTTCCGTGCAAAATTCTACCCGGCGACTTCCTCTTTCATTCCTCCTGCCCAGTCCATATTCACCTACTATTTTTCCTTCTCTTCCTTTTCCTACTACCGAATTCCAGTCTCCCATCACAATTAAGTTTTCCTCTCCCTTAACTGTCTGAATAATTTCCTTTAGCTCCTCATATATTTCTTCGATCTCCTCATCATCGGCAGAGCTAGTTGGCATATAAACCTGTGCTACTGTTGTCGGTGTTGGCTTCGTATCTGTCTTGACAATGATAATGCGATCACTGTGCTGGTCATAGTAGTTTACCCGCATTCCTATTTTCTTATTCATTATCAGTCCTACTCCTGTGATACCCCCAACTGATTTTGTACTTCTATACTTATTTTGTACTTCTATACTTATGATGTCAAAAATTTGTTACGTCTTTTAGCTTTCCTTCATAGCTTGCTCAATGTACAAATTGAATAACATTGGAGAAAGGCTACAAACCTGTATTACTCCCTTCCCAACCACTGCATCCCTTTCATCTTCGCAAAATTCTGGCAATAAAAGTCGTCTGTCCGCCTCTCTCGCACCGTGAGAGTTGTCAGGTGTGCAGTTATGCTTCGTGCAGCGGCGGTGCAGCGCAGTGGGGTGTGCTCAGTGGCTGAATTATCGGCGCAGGTGGGCGACCATTGTGTGTACACAGGGCAGGTGGGGCGTGACGCAACGGCGCGGATCCTGTTAGTATGCTCCTTCCGCGGACCCCCGCAGCCTTCAACGAGACCACTGGCCCTGCAGACCTTGGTTCGGTCAATGGCTGCGGTGGCGGCCGCCGCTCGCGCTCCCTGTATAAATACAGCCGCGGCCCTCACCCGCCGCAGGGCCCCTCACTTTCGGCAGACAAAGGCGCGTCATAGCGCAGTCTGACGTACAGTACAACCACCACACTGCCACTGATTTTTGTTACACATTGCGACACAGGCGCTCCGAGCGCCCGACAAGCTACATTTCTCAAAAAATCGCACTGACGTGTTTTACGGCCCACTTTAGATTTGTAGTTTTATAATTTTTTCCAAACATTTTGGACCAAAATAACAATCTAAATAATAAATTATCATCATCATTAGAGACTGATTATGCCTTTCAGCGTTCAGCCTGGAGCATAGTACCTCTAATAAAACTCCTCCATGATCCTCTATTCAATGCTAACATTGATGCCTCGTCTGATGTTATGCCTTTTACTTCAAAATCGTTCTGCACCGAATCTAAGTACTTTCTTCTTGGTCTACCTCGACTTCTCTTACCCTCCGCTGCCGAGCTCATGAGTCTCTTAGGTAACCTTGCTTCTCCCATGTGTGTAACATGTCCCCACCATCTCAGCCTGTTCACTCTAACTGCTTCATCTATGGTGTTCATTCCCAGTTTTTCTTTGATTTCCTCGTTATGGGCACCCTCATGCCATTGTTCCCATCTATTAGTAACTGCAATCATTCTTGCTACTTTCATATCTGTAACCTCTACCTTAAGAATAAGGTAACCTGTATCCACCCAACTTTCACTCCCATTCAACAAAGTTGGTCGAAAGATAGAGCGGTGCATTGCTAACTTAGTCTTGGTACTGACTTCCTTCTTGCAGAAGAGAGTAGATCTTAGCTGAGCACTCACTGCATTAGCTTTGCTGCACCTCGATTCCAGTTCTTTCGCTATGTTGCCATCCTGTGAAAAAAATACATCCCAGGTACTGTCTACCTGTTCTAACGTTGTTCCTCCTATTTGGCACTCAATCTGTTTAAATCTCTTTCCCACAGACATTACTTTCATTTTGGAGATGCTGATCTTCATATCATAATCCTAGCACCTCTGATCGAGCTCTGAAATATTGGTTTGCACCTTTCAATCGAATCGGCCATTACAACTAAGTCATCCGCATATGCGAGACTGCTTATTTTGTTTTCACCTATTTTAATCCCGCCCTGCCATTAATATGAGTGTCTGAAACCCTTTTAGGAAAAAAAATTAGATAGTGGCGGGTTCCGAACCACTGACCTTCAGCGCCACAGTCCAACGCATTTCCCACTACGCTACGCCTAACAGTTAGCACTTATGTTCTTTAATCTCATACTATTGATGGCCGTTGTTAACTGATGCTAATATGGCTTTTGTAGACACTAGATTATCATTTATCGTACGAAGAACGACGCATTTTTGTTAATTCTGGAGTGCGCCATTGCTTTGAAATGACAACGTGTAAGTAACAATAAGAAAATCATCAAATACGCAACGCAAGATGGCATATGCCACAGAGAGCTCTGGGCGAGGAATGTCACGTGACATCTGCGAAAGGCCGGTGTCCGTTATTTCAATGGAGGGTGTCATAACTAGTTATTTTTGCAAATAACTCTCAAACGATACGAGATATGAAAAAAAAACATAATGGAACAAAGTTGTAGAGAATTTTCTACTCTACAAATTCAGAGATTCAATTTTCGCCTCAGATGAACGGTTTATTTGCAATTAAAATTACATTACAAACTGCTTTTTTTAAATTACTAACGTATTTCTTGTCCGAAATATTTCAAAACCCGAGTTTCTGGTCTCTGGTAGCCAATAATTATGTCTGTAAAATTTGATGCTGATCGGTTGAATGCTTCGACCTAAAAAGTGGGAACACGTTACAGCCAGACAGACATCGTCAAATCGCCGTTATTTTTGCAAATCTCTGCAACCATGCAAGATATGAAAACAACATAATAGAGCGAAGTTGTAGAGAATTTTCCCCTCTACCAATTAGGCTATTCAATTTTCGTGTCAGATGAGCGGTTCGTTTGCAATTACAATTATATTACAAACGGTTTATTTATTTATTCATTGTATTATTGCCGTATTTTTTGTCCGAAAAATTTGAAAATGGAGATTCTGGTCTCTGGCGGCCTACAATTATGTATGTAAAATTTGGTGCTGATCGGTTGAACGGTTCGTCTTAAAAACAGGGAACACGTTACGGACGGACAGACAGACATCCCAAAATCGCCGTTGTTATTGCAAATATCTCTGAAACGATACGAGATATGAAAAAACATAATGGAGCAAAGCTGTAGAGAATTTTCTCCTCTACAAGTTCGGTTATTCAATTTTCAGGTCAGATGAATGGTTAAGACATTATTTTCATTTAAATTTCCAGCTGTCAAAAGACGATCGCAGAAGCCCACTTTTAGTGTTACTGCCGTAACCTGAAGTGGGCCAAAATGTATCTATAGTATGATTTATACCGATTTTAACTTACAGTTTACAATACAAAACATACGAAGTGCTATAAAAATCGGCATTAACCTATTGCTAGCCACGACGTTATTTTTCCAACCTGTTTTACATTAATATGATACCTCTGATGACAAAGCTAAATCTGTTGTTTTAAAACATTTCGGTATATTACAAGAACATCTACAGACCGTCCCATTTTTGGACGTTGGGAAAATGAGCTATCAAACATAATAAGAGAGAAGTTAAAAAAGCTAATTGGCTGCTGACAATAAAACCATGCAGGTAACGATAAAATGGGAGTTTAGTTGACCTACCTACTTCTACGCACATGCATTCGTACCACATATTACATGTGTTTCACCATTATTACTCGAACTTATCTTTGAAATCTCATTTGCTATAACGTTACAGTCTCTTTCCGAAATCTTAGACTTGCATAAGCAGCGCACAAATGAAGAATAAAATTGATGGTGTAATCGACTCAAGGCCATATAACTTTTTCCCGTAACGCTTCTACAGCAACTTGATACACCTTTCCTGCTGCCTCATACGACTCTTAACGCACTGTTAAATGCGACCAACAACCAAGCACAGCAATAAAATCCTCGTTCAGGAAACAAAACGTTCAAGGAACTTCCTTATGCACACGAAAGAATTAAACACACTGACAGCCACACACGTCCAAAGCAACAAATGTTTCACCGCCAGGCACACCTCATTACCTCGACAACCAACGTGTTAAACATATGCAGATTATTTCCTTGTTACCGTCGCCGATTGAGTTTCCCTACAGTTGAGGTATTACAAGAGTCAGCAGTTCCGTATTTTACAAATTACGAAAGCATTCCACACAGAAGATAAGCTTAATATAAAAACTCACGGTACGAATTCAATTACAAATAAATGACTTATAAGGCTGGGGATATCCTTAAAAATAGACAAATAACAAAAAAATGTGGGTAAGTGATCATGTCAGAAATAGAAAGTTAACTTACAAGCCGGCCGCAGTGGCGGAGAGGTCTACGGCGCGCCAGTCACAGTCAGTACGGCGGCTACGGTCGGGGGTTCGAACCCCCCCCCCCTCGGGCAATGATATTTGTGTCGTCTTTAGTATAAGGTATTTCATAAGTAGTTTGTAAGTTTAAACGAATCCGACAACTAAAATAAGGGAAAAGGTCATTAAAACATTTAATTATTTGTCACATCGCAAGAAAAATTCATCCTGTGAAAAGAAACTGCTTATCGTGATAACGAAGGCTATAATGCTTCATGTATTCCCGACAGTGACGTCAACTAAGTTTAACGACACCAGCTTGTATCAAATGAGGTATATGTGAGACTTGATACACATTGAAAGAGGAATGGGGGAAAGCGAAAGAGGGTTGATAGGGGGAAGGGGCAATGGGTAAGGGACAGAGAGGGAGAAGGCAGGGAGAGAGGGGGGGCGGTGAGGAGAGGGGAAGAGGACGGGACAAGGGAGGACGAGGAGGGGGAAGAGATGAGGAGCTGTAAGAGAAGGAGAGGAGGAAAGGGAAAGGAGAAAGACGAAGTGAAGAGGAGGAAGAGGAAAGGGAGAGGAAGAAGACGAAAAGGAGAGTAGGAGGAGGAGAGGGAGGGGAAGAGGAGGAGGGAGAAGAGGAGGACAAGGACGGGGAGGGAATGTATAAATTACCTTCAAACTAAAAAAATAACGTGAAAGAAGACATTTGCAGAGACTTCTGTGAGGATGCTGACATCCAGACACGTGGACAAATGTTAGAACTAAACGTGACTGCAGTAAAAACAGCTACTAAGGGACCAACAACAGCCCGATAACGTGAAGGCTGCCGCAGTTGAAACCTGAAAGATTCGTTGCTTTTTCCTGGTTCTTGTGCTAGGGACATTGCTTTAAGTAACAAGTTCAGACTTTCCTCTCAATTGTTTTATTTCTCCTACTTTTTCGTAAGCTAAGGTTCTTTTTTTGCACGTTGATGGCAGAACTTTAAAAAGGCGATCGCAATCACGATTTAGTAATTCTCAATTACAGTTTCTAAAACATTTTTCTTTAAATATAATTTATCTGTTATTACTGGGAAACACACTTTTTGATCTTCGGAGTCAGAATTTATAGCTCATACAACTATCCAATTTATTAAGCGTGAATACTATGAAGGAAGTTACCAGGAGTTGCCCACATTACACCACTTTCATTTTCTGTATGCTGGTTAAGATCGACACCGCAGTGAGAAATCACTAGTATTAATTGAAGCCAGTGTAATTTAAGGGGATAATGTGCAGGCATATTTTTCCACCGGAAAAAAATATTTATCATCTTTTATTCCCCAACAAGTTATGTACTGAAATGCAATACACCTTCATTTCGAGCTGAGATGCAGCTCACCTGTAGCTCCATAGTTCACTGCCACGAGAAATCTATATTGAAAATAAAGTATTACGAGTACTCTGTATACAAAGCAGTTGAATACCATTGTAAATAACTGGTTTATTTGCAGATTTATGCAGGTTTATGTCAGATTGCCCAAAAATACAGATAATAGCACACGCTTTGGAAACACTGATTCATTATATAAAAAAGCTGTCGTAAAAAAAGAGCTCTTTTAGTAGCGGTAGCAAAACACAAAAAGAGCGGATGAACTAGGAGCAGCGAACGATTATGCCAAACGTATCACGCTTCATACTTCGTTGGATTCTTTTCCGAAGACCGACGGGCAATAACAAGATGGCGCGTAGCAGAATTTAAAATCACGTGTTTGCCTTCTGCTGATGAGTCATTTCGAGGTGAGCGTCTGCCTGCTAGATTACATAGTTCAGTGCTACAAGGTTTCTGTTTTGATGTGTTCTGCACTCTGCAATATGTGACTAATAAATTTTAGAATGCCAAGATATAGAGATAACTCTTAACTTAAACGCGAGAAATTATCCACAAACTGTTTCTTTTGGTTTGCGTGATGTAGTTAGCGACTCAAGCAGCAAGCTCATGAAGCAGCTAGGTGGGGCAACTTCCCCCTCCACCTGCATGCGTAGACCACGCCGCTCAGCCGTCACTGGGAGCGAACTAAAAGAGCGAACTAGTTCGCGGCAGAGCCACGAACTAAAGTGAGCGCTCCCGATCGCGAACTATGATGCTCAAGTCTACCGGAAACATCCGTGGCCTCATGGCATGCGGCACGAAATCTCCCCTCAGCCTCCCCTCCACGCTACCCTCTGATGTACGAGAGGCACCCTCGGAAGCTCCTCCAGTGTGGTCTACCGGTACTACGCCGGGGAACTGCCTGACATATGCTAGCATCTTACAGAACTACGAGGAGAGTGTAGAACAGTGGTTTAGGGGCGGGGGGTTTCCTCTCTGTATAGTTACTGTGACGTTATCCAGACAGGAGGGTGCAAGTCCGTCGTCTTCCAGAGGAATAGTTCCTTGACGTCCGTACTGAGGGACGGAAAGAAGCTGCCAGAAGCTGACTTATGCTCTTATTCACTGGGGCATTCTTGGGTCAATTGGAGCTCGTGCAAAGGCACCTTGTCGGCAAAGGAGTATCGCACACTAGTACACTGGTTGGAGACCAATTATACCCCTTCATGACGAGCATGTTTTCAAACAGCAGTGGCGTTTTTCAAAAAGATAATCCGCCATGTCACGCGGCCAAGAGGGTGGTCGCGTGTTCGACAGATACTTTGGCGAGTTGCAATTGATGGGCTGCTGTCACCGTCCCCGTTCACCAGCTCCGAACACATTTAGGATTTGATTGAAGTGTACTCTTCTTTCAGGTTCACGAAAATTTTGTCACACGCTACAAATCATTTTAAAACAATCACAATTTGCATTTTAATGAATAAACTTACCTTACAGTTCATCGTGGGAAGACAGCCTCTTACTTTTGTCTTTGCACTTTATCTCTGGTACAGCCACGCCGTACAGCTACTTACGTAATAATACGACGGAAATTATCCGGGAATCTTATTACAATGAAATTCGATCCTGACTTTTTCTTACGTAGAATAATTTCTAAAATCTACATTACGCGTCACACAGGTGTTCACAGGACGCTAGTGACGTATTATGAAGTGTTGTAAACTAATTAATAAACATTCCCCTTTCGTATGTCTATTGGAGTCAGTAAATAACTATAAATTCTCTGTGGTGTCTTCTTTTATTACTGCAATAACGAGTAATAAACTGTATTTACAAAATTTTAATAGTGTTCTTTGTAATAATGTTCTGCATCTTTTGAGGTTTGTATGTTTGTATAGTCTATGGGACTTAACTACGGGGTCATCAGTCCCTAAACTTACAAACTATTTACGAACTAGGACGGCACAAATATCCATGCCCGAGGGGGGTTTCGAACTCCCGACCGTAGCGGCCGCGCAGACCGTGACTGGAGCGCCTTAGTCCCCTCGGCCACCTCGGCCGGCATCTTTTAAGGTTTAGGTTTCTTGCACTTGAAAACGAATAATGTAATAGAATGTCTTACTTGCCTCTATTTGGTTATTACAATAATAAACGTATGGTGTTTACGAGTTTCATACATGTTACACTGCGATACCACTCATAAAATTATTCAACGTGAGTCTCAACTTCAATGGAAAAGATAATATATGTAATATAATAAAGCTAACGTCACTCCGTATTTGTAATTAGTACAAATTACTGCTACATGTTCATCACCGATAATCCGTTTTTAAAAATTTGACCACTTCACACTGTCACAATAACTGCACAAATTTCTGAGATAACAAGGCATACGTGTAGGCATAGACTAGGTTTCAATTAATCATAGCTAACATTGTCATTTTAATACACGGTAGAAAATACAATGGGGTCCTGAGGTAAGGTGTGAATGTGTAATTCATTTCTACTGATTTCGAAAGTGATGGACGATCTTGAAACTACATTTGTGAATGGGAGTTCAGTGGTTTTTGGGTGTGTGTTACTTATTTTAGAAACTGTATGTGTTTAGTGTGTCTTGTATAATAATTTATTTTGATCGCTGGAGGTGTAATATAAATGTCTCTTTTGTGTTGGTGGCATTAGAACATCGGTAGGGCACTATCCCTTTGCCTGAATTGCTGATTTCTATTTGCCGTCTTCAGTTTCAGACGGATCCACGAAACACAGTTTTTCTTTTGGCACCAATTTCACTGGCGTCGTACCATCCAAATGATGACATTGATCGCAAGACTAATTGTGTGGTCCTTGAATTTAGGTAATACAATGAAAGTAGAAGGCATTAGTGAATGGTTAAAACTAGATGGACAATGACAAAAAATAAAGAAGATTCGAATAACGTCTCGTCGACATCTTGGTCATTAGTGACGGAGAACACATTCGAATTTATGTTTGCTGCGGCTGGGAAAAGGAAATCGACCGTATTCTTTGAAAGGAATCATCCCGAAATTTGTCTGGAATGGCTTAAATCACGAAACACGTAAATCAGAATGGTCGGAGGCGGATTTGAACCGCCGTCTTCCCAAGTGCGAGTCCGGTGTCACCAATCCGACTCGCTCGATGGGTAATGACAGTCTACCTGAAGTGCTAGTTAAAAAGTAAATTAGCAACAAACACACAGGAAGGATGGAATGAGTAAATGTCATGGCCTATCGTTTAACAAGGTAGCTCGGTTAACGTTTCTAAAACAATCGTCCCCCAGTATTGAAAACTTCGAGGAAGAAAGCAATCTGCGCTACAGCTTCTACAACTTGGAATCGCTAACATGACGAACTCAGATTAAAACAATACGGTTAAAAAACAGAGTTAAGGGAGTGGCGCACCGTCAATAGATGGTTGCAACGAACGCAAAATGTTAAGTGGATATTTGGTTAACAAATGACTTTGAGAAAATGACAGGGCTGAATTACGGGTAGCTGAAATTACCTCCTTGGGAGGAGTTATGGAGAAAATAAAGCAATCGCGTAGCTGACGGGCTGATCGCTGAGGCACATCCAACTGCCTTTTAGTGGCCAACCAGTCAGCAACGCGTTCGCGGTGTACTCTGTGTGACGTTACACTACAGAGCTCTGGCCTTTTTCTTGGACGACGTTGGAAGAAGTCGCCCGCAAGACAGTGAATGAAAACTGTGGACCCGTTAGTGCAAATGTGTCGCAATGCATTTCACCATACACAATGAATGCTGTCGACATAGAATCTCAAGTATATATATATATCTAAACTTCTAGAAGGTTATGACACGGATTCTCAGAGGCAGTTTCAGTCTCACTGCGTGGTTACGGAGAATCGTGTTATTTGTGTGAGTGGAATCGTGTTTTCCTGTCAGAAAGGTCACAGTGTTTAGTAATATGACAGGAATTTAACGGAGTGATAATAGGGGTGCTCCGAGGAAATGTTATAAGTCAGTGAAGTCATTGGAAGATCGCAAGTAATTACAAAATTATCGCGGTAAATTATAAAATGATGTAGGTGAAATCCAGAAAGTGGCAACTGACCTTCAACATAGAATGGGAATGCTCTGAATGAACACAGAAGTTTTGTGACATTACATTACCTTTGTTTTACTGTGGTGAATGTTCATCTTATACTCTCCTATCAAGTCACTGTCCATTCCGTTCATTTGCTGTTCCAGTTCTTGCGAAATGTACATATTGTACAAGGCTACAAACCTGGCTTACTTCCTTTCCAACCACTACGCCCTTGCATGCTCTTCGACTCTTATATCTGTTGCTTGATTTTTAACTCCCTGTTTTATCCCTATTACCTATAGAATTTGTGTGTGTGTTCCACTGAACATTGTTAAAAGCTTTCTCCAGATCTACAAAAGTTAAAATCTTAGGTTTCCCTTTCGTTGACCTATCTTCTAAAATAAACCGTAATGTATTGCATCTTGTGTTCCTATGTTTCTTCTAAATCAAAGCTGTTCTTCCCCAAGGTCAGATTGTACCAGTTTCCCCTTCGACTCCAAATAATTCGTGTTAATAATCTGCAACTGTTGCATAACTTCGCTTGATCATTCTGTTTCCCTACGAAGATACGAGGGCAACTGCAAAAAATTCTTAGTTAACTACAATTCTCTCGAAAATTAACGAGTAAAATTTGAATTAAACAAATGGAAGGTTAGTTCATGGGTGAACAATACATGTAGGGAGATGGATGACGACACAAAGATACAGCACGAAAAAAGAGAGGGGAAAAAAAACAAATTTCGTAATTTGAAATGTGATAAGGAAGTGAAGTAGACTTCCGCTTTGTCCTGTGTTATTGTTCTCTACTAAGACATGTAGAACTTCACACATACTGTGCTGTTTAATTACGTGTACGTTATTTATTTACTGCAAGGAACCAACGACGTCGAACCAGATTTTGTACAGTCATGATGCTCTCTATTTCGTGGTCGCTGTATTGGAAGGTGAGGTCCTATTCCATTGTCTGTGAGGTTACCCGACTGAAACGCTCTTAATTATTTCCTCCGTAGGAAACATCTGAAGTCAGTTGAGAATGAGACGGCAATGGATACGGAGAAGCAATTCGATGGCAGAAATGTAGCTGCTTGTGATGAGGTACTGACCATCAGAAACATTTCTCGGGGTGCGTCAGAACTTTGCTGCTTGCATTGAGACTGGTGGCCGTCAGTTTCAGCACATTTTGTAAGATACAGTGCAAATGGTAAGTCAATAATGTCATTTGCAGTTACCTCTAGTCACGTAAATAACAAAGTACGCAGTGATGCGATTGTATTGATATTGTTTCCGTAAGTCGCCTTCTCCGACCGCAGGTTTCTTACCTCAAATTCTTCAGTGGGGAGCATCTACCCACTTTTAAATTTGTGCGCTCTCTCACCCTAGATACATACCTAAAATAATCAGATATTTATTCGCAATTTTCATAGTCTTTCACGTTTTAGCTGTCCCACGACGGGGATACAAATATTCAAATCGTCGTTTGCTTGTTTATCAGACTAAATGTGTGCAAACATAGGAGGATGTTCTTAAGTTTGGGTCCGTCCGGGGAGCGTGCTCAGTTGGTCGGAGGTCGCGGCCACTCCCGAGAAGCGACAGATCCGGGTTCGATTCCCGGTACGACACGCATTTTAAAGCGTCACAAAATAATAGACCATGGATACGAAGGCAGGTAAAAGCCTTAATTTCGGAAATGTATGTCAATAACAAAGTCGAATAGAAATTCTGATAATGTTGGATTCTAATAAAGAAAGGATTTTATATAGCTATTTCTTTAATATATGACGTAAAACCTGAATGTAACTTTTTTTCAGAATTTTCTGTAACATACAAATGTAATAAACATAAAATTTGGTTCATAAAAACATGTGGGCATTCCAGTACATTCTTGTGCCAAAATTTGGTCAGGAACTTTCGGAGATACAAGATTTTGAACGAATCACTCAACAAGACTCTACGTTAGAGAGCGATGTAAGAGGAAATAGAGGAGGGGGAGGAAACTGACCTACAAGGAGACCACGTGGGTATCAGATTTTAGAATTCTTTTTATATTTATGGTACGTGAAGTTCAGAACTTAAATAACAATCAGCTAAAGACATTCGACGCAACTGTCCAAAAATCCCCAGAGAAAATTTTGAAAGTAACAATAATTAAAGGAATTATAGCACCTGTCGGTGCAACTCAGGTGGTGTAGCGTTCTGGTTTCAAAACGGTAGAGTCGGTGGGTTCAAAACCAGCTGTGTTAGGGTTTTTTTCCGTCTTCGAATACTTACATCATTTTAATACCTAATGGTATTTTTTATGAACAATGAACGTATTATTGTTTATTCGTGCTTTTCTATATCTTATAAAAGGTTGTCAATAATGATGGTTTAAATATTTAAAAAAAATCACCAAAAACATTGCAAATTCCATATTTGTGACAATACTGAAAAAAATTCTTCATTACGATTTCGTAAAAATATGTAAAATAATTTTCACGGCATCGAGCACACTGTAGAAATGCTACATATTCAGAGTCGCATTTTTTCTTTGGTATGTCAACTGGGAAGCAAACTTCATTTACATGAATGAAGATTTCTCTTGTATCGCACAGTTTAGAAGCGTACCGCGCAAACGTGATCATTTCAGCGAAGATTTGGAGACAAGGTAAGGTGGTTGTGATTGAATGAAGTTTGATACAATCTTCTCTATCACTAATTTCACGTCCTCGTTCGATCAGGGAGACACAGTTATGCAGCGTCGTAGCTTTTCACAATCTAAACAACCAAAGACAACCCTATTCGATCAGTAGTGCAGCCTATACTGTAAAAAATGTAACTTGTTAAGTTTTTTTGAGTGAAACCATAATTACTAACAACCTTTTATAAAACGTAGAAAATTTGCAATCATTTTCTTAAAAATTACCATTAGATATTACAATTGCGTGAGTATTCTAAAACAATGGAAAAAAATCTGATACGCGTATACATGCTAAAACTGTTTGAATTATTAGTACTTACATATAGTTGCAAAACTTCGAGGTCGATTTTCTAGTGAATTTTTGATAGTTGCGTCTAACGGCTTTGGGTGATTGGTATTTAAGTTTTGAACTTCACGTACCACAAATTACGAAGAATTGTAAAATCGGATACCCTTGTGGTCTCCTTGTTAGGGTGAGGCAGTGGAGATGCACCTGGACAAGGATAGAGGGAGGTGATAGGAAGCAACAAGAAGAGGGAGAAGAAGAGGAGGAAGTGGAAGAGGAAGAAGGAAGAAGAGGAGGAAGTGGAAGAGGAAGAAGGAAGAAGAGGAGGAAGTGGAAGAGGAAGAAGAGGAGGAGGAGGAAGAGGAGGAGGAGGAAGAGGAAGAAGGAAGAAGAGGAGGAGGAGGAAGAGGAAGAAGGAAGAAGAGGAGGAGGAAGGAAGAAGAGGAGGAGGAGAACGAAGAAGAGGAGGAGGAGAACGAAGAAGAAGAGGAGGAGGAGGAGAACGAAGAAGAAGAGGAGGAGGAGGAGAACGAAGAAGAAGAGGAGGAAGAGGAGAACGAAGAAGAAGAGGAGGAGGAGGAGAACGAAGAAGAGGAGGAGATACACATGGAGGAGGAGGGGTGACGAGATAGGCAGAGAAAGGGGGAGGGGGCAGAGGTAAAGAGGGCATGGAGTGTACGATGTGTATTCAGTTCCCATTTACAAACTATTATGAAACTGCACACATCAGAAATGCGTGCTTTCAAATGTTTGTTAAGCTTAGGGGACTTAACTGCGGGGTCATCAGTCCCTAAACTTACAAACTACTTATGAACTACCTTATACTAAAGACGGCACAAACATCCATGCCCCATGGAGGATTCGAACCCCCGACGGGGAGTGGCCTCGCGCATCGTAGCACAGCGCCTCAATGCGCTTGGCCACTCCGCCGCAGCAATGTGTGCTTTCTCATTTCTTTTCCATTTAAATGGATATTTTTCGGGGCAACGCGTCTCCTGGTGCAGCTAGGTACGAGAATAAACAAGTGGTTACGTATGTGTGTATTGGAGAGTAATCACAGAGAGGCAGACGGAGAGCGGGAACTGCGACGAGGAGGGGTTAAAGAGACGGCGGTGGGCGAGGACGCCAAATAGGCGGGAGCGCGTGCTCGGCGTGCTTATGTCGGGCCGCTCTGCAGCGGGCGCACGTCGCGCAGATGGGTCGTTCCTCTGGCCGCGGGGAAAGTACTGCGCGGCCGTCGCCAAGGCCACGAGGGGCACCGCCCCGCCACACGCTGCCACTGCCGCCCCATATGGCCGCGCGCCGCCGCTCTCGCCATATTCCGCACTCACTGCCGCACCACGCGGTTTTTGTTTCTGCTCGCACGGCAAGTTCAGAATTCAAATAGCCCCAGCTATTCAATTTAACTCACAAAAATTGTCCTGATTACCAACCTCGAAACTTTTCGAAGAATTTTAATTGTGACCTTGAGTTCATGATACGACGACTACATCACGAATACAACAAATGGGGGCTAGAAATTTGGTGGTGAATAGCGATGCTAAATTTGAAGTAAACATCAATGACGAAGCAGCTATGAGACAGGTAGAGAAATTTAAATATCCCGGGGCTCATATTGATAAAAATGGAGAGGTAAAATACAGAAGTAAACACAGAAGTAAAATCTATATCTATAAATGTGAATGTCTGTTCGGTGTACGTTTATCACGTCTGAACCACAAAACATAAAGAGCTAAAAATCTGTACAGTTACTAATGTCTACCCGGGGAAGGCTTTAGGCACGGTTTTATAGCGACCGGAGATTATATATATATATATATATATATATATATATATATATATATATATATAAAATAATGTGTGTGTGTGTGTGTGTGTGTGTGTGTGTGTGTGTGTGTGTGTGTGTGAGTGAATGTCTGTTCCGTGTACACTTATCACGTCCGAACGACAAGGCGCAGAGACTTAAATATTTGTACAGTTACTAATTTATACCTGAGGAAGGTTTTAGGCACGTTTTATAGGGATCTGATAGATATTTAGTAATTTGAAGAATATAACGCGAATTGCGGAACAATAATTACTCTTTGAAAATTATATTTACTCTTTGAAAATAGTTTTATTGGTTGCATTGTTGCTTGAGAATTGATAATCATAAAAGGGTGGAGTGTATTGGAATGGAAAGTTATCGGAGTATATAAAATTCTACGTATGTGTGTTAATATTTCGCTCTGCAGCGAAAACTACAGAACGCAAACGAATGGTCTGTGTGTAATTGTTGTCCGAAGTCTCCCGTTGTACACCATAGCAGTTCCATGCCGATAGCTATAAGGGGGTGCAAGATATGGTGGTTGAAAGTCGTCAAATTACAAAAAAATTCGGACTGAAGGCCAGCGATGACGTTTGCGACTCTATAGCAAGGAGGTTACATACAGCGAAACATGATGTCACAGACCATATCTTCGGTCTATGCGTGCTACAATGTCTTCAGCTCTTTCTCTGTAAGAATAAGCATACGAATAAGGAAATATAACAAATAAATAAATAAATCAGTAAAAAAGATATTTCTTTTCATACATCTCTTTTAAAAAATCGATTTGACGTTTCGCGCATTACATCAAGTGATCGATCTGTGATATTATTACAATCATTATTGTTGAATTTCGTGTTTGGATTCTTCGAAACGAGTGCATTTTTACGTGTGATTTCTTATTTCTTATATATTCTCTGATAAATGTCATGTTTTTAGAAAAAAGGAGACGGACAGAGAGAGAGAGTGTGGATAGTAGAAGTATTAACTCAAGGCTCGATAAAATAAATAAATAAATACCCGGGCTACACCGGTTTTTCATCTAGTACAGAATAAAGCAAAGCAGAAAGGTGTTAGGGTGTATGAATTCTTTTTGGTGGGATAAGACTATTTCCAACAACAACAGGAAAAGAGTGGGTAAGATAATGGTTGAATCAGTGATATGCTATGGATCAAAACTATGGATATTAAATGCGGACATCAAAAGAATACTAATAGCTGTGGAAATGGACTATTTGCGTAAGAGTGCCAGAATATCAAGAATCTAAAGAAAAACCAAAGATGAAGTAAGAGTTAGAATGAGAGCAAATGATACAGTGATAGAATTGAAAGAAAATCACTGAAATGGTACGGACAGAATACCAGATCATCGGTGGCCAAAGAAGGTTTATGAATGGAAACCACCCGGCAGAGGTAAGCGCGGAAGACCACGACGTTCTTGGGCAGACCAGATAAATGGAGTAATGGAACATCGCGGCATCGACAAGAAAGAAGCGCTGGATAAAGAGGCATGGCGGAGGATAACAGAAATACAACAAGATGTTATTAATTAATCTTTGTATTGATAATAATACGGAAAGGAAGCATCATTGCTGTCAGTCACTGTGATCATATCGGTAAAGTTTAGGATCGATGATTAGAATCCCAAACATTCCTGTTTATTTTTCTCACAGTGTTTTAAACCAATTATATATAAAAGGAACCATCCCGGTATTTGCCTAGAGTGCTTTAGGAAAGTCATTGAAAGCATAAATCTGGAAGGCCGACGGTGGATTTGAATCACCGTCCTCCCGAACGCAAGTCTAGTGCGGTACCACTGCGCCACCTCGCTAGGTCTCTCAGGCGTACTTAGCGTAATTTAAGAAGTGTGTGCGTCTAGTGAGCGATGACCACAGCAGTTTGGTCCCTTAGTTACACAAACTTTGAATTCATTATTATTATTGTAACGCAGACAACGCCGTTCTTCTTCTTTTGACGGCACAAAGTTGAAAATATCAGCAAGATGGAATAAAATTGGGAGCACAACGTCGGATCTACCGCTTACTGTATTGTTTGGCTCTCTAGTGAAACACACAGCGGTAGCATTGTAATAGAGCATGGGAAGTGAAAAAGGAGTGACATTCTAGGCAATATTATAAATAAGAATGTTCGTTCCTGTGTTTCTCTTTCTCGCCTTAACTCCAAGTACACGTTGTCAGAGGAACAGAGAATAAATAGGGTACCTTTCATCAAGAAAAAGGCACTGTTCCGGAAGGATGAAATAGTAACGTTTAGATAGTCCTCCGCAATAACAAGTCGGCCCACCGATATGAATAAATTGCAACAGAAAAATGGACCTATGGAATCGCAGGAGAAAATTAGATGTTCAAAGGAAAAAAGAAAATTCTGTTCTTAAGTTATCTTCGGAATACCTTAAAATGGTGTATAGCGGTGGGTACGGACTTCTACACTATTTCACTGATCACCATTAAGGAGTTTGATCTACATACTATTTACACACAGGGGAAGGAGAACACTGACTGAGGCAGAGATGGATACAGAGAGAAAAAAGGAAGGAAGATTAATATTAAACGTTCCGTCGACAGCAATGTCATTAGAGACGGAGCACAAGCTAGGACAGATTTTCGCTGAAGATGGGAAATGAAATCGGCCGTGCCCTTTAAACCATCCTGGTATCTGCCTGCAGTGATTTAGTGCATACATGGACGTGAGGGGCAGAGAGAGAGAGAGAGAGAGAGAGAGAGAGAGAGAGAGAGAGAGAGAGAGAGAGAGAGAGAGCGCAGGGGGCAGATAGGAGATAGACAAATAGAGGCAGGGAGTGAGGAGGAGAAGGGGACAAAGGAGAAGACGGAAAGAGAGGGAAGAGAAGAAAAGGTGGACAGAGAGGGAAGAGAAGAAAAGGTGGACAGAGAGGGAAGAGAAGAAAAGGTGGACAGAGAGGGAAGAGAAGAAAACGGGAAAAGGCGGACAGAGAGGGGAGAGAGGAAAAGAGGAAAAGGTGGACAGAGAGGGGAGAGAGGAAAAGAGGAAAAGGCGGACAGAGAGGGGGGAGAGAGGAAAAGGCGGACAGAGAGGGGAGAGAGAGGAAAAGGCGGACAGAGAGGGGAGAGAGAGGAAAAGGCGGACAGAGAGGGGAGAGAGAGGAAAAGGCGGACAGAGAGGGGGGAGAGAGGAAAAGGCGGACAGAGAGGGGGGAGAGAGGAAAAGGCGGACAGAGAGGGGGGAGAGAGGAAAAGGCGGACAGAGAGGGGGGATAGAGGAAAAGGCGGACAGAGAGGGGAGAGAGGAAAAGAGGAAAAGGTGGACAGAGAGGGGAGAGAGAGGAAAAGAGGAAAAGGCAGACAGAAAGGGGGGAGAGAGGAAAAGGTGGACAGAGAGGGGAGAGAGAGGAAAAGGCGGACAGAGAGGGGGGAGAGAGGAAAAGGCGGACAGAGAGGGGGGAGAGAGGAAAAGGCGGACAGAGAGGGGGGAGAGAGGAAAAGGCGGACAGAGAGGGGGGAGAGAGGAAAAGGCGGACAGAGAGGGGAGAGAGGAAAAGAGGAAAAGGTGGACAGAGAGGGGAGAGAGGAAAAGAGGAAAAGGCGGACAGAAAGGGGGGAGAGAGGAAAAGGCGGACAGAGAGGGGAGAGAGAGGAAAAGGCGGACAGAGAGGGGAGGGAGAGGAAAAGGCGGACAGAGAGGGGGGAGAGAGGAAAAGGCGGACAGAGAGGGGAGAGACGAAAAGAGGAAAAGGCGGACTATTGTGCATGTCAAAGTGAGATGAAAGGTCACCAGACTACAAAGGTTATTCACCTATCGAATAGATTAATGTCGACTGAGGATTAGGTTGTTGAAGCTTTTATGTGGATTTCTTCCTCCCTGCGTGAAGCTAATGAGGGCATCAAGTTATTTGGCTATTTCTCTTTCGGGCGGCAGCAGCAGACGGCCCGGCGAAGTTCCCACGCGGCTACGGACGTCAGAGGGAGAGGCGTCAATAGGTTGCATTAGCTGTAATGGCGGGAGCTGGCACGGCGCGGCGGTCCTGCGGAGGCCGTGAATGGGCAAACCGGGACGAGTTAGCGCCGGAATGCCAGGTTCACTGACCAGCGCGCCACGCACCTGCGCTGTCCCACTGCCATCATCGTTATTACCGGCCAGCCTCCAGCCGGCAAAAAACACAGCCCAAACAGCGTCTCGCGTATACCTCGATATATAAAATTACTCTGCGAAAATCTGTCGGGACAGTGATACCACGCGGAGCTGACACAAGAAAACATTACAGCATCTTGCTCAGTTTACGTATGGGATGCGGATACAGGGTGAGATATAATAATTGTAAATTAGGAGATCAGGTGAAATGCGGCTGTTTGCTGATGATGCTGTGGTGTATGGGAGGGTGTCGTCTGTAACTGACTGTAACAGCGTACAGGATGACTTAGACAAAATTTCTAGTTGGTGCGAAGATTGGCAGCTAGCTCTCAATGTGGAAAAATGTAAGGTGATGCGCATGAGTAGGAAAAACAATCCCATAATGTTCGAATACAGCATTAGTAGTGAGCTTCTCGATGCTGTCGCGTCGTTCAAATATCTAGGCGTAACATTGCAGAGAGATATGAAATGGAACGAGCATGTAAGGACAGTTGTGAGTGAGGCGCACAGCCGACTTCGGTTTATTGGGAGAATTTTGGGAAGATGTACTTCATCTGCAAAGGAGACCGCGTATAAACCGCTTGTACGACCACGTCTTGAGTATTGCTCAAGTGTTTGGGACCCGCAGCAGATCAGTTTAAAGGAAGACATAGAGGCGGTTCAGAGACGAGCAGCTAGATTTGTTACCGGTAGGTTCGACCAATGCGCGAGTGTCACGGAAATGCTCCGGCAACTCAATTGGGGATCGCTGGAAGAAAGACGACGTTCTTTTCGTGAATTTCTGTTGAGTAAATTTAGAGGGCCGCAATTTGACGCTGAGTGTAGTACGATCTTGCTGCCGCCTACTTACATTTCGCATAAAGATCACAAAGACAAGATAAGAGAAATTAGGGCTCGTACGGAGGCATATAGGCATTCTTTTTTTCCTCGTTCAGTTTGGGAGTGGAGTAGGAAAGGAAATGCCTAGTAGTGGTACAGTGTACCCTCCGCCACGCACCTTACGGTGAATTGCGGAGTATGTATGTAGATGTGATACAATATACACGTGGCAAAATATTTTATTCGGATATTGGTTACATGGCCATAGCTGCCAACCTTGAGAAGAGACTGTCAGTAATAATGAGGGGGAAGAGAGTTTGGGGGTCATACGCGCATCCTTCCAAGAAAATTTTAAAAATTATAAGCCATATTTAGACCAGTAAATGGTACATTTATGACACTCTTCGTTCATAAATATTCCTCGAAAAGAAAGAATTCTAAATGAACACGATCAGGTTAGGAGGAATAACGCAAAAAATTCTTTTTGTAAATACCGAGGATGACATAGAAACATTCCTGCAATTTCCAAACACTTGTCTTCAAGTAAAGTTAACAGTTGCAGAAGAAAGAAAGAAGTGTGCAATTCCTTGCATTTATGAAATAACAATATAAAATCCTTAGCAGGTAACACTATATACCACATGGTTTGGTTTTTAAAACAACGAATAAACCAATCTACCCCAATTAATGTCACATTTTGCCGAAATATCATAAGTCGTATTTATTTCTAGCGGCACAACACTCCTATAAAAACGAAAACAGGCGAAAAAAGGAAAAGAAAGATAGAAAAAATATTGGAAACTTCTCTCTTCGGAAACGAATTGGCTAACTTCTGACGCCTGATAAAACACGTGGACTGTTTAGCTGAGACGGAAGACCAAGTACTAGTCGTAAACTAAGGAATTTACGTAGCTCTTGCCGGGTAGGCGTTTATTTGGTAGCTATGGAGAAGAAGAACAGGCGGGACTTTTTGCAGTGAAAATGCTTTCGTTAACGTTTCCTACAGCTTTGCTACGTACCCAGGAAGAAAATCATTGCGACCAATAAGACTTTCCCCAGCATTATGATTAGCTAAATATAAACAGTACCTATACCGATTTTCTTAAAACATATTTAAAATGTCTTAAATCCGTAATTTTTTACAAACTTCCCGTAACTCCGTAAATAAGATGATAGATCCGTAACAATTACGGACAATCCGTAAAGTTGGCAGCTATGCATGGCGTTTACTTAAAGCGAGGCACCTTGGGGTTAGCATAATGGTGAAAAGTCATTCTATTTGCCCTCTAATATGGTGCGTGAGATCACCTCTGACGGCCAGTATAGTTACACACCTGCGTAGCATGGACAGTATGAAGTTACCAATTAGCTCTTGAGGGATATCTGAATATGCTTCCATGCGTGCAACATCCAACTCTGCAACCATTGTGGGAGGTGCTGGTCTGGGTGCAGTGCGTCTGCCATGTTCATCCCTGAGATGCTCAGTCATGTTTAAGTCCGGTGAACAAACTAGCCACTCCATACGTTCAAATCCCTCAGCTTCAGGCTTGTTGTCCATCAGTGCAACTACATCTACGTAGATACTCTGCAACTCACATTTAAGTGCCTGGCAGAGGGTTCATTAACCACTTTCATAACTTTTCTCTTCCGTTCCATTCTTTTACAGCGCGCGGGAAGAAAGAACACCTAAATCGTTCCGTTTTCGATCTGATTTCTCTTATTTTATTGGGATGGTCATGTCTCCCTAAGTAGGTGGGTGCTAGCAAAATATTTTCACATTCAGAACTAAAAGTCGGTGATTGAAACTTCGCAAACAGATCACGCCGCAATGAATAACGTCTTTCTCTTAATGGTTTCCGCCCCAATTGGTGCAACATTTCCGTGACGCTTTCAGCCGCGTAACGTGATAAAACAAAACGAGCTGCCCTTCTCTGAACCCTCCCAATGTCTTCCGTCAGTCCCACTTGGTGAGGGTCCCACAATGGGCAACAGTACTCCAGGAGAGGACGCACAAGTGTAATGTAGGCAGTCTCTTTGGTGGAGCTGGTGCATCTTCGAAGCGTTCTACCAATGAAACGTAATCTTTGGTTTGCCTTCCCCACAATATTTTCTATGTGTTCTCTCCAGTCAAAGTTGTTCGTAATTGTAACTCCTAGGTATTTGGTAGAATTTACGACCTTAAGGTTTGACTGATTTATCGCGTAATTGAAGTTCAGCGGATTTCTTTTAGTGGTCATGTGTAATAAAAAAAAATAAAAAATAAAAAAAAAAAAGTTTGTAAATCTATCGGACCAAACTGCGTGGTCATCAGTCCGTAGCTTACAAACTACTTAAACCTAGGTAAACTAACCTAAGGACAAACACACACACCCATGCCCCAGGGAGGACACGAACCTCCACGGAGAGCAACCGCGCGCTCCGCAGCGAGACGCTTTAGACCGCTCGGCTACTCCACCGCGGCGTCATGTGTATTACTTCACACTTTTCTTTATTTAGTGTCAATTGCCAATTTTCGCACCATGTAGAAATTTTGTCTAAATCGTTTTGCAGTTGCTTTTGATCCTCTGTTGACTTCACTAACCGATAAACGGCAGCATCATCCGCGAACAGTCTAAGGGAGCTATTCAGATTGTCTCTTAAATCGTTTATAAACACGAGGAAGAGTGGGGGACCTACCTTGTGGAACGCCAGATATCATTTCTGTTTTACTCGATGACTTACCGTCAATGCAACTCTGTGGGGATGAGCGTAATCGTCCATTAGAAGGAACTCATCTTCTTTGATACCAGCGTAGGGCACAACAAAAGGTCGAAGGATCTCGTCTCCATCCCTCTGAGCAGTCAAAGCGGCATTCTGAACGACACAGAAATGGGTACGTCCGCCAATACTAACTCCTACCCACACCATCCATCCATCACCATAATATGGTGATGTTTCTTGCACATAAGCAGGATTGTTCCGAGTTCCACGTTATCTCCAGATGAGGGAACGACGATTGTCCTTCTGAACACAATATCTTGGCTCCACTGTGAACAGAACCCGGCGCCATTCGTTACGACTCCAATCCTGATGTTCCTCCGCCCACTTTTTGCGCGCCACACGATGTCGTGGCTTTAATGGGGGACACACCATAGCACTCCGTGCGTAGAAGCTAGATTCCAGTAGGCGACTTCGGACTGTTTGTGTTGATATTGGACGTCCTGTTGCTGCCTGGAGGGTGCGTTGCATACAGCCACATGTCTCGAAGGGCTGTTAACCGGAGGTAACTCTCGTCTCTTGCTGAGACCTTGCCTTCTTTTAATGGTACCTGTTCTGTGAAATCGCGCCCTCGTTCTGGATATTAAACTTTGAGACACTACAATAGCTGCAGCCATCTCTCTCGGTGTCTCCTGCTTCCAACCTTCCTATGGCTCTCCACGCCACAGCTTCGTTTAAGTCACATTGTTGTTTCATTGCACTACCTGTTCACTGCACGATCTTAACCCAACTGCTTGTGTTATTCGTTTGGTAGAGTGAACACAAGTCAACATCAACCCCCTCTGCAGCAACTTCATATTATTACCACTATCTTGGTTGTCGTTATGTTGTTTCCATCCCGTAGGACCGACAGAAAGAGATCAAACCATTTTAGTTCATTCTGCCGTTGACAATACTTCAGAACCTAGGTATCTCAACTGATCCCATAATTGTTTTGAGCAGTGTACATAAAATATTTACTACTACTACTACTAATAATAATAATGATAATAATAATAATAATAATTTTGCATCAATGCTGTATTACTTACTACATAACTTTAGTGTAGTTGCTACGGAATTTCAAGTCAGTGCAACATCATTCGCGAAGATAATACCACAATTCCCAATAGCAATTCTGCCATGAAATTGATTTAAGAATTTTAATGGAAACTATTTCACATATGATTGACGACTTTACAATAAAAGGGCTCCATAAAAAGTAATAAGAACTATTATTTTCCTCTGAAATGATTTTATTAACAGGGTGCACTCATGAGTTTAACACCGTCAATATAATCGCCACCATGATTTATTACCTCCTGCCACACGCCAGGAAGACGTCGTACACCACCTGTGAATTTCTGATTATGCTCCGTACTGACCGCCCTATGGCATAGATACTGTTACATCTGAGGTTGTACTCGATCGAGTGATATCTCTACAACTTCTAGCTCTAACTACAACCGCAGCGTGCCTACAAGTTCATACGTTTTGCACAAGATTTTTGATTTCCTGACATGTCCTTGGGCCAAAGAATTTCTATCAGTTTATACGTGGCGTGGAATTGCTTGCGTATTTCTTGTTTTGAAATTAATGTCAAACTGCGATATAAGCTGGTATACGAGAGGAATCTAAACCTTTTCGTGCTCTAGCCATATTTTTATCAGCCATGTTGTAATCTGGCAAGAAACGAGATATGAACATCTGTGTATGGCACGCTTAGACAGCTCAAGTTCAGCGAATAGGCTGTACACAGAACAATGACCGGATCTCTAACAATGTTTTTTTTGTTTTTGTTTGTTTTTTCAGTTTGGCGAGGAGGTGGGAATCACAGGAACTCATTTTGGGTGGGTACGGTCGATATTCCTGCACTATCATGAAGAATGCGAACCCACCACCACCACCACCACCACCACCGGTATTGTCCAGAACCTCTCTATTTTGGAACATCCATCAAAGTCCCTGCGATTACAATCTCTTTACCTAAAAGAAACAACCAATACGGGGGATCCCGTAAACGCCAGAGATGACATTATTCTGGCCACAGTGGGTTCGATACATAGTACCAAAAGCAGACGCATAGATAATATGTGAGGCCTTCCAGACGTTTGGCGAAAGGTCATAAATGAGGAGATTATATTCAAATTGTGTAACTGTAATTACCTCTGCCATAAAGTCATTTCAGAGAAAAACAACAGTTATCACTTTTTTATCCATCGGTGTTATATCTTACAATATAAAATCCAATTACTGGTGTCCTCGACTTTTCGTTCAGGTAGCAAGGGATAAAAAATTTCATTTTCAGTATTTTTTTGAAATTAATGACAGAATTTAGAAATTTATATTGAAGTCGTAATCTACCGATTAAGAGTTAAAATCCTAATTATAACACGATAGGAAAAGTATTACAATTAGAAACTACGTGGGTTCTGAAGCTGCGGGAAGTAAAATTCCCTAATTTTTGCTGATCCATTACCGAAAACGATGAGCTCCGACAAACTTCACTTATAATTTCGAACAGTTACCAAACTATTCTCGCTGACACCATGCAACATTGTTGTTCTTTCTCTTTGGCCATGTTCCCACACATGCAGGGTCGGCTTTGTTAAATTCGGATTTGGCGTTTTAATATTTACGGGGTGACCGGATGCCCCCCGGGAGGAAATGTCTAGCCGAAATGTCTCCGTTATAAGTGTGAAAGTGTAAAGTGATATGAAATGTTTGCGAATCGTGTAACTGGGGACGGGACTTGGCTACCAGTCCAGTATTCATTGCCTAAGAAACGCATCCCGACTGGCCGGCACTCTGACAACCTTCGTTAATCCGCCGGGAGGATTTGAACCGGGGCCGGTACGCCTTCCCGTTTCGGAAAGCTATGCATGGCTAACCGAGCGGGTTGCCAGGCACAGAATGATAAAAAGAAACAAAAATTTACAGCTTACTACATTTTCCTTGTTGAAGAGGCTTAACTTAAGCATCTGCCATTAAGTTGTAATGGCAGCTGTTTACAGACTGTATCTGAATATACCAACAAAATATACTGCACGTAGTTTAGAAGATATGTCGTGCCAGACGCGTCAGAAACTTCTGCTTACATTTGCGTACAGTTGAACTCAACATCAGGGATGACATTTTATTTTATTAGGTCAAACCTACCAAATTACTAGGCATGGTCCTGTTTGAAGGTGGTATGCCGTTGCCTTCCTCCGACCTTCGAACTGACGGGTAAGTCAGTTATAGAGGGACCTACAGTTTGACGTGGATTTACCTACAAATTGTTTTCCCAACAACTTTGCATACAGTATACCTGCGTATGACAGTGAATACACCTGCAGAATTGTATCACTGTACTGCAGCAGTTAAGCAGATAATGACGCCAGAAATAATAAGATACTTTAAAGATGTACTTTCCGTAACTACACATCCTATAGTCATCCAGTGCTTCGTAATCAGAGCACTAACAGACTTCCAACGAACTTAACATATAATTTCAAGAATTTTCTAAATCTTTTCGCACTTGCATGCTAATCATAAAAAAATAATGCAATTAGAGGCTTATAATGATTATTGTAATGCATTAGGTAGAGCAAGTTAACATGCCGCGCTACCCTTCGTTTTCTTTTATCAATCGGCCAGGGCTTTATATTGATATCACATATAACTGAAGTGTGCAGTCACTGTTATCCATTACTCAAGAAGTTAAAACAAGTTACTTTAAACAAGTCTGCTGCTGCCTATTGGTCTACGAGCGTATAAATAAATGGGGGGAAGGGGGGGGATGACGCTTCTGTCACTCGTTTTATGCCTATGTTAAGAAAGTCAGCTTTCAATAACTTTTTCTTGGAGGAAGGTGTTTCCTCTCTCACTAAACTTCTGCTGATTGTTGGTGCTTCCTTGCTTCCTGGAGACTTTTTGAATCACACAGTATATGGCCGTTTTTTTCCTGCCTGGAACGTTTTCTTCAAGTGTTAAATTTCATTTCCTACATTTTCTATAATTTAGCATATTTGACCCACTTACCTTTTATGCAACTTTGTTCTCCGAATGTCATTTGAAAAATTTCCCTAGCACTCAAGAACCAGCTGATTGACAAAGTGAAATAGGTTTTGTGTTGATCTCTCAAAAGCTTACCTGTGATCTTCCCTCGCCCTCCCTTTCCAACTGCAACCACGACCTTCCACAAATATACCTGAACATATCAGGGTATAATAACTCTGTATTGTAATATAAGTGTAGCTTGAATCTAGAGAAACTACAGTCCGCAGTACTGCAAAGGAAATTTATGCATTGACTTCTTATTACGTTCACGCTGAACACTTGTTGTGAACAAATAATCCTATCACGTACATTATGTGCTGTGGGACCTATGCCCACACATATTTTTCATTGCAGTCCATTTTATCACTTTTAATGCAAGCACATCCTTTCTGCATACAGCTTTTTCTGTATTTTATTTTTTGCAGGCTTGAAGGCCACGCAAAAACTGCAGCCTACCATCGCACCTCAAAATGTTTTTATAATCATTTTTAATTTTTTTGTCTAACCAGGATTTCTGCAGCGGAAGAGCATTCTTATTAAAGAAACAATGATTTAGAACCTTCGTGATATAGACTCGACGTTAACCTTTGACCGTAACTGGCTGGATTTGTTCTCTCATAGAAATATGTAACAGGTCTCTGTATTCACATCAAAGTACAGAATGCTAATATTTTTACTTACTACATTTATTTCTATGTTAATTACTAAGAGGTAGAGGCATAATCTAGAAATAAGGTGGCAATTTTTCTAAGAGAGCTTACCCCCATTTGTCAAAATATACACACGTATATTTCATGTGGTGAGCCGAAGAATATTCGTGCCTCAGGTTGGCGTGTGATATCCATATTTGTTCACGTGTCCATGGAAATAGAACACTGGTAAATACTCAACAATAAAATCGTACCACAAAATAGAAATTGTGTGTTTCGTGTTGCAATAGAGAGACAAAGTTTTAATCACTTGCATGCTTCATCATCATTAAGGATGTCGTCATAGCGTGAATTTTCATAATACTTTTACTACAGTGCCGGACGCGTATCCAAAATTTGACGAATGTTATGCGAGCGTCACTCTGTTGGATTACCTTCTGTAATCCGCTTCGTTAACCAACATTAAACATCAATTTCAACGTTATATAACGAATTTTAACTCAATGCTGATTGGTTGTAAATAGGGTTTAATGTAATTTTATAACCGGTTTCGAACGCAGGCCATCATCAGATGCACTGTGAAGGAAACACAAAAAGGACATCTGCATAAAAAGATGGATGATATAAAAGGTTAACATACAGCACAGCATAGAAAAATAATAAAATGAACAAACCAAATTTTCGGCATACAAGAAAGAAAAGCCGGCCGCGGTGGCCGAGGTGACTGAGGCGCTCCAGTCACGGTCAGCACGGCCACTACGGTCGGGGGTTCGAATCCCCCCTCGGGCATGGATATTTGTGCCGTCCTAGTTCGTAAGTAGTTCATAAGTAGCTTGTAAGTTTAGGGACTGATAACCCCGTAGTTAAGTCCCTTAAAAAAAAAAAAAAAGAAAGAAAAGTGAATACAGTAAAACAATTACGTGAATAAGCACGTCAATTGCTCATGATAAAGTAAACATTGGGCCCACAAATGTCAAAGGTATTTTTTTTTTTTTTTAACCAGAGTGACATACACAGCCTTTGTCATTTGAGCCTTTTTAATTTATTCCTTTTGTAATAATATTGTATCAATCACCATGTACAGCACGCCATCTGGTGGGGGCAATGTTTACTTTGACATGAGCACATTGAAGTGCTCATTCACGTGATTGTTTTTACTGTGTTCACTTTTATTTCTCGTATGCCGGAGGTTTGTTCTGTCTATGTTATTATTCTTGTAAACTGTGCTGTATGTTAATCTTTTATATCGTCTATCTTTGTGTTTCCTTCACAGTATATCTGATGATCGGCTGCGCCCGAAACCGGTCATAAGGTTACATTGAATCGTATTTGCAACCGATCAGCATTGTAAAAAAATTTATACACTAAAGAAAAATAGTTGCACACCTCATGAACGATTTTAAATCGCATTTGGAATTTAAACATTGTTTAGGAACTAGGAAACTTAAGACCATACCGAAAACATTTAAATAACCCTGCCTGCCATTACAATCTGAAGGTATCTGGGACATATTCGTATAATACTGTCACAAATTGCCACCAGTGCTTAATACAGTGCGTATTCCGCCAAGAGTAAAAATATTCCATGCTCAGTTTTATCTAAGTTCCATTTCACTTACCTGCGCATATGTGCCATTTACACCTTCAATCGTCTGTACTTTCGATGATTCCGAGGGCTATATAGTAAACTTTTTCCGTAAATGACAACACTCAAACAAAATGCTGCTGACAATCATTTTCGACAATTCTATATTCTAAATGTAGTGAAAAGGGGTAAGGGACCATTGGAAAAGGAAAAATCGTGGTCAATAGTTTATTTATCACGAGAAAAATTACATGTATAAAATGTACGAACAGTATCAGTATTTGATTGAGTTACAAATGGACATGAGTGCTGTTGAACATCTGCACCATGACTTTAAATCATAAAGCAATTTTTAACTAAGAAAAATGTTAAATTTTGGGCGAATTCGACTTTCTGTGTGCGTGTATTGGTACCATTAAAACGAACGCGCGCCTGAAATGACTTGGCAGTACGTCAGAGCTACACATGACACATCATCGCGGCTCCGTTACGTTCAAGGCTATATCCGTTCCTCGCTAGAAATTACTAAACCGCACGGGAGTGATAAAACGCTAAAATATCTTTGTACTACTTGACAGCGACGATCACATTATAAATTGGTATGGATAAGGTGAGCTTCTGCCGGATAAAAGCACCGAAAATTTTCGGTCTCACTCAAGAATACCAGGAGAAACATTTCCACAGCATGAACGATTGAATGACGGGTAAACATTACTTTCCACAGAAATTGCAAAAGGGAAAATATTAATCCCTAATTCGAGATTCCTACGGTACAAAGAAAAACACCACACCTCCTGTTGTCTACAAACAACTCAGTGAATAAATAGCAAAGCATGGGTAAATCATCAGAATTTAGAGACAAGAATTCAAAAAGTACGTGGTTCAACTGTGAAATGCTTGTCTTGAACGAAACATTTCACTTCTAATAGCCAATTTCGCATTGGTTGACCGCCTACCCATTAAAAGGGCTAACATCATGAACTCCTTATCTAGATACGTTTTCAGCTCCCTAAAGCCACATCTCTGACCTATCCCAAAGATGAGATGTTAACTGTAAATTTGAAATTAGTTGAACTGTTGACAAAATTATTCCGCGAAAAGTTTTGGGAGGACGAATGTACATTGTCGCAGTAAATACAACCATTGTTAAAACTTGACAACAAGAAATAGTGAATTGTCTCAACAGTATGATAAAATCTGAGTCATCCATTGTTTATTAATGATGAAACTGAAAATGAGGAATATATATATATATATATATATATATATATATATATATATATATATATATATATATATATATATAGAGCTTATTACTTCAGCATTTAGAAGAATTGCTGAACATAAAATGATTCGACGACTGACAGCTGAAGAGCTTGGACACATCATCGAGCACTGTGAAGAAATGGATTTAATTTAATTAATTTTTTTTGGGGGGGGGGGACATGATTGGCAACAGATAAATTCTGACTGCTAAAACTGAAATATGTTTCAGGGCAGTAGGAAGCAGTTTAAAACGTGGCTATGGCGTTGAATCCAAACAAATCGTACATCCTTAGAAATGCGTTTATATTTAATAAATAATTCATGCAATTTTTCCCAAATGCAATTAATATGAAGCGGAAGCAAACAAACTGTTTATCAAACTATATGCCAAAAAATCCTTTGCCTTTGTGGTATACTGATTTTATTCAAGTAAATTAAAATGATGTTTTAAAGGTTATTGCAAGAAAGCTGGACCAGTTTTTTTTTTTTTTTTTTTTTTTTCGGTTTACAGTTACTTTTGAAGATGGAATTGCGCCTGTACACTGATGAGTTTAGATTTTATAAAAAACGATAACCTTAGAACGGAAAACATAGTTAACTAATGTACCCTTGGAACTCTATTAGCCTACAGTAATTCCGTTTAATTTATTACCCACTATAATTACTCGAGATTTAAAAATGAAGTTCAAAAAAGTGGTTATCACACACGGTATGGAGGAAGAGGTATTTGGATTATTCCGTTTTCATCGGAGTGAGACTAATATTGACAATTCGTATCTCTGATACAGATAATTTTCGTTAATTCCGTGAGGTATCAGAAAAAAAGCGGGTGGATGTATGCACAAAATTGCAAGCTAAGGCCATCTCGACTTAACGTTGTTAATTTGTCGATACATCATATTACTTTTTCAATTATTTTCAGGGTCGACGAAACTACTTCTAACGAGGGCAAGGACACCTAGCAGAATAAACCCTAATACTGTCTGTTTATAAAAAGAAAAAAAAAAAAATGTCAAGTGCAGCAACATTCACAATAAGGTTACCTGCAGTGTGTAAATTGAACTGCAAATACATTCACTAACAGCTTACAAAGTTGTAACGTGTGTATTATTTAGCGAGGACTAGAAACCCCGTTTTACCTAACAAACATTAGTGAAATATGTGCTTCCGGAAGTAGGAGTTTCCGCGTGTGGTGGATGCACGACCCTCATACGTGTAACCGTGCTATGCTGCGCAATGAGCAGCATGTGTCTCCTTATGAGGATCGCGTAGCCCAGAAATGTCGAATAGCTATGTACATCACGTACTCAATTTCCAGCCTTCGCGTTCGTGAGCTAAACTGAACTCATATGGTGACTTGATCGTCCAAAGATATATAAATTAAATGCGGACGAGGGCTAAAGCTGCAGAGAAGGCTATGTCACTTTTTTCGATCGCGAACAGCTGTACGTTGCTCTCAATATTCTGCAAAATTCTTCAGTTTTCTGCTTCCGCTGCACACATCATCATAGGTTGTAACTGCAAGTATACGTTCTTCCTGCGAGAAATGACGCGAAATTCGGTAAACTAAAACAAGTTATAGGAACACAGGATTGTAATTCACACTTATCACATTTTCATCTTACTTTACGTTAAAGGAAAAGATAAATGAGCATATAAGAACAAGGCTGCTCATGTCAGTTCTATATTCGAAGTTACAAAAACCTTCAGACACAGAAACGAACAGTTCATGAGTCATCTTAATTGAAAGTAATCCATTTTTGTTTAAATGCTCTGAAATAATTTTGCTCTCGGTGGAATACGCACTGGGACTAAAATGAGTCTAAAAAGAGTAGTACAAGATTTATTCACAGGATTTTGAAAGAGAATACTTTTCTTGAATGCGCCCGGCGAATATTATATGGTTTTCAGGTGCGTGTACTGTAGGGCCTAATATTTCTGGCTTGCAGCCATCACATTCGGATTTGAGAATCGCTTCCATACAGTAGGTTAGAACCAGTATCTGACAGATGGTACACGTAGTGTGAGAAGCATAACTGGTGCTACGAGTAGCTTCGGTTCCCGTGGGAAGTAATGTAGAAAAGACCTCCAAGTTGCTTGTACCTCACGCTGATTGGCTGATGTATTGGGCAGTCGCCCGCCTAAACGTTATGTTTTAATTAATATTTAATGAACTAATTGATGAACACAGGTAAAATTCTAGGTAGGGGACCCCTCATGTGAAGCTATGTCCCAGTACAATAAAATGTATAAGAACAATTGTAAATGAAAACAAAATACAAACGAAAAGGAAGATGACACGCGTCGGTCATGTTTTGGTGCCAGCCAGTTTATTATACGCAATTTATAATTTTCTGCAGTCATGATTAATAAATCAGCTGGCATTCCATCACATTTATTTAACCACTTAGTAGACAAGCAGCTCCTAGCTATCCACCATAATTTCAGCCTCCAGAGCAAGAACGATTGACCTGCGTGCTGTTTTCTGCGCTGCGACAATTACTGAAGAATATGAGATTGGTAACAAAACTCTTAGAACTGACGCATGCTACTCAGGACGGTAGCAACAATTAGGCACCTCACGTGATATGTGGTCTTGTTACAACCGAGTACGGGTTCATGGTGTCCATAGTAATATGGAGGAGGTTCTGTTAAAGGAAGTGTAAGAAGAGAATATGTGGCGGCGTTGAACGAGCGAGGTGGCGCAGTGGTAAAGCACTGGAGTCGTATTCGGAAGGATGGTGGTTTCAATCCACCTCCAGCCATCCAGATTTAGGTTTTCCGTGATTTCCCTAAATCACTCCGGGCAAATGCCAGGATGGTTCCTTTCAAAGGGCACGGCCGATTTCCTTCCCTCATCCTTACCCACAAATCCAAGCGTTAGCTCCGTCTGTAATGACCACGCTGTCGACGGTACGTTAAACCCTAAGATTCCATTCAATTTTTTGTAGCGGCGAAAGTATAGAGAGAAGCAACAGCTAGCTCTAGAAATTCTCACATCATTTCAAGTCAAACCTACCCCAACTACATCTTTTCATTTTCTTATACCCGCCGTAGTACTTAAGACGAAAATGTATCGTGCTAAACAGAGTCTTTACTCTTATGTTTCAGTTTTTGTTGGTGATTTTTTCAATAGCCAAAGAAGTTAGTAATCAAAAATAGTGCAACGATTTACAGATTATTGAGACGTCGATATGCGGAATGAGCGCTTAATTCGCCACACAACAATTTTTATTTCTGTACAGCGAAAATAACTCCTTTCCACAAAGGTCAAATTTTCTATTTTATATGCAGTCTGTTTCAATATTCTAAGCAAAAATTTAGGCTCAGGAAATAAGTACAAAACAACGTATCTTTAAGCAGTTCCTATCATCGAACAGTAAGACTGCGCTCTAGACGAAATTGTGAACTCCTACGTACATCAACATAGCTCACGTAGGAATGGGGAATCTCGTGGCCAACGAGAAAGGTCGTGGCGCATACGTCACGTCGTCAGAGATGGCTTGAAACAACGCGATCGAGGGCTGTCTGGCTGGATGCTATTAGTGAGTTGTGCCCCAGTGGCCAGCCAGACAGCTAGCGATAGCGTTGTGTCAGGCCTTCTCTGTTGACGTAAGGTAAGTGCCACGGCCGGTCTTTCTCGTTGGCCTCGAGGAAACTTCACATACTGAACACTTATTAAACCTTTCCATTTACGCGTAACTTTCATTCATGGACTGGAGTACTTCTCATGATCAATAGTCACCGCCGAACACTTATTAAAATCACTAGACTATATTCAAAACGAATTTTTTGAACATTGTAGTGTTTCCTTGGCTGACACATACTCCAAAAATAACTAATTGTAACTACATTATATTATCGTAATAACTTGATTGACTTTTAAGTAGTCTAATATTTTTCATTTAATTTTACTTAGGAGAACGTTGCAAAATATTTTGAGCATTGTTTGTCATTCATAGATATGTGTGGAGTTAGATTTAAAGTGGGTAGGTACCTTCCTATATTCTTGTGTGGTAAACACACAGATCTTACCTACATAGTGATGAGTAGAAAAACTAAGTTGATTATTAAGTTGTAGAAGACGAAGCATTTTTTTCTTTTTCTTTTTAGCGCACATTAATTTGTTTTGGAATAGTTTTCAAGTCTTTTTTTCTTAAAAATTTTGTTAATTTTTTTATTTTTAGTGAATCTGAAGTATACTAATTTTTCTGAACATGGGTAGACCTAATGAACGTACTGCTCATATGAGACAGCACCGTTTAAACGAAACAAACGAAGACAGGGAGAAACGTCTACCTCAACAGAGGAAATCTACTTCAAAGAGAATTTCAAAAGAGCGTAGCAAAGAACGCAAAAATAGATTTTCAAAAATGCAGCTTTACATGAAAAAAGTTTTAAACAGGGAATTACTTGATCATAATGACGTTCGGTAGGTGACTCCAACATCCGGGTAGCCCATAAAAGATTCGGCCGAGCATCGTTAATTTTATGCTCCTAAGAATTGAAGAGTTCCGTTACTTTGTAATGGATCCCATAATCAGAACCTAACCAAAATCTCGTCAAACTACCCTTGAAGTACATCCTTAACAATAAAAAAGGATCATGGAAATCGTGATATTGAGTTATTCGTCCATTTGTCACGCACATACTTAACGCAAATTTAAGACTTTTATGGTTTTCTTATGGATCCTATTGTCAGAACTGGACCAAATTGAAATGGGACCACGCGGGAAGCAGTAGCTTCCAAATAACAATCAAATAATCAAAATTGTTTCGTGCAATCGAAGGTTCTGAAGTAACAAACGTAGAAAAAATTAGTCGAATTGAGAACCATCTTCTTCTTTGAAGTAGGTTAAAATGGGCGGAATTACTAGGACGATACAGCTGTAAGCAGTGAAAATCAGCTGTTCGTATTTCTCCCACAGGCAACAGAGATGTACGAAATGTGGACAGTTCGAACAGAAGTATTTGACAAGCTCAATAAGAAAATGACAAATCAATTTGCTTTCAGCAGTAAAGTGACACTGAATAGATCGTGCATTCAGTATGATTATAGGGGACATAATAACGACAAAAACCTAGGACGGTAACTGATCATAAACGAAGAAAACATATTTGTCCGTTTTGTCTGCGACGCTAGTGATAGCTAATGTCATATTTTTGTTTTTTAGTTCCGACAGGGCTTACAACATTTTATGTGGATATAACAATGTTGGAAGCAGAAAATTTAGTCACTGCTACCTAGGAGCGGACATATGCATCAACAAGACTGCTATGACTCTGCTGCTGATTAAGGATCAACAATGTTCTATCGTAATCTCAAATAAATCACATACAAATTGACAAGAGGCACGTTTTAACACAAACCTGAATGAAGAAGACATTCTGAAACTTGTCCTAATTTACTCTAGTTCTAAAATAAGGAATCATTGTTACGAGAACAACCGAAACGAAATGTTTTTCACAACTAGAACACTCAATGAACGCACTTTGTACAGGGCAATCAGCCTCTGGAAAAGCAATATACATATCCTGACAAAAAGTTATGCACCCAGAAGCAGGAAGTAGAATACGACGGTGTTCAAACGAAAAGGCAACCAAACCGAGGTCCGATATTCATCGAATTCCTCGAGCACGGAGAAACCATTAACAATGACGTGTACTGTGAGAAACTCTGTAGCCTAATCAATCAAGGCCAAACGGCCTCGGCTGCTCACGAAGGGAGTTGGAGTGATTCTGTTCCATGATAAGACGCGCCCATACGTCTCCGTGGTCACACAAGGTCTACTGGCCAAGTTGAAGTGTGAGCAAACTGAGCATCCGCCCTGCAATCCGGACATTTCGCCCTGTGACTTCCATCAGCTTTGGTTCGCTAAAAAAAATTTCTCAAAGGGATGCGGTTCATCTCGAAGGACGAACTGAAGCACACAAGAGGACTGGCTCTTGTCACAGCTACAATAATTCTGGAATCAGGGAATCCTTCGGCACAAACAGTGGGATAGTTGTGCTCAGGCCTTGGTGATTACTTTTGAATAAAGACTTGGATTATTTTGATGAGAGTTTGGTTAGGTTCTGATTACGAGATCCATTACGAAATATACTCGTACCTTATAATTTAAACACCCCTAGTATTATCCTGTTTCGGTATAGATGCATACCACTGGGGTGTGTGAATAAATAATTCAATTTACAGAACGCCACCAGGATGCATTCGTGGTGTTACCGCTCCATTGTTGCGACACTGGTACCAATTAACTACCGTGATTCAGACAGTGAAGCAAGAGAGATACCTGTAGCACAAAGCTCCTACGATGCATCGCAGACACGTTAGATAGGCTATTCATCAACTGAATAAAGTTTACAGAGGCAGTGTCGTCGGACTACGTTAAGGCGAGTACTCGTATCGTACCATTGCTAGCCATGTGGACCAATCATTTGTCACACAGGCCCGATGTTGGAATTAATGGGCACATGATGGTACCCAGTGACGTCGTGCAGATTCGGGTCGTCTAAGGACCACCACCACCACCCCGAGGTAAGATCGACGTATGATGTGCTAAGTAAAGCGGAACCTCACTATCTCGGCACCCGCCATCCGCGAACAAGTACAGGAGACTTTACATCACTTGAATCGTCTCACAGTGTTTCGACGACTCACATCTAGCGGATTGCGGTCCTACCGCCCCTTGCGTCAGTTGTCATTGACACCACACCACCAACGCGTGTGGAATGGAGACGTGCCCGGAAGATGTCAACAGAGGACGAATGGCGACGCATCATTTTCGATGAGGAGTCCCGTTTCTCCATAACCTCCGATGACCATGGTGTTCCGGTCTGGGTGCATCAAGGGCCGAGGGCACACCCCGCCAATATTGTAGAGATGCACACAGGCGTAACCCGAGGCACCATGGCATGGGGACTGTAGGTTAGGCATTCAGGTCAGCTCTAGTCGTGTTTCGCCAAACATTGACGCCACAGACATTCTGCGTCCATTCCTGTTGGCACAGCACACTAGGATAGTGTTCCACGCCCACACACTGCCCCTGTGTCTATGCCGATGTCCTCTTGTCGCCAGTTAGATCTACGTCTACGTCCGCAATCCACCACAAGGTGTGTGGGGGAGGGTACTTCGCACATCTCCATCATTGAGCACTTGAGTGGAAAGAACCTCTGTCCAAATTAACAAACAGCGGTATCTCAAGGGACAGTTACACCAACCGTTTACACGAACTTGCCTCAGGGGAGGCTCGAAAGGCTGTTTGAAACCATTCCGAAGTACGTAAGAGGTTGCATTGCGGTCAGAAAGGCTGCGATACCGTACTGGCGTGGCACCAACGATCCATCTGTAACAGACAACGGCCGTTTCCCTTTCGTTCCATATTGTAATCATTTCAATAAAGTCACATGGTCTGTCATCATATGTAGCTTCATTCACAGCTAATCACACCAGGGTGAATGCTTTGTCAGACAGTGTTTATCCGAAGTAGTAGGACTAAACTTTCGCGATCAGTCAACAATCCGAAAGATTGGTTTGAACACCTCAGTGCTTTACAGTACATAGTCTTGTTTGGAGGTGGTGTGCCGTTGTCTTCCTCCGATCTTCGAACTGACTTAACCAGCCAGTTATAGGCGGACCTATAGTTTAACATGGATTCCGAACCACGGCGCTATTCGACGTTTTTCACATCAGCAACATTGCAGAGATGAAAGAAGTGAAAAGTGACAGATAAAAATCCTAGCACTTAGCGGGGATCTTTGGATACATAACCCGGCACTCTTCCACTGTGTTACCAAGTCACACACTCAACTAGGAATGTAGTGCAAAAAAGAATGGGTTTCACAAGAAAGATACTGGTTGGTATCGAACAATCGCATAAAAATTGTAGGGAAGTTAACGAAAAATTCATGTTACCACAGATATGGAACCAAGTGATATGTTTTTGTGAGTAAAAGAAACGATAAGCATTTGAACAAGACGTTACAAAAAAAATGTTAAGAAAGAAGACAGATGCATTAAGAAATTGTGAGGTAGTATACAAGAAAGCAGGCTAGAAAGACGAATTTCGATACGTCTCATAACGTGAAACATTATCTAGAAGTAGCTACTCTGGTAATGCATGAAGTAACGGTAACTACCGGAGTGGCAGAGGAAAACAGATTTGAGGATTTTGAACTTAACAAGATTACAACAGGGTGAAAAACATAGAGGATGATATTATATTAATGTAATCACTACTGACTGAAGAAGCATGAAATGTTATGCGCCATTACGTACATTACTAGCAATATTTTACGTAAGTGGGCTCATTTTGGTTATCTTCTGGCCGTCTCCCTGCTGGAACTAAATAACTTCGAAGATAGTTCATGCTGTTTGTTGGTGTTTTATTCTGTTATTCAGCGCTAAGTACACCCCACACAAAGCGGCGGTTGTAGAGGAAACACACGAAGCCCCCATTGGGGAAAGACAGTGACTAAGTCCAGAGCTGTGCATGAAAAACAATATTTCTGGCCGGGCGATCGCTAACAGTCAATGCGGCACGGAATTGACGGAGTCACGCTATAGTTGCAGTCACGTAAGGGCGAAAAATCAAGCTGCGGTATCTTCTATCGTCAGGGAACACTAGCAGGGTAGCATGAACCCTTTGTGTGATAAGATCGTCTAGACACAAACAGCTGTTCTCATTTGCTCTTGTCATAAACATTATCCAGCACTTCAACTGAGCCACTTACAGCAACTTGTCTACAACGTGCTGCAGAGATTCTGTGTTATCAAACAAACTAGCTCACCACCCACTAGCGGTTGACAATGCTTCCATAGTTAAAGTAATTTCTCACGTATATATTTGAACAACATGGCGTGTTAGCGCTGGTTTACGAAATATCAGTTTTTGAACCAATTACAAAATAAAAAGTTTCTGACATTTCTTAGTAAAATTGCATAATAACGTCACAAAACATACAGCGGAATCGGACTGCACTAATTTGACACTGACAAGTACTTAGGCTCGAACAAACAGAAATACACCAAAATCGTATGATAGATAATGTAAAGGTCTCTTATTGCACTAGTGATACTCCCGCATCTGCAAAACTCTGCAGTCGTCCATTAGAGGCCTCTGCGTGTGCCATGCCGCATTGCAATTTGACCTGCCGGTACGCCAGTAGTGACGGTGCAGTGTGCCTCTGAAGTTGCGTTTTTTGACGTTATTTGTGTGGTGAAGTGTCGGATGGGTCGGCGATTGGTAATCAATCCTGCTAATATAGTGTGACTGGTTGAGGTGAAGTTACGAAGAAACCTCCTTCGTGTAGATGGAATTGGTGTAGAAGATGAATCATTCGCATGTTAACTATTGATTATGGTGTTTCTAATCCATGCTCATATTTCTGCACTATAATAGATACCAGAAAACACGTGAATGATTCTACACCAAGAACCTATTCACGAAGAAGGGCTCTTCGGAATTTCAACCAATTGCAATACATTAGCAGGATTGATTACCAATCGCCGACCCATCCAACACTTCACCACACAACGTCACAAAGCGCAACTTCGGAGGCACACTGCACCGTCACTACTGGCGTACCGGCAGGTCAAAGTGCAATGCGGCATGGCACACGCAGAGGCCTCTAATGGGCGACTGCAGAGCTTTGCAGATGCGGGAGTATCACTAGTGTAATAAGGGACATTTATATTATCTATCATACGAAATTATTGTACGTGTGTTCGAGCCTAAGTACTTTCCTCGTGAGTAAGAATAGTGCAAGTTGTAACTGCCACCTCTCCTCTTAAACTTATATTCAAAACAATTAACAGGAATTTCTCCAGATTCTGAAGTTGGCGTCGGCATAAAGACCTTGTTGGCCTTGACAAATGCACTACACTTAATTGACAATTTTAGTAACCTGCTGTCTACGCTGACAAAATCTGAAGTACAGGCCTCAGAGTCTTGGGGATAATCTTCCAAACAAAGATCTCACAGTCTTCAATAAAATAATGTAGTACTGCAACAGTAAAGGAACAACTATCTGAGACCAAAAGCTCGTTCAACAATCTGATCTATATGAACTCACTGAAAACGGGATGTTTGAAGCAACGAAGGTAAGCTACAGCATGAAAATCTGTTTCGAAAACGCACAATAGATTTAAGATCCTGTTGTTGAATAATATTATAAAAACGAGCAGGAATTTGGTTGTTGAAAGTAATTCAATTTAAATTCAATATTTTGAAACGTAAATACACAACTGAAAGGGGTGGGTGTCGTAAAGTAAAAGAGCAAAGGTTCTTGGCAGACAACAGCGAAGGACCTTTGTACTTTTTACTCGTAAAGACTCTGTCCTGCTGTTAAATTTGTAAAGAAAACTGAAGACCAATGAAGAATAATATGAATGAGTGTCTAAAATAATAATAAATATTTGAAATGAACCTGTGTACCAATTATTTATCTAGTGGCTGGCAGTATTCTAATAACCTCGGGAAACCGCCGATAATAAAGGATAGTTTCAAACGTGTAACTTGTTTCTACGGGTACCGCGCAACACGCATCAGATTAGAACATTATGATTTTGTGAAAAACTAAGGGGGCAGTATAAAGTTTGGAAAAAAACCGGTCAATGGCATATGTGATCAAATTTCAATAGTACATCGACTATCGACGTAAGAATATTGAGAGTTGCTCACTTCGCTCTCATCAACAAATCAAAATTTGAGGCGAGGGAGGGGGGGGGGGGGAGTCACTTGTACGGAATGACAGCAACAGAGCCTGGGGCTCTGTTTTGTGATAATCAGTTATTCAGAGGTACAGACACACTAGATGTATCACAGTGTAGTACAGCATATTGTAGTCTACGAGATGTCTTAGACAGAGAGACAATGAATTAAAGATGTCGGCCTGTCAGTTACTTGCATTGTGGCTGCGTCGATTTTGTATGTGCGTCTCAGATTTTTATTCACCAAATCTATTACTAGGGGAATGCTGAGATGATTGATTAGAGGACGCACGGGCTTAAAACGGTTATCGACGTTCAAGAGACAATATTTTACGAATTACGAGAATCACATTAAACATATTTACAAGATTGCTAATGAGTTTGAGTATTACGTCCATTAAACTACTTTTCAATTCCTCCATTATTTCTAGTAGTTGTGATAGTTTCTTCTTCATTATAATTTTTGTGCGTAAGCGACACAAATTCGAAATAATTTTGTTTCAGTCAGTTTAGAGTGTTTCGAAGCCTTAGCAGTAGTCTCAACTTTAGTCTCTTCCTTCTCTTATCAGTGAAATTTGAAATTAAATTTTCAAACAGATGGCTGGGCCTTTCTAAGACTTTACTACCGAGTACAAACATTTGGATCTACTTTGATAATGATGTATTTATCCTTGGTTTCTGTCCTTATTGCAGCGGTAACTTCCAACTGCAATTCCACATATGTCTTTGCGTTTGCGTGTTATCGAGCTAATCGTGCAGAAATAATTGTTTAACTCCCGAAACTTCTGCTTTCGTGCGTCGTGTTCTCCTGGACAGACAGTCAACGAACATCCAACGTTTCCTGAAGAAGTAATGGGTAAGCCTGAAACATTCTGATGTAACTGTATATTTCATCGTTTTCTGTAAAGATGCAACACTGAACTTGTTTTCCCGGGCATAAATTATAAATTGCAACCCGTGTATCTGTTTCTGTAAACAAACTTCTACCTTACGAGACAATGACAATTTCGAAGTGCATCACGAGAAACGAAGCGTTCCACGCGAACACGTCGGTGTTGATCGTCTAAAGTGATGAATCTATGTTCAGTTCGGTAACTTACCATTAGGACAGATTGACTAGTGTGTTTCTTCCGAAGAACTTGTGAGATCGGCAAGAACTATAAACAAATTCCCGCACTGCCTGTTAAAGGCACTGAATGTTGTATTCACAAAGAAAGACTCACAGCTTGTCAGCAGGATTTTCCCTTTTCGCTGGAAGACGTCAATACCATCTTATTCGATCTTCTATTGTCATCCACAAACAAAAATTATCTGTCATAATTCATCAGTTAATTATTCTTCTTATAGAATCGGTCAGATCTTGCGTATGTGCAAATTATTTTCTCCAAATGGGATTGAGTAGTCTTTCCGCAATTCTGTGCGATGGTAATCTATTTACTTTGTCGTAGCCTCGAACGAAGTTAAACTGAGTTGATGGAATTGTAAGATCTGTGTTCTACGCACTCACATTTGCTTATCCTGAGATTAATTTTATATAGACAGTCTTCCTTTGCTATTATTCTTTACAATGTTTACAGGACACCAGTTAGATACACCATCTTTACTGGTATGGACAACTATATACTGCGGCCCAATGTAAATCAATAAAAGATTCTCTTTGGTGGTCTCTGTGAACTATATTTTCACATCACTTAAAAAAAAACTACAAGTTGGAGACATACTGAGATGTGGGCGAAAGACATGTACCAAAAGTGTCCGTCAATGAAATTCGGAGAGCATTCTTGGTGCAGGAAGAGACAGTTTCCAGCACCTCCTCGCAGGTAGCGACGGACAGGTTGGTGTAATCACTGAAAGCAATTACTTCCATAAAATACCTGGCAGTGTGCATAAGAAGTGATTTGAAGTGAAACGCACACACATTAAATCGTGGGAAAGGCAGATGGCAGAGACAGTCACTGGAAGAATCTGTCAACAAATAAAGTAACTCACAAAACACTCTTTCGACCAACACTTGAATACTGCTCGTCAGTGAGGGCTCCATAGCAAGAGAGATAGCGGGTTCAAAACCTCATCAGATCTAAGATTTTTCAGTCTGCTTTTTAATCTAGCCTTCACACTCAACGATTTGACGAGTCGCCAGAAAACGTTCGAATTCGAATTCCCCCAGTTGGATAAGTGGGAAAGGGACATGCATGTCGCTCACGTTGCTTATAAGTGAAACTTTCGTAAGGCCACTTAGCCACACGAAATAATTATTAGCAGGAGCGACTATTAAGGGAGACAGAGAAGATACAAAGAGGAGCGCGCTTCGTTGTAGGTATATTTAGCATAGCGAAAACGTACCGGAGATGATCAAAATGTTCAAATGTTTGTTAAGCTTATGGGACTTAACTGCGGGGTCATCAGTCCATAAACTTACAAACCACTTATGAACTAACTTATACTAAAGACAACACGAACATCCATGCCCGAGGGAGGATTCGAGCCACCAACGGGGAACGGCATCTCGCATCGGAGCATTGCGTCTCAACGCGCTCCGCCACTACGCCGCGACACGGAGATGATCGGCAAACTCCACAGTCGCACTTTGGGGAGTGTAGCTTTCCCCACCTGAACCGTGCGTCGGAGCACCTGCCGCAGTTCGTCGTCATTCTGTTTAGTGTGGCCCACATTCGTCTTGGTTGGTCGAAACCCTCTGGCTTGCCTGTAACACATAGCATGTCCCGGATGGCAGGCGCTGTATTCTTCTACCAGTCTTGTCTCCAGCTCTCACACAAGTTCAAGTTCTTCTCGATTAGTATTTTTGCTGTCTTCAAATGGGGATTTCTTGAGCGAAGCCTGCTTATGTCTCTGCTGATACGCCCAACGTGAGACCGGAGCACAGGATTGGCGTTAATTGTATACTCCCTGACAAGGGCACGTGCACGGCAAGAATGTGGAGGAGCTATGTGGCTCAATGCTGGTAGCCAATAAGCTGGCGCGGGCTTGATTGTACCTGATATGGTACGCATGGTTTGGTTGCGTTGGGCATCAACAGGGCTGGTGTTAGGGCTGTTAAGCCACACCAGTGCACAATTCTCCGGGACTGCGTACGCCAGGCCTAGTGCTGTCGATCTAAGTGTCGGCACAGAGGAACCCCATGTGGTGCCGCACAAATTTTGCAGAATGTTTTGTAGTTGTCTTTGTAAGATTTTTTAAGGCTTAGATTTCTATTAAGTGTGACACCTAGATACTTTGGGTGTTTATTGTGTCTGAGAAATCAGTCTTCACAGTGGATCCTTACTTGGTAATTGGCCAGCCCATTGTTTAAATGAAAGCACGATGCTTCAGTCTTGGCGGTATTGGGCTGCAATCTCCATTCTCGGATATATCTCTGGAGTTTAGACAGGTAGTTTGTTAGGATTTGCTCAGTAGTCTCTAACTCTTTGTGGCTTGTAGCAAGTGCCCAGTCGTCAGCATAGCCGAACTTCTCTGATGATGTATCAGGCATGTCTGCTATATAGAGGCTGAAAAGAAAGGAGACCAGCACCGATCCCCGTGGAAGGCCATTGTTCAATTTCATTTGGGAACTGGTCCTATCGCCCATACGACTTGGAAGCATCTGTTGGAAAGCATGGCATAGACTACATCAGTGATTTTTCTGCATGGGATAGCTCATACGACAGTTGTGCCAAAAGTAAAGTTCCCATATTTTTTACAAATACTAAACATTTTTATTGTTATTAATTTATACATCGTTCAAAAGCTCACACGTTTGTCGATTTTTCAACATAGTCTCCATTTTTTCGACACTCTTTTGAAGACGGTGCTCCAGCTTTTGTATTCCTAAGTCTCCCGCCAACCCGTTGAGGAAGCGTGTGACCTATGCTAGGACCATCGTCGCTCTTGAAGCGTTTGGCACCTAATTGTTCCTTCAGCTTGGGGAAGAGGTGATAATCGCTGGGAGCTAAGTCCGGACTGTACGGGGGATGGGGTATAACAGTCCACCCAAATTTCGTCAAAAGCTCCTGTGTTTGACGAGCGACGAGGTGTCGAGTGTTGTGCAGAAGCACTAATCCCTCTTTCAGTCGTCCTTTCCGGCGATTCTGGATGCTCGCCGCAGTTTGACCAATGTTTCACAATATCTGTCTGCGTTTATTGTCGTCCCAGGTTGCATGAAATCGATGAGGAGTACCCCCTTAGGATCCCAAACACAGACTCCATAACCTTTCCTGCCGACTGCGTTTGTATGAATTTCTTTGGTGGCGGTAACCGAAGTGACGCCAGCGACGAGACTGTTGCTTTGTTTCATCGCCCGTGACGATAGAGTCCAACAACCGCTTGTTGTTGCCTCCCCCCTCATATTGTTGAAGAAACTTGCGAGCACAGTCAAGGCGTTGCTCCTTGTGTCCGCCAGCATCCGGGGGACCCAGCGAGCACACAGCTTGTGATAACCCAACGTTTCTTCTTTCAATTGTGCCGTGGGAAGCTTCAGGAATGCGTTCAACAAGTTCACGGACAGTGACCATCCGATCTCTGAGCAGCTCACTACTTCTGGACAATCGCATCCGAAACCGCGGTCTTCCACTCCGCTCTTCATCGTGAACTACTGTGCGACCCTCAGCAAAAGCCCTGCACCATTTGCGGACTTGCTGAACGGACATATGCACCCTTCACCACAGATCTCAGTCAGTTGCCGATGAATCTCCATGGGCGGTAACTTCATTGCGTGGAGAAACCGGATTACTGCTCGAACCTCGCACTTGGTGGGAGCGGCGATCAACACCTCCATCTCTGACGGCTGCCAAGCCAACAGGTAGCGAATCGCAGACGGACGGGCTAGAGCGTGGGGGAACCGCTGCGCACGGCACTGTTGTCGGATGTAGCCTAGCACCTTCCCTCGAGGCTGTAGCTCATTGGGAACCTTACTTTTGGTACAACCTTCGTATCAGTTTGTATAATACTCCTTGTCGCCGCCACAGATGCAGATCATAAGTAAAAAACCAGTGGATGTTTTAGTTGTTTTTGAAAGCCTATTTCGACATAATAAGTTGGTGCGAGGACTTGGTCTGTGCAGCTGCGATTTGGTCGAAATCCTGCTTGTTCCACAGGTAAGTGTTGTATTGTTTGAAAGATCATCTTATACAGCAATCTTTCCAGAAGCTTGTAAACCATGCTTAGAAGTGCAATTGGGGCGGTAGTTCTTTGCTGTGTCGTTATCTTTCCTTGGTTTTAAAATGGCGACGATTTTTGCCCTCTTGGTGGGAAACATTTCCTGTCTGAAGGATGCCTGAGAAAAACTTTGCAAGCCATTGTCTAGTAAATCTGCCATTGTGTTTAAAAATCTCAGCATGTATGCCATCAAATCCGGGGGCTTTCCCACTTTCATTCACAGCTTTCGTGATTCCTCGCACGTGAAAGGTTTGTTTCAGATGCACAAGTGGATTTTAGGGCTCTGAAGTCTTTTTTAACTATATGCAAGCGGTTTTGGGATGCTCTAGAGGTAGACATTATATGAGACGCCATTTGGTTTGGACTTACTGTGTTACTTGGGCGGTCTGGTCGGTTGCTTCCTCCGAGTTTCCACAGAAGAGACCACGCTTTTCTACTTTTTTTGGCAATCTAGGTTCTCACGGTCTCAATCCATTTCTCTCGCCTAGCAGCATCGTTGCTATGGTGTAGCTTGTCTGCGATTTCCTGCTTCCCTTCTTCAGGAAACTCTTCCTACAGTTTTTCGCTCTCCTCAAACAATCCAGGGACATACTCTTTGCAGTACCCTCTAGGAACTGCTGATTTTGCTGCCATCATTATTGCCCCTGTCAATGTCCCCTAGTTTACACTCTTCGGTGGGCTCCAGCCTAGACATTTGTCAACATTACTAGAGAAAACAGGCCAGCTAGCTTTCCAGAAGTTCCACCTAGGGCGTGGAAACGATCTTAAAATTGGGATGCTAGTGCCCGTTTTGATCAGACCAGGGCGGTGTTGACTATGAGGGAAGTCGGCCATGATCGTTCTTAATGCTGGTAAGTTTGGCCTTAGTTGTCGGTGGTAACAAAACAAAGATTAGGGTTATATTCTCTCTTCCATGCTTCAGATCGGAAAGTGCTTTTGTCCCACTCAGAGGTTCGGTGCGTCGATAAGAGATTATGATCCACACACCGTCACCAATGTCGTGTATGATACACCAAATGCGTTTTCTGGTAGAGAATTCGGTTGACTTTGCGGCTCCCATTTGGGAGCCATTTCCTATCGGTTGCTAACTGAGCAGTTGTGTATACGACGTTACACCAAAATTCAATACAGCGAACAAACACATCATTGAGCTGACAAGCAGATCATAATTTTGTGACAAATGAAAAATAAAGGTTACGAGGGAAGTCTGAACACAGATCTCCAGCATCATACACGACCACAATGAGCACAGAACCACACCACCATGGCTTCAGCAGTTTGACCCATTAAATACTTCTATTTTTTTCCACAGTCCCATACACTTACTTCCTGTTTTGGTGCTTGACCTGTATTCAGTTTTTAACGAGCTGTTCAGTGGTCCGACTGACCACTAAATCTGAAGAGGGTGCGACGGGCTGTTTCATTTCAGTCACAAACTGTAACCTGGGTGGATGGAGAAAGTGGTGCATTCTTTGGCTACTCATGTTGCCACTTTTCAGTTTTACCACAATTTGCTTTAAGTTTAGCCTTTAGGCCACAATTCAGAAATCTAAGACGTTTGGAAGAAAGAGAGACATTATCAAACTGTAGTCAGGCAGAAAGCTACACGAAATAGTTCGTCCAGCGATGTACCGACACGAAACCGAGTACCGTTCCGTAGTTATTTTTAAACTGTTGTTAGTATATTCAGAGACGTGAAAAGAACGATGATTCAAAATAAAATAAAAAAGGATGGTAAACATATTCACTAAAATACACACGTTAATAACTACGAGTCCTTATTCAGCAGAATACGTGTACTGCGCTTCACACTATCGAAAATGAAGAAGAGCCCTTAACTTGCGAGGTAAACATTTAGAGCGCATATTTACTGGGCTTCTGCTTCAAACGATCATTCCTGTCATATCCCTGAATAGTGACCACTTCTCTAGGATCACCGAAATACCGTATGCTATTATCAAAGTACTAACCAACTTATACCGCAACGGTGGTATTTGTTATCAAGCGAAGGTGTATCTGACCTTCGAAAAAAAGATACTTTAACAGTTCACACACAGATTTACATCGAATTGCCCATTCCCAAATGATAAAAAGTTGATAAATTATCAAATAATTATCGCTAAAACAATTATTGTATAGGTACTTATAATTACAAGGCGACATGGCCCTCCGAGTTTTCGTTGTATTTGGAAGAACCTATGCAAACACTACAGGAACCATCGTTGGGCTTCGGACCTGTAAAGAGAAGAAAAATTATTTGCAAAAGTACAAATTGGGAGATAAAATGAGAATTCTAAAAGCGTATTTAATCTACTGACTATTGTTATGCATGCTAAGAGGAGAGCCTATTGTTCCCGCTGTTTTAACTATTTCTACAATAACTTTACGAGCCAGCTCCTTTCACAATTCTTATACTTCTAGCTATGCCTCAAGAACTGCCTTCATCAATACACTTAACGAATTTTTGAATTGTATTTCCAACAGAATAATGCTATGGTCGAACACAATGTAACGAACTACAAATTCGTATCTCCGCATAGAGCTACATTCAAAACTGGCCTTTAATGAATTTGCGAATTCCAAATGTTTAAACTTTTCGACCATTGCAATCCCATTCAACCGGATTTCCGTTTTGGGAAACCAATCAGGCTATCCAGGCACGCTTCCCTCCCAACCCAAATTCCCAACAGAGCAAACTATGATTGCAGTGCCTAGTGCCTCCTGCCTATTAGTTCCTCTTGCTTGCAACTTATACCCGGATTCCCTCAAGGGATCGAGCATATTATCGGGACATTAATAGATTATTAATATTATGTATCTTCTTTCGGGTTCGAATCCCGGTCCAGCACAAATTTTCAACTTTGCATTGGATTTATTTCAAAGCCAGAAACGGTCGAAATTTTTAAATATTTCGAATTCGTAAAATTACAGCCTTAATGTCAATTAATATCAATAATTCCATTGAGTTAACCAGGGATTACACAGTAAATAATTGTAATAACACTAACATTTAAGTTTTCAAGTGTAATTATACGATTTTAAGTTGTTTTATGAAACAGTATTCTGTAATGAGGAAAAAAACTGGAAAAATCCGCATTGAAAGTTCACAACAGGTCTGAGCACTGTCACGTAGCAACAGTTTACGCATTTTTCAAACAATCGCTGATAGTTGAATACTTCACATATAAAAGTTCATTGTTCGCGTGGTCCTTGTTCAATTCTCCCTATTGGCGCCGTTTTTACTTTTATTTGTTATTTCGTGTTTATTATGGAATTGAAGTGGTTGTTAATAAATCATCATCATAATATCGTCATCATCACACGTCTTCGCCGTGGTGGAGTGACCAAGCGCTCTAAGGCGCGTTACTGCGGAACGCGCAGTTGCTTGGCGTCGGAGCTTGGAGTCCTCCATCGGCCATGACTGTCTCTTGTCGTTAGCGTAAGTTTAAGTAATGTGCAAGCGTCGGGACAGAGAACCGCAGCCGTTAAGTCCCTTAGATTTACAAACATTTCAACATTTCACACGTCTTCGCGCTCATTGCTGAGGATCGTAAAACCATCAACCAAGGTTTTCTGTAACTGAAGGATGCCAGTTTTTCTTAGAGCCTGCTGAATAGTTGGACCAAAACTGATCTTGATTTATCTTATTGACCTACTTGCTGTTCTTCTCTCGATTTTAATCATATATTAATAAAAATAGATTTTTTTATTACTAATTACGTTTCACTTCTATATTTTTATTTTCAAATAAAACGTTACAAAAAGCTAAACACCCAAATGGAATTATTTTTTTCCATTTTCAGAGGTCGATCATTATTATGCAAGCATGTGAGACTGACTTCTCAATAGGCATCCGTCTATCTGTGTCAATATTTATCTCCTTGCAATTAGTGACAAAGATGTTGCATTTATTAATAAAATGTGTCAATAGCCCTATTTGTTAATTAAAATTTCCATTTGGTAATAGACTGAGGTGACAAATCACGGGTTGCCTCCCAGTGTCGTGTCAGATCTCCTTTTGTCCAATGAAGCGCAGCGATTCTTTGTGGAATGAAGTTCGACCAGTCGTTGGAAGTCCCCTGCATGAATATTGGGCCATCCTGCATCTATAGCCGCCAATCAATGCGGAAGTGTGGCTGCTGCAGTACTTGGTGCAACAACTGCTCTCTGGGTGATGACCCACACATTTGGCAAATCATTCGCTGGAGTTGTACAAAACGTTATTCAAAGGAATTGCATAGAATTGTGGCCCAGTGACACGGAGCATTAGCACCCAAAAAATTGTATAGTTGTTCGGAAACATAAAAACTGAATGCCTGCAAGCGGCCTCGAAGTAGCCGGTCATAAACATTTCAAATCGGCTAAGATGGACCAGAGGACCCTGTCCGTTCTATGTAAAAACAGACAGCACCAGCCACCATCAGCTGGTACAGTGTATTCTAGACAATGGTCTACGGCTTCGTCGGATCTGCGCCATACTTGAACCCCACCATCAGTTCTTACCAACTTGATTGGGGACTCATATGACCAAGTGATGGCTGCAAAACGCTGGCAAGTGGTATTTACACAAAAATGGAAAAAAACTTAATAGTAAACGATATAGAAGAAAGAGTATCATTTTGGGTTTGGGTTTCAGAGAACTGTGCCCACACATGAGTTATAGATTCTATGATTTATAGCAAATTAATAACAGCCAACCAGTTGCAATAATAGTTGTTTAATAAACTTGACCACGAACAATAATAGAAAAGTGTACCTCTCGTTTACCCACAGTATATCAACAATATTTGTTAGTCAGCATATTTTTACAATTGACCTTTTTAATATTTGTTTCCACAACTTCCCTCAAACTTCGCACCCTCTTTTTATCCAAATATTCCATTTATTGGCATCGTGATAAATTTAATGTACAGTCTGCCAATAGCTACTTAACTCACTGAAAGTTTCACGGCGCATGCGCCACCGGACCTGGTATGCACGCTGCTTGCTTCAAATCAGTAAGCGTGAATGACTGCAGATGCGCTGACGCATCTTTCAGTCTAAACCACATTTCCTAGATCATACGGATGTCCAATTCCTGTGATATGCAAGTACAGTAAGTAACAGTTTTATTCTGATTCGTATTTCATAATGTTTTAGACAAGAGGTTTGGTATGACGCATATTTCAGGCATAACGATTATGAATTTTTAATTTATTTTGCGGCTCGATAGCACAGTGGTAGAGTGCCAGACTACAAATCCAAAGGTCGCGGATTCAATTTCCGTCAGGTCCTAGAATTTTTATCTGTTACTTTCCACTTCTTTCACCTCTGGCAGTATCACTCATGTGAAAAATACCGAGTAGCACCGTGGTTCGGAACCCACGTTAAACTGTAGGTGCCCCTATAACTGGCTGGGTAAGTCAGTTCGAAGGTCGGAGGAAGGCAACGGCATACCACCGCCAGCGAGGACCATGCCTAGTAAAGCATTGTGGTGTTCAAACCAATCTTCGGAGTGTTGACTGCTTTACCTATTTTTACCTTTTACCTTAATTTATGATGTCATATTGTGTACAGGTATACAAGTATATCTGAAGAAGACGGGTTTATATTTGTCAAAACTGTGGTCAAGTTTATTAAACAACTATTATTGCAACTGGTTGTCTGTTATTAATTTGCTATCCCATAACCTTTGCTGAGACGCAGTCATGTTTAAAATATCTATGATTTATGTTAAAAGATTGGTCTACCAAAGGCAATCCTACGTTAATAGGTCTTGTTGATCTGGAGAAAACACTACACATGGCAAAAATGCGGTCACGCGCCGAAACATAAATTAATTCCTTTCCGAAAGATCTCGTAGCAACCTTACACTTCAACGGATTTATTTCTTACACAATGGCGTGAAACTTATCATACTCTATGAATGCGCTTCAGACACTGGTATAAAGTTGGAAGATCAAAATTTTGTAAACCTATTGGACCAAATTGGTTTGGTCATGAGTCCCTAGACTTACAAACTGCTTAAACTAACTTACAGTAAGGACAATACACACACACACACACACACACACACACACACACACACACACACACACACACACACCTGAGGGAGGACTCTACACTCCGACGAGAACGGCCGCCCAGTCCGTAGCATGACGCCTTAGACCACGCAGCAATTCCGGCTTTGTTGGAAGTAAAATTGTCTTCGAACACAGTAAAAACTTGTTCTGTCTGTGGACATTAGTTATTACGTAATTAGAACCACATCGCCACCAATATGTTTTTGTTGTTGTTAAAGTATATGTCTGCCGAGTTATTTGTCCATAGGTCATCATATTTCAAAAGAAATGACGTATAATGAAATATGTAATGCTTGAATTCATGCACAACTTTCTCAACATGAGTAAAGGCTCAGCCCCCCCCCCCTTTAAAAAAAATAGTAAGCAAAAAATCCCGTCAGTTCGCTCAGCTAGGTGACTGACCTCAGCCCATACCATACCACGATCCTTTATCCGCCACTGATGACAAGAGTATGCAAGATGGCCGATGGTTGTCAACAATGATGATGGCGTAAGGTAGTATTGAGCGTGGCTCACTGGCTAAGTGCTGAACTACCAGTCAACAGGCGTAGGTTCTTTCCCAGAGCAGTGGGAGGATTTTTACCCCTTAAAAAGCCTTTTTACCTCTGACAGCGTTGGTCAATGTGAAACTTCCAATTTCGTAAAATGTATTCTAAAACAAACTATTTTATGCAAACCCCAAGTATAAACTTACTTCAGCTACTGACCATCGTCACTGGATAAAAGGTGTAAAACAGTTCAGGAAATTACAGCTTATATCGTTCTATATAGCGAGAACAGTAACTGAAAACAGCAACATTAAACTGCAATGTGAAGAGCAAACAGGAACCGTATGTACCATCATATAAAAATGCATTATAGCAACTCCAGCTGAAGAGCTTGTATTAATCAGAAAAACTAAATGCGATTGTTAACAGTGTATAGTTCATTTAAATTGCCAACGCATTACCAATCTTAATCCGACACAATCATACATCTCTGATTACAAACGATAAAAGACAGGTTTGCTGCTTTTAAAATTACACTCCCAAGCTCGATAGCCTTATTATATGGAAATTGACACTCTTCGGCGTCTGTCATAACAAACCATGCTATTAATGACGTTATTTGTGTTTAGAATCTTGAATATACTTAACTTCCCTCCCCTCATTACAGCGTCATCTCCTTACAAAACGAGTCCAGTATGGGCACATTCACGTACTGGATTAAATCTATTAGTGCTATCGGAATGTTAGGTCGCGTGACATTCGATTAACAATTATGCTCGTACAGTGAATGAGTGAGTGGATGATAAGTGTGTGTGTCCGTGTGTCATTCACTTCGGCTTTTTTTCCTACCACAGGAGCCTCGGCTCGTCAAGCTCGCAGTCGATTAGCTTGTTAGAAGACGGTTAATTAACTTGTCGGTGGTTAACTACGTACTCCACAGCCGAGGTCCTGGATTAAGTTGCAAACCTCATCACAATGTGCGATGGACTGACAGCACATGACAGTGTTAATGGCCCGACCCTCCGGACGGGCCCCCTGGCGCCTTCAAGAAAAGCGAGCTACGTGTTGGCGACAGGTCTCCGTCTCTTGCCTTGTCTCACAAGCAGCTAATATAAGCATGGTGGTTCCAAATAGCTTATCAAGATAATAGCGGAAACTCAACCGTGAAACGGGTGACAGCGCACCCTAACACCTCCTAGTGATTCGAGGTGTAAACTAACACAGAGCATGAAAAGCCCCTTTACATTGCGACAAGACTAACTTCATACGTCGTCTTACTATATAGAAGTAGAAAATGGTTGGAAGAGGGAGTATATGCGCTATATACGGCTGTAATAACTATATACTGCAAAGCGCTCTAAAATCATTCTACTGGTTTCCAAAGTATGATAGCTTCAGCAGGTAACCATTGAGCCTACTCAGTTCGTTTGGTTTTACGCTGCAATTTACCCCTTTTTTATAATTGTTTATTGCTGCAGCCAGTGGGTTATTCTTAGTCGAAGAGCTGACTTGGATGGAATTTTGAAAAAGAAGGGTCCTGAGCATTTGAATAAAAAAAGTACGTAGGTAGAATGCTCAGACCAATTTGTGGAGAAAGATTTTAGAGACAAAAATTTGAAGCCAATGCTAAGTGTTGTAATTTGTTTTTTGCGCGTGTTTAAAAAAAGGTGGTCACTGTAATATAACGAGAGACGTTTAATGGCAAGTCACACCTAAAAGCTTCCTCATCTTCACATTGTTTCCACCTTGATCACAAATATATGCTTTGGGCATTAACTTGGTCTGTTGAATTTGTATGCTTATCAATTTCGCAGTGCGATTCCGCCAGTTATGGTCAATAGTTTAGTGTCTCCCTCTCAAACAGTAACTGTGAAATAGATGCAGTAGAATGCCTAGTAAAATAAATTAAAAAAAAAAAGCCATTCAATGAACCCGTGAGTGAAATGTCTGCTGAAGACAGTGTTAATGTATCTCTGTATGGCGCTATGCTACGATGCGCGACGCCGCTCCCCGTCAGGGGTTCGAATCAACCCTCGGGCATGGATGTTTGTGCCGTCTTTAGTATAAGGTAGTTCATAAGTAGTTTGTAAGTCTAGGGACTGGTGACCCCATAGTTAAGTGCCTTAAGCTTAACAAACAACACGACAACATCTCTGTATGCTGACATCAGTATCAATGAATGTAAATCTATTGAAACAAATGCGATGAATTATGTGCTGGGCATGTAGTGGGTTGGAACAGGAAAAATGTAAAATGGCTCTGGCATCACATAATGATGAGTATGAAGTTGCCAACTTCCATAAATAGATGAGGTATAACAAAATGATTTTTCCCAGTGGGTGTGCTCAGATTGTTGTTGTTGTTGTGGTCTTCAGTCCGGAGACTGGTTTGATGCAGCTCTCCACAATACTCTATCCTGAACAAGCCTCTTCATCTCCACATAAGAACGGCAACCTACATCTGTCTGAATCTGCTTACTGTATCCATCTCTTGGTCTTCCTCTGCGATTTTTACCCCACACACTTCCCTCTAATGCTAAATTCGCGATTCCTTTATGTCTAAGAATGTGTCCTACCAATCTATCCCTTCTTTTAGTCAAGGTATGCCAGAAATTTCTTTTCTCCCCAATCCTGATCAGTACCTCCTCATTAGTTACGCGATCCACCCATCTAATCTTCAGCATTCTTCTGTAGCACCATATTTCAAAAGCCTCTATCCTCTTCCTGTCCGCACTGTTTATCGTCCATGTCTCACTCCCATACAAGGCAACACTCCATACAAATGCCTTCAGAAAGGACTTCCTTAGGCTTAAATCAATACTCGATGTTAACAAATTTCTCTTTTTCAAAAACGCTTTTCTACCCATTGCCATTCTGCATTTTATATCCTCTGTACTACGACCATCATTTGTTATTTTACTGCCCAAGTAACAAAACTCATCTACCTCCTTTATTGCTTCGTTTCCCAATCTAATTCCTTCAGCATCACCTGATTTTCTTACACTGCACTCCATTACCCTAGTTTTGCTCTTGTTAATGTTCATCTTATATGCAACTTTCAGCACACTGTCCATTCCGTTCAATTGCTCTTCCAGGTCCTTTGCTGTATCTGACAGAATTACTATGTCGTCGGCAAAACGCAAGGTTTTCAATTCTTCACCCTGAACTTCTATTCCTTCTCCAAATTTCTCCTTGCTTTCCTTTATAGCTTGCTCAATGTACAAATTGAATAACATTGGAGAAAGGCTACAACCCTGTCTTACCCCCTTTCCAACCACTGCATCCCTTTCATGCCCTTCAACTCTGACAACCGCTGTCTGGTTTTTGTACAAGTTGTTAATAACTCTCCTTTCCCTATATTTTACTCCTGCTTGCTTCAGAACTTGAAAGAGTTTATTCCAATCAACATTGTCAAAAGCCTTCTCCAAATCTACAAAAGCTAGGAATGTGGGTTTGCCTTTTCTTAATCTATCTTCTAGGATAAGCCGTAAAGTGAGTATTGCCTCCCGAGTTCCTACATTTCTCCTGAACCCAAACTGATCTTCCCCGAGGTCGGCTTCTACCAGTTTTTCCATCCTTCTGTATATAATTCGTGTTAATATTTTGCAACCATGACTTATTAAACTGATGGTTCTGTAGTTTTCACACCTGTCTGCACCTGCTTTCTTTGGAATGGGGATTATAACATTTTTCTTAAAGTCTGAGGGTACTTCGCCTGTCTCGTACATCTTACACACCAGGTGAAACAGGTTTGTCATGGCTGGTTCTCCCAGAGACTTCAGTAGTTCTGAGGGAATATCATCTACTCCAGGGGCCTTGTTTCGACTTATGTCTTTCAGGGCTCTCTCAGTACAGTATCTCCTATTTCATCTTCATCTACATCCTCTTCCCTTCCTACAATATTGTCTCGAAGTTCATTTCCTTTGTAGAGCCCCTCTATATACTCTTTCCACCTTTCAGCTTTCCCTTCTTTCCTGAGAACTGGTTTTCCATCAGTGTCCTTGATATTCATAGAGCTGCTTTTCTTATCTCCAAATGTTTCTTTTATTTTCCTGTAGGCTGCATCTATTTTTCCCCTATTTATACATTCTTCTACATCCTTGCATTTGCCTTCTAGCCACTCCTCCTTAGCTACTTTGCACCTCCTGTCAATCTCATTTCTTAGTCGTCTATACTCCATTTTGCCTGTTTCATTGGCTGCATTTTTATATTTTCTCCTTTCATCGATTAAATTTAGTATCTCCTGTGATATCCAAGGATTTTTTGTAGGTCTTGCCTTCCTACCTATTTGGTCCTCTGCTACCTGCACTATTTCATCTCTCAATTTTACCCTCAGATTAAGACATGTAAAATATAAGAAACTTTCAGACAAAATTTTCGTCAGTGCGTTATTGAAAGCAGTTACGGTGTGAAACGCAAAACATATTTTGCCGTTCTATCAGAGCATTTGTTAATAAGAAAAATGAGTCGTCGGCATCACAAATCAGAAATAGAAGTCTCATGTTACGAAAGTTACTCATAAATAGGGCTAAATGCTCACGAAATGTGCGTACGTGTATATGATTAAAACTTATGTATTGTATTACTTTCAGTTCGAATATTCTACCCAAATACACTGTACAGAACCGATTATTTTAGTAACTTTTTAACCCTTCACCTTAAATATCTAAGAATTTCTTAAATAGCGAAACAAATTTAAGACTTGCGCTGTAATTGCGGTACACAGGAAATAAAATTCGGACGTGAAGCCAGGTTTAGTATACAACTCGAGCCAATAGATTGAACTGCTAGCGCTGTCGCCTAGCAAGCGCATGTAAATGCCGCGGAGTTTCCGCTATTACCTTTATAAGCTATTTGGTGGTTCCCGAGGAAATATGTATATATTAGGAGCTGGCGGTATAGACAACAAACGAACTTAAAGCAAAGACAAATGAGAACGTTCAAACTTGACTTTCAAAAATTACACCACTAACTTCAATGCACTTTTAGCTTCTCTTGTTAACAATGTGTAACTCTTCAGACATCACCGTAGCGTTCTTTTATAAGGGCTGCAATATTCATAAACCCAACGATCAAGTATGTTCTTGTTATTACTTTTCTTCGTAAACACCGCCTTTCACTATCTGCACACACCAAAATCCAAAGGGATAAGGGACAGGGATCTTGGTGGCCGAAAAACCTGCCGATATCTATACATCCATCTTCTACGCCAGCGTTTCTCCACCTGACGGTCGCGACCCCCAGGAGGATCGCAATGTCCTGTTCGGAGGGGAAGGTCGGCGACACAAGAGGAAGTATAAGCACCATAACATAACTAGGGTTTCAAATGTTCAAATGTTTGTACAGCTTATGGGACTTAACTGCGGGGGGTCATCAGTCCCTAAACTTACAAACTACTTATGAACTACCTTATACTAAAGACGACACAAACATCCATGCCCGAGGGGGGATTCGAATCCCCGACCGTAGCGGCCATGCAGACTGTGACTGGCGCGCCGCAGACCGCTCAGCCACTGCGGCCGGCACTAGGGTTTCACTAATACAAAAAAGTATGCCTAAGTGAAATTTATTTAATGTTGAAATTATAGACTTCCTTGTGTAACATTGATTATGAATTAAATTTCGCATAAATTGTTTTATAATAATTCTGAATCAGCGCAAAGCCTGAAAACTGTATTCAAGAACCAATCAGTAGGTGAAAGAACATGATACCGTAAGTAATTCTGTATAATTCGAAAGAAAATCTACGTCTTTATAAACTGTCAATACAGTGAACCTTTCTTAATGAGCATAATTCGCGTGTGTGTCTCGTCTGAAATTCCGAACACTGGTTAAGCAAAACATATTTTTCTGTCGGAAATCTTGTAAAAATAGGATAATGTGCTCCATTCCCAAAAATACGCAAAATAACTTCGTCCAACAATTTAAAAGAAAGATTTCATTTGTTTTCTTTGAGATAACGTAGTTTCGTTACGGTTTGTGAGGAGGGGTGGGATCACCAGAATATTTTTACTTTGAATGGGGTCGCATATTCGAAAAGGCTGAAAAACATTGCGTTAGACTGTTACGCAAATGTGGATTAAACACGCTGAGGGTTGTAATATCATGGTATGCACTGTGTTTAATTATATTACGTACAACATAGGCAATTCTAGGTTAAGATAATGTCACCTAACGAGCAGAATGAGCAGGAGCCCCATCACGCTGTAACAATACGCTAATTGAAACTTCCTGGCAGATTAAAATTGTGTGCCGGAACCGGGACTCGAACCTGGGACTTTTGCATTTCGCGCTCTACCGTTTCATATCAGCGCACACTCCCTGCAGCGTGAAAGTTTCATTCAATACACTAATCTTGTAACCAAAGTAATCTCTTCCGATAATGCTGGAGTCTCATTTTCAAGAAAATGTACATAACTGGATCCTGTAACACGATGCGCTAACACAGTAGTCTTAATTAACGTATTGTCTCTCAAACCACACCACACAATGACAAAGAATGGTTTTTGAAAATGTGTTCCCAAAATGGCATATATGGATTTTGTTCTGACCACTGATGTGAATTGCGAGAGCTAATGATGCCGTCAAGAGAAAAAATGGTTTCACCAATGAGAAGTAAAATTACTTATAAGGAGATCACACGGGTATCGGGTTTTAGAATTATTTGATATTTATGGTACGTGAAGTTCAGAACGTAAATAACAATCAGCCAAAGCCATTCGACGCAACTCTCAAAAATTCTTGAAAAAAATCGACATTGAAGTTTTGCAAGTAAGCGTAACTACAGATCCTTACATAAATTGCAACCTCTGCCGGTTTACCTCAGGTGGTAGCTTTCTGGCCTTACCACCACCAGTGTCGATGGTTCAGATTCCGCCATGGAAGTTTTTGTTTTCCGTTGTTTTCGAACACTTACACAATTGAATATCTAATGGTATTGGCTTCACAATTACCTGATGACGGTTGTCTTTGATCGTGCAGATTGTGAAGAGCTACGACGCTGTTTCTGGAAAGTCATCTCCATAGCTACTAATGCCTTTTCAAACAGCTAACCATCGTTTGAGGTGACAAGGTGTTCAAGCTCGTCTACATAAACAAAAACAGACAACACGTGGAATTTAAGATCGCAAAATGTTTTGCATAATTCGAAAACAACGAAAAAATACATGTCACAGCGGGATTCGAACCACTGACTCTATGGTGGTGAGGCTTGAACTCTATCACCTGAACTACACCGACAGATCCTGCAAGTGTTTTTATTATTGGTACTTACATGTACTTGCAGAACTTCAAAGTCGATTTTCTCAATAATTTTTGGGAGTTCTGTCGAATTGCTTTCTCTGATTCTTATTTAAGTTCCGAACTTCACGTACCATAAATATAAAAAGAAATTCTGAATTCCGATTCCCACGTGGTCTCCTTGTAAATGATTATTTCAAATATCCAAAAACCAAATTTCAATCCTTTATCTTCATCTCCTGCTCGAAGGTGTTGAATGAGCAGTAAATGATGTGGATGGAACCCGTACACACGCTTTTTCCGCCATTCTCTTATATGCGGAACGCCGATACACACAGAAATTCTACCTGTTTTTTGAAGGACTACGTTCTACCGACTGAATAATGTATTCTACGTCAGCCAAGTCTGTTAATTTACACGTTCAGATGCAATATAGCTGCTGGGCACTGTACAACTGTCACGCAGTTAATCAAACACACGAGTGACAGCTACTGAGTCTGGTGGCCAGGGGTTAGGAAATCGTATGCTTTATTCTCAACAAGCAGAAGCAGCAACAGCAACAGCAGCGTTTCTATTACAAAAGCCTAATACAAATACCATATCGGCATACTCAGCATGTGTAAAAACGTGAGGCAAGTTTCACGCAAGCAATATACTAGACTACACCAACAAATCACAATTAAAACTTCAATGCAAACTAAAGAACAAGTTCACAACTTGAACATCAACACACTACTGCTGACATTCGATAAATACGCCCACAGCAACCCGTAGCTGTATCTCTGTACCCAATAAAAACGGACATATGTTATATGACATTTTATTGCAATTTGTCTCTACCACTACCTCCTAAAATATTTACCATCCCTCCTGAAACAGTCTGTCTAGTCGTGGAAGGCACTTTAACACGCCTTTTGTAACTGACTGTAATAGGATGCAAGGTGACTTACACAACCATTCTAGTTGGTGAGAGTAAGAGCGGCTAGCTCTAAATGTAGAAAAATAATGCAAATGAGTAGAAAAAAATACCACTTTTTGGTATTAGTAGTGAGTTGCTGCGCGTGATCGCGTCCATTAAATATCTAGGCTTAACGATGCAGAGGGATATGATGGCATGCGCATGTAAGACAGTAGCGATGAATGCAAGCGGGAAACCGGGGTTCGAACCCTGGCCCAGCAATAATTTTCACTTGTCGCCACTGATTTATTTCAATGCCCTAATTCTGCCAGTCACTCCTTTTGCCCCCACTCCCTTCAAGCCATCACAACTGAAAATGGTCTCTCTCTCTCTCTCTCTCTCTCTCTCTCTCTCTCTCTCTCTCTCTCTCTCTCTAATACCTTACGCTGAAATGACGAAAATTACTTTCATAAGACTTGGCAGTGCGAAGTTACATAGCACGAAGACAGTTGGACCATGTGAGCACAGGACCACCTGCTACTGTTTACTGCTGAAGGTAACAAAGAACATAAATTACGTATTTATTAAATTACTCTCAGTCATTTTATTAGATATTATTTCTTCCTGTTCTAAAGCAAAACGGGCCAGAAACGGAACCGAGGAATCGATAAAGCATTGCAACAGTGCTCATTACTACTTCCATGTTGTTTTCTGCAATATGCACATTAGAGTAAGGAAATTGCTGTACGTACTCAAGAAAATTTGGAGCCCCCGCCCCTCTGGATTTGCCTTTGGTATGACGATTCGAGCACTCAAGTTTCGTTTTCGTTCTTAGGTAATTAGCTTGAATATAAAAACAGTAACTGGTCGGTAGCCAATCTCAACGCTGGAATTCGTAGCGTACGAGTACAGTGAAAATGCGGTCGCATTCGGCTTCAATATGCAATTTTAGTCTTATGGTACTTCATGAATCCAAGCATGTTTAAGATAATGTTGCAAAGAAAATCGGGCTCTAATAATGGATCTTCACGGATCCATGTTTCTCCGTGCTGTATTTACACCTAAGTACACCACCTTTATGTCGGCAGTGCCGAGAGAGGAATTAATACGTAGACATTTTTCCTTTCACGAACTCCTCTTCCACCAAGTCCTTACTACATTCCCCTTTCCCCATAGGCAATGAGCTAATCGGTCGCATTTTCTGGTGCTTGCTGTACCTAACACACTATTATGACTGTAAAGGGGTGTGGCGAACTTACCATTTTAGGCATTAAGAGGGAGCGACAACACTAAAGTTTGGGAACCCATGCTGCAGGTGGTAATCTGTGTTATTGACGAGACATATGGTATCGTATTACTGATACGTATGCTACATAAATCTACCACTGAAGAAGGGACGAGGAAGGAATTTCTCCTGCGACGGTTGGAAGTGTAATACTGGGCACACGAGATGTCTATTACGTCGAATGGTGTTTACTGAACAGCAATGCAGCAGAGCTGTTACAGTGATACCAAAGACTTCATCGTTCAATCCATGACCGTACCAAAGATAGGAATTTGGGGGAGAGGGAGTAATTTATTACTTATATGGTAAAGGGGGTGAAGGAAACCTAGAACTAAGTATGTCAAATTTAAAATTGTGTATACTAATCGAAATACTTGTATTATTGACAGAAACCACCATCCATATATTGGAGAGGGAGAACTTATGGTCTCGGGAAGTCAATTCGGGATGAGACTTCGCATGTTTGTAGTAGACGTCAAGGGTGTCCAATCACAAAGGTTTCAAAGCGCACTGTCTAGAAGAATCAGAGGAAAAGGGTTCAAAAGTTCAATCGCAATTCACATATGTATCTTCTTTACTAGGCAATGTGTTCTGTGCAGTAGTATGGCGAAATAGTTCCGGCAGTAGCGTCACTGTCATGTGGGTGGTCAGGGTTCCATTCTACCTGTGAGAAATATTTTATTTTTATTGTTTGTCATAAAAATTATAACAATTGTTTAATAAAATTAATTATATAAATATTATCAATTCCATCATGAAGGCCGGCCGCGGTGGCCGAGGGGACTGAGGCGCTCCAGTCACGGTCTGCACGGCCACTACGGTCGGGGTTCGAATCCCCCCCTCGGGCATGGATATTTGTGCCGTCCTAGTTCGTAAGTAGTTCACAAGTAGTTTGTAAGTTTAGGGACTGATGATCCCGTAGTTAAGTTCCATAAACTATACAAACATTTGAAACATTTTATTTCCATCATGAAGAACTTTATTTCATAAATGACAGTCGTATGTATTAAACTTTAATTACAACACTTTCTATTTAAGAAGGCAAATAATTCCAAATGCATTAATGATATATCTAAAGCATTGAATTAAAATTTGTGATGCCACCGGGGATCGAACCCGGACCTCCTTGCTTACTAGGCAGACGTCTTACCGCTAGACATCGCATCACTAGTGATTAAGGCGCCTTGGAATAGTCTAAGCACGATTTCTCCAACGTAAAAAACTTTAATTCAGCTTGTGTGTTCCATAGAACATTGCCACTACTGCCAAGGTTTTCTATGCAGCGGAATAGCACCTCGGCAATGGACATATTGGAACATTCTTGTTTAAGGTGATGTAAATATCAATGTAAATACAAATATACAATCCCTGATACGGATTTTCGTCTCGAATATGTCAAAGACATTAATGAGAAATCTGAAGCATGGAGGTCCGGGTTCGATTCCCGGTCGCATCACAAATTTTAATTCAAAGCTTCAGCTTTATCATTAATGTCTTTGACATATTCGAGACGAAAATTCGTGTCAGGGATTGTATATTTGTATTTACATTAATAATTTCAAATGCATTTTACAATTAATGTAGGTAGATTAAAGCGTTAAATACTATTCTCATTACAACTTTATTACAAAATTAGGCGATATTGTAAGCTGTGGAAAGATGAAAAACATTCGCTGTAAATTCAAGGAAATGGTTTATTCATGGAAACGCAGAGTATAGTTGTTGCACTATAGTATGTAAACAAACAGGAAAACGATCAGGAAGAGTCCAGGCGCGCACGGAACCAATAAAAAGAAGAAAACAGAATGTTTCTACAAGGCAGGTTCTAACGTGGATCGGCTACGCGACAGGCGAACACGAGGCCACCTGAGCTGTTTCACCGTACAGCTGGAGTGCTTTATCGGTTATGTATGTTGTGGATTTAAAACTTCAGAGCCCTCTTTCTCGAAATTTTCTGGATAGTGCGCCTTAGGACTTCTGTGAGTGGATACACTATCCTACGTTGCCTCATTCCCCACTGAATTTCCGACACCGGGAGGTTTATTGGCAACTCTGTATAGCTCGTAAGAGATTTGCACGTCTATACTGTCATGCAGATAATATTGGGGCATTCATGAATACTTTAAATAGTTTCTGACATGATAAAGATGGCGAACTGGAAATACATCGCTAAAGGAAGCTTTTAGAACCTAGAAACCTCTGATTACTGACTGTAGCAGAGAAATTGGCGGCGAACGACAACAGTATTTCGAGCTAACTACGAGTGGTTCTGGTGACTGTTACTGCTCGTTAATATTATTGAACAGAATGCTACTTTCTTTTCCGAAGATAACACTATACGACATATGAAGCTATTTATAAAAACTACTTATCCTTAATACATATATTGGTAATATACTGTAGGAGTGTCTTCACTGGTTAAGGATAATATGTAAAACGCTAATTGTAAACCAAACACACATCTTTAATCCTTTCAAACAAATTTAGTACTTCTGAGGTGCAGAACAGAAAGGACAAAATTACTCGCTACAAAAAAAAAAAAAAAATCTATGATATTAACATTAGCCTTCGAGTTAACGAGTGCTCATTTTAGTTCACAGTAAAAGTTCAGTGGAACATTACGGGCCGGTTCGTCGGTCTTGTTGGTAAACGAGAAGATGCCTTTAACGTCCAGTTAAATGTGTTCGTCAAGTGCATTGCGTTTGTCATTGCCAGATACAACTCTCGTTTGCTAACCTGGAGAAAACGAGAAGGTGCGATATATATGTTAGCAATAGAAACAAACAAAAGTGCCGTCTAAATAAACATCTGTTCGCCATATTTGACTATCAAGAAGGAGGTTAGAAGACAGTTGTTATTTGGCGCTATGGCAAACAAACGTGAAAGAAGATAGAATTTTACAAGAAGTTAGTGCGGGAGTCTTGTGTCCTTAATGGAGAAATATTAGGACACATTGGATGTAAAAAACCGACGGAAGGAAAAGGAAGCGACATTGTGACAAATGAATTCAATGCTGTCCATGGAAGATGTAGGAAAACAAAAGTGCTTGGGACCTAATACGATAACATACTGCCAAATTCGTAGTACCTTAGTGCAAGCAATAACTTGCACATAGGCGAAAGTGCACTGTTAAGAAATCACATTTTAGGCCTTACACTAGGCGCAACAAGCATAAGTAAATACTGAATTAATAAGCTTACAGATATAAATGTGTTCTGTTTTCTATTACGTCTGATAACTTACAAAATACGTAACTATCAGTTGGACTCTTCAGATGGTCGTGGCGTTTTTCATGCAGTGTTTCCAAAGTTGCTTTTCGAAGACGAAATAGAGTAACCAATTCTGCATCATCCCAGCATTCAAAATGATTTAGACGAAACATAAATACGTCTAGGACGCCTTATAGGGGCCGTAACCTCTAGATCGTCCAAAATATTAACATCGTCATAATTTTCAACCAAATTTCTTATTCGAGCCATTTTCATCATACCTATTCTAACTTAACTAGCCGTTACCCGTAAGTTAGTATTTTGATATCGCAACAATAATTTTAAGGTTATGTTGCATATCTGCAATATATCAAACTCATCTAATCGCTACTGACATGGATGGGGCGAGAAATATGACGATACAATTTTCCAATAAAGCTGCTTTGCACACTAGTTTTTCATGCATGTAGTGATTCTGTTATTTTGTTCGATAAATCGGTCTTTATCGCGTGAATAGACTATTTGCGGTATTTTAGCGCTTTGGAATCCTGACATTTTCATACAGATTCTAACTTAACTGGTCGTTAGCCGTGTAACGAGCGAAATTTTACTCGTTAACGGCCATTTGAGGTCTTTTAATGTCAGCTTAACTAATAACGAAACATTGACAAATGCAATTCTCCGCTAACGACAAGTTAAAATCATAACAAACTTAATGAGATATTGACAAACCGGCCCTAAGTGACAATTCAACTATCGGAAGCTTTTAACGCGCATCTTAACCATTTCGCGGCAGACTTAGAAGTTTATTAATCAATGGATTCTTGCAGAACTGAAGCCTTGAAACAGCTGTCAATACAGTTTCGTTCAGAAATCCTTACTGTGTAACTTTTAAAAACTCTAACGCTGACATGTATACAGTATGTCAACTTGTTTTCCAGTTCGAAAAACATCACAATCGGCAATTAATAATGAAAGCTGTCGGAGTCATATTCAGCAGCCAGGTTGGATCACTACTCCACGAAATGCATCAACGGCACTTTCACTGCTTGAAGTGTGCGGATTCCTCAACGCAGCTTCTGCGGGAATGTGTCGACGCCGAAAGCCTAACTCCTTACACATGTTTTCCACGTCTGACATTTAACGCTTCGCAAGGGATACTTCCGCAACGTCCTAGGATTCACGGTCATTAGCAACAGCTCCTCTGCGTGCTGAGTAAAATCAAGGATATTGGAAACGAGTCCTTGTTAGGGCTTCTCACCGAAAGAACAATGAGCTATCAATAGGTTTTCTATCACTGAGCTAATCCCGAGAGTAGGACTTGGCATTTAAAAAGTAAATGCAGAATGTAGTGTAATTAAGTGTACCTTATTCAAAGAGTACATAATATGTAAACTAGTGCTGGAAACGGAACGGTTGTTCCGGGGGCGGAGATTTCGCGCCATTTCACTCGGAGCCTCCGGCTACGCATTTAAAAAGTAAATGCAGAATGTAGTGTAATTAAGTGTACCTTATTCAAAGAGTACATAATATGTAAACTAGTGCTGAAAACGGAGCGGTTGTTCCGGGGGCGGAGATTTCGCGCCATTTCACTCGGAGCCTCCGGCTACCTGCGGTTGGACATGTCGAATCGAGCAGACGCCATTTTGGAGATGAATCTTGCCGCATTTTTTGATTTAACAGTGTATTTTGCGTAGCACGAAGAGCAGCTGTTTTCAGCATCTGTTCCATACGTTATAATAAAAGTTGTGTAAACGTACAATTATTGATAAAAGTTTCAAGATGGCCTTATTAGACTAACGAAGTGCAAAAACAGATCGCCTCTAGTTGAGTGTAGCATAGTTCATGTAGCACCGTGTTAGATTGTCGAGTGTAAGGTCCTGTGTTCAATTCCCACCAAGTGCGAACATTTTAATTCTCCGTAATTGTTCAATTTGTTTTCTTTCTTACTTCTGCTACACAAGTTTATTAGTATTTGCGGTAATACATTTGTACATATATGTTTTTTTTTTTTCTCAATTCCGAAAATACGTTGCGGGTGAGGGATGGGGCAGCAAAATGAGGGCCGGTACCGTGTGGCAGAAATCCACGCTACGCCACTGCTTCAATTTACCAGCCAGTTAACCGCATCCGCAGACCAGCACTAATGTAAATCGTAAAGTCTGATACACAACAAATGTAACAAGTATTCATGTTGACAAATCAAAACACGGGTCACTACCCCACATAAGTACGCATCATGAAATTATATATATATATATATAAGCATAAGTATTGTGTTTAATTTTGGGCTTTCTGTTAATAAATAACAATAAGCAAGTTTACTGAATACCACCTGTAACGTGAGAAGAAAGTGAAAACTTCGTAACTTAAGGCCTTGTGTGTTTATGTACATCTTTGAGTAAAATGCTTGAAAATGAAAGAAGAAGCGTTTCCTGTCAATGCTTAGCAGTTGTTTCCTGATGATGGCGCAATGAGCAAAAAAGTAATTTGCAGTGAATAAAAAATCAATAGAAAAAAAGGGGGACTGATGACCATTGTAGTTTTGTCCCCCTTAAACATCCACGACAACAACAACAACAACAACAACAACAACAATAGAAAAATTAAAAAATCTACGATTTGTGTGGTGAGTGGTATTTCGCAAGACAAAAAGAAAAAAATAGTAATGCCACATGAGCAGAATCAAGTATAAAAAATAAAGCAACATATGGCACAGAAATATGTATTTATAACACAAGCCTCTACATTAACACAAATGAAATCTCGCATTATTCTGAAGTCCCTTGAACGGTAATTTTGGTTTACCCATTATGCCTCCCAAAAAATGATGTTTTATGCCTGCCCAAAGAATGAGGATTTAGTAATATTCATTACGAAAAGTAGACATGGAAGAGACAGGCTACGTCATAAGACAGTAGGATTTACATTCTATGATCTTCTTTACTAACAGTTCTAGCATGTTTCTTTTGTTACAGATGCATCTTATCACCGATTTTTTGGAAATTGTGCACGATGAAATACACCAATAAAGAACGACTCAAAGCAGTCTATTATTCTAAAGCAAAAAGCTTACGGCATTTCTTTATTTCCAAGTCAGACGCTGACCCTCAGCACGATGATTTGAAAACTTTGAGAAAAAGGGTTCTGTGATGAATCTTCCATACACTTTAGAATACGTTCGGCTTATAACGAAGAGAACATCGAAAGAGATAGGGTCGGTGTGGACTAAAAACCAGAAACATCTAAGAGATAAAGTTCAAGGGAATTAGGGATGTTCCAAGTATCATTAAGGAGGCTTAAAATATTAAATATAGTTTACAGGCAAAATACAGGTTATGCAGGAACCAAAATTAAATGGTAGAATGGCATGAACGGCCGGAAGACCCCATCTGTGGTTGCACGGACGCCCAGATTAAGCCTTTTTATTTGACACCACGTGGCCGAATTGCGAGCAGATGATACGATGAGGACAATACAGAACACCCAGTTGTTGGGAATCGAACCCGGGCTCCCTGCGCGATACGCAGCAACCTTGTCGACTAAACTACTGAGGCGGACGGTGCAGGAACTGAAACCCGTCAACCTAGAACAGCGACGAAATTTTCTATTTCGCATCCAAAAATTTGCCAGAGAAAAGACTTAGCATGCAATACGAAGCTCATTTCTATCTTTATTGTTTCGTCAATAAACAGAACTGTAGGTTCTGTCGGACCGGAAAGCCAAGAGTAATTCTTTAGTGCCAAATGAACCCTATCAAATGCACTGTTTGCTGCGGGGTGAACTCGCAGGACGTTATCGGGCCTTACATCTTCGAAACTGACAATTTTCAATTACTGGCGAAAGATATCAGTATATGATAATTTATTACGTCCTGTCACAGAAAATCCTTCCAAGATGTGGTTTCAGCAGGCTGTACACTTACCGTAGACCTACAGACGAGTGGTTCGCGAATGAACGGTTCCAAAGGAACGGTTCACAAAAGTGATCTGAAAGAAGGAGGAACTACAAACGAGGAACGGCAGTTCGCCGTTCAGTTAGTTGCTCCTAGTCAGTCTCGGTCCGGTCCCGACCCGGTCCGGATCGGTTAGGGCGACTTCCAATTCCAGCGTGGCCGTTCCAGTTCGAGAGAGGGCGTGCGCACGGTCCCGTTCCCGTCAGTTTAAGTTCCACACTTTCAGCTCACTGATCAGAATCGAGCTGTCGTCCGATGTGTGGGCTGCGCTAGCCCATTCTCATTATATACCAGACTTTTTTAAAAATTTTTATTTAGAACTACTAGTTCTTCGAGTATTCAGTTCAGCGTCTATACTAGTAAATTACAATTTAAAAGATTTTTGTAATTTGTAACTTAACCCGTATAAAAATTGCAAAATACATGCGTTTACAGGTAACAAAGGCAAATCTGCTCATTTCTTCGTAATTTTTATTAACGAAAGAACTAATTTTCTCGATTTTTAAAAATTATTATTCATACACTTTTATATTTCATCTGCTCCACTTTTTTTACGCAAATTTTAATCATCTCCCAAAATGTAAGAGTGTTCAAACAAATAGATTCTTCCATTAGCCGATACGTGACACGTAGGTGGCCGCAATTTTTAAGTTTCTTTGTGCTACTTCCCTCAAATGTTCAAATGTTTGTATATGTTATGGGACTTAACTACGGGGTCATCAGTCCCTAAACTTACAAACTACTTATGAACTAGGTAATACTAACGACGGCATAAATATCTATGCCCAAGGGGGGATTCGAACCACCGAACGTAGTGGCCGTGCAGACCGTGACTGGCGCGCCGCAGACCACTCGGCCACCGCTGCCGGCGTGATACTTGTCAGGCATTTGTGTCAAAAGAAAATATAGTTGTGGGTGATATTGGCTGAGAAGGAAAAGGTATTTCGATTTCGAAAGACGTACACTGCATTAAAATCATATTTACTTTTTTACGACAGAAATTATTGTTCAGCTTTTAATAACAAAGCCCTTCTCAGTTTCTATTTTTATTCTATGTAGTAAGTAAAGCAGTCAACAATCCGAAGATTGGTTTGAACACCACAGTGCTTTACTAGGCATGGTCCTGTTTGGAGGTGGTATGCCGTTGCCTTCCTCCGACCTTCGAACTGACTTACCCAGCCAGTTATAGGGGGACCTACAGTTTAACGTGGGTTCCGAACCACGGTGCTACTCGGAATTTTTCACATGAGCAATACTGCCAGAGGTGAAAGAAGTGGAAAGTGACAGATAAAAATCCTAGGACCTGGCGGGGATCGAACCAGCGACCTTTGGATTTGTAGTCTGGCACTCTACCACTGTGCAACCGAGGCGCACTAATAACTGAATAAAAGAGAGACGATGAACAAGTAGAAAGGAACGGTGACCAAAGAGGAACCATTATCAGTGAACTAGTTGGTCCATCTCTGGTTAGAGACACAACGAACCTCCGAGACAACCATTGGGTGATATGATAATTTCTAGATAATTTCTAGAAATTAATTGCTCGCCTCATATATATATATATATATATATATATATATATATATATATATATATATATATGTATGTGTGTGTGTGTGTGTGTGGTGTCGCACAAGTCCAAAGTGCGCGCCACCTACTTTCGCCGCGCGCCGCCATGCACGCACGGCGCGGCGTTCTTACGACGACAGCCACGAGCGCCCTCTGCTGCAACTCCGCTCGTGGCCACCACTGAACGACATCGTTCACTTGGGACGGAGATAGGAACGAGTCAACACTTCGGAATCAGATAGGCACCAGTGAAGACTTGGCTATTGGACAGGCACTAGGCAGGACTCTAGCTCAACTATGTATCGGCATTCTGCAGTACACAACTATGTAAAAGTTAAGTATTGTATAAATTCTGTGCAATATATATCTCGTTCTAATTTACTCTAGTGTTTCTAGTTTCTGGCTGCTCCCCTCCGTACCTGCACCAGCGTGCTATCTTTATTCCTGTGTCGGTCTCATTCCACTCGGCCACCGACACCTACGAAGGAAACGAGACACAAAAGTGGCGACGAGGCTGACACACACACACACACACACACACACACACACACGTATATATATATATATATATATATATATATATATATATATATATATATAGTTTAGGACTTAACGGCGGGGCCATCTGTCCCTAAAATTACAGACTATTATAACTTATACTACAGACACCACAAACATCCATGCCAGAGAGAAGATTCGAACCCCCACCGGGGAGCGGCCTCGCGCATAGGAGCATAGCACCTCAATGGGCTCGGCCACGCCGTCGCGGCGCTCAAACATTAACCACTGTTGTGAACAATGTAGTCGAAAGAGCACAACTTTGTCACGCTGTAAATGGAAGTCATTTAAATGGTGTCATCTTCTATACATTATCTCCATAAATATGTAAAACATTGTGTGGAATTTCAATAAAATTGGTTCACAATTAATAAAATTATTTACATTATAAATTCTACTCTGGCTCCTGGTCAAACGTCGATTAAAATGTTAGGAAGTCTTTCTTAAAGGTATATGCGTGGACTGTAGTCTTGTAAGAAAGTGAGAAGTGGATAATGGAACAGTCGCGACAAGAAGATAATTTACTGAAATTTGGCACAGAAGTTTGCTATTAAGAGCTATGGTTAACCGATGGATACGTGAGGTAAACGTAGGGTATTGCACAAGGAATAGTGTACTGACTGACCCACCATAACAAAACTACTGACATGCAGCCAATCTACGGGCAACGGCTATCATTTTGTCAATTCCTATGAACTAGTCTGAACTTAATACAGTAGTATAAACTTTATACTTCTCAACATGATTAAAAAAAATAAAAACAGATTTTTCAGAAGCTTCGAGATGCAGTGAAGACAACGACATATAACAAGAAAAATCTGTAGGCATTAGTACAGGACAGGGAGAAGTATAAAGGGTTGGTGGAAGATCACAGGTGGCCGGTCACCAAAATCGAAATCGTCCTGACAGAAGAAGAAAGAAACAGGAGAAACGAGAGAATGAAGAGGAAAGAAGACGTGCAAAGTAAACCACGAGTGATCCTGAAAGGCCTAACTAAGGCAGAAGACGACGAAAAGAACGAATATGAAGTGAGATATGCTAATTCGTTTGCCAATTATTAAGGTTAAAACGAAATCGAATTTTCGTAAAGCTGAAGATTAGGTGGGTAGATCGCATAACTAATGAAGAGGTACTGAACAGAATTGGTGAGAAAAGGAATTTTTGGCATACCCTGACTAAAAGAAGGGATCGCTTGGTAGGACACATTCTTAGACATCGGGGAATCGTAAACTTAGCATTGGAGGGAAGTGTGTGGGGTAAAAATCGCAGAGGGAGACCAAGATACGCGTATAGTAAGCAGATTCAAATAGATGTGGGTTGCCGTTCTTATGAGGAGATGAAAAGGCTTGCTCAGGATAGAGTAGGGTGGAGAGCTGCATCAAACCAGTCTCCGGACTGAAGACCATAACAACAACCATCTAAGGTAAAGCAGTCAACAATCCGAAGATTGATTTGAACACCACAGTGCTTTACTAGGCATGGTCCTGTTTGGAGGTGGTATGCCGTTGCCTTCCTCCGACCTTCGAACTAACTTACCCAGCCAGTTATAGGGGGACCTACAGTTTAACGGGGGTTCCGAACCACGGTGCTACTCGGTATTTTTCACATGAGCGATACTGCCAGAGGTGAAAGACGTGGAAAGTGACAGATAAAAATCCTAGGACCTGACGGGGATCGAACCTGTGAACTTAGTATTTGTAGTCTGGCACTCTACCACTGTGCAACCGAGGCGCACCTGTACTATCTATGCACTAATAATTCGAAAGAGACAGAAAGGGCAGAAACCTATTAAACCGAATGTAGGAGTTATAGGATATACTTTTTTGGTTTAAGAAAACCAAAGTAAATGTGAATGTGGATGGACAGATGGAGATTATGGGGCCTAGCGAATGGAATTCGCATTGTTCCATTTGGGTAGGTTTCGAGATTGAAGGACAACATTACGAATATACACACTAGAACGAAAACCAAGATCTGACAGTGAATTGGTACATAAAAACGATAACAAATATCCGAGACATCTTTTTTGGATCAGCGTAGAAAAGGGAATTATCAACACAAATAATGCTACCTTTCCGTTTTCAAGTTATTAGAATAAACAATCACAACAGAAAATTGCTTTATCTTATACGAGAATTCCCACATTCTATAAGTTCCTTTTGATGAGTAAGAAAGAAATGAACCACTAGACCAATGTATGTAATGACTTGTTGATTATATAAACTATAATAATTCTAAATATTATAAACCAAAGGCGTACTACTTACAACAAACACCATCTCTCCTGACCACCACAAACTTCCTCCCCCAACCACACCAAAAACAAATACCACAATAACAAACTTCGTAGTAGTTCATACGGTGTTCAGACACTTGCAACCCCGAAACACTTGCCATGTTTTTTACCAGATCCTAAGGGTTGGTTGGGTGCCCTTGTCTCCTCCTACTCCTAATCATCATCATCATCATCATCATCATCCACCCGGCCCCTGGAATACCCGTATCTCGCGCAGTAATTTTACTGATCGATTCTTTCCGTTGGTGCACTAAACATAGGGCAGAATCAAGATTTTCCGACACATTTCTAGAGAGTTTCGTTGAGGAAACTGTTACTGTATCCCGTATTGAAGTACTCGCAAAATTTCGAGCTTCAGTAAAACTTCGCCAATTTATTTAGGTTTTGTGTATAATGGAGGATAAATTTCGTCTCTTATTTATTTTGTATGAATCCCTCGAGAGCTGTTGATACTATTTCTTTGAATTTAAGACACATATATGGTTTTCATGTTCATAGTTAGGAGGAAACGGAGAATGTGTCTTAGGAAGATAACCGAAGTTTTACTTGCTTTTTTCAATAGATATATTTGGCGTTTACTTTTGGTGACTGTTGATACGAAATTGAGTCTCGCTACGACCTTGTGTTCACTAATCCCTGTAGCCGTCGTAACGCTCAGGATTTGTTGTGGTTAAGAGGTCAAGCGTGTTTTCGAAAACATTTACAATTTGAATGGCTCATGAACTAATTATTCAAAACAAACATTTAGAACAATAAATAAATATAGTAAATGTAGTATGCAGCATTGGTCGTATTTTTGTTTCAGAAGATCGATTTCGATCATATAATGATCATCTTCAATGCACCAGTACTAGTAATCTCAACTAAGCATATCACATGCCATATTAGATGAATTGAACAAAGATTTTTTGTGCATTTCAGTATAGAGTCTAACCATCTAATATGGCATATGATATGCTTAGTTGATATTAAAGATGAGCATTATATGATCGAAATCGATCAGCTAAAACAAAAATACGACCAATGCTGCATACTACATTTACTATATTCATTATTTTGTGGTCGTTTAGCACAGAGTTCCAAAAATGGAATCAAACCTCAAAAAATTTAGAACAATAATTTCGGAACATGTATCTACCACCGGGTCTGTCAAAATAGGAAGAGTACATTGAAGTCATTGCCGGTATCAACTATAATTGTTATGAGTAGGGTAACTATTTGTGACATGACTGAAGTTCTCTCTGAACTGTTCAGCAACTGCATCATCGGAGTCCGCGGGTCGGTAAAAGGAGCTAGTTATTGACTCATTTCGGTTGCCGAGTAAAATGTCTGCCTATACTAACTCACGGGAACTACTTAAATTTTTCTTTTCAGGTAGTACACACATCACATCATGATTTCCTTATGTTGTAATTCTTGTTACAGTTTTAGTGCAGATCATAGTAATTATGGATCTTCCCTCCAAAATTTAGGATGCTTTCTCTGAAACTCTATAGATACTAGAACTAAACAATGTAGAACAACAACAGACGTTACAAGCTGAGCATTCTGTAAATATTACTTTATTTCTAACATTTTAAAATTGTATGTCGACTTAAGGTGATCTCTCAACCATAGATGCTCTTAGCGCTATTTAGTGAACGTATTTCCTGTCACCGTTCTGAACATTTTTGCGCTACACTTTATGTTTACCTACTTATGTTTCGTCGCGAAGGATATAGTATTTTAGAGAGTAAATTAACGTGGAGTATGTCTTTCTCCTTTTAAAACATTTACCACATTTATTTCTTCTTCCTAAACTGTTTTTTGGACATGCAGTTGTGGTAATTGAAGTAGGCACTAGATCAGTGATCACAATGAAATGAATAGCGACAATTCACATTTCTCTTTAAATAATGCCTTTCCTCCCAAGGCGTTGGGATGTTTCTATCGCAATCAGCAAGTATGGAAGGAAGTTACCGTACAGACGGAGTGAGAGTAGATCTATATTTAAGCATAGAAGAACTGATTACACACTGAGAAAGACGACGATATTGCTTTAGTTTCCCAAAAGATTTCGATTTCGGAGCATTAGACAAATGCTCTATATTTCCCCAAGACGTCGAAGAAGGTCCCTATCGTACTGGCTGTATCCAATAAGATGCAGTGACGGCTGTTTAAAAGCGGACAGCAGGAGTACGAGGAACGGCGTCTCTTGCCTGAGGGATCGCTATTCAAATTACCTGGCGAAGGGGCAGCGATGACAATGTCTGACAAACTCTACCTGCCGCGGTGGAGTAGCCCAGCGGTCTAAAGCGTCTCGCTGCTGAGCGCGCGGTTGCTCGCCGTGGAGGTTCGAGTCCTTCCTGGGGCATGGGTGTGTGTGTGTTGTCCTTAGGTTAGTTTACCTCAGTTAAAGTAGTTTTGTAAGCCACGGACTGATGACCACGCAGTTTGGTCCGATAGATTTATAAACATTTGGAACTCTACCTGTGGTAAATATTCGGCGTGGCAACTGTCCGGCATTCGTTCATACAGCCATCACAATGTAAAACACGGCAAGACAATAGTAGAGATAATCAACATACTAGTAAAAATTCAAAGTATATTTAATGCAATATACACAACTCAAGTATAGGGCATCACGGGGTGTGCAGAACAATAAAATACTTTGAGCGGCATATGAATGAAGAAAGGACTACATATAATTGTAAATGGAACCAAAGTCTCATAACACCTGAAGTGATTTGTACGCCAGTACGTTGCTCTTGCGAAGAAACTGTCATAAAAACTGTAAGCCAACTACAGAAATGTATTCAGAACTCTTTCATCACATGTATTGCGAAAGGTATGTAGTAAAAACACAAATTTGTAGTTAAGACAAGTGAAGACGGTTTTGAACTAAAAGAAGCGAAACAAACCAAAATTATTTAGCCGCACCAACGAAACTTTAACGAACAATCAATTTGGGGCCTAAAGAATGAAAACAAAATTATACACGAGGTAGCTATTAAATTCTTGTGACAGATCAATAACGACGCTGGAGAAAGAACCGCCCTCGCATTCGTCCTGAGTTACAGATATCACGGAACAAACAATGGGCGGATTTGTACTCTAGGGACTCTCCGGTTACATTTCTTCCACTGCTTCTTTACGCCCAGTTGTTAAGAATCCCATTGAATTAAAATAAATTGGTGGAGCATTGTATAGAAAGTGACAAGAGAGCTTAGAGATGACGATGAAAAACCTTTTAAATCACAGAAAGAAACTTCGAATTGAATTTTCGAATGACGAAGGCTTCACTCCTTTCGTATGAACGACAAATTTACAAATACATTGAGAGAGAGAGAGCAACTGACGCGCTGTTCTCTTAGGATTCACCACTAAGTTACATCTCATGCAATAACCTTCCTCATGATCGAGGTTCTTCCACAGACTATGGAAAGACGACAACTGAATAGTTCAAACAGGTGTACTTACATTTTTTGCCATATATATATATATATATATATATATATATATATATATATATATATATATATAACAGATGAATCTTTTCAGAATAAAGCCACTCTTAAAACTCTGGGACAGTGGGATATTTGTGATCTTTTATGTGAAGGGAGTGGATTCGACAGAAAAGCACTTGTCACCCATTGAGCGAAACTGCATGCGCCTATTCGTTATGTAATGTATCAACTAAGGTAGTTGGCTAATATCTCCGGTAAACTGCACATTAAGTGTCGGTAGCTTCTGTTAGACGTGTAGATGTTGGTAGCGGCGCGAAGAATGATGAGAAATAAAGGCTGCCAATCAAGAGGGGACAAAGATACTTGTTACAATTAACACAATGCAAATTCGCGATAGTGCGTAGAAAATACCCCGATGAGTTGCAGTGTAAATGTTGTTGTTGTTCGCTTTATTTGCAAGTAGGCTACTAACTTACAAAAAGTTTCGAAAGTAGCGACATTTTCAGGGAAAATAGTTAAATGATTTGACGAGCTACCGTGTAAGGCAATTTGGAAGAAGCGTGCCTCTCAAAAGCACAGGGGCCTATGTGATGTGTTTAAAACGTTTGGTGAGTGGTGCTATTTCTGAACGGAAACTTGGCTCATGTGTGCATCCATGCGCGTGGATCTTCAGAGACTTGAGAATTGATTCGACTGTAACTACTTCAACGTGTGAAACGAGATGTATACACACTTATTTTGCATCCAAGTGGACTCATGACCCTACATTTTTAACGCAAACACAGTAACAGAAGAGTTTCAAATACCAATGATTATTAGAGGTAGAAATGATCAGAATAAAATACGAGAAATCAGAGCTCTAACGGAGAGATTCAGATGATATTTCTTCCCGCGCGCTATTCGAGATTGGGATAGGAGATGAATAGTATAAAAGTGGTTCGATGAACCCTCTGCCAGGCACTTCAATGTGATTTGCAGAGTATATCGTGTAGATATAAAATTCTTGTATAAATTTCTAATTAACAATACGAACTTATTACAACCTGATAATACGAGAAATTTCTGTTGCTCAATTTAAAGTAATAAAAAGACCCACTGAAGTTGCAACAACTGTAGGGAAACATGTATGGGTAATTAAAAACTAAAATCAGTGTTTTGCTCAAGTCAGATCCTCACACAGAAGCAACTTAATTTTTTAACAAACCCAGATCAAAATGGCTTCACCATGAAAATTATTGTAATAAACGCTTGATCTCGGTGAGGTAAAAGGGGCTTCAGCGCAAAATTATCCTCCGAATACGAGCAGCAAAACTGATACAAAATATGATGGAGGTATCTACTTAAAATGCGTTATTTACATTAATCTTGCTCCTTCCCCCCCTAAATACATATGTTATATGCCAAGTAGTAGCATGTTACACGTATTATGAGCAATGGTTAGTGGGATTATTGTTAGTGTTAGGGTTCAGGTTTCTAGTTAGAATTTTGTACTAAAATTTTCGTTTGTCCAGTTCGCCGCTGAAGGCACCAAATAATGCTTTGCATTATGTCCACTCATAAGCGACGCCGTTCGAAGTCGGAGGTTCGAATCCTCCCTCGGGCATGGATGTTTGTGTTGTCCTTAGTATAAGTTAGTTTATAAGTTTAGGGACTAATGAGACCGCAGTTAAGTCCCATACGCTTAACAAACATTTAAACATTTTGTCCTCTCATTTGCAGTGAAATAAATGATAGTAATGATTGTTAACAAACATGATATAGTCATTTTCACTGATACTTTCGTTAGTTCTTGGTAAAAAAAAAAACATCAGATTAAATTGTAAGCAAAATCCTGTAATCATACACAAAATTGAACTTTTAGTTCAAGCATGATACTGGAAGATCACTGTTGTAAATCGAAATGTACAACTAGTTTCTGAGTGGTACTTCTTGATATGTTATGAGTGCTATTGATGTTACTGTACGATACACATTAAAATGAAACACGCTATAGGCCTATTTGAATGTAAAAATTTCTTTAAGAAATGTTCAAACGTTCGTAAAGCTATGGGACCTATTTGCTGTGGTCATCGGTCCCTACACTTATAAACTACTTAAACTAGCTTATGCTAAGAACAAAACACACACACAGACCATAGGGAGGACTCTAACCTCTAGCGGGGAACGAACATGCGCACCGCAGCAAGGCACCTTAAAGCGCACGGCCATTCCGCCGCGGCACAATTTGACTATTTTGTAGAGTACCGAGAAATTAGTCAAATGTTCAAATGTTTGTAAAGCTTATGGGACTTAACTACGGGGTCATCAGTCCCTAAACTTACAAACTACCTATGAACTACTTACGAACTAGGACGGCACAAATATCCATGCCCGAGGGGGGATTCGAGCCCCCGACCGTAGTGGCCGTACAGACTGTGACTGAAGCGCCTCAGTCTCCTCGGCCGAGAAATTAGTCCATCGTCTTTAAGTAAAACATAATTTTATATATTTTCGAATTTTAAAGTCTGCCAGAGATCGATATCTTAAAGAGCGAATCGGAAAATATTTAACTTTGAACAAATTCTTTCCTGACGCAGTTTTTTCTGTAACGGTTGTTAAGCAAATAAACAACTCTTTTTCTCGTGTTATTGGAAAATAACAGCCAATTAATTGCATTATATAGGTTTTATAAAACCTTTATCAAATTTCGGCAATGTCGGGCACGAGAAATTGCATAATACTAGAATTGGGCTCACTCGCTTTGCGTGTGTCATTGGTCCAGCTTTAAATTTTGACACGTCAATTTTAATATTTCATATTTTAACTATAAACATGAAGTTGCACTCTGACTAGAGCATTTGGCCTTATGGGCCAAATGTTATGTTAGTACACCACTGTTTGACCCCAAAAGAAAAAAAAAAAAAAAATATATATATATATATATATATATATATATATATATATATATATATATATATATATATATATATATATATATATTACTGAACTTAAAGATGATAGCAGCAACAATTCATTGAGCACGGTGGGCAAAAATTATCCGACAAACACTGCCCCAACTAAATAGCCGTATCTGATTGCTCTGAACACCGACCTGGAATGAAGTGTCTCATAACATTGTTACATATCGCTTTGCGTAACACAGATTATACAATCAGAAACAGATCATTATCTCGGTATGCACTGGAAGTATGTTGTGTACGACAACGAACAAACGATCTCCTTATCTATCATAGGTCATCCCCGTTAACATAAACAATTATATCCTCAAGGAGCAGTTCTTAACAGGACGATTTTTTCCTCAGTAAACTTCAAACACCAATTATTAAATTAATGTAATGAAATAACGTGGTTAAGACAAACTATGGTTCCTCAATAGTGGCAGCAAGCAGCAGTTTCAGTAGTCACGTGGTGTCTGGGTACTGGAATTGTCCAGCCTTAAAAGCCAACGTAACGTTTTCATTAGGTTCAAATGTTCAAATGTTTGTTAAGCTTATGGGACTCGACTACGGGGTCATCAGTCCCTAAACTTACAAACTACTTATGAACTACCTTATACTAAAGACGGCACAAATATCCATGCCCGAGGGGGGATTCGAACCCCCGACCGTAGTGGCCTTGCAGACCGTGACTGAAGCGCCTCAGTCTCCTCGGCCACCGCGGCCGGCTTTCATTAGGTAATGCGAATAGTTGAAAGCAGGAGAAACCTGTTACCCAGGGTACGAAGTTAGACTGTATGAATACATGTCTTCATGATTACAACATTCTGGAGGTAAAATAGTCCGTAATTCGTATCTCCGAGTGACACTATCATCCCGATGACACCAGCAAGAAAAACAAAATAGCCATTCTCCGCTTCGAAGCAGAAATGAATGTGAACACTATTACAAAGGAAAGTTCCTTGTACGTAACGCAAAGTTATATTTTGGGAGTATTGTTTTGTGTTTCGGAATACTGTTTTTCAGGTTTTTTCCGTTTAGAATGTCCCCTGCCAATGACGTCATGGGTCAAAGCAGACGGGTCTTTCAGTTCTGACGATGGCAACGACCGCTGAAAATGTTCTTTGAAAAATTACATGGAATGAGGGAATAATATTTCGTGTTGACTGAAATAAATAATTAGTGCTGTTCATGCTTTATAGTTCACGATATTGCATGTACCCTCATCCGGTCAGATAATGATCAAACTGAACATTTCTTCATTGCTACCCTTGATAGCACAATACACCGTCGCTGCCGTATGTGAAATATGACCAGAAAAGGAATGAAAGTAGATGCTGCTTGCAAAAATTTTGCACATTGGATAAATTAATCAAATGTTTGTAGAGCTTATGGACCTTAGCTACGGGGTCATCAGTCCCTAAACATACAAACTACTTATGAAGTAACTAATACTAAGGACGGCACAAATATCCATGCCCGAGGGGGGATTCGAACCCCCGACCATAGTGGGATAATTTAATCATCATTAGCAGCTTTGGTTTAAGAATTATTACATACGTGGAACAGACCAGGAGACAACGGAAGGTTTCAAATTGATTGTATAAATGTAAACAAAACATTTCGGAACGAGGTTAAAAACTACAAGACATAGGCATATATAGGGCCAGATAGAGATTCTGACAGTATCTTATTGCTTATGAATTGTAGATCAAACAAAAGAATGGAAAATAAGGCGACAGCGGCTCGATAAATTGAAGGAACCACAGGTTCGTGAGAATTTAAGAGGGGGCGAAGGGAGCGGAGCATTAGGCAATGATTTATTTTAATCATACAAGAAATGAAGCATTAAAAAAAAGGAATACAGACAGCTAAACAACGAGACTGACAAGAAAGGGAAAATAGATAATCACATGAGACCTGAGCGCAAATACGAGACCGTAGACGAAAATATGGCAAAATATTTACAAGAGATGTGTGCAGACAAGAAAAGTCAGCAATGTGGACAGCAAGAGTCAGATGGAAAACCAATTTCAACAAAAGGCAGGAAATTTGAAAAGCGCAAGGAACGTGTTACACAAGAAAAATGAACCTGGAAGAAAAGAGCACGTAGATGAAAATGAAATACGAAACTGCGAGAAGAATTTGATTAAACTATATTTCCTCCTACGGAGGCAAGTCATAAAAATTCCACCTGGCGTGCAGGATGAATGGGACTATAGACATCTGTAGACTTCACGAGTAATTTAATAATTACAATCACAAGGGAAGCAGCCGCAGGCAAGTGTGAATATTTCCGAACCATCAGTTTAGTAGTAAATCAAGGTTGAAAAATACTAACGGTAATTATTCACAGAAAAATGGAAAAATGATAGAATCCAAAGTCGGGGAACAGTTTAGATTTAGGATAAATGTAGGAACAGGCATAATTGAAGTACGGGATACAACTTCGGCTTTGACCAATGATGTCATATCCGAGTCTCTCAAGATACGCTGCGTAGATATACCAACTAGCAAAACAAACAATATCAACGAATATAAACATACGGGATAACATCGTAACACTTACGTACTGTACATAATAAATAATCTGTGATTATGCTAGTGAATTACGGATTACCCCAATACAATGTACGTACCATCGATTACAGGACACACGAGGAGACCACATGGGTATGGGATTTTAGAATTTCTTGATATTTATGGTACGTGAAGTTCAGTACAAAAATACCAAACAGCCAAGGTCATTCGACGCAACTCTCAAAAATTCTCGAGAAAATGGACACTGAAGATTTCAAATATATGTAAGTACCAATAATGAAAACAAGTTCACCATCTGAAGGTGTAGCTTAGGTGGTAGCGTTCTGCCCTCACCATCATGTAGTCGGTGATTCGAATCCCACCGTGACAATTTTTTTCGTTGTTATCGAATTTAATTATAGAGAACTTCTTGGGATCTCTAATTACACGTGTTGTGTCAGTTTATGTATACCAGCTGAACACCTTGTCGTCACGTAAAACGATGTTTGAGTAAGTTAGCTGCTTGGAAATTCATTAGTAGCTATGGTACGACTTTCCAAAAACAGCGTCGTAGCTCTCTACAAACTGAGCAAAGACTACCATCGTCAACTAATAGTGAAGCCAATAACGTAAAAATTTAATTTATGATTGAAACCGTAAGTATTAACAATCTCTTGTAAAGAAAGGAAAATTACAACTACACAAAAATAGGTGTTTTTTCGCAAAAAAAATACCATTAGATACTAAAATTGTGTAAGTATTCGAACAACGGAAAAAAAATCGGCATAACTGTAGACTGGGATACCTCCCGTCTGCTTTGACCCATGACGTCATCACGATGTCGGAAAACCAGTATGCGGGATATCTTAATACTTCTGTATTTTAGATACAAATAATCTGTAGTTATTATAGATAAGAGAATGTACCATCGATCACAGGTCTTAGTCCAAAAATTCGCGCACACACGAAAAAGAATCCTCTCGGTCAATTTACACATAACCATCAGAGAGAAGCTAGAGATCACTTTTTGACACACCTTCTACAAACACGCACGCACCTCAAAACTACCGCGCTGCGATGACGTCACGGGTCGAAGCTGACGGGCGGTATCCCCGTCTACAGGTGAGCCATAAAATCTGTCACGGCAGGATTCGAACCACAGACCCTACGGATGAAAGGCTAGAACGCTACCACCTGAGCTATATCAACAGTTTGTGCAGCTGTTTTAATTTTGCATAGCTGCCAACCTTTAGAATTGGCTGTCAGTAATGATGCGCAAGACCAAAGAGGACGTGGGGGCTACGACCATAAATAATATTTTAAAAATTTAAGCCTGACATTGTATTCATAAATATCTGCACGAACCGAATAAAAACTGTTCTGTATCAAAAGACTGAGGTTAGGTGGAGGAACCTAAAACATTTGTGTAAATACCATGAGTGGCTTAGAAATATTCCTGTAAGTTTCGAATAACCGTCTTTACGGAAAGTTAACAGTTGCCGAAGGAACAGAAAAGCGTGAAATTCCTTGCATTTTTTAAATATAAAATCCTTAGCAGCTAAGGATACACAAAATGGTTTTGGATTTTAAACGACGAATAAACCCACTGAACAGAGGTGTCACAAATGGCTCATCACTCATATTTAATTCTAGCAGCACAACACTGCTATGAAAACAGGTACACCGGCCGCGGTGGTCGAGGGGACTGAGGCGCTCCAGTCACGGTCTGCACGATCTCTACAGTCGAGGGTTCGAATCCCCCCTCGGGCACGGATATTTGTGCCGTCCTTAGTCTTAGTTAGTTCATAAGTAGTTTGTAAGTTTAAGGACTGATGGCCCCGTAGTTAAGTCACGTAAGTTCTACAAACATTTGAACATTTTTTGAAAACAGGTACACGAGAGAAAAGCCAGTAACAGCTTTTCTCTTCGGAAACGAACCGGCTAAATTCCGCCACCCGGTAAAACACGTGGGCTGTTAAGCTTGAACCAAAGACATACTCATTATAGACCATAGAATTTACATAGGGCTTGGGTGTGTGAACGTGCATTTGGTAGGTGTGTAGGAGGAGATTATAGGCGGGATTTGATCCAGATTTGTTCCAACGGAAATGCTGTCTTTAACATTTCTAACAGCTTAGCTACGTACTCTGGAATGAAATAAATTATTTATATAAAATTTTTATCTGCTATTAACGAAATGTTACTCCGATTTTCTTAAAACGTATCAGGACGTACAATGTCTAGTTTCCGTAATTTTTCACCAACTTCCCGTAACTCCGTAAATATGACGGTAAATCCGTAAAAATTGCGGACAATCCGTAATAGTTGGCAGCTATGATTTTGGTACCTTCGTGTATTTGCAATCTTAGTCGAATATGGGTTGCCGTTGATATTCAGAGAAGAAAAGCTTTATACAGTACGGAGTAGCATAAAGATCTTCACCAAACAAGTCTATGGACTGAACACTGCCACTTTCATCAAAGTATCAACAACATGGCCTGAAGTAATTATAGTTGATCTAAAATTTATATTAAAAAATTTACTGCTGTTCAGAATATGCTTTCATCAAATAATACGTGAAGTGGATTCACTAGCTACATGATGTGTAAAGAGAACCTGCTAAGCTGAAAGCAGTGGAGCAAACCAGACACATATCTCCCGAAGCGCGAGGCTGTTTTGTTATTTTTTGTTGATAAACTGAAATGTTTATTTGTAATCGGTTTCGGGCATCTATTGGCCTTCTTCAGGGGAAGCAATATAATATGTTGTCTACATTTTTAAAGGACTACAGGACTGTATTTAGATTTTAACCAGGTATGCTGTTTTAAATATCCTGCCCTATCTTTTGTTCTTATATTACTACCTCCGACAAAGAGCATTAAGTGAACGAAACTGGCTAGAAATGAAGAGTTCTATTTCAATTATGCAACAGGCTGCCTCTTATCACCAACTAAGACAGTGGCTAAATATTGACGAAAAGTTTTCTTCCATCCTGACGCTAGTTCCAAAACAGTTTCATTAATCAAAATGCTCTCTAGCACGCGACTTAGCTACAGAAGTCACAAACATTAATGGTAAAACTTACAAAACGCGAAATACGTACATACGAAAAATAGGTATGCTTTTAGTAAAGGGTGAAACTGATTTTAGCCCAATAAATTTATTTGGTGTTAAGATAGCTGATATTAACTAAAGCCTGAAGCAGTTAGTGCAACATATATCACTCAAGATAAAGAGTGTACGTAACAATGTATTACTACAAGTTTCTTATGGATCGGCAATGGCAATCACAATACAGGCAAGAACCACAATGTCATGCGTACTGTGCAGGCAACGTATTACGTACTGATAAGAACATATGACTGACAAGATACATGCAAGAGAACAACGCGAAGAACACTACAGTACAGCAGTATTGAGAATGATCCACTGCGAGTGTCATGAATGGAGTAGAAGATGGGGAGGGGGGGGGCGGCAAACACGAGTAAAAAAGATGAAGCACTTGTCCGACTCCAAATACGAGAACAATCAGTCATCTTTGTATTAAGAATAGCACTGTCAAGTGAGACGTATGTTAATTACCATAAGTGATTACAGAAAATGCATAAATCCATAACTTTTCTTGCTATAGAAATCTCTCAACGGTTCCTGGCCAGAACTGAAAAAGTCAAATTATAAATTTATCTTGGCAGCAACTTCATCATTATCTAATTTCTCACAGTAACTCTAGTAGTAACTAAAGAACTAAAATACTTAACGGCTGACAATTATACTAGTGTCTCTGTAAAGGTGACTCAGCAACTACTACAGATTTTGTACCGTAAGCAAAGTTGAAAAATGAGAGGTTAGAATATACAGATATTTCTCCAATAATGATCATGAGAAGAACAAGAAAAAGTAGGTGTGACTGCAAGGGCGAATGAAAGCTGAAAAAGTGAAAATGCAGTAGTCATTGTACTTTTCCTGTAAGCTTGCACAGAACTGTCACATTTAGAAGCCTGTACACCCCTTCGTGACTCGGTTATATTTTATTTATACTAACAGTACGGTATTGTAAAAATACTATGAAGAACTTAAACGAGTTGAACACTTCTAGACGACACTGCTTATGCATGGCTTCTGCAGCCATGAAGAAACCATCAAAGATTTTTAATGTTACCTAAACTGAACGTTCCCTAAAAGAAGTCATTCAAAAATGAAACCTTTTAGTGATTATCAGAACGAAATGCGCCTAGTAAGTACAATTAACTACGTCCAATATCAAATCTACTGGTTCATGCACTATATGGATTTATTCGCGGCAAATAAATAAAGATATCCATTAATTCAGGACGAAGTAACTGCTCTTTCACAATCCACATCTTAGTAGATTCTAAGAATATCAATCCACAGCTATTTCAACTATTTTCCTCAGAGTAATTATCGAATAACAATTCAATGTGCATCAATACATACTAGACAAAAGAATAGTGATTACAAAAAAACCATGCCAGGTTTACCAGTCAGTGATTGTTTAACAATAAAAATGTTTTTGTGTGCATTACAAAGACTTAAAACTGTAGAGAAACTGTAAATTTCTTAGCTGTTACAGTCGTTTTAAACAAAGCACTTCGCCTCGTGGTCGACGAGGGCAGGTTCAAGGTGCTCTATCTCTGGAAATAATGTCTTACCTGCATTGAATCAGCGCTTATAACTTCTCCCCCAAATTTCTTCGCAATGTCGATGGCCAATTTTGATTTTCCAGCTCCAGTAGCACCCACAATAACAACAACAGGCACACGAAATAACATTTCACCAACACCACAATCCGCCATGTTCGGTTCACTACTGGTATGAGAAATACGGCGCGCAGCGCCTGAGAAGTATGAGAGATTTCGATGTCTGAGCGTGAAACAGCTGACTGGCGCAGCTCGCCACCCATCGCAGGCTACGAACTCGTTTGAGCGGGAGGTATCATTCAAAGCGGCGAGGAGATACGATGTTATATGGTACAAATAAAGTAATATTTTGCACAATGATGTAGTATTTTACATTCATTCTAATACAGATATACAATTATTGCTACTGGCGAGTATACGTAATAAGTAAACGAATTCATTTGTATCTGAATAGTATGAGAGCTATTCACTTCTACTATATATGCTTGTTCCATTATTTCATTACATTATACAAGCAATAATATTGTGATGGTGTTTTTTATTTCAAAAATTTTCAATTAAAATGTATAGTGAAATCATTGAAAGATTTGATTCAACAGTTTTGGGAACGAAGACTTACAACACTTGATCGATCTTTATTTACAAAGTACAGTGTCCATGTGTTTGTGTGTACGTATTCCATACAACTATACAGTTTTGGTCCAATCTGAATGAAATTTTGCTCACTTAATATTGAAACCAAGAGGACGATCGCTGTCGATGTAAGGATCACGTATAACGCACAGTGAAGGAGATATAACGTCATAAACAATGAACTGTGCGGCGAATAACTTCTGCTCATTTCCTCCTAAACCACTGGACCGATTTCAGTCAAATCTGGGACATATACTCCTTACCGTGAGGAAACAATTGCTGTAGGAGTAAGAACCACATATGCTACATGATTCAGGAGCTATGACGTCATAAACAGTAGGAGTCGCACAAAACTGCCATAACATGTGACGAGACTTTGTTCATATTCTGTATGAGAATGAGAGTACAAAAGTTTTTAATATGTCTAGTCTTGAAACTTCCTGGCAGATTAAAATTGCGTGCCGGAACCGGGACTCAAACCTGGGACCTTTGCCTTTCGCGGGCAAGCGCTCTACCGACTGAGCTATCCGGACACGACTGACGATGCCGCCTCACAACTTTACTTCCGCCAGTACCTCGCCTCCTAGTCTAGTTTTGCAGCTCTGAAATATTCTAGGAAAGACGTTTTTAATATATTGACCATAGTTGCTTTTTTTATTGAAATACTGACTGGTTTCGGGCTTTGCCCATTTTCTTAAGCCACATACTTTTATATTTGGAGCTTGACTTACATAGTATCCAAATACAAAATAGTATGGCGTAGAAAATGGGCAAAGCCCGAAACTAGTCTGCATTTCAATAAAAATAAATATTTAAAAAAATAATAATAGTCAAAAGCTGCTTTGGTGCAATATATTTAAAAAATGTCATTCCTAGAAAAAATGTCTTTCCTAGAGAATCAGAGTACTTAGCGCGCTGCAACAAACTTTAAACACAATTTCATACCTTTATTATACTTTTTCTAGCTGACACCCACAGCAAATTGATGAAAGGAAAAGAGTTTCTCATTTACTACTTTTCTGCTGTTCATGGAGTATAACTACGGCGTTCAGTATGACGTTACAATTTCTACACTACAAATTGTACTCGCAAGAAATTTTACAGATAATATAGTAACATACAGCTGAATTGTACCTTCGGAATTGTATCACAGTACGACCTGTAGTTCATCAAATATTAGGACATAAACAGTAACTCTCATGGGAAACTGCCCCATCATGCAGCAGGTTTTAATCTATTAAATCCTTACTACTATCTGTATTCGCAAAATATTTTACAGCACTTACACAACCGATTATATACCTAAAAAATTATACAATAGTACAACACATAATTCAATATATATGATACAATATATACTGTGACGAGTAAAAACCTGTAACATGATGCACCACGTTTTAATCAATTTCGTATTGACTCTGACCATAACTTGTTAGTTATGAACTGTAGGCTGAAGCTGAAAAAACTGCAGAAAGGTAGGAAAATAAGGAGATGGGACTTAGATAAATTGAAGAAAAGTGAAGTTCTGGAGAATTTCAGAGGGAGATTTAGGCAACAATTGACAGAAACAGGGGGAAATGAAACAGTAGAGAAGGAATGGGTAGCATTGAGAGATGAAATAGTGAAGGGAGCAGAGGACAAAATAGGTAGAAAGGCAAGACCTACAAAAAATCCTTGGATATCACAGGGAATACTAAATTTAATTGATGAAAGGAGAAAATATAAAAATGCAGTAAATGAAACACGCAAAATAGAGTACAGATGACTAAAAACTGAGATTTACAGGAAGTGTAAAATGGCTAAGCAGGAGTGGCTAGAAGCCAAATCCAAATCTGTAGAAGAATGCATAAGAAGGGGAAAAGTAGATACCGCCTACAGGAAAATAAAAGAGACATTTGGGGACAAGAGAAGCAACTCTACGGATATCAAGAACTCAGATGGAAAACCAGTTCTCAGCAAAGAAGGGAAAGCTGAAAGGTGGAAAGAGTACATAGAGCAACTCTACAAAGGAAATGAACTTAGAGACGATGTTGTAGGAAGGGAAGAGGAAGTAGATCAAGATGAAATAGGAGATACTATACTGAGAGATGAATTTGACAGAGCGCTGAAAGACCTAGGTCGGAACAAGGCCACAGGAGTAGATGACATACCCTCATAGCTACTAAAGTCTCTGGGAGATTTGAACTGGTGTGTAGGACGTAAGAGACAGGCGAAATACCCTCAGACTAATTTTCCCTATTCCAAAGAAATCAGGCGCAGACAGGTGTGAAAATTATAGAACCATCAGTTTAATAAGTCATGGTTGCAAAATTTTAACATGAGTTATCTACAGGAGAATGGAAAAGCTGGTAGAAGCTGACCTCGGGGAAGATCAGTTTGGATTCAGGAGGAAAATAGGAACCCGGGAGGCAATACTCACTTTATGTCTTATCTTAGAAGATAGATTAAGAAAAGGCAAACCTACATTTTTAGCTTTTGTAGATTTGGAGAAAGCATTTGACAATGTTGACTGGAATACAGCCTTTCAAATTCTGAAGTCAGCAGGAGTAAAATATAGGGAAAGAAGAGTTACTTACAACTTGTACAAAAGCCAGACCGCAGTTATTAGACTCGAAAAGCATGAAAGGGAAGCATCAGTTTGGAAGGGAGTAAGACAGGGTTGTAGCCTTTCTCCGATGTTATTCAACTTGTACATCGAGCAGGCAGTGAAGGAAAGCAAGGAAAAATTTGGAATAGGGATTAAAGTTCAGGGGGAACATTGCGTTTTGCTGATGACATTGTAATTCTGTCAGATAGAGCAAAGGACCTGGAAGAGCAGTTGAATGGAATGGACAGTGTGTTGAAGAGAGCGCATAAAATGAATATTAGCAAGAGCAAAACAAAAATAATGGAATCCGTTTTTATAAAATCAAGCGATGCTGAAGGAATTAGATTAGGTAACGAAACAATGAAGGTGGTAGATGAGTTTTGTTACTTAGGTAGTAAAATAACATGCGATAGTCGCAGTACAGAGGATATAAAATTCAGAATGGCAATGGGAAGAAAAGCATTTTTGAAAAAGAGAAATTTGCTAACGTCGAATATTAATTTAAGCTTAAGTCTTTTCTGAAGGCATTTGTGTCGAGTGTTGCCTTGTACGGAGTGAAACATGGACGATAAGCAGTGCGGACAGGAAGAGAATAGAGACTTTTGAAATGTTGTGCTACAGAGGTATGCTGACGATTAGGCGAGTAGATCGCATAACTAATGAAGAGGTACTGAACAGAATTGGTGAGAAAAGGAATTTTTGGCATACCCTGACTAAAAGAAGGGATCGCTTGATAGGACACATTCTTAGACATCGAGAAATCGTAAATTTAGCATTGGAGGGAAGTGTGTGGGGTAAAAATCGCAGAGGGAGACCAAGAGACGCGTATAGTAAACAGATTCAAGTAGATGTGGGTTGTCGTTCTTATGAGGAGATGAAAAGGCTTTCTCAGGATAGGGTATTGTTGAGAGCTGCATCAAACCAGTCTCCGTACTGAAGACCATAACAACACAACATTGACTACTAAGACACTGCTGCGTTCCAGTCAACTTAAGGAACTTCCTAAAAGCTGCCAGAGCTGTTGACTTTGAACTGTGACGCAAATATGGCTGCAGGCGAAAGCAGTTGACTTCTGTAGAGCTACAAGGAAAGGGAGAAAATGAAACAGTCTACACCCAACGAGTCCCCATTATTTCCGACAGATCTAGCTTTAAACTTCAAGAGACTGCAGTTTGCAGCAAGACTTGCATTTTCTTTTACGATTAATAGATCTCCAGCAATCTATTAAATACTGCGGTGTGGATTTGGCATTCTTGAATGGTTCACGGTAGTTACGCCGGATGGTACAAAACCATCCGACGTAATTCCCGTGAATCATTCGAGAATATGTTACGTGGGAAAAAGCCTGGAAACAGCACATCTGGTTTTGGCATCTCCATGTTTCTCACACAGACAAGTTTATGTCGGTTGCTCAGAGGTAGGATCAAGAAAGAATTTATTCATACCAGCTGAAAAGTGCTCCTGCCGGAGCACAGAAAATGCGAATATGTTATCTGACACAAAAATGTAGACCCAGCTGCTTCAATCTTCATTCCGATTTCCTCGGCAAAAAATTTTGACATACGAACATATTCGCGCACTTTTAGCGCATAATTTTGTAAATACTTTTGCCCAGTTAAGCCGTCATAGTCGGCAATATTGTCTCACTGTCAGTGTCTATATACAGGGAGCTTCACTAAGTGTGTTTGCCTCTGTAACCTATAAAATAATAGGTGAGGGGGAATTTTAATGCGGTAGGTCAACACAAGAAAGGTTACACTTTCAGCGGATCTATGAACATAGTTTATTGTATCATTTTCCAAAGAGTTACGCCACAAAGATATTTTTTTAATGGAACAATAGTTTTTTTCTATTGTGTATTGGATTCGTTTAAACCAGCTGCGTCCAAATCAATTTAAATTACATTCCTATCACTGTTAGTTTGGGAGCTACAACCCTTCAAAGTTCCGGGAGCGGAGGCTGCGATAGCGTAGCTCACTGGCCGAGTGGCTATCCCCTGGGGCACGGCCCACTGTCTCATGACCACCAGCCAGTCAGCTACGCTGTCGTAGCCTCCACCCCCTAAACTTTGAAGGGTTGTAGCTCCCAAACTAACAGTGATAGGAATGTAGTTTAAATTGATTTGGTCGCAGCTGGTTTCAACGAATCAAATGCACGACAGAAAAACTATTGTTCCATTTAAAAAAATATATCTTTGTGCTGTACCTCTTTGGAAAATGATACAATAAACTATGTTTATAGCTCTGCAGAAAGTGTCACTTTTCTTGTGTTGACCTACCGCATTAAAATTTCCCGTCACATATTTTTTATAAGTTACAGAGGCAAACACACTTAGTGAAACAACCTGTATATCTCTGTCCATTTGTTTGCTGTCTCTCCCGCTGCCGCTTTCTGTCTGTGCCTTCAATCACGATTGTCTCCTTTAAACATATGTCCTTGGGGATGGTTTGCTTGGGATTAGACCTGTAGACCGGAAAACTTTAGCACGCGGGTACTGGGGACGGGAAAAATTTGACAAATTGTTTCGTGCTATAGTCTTGGAGAGCCGCACGCTCATGATTTATGTATGGTCTCCATTCGTCTCAGTTTCCCACTGCTTCCTCTTTTGCTACTATTTGCATCTATCTTAGTTTGTTATTGCCACTGTTCCTGACTTCCGACATCTCGTTTCGCTACCAACTGCTGTTTTCTTGCATATTCCTTTCTCCTGAACTGACACTTTCTCTGTTCCATCATATATGGCTCTCTCTTCGTGTTGCACTGTCTCTGTCCTACTCACATTCAGCCGAAAAAAGCGCGAATATGTTCGCATGCCAAAATTTTTGGCGAGGAAGTCGGAATGAGGCAGCTGGTTCCACATTTTTGTGTCGGAGAACATATTCGCCTTTTCTGTGCTCCGGCAGGAGCATTTTTCAGCTGGTTCCCGTCTTTTTCCTATTACATCAGAGTGTACTGTTTATATAACATGAAATCAATTGTGAGTAGTATTTTATTCCAGATAAACACCTAAACAACATACACACAACATTTTAGTCATTTCCTATTCCTCAAGATAGGTTACCTTACAATCAGAAATAGCGTTTTCGAACCGACTACTGTCGCATGCTATCATTCACGGACCGATAGCTCAAGAACCTCATAAGATATCATTCTGCTCTAAACTTTAAATAAAATTTAGTTAAGTTATCTACATTTCATATGCAGCTATGTGAAAACTAAAATAAACCATACGAGAAGTCTACGCAATATGTTTTTACCTCTGCAAACTTTTTAATATGTTATGCAATAGTTCACTAAACCGGATGCTGCATATTAACTATAACGTAAACGAAAACAAAAATCACCCCTTCATCGATCGAAGATTTCAATTTTTAAGATGTACAAAAATCATTTTTTTTTTCGCCGAGTACCTTTTTTCAAATCACATGGTAAGTTTCAGAGCTGCCGAACGCCGTCTTTCAGCACAATACGCACTTTTTCTAGCAAAATATCGCGGTTTTCCGGACGTACCTTGCTAACGGAAAACTGAAAAATTACTTTTGTAGATAAATGTCTACAGGATGTATTGTAAATATGTGAACAATTTTTTATAGTTAGTTATTTAGATATATGAGATTCACGGCGCTAAAACGGCTAAAAATCAGGATTTGTGATTTTGTACAAAACTATGACAAGTTTCAACCTCTGGATCTCGTTAACGGATAACGATATCGAAACAATTTAAATACGGCCTCGAGATGATCATCATAAAAATTTATGGTAAAAATTTCGAAGATTTCTAAAGAACAGAAAGTATCGGAGTGACCATCCCCAGAATTCGGTCTTTTGGTACCCAAAAATCATGATTTTTGAAATTTTCTCAGGAACCGCGCATGAATGAATGGTGCCGTTTAAAGCCCACCACAGACTACACGGCATGTACAAAAGCCAACTGATTTGCTCAATTTGGATAGGCTCCAGGAAGTGTGTAACTTTGAAAATTTTGACGATGTACTGTATGATAGCTGTAGTATACCCATTCTTCTAATATGTACACAAATGATCACTAGGCCAAGATCTATCCAGAACACTTTACCCCTTCACTCTGAGATGAATAGAACCTGAGATATGGGCCGCTAAAGAATCGCAAATTCGCAAGCGCCGTTTACGAACATATTAGTACCGCGCACTGCTGTGATCCGATTTTAATTATTGAAGCCGTCATGTAACCTCACGATATGTCAAGCTACGTGTGAAAACCCCATGAAAATTTGTCAAGTAGTTTTGGAGATAAACGTATTCAAAGAGACAGACAGACATGACGGTCCTAGATAAAAAATTTGAAATTACGATATTCTTTTTTTCCGTGATTCGACTTTTATGAAACCAAGTCTATATGTTGTTCAGAGTTACGCGCAAGTTACCAGTGAAAACCCCACGCAAATTTGTGAAGTAGTTTTGGAGACAAGAGGTTTTTTATAGTTGAAAAAACAGACACGACGGTTACTGAGAACACTTAAAATGAAGATACAGGTTTTTTTTTTTTTTTTTTTCGTTGTTCGTGGTCCGATTTTAATAAAATTATGCCTATATGTCGATCCAACTTTCCTGAAGTTACCTGAGGAAACCTCATGCAGATTCGTCCAGTAGTTTTGAAGATTGGCGTGAATAGCGACAGGCCTACATTTACAGATTTATTATTAGTATAGATAGATTAGCAAACCTGACAATGCTTCACAATTGCAAATGTGATGGCAGTCCGATAGAGAACCTAATCCCCTTCCTCTCCCTCTCTCTCTCTCTCTCTCTTTCCCCCTCCCCTACCTTTCTCCATCTCCTCCAACTCCTCTATCTGCCCCAGTCTTCGTCTCCTTCTCCTCCATCCATCCCTCTCGTTTCTGTACATCCCTTCTCCTCTCCTGATACACACAGTGGTATATGTAATTCACAGTAACATTTTCCGCATTATGTATTCCTTCGGATCTTCCTCTTCTAAGTTCACATGTTCCTCCCTCCCCCTTTTCTCTGCCATCTCCTTCTGCCCCCTCCCCCCCCCCTCTCTGTACATCTCCTCCTCCCCATCTTTATTTCCTCCTCCTGTTTATGAAACATTCCATATACCTGACAACATTCATAATGAGTGATCAAACGGTGTCGAAGCCTAGTACAAGTTACTTTCCGCCATGCACCATAGGAAGTCATATCGGATCGCGCTTCAGAATTTATCTCATGATTTACCTCCAAACGTCGTCTACGATCTTCGTCAGTCTCTTTGACTCTTCTAGCAAGTACTTGGACAGCGTTCCGCGTACGCCGACGTACATTATGAAGCCTCAATGAACCACTATCTGTACTTATTTTGTTTGCTACACTTAAAAATAGCACGAGCCACGGCCGGCGCAAGCCGAAGTGCCGCCCCGTACGAGAAGCAAAATTGCTGCCCTCTAATAAAAAACTTGTAAATTTTTAAATCAGTTATTTTTATGGCAGTTCTGTTTCACATATTTAGATAACAAAAAATACGTTTGGCAGTTATATTAAAGATATGAAAGTATATTATAGGCCTAATATACAAAGTTGGATACAATTTTAGCGAAAATCTCGAACATTCCTTACCGGATTATTACAAATTTTTAAACCAAACAATGAAGAGCATTCGGAAGGACTTTAGCTTTATATTTTTTAAATATAAACGGTTTTCGGAAATTCCCATTATTAATTTCGAGAACTCAACAGAAGAGTGAGTACATCTCTATTTATATGAAAGGGGAGGACACTCATTCACTCACTCGCTGACTAAACACGAAATCTCGAAAATTACTTCAGCTATGAAGCTGAAATTTGGCAGGAATGTAGTTTATAGGTAGAACATGTCAGCTAAGAAAGGATTTTGCGACAGGGCCGATAGTATAGGAGATATGACGTCATAAACAATGAAAACTTCCCCGTCTTGCGGCACGTGATAGCGTGACTTTATCAGTCCACTATTTGAGAAGTGACTGATAACCCAGTAGTTTACTCCCCTTTAAATACCCCCACTATTTGAGAATTTGAGAAGTAGAGCACTTAGCGACTGGTAACAAACTTTAAACATAGTTTCAAACCTTTAGGAAATTTTTTCTCGCTGACAACCCCAGCAAAATGATGAAAGGAAAAAAGTTTGTCGCTTACTACTTTTTTGGCGTTCAAGCAGTAAAATTACGGCACTTGGCAGTACACTATTACACTTTACCTCTATATGTATTAGCGAGAAATGTTACAGACAGTATACACATATACCACTGAACGTACGTTCGAAATTTTGTCATAGTGCGACACACAGTTCATGAGATATGGAGTCATAAACAATTAGTTTCATGAAAAACCGCCTCATGGAGCATGAAGTTTTGATTTCTTACGTCTTTCCTACTAACTCGATTCGTGACGTATTTTGCAGACATTTTACATATATACTACTGGATGTATCTTAGAATATCGCACTAGAGGACCCGTGCGAATACTTCGCGCCATTAGTGGAATGACAATAAAGTTGGGAAAAATTGAAGTTGAATGTTCACGCATAACTTTCTTCAGAATCAATCAATTCAAGTGTTCAAAAGCGCAAATGAAAGAGCTTGATCCGCTGAGTGTTGTTATGTCAAAAAGAACTGCGTACCTTAATTAGAACCGAAGATATCGTAAAACAAACCGATTAAAATATTCAGTGCAAGGACAGAAGGATATCGCGTTTGAATAAAAATAAAGGATGGAGAGACTTAAGTTAATGCTGGTACTTGATGGCAAATCTGCGAATAAATACCTTTCGTTTAAAGCAAAAATGAAGGATATCGGTCGGATAGAACGGCCTGACAGACTGACTTTAGTTTACAGCAAAGACATCGCCATAAGAAATATACATAAGGAAATCCCGTTTGAGTATAGACAAAGGAATGCGCAAGTTATGTAAATTCTGATACTTGGTGACAAACCTGTGGATGAGTACCTTTCGTTTAAAACAAAAATGAAGAAAATTGGCCGAATAGTTTGGTTTGGCCGACTGACTTTAGTTTTCGTAGATTCTTTTAATATATAAGATTACAGAATAGAGTTCAGGTGCTACGACGCCAAAGACAATGAAATGCATGGAAATTCGCCCTAATAAGCATGAGGCTGTAATTTACTACCAAATCTATTTGCAGACATTTTCGTAATATTCCACTGTACGATCCTGGTAAAAATGTTTTTTTAGGACATATTGGCGCGAGTCACCCAAAAAAACCGACTGCCGGCGTGGCGCAGGGGATAGCGTCACCGACTGCTGTGCTGAAGGTCGCCGGTTCAATCCCGCCGACCGGCAAATTTATTTCTTTGTAATTAAAAATTCCAGAATGTTCTATTTGTTTCTTATGTTAACTGTTCTAATTTCTGGTACATTCTGTCTGTGTATAAATAGCAGAGCACTCTGCCCGAGAGGCAGTTAGTGCTGCGTGTATGTTAAGTTCACAATAAACCTGCTTTCATTATAAGTGCTGTGTTCAGTTGTTAAGCCTGCTTCCATTTCAACGCGACAATATAATTAAGGAGATATTACGTCATAAACGTGACATCCGTAAATAAGTAGGCCTGATGCATTATGGTGGACGTCTTTATTACTCTATTCGCAGCACATTCCGCAAACAATATCCAAATATACCACTGAAAGGAGCTACAATATTATATCGCTGAACGACACAATGATCAGCAGATACGACGTCATAACCGTGAGCTGTTTGAAAACGAAACTACAGGGCGAATTTTGCCGTAGATTCAAGCGAAACGTTTGTACAATTACCGCAGATGTCTTCATGATGGCGATGATGGTATTCAAGGCGAACGTCTACTGTCCGGACGACCTCATTGGCTGCAGGATCGCAGGCGGCTTCATTCTATGTGAGCCTCTACAATGCATTCATTTTCACGAGGTTAATGAATTACGCAGTAAAACATAAATAAACAAAGACGAAATATTAATAGTATCCTGGAAACACGACGGTTTTTATAGACAACAGGGGCCAACCCGAAAAGTTGCCTTAAATGACGATCTCAACATATATTCCAATGTCAATAATGTTAACATAGTTTTTAATTCAGTAATATTTAGTGTGTAATGTGTGTCACCCTGTTCACTTGCAAAACACAATGTAAAAATGTTTAGGAGGCCACTGATTACGTGAACATAATGGCAACAAATAATTGTTCACAATTCTAACAAATGTCATATGCAAAGACCTAGTATTCTGTGTGTTGTATCTTTGTTTACCATCTTTGAGAACCTAAGCAGTAGCTTCTTTGTCGACGCCTGTCAACAGTTTACCTGATGATGGCCTAATAAGCCAAAAACTAGTTTGTAAATAAACAAAAAATTAGTAGAACAGAAACAGTATGTTTGTTTTCGACCTTACATATGAAAGCGTTCTACCATGAAGTGACGGAAGAATCCATTTATATGAAAAACTAATCTTTATTTTTTTTTAATGAAAATAGGTGCCTGTGGAACTATCAAACTGCTAGTCAAATATCTTTTATTGAAATTTTCATACAAAAATACCATCAAAAATTTCCAACTTTTCCAGTGGATAAAAATAAATAAATAACTGTTCTTCCATACAAATCCAGTCCTGGCAATTACGAACAAGGCAACACCAAAATCATCCAAATCGGTCGAGGCGTTCAAAGTGATGCTCTGGCGTGAAGTCCATTGAAAGACACCCTCTGCCACGCACAATACCGTGGGTTGCACAACATAAAAACCTCGATGAAACAGTACAGAAAACTGCGAAATGTGATGGTTATTGGTTTTCGAATTGTTCGAATACTAGCACAATTTTAATAACTGCCTAATGGTAATTTTTGCGAAAAAAATGCACGTATTTTTGTTAATCCGCAATTATGTACATTTTATAAATGGTCGTTAATGATGGTTTCAATCAAAGACACATAATATCTTACAATTTTTGAATTATTGCTGCCGCGGTGGAGTAGCCGAACGGTCTAAAGCGTCTCGCTGCGGAGCGCGCGGTTGTTCGCCGTGGAGGTTCGAGTCCTCCCTGGGGCATGGGTGTGTGTGTTGTCCTTAGGTTAGTTTACCTAGGTTTAAGTAGTTTGTAAGCTACGGACTGATGACCACGCAGTTTGGTCCGATAGATTTACAAACATTTGAACAATTCTTTGAAGAATTGCTTCGCCGGCCGCGGTGGCCGGTCTGCACGGCCGCTGCGGTCGGCGGCTCGAATACCCCCTCGGGCATGGATATTTGTGCCATCTTTAATATAAGCTAGTTCATAAGTAGTTTGTAAATTTGGGGATTGATGACCCCGTAGTTAAGTCCCATAAGCTCTACAAACATTTGAACATTTGAAGTATTGCTTCACTATTAGTTGACGACGGTTGTCTTTGATTGTTCAGTTTGCGAAAAGTTGAAAAGTTACGATGCTTTTTTCGAAAGTCATCTCCACAGCACGAGTCGCTATTTCGACACGCAGAAATTGTCTCCGGCCAGTGAGAACTCGCTAGCTGTCAGCCAATGAGATGCTGCGTGTTTCTTACCCTCACCCTCTCACCCTCACGTACTTAAAAAAAACTAAAACAAAAAAAAAGATAATAATAATAAAAAGTTCTTGTTTAACCTGCACCTAACTTTTACTCGAAAAAAAGTGATCTGTAGCGTAGCCTTAAGAAGCTTAGGTATAGGTTAAACAAGGTAGTTTTTATTCTCAGTTAAGAAACACGCAGCATCTCATTGACGATTTCTCATTGGTCGGGGACAATTTCTGCGTATCGAAGTAAGGACTAGTCTCCATAGCTACCAACGGCTTTCGAGACAGCTAACCTACTCAACCATGGTGTTCAACTCGTCTAGATACACATTAACAAAAACTGACACAAAACTTGAAATTAGATCTCCCAAAATATTTTATATAATTGAATTTTAAATAATGTAAATTTGTTTACATCATCCTTGCACACATGCTCGGTTGGTTGGTCGGTTGCACGTTTTAAGGACACCTAACTACTACGGTCCATTTCGATTGGTAACGACCGGAAATAAGTAAATAACGGACCAAGCTGACAATAGAAAATTGAGAATAAATAAAAATACGTGCATTTTTCGTAAAAATTACCAGTAGATATTAAAATTCTGTAATTATTCGAACACAACGGAAAAAGGACGTATCTGTCTCAAAGGGACTCGCAACACCGACCCTATGCTTGTAAGGCCAGAACGCTACCACCTTAACTACACCGACAGATGCTGTAGCTGTTTTCATTATTGGTACTTACATGTATTTGCAAAACTTTAAAGTCGGTTTGCTAAAGAATTTTTGAGAGTTGCTTCGAATGACTTTGGCTGATTGTTATTTAAGTTCAGAACTTCCCGTTCCATGACTATTCTAAAATCCCATACCCATGTAGTCTCCTTGTGGGAACATCGCCATTATAAGTATCAATAACAGTTTCTCCGATGCCGCTAGAGTTAAATATGCCCCACAGTGCTGCCATCTCTATCACGCATTGACAATGAGTGCGCGCATATTTTAAAACAAACCACGTGTCTCTAACAGTAACCAGCCTTGAGGAAAAAATCAAAATTGTTGTAACTAGGATGCACCTCGTAAACCTGGATGGTCAGACAGGTAATTGAGCCGCTATCCTTTGCAGTGCAAGTTTTTTTTCACTGCGCCACTTTCTTTGGTGTAACTCCAAGAGACGGCTCGCTAACTCTGGATGACAATACGTGCCCAGGAATGTTAAACACCCGAGTGATAGTAGTCTTGGACTGTGGAGGAGATACAGTGTGCGTCAGAGCAATCAGAAGAAACAACAGCTGTTGAGCAAGAGGAAGTCCAGAGGAGCGGTGGACCATGACAAACAGCTACTGCGCGTCCGGGTACATGTATTTCGGCGCTGTGCTCAGAAAAGTCTCCGTGATCCGCAGGGAAAGGTGTGTTACGGACAGAAGCGTTACTGAAAGAACTGCAGTAATTTTTTGGTGATACTGGATAGCAACGAAGGGGTGGAAGAAATCCAGAAATAAATGATCCTCACAACTTTAATTTCATATATTTGAAAAATGGGTATTGACCTAAACATGCGGTTAGCAGTATAATGCTCACATACACTAAAAGTTTTAAAAGGCGCCACGGTGGAGTAGGCGCACCGAGCGCCGTGACTCAGCGCGCCCGGCCAGGGGGCTAAACGTCCTCTATAATAAAAAAAGCTGAGTCAAATACTAAACGAACACCACGAACAAATATGACCTAAAGACCGCGAACCATCGATCTACCAGAAAAAAAAAAAAAAAAAAAAAAAAAAAAAACCAGCGATCTAAGGCGCATCGCTGCGGAGCGCGTGGTTGCTCATCGTCAGAGGTTCGAGTCCTCCATGGGGCATGGGTGTGTGTGTGTGTATGTCTTTATGTTAGTTTACCTTAGTTTAAGTTTTTTAATTTTTTTTTTTTTTTTTTTTTTTTTTTTTTTTTTTTTTTTTTTTTTTTTTTTTTAGCGCCATGTAGCACGTAGGATATCTAAGGGATTTTTAGTTCCTTCCGTGTCCACCCTGGTACATCGTCATCAACATCGCGAAATTCTAGAGTGAACGTCTAGCTTCATCTGCATAAAAGGGCTTGTTCAGTGACATATCACTCCCTGAAATCCAGATGATTAATGAATTTGCTCAACGGATTGAATTTAACACAATTTATACTTAATTTTATTTCAGTCATTTACAGTGAGGTGACCCCTGCATTAAATTGCAATTCCCCGAACTCTCATAAATATTGAGCATAAACTGATAACATTTCAAGAATTTCAAATGGGGCACGCAAAGACATAAAAAAGAGATATAGAAGTATGTAAGTGGAGAAAGGTATTGTTGGGAAACATAATTTAATGTGGAGGTCGATAAGTGAAAAAAAAATCTTCCTGGCGTATTTAATACCAGACAACATAGTTCCGGCATGAAACTAGTATTCCATAGTGGCACCAAAAAGATGACGATGCAACGTGCAACAGTACATACTACAAACATGCAACAGAATGAATTATTTATTATATTCAGATAGCGCAGTTATTCGGTAGTATTTAAACCTATTGTAACTTTGTGTTTTCTTTGTTGTTACCAAGTCATCTATGAGTAAAATTGTTTTACGAAAGTAATAAGAATCTTAAAGAAGACAATGGAGACTTGAATATGGGGAACACCTCAGATGCCTCAGCTCATTAATTGATCAAACTTGTCGTTTGTAGTGTTGTTGTAGAATAGTGAATAATAAAATTCAGAAAATCAATAAGTCATTAAAATTTTTTACAAGTAACGTCACTGTTATCATCGATTCAAAAATAACTCTTTGCCTTACTTCCTTAATTTCCTCTCTTCGATGTGATATTTATATCACCAGAAAAAATTGGTTTCACTCTCAGAATATATGTTTTAGAAAAAGATTTCTTCCAAAGTAAATGCCATTTCACTCAATTTCTTGTACAAATATCTTTGTGCCAAAAGAAAGCTAATGATTTACAGCAATAAGTAATTTGCGTAATTTCGTCACTATTTATTGACTGGTGTAGAAGTTTCGTGTCATCTCTCAAATCACCTATTTCGTGAAACTTACTATAGCAATAGGTTTCCAAACAAAATTCTTAACGTGTCTTTTTATTGTAATTCCAATTAACCTTGTGTTTAATTTTCTCGTTCCTATCCGACGCTTCCTGTTATGTAAAAGTTGATATTCGTATAAACTGCGGCCCTTTGACTGGAACAGATGATATTGTGTGGCACCTCTTTAACGTTACCTGCAAATCACATTGGAGATATCAGATCGCTCGTTTTTCTAATAGACACCTCTTCCATTTGTGGACATTATCTTGTGAGTTACTACGCTTATACAGTATTTCACAGTAAATATACTAACTCGTCTGACGCTGGTAACTAAAGTCAAACGAACCGAACCAAAGTCAGCCACTGCAAAGTTCCCTACACCGCCAGAGGGGTAGAGGGCACATGTTTTTGGTGCCCCTGCACCTCATTAGCTGGATTCTTCATCTACATCTACATCTGCATGGGATACTCTGCAAATCACATTTAAGTCCCTGGCAGAGGGTTCATCGAATCACCCTTATACTATTTATCTCCCATTCCATTCTCGAATAGTGCGTTCTACGTTTGAGCTCTGATTTCTCGTACTTTATTCTGATGATCATTTCTACCTATGTAAGTGGCAATCAACAATATATTCTCGCATTCGGGGGAGAATGCTGGCGATTGGAGTTTCGTAAGTGGCCCACGCCGAAGCGATAAGCGCCGTTGTAATGATTCCCATCCCAGATCCTGTATCATTTCCGTAACGCTGTCTCCCCTGTATCGTGACAATACGAAACGTGCTGCCCTTCTTTGGACACGTTCGATGTCCTTTGTTTTGTGTCCCAACTTCGTCGCCGCTTTTGTGTCCCAGCCTCGTCGTAGGTGTCGGTGGCCGAGTGGAATGAGACCGACACGCTGGTGCAGGTACGGAGGGGAGCAGCCAGAAACTATAAACACTTGAGTAAATTAGAAAGAGATATATATTGCACAGAATGTAACAATACTTAACTTTTACATAGTACTGCAGAATGTTGATACATAGTTGTTAGAGGCCTGCCTAGTGCCTGTACAATAGCAAAGTCTTCACTGGTGCCTATCTGATTACGAAGGTCCTAACTGGTTGCTAACTCAGTCCGAAGTGACCGATGTCCTTCCGTGGTGGCCACGAGCGGGGTTGCAGCAGAGGGCGCTCGTGGCTGTCGTCGTGAGAACGCCGCGCCGTGCGTGCATGGCGGCGCGCGGCGAAAGTAGGTGGCGCGCACTTTGTACTTGTGCGACACTACACTTTGTCAAACCCACCTGACAAGGATCCCACACTGGGTAGCAATACTCCAGAAAATGACAGACAAGCGTGTGTATGCAGTTTTCCTTTTTTTTTTTTTTTTTTTTTTTTTTTAAGTTCTGTTACATCTTTTAAGGGTTCTGCCAATAAAACGCAGTCTCTGGTTCGCCTTTTCCACGACATTATCTACGTGTTCTTTCTAGTTTAAGTCTCAAGTAATAGTAATTCCCAGGTATTTTGTGGTGTTTACGGACTTAACTTTTGATTGATTTATCTTGTAAACAAAGTTTAACGGATTTATTTTTGTACTCATGTGGACGACTTCACACTCCTCATTATTTAGAGTCAATTGCCAATTTTTACACCATAGTGATATCTTATTCAAATCGTTCTGCAGTTCTGGCAAAAGGCACTCCCCCCAACCACCACCAAGAGAGTGTTTCCGTTGTAAGTTTACCGACAGACTGTAGTGATCGACGACTATAGTGACGATCGCACTTAGAAAATGACTGGGCATCGTTTAATTCCGGGACTATGGATGTTGACGGATTGTGGACAAAATTTACGTGCATTGTTAATAAAGGGTTAGAGAAATATGTGCCAGTAAAGACGATTAAGGATGTAAAAGATCCACCGTGGTATAATAATAATGTTAGAAAGCTGCTGAGAAAGCGAAGGCTGTTGCACTCTCGATTCAAAAAAAAAAAAAAAAAAAAAAAAAAACAACACGCAAATGATGACAGGCAAAAGTTAGTAGAGATTCGTGCGTCTATAAACAGATCGATGCGCGAAGCATACAGTAATTATCACAGTCATATCTTAGCAAAAGATCTTTCCGAGAACCCGAAAAAATTCTGGTCCTATGTAAAATCGATAAGCGGGTCACTCGTTGATCATTCCGGGGCAGTAATAGAAGAAAGCAAACGGAAAGCTGAAGTTCTATATTTAACCTATAAGAAATCTTTCACGCAGGAGGACTGCACAAATGTACCATCATTTGATCAACGTATTAATTCAGAAATGGGGGACATAGCAATAGGTATATCCGGTGTAGAAAAGCAGCTGAGAGAGCTAAATACGAAAATGTCTGCTGATCCGGATGGAATACCAGTTCGGTTTTACAAAGACTATTCAGCGGCATTGGCCCCCTACTTAGCTTGCATTTATAGCGAATCTTTAATTCAGCGCAAAGTTCCTAGTGATTGGAAAAAAGCGCAGGTGACTCCCGTTTATAAGAAAGGAAAGAGAACTGACCCACACAATTACAGGCCAATATCGTTGACATCAGTGTCATGTAGAATTTTAGAGCATATTCTCAGTTCGAATATAGTAAATTTCCTTGAAACGGAAAAGCTACTTTCCATGAATCAGCACGGGTTTAGGAAACATCGTTCATGTGAAACTCAGCTTGCCCTTTTCTCACATGACATCTTGCGAGCCATGGATGAAGGGCAACAGGCGGATTGTATTATTCTCGACTTCAAAAAGGCGTTCGACGCGGTGCCACACTGCAGACTGCTAAAGAAGATACGAGCTTATGGAATAGGTTCACAGATTTGTGACTGGCTGGAAGACTTCCTAAGTAATAAAACGCAGTACGTTGTTATCGACGGCGAGTGTTCATCGGAGACGAGTGTATCGTCAGGCGTGCCACAGGGGAGTGTGATATGACCGCTATTATTTTCTATCTGTTTGCTGATGATGTTGTGGTATATGGGAGGGTGTCGTCTGTAACTGACTGTAATAGCATACAGGTTGACTTAGACAAAATTTCTAGTTCGTGCGAAGATTGGCAGCTAGCTCTCAATGTAGAAAAATGTAAGGTGATGCGCATGAGTAGAAAAAGCAATCCCATAATGTTCGGACACAGCATTAGTAGTAAGCTTCTTGATGCTGTCGCGTCGTTCAAATATCTAGGCGTAACATTGCAGAGCGATATGAAATGGAACGAGCATGTAAGGACAGTTGTGAGTAAGGCGGAGAGCCGACTTCGGTATATTGGGAGAATTTTGGGAAGAGTACTTCACCTGTAAAGGAGACCGCGTATAAAACGCTTGTACGACCACGTCTAGAGTATTGCTCAAGTGTTTGGGACCCGCAGCAGATCAGTTTAAAGGAAGACATAGAGGCGGTTCAGAGACGAGCAGCTAGATTTGTTACCGGTAGGTTCGACCAATGCGCGAGTGTCACGGGAATGCTCCGGCAATTCAATTGGGGTTCGCTGGAAGAAAGACGACGTTCCTTTCGTGAATTTCTGTTAAGTAAATTTAGAGGGCCGGAATTTGAAGTTGAGTGTAGTATGATTTGGCTGCCGCCTACTTACATTTCGCGTAAAGATCACAAAGACAAGATAAGAGAAATTAGGACTCGTACGGAGGCATATAGGCATTCTTTTTTTTCCTCGTTCAATTTGGGAGTGGAATAGGAAAGAAAATACGTAGTAGTGGTACAGTATACTCTCCGCCACGCATCTTACGGTGAATTGCGGAGTGTGTATGTAGATGTTTCGTTATTAAGCTGAAACAACTAATGAAGTCCGGCCAGTGGCCTGCCTTTCTTAACTGCCTTTCTCAGGACCCCCTGGTGGCAGGTTCGCGACCGTGGGATCGGAAACATCTTCCCCAGTTCAGTGTTTGCAACCTTGCAGAGTTCTCAGAACGCGCCCGCAGCGGCCATAAATTCGGTGCCAATAGAACAATGTGAGGCGCACCCCTATGGAGGCGGCGTCCCGCTTTCAAGTCTGCCCAGGGTGCGCTGCGGGGGTGCGCCGGAAAAGATCGGAACCTGGCCCTGCCCTCTGCTACACCACTGCCTGCCGAGGGCCACCAGTGTTCTACGCGAGAAGCTAACTTCCGATTACTAAACAGAGGAGAGATTAACGCTAATGTTCAATTGCTTGTAAATCTGTGGAACCAAACTACTGTGCTCATACGCCTCTAGGCTTACCAGCTACTCACTCAATTCTCTATGCCGATGATACCACTTTTTTCACTTTGATATTCAGAAGGATGGAAAGGCTGGTAGAAGCCGACCTCGGGGAAGATCAGTTTGGGTTCAGGAGAAATGTAGGAACACGGAAGGCAATACTCACTTTACGGCTTATCCTAGAAGATAGACTAAGAAAAGGCAAACCTACATTTCTAGCTTTTGTAGATATGGAGAAGGCTTTTGACAATGTTGATTGGAATAAACTCTTTCAAGTTCTGAAGCAAGCGGGAGTAAAATATAGCGAGCGTAAGGTTATTTACAACTTGTACAAAAACCAGACAGTGGTTGTCAGAGTTGAAGGGCATGAAAGGGATGCAGTGGTTGGGAAGGGAGTGAGACAGGGTTGTAGCCTTTCTCCAATGTTATTCAATTTGTACACTGAACAAGCTATAAAGGAAAGCAAGGAGAAATTTGGTGAAGGAATAAAAGTTCAGGGGGAAGAATTAAAAACATTGCGTTTTGCCGACGACATAGTAATTCTGTCAGATACAGCAAAGGACCTGGAAGAGCAATTGAACGGAATGGACAGTGTGCTGAAAGGTGCATATAAGATGAACATTAACAAGAGCAAAACTAGGGTAATTGAGTGCAGTGTAAGAAAATCAGGTGATGCTGAAGGAATTAGATTGGGAAACGAAGCAATAAAGGAGGTAGATGAGTTTTGTTACTTGGGCAGTAAAATAACAAATGATGGTCGCAGTACAGAGGATATAAAATGCAGAATGGCAATGGGTAGAAAAGCGTTTTTGAAAAAGAGAAATTTGTTAACATCGAATATTGATTTAAGCCTAAGGAAGTCCTTTCTGAAGGCATTTGTATCGAGTGTTGCCTTGTAGGGGAGTGAGACATGAACGATAAACAGTGCGGACAGGAAGAGGATTGAGGCTTTTGAAATATGGTGCTACAGAAGAATGCTGAAGATTAGGTGGGTGGATCGCGTAACTAATGAGGAGGTACTGAACAGAATTGGGGAGAAAAGAAATTTCTGGCATACCTTGACTAAAAGAAGGGATAGATTGGTGGGACACATTCTTAGACATCAAGGAATTGTGAATTTAGCATTAGAGGGAAGTGTGTGGGGTAAAAATCGCAGAGGAAGACCAAGAGGTGGATACAGTAAACAGATTCAGACAGATGTAGGTTGCCGTTCTTATGCGGAGATGAAGAGGCTTGCTCAGGATAGGGTATTGTGGAGAGCTGCATCAAACCAGTCTCCGGAATGAAGACCACAACAACAACAAGGCCAGCTCAGTCAATCATCCAGACTGTTGCCCCTGTAACTACTGAAAAGGCTGCTGCCCCTCTTCAGGAACCACACGTTTGTCTGGCCTCTCCACAGATACCCCTCCGCTGTGGTTGCACCTACGGTACGGCTATCTGTATCGTTGAGGCACGCAAGCCACCCCACCTCGGCAATGTCTGTGGTTCATGGGATATCCCATTGAAAAAGCTCTTTCAGTTTCTCGCGAATTTTCAAATGTTCCAGGTAACTTACAGAAATTTTTAGTTCATAAGAACGTTCATCTTTCGTTGAATGTCAAATTATCAAAATTTTATCGCAATCGGATGAACGGTTCTTAACTTATAGTGTTGAGTACATTTAGAAACACATTGTAAAAGGAACTTGGATCGAATTTTGCGGCTTTCTTTTTTAACTGTCCCTATTTTTTTCACTAAAATCTTTTCCAAGACCATAATGAGCAAAACAAAAAATTACCCCTCTCCGTCGTGCGAATAGTCAGTTATAGTGCTGAATTCAAGCAAAAACACATTGAAAAACGCACTTTCAGTTTTTATGAAATTTTCCAATTTTCCGATATTTTTCCAAAAAATTAATTTTTTCATACAAATCTTACCCTGTCAAGTCGTACTCAAGTGATGCTCTTATAACCATGTGGCAATTGAGTTTTATTCATAGAAATAAATCGCTTTCGGTTTTTCCTAAATTTTTCTTCTTTCCGGGCGGCTTTTCCAGATTTTTATTTGATGCGAACCTTCCCCTTGCCCGCAATTGGACGAACGGTATTGATAGGTCACTGGAAAAAGCTGTTTCAGTTTTTCCCGATTTTCCTCTTTTCCATGTTTTATCGCCGTTTAAACCTTCTCTGGACTTACACGAATATTTCAAGACTAAAATTAGCCAAATCGGTTCAGCCGTTCTCGAGTTTTAGCGAGACTATCGAACAGCGTTTCATTTTATATTGTCGAGTTGAAATGGAAGCAGACTTGACTTCGAAGGCAACTAAACGCAGCACTTATACTGAAAGCACGTTTATTACGAACTTAACATACACGCAGCACTGACTGCTTCTCGGACAGTGTGCACTGCTATTTATACACAGATAGAATGTACCAGAAATTAGAAGAATAGTTAACATAAGAAACAAGTAGAATTTACAAGTGAACATTAGAAGGATATAGAACATTCTGGAATTGTTAATTGCAAAGAATTAAATTTTTGCTGGTGTTCGGGATTGAACCGGCGACCTTCTCCACCGCAGTCTGTGACATCTCCTGTGCCACGCCGGCAGTCGGTTTACGTGGGCTCTGCGGTTTTCAACTCACCACAAAGATGTACGACCAGCTGCGACAGGCACATATATTGTTGAATTTCAACTTGGACTTTCCATAATTAGAACATGTATATTAAGGCATATGTGTTTCCTGTTGCATTTTCTGTTAATACACCTTCGAACTGAAGACCTCAACAGCAACACAGGGCGATTCTTAATTCCTACTATAGGTTTCTACCGATTATACAGCAGATTTAGTATGTAAAGTTTCTATAAAAACCCATATCTGGAAACGTACCGTTTATACGTCAAATAATTACTAAGTTCGGATCACTTCCAAAATTCCTGCTTTGTAGACACATGAGAAGAGGTTCGCATCGCCAGTAAAGTTGTCTTTACTGCCGCATGGGAATAGCCACGTGGTCAGTGCCGCCATGTCACGGACTACATGTCCGCTCCCTTCGGAGGTTCGAGTCCTCCCTCTTGCATGGCTGTGTGCGTTGTTCTTAGGATAAGTTCCTTTAAGACAGTGTAAGTAGTTTCTTAAGTCTAGGGGTCGATAACCTCCGCAGCTTGATTCCTTTGCTTTACACAAATTTGAACAATTGCGCACGCCGCGCTCTCGACTTTGAAGCGAATGTGCCTTTTTCACGTGTATAGGAAACTGAAGACGAGTGGTCGAAACTTTTCCCGCGTTCTGCATTCCTGTAGTCCCGGGGTCTCCAAGGATCTGATCCGGCCCGCGCTTGAGCAAAACTTTTACTGTAATTTAGCTCAATATTTCTCTTTTAACTGTGGGAGAATTTGCTTAGTAGCATTGCAGCACTCAAATCACGTCAAAATCACCTGTACGTTTTCATAAATAAGCGAGATCGTCGCTGCAGCGGTGGCCGAGCGGTCTGCGCCGCGCCAGTCACAGTTTGCACGGCCGCTACGGTCGGGGGTTCGATTCCCCCACCCCCCACCCCGGGCGTGGATGTTTGTGTGGTCTTTAGTATAAGCTAATTCATAAGTAGTTTTGTAAGTTTAGGGACTGATGACCCCGCAGTTAAGACCCTTAAGCTTAACAAACATTTGAACATTTAAACATAAATTTATCCATGTTATTTGGATTTTTCTGAGGTGTGCGACTGTATTATAAGCTTTTTTGGAATGATTAATGCTGCAGCAGTCACTATTTATAAATATTTTTATTGGCACGACGCGTTTCGGCAGCATGCTGCTATCATCGGGTGCATTTTTACAGTTACTTGACGTATTATGTTTTGTGTTGTGGATGCCAGTGAGGTTATGTTTGTACAGTTTTAACAGTTTTGCTAATCTTGATAAACTTGTTGTCTGTCACACATAACACAAGCACATAGTTACATATACACTTACAACACATGTGGACATTTTGTATTTGAAGGTTACTGTAGAAAGATCCTTAAAAGCTTTTAAGGATCTTTGTACAGTAACCTTCAAATACAAAATGTCCACATGTGTTGTAAGTGTATATGTAATTATGTGCTTGTGTTGTGTGTGCCAGACAACAAGTTTATCAAGATTAGCAAAACTGTTAAAACTGTACAAACATAACCTCACTGGCATCCACAACACAAAACATAATACGTCAAGAATGTAACTAGTAACTGTAAAAATGCACTCGATGATGGCAGCATGCTGCCGAAACGCGTCGTGCCAATAAAAATATTTGTAAATAGTGACTGCTGCAGCATTAATCATTCCAAAAAAGATTTGAACATTTGATTTGAGAGATTGTCCACTAGGAACTCCACGTCGACTGTGGTTTTCTGTTCCTGGCTGTGTTAGATTGCGATCATCTTGTTCGATTTATCGAAGGGTTTTATTATTTCAAGATTTGTGTGTTTGGAATAGGTGAACGTTCTTTGTCAAGACTACTTGTGTTGTATGTCGGTTAAAGCAAACATGAGAACAATCGGTAATGGGAGTCGTATGTTCAGTCAGAGATGACCTGCGGCGTGAAATGCGTTGCTGGAGAGAAAATCAGCAAAAGAGCGTATCTGTGATTTAATGAATATTGGTGTGTTCAAGAAAGAGCTATGTCTCAATTACAGCTGTAGAACTGTTCCCTGAAGAAAGCGAGCAATGGAAAACTATTGTATAAAAGGCATCTGAGCTTTCTACTCGATAGCCCTGGGCGAAACATCTTCAATAATGCTCCAGTTCTGTGACTTTTAGAGGCTTTAAACTCCGAAGTTACTATGGAACTGCCAGCTCCACTCTTTCGGGGAAAAAAAATCTGGGAGATAGTTTTGACACTTGATCTGGACTGTCTATAGAGGGTGTTAAAAAGCCGTCGTATGTGATGAGAGGTGATTTGTACCCATCCTCAATACAAGAAGAGTGTTTTAAATAACATGGCCGAGAGAGCGGCACCGAGTTGGTAATTACTTAATAAAACAATCATTGTCGCACTAATCCTTCTTCAGATCAGAAAATGGCCACCAACCAGACATCAAATTCAACCGTTTGTAAATCTAAGGGACTTAATTGCTGCGGTTATCAATCTCGAGGCTAAACAACTACTTAAACTAACTTACAATCGGTCATCATATTAAATAAATGATTAATGTGGCGTCTCTTCTGTTCAGTACCTCCTCATCAGTTTTACGATCTACCCACCTAATCTACAGCATTCGTCTATAGCAACTTTTTTCAAAACTTTCTATCCTTTTCTTACCTGAACTATTTCTCGTGCAAATGTTCAAATGTTTGTTAAGCTTAAGAGACTTAACTACGGGGTCATCAGTCCCTAAACTTACAAACTACTTATGAACTACCTACAACTAAGGACGGCACAAATATCCATGTCCGAGGGGGAATTCGAACCCCCGACCGTAGTGCCCGTGCAGACCGTGACTGAAGCGCCTCAGTCTCCTCGGCCACCGCGGCCGGCTTTCTCGTGCATTTTTCTCTGCCATCCAAGGCTACATTCCACACAAATGCCTTCAGAATATACTTCCTAACTCTTATCACATTTCTGTTTTTCAGAAACTACTTTTTTCCATTGCCATTCTGTATTTTTTATCATTTCTACTGCGATCATCGTTCGTTATTTCACTGCCCAAGTAACAAAAATCATTTATCATCTATACTGTCTCGGTACCTAATCTAATTCATTCAGTGTCGCTTGATTTTCTTAGATTGCACTCAATTACCCTTGTTTTTCTCTTGTTAATGTTCATCTTACACGCCTCTTTTCAAGACATTGCCCATACTATTCAATTCTTTTTTCAAGTAAATGTAAATGTTTGTAAACCTTATGAGACTTAACTGTTGGGTCATCAGTCCCTAAACTTACAGAATACTTATGAACTAGCTTATACTAAAGACGGCACAAACATCTATCTCCGAGGAGGGATTCGAACCCCCGACGGTGAACGGCCTCGCGCATCGTAGCAAAGCGCCTCAATGCGGTCGTCCCGCCGAAGTCCTTTTGTGCCTCTGACAATTATAATTTCAAGGGAAAACCGCAAAGTTTTTGCAATACACTTCTTAAATAATGATTCACCACATTGTGTAGAGTCAGAAACTAAAGTAAAATTAGAAAGTATATGTACCTAACACGTATGGTTGAATCATTGTTATCATTTTTCTGTTTTGTTGTTCCATACAAGTCAGCTTGAAGAAACGAAACTGTTCATTTTGGATCAATAGTTAGCGAAGCAATTGCAAAAGAAAACACTATCGATAAACTTCCTCACGTAATTCGTTGTTATCACCACACTTAATTTCTAATTTTACAAAATGGGGAAAATGTAATATTAACAGCTAACAAGAGCAAATGTATATCTGTAAAGAAGGAAAAAGGAAACGAAATACATAAAATGGACAAATGATTCTGTAAGATACGGTGTGTTTTCATACCCGGTCCTGAATTATCTCAATGCAAATGTTCTTCAGCCTCATACAAAAGCATCAAACGTCTCCTTTATTCTTCGGGTAGGTTGTGTATGTATGTGTGTGTATGTTTTTAAAAGAAATTCATCTTTTATTCCTAAAATTATCTAAAAAATTATCTGTTCAAATGTTTCAAATGTTTGTATAGTCTATGGGCCTTTACTACGGGGTCATCAGTCCCTAAACTTACAAACTACTTATGAACTACTTACGAACTAGGACGGCACAAATATCCATGCCCGAGGGGGGATTCGAACCCCCGACAGTAGTGGCCGTGCAGACCGTGACTGGAGCGCCTTAGTCTCCTCGGCCACCGCGGCCGGCAAAATTATCTGTATTCTAAGCTTGTTGAATTAGTGTTTTATTATTTATGTTTGAGGTTACAAAGTATTATAAAACAGGGCCTTATATAGTTGTTGAGGGACCAGAATCGTGAAAAAAGACAGTGTTTTGACTACACCGTTTACTTAGCTAATTAGGTAATTAGGCGCTCAGAGTGTTCTTGTCTTGTGCACAAAGTAATGTGTTTGTATTGGATACGAATCTGCAGTTTTGTTCCAATATTCGTGAAAATTTGCACACTTTTATCTTCAAAGCAAGACGAAAGTCACTGTCTACGTAAAATTTTTGTATCGTACACGGCGGAGAGTACTTTAGTACTTTACCTACGAACTTCGACAAAACCTACGGCTTTATTCCAATCTTGATGAAAGTTTGCACACTTAATCTTCAAAACAAGAGGAAAATCGTCGTCTACCTAAGATTTCATGTCGTGGATAGCGGAGGGTACCTTGCAATAAAATTAGACACCACTTCACTGATCACTATGAAAGAGTTAGCCTACATAATTTTTCTCAGATGGCGGAGGCAATGAACTAAGTAGGTGAGGGGGAAATTTAACCGAGTTATGGGCATGTGATTGCCTGAGAAAGGGGAAGGTGATGTTGGGCAGAGAGAGCGGTAGGAAGAGATGATCAAAGATAAGGCAAAGATGAACAGAGGGAGAGGGGGGAGAGGAGGAGATGGACAGAGAGAGAGAGAAAGAAGGAAGAGAAAATTAACAAGGAGAGGAAAGGTAAGGAGAGATGGACTAACTGAAGTCTAGAATAAATAAGTACGCAGGCGACGTCGGGTTTTCAGTTAGTAACTTATAAACAATGAAACGATATAATTATCTGTCAAAATACTACCAAATTTCAATGTGCTATATTTATTTGAACTTTAAAACATGATATCCCAACAACGTATATTATCAATATTTTCTCGCAATAGCGAATTTCGTGTAGCGTCACTGTATAAGGTATAGGTGACATATGAAAATTTATGCCGGGCCGGGACTCGAACCAGGGTTTCCCGATTTTTGCGTCGGTCCTGGAGTCGTGTTCGAGTAGCCTAGAGGTTAAGGCGACCGCTCGCGAAAAGCGGGAAACCCAGTTTCGAATCCCGGCCCGGCACAAATTTTCATATTTCACCATTTGGTAGAACACCTATACCTTATACAGCGACGCTAAAAGAAATTCGCTATTGCGAGAAAATATTGATAATATCATCACTGTAATTCGTCACCATACAGTAATTTAACAGATGCCTAAGCGAGGCAAAGACGATAACAGCGTAGGTTAATGCCTCGTTGTTTTCATTCTCCCTGATGCGGGAATACAGATTAAGCTGCGAGTGCTATGGCATGAATGTAGTTGACTCATATGTGCAGTCAGTGTGGCACATGGAAGTTTGCGTTAGTCCTGGAGTCGTGTTCGGGTAGCCTAGTGGTTAAGGCGACCGCTCGCGAAAAGCGGGAAACTCGGGTTCGAGTCCCAGCCCGGCACAAATTTTCATATGTCACCATTTGGTAGACCATGTATACCTTATACAGTGACGCTAAAAGAAATTCGATACTGCGAGAAAATATTGATAATATTATCATCACTGTAATTCGTCACCATACAGTAATTTAAATTATTTATTTTAATTTATTCGATTAAAAATTAGCCTTTAACAATTTCTCTACCTTCTTGCATGGTTTGATCTGATTCGTACAATTTTAAAGGGCAGAAGTGCCACCATACAAATTCTCCAAAGAAACATGTCCTTTTTTCTCTTTTTTCCCCACGTAAAATCCAAATGGTGCACGCTACAACGGTGCAATTAAATGAACACTGATATCAGCCCAGGTGACTTCTTTTGGAAAGGAATTAATCGATTCACATAATTTGCTTGCGCATCAACTACAGTTCTACTACTGAGCTGTAGTGATCATTCGAAAAGAGTCCGAGTTACATCAGGCGGTTAACGACCATTAACAGTCCATCACACTATGTCCAACAGATCTGCAAACACTGAGCGACACAACACACGCTGTGGAATGCTCTCACCTCAGGGTACGATGCCTTGCACAAGCGGGTTACCTGGAAAGGCCATTAGCAACCCATTAGCTGTAGTCGATTAGTCGTCGAACAGCAAGGTAACATGAGTAGCAAGTAATGAGTTCAACGTTAACGGTTCATGTTACGTTACTCACCGAGTTGGCCGAAATACTTCGAAAATCTGCTTAAGAGCTGCTCACATTATTGCGCTTCGTTATGCGGAGAGCGGCAACCCGGAAATATTTGCATGCTTTGGGCCGTGGAAATCAAGTTATACAAACGAATAAAATCGATTATCTGATTTTTCCCCTCTCTTGATTCACGTACGAGAGACATTCCTCACGGGATTTAGACCTATCTCCACGAATTTTCCGCCGAGGCTTTGACAACACTGTGTTACTTTATGAAATCTGCAGTGCAATGAATTTGCAACATCGGCGCAACAGAAGAACCTGCAACGGAATTCATCATTCGACATGTATCTTGACCGGATCGAAAGCATCAGAAAACTGTAGTTTGAAATGGCTTACGTCAGTGTGATTTGAGAAAAATATTCGCCACTGATGAAAAGCAAGAATAACCCAACAATAAATCGACACAGTTTTGGGAGTACTAATTACGTGGCTCTTCCACTATATTAGTTTAAAAATTGAGACCAGATTCATTTACACTTTATACAACAGAAGAATGAAAGTATCTTCTTCTGCTGGAATATAGTGACTGCTTGTCTTGTTACACAGGGTTTCGTTGTTCTTACATCACGAGAAGCCTTCCGTCTTTGTCTTAATTTTTAATATTCCTGGACTCTTCGTCATTTCTTGGTGGAAAATAGACATATTAAATAACTGTATAACTATATAAAACACTATATATTTGTTTCACAATAATATTTATTTTGTTGTAAACTGGCTTTCGGCTTCTTAGGTCATCTTGAGACAACTTAATACTGTAGATTATCCACATCACACCAGCTACTGTGTTTGGAATACATAAATTTTACAAAAAATATTTGTCCAGTCTTAGACTATGTTATCTTTAAGTATTGTATAAGAAACAGAGACGCTCAACCAATTAAAACAAAACAGTAACTAATAAATAACTATAAATGAAATTTCAATAAATAATCTGAAACAAACATATGGCCCAGTAAGTGTACTAGGTGAGTGCGGAAGACACAAACAAAGAAATGTAGGTGGAGGACAGTTAAATGTGTTTGGAACATTTGAATATGGAACGAAGGAGCATATTAAAGTATATAACCTATATTACAATTCATTAGTTTTCACAAGAATGTTGAGAGTAGTACAAGGAAGGATAAACACTGGAATGTGGGTGAGAAACATTACACGATTTCAACAAGCGTGGTAGCAGGATTATACTTAATAGCTGTTACTTTAATAAGGGTAAATGCCGAATTGGATTTGATAATTGAGAAAGTTTGGTTTCTGTGCTTGATGTTTGTTGATAGAGAGAATTTCAAGCAATGTTAGTTTTCTGCGTTTATTTGCTCTGTGGAGAACATTACATATAATATCAAAAGCATGAAATTCATTGAAGGCATTTTCTGCAAAGGTGGAATCTCTCTCTTTTAGTCTCCAACTCCTCACATGTTCAGCCAGTCTAGTGGTTATGTGATGTGGTTCATCTACAGTATTAAGTTTTCTTAAGAGGGTCTAAGAAGACGAAAGCTAGTTTACAACAAAATAAATGTTATTGTGGAACAAATATTACTGTATCTTAATTTTTAATTTGTACTTCGTCATTCGTGTTCCAATCATTGTAAACTCAAACTCTTCTCCTATTTATCAGTATCTGTATAAAAACAATATGTAATGTGGCGCCCATCTCGATGCAAAATCTTTGTTTATAATTCGCACGCAAAAAACGCCTCTCCAATTAGATTTTTTAGTAAATATTGGCCAGAATGTGTGTATCGCCTGTGTTCGGCACATTGTAAATCACAGCGACTAATTCATAGTTGCGTAACACAGATATTAACCAAGGTCAGAAGCAATTTTTAATTCTAACAGCGCTTCTCTGTGCAGATAATGCCTGTACTGTGACAGTGCTAATTTATGGCTGTGATACACGATTTGGCGAGCTTTATTTGATATAATACGGGTTACACTCGTGTCGACATCGGTTTCAAAAATAATGACGAGTGAGTGGTGACGCTGAAGTTATTGAGGGATAACCAAGATAGTAATGACATACAGGCGGTCTTCTTTTTTGTTAAAGAAAATTAACTCTTTTTTTCTTAGAAACTGCTACTTAAGATGAGATAAGTATGACGTAACGTGAGACTTCTGGGAGTATTTCCAGTTGTATCTTTTTTACTCTACATCTTCGTCGGTGTTCATCGCCGAATACTTTATTAATTGATAAAAGGCAAACGTTCATCGAACAAGTACATTGCAATGGTGTAGATGTTGCTGCTGGCAGCAGTTAAAAACATGACGTCTTAATCAGGAAGACAACCGACTTCTGCTGATGTATGTCGAGCAGATAATCGAAACGTGATTATTACAGATGGGGATATATAGTTGAAGAGATACGTTCCGGTCAATGACATTTTAGAAAATAAGAACTAAACCACCGCTTTTAAGAATGGAATACATTATCTTTCAGCACTTCTTTATAGGTTTTCATAGAGGAAATGGGTTATTAATTTTGTTAAATATTTCGTTTAGCGCGTTTAGACACAGGCTGCATTCCTCTTCACTTATGTTCCGCCAGAAAAAGATCACACCGTGATATAATTAACTGGGAGCCAGAAGTGATGATGGCAGCAGGAGATACTGCGCAAATCACGTACTGTTATCCTAGTAATGGATGTGACACCACATTAGCTCTTCCCCAACTCACTGCATGACGCATGTTCCAACACATAGCAGATGACCCTAATGAGTACACGGTGAGTCACGTTATTAAAGGTGAGTAGATTTAAATTAACCTGTCATTGGTCTGACAACTGGCGTCATAAACAACAGTACTTGACTGGAAACGACAAACGTTTGTGTGCTACGTCTTAATTAAAGCGGGGCACATATAAAATTATAGGGGGACATACAGCTCAATCTGGTAACCGAACCATGACGCAACGTGCATTTTACACGTCCATAATGTTACTGTTAGACATGAATGATAAAGATACCACAGAAACACTGGAGGTCCGACTGTGCATGAGAAGAGAAACCTTTTAACTTTCACCCTTAACAAGTAGATCTGTTAGCTCATCAGCGCGTAGGAGAAGGTACACAGTGCTGGGTTTGGTAGAATGCATTTCATCGATATATAGGTTAGGTGAATATAGTGGAAACCTTTTCATGTTCGGTTGTTACACAATTTTTATTCCTGGTTTTGTTAGTCTACAGATAAATGATTCCACAGGCCAAATTGGTTCACCTGTACATGATTCTACAGCCTAACTGCTCGATAGCTCAATAGTGCTACACAAGTTTTATTGGAAATAATGACGTCCTCCAATCAACTTGATTTCATCTTATTTCACCGTAAGATCAGTAAGTTACATTGGGTGTGTAAGTGTAGGGATTACGTTTGCCTGGTTGTACTGTCGAGTTTCACAAGTGACCGTAATTCCAGACACAGAGGCGTAGGTAATGGGGGGAGGGGGATGCTTAAGTTCCCAGGTACAAGAAGTTTCTCAGATTAGTATCCAAAATATCTGGCTATGAGGGGTGGGGGAGGGTATTGGACCCATATCATCTACGACCTTGACCAGACGAACAAGCGCATGCCAAAGGAAATATTACAACATTCACCGGAATGGTTTCATGACAAATCACGGTGATAAAGTCGCATTTGTACTCCAATACTCCAAGAGTTTTATGTCCACTGTCTTAAGTGAGTATTTTCCACACTTTTTAGATTACACAAGGGTTGAAACTTAAATAGTGGCAACTATTTGTTCACAACCGATACAAAAGCGTTACATGTTCGCACTTGTTACGGTCCTTCAAAGTAATCAATCACCAGCGTTGTGTAGAACAGCGGTGTGGAAAGTGTAGTATACCCTTAACAGAGCCTGTTCTTTTGTTGGTGCGAATGGGGCGGTCTACTGCCTGTCGAATCTTTGGAACAGTTCTGAAGCGAATGCCAGGAAGTGGATCCTTCATCTTCAGAATCAAATCAAAGTTAGAAGGACCCAAGACCTGAGAGTAAGGTGGATGGTACCGTACTTCCCAGTTCCATCGACTGAACAGAGCAGTCACAGATTGCGCTATATGAGCCCGCGCAAGGAGAAAGAGAAATATTGAAGTATGTGTCACGTCTAATTACAAAATTAGATCAGCTTCATGTTCCAGTTTGAACTCAAGAATGAAATGTGCTGTATAATTAAAAGGCAAAATATCAGAAAATCAAAGCACATGTCTTATAGTGAGTTTATTATTATTATTATCTTCACACTGTTTTCTTTGAGATATTGCTTATAGTTTTTCTTATTTTACAGAAAATAGTTCAGAAACATAGCATGATACTGAAACAATTTTAAAAAGAACCCACAAAAGAGAGCTAACTAGCAGTTATCGTAATCATCAGACAATACACTGTAAAACACTTCAGTAGAAGACAGCTTCTGAAGAAGTAAAGAAAAGGATTTGTCTCTGCCCTGTTAAATATCACTCACTATCTCTCCATTCACTGAATATCCTAAATAAATATGAAATTTTTGGAAACAGAAAGTATGGCAAATGCAGTGAAGTGTTAATTATATTTTAAAAGGGTGAAGTAGTCAACAGTCCGAAAAGTCGAACACCACAGAACTTAACGAGGCATGGTCCTGTTTGGAGGTGGTATGCCGTTGCCTTCCTCTGGCCTTTGAACTGACTTCACTAACCAGTGATAGGGGGACCTACAGTTTAATGCAAAATACTGTATCTTGCAAGCAGTGATGTTTTAATGTATGGTTTTTTAAATGTGCCATGTTGCACTTACAGGGTGTCCAAAAAAGGACTCCATGATTTCAAAATTAAAGATCGATAGAGGAATGCAGTAAACGGTATAAGAAGTTTATACAGCAGTTTGAAATAATAGTTACAAGAGCTGCTAACAGATGGCGCTGTAATCGCCATACGTAATGCCTAGTATAAATAGTGATCCGAAGCCCAAAGCGATCAGTCTCACCCACTATTGAACCGTGAAAGGAGGTTAGCGTACCGAAGGTAGAGATCAAAACCAAGTACTCCATTGAACAACGCGTTTTTCTGGTGCTAGAGTACCACAGGTTAGAAGAGCGTCCTACGGCAACAAGGCGAAGTTTTCAAGCACGATTTAATGTTCCAAAAGGACCCGATGCGAAAACCATTCGTACGCTCTTCGCAAAATTTCAACGAACAGGCAGCGTAACTGATGATCTAGTGGGGCATGTTGGCCGCAAGTAAACCGCAGTTACGCCTGAAAATATCGCCACAGTTTCTGGATTTATTCAGCGGAATCCAATGTCATCCGTCCGTAGAATTGCATCTGACACTGGTTTGAAGCGTTCCAGCACGCAGAAAATACCGAGAAAGAGCCTACACATGTTTCCATTCAAAATTCAAACGCACCAGGCCATACCCGTAAAGCTGTGCAACAAAGCGTTGCCTTTGCTAATCAGATGCTCACAATGATTGATAGTGAAGGATTTAATGTTGGCTGCAACTGGTTTACAGATGAAGCACACTTCCACCTGAATGGATACAGTGAATAAGCAGAACTGGCGATTTTGGGGTCCCGAAAAGCCATAATGGTGTGAAGCGAAACGCCTATATTCTTCTAAAGTTACTGTGTGGGATGCAGTATGCAGCAGAGGCATTATTGGCCCGTTTTTCATGCGAGAAACGGTAACTGGTGCACGTTACGTTGCAATTTTGAAACAATTTGTCGCCACACAGCAAGCGTTAGAGGATCGACCAGGTACTGAATGGTTTATGCAAGATGGAGCCCGACCACATCGGACCGAACAAGTGTTTCGCTTTCTTGAGGAATACTTCGGGAATCGAGTCATTGCTTTGGAATATCCAAAATTTACTGGTGCAGGCATGGATTGGCCTCCATATTCGCCGGATTTGACTCCCTGTGATTTTTTTTTTTTTTTTTTTTTTTTTTTTTTTTTTTTTTTTTTTTTTTTTTTGTGGGGCACAGTGAAAGACATGATCTACCCGAAGCCGGCCGCGGTGGCCGAGGAGACTGAGGCGTTCCAGTGACGGTCTGCACGGCCACTACGGTCGGGGGTTCGAATACCCCCTCGGGCATGGATATTTGTGCCGTCCTTAGTCTTAGCTAGTTCATAAGTAGTTTGTAAGCTTAGGGACTGATAACCCCGTAGTTAAGTCCCATACGTTCTACAAACATTTGAACATTTTTGGTCTACCCGAAGCATCCCGCCACGCTGGACGAGCTTGAATCGGCGATCTCTGTGGCATGTGAATCCATTTCGGTTGAGACACTACGAAATGTGATGGCGAATTTCATTCATCGTTTGCGCCACGTCTGTAGTGCCAATGGTAAACATTTTGAAAACCTTGTGATGTGATTGTTTGCAAAGAGTGTTTTCATACGATTATTTCACTTATGTATGCTGTTATGAGCTGTACAGCGTACAGCGCCATCTGTTAGCAGCTTTTGTAACTATTATTTCAAACTACTGTATAAACTTCTTACAGCTTTCAAAATAAACATACCGTTTAAAAATGTTCAAATGTTTGTAAAGTTTATGGGACTTAACTACGGGGTCATCAGTCCCTAAACTTACAAACTACTTATGAACGACTTACGAACTAGGACGGCCCAAATATCCATGCCCGAGGGGGGATTCGAACCCCCGACCGTAGTGGCCGTGCAGACCGTGACTGGAGCGCCTCAGTCCCCTCGGCCACCGCGGCCGGCCATACCGTTTACTGCATTCCTCTATCGATCTTTGTTTTCGAGATATTTAATTTTGAAATCAGGGAGCCCTTTTCTGGACACACTGTATTATTTAATCTCCATTTTTTAAGTAAGATGACCAGCTTATAAAATGTAATATGACTAGATGATAGTGGCACAGTCCCCCGAAACCGGTTGTCATTTCGCGATCTGGGCGTTTAACTTTTGAAGAATATTACATTATCAGATCGCCTCCAAAACCTGCAATATCAGGTAATGTCAACATCGCGTAATTGTAGGTGTACTTGTTAATCGACGGTCGTGGGAGTGCTTCGAAGAGACGGCGGTGGGAGCCACGCCGTTAGGGGAAAGCAGTCTAGTGGCTGCTCGCACCGGTGGAGGCCGTCTGTCGTCTCCAGGCGGGGTCCTAATTAGAATGCCAGTCCCCCCAGAAACGCTCACCTGCAGGAGGCTGCAATCTTCCCCAGGGCGCGCTCGCCGATTTCGCCATAAAACGACTTTCTGCAGCACTCTGCTGTTGTAGACACCGTACGTGTGTACCGCCCACTGTTGGTACGGCCTATGAAAATTAGTTGGCTGGTTAATTGGGCTGTATACCAAGTGTTGCAATCTTGCAGCTATCCAACAGTAATTACGTTCTACGTCTACATGGACTACTCTGCATATCACATATAAGTGCCTCGCAGAGCGTTCATCGAACCACCTTTATACTATTCATCTCCCATTCCATTCTCGAATAGCGCGCGGGAAGAAAGAACGCCTGAATTTCTACGTTCGAGCTCTGATTTCTCGTATTTTATTCTGATGATCATTTCTACCTCTAATAATCATTGTCTGGCTAAACACAAAATCTTGACTCATCTGTGAACAGAATCCGGCGATATTCGTAACGACTCCAATACTCATGTTTCCACCGGCTAAACGGTGTCATAGTTTAAATGGGACACACACTATAGGCCTCCGTGCGTAGAGACCACATTCCCGAAGCGATTTCGGACTGTTTGTGTTGATATTGCGTGTCTACATCTACATCTAAGTTTACATGGGATATTCTGCAAATCACATTTAAGTGTCTGGCAGAGCGTTCATCGAACCACCATTATACTAAACATCTCCCATTCCATTCTCGAGTAGCGTGCGAGAAGAAAGAACACCTGAATCTCTCTGTTCGAGCTCTGATTTCTCGTATTTTATTCTGATGATCATTTCTACCTATGTAAGTGGGAGTCAACAATATATTTTGGAATTCGGAGGAGAATGTTGGCGATTGGAGTTTCGCAAGTAGCCCACGCTGCAGCGATAAGCGCCGTTGTTGTAATGATTCCCATCCCAGATCCTGTATCATTGCCGTGACGCTGTCTCCCCTGTATCGCGAGAATACAAGACGAGCTGCCCTTCTTTGAACTCTTTCGATGTCCTCCGTCAAAACCACCTGATAAGTATCCCACACTGGGCAGAAATACTCCAAAAGAGGACGGACAAGCGTAGTGTATGCAGTGTTTAGTAGTTCTGTTGCATCTTTTAAGTGTTCTGCCAATAAAACGCAGACACTGGTTCCCCTTTCCCACGACATTATCTTCGTTTCCTCTCCAGTTCAAGTCTGAAGTAATAGTAATTCCTAGGTATTTTGTGGAGTTTACAGCCTTCATTTTTGATAGATTTATCTTGTAAACAAAGTTTAACGGATTTCTTTTCGTACTCATCTGGACGACTTCACACTTCTCATTAATTAAAGTCCATTGTCAATGTTTACACCATAGTGATATCTTATTCAGGTCGCTCTGCAGTTCATTTAGATCTTCATATGATTTTACTAGACGGTATATGAAGGCGTCATCTGCAAACAATCTAAGAGAGCTACTTAGATTTTTTCCCAAATCGTTTATGTAAATAAGGAACAGCAGAGGACCAATAACACTACCCCGTGGAACGCCGGATATCACCTCTGTTTTAGTCGATGCCTTTCAATCGATTACTACAAACTGTGTCCTCTCTGACAGGAAATCCCTTATCCAGTCGCAAATTCTGGGCTATATACTATAACCACGCAATTTGATTAAAAGTCGTTTGTGAGATACGGTGTCAAAAGCGTTCTGGAAATCAAGAAATACGGAATCAATTTGAGATTCTTTGTCGATAGCACACATCATTTCGTGTAAGTAAAGAGTCAGTTGTGTTTCGCATGAACGATATTTTCTAAATCCGTGTTGACCTTTGGTCAATAGATCATTCTGTTCGAGATAATTCATAATACTTGAATTCAGGATATGTTCCATAACCATGCTGCAAATTGACGTCAAAGATATAGGCCTGTAGGTTTGCGATAAGGTGGGGTTTTACAACTGTTAAATAATTCTGAAATTTCATTGTGGTAGACATGCACTACGTTTACATGCAACACATCTTCCGGAGCCGGCCGCGGTGGCCGAGGAGACTGAGGCGCTCCAGTCACGGTCTGCACGGCCACTACGGTCGGGGGTTCGAATCCCCCCTCGGGCATGGATATTTGTGCCGTCTTTAGTATAAGGTAGTTGATAAGTAGTTTGTAAGTTTAGGGACTGATAACCCCGTAGTTAAGTCCCATAAGCTTAACAAACATTTGAACATTTGAACATCTTCCGGAAGACGAAAACCGAATTTCGTAAACCGTTTTTCGCTGTCGTGTCCGCCTGAAGCGTCCTTATATGCTCTGTTCCGCGTTTCCGGTTTGAAAATCCACAAACTCCTGTTTCTTTAGATTTTATAGCCTTCTGGGCGAATGAATTAATTTCCGTTAACACACATTAGTACAAATCTTAAAAATTCGAGGGACTGGGCTATGTACAGTTTCTAAAGGCTAGAAACTGACGATTTCTTCCAAGCAGAGGCTGAAAATCAAAAGTACATTTTTCTGTTTTTACAAAAAAGTGTGAAATATCGACCACAAATACATTAAACTATATAAATGACGCAGGTCTTTAGCAGCACTAGAGATTTTTTAGGTACTTACAATACAGGTTTAATCCAGAAACCTATTCTTACATTTAAAGATGTTGCATAGGGGGATCGCAGGACAAAAAATATTTGGCAATTAACTCATGCAATGAAATGACCGTTTAAGAGATATGCGTTTTTTTAAAGCGCGTCAAAGAAGGTACCTCCGCTACAGCCGACAGTTTGTCGTGAATCTAAAGCTAATACTTCTCCTAGTATTTGGCTTCGGACAGCGTTCAGATTGAAGAGAACACAACTATAACGACTTTTTTTTACACTCGTAGGGTATTTTAAAGGGTCGTATATAGCACCAATATATTCTACGGCTGAATGTGTAGTGCGAGTATGGTGAAATTTTTTGATAATTAAACCTCAGATGTTGTATTTTAGAATAATTCCATAAGCAAAATTCCATTAGGTAGTAATTGAGTTTTATTGTTGAACGCTGTAACAATTATCTATGAAGTTTGTAAAATATTGGATGATGATGTTTAGCTAATGAGACGAAAATGTTGGATAGAGAACAAGTCAAGAAAAAGAAATAGTTTTTCCAGGCTAAAAGAACTCATTAATCAGTATCTGGCAACGAAAGAAAAATATTTTTTGTAGTAAACCGCATTTCGTTTAACGAGGCAGTGATTTAATTTTTTGTAATTTTTATTTGTTGACATAATTACTTTCTTTCAATAAAAGACAGATCAAGACGGTCTTTTATTGATGGAATGTTTATTCTCACTGATTGCTGTACACCATGGAGTGGAAGTCATTTTACAATTACTTTCTTGTAAAGCGTTGATAACCGGTTTCGCTCACATTGCCCGCATTACTTGCCATAAGGCATTACATTAACTGAAACTGATTATGAATACTATATAAGAGATTATGTCAATAAAGAAAATTAAATTATCAAAATATTTGTTGTGTTGTTTCGGCTTAAATGTGAAACGGAAGAAATCGGCAGTTCGAGAACTCTCAAAAGGCCAAACTTCCGTTCACCAAATGTAACTACACACGAATGGAAAAACTGGTAGAATCTGAAATCGGTGAAAAACAGCTTGGACTTCGAAAAAATGTGGGAACATATGAGGCCATACATTACGACTTATCTCAGAAGATAAGGTTTTTTATTGTTTGCTGATTTGGAGAAAGCTTTTAAAAAATGACTAGAACACAATCTGTCAAATTATTAAGGTAGTATGGCTAAATAGAGGGAACATAAAGTTATATTCAACTTGTACAAAAACCAGACAGCAGTTATAAGAGTAGAATGCAATGAAAGGGGCGCAGTGGTTGGGAAGGGAGTAAGACAGGGTTGTAGCCTTTCCCTGTGCCAAGCTCGTAAGTGTGCTTTGCAGAGTATGTAGATGTAGAATGGTATTCAATCTGTACATTAGGTAAGCTGAGAAGGAAGGCAAGGAGCAATTTGAGGAGTTATGTTCAGGGCAAAAAAGTATAAACTTTGCTATTTGCCGATGACAGTCTAATTCTGTCAGAGACAGCAAAGGACCTGGAACAGCATTTGAACGGAATGCACAGTGTCTTGGAAGAAGGGTACAAGATGGACATCAACAAGAGAAAAACAGTGGTAACTGAATGTAGTCTAAGGAAACCAAGCGATGCTATTGGAATTAGATTTGGTGACGAAAAAGTAGAAGTAGTGGATGAGTTTTATTATTTGTCTAGCAAAATAAATTCTGATGCCCGAAACAAAGAAGATATAAAATGCGAAATGGCAATGGGAAGAAGAGCCAGTGCCAATTTACAGGAAGCCATTCCTGAAGGTATTTGTGTGGAGTGTAGCATTGTACGGGTGTGAAACGTGGACGATAAGGAGATGAGTCAGAAACATGGTAGAAGCTTTTGAAATGTGATGGTACAGTTTAGATGGGTAGAGACCTAACTATTGAGAAAGTGCTGATCAGAATTGGTGAGAAAAGAAACTTTTGCCGTATCTTGATTAAAGAAGGGATAGATGGGAAGCACACATTCTGAGGCATCAAGGAATCTTCAATTTAGCATTGGAGAGAAGTGTGTGGGCTACATATCATAGATGGAGACTGAGAGACGAACACAATAAACAGGTTTAAAAGAATGTACGTTGCCTTCTTATTCGGTGACTAAGAGGCTTGCACGGGTTAAGGTAGCATGGAGAACCTCATCAAACCAGTCCTTGGACTGAAGACAACAACAGCAACAACTTTCAAAGCGATTTTTCCATCTGAAGTGTCACACATTTGACCGACCATAACTTGGGGACTTTACGCGAGGTGGGGGGTCGGAATGGCCAGAAGTGAATGCCGATTTAATTCGTATCAGCTGTCGCAGTGAAATTTATCCGATTAAGGACACTAAATAATTACGTCTACATGGCTATCTTTGATTAGACTCGCAGATCACGGTTGAAGCAACATTTTCATTTAAATTTTAGTGTATTTGGGTCCGTTTTACGGTGCAGACCCTATTTTGCAGTCTGTGATATATAATGAAGGTGGATATAGCGTGGCAACGTGCATCGATTGGTGATTATTAACAGGAGAAGGGCGAGTCACTGGGAATGCTGCAATTCGCGTCTACTAAGCTGAATAGCAGGGAGATTTAATGCACTGAATGAAAGCTGTCTCCTTTACCTGTCACGGGAGATTATTCTGTGAAAGCCAAGAAATTAATGTTACATCTCTTTGTATCTACCACTGTCCACAAAAAATGTAATGCAGTTTCTCACATTTTCGCCTCGCTGAACTCAACGTGATACTGGGTACTGCTTAGCCCGGTAGAAAACCTCTACAGGAAACGGAGTAAGAAGAAGTATAATAGTAGGAGAGAACGTAGTCTGCTTTGTTCGTGATGTTGATTTCGCCGTGCATTTCGTGTGCGATTGTTTTTGCCTCCAGTTGCACGACGGTCCCCCGCGAGACATTAACAGTAAAAAGTTGCAAGGAAAAGTTAACGGAAACTGTTAGCCAGTATGTAGGTCGCCTTCCGCTCCGTTGTCTACTTCATGGAAGATCGGATTCTTACGTTTCACGATGATTTCATGCCTGGGAATGTCTCTGCCAATTCTTTCCTGAGTGATCGATTCTGAACGAGCAAAAACAATGTAATCGGATGATACAGTTAGTTAACGTCATGGACGAAACCAGGTGCTAACAATGGAAGTAGTGGAAAGCATTTACCGACAAAGGATTTAGAGAAAATAAAAAAAATAAAACAAAATCAAGTGGAATTTAGATGTCATAACTCGTCTGCACCAGAACATGTTTATAGTGAATTCATGCAGTGTCATTTTAAAGAAAAAGTGCTTGAAGCTACAAAAACGTGATGCTGAAAAGTGATGAGATTTAAGTCAATGCACTTCAACCGCATTTTGCAGGATTCACATAGTCGAATATGTAATGCATCATCATCACGGCATCGATGGAGAACGATTGCGACCAGCTTATATCTCTTTTACATAACGTGTTTTGACAATGAGAAGTGCCGGCCGCGGTGGCCGAGGGGACTAAGGCGCTTCAGTCACGGTCTGCACGGCCACTACGGTCGGGGGTTCGAATCCCCGCTCGGGCATGGATATTTGTGCCGTCCTTAATGTTAGTTAGTTCATAAGTAGTTTGTAAGTTTAGGGACTGATGACCCCGTAGTTAAGTCCCATAGACTATACAAACATTTGAACATTTGAACAATGAGAAGTTTTAATTAAATCCTGTAACTGATTTCAGAAGCAGTTATAAGCTAATTAACAAGAACTGATCTCTGCAATACGTCGGACGCGAGATTGGTTGCTGTTCGAAAAGTTCTAGAACATTTGTAATTTTGCGCCAATGAAGAGTTTGAGCGAATTGCTGTTGGCATCCTTGCGTACACCTGTGTCACAAAGTTTTTCAAATTTCGAGACAGCGCAATTAGAGGAGCAACTTGTCTGCCTTAAATTTTGAATGAGGCACAAGAAAACTTTTACAGAAAAAAATGTAACATTTGAGTTGGATCATGTCATGAGATACTGCCACAGCTATCTTGGAATGCATCGAGTTGCCGCCAAGTTCGTACAACGGTTCATGCGTAAAAACGAGAAAGACCAATCACCTCGCAACCCGTGAAGTTAAGAAAAAATAAAGAAACAAAGAAAATGAAAAAGGCTTATTTCAACGATGACTGATCGCTGGGCCGCGTCGCTGAGAATGGTGCTTCGACTGTTCAGTGGTATAGAGACGAGATGCTTCGACCTTTTGTTGTGCCCTACGGTGGAGCCACAGGGGATGAGTTCCTTCTGGTGAACGACAACGCTCGTCCCCTGAGAGCTGCATCGGTGGACAACATTCTTGAAGCTGAGGGAATTGAACGAATGCAGTGGCCAGCTTGTTCACCGAACTTAAACCGGATTAAGCATGTCTGGGATGCACTTGGCAGACGCATTTCAGCCAGACCAGCACATCCCACCTCGGTTGCAGAGCTGAATTTTGCACTCATGGAAGAATGGCCAAATATCCCTCAAGAGCTGACTGATAATCTATACTGTCCTCCGGGGTGAAGACCACAACAACAACCACATTTATATCGCGTATGATATCTCTTGTGATCCGCTAATTATTTTGAGAAATGTACACGAAATAACAGAGCAAACGTGTGATTGGTTGAAGATTTCTATCAAACGGAACACAGCATGTCATTTTTAAAGGTGAATCGAATTCCGACGTAAAAGTTATTTCTAGCGTTACACAAGGGAGTGTTACAGGCCCCTTAATTTTTACAATATAAATGAAAATGATCAAGGAGATGACGTACAAAATCCTTTCAGTCTATTCGCAGATAATACTGAAGTATACAGTGAAGTCGGTATGTTGTAAAACTACAGCGACATGGAGTACTGATGCAAGGAGTTGTAATTGACTTTCGACAACGAAAAAACATAGAGTACTGCGAATACGCAAAAAGAAATATCCTTTACTGTTGTATTCCCAATCACAAAAAAAAAAAAAAAAAAAAAAAAAAAAAACCCTCTGAAATTTTCTTCCATGATATATCTGGGACTAAACACGTGGAGCGATTTGAAGTGACAAAACATTCATCGTTCTAATGCCAGAATACTGCTCGTCAGTATGAGGTCCGTATCGTACAGAATCGGTAAAGGACACACAGAAGATCCAGCGAAGAGAAGCACACTTCGATATATTTTTATTTAGTTAGTGCGAAAGCGTGATGGATATTATCGGCAAACTCCAATGGGAAGAGTGGCATTCTGTACCGCTGTACGGGCTTCTGGCAAAGTTTCGAGAGCATATGTCTCATGAAGAGTTAACCGACAGTGCCTCCTCCTACGTATATCTCGAGAAATGACCACGAGGATAAAAGTAGAGAGATAAGAGCGCAGACGGAAGCTACCGGTAATCGCGTCTGCCGCAAACCGTATGTGAGAGGAACTGGAAAATGACGACGTGACAGTGAGACGTTAACTATCCTCTGCTACACACCATGACGTAGCTCACTGAGGATAAATGTAGAAATTGTGCGCGCGTAATATGAGAATTAATTTTTCGTGGTCGTATCGAAGAGATTTGGCGGAGAAGTTGTTAATGGAGAAAGAACTTCTGTTTTCCCTTTCTAATTCAACTGTCCTTATATAATTTTCGACCTGAAGGATTTTTTTTCTGGTTAACATTTACTGTAAGGTTTTTTTTTTAAATTCAGGGACTGATTTCTGTTGTTAGCACCTAATGCGTGCAAGTTAGAATTTAGTGAGGACTTCGAGTATTGACCTTGAGCAGAAGTGATTAGAGGAAAAATTACTTGCGCCCCTTTTAAATTCATCTGTCTTTTATATCTTTTGGTAATGATTTAAAATTTATACTCCTGAATGTTGTGGAGAAGTTGTTAGGAATATCCCTTTTTACTTATTCTTGAATGGTAACGCTGCAAGCAATAAATTTAAAGCGAGGTTTTAGTTTAATTATATTATTGGCTTGTGATAAGTGTGTTTTATTTAATTGCAATGGGTTCTTCTCTTAGTCTATATTTAAGACTTGCAACATCAGTCATTGGGTGATACGTAAGCGACGAATTTGTGAGTCTCCCTTCCACTGTCGTTTTCCAGACCCGTCCTACCCGAAAAAAAAGGGTGGTTATTAATAGCAGAGCATGGTTGTTCATCTACTGAGGGAATGGAGTTGTTGTTCAAATGTTCAAATGTTTGTTAAGCTTATGGGACTTAACTACGCGGTCATCAGTCCCTAAACTTACAAACTACTTATGAACTACTTACGAACTAGGACGGCACAAATATCCATGCCCGAGGAGGGATTCGAACCCCCGACCGTAGTGGCCGTGATGACCGTGACTGGAGCGCCTCAGTCACCTCGGCCACCGCGGCCGGCGGAATGGAGTTGTCCATCCTTTACGTTAATTATTAGTTTTGCAAGTAGCATCTTTTGAAGGATTAGTACTTGTATTTTGGCCTATTCAGGTAAGATGAATATACACATACATGCGTCCAGATTGCGTGGGGCGCTGGAGAGTCCAATTCACCTTTCTTCTAGCATCATCGGAAAGGTAGGTGCGTCTGTTCAGTTTGTTTTTGAGGCGTTGACGACGATACAACAGAATATTTCCTTTTCACGGGACAGTCGGCCTACCCATAAATAAATCTGTCTTATTTAAGAAACCTAAGGGCCCAGACTTTAAGAAAAATGTAATAATCCCCATTCCAAAGAAAGCAGGCGCAGACAGGTGTGAAAATTACAGAACCATCAGTTTGATAAGTCATAGTTGCTAAATTTTAACACGAATTATCTACAGGAGAATGGAAAAGCTGGTAGAAGCTGACCTCGGGGAAGATCAGTTTGGATTCAGGAGGAACTTAGGAACGAGTTTGTGACACTTGCGAGGAGTGACACTTGCGCGGAAAGGGAATGTGTAGACACTTGCGGGGAGACCCGGTCGCTGCAGGTAGTGAACAGGGTGTTCCAGAAGTAGGGATATACCACCCCTACTCCTCGCCCTCCAGCCGCTACCTGTGCCGTATTCAGGGAAAGGCCCACCGAGCGAGGTGGAGATATCACAGCCTCATTCAACAGGGAGATAACACGTCATATAATATCACTCGATTTACAATACAGCACCATGTGAAGAGGAATGTGATGAAATCGGAATTGAGCGCAACCGCTGCTAACTACAATTTCGGATTTACTGCATTTTGAGTCAGAATTCGCATCTATATTCGCATTTGTCGCAAATGCGAATTTTTCCTGTCCCTAGTAATACCTCTAAAAATAAACAGCTGATCAAGGCACTAAAAGCAAGGGCAGATCTTTGGGTGTATTACTACAAATAACTAAAACACAATTTGATCGTGGAATTATATACAATCTCTTTATAATGGTTTTTTGTAGGTGGTTTTGAGCAGCTTTTAAATATGTTAGGAATAGCATTATGAAATATAGACAGCTACACCTTATGTTTATTATGAGATATCGATTTCGGCTAATTTCAGTTCATCTTCAAGTCTCAAACAACAGGTGTTACTTATGCATTTTTCCAGTGGCACTCATAACCTTCAACTGTTTACACACGAGGTCTATCGTTGTTAGTCGCGTTAGCGATGAAAACAGAACCCAGAATCTTTGCGTCTAAATGATACATATATTGGTGTGATGTCTTATTTCGAAAGAACAAACCTCACACCAATACATATATAGATTCTCGGTAAAGTGGAACGGTACGATGTCGTTACGTAGTACAGCACGGCGACTGGAAACGCAGGAGAAGTGCAAACAACGTTCTCTCCTCAGAGGTATGATTCTAATTAGGTTCGACGTAGACTTCTACAACATACAGTCTACACAGCGAGATTACACAAAAAAATTTAACGTTTCGTCTACTTTGGCGATAGCAACCAAATTTTAAAATCGTGTCTACTATGTAAAGATTTAGCAACATAAAACGCTTCAAGTCCTTAACTTCATTGGTTTTCGAGTTCCTCAGTTTTTAATATGTTTTTAATGTTATTACATAAAAAACAAATTTGGGACTCACACTACAATTTTCATATGGCAGATTTTGTAGGTATATTCACAAGACCTAATTCAACGGTTCTGTGCTTTCATTTTATGAGAAATACCAATCATTTGTTTTCAGTGTTTATTTCAAATTTCTACATTTAAGTTTCTTTAATTATTAGTACTTAAATATGGTGATGAAATAAATAAATTACGTGTACATGTGTGACTACACGTGCGGCCAAACTACTTAGGTCATCGGTCGCTAGACTTACACACTACTTAATCTTACTTAAAATAAAGTAGGCAAAGTACAAACAATCATACCCATGTCCGAGGAAGGACTCGAACATCCGACCGGACCGGCCGCGCAACTTGTGACACAAATTACATGTTTGATAATATTAGTGCGTAGAAGTATGAAATCACGTCAAGACTACTTCCTGCAAAAATTTCGACAAAAAAAGTTGGCACTGAGTTTAGAAAATCAAAATTCTGGTATATTGGATTTTAACATTTTATCAAAAAATGAATGTTACTTTTTTTTTTTTTTTTTTTTTTTTTTTTTTTTTTTTTTTTTTTTACTACAAGAGATACAGCCATTCAAATTTTCGGCCACCATAATGTTTTCCCTTCCTGAGTAAATGAGCTGCTTCTTGTAGTTTCAACATCACAGTAGCCTTTTTCTTGAATGTTCTGAATATAAATCTTCACACAGACTTCTTGAGGAGGAGAGTGATACGGATATCTGATTGTAAACTACTGCCTATTACCTTAGACCTTTTTGACTGGACTGAACAGAAGTTCCGCGTATTCCGTAATTTATATTTATACAGTTAACAGGGAATGTAATTTATAACCAACTATTGGCTGTCAATTTCGCTTCATTTTTCCTGGAAGTCTTGCAACTTGTTTCTCCCTGTTGGTTTATGCCAAGTTCGGAGTAAAAATGGTTCTATATGACGGTGATGGAAAATAGAAATTATCTTTAGCATTTTTCGGTGTGTGACATTCCCTTACACATTCCGTACTTCATACATTTCTTAGATGTATTTCTAATTCGAATACAGCCAAATCGTTTTGGGGTCTACGAATAAACGCTTCAAGTATGTAAAATACTCATTGACTTATTATTAACGTTTTTTAATTGAAGGTTTAAGGTTGCGTCTCCTATTAAAAAGCATAGTAGCTATTTTCAAAGAGATGGAAGTTGCGTGATAGTGGGCTTAACTACATAGCGGTCAATTACATCAACATATCTGTGCAGGATATATTTATTGCTTGCGCAATTGTCTTGATATGCTTAGTGTTCTGAATAATATACTTTTAGGAGGTATGACTGTGGAAAGTCATCGTCTTGTAGTAGCAAAGAATGTCTTAATAACTCTCCAAATATTATCATTATTAAAATACCTTTTTGTTTTCAGGAGGAGCACTCATCGAATTCATATGTAGTTAGAACATGTTACTATATTGCTCTTCAGCTTTGAAAGGGTTGTGCTATTTCACTGAGTTTCGTGTTATGTTGACAGTGTGGAAACTTGACAACAGCAGTGCTAGACTTCTTGGTGTGCCTGTACCCAGGAAAAGCCATTAGCCACCCCAAGGGTCCCGGGTTCCGCGCAAGTGTCAATCCGCGCAAGTGTCACTCCGCGCAAGTGTTCCAACCCCCTTAGGAACCCCGGAGGCAATACTCACTTTACGTCTTATCGTAGAAGATAGATTAAGGAAAGGAAAACCTACATTTTTAGCTTTTGTAGATTTGGAAAAAGCGTTTGACAATGTTGACTGGAATACACTCTTTCAAATTCTGAAGTCAGTAGGGGTAAAATACAGGGAAAGGAGAGTTATTTACAACTTGTACAAAAGCCAGACCGCAGTTATTAGACTCAAAGCGCAAGAAAGGGAAGCATTAGTTGGGAAGGGAGTAAGACAGGGTTGTAGCCTTTCACCGATGTTATTCAATTTGTACATCGAGCAGGCGGTGAAGGAAAGCAAGGAAAAATTTGGAGTAGGGATTAAAGTTCAGTGGGAAGAAATAAAAACATTGCGTTTTACTGATGACATTGTAATTCTGTCAGAGACAGCAAAGGACCTGGAAGAGCAGTTGAACGGAATGGACAGTGTGTTGAAGAGAGCGTGTAAAACAAACATTAACAAGAGCAAAACAATAATAATGGAATGCGGTCTTAGAAAATCAGGCGATGCTGAAGGAATTAGATTAGGTAATGAAACAATGAAGGTGGTAGATGAGTTTTGTTGCTTGGGTAGTAAAATAATATATGACGATCGCAGTACAGAGGATGTAAAATTCAGAATGGCAATGGGAAGAAAAGCATTTTTGAAAAAGAGAAATTTTCTAACATCGAATATTAATTTAAGTGTAAGGAAGTCTTTTCTGAAGGCATTTGTGTGGAGTGTTGCTTTGTACGGGAGTGAAACATGGACGATAAGCAGTGCGGACAGGAAGAGAATAGAAGCTTTTGAAATTTGGTGCTACAGAAGAATGCTGAAGATTAGGTGGGTAGATCGCATAACTAATGAAGAGGCACTGAACAGAATTGGTGAGAAAAGGAATTTTTGGCATACCCTGACTAAAAGAAGGGATCTCTTGGTAGGACACATTCTTAGACATCGAAGGATCGTAAATTTAGCATTGGAGGGAAGTGTGTGGGTAAAAATCGCAGAGGGAGACCAAGAGACGCGTATAGTAACCAGATTCAAATGGATGTGGGTTGCCGTTCTTATGAGGAGATGAAAAGGCTTGCTCAGGATAGAGTAGTGTGGAGAGCTGCATCAAACCAGTCTCCGGACTGAAGACTATAACGACAACAAGGGCCCATGCTACCGAGGTCATCGATACTACAGACTTATAAACTACTTAAATAACTTGTACTAAAGACAACACACTCACCCATGCTTTACAACGCAACCACCCTAGACCGCAGGGCATCCACCGCATGCTTTTTCATTTCTCTTCAAGGACTACATTCCAACAAATGCCATCAGAAAAAACTTCCTAACTTAACAGCTTCTTCAGAAACGCTTAGTAAAAGTGTACAATTATACCATCTCTTCTTTGGTCATCAGATTGAAGTTTCCGCTCTTTAGGAGCCGAGGCTTAGCCGCGTACTTTTTATTATTTACCCCATTTCGGTGACTTGCGTGTCGATAATGAGAATCAAAGGCACAGCACGGAGTCCCCTTTCGGTAATTGAACCACTGCCCGTTGCATGGCTTCAGCCTCGCTGCCACTTTTTTCCTTGTTATTTTATTGCCTTCTTTCTCCCATGCAGTCGTCTTTTGTGCCTTCTTGGTCTATATTCTTGACCGTAGTTTTATTAAAAAAAAAAAAAGTACCATGAATTGAAGGTGTTGCTCTTTTTTTATATTCTTCATCGTTAGCACATGGGACTTCCCAGTGTAACACTGACCTTACAGTTCGTTTTCTCGTTGCTTATAATTCCGTGTCGAGGACTTTCCGGGTTGTACTTACCGTGATGTGCTTTCTGGGTTTATCCTCTGAGAACGTACGCGCACCGAAGCTCCGTTCTGCTAAGTGAGCTGCAGATAATTAACATAACTGTGGTTAAATAAGTGGCTCCTTCTAATAATTAATGGCTTTTTAATCTGCCGAGTCGTGCGGTAATGGCCGTGAGGTATGGGGTGCCACGTTACGGATCGCGTGACCACACGCGTCAGAGGCTGCAGTCCCCCTCGGGCATATGTGTGTGTGTGTGTGTTGTCCTTAGTGTAAGTTGGTAAGTTTGGCGACTATTGACCACAGCAGTTCGGTCCCTTAGAATTACAAACATTTAAAAAAAATCAAATATTTGTAAACCTATTGGACCATACTGCTATGTTCAACAGTCCCTAGACTTACCAACTTACACTACGGACGCCGCGGTGGAGTAGCCGAGCGGTCAAAAGCGTCTCGCTGCGGAGCGCGCGGTTGCTCGCCGTGGAGGTTCGAGTCCTCCCTGGGCCATGCGTGTGTGTGTTGTCCTTAGGTTAGTTTACCTTATTTTAAGTAGTTTGTAAGCTACGGACTGATGACCAAGCAGTTTGTTCCGATAGATTTACAAACATTTGAATTTTGCACCAAGGACAACACACACACACACACACACACACACACACACACAAACCTATACCCGAGGGAGGAATCGAACCTCTGGCGGGATCCGCCGCCCTGTCCGCCTTAGACTACGCAACTACTGCCGGTCGGCAAACATTTGAACATTTATACTACCAAATTAAGCAATTCAGACTAAATAATGAAAGAAAGAAATAAAATAAATCTTCTTCTGATAAGCCAGAAAATATATTACGCTTTTTGTGGCTTGGATGATGTAGACGTTAATTTTTTGTTCTGTTTTTTTAATTCTTCTTTATTATGGCTTTTGGTTACAGTGACCATACAGCCAGCGGTTATTACAGTGGCAACATTCAAATAGAATCGAAATTCTTACATTGCATATCAGACTATCATTAGCTATCTACCATCATACAGCCTTACAATAAAAGTAGAAAAATCATATGTACAAGATATAAAACAATACATATTTAACAGTACTAGTGACAGATGTAATACAACGAAAGTGCAAACAGCATAAAACAAAATGAGAGTTGCAAAGACATATATATAAAGGTCAAAATGTAATCGACAATTACTTACGCAGTTTTAAGCTGTTCATTTTCAAGGTAAACACACCAGCTTTTAGATTAGAGCTGTATGCCGGTGATTTTGAGGTAGTCTTTCAGTAAACTGTACTTAAACTTGTCGAATCGATGATGGAAGACAGTGACACTTGTGGGGAGGGGGTAACCCCTCGCAACCAGCTTTCTGTAGAACACTTTTTGCGGCAGTGTACTTGGTGCATGCCAGTATAATGTGGTTGAGATCCCCCACTCAGTTGGATCTTTGTCGCAATGTCGATGATTTTCAAACGGTGTAGGTGAGCAGGGTAACATCCATGTCCCAGTCTCATCCGAATGAGAGACGTTGCATGACGTCTACTAAGCTTCTTCGATGAAAACCATGGTCGAGAGAAGACATTTGGTTGTATAGCTGCCAGGTGCCCTCCGTTAAACGCTTGAGACACGTGCCATTCGTGGTCCCAAGTGCGATAGGCGGCTTTCTGAATCATCGATCGGAAGTCTGTATATGGAATCGGCGTGGGGCAGTGTTGTCCTTCCTAATACTTCTCTTGGAGAGGCGGTCTACTGGTTCGTTATGGTGTATGTCTTGATGTCCTTTATCCAAAGTAAGTGGATGTCGATGACCACTGTCTGTGCATTTGTTATGGCCTCCAAGATGTCCAATATATGTCTTTTCGTTTGTTTGTCAAACGTCGGATGTCGTAATTTTTGCAGCACGCTTTGAGAGTCCGTGAGGATCAATATAGATTCAAATGTTCGTGTGCCTTAATAAATGGCCTCCCTGATGGCCAGTAACTGCCGTGTAAATAGATGATTCAGGCGGAAGCGCAAACATTCGGTAGATGCCATTGGAAGGGCAAAAGTAGGCGTATCCCACCCCTGCTTCAGTTTTAGGTCCATTAGTATAGATTTGAGCATGCTGTGGCCAGTTGCGGAGAAGAAACTGTTCCACGTCGAGATTGATGTTGGTCCCCGTTGTGTAGTCGGACGGCAAGTATGTCACCGGGACTGAGTTGAAAAACAGATGGTACGAATAACGGACGCAAGGAAGTTTCGTGTCCTGTATAGGACGTTAATAGTGACTGTAGTAAGCCCTAGTTTCTCAATAGTGTGTCAAAGAACTAACACTCTGACCTATAGTATCAGTATACTAATAAAGTCACAATGTCTACAAATTCTATACCTGTTTCAGTAAGAAATGCTAACAGATTTTTCTTGTCGCACACGTGAATACCGAATAATAATATAAACGCCTCTGACTTTCATTTTAAAGATACAAGTTCTTTCAATGGAACTTCACATGCAAGGGATGAGATTTCTATTGTAAACACAAGAAATAATTATAAAATATTGAGAGTGGCACCACTACCTATACTGGCTTGTATTTCGTTAAGTAACCTTGTGAACGACTCCACTGCCGATAATAAGGACGAGTAACACAGTCTGCCAGTCGTTTCACAACCACTATGATGGCCGCGGTGGCCGAGGGGACTGAGGCGCTCCAGTCACGGTCTGCACGGTCGGGTGTTCGAATCCCCCCTCGGGCATGGATATTTGTGCCGTCCTAGTTCGTAAGTAGTTCATAAGTAGTTTGTAAGTTTAGGGATTGATGATCCCGTAGTTAAGTTTCATAAGCTATACAACGATTTGAACAACCACTATATTTTATCACCATAAAAATGCACCAAAATTAATTATCCTCTTCCGGTACACAATCGTTAAGTACAATTCAATCACCATTTACAACGGATCAATCCCTCTGCAGACAGTTACACGAGTACTTTCGTTTGCAATCAGTTTCATACTAGTAAAGAGTTTCATAGATTTTATTTCTCATCATAGTTGCGACAAGCTAAAAAGAGTACATTTGCACCCTATACTTGCAACAAAATAGGACTCAAAGAAATACTACATTCATAATGTGAGATTCAGTTTTATTCAGTCTCTGTGTAACCTACTGTTGTGAACCTTTGTTTTATCCATACTGTGTGCAACGGTACAGAATTATCTATCGAATTTTCATGAATTATTTCGTTCATGTAAATTTACAGGGCAACATTGGTTTTATTCTGAGAGACAATGATAGCTTTTCAGGAGAGGAATCAGTCCCCTTGTTTTTTTTTATGAACATCACCTTCCCAATTAACACCAAATTTTTCTATGAAACTTTCACAGTGTGTCTAAAAGTTGGCAGTGGTTGCCCTGTGGATGAGGGCGTAGGTCCATTTCAAATAACTTTTCACCAATAAAGATCTTTTCCTAGACAATATCATAACATACTGGTGCTATATCTGACGAGACGGTAGGCTTGTTGCCGTTAAATCTATCCCGTTTGTATTTGGATATTTATTTTCAGTCTGGCTTCGCTGTAGTCGTCTTAGCATTTCCAGACACAGCGTAGAGGTAGTGAACTGTTGGGAAAGCTGGGTAGTACAAGCAGAACAATCCGCTATTTTGAATCCCACGTTGAAGGCACGCATTTAAAGACTACGGAACTCTTACGCTTTTTAACACGCTCTTAATGCCATTAAATATACCTTCCTAAATCAGAAAATATTACAGCACAGTAAATTAACTTGCTTACATTTGACTGTCAGAAGCAAGCAACTTAAAGTTAGTGATTAGATGGATATTTGGAGATAGGATACATTCGCTTACATTCCAAAGTAAACATTTATCACATAGACTTAAAATACGTTACAATTGTCGTATTTTCTGGATTATAAATGGGACGTCCACATACATTTAAGGTAACTAAGAGTTGCATTCGAAAACAGTTTCGAAATAATGTTAAATTGCGATATTGTACTACCCTTATTCCCCCTCTAATGCCTCGCATATTTTACACACACCATATTTCAGAAGATTTTACGTCAAAATGTGTTTAATAACAATGTCTGGTTCGTTAGATAAGGACTAAATAAAGTTTTTCTGGTAGCAGGCACTTTGAAATGAAAAGTAAATGTTACATGCTAAGTTTTGAATTTAATGCCTTTCATGTACGACTTACTTCACGTTTTTTTTTCTTTTTTGCGAAGTTTATTATCATTATTTTTATTATTATTTTATTTTTTCAGACATCCTGTTCATAGGTTGACTTAGGCCTACATATTCCCATGTTGAGAGTCAACATTTAAATTAAACACTGAAGTAATGCGAAGTAATATAATTTTAAAAACCACTAGCTGGGTAAAGCCAGCTGCAATCATGCATCACTTACAATACAATTAACAGGCCTTAGAACAGCTCCTTGGTTTGTCTAAATAAAATAAAGTAGCGTATTTTAAACGGACTGTATGTCGTGTTATGTTAATAATCTGTAGGAAAATTAAACCATTACTTATATGTTTAGGCCTATATTTCCATTGTTACCTCTGTGAGCATAACTATTTTTAATACAAATGAAAAATAAAGGTTTTGTTCTTAACGTTACACAAATAGTTGCTCGATTTAGGCATCTATGCTTCGTGTCTGCTATTTACAAGCCACCTTTTGCACCGATCTACTTTTGAAGGAAACGGATAAAAATTATAGCAATCATGTCCGTTATTATTTGAGCAGTCCAACCGAGCATTCCATATTGTGAAACAATAAAATCGCGAAATATTGGCTGATTCACTTCGCTACACCACACAAAGCAGTGGCGTAACTATGGGGGGAGGGGGATGAGGGGGATAGAACCCGAAAAGAAAGAAAAAGAAAAGAAAAAGAAAAAGAAAGAAATCGTATAACAGCAATCTGGTAAAGGTAAAGATTGAAAACTTGGGATGTTTTGCCATAATCTTTCATTGGATGGGAGTGAATTAGTTTCTTCAGCGGGAGTAGTAGATGGCAGTCTGTCTGGAAAGTGACTAAAATTTTGCTCGTCAAGCAGATCTATCTCCCCCCCCCCAAGCCAAGTCCTAGTTACGCCACTGACACAAAGCATATACCACTGTCGTCGGATTGGGATTCAAAATGGCGGATTGTTCAGCTCGGAATATCTAGTACTTTAATCTACCCTATGACGTCACGAAGGTTTCACCAGTGCTATCGCACCAGACAAGAACGGTCTACCTGACAAATTTCTACGCGCCTTGTAACACCACTTACCAGTTGTTAATAACGTCTGTTAGTAGAAAACAATATCGTGTGGTGGATGTATGGAGCCGATGCCTGACTGTTCGGTGCCCGATTCGAGGTAAGAGGCTGCAGTATCTTAGGATCACAACTCAGGGCTCCGTGTTGCTCGGAAAGGGGCTAAGACCTCCGTCTCGGTTACAGCAGCTGGCGAAAGAAGCATTCGAGCACAAAGTGGAGTAGGAAAAACTGCCGTGGCAATGAGCCAGCTCCAAGGTTTCGACGAAGGCTGGCGGTGGTCAACGTACCGCGGTGAAGGGAAAGTCGTCAAGGCTTGCACGGCCAAGGTGTCTGGAGGTGGGGGGGGGGGGGGGGGCAGCTGCGCCATTTTCGGTGCACCGGCGTTGGAGGAAGCGAGGCACGACAGGAAGAGGACTTCGTGGGGGTATTTATGTCCCTGCTACTCGTGGGTGATGTAATCAAACAACAAAGACTTATGAAAATGTTTGGTGCGGCCAGGACCTGAACAAGGGTCTCCTGTTTCGTAGGCAGTTGTGTTAGCCCTTGCACCACCGACCACATGGGCTTCTCACACCTACACGGACTACTCAAGCAAATATCCCCTCCGACCAAAATTCCGATATGTCCTTCTACTTCGACAATTAAACTCCATGGCTTCCAGCTAATTCTGTATTCCCGCCAGGTGTCATCTCCTCGTATGTAGCCGCATTGAAAGAAGCATCATTCCTTGACAAATGTTGGATTTGTAATTACGAATTTCGACTTCTTTTCTTTCGGCGAAAATCGTAATTTTTAATCCACTATGTCTTATTCATCATTTTCTTGATTCGCAGCTCTTATTCCTTCCGTGTTTGCAGTAACAAAATTCTGGGTATGAGGTCCGCCTGATATGCAAAACACTGTTTTGTTATACACCCAAACTAGCTTCAGCACCCCTGTACCATCGTCAGTGGGTTTTCAATTTATTTAATGCTGTGAAAAAAAAATTAAAAAAATACATTTATTTTACTACTGTACTATTTGTAAATTTAGGCCTAAAGGTCGTCAGTCTTATTTCAGTTTTTACCTTAATTTACATTCTGTGGTCATGTGGGACCCTTTCTACATAGTTATATAGTGGTAGCGTTGTCATCTGCAACCACAATTATCTCTTTTACAACTTATGAGATTTTTAAAAACGCTACTTATGGTGTGAAAACGTAAATTTATTATTTGGGATATTTCTATCGTCTGATTACTATCTATTACTTACAGTTGCTTTTGGCATAGACTTCCTTTTCCGCGTTTTTGTACATAGCACACATGTAATACAAATATTTCGCGGCCTTTTTTCTATCACAATCACCCACCCAGTTTAAAAATTCACCTGTGTTTACTTTGTTAAAATGCATATGTGTGAGTTGACTTTCAGCTGTTCTCCTGTGGAATGGCGGTGTATTTGAATAATTTTTTTTTTTTTTTTTTTTTTTTTTTTATTATTTTTTTTTTTTTTTGTCTCTGTGTTTGTGTGTTCTATGTGTGTGCGTGTGTGTTTGTGTTTTAGCTGTCTGTGTCATCCTTTCTGTACAATTCATTTAATGGGTTAAATAATGTATTTTTGCATAGTGTGTTGTATTCATTCATGACTGATTTTCCTTCTGCTATTGCTTTTTGTTTGTGATAGTTTTCTTCTGTTGTGAGTTTGTGGTATAGGTTGTGGCTTGATTTTAATATCTTTAGGTCTGTTTCTATTTTGTTTGGGTAATGGTTGTGAGCTATTAGGTGGTCTGCAAATGTGCTATGGGAACTGTGACTTTTTAGTGCCACTCTATGTCTTGTTCGAAAGAACAGACGTCGCAATTCGTAATCAGGAAGAAGACGTGCTACACGCGGAACGGTGGCAGCGGGCATTCAGTTCGACAGCTTACCACGCTTTGAAAAGCGTCTTACTGTTCCTATTCCACTTGGGTCTTTAACAGTATGATGAAATGCGCTCAGCGGTTACTATCTTCGCAACTACTTGCGGCGTGTTATGCGCTTATCACCGGCTTTCGTTCGATTTGTGCGAACCACATACGACGGTACCTCATTTATATGGGAGCGTAGGTCAGTAGGATAATGGAAAGTGCGGATAAACCGAACTGTCAGAAAAAAAATAGAATGACACACAATAAGCAGGCCTACACATTAGTCTTGTGTAGTTAGCGAACGACCTAGTTCGGAAGAGCGCTCCTACAGGCGAACTACGCGAACTAGTTCGCAGACCCTCGACTCTTAGTTCGTCCGCTCATTTTCCGAAGACTGACGGGGAACAGCGAGAGGACGCGAGAGCGCGCAGAATCGCGTGATTCCCTTCTGACAGTTACCTTCATTTCGAGCTGAGATGCAGCTCACCTGTAGTTTCATGGTTCACTGCCACAAGAAATTTATTTTAAAAATAAAGTACTACGAGTACTCTGTATGCAAAGTAGTTGAATACCATTGTATCACCCATTCATGTAAATAACTGGTTTATTTGCCTGAGTATTTGATGTCAAATTGCCCAAAAATACGGGTAATAGCACACGCTTTGGCAACACTGATTCATTATATAAAAAAGCTCTCATAAAAAAGAGCTCTTAGTAGCGGTAGCCAAAAAGAGCGGACGAACTAGAAGGAGCGGACGAACTAGGAGTAGCGGATGAACTAGGAGCAGCAGACGAACTAGGAGCAGCGGACGATTATGCCAAACGTATCTCGCTTCATAGTTCGTTGGATTCTTTACCGAAGACCGACGGGCAATAGCGAGAGGGCGCGTAGCAGAATTAAAAATCACGTGATTTCCTTCTGCTGATGAGTCATTTCGAGGTCAGCGTCTGCCTGCTAGATTACATAGTTTAGTGCTACAAAATTTCTGTTTTGATGTGTTCTGCACTCTGTAATGTCTGACTAATAAATTCCATAATGCCAAGGTATAGAGATAACTCTAAACAAACTCGAGAAATTATCCACAAACTGTTTCTTTTGGTTTGCGTGATATTGTTAGCGGCTCAAGCAGCAAGCGCACGAAAGCAGCTAGGTGGAGGAAGTTCCCCCTCCTTCTGCACGCGCATACCACGCCGGTCAGTTGTCACTGGGAGCGGACGAACTAAAAGAGCGAACTAGTTTGCGGCAGAGCCGCGAACTAAAGTGAGCGCTCCCGATCGCGAACTATTATGCGTAAGTCTTCTACACATTTTCAGATAAATATAAAAATTATATTTTATTTCCAAGCATTTTTATTTTAAAAAAAGTACATTGAGTTTGATACACTGAGCTTATCAGTACGTTTCTCTTCAGTCAGATTCGTAAGTCGTTTATGTGCAGCGCGGCCAAGCAGGTTTTTCGCCAACATTAGTTCGGCCGATGTTATTTTCACCTGGTGTTCAAATTAAATCATTATGCTGTCAAAATGCGTTGTTGCCTCCGTGCAATGTGTCTTTAATGAGTGGCAAATTCGTCAGTTAATCTATCACGAATAGCGTCATTATCTACAGACGACCAACAGGCGGTAATTTCGCCACTAGGTACCGTAACATTACAAAAGAAAAAAGAAAAACACCCTCTTCAATTGTCGTTACTGTTATTCTTCCAGTCTGAAACCAATTTGGACAAATCTGTTGTTTTTTTCCCCTAATTCTCCTTCATTCAGCTACGCAGTGCATATAACCCTTCGCCCATTTATACTACCATCGTCTTTCCCTTTACAATTGGGGAACACAGTACTGGACAACTCAGCATTATTTATTTAATCATTATTATGCCAGGATCGGTGTATACATTTCACTGAATTTAATATTACTGACTGGCGTCATCGATTGTTGTTGCTGTTACTTTCGGAATTAGCAAATGCTGTTCAGATAGTATACTTCCAAAAACTTTCTGCATGAACCGAACATCAAGATTAACGGCGGTTGGTAACCACGCTTTCGGCATTGATAATACTTAAGGATTTATAGAAAGCTTTTTATTCAATCGCCATGAGAAGCGACGGTATCGCGATCGAATATGCATGTAAATAAACGCAGAAAAATTATGAAATCGGAAAATATGCCAGTAATCGTACACAGTAATTAAAGTAAGGAGAAACTTGAGTTGACCATTTTAGAATTCGGGATAACTTAAATAGGTCTGCATTATGATTCTAACGTTGTTTAAAATGAAGGTGAAATCGTGATGGGTATGAGACGTCCTTTCGCGCGTAATCAACTACTGAGTGCAAGAACTAGGGAGGATTTGAAAAAAAGTGGAATCATTTAAACAAGGAGGTCTTAGAGTAATACCTGCAAAACAGTATATTTATTATTGGGATGAGATGGAAGGGATATAGAACTCCTGGAGAAAACTATTAAAGCAGTTCAAGATCGACTTGTAAAGTACGTCAGCATCCATCACAGTAATGCAAGTGTAATTTTTCCATGGTAGGACGGCGATCTCCTTGGTTTGAAGTATTAAAATGCCAAGATCGGTATTAATTAATTTATTTTTCTGACGACCGGTTTCGATCCACTTAGGGCATCATTTTCTGGAGAGTAATGCAAGTCAGTATGCCAACTCTTGACGCTATTAAGATGGTAAATGAACTGTGGAGCAGGCAAGTATCAGAAGAGGCATGTAGTAGTTGGTAGTTGAAAGGATTCCATCCAAGACATGTTGCAGAAGGATGGAGCCAGAGGAAGCAGCATAGAAGCGTAGTAGAAGAAGTAGGGATCGATGGAATAGGTAGGGTAGGCAAAGTAGCTAGAACAGAGGAGAATAAACGAGGTAATTAAAGAGGTGATGGATGTGGGACGACCAGTCGCGCAACGGAGAAAAAAGCTCTTCAATGGTATGGAGAATGAAGAAAGGAGGGAAATGCAGACGGCTCAGAATAACCTGGGGAGTGGGAGTAACTGGATGGATCAGATCAAGGCTCTGAAACAGAAAGACTATAGTGATTTTGAAGGCTTGGGAATGGGGACACAGGGCAACTGCTGAACAGTGTAAAACTCTTGAGAAATACTTCAGCATGGTACAGTGCTCGAGCACCTACTCATAAGTCACTCAATTCTGTAGTCTGTGCTAAGCAATCCTTGAAGCGATTTAAACAGTAACGCCAGTGGAGAGTAGACAACAGGATTTGGAGTGATGAGTCAGGCTATACCCTGTGGCTACCCGACGGAAGAGTTCAGATTTGGCGAATGCCTAGAGCAGTAACGGATCCACCAGAGGGGCTTAGAAAGGCTAAGGGGTTGAAGCTCCTCTCTTCCCGAAAGTAACTGATTTTTAGTATTTGCCTTGATAAAACCCATCCTCAACTTCGTCAAGCACCCGTCCCTACCCTCCCCCCGCCGCTTAAAATAATAATAATAATAATAATAATAATAATAATAATAATAATAATAATAATAATAAAAACAACCACACATTGCTCAACTGTGTCAAGCCTCTACCAGACCAGAAACCTCCATTTGTAATGGGCTTTTGTGTATTCTCGACAGTGAAGTGCCGGCCGCGGTGGCCGAGGGGACTGAGGCGCTCCAGTCACGGCCTGCACGGCCACTACGGTCGGGGGTTCGAATCCCCCCTCGGGCATGGATATTTGTGCCGTCCTTAGGATAAGCTAGTTTATAAGTGGTTTGTAAGTTTAGGGACTGATGACCCCGTAGTTAAGTCCCATAAGCTTTACAAACATTTGAACATTTTGACAGTGAAGTAGGGAGGCGATGGTGTTAGGACATCGGTGTGTTTCACGAGTACAGCTTGATTCACGCATTGACACAGTTACGTTACGCACCAACATCCTAGATACTACAATTTTGAGTTCTCTGTTGACGAAGTGTTGCAACTTCCGTTAAGGAAGCGAGTAAATCGACCTACTAATATTCTCGTGTTCCTACATTTCTTCTAAATCAAAACTGATCTTCCCCATGGACGGATTCCATCTGTTTTCCATTCGTCTGTAAATAATTCGAGATAGTATTTTACATCCGTGACTTATAAAACTGATAGTTCTGCATTTTTAACATTTTCTGCACTTGCATTCTTTGTAATTGTAATTACATTATTCTTCTTCAAGTCGGAGGGTATTTCCCCTATCTCGTACATCTTGCATACCAGGTAGTAAAATTTCTTCAAGACTATCTCCCCTAACGATATCAGCAGTTCACACAGAATATTATTTACTCTAGGAGCCTTGCTTTGACTCATATCTTTCAGTGCTCTGTCAAATTCTTCTCGCTGTGCCGACCGCGGTGGCCGAGGGGACTGAGGCGCTCCAGTACGGTCTGCACGGCCACTACGGTCGGGGGTTCGAATCCCCCCTCGGGCATGGATATTTGTGCCGTCCTTAGTCTTAGCTAGTTCATAAGTAGTTTGTAAAGCTTAGGGACTGATGACCCCGTAGTTAAGTCTCATAAGTTCTACAAACATTTGATCATTCTTCTCGCTGTATCTTGTCTCCTATCTGATCTTCCTCTACTTCGTCTTCCATTTCTAGAATTTTGCCCACAAGTTCATTTCCCCTGTATAGGCCCTGTATTTATTCTTTCCACCTTTCAGCTTTCCCTTCTTTGCTTAGTACTGTACTGATTTTCTATCTGAGTTATTGACATTCATGCAGCTGGTTGTCTCCAAATGTCTCTTTTATTTTGCTGTACGCGGTATCTATCTTCTTAAACATTCTTCTATGGTCTTGCATTTGTCCTCTAGCCAATCCTGCTTAGTCAGTCTGCACTTCCTGTCAACCCCATTTTTCAGACGTCCCTACTTAATTTCACCTGCTTCAAAATCAAATGTTTGTAAAGCTTATTGCACTTAACTGCGGGTCATCAGTCCCTAAACTCCTTATGAACTAACTTATACTAAAGACAGCGCAAACATCCATGCTCGAGGGGGGGGTTCGAATCCCCGACGGGGAACGGCCTCGCTCATCGGAACATAGCGCCTCAATGCGCACGGCCGCTCCGCCGCGGCTACCTGCTTCATTTGCTGCATTTTGAAATTTTATGATTTCATCAATTAAGTTCACTATCTCCTGTGATATCCAAGGATTTCTGTTGTTAGACCTTTTCCTCCTGCCTATATGATTCTCTGTACCCTTCACTACTCTATATCTCAGAGCTACCCATTCTTCTTCTACTGTACCTTCCGGTGTCTCCTGGTCTCTTCCATGTATGCATCCTTCTTTCATGATGATTAAACCAATTGTATGTGATGTTTAAATTGTGCTCTCGACAAAATTATACCATATAATGTCCTCTTTCATTCCTTTTCCCCAGTCCATATTCACCCACTACATTTCCTTCTCGTCCGTTTCCTGCTACCGAGTTCTAGATCCATCACAGTCATGGTTCTCTCTCCCTTAACTGTTTGAATAATTTCTTTTATATCCTCATACATTTATTCCATCTCCTCATCAAAGCTAGACGGCCCATAAGCTTGCACTACTGTGGTCGGTGATGGCTTCGTGGCTATCTCTGTTATGCAAATGCAATCACTATGCTATTCATATTAACTGACCTGCATTTCTATTTTGTTATTCATTATCAGACCTACTCCTGCGTTGCCACTTACCTGACCAGAAAAAATGTTCATCCCGCTACCGAACGTCAGTAATCCTCACCATATTAACTTTACCCAATTTTCTTTTCAAATTTTCTAACTTACCTACCCGATTAAGGGTTGGAACATTCCACGCACCGACCTGTAGAATGTCTGTTTTGTTTTTCTTGATGACGACATCCTCCTGAGTAGTCCCCGCCCGCAGATCCGAACAGGGGACTGTTTTACCTCCGGAATGTTTTACCCAAGAAGACGCCCTCATCATATATTCAAACAGTAGAGATGCAGGTTCTCGGAAAAAGTAACGACTGTAATGTCCCCTTGCTTTCAGGCGCTTATAGTAACTGCATGGCAACGCCATGTTACATGATGTTACAAGGCCAGCTCAATTAATCATCCACATTGTTGTCTCTCTAACTACTGAAAACGCTGCTGCCCCTCTTCAGGAGCCACACTTTGTATGAAGAGCAAGGTGAAATAAAGATGTTTACTCAGAAAAGAGTTGTTTACTGTAGAGCCAGGGGACTGACTTTATTTATTGTTTGTCTTATTTCTGACTAAAAAAGCAGTCAACAATCCGAAGATTGGTTTGAGCACCACAGTGCTTTACTAGGCATGGTCCTGTTTGGAGGTGATATGCCGTTGCCTTCCTCCGACCTTCGAACTGACTTACCCAGCCAGTTATAGGGGAACCTACAGTTTAACGTGGGTTCCGAACCACGGTGCTACTCGGTATTTTTCACATGAGCAATACTGCCAGAGGTGAAAGAAGTGGAAAGTGACTGATAAAAATCCCAGGGCCTGGCGGGGATCGAACCCGCTACCTACCACTGTGCAACCGAGGGGGATTTCTGACTAAGCAAACATGCCAGACGGTTTATCGAATATGTAACATGCGACGTATAATCACCCTTGGGAATATCAATTGTTTTCTACATTCCGTCCATCTACTACCTATCGCTTCCCTTTGTCTATGTCCTGCTGTTGGTAAACCAAATACTTGTAACAAATTTCAGACCTTCACAAAACTTTTTCTCGCTGACAACCCCAGCAAAATGATGAAAGGGAAAAAGTTTATTGCTTACTTCTTTTTACGGTGTTCTTGCAGTTAAACTACGGCATTCAGCATGACGTTACATTTATCAATCCTACTATGCCAATTTTAATCGCGAAACATCTTATAGAAATATAAAACCCTAAACTGAGAGGCATGGTTATTATGAAAGAATTCCGCTTCAGTTTTAAATAGCCGCTACTGGTTTCGGGAAGTTATAGTTCCGTCTTCAGGTGAACAAATAAACTGTCAAGGACATGCTATACAGGCCAGTCAGAGCACGCGCTGTGATTCAGTGCGTTGTCTGGCTGGTATTTGGATAACGGCTCTCTCTGGGCGCCAGCAAGGACTGACTCGATTCGCATAGTCTGTGACATAGTCCGTAATTTATACGGTCACCTATATAACGTAAGAAAACCGGTAGTGAATTAAATAAATTTGAAGCCGATTTTTTCCACAATAATTTTACAGAGAATATACACATATACCACAAAAAGAATCATACGATGGCACATTGTTCATGGGATATGAGGTCGTAAACAATTGAACACCTAACATTCTAAATGTGCTAAGTACCTTTTTTAAATTGATTTATGTGTCCTTAAGGTGTTACATCTATAGGATTATATTTTACTACGAATGCTTCAACGTACGACAAAGGTAAGAAGTTGTAACAGAGAGCAACAGATGGCATTAGTGTCAGTTCCACGGTATTCTTCATTCTGAACGTGCTTGACAGTCAGCGATCAATTACAACAGTTTTGCAAATGTACTTATCAGCTGTCATATAGTTGTGGGCACGTTCCCGCTACGGAAAAACAACGGTATGCTTATGTTGTCTGAAGACGTCGCCTATCTGTAAATGACGGTATATGCACGAGTTAGCGGCAAAATATACTACAAGATCTGGAGAAAAAAGTGGATGAAGGGTCTCGTGGAGCTAACAACATAGCATAATGTCTGTTCATTGTCATTAATTTCTCCAAAAATACAAAAGTAAACTCTTGGTTCGTAGTACCCATTTGTGGCCTATTTGATTGTATAGTGCATAAGTGTCTAGTTTCAGGCCACAGTTTCCTCTCTGGTGATATAAATTTTGCATTAATAGAAAAGCGCAATAAGGTAGTTAAGAGTTATGTACCTCATGATTTAAAGAAGTAATTGCTTCAGCACGCCCTTCTTTCCCATTCAACAATCTCAGAATGGGAAAACGACTTTATTGACTTCAACTGAAAACTCGTCAACAGTACAAAGCCCTTCTGCACTTATTAATATCACCTCACTTGGACTAGTGCACATCAAGAGGACACCCAGTGGCAGTGAACAGTCGGAAAGTGTTAGCATCCTAAAGAAAGGGAAAACTGTATCGGATTTCATTCATACACAACTTTCAATATTGCCACGTGTTTCACGACTGTCTACTGAAAAAAAAAGCAATTAATAAAAATAAGTACTATGGTACCCTTTATACATCGTCAATATCGGCAGTTGTTTACTGATTCGTAATATGATACTGCAAACTGAAGTTATTTGTTCCACATTTCTTATATTTAGGTATGCTTTTTTCAACCGTTATAGCTTGGTATCTCTATTGGACTCGGTCAGTTTTGTCTGAATCAGGTGTGTGTAAGACATCTTCTGCTGTCACGTTTTTAATTTTCTTTTCCTGGACAAATCAATCCAATTCTCACCCGATTTCTAGTATAGTTTCTGTTTTCTGGGTAGTAATAAATGATTAATATTATAAAACGTGTGTGCTAAATTTCATTTGACATACAACACTTTTTAGTTATATCTCAAAACATTACTTTTGGTCGTTAACACAGAATGTTTTAGGTCTTCAGTTATGAAAGACCGACCCATTACGCATGGGTTTCGATTTACTGCTTCACTACTACCTCTGTTGGTGACATATTTTTCAGACAGTATGTACTTATACCAATGAATTTACCTTTGAAATTATACCACAGTGCGACATAGTTCAGGAGATATGATGTTCAAAACTATGAAACGCATGAAAATCCATTCATCACTCATTAGTTAACATTTATTACGTCTTTACTGCAATATCCACACCCAACACATTTCGCAGACAGTTTCCTTACATACCACTCTACGAACAAGGAAAATTATATTATCGTGGGACATATATTTCACGAGATATTGAAAGGTTCCTATATAAAGTGAGAACATCTTTTTGGTGTGTATTATAGGCTGCTTTATACTTAAATGTATTATTTTCCTTAGATATGTCACGATAAGAGACGATCTTTGTAGTATGTGAAGTGTGACATCTGTGAGCAACTAAGCTGCGTGTTTTTCTATCTCTGGCGTTGCGACGCCAGTAACAATCATAGTAGTAGCGACGAAGAGTTGTTGAACTGACGCAGCAGAGGAAGCACCTCTGGAGGGAAAGCAGTTCATGTCTTTCTTGTTATCGGCAGTGTCGCTGAAATTTTGTTTCCAGGATGTTCGCGGAAAAAGACTTTTGCAATTTGTCTTCTGTAAAGCTTGTTAATCAACTTCATTAACAATGTCAGTCAGAATATAGTTCAATAAAGTCAAAAATCATAAATCCGCTGTTGTCTTTTTTATTTAATTTTAACGTGGTTTAAAACAATTGTTTCTTCTGGACCACTGTTTTATTTATTTTTATGAGCCAGTATTCATGTACTGCATTGTCAGAGTAGATAATACTTAACAGTCTTAGTCACAAGCAGAACTCCCCTTTTGTCATTTTTTTTTTCATCATCATCATCGTCCACTTGAGCAGGGGTTCTCAAACTTTTTGAACCATGGAGCAACTTTAAAAAGTGGAACTAAACGCGGAGCATTAAAATTTGCGTTGCATATATATACTACATTTAGTAAATTCAGTGACAGTATTATTGACGAAGCAAGGTAATTTCACAATTTAAGCATACAAGACATTAAGATTAATCACTATAAATGTTTATTTTATCCACAATTTCACATTACACAAAACTTCATGCACATACAAAAAAAAAAAAAAAAAAAAAATAAAAAATAAAAAATAAAAAAAATAAAAAATAAATAAATAAAAAAAAAATTGAGAATAAATTCAGCAGAACTAGCACCGTAGATACACAATTATTTACCCATACAGATACATAAGTATTTAAAGAGATTGTTACAAGATTTCCTTGCTTTAAGAAAAAAACAAGAATGTCAATGAGAAGGATGAGACTGTTTTAATTTACACGATGAGACTATATCTGGTTGAATACTGGACAGTTGCAACCGAATATCTTGCTCAACATTGATACGAGATCTGTATTTTGTTTTAGTTGAAAAATACGCAGAAAACTCCCATTCGCTTAAATATGTGCTTGAGAAAGACAGAAGAAGTAGTTTAGCTTTATCTGGTAAGATTTTAAACTCGGCCTTTAGCGTTCCGAGGCAGATTGTTTAGTTTGAAACTTTGCGGTTATCTCGGAATCTGATCTCAAATCGAGTAAGCACTTATACTGCTGCGACGTGAAAGAAACTGGCTTTTTTCATACAGAATACGGGTTTGTATCCCAAGCGTTTTCTTTAATGTTTTCTTGCAACCTGTCGTGAAAATATGAGTTTAAAGAATCACGAAAACGTGACAGGTGAACTTCGAACTCATTTACGATATCCTAACTTTTTCGCGGACCACTTGGATCTCTTTCGCGGAGCACCAAGTTCTCCGCGGAGCACAGTTTGAGAAACTCTGCACTAGATTTTCCAGCCTCTGGTCTGGTTTGCTTGAAACATAGGCCTCTCCATCGCTTCCCCCCGTCCCACCATTTTTCCTCTTGCACTTTGTCCCATTCTTCTCTCTTCTGCACTGCTTCCTCTATTCCCATGACCCGTCTATCTCTTGGTCTTCTTCTTGGTCTCCTGCCTCTTATTTCCATCTCATGAGCTCTCTTTCGAATCCTGCCATCTTCCATTCCCTTAGCAGGTCCATAACGTCTCAGTCTTAACTGCTCTAATCTTATCTTCGTGGTCTTTACACGATATTTAGTAGAATCATTCTGCAGTCCACACAAATTCCGCCCCTCTAAATTTCTGCAACAGTGATTACCGAAAAGAACGTCGCCTTCCTTCCAGCAACTCGCATTTGAGTTCCCGAAACATTTCATTAATACTCGCGAATGATCGAATTTACCACTTACAAACCTAACCACCCGCATCTGAACTGCTTCTATATCTTCCTTTAAATCGATCTGGTGGGGATCCCAAACACTTGAGTAATACTCAGGACGGGGTCGTACAAGCGTTTTATATGCGATCTCCTATACTGACGAATAAAACCTTCCAAAACCTCTCCCAATAAACCGAAGTCGACCATTCGCCTTCCCCATGACGATCTTTATACGCTCGTTCCACTTTATATCGCTGTGCAGGATTGCACCTTTACATTTAACTAGCTGCAAGTACCCGGCTTTGCCCGAGTTTAAAATACGTTTTCTGGAGAAGCGTACAAAACGGTCTATTTGCATGTAATAAAAGGGTGCATTTAGTTATAAGGGAACAGACAACAAATGCGTCTTATATGCACAGAGATTGCAATCGAAGTCTGTAAGTAAAGTACTCTCCCCCATGCCCCGAACGAAATTTTATGTAGACAGCAACCTTCATCTTGTTTTCAAAGTCAAGTGTACAAAATTTCATCAAGATCGGAGCAAAACTGTGGATTTTGGCGAAATCCATAAGTACCCCCCCACCATGCACAGAACGAAATTTTATGTAGACAGTGCCCTTCCTCTTGTTTTGAATGTCAATTGTGCAAAATTTCATCAAGATCAGTGCGAAGATATAGATTTACACGGACACATTAGAAACGCACATTCACTTTTTCTCAAATTTTCCGGTTGGTTTTCCAAAAAATGGAACGAAACGAGTTTAAGAACCTCCCCCATGTGATTTTGTGTACGTGTACCAAATTTCACGTTATTTGGTTGTCTGGATCTTGAGTTATAAGAGAACAGACAGACAGACAACAAGTGCGTCTTATAAGTATAGAGATTGACGCGACTTTGTCAAGCAGTACACTACTAACGCTGTAATCAAACATTACGGGATTGTTTCTTCTACTCTTCTGCATCAACTTGCATTTAGCGTTAGTTGCCATTCATCGCACCACATAGAAATTTGGTCCAAGTCAGCCTGCATCCTACTCCAGTCAATCATTGCCGACACCCTCTTGTACACCACAGCTTCATCTGCAAACAGCCGCAGATTGCAACTACCTCTGTCCATCAGATCATTTATATAGACAGAAAATAACAGCGGTCCTATAACAGTTCCCTGGGGCACACCTGACGATACCTTACTCCGTGATAAATATTGCCGCGAGACACCACGTAAACCGACTAGCCGCATGGCGCAGGGGATAGCGTCATCGACTGCGGTGCTGAAGGTCGCCGGTTCAATCCCGTCCACCGGAAAAAAACCTGTGCCGACTGTAGAAGCTCCAGAGATCGCAAAATTATTGGTAGAAGACATTATTTTGAAGCATGGAGCACCACGTGTCACAATATCTGATCGTGGAAAAGTATGCCAGTCGAAACTAGTATCAGAGGTAATGTCACGGTCCGAAATTGTCCACAGAATGATAACTGCATACCATCCTCAGACAAATGCTCTGCCGGCCGCGGTGGCCGAGGGGACTGAGGCTCTCCAGTCACGGTCTGCACGGCCACTACAATCGGGGGTTCGAATGCCCCCTCGGGCAGAGATATTTGTGCCGTCCTTAGTATTAGCTAGTTGATAAGTAGTTTGTAAGTTTAGGGACTGATGACCCATTAGTTAAGTCCCATAAGCTATACAAACATTTGAACATTTGAACAAATGGTCTTACGGAACGTTTTAACAAGACGTTAGCCGATAGGCTGTCGATGTACGTCGATGTTGAGCAGAAGGATTGGGTTACAATTCTGCCAGTCGTGACATTTGCTTACAATAGCGCAAGACAAGACACCACAGGCTTCACGCCGTTTTTCCTGCTCCATGGTCGTGAAGCTGAGACGACAATGGATACGCTATTTCCGTTCCAACCGGACGACACTCAGGATGACTATGTTAAATAGCTCATCACCAGGGTCGAAGAAGCAAGACAGCTGGCACGCATACGGACACTGGACGCCCAGGACAAGGACCGTCAGCGGTATAACGACAAGCACCGACCTGTTGTGTACAGCCCAGGAGATCTGGTAAAGATTTTTACCCCTGTACGGAAGATTGGACTGTCAGAAAAGTTATTGAAGCGATACTTTGGTCCGTATCGTGTCATACGCCGCCTGTCAGACGTCACATACGAAGTTGACGATTATGAGCCGTCGTCGAAACGACAAAAACGAAGAGACATTGTTTACGTCCTGCGCATGAAGCCTTACTATGGTTCTGAGCCGCGGTGGAGTAGCCGAGCGGTCTAAAGCGTCCCGCTGCGGAGCGTGCGGTTGCTCGCCGTGGAGGTTCGAGTCCTCCCTGGAGCATGGGTGTGTGTGTTTGTCCGTAGGTTAGTTTACCTAGGTTTAAGAAGTTTGTAAGCTACGGACTGATGACCACGCAGTTTGGTCCGATAGATTTACAAACATTTGAACATTTTACGGTCCTGAAGAGCAGGAGGCCACAATGGTGCCGGCCGCGGTGGCCGAGGGGACTGAGGCGCTCCAGTCACGGTCTGCACAGCTACTACGGTTGGGGGTTCGAATCCCCCCTCGGGCATGGATATTTGTGCCGTCCTAGTTCGTAAGTAGTTCATAAGTAGTTTGTAAGTTTAGGGACTGATGACCCCGTAGTTAAGTCCCATAAGCTTAACAAACAATTGAACATTGAGCCACAATGGTTTCTTGTTCAAGGACTCTAAGGACGGTAATGTTACTGATGAAGCCACGACAGGAACGCCTGTCATCGCTAATCGTGGAGAAGGGAAGGATTCTCTAGAACAGCCATACGGAGGACACATGACGAGGTGAAGATCCAGGACATTACAGCTGGCTCCACAGGGAACCTAACAGCGGGTCGCTGTTTCTCCAGGAGAGGGAGCAATGCCGCGAGAGACCACGAACACCGACTACCGGCGTGGCGCAGGGGATAGCGTCACCGACTGCGGTCTGAAGGTCGCCGGTACATTCCCGTCCACCGGCAAAAATTAAGTTCATTGTAATTAACAATTCCAGAATGTTCTCCATATTTATTATGTTCACGTGTAATTTCTACTTGTTTCATATGTTAACTATTCTTCTAATTTCTGGTACATACTGTCAGTGTACAAATAGCAGAGCACTCTGCCCGAGAGGCAGTTAGTGCTGGGTGTATGTTAAGTTCGTAATAAACCTGCTTTCAGTATAAGTGCTGTGTTCAGTTGCCTTCGAAATCAAGCCTGCTTCCATTTCAACGCGACCTTATAAAAACGCAACAAAAACACTACCGGACATCGCCGGGAACTACTGCTAATTAATTTTAAAATTCGGTACTTCAGGTTCTTTTATGTTCGCGTATTAATATTGAGAATTACTTAAAAGGTTAACGAAGAGGCCAGCAAGATGCTCGGGTGAGGAGTCCCCCTGGTGGAGCGTTTCCAATGCGGGTGCCGTACCGGCCGTGAGCGAGGGCGCGCTTGCGAAATCGAGGAAGGCAGCGTAACGGTTAAGTGCTGGGATCGTAAGCGAGGGGCACGTGATCCGAATACAGCCGCAGCCATCCTTATTTCAGGCCTTTCCCGTTTCCCGCACTCACGCACGCCAGTACAAGTGCGCAAGTTTAGCCAAACTCTCCAGCAAATATTTCGCACGGAAACATAATTCTACTCAGGGATCCACTAAATCGTATTGTTCAGTCAGTTAGGAATTTGCTGTGTAACTGGACTGAAGACTGCGATTGTAAACACTCATCTTGGTGTTGAAGCCCTTTTCTCGTTTTATGAATATTTAGTCATATTCACTGACTGTTCCGTCGGTTCTTGACAGAATATTTGATACATTATGAATGAAATACACAAGATAACTGTGAGATATTCTGCAAATTTGTTGGTCTTCGAACCGCTTTTCGGCTGTTACGCCATCGTCAGGTAAACACTACAAGTTTAAGTTTCAAAGATATTAACTTTCAAAGGAGACTAGTGTTTTGGTTTATAACTAACCTGCGGGAAATATTACAATACAAGTTGTAGTGTAAATTCCTGACTGTTTGGCTGCTTACCAGATATAAATTCTAATGTCTTATTTTACTAGTTATAAGATTCTTGTGTAATGACAACTATTTTGGCTGATTATGTGTTATAAACTTTAACGTCTTATTTTACTAGTAACCATAGTTTAATTTAACCAGATAAAAAAATATTTTAACGTATATTTACAGATGTTTCATGCAACTTTGTCACATGCTTCCATGTTCCAGACATTGGACCTGTTTAAGATAATTCTTTGGTCAAGTTTAATTTAACCAGTTAAAGTTTTAACATACATTCACAACACTCCCATGTTTCTAGACATTAAACCTTTTTAAGTTAAATCAGTTTGATCAGTATTTTTCTGCCAATTTCTATTGAGTCACTTTATATTTCTTAGGATAACGTCATATCTATTGTAGTGTCACGTGTTTTATCAATGTCAGGAATTTACACAACAAATTCAATTGTAATATTTCCCGCAGGTTAGTTATAAATCAAAACACTAGCCTCCTTTTAAAGTTATGATCTTTGAAACAAACTTGTGACGTTTACCTCACGATGGCGTAACAGTCAAAACCGGTTCGTAAACCAATAAGTTTGCAGAATATCTCACAGTTATCTTGTGTATTTCATTCATAATGTATCATATATTTAGTCTTTAACAAAAATGTAGTAATCCCCATTCCAAAAAGAGCAGGCGCAGACAGGTGTGAAAATTACAAAACCATCAGTTTAATAAGTCATGGTTGCAAAGTTCTAACACGAATTATTTACAGAGGTATGGAAAGGCTGTCAGATGCTGATGTTTGTGGCTCTGGAGGATCAGTTCAGATTCACGAAGAATGTAGGAACACCGGAGGAAGTACTCACTTGAAGACTTATCTTCGAAGATAGATTAAGGAAAGGCAAACCTACACTTCAATCTTTTATAGATTTGGACAAAGGTTTTGACAATGTTGATTGGAAACACTCTCTGAAATTCTGAAGTCAGCAGGGGCAATATATAGGGAACGGAAGGTTATTTACAATTTGTACTTTAACCAAACAGCTGTTATTTGAGTTGAAGAGCATGAAAGGGACACAGTGGTTGGGAAGGGAGGAAGACAGGGTTGTAGACTTTCTCCAATGTTATTCAAATTGTACATTGAGCAAGCTGTGAAGGAAAGCAAGAAAAATTTGCAGAAGGAATTAGAGTTCAGGTTGAAGAAAGGAAAACACTGTGTTTTGCTGATGACAATGTATTTCTGTCAGAGATAGCAAAGGACTTTGAAGAGCAATTGAACGGAATGCGCAGTGTATTGAAAGGAGTGTATAAGATGAACATTAACAAGAGCAAAACAAAGGTAATGCAATGTAGTCTTAGAAAATTTCGGGTGATGAAGGAATTGGATTAGGTAACAAAACAATGAAGGGGGTAGATGAGTTTTGTTACTTGGTCAGTAAAATTACACATGGTGGTCGCAGTACAGAGGATATAAAATGCAGAATGGCAATGGGAAGAAAAGCGTTTTTGAAAAAGAGAAATTTGCAAACATCGAATATTAATTTAAGTTAAAGAAGTCATTTCTGAAGGCGTTTGTGTGGAGTGTTGCCTCGTCCAGTGTGAAACTTGGATGAGAAGAATACTGAAGATGAGTGGGTAGATCGAGTAACGAATGAAGAGGTACTGAACAGAATTGGGGAGAAAATGAATTTTTGGCGGGATACATTCTCAGACATCGAGGGATCGTAAATTTAGCATTGAAGGGTAGTTTGTGGGGGGAAAATCGCAGAGGAAGTGCAAGAGACGAATACAGTAAGCAGATTAAGATGGATTTGGGTTGCCGTTCTTATGAGGAGATGAAAAGGCTTCCTCAGCATAGAGTAGGGTGGAGAGCTGCATCAAACCAGTCTCCGGACTGAAGATCACATCAACAACAACAACAATAAATATTTAGTTGCTTCTGTATAAGGATGTGCCTTGAACAAAACACCGTTTTTTTTGTTTTTATTTGTCCATACATATTTCGCTACAGTTGTACCATCATTCATTGGGTCCCTTTTATTGCTTTAAAATCGAACAACTCAAATATTCTTTAGCTTTTACAGATTATTATAAGTTCATACTGTTAATCAGAATTATGTAAACAAATTTCATATATTTATATATACCTTCTTTTACATGTTGGAATAGTTAGTTTTCCTACATCATCCTGTGGGTCTTCGTTTACAGTTGTCATCTGGAACTATATGGCACTTACATACAAAACTGTTTTGTGTCGAAATATTTGAACTGCTTTTTTCTGTTATTTTTATGGTTAGGTCTACACAGAGAGATACCATTCCTGTAAAATCTAGTGTCCTAGACCTAACAAAAATAATAACATTACAAAGCAGGTCAAATATTTCGACATAAAAGAGTTTTGTATGTAAGTGCCATATTGTTGCAGATGACAACTTAAAACGAAGACCTACAGGGATGATGTAGGAAAACTAACTAGTCCAATGTGTAAAACGAGTTATAGATACATATATTAAACTCTTATACGTAATTCTAATTAACATTATGAACTTATAATAAATAACTAAAAAAGTATTTGTGTTGTTCAATTTCAAAGCATTAGGAAGGACCCACTAAAAATATGCAACTGTAGCGAAGCATATAGAAACAAAAACTAGCGTTCTGCTCAAGGCAGGTCCTTATACAGAAACGACTGCGGTTGTAGATTACATTGGATGTTCGAAGTATAGTTGGCTGAGCACAAGTTCATTTAATGAGAGATTTTACAAAGAGCACTCTACGGCATAGGCCCCTCATTTGGCTTGTGTTTATCTCGAATCTTTGATCCGGCGTAAAATCAGAAGTGACTGGAAAAGAACGCAAGTTACTTCCGTTTATAAGAAAGGTAAAAATAACGGACCCATGTAGAAACAAATATAATTAATATCGGTATGCTGTAGAATGCTTGAAAACAATCTCGGTTAGAACTCAGTAAACTTCCTCGAGACGGAAAATCTTCTGCTCGTGCTTCACCATGGTTTTAGAAAGCACCGCCCGTGGAAAACTCAGCTTGCCCTTTTCACACATAACAGCGAGCCATGCATGAAGACAGCAGGCAGAATGCATATTTTTTCATTATCTACAGGCGTTTGACACGGTGCCTCACTGCAAACTGTTAACGAAGGTACAGGCATATGAAATAGTTTCGCAGATATGTGAGTGGCCCAAAGACTTCTTCAACACAACCCAGTACATTGACCTCGTTGGAGAGTATTCAGCAGAGACCAGGGTAACGACAGGTGTGTCCCAAGGAAGTGTGATGGGACCGTTTTTATTTTCGATCGATATAAGTGATCTGACGCACAGAGTGTGTAGTAATCTGTGGCTATTTGCTGACGATGCTGCGGTGTCGGGGTTAACATACTGTATTGGGATGGAAGATGACTTTGACCAAATTTCAAGGTGGTGTGAGGAATGGCAGCTAGCTCTAAGTTTGGAAAAATGTAAGGTGATGTAGATGAGTGGGAGAAACAACCCCATACATTCAGAATACAGCAGTAGGAGTGTGGCTCCTACCTCGTCGCGTCTTTTCGAGAAACACTGTTGCTAAAATGTAGAAGTCCGGATTTTGAAGATGACTGCAGAATGATTCTACTGCCGCCAACTTACATTTCACAAAAGAACACAATTAATGAATTAGAACTCGTTGAATTAATGAATTGAACACAATTAGAACTCGTACAGTGCATACAGGCTTTAGTTTTTTCCTCGTACTATTTTGGAGTGGAACTGAAAGGTAACCACGGCCACATACCTTACTGTGGATTGCGGAGTATGTAGATGTAGAGAACGGCTACACTAGGGCACTGAAATAATCCATTGGCAACAAGGAAAATTTCTGCCTGAGCGGGACTCGAAATTGAATTTCTCGCTTTAAATTCTTATTTCATGGAGCAAGCCGTGCGTTGGTCAGAGGCAGGGTGGGCAAGGGCTCAACCATCACTACGGATACGGTGATTAGGACCAAGACTGGGATTTTTTCCACGCTCTAGATGTTTCGCACAAGGATCTGAAATGTAAGCACATTACAAACACACACATCACAAAAGTGTTCCATCACCACGATTCTAGTGGTTGATGAGCCTTTACATAGAAATGGAATAATACTGGGTGATCAAAAAGTCAGTATAAATTTGAAAACTTAATAAATCACGGAACAATGTAGATAGAGAGGTATAAACTGACACATTTTCTTGGAATGACATGGGGTTTTCTTAGAACAAAAATAAAGAAGTATTGTTAGACGCGTGAAAGATCTCTTGCGCGCGTCGTTTGATGATGATCGTGCTCAGCCGCCACTTTCGTCATGCTTGGCCTCCCAGCTCACCAGACCTCACTCCGTGTGCGATTATTGCCTTTGGGGTTACCTGAAGTCGCATGTGTACCGTGATCGACCGACATCTCTAGGGATGTTGAAATACAAGATCCGACGCCAATGTCTCACCATAACTCCAGACATTGCTGTTCACAACATTATTCCTCGACTACAGCTATTGTTGAGAAATGATGTTGGACATATTAAGCATTTCCTGTAAAGAACATCATTTTTGCGCTGTCTTAATTTGTTATGCTAATTATCGCTTTTCTGATCAGATAAAGCGCCATCTGTCGGACATTTTTTTTTTTTTTTTTTTTTGTTTTTTTTTTTTTTTTGTTCTAATAAAACGCCATGTCATTCCAAGCATGTGCGTCAATTTTTACGTCTATCTCTACATTATTCCGTGATTTGTTAAGTTTTCAAATTTATACTGACTTTTTAATCACCTGGAATACAATAAGAACAATTCTGTTCTCGTTATTGCTCATGAAAACAGAAACTGACAAGTTGTAAGACATGTCTGGAGAACATTTTTATTCCAGATTGCAGCTTACACAAGACCGCTAATACCCAGTAACAAGTCCTCTTGCACTGATGCACGCCTCTTTTCGTCGTGCCAAAACGTCTATTAGACCATGAAGGGTCTGTTGGTGCAGATTGTCCCACTCCTCAACGGCGATCTGGCGCAGGTCTCTCAGGTTGTTTGGTGGTCGTCTCGCCCAACAACAGGACTTTTCATAGTATCCCAAGCGTTTTGATAGGGTTCATGTCTGGAGAACATCGTGGCCGTTCTACTCTTGCGACGTCGTTATCATGAAGGAACGCATTCACAAGATGAGCACGAGAATTATAGTCCATCAAGACGAATCCCTCACCGAAATGCTGCCGATATGGTTCCGCTATACCGCGGAAGATGTCATCCCTATACCGTATCGTCGTTTTCTTGCCTTCTACGACCACCAGTGTCGTGCGGTGACCCAAATAATGTAACCCAAAACATCGGGAAACCACCACCTTGCTGCACTTGCTGCGTGGTGTGTGTAAGGCCTATATCTCTAACGTCGGTCAGTTGTAGAATTTTGGAACATGTATTATGTTCGAGTATAATGACATTTTTGGAGACTAGAAATTTGCTCTGTAGGAATCAGCATGGGTTTCTAAAAAGGCGATCGTGTGAAACCCAGCTCGCGCTATTCGTCCACGAGACTCAGAGGGCAATAGACACAGGTTCTCAGATAGATGCTGTTTTTTGTCTTCCACAAGGCGTTTGACACAGTTCCCCAGAGACTTTTAATGAACATAGTAAGAGCATATGGTCTATCAGACCAATTGTGTGATTGGATTGAGGAGTTCCTAGACAACAGAATGCAGAATGTCGTTCTCAATGGAGTGAAGTCTTCCGAAGTAAGAGTGATGTCAGGTGTGCCACAGGGGAGTGTAGTGGGACCGTTGCTGTTCACGTTACATATAAATGACCTTGCGGATAACATCGGAAGTTCACTGAGGCTTTTTGCGGATTATGCTGTAGTGTATACAGAGGTTGTAACTTGGAAAATTTTATTGAAATGCAGGAGGAACTGCATCGAATTGACACATGGTGCAGGGAATGGCAATGGAATCTCAATGTAGACAAGTGTAATGTGCTGCGAATACATAGGAAGAAAGATCCTGTAACATTTAGCTACACCACAGCAGGTCAGCAACTGGAAGCAGTTAATTCCATAAATTATCTGGGAGTAGGCATTAGGAGTGACTTAAAATGGAACGACCATATAAAATCAATCGTCGGTAAAGTAGATGCCAGACTTAGATTCATTGGAAGAATCCTAAGGAAATGCAGTCCGAAAACAAAGGAAGTAGGTTACGGTAAACTCGTTCGCTCACTGCTTGAGTACTGATCAACGGTGTGGGATCCGTACCGGTGCAGTTGATAGAGGAAGTGGAGAAGATCCAACGGAGAGCAGCGCGCTTCGTTACAGGGTCATTTGGTAATCGAGAAAGCGTTATAGAGACGATCGACAAACTCCAGTGGAAGATTCAGCAGGAGAGACGCTTTTGTCGAAGTTTCGAGAACATACCTTTAACGTGGAGTTTAGTAGTATATAGCTCCCTCCTACGTATATCTCACGAAGAGATCATGAAGATGAAATCACAGAGATTAGAACCCATACAGAAGCATACCGACAATCTTTCTTTCCGCGATCAATACGTGACTGGAATAGGAGAGAGAACCGATAGTGGTACACAAAGTACCCTCCGCCACACATAATCGGGTGGCTTGAGGTGTATGGATGTAGATGTAAATGTAAGATGTTCACGACAAGCTGTCTCCAAAAACGTCTGGTTGAAGGTAGATGTGAATAACACTTGAAGGCAACACTTGTTGGGTTCGTCTGTACCGCGCTGCGAGGAGTCTAGATGTCAAAGCTGGACTTCGCCATGGATTCCAGGAACGAAGATGCAGGTCATGCGGTCTATTACGTATAGTTTCAACTCAAACACGACGTCCTGTCGATGCACGAAAATCATTTCTCAGCATGGTGGCATTTCTCTCATGGTTCTTCGAGCTGAAATCCGTTAGGCAGCGGCCATCAGTTGCTGTGGTAGTCTTTGAGCGGACAGGGCGACGCAAGTCATCTACAGTTCCTTTGTTTCAGTACTTCCACGTGCGAACGACATTGCTTTGAATATCAACGATAATTCACCTCCTTGAGACATATATTGTCTCATTATATACCGGGTGATCAAAAAGTTAGTATAATTTTGAAAAAAAAAATCACAGAATAATGTAGATAGAGAAGTAAAAATTGACACACATGCTTGGAATGACATGGGTTTTATTTTAAAAATAAATAAGTAATTAAATAAAGTTCAAAAAATGTCTGACGTATGGCGCTTCATCTGATCATAAAAGCAATAATTAGCGTAACAAATTAAGACAAAGCAAAGATGATGTTCTTTACAGGAAATGCTCAATATGTTCACCACCATTCCTCAACAATAGCTGTAGTCGAGGAATAATGTTGTGCACAGCACTGTAAAGCATGTCTGCAGTTATGGTGAATCATTGGCGTTGGATGTTGTCTTTCAGCATTCCGGAGATGTCGGTCGATCACGATACACTTCCTACTTCAGGTAACCCCCAAGGCTAATAATCGCACTGACTGAGATCTGGGGAACAGGAAGGCCAAGCATGACGAAAGTGGCGGCTGAGCACACGATCATCACCAAACGTCGTGCGCAAGAGATCTTTCATGCGACTAGCAATTTTTTTTTTTTTTTTTTTTTTTTTTTTTTTTTTTTTTTTTTGTTCTAATAAAACCCCATGTCATTCGAAGCATGTGTGTCAATTTTTACCTCTCTATCTACATTATTCCGAGATCTATTAAGTTTTCAAATTTATACTTTTTGATCACCCGGTATAAGATTGGATAGGTATTTCACGGGGACCATTGAGGCAGAATTAAAGTATTTGTCGTGGAGGAAGACGTGCCGTAAGACAGTCCGTGTAGCCGCATCGTCCGTCAATCTGTGTTAGTACCGGCCACAGGATAAATTTTAATTCAGTGCATCTCCTTCAATAAAATTGCTTTGTTCATTGCAAGATGTTTGAGCGTTTTCCTTGATGAGTCCCTCCTGACACAAAGTAACAATGGGGATACGAGCAGACTGAACTACAGTCAACACAAGCACCTTCCTGGTATTATGAATGGAACTGATCGGCCGTGTATTGAGCTGCTCATGAGCGATGGTCTACACCTTTGTGCGGGTTGAGTGACATCTTTGGACAATCTAAGGAACTGTGTTATTTATACAATTCACACGTTCAGCCTCATTGTTCAGGAGACTTGAAACGAAGGTGATGCAACCATTTTATATGTGTATAAATGACATAATCGCAAAGTACCAATATAAGAAACAAATGAAAGAGCGTCTAGGACTGACGTAACGTGTTACTGTTGTAAATGTAACATATAATTTCCCAGAGAATGGAAACCAATAAGATAATAAATACAAAAGGACCAACCAAATTCATGTCTCAACTACTCATTGCAGGAACACTCCAACTAGAGTGTCGGTTGAGGAAAATATGAGAAATATTGTCTATAGTTGGGATTGCGGACAACCGTGCAAAGTCGATACCTTACAAAATTACAAACCAAGTTAATTTTTTTTTTTTTTTTTTTTTTTTTTTTTCGCCATCAGGAAACAAGTAGTCAACCGAGGTCTACAAATCCACTTACCAGAGTTCGCGTTAGTTTGTGGGAAATGTCCCAAGAGCGGAAGGACAAGCAGATAACGATGTATCTGATAAACAGCCGTACGCGTAATGAAGACCAGAACCTGTATTAGATTATCTGAACACGCTTCCTGTCTGCTCCAAATTTCCACGAGTCGCACGCTACAGAAGTTGCGCTCCTATACGACCATGCCCGCTTACGCTCACCATATCAGGTTTACCGCACGAGTTTGAACGATATTATGGCATCTGCGGAGGAGAAGTTTTACCAACCGCCGTCGCAGCGTTGATACACGTACATAGGCATGCGTGTCCGAAAGAACCAATACGACACTATATGTATACATGTAGGACACAAGTTTAGAAATCTGTTCTCTTTTTCATAGAAACACGATCATTTTATACTTAATGTAGATTAAGTGTAGCATACTTAACCTTCAAAGCAAGTCAGAGGTCACTGTCTATAAAAATTTCAATTGGTACGTGGCGGAGGGTACTTGAATTAAGCACTTCGACGAAATCTGCAGTTTCGCTCTGATTTTGACGAAATTTGGCATATTTGAGCTTCAAACCAAGAGGACGGTCACTTTGGGTGTAAGGATTATGCACAACACATAGTTCCGGAAATATGACATCATAAACAATGGAATGCGAAAAAAATTGTTCCATCACGGGACAATGTTGCAAACTCCTCCTAAACCACCAGAACGATTTCAACCAAATTTGGTGCACGTATTCCTCATCGTGAGGTAATATTTGCTGGAGGCGTAAAAACTACCTACTATGTTAGGAATAATGACGTTGTAAACAATGAGAGTGTAGTATATGATAACGCTAAACGTAATGGTGCAGCCTAACTTATGGTACACAGGTGTAGCAAAAAAGTTTATGATAAAATTAACGAAGTAATGAAAATGTGGTGCATTCATAAAGGTATCAGTACTGTTATGTTTGTTGTTGTTGTGCTCTAGAGATTACAGCTAGAGATTACAATACATAACGCAAAAAGCGACGTTTCATTAAATGAACAAGTTCAAGGCAATACATACAGCTTTTTTTAAAACTTTGTGGACCTATTATAACAAAAGTCGTTTATTTTAAATTTCAACCTCTGTCTTACTGCACAAACGATTTCGCGACACCCGAATGTACCCACTGCCTTGTGGATGATCTTTGGCATTTAGAGGTCTTTGTTTTCATGTTCATACGTGCGCCCCACTCGTGTTGTTGACTCTTTGCGCTTCACTAGTGTTATGCGCCGCCAGTGCTGGGGTCTGTTTTCAATATTGACGAAGCACAGTATGCTGAGGAGCTTTCTACGGAGACACGGTTACAAGGGAAGTAACCACGTTTTCTTTTATTACGTTTTAGATTTTATTTGTCTCGGGTTTTAAAGATTCTTGTATATTTTATCTGATGATGAGGGCTTGACCCTTGAAACGCATCACATTTTAGTGTTTTATACACGATCTATGTGGTTGAGCCTACTTGACAAAATAACCGACACTGTAGATACCATAAAAGGCGGAAGAAAAAGAAGACACTCGTGGCCTGACGAGTGGTGAGCTTTACGGGAGGAGTGTGTGAATCTAAAGGTGGAGAAGGGCCAGCTTTAGAAAGCTGTCACACCGCGTCTGCAGCGCTATTTCCAGCCATGCTGCACCGACAAAAAGCTCGTCAGCGAGACCGCGCCTCGGCTCCATTCGTCTGGCTGTGAGAAATCCCCGCCGATCCGCTCCAGTGCGCCCTCTCAATGTGTTGTGTTTGCCGAGAAACGCGGCGTGACGAGACGAAACGTGGAAATATTTAGAAGCAAGTACTCAATTGTCGGAGCGTACTTTCTTTAGTCCGCAAACGAAAAGGACTTCAGCCGCCTCCAGAGCGTTGGCGAGCTAACCAGTGTTCTTTACGTGCAGCACTTGAACGTAGTAACCGCTCTCCTCAGGGCGTATAGCCAAAGGACTCTGAATGAAACACCAACGTTTACTCTTACCTCTTACTTTTATTTTATTTTCCTTCCGCAACGGGTTCTGCTACTTGAAACTTCCATCTTCAGGTGCATTTCTTTTTAATTTCTTCAAACGCTAAAGTGACACTTGTGAGTTGTGTTATGGCATTTGGATAGCCTGTGACACTACTTCATAATATGGTCGTATACTGCGCTGTTACTGAACACTGAATGTAAATACATAGATTTGGGAATAAAGCTATAAAAATAGCACACCTACATTGGACGCCTCGGTTGCCAGACTACAAATCCAAAAGGTCGCGGGTTCGATCCCAGCCATGTCCTAGGATTTTTATCTGTCACTTTCCACTTCTTTCACCTCTGGCAGTGTTGCCATGTGAAAAATACCGAGTAGCACCGTGGTTCGGAACCCACGTTAAACTGTAGGTCCCCCTATAACTGGCTGGGTAAGTCAGTTCGAAGGTCGGAGGAAGGCAACGGCATACCACCTCCAACTAGGAGCATGCCTAGTAAAGCACTGTGGTGTTCAAACCAATCTTCGGATTGTTGACTGCTTTACCTTTTACATTGGGCAAGATTTTATTCTCTGTCACCTCATATGTAAACTGTCACAGTTTGTAAACAAAGCTGGTGCTAAAAGATACAAACAACCTATACTAAAAACATGTCACAACACAACACTGTGTTTGTAGACTGACTACACTCAATTAAGATTTATAGTTATGCTTTAAAGTAATAAAAATGAGCAAATAAATGTCATGCGAGCTTTTATGACCAAGTGAAGAAATTGTTACCAATGGAGGTAGGTTATTTTAATCGCTGTATTACAACAATTATACTGGCAACACAATTAGGAAGTAAAGTTGTGAGGCGGCATCATGAGTCGTGTCCGGATGGCTCAATCGGTAGAGCGTTTGCCCGCGAAAGGCAAAGGTCCCATATTCGAGTCCCGGTTGCCGCACACAATATGGATCTGACAGGAAGTTTCATATCAGTGCAAATTCCGCTGCAGAGTGAAAATTTCATCCCTTAGGCTGTGGCTAAGCCATGTCTCCACCATTACTTTCCTCCAAGAGTGCTAGTCTTGCAAGTTACGCAGGGGAGAGGAGTCAGTAATGACGGAGGTATGGACCTCTATGTCGTTCAGAATGGCACTTTGACTGCTCAGATGTATAGAGACGAGATTCTTCGATTTTCCTTGTGCCATAGGAGAAGCACTGGCGAACAAAATGCTTAAAACTGAGGGTACTGAATGGAGTGGCCAGCTTGTTCACCAAATTCTAACCGAACACGTTTGGTATGCACTTGGCAAACGCATTGCAGCCAGACCAGCAACATCCCTGAAGGGCTGGTTCATAATTCCTTACATGCCCCGCAGGTGTGCAATTGTACTGGCCGCCCGACGTGATCTCACACCATATTGGAGGGCGACGAGAATGACTTTTTCACTATCATGGTAGCCCCTCGGTCCCTCGTTCTAAGTAAACGCCATATAAACCTCAAGTAGAGATTTGAGACAGCAAAATATCGTGCTGTATCACACACAAATTAGATTTGTAACCAATATTTGAATAAAATACATTACCATACGTATATTGTGTATGATATCTCACCTCATCCCCTAATTATTTTGAATAGTTTATGTATTTAGATTTTGTACGGAACCACATTCTTTCCTTTACAGATAGTGTCAAAACGCACACATGTTACATTAGCACACAAAAATAAAATAGCCGCCTGATGATGGATGTTTAAACGAGTTGTGAAAGGAAAAGTAAAATAACACGAAATAAAAGTAACTGGTAACAGTAAACCTTGGCGTTTTATTCAATATCAGTGACAGTAACGCTAAAGGGTAGCTGAAATATTTTCATTGGAAACCCAAAGACTTTAGAGGTGCGAGGCACATCCAGAAAGTAAGTTTCCCGATGTTGTCTCCTTTAAAGTAGCGTATTTAGCAGGAAAAATTGCGCATGCGCAACAGATGTATGACGTGGCAATCAAATGTTGGCCGGACAGGTCTCGTCTGGTGTCAGTACAGGGGCAGCAGTGCACCGAAATTGCGTCTCTGGTTCGTTCTTCCGCCGCTTGTGAGGTTAGCCTAGGGAAATGGTTGCCCAAAATAAAATAAAAAAAAAAAAATAGTGCTCACCGAAATTTATCATAACTCTGTCAGGTGTATGGGCAGAACATCGTGAGCAATTAGATTGTGTGACGCTGGTGAAGGTTTCTTTCTCCCGGAGGTCGTCAAAGTGTCCGCCCACGATGAAGGGTGCAGTTGGCTCCCTCATCAACGATCACCTGGTTGAACTGGTGCAACACCGTAACCCGAAGAACCGTCGCTTCACGATTCCGCCGCTCGGTAGTCATTTTCCGCAGATATCGCAATCCTTGTTGGACGGAATTGTCACTAACACCTTCTGTTCAAGAAATTGTATGCCTGGTAGCTGCCGAAAAATCTGACACGCAAGTACAAAATGAAACTTCTTGAAGCACAACTGACGACTTCCTAGACAGGATCGGTACGGGTGGTTAGGCGTGGATTTCTCACTTTACCCCCGGAAACCAAGCAGCAGTCGGTGGAAAGGCGTCGCAGTGGATCTCCGCTCAAGACGAAATTCCAAACGACTGTGTCAGTACAGGAAGTGATGTGGGCGGTGTTCTGGGACAGGATGGGCATTCTGCTCACTGATTTCCTGCCCAGAGGTGAAACATTACATGCTAGCCGTTACTGTGAAACAATGCGGAAACTGCGATGCTCCATTCAGAACACGAGGCTTGGAATGCTTACTGCAGGTGTTGTGCTGCTGTATGCTCGTCCCCATACGACTCTGCACACAGCAATCGTTTTGCGGAAGTTCGATTTGAAGCTGTTTAATCATCCATCGTACAGTCCTGATTCTGCTCCCAGCGATTTCCATCTTTTCTTGCATCTCAAGAAATTCCTATCCTTCGGCCAGTGTTATGACAACGACGAAGAGCTGAAGACGACCGTCACACGCTGGTTTCATTACCAAACGACAGACCTCTACGACACAGGAATATAAAAATTGATCCCACGATACGATAAGCGTCTCAGTTCTTTTAGCGTCTATGTTGAAAAATAACTCAAACATTTCTAGATCTTCGCCAATCAAGTTTTTCATGCAATTATGTTTCCTTTTTTTTTTTTTTTAATAATAATAATAATAAGGAAAATTACTTTCTGGATGAGCCTCGTATTTGCCATACCTCCTCTTTCTATTTTCTGTTTCTCGGCTGATTGTTGAATTTTAAGGTTTTAGTGTCTACTTAACTTAAGCCTCCTGCAATCATGCGCGGTGGCCGAGGAGACTGAGGCGCTCCAGTCACGGTCTGCACGGCCACTACGGTCGGGGGTTCGAATCCTCCCTCGGGCATAGATATTTGTGCCGTCCTAGTTCGTAAGTAGTTTGTAAGTTTAGGGAGAGATGACCCCGTAGTTAAGTCCCATAGACTATACGAACATTTTGCAATCATGCCGAATAAGCTGATGCAAGGGAACGACAGTGTATTTGTATCCTGAAGGCATGGACTCGAATACTCTACAAGCTATGTTGTTTTTCCTAAATACTGTAGTCGAATGCCCAGAAGATTCCTTCAAGAGCGGAAGTACTAACTGCTCTCAAATCTTTCTAGAGCTAATGCACGACTTCAGTCTCTAGGCGCTTTTATCATGTAAGACTTTATGTGACCCTTTATGGATCAGCATCTACACCAATAATCGGCAAGCCACCTCACGGTTTGTGGGGAAGGGTACATTGCGTTCCATTGTCACTTTATCCTATTCCATCCGGCTTTGTTTCTGCGTAAAAGCAGCACTCTACATCTGTTTATGTTGAAGCTCAATTGACATTCCCTGCACCATTCGTCCATACGTTGCAGATCCTTGTGCATTTCGTTTCTTTTTTCCAGTGTTGCGACTTCTTCATATACAATCGCATCATCACACTGAAAGATGGCGAAACAATTGCGTGGAATACAAAACAGACCCCCCCCCTCGCCCCAAAGCAGGCGTATATTTTAGCATGTAAACGATCGCTAATGTGCGCAGTACCACCCTGCGATATACCGTCTTAACTATTTTGAACATATTGTTCCAATTCAGCAACGGTTGTTGCATGATCTGTCGAATGCCCAGCTACATGCTCGTGTTAAACGGGTGACAGATATGGTGATGCTGCCTTATATTGACGTGCAATATCCTATCAAAAAAAGCCTCTTAAAGAAATGGTACAGTTATGTACCGACGACTGGCTGCTTTACCCTGCAGAAACACGAGATGTGAAAGCGACTACAACTGATATCTTCCCTCTCCCCTCTAATAAAAACACACACGCACCATGAGGCATTAAAGTGTCCATCAACACTCGTGTATTGACAGAAAGTTCCCTCGTCACTGAAAGGAACAGAGGACTAATTTCGTCTCCAGTCAACTCTTTGACGACATTATAGTGGCAATGATTGTAGGTGTCATGATGTCATTGGTAGCCCGACCACCGAGGCAATCTCTCTGAAGATTGGTAAACTACACCGAGTAATATTTCGGACGTCTGTTCATCAATTTATTTTCGAGCGCGGGAATTTTTGTTATTGCAGAACTTATGCTAAGTGATACATTCGGACTTGCTATATCTCGCGAAAGGGACTTTTGAAGACTCAAGGCATATAAGCTGTGAACGTAATTTAGGATTTTGAACTGAAAGTGCTTGCTATTTATAACGTGTTCAGAGAACTGGATCGATACTCGTCTGGAGTTGCGTCTCTGTAGAGAAACTGAGTGAATGAATTCAGATATTTTAAAAATACTAAACAAACTGTGAGTGTGTCTTATTTGCAGAGTTAAGCATGCCTGTGATGATTCATTGAAATGTGTTCTTTTTTTTCCTTTTTATTTTTTAAGGGACTTAACTACGGGGTCATCAGTCCCTAAACTTACAAACTACTTAAGAACTAGCTACAACTAAGGACGGCACAAATATCCATGCCCGAGGGGGGGTTCGAACCCCCGACAGTAGTGGCCGTGCAGACCGTGACTGAAGCGCCTCAGTCCCGCCTCAGGCCGGCGAAATGTGTTCTTATTAACAATTTTGGGGCTTGAGCGAGGAGTGTACTGTTGGTCCTGGACTTGAAACGAGACCAAAGACATATCCAGCTCGATCACTCTGCCCGTGTTGGCGTAGTGTAGCTTGGACAAGCTGTTTTATTCATTGCACACAGTGTGCTGGCGAATCGAGCTATATTATATTCTCTATTATGAACGTAAACTTTGGTGCAGCAAGAAGAGGTTCAGGCAAGTACACCCAACTCCATATCTCGCTCAGTTATTGCTTCAAAGTTATGTTCTCCACTAGATTGTTCCTAACTGCAAAACCATTTCCCAGCATATGGTATCCTTGTCGATTCTCACTGTACGTTTGTTTCCTTGTGAATTCCTTTATATAGACATCTTGTCACATGCAAAGACACACAGTATCTACCTTTACACTGCATTTTTTTCCCGAGTACTTTCAACACATCACTCATTCAGTGTGCCTACATTCCACGTTCCCAAATTCACGTCCTTTTTCCACATCTGAAATCGTTTTCCATTGATTCCTATCTGGCTGTTGTACTGTGTTCCTAAACCATCTCTTTTTACTGTTACAGGTGGTTGTCCCTTCGAAAAACCGGCCGACCTTATCCGGCGTTGGGACCAGCTGTCAGTTACACAATTGCAAAGCCACACGTGCTGTTAATTCTGCTACTGGCAGACGTTTTCCAACCATCTCTCATGACACTTCATTTGCTACAAGTAACCGCATTTCGTCCCTGGATGGTGTCCGGACGGCCAACGTCTGCTCTCAGTATGCGTAGACATTGCCGCGTGCCTGCACTAGGCAGACTTCTATCCAGTACTTGTTAAGAACGTTCCGCAGACCACAGTTGGGTGAAGCGACACGCCGCCGATAGAATTTGCTCAACCGTGCAGCAACCCGTTGAGTCATCCATTAAACTTGTCTCAGTCCCACAATGCGTCGCCATTCAAATAACTGAAGCTATTCAACAGGCGTTCGTGTTCGTCGGTGCCTCGTGGTTCTATCGTATAATGAATGTAGCAGACTTGTTCATCTGTAAATTCAGCACGCTTACTGCCTGCAGGCAACACTAACAAGCCTCCTGCGCGGCGTATAATCGCTGATGACCGTGGCAAATGAATCACAGACACTGTAAAGCCTGCAGTATACAAATGTTATTCCTTGATGCCACTGAACAAAAAATCTTCAAATGTTTGTTAAGCTTATGGGACTTAACTGCGAGGTCATCAGTCCCTAAACTTGAAACGTGTCCATAGAAAATGTATATTGTTGAATTTGTAAGAAAATATCTAATATTGTGCCTCCTGTTTTGTGTCGAGTAACTTGCTTGCAAAAAAATGTATAATATTGCATCTACTGTGTGTATCGATGTGTGTACATAAATCTGTGAAGTTTCATCTTTGGCAAAGATTATGTATCGCATAGCATTGTAACGCGTGCGGAGAGACGGAGAGTCAGACTTGTCGTTCAGCTCGCTTAGAGAGCAGTTGTGTTGTGTATGTGGATCCGATGTAGAGCAGAGGCTGCAGTGCCAGCAAGTTGGTTTGATTGTATTTGGGTTATATTGCATTTCATGTAATTGTGAAAAAGGTTGTACCACGCCTGGAATGAATGTGATAGAATTTCATGTAATTATGAAAAGGTTGTATCATTTAGGTAATTTAATGGTGATTATTAATAATAAGTAACAAAGTTGACCTTTCTTTCCTGTTTCATTTACGTAGTTAGAAGATTAACCTACTTCCTTTATTTGATAATTCGTTATTTGTGGATTTAAAGTGCAGTATTGATTTTGGTAATCTTGTTGAACAGATTTCTTCATTGATAAAGTAGTAAATGATTCTTATGTAACACTGCAGTTGATCGAGTATGATACTGAGTTTTGATAATCAGGTACTGATCTGCATAAAATTCTTGTAGTCGAACATTAAGAAAGGGGTTTGTGTTTTTAATATCATTCTCTGTGTTTCATGCAGGTTACATGTGACAGTTGCTTTGTTTAAAGATCCATTGCGCACATAATCAGTTTAATTCACTGTTTCTCATTTAACAGTATATGCATCAATATCAGGGCCATAATTAAACCAAATTACTGTGTTAATGAACAATGTACGTGTTCAGTTAAAGTTTGATGAAGTTATTTGATGACTTAGTGATCTTGACTGTTAAACATCAATATATGACAACTATTTGGACTGCAACTAATATCAGTTCAGGTTTTGAATGAGAAACTTTAAAATACACTACTTTTGTTGTCTGATTAAACGATAGATTCAACTTTAAACTTCAGGTACATCTTTTAAACTTACAAACTAGTTATAAGCTATCTTCTACTAACTACAACACAAACATCCATGTCCGAGGGAGGATTCGAAAACCTGCATGCAGGTGGAGGGAGAAGTTCCCCCACCTAGCTGCTTCATGTGCTTGCTGCTTGAGCCGCTAACGATATCACGCAAACCAAAAGAAACAGTTTGTGGATAATTTCTTGCGTTTAAGTTAGAGTTATCTCTATATCTTGGCATTATGGAATTTATTACTCAGATATTGCAAAGTGCAGAATACTTCAAAACAGAAATTTTGTAGCACTGAACTACGTAATCTAGCACGCAGACGCTCACCTCGAAATGGCTCTCATCAGCAGAAGGCAAATACGTGATTTTTAATTCTGCTGCGCGCCCTCTCGCTATTTCCCGTCGGTCTTCGGAAAAGAATTCAACGAACTAAGAAGCGAGATACGTTTTGCATAATAGTTCGCGACCGGTAACGCATGTTTTAGTTCGCAACCGATCGCGCATATTTTTGTTCGCAGCTCGGCCGCGTAGTAGGTCCGCTCTTTTTAGTTCGTCCGCTCTTTTTGGCTTTTGCTACCGCTACTAAAAGAGCTCTTTCTTTTGTTATGACAGCTTTTTTATATAATGATCAGCGTTGCCGAAGCGTGTGCTATTACCCGTATTTTTGGACAATTAGACATCAAATACTTAAGCAAATAAACCAGTTATTTACACGAATGGGTGATACTATGGTACTGAATTACTTTGCATACAGATTACTCGTAGTAAATATTATTTAGACACTGCTGAATAACTTAGAAAAGAAAATTTGTGGCAGTGAACTATGAAACTACAGCTGAGCTGCATCTCAGCTCGACGGTAAGTGGCAGAAGGGAATGACGCGATTCTGCGCGCACTCGCGTCCTCTCGCTGTTCCCCGTCAGTCTTCGCAAAAGGAAGGAAGGAAGAAGGAAGTTTGGAGTTTAACGTCCCGTCGACAGCGTGGTCATTAGAGACAGAGTGTTTCGGTAAGGATATGGAAGAAAATCGGCCGTGCCCTTTGAAAGGAACCATCCCGGCATTTGCCTGGAGTGATTTAGGGAAATCACGGAAAACCTAAGTCTGGATGGCCGGAGGTGGATTTGAACCACCATCCTTCCGAATACGAGTCCAGTGTGTTACCACTGCGCCACCTCGCTCGGTTTCGCAAAAGGAGCGGACGAACTAAGAGGCGAGGGATGTGCGAACTAGTTCGGGTAGTTCGCCTGTGGGAGCGCTCTTCCGAACTAGTTCGTTCGCGAACTACACAGGACTACTCTTTGGATGCCGAGCGGGGGCTGGGCGAGGTGCCGAAACATCGACGCACCGAGTATGGTGAGGGGAGGTTCACTGACGGGTCAAAATCAGACCAAGGTGTTGGGGCTGGGGAATATGGGGTGCAGCCAAGACTGGAGGGCGTCATCTCTCTAGGAAAACTGGCCTCAGTATTCCAGGCGGAAATCACTGACATCAGGGCGTGTGTGGAGGAGAATTTACGTAGGTGATACAAAGATTGTAGCATCTATATCTATTCAGACAGCCAGGCAGCCCTGGGATCACTGGCAGCTCCTGCAACAAGGTGTAAAATTGTTGCAGAATGTCACAGGGTTCTAGTGGAGCTAGGGGAAAGCAATAGAGTAAACCTATTATGGGTCCCTGGCCACTCGGGGATCAGTGGCAACGAACATGCCGACAGATTAGCCAGGTTTGGGGCAGAGACTCCATTTATTGGACCGAAACCTGTCCTGATAATCACCAAGGCAATGATCAAATTGGAGCTACGTAACTGGCTCAGAAGATAGCACGTAGAATATTGGACTAAAGCCCATCAACATAAACATGGCAAGGTAATGATGCCAAAGCCATGTTTTAAAAGAAGCTCTGCAATCCTGGGTCTGAATAGGAGAGAGATTAGACTCATGGTTGGGTTGCTGACAGGCCATGGGAATTTCAAAAAACACCTACATACAATGGCAATAACAGAAGAGGACCATAAATGTAGGATCTGTGATGACGGTGATGAAACTGCATCACATCTGATCTTAGAATGCATTGCATTGGAGAGTAAAAGGCACAGAACATTTGGGTCAACCAGACCCGAAGAAATTGTGTCTAACAAAGAACTGGTAAAGGGACTCCTTGCACTGTTCAAGGGCATTGGTTGGCTTTACTAGACATAAAGGGAGCGATACCGCACAATAAACTCAGTTTCGGTGCGGGCAGTGGCGGGTTGGACCAACACTGTTTTGGTTTCCCTGAAAAAAATCAAATCAAATCAAATCAATGGTGAGGGGGAGGGGGGCGTTGCCACTATCAAGATCCGGCACTGAGAGAAGTGGACCACCAGTTATCTGGAGCACCAGCCGCCACTGCAGTCGACCGTGTAAAAGGCTCTGGAGCTGTCGATGAGCACGCCTGCCCGCCACCCAGCGCGAGGGGGCGGGAGTACTGTACACGTCGCCGCTTCGTGGGGGGCGTGACCGGCCAAGCGATGGCTCATTACGCTGCTTGACCCTCTGCGCCGTGCCCTCTGACAACCCGAACCACGCCGCATTAATGGCCCGAGGTATTTTTATGGACAGTAAACACGGTTCATTGGCCATAGTTATCGCGGCAATAGCTTCCCAGCTCCGCGGCCTCACGAGTCGAACGCTACCGGGCCAGTAACCACATCGAAAATCGTCACGTATTCCGTACGCTCTCGGCGAGAGTCTGGCGCAGGTGGTAGGGGCCCACACCGTGACGTTAAACGGCGGCATCAAGCATTTCGTTACCTGAGGAAATAACCCGAACTGTTTCCGTTTGCCGTTAAAACAGAGGTACATATCGGGCTGTCTTACAATCATTATCCTCGGGCACTTATCGATCGTCTCGTATGACACTGCTCTGAAAAAAGCCGAAGATACTCAGTTGGGAGGAATGATGTCTGACACATTGAATATTAAAAACGGAGTGCGACAAGGGGATGCATTGGCATGTCTTCTCCTTAACGCCGCCCTGGAGAGGGTGATGAGAATTGCAAACCTTCTGAATAGGGGAACGATCTTCTATAAATCAGTGCAGATACTGGCCTATGCGGATGACATAGATATAGTATCAAGAACCCAAGAAGCAGAGGAAGAGACATTTACGGCTCTTGAACAGGCTAGTAGAAATATGGGGTTAATTATTAATGAACAGAAAACAAAATATGTGGCAGCTGGAAAAGCACATAGAGGAAATATGCCAAATGCAATAACAATGGGCAATTATACATTCGAGAGAGTTGAACATTTCAAGCACCTGTGCTCGATAGTTACCTATCTAAATGAGACATCCTATGAAATTAAGCAGAGTTTAATACTAGCCAACAGAGCCTATTTTGCCCTAACAAGACTTCTATTATCAAGGCTAATGACTCGTACCACTAAATTAACTATCTATAAATTAGATCGTATGATATTAAGCAGAGATTAATACTAGCCAACAGAGCCTATTTTGCCCTAACAAGACTTCTATCCTCAAGGCTAATGACTCGTACCACTAAATTAACTATCTATAAATTACATACACGGCCAGTGCTTACATATGCCTGTGAAACCTGGTCATTTACAACTAAAGACAGTGAAATACTGGACGCATTTGAAAGAAAGGTACTCAGACGAATTATCTTGGCCTCTGTTCTCTGGACAGAGCCTTGTCTCGACTGGCATCTCTGTCCAACTTCTTTGCTTTTTACAAATGTCTGCCTTGGTCTGTTTGCATGTATATGTGTGTGAGTGTGTGTGTATTTGTTTACATTTCTTTTTTCCCCCCTAAGGTAAGTCCTTCCACTGCTGGGATTGGAATGACAGCTCATCCACTCCTTTAAAACCCCCTCCTTCCTTCCTCTTTTTTTGATGAAGCAACAAACGGTTGTGAAAGCTTGAATCTTTGTGTTTCTGTGTGTTTTTATTTGTGTATCTGTCTGTGGCATCACGTTTCGCTGTATGTAACCTCCTTGATATAGAGTCGCAAACGTGATCGCTGGCCTTCAGTCCGAATTTTTTTATAATCTGACGGCTTTCAACCACCATATCTTCCACCCCCTTATAGCTATCGGCATGGAAGTTCTATGGTGTATAACGGCAGACTTCGGACAACAATTACACACAGACCATTCGTTTGCGTTCTGTACTTTCGCCGTAGAGCGAAATATTAACACACACGTAGAATTTTATATACACCGATAATTTTCCATCCTAATATACTCCTCCCTTTTATCATTATCAACCCTCAAGCAACAATGCAACCAATAAAACCATTTTCAAAGAGTAACTATAATTTTCAAAGAGTAATTATTGTTCCGCATTTCGCGTTATATTCTTCAAATGACTAAATATCTATCAGATCGTTATAAAAGCATTCCTCATGTATAAATCAGTAACTGTAGAAATATTTAAGTCTCTGCGTCTTGTCGTTCAGACCTGATAAGCGTACACCGAACAGACATTCACATTAATATATATACATAAATAGCTATCCGATCGCCATAAAACCGTGCCTAAAACCTTCCCTGGGTAGACATTAGTAACTGTACAAATTTTTAGCTCTTTATGTCTTGTAGTTCAGACGTGATAAACGAACACCGAACAGACATTCACATTTATAGATATAGATACGAAGACCAACCCATCAGAAGGATAGTGATCATTCAGATTGAGGTGGGTAGGCCACGTGGCTCACATGAATGACACAGAAGTACCAAAAAGAGTATTACAAGAAAAGCCAGGAGGGCAGAGAGGACGTGTCGACCAAGAGCCAGATGGGAAGATGGAGTAATCGAAGATCTTAGGAAGATGGGTTATAGAAACTGGAGAGTATTGGCAAAGGACAGAGAGAAATGGAAGGAAATTGTAGAAGAGGCCAAGGCTCATCATGAGCTGCAGAGCCAAGAAAGAAGAAGACTCAATTGGGACTCATGCTGCGAGAGTTCTATATAAACTTATTTATGTAGATATAGTTTATAATGAGTGAGTTTTGACAATATGACATACAAGGTGCGCCTTAAAAGTTCAGTGAATGGTCCCATATTTCACAAACCGCGCTGGCGTGGAACTGGTGCCACGCATATACATTGAGGGACTTGAGGGTCATGTCATCAAACGCTCTCCCCCCCCCCTTTCCCCATCGTGCAAACCATGAAAGAAGTACACATATTCTGCCAAGGGCATATTCTTATTAGAATTTCAACTGTTATTCTGCCTTGGGCACATTTTTAATGGTATTTGAGATGTACGTTCACACGTTCCATTTTTTTGTGATCTTCTGACTTCATTTTGAATGTACTTGTTAATATGGAAAAGTTAGTAATCTGTGCCATAAGCCAGAGAGTATGCCTTATCTCTGACCTGAGTAATAGCGAGCAAGGCAGTCTGCAAGTAGCGAGCAGCCTGTCTGTAGGCAGACTCGGAGAGTGAAGCTTATGTGAAGCAGACGCAGATTGAAAGTTAGTTTGATAGCTTAGGCAGCCGCATTGCATTAATATTTCTGCATTTATTTTTGGAAGGACGAAAGTCTGCCCTGTGGTGGAGACCATTGTATCACTAGCTGAGACTACGTATTTGCTCGACTCGATAGCACAGTGATAGAATTCAAGACTACAAATCCAAAGGGCGCAGGTTCGATCCCCGCCAGGTCTTAAGATTTTTTATCTGTCACTTTCCACTTCTTTCACCTCTGGCAGTGTTGTTAATGTGGAAAACATCGAGTAGCATGGTTCGAAACCCACGTTAAACCCCCTATAACTGGCTGGGTAAGTCAGGTCGGAGGAAGGCAACGGCATACTACCTCCAGACAGGACCATGCCTAGTAAAGCACTGTAGTGTACAAAGCAATCTTCGGATTCTTGACTGCTTTACCTTTTATCTCCTGTACTTATTGTTGTAATTATAGTAATTTATGATTATTGTTGTAGTAGGCGCTTAGAGTTTCTTACTAACGAAGTTAGTTAACAAAAGTTGGTAGTTTTGATTTCACCTGAAGTTACTTCCCAGTTCCCATTCCTTTCCCATTCTGAAGATTAAATTTGCCTTGTGTTATCGCCCTCTAACAAAGCAAGTCATTAACTTAACAATTTGATAAGAATATTACTGCAGATATAATCCTTAATGAGATCAATTTGCATAACTAGTGAGAATAAAAGTAAGATACAGGTAGTCATAAAGTTTTTTGTGGTTTGATGAAAGATCACATTGTTAGGTTAATTAATAAGCTTAACAGTTACAGGAAAACTTACCTGTTGCCGGCCGCGGTGGCCGAGGGTACTGAAGCGCTTCAGTCGCGGTCTGCACGGCCACTACGGTCGGGTTTCGAATCCCCCCTCGGGCATGGATATTTGTGCCGTCCTTAGTCTTACCTAGTTCATAAGCTGTTTGTAAGCTTAGGGACTGATGACCCCGTAGTTAAGTCCCATAAGTTCTACAAACATTTGAATATTTGAACTTACCTGTCTTGTAAAAAAGAATGTATTTACATTCAGTTGTGTTCTTCTAAACATAATCAGATTTCAAAATTACGTTAATGCAGTTGAGACAGTGCAGTGATTGTTGTGTCATGCACATCACCAGATTGAGCGGCATTGATGACTACTTGAATTTTTGAATATTCTAATTGAAGTATTATTTCAAAAAATTGTAAAACGCCCTTGTAGCCGTGCTAGGAAATTTTGAACATAAAACTTTATATGTAGGGCAACCACAGTCGAAAGATACCATAATTTTTTTTTTAAAAGAACGGGTCCGTTGCGACTGTTAAATTCCTTTACTGAAGGTCACACACGACCGGTTTCGCAACTTAAAGTTGCATCCTCAGGTGTTATGTTAAGTCATTACAAAAAACTGGTGAAGCTCATTGCCTATCATTTGATTTTCGGCTTCTAATATTTATATGTGGCGATATTTGAAGCCATCCCCGTATCCTTTGAAGATGATCTGGGGAGGCACTTGGTGTTAACGGTCTCTTTCCTCTCTGAGAATACAACTTTAAGTTGCGAAACCGGTCGTGTGTGTCCTTCAGTAAAGGAATTTAACAGTCGCAGCGGATCCGTTCTTTTAAAACGTTATGAAATCTTTCGACTGTGGTTGCCCTACATATGAAGTATTATTTCATAGAAAGCTGACAAATTATTCCCGTAATGAGATAGACACTTATTTTTCTTGGCCCTCGCAGCTGACTTGTTTGAGTATAGTCTGGTGACTATTATACTGTGTATCTAAAAATAATCTTGAAACAAACTTAGGTGATATTACTTTTCAAATATACGAGAGTAGAATTCAATCAGATTACTATTTTAATTACGTCTCATTAACAGTTTGTCTTCATTTTACTGTGTTATCCGTTACGCTCAAAACAATCACACGTAATTTTACTATGTTCAATGTCAGATACGTTTAATAGATTTCGAGGACAGAACCACACTGAAACTCAGACTTTAATGAGTTTATTTAATAGGCAGGGTAATCACATTGTTTTGTTGGTAAATTTGATCTGTAACAGCCACGCCACACATGATCAGTGACACATTGTTGTTTGAACGCAGAGAAGGTTTCACACATTTTAACCAAAATTATATTACACACACTCGTTTTAATCAATGCAGTGAAGTGGTGGCACACGCTGCGACCCAGCTGATAGGTTCAGTTTGAAAATTCGAGTCATTGTAACATGGAGCGCAAAATGAAGCAAATGGGCAACACGTTAAAATCAAATTTTGATTCAAATTAGGCAAAACGGCGACGGATACCTAAGGGTGTTACTGCATGTGTGTGGTGTGTTGAAGCAATGAGTAAAAACTGTGTGTTTGAGTGATTACACAAAAAGTGTCTGCATGATCTTCCTGTGAGAAGAATGGAAAAAGTCTGCTATTGCAACAGTCTGCGTGTACGGAGTGCATGTTAGCGTTGCCTTCACGAACACCAAAGACTAGCAACAGTTGCAGCTTATCATATCCCTGACCATAAAGCCTACGGTGAGGCCAATGTGGTTTTAGAAGAAAACACTCTACGCAACAGTGATCACCAGGTCTAATCATATGCCCAGAAGACCAGCAGACGGCTCTACACCCGATGTCAGAAGTGTATTGTAGCCAATGGTGATTATTGTGAAGGCCAATAAAGGTATTTTGTTTCCTATAATTCCTGACACCATTAACTTTTCAGACGCATCTTGTAAAATGCCACGTCTTTAGAGGGCATTGATTTACAAGGTCAGAGGTTTTACACCGCCAAAGGACCTACATCTTAGTATTGACATCACCCTAAGACAAGAAGTGGGTGGACACGAACTCTGCAACTCGGATGAGGTCGTCGCCGGCCGCGGTGGCCGAGGGGACTGAGGCGCTTCAGTCACGGTCTGCACGGCCACTACGGTCGGGGGTTCGAATCACCCCTCGGGCATGGATATTTGTGCCGTCCTAGTTCGTAAGTAGTTCATAAGTAGTTTGTAAGCTTAGGGACTGATGACTCCGTAGTTAAGTTCCATAAGATTTACAAACATTTGAACATTTGAGGATGAGGTCGAGATAGGCTTCACTAATCACCGCACTCGAATTCCGCAACTTTCCCTTCATGCAGATGCACGCTTATGTGGAGTTTCATGCCTAAAAGGTGTGACGAAGAGAGATAGATGCATGTTTCACATATCCTTCTTTCGAGAAAACTTCCACACAAGATTCTTAAGGAAAACAAATTAAAATCCGATTCTGATCTGTTGTTGACTTACTGGTTGGCAAAAACAGCATATCTGAAACGGATTTTAGTTCTATTTGTAATGGAACTCAGATGTGGATGCCCGAACAATGTTCCTATTTCTCAAATGAAAAACTAAAATTAAAAATAACAAATCTAAATATATGACCCATAATTCAGCTTTACTGCCTTAAGCTACGTGAATAAGATGTGCGCGGACGACGTTGGTTGTTCTAGTAAAAATACTTGAATTTGTACTGAAATCCTTATCCCCCTTTTCTTTTAATAAATTGTGGCAATTTGATACATTATGTCTTGGAACGGTTTACAAGTATAATAAGTCTGAAAAAGGGAAGTGGCTTCATTCCTGTTCAACATCATCATAAAGTGAGAAATGGGTTTTGTGATCAAATAAGCATTGTACCGTAAAATACATTACACATTTCGCCGACTACCTGATGGATAATTATATTAATGAGGAAGATGCATCTTTCCAACTTTCTATTGGGCAGACGAATCTTTCCTCTCTGGAGAACTACAAATGCATGTGAGAGCTTTCACCCTTGTTTTAACTCCTACTTTGAATCCACTCATCCCAACAATTATATTTTTGTGACTACTCTGAGAAGAATACAAAAAGACTTTTGCATTGACAAAATAGTGTTGTGTATGGTTCTTTACCATAAACGGACAAGAAAACCAGAGAGATAAATATTCTGCAATTGCAGAACTGCGAAATTGACTGCATTTTTCAAATTGTTTCTTAAAAAAATTAAATCTTTCCTTCAGTTTCAAACTGCTTTTGAATGAAAATATTAGCAACTGAATATACACTATATTCCATGACCTTCTTTTCAGTTTAGAAATTTATGGTTTTGAAGATTCATACATACGGTAATTTATCGTTTTGTACCTTTTGTAGTAAAATGTAATAAATTTGCTACATTTATTGTATGTGGTTTCCTGATGGCAAAGCGAAAACTGCGACTCTGCAGATTAATTTCTGAGTTCGGGTACCGGCGCTCAGAACCGTTTCGGTTCAAAATGTTTAAATCTTTGTAGAGCTTATGGGACTTAACTGCGGGGTCATCAGGCTCTAAACTTACAAACTACTTATGAACTAGCTTATTCTAAAGACGGCACAAACATCCATGCCCGAGGGGGGATTCGAACCCCCGACTGCAGCGGCCGTACAGACCGTGAATGGCGCGCTGCAGACCGCTCGGCCACTGCGGCCGGCGACCGTTTCGGCCAAGCCACGGAATACCTGGGCTGAGCAGGTAAAAGTTGTGGAGTTCGTGAGAGCAAATTGGTCACAAACTGGTATTAAATCAGGTAGCGATAGAAAATGATTACTTGTAAAGTTCGGCGCCCGATGGACGACTGTGTGAAACCACAGTATAACTTCACCGCGCAGATGGCAAGTTTGGTATTCGTCAGGCGGACACTAACTACATTGGCGGAAATGACTATTGGTATACCATAGTATAGTTTACCAGTTCACTAAAGATATATTGTTTCGTGGCGTAGCCACCTGCGCTGCGATGTACGCCATGATTCTCGCATCGATTCAGTAATGTATATGGCGCATGGTGTCCTGGGAGACATTACCCCACTCCTACTCGATCAGTTCACGTAGTTCAGCAAGAGTGTCGACTAGGATGTGTCTGTCGTCGTCCAGTCATACCCCACAACTGCTTGATTGGGCTGGGAAATTGCTGCACGTTTCGAGTTTCAAGCGCAGTGGGTGAGTGAGCTTTATCATGTTGGAACGACACATCACCTTCCTGTTGCAAGAATTAATAATAATAAAATCGGTTTTACAAACTTTCTGCACCAAAGTTGAACGGTAGTTGCCACTTATCGCCTCCCCTCCCCCAGACCATCAAACCTGGGATAGGGCGTGGGCCGTGAAATTTTTTTTTCTTTTGTTTTCCCCTCCGTGCTTGAAGTAGCATGGTGACCAACTCAATAGTTCTACTGTCACCTCTGCATGTGTTAGTATTTCTAATGTTGGAGTCACATGAGCGGGTACTGTGATGTGTGCCGTACGTGTGGGTAGGATTACCCATTAATACGGTCCATCAGGATGATAGAAGTGGTCGAAAGGTTTTGAGCCAAAAGCGGTTTTAAGGGTAGAGGGGAAAACAGTGCCAAGGCAAGTGGCAAGGGAACAGGTAGTAAGAACAGTAGCGGAATCTTGCTATCAGTGACAGCTCGTGAAAGGGTTTGGTTATGTTAGTTACTAGGTATCGTGCAAGCTCAGTACCACTTTCATTGCGTGTTTGTCATATATTTGTCAATCCAGTTTTAGGAGTTGCCCTCTGCAGCTGGCACTGGGATGTCTCCTGGGCCACCATCTGCGGCGGCTGGCTGCAACAATCAAGATTGACTAATAAGTGGTCGATTTTGGAATCGGCCACTAAGTGTGGGGGTTCATGTTGCCCGGTTGGTCATGTGTTGTATGTGGTCCCCCCTTGTGAGTTTCCAGTCTAGCCAAACACCTAGGTATTTGACTTTCTCAAGGAAACGTATTGGACGTGTGTGTAATGTAACTGGTCTGCAGTGTTGGTGTTTATGCAGGTGCTTCGGTCTTCTAGTGAACAATAGTGAATTGCACTTGTCGACGTTTACTTTCACACGCCATCGTTCCAACCAAGGCTCCGCGGTATTGAGCGCAGTGTGTAATCGTGAGTTAATGTTCGACGGTTTCCAACCTTGCGCTAGGATAGCGGTGTCATCCGCTTAGATTGCGACCGTCGTGTTATGGGTGGTTGGAAAGTCATTAATGTTGAGGTTAAACAGGAGGGGCCCCAGGATGCTGCCTTGGGGTACTCCCGCTGTGGACTAATGCAATCTACGACACATTGTTGGCCAAGTCTACTCCATCAGGAGCGAACAAGCAGAATCTGCTTTCAACACTGAAGACCACGACCGGCATTACATTTTCCAAGTTATCCTCCGACGGCACTAGTCGAGCCGTGCACGTCGATGCTGTGGAGTACGCGGAGCGATAGGGGAAGCTTGGAGAGGAGGAGCTACGGCCGAGCGCCAACAGTGGAGCCTGCGGGAGAAACACTGCGTAACTCGCGGCCTGCCATGAGCGTCGAGAGTGAATATTACTGGCTGCCAGTGCGGAAATGGAGGGGGATGCGCAGAACTGCTGAAAACCCGGCCGCCCTCCTACGTGACGCCGACATAGTTGAAGACGAGCTGTAGGTGTACGATCTGCCGTTGCTTCCCTTACAATACGACGACTTCGGCGGACTGTGCTGCTTGGCCGTCCATGCCCTTGTCTACAGGTGTGAGAAGGTTCATGTGATCACTGCAACCAGTATTCTTGCACAACTGACACAGAACGTCTAACATGTGTCGCAGGTTTCCGAAACGAAAATCCCGCCATACGGAAGACCATAGTTTGACACCTCTGAAACTCGCACAGCTGGTTGTGGGAAGCACCAGTGTGTCTGTGTGGTATGACGCCTATTTTCGTTAACATCACACGAAGCTTTATGGCTGCAAACATTCTATAATGAAGGGTAAGGACAGATGGAGTTCTAGCTGCTGCATCACTAGACTATCTGTTGCTGGACGAAGTTGAAACATTTCTCAATACATCCACTATCCCCCATGTGTCATCTAGCGTCACTGGATGAAAATCTGCACTCCTGCGCATTAAAATTGCTACACCACGAAGATGACGTGCAACAGACGCGAAATTTAACCGACAGGAAGAAGATGCTGTGATATGCAAATTATTAGCTTTTCAGAGCATTCGCACAACGTGCTGACATGAGGAAAGTTTCCAGCCGATTTCTCATGCACAAACAGCAGTTGACCGGCGTTGCCTGGTAAAACGTTGTCGTGATGCCTCGTGTAAGGAGGAGAAATGCGTACCATCACGCTCTCGACTTTGATAAACGTCGGATTGTTGCTTATCGCGACTGCGGTTTATCGCATCGCTACATTGCTGCTCGCGATCCAATGGCTGTTAGCAGAATATGGATTCGGTGGATACAGGATGGTAATACGGAATGCCGTGCTGGATCCCAACGGCCTCATGTCACTAGCAGTCGAGATGACAGGCATCTTATCCGCATGACTGTAACTGACCGTGCAGCCACGTCTCGATCCCTGATTCAACAGATGGGGACGTTTGAAAGACAACAACCATTTGCACGAATAGTTCGACGACGTTTACAGCAGCATGGGCTATCAGCTCGGAGACCATGGCTGCGGTTACCCTTGACGCTGCATCATAGACAGCAGCGCCTGCAATGGTGTACACAACGACGAACGTGGGTGCGCGAATTGATGAATCCCAGGTTCTGTTTACAGCATCATCATGGTTGCATGGTTTGGCGCCATCGCGGTGAACGCACATTGGAAGTGTGTATTCGTCATCGCCATACTGGCGTATCACCCGTCGTGATGGTATGGGGTGCCATTGGTTACACGTCTCGGTCACCTCTTATTCGCATCGGCGGCACTTTGGACAGTGGCCGTTACATTTCAGATGTGTTACCACCCGTGGTTCTACCCTTCATTCGATCCCTGCAAAACCCTACATTTCAGCAGGATAATGCACGACCGGATGTTGCAGGTCCTGTACGGGCCTTTCTGGATACGGAAAATGTTCGATTGCTGCCCTGACCAGCACATTCTCCAGATCTCTCACCAATTGAAAACGTCTGGGCAATGGTGGCCGTGCATCTGGCTCGTCACAATACGCCAGTCACTACTCTTGATGAACTGTGGTATCCTGTTGAAGCTGCGTGTGCATCTGTACCTGTCACGTCATCCAAGCTCTGACTCAATGCCCAGGCGTATCGAGGCCGTTATTACGGCCAGAGGTGGTTGTTCTGCGTACTGATTTCTTAGGATCTATGCACCCAAATTGCGTGATAATGTAATCACGTCAGTTCTAGTATAATATATTTGTCCAATGAATACCCGTTTATCATCTGCATTTCTTCTTTGTGTAGCAGTTTGAATGGCCAGTAGTGTAGGTCGTCTTTCTAGCTGCACAATTTTTTTTCCGGCAATGCTGATTGAGGAGGTGTCCCGTGACCTTTATCACCTCGGTATAGTGTGTATAGTGAGTACCAAGGAATGACTCCTGATTCTGGAGACTTTCCGTGCGAACGTTTGGGACGTTAAGAGAAGTTGCGTGGCAGGAAGGGGCTGACAGATGGGGCGTGGTTGGGGAGGCCAGATTCGTCAGCGGCCGTTCATCAGCCGCCGCCCGCCGTACAATGGACGGCCAGGACCGCGCGCTCTCCACGCGCTTTCATTACGACGCCACCGCCGCCCACCCGCCACCGCCGCCCACACGCGCACCTGCTGCCGCTGACGTCACGGCCCCGCTGCTCAGCGGAAGAACCGCGGCGCCCACCAGCAGCGGCACCCACAACTAGCATCCAACTGTCAAGACTTACAAGCTACCTAGGGTTCTTTTATTTGTGGGCGGAAAAGTTAGTACTGCTTCCTCCCACAAGTCCCCTAAAACCTCCAGATCCTTGCGGATTCTGTTGCGTAGCAGTGTGCGTTTGTACCGCCCTACATACGCACGAGGTACCGTAGTTGCTGTCCAAGTCTTTATGGAAAGCATAGAGTTCTGACTAACCTGTTGTCTTCTATAGTTGTATCCCCAGCGCAGAAGACAGCTCACAGGTCGTTAGTTCTTCTACAGCGTACAAGAGAGGTTACAATAAGTTAGAAACGTGTCCATAAAAATTATTTTTGTAAGAAAATGTTTAATATTGTTCCTCATGTTTTGTATCGAGTAACTTGCTTGCAAGAAAATGTATAATATCGCTTCTACTGTATGTATCGATATGTGTATTTAACTCTGTGAAGTTTCATCTTTGGCAAAGATCATGTATTGTATAGCATTGTAGCTCGCACTGAGAGAGAGTAGCACTAGTGGTTCAGCTCGCTTAGAGAACGGTTGAGTTGTGTGTATGGCTCCGATGTAGAGCAGAGGCTGCTTTGCCAGCAAGTCAGAAGTTGTATTATGTAAGTAATGTAATGCTGATTATTAATAATAAGTAACTTGACCTTTCTTTCCTGTTTCATTTACGTAGTTAGAAAATTAACCTACTTCCTTCATTTGATAATTAGTTATTAGTGGATTTAAAGTGCAGTATTGATTTTAATAATATTGTTGAACAGATTTCGTTGTTGGTGCCATAGTAAATGATAGTTAATTGACTATGATACTAAATTTCAATAATTAGAAACTGATCTGCATAAAATTCTCACAGTCAAGCATTAAGAAAGTGATTTGTGGTTTTTTAATATCTTTCTCGCAGTCCAAATATTTTGAGTATAGTCAGTGTCTGTTTCAAATGGTGACTTGTCACAGTTGTTTTGTGTTTAAAAATATCCGTTGCGCGCATAATCAGTTTAATGCACTGTTTCTTATTTAATAGTATATACATCAATATCAGGGCCATAATTAAACCAAATTGCTGTGTTAATGAACATTTTGCTGTCTGATTTCACGATAGGTTCAACATCCACAACACACACACAGCTTTTAAGTTGATGGAAGCATAAGAAGCGACTCGCGAGATTTTTAATTGTCAGGTATGCCATTTATTAAATAAATAATAAAAAATGAACAACTATTGTTAATACGACACGGCCTATGCTGCCCGTAGTTCATGTTGAGACTTCGACTGTTATCACAATTATACAAAACTTTACTCATTACCGGCACAGTCCGGCGCGTATAGTAGTCAGCTCGAGACTGAGACTGCGGCGCTTTGCGAGAAGACAACTGACGCTCTATTTCGCGCCAAAACATGGCCGTCGCGCGCCTTCTTCAAAATCGCTCTTCTCTTGTTACAATAAGAGAAGGCACCTTAAACTTTTTAAACTGTCAAAATCTAGCCTGTCCCTGAGAGATATTTATCACAAATTCTCAGCTCTGAATAATTAATATTTAGTATATAATAAACAAAACTAATTTAAAAAGAAATCACGTGACGTGAAATGCAGCAGCCAATGCGAGGAGAGTACCAGTAACATAGGCGGGCTTTCCCATGGGAACCAGCACCTACTGTACCATATGCTACTGCTCCCCACCTCAACATATGCTGCACTTCTGACTTTCTTCCGCGTTTAAGACACGTACGATGTTAGCAAAGAAACGGCCAGCGGTGAGAAATATGAAGTGGCCATAGGCCAGCAATATCACAGACTCCAGAGCGACTCCGTATACTCCACTCGGACACAGCACGCCTCGGCGTAATGGTTCATATTGCTTAGTCACTCTACAAACTTCAGCGTACATGGAAGTCCCGTTTGCGTGCAACATACCTTCAAAATTCAATAAGAATTTACCTAAGAAAGCAAGTGCAGACAAATGTGAAAATTATAGAACTATCAATTTAATAAGTTATGGTTGCAAAATTCTAACACGAATTATTTAGAGACGAATGGAAAAACTGGTGGAATTTGACCTTGGGGAAGATCAATTTGGATTTATGAGAAATGCAGGAACACGCGGAACATAGATTAAGGAAAGGGAAACCTACGTTTTTGCATTTGTGGATATAGAGAAAGCTTTTCACAATGTTGACTGGAATAAATCCTTTCAGATTCTGAAGGTAGCAGGGGTAAAATATAGGGAGCGAAGAGCTATATTCAACTTGTACAAAAACCAGACAGCAGTTATCAGAGTCTAAGGGCATGAAAGGGTCGCAGTGGTTGGGAAGGTACTATGAACAGGGTTGAAGCCTTGCCCCAATATTGTTCAATCTGTACATTGAGCAAGCTGTGAAAGAATGCGAGGAGAAATTTTGAGAAGGAATAACAGTTCAGGGAGAAGAAATAAAAACCTTGTTGTTTGCTGACGACATAATAATTGTCAGAGACAGCAAAGGACCTGTAGGAGCAATTAAACGGAATTGAAAATGTCTTGAAAGGAAGGATTAAGATGAACATTAACATGAGTAAAACAAAGGTAATGGAATATAGTGTCATAAAATCAGGAATTAGTTTAGGTAATGAGACAATAAAAGTAGTAGATGAGTAATGTTATTTGGGTAGGTAAATAACTTCTGAAACCTGAAGTAAAGAATTTCCATAATGACTATGAGAAGAAAAGCGTTTCTGAAGAAGCGAAATTTGTTGACATTCAATAGTAATTTAAATGTTTGAAAGTCTTTTCTGAAAACATTACTCTGAAGTGTAGCATTGTAGGGGAGTGAAACGTGGACAATAAGGAGTTCAGATAAAAATATGCTGCTACAGACGAATGATGAAGATTAGATGGGTAGATCACGTAACTAGAAAGGAGGTGCTCAACAGAATTGGGGAGAGAAGGATTTTATGGCGTATGCTCAATAAGAGAAGGGATAGGTTGGTGGGACATATATTGAGAAATCAAGGAATCGTCAACTTGGCATTAGAAGGAAGTGTGTGGGGTAAAAATCGTAGAGGGAGACTGAGGAACGAATACAGTAAGCACATTCAAAACGATGTACGTTGCCGTACGTATCCTCATATGAAGAGACTTCCACAGGACAGGGTAGTGTGGAGAGCTGCATCAAACCAGTCTGCGGACTGAAGAACACAACAACATCATCTTTACTTATCCTCATAATTTTGATTGTCCTTGTCAAAATAGTCTCCTATGAATGCGACGCATTTGCCACAGCGTTTCTTCCAGTCTTGAAACACATGCCGGAAACCATTTTTGTGGGATTCTTCAAAATCGCCTCCACAACCTCCACCGCTGTTTCTGAGGATGGATAATGCCTTTCACGAAGGTGTTCCTTCAAGTTAGGGGAAAAAAAAGAAGTCACGTAGGGCTACATTCTGACTATAGGAAAGGGTGAGGTATGCACTTCTCGTTGATTTTTGCACGATATTCAGCAACAATATTGGCGATATTCGGCCGCGCATTATCGTGGTGCATCATCCAGCCTGTTTCATGGAAATGTGGTCTTTTGTGCGTGATATGGACTTGCAATGTTTTCAGGATACCCCTTTAGTACTGTCCAGTTCTGATGTGTGTGCATATGCGACATGAACATCCAACAATGAGATGATCATAACTTTCCCAACACAAGCAAGCACTTTTGCTTTTTTGTGGATTGATAACGCAGATTTCCACACTGAGCCTTGTTGTTTGCTCTCAGGATCAAAATGATGTAGCCAAGTTTCATCGTTAGTGAATACATTAGTTGCCGCGGTGGAGAAGCCGTGCGGTCTGAAGCGCCTCGCTGCGGATCGCGCGGTTGCTCGCCGTGGAGGTTTGAGTCCTCCCTGGGGCAAGGGTGTGTGTGTTGTCCTTAGGCTAGTTTACCTAGGTTTAAGTAGATTGTAAGCTACGGACTGATGACCACGCAGTTTGGTCCGATAGATTTACAGACATTTGAACATTTTTTGAATACATTAGAAAGAAACTCAGGATCTCTCTTCAACTTTAACCACATAAACACCTCGACGCAAATGATTTTCTTTACTTTGGGAATAAACAGTCTTGGAATCCATCGCGCACAGACACGTCTCATGTCTAACGTTTCTGTCACCAAAGTATGGGTGGCACCCAACGAAATGTTCAGTATGTATTTCAGAAAGTTATCTTAGAGTAATTCGTCGATCGTCTTTCACAATCACAGCAGCATTTTATTTCTTCCATAAGAGCAGTAACTGGAGCACTGGGTCCACCTTATTTTCAAAATTATTGCCTCCCTTTTTAAACATTTTAAACCACCCTCGAGCTGTGCTTTAGAAAAGAACAAACTCTCCATATGCCTCCTGAAAGATTGTATAGGCCTCAACTGAAGATTTCTTGGGACGAAAGCAGAATTTCAAAGCCGTGTATTATTAATTGCGAGTTACCTCCATTGCAGCGGTTGGCTATACTGGACATGTCTGAACTTGTCTCCTTCTCACAGGCGGGAACTGGGAGTCCCAACAATGAAACTACTATGGCGTGACAAACTAACAGAATATCGTAAGATTAAATTTAACGGTGAAAATTATGACCGTAAAAAATTAAGATCACTTTTTGTTGAACAACTCTCGTACTACCACTGCTTCTACGTGCTGTTGTATTCTAGTGCATAATTTTGGAAATATTTTTGGGATAACAAAACTCTTATTTAAATTTATATATAAAAACAGTCTAGAGTGCAACAATTTTATTTCATTCGATTTGTTTTGGACCATCTGCAGGAATTGTAACTCAATTGATGTCGTGCAGTTGGCAGGTAACTGGGAGCCTTCCAATGCGCCATTGCTCATTTGTTCATTGAATAGTGACGCACTGGAAGGCTCCCAGTTACCTGCCAGCTGCACGACATCGATAGAGTTACAATTCCTAAAGAAGGTCCAAAAGAAGGACCGAAACTAGTTGAATAAAATAAAATTGTTGCACTCTAGACTGTTTTATATATGTATTCTAGAGTCCAAAGGACTGGTCTGATGCATCTCTCCACGCTACCTTATCCTGCGCAAACCTTTTCATCTCGGAACAAGAACCCCGATCTGCATGCCTTTGAACCCGCTTACTGTATTCGTCTCTCGTCTCCCTGTGCAACTTTTACCTCCCACACCTCTCGCCAATGCTAAACTGACGAGTCCCAGATGTCACAGAATGTGTCCTACCAATCTATCCCTTCTTTTAGTCATGATATGCCATGTCTCCCGTTTCTGTTCAGTAACTTCTCATTAGTTTCGCAATCTACGACTGATTTCTCCTGTAGCACAAAATTTCAAAAGTTTCAATAATTTTTCTCTCTGGACTCCATACGTCCACGTTTCACTCCCATATAAGGAGACACTCCAGACAAATGCCTACAGAAAAGACTTCCTAACACTTAATATTCAATGTCAACTAATGCTCTTATTCAGAAATGCTTTTCTTCCCATAGCCATTCTACAGTTAATGTTGTTGTGATCTTCAGTCCGAAAACTGGTTTGATGCAGCTCTCCACCCTACTCTATCCTGAGCAAGCCTTTCATCTCCTCATAAGATCGTCAACCCACATCCATTTGAACCTGCTTACTATATTCGTCTCTTGGGCTCCCTCTGGGATTTTTCCACCACACATTTCTCTCAAATACTAAATTCACAACTCCTTCATGTCTAAGAATTTATACCATCTTTACGTTATTTTGCTTGTCTAATAAAAAAAACTCATCTACAACTTTTATTCTCTCGTTAATCTAATTCCGATTTTGTTAGATTATATTTCATTACCCTTGTTTTCCTTTTGTTAATGTTCATCTTATACCCTCCTTACAAGACACACTCCATTCTGCTTAACTGATCTTCCATGTGCATTGCTGTTTCTTTCAGAATTACAATGTCATCTGCAAACCGCAAAGTTTTTATTTCTTCTCCCTGAACTTTAATTCTTTCTCCAAATTTCTCCTTGCATTCCTTCAGAGCTTGCTCAGTGTACAAATTGAATAACATTGGAGAAAGGCTACAGCCCTGTCTTACTCCCATCCCAACTCCATTCCCAACTAATGTGTCCCGTTCATGCCCTTCGTCATTTATAATGACTGTCTGGTTTTTGTACTAGTTGTAAATAACTTCTCGTTCCCTGTATTTTACCCCTGCTACCTTCAGAATTTGAAAGAGTGTACTTGTCAACAATGTCAAAGGCTTTCTACAAATATACAAAAGCTAAAAATGTAGGTTCTCCCTTCCTTGACCTATTTTCTACGACAAGTTGTAAAGTGAGTATTGCCTCACGTGTTCCAACATTTCTCGTTAATCCGAAGTCATCTTCCCGAGGTCGGATTCAGATTATATCATTTCATTCGTTGTAAATAATTGGTGTTATTATTCTGCGACAATGATTTATGAAACTGGAGTTCTGTAATTTTAACACTTGCGTGCACTTGCTTATTTTGATCAACACTTAGTAATCCTGCTTACTCTATACGGTATCGAATCGAAATATTTTTATCCTATTTATTCTCTTTCTCTCAATCTTCAGTTTTATTACCAACCGTAAAACCATACACATAAACGTGAAAAAGCTTAATACTCTCAATGAGAAACTCATTTTACTGAAAAGACAAGTGGTACAGTTCATAGTAATAGACGAAAAATACCAGCGTAAAGGAGAAGTAATATCTGCCGCTTCCCAAGGACGTCACATAGCCCTCTGTTGTTACTATTCCAAAATACAATACCAAGAAGGATCTGAGACACCACAGACAAATTCATATGTGTGTTAACACGTGGTACAAGTATCATCTTCTGAATATGTTTGATTATGATTGAACTTCAATTGCAAGGAAATTGATGGAAGAAAAGGAAGACTGACGCAACTATATCAGGCTTCGTGTAAAGCAGAGTAGATGGTCAACACTTTCGTAAAATTACTAAATTTGTATTTGCATAAATATTTCCGTGTAGCTTAATATAGATTACCCATTACAGCTTTGATCCAATTATCTTGTTTTGTCTCATGTTTCAGTGCCATACTTAGCCATATGAGGTAACGTTTAGGGCAACATGACTGTGTCTAGGCTATTTCGCAACACAAAAGAGTAGTCATCATCTTAATGTCTTTGCTAAAACACTTGACCAAAGTAAATATATGTCTTTCTTGTAGAATAAAACATAGCGAATTATTTTAGCAAGATGTGTAACAAGGAGTGAAATAGACCTATCAAAGCGGAAGGCATCTTTAATTCCGTGTCCAAACATAACAAAGTAAGAACCTCAGATCACTTAAAAAATTGAATACAAGAGCTCGGAGACACATAAATAGGAACTTCTCATGGATCAACTGATAAGACCGCTTTCAACCCAATTTGCTACCGTATGAAAGTAAATTTTAAAATGTGTGTGTCTTAACAGTGAAGAAAGCAAATTCAATATTTTGCAACTTTTTTAAGTGTATTATAGATACGTAGCATCTCCAGTCACAGCAATTACTACGAGCTATGTGAATAATTTAATTCCTTATTTCAATTCTTCATAAGTATACTTCACTTGAAACTTCGTGGCAGGTGTGCCGGAACAGGAATTCGAACCTGGGACCATTGCCTTTGGCAGACAAGCGCTCTACCGATTTTTTTTCCTTGTGCCTTACCCATGTTTTCTTTTACTTGTCGCCTAAGCTTTTCCTCTTTAGGCGTTAGCGCGTAACTACTGTATCCCCCATAAGCTAAACTGCAAAAAAAAAAAAGGGGGGGGGTCTATTGTCACTTTTACCATATACTAAATCAAAGATTAAACTAAGAGAAAGGAAAGAAATACCGTGTTCTTTTATTGAAACTTGAATTATTTTTTCCGGCACGTTTCACGGTCCACCGTCACAACTTTACTTCTGTCAGCACTTCGGTACCTACTTCCCAAACTTCACAGAAGTACTCCTCCGTTCCAGTAGTGTTAGTTCTGCAAGGTTCGTACGAGAAGTTCTGTGAAGTTTGGAAAGTAGGAGGCGAGGTAATGGCAAAAGTAAAGTTCTGAGGAGGGACCGTGAAACGTACTGGGATAGCTCATACGGTAAGAGCGTTTACCAGCAAATGGCAATGGCCCCAGGTTCGAATCCCGGTTCCGGCACACAATTTTAATCTGCAAGGAAGTTTCATATCAGCGAACACTATATATTTGTCTCGGACTGTACTTTTTGTATTGGAAAACTCACGAGTTTAGCCTCCAGATATCGTCAACGATTTCATCAACAATGCCGGTATTGCAGAATTGGATTGGTCCGTATGTTCTCCCAATACGAAACCAGTTGAACATATCTGGGATAAATTGCATTTCCTGACCAATCACGAAATATAAAGGAGTTAAGCAGGACTGCCACTAAAGAATGACGTAAATTAGGCCAGCAGTGGTTAAACGATCTCGTGGACAGCATGGCACGTGTGGTGCCGGCTTGAATTCATGCAAAGGGTCATGCAATTCTTTGTTGAATCAGGGTGCAATACAATAGGCCTACCTCGAGAAATGTGCTTTTTCGTTATGTTTGAATGCAAATGAAGTGATTTGTCGGGATTTGTTTGTCTGAAAATGTATTACTTCATAAATACCAGTTCACCACAATACAGAACTTTTGTTAGTTGGGCGATATCATGTCTATTTTGTTACCGCCCAGCTTCAAGAAATTATTATGGTACTAAAAGAAGATTAAAAGCTCGCGCGGAATGATATAAGGGTTCGTTTTTCCGGCGAACTATTACAGAATACAACGGTAGAAAAAAAGTCTGAAAGTGGTTCGATGAAATCTCTGACAGGAACTTAAGTGTGAATTGCAATGCTGCAGATGTAGATGGGCGCAATTATCCCTGTAAAAATAATCGATATGATATTCAGAGCCAATGAAATACGTGTCACAATAAAGGATTCCTATACACTCGCATCAAAGCCCAAGGTACTCCCCTCTGACAGCAACCCAGTCATATATTCTTGCATGAAAACGAGAATAGACATCTTCCACCTTCTGTTTCAATTTGGTAACTATGTACAGGTTTCTGTATTCCACCAAATTGGTTATTCCACAACACGTCTGCCTTGCTTCCGAATCAATCAATACTGAACCAGGTTTTCTCATCTCAAATAACTGCGTTTAACGTTTTAACTTCTCCGATAAAGTTCGTGTACCCATAAAATGCTTGCCTTGCGTTCCGGACCGTTTGCAACCCTTCTTAAAATAGGTGGTGAGTGCTACTTGGGCAAACCTGCGAGTCGACACAGAGTGGCTAAATTTAATATCTTCTTGCTTTTCAGTGAAATGTTTCTATCGCATTTATTTTAGAAAACGAGTAAGCAACGCTCTGTAAATTAAGGATTACTTAACTAGAACTGTTGTAAGCCGCACGATGCAAGTGTTACCCATAAATTTAGTACGCAGTGGTGTTCCTACTCGCAACTGCGCAGCGATTCTAAACCAGACGATTGCTACAGACATTCAATTACAGACCGCATAACCTCGTTTCGGAAATACATTGCGAAACTAGCATCGTTCCTAGCATACCAGGCAAGGCGTGCTGTGAGCCTCGAATTAAAAATGGATGCGTTATGAAAATGCTTTACTGAAAGCTTAACAAAGCGTAAGTAGAGCTTCCTTCAGGGAAGAGATAAGGTGAGAGAGAGAGAGCCCTTTTTAGTGGCTGATGTTGCTTCACACTTCCTTGAACTACACTGGTGGCCATAAATTAAGGACGAGTGTAATTTGCAAGTGGTGTGTCACTGCTTGATGAAACTAGGACTGTACATAGAAACAAATACGAGAGCTGTTGTAGTTGTGGTCTTATGTCCAGAGACTTGTTTGATGCAACCCCACACACTTTCCTCCAATGCTAAATTCACGACTTCTTGATGTCTAAGAATGTGTCCTACCAATCTATCCCTTCTTTTAGTCAAGGTATGCCAGAAACTCCTTTCCTCACCAATCCTGTTCAGTACCTCTTCATTAGCTATACGATCTACCCATTTAATTTTCAGCATTCCTCTGTAAAGTAGTATTTCAAAAGCCTCTATCCTCTTCCCGTCTAAACTATTTATCGCCCAAGTTTCACTCTCGTACAAGGCAACATTCCACACAAATGCCATCAGAAAGGACTCCCTTATGCTTATATAAAAAAAAATTTCTTCCCATTGCCATTTTGCATTTTATATCCTCTTTACTGCGACCATAATATGTTATTTTTACTAACCAAGTAACAAAACTCATCTACATCCTTTATTGTTTCGTTATCTAATCCAATTCCATCAGCGTCGCCAGATTTTCTAACACTGCATTCCATTCCCTTGTTTTGCTCTTGTTAATGTTCATCTTATACGCTCATTACAACACACTGTCCATTCCGTTCAATTGCTCATCCAGTTATTTTGCTGTCTGAAAGAGAATTACAATGTCATCAACAAAACGCAATGTTATTAGTTCTTCAACCTTAACTATAATTCCATTCAAATTGCTCTTTGCTTTCTTTCACAGTTTGCATGATGCACAAATTGAGTAACATTGGAGAAAAGCTACAATACTGTCTTATTCCCTTCCCAACCACTGCGATCCTTTCATGTCTTCCACTCTAATAACAGCTGTTTGGTTAATGTACAAAGTGTAAATAACCTCCAGTTGCCTATGTTTTACTCCTACTGCCTTCAGAATTTGAAAGAATGAATTCTAATCAATATTGTCAAAAGCTGTCTCCAAATCGACAAAGGCTAGAAATATAGGTTTGCCTTTCATTAACCTATCTTCTAATATAAGTCATGAAGTATTGCCTCCAGTTTTCATACGTTTTCCTAAACTGATCATCCCCAAGGTCAGCATCTATCAGCATTTCCATTCTTCTGTAAATAATTCGTGTTAAAATTCTACAACCATGACTTATCAAACTGATGTTTCTGTAAATTTCACACCTGCCTGCGCCTGATTTCTTTGGCATTTCGTTTATTACATTTTTCTTGAAGTCAGAGTATTTCGACTGTCTTATACACCTTACACACCGGCTGAAATAGGTTTGTGATGGCTGGCTCTCCCAGAGAATTCAGTAACTCTACTCCAGGGCGTTGTTCGACTTACGTCTTCAGAGCTCTGTCAAATTCATCTCTCAGTATAGTATCTACTATTTTATCTTCATCTACTTCCTCTTGCCTCACTAAAACATTGTTTTTAAGTTCATTTCCTTTGTAGAGCACCTCTATATATTTTTTCCGCCTTTCAGCTTTTCCTTCTTTGCTGAGAACTGGTTTTCCATCTGTTGTTCATACAGCTGTTTTATTGTCCCCTTTATTTTCCTGTAAGCGTATCCATTTTTACTCTAGTTAAACTCTCTTCTCTACACTTGCATTTGCCTACAACTACGCCTGCTTAGTCATTTTGCACTTCCTGTCAATCTCATTTCTCTTCTGTACGTCATTTTGCCTACTTGATTTACTGTTTTTTTTTATATTTTCTCCTTTCATCAATTAAATTTAGTATTTCCTGTGACATCCAAGGTTTTTTGTAGGCCTTGCCTTTCTACCTATTTGTTCCTCCGCTGCCTTCACGATTTCATCTCTCAAAGCTACTCATTCCTCTTCTACTGTTTTATTTCCCCCCGTTTCTGTCGATTGTTGCCTATAGTTCCCTCTGAAATTCTCAAGAACTTCAAATTTCTTCAATTTATCCAGGCCCCATCTCCTTACTTTCCCAACTTCCTGCAGTTTTTTCAGTTGCAATCTTCATGACCAATAAGAGAAGGTCAGAGTCTATATCTGCCCTCGTCCTTTTAAAACCCGGTTCCTAAATCTATGTCTGACCATTATAAAATCTATCTGATACCTTCCGGTATCTCTTGGCCTCTTCTACGTATACAACCTTTTTCATGAAATTTCCTGGCAGATTAAAATTGTGTGCCGGAACCGGGACTCGAACCTGGGACCTTTGCCTTTCGCGGGCAAGCGCACTACCGACTCTGCTATCCCGACACAACTCACGATGCTGCCTCACAACTTCACTTCCGCCAGTACCTCGCCTCCTAGTTTCCAAACTTCACAGAAGCTCTCCTGCGAACCATGCAAGACTAGCACTCCTTTTTCATGATTTTTAAACCAAGTGTTTGTTATGATTAAATTATGTTCCGTGCAAAATTCTACCAGGCTGGTTCCTCTTTCATTCCTTTTCCCCAGTTCATATTCATCTACTATTTTTCCTTCCCTACCTTTTACTACTACGAATTCCAGTCTCCCATCACAATTAAGTTTTTGTCTCCCTTAACTGTCTGAATAATTTCCTTTACCTCCTCGTACATTTCTTCAATCTCCTCATCATCGGGGGCGAGCTAGTGGGCATATAAACTTGTACATATAATAACTGAAACAATTACGCAAAGATGGGAAGAGAAATGACACTTTAATCAGGGGCAATAAATACACTGACACAAAGGAAAATACATTAGGTGCAGTGGGCATTGAATTAAATCAAAGGAGAACACCATTTGATGTTTCACCATAAAACTTGGCAAGCTTGTGTAATTTTTCACTTGCAATACTCTCCGTATATATCGTACAGAATATGACAGCAGCATACATACAAATATAATTACACAAAGAACAAGGATATATAAAAGAGTATAAAAGAGCTCATTCCCAGTACATGTGAGTGAACAATATAATATGCAGTCCTATGACAAAACATATGGAATTAGGACATGTATCTGCGAGACAAACTGTTGTCTACACATCAATGTCCAACCCGTGAATCCACTTCCATAAAGTCCTCAGCAGAGAGCAGAGCCATTATAGTTTCTTCTTGGGCACACTCTTATCATGTAGCCCAGAGTCTACTCAGATGCTCCACAATTAAAACTTGGGCTGTCTACGAGTCCCCACTTACAAAGCATGGCCTTGTATCTTGTGTGGCCACTTCGGATGCGATTGAGCATAGTCCAGTCTTTAGTGCTTTTTAGGGATCACTTATGAGGTGATGATTACTAACTGCAATCTCCTTTTTTTCCAGTTGTGACCTCTCCTCTTATAATAGCAATTATTTCATATCGGCTTTCGTAATTTCAAACGGTAATTTGGCACTTTTTATGTCATCCTGCATTTTCCTTCATTTGTTATTTTTAATTTTATGTTTCATTCTATAAAAGAAGTTTTTATTAATTATTTATTTATTTTGTGGAGCTATGTTAGCGATCACGGACAGCCAAGGTATTGCAGAAGCCGGCCGCGGTGGCCGAGGAGACTGAGGCGCTCCAGTCACGGTCTGCACGGCCACTATGGTCGGGAGTTCAAATCTCCTCTCGGGCATGGATATTTATGCCGTCCTTAGTATTAGCTAGTTGATAAGTAGTTTGTAAGTTTAGGGTCTGATGACCCCGTAGTTAAGTCCCATAAGCTATACAAACATTTGAACATTTTGTTGCAGAAACTTTTAATGTGCCTGTCATTATCCGCATGGTTTCTTGGAGCTGCACGTGTGCCTTGGTGTGGTGGCTTCTCTCCCAGACCAGAGCACAGTATTCTGCGGTGGAGCAAACTGCTGATATCGCTGTTCGCAGTGTGCATGCATCTGCACGCCAAGAACTTCCCGCAAACTTTCTGATGATATTGTTTCGTGTTTTCAGTTTCTGGCCAACATTTTTAAGGTGTTCTTTATACGTGAGGGACCTATCAAGTGTAAGGCCCAGATACTTGGGATGGAAGTTGTGCTTCATTCTCTATTGGTTCAATAACACAGTCAGCTGTTTATTGGCGACACTATTGTTGAAGTGAAACGAGCACACTTCAGTCTTTGAGGGATTTGGGCACAAATGACACCTTCTGTACTACTTTTAAAGACTTCAAGATCATCCGTTACAGTCTTTGAATCTTCTTCGAGAGACTGGCGCACTGCAATGGTCAGATCATCAGCGTATCCAGATTTTTTTTCTCACTGTGTAAGGCTTATCGCTGGTATAGAGGTTGAATAGTAATGGTGCTAATACTAAGCCTCATATAGCCCATTCTTCTACTTCTACATCTACATGAGATACTCTGCAAATCACATTTAAGTGCCTGGCAGAGAGTTCATCGAACCACCTTTATACTATTCATCTCCCATTCCACTCTCCAATTGCGCGCGGGAAGAAAGAACATCTGAATCTCTCCGTCCGAGCTCTGATTTCTCGTATTTTATTGTAATGATCATTTCTACCTATGTAGGTGTGAGTCAACTATATATTTTTGCATTCGGAGGAGAATGTTGGTGTATGGAGTTTCGTAAGTAGACCACGCAGCAGCGATAAGCGCCGTTGTTGTAATGATTCCCATCCCAGGTCATGTATCATTTCCGTGACACTGTCTTCTCTGTATCGAGACAATACAAAACGAGCTGCACTTCTTTGGACTCTTCAGATCTCCTCCGTCAAACCAACCTGATAAGGATCCCACACTAGGCAGCAATACCCCAAAGACGGATGGACAAGCGTAGTATATGCAGTTTCTTTTGTAGTTCTGATGCATCTTTTAAGGGTTCTGCCAATAAAACGCAGTCTCTGGTTCGCCTTTCCCACGGTATTATCTACGTGTTCTTTCCAATTTCAGTCAGAAGTTATTGTAATTCCTAGGTATTTTGTGGATTTTACGGCCTTCACATTTGATTGATTTATTTTGTAAACAAAGTTTAACGGATTTCTTTTCGTACTCATGTGGACGACTTCACACTTCTCATTATTTAGAGTCAACTGCCAATTCTTACACAATACTGATATCTTATTCAAATCGTTCTGGAGTTGGTTTTGACCTTCAGATGATTTTACTAGACGGCAAATGACGGCGTCATCTGCAGACAACCTAAGACAGCTACTTAGATCTTCCCCTAAATCATTTATGTAAATAAGGAACAGGAGAGGACCAATAACAAAAAAATGTTTGTTAAGCTTATGGGACTTAACTACGGGGTTATCAGGCCCTAAACTTACAAACTACTTATCAACTAGCTTATCCTGAAGACGGCACAAATATGCATGCCCGAGGGGGGATTCGAACCCCCGACCGTACTGGCCGTGCAGACCGTGACTGAAGCGCCTCGGTCCCCTCGGCCACTGCGGCCGGCGACCAATAACACTTCCCCGTTGAACGCTCGATATCACTTCTGTTTTAGTCGATGCCTTACCATCGATTACTACGAACTGTGTCCTCTCTGAGAGGAAATCCCCTATCCAGTCGCAAATTTGGGGCGATTTACCGTAACCACGCAATTTGATTAAAAGCCGTTTGTGAGGTACGGTGTCAAAAGCCTTCTGAAAATCAAGGAATACGGAATCAATTTGCGAACCCTTGTTGATAGCACAGATCGCTTTGAGTGAGTAAAGAGCTAGTTGCGTTTCGCATGAACGATATTTTCTAAATCCATGTTGACTTTGCGCCAATAGATCTTTCTGTTCGAGATGATCTTAAGAGATTTACTTCTGTCCATTATATCAAGGTATAATAAATACGGTAAAGCCTTGTTGCTAGATAATGGTGTGGCCACCTGATGTCTCCTCGTGTTTCACAGCGGAGCCCAAAAGAAATGTCGTCAGTCTCACACGCCTATATGCACACTGGCTCAGTTGCCGTGACGCTATTCGTACGACTCCATAGCCGCAAGCCCTCTACCTACCTCGAATACCCGCCCGGCAAGGCGGCCGGAGTAAATCGTATTTCGTCGTTGAAGCCGTAGTTACGCCAACTCTCGAATACAGTTATTACCTCACTTGCTGGGCTTGGGCTGTGATTTTGGTACTCTGCTGGAATGTATGTTGTTATGTAAGACGATACTGGCATTCGCTTCAGTCGTGTTCGCTCTCTAATGTGATTTTGCCCACCAACTGAGTCTAAGCTATGCCTAGACTTTTTTCTGCATAGTAGACGAGGATTGAAACTTAAATAGTGGAAAATATTTATTCACAACAGATACAAAAGCGTAACATGTTTGCACCTGTTACTGTTCTCAAGAGTAATCACCAGCGTTGTTTAGAACCCGTTCCCAGCGGTGTGGAAGGCGTAGTATACCGTTAGCCGAGCCTGTTCTGTTGATGGTGCGAATGGAGCGGGCTACTGGAACAGTTCTGAAGCGTATACCACGAAGTGCTCCTCCATCTTCGGAATCAAATCAAATTTAGGAGGACTTAAGTCCGGGTAGTATGGTGGATGCTACAGTCCCATTGATCGAACAGAGCAGCCACAGGTCGCACTGTAACCGCCCGCGCATTGACGTATAAAATGATCGGTAGGTTGCGCAGAAAGTGTTGCCGCTTCTTTCGCAAATCCGGTCGAGGGTGATGCTTCTTCAGAAACTCAAGGGAAAAGCGAACCAGAGACTGCGTTTTATTGGCAGAACCCTTAAAACATGCAACAGAACTACAAAAGAAAATGCATACACTACTCTTGTCCGTCCATTTTTGGAGTATTGCTGTCCAGTGTGGAATCCTTATCAGGTGGGTTTGACGGAAGCCATCGAATGAGTCCAAAGAAGGGCAGCTCGTTTCGTATTGTCACGATACAGGGGAGACAGCGTTACGGAAATGATACAGGATCTGGGATGGGAATCATTACAACAACGGCCCTTATCGCTGCGGCGCGGGCTACTTACGAAACTCCAATCGCCAACATTCTCCTCTGAATGCGAAAATATATTGTTGACTCCCACTTACATAGGTAGAAATGATGATCAGAATAAAATACGAGAAATCAGAGCTCGAACGGAGAGATTCAGGTGTTCTTTCTTCCCGCGCGCTATTCGAGAATGGAATGGGAGATAAATTATATAATGGTGGTTCGATGAACCCTCTGCCAGGCATTTAAATGTGATTTGCAGAGTACCCCATGTAGATGTAGATGTAGTCCTGCCCGATGCATGTCTGCTACAGTTTACCGACCTTCGTCGAAGGCTTTTACCCAACGTGCCACTGTTCTATACGACAATACCGATTCCCTGCACGACTCTTGAAGACTATGATGATACTGTCATGCTGTACGACCTCTGGCACATTCAGTCTCGATCCAACTCCGTTGTTACTGTTTCAAAAAGATAGTAACACTGTTACGTTAGACCGCTCCTCACAAGTGACTGTTTCCCCTCGATTGTGCACGCGCCGGTGACGTTTGACGGGTGAGTCCATTTGCTCCGATGTAAGGTAGGTATTTCGACAACGTGTGCTATCAGCGACAATAGTAGATTCCATAGCATAGAGTCTCCACAGCAGTATTGCCACTTTTTAAGTTCAAACCATCGAACTTTCTTCCACAAGTGTTGTCCAGTCAGGGTCTGCAATACAGACTGTCTGAAGTGTTGGAAAACAGGAAAGAGGAGGAAGTGAATTTGTGAGGACGTACCTGGATATTTCAGTCGGTAAGTTCACTGCCCACGGAAGGCAAAGTTCCGTGTCCGGCTCCCGGTTTGGCACAAGCTTAATCTGCCAGGAAACTTTATTGGAGAAGCTTGAAACATTTATCTTGTCAGCAGTTCACGTAGACATCAGTATCGTGTCAGAAGATGAAAAAAAAATCAGTTGTTTACCTTCCTAGACATCAGTATCGTGTCAGAAGATGAAAAAAAAAATCAGTTGTTTACCTTCCAAATCGAACAAATAACAACCGTTTATACACATGTCCATGTCGTGGAAATTTGCAAGAATAAAGATTGCTACTAACTACCGAATTCTAAAAGACAAGACAGTGTTACAGGTGGAAAGGATTTCATTTTATGACTGAACAACAGTTGACCATCAGAGGTACAAGAGACCCGTGAATACTTCCGGAAAAGCACCGGGCGAAACGACAGCACCATAGCACAAACTTGCTGAACCCCAACCTATTCAATTCTGAACCTAAGTGTGAAAGTTTTCTTTAAAAAATTATAATACGAGGGTCGTTCACAGTAAGTTCCGTTTCAGTTTCTATCCGCAACAGCGCTACGATCGCAGTTCCGAGCATGCGCGGCAGTTACTCTGACTCAACGAGAAGACATGTACGCCATTTTCAGATTGCTGCTGCCGACGTGTGCTTTGTAGTGTTTCTTCATCATGTCAGCCGTAATTGAAAATACCACCGCAGGTGAAATCAGAAGTGTGATTCTTTTTCTAAATGCAAAGAAAGTTCAACCAAAGGAAGTTCATCGTCAAATCTGCGACGTTTATGAACAAAATGCCATGAGTGATTCAGTGGTTAGACGCTGAGTTAGACTGTTCAATGAAGGACGTGATCAAGTGCATGATGAAGAACGAAGTGGATGCTCGTCGGTGGTTACTGATGAACTGGTTCACAAAATTGAAGAGAAGATTAACCACAGCCGCAAGTTTAAACAAATGTTTCAAATGTTTGTATAGCTTATGGGACTTAACTACGGGGTCATCAGTCCCTGTAACTTTAAACCAAAACCGTAAGTTTACACTTAGTGCCCTTCTAATGAGAGTTCCGCATATCTCACGATCCTAATTCATGAAAGTGTTACTGAAAAACTGAAATTTCGAAAACTGTGCTGATGTTGGGTAACCAAAATTTTTACTGAACGACACAACAAACAACGAATGGGCAGTGCCCTTCAGTTTTTGACACGCTATAATGAAGAAGGCTATGGGTTTCTTTCTCGGATATCACAGGGGATGAAAACTGGGTATCGTACGGCACTCCTGAAACAAAACGGTAATCAATGGAATGGAGGCACACTTCATCCCAAACGAAGGTTAAGCCTAAGCGAATCTTGACATCTCGAAAAGTCATGTGCACCGTTTTCTGGGACGTAAAAGGCATTTTGCTGATTGATATCTTACCACGAGGCGAAAAATCAATGCTCATGGTTACTGCGAGACCATAAAGAAATTGCTCCGCGCAATACAGAACAAGCGCCGAAGTTTACTGTCAAAAGGTGTTCCTTTCCACGATAATACCCGACCTCACACGGCGAAAGTGACCAAACAACTCTTAGGGGAATCCCACTGGAACGTGTTTGATCATCCTCCTTACAGCCCGGACCTCGCTCCAAGCGACTTTCATCTCTTCTTACATCTAAAATCTGTCCTTGGTGGTCAACACTTCAACGATGATGAAGAGCCGAAAGAACATGTTACCACATGGTTGAATACACAGGCGGCAACCTTCTGTGAAGAAGGCATACAGAAACTTGTGCTACGCTATGACAAGTGCCTACAAAAGAAAGGAAGCTAAGTAGAAAAGGTAGTTTAACAGCTATAGATTTTTGTACAATAAATATTTTTTCTGTATATGTACACGTTTGTTTTATATAACCAAATTGAACTTAGTTTGTGTACATACCTCATATATTATTGATTGAAATAAACTGAGTGATGTTGTAAGAATCGTGTCGTATGTTGTTGTTGTTGTTGTTGTTGTGTGTGTGTGTGTGTGTGTGTGTGTGTGTGTGTGATGGGTGAATTGTCAATGATTCTGCACTGTAACTGAAAACTCGCTAATCTTACTATGAAGCAGTCAAAGTGACAGCACGTAACTTCTACATCTACATCTACATACATACTCCGCAATTCACCGTAAGGTGCGTGGCGGAGGGTACACTGTACCACTACTAGGCATTTCCTTTCCTATTCCACTCCCAAATTGAACGAGGAAAAAAAGAATGCTTATATGCCTCCGTATGAGCACTAATATTTCTTATCTTGTCTTTGTGATCTTTACGCGAAATGTAAGTAGGCGGCAGCAAGATCGTACTACACTCACCTTCAAATTCCGGCCCTCTAAATTTACTCAACAGAAATTCACGAAAAGAACGTCGTCTTTCTTCCAGAGATCCCCAATTGAGTTGCCGGAGCATTTCCGTGACACTCGCGCATTGGTCGAACCTACCGGTAACAAATCTAGCTGCTCGTCTCTGTACCGCCTCTATGTCCTCCTTTAAACTGATCTGCTGCGGTTCCCAAACACCTGAGCAATACTCAAGACGTGGTCGCACAAGCGTTTTATACGCGGTCTCCTTTACAGGTGAAGTATCTTCCCAAAATTCTCCCAATCAACCGAAGTCGGCTGTCCGGCCTACTCACAATTGTCCTTACATGCTCGTTCCATTTCATATCGCTCTGCAATGCAATGCAAGAAGCTCACTACTAATGCTGTATTCGAACATTATGGGATTGTTTTTTCTACTCATGCGCATCACCTTACATTTTTCCACATTTAGAGCTAGCTGCCAGTCTTCGCACCAACTAGAAATTTTGTCTAAGTCATCCTGTATGCTATTACAGTCAGTTACAGACGACACCCTCCCATACACCACAGCATCATCAGCAAACAGCCGCATACTACATCTTACTCTGCCCATCAGATCATTTATATAGATAGAAAATAATAGCGGTCCTGTCACACTCCCCAGGGGCACGCCTGACGATACACTAGTCCATGACTCGCAAGATGTCATCTGAGAAAAGGGCAAGCTGAGTTTCACATGAACGATGTTTCCTAAACCCGTGCTGATTCATGGAAAGAAGCTTTTCCGTTTCAAGGAAATTTACTATATTCGAACTGAGAATATGCTCCAAAATTCTACATGAAACTGATGTCAACGATATTGGCCTGTAATTGTGTGGGTCAGTTCTCTTTCCTTTCTTATAAACGGCAGTCACCTGCGCTTTTTTCCAATCACTAGGAACTTTGCGCTGAATTAAAGATTCGCGATGAGCAAAACCAAATATATAATAAATCTTATGACCCTGACACTTTATTCGGTAAATCTGATGGAAACAAAGCTTACATGTTAATGACTGAAGCTGACAGAACATTGAAAATTAAGTTTTGTAAAAGCAACTGATTGCAAGTTACGTCTCAAATTAACTATCGCTCCTGTCGTACCTCACTTGGCACACGGCACTCATTTCGGTGCTGCCTGCGCGCAAGAAATCACATACCTGACACTGCACGCAAAATTACTGTCAAAGCTGTAAATGCTACAAAACAAAGAAACTAAAAAGAATCAAACGATTGTAAATCTAAAGGACTTAACTGCTGCGGTTACGACAGTCCCTGGGATTACAAACAACTTAAACTAGCTTATACTAAACCTAAGGACAACACACACACACATACACAATGCCCGCGGGAGGACTGGAACCTCCGACGGCGAACAACCGTTCGTTCCACAGCAAGGCGTCTTACAGCGCTCGGTCACTCCATCACGGCAAACTAACTACAGAATTCGCCGGTGTGCTATGCGAATCGAGTAACTACTCAAATACAAAATTTCTCCACCTCTATTGTTTAAAAAAAATTAAATCGAGTTAGGAATAAATAATCACTGCAACACAGTTTGAAGTTTTGATTTTAAAATAGATTACGTTATATTTTCCTCAAAAGAATGGTGACAATGAAATAATTACGATAGTTATCATTTTTGTGTTTGTATATAAAGAACAGATCTGCTACCGATCACGTTTTTTTATATTTTATTGTATAACGACGCGTTTCGGTAAATAATGCGTTTTTTGTACTATACCATTGATTTGCCGCTTTTTTTATGTGTGTAATACTGAATTATTTTGTTTACTTTATCGCAATGATTAAAAATTAGAGACAACAATTAAAATTTACACAATTTTAATCATTGCAGTAAAGGCAACAAAACAATGCGGAACTTCACATATCAAAAACTTAGCAACTATAAATAGGATAGCACAAAAACGCACTTGAAAATGGGAATTATTTTCCAAAACGTGTCGTGCTACTATAAATAATAGTGCTTGGTAGCAGAATTATTATTTATAAACGTACTTATCGATTTCAGTCACAAGCTTTCAAAATCCATTTTCAAATGGAAAAAATGAAGTGGATAGTTTTCTTTTAGAACAGTGGGTGTTGGTAAGAAAATGAACGTGAGAATGAGTCATAACAATTCTTTACTAAAAATTATTATTTCTGCCACCTTTTTAAATCAATCCTCTTCTTTTATTTGACCAAAAACCAGGTACTACGTTAAACAGTGTAATTAAAACTAAAAATATCCTCATCATATTTTCTCCCCACATTCAGAAAAATAATATTAAATCCGTACCCTACAAATTAGCTTCCTAAAAAAGGAGTATAAAGAGATAAAACTTTAACCCTTCGTGCTGAATGTTTGTCACAGATAGACAACAACTACGTAGAGCGCCTAATAATGAAATAATGAGTCTCCTTAGTTCAATTTTTCACAATACCAGGTCATCAACCATCATCGTTAAACTCTCAAAACTTTGTGTCATCATCTGTAGAGAAAATATATATCATTTTTAATGCAAATAAAAAGATTCCTCTGCATTAAGATCACACTGCAATTTTCAAAAATAACTCGATGACTACTTACATAATACTGTGCTGTAAGGTGGCGAGACTGTGTATTAGAACAATCGCGGTGCAGCCAGTGTTCTCGATATAGCCGGGTGTATAACTAATCCTTGAGCGTAAAACTGCAGCGTGCCTGCACATTCATATGTCTTACTCATGATTTTGCATAGTTGCTGAAATTTGGCAAACGAATTTCCGTCAGTTTGTATGTAACAAATAATTTTATGTCAATATGCGATGTAATAGGATCGTTTGGGAACAGAATCGAAACATATTTTCGTTTCGTGTTCTAATAACAGCGACATTTGAATTTGCCAAGGAAGGAAATATAAGCATCTATGGCTGAAATGCTCAGACACCGGAAGTTCAACATCCAATTAGTATAAAGATCAATGATTGCAGACTACGCCAAAGAGTGTACTCGCGGAGCCAAAGAGATTCAACATCGAGACCTCTGATCTCAATAACTTTCTTCACTTACGTTTCAAGTGCAGTAACTTAACATTTCAGGGACATAACAAGTCGTTGGAAGTCCCCTCCAGAAATGCTGAGTCATGCTGCCTCTTTGGCCACTAAAAATATTCAAACGTGTGTAAACGTAAGGGACCAAACAGCTGAGGTCTTCGGTGCTGAACTACTTAAACTAACTTACGCTCAGGACAACACTCAAATCCATGACCGAAGGACGACTCCAACCTCCGGCGGGCGCGGCCGTGAAATCCATGACGTGGCCATTCTCACGTCGCTATAAGCCATCAGTTTTGCGAAAGTGTTCCTGGTTCAGAATTTCGTACACGAACTGACATCCTGATTGTGTCTAATAAATTTACGATGAGATTGAAGTCGAGTGACCCAGTAGGCCGAATGAGTCGCTGGAATCGTCCAGAATTTTCTTGAAACCATTTAAGATAGTATTGTGGTCCCTGGACAAGGCACATTGTCATCCATAAAAATTCCGTCATTATTTGGGAACAATAAGTCGGTGAAAAGCTGCAGATGGACTCGATGCAGCTATACCTAACCATTTCAAATCAAAATGTCCAAATGTTTGTAAATCTATGGGACTTAACTACTTTGGTCATCAGCCCCTAGTCTTACTGAAACTTATGCTAAGGACAACAAATACACTCATGCACCAGGGAGGGCTCGAACCCGACCTGGCACGAATTCGGCGTTCCGATACATCCCAAAGTTATTCTACAGGAAACAAGCAAGGACTCCGTGTAAGCCAGTCCATTATAGGAATGTTGCTGTCGTGTGACACGTCCGCACAGTCCGTGCGTTATGAACAGGTGTTCGATCGTGTTGAAAGATGCAATCGCTATCCCCGAATAGATCTTCAACAGTGAGCAGCAAGAAGGTGCGTAAAACATCAATGTAGGCCAGTAATGTGATAGTCCATGCAAAACAAGGTGTGAAGTCCCATTCTTGATAAATTAATGGCCATTAAAATTGCTACACCAAGAAGAAATGCAGATGGTAAACGGGTATTCATTGGACACATATATTATACTAGAACTGACATGTGATTACATTTTAACGCAATTTGGGTGCATAGATCCTGAGAAATCAGTACCCAGAACAACCACCTCTGGCCGTGATAACAACCTTGATAAGCCTGGGCATTGAGTCAAACAGAGTTTGGATGGCGTTACAGGTAGAGATGCCCATGCAGCTTCAACACGATACCACGCTTCATCAAGACTGGCGTATTGTGACGAGCCAGCTGCTCGGCCACCATTGACCAGACATTTTCAGTTGGTGAGAGATCTGGTGAATGTGCTGGCCAGGGCAGCAGTCGAACATTTTCCGTATACAAAAAGGACCTTGCATTAGCATTAGCCTGCTGAAATGTAGGGTTTCGCAGGGATCGAATGAGGGGTAGAACCACGGGTCGTAACACATCTGAAATGTAACGGTCACTGTTCAAAGTGCCGTCGATGCGAACAAGAGGTGACCGACACGTGTACCCAATGGCACCCCATACCATCGCGCCGGGTGATACGCTTCCAATGTACGTTCACCGCGATGTCGCCAAACACGGTTGCGGCCATCATGATGCTGTAAATAGAACCTGGATTCATCCGAAAAAAATGACGTTTTGCAATTCGTGCACCCAGATTCGACGTTGCGTACACCATCGTAGGCGCTCCTGTCTGTGAGGCAGCGGCAAGGATAACCGCAGCCATGGTCTTCGAGCTGATAGTCCATGCTGCTGCAAACGTCGTCGAACTGTTCGTGTAGATTGTTGTTATCTTGCAAACGTCCCCATCTGTTAACTCAATGATCGATCCGTTACAGCCATGCGGATAAGATGCCTGTCATCTCGACTGCTAGTGATACGAGGCAGTTGGGATCCAGCACGGCGTTCCGTATTGCCCTCCTGAACTCACCGGTTCCATATTCTGCTAACAGTCATTGGATCGCGACCAACGCGAGCAGCAATGTCGTGATACGATAAACCGCAATCGCGATAGGCTACAAGCCAACATTTATCAGAGTCGGAAACGTGATGGTAGGCACTTCTCCTCCTTACACGAGGCATCACAACAACGTTTCACCGGCAACGCCGGTCAACTGCTGTTTGTGAATGAGACATCGGTTGGAAAATTTCCTCATGTCAGCACGTTGTGTCGCCACCGGCACCAACCTTGTGTGAATGCTGTGAAAAGCTAATCATTTTCATATCACAGCATCTCCTTCCTATCGGTTAAATTTCGCGTCTGTAGGACATCATTTTCTTGGTGTAGTAATTTTAATGGCCAGGAGTGTAGTTTGGGGACTGATGACCCTGCAGTTAAGTCCCATGAGCTTAACAAACATTTGAACATTTCAAGCTACGACGACAGAAACTGGATCGTTTGACAGTACGGCACAATTAAAAGAGATGAGAGCGAAACGTTCGATCGGCAGATTCTATAACAATTACGCGTCACTTGCTGTCACCACTGGAATTCCAGAGGATAACATGTTATCGGATGCGTGCGCTGCTATCTCTAATCCGCGCTGCCGAGGTCAAAACTACTTTCGCTTAGAGGACTAGAAACATTAGCCTCCAAGCTGCCGGACTGAACTTTCTGGACATGAGTGCCTGTACACTAGAGTGCCAAAAGCCATGCGGCATATCCTATTGTCAGTCGTGCCTTATTTTGCTCGGCGTCGGGCCTCATCTGCACATTCAACTGCAACCAACTGGACGCGAACGTGGGCTCAATAAGCCGTTGGAAGTCCCTTGTAGGAAACTGTAGATTAGCGTTGGAGTCTACTGTAAAGTACCCGTCCATATACCGCGCATTATCCTAGTAGCCATTCCACTATGTAAATCCCACACATGAAGTGATGAGTGCTATCTACAAGGGATCACAAATCGTTTCCATTTCTAAATTTCCGGAAGGCTTTTGACACTGTACCTGAAAAGCGGCTTCTAAACAGATTGCGTGGGTATGGAATATCACCACCGTTGTGGGATAGTATCAGTAATTTCCTATCAGAAAGGACACAGTACATTGTAACTGACGGAAAGTGATCGACATAAACATAAGTGATATCAGTCGTTCCCCAGGGAAGTGTTATAGGGCCTCTACTGTTCCTTATTTTTATAAACGATGTAAGAGATACTGTGAGTAACTCTCTTAGACTGTTCGCGGATGATGCTGTCATTTATTGGTTAGTGAAGTCACTAGATCAAAAGCAACTGCAAAATGATTTAAATAAGACATCAGAAAAGTGCAAAAACTGGCAGTTGACTCAAAATAATAAGTGTAATGTCATCCGTATGAGCAGTGAAATAAATCCGTTAAATTTCATTTAAATTATAAACCAGTCGAATCTATAGGTCGTAAGTCCAACTAAATAGCTGGGAATAAGAATTACGAAGTAAGACTATTCTTACGACTTACAGGACTATGCAAACAGAATATTGCTACCGGTAAAACAGAAAGCAAAACTAGTGTGACCTACTTGTTGAAGTAGGGAATACCAGAGTGACATTTTGAACGGTATTTTCTTCTTCGTACAAAGACACCTCATATTTTGGTATTTCATGTTGCACATACGGCTGACTAATCCTTGACCATTTCCTGTGGATTCACAGGTAGCTCACAGGTAGCTCTTGGTTCGACGTATTATATACACGACTATATATACTACACTACTGGCCATTAAAATTGCTACACCAATAATAAATGCAGATAATAAACGGGTATTCATTGGACAAATATATTATACTAGAACTGACATGTTATTACATTTTCACGCAATTTGGGTGCATAGATCCTGAGAAATCAATACCCAGAACAACCACATCTGGCCGTAATAACGGCCGTGTTACGCCTGGGCGTTGAGTCAGAGCTTGGATGGCGTGTAGAGGTACAGATGCCCATGCAGCTTCAACACGATACCGCACTTCATCAAGACTAGTGACTGGCGTATTGTGACGAGCCAGTTGCTCAGCCACCATTGACCAGACGTTTTCAATTGGTGAGAGATCAGGAGAATGTGCTGGCCAGGGCAGCAGTCGAACATTTTCCGTATCCAGAACGGCCCGTAGAGACCTGCAACATGCGATCGTGCATTATCCTGCTGAAATGTGGGGTTTCGCAGCGATCGAATGAAGGGTAGAGCCACGGGTCGTAACACATCTGAAATGTAATAGCCACTGTTCAAAGTGCCGTCGATGCTAGGTGACCAAGACGTGTGACCAATGGCACCCCATACCATCACGCCGGGTGATACGCCAATATGGCGATGAGGAATACACGCTCCCAATGTGCGTTCACCGCGATGTCGCCAAACACGGATGCGACTATCATGACGCTGTAAACAGAACCTCGATTTATCCAAAAAAATTGACGTTTTGCCATTCGTGCACTCAGGTTCGTCGTTGCGTACACCATCGCAGGCGCTCCTGTGTGTGATGCAGCGTCAAGGGTAACCGCAGCCATGGTCTCCGAGCTGATAGTCCAAGCTGCTGCAAATGTCGTCGAACTGTTCGCGCAGATAGACGTTGTCTTGCAAACGTCCCCATCTGTTGACTCAGGGATCGAGACGTGGCTGCACGATCAGTTACAGCCGTGCGGATAAGATGCATGTCATGTCAACTGCTAGTGATACGAGGCCGTTGGGATCCAGCACGGCATTCCGTATTGCCCTCCTGTACCCACCGATTCCATATTCTTCTAACAGTCATTGGATCGCGAGCAGCCATGTCGCGATACGATAAACCACACTCGCAATAGGCTACAGTCCGATCTTTATCAAAGTCGGAAACGTGACGGGACGAATTCTTCTCCTTACACGAGGCATCACAACAAGGTTTCACCAGACAAAGCCAGTCAACTGCTGTTTGTGTATGAGAAATCGGTTGGAAACTTTCCTCATGTCAGTACGTTGTAGATGCCCCCTGCGTCCCCAACCTTGTGTGAATGCTCTGAAAAGCTAATCATTTGCATATCACAGCATCTTTTTCCTGTCGGTTAAGTTTCGCGTCTGTAGCACGGTCTCTTCGTGGTGTAGCAATATTAATGGCCAGGAATGTATGATTCCACCAGGACGCCACCGCCTCAGAATTTTACTGTTGGCACTACACACGCTGGCAGATGACGTTCACCGGGCATTCGCCATACCCACACTCTGTCATCGGATCGTTACATTGTGTGCCGTCACTCCACACAACGTTTTTCCACTGTTCAGTCGTCCAACGTTTACGTCCTTACACCAAGCATGTTGTGTGGCTTATGAGAAGTCGGTCGACTCCCGCCTGTTATAGTACTGCAGATGGAATTTCTGTGTGATGGTCTGGATAGATGCCTGCCTATTACACTGTACGACCCTCTCCAACTGTCGGCGGTCTCTGTCAGTCAAAAGATGAGGTCAGCCTGTACGCTTTCGTGCTGTACTGTGTTCCCTCTCATGTCCACTTCACCATCACATCAGAACAGTGGCCCCAGGGATGTTTGGGAGTGTGGAAATCTCATGTACAAACTCTGACAGAAGTGACATCCATCACCTGACCACGTTCGAAGTCCATGAGTTCCGTGGAGCCCCCCGCCCCATTGTACTCTCTCGCGATGTCTTAATGGCTGCTAAGGTCGCTGATATGGAATACCTGGCAGAAGGTAGCAGTACAATGCACCTGACATGAAAAATATTTATTTTTGGGGGTGTCTGGATACTTTTGATCACATATTGTATATATCAAGATTAGTGAGTATTTTTGTTTATTTTTTCCTTAAAGGACCAAACTGGCGAGGTCGTAGGTCCCTATACTTACACACTATTTAAGCGATCTTTAAGTAACTTATGCTGAGGACAACACACACACCGATGCCTGAGGATCACTCGAACCTGCGGCGGAAGTGGCTGCGCTTTGCGTGACATGGCGCCACAGACCGCGCGCTCATCCCCAGGCGACCGTAATGGATGTCCGTCTGTTCGTAGTCATACACTGAATGCGTGGACGAATAGCAGTGGCTTTGCCATTATCTCAGTCGTCAAATAACTTGGCTCGTGGCTTCAAGACAGCGCAGTTCCTAACTGCGTTAGACTGAGAGGAGGAAGATACGTAAGAGCCAGCATCTCGATGACCAGAGCAGTGACCGCAAGTTCTCCGGCGGAAGGCGTTGCAGACGGCCGAAAGGTTCCGAGGCGTCCGCGTCCGGAGGTTGCGGTTCCGCATGTTTCGCAAAAGGATGCGAACGAGGCCACGCTTATCGGCCACTCCCGAGAAATAAACACCACTCTCTGTTCGCGGCAAAGTGCTGAGGAGAGGCTCCAAGGGTCACCGTGGCGTCATTCAGCACACAACTGTCCAAACCTACAAAGAAACACTATTCACCATTCACACACTACATTTCGTAGGTTATGAACTATTGGCTTCTACAGTCGAGGTCTTTCCAGAGGTTATAGGGAGCCATAGCAAGTCCATCAGCTGCACAAAAATGTAAATGGATGTGAAAACACACTTGATCTCTTAGCAACAAATAATCCTGAGCTCATAACGAGCATCAAAACGGATACAGGTATTAGTGAACATAGAGCTGTCGTAGCGAGATTGAATGTCGAAAGTCGCCAAGTTACCAAAATTAAACGAAAAGTATATTTGTTCAGGAAAGCAGATAGGAATAAAATACATTGCTTCTTGAAAGACGGCTTCCACTCTTTTCTACACTAAACGTAGATGTAGACCAGTTGTGGTTCAAATTCAAAGAAGTGGTATCGACAGCAATTGACAGTTTTATACCAATTAAATTAATAAAAATAAGGAGTTGATCCCCCTTGGTACACAAAATAGATCAGGGCACTGATGCAAAAGCAAAGGAAAAGGCATGCTACATTTAAACGAACACAAAATCCCCAGGATTGGCGATCCTAGACAGAAGCTCGAAATTTAGCGAGGATCTCAATGCGAGATGCCTACAACACTTATCACAACGAAACTATTTCTCGAAATTTGACTGAAAACCCAAAGAGATTTTGGTCATATGTTAAATATACTAGGAGCAAAACACAAACAATTCCCTCACTGCGTGATACTAATGGCGATCCTGCCGATGATAGCGCTACTAAAGCTGAGTTACTAAACATAGCTTTTAGAAACTCATTCACCAAGGAAGACGAAACCAATTTCCAGATTTCGAATTACAAAAAGAGGCCGTAATGAGTAACGTAGAAGTAGATATCATCGGAGTAGTACAGCAACTAAAATCACTTAACAAGAACAAGTCTTCTGATCCGGACTGTATACCCATTAAATTTCTATCTGATTATGCTGAAGCGATAGCTCCTTACTCAACAGCTATATACAACCGCTCTCTCAAAGAAGGATCTGTACCAAAAGATTGGAAAGTTGCACAGGTCATACCTATATTCAAGAAGGCAGTAGGAGTAAACCACTAAACTACAGGCCTATTTCATTGACGTCAATTTGCTGAAGGATTTTAGAACATATCCTGTATTCAAATATTATGAATTACCTCGAACAGAATGATCTATTAACCCAATATCAACATGGATTTAGAAAATATCGCTGATGCGAAACACAACTAGCTCTTTATTAACACGAAGTGATGGGCGCTGTTGACAAGGGTTCGCGAATCGATTCCGTATTTCTTGATTTCCAGAAGCCTTTTGACACCGTACCTCACAAACGGCTTTTTATCAAATTGCGTGGTTACGGTATATCGCCCCAAATTTGCTATTGGATAGGGGATTTCCTGTCAGAGAGGACACATTTCGTAGTAATCGATGGTAAGGCATCGACTAAAGCAGATGCTCGAACGGAGAGATTCAGGTGTTCTTTCTTCCCGCGCGCTATTCGAGAATGGAATGGGAGATAAATAGTATAATGGTGGTTCGATGAACCTCTTGCCAGGCACTTAAATGTGATTTGCAGAGGATCCCATGTAGATGTAGATGTAGCTATAGGGGAAAAAAAAAAAAAAAAAAAAAAAAAGTATTCAAAAAGTAAATGGTTGCATATCTAATATATAAAAATTAATGTTAATCTTTTTGTTCATATTTTATGCACGGCCGTACCGTACATCCGATTGCGATAAACTTTGTCAACTCATTGCTTGCTCTCGCGCGAAGGTTACAGGCACACTAAAATTAAGTTCGCATGGTGTATGGCGAAGGGTTTTTTTACAATTAGTTAATTCGTTTTCTTGCGCCTTCACGCTGAAATGGCTGCACGGATATGAATGAATTTTGCAACAGAGATAGCTTATTCCCTGATTAATACATGAGCTACATTTCGTAAGCCATCGTTCGGTGCGTGACGGAGGGTAGGTCTACCTCACAATGAGTTAATACGTTTGTTTCTCTTCACGCTGAAACAGCTGGACGGATTAGAATGGAATTTGGCATGCAGATAGGTTATACCCTGAATGAAGGCATGAGCTACCTTTAGAAAGTTTAGGGTACCTTACAGTGGGTTGACACGTTTGTTACTCTTTACTCTGAAACGGCTGGACGGAATTGAATGAAATGTGGAATGAACATAGCTTATACCCCGAATTAATACATGGGTTACCTTTCGTAAGCCTCCGTAGGTGCATGGCGGAGGGTACGTTATAACAAACATCCAAATTGTTTGATTGTTCACCATGAATGTCAGTACATAAAAGTAAGTTTTCTTGAAGGAAATTTTCATTATCTGCAAGTCAGTGAATTCAGCATGGCAGAGGGTACCTTGCGACTTTGACACCATTTGACCAGTCAGCATAAAACTTGGCGCAATATGTATGTTAGGGAGAGGAATAGATGGAAAATGAGACAGACAGAAAAACATTGTCGCATCATATCTTTTGCCAGAAATTAAAGTGTACAGCGAAATGGTGCTTGAAGATGTGGAAACGTCTGTGTCGATAATGAACCACTTGAATAAGATTGGAAATGTTTCCCAACATTTATATTGCCTAAAGAATTTTACTAACCTTTCCAGTGACTGTCGCCTCGGCTGAAAGAAGCTTTTTACGTTTAAAGCTTATCAAGAATTATTTCAGTAAGCAAATTATTTGGCAAAAACGCCTGTCTTCTCTTGCCATGTTGTCAGTGGTTTCAAAATTGAGTTTTGAAGATAATATTGATGAATTTGCTCGTCAAAAAGCTAGGAAAACAGGGTTTGTGTCAAGCGTGTGAAGGAGAAGACCCATAATGTTTATAACCTACAACTAATTTAATTTCTTATAAATATGGAACACGTAAGTGAAGTGTATATCCTGAACAATACTAGTAAACCTTTTTCGATATTTTGATAAAAAAAAAAAAAGAAAAAATAAAAGAAAAAAAACAGTCTTGGTTGCACAGAAGCGATGTTTCTTTTATTTATACATGACACCTTTCGCCTCTTCTGGGCATCATCAGACGTTGAAAGGGAAAACTTTTCCCCCTTCCAACGTCTGATGATGCTCAGAAGAGGCGAAACGCTTCATGTATAAATCAGTGAAACATTGCTTTTGTGCAACCAAGACTGTTTTTTACCAAAATTTCTATTACGGTTGCTGTGCCAGCGGTACCAAAATATGGAGTGCAGTGATTTTACCGTTTTCGACATTGAATTTCATTAAATTGGAAGAATTCCGTAGTGCTGAGTTATTTTTTATTAATAATATTTTAGTAATTGGCATCTCTATATTCATAACACGCATTTGTTGTCTGTCTGCGTGTCTGTCTTTTCTCTTATAACTCAAGATCCAGACAACCAAATAACGTGAAATTTGGTACACATACACACAATTACATGGGGACAATTCTTAAATAGGTTTCGTTCCACTTTTTTGAATACCAACCGGAAAATTTGAGGAAAAGTGAAAGTGCGTTTTCAATGTGTCCGTGTAAATATATATCTTCGCACTAATCTTGATGAAATTTTCCACAACTGACCTTCAAAACAAGAGGAAGGGCACTGTATACATAAAATTTCGTTCAGTGCATGGTGGAGGGTATTTATGAATTTCACCAAAATCCACAGTTTTCCTCAAATGTTTGTATAGTCTATGGGACTCAACTACGGGGTCATCAGTCCCTAAACTACTTATGAACTACTTACGAACTAGGACGGCACAAATATCCATGCCCGAGGGGGGATTTGAACCCCCGACCGTAGTGGCCGTGCAGACCGTGACTGGAGCGCCTCAGTCTCCTCGGCCACCGCAGCCGGCACAGTTTTCCTCCGATCTTGATGACATTTTGTACAATTGACCTTGACAACAAGGCAGGTCGCAGTGGCCGAGCGTTCTGTGGCGTGCCAGTCCCGGTCTGCACGACCGCTGCGGGCGGGGGTTCGAATCCCGCCTCGGGCATGGGTGTTCGTGTCGTCTTTAGTATAAGCTAGTTCATAAGTAGTTTGTAAGTTTAGGGACTGATGACACGTAGTTAAGTCCCATAAGCTCTACAAACATTTGAACATTTTGAAAACAAGATGAAGGTTACTGTCTACATAAAATTTCGTTCGGTGCATGGGGAAGAATACCTTATTTACATACTTCGATTACAATCTCTATACATATAAGATGCTTTTGTTGTCTGTTCCAAATCTTCAAATGTTTGTAAATCTATCGGACCAAACTACGCGGTCATCAGTCCGTAGCTTACAAACTACTTAAACTAAGGTAAACTAAGCTAAGGACAACACACACACACACACACACACATACACACACACACACACACACACACATGCCCCAGGGGGACTCGAACCTCCGACGGCGAGCAACCGCGCGCTCCGCAGCGAGGCGCCTTAGACCGCTCGGATACTCCACCGTGTCTTGTCTGTTCCCTTATAACTCAAGGTCCAGACAAGCAAATAACGTGAAATTTGGTATACTTACACAAAATTACAACAGAAAACCTTATTTTAAACCCGCGCAAAGTCGGACACTTGCAGCTAGTACTTAATAAGATTCCTTTTTTCGGTTAATTAATTTACTATCATAAGATTGATAGATAAACAGTGCTATTAGGACGCTGTGTAAAATTATAGAGCCACAGATAGTGATGTGGTCATACGTTTATTGACGCGTTTCGATAAAAATCGTCTTCAGAATCGTGGAAGGGGGTTTACATAATAAAATTGTCACTCAATGTTCAGCAGGACATCGACGCCATACAATTTTATTATGTAAACCCCCTTAGACGATTCTGAAGATGATTTTTATCGAAACGCGCCAATAAACGCATGAGCACATCACTATCTGTGGCTCTATAATTTTACACAGCGTCCTAATAGCACTATTTATCAATTAATACTGATATGGGCGCATACCTCATGAACGACTTTATGTCACGTCTGGACTATCATAAGAGTACGTCTGCTGTACTATGTCGTTTCATATATGACGAACGTGATGAAGGTGTATATCCTCTGCTGAAAGGGGTAGGGGGGAGCGGAGGTTTTACACAGCGCCCCGCGCAAGCTAGGGGCGGCTCTGCCGAAAATTTAGGTCGTGTTGCAAGGTATCCCGGTAAATTTCAAATAAATAAACTAATTTAATAGAAATTAGCAAAGGTATCTGGAATAGATTATTGTTTAATGGAAATTGATCAGCACTACGTACTTGCAAAACTGAACTTTTAAAAAGTGACCACGATCACCGAGGTAAGGCTTAGAAAACATGAATATGCGCAACGGACAGGCCTGGGCATTGGGGAAACTCAAACACTAGAATATATGTCCCTATCTAAAGTACTCCCAAAGGGGAAATTATGTATTCTTAAAAAAATATGAAGTAGAAAAATATTAACACCATTCATTACAATTAGAGAGTGGTGCAACAGATACTTAACAACTGTCTTCTCCAACAGCGTCATCGCGCTACCTCACCCAACAGGCAACTCTCTGCAACTGACCTGGGTTGCCAACTCGTTTCCAACCATGTCCTTACATGACGTGTCAAAAATCCCTATGTTCACCATAAAAGTCCCTACACACCAAACTGATTTCCAATAAATAAATAAAAATAAAAACAAAACTGCTACTTACGTGGTATTGGATGACTTATCCTTTATTAACATTATTGTACAATGAGTTGTTACTGTTTTGAATAAAGAAAAAGGCACTTTCATTCTGCATCGTCCATGAGAAAAGTCCCTACGTTTTGCAAATCCGTCCCTACAGTTTGGAAAAGACAGACAAAAGTCCCTACGCGTAGGGACATGTCCCTATGGTTGGCAACACTGCAACTGACTCTCAACACAGCTCGCAACAGACTTGCTACTCACTGCCCTCTCTCGCAGCCAGAGCGCTTACCCTACAATCGAACTTCCAAAGATTACTGTGTCACTTACAATATACATCTGTGGCCAGTTTACATATGTACAAAATATTACAAAAAACCGACTTATGGCGGGACCATAGGGATCTTACAGTGTGAATGTGGCCGGCCGCGGTCGCCGAGGGGACTGCGGCGCGCCAGTCACGGTCTGCACGGCCACTGCGGCCGGGGGTTCGAATCCCCCTCGGGCATGGATATTTGTGCCGTCCTTGGTGTTAGCTAGTTCATATGTAGTTTATAAGTTTAGGGACTGATGACCCAGTAGTTAAGTCCCATAAGATACACAAACATTTGCACATTTCTTGTGAATGTGGTTGTCTCGTCTTCGACTTGGCGATCTTCTTTAGGGTGTGTTGCTACGTATCCCTTTTACCGGCAATATGGCGAAGGTGACATAGAGCTTTCGTGTCGGCCTATTCTGCGGCGTTGGCCCCTTACTTAGCTTGCATTTATCGCGAATCTTTAATTCAGCGCAAAGTTCCTAGTGATTGGAAAAAAGCGCAGGTGACTCCCGTGTATAAGAAAGGAAAGAGAACTGACCCATACAATTACAGGCCAATATCGTTGACATCAGTTTCATGTAGAATTTTGGAGCATATTCTCAGTTCGAATATAATAAATTTCCTTGAAACGGAAAAGCTTCTTTCCATGAATCAGCACGGGTTCAGGAAACATCGTTCATGTGAAACTCAGCTTGCCCTTTTCTCACATGACATCTTGCGAGCCATGGACGAAGGGCAACAGGCGGATTGCGTTTTTCTCAACTTCAAAAAGGCGTTCGACGCGGTACCACACTGCAGACTGCTAACGAAGATACGAGCTTATGGAATAGGTTCACAGATTTGTGACTGGCTGGAAGACTTCCTAAGTAACAGAACGCAGTACGTTGTTCTCGACGGCGAGTGTTCATCAGAGACGAGTGTATCGTCAGGCGTGCCCCAGGGGAGTGTGATACGACCGCTATTATTTTCTATCTATATAAATGATCTGATGGACAGAGTAAGTTGTAATTTGCGGCTGTTTGCTGATGATGCTGTGGTGTATGGGAGGGTGTCGTCTGTAACTGACTGTAATAGCATACAGGATGACATAGACAAAATTTCTAGTTGGTGCGAAGATTGGCAGTTAGCTCTCAATGTAGAAAAATGTAAGGTGATGCGCATGAGTAGAAAAAACAATCCCATAATGTTCGAATACAGCATTAGCAGTGAGCTTCTTGACGCTGTCGCGTCGTTCAAATATCTAGGCGTAACATTGCAGAGCGATATGAAATGGAATGAGCATGTAAGGACAGTTGTGAGTAAGGCGGACAGCCGACTTCGGTTTATTGGGAGAATTTTGAGAACATGTACTTCACCTGTAAAGGAGACCGCGTATAAAACGCTTGTACGACCACGTCTTGAGTATTGCTCAAGTGTTTGGGACCCGCAGCAGATCAGTTTAAAGGAAGACATAGAGGCGGTTCAGAGACGAGCAGCTAGATTTGTTACCGGTAGGTGCGACCAATGCGCGAGTGTCACGGAAATGCTCCGGCAACTCAATTGGGGATCGCTGGAAGAAAGACGACGTTCTTTTCGTGAATTTCTGCTAAGTAAATTTAGAGGGCCGGAATTTGAAGCTGAGTGTAGTACGATCTTCCTGCCGCCTACTTACATTTCGCGTAAAGATCACAAAGACAAGATAAGAGAAATTAGGGCTCGTACGGAGGCATATAGACATTCTTTTTTTTTTTTTTTTTTTTTTTTTTTTTTTTTTTTTTTTTTTTCGCCGGCCGCGGTGGCCGAGGAGACTGAGGCGCTCCAGTCACGGTCTGCACGGCCACTACGGTCGGGGGTTCGAATCCCCCTCGGGCATGGATATTTGTGCCGTCCTAGTTTGTAAGTAGTTTGTAAGTTTAGGGACTGATGACCCCGCAGTTAAGTCCCTTAAGCTTAACGAACATTTGAACTTTGAACATTCTTTTTTTTCCTCGTTCAATTTGGGAGTGGAATAGGAAAGGAAATGCCTAGTGGTGCTACAGTGTACCCTCCGCCACGCACCTTACGGTGAATTGCAGAGTATGTATGAAGATGTAGATGTAGAACGACGGTGTGGGCCTGGAGGGCCCCCATCCTTTAAAGTCCCCACTCCGCGGCGAGACTACGGGACACGTCTATTTTGTCGCTGCAGCCGAGCGCGACCGTGTCGACATCGCTGAATGGGGAGAATGTTTAGGGACCCGTTAAACGCACAAAGAAGCACATAGTTGCTCCCTTTTGAGAGCGCGAGTCAGTGACCACCAGGCACACGAATGTAACAGCGAAAATAACAAGGGCTCTGATCCGCCGAATTAGTAAAAGAACCGTTCTGCGCCTTAGAATTTTAAAACGGGCAATACTATTGGGCGCTATCCGGAAATCTCGAATGAATGCACAGCAGTAAAAATCGGGTGGGACGTTACTCGCAAACACTCAATGAAAACAGTATTATAGAGCAAAGGCCATGTTCCGAAATACTCTCTCACAAGGGAAACTCCTCATTTCAGGCCTCTCAGAGTGGTAAGATGAACCAGTGCATGACCCGTCGAAAACTGATAGCATGAAAACAGGAAAAGATGTGTAGAACTCTGAAAAAAGAAGCGAAACAGAAACAGTAAACGGTACAAGCTTGTCACTGAACGGACTGAAAGCGGGAAGAGAACTATGCGTTCATTCACTTGACATGACTTCTCTTCCTGTAAAGAAATCGTACAGGGGTTAGATCAAAAGGTAAGTTGCAGTTCCACGTTATGGTCATTTATTAAAACACCTATACAAAAAGTCTCCAAGTCTCCAAGACACTGTAAACATTTCTCGGAACGGTCGACCAACTTTTCGATTCCGGAAGCACAGAAATATCCTCCAACGTATTGTAACCACACGGAGAATTAATTTCAATAATTAATGTATTTACCAACAGCCGTAAAGTTTGTTGTTTTATTTGCCGCGGCGGAGTAGCCGAGCGGTCTAAGGCGCCTCGCTGCGGAGCGCGCGCTTGTTTGCCGTCGGAGGTTCGAGTCCTCGCTGGGGCATGCGTGTGTGTGTGTGTTGTCCTTAGGTTAGTTTACCTTAGTTTAAGTAGTTTGTAAGCTACGGACTGATGACCACGTACTTTGGTCCGATAGATTTACAAACATTTGAACATTTTTGTTGTTTTATTGAACGACCGGTTCCGATATTACAATAATATCATCTTCAGGCTCTATACAAATAAAGTTAAAAAGTCAGTGTTGGATTTATAACATAATAATCTACATATGTCATGTGAAATATAAAGAACAAGTACGGATGGCCCGATAATCAGCATTGATGCGATATAATAATCCATAATGGATGATATAATAAAAGAGGTATTAAAGGAAAGTAACATTTATAAATTATATAAAAATCAAAGTATCTGAAACATATTACTTCTAGAAGCAATGGCGTTGATTGCATGTAATAAATAACATTTCTTCAGACTATTTCATATATTTCACCCTCTTATATCATTTTAAATATTTTTATACATATCTACTACTGCACACTACTACTGACACAAACAGTCTAAAGAAATGTTATTTATTCCATACAATCAACACCATGTCTTCTAGAAGTAATATATTTCAGATACTTTCATTCTTCTATTATTTATGAATGTTATTTTCTTTTAATACCTATTTTTCTATATCATCCGTTATGGCTTATATTATATTGCTTCAGTGTTGATTATTAAGTTATTTTACTTGTTGTTCTTTATATTTCATATGGCATATGTGGAGTATGATGTTATAAATACAACAACGACTTTTTAACTTTATTTGTATAGAGCCTGAAGATGATATTATTTTAATATCGAAACCAGTCGTTCAATAAAACAACACACTTTACGGCTGTTGGTAAATACATTCATTATTGGAATCAATTCTCCGTGTGGTTAGATAACTCTAGAGGAGATTTCCATGCATCAGGAATAGAAAAGTTGGTTGACAGTTTCGAGAAATGTGTGGAAAAGAGAACGTACATTTCATGTCATCATAGCCGTGTTGCTTTTTTATAGGTGGTTTATTAAATGACCATAACGTGGAACTGCCACTTACTGCGGCGGCGGAATGGCCGTGCGTACTGAAGTGCCGTTCTGCAGTGCGCGCGGCCGTACGCCGTCTGGGGTTCGAGTCCTCCCTCGGTCATGAGTGTATGTGTTGTCCTTAGGATAGTGTCACTTAGTTTAAGTAGTTCGTAAGCTAGGCACTAATAACCAAGCAGTTAAGTCCCATGGATTTACAAACATATGAACATTTTTTGCAACTTAATTTTTGATCTGCCATTGTACATTGGTTCAAACGTTCAGAAGTCTGTAAGACTATGGGTCCAAACTGCAGGGGTCATCGAACACTTTACTTATTAACTACTTACGCTAACTTACACTAATAACAAAATACACATCCATGCCCGAGGGAGTACTCGAACTCCCGGCGGGGAGAAGCAGCGCACTCCGCAGCAAGGCGCCTTAGAGCGCAAGGCCAATGGCGCGTGGCTGTACGTTGGTTGTAGAATATGAATCATGGGATAAGAGTATATTTCGTCGTAAGTAAATGTGATGATAAGTGAGAAGAGGGGAGATACCTTATATGGACGTCTCAGACATATTAAAACAACAAATAAACTGTTTGTGGACTATGTTACAACAAAGGAATTCAAGTCTCAAAAACCTCCAAAACGAACGCAAGAGTCATAACATGTGGTACTTGGTAGAAAAATTATAGGTCCTTTCTTTACACCTCGCAACTGGTAACGAACATTACACAACGATAGACACACAAAATATTCTACAGCTAATGTACATGCAAGTGACCAAATTAACTGTTTAACTGTTCATATAGTGAAAAATATTGAACTGGACTGAGATCCGAAAATGGATTTCCCACTTCACAGCCCAGCGACGTCATCACATAACCATAATGCCTTGGCTATATCTATTTGTTCTACGTTCTGTATATTGGATTTGTATCGTTCACAGTGTCGCTTTCTTCGCATTTCTGTACACCTTCTTCCTATTTTCATGCTTGACCTGTTACCAATTTCTGCCGGGTCATCCCGACTGGGTCATCTGACCAATAACATCTGAGGGGGGTTGGTTAGGAACTTTCCCTTGTTAATAGACGCTTATCTGCAAATCACTTACTCTAGACAGTAGTGTATTCAGAAGGGGTTGAGGGGGATGGGCAAAATGCTCCAGTGCCACCCTCCACCCTCTGACACAAATAAAGTACGTTGGGTTATAGTGTTTACCTTGATAAAGTCCATCCTCAACTGGATCAAGCTCTCCATCTCCCCAACACCCCCACCCAACAAAATAAATAAATAGAATTTTTGGCATACCCTGACTAAAAGAAGGGATCGCTTGGTAGGACACATTCTTAGACATAGGGGAATCGTAAATTTAGCATTGGAGGGAAGTGTGTGGGGTAAAAATCGCAGAGGGAGACCAAGAGATGCGTATAGTAAGCAGATTCAAATGGATGTGGGTTGCCGTTCTAATGAGGAGATGAAAAGGCTTGCTCAGGATAGAGTAGGGTGGAGAGCTGCATCAAACCAGTCTCTGGACTGAAGACCATAACAACAACAAAATAAAAAGTAAATAAATAAATAAAACAACCTGGGTGTTTAGCGAAACTGGGTCAAGCTCCCCCCCCCCCCCAGCCGGCCGCAGTGTCGAGTAGTCTGCGGCGCACCAGTCACAGTCTGCGCGGCCGCTACGGTTGGGGGTTCGAATCCCCCCTCGGGGGGATTAGTGTAAGGTGGTTGTGGTGGAACAGCCGATTCTTCCTTCAGATTATAATGGAATTGCGTATTCAGGAGTAAATTTCTTCAGTTTGATTTAGTCGGACTTCTACCCTGGCCATTCCACTACAGTCGAATTAATGAAAATCTTCATTCATAGGAAAAAAGTCTTTTAAATATTCGCTGTTAGATTCTTGTGCAAGATAATAGAAAAATAAAACTGTTCCAAAAATACTGTAAAAGTTCAAAATCTGGTACGCACTTTCGTTGGATATTAAAAAAAAAATAATAATAATAATAATCTTGTTGAAGATTTCCTAAGATAATGTTTTACTATCAAAGATGTTGCTGACTGAATCAGTCGTAAAATATATCGATTCATAAAACTTGATCTCACTGTTTTCCAGTTAATGAAATTATTGTTGAGTCCCTACACTAGTATAAAATCGGAGAAATTCTAAGTACCAAAAATATAAATTCAGTTCAATATGTAAATATCTTCTCTTCTTATTCAGTGCAATAATTATTTTTCACACACTGGTACTAGAAGTAAAAGTTTACGTTTTATTATAAGTCCACGTAATACATGACATACAATCAGAACTTGCTCGTAAGGACTCAACATCAAGACTGAAACTGCTTTTAACATAAAACATGAACAGACATATTATTACAATACAATTTTTTCAATTTTTCTTGTTTATATGATGGTGACGGTTGGCAACGGAGGTACTCCAACAGGATGTTCTCTGAGCGTGTGGCTGTCGACCCGCGACGATTGGTGGCCAGGTACATCATCTTTGGCTTCAGCAGAGAAGATGCTATTTTCGTAGGTTGCTCCGTTGTCACCGCACATGAAACATAAAAACAACACACATTTCCTTTGAGAATGAAATACAACATATTAAGAATAAACATTATTAACAACAACATATATAAACATGTTCTTTTACCTGCGAAACTGAGCTGACGTAAAGGTAGTAGCAGGGGATAATATTTCGTCTCACTACATAGTTCATAAGTAGTTTGACGTTTAGGGACCGATGACCCCGCAGTTAAGTCCCATAAGCTTATCAAACATTTGAACATTTTGAATTTTCAATCTCCTCCCACATCAAATTCTGGATACACCACTGATTCTAGGTTACACTTCTATTACCAAATTCGTAATGTCTTAACAGCCTGAACTTGGGGCACAAGTTCGAAACATGTAGTTGATTATCATCGTCCTCAGAGACTGATTATGCCTTTCAGGGTTCAGTCTGGAGCATAGGCCCCTTAATAAAAAAAACCAAGATCCCCTATTCAATGCTTACATTGATGCTTCGTATGACTTTACGTCTGTTGCTTCAAAATCAATCTTGACCGAATTCCTTGGTCTAACTCGACTCTACCCTCTACTGCCGGGCCGACGAGTCTCTTAGGTAACCTTGCTTATCCCACGCGTGTAACGTGACCCAACTATCCCAGCCTCTTCGCTCTAACTGCTTCATCTATGATGTTCATTTCAAGTTTTTCTTTGACTTCCTCATTATGGACACCCTCCTGCCATTGTTCCCATCTGTTAGTACCTGCAATCACCCTTACTACTTTCATATCTGTAATCTCAACCTTATTAATAAGGTAACCTGTACCCACCCATAGGGACTGATGACCTCGTAGTTAAGTTCCATAAGCTCTACAAACATTTGAACATTTTGTACCCACCCAACTTTCACTCCCATACAACAAAGTTGGTCGAAAGATAGAGCGGGGCACTGCTAACTTAGTTTCGGCACTGACTTCCTTCTTGCAGAAGAAAGTAGATCTTGGCTGAGCACTCACTACGTTAGCTTTGCTACAACTTGATTCCTGTTCTTTCACAATGATGCCGTCCTGGGAGAAAATGCATCCTAGGTATTTGAAACTGCCCACCTGTCCTCCTACTTGGCACTCAACCTGTTTAACTCTCATTCCCACAGACATTACATTTGTTTTGGAGATTCTGATCTTCATACCATGAAGCTTACACCTCTGATCTATCTGTGAAATATTAGTTTGCAACCTTTCAATCGAATCTGCTATCACAACTAAGTCGTCCGCATATGCGAGACTGCTTATTTTGTTTCCACCTATTTTCATCTCACCCTTTCAATCCATTGTTTTCAACATATGATCCTTAAACAGAATGAAGAACTCTGGTCACCGGTTACAACATTGTCGTGCAGCTGAATAAATAATTTTTATATAGCTGGCACAAATTTGTGACTGTCACCGATAATTTTAAAATAATTCTTAAAATTGAGACAATTTTTTGGTAACATCTTTGATGTATTGATTATCGCGGGAAGTACTTTGTTGGGACACTCCGAGAACGTACATTCATCATCTCATACCTTAATCCCAATTCGCCAGAGAGCCATATTTGATATGTTTAGTAATAAATGATCATATGAGGTTTTAGAATGAAATAATTAATAAAATTTATTAACTGCATTTTCCACATAATTCATCCAAAACTTAACAGTAATATGATTGTAAATATGGGTTGCAAATGATTTTTCAGTTTAATGATGGATAGCCAGAATAACCTCGTATGCATATCAGTGTAATGAAACTTTATGTGCTTTATGACAAATTATTTACTACCGTTTAAATAAGAATATATTAAGTCCTGCATCTGTAGGTGAGTGATAAAGGCCTTCATCCTCCTTGTTGAGAATTTCTCATTGCAGCAACACATTTTGTTTGACAACCCAAACAGTTATAATTCCATTAATAATGACTGGGTTTGTGCTCAGTCTAATGGTTTCAAGAAGGCCAGGAACACTGTACCCACATCAATGTAGTTATACTCACGGCTGCAATACTAACTGGCAAGCACTCTGTTACAGATTGCAGCCAATAAGGCAGAAATCAACCCAACAAAAATCATACTAAGAAAAATAAGAGCGAATATCCCTGTGGCTGGGTGGCCCAAATGGGTCTAATCGTCACTGATTGGTTTCAGCTAGTTATGACACACCAGCAGAAACTTCTGAAAGCCACCCTACCGAATAGAGGACGCCTATCAATGCTGAGGGAGTGATAGGCGGCTGTAGCACGGGTTGTCTAATTTTAAGTACACTGTGCACTAATCGAACTCATGTTAAGGGAGGCAGTGGCCACGGGGTGTGAACTTTTATGTCTGGAACAGCTTATTTGCAAAATATTTTAATGAATATATTCTAATGATTGCTGCTAACATTGATTTGCAGTATTAACCTTACGAGGGCGGTTTGATAAGTCTGATAAAAACAGAATAAAAATAAAGGCTAAAACTCACTGTACTTCTCGACATAGTCTCCTTGCAAGGCTATTCATTTGGTCCGTCGAGTTTCCCGCTTTTTAAACCCATCGGCAAAGTAGGCTTTGCCAAACTCTACAACATAGTCTGTCACAGTGGCAGACACTTCCTCATTTCTTTCCACCAAGCAAAATTTTCAAGTTTGGGAATAAATAACAAGAAGACACTCGGACCAAGTCTGGTGAATAGGGTGGGTGATTAACCAATTCGAATCCAAAGTCGTGCAATTTTGCCATTTAGATAGCTTTTGTGTGGGCTGGAGCATTGTCCTGATGAAACTGCACTTTCTTCCGTGAGAATTTCGGACGTTTTTCTATTAGTTCCTATTTCAAACGATCCAGCAGAGCAGCATAATGGGCCCAGTTATGAATCTGCCTTTCTCCAAATAATCTATCAGGATTATACCCTTGGAATCCCAAATGACGGTGGCCATCACCTTTCCAGCTGACAAAACAGTCTTCGCCGTCTTTGGTGCACTCTCCCCACTCTTCGTTCATTGTTTGGACTGTTGTTTGGTCTCTGGAGTGTAATGGGATCCATGCTTCACCCACAGTTTTGAATTTGCGCAAAACGTCCTGTGGATTTCGCCTGAACAGTGTGACATGTTCTTTCGAAATGTTCTTTCGTTTCCGTTTTTTATCCAAAGCTAGCAGACGCGGCACCCATCGCACACAGAGCTTCTTCATGACCAGGTTTTCATGATGGATGTAATGCACTCATTTAGTTGAGATGCTTACAACGTTAGCTGTCTCGCGAACTTTTAATCTTGGATCTTCCATTACCATATCATGCACCTTATCGATGGTTTCCTGTGTGGTGACTTCAATGGGCCGATCAGAGTGTGTTCCATCTTTCGTGCTTCTCCGACCACGTTTAAACTCATTTATCCAAACGTAAATGGTCCTCAATGTTGGTGCAGAACCCCCGGTGACCTCACCCAGCTCGGATTTGATCTGTGTAGCTGTCCAACCCTTCAAATGAAACTGTTTAATGACCGCACGAAATTCGTTTTTCTCCATCCTAAGGAAGTAACTACGCAGTTACCACTTCAGCTGGCAGCCAGCAATCGACTAATAACAGCTGCCGTTCGAAACTTTCTCTAATATCAGTGGAAATATTAGAATTTTCAACAACAGTGCAGGTTCCGAAAATTTCCCACTCTTTCATATAAATTTACCAGATTTATCAAACCAGCTTCGCACAAACGGTTTCGCGGCTTATAGATGCTTTCTCAGGAGCTTTCTCAGGAGCTCCGCCTGCATCAGAAAAGGGTTTTGGATGAATGCATCATTCTTAGTTAAATATGTTAACGGAATATTAAAATCGCAGCGAAGCGGGTTATTAACAGCTAGTACCCTATATAAATGCATAACTATGGTCCATGTAGTGTCCGTGTGTATATGCTGTGCGTGTGTGTGGTTTTTTATCCGTTGCTTGTGTTAGTGCATAAGAATAAAACTGTTGTAGTGGTGTAGAAGTATTACTGTATTTGACGTGTACCTGCTCAAACATAAATTCATAAATGTCTACAGTATTTCATTAAACTATTTTGACTTAAAAGCAGTTCGTCGAATGACCACTGACAATTAACTGTGACATGTAACTAAAAATTGACCACCAAAATCCAATTAAAACACTGTTCATGGAATATGGAGACTAAATTCAGGTAATAAATATCTGGATTATTTCCTTTCAATGGCTAGCTCTGAAATAATATAATCTGGGCTCTGAGACTCTTTAGTAATTGTGCAGTCTTCGATCTACAGACAACTAGTTCGAACACCACAGAAATTTTCAAGAATAGGTCTGTCATAAATGTGAGAAGCGATTTCTTTCGAAATTTTGACACTTTCTGTCATATAGACATTTTCGCTACTCGCTGGAGATCTTATCAACAGACCAATACTTACGCAACTGATCAATGCAGTAATAATTTGAAATTCCTATTGAAAAAAAATTTCATATCAGTTTTTCTTTCTTATTTCTCCTCTTTAGTGTAATTATAGTCAGAACAGTTTAGTTTTGTCCACCGTTGGTTCGAATAATAATGAGGGCAGCCTCCAGCAAACAATGGATTAAAAAAAAAAGTTCAAATGTGTGTATAGTCTATGGGACTTAACTACGGGGTCATGAGTCCCTAAACTTACAAACTACTTACGATCTAGGACGGCACAAATATCCATGCCCGAGGGGGATTCGAACCCCCGACCGTAGTGGCCGTGCAGACCGTGACTGGAGCTCCTTAGTCCCCTCGGCCACCGCGGCCGGCTTGTTAATGTTCATCTTATACACACATTTCAGGACACTATCCATTCCGTTCAGCTGCTCTTCCAGGCCAATGGATTTTAAACAGCGGCACCAAATATACTGAAAATGCTCAAAATCTGGGATTAATTCTAAATAATTGAATTAAAGGCATAATATTTTTATGTCACTGTATTTTCAAATCAAAATCAATCTTCGTTACAGACCTGAACTTAATGGCTGATGAATAACAAACGTTTTTTATCTCTTCCACATATATTACATGTTATCAGTTCAACGACTTATTACAAAGAGAGCAAATCAAAAGTTACGTATGGATTACAATCTATACTGCTGTATGTCCATCATGCATATCTAATATCCACTATGGTCAAAGAATAATTATGTGATCTGACAACCCGTGAAACAACTTGGTGGCAACGTGTAAACCTCCGTTTACACACAACTGTAGCGGCGTCAGTAGTAGATGTTATTTTAACAGTTCAGGCGGGACTTTACATCCACTGTTGAGAAACAGTTAAATTTAACTGTCCCGTTCCCTCTGACTCTTTAGTAGGTCTGATTCTGTCTTCAGTACATACACTCTTGACGAATCATAGAAACTTCGAATATTAATAATAATCGCAGTGGTTTTTAGACGTGAATGGGGCAATACAAACAGTCCCAGACCTAAAAAGAAATAAACGTGCAGTCATTTGCACTTTCTAGAGATGAACCACGTTTCTGTTGTCGGTGCGTGACAACCTAATGACAGGGCAGCTACAGGGGTCCTCTTCAATCGGCAAGATGGCCCCGTAAGTGGCCGAGCTTTGTCGCCCCGGGGGAGGAAACAGCTCCAGGGTGCACCAGCTACAGGTGAAATGGGGAGAGAGTGACACGAGCCGGCAGGGGGAGTCCACAGGGTTTTAGAGGGAGATGTTTCGTGAAGAAAGGTCCGCATGAAAATATTACCTGTAGCCGACTATTCAGAAGATGCAGCGTGGCCTGTACTTCAGGAACGTTGTCACAAATACAAATCCAGTCTAGGCAATTGAATATATGAACTTGTTCCACTATATTATTATCGATTACGATTTTAGCTCTAAGGTATTCTTCTCCACAAACTTCTCTTGTTTGTACATATGGTTAGATTATATTCCAAAATGTTCAAATGTTTGTAAATCTAACGGACTTAACTACGTGGTCATCGGTCCGTAGCTTACAAACTACTTAAACTAACGAAAACTAACCTAAGGACAGCACAAACATCCATGCCCGAGGGGGGATTCGAACCCCCGACGGCGAAAAGCCGCGCACACCGCAACACGGCGCTCCAGTGCGCACGGCTAATCCGCCACGGCAGCGCTTTACCCCGAGACCATCAGGGCCGACTAGATTATATTCTTTTGCCATTATACGTAAGGACCATACAGCTCGATGAAGACTGTTTCCTGTATCCGCGATTATGACCTGGCCATCTGCAAAAAGTAGTGAGTTAAATACGAGGGTTGGAACTTAAATAGTGGCAACTATTTATTCACAGTTTTTTTTACCACAGTTGCTATATTATATCATTATAGTGTAGGTATTTCGGTTATTTGTCTATGCAACTGATTTAATAAAATATTTTATTGCCATATACATTTGGAAGGCATCATCAGTGGCCTGTAATATAACATTTTTAGTTCCTTTTGAACTGTTTTTCCCACAGTTGCTATATTATATTATTATAGTGTAGGTATTTCGGTTATCTGTATATGCAACTGATTTAATAAAATATTTTATTGCCATTTATTTACAACCGATACAAAAGCGTTACATGTTTGCACCTGTTACTGTCCTTCAAAGCAATCACCAGCGTTGTGTAGAACCCGTTGCCAGCGATGTGGAAGGTGTAACATACCGTTAGCACAGCTTGTTCTGTTGATGATGCGAATGGAGCGGTCTACTGCCTGTCGAATCTCTGGAATAGTTTTGAAGCGAATGCCACGAAGTGGTACCTTCATCTTCGGAATAAAAAACAAAAATAAAAAAAAGTTCAAATGTTTGTATAGTCTATGGGACTTAACTACGGGGTCATCAGTCCATAAACTTACAAACTACTTACGAACTAGGACGGCACAAATATCCATGCCCGAGGGGGGATTCGAACCCCCGACCGTAATGGCCGTGCTGACCGTGACTGGAGCGCCTTAGTCCCCTCGGCCACCGCGGCCGGCTCTTCGGAATCAAATCAGAGTCACAAGGACTTAATTCCGGGTAGAATGGTGGATGGTATAGTACTCCCAGTCCCATCGACTGAACAGAGCAGCCACAGCTTGCGCTGTATGCGCCCGCGCTTTGTCGTGCAAATTAATGGATGGGTCGCGCAAATTGTGTTGCCGCTCCTTTAGCAAAGCTGGTCGCAGGTGATGCTCCAACCGTGCATCTGTTGTTCCTGTTCCGGAAACATATTGACACCGTTTAGTTAGAACGCTCGCTCACAAGTGACTGTTTCCCTCGACTGTGCACACGCCGGTGACGTGGGACGGGCGAGTCCTTTTACTCGGACGTAAGGTAGGTATGTCAACAACGTGTGCTACCATCGACAATAGTAGATTCCATTGCATAGTGTCTCCACAGCAGTGTTGCCACTATTTAAGTTCAGACCCTCGTAGTTTATATGTCGGCGGGTAGGAGGACTCTTCCATTTTCTTTTGTCATTATTATATCAACCCCCATGAACCACAGACATTGCCGAGGTGGGGTGGCTTGCGTGCCTCAACGATACAGATAGCCGTACCGTAGGTGCAACCACAGCGGAGGGGTATCTGTGGAGAGGCCAGACAAACGTGTGGTTCCTGAAGAGGGGCAGCAGCCTTTTCAGTAGTTACAGGGGCAACAGTCTGGATGATTGACTGAGCTGGCCTTGTAACATCAGCTAATGTGGCTTTGCCACACAGCTACTGCGAACGGCTGAAAGCTAGGGGAAACTACAGCCGTTATTTTTCCCGAGGACATGCAGCTCTACTGTATGAACATATGATGATGGCATCCTCTCGGGTAAAATATTCCGGAGGTAAAATAGTCCCCCATTCGGATCTCCGGGCGGGGACTACTCAGGAGGATGTGATCATCAGGAAAGACAATACTGGCATTCTACGGGTCGGAGCGTGGAATGTTAGATCCCTTAATCGAGTAGGAAAATTAGAAAATTTAAAAAGGGAAATGGATAGGTTGAAGTTAGATATAGTGGGGATTAGTGAAGTTCGGTGGCAGGATGAACAGGATTTCTGGTCAGGTGAGTACAGGATTATAAATACAAAATCAGTTGGGGGTATCACAGGAGTAGGATTGATAATGAATAAGAAAATAGGAATGCGGGTAAACTACTATAACCAGCACAGCGATCGCATTATCATTGTCAAGATAGATACGAAGCCAACACCGACAACAGTAGTACAGGTTTATATGCCAACTAGCTCTGCCGATGATGAGGAGATCGAAGAAATATATGAGGAGCTAAAGGAAATTATTCAGACAATTAAGGGAGAGGAAAACTTAATTGTTATGGGAGACTGGAATTCGGTAGTAGGACAAGGAAGGGAAGGGAAGATAGTGGGTGAATATGGTCTGGGCAAAAGGAATGAAAGAGGAAGCCGCCTGGTAGAATTTTGCACGGAACATAATTTAGTTATAACAAACACCTGGTTTAAGAATCACAAAAGAAGGTTGTATACGTGGAAGAGACCAGGAGACACCGGGAGATACCAGATAGATTTTATAATGGTAAGACATAGATTTCGGAACCAGGTTTTGAAGTGTAGGACATACCCAGGGGCAGACATAGACTCTGACCATAACTTGTTGGTTATGAACTGTAGGCTGAAACTGAAGAAACTACAGAAAGGTAGGAAAATAAGGAGATGGGACCTGGATAAATTGAAGGAACCTGAAGTTCTTAAGAATTTCAGGGGGAGCTTCAGGCAACAATTGACAGAAACAGGAGAAAATAAAACAGTTGAGGAGGAATGGGTAAAATTGAGAGATGAAATAGTGAAGGCAGCAGAGGACAAAGTAGGTAGGAAGGCAAGACTTACAAACAATCCTTGGATATCACAGGAGATACTAAATTTAATCGATGAAAGGAGAAAGTATAAAAATGCAGTAAATGAAACAGGCAAAATGGAGTACAGACGACTAAGAAATGAGATTGACAGGAAGTGCAAAATGGCTAAGCAGGAATGGCTAGAAGGCAAATGCAAGGATGTAGAAGAATGTATAAATAGGGGAAAAATAGATACAGCCTACCGGAAAATAAAAGAAACATTTGGCGATAAGAAAAACAGCTCTATGAATATCAAGGACACTGATGGAAAACCAGTTCTCAGCAAAGAAGGGAAAGCTGAAAGGTGGAAAGAGTATATAGAGGGGCTCTACAAAGGAAATGAACTTCGAGACAATATTGTAGGAAGGGAAGAGGATGTAGATGATGATGAAATAGGAGATACTATACTGAGAGATGAATTTGACAGAGCACTGAAAGACCTAAGTCGAAACAAGGCCCCTGGAGTAGATGATATCCCGTCAGAGCTACTGAAGTCTCTGGGAGAGCCAGCCATGACAAAACTATTTGAACTGGTGTCTAGGATGTATGAGACCGGCGAAATACCCTCAGACTTTAAGAAAAATGTTATAATCCCCATTCCAAAGAAAGCGGGTGCAGACAGGTGTGAAAACTACAGAACCATCAGTTTAATAAGTCATGGTTGCAAAATATTAACACGAATTATATACAGAAGGATGGAAAAGCTGGTAGAAGCCGACCTCGGGGAAGATCAGTTTGGGTTCAGGAGAAATGTAGGAACACGGGAGGCAATACTCACTTTACGGCTTATCCTAGAAGATAGATTAAGAAAAGACAAACCAACATTTCTAGCTTTTGTAGATTTGGAGAAGGCTTTTGACAATGTTGATTGGAATAAACTCTTTAAAGTTCTGAAGCAAGCAGGAGTAAAATATAGGGAGCGTAAGGTTATTTACAACTTGTACAAAAACCAGACAGCGGTTGTCAGAGTTGAAGGGCATGAAAGGGATGCAGTGGTTGGAAAGGGAGTAAGACAGGGTTGTAGCCTTTCCCCAATGTTGTTCAATTTGTACATTGAGCAAGCTATAAAGGAAAGCAAGGAGAAATTTGGAGAAGGAATTAAAGTTCAGGGTGAAGAATTCAAAACATTGCGTTTTGCCGACGACATAGTAATTCTGTCAGATACAGCAAAGGACCTGGAAGAGCAATTGAACGGAATGGACAGTGTGCTGAAAGGTGCATATAAGATGAACATTAACAAGAGTAAAACTAGGGTAATGGAGTGCAGTGTAAGAAAATCAGGTGATGCTGAAGGAATTAGATTAGGTAACGAAACAATAAAGGAGGTAGATGAGTTTTGTTACTTGGGCAGTAAAATAACAAATGATGGTCGCAGTACAGATGATATAAAATGCAGAATGGCAATGGGTAGAAAGGCGTTTTTGAAAAAGAGAAATTTGTTAACATCGAATATTGATTTAAGTCTAAGGAAGTCCTTTCTGAAGGCATTTGTATGGAGTGTTGCCTTGTATGGGAGTGAAACATGGACGATAAGCAGTGTGGACAGAAAGACGATAGAGGCTTTTGAAATGTGGTGCTACAGAAGAATGCTGAAGATTAGGTGGGTGGATCGCGTAACTAATGAGGAGGTACTGAACCGAATTGGGGAGAAAAGATATTTCTGGCATACCTTGACTAAAAGAAGGGATAGGTTGGTAGGACACATTCTTAGACATCAAGGAATTGTGAATTTAGCGTTGGAGGGAAGTGTGTGGGGTAAAAATCGCAGAGGGAGACCAAGAGACACGTATAGTAAGCAGATTCAAGTGGATGTGGGTTGTCGTTCTTATGAGGAGATGAAAAGGCTTGCTCAGGATAGAGTAGGGTGGAGAGCTGCATCAAACCAGTCTCTGGACTGAAGACCACAACAACAACAACAACATATCAAATGAGGTTTTAAGGAAATGATACTGCTCTAAGGAGCACGCACTTTGGTACGTGATGAAAGGGTCGTGGCCCTTTTATCGATCAGGTAGGCACTGAAGCACGTATTTCTTTTATTTCAATTTTTTAAATCCAGCATAATACTTTTTCATAATCGCATTCAGTAGCACTTGGAAAGACAATTACAGTTATATGGCGCTTCTTGACGGTGACGATGAAACTTTTCGCAAAAAATCATTATCATCATCATTAGAGACAGATTATGTATTTCAGCGTTCAGTCTGGAGCATACTACCTCTAATAAAATTCCTCCACGATCCCCTATTCAAAGCTAACATCGACGCCTCGTCTGATGTTATGCCTTTTATTTCAAAATCATTCTACACCGAATCTAAGTACTTTCTTCTTGGTCTACCTCGACTCCTCTTACCCTCCGCTGCCGAGCCCATAAGTCTCTTACGTAACTTTACTTCTCCCATGCGTGTAACATGACCCCACCATCTCAGTTTGTTCTCTCTAACTTCATCTATGGTGTTCATTCCCAGTTTTTCTTTGATTTCCTCATTTTGGACACCCTCCTGCCATTGTTCCCATCTATTAGTACCTGCAGTTATTCTTGCTACTTTCATATCTGTTACCTCTACCTTATGAATAAGGTAACCTGTATTCACCCAACTTTCGATCCCATACAACAAAGTTGGTCGAAAGATAGAGCGGTGCACTGCTAACTTAGTCTTTGTACTTCCTTCCTTCTTGCAGAAGAGAGTAGATCTTAGCTGAGCACTCACTGTACTAGCTTTGCTGCACCTTGATTCCATTTTTTGCACTATGTTGCCATCCTGTGAGAAAATACATCCCAGGTACTTGAAACTGTCTACCTGTTCTACTTTTGTTCCTCCTATTTGGCACTCAATCTGTCAAAATCTTTCCCACAGACATTACTTTCGTTTTGGAGATGCTGATCTTAATATCATAAACCTTGCACCTCAGACCCTCTAAAAAAAAACCAAGGGACAGCAACCAACCACATTTAATTATGTTATTTATTTACAAAGTAACGCCGTTATCGGCTTCAAAGCTGACGGTTCATCATCAGACGGTTGTTCACGTATAGATATATTTCTTGTCATTTACATTTTGATTGTGCTCCTAATTTTTTCCTTGTTGCCAAAAGTTCTTGGGTAGGAGGTGCACTACAGCACAAAATGGATACTGAAACGACTTAACTATAGTGCATCAAGAAACGTCCATACAAAAGAAAACTTCAGTTCCTTTACGACATAGATACAGGATCAGCATCGATTTTTGTGTGTGGATGTACGACAAATGCTCGCTTCTAACAGATCAGATGGTGCTTACGAAAGTGTTACAAGACATGCGTTAAGAGGGGAAGATATGGAAATAAAGACGAGATGGAGAGAGGGTGAAGGGGAATTTGCACCGATGTAGGAGAAGAAGGATGTGGACAAAGACTGAGGGAGGATGATAGGGGCATAGAGAAAGTGAGAGAGGATTAGGAATTTATTATTTATATCGAATTCTCTTACATATAGCAATTGCGAAGCGTTGCCGGATTTGTTCGTGTAATATCATAAGAAATGATTTTATAAATTACACTACTTGATCATTAGATAATAGAAGATTAGGAAGTGATGAAAGTCAAAGAAAAAAAAATGTTCAAATGTTTGTAGAACTTATGGGACTTAACTACGGGGTCATCAGTCCCTAAGCTTACAAACTACTTATGAACTAGCTAAGACTAAGGACGGCACAAATATCCATGCCCGAGGGGGGATCGAACCCCCGACCGTAGTGGCCGTGCAGACTGTGACTGGAGCGCCTCAGTCCCCGCGGCCACCGCGGCCGGCTAAAGTCAAAGAAATAATTGCAATATCACGCTCAGAAAAGTCATGCATTACGTTACTTTGCAGTTAAATAAAACAATATTAATGAATGTTACTTCACGCTAGGGAGAGACATAACAAGTAGATACCTAAAATTATTAACTCTCAGATATAAAAATATTGTAACTCGTGGGATAGGTGAAAAGTTTTATCAACACGATGTGTGGCTCCATTAACAATCCAGTTCTTAGATAGACACATCAAAGTAGTATTATTGAGCTATCGTGCAGCGGCGAAGCCGCCGAGCGCATTGAGGCGCTATGCTGCGATGCGCGAGGCCGTTCCACGTCGAAGGTTCGAATCCCGCGTCGGGCATGGATGTTTGTGATGTCTTTAGTATAAGGTAGTTCATAAGTAGTTTGTAAGTTTAGGGAGTGATGACCCCGCAGTTAAGTCTCATAAGCTTCACAAACATTTGAATTGAGCTATCGTAATATACATTAAGGTAGGTTCCAAAATAGAGATTATATATCAACTTAAATCCATGTACATGTTATTTAGGGTACCCGAAAAATTTGCACCATAGGGATTGTAACTAATTTTGGTTTCTTATTGTTTCAGGACTGGAGAATGTTGAGCACTGAAGAGCGGGTAGAGGTTATTCCTCTATGTGGAGAAGGACTTTCTTACAGTGGCGTTGCAGATGAATACAATAAGAAGCATCCTGATTGAGAGCCAGAGTCGCACACAAGGGTTGGCAGACAGGCAACCACAGACTTAAAAATACAATTCATGACGGCAGTTATCAATACAATATAATATCTATAATATATCTCAGGCAAATCTTACGTCAAACCACAGAAGATCAATAGGTTCGATCTCGGGCCAAAAATCGTCTGCGTAAAAGTCGGAAACCCTGGATCGATTACAAAAACGCGATTATTCGGTCCCTAAGGATCGATTCGAGAAAGATCGCTCCAAGATTGCCCGTTCGTAAACATAAATATTTACGTGTCCTGGCTGTATCAGTAATGGCACTAGTTAAAGAGTAACGAGTACGTAACGAAAACAGATGGGAAAGGGACCGCCTTTTTTTTTTTTTTCAAACAATTATGCTTTTTACTTATTGCTATGTTTTTTACTTATTGCTATACATGTTTTGGAACCTTTGTTCCATCATCAGTGGGATATTTATTAAATCTGTAAGTATAAAATATTTACAATGTAAATTATAGTTTACGATTCGAAAAAATTCGTGAAAATTGCAAGAAATATTTTATGTTTCCGAGTGAACCATTCCAGTACTTAACGGCCTCACATTTTCAGATTACGCTTTTGAGAGATGTAGGATTTTGAAAACAGTGAAATTTATTTTTCTAACTAAGTAAGACGTGTTTAGGAATCGAGTAAGTATATCGAAAATCGGCTTGGGCAATGTTGCTCACTTCTGTGGTAAATGCGTCCACACTTATCACAATACATTTTCGACACTGTTTGCAGATGGCAGGCCATAAAGTACTGGAATGTTTCACTCGGAAAAAATGTAAAAACGCCAGGTACACCATATTTCTTACAATTTTCATGAATTTTTTCGATTTGTAAACTACAGTCTTCTCTTCTCTCGTTCTAAATCCGAAGATTGGTTGGCAGCAATTCTTCTCCTCCACACTTCTCTGTTCTCGGATAGGCTCTTCATTTCCTGATATGATTCCACTCCTATATCTCTTTGAATCTGTTTCAAGTACTGCAATCTGGGTCTTCCTCTGCCTCTTTTTCCTTATACCATTCCTTCCATAACATTTATTATAAACTCATTGTGCCTATACAGATGACCTATTAACTTGTCTCTTCTCTTCATTATTGTTTTCACAGGTACTCTTTTTTCGCCGATTCTTCTAAGAACTTCTTCGTTTGTCATCTTGGCCGTCCAAGGGATTTTCTGCATCCTCCTCCAACACCACAATTCAAATGCTTCTAGTCTTCTCTTGTCGCAGACGCCAAGTGTACAAGTTTCGGAGCCATACAATGCCACGCTCTACACATAGCATTTTATAAATGCTTTTTTGGTCTCTTCTTTTATATTTATTGATGTAAGAAGCATCCATTTATTGTTGAAGGCTAGTTTAGCTTGCGCAATTCAACTTTTTATGTCTGCTGAACTTTTGCCATCCGGTGTAATTTTACTTCCTAAGTGTGTGAATACATTAACTTGTTTCAATGGTACGTCATTAATCTTAATATTAGTTATAATTTGGTCGTGGCTGCATACCATGATCTCTGTCTTTTTTGTGTTGATTTTCATGTTATATTTAGCTGGCAGAATCTCATTCATTCTTGATAACGCATTTTTCAGATTTTCTTCGCTCTCTTCAATGATGGCTATATCATCAGCAAACTTTATCATTTTAATTTGTACTCCATTGATCTTAATTCCTTTCATAGACTCTCTACATTCCTTAATTCCCTCCTCATTATACAAGTTGAAGAGCACTGGTAATAAATTGCATCCTTGTCGCACTCCTTTCTTTATGTGAGCCTCTTGTATTTCACCGTGTATATTTATAACCCCTCTTTGGTTTTTGTAGAGTTCATGTACTATCCGTCTGTCTCTGAAATCTAGACCAACATTAGTCACAATTTCCATCAGAACATTCCAATTCACGTTATCAAAGGCTTTTTCCAAGTCCACGAAAGCAATGAACAGTGGTCTCTTTAGGTCCAGCATTTTATCCATGATTTGTCTTAACATAGAATAGCTTCTCTTGTTCCTCTATTCTGTCGAAATCCAAATTGATCTTCATCCAGTTTCTGCTCAATTTTACTTATTATTCGGTTATATATTATTTTTGTTAGTATTTTTGACATATGTGATACTAGGCTCAAGGTTCGATGTTCTTCACATTTTATAGTGTCTGGTTTCTTTGGTATAGGAATTATGATAGTCTTTTTAAAATCTTCTGGTATTTCTTCAGTTTTATACATATCTTGGATTAGTTTGAAGGTATAGTTATGTGTTTCGTCATCCAATCCTTGTATCATTTCTCCGGTTAATGCGTCACATCCTGGCGCTTTGTTATTCTTTAGTTCTCTCACAGCCTTTAGGTATTCTTCTTTTGTTAATGAGGGTCCTAACTAATCTTTTGTGACAGTTTCTTCCTTTTCAAGATTACTTATCTCATCTGGATCTTAGTATAATTTTTCTATGTAACGTTTCCATCTCTCTCCCACTTCCTTGTTTCAAATAGCAGTTTTCCATTTTCATGTAATATATTATTGCTACGGCCATTGACTTTCTTGAATTGTTTCTTAATCAGTTCATAGGCTGTTTCTATATTTCCTTTCTCTAGCTTTTCTTCTACTTCCTGCATCGCCTCATTATATATTCTTCTTTATCTTTCTTTGCTTCTCTGTTGACCAAGTTTCGCAGCCTTTTATAACTTTTTATTCCTGAACTTTTTTTCTTTTTTCCATACGCTCAAGCGTGTGATCACTAATCCACTTTTGTGTTACTTCTTTTTTGATGTTTCCTATATCTCGATCAGCTGCATGAGGGATTGAGTCTTTCAGTCCAATCCATTTCTCATTTGCTGTACCATTTGGCATTTCTTTAACTTTCTGTTGTGCCTGCTTTTGGTACCTTTCCTTAACACGGTCTTGCCGTAACTTTTTCACATCATATTTGCAATATCCTTTAGTATTTTGCCCCTTTCGTCTTAATCTTAGACTAGATTGTAACATAACTAGATTGTAATCAGTGGCTACATCAGCGCCAGGGTAACTTTTGTATTGTTTAACTTGGTTGCGATACCTTCGTCTTACCATCATATAGTCTATTTGGTATCGTGCTCTGTCTCCCGGTGCAGTCCAAACTACAGTGTCATTGTAAATAGTTTATACTTACAGATTTAATAAATATCCCACTGATGATGGAACAAAGGATCCGAAACATGTATGAGAATGAGTCAAAAACATGGCTGATTACAAAAACAAAACAAAAATGCAACCTTTCCTATTTGTTTAACTGCAACAAGGAAAAACGAGTACAGCAAAACCAACATGATGAACGAAAACGATTTCAGCATTGGTCGCACGTTAGATGTTTATCCATTTTTACATATCGATTTCAGGTATGTTAACAGTGATCATCAATGCATTTACAATCAGTAAGACTGACGTAGGCACAATTGAAAATATGAACTAAATATTCAGACGTTTTGTACAACATATCTGAAGCCAACTTTTATAGCGAAGTTATACAGACTAGGACTGAACATGACTGAGATGACTGAGATGTTTATCATTCTAATACAAAGTCGCATAACGTATATCCTTGTACAGCCCTACTTATTAGTAAACTAGCTTAAACATGCGGCTCCGCTCGCGTGTTGGTTGATTATGATAGATAATGCGTGAAACGTCAAATCGATTTGTTTAAGAGATGTATTAAAAGAAATTTCTTTTTTACTGCTTTATTTATTTATTCTTATATTTTCTTATTCGTATCCTTATCCTTACAGAGAAAGAGCTGAGGCATTGTAGCACGCATAGAGCAAAGATATGGTCTGTGGCATCACGTTTTGCTGTATGTAACCTCCTTGCTATAGAATCGGAAACGTCATCGTTGGCCTTCAGTCCGTATTTTTTTATAATCTGACGACTTTCAACCACCATATCTTCCACCCCCTTATAGATATCGGCATGGAACTTCTATGGTGTACAACGGAAGACTTCGGACAACAATTACACACAGACCGTTCGTTTGCGTTCTGTAGTTTTCGCTGCAGAGGGAAATATTAACACACACACACGTAGAATTTTATATACACCGATAACTTTCCATCCCAATATACTCCACCCTTTTATCATTATCAACCCTCAAGCAACAATGCAACCAACACAACCATTTTAAAAGAGTAAATATAATTTTGAAAGAGTAATTATTGTTTCGCGTTTCGCGTTATATTCTTCAAATTACTAAATATATATCAGATCGCTTTAAAACCGTGCCTAAAACCTTCCTCGGGTATAAATTAGTAACTGTACAAATATTTAAGTCTCTGCGTCTTTTCGTTCGGACGTGATAAGCGTACACCGAACAGACATTCACATTAATATATATATAGATAAATAGCTATCCGATCACCATAAAACCATGCCTAAAGCCTTCCCCGGGTAGACATCAGTAACTGTACAAATTTTTAGCTCTTTATGTCTTGTGGTTCAGACGTGATAAACGTACACCGAACAGACATTCACGTTAATATATATAGATAAATAGCTATCCGATCGCCATAAAGTCGTGCCTAAAGCCTTCCCCGGGTAGACATCAGTAACTGTACAAATTTTTAGCTCTTTATGTCTTGTGGTTCAGACGTGATAAACGTACACCGAACAGACATTCACATTAATATATATATATATATATATATATATATATATATATATATATATATATATAGCTATCCGATCGCCATAAAGTCGTGCCTAAAGCCTTTCCCGGGTAGACATTAGTAACTGTACAAATTTTTAGCTCTTTATGTCTTGTCGTTCGGACGTGATAAGCGTACATCGAACAGACATTCACATTAATATACATAGATAAATAGCTATCCGATCACCATAAAACCGTGCCTAAAGCCTTCCCCGGGTAGACATCAGTAACTGTACAAATTTTTAGCTCTTTATGTCTTGTGGTTCAGACGTGATAAACGTACACCGAACAGACATTCACATTAATATATATATATATATATATATATATATATATATATATATATATATATATATATAGCTATCCGATCGCCATAAAGTCGTGCCTAAAGCCTTTCCCGGGTAGACATTAGTAACTGTACAAATTTTTAGCTCTTTATGTCTTGTCGTTCGGACGTGATAAGCGTACATCGAACAGACATTCACATTAATATACATAGATAAATAGCTATCCGATCACCATAAAACCGTGCCTAAAGCCTTCCCCGGGTAGACATCAGTAACTGTACAAATTTTTAGCTCTTTATGTCTTGTGGTTCAGACGTGATAAACGTACACCGAACAGACATTCACATTAATAGATATATATATATATATATATATATATATATATATATATATATAGCTATCCGATCGCCATAAAGTCGTGCCTAAAGCCTTTCCCGGGTAGACATTAGTAACTGTACAAATTTTTAGCTCTTTATGTCTTGTCGTTCGGACGTGATAAGCGTACATCGAACAGACATTCACATTAATATACATAGATAAATAGCTATCCGATCACCATAAAACCGTGCCTAAAGCCTTCCCCGGGTAGACATCAGTAACTGTACAAATTTTTAGCTCTTTATGTCTTGTGGTTCAGACGTGATAAACGTACACCGAACAGACATTCACATTAATATATATATATATATATATATATATATATATATATATATATATATATATATAGCTATCCGATCGCCATAAAGTCGTGCCTAAAGCCTTTCCCGGGTAGACATTAGTAACTGTACAAATTTTTAGCTCTTTATGTCTTGTCGTTCGGACGTGATAAGCGTACATCGAACAGACATTCACATTAATATACATAGATAAATAGCTATCCGATCACCATAAAACCGTGCCTAAAGCCTTCCCCGGGTAGACATCAGTAACTGTACAAATTTTTAGCTCTTTATGTCTTGTGGTTCAGACGTGATAAACGTACACCGAACAGACATTCACATTAATAGATATATATATATATATATATATATATATATATATATATATATATATATATATAGCTATCCGATCGCCATAAAGTCGTGCCTAAAGCCTTTCCCGGGTAGACATTAGTAACTGTACAAATTTTTAGCTCTTTATGTCTTGTCGTTCGGACGTGATAAGCGTACATCGAACAGACATTCACATTAATATACATAGATAAATAGCTATCCGATCACCATAAAACCGTGCCTAAAGCCTTCCCCGGGTAGACATCAGTAACTGTACAAATTTTTAGCTCTTTATGTCTTGTGGTTCAGACGTGATAAACGTACACCGAACAGACATTCACATTAATATATATATATATATATATATATATATATATATATATATATATATATATATATATAGCTATCCGATCGCCATAAAGTCGTGCCTAAAGCCTTTCCCGGGTAGACATTAGTAACTGTACAAATTTTTAGCTCTTTATGTCTTGTCGTTCGGACGTGATAAGCGTACATCGAACAGACATTCACATTAATATACATAGATAAATAGCTATCCGATCACCATAAAACCGTGCCTAAAGCCTTCCCCGGGTAGACATCAGTAACTGTACAAATTTTTAGCTCTTTATGTCTTGTGGTTCAGACGTGATAAACGTACACCGAACAGACATTCACATTAATAGATATATATATATATATATATATATATATATATATATATATATATATATAGCTATCCGATCGCCATAAAGTCGTGCCTAAAGCCTTTCCCGGGTAGACATTAGTAACTGTACAAATTTTTAGCTCTTTATGTCTTGTCGTTCGGACGTGATAAGCGTACATCGAACAGACATTCACATTAATATACATAGATAAATAGCTATCCGATCACCATAAAACCGTGCCTAAAGCCTTCCCCGGGTAGACATCAGTAACTGTACAAATTTTTAGCTCTTTATGTCTTGTGGTTCAGACGTGATAAACGTACACCGAACAGACATTCACATTAATAGATATATATATATATATATATATATATATATATATATATATATATATATATATATATATATATATAGCTATCCGATCGCCATAAAGTCGTGCCTAAAGCCTTTCCCGGGTAGACATTAGTAACTGTACAAATTTTTAGCTCTTTATGTCTTGTCGTTCGGACGTGATAAGCGTACATCGAACAGACATTCACATTAATATACATAGATAAATAGCTATCCGATCACCATAAAACCGTGCCTAAAGCCTTCCCCGGGTAGACATCAGTAACTGTACGAATTTTTAGCTCTTTATGTCTTGTGGTTCAGACGTGATGAACGTACACCGAACAGACATTCAGGTTTACAGATATAGGTGAATGGGCTGCTGGACGCACCTGCAGCCGTTGGCTGGTGCGGACAGCCGTGGACACCCCTGGCCACCCTCCGGTCGGGCAATAGTGGATCACCCACGGCACGGGCGGCTCTCCTCTCTATTTTTTATTCCTCTCGCCGCTCGCCGCTCGCCGCTCGCCGCCTTTGGAATGCAGTAAATATTTTGTGGCACAGGCGCGCCGGCGCTTTTTGTCGCCAGAAACATCCTTCACGCCCTCGTCTCGTAAAGCCGAAAGCTCGCGTGAGCCACTTAGCAAAATAGTGCCGTAAAATAATAAAGCCCGGGGCGTGCGTGCGTGAGGCCCTTCCCCCCCCCCCCCCCCCCCACAGACGTCACAGCACTGCTACTCCCTGTTCGTTGACTTTTACGCTAGTCTCGTCCCGTCAGCCAGAAGGAAAACACAGTATTTCAACAGAGTCGGCAGTACGGTTATGTGCTGAAAAGCGGGGCCCAGCCGTGAAATTCTGCGTGTCCTCAGCGTCGGGGCCCCTCTGAAAAGCGACGGGGCGACTGCTGAGAATTACGGCTCCCCTGCAGCTTAAGAGATCTCGTTTGTAACACTCTGCTCCCAGACCCGACCTGCGCCAAGGCTCGCCCCCCTCTCTCCTTCTCTCTCTCTCTCTCTCTCTCTCACTACATTTACATGCAACATATCTTCCGGAAGACGAAAACCGATTTTCGTAAACCGTTTTTCGCTGTCGTGTTTACATGGCATAGCCTGAATCAGATTTCCTAGCCCACTTAAAATGGCGGCTGAGACTTACTTTACTTTATCGTGTCCGGACTATTTAAAGAGCGTCTCATCCGAAAGAACAGACGTCACTTCTGATCCTGCAGTTGTTATTATTATTTAATATTCATAGAATATATGACATCAACTGCGATTGGGCAAAGCTGAAAATGTGTACCCAGCCGGGATTCGAACCCGGGTCTCCTGCTTTCTAGGCAGTTGCGCTGACACCTACACCACTGGGGAAACAGTGATCACCACACCTGCAAGGACTACCTAGGCACGCCTCCCGACAGATACAAATTTCCAGCTTCGCCCTGTCCACAGTGGGGACACAGTGATCACCACACCTGCAAGGACTACCTAGGCACGCCTCCCGTCAGATACAAATTCCCAGCTTCCCCTGCCCACAGTACTCAAACTCGTAGTTATGAAACTAATTCCCGTAAGAGTAAGGGCTTCAAACTTGCCCACCCCTCCCCACTAACGATAGGATCATTGCCCGTCACCGGCATATTATATATATATACATGTGGCGTCTGTTCCGAAAGAACAGACGTCACTTCTGATCCTGCAGTTGTTATTATTAGGTAGTCCTTGCAGGTGCGGTGATCACTGTGTCTCCAGTGGTGTAGGGGTCAGCGCTACTGCCTAGAAAGCAGGAGACCCGGGTTCGAATCCCGGCTGGGTACACATTTTCAGCTTTGGCCAATCGAAGTTGATGTCATATATTCTATGAATATTAAATCTTTAAGGGATATCGGCCCAGTACTGGGCTACGTCTATTCCATTAGTATTCGCGAGCCACAAATCTTCGAGGGTACACCGGTGTGGACATTTTTCACATGTAAGAAGGTGTTCCATATTTTGTCTTTCTCCACAGTCGCAGTTTACATCAGTTTGGTCGATTATACCCCACTTAAGCATATTTACTTTTACTGGGGCGACCCCTGTTCTGAGCATTTTCAAGGTTCTCCAAGTTTTAAAATTTAGGTTTTGGCCGGTGCACTGAACCTGGGGGAAATGTTCAAATGTTTGTATAGTCTATGGGACTTAAGAACGGGGTCATCAGTCCCTAAACTTACAAACTACTTATGAACTAACTAAGACTAAGAACGGCACAAATATCCATGCCCGAGGGGGGATTCGAACCCCGGACCGTGACCGTGTTCAGCTGCGAGTCGTCTTCCCTGATGAGTGGCGGACGGCAGTCTAGCTTATAACTGCAGCGCGAGCTTGCGTATTTATTACTTGTTCGTGTAATATCATAAGAAATGATTTTATAAATTACACTACTTGATCATTAGATAATAGAAGATAGGAAGTGATGAAAGTCAAAGAAAAAAATGTTCAAATGTTTGTAGAACTTATGGGACTTAACTACGGGGTCATCAGTCCCTAAGCTTACAAACTACTTATGAACTAGCTAAGACTAATATCCATGCCCGAGGGGGGATCGAACCCCCGACCGTAGTGGCCGTGAAGACCGTGACTGGAGCGCCTCAGCCCCCTCGGCCACCGCGGCCGGCGAACCTGGGGCAGAGGGAAATTTTCAGGCGGTTCGTCCTGGACGGTTACAAGGAAACTTCTCCTAGACTTCAGTCGTGTCTCTGGTGGTCGAGCTCTGTACAGGACATGCCGTTCATCTACGAGTTGTTTTATTTTCTCTACATGTTCTAAAGCGTTACTGCGAGCTGTGGGATCTGCAAAACCAGCTGCCTTGTACAAGAGTCTGACCGGTGTTGGTTTCATGCACCCTGTCACTATCCTGCAGGTTTCATTGAGGGCCGCATCTACTTGTTTCGTGTGAGCGCATCTATTCCATACAGGGCGCGCGTACTCAGCCGTTGAGAAACAGAGTGCCTGTGCCGTTGTTCGTAGCACACCAGGACATGCACCCCATTTGCTACCCGTTAGCTTTCTAAGTATATTATTTCTCTCTGTCGCGTTTTCATGCAGTGCTGTTTATAAGTTAGAGACCGATCCAGAATCACGCCAAGATATTTAGGTGTGGTCTGTGTGTTCTAAGGTGTTCCCGTTCCACGTAATTTGGAATTTCCGTTTGGCTTCTTTCGTGCGAAGGTGGAAAGCACAGACTTGAGTTTTGGAAGGGCTGGGTCTTAAAGAATTTTGATTATAGTACGCAGTCATTGATTTGAAGGCATTTTCGAGTTTTTCCTCTACTTCTTCAAATCTTTTTCCTTGAACGCATATTGCAAGGTCATCGGCGTAGATGAACTGCTTAGTGTGGGCCGATGTAGGTTGGTCATTTGTGTATATCTTGAAGAGCATTGGAGCTAAGACGCTTTCCTGAGGGAGGCCCTTCTTTTGGTCCCTCCATCTACTCATTTTGCCCTCCAACAATACGAAGAATTTTCTGTTCTGTAACAATGAATGTGCGACCCTAACTAGATGGTAACCACCGAGTGTCTCATAGATTTTATAGAGTAATATATTGTGCCTGACGGAATCGTAGGCTGCTGTCAGATCTACGAAGGTTGCCCCTGTTATGAGCTTCCCTTCATACCCTTCTTCAATATGTTCTGTCAGTCCCATAAGATTTACAAACATTTGAACATTTGAATGATCAGTCTGAACTAAAAAACAAAATGTTCCTCCAAAATTTTGAGAACTTGCTAATGCAAGGAAAATAATACACAAAAAGTCTCTTCCCCCCCTTTTCTCACCACCTCCCGCTCAAAAAAAAAAAAAAAAAAAAAAAAAAAAAAAAAAAAAAAAAAAAAAAAACAATAACCTCCACTCATGACATCTCTTTCATATGCTTTCTGAAAAGGTAAAATCACTGCTAAAGAACAAATACATAATTACTTTACCCACATCTAAATACCTATCCCTTCAATCCTACAATACTAGAGCAACCAGATTCGTACTGTCTTTAAACACAATAAACAGAACTTAGTCTATATCAATATTCTGGAACACCACTAGTGCATAAATTAAACATAGCAATAATACGAAATTTATTCTTGTACTTTAACTGATTGTATACATACATATTAAGTTAAAAAAACTCTGGAAACAATGCAGACATTAGTTATTTATTATTCACTTTTGAAGTTTATTATTGACAAAATGACTTGCTAAATAATCGACTGTATCATACCAAAAACAAACTTACCTGTACAAAGAGTGTTATATCTTTGAATTAAGACGTTTGTAAATAACAGCAGCTGTAAAAGCACATGTTGGACGCTGGTGAAGTGTTGTTTATAGTACAGTGTAAAACCCAACAGAAAAAGTGATGTGTTACTGTGACTTAAACAAAAGAAGACGCAAGAAATGGAAATTAACCACAAAAATCCGGCCATACAGTCGCAGTAAGTAAATCAGCAAATTTCACAGAATCTTACAAATACAAAACACGACCTAAGCAACGTGCAATTCGAGTTTTTTTAAAATAATTTCCTTCTTCCCACCACAGAGCCAGCATCCAACATGACGCTTAAAATGTTATTGTAACATGATCCATCTGATGATGAACCTGAAAAGGTATGAAAATCGGTTCATGGAATAAATATCATTTCAAGTAAAAGTGAATGGAGCAGTTTTCTTAAATAATAAATAAAAGCTGATTCAGTTTGTGACGTACCCTCTTATCTTAATTCTTACGTTCTTGTTTGTACTTTACAGTTTAACCTTTTTTTTTCTCTTACCACTGGGTGGGCCTACCCAAGCGCTGTTCAACTGACAGCAACGGCTTCCATACACAGTATGAAATGTGCTTGGTCATTTCGCGTAGGCCTTATCCTGAGCATGGATCTATACTGGTTCACACTTATTTCGGTCTATGTTCACATGAACATACCGGCTTGATTAAACTTGACAAATGAAAATGGCGCGCAACGGATAACGCATTTTTTTGTTTAGAATTAACGGAACCAGTACACATCCACCTCAAGAAAGGATCCGTCTAGTTTTAAACCCCCAGGGTAAGTTCGAACAAATACCAATTTCAATTCTCATAATAATTGTGAGATCCCTTTGTTTCCCCTCCAAAATGGGGAGCATTAAAGGAAAAGCTGAGGGGTAAATCAGTTATTCTAACACAAAATTTAATCATAAAGGGTTTTTTTTTTTTTTAGACAATTTGCTATAAATATTAGTCAACTGGCCTCCTACTGCTTGTAACTACTCTGTACACTGTTCAATGTCACGCATGGTGGGTGAGGAGGGGAGTAGGAAATCTGCACACAAACGGACATAAAACATGCAAATCATTCACTGCATGATTAGCGCAAAGCTCTATACATTTACTACTCAAACCAATCCTGCTGGTCGAACAGTAAGGGGGCTTGTAGATGCAATATACAGAGCAAAATTTACGATTACTTTAAATTTACCTAAACACATTTTAACAAATCAAATTCCACTTCCCCACTTGTGACTTTAATTATCTCTTGTGCCGCGTTTCTTACCACATTCTGGAGAATTTTGCGCAGCAAGCAGCACCAGCGTCCGTACCTCTCGATGGTCTCCTTCCAACTCTCCTAAAGATGGCTTCCCTCTACCTCAACCGTCCGCCAATTCGAACCACGCCAAGAAGGCGCGCCCTGATTGGCGGAGGCAGGTGAAGCCGACTGGGCACCTTCCTTTTACTTGTTCGCGAATCCACCTCCTACCATCGACCAGCAGCAAAGCTTGCTAACCTCTTTGCACCACTAGCTGCCTACACAAAAAGCGAAAAACTCACAAACTACCGCCACCATCATGCTAAAGTACCCCTACTGGTTCAACTATGCTCAAACACTCCTTCGCTCACGCTGTGATGGGAAACATGGGAGTGTGACATGAATAAAAAATAAAAGGGAATAAAATTTAAAAAAATAAAAACACAAACTCGCCATCTCTGCTTCTACTTCTTTGCCCTCGCCAGTCGGCCATGAAACCACATATAATGCTCAAGTTAAATCAATTTATATTGAAGATAGCAAACATTACTAATATAAGTGAGAAAAACATGAGCAAGGTAGGAGAAATTGGCAAAAATCGATTAGGTGGGGCAATGAGGCGGTATGGCAGTAACGTCTCAAGTTCCTGATTTTCTTTATTTAAATACATAGATTTATGTTCACTCTAATATTTATACTTTTATTTCACATAACAAAACATCACTCTATCCATATGTGCCGAAAATTCTTAACAAGAAAACACACTCAGACAAGCCAAGAACGCTTCAAAAACGGTTGCGTTTACATGGCCAAGAAAATCGATCGTGGAACTGGAAAACCGCTTTAGAGAAGCGGATTTCCAAAATCGATTTTGGAGTGTTTACATGACCAACCAAAAGCGGAATTGGGAAATCGGTTTACGAAATCCGGTTTTGGTAGGCCATGTAAACGGGGTGTCTCTCTCTCTCTCTCTAGGGCGGACACTGCACTAAGTTTGTTTGTACAGAGACGAGTATTTCGAACATTTACCATTCGACGACATCATCTCACCATTCAGCACGGGAGTACCTAGCATTTCCTTAGAGATGGGACAATTGTCTCGATCGATCGCAGTTAATTTTAAGTGGACTTAACATTCTGACAATTTCAAGGAGGTTAGAATAATGAGAGGTGGCGTTACCTATGCTGAGAATAGGCATTGGTTAAAGCCGGAGAGGCGCCATGAGTTAGTGCCCAAAACAAAGACTTCTCGCTTAAAATCCTGTCTCAATATTTCCCACTTTACGTAAACTCACTAAATTTATTGTTTATTTTATTTATCGTATGGCTTTACAAATGCAATGGCGGTATTGACATCATAAATTTACATAACATAAGATATAAATAGAAATGCACATATACGTAATAATATGAACAAAACAAACGTTAGTGATTATTAAATGTGGGCAAAGCTGAAATAGAATGACAGCAATCATTTACTAAAAAGTTATGTTCATACGCGACAGCCACTCAATAGCAGCAGTGCTGGCCTCCATAAAATCTCCCCAGTCACGACAGAATCTTCGCAGTAGGCATAGATTAGGTATGATTAGGTATAAATTCTAAACAGATTATGAGGATTGCAAAATGTACATACAGGAGAGTAGTCAACCCACCAAAAATTGAAAATTTTAGAAAACTCCTCAAAGACATGAACTGGGAAGATGTATATAGTGCTCATGGCATGAATAAAAAATATAACATATTCATTAATAATGTTAATATCATGTTTGAAAACTCTTTTCCTCTGAAAGTAACTCGAATTAAACAGAAGTCAATAATAAAACCGTGGATTAGACAAGGAATAAAGATATCATGTAAGACAAAAAGGAAAATGTCTTTATCAGCAAAGAGTAGTTGCAATGATGATGATTTAACTAAATATAAGGAATACTGTAAAATATTTAAAAAAAAGTTATTCAGGCGTCTAAACAAATGCACTATGAAAAGAAAATAGCAACATCAGGAAACCAAATAAAAACAATATGGAATATAGTGAAAGAGGAGACTGGTAGAACCAGAAAGAAACAAGAGCAGGTAGCATTAAGAGTAGATGAGACATTAGTAACGGATGGGCATAGTGTGGCAAATCTATTTAACAAGTACTTTATATCTGTTACTGATAGTACGGGATTGTCTGGGTCAGTAAATAATGCCCTTGAATATTTGAAACTAGCATTTACAAATAACTTCACGTACATGAATATGTCACTCACTTCACCACAAGAAGTAATTTCCATAATAAAATCTTTGAAAACAAAGCATTCTAGTGGTTACGATAAAATATCAACAAAATTAATTAAAGCGCGTTCTTGTGAATTTAGCACAATTTTAAGTTATTTGTGTAACCAGTCTACTATAACTGCAACATTTCCTGATTGGCTAAAATATGCGGATATTAAACCTCTATTCCAGAAAGGGGATAAAGAGATACCATCAAACTACAGACCGATTTCACTTTTGTCTCAAAAATTTTTCTCAAAAATTCTAGAAAAGGTAATGTACAAGCAGCTTCTCAACCATCTGACCACAAATGACATATTGTCCAGAACACAGTTTGGATTTCTGAAAGGTTCCAATATGGAGAAGGCTATTTACACCGACAGTGAGAATGTCCTTAATTCATTAGATAATAAATTGCAAGCAGCAGGTATTTTCTGTGATTTGTCAAAGGCATTTGATTGTGTGAACCGTAACATCCTTTTAAGTAAATTAGAATTCTATGGTGTCACAGGAAATACTGCAAAATGGTTCAAGTCACATCACTAAAAGGGAAACAAAGGGTATCAGTGCAAGGGACTAGTGAATTAAGCCAACAGTCATCATCGGATTGGGAAGATATTACATGTGGTGTCCCACAAGGATCCATCTTAGGGCCTTTGCTTTTTTCTTGTGTACATTAATGACCTCTCATCAGTTACACTACCAGAAGCAGAGTTCGTTTTGTTTGCAGGTGATACAAGTATTGCAATAAAAAGTACATCAAGCACGGTTATAGAAAGGTCTGCTAATGATATTTTCATGAACATTAATAAATGGTTTAAAGCCAACTCATTGTCATTAAACTTTGAAAAGACTCACTACATGCAGTTCAGAACATGTAAGAGATTTTCCGCCAGCATATGCATTAAGTATGAAGAAGAGCAGATAGAAGAGGTTGACAGTATTAAATTACTGGGATTACAGCTTCATAATAAATTCAGTTGGGAGGAGCACACCACAGAACTGCAGAAACGACTCAAGAAATCTGTATTTTCAATACAGACATAGTGTTATCAGACATAGGAGAAATAAACATAAAAAACCTTTCAGTGATTTGACTGATTTTTCCAGGGAAGCCAAAACAGTCTTGGTCCAATCCGCCACTGCCCGCACCGAAACTAAGTTTATTGTGCGGTATCGCTCCCTGTATATCTAGTAAAGCCAACCAATGCCCTTGAACAGTGCAAGGAGTCCCTTTACCAGTACTTTATTAGACACAGTTTCTTCGGGTCTGGTTGTCCCAAATGTTCTGTGCCTTTTACTCTCCAAAGCAATGCATTCGAAGATTAGATGTGATGAGTTTCATCACCGTCATCACAGATCCTACATTTAAGATCCTCTTCTGTTATTCCCATTGTATGTAGGTGTTTTTTGAAATTCCCATGGCCTGTCAGCAATCCAACCATGAGTCTAATCTCTCTCTTGTTCAGGCCCAGGATTGCAGAGCTTCTTTTAAAACATGGCTTTGGCATCATTACCTTGCCATGTTTTTGTTGGTAGACTTTCGTCCAGTATTCTATGTGCTGTCTTCTGAGCCAGTTACGTAGCTCCAATTTGATCATTGCCTTGGTGATTGTCAGGACAGGTTCCGGTCCAATAAATGGAGTCTCTGCCCCCATCCTGGCTAATACGTCGGCATGTTCGTTGCCACTGATCCCCGAGTGGCAAGGGACCCACAATAAGTTTACTCTATTGCTTTCCCCTAGCTCCACCAGAACCCTCTGACATTCTGAAACAATTTAAGACCTTGTTGCAGGAGCTGCCAGTGATCTCAGAGCTGCCTGGCTGTCTGAATATATATAGATGCTACGATCTTTGTAGCACCTACGCAAATTCTCCTCCACACATGCCCTGATGGCAGTGATTTCGGCCTGGAATACTGAGGCCAGTTTCCCTAGAGAGATGACGCCCTCCAGTCTTGGCTGCACTCCGTATACCCCGGCCCCAACGTCTTGGTCTGATTGATCCGTCAGTGAACCAGACAATATCCCCTGTACGGTGTCGAATTATTTTCTCCCACTGCTTCCTACTTCCAATTGTTATATTGAAAGGCTTGTTGATGCAGTATGGGGTTATAATATAGTCGGCTGGCATTTGCCCAACCTTTCCTATATTTACCTCACTCACTATTTTAGTGTGTGATTCTGGATAGTTCCAGTTGTTGCCAGATTTGAGTCTGTATGCACCAGCCGCTGCCTACATCTTGACCCAAAGGTGTAATGGGGGCATATCCAGCATGGTTTCCATCCCAGCAGTTGGTGTGCTGCTAATTCCGCCTGTTATGGCTAAGCAGGCTAATCTCTGCACCTTACCAAGCTCCTTAGCAGCAACCTGCTGTTCTACCTACTTCCACCACACGACCGCCCCATAGGTGATCCTGGGTCTAATCACTGTGGTGTAAATCCAGTGCATACCCTTGGGGCTCAGGCCCCAATTTTTGCCACAAGCTCTCCTGGTACTCACATGAGTACCTTTTGCCTTGGAGCAAATTTCCTGATGTGAGGGGTCCATGTCAGTTTCTCATCTAGGGTAACCACTAGATATTTCACAGTGCCCTTCACAGGTAGCGCTTCATTGAAAAGCTTTAGATTCCAACTTGAATGTTGAATGTGCTTTTTTGTGTATGGTACAACAACAGTCTTCTTAGGACTAACCCCCAGATCCTGTTTTCTGCACCAGTCTTGCACAATGTCCAACGCACCTTGTGCCATATTCTTTACTGTGTCAGCAAATTTGCCAAGTATTACTATGACAAGATCATCTGCATATCCTTGGCAAAAGTACTGCCTAGAGTTTAATTCTCCAATGAGATCATTCAGCACTAGATTCCACAATAAAGGGGAAAGAACTCCTCCTTGCGGGCAACCACTAGTGGTGTTGATTACCATTTTTCCATTCATCATGGTAGCTTCTACCATTCTTTCACTGAGCATGGCCCTAGTCCACCTACATATAGTGGTCTCTAGGTCATGCACCTCTACTGCCCTTACCATGGAATCGAAGGTCGTGTTGCTAAAAGCCCCCTCGATGTCCAGGAAGATACAGAGGGCTATTTCCTGAAAGTGTAGTGCTTTCTCCACCTTCCCAACGAGTTGATGGAGAGCTGTCTCACATGATTTACCTGGCTGATATGCATGTTGGTATGAATGTAGAGGAGCTCTACTTAACCACTTAATGCCGGTTGTCACAAATTCGGCTCATACCGTTGTGACCCATATAATGGAAGAATAGGTATTTTCAGACCCCAGCGCCGGTTGTATCAGATTCTACAGGGACCGGCGCAGTGTGTGTGACATGTGCTACCATCTACCAAGCATTGACTGTCTTTCTATGACAACATTTGTGTATTGTGTTGCTAACCAAGAACTGAGTTTGTGTTCATTGTTCCGTGAAATACAGCTAAATACAGAGGTAACTTTCATTTTGAAAATTATATTTTGTTTTTCTAATATCTTTTAAGTATTTTATATCATATTTAGATGTGATAAAGCAGATAAAACTTTCAGTGAAGACGTAAATACGGTTTGTGTGGGGGATTGATGACCATTGTAGTTTAGTCCCCCTTAAACAACCCAACAACAACAACAACGGTTTGTGTAAAATATGCATCAGGCAGTTGGGCACCTCTATGGGCAAATGCAAGCGATAAAATAAAATGAAAAAAAGGACGATAATTTCCATTCGTCTTTAGCACTAACTTCTTTCACTGACAGATTTTTTTTTTTTTGTTTTTTTTTTTTTTTTTTTTTTTTTTTGCACCTTTATTTATCACAACTATGAATGGATTTATGAGGTAAAAGAAATATTTCGATGTAATTTATTTTGTTTACACTTCACTACTGGCGTGCTGAGGAAGTTCTAATGAATTATTGTCGCTCTACAGTTTTTTAGCAATGGATCCGAAGTCCTTTTATGCCACAAATAAAGTAAACACGCGTTTGAAAACACGTGTGCCACCTGCAGCCTAAAGTGATGATAGTTGCCTAAGTGACTCTGAAGAAAGTGCCGATGAATATAATCCAACCTGCGTAGAAGACACGTCATCCACAGATGAGAATTCAGACGTTTATGGTAAACTGTAAATCTGTAAACCTTGAATTGCTTTTTACGTAAGTATCTCCTATATTTCTTACTCTTTTGTTGTTGATGCTGATGCTGAAAATAGGACAGGCAACATTTTTCAAGACCCGAGAGCTGTTCCCAGAACTGAAAGTGCCAACAGTACTGCGAAGAGACGTCTTCTATGGAAGACAGTACCAGCTACTTGTAGCGAAAGAGTTACACCTGTTTGGAATAATTCCTTTCCAGAAGCAGATGGTGTAAAAGCTCCCGTAGATTATTTTCGCAGCTTTTTTGACGCCTCACTCTTAGAGCATATAGTTTAACAGAGTAATACATTTTCTGTCCAGAAGAACGTAAATAAGCCACTACGACTTACAAAAGACGAACTTAAGCAGTTTCTGGGCAGTTATATATATGTCAATTTATCGTCTCCCTCGCATCCATATGTACTGGGCAATGGCGAGTCGACTGCCCCATGTTGCCGATGTTATGTCACGTGATTTGTGGAAAGACATCAAGATAAATCAGCATTTCGACGATAATGACAAAATGCTGAACACTGATGATCCAAACAGGGACAGACTGTTCAAAATACGTCCAGTAATTGATTCACTGCTTCCAAAATTTCAAGTCATACCTCAAACGCAGGTGATGTGTGTTGATGAGCAGATGGTTCCATTTACGGGGCAGTGTGCACTGAAGCAATATTTGCCCAAGAAGCCCAATAAATGGGGTTATAAAATATTTATTTTATGTGACACAAAAGGTCTAGTGTACAATTTTGAGATTTGTACAGGGAAAATTATGCCAGTGACAGGTGTATCTGGAAATATTGTGTTACACCTAGCACAAGTTATTGAGATGGCCAGAATAATATACTGTTTTTTGACAACTGGTTTTCGTCTACCAATCTGCTTGTTGCATTGATGAAAAAGGGGAATTTTTTCATTGGGAACTTTCCGCTCAAACCGTCTTCCAGATTGTACGTTTCAAACCGATAGCAACCTCAAAAAACAAGGGAGGGGGTCTTTCGAAGAAAAGGAAGCTACGGTTGAAGGTGTAGAGATCAGAGCAGTAAAATGGTTTGACAACAGAGGTGTAATTCTTGCCAGTACATTTGAATCTGCTCATCCGGTGAGTACAATAAAAAGATGGGACCGAAAAGAAAAAGCACGCATTCAAGTGCCATGTCCTAGCATTGTTACAGTTTACAATACATTCGTGGGAGGGGTGGATTTACTGGACACTCTAATTTCCTATTACATAATTTTCGTAAAGTCAAGGAAATATTACCATAGATTGTTTTTCCACCTACTTGATCTTATGATAGTGAATTCGTGGTTGCTGTATCGAAGGGATTGTGATGCTTTGGAAATTCCCCGTCGCAAACAAAACGATCTTATGGAATTCAAATCAAGAATAGCAGATGCTATCTGTAAGCAGGAAAAGACATGACACAAAAAAGGAGAGGTAGGCCCTCACTAAGTATGGAAACGGAAATTCAACGTAAGAAGCGTCGGGGTCCAATGAAACCAGTCCCTGATAAATATACCCGTACCGATGGAGTAGGTCATTGGCCTTGTGTAAGAGGAAGGCAAAGATGCAAAAGACCCAGCTGTAAAGGGCAGACAGTCATTATGTGTGCGAAATGCAAACCACCTTTGCCTAAACAAAAATTCCAATTGCTTTAGGCAATTTCAAGGGTAAAGAAATGTTGATCCTCTGCATTAGATTTATAAATAACCATAATTGTAATTCAAACGCATGTTCAATTTTCTTTCATTAAATATGAGAACAATAAAAAAAATTCCCTCAATGAAGAGTTGTAAGCGTTTTATTTCTGAAATGCCTGTTGTCGCAGATTTGGCACATACCTAATTATACCAAATATATATAACAGTTCTTATATTTGATGTTATAAATGGTCTAAGACCCCAATATTGAGCACAATATATGATTTTTTTTTTATTTTTTCTTGCAGTAGAAATTAATTCAGGCATTAAGTGGTTAACCTCCTTTCTCCAATGTCCTAAGAATGAAGGAGGGCAGGCTGATTGGTCTCATATCCTTGGCCTTGGTATGGTCAATTCTCCCTGGTTTATGAATGAAGACAACCTTCACTGCCCTCCAGGCATTGAGAATGATTCCTGCTGCTAGGCTAAACCTGAATAACCTGCATAGGAATTAATAAGATTTTCTCCCGCTTGTTGCAGGAGAGCTGGAAAGATTCCGTCGGGGCCAGGTGACTTGAACGGTTGAAATGTTCCCACCGCCCGTCGGACCTTACTGAGATCGACACACTCCTTGGCCAAATCCCAGTCCTCTTTGCGAATACCTGAGAACCGTTATCTCTCAGGAATCGCATTCTTGTCTGAGTTATCCCCCAGAATATATTTAGCAAAGTGAGTCTTGAGGAGCTGTTCCAGCGTTTCATGTGCTGTCTTTGTATACTCCCCATCCTCCTTCCTCAATGTTCCTCCTGGATTAGTTGGTACCCTAGTGAGGATTTTATGAAATCTCGCTTGAGCAGCCGTGCCCTCCACTTCCTCACAGAATGCCTTCCAGGATGCCTCCTTTGCCCGTTTGATGGCAAGGTTGTAATTGACAAGGGCCTCACGATACTTTGCCCATTGTCCTTTGCGCCTCGCAAGGTTAAACAGTCTTCGTACCTGTTTCCTTTGCGTTTCCAGGTTATTATTCCACCAAGGCACACTCCTATTTGTGCACTTCTTGGTGATTGAGCAGTTGTCCTAGTATGAGGTCACTATAGCAGAGGTTACGGCCTCTACTATTTCCTCAAACTCTACTGGATTCCTTATCGTAGTTTTAATTTCCAATAGGCTGAAGTCAAGGTCTTTTCTATATGTCTCCCAGTCTGTTTCTTGGGGTTCCTATAGGCCGTGGTCTGTGTGGTTCCCATTTCAACCTTGAATTTAATATACATGTGATCTGATGAGGATGGCTCCAGGACCACATGCCACTATTTGACGTAACTTCCCATCATCATGGAACTAAATGTTATGTCAATTACTTCTTCCCTTCTACTATTCCTGAATGTAGGTTCATCACTCCTATTCAGGATCTCCAAGTTGTTAGATAGGAGAAATTCAAGAAGGTGCTCACCTCTACTGTTGGTGTCCTTTCTGCCCCACGATAGATTGTGGGCATTGGCATCACATCCCACCACCAGTACGTCACCTTGCCGATGGCAGGCTTCCGTCAGTCTCCTCACTTCCAAAGAACGAGGAGAGCTGTCTTCGTAAGGAAGGTATGCTGAGGCCAAAACGATTTCCCTCATGATAGCTTCCTCACGTTGCTGCATCCTGATGGTCACCAGGTCCCTGGAACAAAAATCCATCATTGGTATGAAAGGTATTCCATTTCTAACATAAAAGTATGTTCGGGAGTTTTTTAGATTTCTGGCATAAATCAGCTTACCTCCAGTACCACCGAGGCCCGATACACCCCCTTTGTTAAATAGGGTTCTTGTATCAGGGCCACGTCCACCACCTGACTCCCCTGACTCCGCTGACTCAAGGCAGCAGTGGCCCCTATACTGTGCCGCAGGTTTATCTGCAGCACTTCCAGTCCCCATCTTGCTGCCATTATTGCCTTTAAGGTCTTTGATTACCCTGACGGCGACCTGCGAGAACCCTAATAACTGTTTCAGGCCTTACTCTCGCAATGCCTTCAGGGACTTCTCTCTGACCTCCACCACCAGGGTTCGTCCTTCCGGAACGACCTTTTGGTTAATTACCCTCCAATCCTCTGTCGAGACGTTTGGGTTCTGGACCCTTATTTTCTCGAACAGAGTCTTTGGAGAGACATCCTTAAGGATCTTTGGTACCCATATTGATACCTTTGCGGTCTTCAAGAGTTCGGCTGCTGTCTTGACCAGCAGCTTCGCATCCTCCCACGGAGATATCATGGGCACATTGTACTTAAGCCATTCTGCTGAGTGCTCCCCCTCGCAGACAAAAATGAATTTAGATAGACGCTCCTGAATTTGGGTCCTGGACCAGCGTCCCCCAATCTCTTCAAACAGGGCCATCTGCACGAGCTCCTCCTGCTGCGAGGTGATGCTCACCAGTGGGTATCCTTCTTGGACAACCGCCATTCTAAAGACCGAGACTGCAGTACTATAGGTCTGTTTCCCTATTTCCTTCCTCAGCCTTTTAGGATCACGCCTGTCCAGAGAGGAGGGAGTCTTAGATTCCTCCCTAACCCTCTTGCCACCTGTCTTTGACGTCGAGGGCATCTGTGTATCCCCTTCGACCTGAGGCAGTTTCTTTTTGGGGTCTTGGGCTCAAGCCCTTTTGATTCCCTCCACTTATGTCTAGGAAGCCATTCTTTTCCTTCCTTTTGCTTCTGTTCCTAGAAGTTTCCTCCTCTGAGCCCCAGACAAGGCCTTAATCCTAATCTGGTCCACTTCTCTGTTACAGTTCCCACTTCTTGCTCAGGTCTAGACCCTGACTGATAAGTAGGAGTGCACTCCATCGGTCCTGATCCCGATGTCTTTGTATCTGAGGTCTCAGATTGCCCCTCAGATTCAGATACTTTTAAAATATTTTTTTTTCTCTGTGTTCATATTAGTCCCACGAGATTTGGGGATTTATATAGTCCACACCACGATAACCCCGCGCGGTGCAAGACTACTTACTCAGGGAGGTCGCCCGGTATCCCTGAGGCTCCGTTCTCCGTTCGAGACGCATCCACCCATGTGCCATGCACCCCTCGCATCACACCTTGGGTTGGGAAGGGAAATGGGAAAGGACTGGGAGAGGATAAGGAAGACGGAACGTTGTGGGACACTCTTAGTCTCATCCATCAGCTTAGGTCTTTCTGGCGGTAGGTTCTCTACCTTCGGTATAGCCCTCAGCTTCCCACGGATGTTCAAGTCTCTCCACCCGCACGGATAGTGCTTCGTCGAAGTGGTGTCCCCCGGAGAGGAAGCTTTCATACTTTGCTTACTTTCATTCCATAATGTCATATGGTATAATATTTTGGGTAACTCTTCAGAGTCCAAAAGCGTGTAATACGTATTATTTGCGGAGTAAATTCACGGACGTCCTGTAGAAGCCTCTTCAAAGAACTGGGTATATTAACTACTGCCTCCCAGTATATTTATTCCTTAATGAAATTTTTCATAAATAATATATCCCTTTTCCCAACAAACAGCTCAATTCATACATACAATACTAGGAGCAAATATGATCTACACAAGGATTCAAAAGCGCTTACCTTAGTTCAAAAAGGGGTCCACTACTGAGGAATACACATTTTAATAATTTACCATCAAGTATAAAAAAATTAGCTAGAAATAAAGATCAGTTTAAGCGGAGCCTAAAAGACTATCTAGTGGCCAACTCCTACTCCATCAGTGAATTTCTAAATTGTACCAAATGATGCATGTACAGGTGTTGTTGTTGTGGTCTTCAGTCCGGAGACTGGTCTGATGCAGCTCTCCAGAATATCCTATCCTGAGCAAGCCTCTTCATCTCGACATAAGAACGGCAACCTACATCTGTCTGAATCTGCTTACTGTATCCATCTCTTGGTCTTCCCCTGCGGTTTTTACCCCACACACTTACCTCCAAAGCTAAATTCACAATTCCTTGATATCTAAGAACGTGTCCTACCAATCTATCCCTTCTTTTAGTCAAGGTATGCCAGAAATTTCTTTTCTCCCCAATTCTGTTCAGTACCTCCTCATTAGTTACGCGATCCACCCACCTAATCTTCAGCATTCTTCTGTAGCACCACGTTTCAGAAGCCTCTATCCTCTTCCTGTCCGCACTGTTTATCGTCCAGGTTTCACTCCCATACAAGGCAACACTCCAGACAAATGCCTTCAGAAAGGACTTCCTTGGGCTTAAATCAATATTCCATGTTAACAAATTTCTCTTTTTCAAGAACGCTTTTCTATCCATTGCCATTCTGCATTTTATATCTTCTGTACTGCGACCATCATTTGTTATTTTACTGCCCAAGTAACAAAACTCATCTACCTCCTTTATTGCTTCGTTACCCAATCTAATTCCTTCAGCATCACCTGAATTTCTTACACTGCACTCCATTACCCTAGTTTTCCTCTTGTTAATGTTCATCTTATATGCACCTTTCAGCACACTGTCCATTCCGTTCAATTGCTCTTCCAGGTCCTTTGCTGTATCTGACAGAATTACTATGTCGTCGGGAAACGCAATGTTTTTATTTCTTCACCCTGAACATTAATTCCTTCTCCAAATTTCTCCTTGCTTTCCTTTATAGCTTGCTCAATGTACAAATTGAATAACAATGGAGAAAGACTACAACCCTGTCTTACTCCCTTTCCAACCACTGCATCCCTTTCATGCCTTTCAACTCTGACAACCACTGTCTGGTTTTTGTACAAGTTGTAAATAACCTTACGCTCCCTATATTTTACTCCAGCTTGCGTCAGAACTTTAAAGAGTTTATTCCAATCAACATTGTCAAAAGCCTTCTACAAATCTACAAAAGCTAGAAATGTAGGTTTGCCTTTTCTTAATCTATCTTCTAGGATAAGCCGTAACGTGAGTATTGCCTCCCGTGTTCCTACATTTCTCCTGAACCCAAACTGATCTTCTACCAGCTTTTCCATCCTTCTGTATATAATTCGTGTTAATATTTTGCAACCATGACTTATTAAACTGATGGTTCTGTAGCTTTCACACCTGTCTGCACCTACTTTCTTTGGAATGGGGATTATAACATTTTTCTTAAAGTCTGAGGGCATTTCGCCGGTCTCATACATCCTACTCACCAGGTGAAACAGGTTTGTCATGGCTGGTTCTCCCAGAGACTTTGGTAGCTCTGAGGAAATATCATCTACTCCAGGGGCCTTGTTTCGACTTAGGTCTTTCAGTGCTCTGTCAATTTCTTCTCTCAGTACAGTATCTCCTATTTCATCTTCATCTACATCCTCTTCCCTTCCTACAATATTGTCTCGAAGTTCATTTCCTTTGTAGAGCCCCTCTATATACTCTTTCCACCTTTCAGCTTTCCCTTCTTTGCTGAGAACTGGTTTTCCATCAGTGTCCTTGATATTCATAGAGCTGTTTTTCTTATCTCTAAATGTTTCTTTTATTTTCCTGTAGGCTGTATCTATTTTTCCCCTATTTATACATTCTTCTACATCCTTGCATTTGCCTTCTAGCCACTCCTGCTTAGCCATTTTGCACTTCCTGTCAATCTCATTTCTATGTCGTCTGTACTCCATTTTGCCTGTTTCATTTACTGCATTTTTATATTTTCTCTTTTCATCGATTAAATTTAGTATCTCCTGTGATATACAAGGATTTTTTGTAGGTCTTGCCTTCCTACCTATTTTGTCTTCTGCTGCCTTCACTATTTCATCTCTCAATTTCACCTATTCCTCCTCTACTGTTTTATTTTCCCCTGTTTCTGTCAATTGTTGCCTAAAGCTCCCTCCGAAATTCTTAAGAACTTGAGGTTCCTTCAATTTATCCAAGTCCCATCTCCTTATTTTCCTACCTTTTTGTAGTTTCTTCAGTTTCAGCCTACAGTTCATAACCAACAAGTTATGGTCAGAGTCTATATCTGCCCCTGGGTATGTCGTACAATTTAAAACCTGGTTCCGAAATCTATGTCTTACCATTATAAAATCTATCTGGTATCTCCCGGTGTCTCCTGGTCTCTTCCACGTATACAACCTTCTTTTGTGATTCTTAAACCAGGTGTTTGTTATAATTAAAATATGTTCCGTCCAAAATTCTACCAGGCGGCTTCCTCTTTCATTCAATTTGCCCAGACCATATTCACCCACTATATTCCCTTCCCTTCCTTGTCCTACTACCGAATTCCAGTCTCCCATCACAATTAAGTTTTCCTCTCCCTTAATTGTCTGAATAATTTCCTTTAGCTACTCATATATTTCTTCGATCTCCTCATCATCGGTAGAGCTAGTTGGCATATAAACCTGTACTACTGCTGTCGGTGTTGGCTTCGTATCTATCTTGACAATGATAATGCGATCACTGTGCTGGTCCTAGTAGTTTACCCGCATTCCTATTTTCTTATTCATTATCAATCCAACTCCTGTGATACTCCCAATTGATTTTGTATTTGTAATCCTGTACTCACCTGACCAGAAATCCTGTTCATCCTGCCACCGAACTTCACTAATCCCCACTATATCTAACTTCAATCTATCCATTTCCCTTTTTAAATTTTACAATTTTCCTACTCGATTAAGGGATCTAACATTCCACGCTCCGACCCGTAGAATGCCAGTATTGTCTTTTCTGATGATCACATCCTCCTGAGTAGTCCCCGCCCGGAGATCCGACAGGGGGACTATTTTACCTCCGGAATATTTTACCCGAGAGGATGCCATCATCATGTGTTCATACAGTAGAGCTGCATGTCTTCGGGATAAGTAACGGCTGTAGTTTCGCCTTGCTTTAAGCTGTAGCTGTGTTGCAAAGTCACATTAGCTGATGTTACAAGGCCAACTCAGTCAATCATCCAGACTGTTGCCCCTGTAACTACTGAAAAGGCTGCTGCCCCTCTCCAGGAACCACACGTTTGTCTGGGACTCTCCACAGATACCCCTCCGTTGTGGTTGCACCTACGGTACGGCTATCTGCATCGTTGAGGTACGCTAGCCAACCCACCTCGGCAATGTCTGTGGTTCATGAGATTGTTGCTAGATAAATATTTTTTGCGCATTCAACAAAAAATTTTAGCTTCAAACTAGGGTGGGGGAAATGTACTAGTGCGGATACGGTCATTCCATGCAGTGATAATTATCTCAAAATAAACATGAAAACCATACGCAACTACAAGAACATACCAGAAAGATTTCTTATTATTTTACAGTTTATCGATGAACAGGTTTTTAATGGTAGAAATGACTTCAGTTTAGGAACTATTATTTTTTATCGTCCTAATCCTTATCAGAAAGTAATTGAATATTAATTTTAAGAGTATCTGAGAATAGGATTAATTGTCCAACGACAATAAAATTCAATCTTGGAATTCGTCACATCATCTAAATAATATTTATGCAGGTCGCTCAACACGTGCATTCATCCATATATGTCATGCCATTCTTTGAAATGTTTCTGCAAATTCCTTATTCGCTGGTGTTAGACTCAAACGGCGAACTATTGTTCCTGGAAATATTAAGATATTCTTCGCAACAAAAGACACAAATTAACATATAATGCATAGTAAAACACTTTACAAACTGCTAATCTATCATTGTACAATATCTGTCCCGTAATTAGAGTCACCAGTTCCCCTCCGAAAAAAAAATCAGCAAATAGAAATTCGCTGAAACTACTAATTTCTTCAATTTTAAACAACGTAAGCTATAATCACGAATGCGGGAAATGTAAACGGACAAACGTGCGTCATTAATTCAATGCTACATATTTTTCAAACCTAGCCCGCTATGTTTCTTTATACATTAGAAAATATATTTCATTATATAACTCGATGAGGAAAGATCAAATTCAAATGTTTGTAAACATATTGGCCAAACTACTTGGTCATCAGTACTTAGACTTACAAACTATTTAAACTAACCTAATGACATCACAAACACCTATGCCCCAGGAAAGACTCGATGCTCCGACGGCGAGCAAAGATCAACTAAATTAATTTAAACTGGAATAAAATAAGATACCAGAATCTTTGGTAAAGCATATATTACCCAAATGAATCTGTAGTAGAGCTGTTGATAAAATATCGATATATTTTCCTGTATATATAACGATATAGAAACGGCGATATGGCTTCTAACGACTTATCGATTTATCGATATTCAAATGACGTTATTAATGTTCAAATGTTTGTAAACCTGTTGGACCAAACTGCTATGAACACAAGTCCGTGAATTTACAAAGTACTTAAATTAACTAATGCCGAGGACAACACACACACACACACACACACACACACACACACACACACACATGCCGGGGGAGGACTCGAACCTCGGGCGGGAGCGACTGCCCAGTGAGCAGCATGATGCCTTAGACAACGCGGCACCTCCCGCGCGAAGAAAAGTCCTTATCGAATGCCAATATTTTCATTTTATATCATAATTTTTCGCAAGTTCCGATAAATATTTGAAACCTTTATTTTAATATTGCACTAAATGGCAGTTTTGCTTTGACTGTGTGAAAGAGTCTTAATACCTTTTGAGCTTCCATCACTTCCAATTTGATTGAGCTTTCAGATGGAAAAAAGAGTGCTTTAAAAAACCATTTGTAACCTAGTGGCCCATTGACGAAATTATGTCGTATTCTAATTTGAATAGTGGATTACTAATTACGTTACGGACCGATTTTGGGAGAACTGAGCTGTAGCATTTTTCATGATGTATTACACGATTTTTCAGAACTACAGTAAAATTTAATTGTTGAGTTTTTTTTATATTACAGGAGGCGATCCAATTATGATATGTTCAAAAATATTAAAACCAAGATCGCTGATGATTGATTTTATTGTGGACGACCGGCTTCGCTGGTCTCTGCCAGCATCATCTCGCCCAAAAAATCTTTTTACAAGGCCGTCATCTGTTAAAAAGGGGATGACGGAAATTTAAAAACATACATATCATTAAAATAAAATGAGAAGAAATATCAATTACATTCATAAGAGCAAAATCGCCCATACTTAGAGAAAAGACATATCTTGTAAAGTCAATCAGTTGCTACATAACATAATTTAGAGTGCATTGGTGCACTATGTCATTATAATAAAATGTACTTATCACTGTGAGTGACAGTAACATACTGACACATGATACAAGTCAAAGACAAAAGAATGTGGCACCAGATGGCAGCACAAACTAATGTAATATTAAAACCACAAGGGGGATAAAAAACGTCGTATTTTCGTGGCAAGGACATTGGGGAGCAGAGTCAAAGAAGAATATTTATTGTGTTGTACATATTATAAAAATAGATGTCATTTGAAAAAAGATAACTGATATCTACATTAATGTCATATTTGCAATACTGGTTTGTTTATCACGGTTAGCCGGCCGCGGTGGCCGAGGGGATTGAGGCGCTCCAGTCACAGTCAGCACGGCCACTACGGTCGGGTGTTCGAATCCCCCCTCGGATATGGATATTTGTGCCGTCCTAGTTCGTAAGTAGTTCATAAGTAGTTTGTAAGTTTAGGGACTGATGACCCCGTAGTTAAGTCCTATAGACTATACAAACATTTGAACAAACATTTTATCACGGTTAGCACGAATCAATATTCTTTTGAAGGTTCTTACGAAATCTTTTTGACACATACACTAATGAGTCGCGTCGCGTTTTCTGTTTTTATTAGGCCTAATCTGTTACCAGATTGGATCAACGTCGGCTTTTCTTGTAATAATATGACCGTTATAAATGTGTTATTTGTCCGTGATAACACAATCGTTATTCTTAGTGTTTTCCGATAAATACAGTATACATCAAATGTACCGGTACGTAACGGTAAAATTTTACTTACCTCCCGACAGCCTTCTATGATTATGTTGGCAACAGCAACAAAACGGTAGAAAGCCCGCACCAAAGATGTTGATATTCTTAGAAATCACCACAGTGTGACTTTATTAGTCTCTCGTAAAGATTATGAACTACATAAACAATGTTGTTCCTTCTCTATGGTTGACAGGTACTTGTATGTACCCTCGTTCACTCAGCAAAAGTAATTGCCCTCGTAAAACGAATATTTCTTTACAAAGCATTTGTGTTGTCACGCGATTGGCTAATGCCAATGTCACACGATTGACAACATAATCACACGATGCCGCCAGGACGGTAAGTAAAATTTAAACGTACGTAACACGTTCTCATAACACAATTTGACAATGTAGGCCTATATGTCAAATTCAACTATTGTTGAAGTATTAGCTTGAATGCAAATGATGTTCAAACGAACTCGTGAAGCTTACAACGTCATATCGTGTCAGAAGATCATGGTAGTACCGTACGGAAACTTTTTGACGTGAGGTGAGGTAAGATGGCGGCATCAGGCTTCAGTCACAGAGGCAAGTTTGCCACAAAGACCTTGTAAAAATAACTAGACTCCCTGACGGGGCTGCTGTCGCGGGATAATTTGAACCTTCGCTTGGCCGCCATGGTAGTGGCAAGCGTCAGATAAATACGAGTGTTATTAGCAGGTAAATCGTGTATTAAATAGCTATACACAATTGATAGTCACGTCTGTACTGTTTGATTATCGCAATGTACATGAAGCACGACGTTGAATAGCAGCTCAGCGTTTAAATAAACAAATCATTTTAAGATAGGAATAAAAAGATCGAATACTGTATTCCCATTTATATTTCTCAGGAATGCAAGTAGTCCTACTACTTGTGTTCAGAGATAGTTACTCTTGCTTAACAGACTGTTAGTAAAGACATTATAGGATTGAATGAAAAACAAAAAAAAAAAAAAAAAAAAAAAAAAAAAAAAAAAAAAAAAAAAAAAGAAAAAGGAAAAAAAAAAAAGAAAAGAAAGAAACAGGCTTTTATAATACTGGTAGCTCTTAAAAATGAGCCACTTTAGGCAATACTTGTGGACAGGAAGTTCAAAAAGTTTCATTTTATGATTGTGTAAAACAACTGTAGGGCATGAAATTAGTTGCCGCACTGCAGTTCGAAGTTTTGTTTATGAAATTAATTTTAGCAACTTGTAACGCAGAATTTAAAGGTAATCTGCTTCACATATCGGTATAACAACTGAAAGGGGTTTGCAGAACTGTGTATAGTTTCATATATGAACAGCACATAGCCACAGTGGATGCTCATTGTGAAGTTCAACCCTGTGACGATAGTTGCTGACTTTTGAGTTCACTCTGCTATAAGGTATTTGGCTTACAGCATTAAAAAATGCTAATTTTCTTGCTAGATACCCTAATGCTAATGTTAGATGCCTTAATTAAAAAAAAGTTGTGGCATACTTCGTGTTCTTAAAAGAATTTGGCAGTGGCAGATTGCTGTATTCACAACGTAAGAACCTATTTTTCAGTTATGTATCTGATGGCATATTTCACTTCCACAATCGACTTTTAGCATTAGCTTTTTCGGTCAGTCCTGTTTGATTTTTTGATGCTATGAAATATCTAAATATTCGAGAATACAGCACTAAAGCAAAGACGTAATGTATGAAACTCTTCCGAAATTAATGTTTGTACAAAAGTTTCAGAATCGTAGAATATACTGAGAAAGTGCCAAAAAAATCGTGTCTGACTATAAATTCTGTTCATATGCTGCACTTAGAACGCTAACAAGCTACATGTTATAGTTCTTTTTCGTTAGGAAGAGGAAACGCTGTTGGCCAAATGGTGCTACAGAAGAATGCTGAAGATTAGGTGGGTGGATCGCGTAACTAATGAGGAGGTACTGAACAGAATTGGGGAGAAAAGGAATTTCTGGCATACCTTGACTAAAAGAAGGGATAGATTGGTAGGACACATTCTTAGACATCAAGGAATTGTGAATTTAGCGTTGGAGGGAAGTGTATGGGGAAAAAATCGCAGGGGAAGACCAAGAGATGGATACAGTAAGCAGATTCAGACAGATGTAAGTTGCCTTTCTTATGTGGAAATGAAGAGGCTTGCTCAGGATAGGGTATTGTGGAGAGCTTCATCAAACCAGTCTCCGGACTGAAGACCACAACAACAACAACAATGTGTAATAAATTTACACACAACCGATAGTTGCTGTATTTTCAAGGAGTCTGAAGCAGTTTTGTAGTTATATATTTCAATTAGACACAGTTTTCGCGACTTTAACTCAAACGAATACTCTGTGTAATCAAAAGAATCTTACGCACATTTAAAGTTGGCGCGGAAGTTTGCCACTACAATGGCCGCCGAGGCGCTCTTCAATTTGTCCGCTGTTCGCAGTCGGCCGCTTTCGCGACTGTTGGGGCTTGGTTTGCCAGTCTAGTAATGTATGTCTGTGGAACACGCCAGTGATCTGTTTACAAACTGGATGTTATAACTCTGGTGTCTGAGTATTGTATTGCAGCGTGCCTGCACATTCATATGTTTTGCACACGATTTCGCATTGTCCGCCATGTTTAAATTTGGCAAACGAGTTTTCATCAGTTATTATGTGACAAAGAATTGCTTGCTAACCTATTGACTTGGAATTTAATTGAATATTCGTTGTTGTAGGCTGATATGGGACCGGAATCGAAACATATTTTCTTCTCTTTTTCTTTAAATGTTCCTTAGCAGCCATGTTTGAATTTGGCAAGAAATTAAATATGAATATCTATGGCTGGCACGGTAAAACAACTGAAGTTCAACATCGGGATAGTATAGAGATCAATGGGACACGGGTGATTCTATTTACACTTCGGTAAAATCAGACGTGACGTCATTATGACGTAACCACACTATCGAAGACGGCTGGAGCCATGATCGATTTGTGTGGTCGTTCTAGACGCAAAACTGCGGTTGCAATTGTATCAGACGAATTAAAGGAGTAGCTGATAATATCTTCAGTTGGTAATGGTATATTCATTACAGTTTCGGAAGGTATAACTTTGCTTTCTTTTTTTAAAAGTAAGAAGCTCATACTGATGAGCTCTGAAACGTTATTCAGTCAAATCTGATGTTGTCATCGTGGCCCATTTGTGAAGGTTGTGTTTAAAACTAATGGAAACTTTTTCTCTAAGCGAAAAATGCTACCGAGTTGCATTGTAGTACGGAGTCTACGTTAAACTTAGAGGACAAAATACGGTTACCAGGCTATGAAGCGACAATGTGTACTTGGTCGTGTGAAAATATGCGACATACAAAAACAACATATAGTCGCTGTAGGTATATGTATGTTTTCGCCGAAACTATAAATCAAATGAGCTGGATATTAATACAGGCATTTGTTACAGAGGCTATGCGAACATCAGGTAAAACATTTCGTACAACTGGGTACTCATCTACCGCCAAGTTGCTGCAACATGCTAGTTCTTTTCTTTGAAAATGTGTAAAGTTCTCTTAAGGCTCGGTCTGCGTTATTTCTGACATAATTTTCATTTTACATTTACTGAAATTTCCGTCAGTGCTTTTCAAAACGTGATACCAATATTAAGTAAGGCCTAGTTTTGTCACTAAACTGTTGTTGTTGTTGTTGTGGTCTTCAGTCCAGAGACTGGTTTGATGCAGCTCTCCACCCTACTCTCTCCTGAGCAAGCCTTTTCATCTCCTCATAAGAACGACAACCCACATCCACTTGGATCTGCTTACTATACGCGTCTCTTGGTCTCCCTCTGCGATTTTTACCCCACACACTTCCCTCCAACGCTAAATTCACAATTCCTTGAAAACTACGAAGGAAAAAAGTATGCCGTTCAGAAAGAATGTCGAATTAAGCATGTTGTCCCACCCAAAACCAACGTCTCGAACGATCAGAAAAGTCGATGCGCCGCTCTTCTGGACGTCGATAGTGTGGATACGTCATAATGACGTCACGTCTGATTTTACCGAAGTGTAAATAGAATCACCCCAATGGGACACGCGCAGTCCATGTTGTCTTTGGTCTATGTTTGCTACTACCGCTGTCTAGCGGGTTCCGGCGGAAACATTGCATGCTGCGCATGCGCACAGGTGCCAAACAAAAGACACTTTTTTTTTCCATTCAACAAGTCGCCGGTGTCGGTATTTAGTACGGCGGCATTCGATTGCGTTATGTTCCGCCGTGCCTCCCATCAGTGGTTTACGAGTGTCAGGTGGGGCGCAGTGCGGGAGGTCGTTCGCACAGCGGCCGGGATGAATGGACGGCGGCGGCGGTGCATCGGCGCCGGACGTGCGGCATTTAAATGGGCTGCGTGACGCCGCTGAATGGAGCGCTGCGGCTGGCCACGTGGGTCCGCCTGTTATAGGCGCTCAGCTGGAGGCGGGCCGGCGCGGCTCCCTGTTTTGCTCTCTTTGTGGCGCGGCCCCCGCACGGCAGCACGCGCGCTTTACGACGCCCACCCACAACTGAGCGCGCCGCGACGTGGCCGGCACAATGCGCCAAGGTACCGCCGCATATCCCGCCAACTCTAATTACCAATGACACGCTCGTTGTCGGGCAGTCACAATAGACCTGCTGCGACCAAGTGGGAGTGGAGAAATGTTACAACCGCCGCCTTTTAGTTACAACTACGGTGGAAGAAGTGGCTGGAAGCAGCACCGGCAGAGATCAGAGGGAAAACCGCAGAAACTAGGAGTACGCGGGGCAATGTACCGAGTGATCAAAAAGTCAGTATAAATTTGAAAACTTAATAAATCACGGAATAATATAGGTAGAGTGGTAAAACTTGATACAGATGCTTGGAATGACATTGAGTATTGTTAGAACGAGAAAATAAAATAAAATAAAATAAAGCTCGTTGTCGGGGAGTCACAATAGACCTGCTGCGGCAGACGGTGACCATGTGGGAGTGAAGGGATGTTACAACCTCCGCCTTTTAGTTACAACAACGGTGGAAGAAGTGGCTGGAAGCAGCACCGGCAAAGATCAGAGGGGAAAACCGTGAAACTATAAGTACACGGGGCAATGAACCGGGTGATCAAAAAGTCAGTATAAATTTGAAAATCACGGAATAATGTAGATAGAGAGGTAAAAATTGACACACATGATTGGAATGACATGGGGTTTTGTTAGAACCAAGAAAAGTATTGCTAGACGCGTGAAAGATCTCTTGCGCTCGTCGTTTAGTGATAATCGTGTGCTCAGCCGCCACTTTCGTCATGCTTGGCCTCCCTGGTCCCCAGACCTCAATCAGTGAGATTATTGGCCTTGGGGAATACCAGAAGTAGCAAGTGTATCGTGATCGGCCGACATCTCTAGGGATGCTGAAAGGCAACATACGACGCCAATGCCTCACCACAACTGCGGACATGCTTTAGAGTGCTGTTCACAACATTATTCCTCGGCTACAGCTATTGTTGAGGAATGATGGTGAACAAATTGAGCATTTCCTGTAAAGAACAAAAAAGCTCGTTGTAGGAGAGTCACAATAGACCTGCTGCAGCAGACAGCAAGCAAGTGGGAGTGAAGGGATGTTACAACCTCCGCCTTTTAGTTACAACAACGGTGGAAAAAGTGGCTGGAAGCAGCACCGGCAAAGATCAGACGGAAAACTGCAGAAAGTAGGGGTACGCGGAGCAATGTACCGGGTGATCAAAAAGTCAGTATAAATTTGAAAACTTAATAAATCACGCTATAATGTAGATAGAGTGGTAAAAATTGACACACATGCTTGGAATGACATAGGGTATTATGAGAACAAAAAAAAAAAAAAAAAAAAAAAAAAAAAAAAAAAAAAAAAAAAGGTTCATAAAATGTCCGACGGACGGATGGCGCTTCATCTGATCAGATAAGCAATAATTAGCATAACAAATTAAGACAAAGCAAAGATGATGTTCTTTACAGGAAATGCTCAATATGTTCACCATCATTCCACAACAATAGCTGTAGCCGAGGAATAGTGTTGTGGGTATATTAGAACAAAAGAAAAAAAAGTGTTGCTGGACGCGTGAAAGATCTCTTGCGCTCGTCGTTTGGTGGTGATCGTGTGCTCAGTGGCCACTTTCGTCATGCTCGGCCTCCAAGGTACCCACACCTCTCAGACCGTGCGAATATTGGCTTTTGGGTTATTTGAAGTCGCAAGTCTATCGTGATCGACCGACATCTCTAAGGATGCTGAAAGACAACATTCGACGCCGATACCTCACCATACCTCCGGACAAGCTTTACCGTGCTGTTCACAACATTATTCCTCGACTACAGCTATTGTTGAGGAATTATGGTCAACATATTGAGCATTTCCTGTAAATAACATCATCTTCCACCCTCATGAACCACAGACATTGCCGAGGTGGGGTGGCTTGCGTGCCTCAACGATGCAGATAGCCGTACCGTAGGTGCAACCACAGCGGAGGGGTATCTATGGAGAGGCCAGACAAACGTGTGGTTCCTGAAGAGGGGCAGCAGCCTTTTCAGTAGTTACAGGGGCAACAGTCTGGATGATTGATTGAGCTGGCCTTGTAACATCAGCTAATGTGGCTTTGCCACACAGCTACTGCGAACGGCTGAAAGCAAGATGAAACTACAGCCGTTACTTTTTCCCGAGGACATGCAGCTCTACTGTATGAACATATGATGATGGCATCCTCTCGGGTAAAATATTCCGGAGGTAAAATAATCCCCCATTCGGATCTCCGGGCGGGGACTACCCAGGAGGATGTGATCATCAGGAAAGACAATACTGGCATTCTACGGGTCGGAGCGTGGAATGTTAGATCCCTTAATCGAGTAGGAAAATTAGAAAATTTGAAAAGGGAAATGGATAGGATGAAGTTAGATATAGTGGGGATTAGTGAAGTTCGGTGGCAGGATGAACAGGATTTCTGGTCAGGTGAGTACAGGATTATAAATACAAAATCAGTTGGGGGTATCACAGGAGTAGGACTGATAATGAATAAGAAAATAGGAATGCGGGTAAACTACTATGAGCAGCACAGTGATCGCATTATCATTGTCAAGATAGATACGAAGCCAACACCGACAACAGTAGTACAGGTTTATATGCCAACTAGCTCTGCCGATGATGAGGAGATCGAAGAAATATATGAGTAGCTAAAGGAAATTATTCAGAAAGTTAAGGGAGAGGAAAACTTAATTGTGATGGGAGACTGGAATTCGGTAGTAGGAAAAGGAAGAGAAGGAAAAATAATAGGTGAATATGGACTGGGCAGGAGGAATGAAAGAGGAAGTCGCCTGGTAGAATTTTGCACGGAACATGATTTAATCGTAACAAACACGTGGTTTAAGAAACACAAAAGAAGGTTGTATACGTGGAAGAGACCAGGAGACACCGGAAGGTATCATATAGATTTTATAATGGTACGACATAGGTACCGGAAACAGGTTATAAACTGCAGGACATACCCAGGGGCAGATATAGACTCTGACCATAACTTGTTAGTCATGAACTGTAGGCTGAAGCTGAAAAAACTGCAGAAAGGTAGGAAAATAAGGAGATGGGACTTAGATAGATTGAAGGAAAGTGAAGTTCTGGAGAATTTCAGAGGGAGATTTAGGCAACAATTGACAGAAACAGGGGGAAATAAAACAGTAGAAGAGGAATGGGTACCATTGAGAGATGAAATAATGAAGGCAGCGGAGGACAAAATAGGTAGAAAGGCAAGACCTACAAAAAATCCATGGATATCACAGGAAATACTACAGTTAATTGATGAAAGGAGAAAATATAAAAATGCAGTAAATGAAACAGGCAAAATGGAGTACAGACGACTAAAAAATGAGATTGACAGGAAGTGCAAAACGGCTAAGCAGGAGTGGCTAGAAGCCAAATGCAAATCTGTAGAAGAATGTATAGCAAGGGGAAAAGTAGATACCGCCTACAGGAAAATAAAAGAAACATTTGGAGATAAGAAAAACAGCTCTACGAATATCAAGAACTCAGATGGGAAACCAGTTCTCAGCAAAGAAGGGAAAGCTGAAAGGTGGAAAGAGTACATAGAGCAGCTCTACAAAGGAAATGAACTTAGAGACGATGTTGTAGGTACGGAAGAGGAAGTCGATCAAGATGAAATAGGAGATACTATACTGAGAGATGAATTTGACAGAGCCTTGAAAGACCTAGGTCGGAACAAGGCCCCAGGAGTAGATGACATACCCTCAGAGCTACTAAAGTCTCTGGGAGAGCCAGCCATGACAAGACTATTTGAACTGGTGAGTAGAATGTATGAGACCGGCGAAATGCCCTCAGACTTTAAGAAAAATGTAATAATCCCCATTCCAAAGAAATCAGGCGCAGACAGGTGTGAAAATTACAGAACCATCAGTTTGATAAGTCATGGTTGCAAAATTTTAACACGAATTATCTACAGGAGAATGGAAAAGCTGGTAGAAGCTGATCTCGGGGAAGATCAGTTTGGATTCAGGAGGAACATAGGAACCCGGGAGGCAATACTCACTTTACGTCTTATCTTAGAAGATAGATTAAGGAAAGGCAAACCTACATTTTTAGCTTTTGTAGATTTGGAGAAAGCATTTGACAATGTTGACTGGAATACACTCTTTCAAATTCTGAAGTCAGCAGGGATAAAATATAGGGAAAGGAGAGTTATTTACAACTTGTACAAAAGCCAGACCGCAGTTATTAGACTCGAAGGACATGAAAGGGAAGCATCAGTTGGGAAGGGAGTAAGACAGGGTTGTAGCCTTTCTCCAATGTTATTCAATTTGTACATCGAGCAGGCGGTGAAGGAAAGCAAGGAAAAATTTGGAATAGGGATTAAAGTTCAGGGGGAAGAAATAAAAACATTGCGTTTTGCTGATGACATTGTAATTCTGTCAGAGACAGCAAAGGACCTGGAAGAGCAGTTGAATGGAATGGACAGCGTGTTGAAGAGAGCATATAAAATGAACATTAACAAGAGCAAAACAAAAATAATGGAATGCGGTCTTAGAAAATCAGGCGATGCAGAAGGAATTAGATTAGGTAACGAAACAATGAAGGTGGTAGATGAGTTTTGTAAAATAACATGCGATGGTCGCAGTACAGAGGATATAAAATGCAGAATGACAATGGGAAGAAAAGCATTTTTGAAAAAGAGAAATTTGCTAACGTCGAATATTAATTTAAGGGTAAGGAAGTCTTTTCTGAAGGCATTTGTGTGGAGTGTTGCCTTCTACGGGAGTGAAACATGGACGATAAGCAGTGCGGACAGGAAGAGAATAGAGACTTTTGAAATGTGGTGCTACAGAAGAATGCTGAAGATTATGTCGGTAGATCGCATAACTAATGAAGAGGTACTGAACAGAATTGGTGAGAAAAGGAATTTTTGGCATATCCTGACTAAAAGAAGGGATCGCTTGGTAGGACACATTCTTAGACATCGGGGAATCGTAAATTTAGCATTGGAGGGAAGTGTGTGGGGTAAAAACCGCAGAGGGAGACCAAGAGACGCGTATAGTAAGCAGATTCAAGTGGATGTGGGTTGCCGTTCTTATGAGGAGATGAAAAGGCTTGCTCAGGATAGAGTAGGATGGAGAGCTGCATCAAACCAGTCTCCGGACTGAAGACCATAACAACAATAACAACATCATCTTTGCTTTGTCTTAATATGTCATGCAAATGATTGCTTTTCTGATCAGATGAAGCGCCATCTGTCGGACATTTTTTAAACTTTTTTAAAATTTATTTTTATTTTATTTTTTAACCTTGTTTTTTAATTAAACCTCATAGCATTACAAACATGTGTGTCAATTTTTACCTCTCTATCTACATTATTCAGTGATTTAATAAGTTTTCAAATTTATACTGACTTTTTGATCACCCGGTATAATTACACATACCTTGTTAGATCTCCCTTGCAGAAGCAAAGTAAAAAGCATGCCAAATTTTAACGGGCACAAATTTTAAAGAGTGGTATTCTTTTACAAAACCTCGAAATTTAGCACGAACTTCAAAGCGACAAGCTTATAATAGTTCCCACAACGTAAGCCTTTCACGTAATTTGGTATAGAATCCTAAGAAATTATGATCGCATGTAATGTATACTAGCGGTAAAACACAATCAATACCTTCGCATAAGCGACAGTAATGGTGATGCTAAAGAAGAATTTGGTTAACACAGCTTTCCGAAATTCCTTCACCAAAGAAGACGAAGCAAATACTGCAGAATTCGGATCAAAAATAGCTCCCAGTATGCGTAACATTGAAGTAGATACATACCCTTACGGTATCAAAGCAACTTAACAAAACAAAGTTCCCCGGTTCCGATTGTGTGCGAAATAGGTTCCTTCCAGAGTATGCTGAAGCAATAGTCCCCCATACCTATCATATACAACGTTGTGACGATGCATAATTGTCTTGAAAATTTTAAATAAACATTTGTTTTGTAGTTAAAGAACAGAATATACTCCAACTCACCTTATTACTGTTACTGATGTATATTTCAGGTTGAATATTTCATTAAATTTAGTATGAAGTTCCACTTAAGTTCGGAATAGGCCAATGTTGTATTTTGCTTACTGTTACAGTCGATGTATTTCAAAGATTATTAAGAAGAAATGGGTATTGACGTTCATTATGTTTGCAGAAACTTATAATTATATTAACATTTTTTATGATTGAGAGTAATTGTATTCACAAAATACTTGGTATGTCTCAGTTTAACACAATTAATTATATACAGGTATTATATGAAGCGTAATACGCCCAAACTCTGAGATTAGTGCGTCACATGACGTGACGTAATTATGACGTAAACTGTATTATATATTGGTACACTGGAAGAGCGAACATTGGCTGTGTCTGTGTTGTTATAAAATTTATATGATGAACTAATAGAACCAGTGACTTAGTGGGAGATGAATTTCGTCAGTATAAGTGAGCTGAACTAGCAAGGAATATTTTACATTGTTAGTCAAATGGGTCACGCGCCAATCCCGTGAGCAGTTACCTGAATGAATATGAATACTATTGTGGACATTGCAACGGAGATAATATCTGCTTGAAAGGAAGTCAATTTAAAATTGTAGTTTGAACCAAAGAAAGAAGATAATTTTGATTTATCTACTATTGGTGTTTAAATAAAAGTTGTTTGTATTCTGAAGAACATTTATGATTGCAGTATGGATAGAAGAACCTGGTAGTTTTATCCAGATCTTTTACCCAGGATGCGTTCAGCTTACACGCTGAGACATTTCACCCTGCTCGCTCATTCCGTACCCAAAGACTGAAAAGTTGCACAGGTCACTCCAATATTGATGAAAGGCAATAGGGGTGGTCCGCAAAATAACAGGTCTACATCACTGACGTCGGTTTGCAGCAAAAAATAAATAAATAATAAATAAGAGAGAGAGAGAGAGAGAAGACTTATAACAGCAATCTGGTAAAGGTAAAGACTGGAAACTTGGGGTGTTTTACCATAGGCTTTCATGGGATGGGAGTGAATTAGTTTCTTCGACGGGAGTGGTAGATGGTAGTCTGTCTGGAAACTGACTAAAATTTTGCTCGTCAAGCAGATCTATCCCCCCCCCCTCCAAAGCCCAGTCCTAGTTACGCCACTGAGTTCTACTAAAGAAACTGCCTACACTACACTTGTGCGTCCTATTTTGGCGTATTACTGCTCGTTGTGGGATCCACGCCAGGTGGGACTGACGGACGATTTAAGTTCAGAGGAGGGCAGCTCGTTTTGTATTATCGCGATATAGGGGAGAGAGTATCACGGAAATGATGCACGAGTTAGGGTGGAAATCATTAAAAGAAAGGCGTTATTCGCCGAACATATTTTGTTAGCACCCACCTACACAGGAAGAGAAATCAGATCGAATACTGAAAGGTTTATATGTTCCTTTTTCGCGCGAGTTATCAGAGAATGGAACTGTAGAGAAATATCATAAAAGCGGTCCGATGAACCCTCTGTCATGCACAGCACTGTGACCTGGAGAGTATTTATGTCGATGTAATTTACTAGCTGAAATCAGGCGCTATGCGTGTATTTATTTTGTATTAGTCGCTGTTCCCTCCACCCCCCCTCTCTCTCTCTTTCTTTCTCTCTGCTCTTCCTCCCTTTTTCCCCCCAATCTACCTCCTCCTCATCGTCCTCCACCGCTTCCTCCCCGTCTTGTCTCTATCAATTCCCCCTTTCTCTGCCCATCTCTTTCTCTCCTCGTTCTGATATAAGTGTAGCATGCGATAACAACTATTGCTTAACTATCCAAATTGTTTGTAAGGCTTAAGGGACTTAACTGCGGAGTCATCAGTCCCTAAACTTACAAACTACTTGTGAACTAGCTTATACTAAAGACGGCACAAACATCCATGCCCGAGGGGGCATTCGAATCCCGACGGCGGATTGCCGTGCGCACCGCAACGCGACGCTCCAGCACGCGCGGCTAATCCGTCGCGGCGTTTAACTCTCCCAGAGAGGCTGTGTCGTCAGTCGCTACGGACAACGAAACGTAGCTCGATACCACCAATCACCAATGGACATCCATTTCTGACTACAGTAATGTAAAAATAATTTTTTTAAAAGAAGGTAAAAATTAACGTTCTTTTGGGGGGAGCAGAAAAATGTACGTGTTGAAATGAAAAGAAACTAAACGACACTGTGAGTATACTGAAGTCTTTATTGAAGAGTCATCACCAGAGGCCTGAGCACAACTATCCCACTGTTTAACGAGCCGAAGGATTCCCTGTTCCCAGAATTCCTGTGGTTGCGACAAGAGCCAGTCCTCTACTGCGTCCTTCAGTTCGTGATCGCCGGCCGCGGTGGCCGAGCTGACTGCGGCGCGCCAGTCACGGTCTGCATGGTCACTACCATAGACCAAAGATAACATAGACTATGCGTGACGTCATTATACTGAAACCAACATCTAAGTCACGTGACTCGGGGCAGGAAACCATTTTCATCATTACGAGTAATGCGAAATGTAGCTGAGAATTGCAATTCTTATCCTTTGCAGTGGAAATTAAGCGTATATTTGAACAATAAAACTTCTTAACGTATTCTTATTACATCTTTAGTAGTACAATTGGCGTTAGTTCTCCGAAATTGCAAGATTTAATGCGATAGCTACAGTTTTACATGAGCCTAGATGAAACGTATTGACAGTCTCTTCACAAGCAAAAGAACTACAGATTTTAAGCAAAAGATTGTTGTCGTTGTACTGTAAGTCTTTTAGTTTGTATTTTACACGGGAGTAGAAGATCAAATATCAGTTTAAAGGAGCATCAGGTTCCGTAAGATTCCTCAACAACACATGTGAAAAGTTTCGTTGTGCTTTCATAAGGAATAAAATATGTCTGCATCCATAATGTCCAATTTTAACAAAATACAAGCGTGTACATTTTAAGACTTTTGCCACAGAACGTGATACTAAAACGTAAAACAGCCAAAGTATTCGCTGTTTACTTTAAATAATAGCGTAGTGACGAAACATCATCGATTCACTCGGCAAGAAGTGACTTTATATAACTTTATTGAAAGCAGATTTTCACCAGAAATGACTTACCTGCTGACATATAAACTTGCTCAAGAGCAGCTTGAAGTATCTTCCCAGCGATAATCACATTCATAAGTTACCAAAAGTAAAAGATTCATAGCGTAACACAAACACCGAGGATATGTAATTCCGTTGCTTGAAAAAATAACTAACTTTTCACCTGTTCACATTTAAGCATGACAATCACTGCATTAATATTAATAACACGAAGAAATTACGTTACCTTTATTACTAGATGTGTAATAGAAATACGAGAAGTCGTTTTATTGTTAAAATCAACGCTTCATTTCACCTGTAAATGAGAAAAACTGTTGCTCATAATGACGAAACCTCAGTCACGTGACCCGGGGCAATGTTAGATGTTGGTTTCAAACCACAACACGGCAGAGATAGGGACACGCGCAGTCTATGTTATCTTTGGTCTATGGTCACTACGGTCGGGGGTTCGAATCCCCCCTCGGGCATGGATATTTGTGACGTCCTCAGTGTTAGCTAGTTCATAAGTAGTTTGTAAGTTTAGGGACTGATGACCCCGTAGTTACGTTCCATAAGCTATACAAACATTTGAACATTTTTAGTTCGTCGTCCGAGTTGAAGCGTTTCCCTTTTGAGAACTATTATCGATTATGGGCTAGGAACGTTGCGACTGTGATGAATAAGGGTATTTTGAAATAACAGCAGCCATCGCCTTTCATGTAGAATGTTTTTATTTATCAATTGCCGCTTTCAAATTGCTTTGCAATTCATCGTCATATGGTAAAGGAAGTTTTTACTCTAAGTTGAGAGCAGTGGTGGAAGTTATGTATCTGTGACTATTGTCACGGATTAATTAATCGTCACCGATACGCATAGAGGTAAAAAGAGGGGAGAGGGCATTACGTTATAAATGTGAAGCCATGCTTGAAGCTGACTAAGCCTAGCTCCACCATTACAGTTTGTTCAAAACATTAGTTTTCTACCGAGCTTGCTATGTAGAGTTATGGAAGATTTGTAACTGATAATGCTTGTGTGCGTTGTTTATGGTTCTACTAACTGTTTTAACTGCACTAACAAAGTTAAAGGTAATGACGTCCATTCGGGCCTGTGAGTCTTTTGTACAAACAAACATGGCTGCCGACCAGCTCCAAACAGCAGTACAGCAGACGCCTGTAGTGACATTTTCCCTCCTTCAGGGGCGCCGAATTCGTGGATGCTCCGGGGCTCGTGCAAACCCCAAGAATTTTTGGGGGGTGCTGAGAACCCACATAAAATTGAGGTGGAAAATAAGATTGTATACATTTTTAAAAAATCGGGAAAAATCAAAACCTACCTTAGGACTCAAGAGGCAATGCAAAACGTGACCCTAGCGAGAGACGATATTTCATACGTGAAATAAATGATCAGTTTTGTACGCGGGTCCCCAAGCGAGTAGTAATGAGTGTCCGTGGTTTACCCACTATTCTATCTTTATTCATCCTGAAGCACGTCGGTCCTTTGGACTTTTCAGGCGTACGTATTTATGAACATTCAATTGTGTTCTTTTAGGAATTTAGCTTGAAGAATGTGATGCTGATGCTAAAGTTAATCGTTTTTCGTTATCTTTGTCACTAACCTTGTTATTAATATTTTAGTCAGTTGAAATTTGTAATGCTTTTCACTCAGGCTTAAAAAGCCTTGGACTACGTTAATACTGTCAGAGATGTCATGAAGTTATCTCGAAGAGATGAAAGTTTCGATGAAGTATAGACCTCTTGCTTGGAACTGACCAAAAAAATTTGATGTCGGACTTCAAGATCTCAAAATATTTCAAAGATTTCTTTAAACCTTGGTGACGGCGTTCTGCCAAACGCTTTTGTCAGAAAAAATAGCTTCGCACAAAAAGTGTTAGATTAGTGTACAGTGAAAAATTATTTCATTGGTCGTGGAGAAGTTTTGGGGTATTACTTATATCGAAATATCCACTTTGGCCAATTAGATCGCTTTATTGTAGTGTACTAATGCAGCCATACTTTCCTTTTCTTCCTCCTCTTTCTTCCTTCTATCTTTAAAAGGCCAGACAACTGCCTATTTACTTTTATCAAGTATTGCTAATTCAAAAATGCAGGAACATAATTTTCAGAAGGGTTGGTTTCGAACATTTGTGAACCGTGATATAGAGCACCCACACTGATTTTCAAAAGTCGGCGCCTCTGCCCTCCTTTTCCCTCCGTGCAGATACGTAGCTCCAACGCTGCTCGAAACGTAGAGCAAAAACTTCTTTCAAGTCGATAATGGATACAAGAAAACAATATAGATAAAAGGGGACTGGTTGATGGCATTTCAAGACGGTTTTCTGTATGCCTACGTGCCCGAAGATAAGCAAAACAGCTTGAAACGTGTTGGAATATGTTAAAATACAAAAGTGACTCGTGGTACCGCAAAATGCAAGTAACTATTTCATTGTCACCGGAGTCGAACATAATGAGTCGCGAAACTCCCAGTGATTTTCTGCAACTTCGCGACTGCAGCGCTGCCAAGCGGCCGGGTCGTACGAGCTTTTGTGGCGCTATAAATTGTAGAAACTGTCAAAAATATAATTCGGAAATCTCTCATTTGCAAAGGATGCTCAGAAGTAACAGAATAATGTTATGAATAACAGGTGTTTGTTTACAGTGGTTAGTTAAACTTTTAGGCATAGAAGTAAATCTTTAACAATTCATTCAAGTCCAAACTTCTGCTGTTAATGAGAATCGCAAATACTTGACCACTATTTCATAATATTACTGCTGAATAAAAGCAATGTATGAATGACTGCATTAGGTACGTAACTCAGCTTCACAAAAATGATAACCCTGTATACTAAGATATTTTGTCGGTTACCTACTAGTTTGATAAGGTGAATACGTAGCTACAAATAAATAATATATTCATATATAAACTGTTAATGTTAGCACGTCGCATTCTTGAAGATTTTCAGTTTGATACTTGCCAAGTAGCTAAAAAATTATGATAGGTACCCGGAAGACACAGAAGCAAGGGCGAGGTGAAAAGACGGTTTAAACGACGATGTAGAATCTAGTCCCCTACCATGTAAAAATCGTGTGTACGTTTCGAAACATTACAATGTCCGAAATTCGCTAAAACAAAACTTGTGCAAAATGTCAATACGCAACGAGCACACGAACATAATCAGTTCCTTTTATATAGTTCAGCACATCGGGTTGCAATTCATTTCTGCTTTTAAAATGTTTCAGACGATATTAATATGACTCGGGTATTGTGAACTGTAAGAATTACACTGCACTGACAGTTTGTTAAATTATAGACTGCCATTAACAGAAGCAGTGATATTACTTTAATGATGTTTTCGTATTTGTATCGTGTGCCTCGGTTGCACAGTGGTAGAGTGCCAGACTAGAAATCCTAGGATTTTTATCTGTTACTTTCCACTTCTTTCACCTCTAGAAGTGTCGCTCATGTGAAAAATACCGAGTAGCACCGTGGTTCGGAACCCACGTTAAACTGTAGGTCCCCCTATAACTGGCTGGGTCAGTTCTAAGGTCGGAGGAAGGCAACGGGATACCACCTCCAAACAGGACCATGCCCAGTAAAGCACTGTGGTGTTCAACCCAATATTCGGATTGTTGACTGCTTTACCTTTACCTATTAGAAAATTCACAGCAACGTTCAGTTACCAGGAAATTTGAAAGCAACAGCATTAAAAACGGCAACTTCTCAGTTTGCATCACGCCATGCCACTGTTATTCCCTACTGGCCGCTTGGAGCGCTAGTATAACCTCAGCTGCAATTTTTTTCCTAGAGAGTTTCGCGACTGTCTGTGATAGACTGTGGCGTCGCGGTTCCTAAACATAACAAACTGCGCGCATCGTTGGCTGGTTCGCGTACGTTTGTGAGCTATCACTGCTGTTGCTGCCCCCCCCCCCCCCCCCAGTGCACGTTCCCGTCCTGTTCGGATATGCTCGCAAAAGGCGGACGCCGAGCCGGCCCTGGAGGGCACACAGGTTTAATGTTTCACGCGGCTTCATTCCGACGGGCACTCCGGTCAGCCCGAGAGCTTTCACCCTGCAACCCGTAATGGACTGTTTGCTTCCCTCACTTCGTACGTTGTGAATTGAAGCTGAATGACTAATGCAGCATCGCTCACGGTTTCAGTGTATCATATGCTGTTTCCAGGAATTGATTCATTGTCCCATTATGAAAACAGTTTCCTGAGTGTGAGTACAAAGTTCTCTGCGAACATGTTGAAAACAAACACGGCACACTGTTGTTTTGTAGAAAATTCGCAATGATTGTGGTTGTGGTCATCAGTTCGCAGACTGGTTTGATTGCAGCTCTCCATGCTACCATGTCCTGTGCAAGTCTCTTCATCTGAGATTACGTTCGGCAACCTACATCCTTTCCAATCTGCTTACTATATTCGTACCTAGGTCTCCCTCTACGATTTTTACCCCACACGCATCCTTCTAATGCTAAGTTGACAATTCCTTGATGTTTCAGAATGTGTCCAACCAATCTATCCCTTCTCTTAGTCAGGATATGCCAGAAACTCCTTTTCTCCCCGATTCGGTTAAGCACCTCCTCATTAGTTACGTGATCTACCCATCTAATTTTCATCATACGTCTGTAGCACCACATTTCAAAAGCTTCTATCATCTTTTTATCTGAACTCGTTATCGTCCACGTTTCACTCCCATACAATGTTACACTCCAGACAAATGCTTTCACAAAGGACTTCCAAACATTAAAATTAATATTGGATGTTAACAAGTTTCGCTTCTTTAGAAACGCTTTTCTCCCCATAGCCATTTTCCATTTTATATCTTCTTTACTTCGGCCATCAGAAGTTATTTTGCTACCCAAATAACAAAATTCATCTACTACTTTTATTGTCTCATTACCTAATCTAATTCCTTCAGCATCGCCTTATTTTCTGACATTGCATTCCATTACCTTCGTTTTACTCTTTTTTATGATTAGGTATACAATAATTGTTGCAATACGTCTAAATTGTATACAATCTGTCTATAAAAATCTTTATGTGTACATATGTATGAATTTTCACTGTGGCCTCCAAGACGGCTGTAGCAATTTTGATGAAATCTTCAGCAATTGTTCCATATTAGCCCAACGGGTGCTCCTGTGACGTTTGCTAGCAATCGGATCAAAATATTTATTGGCAGAGTGAAAGCTTTCACGTCCGGTTGACATATTTGTTCATAAATCTTCTGGATTGTGACGCCGAGTTCCACGAAACTTGCTGTGTCCTTACGTTCCGACCAATGCTGTGTCGGACTTGTTCGGAGGTTGTCCGTCTGTTGAATCTTGCCGTCTCTCAGAATACGGCCTTACAACACAGAAGATTTATGAACAAAATATTTACTGATTTGAAGAATTTAACCCAAAATATGGAACACGACATTCCCTCAGATCTACTGAAGTCTCTGCGACAACTACTTCACCTGGTGAGCAAGATTTATGAGACAGGGGAAATACCCTCAGACTTTAAGAAAAATGTAATAATCCCCTTTCCAAAGAAAGCAGGTGCAGACAGATGGGATAATTACAGAACCATTAGTTAATAAGTCATGGTTCCAAAATACTAACACGAATTATTTTCGCGATCCATATGTGACTACAACAGGAGGAGGTACTGACAATTGTACGCAAAGTACCCTCCGCCACACACCTTGAGGTTGCCTGCAGAGTGTAGATGTAGATAACGCTGAATTTATAAATGACACCAAATAATGGCAAATACATGACGAAATTAATTTAGCTTCTACGAAGTTCCGCTTGTGACATAGACAGCCTCTTAATCCTTCGACATGTCGTAACAACATAGCATAACTTATTTTGTAATTCACAGGTTACAATGTCTCCTCGGCGTGGAACAGCAGTATGTGACCTCACCGAACTCGTACACCTCCACGTCAGCGTAACTCTTACACCTCCACGTCAGCGTAAGCTTCTTCGGAAAGCAGAACCTGCTTCAGCATGCAGTTCATCTACATCTACATGGGGTACTCTGCAAATCACATTTAAGTGCCTGGCGCACTGTGTGTCCATTGCTACCAACTCATGATAATTGTTCCGTCAGACAGACACCCAAAAATCCGTCAGAATTAGATGTCTCTTTATTTTCATATATATATATAAAACTTGGGAATCATTACTTTGTTTATGCGTCAGAAAAATATTAACAAATCCGTCAAAATTAGATGTTCCCCGTTTTCTTGCCAGGGGCGGATCCAGGACGGCCTGCTGTGGGAGGGAGGGGGGGGGGGGAGAATTCTCATCGTCAGATAAACTTTGGCTCAGCAGAAAATAGTACCGGCCACCCCGTCTTACCCTACTCCCAATCAAATAAACGTGTTACAGTTTTGAAGACACAGTGCCAGCTAAGCATTTAAAAAAAGAACCTGCTAAAAAGAGCTGTTGGGAGGGGATGGGGAGGGCGAACTACCCTTCGCCCCCACCAACCACCCCCAATTTGATCCGCTTATGTTTCTTACAGAAATAAAGATAAAATTAAAATTTATATTAAACATAATATTCGATACTTTGGTTACGAGTAGGACAAGCATTTAAAAATCCGCCAAACTCAGCCATTGTACTGAGCTCGCTGTCCCGAATTTCCGAACTACCTCGTAAATCAAAGCACATCATTTTCAGCATGTTTGCACGAATCGTTTCTTTGCATCCAGACAAATTAGGGCCATATAACACCGTATTATCTTACTGAGATGTTTATTATTGGGCTTAAGTGCAACACTGTGTTGCAAGCACAGAAAGATTTGCATCCATAATAGCTTGTTCAAAGGAAATTTTATGTTTTATTCAAAATTGTATTAAACCAGCAATATCCGTCGAAAAAAAAGTAAATTTCTAATAACATCCATCAAAAAATCAGCCAACCGTCAAAGCTAAATTTTGCCCATCAAATTTGATGGGGACTGCGTGAAGTTGGCAACGTTGTGTGCGGCTCTCGGGTGGCCAACAAGGAAAACAGGCCGCGGCGCGTACGTCACGTCATGTGATCAGAGTAGGCCAGTGCAATGGGATCACCAACTGACTGGCTGGCCACCGGGACACAGTCCACTGTCGCATAGGGTCCAGCCAGTCAGCTGTACGATCGCGTTGCCCTCGGCCTACTCTGATCACGTGACGTGTGACGTACGCGCCGCGGCCGGTCAGGGGCTCTTGCAGCAGCGGTGACGATGTACCCCTCCCAGCTGCCGCTGCATGCCCAGTCGCTCCGCGCCGCGGATTGAGGCGTGAGGAGTGAGGCGTGAGGTGTTGAGGCGGCTGGACACGGCGGCGCCTCTAAGTTTAGCCTTGGCTGCCCCCCGCCGGCTGGCACCAGTCCCCACATTCCCCGCTGCCCATTTAAGCTGCGGCCTCCCCCCATCACTCGACCACCGACCATTGTTTCGCCTAATTCTTCCTGGTAGCTATTCTTTTCCTCTACTACTCGCTTTTCTTCGGTTACCTCTTGCCTATGATTGCCGTCCAACTTACACATTTACCTCAACACAGTGTCATAGAAATAAAACTGCACTGGATCTAGTGTTAGAAATATTTCCGTTAAACAAGTGCGAGAAGACGCTGATCTGTGCCGAGTACATCTTCATCTACATCCACACTCCGCACGCCATCTCACGGTGGGGAACAGAGGCTACTTCACATAGCCGGACGCGGTGGCCGAGGGGACTGCGGCGCGTCAGTCACGGTCTGCACGGCCACTACGGTCAGGGGTTCGAATCCCCCCTCGGGCATGGATATTTGTGCCGTCCTTAGTGTTAGATAGTTCATAAGTATATATACATGTGGCGTCTGTTAGTGGGGAGGGGTGGGCAAGTTTGAAGCCCTTACTCTTACGGGAATTAGTTAAACTACGAGTTTGAGTACTATGGGCAGGGCGAAGCTGGGAATTTGTATCTGACGGGAGGCGTGCATGGGTAGTCCTTGCAGGTGCAGTGATCACTGTGTCCCCAGTGGTGTAGGGGTCAGCGCAACTGCCTAGAAAGCAGGAGACCCGGGTTCGAATCCCGGCTGGGTACACATTTTCAGCTTTGCCCAATCGCAGTTGATGTCATATATTCTATGAATATGAGTTCATAAGTAGTTTGTAAGTTTAGGGACTGATGACCCCGTAGTTAAGTCCCATAAGCTATACAAACATTTGAACTACTTCACATACAATCGTGAGTTCCCACCTCTTTATCCAGTCACATATGGTTTGCACAAGAGCAATTGCTGGCTTGCTTCCGTGTGGACCTATTCTCTCTAATTTTTATCCTCCTGGTCTTTTAGCAAGATATACGTGAGGACGGATCATGAGTCGTGTCGGGATAGCTCAGTCGGTAGAGCGCTTGCCCGTGAAAGGCAAAGGTCCCAGGTTCGAGTCCCGGTTCCGGCACACAATTTTAATCTGCCAGGAAGTTTCATATCAGCGCACACTCTGCTGCAGAGTGAATGTTTCATTCTGGAAACATCCCTTACGCTGTGGCTAAGCCATCTCTCCACCATATCCTTTCATCCAGGAGTGCTAGTCCTGCAAGGTTCCCGGGAGAACTTCTCTGAAGTTTGGAAAGTAGGAGGCGAGGTACTGGCGAAAGTAAAGTTGTGACGCGGCATCGTGAGTCGTGTCGGGATAGCTCAGTGGGTAGACGCTTGTCCGCAAAAGGCAAAGGTCCCGTGTTCGAGTCCCGGTTCTGGCACACAATTTTCATCTGCCAGGAAGTTTCATATCAGCGCACACTCCGCTGCAGATTGAAAGTTTCATTCAAGATATACGTAGGTTGGAGCAGAATATATGAGGTCTGTCTAAATAGTAACCGACCTTTGAGTTTCCCGCGAAAAAAAAAGAGACGATAGAGCGGCGCCACTGTACACACAGCCGCGGTGGAGTAGCCGAGCGGTCTAAAGCGTCTCGCTGCGGGGCGCGCGGTTGCTTGCCATGGAGGATCGAGTCCTCCCTGAGGCATGTGTGTGTGTGTTTGTGCGTAGGTTAGTTTACCTAGGTTTAAGTACTTCGTAAGCTACGAACTGATAACCACGCAGTTTGGTCCGATAGATTTACAAACATTTGAACATTTGATCACTGTACACAGTAAAGGAAGAGACCTTTATGTGCATGCGTGAATTTTGTCCCCGCCTTCCAGAGCGTCAGTCACTGCCTGTCGGTCGCTGAGTGAGGTGCTACCCAACGTGTTCCTCGGATTACCGATTCTCTCAAAATGACTGAACGTGTTGAGCAAAGATACTGCATCAAATTTTGTCAAAAGCTCGGTGATTCTCAAAGCGAAATATTTCTCTAGATTCAGCAGGTGTTTGGAGACAATGCGATGGGAGTAACACAATATAGAAGTGGTTCAATCGATTAAAAAGTGGCCACACATCAGCGAGGAGTGATCGGCGTTTTGGCAGATTCAAAACTGCTAAATTTGGTGATAGCAGATCGTCGTTCGACCGTGCTGGAGATTGCCCAAACCGTTGGAATGAATAAAGACTTTGCACAGAAAAAGACCAGACATGTCGAGGGCGAAAAACTGGCAGCTGCATCGCGACAACACCCCCGCACATTCATCCCACTTGATCCAAAATTTCTTGGCCAAACATGGAATTACAGCCGTTCGTCAACCTCCCTACTCTCTAGTCATGGCTCCTTGCGACTTCTGGTTGTTTACAAAACTGAAGACGCCACTGAAAGGGTCCCGTTTTAGGAGTAGAGGATAGATAATGCGGAACGCGACGATGGAGCTGAACACCATTCCAAAAGAAGCACAAGACCAACTGTGAACGGAATGAGGGTCCCAATTCTGTCAGATATTTTTTTTTTTAATCCAAAGATCTGATTTTAGACAGGCCTCTTAGAGTGACTCTTCATGCTATGCATGCTCTCAAAACTTTGACAGAAGCCCAAACTGTGATATAGAATGGCTCTATTGCAGCGTTGGACTTTAATGATCACCTCTGTGACGCTTTCAGGCTAACTATATAAACCTAAAACGAAGCTTACTGTTCTCCGTTGTATTTGCTCTACCTCTTCTGTCAACCCTACGTGTTACGAATCTCATACTTATATGGAATATGCAAGCATTGGCCGAAAGAATGTTTTGTAACCTACTTCCTTTATTGGTGGACTACACTTACTGAGATTTTTTTAAATGAATCTCACTCTGACAATTGCCTTATGCACGTTTAATTTTATATGATGGTTCCCTTTCAAATCGCTCCTTACGTCTATTCCCAGATAGTTAATGGAAGTAACTACTCCCAGAGTTTGCCCTGCTATTGCATAATTATATAATATAGAATCTTTCTTTTTATGTATACGCAGTACTTCGTGTTTGTTAACTTTGAAAGTCAATTGCCATTCCCAGCACGATTTGTCAATACACTGAAGATCCTTCTGCATTTTGACAAATTTTCCAGTGTTGCGAATTCTCTATATACTGCAGTAATATTCGCGAAAAGCCTCTAGAATTTCTGTTGTTATCTACGAGGTCATTTACAAATTGCATATTGTATAAAGCAAAGGTCCTATAACACTCCCCTGTGGCACGCCAAAACTCACTTTCGCATCTGAAGACTTCTCTCTGTTCAGAATAACATGCTGTGTTCTGTTAACTAGAAACTCTTCAGTCTAGCTACACATTTGGGCTGACATAACCTCTAAAGAGGAAACCCTATCACTGTCGTGTCACGTCACACAGAGTAGGTCAATATCACACAGTTGACTGCCTGGTCACTAGGAGACAGACGGCTGTGCCCTAATGGCCAGCAAGTCAGCTAAGAGATCGCGTCCTATTACGTGTGACGATAACTCTCGGGTCTTCTCTCTGGGCGGTGCTGATAGAACGCTTTGCGGAAGTCAAGAAACACGAAATCTACCTGAAAGCCTGTATCCGCTAGCCTCTGGGTCTCGTGGATGAATACCGAGAGGTGGGTTACAGCTAATCGTTGCTTTCGGAACCCACATTTATTCCTACACAGGAGATTCCTGGTCTCGAAATGTCATGATACTCGGATGAAAGACGTGTTCCAAAGTTCTACAAAGGACCAATATTCGACATATGGGCCTGTAGTTTTATGCAACCGATCGACGATCCTTTTTGAAAACGGAAATGACTTGCGCTTTTTTCCAAACGGTTGGAGTTCTTCGGTCCTATAGAGACCCACGGTACACTGCTGCTACAACAGGGCAAGTTCCTTTGCATACTCACTTTGAAATCGAATTGGTATTTCAACAGATCCAGCGGCCTTTCCTCTATTCTGTTATTTCAGTTGCTTTTCTATCCCTCTGACATGTATTTCAACATCTGACATTTTGTCGTCTGTGTGACAATTTAGAGGATAAGTCTTTCATGCACAGCGATTACATTAAGTGTACCATCTCCTTGTGTCGTCGTCACTAAAATTTGCCTGTTCATCTGACGAACTCTGACCTGAGGGTATTTCAGCATACAACATTGCCATTAACGCATCATCCTTTAGTATTTCACTGAAGTGTTCCATTATAAACTGAAACTATGTGGAAGAATTATGTGGAAGACCTTTGATGCATAGTGGTACAAATTTTGAACTCTGAGTTACTCATGAATTATTCATAAATCCAAGAACCATGAAATTTATAGTGATTCCAAACGTATAAACAGTATTATCTTAATTAGATGAATCACGTAAAGATGGACGAAATACGCACTTGATCACAGAGGGCAAAAACCAGCAACTCCGTGCACTCTGTGGGAAATAATTTTCGCCGCAGATAAACAGTACTACATCTGACACCTTTTGGTACTTGTGGGAACTACCACCTTATATACAATTTGTGGTTCAGGAAATAAACCTTCATTCTGGATGAGTCAGAGCTTCATAATCATGTGTTACGTTGCACACCTGCGTGGCATGAACAGTATGAGGTTTCAATCAGCTGTTGAGGGATATTTGGCCATTCTTCCATGAGTGTAAAATTCAGTTCTGCGACTGTTGTGGGAGATGCTGGCTTGGCTGCATTGCGTCTGCCAAGTGCATCCCAGACATGCTAAATCGGGTTTAAGTTCAAAATGTTCAAATAGTTTATGGGACTTAACTACGGGGTCATCAGTCCCTAAAGTTACAAACTACTTATGAACTACTTACAAACTAGGACGGCACAAATATCCATGCCCGAAGGAGGATTCGAACCCCCGACCGTAGTGGCCGTGCAGACCGTGACTGGAGCGCCTCAGTCTCCTCGGCCACCGCGGCCGGCTCGGGTTTAAGTCCGGTGAAGAAGCTGGCCTTTCCGTTCGTTCAGTTCCCTCAGCTTCAAGCATGTTGTCCACCAGTGCAACTGTTTCTACGCAAAAGTTGCCAGTTTCGCATGGCTTCCTCTGTATAGGGATTCGCATGTACTCACCTGGTGATGATCTAAATCATCTACATATTGAATTAAATTTAGAGCCTGAATGCCCAGTGTTCAGCTGTTGAGAAGTGTTTCATCCTTTATGATGATGAAAGATGAAACAAGTGTGCCCACAGCTGAACACGCTCTAAATTCTGGTTTTTTTTTTTTTTTTTTTTTTTTTTTTTTTTTTTTTTTTTTTTTTTTAATAAATTTTATTCTGTGATAAAGTTAGAAAATTTTGAAAATGACGTCATAGTGCGCAGAAACTAATAGACCATTGGTAGTTAGATGGAAATAATCATGTTTTTTTTTCCCCTAATAAGCGACCGTGGCTTTGGAAAATTTTGTGTGTTTCCTATAGCAGTGATATGTGAGAATAACTAATAAAATTTATGTATATATATAGTGTGAGTTTTAAAATTAGTCTCACAAAGCCCTTAAGGACATCTTCACCCTATTCAGGCTTGTGCCCCCTCCCTCCAGAATAAAATTATGTATCCGCCACCATACTGTACCCTTACAACTTCACATTAGGCTGCATTTTCGATCGTGTCATCTTCGTAAAATGTGTTAAATCCGAAACAAATTTGGGTGCGATATCTCTGGTCCTTCTAGGTGTTGCAATCTGTATGGCCAGAAGTGTACATACACCACAGATAGATGATGCGATACAGCCAGCCCTAAAAGCCACCTAGCGTGTCTCGCTGCACTTGAGACAGCGCAATGCTGCACTCCCAACGTTGCGCGCAACTTTTGCATAGAAACAGCTTCCGTTCTGCGTATTAGACCCGCTACCAAGGCGGAATATCGCTTATTTATATGCAGTTCGTTTTCTTATACCGCCGATAATGCTGCGGTGTAGTACGTTATACGTGTATTTCGGGGGGAAAAAACTGGAGTTCGGACGCGATCCAAGCGTGTAAATGTATTTCTCTGAGACTTCCGTAAATAGCGAAAGGTAAAACAGTCAGTGTTGTTACACGAGGTGTTTTGGAGTCAGTCTGGTGACGCACTGCGGCACGTATTATGGTTCTCATAGGTTCACTACACACGAGGCGCAGGGCTTAGAGACAGAACGAAGTAAACGGCCTGGAAATATCAGATAAGCACACTCTATCGCCACGATCGTCCGGACGGATTAAGGTTGTCATATGCAGCAACGAAGTATGTAGGCAAATACCAAAAAATGTTAGTCAAATAAATAAATAAAGTAAATGGAATATCGCATAGAACAAGGCTGCTGCAAAAGAAAAGGTGTGGAACTGAAGCCAGTGGAAACATAACCGTGATTTAATTATTATATAATCCTGACATAGCGTTAGTTGCTGGAAGCGATCTACACTAAAGAGCCAAAGGCAATGGTGTAGGCATGAGTTGGGTACGCCTATATAACACAACAGGCGTCAGATCGGTTACATCTGCTACAATGTGAAACACTCCCGCCTTTTTCTCCGGTACGCAATATGGTTACCGTCACAGCTAATGCAGGATCAATGCTGACCGTGCCTACAGGATAAAGCTATCGGTTATGATTTTGCGGAAGCTGTTTCTACCGTATAGATAATGACTGAGGCTACACAACAATTGTACATAAAGTTCACAGTTCAAGGTCGTTGAGTAAATAACACAATTTGCGCTGATATAATTGTTGTATATTGTTTTAAGTTGCGTGAATGTGAGCTGTTCAAGGCTTTTGTCTTACAGTGCTAATTGCGGTTACTGCTCTTGTTACAAATATTGAAGTCACTGGTCGCCATGCCGCGGTGGAGTAGCCGAGAGGTCTAAAGCGTCTCGCTGCGGAGCGCGCGGTTGCTCGCCGTGGAGGTTCGAGTCCTCCCTGGGGCATGGGTGTTTGTGTTTATCCTTAGGTTAGTTTACCTAGGTTTAAGTAGTTTGTAAGCTACGGACTGATTACCACGCAGTTTGGTCCGATAGATTTAGAGACATTTGACATTTTGACACTAAAGGAAATGGTGTAGGCATGCGTTGGGTACGCCTATATAAGACAACAGGCGTCAGATCGGTTACACCTGCTGCAATTGCAGGTCATCACTAAGGACCGACCGCATATTCGGTTTCACTTACGCACAGTACCGGACAAAATATTACACTCCTGGCCATTAAAATTACTACACCACGAAGATGACGTGCTACAGACGCGAAATTTAACCGACAGGAAGAAGATGCCGTGACATGCAAATGATTAGCTTTTCAGAGCATTCACACGAGGTGGCGACACCTACAACGTGCTGACATGAGAAAAGTTTCCAACTGATTTCTCATACACAAACAGCAGTTGACCGGCGTTGCCTGGTGAAACGTTGTTGTGATGACTGACCCTAGTTACACTGTAAAAGGTCAAAACAGAAGCAGCTGAAAATACTAGTAAATATTCCTATATGAATGCTTAATAATAATAAAAAATATAGTCAAATGGCGGTACTTTACGTGATGGGCTGAGGGGAAGAACAAAATGGTAGATATACCTGTAAAATAATAAAAGGGAAAAGAAAGTGGCGCGAGTGAAATAGCCGAAAAGACTAAGGGAAAAGGTGTGTGGATTTTCTTCAATGTTTCAGAGGCAGGTAGGTAACATTACTTTCAGATGTGTCCGTGAGTTTGTTATTCACACATCTCTATAGTTTTGTTCCGATCTTGAATAAATTATGCAAACTAAAGCTTCAAAACAAGAGAAATAGAACTATCTGTATAACATTTCGTATTGTGTATGGCGTAGGGTTCTTTACATACGACTTCGACAAAACCACAATTTTCCTTTGATGTTAATGAAATGTTGCACATTTGACCTTCAAAACAAACAAGGCGAAAGTCACTGTCAACATACTATCTCGAACGGGCATGGCAGGGGGTACTTTCCAACATAATCCGATACCGTTTTACCAACAACAATGAAAGGTGCCTCATATTCATTGTTTTCATGGATAAGGTTTTTACAATTCACAAGCTACCATAAAGGGCATGGCAGAACGATATCTTGCAATAAACGTTACATCTAATATTCACAGAATATATGACATCAACTGCGATTGGGCAAAGCTGAAAATGTGTGCCCAGCCGTAATTCGAACCCGGGTTTCCTGCTTTCTAGGCAGTTGCGCTGACCCCTACACAACTGGGGACACAGTGATCACCGCACCTGCAAGGACTACCTAAGAACGCCTCCCGTAAGATACAAATTCCCAGCTTCGCCCTGCCCACAGTACTCAAACTCGTAGTTATGAAACTAATTCCCGTAAGAGTAAGGGCTTCAAACTTGCCCACTCCTCCCCACTAACGATAGGATCATTGCCCGTCACCGGCATATTGTATATATACATGTGGCGTCAGTTCCGAAAGAACAGACGTCACTTCTGATCCTGCAGTTGTTATTATTTAATATTCACAGAATATATAACATCAACTGCGATTGGGCAACGCTGAAAATGTGTACCCAGCCGGGATTCAAACCCGGATCTCCTGCTTTCTAGGCAGTTGCGCTGACCCCTACAACACTGGGGTGGGCTGGGCAAGTTTGAAGCCCTTACTCTTACGGGAATTAGTTTCATAACTCCGAGTTTGAGTACTGTGGGCAGGACGAAGCTGGGAATTTGTATCTGACGGGAGGCGTGCTTAGGTAGTCCTTGCAGGTACGGTGATCACTGTGTCCCCAGTGGTGTAGGGGTCAGCGCAACTGCCTAGAAAGCAGGAGACCCGGGTTCGAATTACGGCTGGGTACACATTTTCAGCTTTGCCCAATCGCAGTTGATGTCATATATTTTGTGAATATTAAATAATAACAAGTGCAGGATCAGAAGTGACGTCTGTTCTTTCGGAACAGACGCCACATGTATATAAACTTTACATCGTTTACCACTCAAGTTGACAGATATACGTGATTAATCATAGAAGGGGACAGGAGGGTATGGCAGGGGAAGAACATCCGGTCACCGCTTAAAATGTCAATTCCATAGTCACGCCGACCCTGCGCTAGAAGTAAGGTAAAGAAAAGTGCGAGGAGACGGACACAGCGTGGGGGGACATGGATACAGTGAGGGACGAAGAAGATATTGACTAACAAGAGTGTGCAATAAATTAATGCACGGACGAAAAAGTGATATAAGTCGGTATTTAATAATGCAGCTTGCGCTCAAGACGTAAATGGAGCGATGAAAATGCATTGGATTTGACATGCTATATCACTGTACATTTTAGGAGACGAATGAAAATTTCTATTAAGAATAAGTTCTCCGTGTAATTAAATTATTAGCATATTTCATGTATCACTTTCCAGTCTACTCGCTTTGATGTGGGGCGTGTCAATAGACGTATAATGCTACGCGTTTCAGTGTTGCCAACTAATGCATAAATTTTTCCTCCAGACCAATATCCAAAAATCTGGTAGAATTAGATCTGTCTGTATTTTCTTAGAAAATAAAGGTAAAAGAAAATGTATTTAAAACTTGGGACCCGATACTTTGTTTACGCGTCATAAAAATATTTAAAACCCGTCAAAATGAGATATTCCCCGTTTTCTTGCAGAAATAAATAAATATATAAATTAAAATGCATACTAAAAATATTATTTTTTATTTTGTTTATGAGTCGGTCAAGAATTGAAAAATCCGTCAAACTAAGCCAATGTAGTGAGCGCACTATCAAAATTTGCCGAACTAACTTGTTCAAATTTAAATGTTTATAAATCCTTCGGACCAAACTGCGTGGTCATCAGTCCGTAGCTTACAAATTACTTAAAACTAGGTAAACTAACCTCAGGACAAACACACTCACCCATGCCCCAAGGAGGACTCGAACCTCCACGGCGAGCAACCGCGCGCTCCGCAGCGAGACGCTGTAGACCGCTCGGCTACTCCACCGCGGCGAATTAACTTGTAAAGCAAAGTACATCTATCGCTACGCTTACATGCAACACAGCTTCCGGAAGACGAAAACAGATTTTCGTAAACCGTTTTTCGTCGCTGTCACAGCCTGAGTCGGATTTCCTAACGAACTTAATATGGCAACTGAAAAACAGCTGGTTCAGTTCCTGATTTAGTCAGCACGATCGCTATTTTTCTTTATTTAAATACACAGATTCATGCTCACTCTAATATTTATACCTTTATTTCACGGTAGTAATTGTCACTCTGTCCATATGTGCCGAAAATTCTCAACAAGACACCACAATCAGGCAAGCCAAGAACGCTTCAAAGCCGGTTGCGTTTTGTGGAAGTAGATAACCGCTTTACAGAAGTGGATCTCCGGAATCGATTTTCGAGTGTTTAGATGACCAACCAAAAGCGGAATTGGAAAATCGGTTTACGAAATCCGGTTTTGGGAACCGATGTAAACGGGGTGGTTGTTAACATGTCGCTGCTTCTGATGCACGTATCGTATCTTTGCGTCGAGACAAATTAGAGCCATATGCCACCGTAACTCTTGCTTTACCTAGTTTTCCAGTCATCGAAGATGTTTGTGCAATTCATTAATATACTATGCCACTCTGCTGCAGACCCAGAAACATTGCATCCATGATAGTTTTTCGAAGAAAAATTATTAATTTTTTATAAATTGTATTAATCCAGCAATAACCGTAAAAAGGTAAACTGCTAATAATATCCATAAAAAAAAATATCGCCAACCGTCAAAGCTAAATTTTATCCGTCATACAACTTAAATTTCCGTCAAATTTGACGGGGAATCCGTTAAGTTGGCAACGTTGACGCGTTTTCTCAGCGGACCAAATTAGAATATCGGCTATTTAAATAAATACGTTGTTACTTTGATCTTAATGCAAAATAAAACTAAATAAAACTGACCCAGTCAGCAGAGGGTGCTACCTTTTCGGCAGAAACAATGTTTTTAAAACTGTTTTCGTCTGTCAGAGTGTTTACCTCTCAAGACTAGAAGTCATTTTCGCGTTCTAGTACTTTGAACTTTCCTGTGAAAGAACTAGATTGTGAAAAGTAGAGTCCTTCTAGATTCTATGCTTCAGAACAATTTTCTTAAGGTAGTTAGACACATCTACGTAGTTTCCAGCCTGCACAAAAGACGCACCATTACAGCACTATTTGTGTAATGAGTAAGGTTGGAATAATCTTGTAAAGTATTCTGTCCGAAACAGGTGAATGGCTAAGCTTCCTGCTGCCGGCCGAGGGGACTGAGGCGCTCCAGTCTTTGTCTGCACGGCCACTACGGTCGGGGGTTCGAATCCCCCCTCGGGCATTGATATTTGTGCCGTCCTTAGGATTAGCTAGTTCATGAGTAGTTTGTAAGTTTAGGGACTGATGACCCCGTAGTTAAGTCCCATAAGCTATACAAACATTTGAACATTTTCTTTCTGCTGCTTTGGTTGACAAAATAGTGCGCAGACCAATCAGCTCGTTACGTCTTCTTGTGAACTATTGGATGTGCGGCAGTGGCGTAGCTCAAAATGTTCAAATGTTTGTTAAGCTTATGGGACTTAACTACGGGGTCATCAGTCCCTAAACTTACAAACTACTTATCAACTACCTTATACTAAGGACGGCACAAATATCCATGCCCGAGGGGCGATTCGAACCCCCGACCGTAGTGGCCGTGCAGACCGTGACTGGAGCGCCTCAGTCCCCTCGGCCTCCGCGGCCGGCAGTAGCGTAGCTATCATAGAGCTAGGCGGGGCAGCGCCCCGTAGCGCAAGGGGTCCCTCCGTGAACGACGTTCGAAAAAAGTTACAATAGAGCATCGAATTTTTTACTTCTTTCATTTTCTTTCTTACAAAGTTATTTGACATCATTCTTACTCTAGAAGAAGTTCATTGGCTTTCTGAGGACACGAGAAAGCTTAAGTCATGAGGAAGGCTACCACGGCAATTGTTGTAGAGCTTGTCGCCCAGTGTTATCACGTTTTGTGGCAAGTGTTGGATATGCCCAAATGTAATCATTTTCGCTAACAAAAAATTTGTAGCATTTCTCTTGATTATTTTCTAATTGCTTAAATTCGATTTTTTATTTTTGGTATCTGTAAGGTATCTGAGTCCAACAATCCAAACTGAAATGATTGTGTGTTTAGGAAACAAACTTGAAAATAAGCTCCTGGACCAAATTAGAACTTCACCGTTTTTCGCCATCATAATAATGGATCCTACACAGGATATATTGAAGGTAGACCAGCTAAACATTGTTCTGAAATATGCAGTGACAATCAGATCAGAAAATCGACAGCCAATAGATACACAAGTAAAAGAATTATTTGTAGGCTTTTATGCAGTCAACAAACATGGCGTAGCAGATTTAGTCAAGCATGTGACAAAGTTTTTTATTGACAAAAATACTGATTTAAAAAAGTGTGTGGGTCAAGGTTGTGATGGTGCCAGTGTGATGAATGGTGTTTATATTGACGCTTACCGACAATTATCGATCAGAAATCATGTCTCAGCCAACATTTGAAATCTAACAGTTTAACACATTGTATTACTCCAGTACGTATTCTTTCGTTCTGACTTGGGTGCGTGAGGTAACATAAACGAAATCCCCACGACTCGCAAAGCACCCGCATTAACCCTCGTATGTAAACGTTCGGGTCGGATCCGACCCGCCAGTAAGAAAAGTGGGCATGTCTCTTCCCCCCCCCCTCCTCCTCCAGGGCTACGTGGCCCCAGGTATCCTCCCAGGCAGTCATGACGCACGCTCCGTCCAGCCAACACCAACTTAGATGAGCGCCACATTTCTTTGTTTGCTGTATAACGATAGATTCCCCGACCCAGGGTCGGATCCGACCCATTGTTTATAGTATTGTCCCACCTCGCTGGGTCGGATGTGATCCAGTGTTTATTATTGTGTTCCAGATTTATATTATTATGTATAATATTGTTATATGTTATTGTTCCAGAGTTCCATTTTCTGCAATCATGGCAAGTAGTACGAAAAATAATTTTACTACATTAGACGAGATATGGGCTGAATGTAGACGACAGGAAGTAGAATCTGATGAGGAATTCAATGATCCGAAATTTCTGATATAGCCTCAGAATCTGATGATGGTATGCTGTCACATAATGATTTTGAAAATGATGAGTTTGAATTGGACGAAGAAAATGATTTTAAGTTGAAACCCCTCAGCATCACAACAACAGAAATTTTGAAGTTGGCAGAGATAGGGAGACTAAATGGACAGATAAGCCTCTGATTTCACGATTTTCACGACCGCCTAGTTCAAATATTGTGACATCTTCCCGGGCCAAGTCACAAAGTTTACGTGATATGAGTTTTCTTTAGGTCTCTAATATAAGTATATGTTTAGAAAAGAACTATAATATAATACTGAAATAATTGTTTTCAAGTTATTTTGTTTCATTTGTGTTTCTTCTTTTTTTATAATGTCTTACTATATTCGAAAATACTGAAACATTTCTTTCAGGTGCCTTAGTCATTCATTACTTTCAATATATGTAACTGAATGTTAAATAAACTATATTATATAAAAAAACTATGTGCATTATTGATTACCGTACTTAGGGACTGATGACCCCGTAGTTAAGTCCCATAAGCTTAACAAACATTTGAACATTTTGATTCCCGTACTCAGAAATTGCAATTATGAGACAAGGGTTCGGATACGATCCAATGTTTATATTTGTGTGGTCACCAGCAACGTTTATAGAGGAGGGTTAAGTTCGTGATACATAGTGACGCGTGAAACATAATTCCGTTGGTTTTTTTAAGGATTAATAATATTTGCGTCACAAGAAATGGAAAAATTCTCAACTTAATTTATTCATTGTATTGGTGTGGTGTCTGTTCCTTCGAACGTCCGAAAGAACAGACACCACACCAATACAATAAGTATTTAAACGCGACGATGGCGTTAGCTTCAGTTATTTCACCGCAGATGCGGTTTGGGTCATACGTATGACCTTGCACGGGAATCCGCAATGGCGAGTGTAAGAGGACATAGACGATAGGGGCGCTACAAACATAGCGTGCGATTTGTAGGAATTTGAGACGGACGGGAGGCGAGCATGGGTGGCCAAGTGGTTAAGGCGACCGCTGGCCCGAAGCGGGAGACCCGGGTTCGATTCCCGGTCCGACTCACACTTTCACTTATCGCCATTGCTTAATATCAATGCCCAAATGCGGCCACTGTCAATCCTTTCTTTCCTATCCTTCTTCCTTCCCTTCCTTTAAGAATCATTCGTTAATGTATTCATTGTTAACAGAATGGACTAAAACAAAATATTAAATGTCCACAGCTTATTTAAACACAGTTGAACAGTATTGGGGGATATTATTTGTCCTGGGGTTATGACAGGTGACAGCAGGAGAGGGTAAAGGCATGGGGGGGGGGTGGAGGTCAGAAGCTGCAGACCGTTGGAATGGTCAGACACTGCCGTTATTTGTACGCGTACAAAACGAATAGCAAGTACCCACTCTGTCTACCCCATTACGTGGTAAAAGGGAACTACAGGATATTTCACGAAGTTATACCGGCCGTTCCGTAGTGCACCTCATAAATCACTGATGACTACTGCGAAGACAGATCAGGAGAGTGCTCATTTTCCACACAATGCGTTGTGCCAAGAAACGTCTGGGGGAGTGTTTGTCTCCCACAAATGCATTAATACTGAAAGGAATACCGAACAGAATCTACATACCTTTCTACACACCACCTTGCACTGGTAAGCGGGAAATGGATTAGGCACTCTGTGGCTTTTTTTTCTGGGAATGGCGCCTTCCCATACCATAAGAACTATTCATTCGCTCTTCAATTTACGTACACACTAATTGAATATAGCCTCAGCAGTATTCAGTTCTATGTGAGAAAACAAAACAACTCACTGTGTTTTCAGATAATAGTGAGAATTCAGCGCTTTACGTAAACTTCTAAGGTACATGTCTACCCGCACAATTCTGCCATTTAACGGTTTAGATACATTCACGGATCAGAAGTTGTATGTAATAATTACTTTGTCACAATAGTGAATTGTGCATTCAAGACGCTTCCCTCTACCCCACTGCTACGATAATAAGAAAAGATATCTACTTAGTTATATTACTTATTACTTTTTCCTGGCGAGACACTAACATATATTTCATGAAGTCTGGTAGAGGGCACTGCTCAAAATGTTCAAATGTTTGTAAAGCTTATGGGACTTAACTACGGGGTCATCAGTCCCTAAACGTACCAACTACTTATAAACTACTTACGAACTAAGACGGTACAAATATCCATGCCCGAGGGGGGATTCGAACCCCCGACCGTAGTGGCCGTGCTGACCGTGACTGGAGCGCCCCAGGGACACCGCGGCCGGCGGGCACTGCTCAGTCCAAAGTGTTTCATCAAACAAAATCCAGCAACTTAATTTTACTATAACTATCCTACACAAATATTTCCCCTATTTTCTTCCTTTGACTGAGCTATCAATGAAATTAGGCTGATCAGTACGGAATAATGAGCTAACAGTTCAATAATTTAGCGAAAGTGAGTTGTCGGCACTGACAACAGTCCGCCAGCTGTCACCGCGAACGCGGTAAGCTTGACAGTTACCGGTTAGCTTCGCGGCAGGGGGCCATCGTTTCGTGGTTGAGTAATACTTAGTTTATTTATTTATTTATTTTTTTTTTTTTTTTACTGGTCTGCGACTTCGTTCACCCAAATCCACCCAGTAATTATTACATGAAACATTCACAGTTACATTAGAGGATACGATTAAATATTATCTGCTGCGCCATGCATAATAATTTACTTAGTAGTATTTGAGTTTGATTTATCGTATTCCAGTGGGCGTTAGGGAGATGATGATAAAGTAGTATAGTTTTAGTTTAAAGAGGTCTGTCTCTCTTTGGCCCTTTCCCCCACATGCAGGGTCGGCACTGCATTAAACGCGGATTTGGCAAGTGTTAATATTTACAGGGTGGCAGGATGCCCTTCCTGCCGCCACTCCATGCCCCCCCCCCCCCCCCCCCAGCAGGAAGCGTGCACCCCAAATGTCTGCGTATAGTGTTATATGTGTGTGTGTGTGTTACGAACTGTTTGCGAATCGTGTAACTGAGGCGAGACTTCGGGACCACTTCGGTTTTCACCTAGGGGGATGTGGAAAACCGCCTAAAAACCACATCCAGGTTGGACGGCACTCCGACACCTTTTCGTTAAAACCAGGGCGGATTCGAACCGGGGGCCGGTACGCCTCCCCGTCTCGGAAAGCGGTGCGTTAGATCACACTGCTAACCGAGCGGGTCAGTTTCAGTTTAAAGAGGGCCACAATGTAATTTTTGCCCCGGGGCCCTTTGGAAAACTATAAGGAGGTGGAATGCAACACTGCATCTAATAATATACGGTTTTCATTATTTGCCAGGGAGCCAAGTTTCTATGTAAAAACGGAGAAGTATTGTGGATTTGGTGATCAAGCGAGCTTTCACCGAGGAGGTATTTTGTTTACCGACGTCGATTCCATACCGTTTTTCGACCTTGTAGGTCGAATAGTGCGAGATACATAATAACAATAATAATAATAATATTATTATTATTATTAAGTACCGTGTAGTAATAAGCATTCATAATTTTTTCCAAATGTATTTATGTTAGAACAATGCGGACTATAGCGTGAAAAAATAGCCTACCGAAATTTTATCACTGCCGTAGATTCGGTGATTTATAACATTATTAGTGCTGTCGTGTAATTACGTCACACATCGCGCATGTTCTTCACCAAGTGGCATTTCTCTTGTGTAAAATAATAATGAAAAAATTAACTGAAAGTGTTTATATAGAACTGTCACCCAACAGATTGTGAAATCAAGTATGCAGAAATATCGTGCAATGTTATCTCATTAATCATGAGAAAACGAATACCTATTAGCAAGGCACGAGCACTGCATTGTAATCATCATCAAATTCTGGAGTTCTGTTTGAGCAAATTGCTGTGTTAAGGAACTACTTCACTGGAAATAAAAACTTTCGATTGTGTGTGTTGTTGAAAATAGGGTCATTTCACAGTGCTGAACTAAGACTTCCCGTTTGATAAACGAGAAAGTAATGTTTTCTAACAGATAAATTCCTGGGAATTGTCATTGGCGGTCACAGTTCCGTTCTACTAGACTTCAGATTTCTTACAACTTTCGTTACTTTGTTCATAACTAGGAAGACAAAGCGTGAGTTGGTGCTTTACAATTGGGGAAATTGTATTGGGATCCAACAGAATCGAAGTGTTATGAAAGATTGAAAAAAATTTTTTTTTACTGGAGCGTATGGTGTTTATTCGAAATTTCGTAAAAATGTGTGGAAAAAATGACTGTCGGCTCCTACCAACCTGTTTTGCTATGTAGCCTCAATACATGTTGATCTAGAGAGTTTTATAAACGTAGATGAATTAAAAGTGTATACTACTTCTCAGCAATGCAATTGATATCTGAACTATTGTACCAGCCAGTGGATCCTTTTGACAATATTGCTACAGAGATGTGCTTAGTAGTTGGTAAGCATACAAAATTTTGTTCAGTGCATCGCTATTTCACCCGTTTGTTGCCGTTCTCAGAGCACTATTTCTTTTCCAGCATTTTCATTTCTTTATTCATACTGTGTAGGGACGTATATAAAGACACCCAACCACCAAAATAATGAATGTAAACAGAAAAAGTTATATTTTTATCATGTGGTCTACTTAAAACCACTGAACTAATATTTGCTTGAAACTTGCTTTTTTTTTTTTTTTTTTTTTTTTTAACCATATTCACTACTATGTGAAGTACAACTAAGAGATCAGAGTATCTCTATTGATTGATTATATGAAAGCTATTAAAAGTGAAAAATGTTTGTGCAACAGATAAAGAGTTTTTTCCTCTCCTAAGCAACATTTCAGTATATCAATACCCTTACTCAAAAGACAGACTGCTGTAACATTACGTCATTGCACTATTATCCTATCATCTAGTAGTTTCCATGTAGCCAGAAGTGTGTTTTCAAACAAGTAAATGCTCTAAGTTACAAGCTGGGCACGAACCTTACATCATTAGCAGTATCCAAACTATTTTGTCAAGAATGACAATTTGTAAGACTGATTTCAAATCATGTAAGAAGAAATAGGATTGTCCATTAACATGTTGGCTGCTGTGTGGCCAGAGGCAGCTCTGACACTACCAACTTCATTGCAACAGTTGTGTTAAAAGCTTCATCAAATTCAGAAGTATTGATATAAATTTGTTACATGCACAACTTCGATGACTAGCTACAGCATAACAGCCATTTGGTACGTGAAACCTGATGTACTGTTATATATACCCACTACTGAGAGCAGTCAGTTTTCAACCGTCTGTAGGAAACAGTAACTTACCTGTAGCACTTCAATCTCCAATTCAGCATCTCCTCTGCTTTTTTACTGTACTGGAGAAAAGTTTGCAATATGACTGTGCAGTTTCCATGTAAATGTGTTTGTAATGAAATGTTTGATAACACACTGCACGTATCGCTCTGCAGAACATATGAAGGACTGTGTGAAGTAGCTCTCCGTAGTACCCTATCCTACCTACATCAATTCTGAATTAAGAAAACAACCTAGATGTACTTTGAAACTTGCTGTATTCATCTGTCTGCAGTTTTTTTCCCATATACTTCCCTCACCTTTATCTTTTTGCTTGTCCATAATGTGTAGGAAGACTACTGTCCATCTCTATGAAACAAATTTGTGTACTGAATCATGAATGTCTGATGAAAATTAATTTCCTCAGTGTTGAAATGATAGGCCAGATTTGTTGTACATACTTTTTCAATTTCTTAGTGTTAGTATTTGTGACTCCTTCAACCAGTGACACAGTATTTGAGTCATACTAGAGTGACGAAACAAATCCTAAACAACAGCCATTATAAATGAGGTGCCTTTAGCCACCGTTTCAAGTGTGTAAATGTACCCAATATAAGTCACAGCAGAACTAAAAGCCTGATCCATGTGAGCACCCACAGCAAAACAGTCGCATTAACGGTAGGTGCATGGCCTTGCCATCTTTAGTGAACTTTAAGGCGTCAACAATATGTAAGTTACTGATGCATGCATAACCCATCAGTGACTTCAAATTTAATAGCATGTTTGGTAAAAGAAAAATTACATCATAATAGTATCAGTGAGAGTGTACCTACAAGTTGCAGTTGTGTCAGACTACAATTCCAAGTGTCTTATGTTCAATCTCAAGTCAGAACTATTCCTTATCACTTCTTTCACCTGTGACAATGGTATTAATGATTGATGGGTACATAATGCACTTCTGAAACCGACTAGCCTCGCAAATGATATACCCGGTAAAAAGTTGTGGGCTTCATGTTTGTATCAATGACAGCTTTTCATGTAATCAGAAATGTTACACTAAGCAATGAACTGAGTAACTGCTGAACTTTAGTGATTACTTTCCTCAAGTGTCTTGTTATGCAACACACAAAACTTTGAAAACTATATTCAAATTAATAGTAGGTTGTTAGGGATGTGATAGTTCATGCGGTGATTTGGAAAGGATGGTACCAATAAAATGTTTTTGCGATTAATATATTAAACACAAAGGAACTACAACCAAGCTTTAAGACAAATACTTAAAGGAATCAATTCAACACTTCTAATAAAAAAGTATTTAAGTACAAATGTAAGAACATTAAGTACTATTTGAAAATACGATACATAATGCACCTCTAATCAGTTACAAAATGGCCATGATTACAAAAATTCATATTAAATCCAATTTTGTTAATTTGCATTTACTGACAACTAAGGAGAAACCGTTAGCCAAGTCAGAAATCAATGTTAGATATAACCGAAGTTTTGAATATATGGTGATTTTAGCAGAAAAACATACTTTCTTGAATGCAAATTGATTGTGTCACTGGAGATATCAACTTATTGCCACATCATAATCCCAAACTCATTTTACATGCAGATACAAAGTACATCTTTAAAAACACTCATTAACACTGCCATTGGTACAAAATACAAATAAAATTAAGGCACGCATGGACAATTCTTAACTACAGCTCTAATTTCTTCCTGTAAACTACAATAAAAATACTGAACATATGAATCTGTATCAAATATTACCTGATGTCAGGATTAACTAATGGCAGCTAAGCATTAATGCTCATTTTCTGAAGCACTGATGATAAATTTTAGTAACTCCTGCCTTGTGGATGTTGTAGCACCTATGCCATTATTAACAAATTTGTAAAAGGGTTTTCTGAAATTGTGTGTAAGGTTTGAAATACAGGGGGAAACTGGTGTCTCCAATTTGTGCATTCAAAAGAAAAAATCAAAATCAAGAACTATCTATTTCATGAACACAACTCTGTGCTTCATATTTACTTTAAAAAATCTCCATTTATAAACAACATATAAAAATCTTATCAGACATCATAGCAAGAAACTAACATCTTGTTATGCCGAATATGAAAGTATTTAATGGTAACACATACAATAAGCAGTAATGTTTACCCAATCAGTACAATATACAACCTAGCTGTCTCATCTGCTTACAAAATTCCAGAAATGCTACAAAATTAGGAAAAACTCTATCAACAAGAACAAAACAACAGGGGTGAAAGCCCTAGCAACTGCACACATCACACAGTAACAATCTTTAATATGATATCAGGTACAACCCTACCTTGATGTATGTACTAACTCATTTTAGCATATATGAATCTACAAAAATTACAATATATATAGAATACAAAGCTTATCATCTACAGAGCTAAAATTAATTGCATTGATAAACAGAAAAGAACTAAAGCCGAAGAGAAGCTTTTAGTCTTTCTTACAACCCAAACATTAAACAGTCTCAAAGGCACTCAATGAATGCTAGATTTGTACAAAGAAAACTACATCTATACACTAGTACTATGAGAAATGGAAACTGAGCAATAAGGCTTTGGCTTTTAGCATGTTACAGGCTTTAATTAGTGTACTTCAGTAGTACGAAGAAGGAAAGGGGTACCGATTTCTTTAGGTTAAACAGTCGTCTGAACACGATCACTTCTGCTAAGCTTTGTGCACTCCACACAATGTTTATGGCCACGAGTTAAAGTTACGAGAGTGAGGACCGATACTGGAAACTAGGAATGAAAAAGAGAAAACAAAAAAAATCTCGTCCGTCCTCACTACAGAATGCGGTTAATAAGCCCACAAAACCCAATCCCTCTCTCGCAATTATTATGTACACACACACAGTTATAGTCAATTTACAGTATATTTGGCTATCACGGGAGTGAGTGCCAAACGTGTGTCTCCTGTACTCGCACTACCGAGTCCCGTGGGAGACTACGGAGTAGCAAGAGAGTCATATCGGAGTAAGCGCGCAGAACGAGGACCGCGCGCCTCTCCGGCACAGAGTTTCGAGGAACGTAACCTCGGCGTTAAGAACACGGGGGAAAAAAATCACAATTAATGTCCGAGGTGATTGCTTTAGAGGAGCGGCCACAACCCACTAGAGAGTCTACGTAGGGCCGGGTGTCGTACCGACCCTACGGAAAGCGTGCAGCGTCAGTGATTCGGAAAGCCCGTAGCGGTCCGAAGTGCTCCGAATCAGCTACCCCCGCAGCTGCGAGTCCCGATATTGAAACCGCAGCGTCCCGGGCTTAGAAGTGCCTGTAATACTGGTACTCGTCGTCGTCGCACTCGACGGGCTCGGCCTTGACCTCCTCGACGGTGAAGTAGTCGTTGGCGAAGCAGGCGGGCGGCTGGTCGCGCATGCGCTGCGCGGCCAGCTCGGTGCGCAGACCGGACAGGCGCCGCTGGAGGTCGGCTTGTCGCGCGCGCAGGTGCGCCTTGTCGGCCTCCTGCGCGTCTGCGCGCGCGGCCAGCTCGCGGCAGTACTTGGCCGCCTCGCGCAGGATCACCACCTTGGCGGCGCGCTTGTTGTCCTCGGTGGCGGGCACGGTGAGGCGCAAGCGCTCCACCAGGTTCCGCAGGTCTATGCGGCGCTGGCGCTCCATGTTGTTGTGCATCGAGCGCTTCTCGCAAGGGTCGGGCTCCTCGTCGGCGTTGGCCCTGCGCCGGCCGCGGCCCGCGCCGAACGCCTTCCCCTTGCCCTTGCCCATGCCACGGCCCAGCACCAGCGGCACGGGCGGCGCGCGCGTGCGCTTGACGCACGCCCTGGTGGGCGTCGTCGACGCCTGCCGCTTCCGCGAGCCCGAGGGCGCGTCAGTGGTGGCGGCGGCCGTCGTCGCCTGGTGCCGGCTCTGGCGCTGGATGGCCGTCGCCACCTTCATCTGGATCTGGCGGCGGTCGCGCGCCGAAGGGTTGTTGGGCAGCCGCGCCGTGCCCTTGTCGCCTCCCACCGACACCACGTCGATCTCTTCCTCTGCAAAAGAAAAGGCGTGCGCCGCTATAGAACACAGTCCAACGCATCTGCGAAGGTCCACACACATTGTCAACTTTTTCCCTATCAATAACATGAGTACACTGAAATATGAACCAAAATGTCTGAAAAGATATGCTTGCCCAAGGCCACGAAAGATTTTGGAAGAGGGGTAGAGGAGCCAAAGAGAACACGAAAGAGTCAAAGCGGGGTAGAGGAGCCAAAGAGAGGGGACACGAAAGGATGAAAGAGGGGGAGAGGAGCCAAAGAGAGAGAACACGAGAGAACGAGAGAGAGAGCCGAGGTCGCAAGTTGTGCTCAGCAACACCCGTCACGATTCGTGCAGTAACTAAACTCGAGAATGCAATGCTCTGAGGAAAAAAAAAAAAAAAAAAAAAAACACACTCATCACTGTTCTTGCTGCGGCGAATCAAAAGACGAGAATGATAAAAATACACACTACTGACTATATATTGCGACGAAGAGACGATTCAGGTGCACAGTAGGTTTGTTCTTACATTTCTTACAGTAATAAATTGCCGTTTGACTTCCGCCACGTTTTTTGTCGGGGGTGTGACATGCTCCGCTCTACGGAACGGGAGGCGGCACATCTACAGAGATAAGGAATTTGATATTTCGCCATGGTTCCAACCTTGTTAGTAATGCTGCCCTGATACTAAGAAATCAAGTTTTAAATCGAAGCCTCGGCGGACTAGTCAAGCGTTTCAAGGCGCCTGACTGCAGATCGCGCCGCTGCTCGCCGTCGGAGATTCGAGTCCTCCCTCGGAGCAGGGGTGTATTTGTTGTCTTCACAGTAAGTTTTAATAGTTTGTAAGCCTGGGGACTGATGACCAGCACAGTTAAATTCCATAGATGTGCGACCATTTGAACATTTTTTTGAACTTTTGATCCCATCACTGCATTAATTTTTTTTCTTTCAGTGGAAGTCGAGCGGGATGGGTGAGGATGTGCTTGTGGGGACAAGGGGCAGCCATGACTAGTTTGGCGCGACAACAGTCAAATGGGCTACGAAGTTACGGAATATTACATCGCTACTATTGCCAACGACTGGACCCGAAGTTACGTAATATTACATCGCTACTGTTGCCAACGACTGGACACACATTTGCAAAGTCCGCATACTATTGCATATTACAGCCAATCCAGAACTAAATCTGTGTGTACAAATTAAACTCCGAGCACGCAAGTCTCCCAAATAAAAATGAAGGCCACTCAATAGTTGCCCTGTAATAATGACCTAAGCTGGTAACATTGGAAAAATAACAAAAGTCATTGGTTGTGAGAACAACTGATTCGTCTCGGGCAACCATTCACAAGTTGATTTTTGGTATCAGAGATGCCTACAACAAATCTAACTGTTGGTAGCAATGAACTGATGTCTGATATACTGCAGCAGTGTTGTGTGTACTTTGCTATTCATACTAATTACGGCTTTCTGAGAGATTGCTCAATGAACTATCGGAACCTCAAGAAAGTTAATAACGTAATGTCGCCAAAAAGATTTTCTTAGAGTCTTTGAAAATACGCGGAACAATGTAAATCTTTCATCGAACCACAAATCTTTCCCCTCAGATCCATTAGTTTTCAGAACAGGAGTGCCTCTACAAGGAAAAGGAGGAAGACTAAAAATGGAAGTACTTGAAACCGGGGAGTATATGAAAGCAATCGAGTTTGATGTCTGTCCGGCGTTGACAACCGATGACGTCTACAGATGTGTGGCATACCGACGAGTTATCTCGAAATCAGGTTGCATAGTGTTTAAATTTAAAGGCTTATCTTGTGGCACCGTGTTAGTTCACCCGAGAAAAGCCGACACAAGGAAGTACTTTGCGGAGGACATGAGTGCTTGATTGATTAACAGCGTTGAAAGTACACGCTAGCCGCCACAGTAGAAGCTCCATCGACAATGAGCCGAAACACGCAGACTCATCCCGCCGAACTACAGTAGGCTTGAAAGCCCACGCTCTTCCGAAGGAGGGTGGGGGAGGGGGGCGAGAGAGAGAGAGAGAGAGAGAGAGAGAGAGAGAGAGAGAGAGAGAGGCGTGGCGACTGCGGCAGTGTGGCCGCGGCGGCTCCAGACGGATCGATACGGCGGTGGCCGCCGTCTGGCACACATTCCAGCCGCTGCGACACCACGCCACCTCGCCGCCGCTTCAAGGGACAGCACCCGGGCCGGGACCAGCCCGATCCAAGGCCCCGTATCATCCACAAAAAGCTACGACCACAGGATAGCCCCACCTGGCCGAGACCTTCCAATTGGGCGTAGCGAGATTGGTTTCTTTCGGAGCTGTTTCAGGGAAAGTTGACCTCTGCAAAGACGAACACTCTTCGGACCACGCAAACATACTAGCTGAATGTTTGGATTTGTAATGCACTGGCCGAGAAGTTCAGATGACTATCACTGACTGGATGCGCTGTTCCCAAAGTATGGTGTGCCCCCACCTGCCCCTCAACAAAACACTGGTGGTTTTTATACCTTGAACAAGCCTTTCATGGACGGGCAGCCAGGGATCTGGACGAAATGTAAGCTTTCTAGGGTTGGACGAAGTTGCAATTCCAAATATTGAAATAAAAAATCAATCTTTCCAATGCAAGACTCCTTTCCGATGTAATGAAGCCTTTCCCTCAACATTTCAGATGCAATGATCACCCCAAAATTTCATGACCACCCCCCACCAAGTCAGTAATTACCATTGTTGCAACTCTCCTGCCGCCTAAGGTAAAGCAGTCAACAATCCGAAGATTGGTTTGAACACCCCAGTGCTTTACTAGACATGGTCCTGATTGTAGGTGGTATGCCGTTGCCTTCCTCCGACCTTCGAACTGACTTCCCCAGCCAGTTTAACGTGGCTTCCGAACCACGGTGCTACTCTGTATTTTTCACATGAGCAATACTGCCAGAAGTGAAAGAAGTGGAAAGTGACTGATAAAAATCGTAGGACCTGGCGGGGATCGAACCCGCGACCTTTGGATTTGTAGTCTGGCACTCTACCACTGTGCAACCGAGGCCTATGAACACCAAATACGAAAACTAGGCAGAGATGTGAGCTACAGAGTCGACAGCCAGGCAGATGGGACCGCAGACGAAATCCGGGGCCAACGGCGGGCGCGACGGTCGGCTTTAAGGACGCCACGCCGTCAAATTTCTGCAAACTGGCCGTAGCGCGCCATTGCCGCGGAGGGTGCGCCTTAAAGGGGATGTCCCTCCTAGCCCCAGGCGCCGGACACCCCTGCCACGCCCAGCTGCGCCACGCCCCGCCCCGGCAGCCGATACACCCACGCGTACGCGTCGGAGGACTTTTGGTGGGCGAAGCCGGAGCGGACTAACAACTTACCATCGCCTAATGAGGACCACAGCCAGTCCTAGGCGAAGGGCGGCGTAAATCATTTACTCTTCGGTGGAAGAGGTGGGGATTTCTAAGTACAAGGTTCTACCAGATCAGTTGAGGTACTGGTATTTTGAATGTTGAAGTCAGACTTTTGAAGACAGGCTGATTACACTGCAAGCTCTGCTGGTGGTGGCGGGTGAAAACACCTGCAATCAAGGGGGGCCAGTCACTTTTGGTGATCAATCCAGAGCTCTATGACGTATTTTGCACAAGGTACCCATGCTGATGCTGCAAGAAGTGGTGGGGTGAGGGGGGATGGTAGACATTTTTGTTACGAGAAACAGCAATGAAGACAGACATCCTGTATGGAGGTATGCGTTTCGAGAGCGTTAAGTTACTTAAAAAGTCTGCGAATATGTTGCTTCATCCTAAGTACATCGCCGGAAAAGACCTCAAAGTATAAAATTTGGGCTTCCCAAACAGCTGAACCTTTATCCGTGAACCATACACAAGTGGAGTAGGAATATAGATGTAGATTTCGCGATATGAATTTTACAAAATACAGGCCCTCGTGCACAGCACTGGAACGGCTTTCTGGGAAATTAAAATTGCTGTTCTATATTCAAGGACTAAACGCCGAGATCGCGAATTATTAATCTAATGACGGCCGGGTTTTAGAGGACTGTGCCACCATCATCTGGACATACATATTTTATTAGCTGGTCATCTTATTTAAAAATGGAGATTAATATTAAGTGTAATATAGCACTTAGTTGTCTAAACCATGTCAGCCTAGAAAATACTGAACATCTTTTAAGCTGTCACGTTTTAACATGTTGCACTTGATATCTCCAATTTTTTTTTTTTTTTTTAAAAATAAGCTTATAAAATGTATATGACCAGATGATAGTGGCACAGTCCTCCGAACCGGATGTCAAATTATTAATTCGTGATCTTGGCGTTTCATTTTTGAAGAATAAGAAACTATCAGATCGCCTACAAAACCTGGAATGTCAGGTAATGTTAAAGTGCTGTTTGTTATAGCCTACTAGGGCCCTGAACTTTTGTCTTCCAACGTATGGTAACCTTGCCCCAACACCAGTAGTTTCACACGAGAAAAGTTTTACACTGACGGACGGCCATCTCTATATGTGAGCTTACCTAAGGGCTATCCAATATTTTAAATCAAATATCGTATGCAACAATATAGATTTTCAATGCAGTGGCTACCTATCTCGATACTCTAGCCCCCTCCCGACCTTTTCAATGAAATGCCTCTTCTGTAGATGTTTCTGCAGGCAACTGAAGGTCTAATGACCTCAAAGAAATGCAGAAGTACCACGGCTGTCAAAAACTCGTAAGGCAGCAGCTAATGCCACACCCAGTTGTCAAGCTGCCGAGTGGAAATGTCTGCCGATCTAAGCGGCACGGCCCACGAAGTCTGTCACGGGCTTTCGTTCGGTAACAAGTTACCCAAGCCGTCAAAAATTTTCCGCTGACCCGAAAATCTTTTCCGGAGAGAGAGAGAGAGAGATATCGGTCAAGGAATGCTCAACGCTGCCATGGTAGATGAAGCAACCCGAGAACTACTAGCCTTTCACCTTCATGCTAATTCCTAACCGACTAGCTCATTGGCATCCAGTGGCCATCTACTTTTACCCAAGAAGGAAACAGCTTTACGTAATTCTCTCCGTACCCACACTACCAACGCTGCATCGATAGTGACGAAACCGCCCTCAGTCGGTGCAAGAAAATATCTTGCCGGAAGAGCTGTGTGGAATGTTATTGGAGATGTATTTCTGTTTATTGCAACTCAGTGGGGATTTATTTAAAAGTAGTGTAGATAAGTCTGCCAAAGTAGTACCCCCCACCCTAAATGTAATCATGTTTTATCACTAAGAACTCATTTGGCATTATAACAAAATTAGATCGATGCACGACGAACAGGTCCAGAAATATTACAAGCTTCACGGTATTAAATCAATTGCGACCAATGATAATTTTTATCATTTAGTATGATTATGTTAAAAGAACCTGATCGTCCTATGGCAAAATGGTCATTAAATATAGAAATTTATCAGCAGCACTTGTTATTGGTCTTCAGTCCGGAGACTGGTTTGATGCAGCTCTCCACCCTACTCTATCCTGAGCAAGCCTTTTCATCTCCTCATAAGAACGGCAACCCACTTACTGGTGAAAATTCACTTCCCTGAGAGACCTTTAAAAAAGCTATGACCAACGTGGAAAGCAGTTTATGGTTGTACTGTCTTAACGTTTCAGAAAACTATTTTTTTAATATTTATTATCAGTCAAATGCGTTTTACGGCAACGTAATGGCCCGCGCAATTATAAGAACTGCATCAATGTGAACAAAAAGGGCTGGAAGGTTCGGTGGCACTAAGATTATGATTTTGAAGTTAATTGTTGAAAGGTGAGATGAATGATCCAACACGTAACATTTCCTTCTTTGAAAAGAAATATGACTACTCGAAGTAATTTAACTTGATCAGGGTGGCTACTCAAACCCCTCAAAAAATTCCCTGCGAATTCCAAATTTCCAGGTGAATATATTAGGATCTTTTCCGGAAGCTAAGAGGGGGGGGGGCGGCATGTAGTCAATACAAATTTATTTAAGCAGTAAAGAAAAAAGTATGTTACATTCCAATATCTAGGAAAAATTCACAATGACATTGAAACATTTCTACAACATAGTTTTGGGCGTAAATATTTACCAAGATTGTGGGCTTTTTATGAAATAATGGATGAACGGATACACAAAAGGAAATTAAAAAAAAATTGTGATGAAGTTTTCAAAAAACCGGGATAAAAATGTCATTTAAATTGGATACATTCAGGCCTGCAGCCACTGCTTCAGATTTTCATGAAACTTTTACTTGTTACTTCTGCCATTAGAACAACCAGTGTAAAATTTCTTCCACAATATATATTTATCGACACTTAAAAAATATTGCAACGCAAGTTTTCGTTGCGCGTTTTACCAACATCGGAATATTAAAAAAATACGAAATTTCCTGATATTTTATGAAATTTGCAAAATTCCTTAATTTTTCTAAGGTAAAAAATAATTCCCTTAGAATTCCAGGTTATCCAGATGAATCGCCACCCTGTGGCTATACCTATGTTGTGAATAGTTAGTCTAACTCCGATTTCAGCAGACACTTGGTTCATGTGTCCTGCATACTCAAGAGTTTAGTTGACCCTGACCGCAATAGCACCAGATAGAGCATCATTTACCGCAACGTAGGAACAGTCTACGCTGTGTAACACAGGGAGGGAGAGAGAGAGAGAGAGAGAGAGAGAGAGAGAGAGAGAGAGAGAGAGAGAGAGAGAGAGAGAGAGAGAGAGATAATGAGAGCTATTAAACCATCTCTATTGCATATTCTGTGTGGGCCCTATCACTGGACCAATCAACTGTGCAAACATCAAGGGTCGCAGCAGGGGTTACGTCACAGAGTTGGCCGTGGCGCGGGTTGACGGAAGAGACAGGTGCGCTCGGCAGCTAGGGTCAGCGACCCTGTGTTCGCGCCGCAAGGTCGTGGCCACTACGCCAGCAGCCGTGGGGCCGCCGCCGCTAAAATCGATGCCCGCCGGCGCGACAGACTCCCCCCCCCCTCCCCCGCAATCTACTGTACGTCTACGTCTGCGCGCGCTTCAGCCCTCGGCACGGAACCACGCGCGCCGGGCGGGGCGACGCCTACCGACTCGGCGCAAGGACACGCCAGCTATGCGGAAATGCGCTCACACACACACACACACACACACAGGAATGGTCCGAATTACACTGGCATAATTAACAGGCAGCACCAGCAACTATTATATAAAAAAGTCAAAGAACTCAGATACGGTTAAATTGTACGACGCTTCTCACCGGGCTCCAGTGGTCATGTTGGCACCAATGGGTAATGGCGGCAACTCAGATGACCAATAAATGTTTTGTCGTGACAATTTCAATTAAAACGATTTTTTACTGAACGGATAACGGTACATACAAGAATCTGTTAACCATATCACAGGTAGAGTATTAATTTTTCTGCGAGTGAAACGAGCAGCAATAACACTCTGTAGCTCGAAAAAATATTAACGCAATTGTACACTTCATTGTTCATCTGTTCCCAACATAAGCACTGCAGCCCGGCGAGAAGCGTCGTAAACTTTTACCCCCAGATACACTGTCAACGACTTATGGACCATCACACAGGAGCATTTACAGTCAATGTAAAAAGTTGAATGAAACTCCGCTGTTGTGCAGTGTTTAATATAAAAAGAGCGTAAAAAGGGGGGATAAGCAGGATGCATGCATGACGTATACGTCCAAAAAAAAAAAAAAAAAAAAAAAAAAAAAAAAAAAAAAAAAAAAAAGGGTGAATTCATATAACAAAAACATAGGAAACAGCTTTTTTTAAAAGAGCGTACACGGTAAAGCACAGGATGGCGAGAACTGTCGAAGAGCGTTGTGTGATTTTCGAATAGCATTTCAAGTTATTAGAGTGTATGAAACAAAACCATACGAAAATATTGCAACGAATATGGGGGAAGCATAAAATTTGCAGTACACTATTCAGTGAAATTCCTATACGCCTATTTACGAAAAAGAAAATTCATGCGCACCGTCACGCCAAACCAGACAGCTGTAATATGACTACTACAATTTTATTTAAAATAATTATCGTAATTCAACCCTTGCAATACGGAGGGGAGGGGGGGGGCAGATAGTATACATCAAGACTTCCAGTCGAAACTATTTTGTCACATGCATCAAAAACTTTAAAGAAATATATCTTTCAGACTTCAATTTCCGGAAACTTCTTATATAAAGTTAACGGGCACATTAGTAAATGTTTGAGAAAAACTCTCAAAAACAAAACAATTAACGAATTTGTCTACGATGGGTATGGAGTACCAATCTCCTTTTTAGCACAGTTACCAAAAACTCTTCGTATTGCCAGGGTTGAACATTAAAAACGGGGAAAAAAATTACGTAAACGAAGATTTCCAATCTACCACTATAAGAGAAAAAAATCAATCCATAAAATGCTACCAAAGATTAATGTAACGTAAGTGAACCATCCGTCAATAAAAAAAAATAATGACGGATATCTCATGCACTCACATTTTGCTCTAGCATAGTGTCTGACCAGATTCAAGCACTGACCGTCTTGCCTGGAATTCTTCTATGCCTAAGAAAGCCCATAGCAGAATGTTTTGCCATTTGAACCTAAATCTAAACTTCAACTTTGAAAAGGAATATGATAAAAGCACGCATTAAATCGTAAAATATGTTACACAAAATCCGAGAGCTATTTGAAATGCGCAGCTAAGTTACACTATTACTGATCTCGGCAAGTGCTAAATGCGACGTTCTAACATTAATCGAAATTATTTTTTGTGTACAACATAAGTGACCCTGGTAAAGATACAGCCTACTACATACTTAAGCAAGTATAGACTTGAGACTTTAGATTCTATACAATTGCTTTTAGTACGCATCTGTGGTGCACAAAAAAGTTTTTAGAATGTTTATAAACTGACAGTGCATATGACCTTAAGGACTCAACAAACGGAAAAGTACATGAGATAATTACACTACGCACACGTAGCGTACCAAAACCATTACACAGCGTATCTAATACGCCATACTCTTACGATAGATTTTACTACTTTAGTAAAAGAGGCAAAAATGATTTTTTATATAATCTTTATTACGTTATACTTTGTGGTAGCACGCAAGCCTAGTTGCTGACATAACTGGGTAACGCTAGTAAGAACTGTCAGATAAGCGAGGAACCGATCTCGTGCATGCGAGCAGGCTGTGTGACCTATTGGCCTAGAGCCGTGACGTCAGCACCAATCAGTGTGGCCAGCAACGCGACATGAGGCGCGCAGGTTCCACCGCACGCGTCGACACCAATGAATGGGAGGCCGGTATGCCACCCACGCCGACGCGTCACCCTGACCCGAGCATATACAACCCGTCACGACCAATCATCCAATTTCAAGTACTGCTACCAACCTACATTATCCGAACGCCCACAATATACCCTTTTGTAAAAGTAATTAAGTATTGCACCTGCTAATTATCTCTCACAGCGGAAGTTGTTATGCGTAAAAAACAAAAGAAAGCACGCGTCATAACTTCTCTCAACCCAAGCGTGCATACCACAATCGAAGCCTGCAGAGTTTAAGATTTAAAGAGGCGAACCGGTTACGGAATTTAAACCCCCAAACCGGGGAGTAGTAGCGGCGTCCGCGCAAGCAGCGATGGAACGCGGACAGGCGCGGGGAGGGGGGGGGAGGCGCGGTGCCTGCGGGAGAAGGGGAGCTGGCCGTGGAGGGGGAGGCCCCCACCACGCCACGGCCCCGGAACGAGCATAACGCTGACCGGTCTCCCGCGCAATTTTCCCGCGCTTTTTCTCAGGGTCGTAAAACTTTCGGCCCTGAACTCAAGTAGTCCTACGCCTGCCAGAACAATAAAAAACCTTAAACTCTTGCACCTTTTAACAACAATGGAGGTCTCGATTCATTGAATGCAATTAGATACAAGCTAATAATTGAATTAATGAATGGAACTCAGTGGCAAGATATGAATATGACACTCTAAACGTCACTGTTAAAAGTGGGCGGTAACATGACAGCTAACAAGCAATGACAGTTGTAGGAAGAGGTAAATAAACATGTCAACTCACCAGAATCTGAAGGAGTCTGCACGCCGAGGCCGTCTATCCGCACGTTGCTCTTGCTAAGATGGTAACTGTGATCACTAATGTATGGTAAAACTGTCCGTGCAGGTCTCTCCTCCCGTATCACAGATTCCGGCGGCGATCTTAAGTTCTGATGTTCGTAATCCTCTTCTTCCTCTTCCTCCTCTTCTTCGTCTTCTTCCTCATCGTCGTCGTCATCGTCATCATCACAGATTGCAGACTTCGGACTGCCACTGGAATCGCTCGGCGTCAGGTACACCGTCGACGACGACGCGTCGCACAGCGTCGAGGTGAAGATGGTGTCTATAGTATTATGCCGGAAGACAGGTGCTTCGTCTTCTTCAGAGTCGGTTTGAGACTGCGGCGTCTCCGGACGACTCGACGCGGAAACAGTCTCGTCCTCCGAACTGGAAGCTCGACTCGCCCTGATCTCAACTGACGACTCCGCAGGTGGAACCGAATCACAGGTTGTTGTTGTCGCCGCCGCCGTCTTCTGTTTGACAACACTTTGCGATGACGCGCCAGCGGCCGCCGGCATCACTTTGGATCTCGCGCTGGGCAACAGCAAGCTGCGAGAGCTGGTCTTGACGACGTGCTGCGGCTGCTGCTTGGTGTTGAGGAGGCTGCGCATGGGCCGCGTCTTCAGCGCCGACGCAGCCGGCACGGTGGTGGAACGGTTGGCCAGCGGCAGACTGTTGTCAGGGGTGACGGCAGCGTCGAAGTCGAATTTCCTCGGCGTGTCTTCTTCCATCAGCTTCCGCCGCAGCTGGGCCGGGGTCAGCATCGGCTTCGGACGGTGGAACAGCTCGTACTGCGGACTCCACATTATGTCGTTTATGTCGCGACACTCTTTGACGACACTACGCTTCGGCCGCTCTCTCACCGGCTCGTAGTACGCCATCTCTGCATCCCAGTCTATGTGAGGGAAACCGTGCTGAAACTTCTTCGAGTACTCCGTCAAGTCCAAGTCGTACGAGTCATGCCCTTCGTCGGGGAACTGAAACTTCTCCCAAATGTCCAATCCAGGGTGGTAGCCCGGCTTCAGCGTATTCTGAAGGGACTTGAGCGAAAACGGAGACAGCGCGGGGTTCAGGAACGGGTCGTAGTGCTTCCGCGGCGTCGTCGGCTGCGACGAAGCGTCGTCCGCTTCCTCGGCCGGCTGCGGGTCGGCTTCGGGCTCAGCGGCAGCCTCGGGTTTAGCGTCGTCACACGGCGCCGCAGCTATCTCTTCTGTCACGAAATCCAACACGTCCTCCTCGATCAGGCCGCAGCCGCCATCCAACAGTGTCACTCCCTCCTCCAGAGCCTGCTCGTAAGATTCTCCTCCCAGTGCGGCGAGAAGGTCTTCGCCGTCATCTGCCGCCCACTCGGCTGTGCAATCGTCGATCAGAGCCATCAGATCGACCGGGAGACTCTCCATCGGCACATCCTGCAAGAGATCGACAGCCAAATAAGAACCAGAATGTACGAATGGCAACCACAACAATACACACGCAAGCGCCTAGAAATATCAGCACGTCCAGTAATGAAGTAGTCAGGAAAAAAATTTGACAGCTGTATTTTGTACTATTAACATTAATGCTGTTGATTAGCAATGCTTTTTCAGTGGACACATGCAATAAAATATTTAAAGGCATTGCCGGGTAGTGTCACTACAGCAAATGAATTAAGGTCCGCACATCAAAGACAACAACTGCAAGTTTGACATTTAAGAAAGCACAATGTAACTTAAGATAACTGTGGAAATATTCCGAAATAGTACCATACCTCATACATTTAGGAACAGACGACAGAGATGAGTAGTATGAAGGTTCGTCAAAAAGGCCAAATTACGACGGGAGAAAAAAGTTTTCTTACACCCAGTTCCAGAACCAAGAGCCGCATAAATTCAATGTGAACATAATTAATTATGTAGTAGGTAGGCATTTCAAACAAAAAAGAAACTAGGCGACAATGTAGAGAATGTTAATTTGTTCAGGACACTTGTCAGCTACGTGTGAGTTTTGCAAAAAGGATCGCGAGATGTCACCTACGATGAACGTTTACGGGCTTGACAACGAAAACATTTGATGTGTATCCCACTGACATTTCTCCTACAGGTGTGCCTGTGCCGGCGTAAGATCCAACAGACAGCACACGCGAAGACGAGAGAAACTGCCGAACTACTTCGTAAAGTCAGTCGAATCTGGAAGACTATCAGAGGTCAGCATGGAACGGCCCATCAGCCACAGAAAGAAATCACGCTCCACGATAGGTACCGCCTACTCTCCGCATCACAGAGAAACGGGCGAGGCGCGTTTTGCGAGAAGACAGCAGCGCCAAGACGCGAGCCGGCATGCGCGAGCGTGCCACGTCAAACGCGGCATGCCCGGGCAGCCGGCCGGCGAGAGCGCGGCGAGCCGACACAACAGGTAGCAGCGCACGAGCGCATACCTTGCCGACAGCGTCCTGCTCCTCCAGCGCCGGCACGTAGCTCGTGGGCATATCCAAGGTGTTCATCTCGGTAGCGTCCAGTCCAACAATCACAGACAAGTCACTCGCTCGCCGCGAACAATCACTGAAGGAACAGTCCCCCCCGGTGACCACCGAACACTCGCGACACACAAGTCTTCCTCTTCTTCCGAGTCTCAGAAGCGTAACACTGTAGCACTGTAACTTTTCCGACGGCTGGTCGATACGCGAAGCATAACACAGCAAAATCTGAAACGGGCCAATTCGTCACCAGTGGCCGATGTAGTAAAATGCATCTCACGACGAACGGCGTCCGTGTTAAGGTGTCCTTCCTCCTGACGGCAAGTTCCCGCAGACGCTCAAACGGTTTCCGAAACTGAGCTGCGTGCAGCGCGACAGCGATTACACTCGACCTCCGTCCAAGCGCCGGCACGACTGAGCCGTAGTCGTGTCTGCACCGGAGAGAAGTTCGCGTCCCCCACCACCACGCGCGCTCTCCCGCCAAATCCCCACCACCGCCGGCGCGCTCCCATTGGCTGGCGCGCCGTCTCCTTCCGCGCGCCCGCCACGGCGCTCGCTGCCGTACGGGCGCACAAAAATGTATTAAAACAAGCGATTTAATACCCGAAAACGGTGTTTACCTGTACAAAACCTGCCGGTGAACGTTACCGCGAGTCGTCGCGCCCCTGTCGGAGGTTACTTTCACCGCGTGAGGCGCGACTTACCGGCGTACTATATTTCGTCTTACGCGCAGTGCTACGCACCGCTTGCACCGCTGTACGATGACCGTCGGGGGGCGGCGGGGAGCGGCGGAGCGGGAGGGGGGGGGGGTAGAAGGAGAAGGGCTGGCCAATTTCCTCCGCACGTGGGGGCCACGCTTGACGTTCGGTCCATAACGCTGTCACGGCCAATTACAGCAGGCTCTTTAAATACGCAACACCACTCTAATCCTATATTAATAAGTTTCCGCCATCTCTAACAAGTAGAAAGTCCGGAAATAACAGCAACTGTCTTAGATATCTGTGCGTCCAAGACGGAGGGAGTGGATTCGGTAATGATAAAAAGATTTCTTTTAAACGCATTCTTCTCACGCGCGATCGCTCCCGTCTGAGAGTTCGTGGCGCCCGTAACGGCCAGCCACGCAGACTAGACCAGACAACCTGCTAACTAGTGTCAGTTGCGGCGGTTTCTGCGCCCCCTCCTGTCTGGCAGGTTCTGCCATTGTTGGTCGGTGGTTGGGGGGAACCACGGCAGGGGTCGTCTGGCGGGTTGAACTGCCGCGGAACTACCTGTTCCCAGCCGGTAGCGACGAGCGTACAGAGCCTGCGTACCACTTCCGAAGACTTCACGTTGTTTATGACATATTTCTCATCGGTGTGTTTTTCTTTTTATTTATTTACTTATTTATTTATTTTTCTTGTGAGTACGCCATATCTCCCGTATTACTTACCCAAAATTAATGATTGAGGTATCATTTTCAAGGATTCTTTCACGACTAATGACGGAAAATACACACAGTTTAAGGTTATTGTTTTCACAAAGTAACTTTAGTTTGAAAAGATTTGTACTGTTTGTACAATCTAAATTGATAACCGGGAAATATGTTTATCATAAATTTATCCATGTTAATTGGATTTTTCTGAGGTCTGCGACTGCATTATAAGCTTTTTTGGAATGATTAATGCTGCAGCAGTCACAATTTATAAATATTTTTATTGGCACGACGAGTTTCGGTAGCACGCTGCCATCATCGGGTGCATTTTTACAGTTACTGATTACATTCTTGACGTATTATGTTTTGTGTTGTGGATGCCAGTGAGGTTATGTTTGTACAGTTTTAACCTGTGCAAGAAGAATTATGATTACTCCTATCAGCCACCGCGCCAAATTTTAACTTAAGTTTTCAAGGCCATTATAAATACAATGTAGCAAGTGCTATCTATTGACAATACGTTTAACTAACACGAACAACTCTTGCATTTGTTTAGATTTTTTATCCATGCCAAAGACCTTCTTTGATGCAAGCATAGTTTATCGCACGATTTCGGTTATACGTACGTGGATGTAACGACAAAAAAATACACAGATAATTTAACTAACAGGCACTAAAGCTTTTGCAGTTGTCTGGATTCTTTACGCAAGCGGAGTTTATCACGAGATTTCTGTTCCACTAGTCGATGCACATCAGCTTTTGGAATTGTTCACTTTGTTGAAGCAAGCGTTGTGTACTGCCTTTTCACAAGTTCGTTCATTCAGGGATATTTATGTTTCTGCTAAAGACACGTACACCCAAAAGGTAAATGATGATCACATTAGAACTACTGTACTAATATTGTTTTCAAAAAGTGTTTTGTAAAATAAACAAGTTTTCAAAAAATATGCATGATAAAGTCAATATCTTATTTTTAATTACATAAATTTTCTTACAATGAGACTAATAATTGTTACTACTATTCGAAGTTTATTACCTTTGATAATATATATTTGCATCTGCCTTTTCTTCATTACTCTTCTACCTATCTGTGACTGATCAGGATATAGTGCGAATTATTCGCGCAGGTTAATTAGTTAGCTACATAAAACAACACAGCCTCAAATACTTACAGCTACCAAGTATTACGGATTGTCCGTATTTACGGAGTTACGGGAAGTTGTTAAAAAATTACGGAATTTTGACATTTTACGACCTGATGCTTTTAGGAAAATCGTGATTGGTAGAGTTTACGTTACGGTAATCAAACTGTTACTAGACGTTTTATAGAAGCAATGATTTCCTTCCTGACTACATAGCAAAGCTGTAGGAAACGTCAACGATAGCATTTTCACTGGAACAAGTGCCGCCTTTTCATGCCCTCCACACTTAACAAATGCACGCTCATCCCCAGGAGCTACGGAAATTCTGTCGTCTACAACGAGTACACGGTCTTCGTCCCTAGCGTTATAGTCCAAGTTTCTTATCAGGCCGCAGAAGTTTGTCAATTCCTTTCCGAAGAGACAAACATTGCTGCCCCCCCCTTTTTTTTATTTTATTTTATTTTTTTTTGCTTGTATTTATTTTCATAGCGGTGTTGTGCAGCTAGAAATAAAATAAATATGAGTAGTGAAATTTCTGCAAAGTGTCACATTATGTGTGTTCGGTTGTTTCATTCATAGTCCTAAAAAATAAATAAAAATTAAAAAACTATATATGTACATAGTGTTAGCTGTTAAGGATTTAATATTGTTATTTCAAAAATGCAAGGAATTACATGCTTTATTCCTTCATTCGGCAACTGTTAACCTTCCGTACAGACAACTGTTTGAAAACTGCAGAAATGTTTGTGTGGCAAATATAATATTTAGACTTTTTCACGTAACCTGATTCATTTAACTGATAATAGTGTTTATTCGATGAAAATATTTATGAATGGAGAGTGTCAGAAATACAGCACTCTATGGTCTACAGCAGGCTTACAATTTTTAAAATTTTCTTGGCAGGGTGCGCGTGTGACCCTCCCCCCCCCCCCTCCTCTTTGGTCTGACACATGGTTACCGACAGCCTCTTCTAGACAGCTATGAATATTTAACATTAATTCGCTCTTGATGACAGGTTTAAAATAAAATTAGAAAAAATTCATGTACGTTCAATTACGTACAGTACTACGTTCTACTTATAAACAATCTATTCCCATTCTTATGCTTACCTTTATTATTAATAATTTAGATTAATGGCTGCGATTTAATACCGACTGAAGAATAACTCCATGCAACGATGTTATTACATAGCAGACACTTTTAATTCAACGCATCTCTTATGAGAATACTGAGTGACGTCTTTATCAACGAAAACTTGGAATTTTCGTTGTTACCTGTAAGTAATAACTCTGCAGAGCTCTATACGGACGGCTTGTTAACCACGACAATTCAATGAAACATTTCAAACTTACGATCTTTAGATTTGCACGTCTTTACAATGTATACATAAAGTTTCGTATTACAGACTACATTTTCTGCTGTGTTCTTTCTGTAATTCGATGCACTAAGTATCAATTCCTTATAGGAAGTACATAATTTACAGAACTCTTTTAGGAGTTAACTCCTTTGATAAACACTTACGCCTACGCAGGAGTAATCCGTTTCTCGTACGCGATAAATTTCAGTTACTTATCAGTAGACTTTTATAAACAAGTTACTGGACGTGGTAACCAATAACGTCAACTCGAAATATACGTACAAACTTCACTTACTAATAAGGACAACATTCACATAAACAGTTCGTGGACAGTCACTAACGTTGTGCAATAGCGCTATTTTAATTTACAACGCTGTTACCGTTTCTGAACATATAATTACACTACGCTTAACTTACGTTAACATGTGCAGGCAGCACCCCCAATCGTTTGGTTTATTAACTTTCGCAAAGATTGTACGTCAGAGCACCATCAAAGCTCAAAGCGGCGTTTTGACAAAGTCGATAAAACACTTGAAAGGCGGAAAATTAAAATTTAAAGCGGAAATAGACCTGGAATTCAGTTTTACCTACATACAGTTCAGAAGATTAACCGATTTATGTCACTACAACCTCAATATCTTATCGTTTCTGAATTTGTAAAAATATTAAATTATCTCCCTTTCATAAAGACTGGTTACTAATATGTTGGCTATAAAAGTATGTATTTGGTTTGTGATGATGATTACAAATTTTAACCTAACGATGTATGAATAAAACCTTCAATTGAATCCCTGTTACATCGTAAATTGCTAGGAGAAAGCTATGAAACTATACCAAATTTGTATCAGAAAGTATATTTCAGCTTTTTGGTGGAGCGAAGTAATGCAAATATAATCTATATGAAAACAGCCATTTTAAACTTACCCCTCCGTTGTACCGTCTTTCTTGCCGAATAACAAGTTGGATTCTGTTTTCTTCAATGATGAATACAAGTATCATTGTTCCTGTAATTTTCGGAGTGTTTTTCGTTAGCTGAACCAAAATCACTTATTCGGGTGAACAGGTATTCTCTTCGTACACTCGCACAAATTCGTACTGACGGGTAAAATTTTCAATTTTCGTCACTGTGTCTCGTTTATTAATCGTAAAACTGAGTCTTTTCTAATTAAAACAAATGCAGTATACGCGTACGGTAAAAATGTAAAAAATTCCGGGAAAAAAACGGGTGAAATATGCGCAAGCAACGTGCTCCTGTTGGGACACACACGAACAATGCTGTAAAGCAAAGCCTTTGGGCTGGATTCTGGCATTGTCACGGCACGTGATCAGACAGTGCTTTCTCGCGAGAGACAGACAATGCCCACTATACCTTAACAATGACCAACTGTGACAACAATGCAAATGCTACTAATTTCCTATTTCTTTCGTAGCATGATAACTACAATCAAACAACATTAGATGAATCCACGCACGACGAAAACAAAATTTGCTGTTATTTCTGACACAGCCTAAGTGTCTTGATATTTTTAGCGCAGTCATAATGCAGTTTCGGAATTCTACTTTACACTTTTTAAGGCGACGCAGGTAAGCACTTGAGTGATTTGGAATTAATTGCACGTATGAGTATTTCTGTCACTAGAATCAATGAAGTCAAAATAGTAAGTGTTCTGAGCGTTACAACTAGCCAAAAGTGCTACAAACTGCAGTGTTTTCAGGTAAAATTCGCACGCAGAAGTCGCGCGTTCGTCAGTTAGCTCACCTACAAAATAAAGCGTTAAACTTCTGATGCACTTCGCTCCTACCATCAGTAACTAGCAATAATGTATCTACATTACTCCATTTTTTAACGCAGTACTTCGCTAAGACAACATGAGCAAACATTTTATATCGGACATGTCCGAAAGAACAGACGCCACTTTTGATCCTACAATTATTATCCATTCGTATTCATGGAATTTATGTTAACTGCGAATAGGTAAAGTTGAAAATGTGTACCCAGCCGGGATTCGAACTCGCTTTCTAGGCAGTTGCTCAGACCCCTAAACATTTCTAATTTGTATCTGACGGGAGGCTAACATGACTAATTCCGTGCAAATGCTATGATCGGTATCTCCCCAGTGGTGTAGGCATCAGCGCAACTGCCTAGAAAGGGCGAGACCTGGGTTCGAATCCTGGCTGGGTACACAAACTTTACCCATTGGCAGCTAATGTCATACATTCCACGAATACTCATGCGTCCACAGAATCATCAAATTATATCTGTAGCCGAGCGCTTGGAGAAACTGACAATAACATGAACATTTATTCACACCCTCCAGTACGTGTAGATTAGTTAGTACAGCAATGCTACTCATCGCGCAGTAAAAAAAAAAGCACACCTATACATTCTATGTTCTCAATCATTCATTCGATTAATTCCGAATCTCCCAATAAACTAACATCCGCATATATCAAAATAAAGTCATTTCGATAGGTAGTAATGTTTCAACTGAAACACCAAAATTCAATACGACCAACCGTCTTCATTTTGTAGAAATACAACGCTTATCATCTACAACAGGGTTCAAGTACAGTAGCATTTCTAATGTAACTTGTGAAATTTAATGTGTTTTCCATCAAAAAGCAACCGGTGGCACAGCTGAAATTGCTTTATTGATGTTAATCATGAATGATTTCTTATAATTAATATTTCCAACTATTTTTAAACCTGCCCTTAAAAATGTATTCTCATTTTTGTGCTAATATGTGGCTTTTTTCTGTACAGACTTCTGAAGAAAGGCACTGGTAGTTCACGGGACTAGTCAATAAAATCACTTCGGTTGTTAAACTGGTAGCTACTTAAAAAACACACTTGTGAAACTCTGAAGGGTTTACATAGTTCTGTTTTTTTAATAATATAAATTATTCCATAATTTTTACTCAATCCAATGATCCTAAAAAGGGGGAATGTAGAACTCCCATTTCTGAGCATAAAACATTTGTATGTTTTGCAAATGATTTTACATTGCCTGCCATGTTGTAATTTGCCACATTTCTCTCGGTTTGTACATGTCAAAGAGATGCTTGGTTACTTCTTGTTTTTAACTTTACATTAAAATCCGATGTAACAGTCTGGTATGCGGCTGGAATCGAAACTTATTTTCTTTTCGTGTTCTAGTAACATTTCGTAACAGCTATGTTGTAATTTGCCAAGAAACGAAATATGAATATCCATGGTTGGCACGCTAGGAAAGCTGAAGCTCAACATACAGGTAGCGTAGATATTAGTTGTTGAATCCAAGAAATGGGTACATGTAAAATATCACAAGAGACTTTTCTTTGGATACTAACCCTCTTGGAGCTGTAAACTCATCGCAGATTTGTAACAGATTGTCTCGAAAGGATATCAGCATTACGGAATGCTTATCTGGCACGTGAATCATCTATTCAACATTTGTTTTGGCTTGTGTGGAATGATTCATTTCGTGAAATCTGTTGTACGGCATTCGGAAGTCGGTGATTAAAATCTACCTCCGGCCATCAAGCTTTAGGTTTTCCGTGATTTCCCTAAACCACTCCAGGCAAATGCCAAAGCGGTTGCTTTCAAATGGCGCGGCCGATTTCCTTCCACGTCATTACCCGAACAATCCGAGCGTTAAGTTCCGCCTCTAATGAGTTCAAATGTTCGTAGACCTTATGGGACTTAACTACGGGGTCATCATTCCTTACACTTACAAACTACTTATGAACTAGTTCATACTAAAGACGGCACAAACATCCATGCCCCGAGGGGGGGGGGGGAGGGGGATTTCGAACCCCCGACGGGGAACAGCCTCGCGAATCGTAGCATAACGCCTCCACTTGTTTAGTGGAAATTTTTTATAGTATGCAGAATGTAACGGTTGTCTTGGGACACGAGCCGTTCACTTCTACTTCGGCTTCGATGAGTAGTCGAAGAACCTGTTACCGGTTTAGTCTAATTCTGTTAAGTGCCCGGTGCAGTACGGGATCTGTATGACTATGTGCTTACTCCGCTATATTCCAAGTGGATTGAAACCCCTAGGAAAATTTTTGAACATTATTTATGCAGTCTCCTGCTATCAATCTGTTTTAAGTTACGTGTGTTCGGCACTAACTGCGCTCTATATACGTAAATGCTCCACAATATGTTACATTAACCCTGCATTTATTATATACATATTTTCTTTAAAATAAATACTGACCATTTTATTTGTCTCTCTTTAATTTGAATCACACCGGCAAGTTCTATGAGGCAGAGAAAATGAAAATAATTATTCTTTAATCAATTGAGATTTCCTTTCTTTTTAGCACAGAGAATATTTTAAAAAAACGACCCTGAAATATCATCATCGAATGATTATGCCTTTCAGCGTTCAGTCTGGAGCATAGTACCTCTAACAAAATTCCTCCATGATCCCCTATTCAATGCTAACATCGATGCCTCGTCTGATGTTATGCCTTTTACTTCAAAATCATTCTGCACCCAATCTAAGTACTTTCTCCTTGGTCTACCTCGATTCCTCTTACCCTCCGCTGCCGAGCTCATGAGTCTCATAGGTAACCTCTCTTCTTCCATGCGTGTAACATGTCCCCACCATCTCAGTCTGTTCGCTCTAACTGCTTCATCTATGGTGTTCATTCCCAGTTTTTCTTTGATTTCCTCATTATGGACACCCTCCTGCCATTGTTCCCATCTATTAGTACCTTGCTACTTTCATATCTGTAACCTCTACCTTATGAATAAGGTAACATGTATCCACCTGAAATATTTAAAAAAAAAGTTCTGTTCGTGCGAAACCATCGTTACCCATCGTTAATTACTGTTACCTGTGTTACTCTGGAGAGATTACGAAAGTGAACTTTGGTACTAGGAAGGCGTGCTCTTCAGTCTTTTGGAAATGTGTTATATCGCAGCATATGTGATGTACCTTCAAATTCAAATGTTTGTACAAGCTTATGGAACGTAAATGAGAGGGTCATCAGTCTCTAAACTTACAATCTACTTATAAAGTAACTAATACGTCAACATAAACAGCCATTCCCCGATGGAGGATTCGAACCCCTGACGGGGAACGGCCTCGCGCAATACGCTCGGCCACTCTGCCGCGGCCCCGTATCTCTAAGAATTGGTCTACAAACATATTTTTCTTCTGGAGTTCTTGTACAATATTTGTAAATAATTTAATTAACATATCTGGTATCCATTACCGGTTCACCTCTCCCAATCCTAACCACTCATAAAAAGATGTTGATGTTGTTAAGTCGTCTGCGAAATTCTGAAGATTAGGTAATTAACCAGTAAAAACTAAGTCAAACATGGATGCAGTTCACCACGCAGTGATCACTCGGCCTCTGTGTGGCGTTGCTCCACAATTTTTCATGTTTTTATCTTGTGGATATATAATAGTTTTAATGTAGCCACATACGGGCACTTGATTCTATTTTATTTAATAACTAGTTCAATGTTAAGCTAATTGTAAATTTTTTGAAGAAGGTAAAATTATTTTCGTCGAAAACTAGGTCAACCCATATTATGCAACTAGTCGGCTGAAATTTGTTAACAAGTAATGTGTTCAGTGGGCATGGATTTAGTAATAAGAGCCGGTTTTTAAAGGTGCAAGCGACACACGCTACTGCCAAACTGGAAGGGTGTGTCCAATATAGCAGAGCTGAAAGTTTTCAATACGGGACGTGTTAACATTAGCAGCGGTCGCTTGGATCGTCAGACAGACGGCTGCAATATTTGAATACAGTACGTGTAACATTAATGACGAATTTAACTGCAGTGGGTGGACAAAATAATACGAAGACCGTGCAGGACACTACGTCTAGCAAGTTGGCACGACTGCGTACATGTCAACATTGATACGTGATCGAAATGAACAATTGACGTACGATGTTTTGGAAATTACCTGGTAGTATATTTTACGTTTCGGTCTGTGACGGTCAACGTAAGTGGGTGGTGGAACATATGACCTGTGTCTGACTTCCAAAGATACGAACACGATAGTGCGCAGTTAGTGGGAGTATTCCCGACGAAAACGGCTGCAGTGTTTCGCAAGGAGTGTTGGTGAATGAAACCAGAAGATGACCGACAACGACGAGTATTAACAACGATTGTGGCGAGACAACACTAACTTACCACGGCCGAAACATAGCATAACTCTACACCCACCTGAGTACTACTAATTCGATTTCAACAGTGCGGATAGAGTTCATAAACATTTTCAGACGTATCTAAATCCAAGTGGCCAATCTGCTGCGGTCATTTGTCTCAAGACTTGGAAACTAAATTACGCTAAGGACAACACACACAAACACACACACACACACACACACACACACACACACACACACACAAACAAACAAACAAACAAACACGTGCGCGCGCCGAGGGAGGACTCGAACCTCCGTTCCTGACATAGCGACTACAACCGCACGCCGCGCAGTGGTATGGATAGAGTACAACATTCACGGAGGGGATGCATTTGCCTGATCAACGCTAACTGGCGAAGAATGTGGCACCCCGATCATGATGACTGGAACTGTGTGGTGTGTTCCGATGACTCGTTTTCATTGCTTCCTACAAGCAACCTGGTTTACGTATCGAAAACCAAAAAACAAGTTAATGATACGGCATATCTGATTCCTACAGTCAAGAAGAGGGGACGTTGTCATGGTTTGGGTATCTATATCGTGGTATTCAACTGTTTCTATTATCACCTTCACTGGTCGGATAACAGAATATATCGCCATCGTGAACTGCAAACAGCTGGTTACGACTACAATACTCCCACAATTCGCACACTCTCAAAGCATGGGTGAGGCGGGATTGTGTGTGTGTGTGTGTGTGTGTGTGTGTGTGTGTGTGTGTGTGTGTGTGTGTGTGTGTGTGTGTGTGTAGACAGTCGTATGCTTTCCTAAATTTGGATAACGGCCCAGTTCAAACTATGACTCGTGCCCGATGCCTAAGGTCGGATTTCGCAACACTGGGTTCACAATCCAGCCAGATCTCCAGTTAGCTAATACGAGAAACAAGTCTGAAACTTTTCTATTCATTTTTACACGCAGTTTTTGGTCCCTTTGAAATTTGTTTCTTCTTTTTTTTTGTAGTATACGTTTCATAATAAGATTGTAATCAATTGCCGCCCTGGACAACAACTTCTGAAACCTCGACAGTTTGGTCGTCGGCAAGTTAATGGCCAGTCAGGGATGCGCATTGCCTGCGATCATTGATTGTCGACAGCTTTTCATTGTTCTAAACAGGGTCGCCGCTAGTTTTTCCATAAAAGACCAACAAAACTATCTACGCGCCAGTTATTTAGTAAATTTTAATTAATGTGTATTAAAATCTATTAATTTACAATCAGTGCAGTTTCTTCAGACACGTAAAGACCGCCTTTACATAGGACGCCATAAGATGACCCAGAGGAGAAGACATCACAAACATGGCAATTTCCACTAGAGTGTGTGCATCAAGTTAACGTAATATTTTATTCAATTATCTACTCCTGTGTGTGTGTGTGGGGGGGGGGGGGGTTATGTTCGTAGGAAGAGAACAACTTGCATGCCCAAAAGCTAGCGCCTTACCTCTGAATATTTACCACCACGGTCTAAAGCAATAGACGGAACTAATTCAGTTGCACACAGACGTATGGAATAATTGGTTGCTTTCGGGGAAGATTATTTTGGATTTAGAAGAAATGTAGGAACACGCGAGGCAATACCCATTACAACTTATCTTAGACGATGGTTAAGGAAAGGCAAACCTTCGTGGTTTTTTGTTTGATAAAACTTTTGACAATGTTGGCACTTCCAAATTCTGAAGGCAGCAGGGGTAAAACATAGGGAACGAAAAGTAATATTCATCTTGTACAAAAACATACCGGAGTTGTAACGGTGAAAGGCTATGGAAGGGACACAGGGTTGTAACCTTTCCCAATATTATTCAATATGGACATTGAACAAGCTGTCAAGGAGTTTAAGGAGAAATTTGGAGAAGGAATTAAAATTCACGGAGAAGAAATTAAAACTTCGCTGTTTGTCGATGACATAAATCTGTGAGAGACAGCAAAGGACATGTAGACAATAAAGGAATCGATGTCTTCAAAGGACGGTAAAAAGATGGGCATCAGCAAGAGCAGAACATTTGTTGAAGGAAATAAGGCAATGCTGAAGAACTTAGATTAGGCAACGATACAATAAAAGTAGTAGATGGGTTGTGTTCTTTGGGTAGCAAAATAACTTCTAATGGCAGAAGTAAAGAAGATACAGAATAATGTCTATGAGAAGTACAGCATATCTGAAGGAGAGAAATTTGTTGTCGAATATTAATATTAGTAAGTCTTTTTTCAAGGCATTTTTCTGGAGTGTAGCATTGTACACTCGAAAGGAGGACGATATGATCAGGCAAAGATAACAGCATTTAAAATGGGATTAGATTGGTAGATTACGTAACTAATGAGGTGCTGAAGAGACTAGTGAGACAAAATATTTCTTCCATAACTTGACTAAGACAAGGCATCGTTTAATGGAACATTCTGAATCATGGAATCGTCAATTTAGCACTGGAGGGAAGAGTGTGCGGTAAAAATCGCAGAGACCGAAAGACGAATACAGTAAGTAGGTTCAAAAGGACTACGTTTGCGTTCTAATACAGGGATGAAGATGCAGTACACCAGTCTTTGAACTGAAAATCACAATGGCTTATGTTATCACCGCGTGGCTCAACACGAATGTTGGACTTGTCCGCTAAATTGTTACACCATCGAATGTTATTTTACTACCCAAGTAACAAAACTCATCTACCACCTTCATTGTTTCATTACCTAATCTAATTCCTTCAGCATCACCTGATTTTCTAAGACCGCATTCCATTATTTTTGTTTTGTTCTTGTTAATGTTCATTTTATACGCTCTCTTCAACACACTGTCCATTCCATTCAACTGCTCCTCCAGGTCCTTTGCTGTCTCTGACAGAATTACAATGTCATCAGCAAAACGCCATGTTTTTAATTCTTCACCCTGAACTTTGATCCCTATTCCAAATTTTTCCTTGCTTTCCTTCACCGCCTGCTTG